>HG996554.1:117479642-119991643 GCA_905340355.1 Rhagonycha fulva
TTTCTTCCAAATTAAAACATTTAAGTACAATCGTACTACTCCGGCCATAAATGCTACCTTTAATATGAAAATTGCTGTAAAAGATAAACTTGAGGTAATGTTGGGTATAAGTAGGTACATAGCAATTCCAACTGTCGTTTTTCTTTTTTACCTTACATTCACCTGATAGAAGAAAATCAATGCTGACGTTGTTTCAAATTTTAAAAATAAACCAAAATTGTAAATTTTTAGGTAGTGGTACAAGTTTACAAGTTTTTAAGCAACGAGTATCGAAGATTTCCAGTCCGCTTCCAAGTTAATATAAAAAGTGCTTTTCAATCAAACGCGATAGGTTTGCAGAATGCTAAAAATTGTGGTAACATGTCAAATTTTTATTTTGAAAAGGTCTTGAAACTAATTTTTTGTAAATAAATAGTATTTTATGTTATTTCATTTACAGGATATTACATATCACTTATGCAATTTTGTTTTGGATGAAACTCAATATCCTCCACTTTTTCCCAATGGTAAATTTAGAACAAATTACAATTTGACGTATTTAAATGAAGAAGTAGCTCTCGTGTATGGTTTCGGTGAAATATACACCCCAATCGTTTACCCGTAGAAATAAATATTGAATAAAATTAATGGACGTATGGCTAGAAACACACAGGACATACTGTAACAATTTTAATTAAAACAGCGCTTTATTTTATTTTGTGTTGCACATAGTAATGTTTTCAATCAAATGTTTTTGAATAAAAAATGCATTGCAAGGTTATGTTACCCACTATTTGTATATTAATATTTGTAAGGAGGAAGAAACTCCTTACCATGTATGGAGTTTCCATACTATGTATGTCCAGCTCTTTCCACCGTAAGGCATGAACACCTAGGGAGTTGCTATCCGACTACCGAAGAGATGAGAAATTCACCCATCAATAATGTGCATGTACTTAGCACCGTCACTTTTGAAAATCACAAAAATTTTAATTGTGCTGGATTTTGCTCGGTGTGTGCCGCGTTGTGCCGTATTTTTTTTTTGAAAAATTTTTTTTTCCGGATTTTATTGAGGTAGCCTATTTTGAGGGTGGTAGTTAGCACCGCCATTTTCGATAATCTTAAAAATTTTAATTGTGCTGAATTGTGCTTGTTGTGTGCCACAGTGTGCCGTAAATCATAATATTTTATTTTGATAAATAAGTTTTTTTGAACCAAAACGTGTTTTACCGATGGTCGTTAGCACCGCCACTTTTGATAATTCTAAAAATTTTAGTTGTGTTGAATTGTGCTCGTCGTGTGCTACAGTGTGCCATAAATTTTAAAATTTAATTTTGAAAAATAAAATTTTTTTGGGCCAAAACGTGTTTTATCGAAAGTCGTTAGCACCGCCATTTTGGAGAATCCCAACAATTTTAATTGTACTGCATTGTGCCCGTTGTGCGCCATAGTGTGCCGTAAATTTTAAAATTTTATTTTCACAAATAAAATTTTTTGAGCCAAAAAATATTTTATCGATGTAAATTAACCCCGCCATTTTCGATAATTTAAAAAATTTTAAATTGTGTTGGATTTTACTCAATGTGTGCAGCTGTGTGAAATAAACTATTAATATCTAAATTTTATGTAATAGGTTTTCAGCACAGTTGAGATGAAAGACACGATAATCATATATAATTAAACTACCTCCGATCCTTTTTTGAACCCTTTTATTTCAGGTAAAAAAAAACTAAATTTTTCAAAATAAAATTTTAAAATTTACAGCACACTGTAGCACACGGCGAGCACAATTCAGCATAACTAAAATTTTTAGAATTATCAAAAGTGGCGGTGCTAACGACCATCGATAAAACACGTTTTGGTTCAAAAAAAATTTATTTATCAAAATAAAATGTTATGATTTACGGCACACTGTGGCACACAACGGGCACAATTCAGCACAATTAAAATTTTTAAGATTATCGAAAATGGCGGTGCTAACTACCACCCTCAAAATAGGCTACCTCCATAAAATCCAAAAAAAAAAATTTAAAAAAAAAAAAATACGGCACAACGCGGCACACACCGGGCACAATCCAGCACAATTAAAATTTTTGTGATTTTCAAAAGTGGCGGTGCTAAGTACATGCACATGATAACGTAGCGTATTATTAATACTATATTAGCATAAGCTTTACTTTCGATAGAATCTTTGGTGTATTAAACTTTAAATTTTAGTATACTTATATAATACATAATCTCTGTTATTAAGGTGCGTTTCTGCTATTCCTGTAAGTGTTAGATCAGATTGTCGGTATTCAATATTGCTTATCAATACTTGATAGAATTAGAAACAGTTACTTTAATAAACTGCTTTTCAGCTTCATCAAAATTCCTATAAGATTAAAGATGTACGACTAGAATTACCAAAGTACAATGAAAAGTAGTTCAAGTTCTTCCAACTAAAAACATTTAAGTACAATCGCACTACTCCGGCCGTAAATGCTACATTTAATATGAAAATTACTGTAAAAGATAAACTCGAGGTAATGTTGGCCATATGCACTTAGCATGTGCAATTGTCCTTTTCTTTTTTAGCTTTTAATCATTTAGTGAGTCAAAAATTATTGCTGCTTGCTTGGTTGTTTTGAATTTGGTTTCGCTGAGCTTTCAATTTTGCTTTCTTTCTTCCTTTTATCTTGCTTTCTTCTGTGTTTTTTAATAAATTTGTTAATTTTATTAATATGTAATTATCGTAATGTTAGTTTCTACTTAAAGCAGTAAAGTAGGTAACAGTTAAATGAGTTAGTTATTAAGGCATTAGTTTGTCAAAATAAATTTGATTTTTAACAAAAGTTTTTTTATAAATCTGCAAACCCTTGACTTCCTCACTGTTATTATAGTCTGGAGCTGATATTTGCTTACATTACACCAAGAAATAATTAAAACAAACTAATGCTTTAATAACTAACACATTTAATTATTACCTACTTTACTGCTCTAAGTAGCCACTAAGCAGCTATAATTTTCGGTCATAGCTAATCCATTTTCATATATTTCCAATTCATAATTAACCAAAAATGTAAAATTTTAGGTAGTGGTACAAGTTTACAAGTTTTTAAGTAACGAGTACCGACGATTTCCTATACGTTTTCAAGTAAACGTAAAAAGTGCCTTTCAGTCAAATGTAATAAGTTTGCAGAATGTTAAGAATTGCGGTAACATTACAAGCATGAAATTACAAGCATGAAAAAGTTTAAAAAATGATACTTTGCAAATACGCAGTACTTCATATTTTACATTTTCAGGATGTTACATATTACTTTTGCAATTTTCTTATCGATGAGACTCAATTTCCTCCACTTGTTCCTAATCGTAAATTTGGATTAAACCTACAATTTATGTATTTAAATGAAGATGCAGCTCTGATGTATGGTTTTGGTGAAACACTCAAAAATCTTTCCCAGGATATGTGGCTTCCAAGATGAAAATGAAACTACCAAGTCGAAATCAATAATTATAAATTCTAAATTTTTATTCAAATTAATAACAAAATTTTTAATCAAGAGACTTCTTTGTAATTCACAAATTTGAGTTTTGAAAGCGTGGTGTACTATGTTAGCAAATACAAACGCGTTGCTATAAATGAAAAATCAAGTACTCAAAAATAGCAAAAAAAAACAACGCATTTGCATCTAATCGTGTTTGCAAGTTAAAAAAATTTGCAATGATTTCAAAATTATGTGAAATAAATTTATTCAAACAATAATCAACAATAAAGTTTATCGGCGCCACAAAATTTTAATTTCACAAAAAAAAACGCAATTTATCGAGAATGTTAAATAATCTGTACTGAGCTCTTTTACCTTGTAAAAATTCGTTGGTGAAGAAAACTCCTCATTCGACACGCAGGAACGTCGAACCATTGACCAAACGTTAATAAATTTTCCTCCAATGCACTCTTGGAACCAGAATTTCAAATCATACAGAAAAGTGGCAAATCAAAACAAATCGCAGCTCAAAACTCGGAACAACACTTTTCCAAAATTTCAAATTATAAACCAACAAATTCTGGTCGAACGCCAATCCAATCTTCATCAAATTTCGGTCTACCAAGACCAAAAAACGATCTCACAAAGAAATTACTCACTATTTAACGCCTTTTTCGGCGGTCAAAAAAAACTCAAAAATTGACCAAAAAGTTAACTCTCTTTCTCACGACCGTTGGTCGATTAACTTTTTTAGCAAAATTTTTCTTCTTGTCTATTTCTGATAACGCCCGAACTTGCGTTCTACGAACAATTTTATCGCGTGCACACTTTTAAATTTTTTAAATAATTCACAATACAAAATAACTTCAAAATTTTCAAATAAAAATAAAGTCTGTGTTTTTTCTTTGTGTTATGAGTTACAATAAACTTTCATTGGTCTCTTTGATAAAACGAAAATAACACAAAAATGAAAAAAAAAACCAAATTATCAATTTCGACTTATTTTGCAAGAATTGAAAATGGGGAAAGTGACTCTTTAAGGTCGTTTCACGACAATATATAGCCCAATTGAATACCCAAAAAAATAAATTTTATATAAAAATTAACGGAAGGAGGCATTTAATTAAAATAGCAATTCATTTTATTTTTTGTTTCACATGGGAATATTTTCAAATGTTTTTGAATAAAGAATATGTTTTTCAGTGTTATCGTAGTAGCTATTCATTTATATCCCCACAAGTATAAGGATCTCCGTTGTCTTAAAAAATACCATTTTGGTTATATCATGGAAAAATTGTTTATTTTATTCTGGTGGATCCTTATAAGCATGAAACTTTGCACATAAGTTCCTTATCGAAGGTAGGTGAGCATTAAAAACCCACTGTAAAGACAACAACATATCTTAACAGGTATGTATACAAAGGTCATAATCGCACAAAGATGAAAATCATCTTCGAAACTACTGAGCATCATAAAATTACTCGTCATGTTGATGGTAGAATGCTGACTGTTTCAGAAGCGGCTTGACGACTTCTTGAATTTAAATTGCACTTTCAAAGCTACCACATTGAGAGTTTGGCAGTTCATTTACCTCATCAACAGAATGTTTCATATTTGGAATGTCAATAACACCAGGCATTAGCAGGCAACTTATATCGTGAAAGTATTTCCTTCCACTAATATTTTTAAACTTTCCAGAGTCAACCTTGTTTGAGAACCTGAGAACTGTGAACGGTATTACATGAAAATGATTTAAAGATACACCAATAGCCAGGGGATCACTTAAAAACGATGAGTAATGGTCGAAATTTTTAGAGGAAGTTTTAAGATATTGCCACAAAAATAAATAATTTAGGACACAAAATTCAAAATTATTATTCAAAAAATTAAGTGATTAGAGGTATTGTCAAAATTAGATTTAAATTCAAATGATCAAAAGGTCGTAACGTCATGGCTACCATGATTTGCAAATTTATGTAAAATATTTCTAATCATATATCACATGTAATCAGATGACCAATCATGATAAAGAATTAATAGCATGTAGAGAAGGAGTAGAGAAAAAAGTTATAAAAGGGCGAGCATGCAAATCGGAGCGAAAGTTGCCTGTGAGTAAAGTGCATTTTTTACCAACGCCGTTACGCTGCCGGTTTGCCATGCCACCCATATCCCTTCTCAGTATAGTAATGTTAGGGTAAGTCACAAAATTATTAATATAACATCAAAATTATAAATGCGTATTTCTGAATTTAATTAGTATATAAGTGTACATAGTTTTGTTTAATAAATATCATATAAACTACAATTCATGTTTAAACTGACTACACCCCGATTTGGCAACATAATTTAAAGGTACCTAGTGAAGGGATTTTTCCCTTTGCGACATATGGTGGAGTTAGCCGGAATTCCAAAGTTTTGGAATTATCCCAAATTTAATTATGTTGCGTTTGAATTTTTTGGTTAAAAATAAAATTTTTTTTTTGTGATTAAATGGTTTAAGTTAATTGTATTAAACAATAGAAAATTTCAATGTTCTAAATTTGATTTGTTAAAGCCTTTTGGCAAAATTTTTTTTTTAAAATAAAACTTATTTGCGCTTCCTAATGTTAATCTTACGTGTCACAATAAACTTGATAACAAGAGGTCATAGCCTTCCGACGGTATTGCACTCGATGCAGTATAATTATTATTTTTAGGTCTTTTATTCTTTTAGAATAAATTACAAAAAATTACATTTTTGGTCATTTTTGGCAAAAAATTACATATTTGGTCATTCTTTCTTATTTTAAAGAGTTTTCACATAATGCGGTCGTATAGAATTATTTTTCAAAAACTTATTTTAATAGTTATAAGTTATTTAAACTACGTTTTTTCTTGTGCGCTTCTTATTAAATTGCTGCTGTAAAATCCTTTATCTTTATTTCCTGATTTAAATGATGTTTTACTATTATTTCTCTTGAGCGGTATATTTTTCTTGATTTACTAAAACAAATAAAGCGTAATTAATTTTAATTAAAGTAGCGTGGTCTTCTTTTGGATGAGTTAATGTCGGGTGCACATCACCATAATACACGGTATAAATCAAAAATTAATGTTAAATTACCTCCCGAAATTGTTAATTTACTAGACGATTCTATTACCAGCGATAATAGTTCAACTTTTTCTAATACCGTTGTTGAAAAAACGCCAATTAAAACCGATAATAAAGAAGAAAATTTGGAAATCGACGATACCGCGAGTAGTTTTAATCCAGAATTTAGAAGTACCGTAAACGAAGGTAATCGGAGCGATTTAGGTTCACCCGTACAACCGAATTTTAATAATCCTTTTAATAGAAGTTCTATGATCCTTAGGAGCCCACCAAATCCTTCTACCAGTTCCGAAAAACATAATTACGCTCAATCTTTACCAGATTTAGATTTAAACGATACTTTTGACCAAACTAATAAATCACTTTCGGTTAATAATTTATCAGAAGAATTAACGATAAAATCTGTTAATACAGTCACGGATAATCAAACCCCGTTATTTGAAAGAATTACTATGGCGAACAAATTAAACGATACGGTTCAAGATGTAAATGAGTCGGCACAAACACCTCGGTTACCCAAATTTATTTCTCCAACTACTTTTGATCCTGGTAATACCGATGTATTAACTTTTATAAATTCTTATGAGAGAACGTCTGTGGCCAATGGCTGGGATAATAAATTAAAAATTTCATATTTTGGGTCTTTTCTTGAAGGGTCAGCAAACCTATGGTTCGTAAATTATTTGCAAAATGAAGAAAACGCCACTAAAACTTGGTTCGACGTGAAAAACGATTTCACTACTAAATTTGCGGGAGAATCATCTAAACGTATTGCTAAAGCTAAATTAACAAACAAAAAACAACTAGCGACGGAAAATGTTAAAAATTATTTTTACTCTTTAACAAAATTAGCGGCTGATTTTAACCCTAACATGACATGCGAAGATTTTATGGATTATTTTGAAAACGGGTTGCAATCAAAATATTTGATGATGCTTTATACTTTAAAACGCCCCGGAATTTCCATGGACGAACTGGAACAAATTGTTCACAAAATAAACGATTGGGAAGAAAAGGCTACAGTGAATAATTTGGCCATGGCAACATCTTTGTTAAGTGTAGACGATAAAAATAATAATAAAAGTTCAAATATTTCAAATTTTGTTAAACGTTCAGGGTTTCAAAGCGGTGATCATCGTCCTCAGCAAAAATTTAAACAGCACTGTTATCGCTGTAACAAAGTAGGACACCATACGTCGTCGTGTTGGTTTAGTAGGCCAATCCCTACTAACTCAAATTTCAACAACTTTGCGAATCGTTATACCAATCGTCCAAATTTTCAAAATACTGGCAGACAAAATTATAACTTTCAACAAAATCGTGGGGGAAGAAACTCAAATTATTACGGTCCTAGAAATCAAAATTTTAATAACAATAGAAATAATAGTTACGGTGAAAGAGGGTTTCAACAAGGAAACGGTAATCGTAATAATAATAACGATTACAGAAATAATCAGGGAAATGGAAATTTTAGAGGCAGAGGCCGCGGTCGCGGTAGTTATTACACTAACCGTAATTATAATCAAAATTTTGGATCCCCAAACGGAGATGGACGAGGGATGGAAAAGAGCACTACATCGCCTCGTCCTCTTTCCAACTAATTAGTGACAAACCGCATATAAATATTTTAACTGTTAACGGACATATAAATAATCGTAGGAACGTAGAAATGGTAATCGATACCGGTGCTAATCATAACATCATTTCGCGTGATTTTGTAAATAATAAATACATTAGATATGGAAGACAAATTTTAAGAACGGCGGGCAATAGAGTACCGGCTGTAGGAACCTGCGATATAAAAGTAGAATTAAAAAATAAAATATTTTATACTAGTGCTGTAGTTGTAGAACACCTACCTAAGGCTTTACTTTTAGGAACTAGATTTTTACATGAGAATAGAGCGAACATTAATTTTAGTCCTCCCACAATTACTTTAGAGAAAGATAATGAAATAATTAATTTAGAATTTAACGTATTTGCACAGCCCCAATCGTACAATTGTCGTTCAAATAATAACGTAAACCCTACGCCCAACGCGCATTCTTACGTCATAACCCACAATCTACAATTAAATAATACTTCATCCTTGTCCAGTTGTGTCCAAAATCAAAATAATAACCCCCCTAATAACACAATCAATAATCAATATAACAATTTAAATGATTGTGATACAGAAATAGATCATCCCACTGCAAATGATTCGGAAAATAAATGTCAAGTAGAAGTATCGGTTCATGCTCCTCATAAACCTCGAATAATTAAAACCCAAGAAGAAATTTTAATAGAGTTTTATAAAATACCCCATTTCGGAAATGTGGAAAAAGTTCAGGAGACGCCAGTTTATCGACCTAACGAAAATGCTGATGATCAATTTGATGAACTCAGCTATGAAGCACCTCAGGTCACAAGACATGATGAACAAGCACCACTGACAGGAAAGTCTTCTCCGATAACAATACCAGAAATACTTGATGAATCTGAGATTACTGAGACAAACAACTTTGCACTTTTATGCCAGGACATTCAACCGGTCGAACAAACAAAATTTAAATTAAAATTATTGAAGGACTACCGTATTCAACCTAATGTAATAACAAAAATTTCACTAAAATTAAATTGCGAAGATTTAAATTTAAACCCTACTTTTTTCAAGGCAAACGATACTTTTATATTAAAAAATAAATTAGCTTTGGTTTCAAAATTAGAAAACGTAACAGACAATATTTTTTCGGTCAATATAGTCTTAAATGCAAATTTTCCGTTACAACTTTTTAAAGACACTACATTGGGATATTTAGAATGCACTCACGAAATTGATTGTTTTGTAATTTCACCTACGTATGAAGATAAATTTTTACATGGTATGATTGATAACACCGTCACAATAGAAGATCACCAAATTAATAAAAATTTATCTAGCGCCGAAAAGTTCCAAATTGCAAATTTAATTACGGAGTTCGAAGATATTTTTGCGAAAGATACTAAGCAAATGGGATATACAAATGTAGCTAAACACAAAATTGATGTACAAGGGGCTGCCCCAATTAAATCGAAGCCATACAGAGTTTCACTAACGGAAAGAAAAATAATAGACGAACAAATTCAGGAGATGTTGGATGCTGGTATTATCCGACATTCACAATCTCCCTGGGCTAGTCCCATCGTCCTCGTAAGTAAAAAGGATAAATCAAAACGATTCTGCGTGGATTATAGAAAATTGAATAGTTGTACAAAGAAAACTAGCTACCCCTTGCCAAATATTGATGATATTTTAACATATCTACATGGGTCAAAATATTTTACATCTTTGGATTTATTTAGCGGTTATTGGCAAATAGGTATCGAAGAGAGTTCCAAGGAGTACACAGCATTTATTGCTCCTGGTTATGGTCTTTACGAATTCAATGTCTTACCTTTTGGTCTTTGTAATGCCCCTGGAACATTCCAAGATTTAACAGATCGTATCTTTGACGGGATGAAATGGAAAGAAGTGATGATTTATTTAGATGATATTTTTGTTTTTTCGGCCACGTTTGAGGAACACCTGCAACGGTTACGCAAGGTATTTCAACGATTAAGAGATGCTGGGCTTACCCTGAAACCTAGCAAATGTTTTTACGCGGAAAATGAAGTGAAAGCTTTAGGTCATGTTATAAACCAAGAAGGAGTGTCACCTGATAAAAGTAAATTAATTGCAATTAAAGATTTCAAAACACCCACTAACGTAAAGACAGTTCAAAGTTTTTTAGGCTTATGTAATTATTACAGAAAATTTATAGAAAATTTTTCAAAAATTGCTAGACCTTTATACGAAGCCACTACCAAACAAGGTTTTAAGTGGACCGAAGCCCAACAAAAAGCATTTTCGGAATTAAAAGAAAAATTAACGAACGCACCTCTCTTAAAACATTTTGATCCAAATTTAAGTTGTGAACTACGCACAGACGCCAGTTTTCAAGGTTTGGGAGGAATCCTGCTACAGGAGGGGGAAGATCAGCAAATGCATCCTGTTGCCTACGGAAGTCGATCACTTACAAAAGCAGAAAAAAATTATTCCATTTCAGAATTAGAAGCACTAGCAGTAATATGGAGTTTACAATATTTCAGACATTTAGTTTTTGGAAAGCCTATTCAAATTGTCACGGATCATCATGCACTTTGCTGGATTTCGAGCATCAAAGAACCAACGGGAAAACTTGCTCGTTGGTCCATAAAACTATCTGAATTCGATTATCAAATCAAGTATAAAAGTGGAAAGAAACATCAGGACGCTGATTGTTTATCACGAAATCCCACTACTCAAGGAAATTTGAAGGATGAAGAAGATGCAATAGAAATCCCAACATTCCTGTTAGAACCAGAAGAACTTGAAGATCTACAAAGCCAAGATAACGAAATTACAAAATTAATAGAAATAATCAATAATCCTAACGATCCCAATTTCAACATCGGCGATAGAAAACGTGCAAAAAATTTTAAAATTATTGATGGAATTTTATACAAAAAAAATGCTAGTGCCCACGGAAATGAAAATTTATTAGTAATCCCAAGAAATTTACGATATGAGATACTATCTTCTCATCATAACGAACCCTTGGCAGGACATTTAGGTTTTGCAAAAACTTTTAATAAAATTAGATACAGGTTTTATTGGCAAGGTTTAGAAAAAGACGTCAAAAAATTCGTTCAAGGTTGTCCTGCCTGTCAGGCAAGAAAAGGTAGAACAAATACAAAACCACCCGGCTTGTTACAACCAATTCCCGTAGGTTTACCTTTTGAAAGAGTTGGAATTGATTTATTAGGACCATTTCGAAAAAGTAGTACTGGCAAAACCATGATAATAGTAGCTACGGATTATGCCACAAAATGGGTAGAGGCCAAGGCCTTAACCAATGGAAAGGCTAAGCATGTAGCTCAATTCATCCTCGAAAATATTATTTGTAGACACGGTTCCCCAAAACACCTATTAAGTGACCGCGGAACGGTCTTTCTCTCAGAGACAGTCAGAGAATTAGTTAAGCTAATGGGAACGTCCAATAGTTACACGACGGCTTATCACCCAAGCTGTAACGGCCTTGTCGAGCGCTGGAATAAAACCGTAGCGGACATGTTGTCCATTTTTACAAACGAGGAACAAACAAATTGGCACGAATATCTTCCACATGTGACGTTTGCCTACAATACATCCGTTCAGGACACTACAAAATTTTCACCCTTTTTATTAGTTTATGGTAGAGAAGCAATTTTACCCTCAGAAGCTAACCTGAATATTCCTTTAAATAACCCCGCTATAAATAAAATTCGCGAGATGGCATTAAATGCCAGAAGTTTAGCGGTTAAAAACATAATTTCACGGCAACAAAGAGATAAAGGTTATTATGACGCTAGACACCGTAGTCTAGATTTTCAAGTAGGCGATCCCGTGAAAATTTTTACCCCTGTAAGGAAAGTAGGTCGCAGTGAAAAGCTGTTATTACGATGGCAGGGCCCCTTTTTCGTAACTAGAAAGATCAGTGATGTAGATTTTGAAATTCAACGAGGTAAACACTCGAATGCGAAAAAGGAAATTATTCATGTTAGTAGAATATTACCATATTATGAGCCCTGGAATCCTGAAGACCTTTGATATTTAAAACCCTTAATAATCCTTAATAATTAATAATAATAATAAATAAATTAACAAAATAAGTATCCAATCTGTTAAATTTTAAAATAATTTTTGCCACTTTGTTCTCATAGAATCCCTTACTATAATTATTTAACTACTATTCTTTTAACTTAATATTTGAAACCTTAATAATAATTAATAATTGCCAAAATATAATAAAGTAAGAGTTTAACTATATTGATGAATTTTAGAATAATAAATCAGCAATAAATTATGAGCCCAAGTATGTAGTGGAAAATTTTTTTTTTTAATTAGTTAGGTATAGATTATCGCTAGATTAATAATTTTTCAATAATTTTAAGTTAATTTTCAATAGATTTTAGGATAGATTAGTAATAATAAACCGTAAATACTACATTCATTCCTCCGAAAAGTAACGTAAGTAATTTTTGGGATTAGGAGAATTCTATTTAACTTTAGAAGAATGCTATTTAATGCAACTCACCCAATACTCCATTATACCTTCATCGCCAGGCGCCCAAAGATATCGTCCGAGGCCGTCATACAGTACTACAAAGACAAATAAGTTAAATTCATTTGTTAAAAGTGAAATTAATACTGGATAATTACCTCCATTCATCACTATACAATCATCGGGTATATTACGAGGAAATCTAGCTATTTCATTGGCGTTATCCAGCCCTATGGAAACAAATAAGTTAAAATTTATCCGTTAGAAGTAAAACTAATACTACTTAATTACCTCCAGAATCCACATTGAAATTATCTGAATCATCTGAATTATCAGGAAACTCTTGCATTCCGTTATCCAGCTCTATGGAAACACATAAGTTAAAATTTATTCGTTAAAAGTGAAACTAATACTACATAATTACCTCCAGAATCCACACTAAAATTTTCGGAATCTTCGGAATTATTGGAAAATTCCTCCATCCGGTCATCCAGCCCTATGAAAGTAAATAAGTTAAATTCATTTGTTAAATGTGAAATTAAGACTACCTAATTACCTTCATTATATAACACAGAATTATTTGAGATCGTAAGCGGCGGCTCTATATTATCGTCCTCCAACACTACAAAGGCAAATAAATTAAATTCATTTATTAAAAATGAAAATAATACTGAATAATTACCTTCATTATCCAACACAAAATTACCGTGATGCCTAAAGTGTATAGCCAAAAAGAAACAAATGGTGAACTTTACAATTGACCAATCCAATTGTAACATAATGTCCAACATCACCGAAAACACCACTATAAAACTTATAAAAATCAGTGAGTGCACATAAAAGATTAGAGAAAGACCCCCGTGAGTCCCAAAGCTTAACAGCACAAACCCGTTGAGGTTGCACTCAAAGAAAATGAGGCACCCCATTAATAATAAATATAACACCACTTCAAAAATATACATTGTGTTGCGAACTTTAGCACAAAGAACTTCTACAACTGGAAGGTAAATGGTAAATGGGACTGCACTTTTCTTCCAACATCAGACTGTTATCAGTATTTTATAAATATCTCATAAGATAACTGCAATTCATCTTACACCATCAAGCCTCCTTCAAAACGTTATGTTACACATCCGCATTATGCAAAATTTATTTAAAATATTTCTTATAATAATTTAAAATAAGTAGATTTAATTGAATCATTTCATAATTTTTAAACATACCTACCTATAAGTTTGATTAAATAATTTAAGTACCTATAAATTTTAGTCGATTAATTAATAATTCTGTATAATACGTGGGAAGAAACATTTAAGTATTTAAGTTACTATTTAGACAATTAAATTTAAGAGGGTTAAAATGAATTATGCTTTAAATAATTTTTTAGTTAGTTGATAAAAGATATATAATCAACATTGAGGGCATAATTGAAATCTTACATATAATTTAACAAGTACAGATTATTACGATCTAAAGGACAATTATTCATAGATATATTTGTGTCTACTAACGGCTTCATATTTTAGAATTCACTTAACACCCATGATAGCAGTAAAGGTAGAAGTTTCGCCAGGAGTTATTTGGAAACCCCTACCTGACGTTGTAGCATACCAGGCTTCAATTCCACTGCTGTACCAAATGGAAAGACCTCAAGAGAACGCCAATGATTACACCAAACCAATGGATAACAAATGCTACAATGAAATGACGACCGACTGCCTTCTTCAAACAGCAATTGAAAAATTAAGTGTAGCATATGAAAAAGACGTTCGAATATTAAAACGAAATCTGGATAACAACCTACAAAACATTGCACCAAATTTAGAATCAACACGCGTAACTAGGAAAACCAAACGATCCTTAGACTTCATCGGAAGTGCGTTTCAATGGTGTTGCGGCGTCGCCACGATGAGGAAACTGCAAGACATTTCGACTAATGAACAAAATTTAGATATCCAAATAGAAAAGTTGACAGAAGGGTTAACACAAACTTTAAAACAGATAGGTAAAGATTCCAGCGAATTCAAGAAGTATGAAGTTGAAGTTAATACTGCGTTCAAAGACGTTGAAAAACGAATAAATATGGTGGAACAACAAATTTTAGGTGTACAAGGTTATGCGGCTACCCAAGTAAAAACTGCCACAAAATTATACCATTATTCATATCAAAATTTAAGACGGATAATTGTTCTAACAAGAATGTTTAGAACGAATGCCATACTAAATTCTTGCAAACAACATCAAATACCCTCAAATATTCTAGAACCGTCAACGTTACAATCGGATTTATTTAAATTAGAAAAGGAACTTCAAATTTCAAATCAAAAATTAGCAATTTCGACCGAAGATGTTACTCGGTATTATCAGTTACCCATTTGCGACTGTACATTCACCAAATCCAAAATCACCATTCATCTAAGAGTTCCGATCATCTCTGAAAATCAATCCTGGAAATTATTCGAATTAGTGACGGCATCGTTTGCTTGGTACAATCAATCGTGTACATTGAACCACAATACGCTTTATTTGGCAGTTGCAAAGGATCGGCGAGGAAGACAAACTTCGATTAGAACGGTAACAGGCATTGCATTACATCAATGTCGTGCGTATGAAGATAAACTATGCTATATTCCACGAATGTCAGGAGACGAACTACATGGTCCATTATGTGCCATCAATATGTTCAGAGGCGATTCCGTAGAAAATTTAAGCAAATTCTGTCCAATGACGTGCCAGTCTTCAACAGCGATGCTAATTATGGAAATCGAAGAAGGAGATTACCTTATCACACACCCAAAATCAGAAACAATTATCGAATGCTCCAATGAATCCAAACCCTTACAAATCGAAAAACCTCAACCAATTGGATCCCTTAGATTACACCTTCCTTGCTCTTGTAAATTAATCCTTTTCGATGATGTTCTAATCCCAACCCGTTATCCTTGTATCGACCAATACTTTTCGGAAACAAAAACTATTCACGTAATTCCTGCAACCTGGTCATCATTAAAATCGTTCGTTATTCATCCTAACCATATTAATCCTCCAATATTCAACAACTTGTCTGAATATATAAATCCAAAATGGGCCATCCACGTTCCCCATCTAAATCTAACCAACTCAGAAGACATTATAAACAACATCATGGATAAAATTCAAATACAAAAATTTACAACACCCACTTTTGCGGATCAGTATGGTTACCACAGTCATACTATATTTTTAATTTGGAACACCGTACTGACGATCCTAATAGTCGGCTTAGCCTATAAACTACGAATACCGTTCGCCATGGTTCCAACTGCCCCAGCTGTACACGCTAAAACGGAAAATGCATCCGTAGTCCACCACCAAATTTTAATGGGGGTCACCTATACTTTATTTGGAATATTTGCAATGCTAATCATCATACGAATTCTGAAGGAAATTAGTAAGTGGTATAAGAAAAGAAGAACTGCGACAACGACTTTAACAAAAATCTCCAACATCGACAACAATGAAATTGAAAGTGCATCAAAAGATACGTTATACGAAATCAAATTTGAAAAGTCCGCCGGCGAGACATCAAAGGACGAAAGTAAAATAAATTTAGTAATGTGTAAAGTGCAAAATGAAAATAAATCGGAAAAATAATTAAATTAAATGGTGCCCGTTAAATCAGTTATTAATCGGATAAACAATGTAATAATAGTGAAATCATAGTGAAAAGCAGAGCACTTAAATAAAGTGATTAGTTATGATTAAAATAAATGATTATAATAAATGTATGCAATATAAGAGGATCCTCAAAATGCGGCGATTATTTTGTATAAAGATTTGAGTTCAAATATGGCCATAATTATTAACATCCTTAATTCCATCTTTATACAAACCAATCAAAACATTAAATTGATAAATATTGCAAGTTATAAGATCAAAAAATTTTAATAGATATTTGATAAGATTTTAATAATGTAACAAAATGAAGTTATTTTCTATCACCAAAACTTCACATATAATAATTTAAATAAGCACCAAAAATTGTAGGCACTGTAAAATCGATAACAACAATTTAAATGATAATTTATAATGGAAAGATACATACAAAATAGTAAAAATAAGGAGATGTCGCAGCAGTCAAAGATCCAGAAAGAAAAAATTTTTTTTATCTAAACAAAGTTCGGAAAATGTTAAGTAAATGAATTCTAAAGTCTTACTAATGCAATAAATAACCGATCGAAAATCAAGTCAAATAATGATTAAAAAATCACATTAAGAGTTCCAAACCGAAAAAGTTTTTTCAAAAATTGAAATTTAATAATGCCAACTTCATGTTTTCATGTAACCAACAAAATTGATGTTACAAAAAATTGAAGAAAACAATTTGAAAAGTGATTTACAATATTTGGTACAGCTGACACGCTTAAATAGGTACAATTTATGTAATCACGCATTAAATTCAGTGCATTAAATTCAAAATGCATAATATAAAAAATAAAAATCATAAAGAAAAACAGTTGGAATTTTTAACGTGAAACTTTGGATCCGCGTTCGGAAGCAAAGTTTGAATTGCAATTCAATTTTATATTGCAATATTAATGACAATAATATTAATAATAAAAATATTAATGACTTCAATAAAGCCCTCGTAAATATTAAGTATTTAAATAACTACAATATTATAATTCTTAGAAAAAAAAAAAAATTTTTTTTTTTTAACTGCTTCTAGATTTAAGTAACAATAATGGTAATACCAACTAAAGGTTTTAATAAATAAGTAGTGAACAAAGTGGGACAATTAACTAAAATCCGTGTTTAAATTCTTCTTGTGTCGGTAATAAACAGACTAAATTTTAAATTGGACTACTGTACGAAATTGGACTTAATGGTGCCCAAAACTAAAACTGTGGTACAGATGTAAAGGTGTTAATAATAAACCAAAATTTTTACATTTGCGAAACAGAAGAACTTTCCTAATAATTTTTTTAACTGATTTGTTTTTTTGTAACTTTTAGATATTAAGTTTTATAATATTTTTGTTCTGATGTATTGATATTTTAACAATATTTTATTATTTTAAATTTGTTACTTGTAGTCATACTCAATTATTTACATATTGTATACACTTTATTACTACAGTTATTCCAAACATTTACGTCTAGAGCTTAACCATTCTTTTTATTTTAGTATTTTTTTTTAGTATGTTTAACTATTTTAGTATATATTTTTTTTTGGTATATTTTTCTTATTATGTTTAAGTTGTTTTTTTTATCATGATTGGTCTATTGTGCGCGTTGCGGGACCAACGCTTTTCCCGAGGGAGGCATATGCCACAAAAATAAATAATTTAGGACACAAAATTCAAAATTATTATTCAAAAAATTAAGTGATTAGAGGTATTGTCAAAATTAGATTTAAATTCAAATGATCAAAAGGTCGTAACGTCATGGCTACCATGATTTGCAAATTTATGTAAAATATTTCTAATCATATATCACATGTAATCAGATGACCAATCATGATAAAGAATTAATAGCATGTAGAGAAGGAGTAGAGAAAAAAGTTATAAAAGGGCGAGCATGCAAATCGGAGCGAAAGTTGCCTGTGAGTAAAGTGCATTTTTTACCAACGCCGTTACGCTGCCGGTTTGCCATGCCACCCATATCCCTTCTCAGTATAGTAATGTTAGGGTAAGTCACAAAATTATTAATATAACATCAAAATTATAAATGCGTATTTCTGAATTTAATTAGTATATAAGTGTACATAGTTTTGTTTAATAAATATCATATAAACTACAATTCATGTTTAAACTGACTACACCCCGATTTGGCAACATAATTTAAAGGTACCTAGTGAAGGGATTTTTCCCTTTGCGACAATATTTTTATATTATGACATGCTTTGTGTTTGTTATAAAAAAAAAACGGTTGTAGGCTTGAATTTGGAACGCTAAAATGCAAATTTTACGATTGAAACCTCGATGAATTCTGAATAAATATTAAATAAGAGAATTAACTATGACGGAAAACCTTAAATCTAAAATTTTCAAGTTTAGTCGCTCGGGATTGGTGAATCAATGCATTCTATTGTCGGTCCGTGTGGTTTAAACTAGTCTTAGCTTTGCGCAGAGCAGCAATAACCAAGGTCACAGTCGAGGCGTTTACTCAATGTCTCGGCACCGACCTAGATCAGTTCTTAAGTAAAGTTGCGGCGGGCATGTATGGTAGAAAACTTTTTTCAACCGTACAATCCCACTTCTTTTTTGCGACTGCGTCGCTTTTTTCCTTTCAACGGACCCTTTTGGGCTCCACGACTCCACGTTTTTTGGGAGGCTACTGTTGCTTTGGCCAAAATCACTCAAATTATTCATCAAAAGTTGATTATCGCCTTACGCGAATCAACACTCTGCTTTGAAGCGATACAAAACTCTATGCTAGCCAAAGTATTTCATACTCCTAACCATCTCCGCGATGTTCTTAGAGGTTGAAAGAGGTAATGGAAGCTTCGCCTCCAAACAAACTCTGTTTACAAAGTGATACTATGCTATGCTAGCAGCGATAACCGGAGCGACACTTGCATTGGAATGCTTCAACAGTGCACTTCGAGCGAAATTCATAGTCTTCAATAATAAATGTGCAGGAAAAATGGCTTAAAGCGCTCGAGCGCAGCGAGAAGTGCTTTAAGTCAATTTTTCCTTGCACAACCACCCTGCTTTTAGAATCCACGCTAACGAGTTTCACCCCTCAAAGATCCACCTTTTCCTTTAATCCACGGACCTAGGGGTATTTTTTAAATTAGTGTAGTTTTCACAAAAATGGCCCAAAGCGGCCGAAGCGTAGCGTAGCAAAGCGTAGGATAGCGTAGGGTAAAAGAGTAAAATTTGTATTTTAGCGTCCCAAATACAAACCTTTCCCCAAAAAAACATACGTTACAATTACATACATAAACATAAATACAATTTATACATCAGTAACCATACAAATTTTGATTTTTTCTAAATTGCCTGAATTAGTAGCAGAGGCGGATCTAGCAACTTTTTCAAGAGGGGGCGATTTTATAGATTGTAAGGAAAATTACCAAAAATGATAACCTTCTTTACATTTTCGCCCTTGATTAAGGGTTTTAAAATTTTCATATCATGAGGTTCTAAAGGTATAATAGTAGTGGTGCAGATCTGTGACGAGTGACGACCAAAGTTTGACCTCTCTTTGTAAGTCAAAAATGTATTCAAAATTCAACTGTAACTCTCCTTACTCATAAAATGACTCGTCTAATTCCTCTTAACGTCTTAAATATGTACCTGTATTATTGTTTAAGTTGCTAATTAATTTTTAATTAACTTTAACTAATTATTATGTTAGAATTTTTAATTTTAATCATGTTTTAATTTTTGATAAGGTCAGTAACACTTTATGAAAATGACAAAATCTTAATTTCATGTTTCTTTAATTAATCGTGCAAATTTTTGATTTATGTGGTTTGCAAATCAGTTAAAATTAAATCATCATTCGATAAAGTTGTGTCTGTTGTAATCAGAGTACGTAATTATGTTGAAAAGTGTATCTAAAATTTTTATAATCAGATGTGCTGTTTTGGTATGTTACCATTTAAACTTTTTTTTATTGTTTTGCAAAAATAATGTAGTTCTTTCCACAAAGCTTTAGTGCACACATAAGTACCGTCAATTTTTATTTGAGCAAATCAGCCTTTATCATTGGTTAGATTAGGATGACGTAGTACTCAAGTTCCGTTGTAAAAACTTTATTTAAAGATTATTTTTCCAATACTTTGCTGATTGGATTTATTTAAGGTATGCCAAAGTAGTTCGGAACCGTATAGAAAAATTTTTTCAAACGATGACGATTTCAAAATAGAAACTATTCGTAATTCATTAAACGACAGTGATTACTGTAAGGTAATTTTTTTCAATAATTTTCTTTTTTCTATTGGATATTTTTACAGCATTAAATTGTATGAAAACATCAACCACCTTTTGCACAATGGTCTATTCATACCCAAAAGAAGAAATACAAAAAAATTTAAATGAATATTATTATGAATTGTATTTTAAAAATGAATATACATTTCAAAATAGAAAAATATGGAAACGAAATAATTTTGATGATAAACATATTAATTTGTGTGATACCCGATCAGAACTTATAAAACCTAAATTAGGTATTACTGCAGATAATGTTATCGAAATTGTTGTTAATATAGGAATGAGGTATGCTCAAGAAATCCAAGTCATAAATTGTTTGGAGTAAGTATAACAGAAATATTTGCAAAATTTTTTTGTCCATATATCTTTAACTTCAATAGTTTATACCTATAAAGTAAATTTTTTTAGATCATCAATTTGCAATCGAGTAGATGATATGGAAGGGTATGAATCCTACTGCAAGCAAACGTATACTTACCAACGTTTGCTCTCTGTGGACGCCTCCTACACAAACTTTACTATAAAGTTATTCAAAACTCCGTCTGGATGCTGCTGTGCGACTAGAAAAATTAAAAATCCTGCAGAAGAAAATTAAATTTAAGATTTAATCAAAGCTGAAGAAAAAAATGCCTAAAAACTTTTTTTGTAAAACCCTCCCCGTGGCATAAACAAAATTTTTTTAGGTAAAACCCCTTCCTAACTTATGTTTATCTACGGCCCTGGATTTAATATTATATTACTTTTTTTTAATTTCTTGTTAAGTTTATTATTTTTTGTTTTAAAACGACTTTCTCAGGGAACTAAAATATGAAAATGCTCTGCAAGTGAAATCTGTGTGCCAAATTTCAGATCTCTAGGACATCGGAAAGTTGGTTAAAAATGACCTCAAAGAGGTCCACCCACACAGACGACGAACAACGCTCACACCAACTTAAATAAAACCTTTCAAAAAATAAAATCTTATACATCACCGTTTCCAACGCACACCCTTGTACTTTTCTAGTGTCTAATTTTGAACTTACCTTTACGTCTTTGAACAACTCGTTCACACCCTAGATAGTTTAATAATAAAAATTCTGTTGATAAAGTACATTTTTTTAATGCGTTTAAATATTATAATACATAATAATAAACGACATTGATATTATGTTAAAAGTTTATTTTTTTGGCATAAAGGCTGGATTTATTTTAGACATGCAACAGCATCCGGATGGAATTTTAATTAGTCGGATAGTCAGTAGAGAGAAGACGTCAAAGGTCAGCAAACGTTGATAGGTATAGGTTTGTATGCATTGTGACTCATATTTATTGTCATTGACCACATTTAAGCAGGCAGAGTTTTTCCTATAAAAAAAATACACAGTATTAATATTTAATCGATAGCAGGAACATTTTTTGTCCATTTTGACACAGAAAACAAATTTAATTACGAAATGATTTCATAATAATCTAAACAAAATAAATATATGAAACAATAGAGATGGGCTTTATTTATTGTTCTTACCCGGTACATTCTTCGATTCTCACGACTTGAGTGTATCGACCTTCTAAATTGACAATATACACAGGATTATTATCTTCTGCATTGATACCAATGTTGGGTTTAATATATTGTATGCGGCTGTCGCACATCCTATCTTCATCATCATTTGTTTGATTATTAAATAGTTCCACTTGAACTTCACTCAAGTTTTGAAATTTGTTTGTTACACTTTCGAATGCATAATTTTCAACGCTTTCACATAAGATAGAAGTGCTATCTACGCATTGTGGCTTGTTTAGAAAAGTTAAACCTGAAATAAGAAATTAGGTTAATATGTATTTTTTCTTCCTTGCTATAGAATTTTAACCAATTCCTCTTTGATAATTAACTTTCATTTTGATGTTTTTTGTCAAAAATTTGGCAAATAACAGACTAATTTTTGACAACTAACTGACAATAATGTTTAACCATCTTTTTCGAACATGTTACCGATTTTACAGAAGAATTCACAAATTTTATTTTTTGATTGTTTTTTCAATTTCTAACCAAGCTAATTTTTAAAAATAATTATTTACTTACTTCCATAATCGTTATTAATATTTGCTGAAGGGGCACTGTGTACCTAAAACAAAATTAATATTAAGAATAAATAAGAAATATGAAAAATGACGCTGTAAGCTATTGGTAAAATAAATTTTAAAACTTACCAATAGTGCACATCCAACTATAAAAATTGCAGTTTTGGAGTTCAACATAATTGCAATTAATTAAAAAATATTAACTTGAATGACTACAATTATTAACAAACAAAATCAGTAAATGAAGTCAATATTTGAAACAGCCAATTAGGAATGCCAATTATCAGTGAATGTTTGAAACTAAAGAACAACAGCAGATTTTATAGTTTACATTTTAATAATATCTTTTGCAAAATAGACGGAAGTCAACCCCCTCTTCGTTTACATATCAAATCAGGAAAATTTTACCACGAATCTTAAGGTAAAAAATCAAGGTTACTTAAAGGAAGGAAATCATGCAAACCTCAGAAAATTTATAGGGTTAATATTAACGCAAAGATACATAGGTACTTTTTTTTTCAAGTAGGTATCCATAATTTTTATCTTTATAATATTGACGTCCACGGAAGTTCTCGTACGTCTTGAAAAAATCAACGAACGTCATGTGGTAATTATAGGAAAGTCGAAAAGCAAAGAAAGAAAAATTTTACTAAAGTTTTGGATTGAACAATAAATTAATTGACATGATAATCTCTCGTGATCCAATGAGCTCAAAAATATTTTAAATTATTAAGCCATTCTGGATGAACCAAACAAAAGAACAATGATCTCAAAGTGAATCCATAAATAACATATTATCACTAAGTCAAAAACATATTCTAAATTTTCAATAATTATAAACAGAGTCAACATTTTCAAAACTCATAAAACTCGTCTAAGTAAGTCTTACAAAAGAAAATTAACCACATATTAATCCAATCCCTTTCTGATGAGCCACGACATTTTCCAGAAAAATTTACACAATACGACGGTTTAAATGGTTAAAAATATATTTATCTTTGTTATTATTAACTCTACAATCGTAATATAGACAATAATGTATCTCCAGAACAACAGATAATCATCCATGAAAAGATGAAATATTACGAAAACGATCCCTGTTTTCTATTTATTTTACAACAAAATTAACTAATTAATTAATAATAAGTAAATTGATAAAATGTTAAGGTAAAAAGATAAAACATCTGGTACAAAATTTAATAAATCTTTCCGCGTTTACGATATCATAAAAGCGATACCGAAAAAATTTCTGTGGTGATGTGGTTTTAATTTTTGATAAGGTCAATATAATATAACCCCATGCAAATTACATAAAATCTTAATTGCATGTTTCTTTAATTAGTCGTGCACATTTTTGATTTATTTTGTTTGCAAAAAAAAAGTTTTTTTTTTGATTGTTTGTAATCAGAGTACGTAATTATGTTTAAAAGTGTATCTGCAATTTTTATAATCGGATGTGCTGTTTTGGTATGTTACCAGTAAGAAT
This sequence comes from Rhagonycha fulva, assembly GCA_905340355.1. Classification (NCBI taxonomy): domain Eukaryota; kingdom Metazoa; phylum Arthropoda; class Insecta; order Coleoptera; family Cantharidae; genus Rhagonycha; species Rhagonycha fulva. The sequence continues at coordinate 117,503,737 of HG996554.1, forward strand.
TATTTATCAATACTTTACTGATTGGATTTATTTAAGCTATGCCAAAGCAGTTCAAAACCGCATAGCGAAAATTTAACGAATGATGACCACTCTCAAATAGATAACGAAATTAGTTATAACGGTAAGGTAATTTTTCCTTTTTCCTTTTCTTTATTGGATATTTTTACAGAATACTTCCTAGGATCAAATTGTTTGGAAACAGCAACTACATTTTGCACAAAGGTCGATTCATACCCAGAAAAGGAGATCCAAAAAAATTTAAATGATTATCATTTGAATTTGTATTTTCAAAATCAATATCCGACTAAAATATCGGAACGAAATAATTTTGAAGATAAAGATACTAACTTGTGCGATAACCAATCAGAAATTATAAAACCCAAATTGGGTATTACTGCAAATAATGTTATAGAGCTTATTGTTAACATAGGAATAAAGTATACTCAAGAAATTCGTATCACAAAATGTATGGAGTAAGTACAGTAAAATTTGCATATTTTCCTAGTCCCCGTACCCCGTGCTAGTCATTTTTTGTTTTGCTTTATATTTTTTTAATGAACATAAAAACTTATTTTTATTCAAAATATAGCGCAATATAATAAAAGAATTGGTCTTCCCTCAGCAACCGCTCGCGAAATGGATTTCATAGGAAAATTTTGTCAAATTCAAGTTTTAATTAAAATTATTTACATTCTTTTAAGAGTGCTTAAGTAAAATTTTTGTGTTTTAAGCCATTTATTTCCAGGACGTTACAAAAATTTGAATAATTGCTAGCATGCCGAAATCTTCTAATACTTCTTCATGTAAACGCGCTAAAGGCAATTGATTTATTTATTGGAATACCACGTTATTTGAAAACTAGAATGTGGGATTCTCCCCCCTCCCCACCAATTTTAGTTTTCAAATAACGTGGTATTCCAATAAATAAATCAATTGCCTTTAGGGCCTTTACATGAAGAAGTGTTAAAAGATTTCGGCATGCTAGTAATTATTTAAATTTTTGTAACGTCCTGGAAATGAATGACATAAAACACAAAAACGGTGTTGAAATTTGTAATTAGTTGTGTAAAATTTTGGTTTTTGCAGCTCGAATTGCTTACATAAAGTATCGTAATTAAATTGCATATTTTTTTAGAACATCAATTTGCAATCGAGTTGATGTTATGGATGGATTTGAATCTTACTGTAAGCAATCGTATACTTACCCATACTTACCAACGTTTACTTTCCGTGGACGCCTCTTATACAAATTTTTCTATAAAGTTATTTCGAACTCCGTCTGGATGCTGTTGTGCCACTAGAAAAATTGGAAATTCTACTGCAAAATAAATTAAATATAAAATTTAATTTTATATTACATTTCTGAAATAAAAATTTATTTTTAATAAGTTTATTTTTTATTATAAAACGACTGCCTTAAGGGATAAAACTTTTCTTGCTAGTTTTAAATATAAACGTTATTTATGAGCATATTTACAAATTTTCAAATTTTACCCCTCACAAAAGTCGTCCCTTTGTGGTGCATGTTAGTTACCCCCCCCCCCACTCTCAAATTTTTGGATGAATTTGGTGTCAAACGTTAGAGCATCGTTTGAGCTTTCATTCTTTTCGTTTGAGCCTCAAAGATCGCAAAGTTATTCGCAAAAAACTAGTGGGGGGTTATAGATATGTTTTGCAATTTTCCTTCTCATTTTGAATTTATGTGTGCAATAGATGTTAATCGATAGAGCTTCATTTGAACTTGAATAAGCTTCAGTGAGCAAGAGTTTTAGTTAATTTTTTTAAAGTTATGGATAGTTGAAATTTTTGACTAAACTCCGAGCAACATGCGTTAAATCTTAAGTTTCTTAAATCTCTCAGGTTGACTTGTATAGTCCAAGTTTAACCGGTAACTATGGTTTAAATTTAGATTTTGACTATTGTGATTGGTTAATCTACAGTTTAAAATTTTAAACTAGATTTATACAAGTCACCCTTATCTACAAACGTCTTTTGCCAAAATAAAATTTTTTTAAAAATTTCAACTATCCATAACTTTGTAAAAAATTAACTTAAACTCTTGCTCATTAAGCTCATTCGAGCTCAAAGGAAGCTCTATCGATTGACATCAATTGCAAACATAAATTCAAAATGAGAAAAAAAACTGCAAAACATTTCCACAACTCTTCCCCCTCCCCTTCCAGTAGCTTTTTGTAGATAACTCCGCTGCCATTGACGCTTCAATAAACATGATGAAAGCTCATTCAGGTTCAAATGATTCTCTAACGTTTGACACTAAATTCATCTAAAAATTCGAAATTGGGGAGCCATCATATCTACGGCCTCCTAGTAGTTTTTCGCAAATAACTTCGCGATCTTTAAAGCTAAAAAAAAATAATGAAAACTCATTCAGGATCAAAAAATGCTCTAACGTTTTCGAGTTAAATATAGAAAATTTATATTATATCCCGAGTATGTAGATTATCAGCTTAAGAGATTTAAAAAAACTTCAGATTTAACGCATGTTGCTCGGAGTTTAATAGATTATAATACGTACAACTCAGCCGAGAATTTGTAGCCTAGCACACTAGCGCCAACTATCTGTAGGAGTTTCAACCAAATCATTTTGACAGTAGATTTCGTGCTTGTCGTACCTCGTACAAAGTGCAATATAAATGTTTTTGTTGAAATAAATTAATATTTGATAAAAAAAACAGTGCTTGTCACATATATCCTGAATTAAATATTGAAATGCCTTATGCGACTTGAACAATAATTTTAATATTTTAAATACTTTTATAGAACTGGTGTTGATACATGTAAATGCTAACTAACCAATAGAAAGAGCTTATTGGTAGCCATTGAATGTTTTTCATTGGTTAGTTACCATTTGCATGTAAATTTTAAGTAAAATTATGCAGCGTGTTATACGGGCTTTAGCTTTAGTACTAACTCATGCAAACAGATAGCGCACTTTTTTGTGCTACGAAAATTCTATTGTTATAGGCCTAAGTTGTACGTATTATAATCTATAGTATTTGCTATAACTTAATAAAACATTAACTTAAAGTCTTGATCTTTGAAGTTCATTTAGGCTCAAACGACGCTCTAACATTTGACACCAAATTCATCCAAATATTCAAAAGTGGGGGCCATTTTGTCTACAGCCTCCCCCTCCCGCTAGTTTTTGGCAAATAACTTTGAGGCTTAAACAAAAATAATAAAAGCTTATTCAATCTCAAACGATGCTCTAACGTTTGACACCAAATTAATCCAAAAATTTGATAATGGGGAAGGGGGCACTGACATGCACCTGTCCCTTTGCCGGTTATAAATTTTTTACTATTCTGTACCCTTTGAACTTGGACCCCTTTTGCATTTTAGGGTGTTCACCCTAGACAAGAAAATAGAGAAAATACTTTAAAATGATAGGGGAAAGGGGTCGGTTGTGGGCATACTTTCGTTTTTGGCTCATAACTTTTGACCAAGTGCATATTATTTGGACTTCTAGGTATCAATGGAAAGCTTGAGACCTTAGCTAACTACTAATAAAGAACCTAAACCAATTCCGTCAAATAGAAAATTTTTTTAAAGAATTTTGTGAAGTGATCAATTTTGGTCAACGCTTTTTTTTGGTTCGGTTGTGGGCACCCTTGGAAAATCTGTTAGAAATGGGAAAATATGAAGAAAAACAAAGAAAATATAAAAAAAATTAATAGTTTTTTTATATTGGAAGCTTTCATTGGCATTATTCATAGTCGGAAGCACAATGTTTGCATGTGAAGTAGCTGACGCGCACCTACTTTAGTTATGCCAGTACACTTTAGGTAGCTTTTTGGTAGCTTTTGTAAATATTTTGAATTTCGTTGATGACTTCGCCATCTTAGTCAAAGAACGTTCGTTTGTTAAGCCAGACTGTATAGTCTACTTTGACTAAATATATAAATTATTAACTCGTTGATATTAGATAATATAAAACTTCAAAATATCGAGTTATTATTAAATTAAAAAATATCGAGTTATTTAATAATAACTCGATATTTTGAGGTTTTATATTATCTACTTTGACTAAAGATTAGGTTTAAGACTTGTACATTTTACTTTTACTACGTTCTAAAATTAAATACGAAAAAGTGTGATTAAACAATTTTTTATGAACAAAAAGTGAATAATTAACATAATAAATCTTAAAAAAAATTTCAATAAAAGTAATATTCAAAAATAAAGGTTTTTTAATCGTAAAGATCGTACATTTTATTTATTTGTACTTAAAAAATATGCACATCGTAAAAATTAGATATTTTGTGTAAAAAAATCTCAGCTTTCAGAAAAAAATATCAAATTTGAAAAAAAGCTTGCCGCACTGTTAAAAAATCAATTTTTTTAATTTAGTTAAAATTTAGGGGGTCTTTTGCTACTTATCATAAAAAATTAATATCTTTATTGAAAAGCTGAGAATTTTTTACATAAAAAACTGTACTTTTCGTATTTTTATGAATAATCTTTCTACTTCAAAAAAATTAACGAAAAAGTTAAAAATTTCAAAATTGTCAAAATTCAAAAAATCATTACTACGAAAGTACTTCATATTAAGAGCTAAATTTTTCAGTGAGTCATTATTTTTATACAGAGAATAACTCCACAAAATTTGAAAAAAATCCGTGGGGGTCACACTTTAAAAAAAATTTTATTTGGTGGAATGACCCAATTATTAATTAATAAGTGATTTTATTAAGTAGTAGTTTATCTACCTGAAAAAATTTTCCCCTAACCTGGAGAATACTTTTAAAAAGAAAAACCGGGGACTTGGGGGTCTAGTGAATATTGCAAACCCCCCAAGCCGTAAATCAGCAAAAATATGTTTTCTCGATAAATAAAGTTGCGTTTTGTATAAATTTGGTAAGTTATCTTGTTACTTTCTTGTGCTGGGGGGTATTCCATACCCTTCGGGCGCTTCGGGCCATTTTGATGAAAACCACCATGGCACGAGGAAAATCCACGCAAAAAAGTAATCATCAGCGAGGCTTTTATGCATTACAGTGCACGGACGGAGCACAGAATGCATTGATTCACCAATCACAAACGACTTTTTAAAATCGATTTTTGAAAAAACTAATAGTTTTTAAGGCATTCTTCTTCACCTAATTCTCTTATTTAATATGTGCTTTTTCACAATTAATCAAGGTATCAATATAGTAAAATTTTTATTTTAGCGTCTATTCTACATACCTTTCCCCACATCTGGTACAAAATTTAATAAATCTTTCCGCGTTTACGTTATCATAAAAGCGATACCAAAAAAATTTTCTGTGGTGATGTGGTTTTATTTTTTGATAAGGTCAAGAATATAACCCCATGCAAATTACATAAAATCTTAATTGCATATGTTTCTTTAATTAGTCGTGCACATTTTTGATTTATTTGGTTTGCAAATCAGTTAAATTTAAATCATCATCCGAAAAAGTTGTGTTCAATATTTTTTGATTGTTTGTAATCAGAGTACGTAATTATGTTTAAAAGTGTATCTGCAATTTTTATAATTGGATGTGCTGTTTTGGTATGTTACCAGTAAAAATTATTTTTCAATACTTTGCTAATTGGATTTATTTAAGGTATGCCAAAGCAGTTCGAAGCCGTATAGCGAAATTTTTACGAATGATGACGGAATTGGAAGTATTCCTAATGGATTAAATGGCAGTTATAACGGTAAGGTAATTTTTTCTATTTTTCTTTTCTTTATTGGATATTTTTACAGCATACTTACTAGAATCAAATTGTTTGGAAACAGCATCCACCTTTTGCACAATGGTCGATTCGTACCCAGAAGAAGAGATCCAAAAAAATTTAAATGATTATCATTATAATTTGTATTTTAAAAATCGATATCCGGTTGGAATATCGGAACGAAATAATTTTGAAGATAAAGATACTAACTTGTGCGATACCCGATCAGAAATTATAAAACCCAAATTGGGTATTACTGCAAATAATGTTATGGAGCTTATTGTTAACATAGGAATGAAGTATACTCAAGAAATTCGTATCACAAAATGTATGGAGTAAGTATAACAATAAAATTTGCATATTTACTTACATAAAGTATCGTAATTAAATTACATATTTTTTTAGAACATCAATTTGCAATCGAGTTGATGATATGGATGGGTATGAATCCTACTGTAAGCAATCGTATACTTACCAACGTCTGCTCTCTGTGGACGCCTCCTATAAAAAATTTTCTATAAAGTTATTTCGAACTCCGTCTGGATGCTGTTGTGCCACTAGAAAAATTGAAAATTCTACTGCAAAATAAATTAAATATAAAATTTAATTTTATATTACATTTCTGAAATAAAAATTTCTCTTTAATAAGTTTACTTTTTATTCTAAAACGACTGCCTTAAGGATTAAATTTTTTTTTGCTAGTTTTGAATATAAAAGTTATTTATGAGCATATTTACAAATTTTCAAATTTTTCCCCTTGCAAAAGCCGTCCCTTTGATATGCATATCAGTGTTCCCCCCTCTCCCCCCCACCACCACTTTTGAATTTTTGGATGAATTTGGTGTCAAACGTTGAAGCATCGTTTGAGCTTAAATGAGCTTCCATTATTTTCAAACTAGTGGGCGCCTGTGAACATTATGCCCCCCCTCCCCACTTTTTAATTTTTGGATAAATTTTGTGTTAATCGTTAGAGCATTGTTTGAGCCTAAATGATCTTCAATGAGCAAAAGTTTAAGTTAATTTTTCACAAAGTTATGGATAGTTGAAATTTTCGACTAAACTCCGAGCAACATGCGTTAAATCTTAAGTTTTTTAAGCTGATAATCTACATACTTTGGATATATAAATTCTCTAAATAAACAACATTTTATGTTTTACAAACATAAAATTTTGTAAACCGAAATAATTTACCGAAATAGAAATCATGCCGATAAAATCTAATATTGATTTGAACCAGCTTAAAGTTGTTATTGTTGCTAATAAAAAAAAAATATGATTCAATGGCTTAACAGTTATGGGGCTCATCAAATATCTGCTGGTCGGAAATAGTAAAGCAATTGGGTAATACTAACCTTTTGCCGAAATAAAATTTTTTAAAAACCTTACGATTTAACGCATGTTGCTCGGAGTTTAGTCAAAAATTTCAATTATCCATAACTTTATAAAAAATAAACTTAAACTTTTGATCACTAAGCTCATTCGGGCTCAAAGAAAGCTCTATCGATTGACATCACACATCACATGCACACATAAATTGAAAATGAGAAGAAAAACTGCAAAATATGTCTACAACTCTCTCCCTCTTCCCAGTAGCTTTTTGCAAATAACTTCGCGACCATTGACACTCAAACAAAAATAATGGAAGCTCATTCAGGTTCAAACGATTCCCTAACGTTTGACACTAAATTCATCCAAAAATTCGAAACTAGGGGAGCCATCATATCTACAGCCTCCTAATAGTTTTTTGCAAATAACTTCACGACCTTTGAGGCTTAAAAAAATATAATAGAAACTCATTCGGGATCTTCGAGTATGTAGATTATCAGCTTAAGAGATTTAAAAAAACTTCAGGTTTAACGCATGTTGCTCGGAGTTTAGTCGAAAATTTCAACTACTTATAACTTTGTAAAAAATTAACTTAAAGTCTTGCTCTCTAAAGCTTATTCAGGCTCAAACTATGCTCTAGCATTTGACACCAAATTCATCCAAATATTCAAAAGTAGGGCCATCTTGTCTACAGCCCCCCACTAGTTTTTTGTGAATAACTTCGCGACTTTTAATTCTTAAACGAAAATAATAGAAGCTTATTTAATCTCAAACGATGCTCTAACGTTTGACACCAAATTCATCCATAAATTTGAAAGTGGGTGGAAGGGGGGGGGCACTGACGCGCACCTGTTTTTTTGCCGGTTAAAAATTTTTTTACTATTCTGTACCCCTTGGACTACTCGGAGTTTTGCATTTTGGAGTGTTTACCTTAGACTAGAAAATAAAAAAAACACTTTAAAATGATATAAAATTAAGTACTATTTATAGTTTATCTACTTGATAAAATTTTCCCTCAACCTGGAGAATAAATTTAAAAAAGAAAACCGAGGGCTTGAGAGTTTAGTGAATATTGCAAACCCCCAAGCCGTAAATCAGCAAAAATATGTTTTCTCAATAAATAAAGTTGCGTTTTGTATCAATTTGGTAAATCATCTTGTTACTTTCTTGTGCTAGAAATGGTATGGAATACCCCCCAGACCCCCCGGATTCTTTACATTTTAGGGCATCTACCATAAACTAGAAAATAGAAAAAATACTTAAAAATGATTTAAAATTAAGTACTTTATAATTTATTTACCCGAAAAAATCTTACCTTAACCCCGTGCTTTAACCTGGAGAATTCTTTTAAAAAGAAAACCAGAAGTTTGAGGGTCTAGTGGATATGGCACACCGTCCCCCTCCCCCTGTTGTACATCAGCAAAAATGTGCTTTTAAGAATTAAAACTGCATTTTTATTAATGTTGATAAGGCTTTTTCTCACTTCATTGTGCTGGAAGGTATTTCATACCCTAAAATAAAAAAGGAAAAAATTTTGTTCTGCGCCGGACTGAGTTGATAAAATATCCCGCGCGAAACTAAATATTCTAAATATCTCGCGGGACAAAAAAAGTATCCCACGGGATATCCCGTGCCGTCCTGCCTTCATCTCCAGTAGACACCCTAAAATGTGAAGAATCCGGGGGGTTTGGGGGGTATTCCATGCCATTCCTAGCACAAGAAAGTAACAAGATGACTTATCAAAATTGATAAAAACGCAAGTTTATTTATTGTGAAATAGTAGTTTTCGTCACAAGGTCGTAAAACGAGATTTTACACGCGAGAGCGGAGATTTGAATACAAGGCGAGCGTAGCGAGCCGAGTTGCACGAACCGCACCGAGTGGTGTAAAATCTCTTTACGGCCGAGTATCGTAAACAGCTTTTCGTTGTGACGGGACTACCTCATTTTTATTCGCGATTTTATATAATATCTCTGAGATAACTATCGATAGATGGCGTGAAGGCTGCAAATCATTTGTCAAGTTTGTCTCTTTGGTGAGGAAATTAATCAAATTCTGAATTTAAAAATTTTGAATTTAAAAATTTCGGACGTGTGTGTTGTGAAGTGTTACAATATCAAAATCGTTTTTAATATTCGTCACTTTCATTCTAATGTTGTGTATTTTATGACCCCTCCCCATTTTTACTCCCTAGGACGTGAAAAGTTTTTCACTCCCTAGGACGTAAAAAGGCACTTTTCAATCCGCAAATGAGACCAGAAACCACTCATTTTACGGCCGAAAAAACAAAAAATATGTTTTGCTAATTTACGGCCTGGGGGTTTGCAATACTCACTAAACTTCCAGGCCCCCGGTTTTGCTTTTAAAAGTATTCTCTAAATTGGGGGAAATTTTTTTTAGGTAGATTATTATTAGCCTTATTAGCGTTCAACGGATGTGGCTCATATTCCAGAAACCAAGTGCACGATGCTAAGATGAAAACCCCCAACCCCCCGGATTTGTTACATTTTTGAGTACTATCTACTATGATCTATCCCATGCCGTAAATAAGCAAAAATGTGCTTTTTCAATAAATAAAATTGCGTTTTTATTAATTTTAATAAGTCATCTTGTTACTTTTTTGTGCTGGAGAGTATTCCGCACCCCCGAAAACTCCCAGATTCTTCACATTTTAGGATGTCTACCGTAGACTATAAAATAGAAAAAACACTTAAAAATAATTTAAAATTAAGTAGGTACTATAATAATAGTTTATCTACCCGAAAAAATCTTACCTGAACCTGGAAGATATTTTTAAAATAAAAACCGGAAGTCTAAGGGTTTATAGTGGGTATGGCATACCCCTCCCCCTCTCCCAGTTGTAAGTCAACAAAAATATGCTTTTTTAAGAATTAAAACCGCAATTTTATTAATTTTGATGCCTTTTGTTACTTCGTTATGCTGGGGGGTATTCCATACCCCCCAGACCCCCCGGACTTTTATTTATTTTTGAGTGTTTACCTTAGACTAGCAAGTATAGAAATAACTTAAAAATAATATAAAATTTTGCAGTACTATCAAATATTCTAGGCTCTTACCATTTTTGGTACTAATATATTAATTATTTCCTTAAAAAAATTATTTCCTCGATGATCTGAAGTATACTTACTTTTAAAAGTAAACAATCGAAAAACCGAAGCGTTTGGGGGTACGAAAAGCCATTCATTTATTGTTAGGCAAGAAAAAAAATATTTTGGGGGTGCTAAACAAAAGTTTAAAAAAAAACTATTATTGTTTTAATATTAACCATTAAAAACTAACAATTTTTGGAATATTTTGGAAGATCCTTTCTTAATCTCTCCTTCTTGCGCCTACGCTGCTTCGTTATTTGTTCGTTGTTGATTAAAAAATTTGAAATTTGTTTTACCTTAAAGATAATTTTAATTGTCATCATCATCATTTCCATTCACAGATTAGGTCTGTGTTCTTCTTATAAAAATTCTTATACCATAAGTTTTCTTATAAGTTGGCCCAAAACCAAACATGTACCTACTTACACCGTCCTCTTGGCATCGCATTAATGTATAGTAATGCAAATAGCCTGCACTGCAGCACTTGATGTCCTCCTCTGCTTCCTGTCACTTGACCTTCATGTGCGGACCATGGCAGTTAGGTTAGTTCCTAGGCGTGATAATTGGAAGATATGGAATAATAGGCGAAAAACTGCTGACTTTAGATAAATATTTTAAGAGAATAGGTACTGCTGTTGCATCTTTAACCGGGCAAAAACCACCCTAAATATTATATTATTTGGCAGGAATACAACGTCCCCGGTTAAATAAAAAAGAAACATTCAACTATGACATATGTTTACATTCCGATGGCTCTAAAAATAATGTTGGATCAGATGCACCGATGTATTTTGCAGAACTTGGCCTAAGCATAAGGATAATACCACTGGATGCATCAAGAACAAAATTATCCAGATTCCATCTGGATTCTATATGTCACTTCCGGCCTATAAAGTCACTTTTAGCCTGATGCTTGGCAGCAGTCCGTGCTGGAGGACTTCTTTGACACTCCACCTACCAAGATATTGGAGGTGATCCTACAAATGAGATGATTCGAAAAGTGAACAGCGATTTAAATTGTAGAGGTGTCAGTGAATGTGAGTTTATCTTACCCTCCACAATAAATCCAGAATATATAAAATTTGCCTCATCTGAACCTTTGTCTTGGTTTACAGGACGTTACTACTGTGACCTAGGCGATTGTTCAGCTAAGGCAAAAAACTACGGTTGAGTGTCAGTATTTCTAAATAAAGCTCGAAAGGATTTTTTTTAGTTCTGCATTAGCCTTTTTGACCTTAAAGCCTAAAATAATTATGCTAATGCACTGAAAAGAGTAATGAATAAAATATTTTACTCAATATCCATATATTGATTATAATATTATCTTATGCAAATAGTTAAAACTAACAACATTTAAAATTAATGATTTTTAAAATTTTTACATTGTTATTTGACACCACGACGCGCAACATCGTAATCGGATTAAAATATTGTTAATAAAATGGGTACAATTTTTAGTACAAGATGTACAAGCACTGAAAGATTGGATGGAAAAACTGCAATAATTACAGGAGCAAATACAGGAATCGGAAAATGCAGTGCTCAAGATTTTTATTTAAGAGGTAATAGAATTTAGTGGCTAAAATTCCATTTTCTAAACTTCATTTTATTCTTACATCAGGTGCTCGTGTTATAATGGCTTGCAGATCTTTGGAAAGAGCCGAAGCGGCAATTTCTGAAATAAAGAAAGAATGCAAAGGAACATTTAATTTGGGTTCTTTAAATTTGGTAGAATTGGACTTGGCTAGCTTAGATTCGGTCAGGAATTGTGCCGATAAAATTTTGAGAGAGGAAAAACAAATTAACATTTTGCTTAACAATGCTGGGGTGATGTTTTGTGCAAAAGGTACAACAAAGGATGGTTTTGAAACTCAAATTGGAACTAATCATTTTGGTCACTTCTTGTTTACTCTGTTATTATTGCCCAAGATTATTAAAAGTGCCCCAGCGCGTATTGTCAATGTTTCTTCTTTGGCTCACAAAGGTAGATTGAGAACTTTTAAATTATATATTTTTAATTTGTCTTGCTGCCTCGATGGTCTATGTATACCTATGTAAGTAGGCGGCTAACTCATTATCGTTTCATCAAATTTTTGCAAATGATGTTATGTTCCATTATTTTTTATAATTTTAGTTGTTCCAATCCGAATAAATCTTGATGATATTAATTGGCACAGCCGTTCATTTAACACCATAGTTGCATATGGTCAAAGTAAACTTGCAAATGTACTATTTACAAAAGAACTTGCTCGTAGGTTAGCAGGTAAATAATTTAATCTCTTAAAACAAAATTCTTATTTTCTTTGTATAGAAGCCAAAATTGATGGCGTCACAACTTATGCGCTGCATCCTGGAGTAATAGGAACGGAATTGGCAAGATATATGGATGAAGGTTTTATACCTGGAGCGACATGTTTTGTCAATATATTTTATCAATCCCCTCTTTGTAAATCACCTCAACAAGGCTGTCAAACTTCTGTTTATTGTTCCGTTGATGAAAATGCTGGGAAAGAAACTGGGTTATATTATGCCGAATGTAAAGTAAATGAACCAGGTTCGAATGCCAAAAATGTAGAAGATGCTAGAGCTTTATGGGAAGTCAGCTGCAAATTAGTGGGCCTAACGGATTATGACCCTTTTTCGGAATTAAATAAATAATGCTGGTGTTTTAGGAAAGTTTGCACTTTTTTCAAATTTATGCTTTGACCTTAAAGGTACAGTGAAACGCCAATTATTTGGGGATCAATAATTAGTTGTGAGGTTTTATGGAACCAACCATCCAAATCTGCATTTTGGTCAGAGTTCAAATAGGCACCTGAGCACAAACAGTGACGTGCCCATAAGATAGGGGATAGGCTCCCCCCCCCAATGTTTTAAAAAGTTGGCAAAAACACTCAAAAGTTGGTCAATTTGGCAGTTTTTTATGTCTAAATTTTCAGAAAGTTGGTAATTTTGAATTAATTCAGTTGGAAAATTTGAAATGTCTCCCCCCCCCACCCAAAAAAAGTTGGTTGGGCACGTCCCTGAGCACAAATCAAATTTGGAAAATGGAAAGTTTTTGCTCTTCTTTTCCTTATTGCTTCATTTTATGTATAAAAAAGTTATTTCAATAAGTTATAAATAACAAATTAAATTTCTTTATTTATTTCATAATGCCCTACACTCAATTTTAACCAACTTATCCAATCCTTATCTACAATTTTATTCAAAGTCACCTCTTGAAATACTTGACTACGTCCTGTTTCAATAAATCCCATTTTATTAAACATATCTATACTGATAGCGTTTTCAATCAACACCTTTACCACATACTGTTGCACGTCTAAATGCAAAATTCCGTAAAGAAGCATCAACATGATCGCTTGGGACCCACGTCGTCGTCCTCGAGCACGTTTTTCTGCAATCATTATCTCCGCTTCGGCCACCATCCCCCCCATTTCATTGGAAAAGAATAAATTTGTGTCACCTATCATAGAATCTGAAAGGACCGATTACCACAAAAAAAAATTATTACAACTCTTATGTACATTTACCTATTTCATTTCGATTCCTACTGTATTCTTCTTTGTCGAGGATGATAAACGTACATTCTAAAAAGGAAAAAGGGCAAAAGATTAGTTTAAGCCTACCAGAATAAAAACAACCTACTGTTTTCGTCGGCCATCCAGGAAGCTTGCATTTCAAATTCTTCTTCAAGAGTTAACGGAGTAGAAGCCGTAAGCCTTTGAAGCTCTTCCGACTGCATCCAATTATGGTATCTTCGCATTAAACAATCAAATTTTATTCAATAAATGTGAAATTTTAACATTTTACTTACTTTTCAACGTGTTCTTTTCGATAAGGAACCAATATAACTTGACTTCCGGTTATTTTTGTAAATTTGTTGATCAACATTTCGATATTTTTCAAAAAAGTTTCGAAACCTAACCTAAAACGATTTGACAGACAAAAAGTTTGACACTTCTTCGATAATGCAGTGCCTCCCAAACGGTTTCTGTAAATATTAATAATTTTTCTGGTATCTTTTGTAATTTATGTGTTCCCGATTACTAAGTTGAATAATTTCCTTGAATATTACGAAGCAGTGAAAAGAAAAGTAAAGTTGCGAAATTGTTTAAATTGTCTAACAATATTATACTCGATCTGTTACATCACTTCTGATTGGCTCGTTCATTTATGATTGAGCTAAAAATAGTTTAAATCAGGCATTGGGCATCATTCCCACAGGCAATATGCTCTCTTTTGTGATGTAGCTAGAATTTTTGGATACGATCGATAAATATTATAAGGGGCTCCTCTCAGACTATAATTATTATTAGGAAAACGTCATAAATTGTAATTTTTGAGAAACGTAGCGATTAAGAAAAACTTTGCTTGAGTAAAATATTTTGTTTTATATCTCCGGAATACTATTATTCTATGTTATTTAAGATGTGCGGCATGAAGGCCGCAATAAAGCTATTTTTATCCAAAAAAAGTAGCATATTCCAATATAACAATGCAGCTTTTTTTGAAAAACAAAATAAAACGCTCCAAAACTTAAACTTTGAATTGCTAGTTTAAATTAATTAATGAACGTTAGCTTTGCCACCTTCTGCACTCCTGATATAAGGTAGATTCTATTTAGTAATATTTCATAGAGAAAATATTTTATTATTGCGTTTTATGTCGGTGTATGTTTTCACCTCTTTCAAGTCATCTCTTCCTGATCATAATTTGCAGAGTTTGATGGAAAGGTGTGCTGTAGTTTCGCCTTCGTTGTTTGTGTGATTGACACATCTATTGTCTGTTCAGAAAATTTTAGCACGCGTAGTAAAACATCGTCATCATCGTCGTCGCTTAAATTATCGAGTGAAAAGATTAGGATTACATATTGTGCGAAAGGAAACGGAAACATTGTCGGAAATTACCCATCTCTGAGCAACACCCATTTAGGAGTTGCTATTATTTTGTAACCGAACAGCTGCTTTTTGAATAGACAAGCTGACTTTTTCAACCTCTTCTGCATTATCTCTTCCTAATAAAATTTTGTCTAGTTTGATTGAAAGGTGAGTGGTATTGTTTCCAATAATCCGTTGGCTTCTGAGTGTCTTCCATAACAAATGAACAGATACGGAAGTTACAACCATCAGAGCTCGAGTATTGCTTTATCCAGTTTTTGTCGAACAATTCGAAAAATGAGTGTGAATCATAATTAAAGCTGTTGTGGCTACCACCATAGAGAAAAAAGCCCCATATGGTTTAACACCTTAAAGTATCAATGATATTCTGATAGGATTTTAACAGTTCAGAGGATTTGCAGCTGTAATTCAGAAAGTGTCAATTGTGATTCTATCATTGATATTATGAAATCACAACTGTTTTAAATGAATATATCAACATGGCATGGTATCAGAACCGTGAGATTTTATGGGTATGGCCCCCCGGGGTCAAGAGATTATTTACGAGAGGTTAAACATAAGTTTTAAAGTTTTTCATGTAAAAAATTGTTTTAATTCAATCTTACTAAATTAATTACCCAGACATTATCGCAATGATATAAAGTTGTTCGGCTTTCGGCTTCGCTCAAGGTTGTCATTAGTCAGGTTCTGTCTGCGGCTTCAGTCGCAGTTTATGTTGTAAGTCGTTAGTGAACGTTTTTTGTTGATAATAAATAAACAAACCAATCATATAAAATGACATAGAAAAGGAGGAGCAGCGTTCTAGTAAATTATTATATTGCATAATATACAGTGGGACCCGCTTAATGTGATCGCGGTTTTTTTGATTTTTGATTTCAGCGCTATTTTTAATAAATTTTTTCATAAAAATTAAATGTTGTTCAAATATTCTAAAACTTACTGATGATAGTAATCCAATTATAACAAACCCCAAAAAAATAAAGAAAAAATTCTGAAGTTTATTGGGCCTTAAATTTAATATTTTTTGATTTCAGCGTGATTTTTTAATTAATTTTTTTGATAAAAGTTAAATGTTGTTCAAATATTCTAAAACTTACTGTTGATACTAATCTAATTATAGCAAACCCCAAAAAAGTAAAGAAAAAATTCTGAACTTTATTGGGCCTTAGCTTTAATATGATTTTGATTTCAGCGCGATTATTTAATTAATTTTTTGATAAAAATTACATGTTGTTCAAATATTCTAAAACTTACTGATGATACTAATCCAATTATAACGAACCCCAAAAAAGTAAAGAAAAAATTCTGAGCTTTATTGGGCCTTAAATTTAAAATTATTTTGATTTTAGCGCGATTTTTTAATTAATTTTTTTGATAAAAGTTCAATGTTGTTCAAATATTCTAAACCTTACTGATGATACTAATCGAATTATAACAAACATCGAAAAAATAAAGAAAAAATTCTAAGCTCCATTGGGCCTTAGATTTAATATTATTTTGATTTCAGCGCTATTTTTTAATTAATTTTTTTGATAAAAAATAAATGTTGTTCAGATATTCTAAAACTTACTGATGATACTAATCCAATTATAACAAACCCCAAAAAAGTAAAGAAAAAATTCTGAGCTTTATTGGGCCTTAAATTTAAAATTATTTTGATTTCAGCGCGATTTTTTAATTAATTTTTTAGATAAAAGTTCAATGTTGTTCAAATATTCTAAAACTTAATGATGATACTAATCCAATTATAACAAACATCGAAAAAATAAAGAAAAAATTCTAAGCTTCATTGGGCCTTAAATTTAATATTATTTTGATTTCGGCGCTATTTTTCAATTAATTTTTGTTGATCAAAATTAAATGTTGTTTAAATATTCTAAAACTTTCTGATGATACTAATCCAATTATAACAAACACCAAAAAAATAAGAAAAAAAATTTAAGCTCTGTTGGGTCTTAGATTTAAAATTATTTTGATTTCAGCGCTATTTTGTAATTAATTTTTTTGATAAAAATTAAATGTTGTTTAAATATTCTAAAACTTTCTGACGATATTAATACAATTATAACAAACACCAAAAAATATGAAAAAAATTTTAAGTTTTCTTGGGTCTTAGATTTAAAATTATTTTGATTTCAGCGCTATTTTGTAATTAATTTTTTTGATAAAAATCAAATGTTGTTTAAATATTCTAAAACTTACTGACAATATTAATACAATTATAGCAAACACATAAAAAATCAAGAAAAAATTCTAAGCTCCATTGAGCCTTAAATTTAATATTATTTAGATTTCAGCGCTATTTTTCAATTAATTTTTGTTGATAAGAATTAAATGTTGTTTACATATTCTAAAACTTACTGATGATACTAATCCAATCCAAACAAACACAAAAAAAATCAAGAAAAAATTTTAAGTTCCATTGGGCATTAGATTTAATATTATTTTGATTTCAGCGCTATTTTTTAATTAATTTTTTTGATAAAAATTAAATGTTTAAATATTCTAAAACTTTCTGACGATATTAATACAATTATAACAAACACCAAAAAAAATTCTAAGCTCTATTGGGCCTTAAATTTAATATTATTTTGATTTCAGCGCTATTTTTCAATTAATTTTTGTTGATAAAAATTAAATGTAGTTTAAATATTCTAAAACTTACTGATGATACTAATCCAATTATAACAGACACAAAAAAATTAAGATAAAATTTTAAGTTCCATTGGTCATTAGATTTAATATTATTTTGATTTCAGCGCTATTTGTTCATTAATTTTTTTGATAAAAATTAAATGTTGTTTAAATATTCTAAAACTTACTGATGAATAAATAAGCAATAAAAATTTGATTTTGTTTATTGTTATCAATAGGTTATTGTTATCAAAAACCCCAAGTCTTAATGTGATCACATTAAGCGGGCCCCACTGTATTACGAAAAGATTAAAATCATTTAAAATACAAAATACCTTATTTATTAGCCGAAACCGGCATTAGTAAATAAAAAAGTATAAATATTAATTTTTGTTGTACGTGACCTTTTGCGTTTCTAACAGACAGATTGTGCTTCTTTCCGTTAAAAAAATCATTGTTGAGCCTATAACCAAATTTGAGCTGTAAATGACGTTTTGAAACAATCCTTAAAATCTCACAGAGCATCTGGTTTTTAAAACTTTGGAAAGCGATTTCTCGATAACGGTTTGATATAGCGACCTAGGGTTAATTTTAGGCGGTGGTCAGGACTAGTGGCTATACCGTTACCAAAAATTTTTATTATTCTTCTTCTTCCGACTTCTGATTAAGACTATGCCCTGTTCTATCATCTGAATCAAGCACATGTGCACTTAATAACAAGTTTTTTGAGCTTATAATTGTTGAACGTCTGATAGGTAGCTTGCTAGACTGGCCTCCAGATGTGCCTGTAACCTTGGTTTTTATGTTAATGATGTTAATTCATTAACCCAAGAGGACCATCAACTTAACGTGGCTTCTAAAGTACGTAGACTAGTCATAAGAAAGTTTACCCTTCTGGAGTTTGCAGTTCATCGCGTTTGACTAGTGGCTATAAATCTAGACAAAGTTCAAAAGAAAATAATAAAAAAAAGTTACTGAAAAATGACTGAAAATTTCGAATTCATTTTTTTCTAACTTTTTTTATTGTTGTCTCACGAAACTTACCTTGGTTTACATTCATTCGTGGCCATCGTCGGTTTGAGATGGAGATCTGCTGAGGTTTTTTAGGCGATGGCCAGGACTTGTGGCTATGAACCTAAGTGGGGTTCAAGGGTATCAAGAAAAAGATCGTCCATTAATTACGTGAGACGTTTTTGGCTATTTTCCGACCCCCTCTTCTCCGTTAAGATTTTGTAAGATTTGGCTATCCTCCCCCCTTCTTAATCTCACGTGAGATTTTTCAAAATGTGTATTTTTAGTGAAAATACGTTAGATTTATTTTAAAAAAATTCTCGCAAATTTACACTGTTTCTTTCAAAAAAGAAATTCCCGAAAATTATGGGGGCCTGACCCCCCCTCTCTAAACGTCTCACTTAATTAATGGACGCCACCAAAGTTTGCCGAAAACAATTCATCGAACAGTAATTCACCGAAATAACAATTAATTCCTAAAGAGCAGGACTTTTGACGCCGGACGTCAAACTTATTTTATTTTTGGGGGGTGAACTATAAAGAACTTAGAATTGGATACGAAAAAACAGACCCACCGGTCAAAGATTAGTGTTAGAAAACGATTTCTTTTTTATTAATAAACCGTTAAAAGAGAGATTCACCGGTCAAGCTTAGGTTAGTGTAAGGAGACGAGTGGACCGTTAGAAGAAAAATCCACCAGTTGAGCCAAACAGCCCGCACTCAAACATCCTGTGGCTCAGACGTCCTGGCGTCCAAACGGCCGGCGTCCACCATAATAATAACAAAAATATATTTTTTGTAAGTTTCTTTTTAGTGAATTGCTTTTGGTAAATTTTCCTCGACTCGGCTATAAACCTAGGTAAAGTTCATGAGATGCTAATAAAAAAAAGTTACCAAAAAATGATTTTGAACTCATTTTTTGATAGGACCCATTAGTCCTAGCCATCGCATAAAATAACCTCCAGGTCTCCATCTCAAACCGTTGGTTCTTTAGAAATCGCTGGCAAAGTCTGCGATACGTGAATTTTTAAAACTTTGGACCACAATTTCTTGAATCTTGAAATTTTTATTATCCCCAAATGTTTCCATTTGATATTTTCACCCTCAAGTACCACAATTTCATCAAAAAATTTTTAAAATCAAGTGCCAGTTACTTTACCACGAAATATGAGAGAAGCGGATTAACGAGATTCTACTGTAATTTGTAAAAATTTCCATGTGTAAATTTGGTTGCATAAATGTAAATAGTTATAGCTTCTCAAATTTTTATGTTGTTCGTTCCATCATAGCGTTATCATCGAGGACCTACACTTTACCTTGCCAAGAATACCTTAACAAAATTTAATTTTTTAAACAAGAAATTTAAAAATGAACTTATATCCTTTTCTGAAAACCTCAACTCTTCATTGTTCTTTAAAACAAGAAAGCGTTTGAAATTTTATCTTAAAATTTAAGAATCCATAAATCAAGATGCAGTTAGACTTTCTCCTTTCATGGTCTAAAAATTATTGTCGTGTTATCCATATTACAAAATTTAGAAGGCAAAATTACATAAACAAAATATCGTCAATATTAATGCAGCTGCGGATTCAAAACTTTTAGATTATCTGAAATTTTTTTCTATTTATTTCCCTTTATTTGCTAATTTTCACACCAAAAAGTACAGTCCGGCTCTATTACCATTTAATTTCGGATATTTGCATAAGTGTAAAAAAAATTAAGTTTTCAACTTTTTAATATTATTAACACAAAGATAATGTTGTATTACATTAGCATAAGAAAAATTGAAAACAAAGAGCAATTAGCACTTGTTTGCGCTCGAATCACATGAATCGTGAAAATTAAAAATAGAAATCGACATCGAAATTTCTACACTTGCACTACCATTTCTAGTTAATTATTAAGCAACATATCATCGTAATAATTTATTTATACAAAAATTGCGGTTTCAGCTCGGCGAACCGTAACGTTGTACTAACATCCACCACAGGGGCGTAACGACGCGCGTTGGCGCCCGCGTCTCTTGATTTTACTTTAGCCTATTTTGACTTTTGGAAATTATAAGAACCGCTGATGATCACTCAAGTACGCACCTGATTTGCAACAATAACAGCAACGATGGGCTATGATTAGCATTTTAAATTTAGAAAACTTTTACTTGTTTCCAATTTCGTTTAATCGAATTTGTTCGTAATTGGACTAACTGTGTACCGAACATTTCATTGATTTCTACTGTTACGATAACAATTTGTATTACAGTTATTATAAATTTGTTACGAAATGCAGGACCGTAACAAAAAAGTTTAAGTTTTATTAAAACAAAAAAATTTGAAATGTTCAAGTTGTATAATAAAATAAATTGCATGTTTTGCTTTTACTTTTATATTAATTAATTTACTATATCTTGGCTTTTGCAGTGCATTCCAAATTATTCACCAACTTCGTTTAATTTTAACACAGGACAAATTTGTCCGGTCAGCTCTTCAAGTAGCGGTTTGCGAGGGTTATAAGTCGATATTAAATGGAATTGAAATCTACAAGAATCGATAAAAAATTAATGGCAAAAAGTTAACCACGAGAGCTCCAGTATGACTCAATTCGGTTTTTCTCCAAAAACTCGAAAATGTAAGTCGTACTTTAAACCAATCAGCAAACTTAAAATAAAATTTTAACTGTGCTGATTGGTTAAATTAAAGTTTAATCCATGGTCCAAGATTATCCTCCTTTATAACAACTGGCCCTTAGTGTGACGTTACTACTCTTAAAAATGGCAGCCAATATTCAGCTCAGTGCTTAGCAGTAGCACAGCCTGATAATATTATTATTTATACATTTTTAGCCTTTGGGAGAGGGTGCTTAATGTTCACTCGAAAACATTTAAATTAAATGGACACTGACATGAGTCAACATTGCTCAATGTCTGACCAACTTTGATTAAAAATTCTAGCTAAATTTTAGCTTATCACTAATATAACAGAATCAATTGTGACAAATAAAATTTAGGCTGTAAACTTTTTTAGATTGGGAAGAAGTGAACGAACGAATCAGTTTATAATTAACACGAAGAAAGTTTTTTTATGATTGGGTAGTAATTACTTACACCTTCAGGAGTCATTAATCATGTTTACAAATTTCGTGCCGCTAAGGTAGATACGTAGGTAGCACCTACATATGAACGCAATTAGTAATTTTATCTAATTTATTTATATAAAAGTTCGAATCAAATGGATAAAATTGAGTCAATATTGGGCAGTTTTGGTTGACAATTCTAGGCACTGCGACGTCATCACTAATGGAATCAATTGATCAGGGTCCAACTTCAATTTATAATAAGAAACGTCTAGATCTGTTCGTAACGCTTGGTCTGTGCACGATTGAGATTGGTTAGTTTAAGTGCGGCCTTCAGGCCGCACAACTTGTGTAATCTAAAGGTTACATTAATAATTCTTATTTAAAAGGAAATATAAATAAATGTCTTAAAGATATAAAAAAGTGTGAAATATAATAAAAATTCCTGGGAAAGGAGGAGATGATTTGCAAGATATTTTGGATTTTCTACTCTAATTCAGACTGGTTTTAATATGACATGTAGAAACCATTATTTCATAATTTTATATAATCTAATAGTCACAAGATTCTTTCAGTTCAACTTCTTATTTTAAATAAAAATCGTTTTCTATTGGTTATATTTAAAAATGAAAATGTGAAATAAGTTACGAATGGTTACTGTCATTTAAATTAAAATATGCACTAAAAATTACATTGGCGAAGAATTATACTGTTCTATGTCCACAAAACCTAGTTTTGAAATAATCGACCACGAATGTTTATATTCGCATGCAATGGTTTCTATGCACATTGTCACGCTAATTTTATGTGTAACAAATTGTTTTATAAAACCGAAAGAGAGGACGGGTAATACGGTGCAAGAAACCGTGCATAAAATGCAAAGAAATTGGCGTTAAACCGAGGGTGGAGGGGAGTATAAAATACACCTTGACGTCCAAGCAGTAAAGCAAACATAAATGACGTCACACCTACATTAAATGCTCTAGAAATATACACTTTGTACTGTAAAAGTCCACATATGACGTCATACGTTTGCTTCAGATTGAGATGCAAGAGTTGGGGTGCTTTGGGCTACACAGCATTGGGTCCGAGAAGGCCATTACCCTTTGGCTCTCTTGCAATTTACGCCACTAAAGCAGCGGGTCTATAAAAATTAAGCCTTGTTTTATACGTTCTACTGTGGTGTTACCCCTTAATTTCAGAATTGTACATATATAATTTATTACCAAAGTTGTTTAATTTCTGTAATTTTTAACAACAAAATTAACCCTTTGGAAGGGTAGATCGGCAAAAAACGCTGGACTTGAGTCGATTTAAGCGTCCAAAGTGTTAACTTAATAAGAAAATGAACTACCTAGTATAAATGGCACCTTAATACAAAAATTTACTTTTCTAGGTCGTTGGAAAGTTTGTTAAAAAGACTGCCAGTTTTAAAAGTTGTCAATTTCACCCCATTTGATTCTGCCGCAGGCGACTTCGCAGCACAAAACCGCGATTTGGGAAAATAGCGCAAATATGGTAGCGGCTTGGAGTCCGGCCCTGCAAAATATAACGTTAATTCACCTGAACGTCCTAATTTTACGGTCATAATTTATATAATAGGAATGTCGATGGTGCCAATTTCAACCGTTTGCCTAATTAAAGAACAAGTAACAATTAGTCGGGGTTTTTATTATTAATTTTTTTTTAAATTAGCGAATATGATGTTGTGACCTACGTAACACGAAAAAAAGGCGATCGTGTAATGACAGCGCTTCAGTTGTTCGTCGTCCGCGCCTCCTACAACTTAATTATGTGAAGAAGTGTCAGATTTTTGAGTTTTTTGTGTTTTTTACAGTTTTAGCGTTAAATGTGATGTGTAGTTGAGTTGTTTTATCGTCGCCGTTAGTTTTAGTGAGTCAATCTGTCAGACTTTTAGGTTAAGCCGTTTAATTTAATTTCATTGTTGTTTTTTATGTTTGTATTTTTAGGTTGTGAAAAAATTGTACGTGAGTCATGGAAAACAAAAAGGAGAACGGAGTGGAGGCCGTCCCCGAATCGCCTAAACCGTTGGCGTTTACTATCGAATTTGATGGTGGTAAAAGTGTAGATCAGCAGAGACACAAGGCGTTGGTGGAAAAGTTTCAAAATCGACACCGTAGGGGTCAATCTCTGACCAAAATCGACGATCCGTCGATCAGTGCAAGTGGAAAGAAGCATCCTTCTACTGGGAATTTACCACGCAAGAATAGTTTTCAATCGGAAGGTGGTTATTATTCCTCCGACGAGAAGAGTAACAGCAAAAATGTGCGTCAGGCTGCTTCCAGTGTGAGACTCAAGAGCGAATTTACTTTGCCCCTCAAGGATATAACGAGTGATAGAATGATGATGACTCAATCGTTTCCCAATGGGAGCTTTCTCGATGTTATTTCTAGTCCGGATATTGAATTGAAAGACATCTCCAGCCCCGAATTGGATAGTCCACTTAGTCCTCAACTTCTGACCCCTAGTCCTCTACCCAGCAAGAAGAAATTTTCCAGTCAAGTTTCCACTCCAAGTGTTGATAGTGACAACGAAAAGGTTGATAAAGAAGAAGCAGCAGTTATTGACCTGGATAAATCGGATAGCGTTAGCGATGCCGGTACTTATACCTTGGAAGCAGATAATTATACCGAAGAACAAAAGGCTCGAATGAGTATCGATAGGGAGTTCAACATAGAACAAGTAAGACAAGCTTTTTCTTTTTGGGTAATTTAACATCCAAATTTGTCACAATTGAATGAAACTCACTTATTGATTCATTATTATAAACCAATCCTAATTTTTTGATGAGTGAGAGATTACACTCTTAGCTGTAGGTATATGTCATTACCAACACCTAGCTGTCAATTTGACATGTAAATTTGTCATAGTTGAGTTAGTAAAGCTTATTGTATTCTTATTCTGATTGAATTGCATTCAAAAGACGAAATAACACGTTTAAAGAGACCAAACATCAACAAATGTCTGTATGTCTGTGTGAAATTGAATTTTGTGTGTGCTCTACCTTCCAAACTAATAAGAATTTGAATATTGAGATTCAGAGAGCTGATTAGATTTACGTTGAATTAAGTTGTTGGAAACTTGAGATTTGGGGTGATGCGCTAGAATGGATTAACGAAATTCTATCTTTATGGAAAATATTGTTTTATTTTTTGCAACTTAGGGGTCATGGGCATTGTTACCAGTCGATTACAATCCTAATAGATCTTTACAATTTTAATTACGTTATTATGCCTTCCTTTCATAATTCTATTACGTTTCTAGAGTACGCCCCTGTACCACCTTTTAATTTTTATGATTTTTACTTTAAATTGAATGTACTTGTGTTGGATTGGTTATGTTATTTATGTGATAGGGCTTTCTGGATAGTAAATTTAACGGACTACAACTTCAGTCTAGTAAATAAATAGAGGATTACAATTTACTTTGTAGATACTTTCAAGGTGCGTGTCCCCCCCCCCACTCATTTTTTAATTTGAATCCAAGATATTCTAAATTGTTTATGCCTGTTTGTGCAAACATCCTTTTCGTTTGTATCCAAAATGTTTTTCAGATTCTTAATGAAACGTCAACGGTAATTGACGCGCATGATTAGATTAACGAAATTCTCGGTAACGCAAGGTGAAGTTTAAAGTTGAGAGTCAATGGTCTCGATCGTTTGTACTTTGTTTGATCTTGTTTGTGCAAAAGATTATTTTCGTTTGTGCCCAAAAAGGGCAAAGGGGGGGAGAGCTATGTCCTCTTTCAAAATTTTAAATTATTAAAACATTTATAAATATTTAAATTATTTAATTTAATTTAAACAGTAACTGTAACATGCACCTATAATTTCAGTCTCTTCAAAATATCAATAGTTCCAGTCTGGACTTTTTGTAGGTTTAAATTAAAAAAAATTGTTAATTATTATCTATTCTTTATCTCAGAATTTAATTTCTCAAATTTTTATTACTGTTCAGGGGCGTAGCAGGGGGTGGGGCACACTAGAAAATGAAAAAACATTTAAAAATGTGATGAAATTCAGTAAGTAGTACATCTACGGTAGTTTTTCCAGAACCTGGGGAGTTTGAGGTTTCAAATTCCATGTATTTTATATAGGTTACTCCATATAGGTATGGAATACCCCTCAGTTTATAAGTGAGCAAAACAGCAATTTTTAAGAATCACATTGGCGTAATATTGGCATCTCATCGGCGAAAAATCGCCTTGTTAATTTCTTGCAACTCCCATTAGACCCCGGTTCCTGAGAAAAATGTTTTGAAGAAAATATTCGGGTTTCTAGTATACTTCATTTATATTTTTTAAATGTTTTTGGTCATTTCCTAAAGTGGGCTTGGTGAGCTGAGCTTTACCCTGTCCTCCAACTGTTAGAATGTAACAAGACAACTTTTCAAAATTGATAAAGACGCAGATTTACTTCTTGAAGAATCGTCCAGTAGTTTGCTTACAACTGGGGGGTATTCCATACCTAGCATAGGGGGCTAGCATGTCTGCAGCCCCCCCCCATGTCGAATTTTGACTCTAAAATAGTCTCAATTTGTCTGCACAAACAGGTACAAACATTATTTTTGTTTGTACCCAAATAGTTTTTGAGAAATTTCAAAATTTTGCTGGGGGGGGGCGGAGACATGCTTTTTTAAATTTTGAATTCAAAATAGTCTAGAACGTTTGTAATTCGCTTGTGATTGTTTGTGCAAGTTTTATTTTCGTTTGTACTCAAAGAGCTTTTGATATTTTCAAGAAAAACATCATGAATACTGACGCGCATGAGTGAATTAACGAGATTCTTTTAGCACGTGGAAATACATAGAATTTAATTTCGAATTTTGGATTCAAAATAGTCTTGAACGTTTGTAATTTGTTTGTACTTGTTTGTGCAAGTTTCATTTTTGTTTGTCCCCAAATAGTTTTTGAGATTTTCAAGAAATACATCAAGGAAACTGACGCCCATGAGTGGATTAACGAGATTCTGGGTAAAACTTACAGGATCACGTTCAAAATACTCTCTATCGTTTGTACCTGTTTGTGCAAGTTTCATTTTTGTTTGTACTAAAATAGTTTTTGAGAAATTTCAAAATTTCGCTGGGGGGGGGCTTGAGGCATGCGTTTTTAAATTTCGAATTTTGGATTTAAAATAGTCTAAAACGTTTGTACTTTGTGCTTGTTTGTGCAAGTTTTGTTTTTGTTTGTACCCAACTAGTTTTTGAGATTTTCAAGAGATACATCTAGGACACTGACGCGCATGATTGGGTTAACGAGATTCTGGACAACAACTACAGGATCAAGTTCCAAAATATACTCCTTTGTTTGTACTTGTTTGTGCAAGTTTCATTTTTGTTTGTACCCAAATAGTTTTTGAGATTTTCAAGAAATGCATCATGGAAACTGACGCGCATGAGTGGATTAACGAGATTCTGGGTAACACTTACAGGATCACGTTCAAAATACTTTCTATCGTTTGTGCAAGTTTCATTTTCGTTTGTACCTTAATATTTTTTTGAGATTTTCAAGACAAAATATGTAGGACACTGACGGGTATGATTAGGTTAACGAGATTCCCTTAGCACGGGGAAACACATAGAATTTTTTAAAATTTTGAATTTTGGATTCAAAATAGTCTAGAACATTTGTACTTCGTTTGTGCTTGTTTGTGCAAGTTTTGTTTTCGTTTGTACCTAAATAGTTTTCGAGAAATTTCAAAATTTTGCTGGAGGGGGGGCTGGAGACATGCTTTTTTAAATTTCGAATTTTGGATTTAAAATACTCTAGCGTTTGTACTTTGTTTGTGCAAGTTTTGGTTTCGTTTGTACCCAAATAGTTTTTGATATTTTTAAGAAATACCTACATCTAGGACACTGACGCGCATGATTGGGTTAACGAGATTCTGGACAACACCTACAGGATCAAGTTCAAAATAGTCACAATCGTCTTTACTTTGTTTTTTAACCCAACAGTTTTTGAGATTTAGGTTAAATTTGTATTTACTATATTAGGTTTTTTTTTAATTAAATAAAAAAATTTAATCTTATAAAATAGAATTAAACTTGGGAGTTATTGTACGGAACTTGTTCGGAGTAGTACTCTAAAATTTAAATACTCATAACTTGACCGAAAATGAAATTAAAATGATGGGAATAGAAGCTCATTGAGGCTCAAACGGTGTTTTAACGTTTGATATATCTAAATGCCCCCCCCCCCAAAATTTTCTTGAATCACTCCGCTATAGTTTGGTATCACAGTTCTAGTGCAACCAGAACACACTTTGCTCTAATTGATTGGTGTAAAGTGATCAATCCCCTTATTACACCAATCAATTTTCACAATTTTTTATACTAACTTGCTCAGAGTAGTTTGAAGTAACATGACAAATAAACCTAACATCAAGCTTATAATACTTGAAACTTAGAAACAAAAACAAGCTAAACGAATTACAAACGTTCAAGACTATTTTGAATCCAAAATTCGAAATTTAAAAAAATTCTATGTATATTTCCCCGTGCTAAGAGAATCTCGTTAATTCACTTATGCGCGTCAGTATTCATGATGTTTTTCTTGAAAATATCAAAAATTTTGAGTACAAACGAAAATAAAACTTGCACAAACAATCACATGCGAATTACAAACGTTTTAGACTATTTTGAATTTAAAATTTAAAAAAGCGTGTCACCAGCCCCCCCCCCCCCCAGCGAAATTTTGAAATTTCTCGAAAACTATTTGGGTACAAACGAAAATAATGTTTGCACAAACAGGTACAAACGATGCACAAACGATTTAGACTATTTTGGAGTCAAAATTTGAATTGGGGGGGGGGAGCTGGGGACATGCACCTTCAAAATAAGTACTGTCTTATTTCAAAAATCCTATTTTATTTATTAGCAAGTCAAATTTACTATTTTATGCACAGATTAATGTAGGGGCCCTGTCTATCCCAGAAAATAAATTTTTGGTCAGTGAATGAGTGGTCTGTAGCGGGAATCTCGTTAATCCATTTTTGCGCGTCAGTTAACATTACTTCATATCGATGACAGTCGTGCAAATCCTAACTCAATTCAGAGACATTTTACAAATACGAAAAGAAACATTGTAAAATGATAAGTTCTGGGGGGTTATATTATAAATATTCGTTTGATAACTTGAAGTCCATTACAAAAGCATTACACTGTATTAAGATTTTATTGTGATTTTTATAATCACAACATTGAATGTTGTTTTATTTTACAGGTTTCTGTTGTGAAGAAGACTGAAGAATATGTTCAAAGTTTAGGCAATAAAGAAATAGCTTCGAAAAATTTACCACCAAAATCAAATAGTGCGGGCCAGGCACGCACGAAAGAAAGTCCAAAACTTCAAAAATCCACCTTAATAGCAAAATCACCAATCATTCCGCATATACTCCTTCAAACCAAACAAAAAATTTACGACGAACCTAAATCTAAACTGTCGCCAATTTTATCACCGACACAAAATTTATCCATAATTGACGACACTTCAAAACACAAACCAACCAAAGACGACGAATCTTTTGGCAAGAACGCGAAAATTTTGTATCCGAGTCCAAAATCCAAAACCGGAATAAATTGGGATCAGTCAGATCAGGGTAGCTTTACATCCGTCACGGCCAGCGGTGCTTTTAGTAGAAAGAGCGAGACAAAAAAAAATGGTCACGCTAGGCAGCCTAGTTTAACGAAATCCGAAATCCAAATTTTAACGTATGTAGAATCGAAAAACGAAAAAATCGACGTCGAAGACGACGCTAACAAAATCGAACCCACCGAATCCGAAAAAGTAATTAATTTACCTCCTGCAGTTGGCGGAGTCTCTGGAAAAACTACTCCCACTAAAATTCCGTCACCGGTGCATGCTCAAATAACACGTCCCCGCAGTCGAAATAGTCTTAGTTCCTTAAACATTGATTTATCCGATAGCAGCTTAGACACCGAGTCGTATTTGAAACCCACACAAAATTATATAAATTCTTTACAAAAACGTCTGTCGTTGGATAGCGACCCCGACAGCGACTACGACACGAAATATAATAATATACGATTGAATAACGAAACGCAAAAATCGATGCACGTGAGGCACAACTCTTTTGACGACCGTAATTTAAAAATATCTAACAAATTAGAACATTTTCAGAACAAAAATTTACAAGGTATTGATCAAACTTACACGAATAAGTTTAATCAATACTCGAAGATGCACAAAATTCAAAATTCGCCTAACAACAGTCCAATACGACGTTCAAGCAGCTTTTCTAACAAGAACCACATTATCAACGTTCAACCGAAGGTTACCAACTTAAGTAGCAGTGGAACACCAAAGAACTCTAACCTAAGGTGAGTAATTTTGAGATTACTACTGTTAAATTTGCTCTTCAAAATTTCGAAAAAATTGATTTTGCAAAAGTTATTTATGAGAATGATGCGCACGAATGGATTAACGAGATATCTGATGTGGGAATCTGGTTAATCTATTCGTGCGCGTCATTCTTATTAAGTTGTTATTATATTTAATTTTTTTTTTATGTTAGAAATTCTCCAAATTTGAATCGAAATGGATCCATACAACGATCTGCATCGACAGCGAACATCAAACCAAGCGCGATGCAGCTACGCCGCTCAAGTATTACTTCAGAACACACAAAAATCGACAGGAGTCAATTTGGAGACGAATCAAGTTCAGAAGACGATTTTGAAAAAAATTTGTTCAAAAAGAAAGACTTTTCTAATTTAACCAACACGCGATATAATAGAGCATTTAGTTTAAGACGCGCACGATTAGATGCAGAGCAACAACCAAAATGTCCCAACACACCAGAAATGAGGCGAAAGTTTCAACCAAACGATCGTTCGGAACGTGCGATATCAGTCGACAGGCGACCAATGAAAAACGAAATTTCAAGTCGCTACTTACAAATTACTAAAACTAAGAATCCACCAGCGGAAAAGATCGAGGTGTGTAAAACTGTGCCAAAAAGTCCGGTCGTTAAGTCTTTTCCCAGCAAAACGCAAATATTTTCGCGCACAGATTCCGGACGATTTAGTGCACGCGCTCCAAAATCGACTGTTTTGAATTCGCAAAAAAGTGTAAGAAGGGATGGTAAAAAGCAGTCGGGTGGTCGGAGTAATTCATCTTTGTCGAGTCGTGAAGTTGAATTTCAAAATTGGAAGCGCAGGAAAAGTTACGATCCAATGAAGGCTGCAGCAGAAGGTAAGAAGAAGGCGGAAATGGCGAAAAAACATAATGTGATGACGCAATCGTACACGTCAAATAATCAAAATCAAGACTGTGATAGTTCGCCGTCGCACTCGAGCTCCGTGCATAGATCTCAGGTGAGAAACTTTTTTTTTTAGTTTTGGTGGTGTAGGAATAACGTGCAATTATGTATTTTTCCAGCCTCATGGGTGGTATTTTTAGTTCTCTGCAGTTAAAGTAGTAAGAAAATTAGGTTTTTAGTTTGTTGTATTTTGCTTTTTTTTATTTAAAATCAGGATGGTTGGGGTGACCGACGATGTTATCCTCTTTTGCTAAAATTTTCGATCTTTTTAACTTGTGGAGGAAAGTTATTGGTGAAATTTTGGGCAATTGGATTGCTTGTGACACGTCAGGGTCACCCTCGCCTTAATTTAACACTTTGATTTTGATGTTTTTTCTAATTTATTTTTAAGGTTCCGTTTGGTCTTATCTAATTTTATTGATCTGCATAAAATTGCTTTTAATATTTACATTCTTCTATCTGCTGATAATAACAAAATTTTCGAAATTTTCTATTTAAACATAAAAAAAATTTTATTATTAAGGGCACAGTTTGACACCGAAATTTCAAAAAAATCAAATTTTGTTTTAAATTAGTGGTTTTCGCCCCCTTTTAAGAAAATCTAATCTTAGGGTCTTAAAAAAAATTATTTTTGTATATGGGGCATTCCACACCAAATCGACCACTTTTGAACCCGACCCTTTTTGATTTTCCTGAAATTTTTACATATTATACTATCTCACCAAAAACAGTTCTGTGAATTTTTTCAAAATTTTTTATTCAACCCAAAAAGAGTTACGAACTTTTAGAAAAACTGATGTTGTTTTTCTTCAAACGAAAAAGTGTCGAAATTTGAAAAATCAATGATTTTCTCCGAAAAAATGAAAAATTTTGTAGAATCTAAGTTTGAATATTTTTTTTGTATTTTTTCCTGAAAAGTACGTTTAAAGACAAACAAAACCAAAAAATAACGTTCTGATTAGTCAATTTTTGAAATAGTTACGATCGTTTGAAAAAAAAACAGCAGTTTTTCTAAAAATTCGTAACTTTTTTTGGGTTGAGTAAAAAATTTTGAAAAAATTCACAGAACTGTTGTTGATGAGATAGTATAATATGTAAAAATTTCAGGAAAATCAAAAGGGGTCGGGTTCAAAAGTGGTCGATTTGGTGTGGAATGCCCCATATGTAATTATTTTTCTTTTACTTTTCACACCTCTTTTTGCATCAGACCGCGCCTTTTACGTTGTAAATCGTTGGTTTAAATGTTGCACTTTTTTGGTTTTGATTTGGTCATGCAATCCTGACCAAACTCAACAAAATCAGGCTATGCAGAATGGAAAGTCGTCTTTACCCTCCAAAACGCCTTGCTTTTTCTTTGGTATGAGCAACAATTCGAAAATTTGAATTTCCAACTCCACATTTTATTTACAAAACGGAACCTTGTCTGCGTTTTTAAACACTTGGCCTATTTTAACAGGCGCTTGTTTAACACTAACCGCTTTAAAATTTTCCGCCTTTTGTTTGTGTTTGTGTAATCACCCCGCAATTACGCACTTTCAATTTTAAATGTTTTCCTAGAGTTTTCACGGAACTGCGGCCTTGGAGCACTTGATCAGTTCAGAAGAGGAGGACGATTTGACATTATCGGCCGACGAAGGTTTCAGCCCTCCAACGCCGAGTCCATGCCAACTAAGTCCAGCTCGAAACGCTTGGAAAAATCGTCTCATTCATTAAGTTTTGGTTGTTCAAAATTAAACGCTCATTTTACAATTTAGAAAATCATGCCAAATTTTATCGTGGGTAATTGACGATATTATTATCGCGTTGTGATGCTATACAGGGTGGTTCAAAAACTTTAAGAAGCATGTGGAAGTTTTTACCCTTTTAGCTTGAATTTTAATTGTTGCAATATTTTTAAGCGCTCATTACTCACGAAATATTACAACGAATTGGATTTTGTAGGTAATTTAGAAAAAGGATATTTGAATTTTGTTTGTGTTGTGAGCTCAGTTAGTAGCGAAAAAGTTATGTCATTACAAAGTGACAATAAGTTTTTTCAAATCCTTTTTTTTGCACATATCATCACCTTTTTTTTGATCATTAATTACGTATTAATGAATTTTTGAAATTTTACAGAGTACTTTTTGGTACTTAGACTAACTTGGTAATTACCAAAAAAAAGTTCATCTTTACCAAGACGTCTTACTTTTTTTGAAAACCATTAAAATATTTTATTTATTTAAATCTTCCAAAATGGGCGTAGTCCTGACTTTTTTATTAAATCTAAAATAGGAATAAAATTGTGATTTTATATAATGAGATTAATCTTTAATGTGCAAATATATTCTATATTTAAGTTTTTTGTAACAAAATATTTAAATAATTATTATGAGTTATTTCGTTGTGGGAGGATCCAAGACACTTAAATGTGCTGCTTTAAAGTTGGCTATTAATTTTTATGTATGTTATTAAAGAGATTAGTATTTTTGAAAAGGAAGAATTAATTGTTTGAAGAATTGTGAGAAGGAAAAAAAGATTGTATTATATTTATCTATTTATGAAAAATACCTACTTTTAATTGTTTTTGCTTGTATTTATGTTAATTATTATATTGTAATTATTTTTCATCAGTAAACTTAAGTGTTTTTTTTTTTTAATTGAATTTTAGTTTCGAAAGCAGCAATTTCTGAGAAATTAAGGGTTGAGAAGTCAATCAGTGTAAGTTATTTTATTATGAAATTGACTTAGCTAGCTCAAATCCTTTTTTTTGGGGGGGGGACTTGGGATTCTCCAACTTAGGTTCTCCTTTTTTACAGCTGATTAGAAAGATGACAAGCCGTAAGTAATCCAATAAATTTTTTTTTATTTATAAAAAAAAAGGGGGCTACGTACCACAAATTCCAAAATCAGGGAAAAATACAAACATTTAAAAAAACTAAAAAAATTGCAAATTAAATATTTTTAGGTAAAAGATGTAATTTTTTTAATTCAAATAAATAAAATAGCTCATGAAACGGCAAATTGTGTTCTATATATCTTGCAAAAATTTAAAGTTAATTCATAAGTCGTTTCTAAATAAGCCATTTTTAAGTTCAACAGTTACAGTAGATCCCCAGCCTTAAATTGGAAGGAACATTTTTGAAATTCTCTAATTGTCAATGGTGAACATTTTTAGAATATGATTAGAAATTCTTTTTTGTTTGAACGATTTCTTATTAACGACCTGTGGTTTCAACAAGATGGTACCACGTGACGTGCAATATTGCTCACAAAGTTTTCAAAAATTGTACGATATCACGCCATTTGATTTTTACTTTGGGGCTATGTAAAGATTTATATGATAGAAAAATAGTAAGTGCATTTTTATAGTAATTAATTAAATTGGCTGTTTCTAAAGGGACCTAAATTCAGATAACAATTTTAGGGACTTGAAAATATCATTATTACATCTGCAATCAGTGCCTTAATAAAGTCTTGAGTAGATGTGCCACTTTTTGAGGTTGCTCTTTTGTTAAAGGTAAATTTTTAAAATTAAATCTAAAGTAGTTTAATATTTGATTTATTCCCGTCTTGTGGGAACTTTTGCATTACCCTGGGTATAGGATATTATTAACAAGGTTGAAGTAAAGAAAACCAATTGGAAATAGTACCCATTATTTGATAAAAATAGAAAAACTTACCCTGGCGCTGGAGCGTCTAAAATAATATAATTTTCAACTTGTGGTTATATTGTAAATCTGTTTTGCCTTGTAAAAAGAACATTTTGAAACAAGGAAAGCCACTAGGAGATTTCATTTACGAGCTCAAAGAGGGGGGAAATCGTCTGTCATTGGAAGACTACATTTTCTTTTACCTAAGCTTTGGTTTTAACGTAAACTTTTATATTATAGTTGGTTTTGGCTGTTTAAGTACAAAATTTATTAAATAGTTTAAATATAAAATTAACCAATAGTATGAATGTAATTTCGTTTCTTTATTCTGACTCATCAGCTGTATGGATGTTTTTTATTACAGCAAATCGGAAATAGCGAAACTTTTTCAACAGTATTCATTGACATTTTACTATTTCTGAAAATTTCTTTTATTCAATATAATAATTTGCTAGAAATCTGCTCCTCTTCTTCCTGCTATTTCTAGAAGTTTCTTTGATTGGCTTGTTTATTTATTATATATATTACAGCTCTACAGGCCTATGGCTTCATTCCCTGTCTACCTTGACCTGTCTTGTGAACTCTCGTGTGTGACGCAGCCGTATCAACGGTAATGACGTCGACACAAACATCAGGGTTTATTTATTACCAGCTTAAATTATATACTTACGACCTAAGGGAATCTATCGTCTTCACTTACGATCGCATTCCTTATGACTGAGTCCGAACATTAAGATATAGATTAGATTTAATATTATTTTTATTTCAGTGCTATTTTTAATTAATTTTTTGATAAAAATTAAATGTTGTTCAAATATTCTAAAACTTATTGATGATACTAATACAATTATAGCAAAAACCTACAAAATAAGGAAAAAATTCTAGGCTTTATTGGTCCTTAAATTTAATATTATTTTGATTTCAGCGCTATTTTTCAATTAAGTTTTGTTGATAAAAATTAAATGTTGTTTAAATATTCTAAAACTTACTGATGATACTAATCCAATTATAACAAACACAATAAAATCAAGAAAAAATTTTAAGTTCCATTGGGCATTAGATTTAATATTATTTTGATTTCAGCGCTATTTTTTAATTAATTTTTTTGATAAAAAATAAATGTTGTTTAAATATTCTAAAACTTACTGATGATACTAATCAAATTATAACAAATACCAAAAAAATAAGAAAAAAATTTTAACCTCTATTGGGTTTTAGATTTAAAATTATTTTGATTTCAGCGCTATTTGGTAATTAATTTTTTTGATAAAAATCAAATGTTGTTTAAATATTCTAAAACTTACTGACGATATTAATTCAGTTATAACAAACACCAAAAAAATTTAAAAAAAATTCTAAGCTCCATTGGGCCTTAAATTTAATATTATTTTGATTTCAGCGCTATTTTTCAATTAATTTTTGTTGATAAAAATTAAATGTTGTTTAAATATTCTAAAACTTACTGACGATATTAAAACAATTATAACAAACACCAAAAAAATCAAAAAAAATTTTTAAGTTTTATTGGGCATTAGATTTAATATTTTGATTTCAGCGCTATTTTTTAATTAATTTTTTTGATAAAAAATAAATGTTTAAATATTTTAAAACTTACTGATGATACTAATCCAATTATAACAAACCAAAAAATTTTTAAAAAAATTCTAAGTTCCATTGGGCCTTAAATTTAATATTATTTTGATTTCAGCGATATTTTTCAATTAATTTTTGTTGATAAAAATTAAATGTTGTTTAAATATTCTAAAACTTACTGATGATACTAATCCAATTATAACAAACACAAAAAAATCAAGAAAAAATTTTAAGTTCTATTGGGCATTAGATTTAATATTATTTTGATTTCAGTGCTATTTTTAATTAATTTTGTGATAAAAATTAAATGTTGTTCAAATATTCTAAAACTTATTGATGATGCTATAACAATTATAGCAAAAACCTAAAAAATAAGGAAAAAACTATAGGCTTTATTGGGCCTTAAATTTAATATTATTTTGATTTCAGCGCTATTTTTCAAATAATTTTTGTTGATAAAAATTAAATGTTGTTTAAATATTCTAAAACTTACTGATGATACTAATCCAATTATAACAAACATCGAAAAAACAAAGAAAAAATTCTAAACTCCATTGGGCCTTAGATTTAATATTATTTTGATTTCAGCGCTATTTTTTAATTAATTTTTGTGATAAAAGTTAAATGTTGTTCAAATATTCTAAAACTTACTGATGATACTAATCCAATTATAACAAACATTGAAAAAATAAAGAAAAAATTCTAAGCTTTATTGGGCCTTAGATTTAATATTATTTTGCTTTCAGCGCTATTTTTCAATTAATTTTTGTAGATAAAAATTAAATGTTGCTTAAATATTCTAAAACGTACTGATGATACTAATCCAATTATAACAAACACAAAAAAAAATCAAAAAAAAATTTTAAGTTCCATTGGGCATTAGATTTATTATTATTTTGATTTCAGCGCTCTTTTTTCTTTAATTTTTTTGATAAAAATTAAATGTTGTTCAAATATTCTTAAACTTATTGATGATACTAATAGAATTATACCAAAAACCTAAAAAATAAAGAAAAAATTCTAGGCTTATTGGGCCTTAAATTTAATATTATTTTGATTTCAGCGCTATTTTTCAATTAATTTTTGTTGATAAAAATTATATGTTGTTTAAATATTCTAAAACTTACTGATGATACTAATTCAATTATAACAAAAACAAAAAAATCAAGAAAAAATTTTAAGTTCCATTTGGCATAAGATTTAATATTATTTTGATTTCAGCGCTATTTTTCAATTAATTTTTTTGATAAAAAATAAATGTTGTTTAAATATTCTAAAACTTACTGATGATACTAATCCAATTATAACATACACCAAAAAAATAAGAAAAAAATTTTAAGCTTTATTGGGTCTTACATTTAAAATTATTTTGATTTCAGCGCTATTTGCTAAGTAATTTTTTTGATAAAAATCAAATGTTGTTTAAATATTCTAAAACTTACTGACGATATTAATACAATTATAACAAACACCTAAAAAATCAAGAAAAAATTCTAAGCTCCATTGGGCCTTAAATTTAATATTATTTTGATTTCAGCGCTATTTTTCAATTAATTTTTGTTGGTAAAGATTAAATGTTTTTTAAATATTCTAAAACTTACTGATGAATAAATAAGCAGTAAAATTTTTTTTCGTTAATTGTTATCAATCGGTTATTGTTATCAAAAATCCCAAGTCCCATTGTGATCACATTAAGCGGGCCCCACTGTACTTAGAAAATTGTTAACTTTCAACCTCTTGACTCTGAAAGGCCTTTTTAATCCCTCAGGCTACCCTTCCAAATATTAAGACTTGTGTTGATATATCTTTTCAGAACGGTTGCATTTTAATAAAATCAATGAAAGACCGGGAGGTTTTTGGGGCGGGGGGTATTGCATACCCCCCAATTTTAGACGGAGTTACGGGGTTTGAGGTTGCTAACCTCATTTAAAATTCATTTGGAATAAACTTAAAATTTCGTCCTAGTGGGTTAAAGATAATCCGTGTCCTTTCGGGGCAGCTATCCAATATAATAATTTGCTAGAAAGCTCCTCCTCTTTTGTGTTATTTGCAGTCGCACCTCTTTCGGCTACTATAATAACACTCCAGAACTTTAGTTATAAACATTTTTAACAAGAATTTAGCGCGAGAAACAAATTGTGCGTTACGTGGTACTATACTTACGACGTCTATACTTTTGTTGTATTAATTTTATCAAATAAAATATTGCTATTGAAAATATTTAGGGTGAATATCTTTCAAACTCGAATAGTATATCCATTATTTCGTAATGCAAATTTATTCAATATCAATTTAACGCTTCAAGTTGGATTTTCCAACCAAATTACATTGCAGGATTACGCGTGGTTTAATCTTAAAATATAATATTTCTTTTGGTGGGAGATAACAATTTCTTTTAGATTACAACTGCAGCTTAGTTTGTTCTTGGATTACATCATGGCTAACAGCACCAACACAAATTTATTATGCTATGAATTAGAAGGACTGTTAAAGGGTAAGTAGGTACATTTTTAAAAGCTTTTATTTAACTTGGGAAGACCGTCGTCCGTGTGGGTCGACCGCTTTGTGGCCATTTTTAAGCAACTTCCCGACCTCCTAGAGATCTGAAATTTGGTACACAGCTTTCACCTGCAGAGCATTTTCATATTTTAATTTTGTTTTTCTAAAATTCTGAAAAATAAGCAAAAAATCGGGAAAAAACTGAAAACCATTAAGCGCATGCGTCGATGCCCATTGGACAATTTTATCATACAGGGTGGAAAGTAACTTAGAATTCTAAATCTCATTTTTAAGGACCGCATTCAGGGTAAAGTTTTTCGTCGTAATGATTTATACAGGGTGAAGTATCAAACATTTAAAACACATAAATAAAGAAATCTGATAGGATGAACCTATATTAGTTAAAATACATAAGCTGTATTTGAAAAGATATGACTAAAAAATTAGAAAATAAAAAATTAAATAAAAAATTAAAAATTTTTAAAAAAAACCTTTTATTTAAAATTACAAAAGTGCACTAAAAAGTAGAAAATAATTTTAATAAAAGCAAACAAAGCTTCGTGAAAACATCAATATAAAAGCATGGGGTTATGAATTTTGTACACCAATAGTTAGCCTGCTTATCCACCTATAAACAGCCCCACGCTTTTATATTGATGTTTTCACGAAGCTTTGTTTGCTTTTATTAAAATTATTTTCTACTTTTTAGTGCACTTTTGTAATTTTAAATAAAAGGTTTTTTTTAAAAATTTTTAATTTTTTATTTAATTTTTTATTTTCTAATTTTTTTAACTAATTAATTTTTACAGGAAAATTTTACTTATACCAATAATTAATTATAGTAAAAAAATTTTTTTTTTATTTACATTTTTAACGTGCATCAACTATTGGGTTATTAGCACTTCTAAATGTTAATTTTTAATTTGTTCAGTATTTTTTTGTTTGTTTTATGTTTTTTTTTTGGATTGGGTATTTTGGTTGGTTGGTTTTTTGGTTCACCACGGAGTGAGAATGTCTACTGGAAAGCCGAGCTAAGAAATTCTGATGCGTCCGAGAGGAGTGATGTGATCGCTGGTTGAGTATAGAGCGGAAATTCTGGGTTCAAATCGCGGATTGCACAGAATTTCTTGGCTCGTCCTTCCGGTGGGCATCCACACTCCTGTGGTGATCCCTGATAGTTGTGTCGACGTCATTACCGTTGATACGGCTGCGTCACACACGAGAGTTTACAAGTTAGGTAGGCAGGGAATGAAGCCATGGGCCTTCTAGGCCTGTAGAGCTGTAATATATATATACATATATATATATTCTTTCACTTCCATTATATTTTAACGAATGATTTAGGTTTTATTTTAAAAATCTTACTATCTTTTTAGATATTTGCACATTTTTAAACGACAAGTCTATCAATAAAATTTTACCACTAAATAGCAAGGTTGATGCCGGACTTTTGGCGAAAAGATCAGAGCAGCAGTTAGAAGCTTTTAAAAGAATTAGCAAAAAGCATCGTTCAGGGTCTTTAGATGAAATTTACGGCAACATGGGTGGTAAGATTTTGCAGAGTCAGTCAAGAATTTTAATATTTAGCTCACATAAAGATTAAAAATCTATGCCTATCAAAAAAATTGTGCATGTCAAATTTTCAATATTTATGTTCCAGCGGTTCATCAATGTGAAGATCAAAAAAGCATTTACACCTCTGTTTTTGATTTGGAAAATTTTTCAAATTCTGTATATGACGAAGATAATAATTATGCAGGTATTACAATTTTTTAAATGACCGCTGACAAGCCTAAATCAATACTTTGTCAAAATTAAAAAGGGTCATAATTTTGTGCTAATTTTGTGCCCCATTCGCTAAAGAAACACATAAATAATTTAAATACTATAATAAGTTAATTGCAATTATTATTTAGACATGTTCCAAGACGATGAAATTGTAAGTGGAAAATCTGGATATTTATTTCTCCACAAGAAAATGTTATTTTTTGAAAAAACTGTAAAAGTATTTGTGGTCATCTTCAAACAATGGTTTATTGTTTATACTAACGAATCTGCCTCAAAACCCATTCATATTATCAATTTGACCAAATACGAATGTTTTTCATGTGCGGATCTACCAAATAGTGTTAAGAAAAAGGAAAAAATTTTTGATGTAATTTCCACCGATGGATCTAAATCTTTTCGTGTACGTAGCAAAAGTTTTTTATCTTTGTGGTGTATCCTCATTGTGTTAATTTAGTTTTTAGCAAATTCACCAAAAGATATGTTACAGTGGGTCACTGCGATTAACCGTTCTTATCAAAAACAAAATCCTTCTTCGGTTTCTACTGTCGCAACCTCTCTGTTGGAACAAGGTCCGGAAGTTCGCGGGATTTGGCGGAGAGCTGAAAATTTCGTGGGTTAAAAAACAATTAACATATTATGTAGGTTATCACCTGGAGTGTATAATATATTGTCGTATTATTTTTTTAATGGAAACATGAAAAAATTTATTATTAAATTAATTTGTAAATTTTGAAAATTTGTGCTACGCGTCTGGGTTTTGCGAAGTCGAGAAGGCGGTAAAAAATTGTAGGATAACTAACTGGGGTGCAATTGGTCAAGTTGCTAGGTTGTGTTTGATTTTGGATGATTAAAAAGTGTATAATTTTTGAGAATTTAAAATAAAAAAAGTGATGAAAGAGATAGTGTGTTTTCTTTTAGTTGAGATTTTGTTAAAAAGTAAGTTGGAAATTTTGAAAAACAAGTAGAATTAAAATAAAAAGTGCAATGTTTAGTATAAAATTTGCAAGGTCGAGCGATATCAGCCGTGCGATATTTGGACTGGAAAATTGATTTATCTCAGAATTTGGACTATTTAGAACAAGTTTACTTTGGGAAAACTTTCATTTAATTTTAAGTTCATCATTTCGTATATATATAATTTAATACTCTAAACTTTGTTCAATCAAGGGCTGGATGTTTTCTTCTTTGTCTGGACCGTGATGGTCTAAGGCTCTCTGCAGCTTTTGTTCCAGTCGTTTATAGGATCGAACGGGTGTTACTCCGAGAATTTCAGTAGATTTTTGCTCGCTTGGTTGGTCTTAGACCGAGGGGTTTGGGGGGTATGGAATAACCTCTAATTTTAGACGAAGTTACGCGGTTTGGGTTTAGAAACCCCATTTAAAATCATTTTTAAATGAACTTAAAATGTAACGAATTAGATGGTTAAAGACAATCTGAGGCTTTCTGTACAAGCTATCCAATTAATAATTTGCTAGATAGCTCCTCCTCTTCCGTGTTATTTGTAAGCGCGCTTTTTTCGGTTACTATTAACCGAAAAAGATTACCAACTAAAAGATTTGTAAAATAGAAATCGGTTGAACGTAGTGCAGACAATGGAAAACGGTAAAAATTTACGATTAAAAATTATAATGTAAAAATTACGTTCTCTAAATTAAAAATTAAACTTAATTTTATATTTGTGTCAGTTTTTCCAACTTACTTCTCGTCCGAAGAAACCTAAACGCATTTTTTTAAATATTTTTTTTTCACACTCAACAACTTTAGTTATGTACATTTTCAATAGGAATTTAGCGTGAGAAACAAATTGTGCGCTACGTAGTACTACTTACGACGTCTATACTTTTGTTGCATTAATTTTATCTGATTCAAAATTAGCACGGGAAATATTTTTCAAATCGGAATATTACCAATTTTTTTATAATGCACACACATTGGATTTTCCAGCCAAATTACACGTCAGGATTACGCGTGGTTCACTTTTAAAATATAATATTTCTTTGGTGGGAGATAACAATTTCTTTAGATAACAACTGTAGTTTAGTTTGTTCTTGGATTAGATCATGGCTCACAGCACCAAAACAAATTTATTATCCGATGAATTAGAAAGACTGTTAAAGGGTAAGTAGGCACACTTTTAACTAATTAATTTTTACAGAAAAATTTTACTTGCCAATTGTAGTAAAATTTTTAAAATGGATATGAATCGACGGTCATTGATGATTATAATTTATTAATATGATATTTATTGATAATGTGAATCTCTTACAGATGCTGCATTGGCTAA
Source organism: Rhagonycha fulva (assembly GCA_905340355.1). Taxonomy (NCBI): domain Eukaryota; kingdom Metazoa; phylum Arthropoda; class Insecta; order Coleoptera; family Cantharidae; genus Rhagonycha; species Rhagonycha fulva. The sequence continues at coordinate 117,546,582 of HG996554.1, forward strand.
TTATTTTTATTATAATTGCATTTTTAATTTAAGGTAGAATTGGCGACAAAAATGAATCTTACAGGACAAATTTTTATATTGTCTGAATATTATTATTATTATTGTTATCATCATCCGGTTTAAAATTATTTATTTTTAGAAACCAGGAAAAGTAACAAAAATCAATATTTCCGGTTTCGTGTCCCTCACATAATTCACTAGTTGAAATCAAAAACAAATTCAGTCACTTTTAAGGATTTTCTTTTATATGCCAGAGATGAGATCTAATAAACAACCAAATTTTCATTTGCAATATTATGTTATAAACAAACAACCGAGTTGATCCGGTTATTAGAGTTTGTGGCGCCATCTACTAGATTTTTGTTGAACCATACAAAATTATGATCTTAAAACCCATAGCTTTTACATCGTTACGCTGCTGTCATTTATTTTTCTATGATTTGAATAAAAATTCGTTAGAGGACGCCACGAACTCGAATAACCGGTTCAACCCGGTTTTTGGTTTCTTTCACCTCCAATGTATGTTAATGAATAATATTTTAAATGTTATATTTCTTTTTAGATATATGCACATTTCTAAACGACAAATCCATCAATAAAATTTTACCGCTAAATAAAAAGGTAGATGCGGGACTTTTGGTGAAAAGATCGGAGCAGCAGTTAGAAGCTTTAAGAAAAAACAGCAAAAATCATTATCCAGAGACCTTAGATGAAACTTACGGCAACATGGGTGGTTCTAGAGGTAAGATTTGACAAATTCGGTCAACTTAGATTAACAATTTAAATCAAATTTTCAATATTTATGTTCCAGCAGACCATCAATATCAAAGTCAAGAAAGCATTTACACATCTGTTTCTGATTTGGACGATTTTTCAAATTGTGTATATGATGAAGATTTTGCAGGTATTAATTTTTTAAACGACTAATAATGCGTTATTACCGATGTTAAACCTAAATCATCACTTTGTCAAAATTAAAAGCGGTCATAATTTTGTGCTAATTTTGTGCCTCATTCATAAAATTTATACTCTAATAGATTCTGAATAACATAATAAGTTAATCGCAATTATTATTTAGACATCCTCCAAGACGATGAAATGGTAAGTGGAAAATCTGGACATTTATTTTTCCACAAAAAAATGTTATTTTTTGAAAAAACTGTAGAAGTATTTGTGGCCATCTTCAGACATTGGTTTATTGTTTATGCTAACGAATCTGCCTCAAAACCTATTAATGTCATCAATTTGACCAAATACGAATGTTTTTCATGTGCGAATCTACCAAATAGCGTTAAGAAAAAAGAAAAAAGTTTTGATTTAATTCCCACTGATGGATCTAAATCTTTTCGTGTACGTAGCAAGAAAATTTTATCTTCGTGGTGTATCCTCATTATAATAATTTAGTTTATAGCAAATTCACCAAAGGATATGTTACAGTGGGTCGCTGCGATTAACCGTTCTTATCAAAAACAAAATCCTTCCCCGGTTTCTACAGTTACAGGCGACAGACGATCTTTTCTGGAAGCTGACAAGCATTCGAAGATTTCTTCAAAAGTAAAATTAACCAAGTGAGATAAATAGCAAATTTTTGTTATTTCCTTATCATGACTATTTATTGCATTGCAGAAATAACATTCAAGCAGTGACATCATCGAAGCAGTACGGACGACGTTTTTGCGAAGCGCGATCTACGAAGTCGGAATTAAAAGAGTAAGATGCACTGCAATGGTAATTTTGTTTTGTTCCTTTTTTTATTATTTTTTGATTGCATTGCAGGAACAACGTTCACGTAATCAAATTATCAACAAATAAAGGTAATATTCACGAAGCGCCAGCTATGAAGTCCTTTCATACTACGGAAGAAGCAATGTATATTACCGTAACTGGAAGAGGTAGTTCAGATTGCGCTTCTCCTGACGAAAATGAGAAAATATATGACACTCTTGAAAGAATTAAAAAACGATCTTTACAGCGCTATAGACATGAACAAAGGCGAAAGAAAGAAATTCAAAATATGACCTATGACCTAGTAGAAAATTGTAAAATGGTCAACATGGATATTGGAACTCTTGAAAGAAGTAGAAAACGTACTTCACAACGATATAGTTATGAAGAAATGCGAAAGCAAGAAAGTCAAAATATGACTTATGAATTAGTGGAAAATTGTAAAATGATAACCATGGATATTGGAACATACTGGAAGAACAAAGAAAAAAATTTTTGATTTACACAAACGCATGAAACCAATGTGAACTAAGTTTAATAGATAGAAAAAATCTTGTGCGAAACTCGTGGTAAAATGTTATTTTTCTTACCTTGTATCGCAAATTGCTGTTTATTCCGGTCGAAATAGACAATATTAAAAGTAAACAAGTTATATGTAATAAAATAAGTAAAACAAATATGAGAAGAAAACCGTAACTGCGGTTGATAGTTTACTTGGTTTTTTAATTTAATTATTTTTCTATATTTGTTACCTCCCCACTTTTACTAAATACCCCCAGGCGTAAGTAAAAAATAGATGCTTTCTCAAGAACTAAAAGATAAATTTTCTTGTTACTTTGTTGTGCTGGGGGGGTGTTCCATATCGCCCAGACCCCCCGGTTTCTTTACGTTTTAGAATGTTTAACAGACTCAACCACTCCAGAAAAAACACTTGAAAATTATGTTCTTTTGTTTTTGAAAAATTTTTTTCTTGAACTGAAAGGTAATTATAAAGGTAAAGAATCAAACAACCGAAGGTTTGTGGGTATCGAAAGTTATTAATTGTTGGGCAAGAAAAAAAAGTGCCAATATAAAATTTTCTTTGAATTATTTTTTACTTAATCAATATCAAAATTCAACACTAACCTAAGGAAGATACCGGAAAGTGCTTTTTTTGCTAAATAAATACATAAAACCAACATTAACTTAAGCTCAAAACCAAAATCCGTACCATACGTATCATTAGTTATTAAAAACTTTCAAAATTCCCTCGTTAAAATAAGTAATAAATTAAATTATGTCTTTTAATTAAATGATTCATTTTTGTTGCTATTTAATTATTTTTTGTTTTTGTGTGACGAATGTCCATTATTTCAGTTTTGTCGGATATTTTCTCTGCGTCTAGACAATTTTTGTGCTTGCTGTGCTTTGTATGACGTAATTTCCGTTATAGAATATTCTAAAAGCGTCTGAAATGATGTCGCTTCTATCGTATTCACTGTGTGCGTTGCTCTTGCTGCCCTCTGTTGGCTCAAATAGACAAAATAATTGGGACTCTTGACATATAAAAATCTGGCAAATTTTAAGCTTTTAGGTAGGGAGTTGCGGGTCATAATTCTTCTAAGTAGAGAAAAATGCGGGATGAAAAAAACCGAAAAAAACGCGCGGGACGGGATGTCGATTCAGTCCCGCGTTTGATTTATAAATTTATTTTAAAGATGAATGCGGGACGGAACGGGATATTCCGCTGGATATTTTTTGTCCCGCGGCATATTTAGAATATTTAGTCTAGCGCAGGACATTTTATAAACTCAGTCCCGCGCGTGACGGGATATCAATTTAGTCCCGCGCGGGGCGGAATGCCAATTCAGTCTCGCGTTTTATTTATAAATTTATTTTATACAATACAGCAAGAGACGAATGCGCGTTTTAAAATATATGATAAAATCGTGTTTTAAAATAGAAATGAATGGGAGACGGGACGGAATATCACTCATGATATTTTTTCGTTCCGCCGGATTTTTAGAATATTTAGTTCCGCGCGGAGCATTTTATCAACTCAGTTTCGCGCGGGACGGGATTTTAAAGTAGTCTCGCGCGGGACGAAATTGTTTCCCCTTTTATTTCATAATTTAACTTATTGAATCCTTTCCCTACATTTACTCTAAGTAATATGCGTTAACAAAAAAATCAAAAAAATTTATTCGGGCTGCGTTGTATAAAATAAATCAAATGCTGGACTGCGGAATTCCATCCCGCGCGGGTCTGAGTTAACAAAATATCCCGCGCGGGAGTAAATATTCGAAATATCCCGTTGGACAAAAAAAATATCACGCGGGATATCCCGTGCAGTGCCGCATTCATCTTTATTTCAAATTCAACAAAACAATTGCCCTAGTAATAGCCCAGTTTTTCAGCAGTTGGAAAGTAAACGCTGTCAGACGCATGCCCAGTTTTAAATTTAAGTCATAATTTTTAATCTGCGCATGTGTCTGACGTGCGGGATCCGTGGGACGTGCGAGACCCGCGGGACGAGACGGGACTTACACGACGAGGCGGCACTGCGGGACGGGACAAAAAAATTAGTCCCGCATTCATCTCTACTTCTAAGTCCATGGTAATCACATAAAGCAAGTCCCAATTCAGTTCTATTACCGGCCACTCCGAACGCTTCGATCGATTTTCGTATCCCCTCTACACCTACGCTCACAGCGAGTAACAAAGCATTCTAACATGCTGCGGTTTATAATAGTGTTAATTAGTTAGTTAACGTTTGCTTTTTATAACTTAGGTTAGTGTTAGATTTTGATATTTATTTCTGTTTGATCTGTTCTGCTTGCAAAGATTCAGGTTTTTTCTTTAGGTTAGTTGCCTTATAGGTATTGCGATCAACTGCAAATGCAAGGTTCCAGGTTCAAATCCGGAGAAGGGTAATAGTAGTTTATATCACTAGGACGTAAAAGGTCATTTTTCATCCTTGAGGGCGTAGTTTATGAGACGAGCCGTGCAGCGGAAAAGGGAATAATAGCCCGAAGAGTGAAAAACCCTTACGTCCGAGTGATATGAACAATTTTTCGTTATTTTGGGAAAAATATCCTACAAAATTCGCTATTTTATCGCATATATAATGTAATAGCTCTGAAATAACTATCGATAGATGGCGTGAAGGTTGCAAGTCATTTGTCAAGTTTTTAATAATTGTGCGGTAAACATGTGTTCACCGCACGTACCCGAACAAAGAGTGTTTTTTTTGTCCTAGGGATGAAAAAAGTTAGGTTTTTTTGTCCTAGGACTGAAAAAAGTTCGGGTCGGTTCCCCTTCGGGTAGCCTGTGACGAAAAAACCTTCTTTACGACCGTAAAACTGGTCGTAAAGTAGTCACTTTACACCCGAAATAACGAAAACTTTTTTATGACTAGTCTCTCTGCTTTGGAATAGCACGTTAAGCCGGTGATCCTCATGGGTTAATAAAGTGCCATCATTAACATAAAAACCAGAGTTACAGACACATCTGAAGGCCAGTCTAGCAAGATACCTATCTATGTTAAACAATTATAAGCTCAAAGAACCTGCTATTAAGTGCATCCGTGAGCACTTGATACAGAAAAAACAGGCAGTGCTTAATTAAAGAAGAAGAATTTTACAAGTTAATTGTTTTTGTTTAGTAATATATTGCAGTAGTATTTTGCATCCAACAAGTTTAAACTTCCAAAGAAAGACATTATATTTTTAAAATTTGAACTTTATTAATATTACTTTAACAAATGAGAATACACAAAAAGCAATATAAGATTATTACAATACATTTCAAAATTTTTACATAAACTTTGGAGTTAATTCATTTTTTGTTAATATAATATAAGTACCTAAAGTGCAGAATTAAATATGAGTTTTGACTCAATCGATTGTGCAAATTAAAAATTATTTATGAAGTTTAAAAAAGTACACCAAGTGTTAAGTGAAAACAAGTTATATGTGTCTTTATATATATTATATTTGTGAAATAGCATTCACAAATTCTTTAATAATTTCAGATATTTTAATTTCATTTCTTTGATTTCTTGCAGTAAAGTTTATACCATAATTTTACTGTCGGTTATATTTAAAATGCAACTAATTCTATACGCCATGCACCATAAGAGTAACACCATAAAAATTATTTAGCAATAGTTAGGTGTGGTTCCAATAAGAAACCAAATATAACAACATAAACATAAAACGTTACTCAATGGAACTTTTGGATTTGACCCATATGATGTAAAATTGAAGTACAATAACAACGTAGGTTAATACAGTTCCAGATACCTATGGTTAGAAATAACAAATTACTATTAAAAATTACGATGCCATCATGAAAAGACATGGATTTTTTTTAGTTGGATTTGTCCCGATGTTTACATTTAAATTTTGGAACTTACCGATCCGGCAAGTTTAAGTCCTACAGGAAACATTTGCGAAAGGGTAAAAGAAGGTTTCATCTTTATGAAAAAACTTTCCAGCACTTCAAACTGAAAAATAAGGAAGTTATACAAATTTTTGTAAAGATGATACAAAAGATGGACAGATAAACTCAGTTACAACACAAAATCAAAACTTCCATGTTGTTAAGTATAAGCTAAATTACTAAATAAAAGATTTACTGACCTTTGCTCTTTCTTCGTTGGTTAATTTGCTTATTGGAAATTTGTACATAAAATTTAAACTATTGTTTCCCTAAAATTAAAAAAAATAAATTAGATTCACGCATTGAATAATTTTTAAGTTTAGTTTACGGAGAAAATAATTAAGAACCATTGGTGGATTTTATTAAAATATTGTCCTTGATCCAAAGACCACTACTCTTATGTTTGGTTTACCAACTTTAAGAAGCCAACTTGTCGCTAAGCTTGTTGGAGATTTTGCCTTTAGCAAATATAATAATTAATTTACCTGTAAACTGTGAAGATTATTTTGTGTATATTGTTATTGCAATGCAACGGATCCTAGAGTTTGGTTTACACGTTCAGTAATATTAACTCAAAAAATAGTAAATTTTCTGGACCACGTGTTTAAAAACCAAACTTACAAATTAGGCTTTACGTTATAAATAAAAATATTATATTTACATACCATGGCTTCTATTTTATCTGCGAAAGTGGCTAAGTGTCCAACAGAAAACGCATAGATTCCAAATTCAACTTGCATTAAAATTATTCGTACTGTTATTGGATTTTTATCATTTTCAAAGGCACATAACATTATTGTAAAAATACTCGAAATAAGAATTGCTGTACAAGACACCAACCACATCAGCATTGTAGGGTTAAGGAAATCATTGAACAGATTAGCTAGTTTTTTTAGTTTAAGGTGTAGTTGAGCAAAGTTTATCAAAATAGTTTCTAAATTTTTGTTTATAAAAAATATTTCGACTAGTTCATTTTCTAAATGATTTTGATAACTGTTGTACACATAAGTGTAAAATTGCCCAATGACATTAAGAATGAATAATATCATTAAATTAACATAAAGAGAAATAATCGTTCCAAACTTTTCAAACACAGTCCAGTTTTCATCGCTTTCTGCAAAATATAAAGCTATCGTGCATCCACTTACAACTCCACCTATAAAACTCAATTGAAAATAAATATTCCTTCTTATTTTCAAGGTATCGCCTGTAGATAATAAAATTTGCGATGTTTGTTCTCGCCATTTTCTCAGTATTTCTTGACAAGTATTGATTACCTTAATTATTATGTTTATATTTAATATTGATATAGCGATCGACGTTATTGAGCAGCAATAGAACATCATATCATAAGTGTGGATCATAATATGAAAAAAAGCGTTATCCATTTGAAACGAATTTTTTAACTTCATTGCACTTATCCCGAAAAGTATTATTAAAAAAATTAGGATGCATAAGCTGGTACAAAGCTTAATTTTGGATTTATAAAGAATTATTTTTGGTTGATTAACATTTGGATGTTCGCAACTGAATGTTATAAATGGAAATCCTAAAAACGAAGTGAACCATACTGCCATACCAACAGCACAATGTCCGCAATTTTGAAATATCATTTTTCACTTGGTCAACTTAGGAAATCTACAATAAACTTGAATAAGCGACGTACAAAGGATATGTGACCACGTAGGGTAAGGAAATTATTATAAATAAACATAACCAATAGTACATTAAAAAGCAATTATATAGTAAACATCATCAATACTTTGTTTCAAAAGAAGTACCATGGTGATGAGGAAATTTTAGTTTACCTGTGATTATAAAGGGTGGGCTATAAAGATGTTCTTTTTTTAATTTTTTTTATTGTTATAAAATTGTTCTTATTTTAATAAATAACTATAAAATCTAATAATAACCTACGAAAAAAACTGGAACATTTGCAAAAAGTGTTATTTTACTAAATAAATACCTAAAACCAACACTAGCCTAAGAAAGAAACCAGAAACTTTAAAAAGGGTATTTTTTGACAAAAGGCATCATATAGGTCAAAACCAAAAATTTCATTGAGTTAAGTTTTATATTTGGAGAGAATACTCGATTATACAACATAGATGTAGCTTTTTTTTTATTTTTGAACGACCTACTTCTAGCTTAGTGATTTTTATGGTGGAGCTAACGTTATTGGAAATTTGTACACTGTGATTCAAATTTTTTGCACTATAGTTACAAAATTTGGTGATCCTTTTATTTGCTCTTTAATCAATTGATTTGTACAGATACAAAAATGTTTTTTAAAATGTTGTTAAAATGGAATTGTTTTATTTTTTGGATGTTCTTCTTATAATTATTTTGCAAATGCGTTTTGATGGAGCTTCCACGCTGATATATAAAATAAAAGCCAGTACTATTGTTAACACAACATCTGTAATAAATCCATACAACTAAAAATAAAAGAAACAGTGCAATTATCATTACACTACTTGCATCTGCAAATGCAACTTACAATTTCGATTACTGATATGTGCTGAATTGTACTCAATCTTGAAAGATAAATAAACTGCAATGGAAAGTGAACCAAATAAATTCCGAACGATAATTTACTTATGGGTACAAAGCCTTGCCAGGATAGCATCGAAGTTATCGCATTTTTATAATTATAAACTGCTGCAAAAAATATTGCAATTATAGCAGCCGACCACATTGCTTTGAGTAAAGGAAAATAAGATGCCGACAATACATTGTTGATTTTCCAGTGTCTGTTGTAAAAAACTGCACTAGAAAGAAGACAGACGAATATGATTATGAGAGCTCCCGTTAATACCACGTAATACTTCACCTAAAAAAAATACTTAGCATTTTCAGCTTTAGTTCAGAAAGCGTCAATTATAATTAAGATTAGTCCGTTCTTAGCTAGACTGAATTACAATTGACTACTTCTAGATTAGCTGACTTACATTTGATAACACCTTGTTCTTTTTTTCCAAGTTCTTGTAGAATATTCCAGCAATCATTCCCATAATATACACAATCGCTCGGTTGTGAGTTTTTATGTAAATTAAATTAAAAAATTTGATTTTCTTTAGTTTGTGCATTATTTCTGGATAGTATTGGATGATGGGTGGAAGTTTATAATACAAAATTTGCCCAAATGGAATAAGCAAAGAACTTATAAACAAAAGTGCTATCAGTGAGTAGCCTAAACGTTTATTTTTCTGTAACATTTCCATCACCAAAATGCCCATTATAAAAAGCTGTAAATCGCAGGCTATGTACCACGTAACAGCCATACACTGAAATTTATGAATCATTTTTTCTTTTTTTTTATTAAACTTTGTAGTTGTGCACTCACGGCATTTTCGGTGCTGACGTAATTATTAACAAAGAGTAAACTTTTCCACCAGTTGCTACGGCAATCTTGAGATTCTGCAGCTACGAGAGCGTTCCACATGGGACCCGAACCGGAGTAATAATACATGGTTGCACCATAAAATACAATAAATGCGTACAATGGAGTTAACCTGCAGGTTTCAAAAAATATTTAAGTTTTGTTCGAGTGGCGCCCAATAAAATTTACCTGATGTATCTTAACAGAAACATATGGAACGGATTTGTTTTTGATGTTTCACTTTTGTTCAGGTAACTGTAACTTAACAGTAATCCACTGATTGTAAAAAACGTGTCCACAACAATTCCACTGTTTAAATGCAGAGAAGCTAATGGGGAATGTACAGCCTAAAATGGAAATTATATTTATAATAATATATTGGAATTACCGAGCTAGGTTAGGTAACACGCAGGAGTAGTATCATTAGAGATCTTGCAAATGAAACCAAATTTTACCACTTGCTAAGGAATCTGGGTATCTAACTTAGGAGCAACTGACTCTAGAAAGATCAGAGTGTCAGAGGCTCGGAGATGAGAAAGTTAAGACAGACGATAAGAAAATAGATACACTGGTGGAAGACTTCGATATTCTTTGGAAAACAAGGAAAACTTTTCAAAGGATCAAATAGGCCAAAAGAAAAGTAGACAAGCCTTAAATAATAACAAAAAGTCATTGGGCTAGAAGCTTGAAGAAGTTTTGCAGTTGTGTGTGTCATAATAGTGAAGACGAAGGTTTTTCATACCTCGAAAAACTGAAGATCACTAAGTAAATAATCGGCAATGGTTATAAAGCTAAGAAATCCATCCGTAAGAAATATAAAGAGAAAGCAAACTTTCCAAACTTATACGGGAGAATTTGGGAAGTAATCCCAAAGTTGTCTCACAAAAAAGATGATGTCTAGATTAAAGGATTGATTATTATTTGATGCTTTATAACAGATGTTTTTCAAGTCTCTGAGAACCACACACAAAGAGAAACACACACATAAGCAACGCCATTATTAATTAACTATTATTTAAGCAAATAAGCCTACACGATTAATTAAGTTAAAATTAAGTATCACCAAAGTTCCATGGCAAAAACTACACTTACATTTTCGACAAATTCAAAATTTATATTTGGACCTATAGCCATTAGCAAAACTTTGTGTCCAAAAATTACCACAAGTAACGACAACGCCTTTATTCCATGAAAAATTTTAAATTCTGTTTCAGACTTGCATGGTGCAAATAATTCAGAAACATTATTTTTTGCTGAAAACGCTGAACAGATCGTTTCAACGTTACCTTCTAAAATTTGAAACTAAAAGTTAAATCACAGTAAGTTTACATTTCGATTGCATCACTTACGTTTTTTGCCGACGATTTTATCTATATCTTCCATTTTTGTTTTTTGGAAATCACGAATCGTTGAGAGTATTACCATGGTAACTAACACAACGCAGAGTGTACTGAAAAATTAGTCGTTTTAGTGAAAACCGAAATTTTGTTTAAAAATACTTTACCAAAATAAAATATCCAATCCATCCAAAGACTTCCTGGAATGTTTAGTTTGGCACATATTGTGATCCACGGATAAACTGTAACTCACGTTAACTTTTTTTGTACCATTTTCCAAATTTTTCAGATAATAATTGTAATACTGTTCGATATCCTGGATGGAACACGAGGCAGGTAGACACACACCAAGTTTAACGACGTTCCTGCTGCGTTTTGAAATGTCACCAGATTTCTGTTAAAAAATGAAGCAATAAAAGTTACTTTTTAGGTCAAGAAATTTATTATTACTCGAAATTTTTCCAGAACCGACTCGAATGGATTGTAATCAAGTGAAGTGGGATCTCTGGTCGAATTAATGGAAACTTGGGCGGTAAGGGTAACTAAGCAGTATTGAGTTGTAAAAGGTCCGTTAATACGAATGCATTCCTCCCAATTTCCTAAATGTGTATCGCCTCCGTCTAAAATACTGTAAGTATCTTTTGATGAAGCATCCAAAACTGTAATTTTAAAAAAGGTTGATCAATTTCTTTTGATCATCTCCTTTCATGAAACTTTCAAAATTTTGAATTTTAATTAACTTATAAGTTCATAACTTCAAGATCTGATATTTAGAACTTTAAGTTCCTACTTTCAAGATAATAAATTGAAACTTTTCAACTTTAGGTTTACTACTTTCCAGCACAAAGTTTGTCGATGAGAAAGTTTTAATTTAAATTGGTTACTTTTATTCAAAATTTTAGTGCTCTCCGGTAAGGACGGAAAACAAATAATTTGTTCTATAAAAAAACTTGAATTTTTGATTATTTGTTCTGTAGTTAAATTAAATTGTTTAATTGTACCGTAAAGTACAAATAAAATACAATAAATTTGATTATCCATTAAAATGATAATTAATTTAAAAAAAATATTAGAAAGTAAGCAAATAAACTAATTATTAAAAATAATTAATCTTTTTTTGAAATATATGACGTTTATATTTTTTAAAACTACCTAATTTTTTCTTTAATAACTCAAAAATCGTGAACGATATAAAGAACATTGACGATTAAAAATATTAATTTTTTTTTCTGAACTTTTTTGATCTTATCTCTAATAATTTTTGACTACTTTGATCAAACTTAATCTCTCGTGGCAGGAGCGGATCTAGCAGCTTTTTCAAGGGGGGCGATTCCATAGATTGAAAAAAATACAAAAAATGATAACCCCCTCTAAACTTTTTTCCAGTAATTTTAGTTTTTACGTGTTATATATGGCAATCGTCTCTATTGCCTACCCTTGATCCGCACTTGTCTCGTGGTTAGTGGCAATGTTGTATACTATCCTCATACAGGCGTAAAGAAAATTGAACAAATTTCTCTGTTCCCGTTAATCTGATTTTTAATTTTCTATAGTGAAATGCATGCAACTGAGTTGTATGTGTGATATGCGGCGTTTCGGCGCAAGGCGTTATGGTGCAGAAGCACTTTGGTTTTTTTTTTTTCGAATATTGCTGAGGTTCTACCAAATAGGTCAATTTTCTTTCTTTCTAAAATATGCTTGTAGTTAACACGTCAACAATATGTATAGATTTGAAACGGCGTAGCTTAGGTTATTTGTTGCATTTTGCTCTCTTTTTGTAGAATAATACCAAAATCTAAATCAACCTACCTACCTACGTCAAGACCACAAGAATTTAAGTGATTTAATTAAAACAACAATCTTCAACTTTAAAAATTAAGTAGAGGTACATTAAAAGCAAAAATTAAGTGTTCTATGAAATTCGCTAATTAACATTGTTTAGTATTTACGTATGCTAATTTATAAATAAAATTTTATTATTTTGTTTATGACCAGTGATTGATTTATGATTGATTGTAAACTAAGGTAAAATTAATTAATAAATACGTAGAAATATTAATTATTTATTTAGAGTGGGTTAATTATCTTGCACAAATTCACCATTATTTGTTTAACTACAAAAATTTGGTTTTGTTTGATTCAAAAAAAAGGATCTAATTGTCCTTTAAATAAAAAATATATTTTTGAAGTAAATGCTTCAGGGTTCCCTACCCATGGAAAATAATGAGACTCTCTAAACAATGCAAGAATAATATAAAAAGTTGATTGATTACAAGGGGGAAAAATTTTAAATCCTTCAAAAAATCGATTTTTCCAACATAGTTTTTCTTCTTCTGCTATTGGCTGAAGTTGTCATCGAAATCCACGTTTGAAGGTTCTTCGGCCATAAAATCCTCCTTCTGCCTACGCTTCTTTTTTTTGGTTATTTATTCTTGTGGAATGCACTGAAGGAGCCAATATCTAGGTGCATGTCAGTTACCCTCCCCCCCACCTTCAAATTTTTTGGATAAATTTGGTGTCAAACGTTAAAGCATTATTTGAGCCTGAATGAGCTTCCATTATTTTTGTTTGATCCTCAAAGGCTGCGAAGTTATTCGCAAAAAACAGGTGGGGGAGCTGTACACATGTTGGCCCCCCCATCTTCAAATTTTTTGATGAATTTGGTGTCAAACGTTAGATCATCGTTTGAGCTTGAATGAACTTCAATGAGCAAAAATTTAAGTTAATTTTTTACAAAATTATGGATAGTTGAAATTTCCGACTAAACTGCGAGCAACATGCGTTTTTTACATAATTTTTACATTTTTCACTAAAAATTCGTACGAAAATTACTTTAATTATTGAATAAAAATTAAGGGCATTTATTTACATAAATATATTTTTTGAATTAAATATAATTTTGACCAAGTGAAGAAATTTTTAGAATATTTTTTCAAATGAATTTTAAAGTAAACGAAAAACTGAAAATGGAAAACCAAAAAGCAAAATTTTTGAGAATTATTAATTTACCAGTGATTTTTGAGCTGAGCAATAAAATTTTGAAATTAATTTTTACATGAATTGCGTAATATCAGAAATTAAAAATCAAAAATAGACGTTACAAATTTTTAAAACTTTCACTTTTAATTTTTTGATAAAATGCAAAATTTTCATAAAAAATTTTATTTTGGGCTAAACAAGGAAATTTTTAGCTTGTTTTTCAAATAGATTTTAAAATAAATCAAAAATTGAAACCAAAGAAATCAAAAATGTCCCAAAAAGCGTGAAAATAACTTTTTGGACTTTCTTCACAATTAAATTCTACTAAAAAATTGATAACTTTCAAAAAAATTATTTTACCATGCTTTTCCACCACTTTCAAAGAAAAAACACACCATTTTCACGTTTTTCACTAGAAATTCGTACGAAAATCACTTTAATTATTGAATTAAAATTAGGGACATTTATTTACATAAATATTTTTTTGGAATTAGAGATAATTTAGACCAAGTGAAAAAATTTTCACAATATTTTTTTAACTTGATTTTAAAGTAAACTAAAAACTGAAAATCGAAGACCACTGCTGATTATTTTCCAACTTTCACATTTTATTCTTGATAAAAAGCAAAACTTTTAAGAATTATTATTTTACCAGTGATATTTTGAGCTAAGCAAAAAAATTTTGAGATTATTTTTTTACGGGAATTGCAAAATAAATCAAAAATTAAAAACCAAAAAAGGCGTTAACAATTTTTTAATACTTTCACATTTAATTTTTCGATAAAATGCAAAATTTTAAAGAATTATTTTATTTTAGGCTAAAAGAGGAAATTTTGAGCTTGTTTTTCAAATCGATTTTAAAATAATTCAAAAATTAAAACCAATGGTCGTTACCGATGTTTTCAAATTTCCACTTTTAACTTTTTGTTAAAATACTGATATTTTTTATATGTATTTGATGCATTAGAAATGCAGATGGTCTCGAGAAAAAAATAAATAAAAATGGTGCAACCAATGAAATGCGTTACATAAAAATTATATAAAATAATAATGTGAAAATATTTAAATATAAAAAATACAAAAATATTTAAAACAAGTTTATTATCGTAACATAAATAATAGTAAAATTTCAAATTTTTTTAGTTAAATTGTACTAAAAAAAGCTCATAAAAATTTACTAATTTTTTTTAATTTTACATTATTATAAAAAAAGTATAAAACGTAGCAAAAAAAAATTATTTTGGTTTAAAAAATAAAAAAAAATTTTAAATTAAAAAAATTATATTCACTTACTTTCGTATGCCCATAACGTTAAATTTTCTAAATGAGTTTTATAGATGTCGTTGTCAAATTTGCATTGTTGATTTTCAGCATTTTCGATAACAAGGGGTAGGTTTGGAAATAATCGATTTTCATGATTAATCGCAATAATTTTTCCAACTATAACCAAACTAACAAGTAGTTGGAACATTTTTTTCTTGTCATGTAGGTACTAACACGATGAAAAGGGGCCCACTGGCTATAACGTAATCAATGTAAAAATTACCACTGAGATCCGTTCGAGAATAAATTAATCATTTATATGACGAAAATCGATTTTAAACCTATATAATTGATAATTGACTATTTTAATAGCCCAAGCCTATCTTACTTACCTTTGAAAATTACATTTGTCATCTAAACAATACCTTAACAGCCTTCCTTCCAAATTGTTTAAAATTGTAGAAAAGTTGTAAACATATTGTCGTATTATTTTAGGATGAAGAAATTTTTTGGTTTATTTCAGTTTTATTTCTTTAATTTGGAGATTTGAAAACAACTAGCAGAAGAGTGAAGTCACAGTTTTTGGCGAATAGAAATTTTTGATCTGTAAAAGTTGAAAACAAGAAGATTAAGTATTTTTTTGTAGCAAGAACTAAAGTAAATTTTTGGTTGTTGAAATATTTGAATATTCTCATTAAATAAATGACTTAAGTTTATGATGTAAAATCTTATTTAAAGTTGCAAGACCACGCGATAAACGCCACAAGACATAATTTAGTTATTAAAACCATTTTTGCCCTAAAAATTAAAATAGAATATTTTTTATTTGAATAGGTAGTCAATACACCTATAGATTTATTTAAAATGAAAAAAAAGGAAAACTTTAGTAATAGGTAGTAGACGGGCATTTTTACCTTTTTTATAAATTATTTCAAAATTATGTTGTTGTAGCCGAATACCCAACGAGCTAATAGACACGACGGATTTTCTATACCTATCATTAAGCCAAATTAATGACTAGTGATCAAAAATTATAGTAAAATAAGAATTTCTAATAGAAGTTTTAATGTTTAATTATTTTTTTGCTAACTTTTGACCTTCAAATGTATGATATTAAAATTGCACATTGCTGCTTTTTTACCTTCTCCTTGTAAATTTTATTGCCTAATTTGGCAACTGGTTATTTTCTCCTAGATCATAGTAAAATTTCTATGAAATTCCAAGCTTTTAACCTTTTAGATAAAGGTTAGTCATTTTTAAGATTGTTGGGGTTGAGCTCTGTTTGTCTTTCTATACTATGATTCAAGTTTTTTGCGCTATAGTTACAAAGTTTGGTGCTTTTATTTGTTATCTTTTATTATTTTTCAACTTTCAATAACAAATTACATAAAAACAATAATATAATAATAAAAATACTATCTAAAGTTAAATTATCACTTGCGACTTGTTCGGAGGTTAATTAATTTTATTCGTTAGTAGAAACCATCCAGAAGTACATTATTTTGTACAGTCACAAAAATATGATTTTACAATGTTATTGAAATGGAATTATGTCACTTTTTGGAATTTCGTCTTATCAGTATTTTGCAAATGTGTTTTGCTGGAGCTTCCACGCTGATATATAAAATAAAAGCCAATATTATGGTTACCACTACATCCGTAATAAATCCATAAAACTAAAAATAAAACAAATGTTATCTAAATAACCTAAAACATATAATTACAGTCATATCCTAAATGAACAGATCTTTCAGCTACTTGGGTCTGAAAATGTTACTTACAATTTCGATCATTGATATGTGCTGAATGGTACTCAATCTTGAAAGATAAATAAATTGCAATGGAAAGTGAACCAAATAAATTCCATACGATAATTTACTTATGGGTACAAAACCTTGCCAGGAAAGCATCGAAGTTATTGCGTTTTTGTAACTATAAGCTGCTGCAAAAAAAATTGCAATTGTAGCTGCCGACCAAATGGCTTTGACTAAAGGAAGATAGAAAGCCGACAATAAATTGTCAATTTTCCACTGTCTGTTATAAAAAATTGCACCAGAAAGAAGGCAGACGAATATGATTAATAGAGCTCCAGTTGTCACCACATAATACTTCACCTATAATAACAAAAAATACTTAAGATTTCTAGTTTTAATTCAGAAAGTGTCAATTGTAATTCAAGATAAGAGGCAGTGAAGTTAAAAGTAATGGCTATCTTTCGATTAGTCAACTTACATTTGATAAAATCTTATTCTTTTTTTCCAAGTTCCAGTAGATTATTCCAGCAATCATTCCCATAATATACGCAACAGCTCGGTTGTGAGTTTTTATGTAAATTAAATTAAAAAATTCGTTTTTCTTTAGTTCGTCTAATATTTCTGGATAATATTGGATGATGGGTGGAATTTTATAATATAAAATTTGCCCAAATGGAATAAGAAAAGAAATTATAACCAAAAGTGTTATCAGTGAGTAACCTAGACGTTTACTTTTCTGTAACACTTCCATGACTAAAATGCCCACTACGAAAAGCTGTAAATCGCAGGCTATGTACCACGTAACAGCCATACACTAAAATATAAATTTGAATTTTTTTTCAAACTTTGTAGTTGTGCACTCACGGCATTTTCCGAATCGCCGTAATTATTAACAAAGAGTAAACTTTTCCACCAGTTGCTACGGCAATCTTGAGATTCTGTGGTTACGAGAGCGTTCCACATCGGTCCCGAACCGGAATAATAATACATGGTTGCACCATAAAATATGATAAAGGCGTACAATGGAGTTAACCTGCAGGTTTCAAAAAATGTTTAAGTTTCGTTCGAGTGGCGCCCGATAAAATTCACCTGATGTATCTTAACATAAACATATGAAACGGATTCATTTTTGATGTTTCACTTTTGTTTAGGCAACTGTAACTTAACAGTAATCCACTGATTGTAAAAAAAGTATCCACAACAAGTCCACTGTTTAACTGAAGAGAAGCTAATGGGGAACGTGTAGCCTAAAAAATTGAAATTACTGTTATCTAAACAAAACAAAAATGGATGTAGATAGCCAAACGGAAAGAATAAAGCCGACAGAAATCAAATGGACAAACTGACGCTCAGCCAAAAACCCATAGAGAAGTTGAGTCTTGGTGAAGTTGCGTTTGTTTTGTCCAAACAAAACTTTAGTGTTACGTCATCGATTAATTAAGCAAATCAGCTTAGTATATAATTGGTTAGTCAAAATTAGGTAACACCAAAGTTCCATGGCAAGAGCTACACTTACATTTTCTACAAAATCAAAATTTATATTTGGAGCTATAGACATTAGCATCATTTTGTGTCCAAAAATTACCACAAGTAACGACAACGCTTTTATTCCATGAAAAATTTTAAATTCTGTTTCAGACTTGCATGGTGCGAATAACTCAGAAACATTAGATTTTGCTGAAAAAGCTGAACAGATCGCTTCTATATTACTTTCTAAAATTTGAAACTAAAAGTTAAATCACAGTAATTTTTCACCTCGATTGCATCACTTCCTACTTTTGTGGATGAATTTATCTGTATCTTCTATTTTCGTTTTATGGAAGTCATGAATTGTTGAGAGTATTACCATGGTAACTAATACAATGCAGAGTGTACTGCAAAATTGGTCGTTTTAGTGAAAACCGAAATTTTGCTTAAAAATACTTTACCAAAATAAAATATCAAATCCATCCAACGACTTTCTGGAATGTTTAGTTTGGCACATATTGTGATCTACGGATAAACTGTAACTCACGTTAACTGTTTTTGTACCATTTTCCAAATTTTTCAGAAAATAATTGTAATACTGTTCGATATCCTGGATGGAACACGAGGCAGGTAGACACAAACCAAGTTTAACGACGTTTCGGCTGCGTTTTGAAACATCGCCAGATTTCTGTTAAAAAATTTAAATAATAAAAGTTACTTTTAGGTGAGCCAAGAAGTTTATTACTCGAAATTTTTCCAGAACCGACTCGAATGGATTGTAATCAAGTGAAGTGGGATCTCTGGAGGAATAAATGGAAACTTGAGCGGTAAGCGTAACCAAGCAGTATTGGGTTGTGAAAGGTCCGTTAACCCAAATGCATTCCTCCCAATTTCCAAAATGTACATCGCCTCCGTCTAAAATACTGTAGGTATCTTTTGATGAAGCATCCAACACTGAAATTTAAAAAAAATTGATCTACTTGTTATTTTAAAAATTGCTTTTATCTAAAGCTCTGTCCTTAGACAGAGTAAGTTTTATTCTTAAGGTAATAAAAAATTTCGTAAGTTAAAGAGAGTCCAACCAAACTATCGGATTTTCAAAATTAAAAATTTTAATTAATTAGTAACTTTAAGTTCATAACTACAAGATATGATTTTCAGAACTTGAAGTTCCTATTTTCAAGATGATAAATTAAAGCATTTTTAACTCAAGGTTTACTACTTTCCAGCACAAAGTTTGTCGATGGGAGAGTTCTAACCTCCTCTCTCACCCCCGGTCTAAACGAAAATGTAAAACAGCCCACCATATTGTTACGTAGAGACCTCAAGAATTAAGTGGTCAATTAGAACAAAAGCCTTCAATGACAGATTTGATGATGTGTTGATTCGATACGATCGTAAATAATTAAATAACGTACATTAAAAGCAAAAATTTAGTGTTCTTTGAAATTCGATAATTAACATTGTTTAGTATTCACGTATGCTAATTTATCAATAAAATTTTATTATTTTGTTCATGACCGGTGATTGATTTATGACTGATTATTATGATTAATTGTAAACTTAGATAAAATTACTTAATAAGTAAGAAAATTTATTATTAATTTTTATTTATAGTGAGTTAATTTTCGTGCATAAACTCACAAAAAAATTTTGTTTCGTTAAAAGTTGGTAAAATTCGGATTTGTTTGATTCAAAAAATTCAAATTCTTTTGGATCGTTTTGGATATATTCTAGATTTTGGATTTATTGTGAAAAGTAAGATAAACTCATCACACACTTAAATCTTTAAATCAGGTCCATTGTACTATCTCCAGTTTTTAACTTTACCCCAATCCTCACTCTTCAAGCCATTCTAACATAGAATAAACTGAGGATTTTGGCATCAGGCGGTGTGTTACTAATTCTGGCCACGTAGGTCCAGAAGTCTTTCAACACAGATCCTCTTATTGAAGTTCAAGCCGGATAGTAACAAAGTACATGTTCAGCTGCTTCCTCCTCTTTGTTAAATCCATCTATTCTGAACTATCCTATATTAATCCTTTATCTGAAAAAAGTGACCGTAGGAGGAATTTGCATGTTCTGTTTACTTTTATTTTTTCAAATGGGAAAGTCATGTGTTGTGTTTACGGACTTTTTAAAATAAATGGACTACTATTCATGGTAAAAAATTGTGTTTACTTAGGAGACCGCCAACTGTGGTGCAACTGTTATTATTATAGCCAATAGTAATTTAGGATTTTGGAGAGTAATTTAAATTTAAACTGCTCATAACAAAGAATGAGGTTATCTTAAGACCGAAATTTTAGTAGCAACATAAACTATCAAATATTTGAAATGTCCTACCTACAACTGCACCACAAATAGCGACGCTCATAAAAGACTCAATTTTTTTAATCAAAACAATAAGGAATAGCAGTCCATTTATTTTAAGAGGTTCTTGGTTGTGTCACATAAAATTTTTTCAAATCGTAACAAAATTAAAAAATTTTAAAAAAACGAACTCTTTTAAAAGTTTACAATTTTAGGTTATTTTGAGGCTGAAAAGTAAAATATACTAATTTTAAATTAAAAGAAATTTTTCTAGAACTGTACCACAAATAGAGGCTCTCAGTAGGCCTCACTTTTTTGGTTTGAAAACAATAGAGAATAGCAGTCCATTTATTTTAAGAGGTTCTTGGGTTAAACCCTTTTGAAAATGATTAAATTTAGCCTTTGAAAAAAATGAGTAAACGATTGTCTGTAATTAAATAAGAAAAAAAAGTTGAAAGCCTAAACATAATTGATAAAATTAATTGTGTTTTGTGTAAATTAAGACTCGGCTTCGCAATTATCGTTACTATATAATTTAGTAAAAGTATAACGAAGAAAATTATGCAAATATTTTTTGTACCTACATCGTATTTTGAAATCAATATTTAATTACTTATTTCAAAACATACGAACAAAATAATTATATATATTTTTTCCGTGTACAAAATGAAAATAAGTTTTTTCAAAACATTTTTTTATGCATTAAAATTCAGATTTCAAAAAAAAAAATATAAAAGATTAAACAAATAAAATACATTATTTAAAAATTATAAAAAATATAAAAATTCTTTTTATTTTCAAAATTTTCTGGTTCAATAAATTGTAATAAAAAATCGCATTAAAATCAAATAAATTTTTTTAAATTTCACACTGTTAAAAACGTAATAAAATGTAGCACAAAAAAAATTATTATTGTTTAAAAAAAAAAATAATTAAAATTATTTAATAATATTTGCAAAAATTATATAGTGTTACATTTAATATATTGCCAAAATTAATGTGTATCTAAATAAATTTTTAAATTTTTCAAAATAAAAATTAAAAAAAAAAAAAATTTCACTTACTTTCGTATGCCCATAACGTTAAATTTTTTAAGTGGGCTTTATAAATGTCGTTGTCAAATTTGCATTGTTGATTTTCAGCATTTTCAATAACAAGGGGTAGGTTTGGAAATAATCGGTTTTCGTGATTGGTCGCAATAATTTTTCCAACTAGAACCAAACCAACAAGTAGCTGGAACATTTTCTTCTTGTCATGTAAAAGCAGCCCCACTGTCTATATCGTAATAGATGTTAAAATTACCACTGAGGTCTGTTCAAGAATAAGTTATTCATTTATATGATGGAAATCGATTGAACACCTATACAATTGAAGAGGCGGTACTAAATACTATTTAATAGCTTAGGCCTAGGTTATTTACCTGTAAAAATTCCCTTTGTCATATAAACAATACTTTCATAAAAATACCTTAACGGCTTTAATTAATATGCCCTTGATTTTTTCAATTTTTATTAAAAAATTTAATTTTATTAATACCTTAAATGGAAAATACCGTGCAAATTTATTCCATGATGCGTCTTTACAATAGAATTTATTATTAGCATTGCTCATTACTAATGTTTATTAGTATATTGCCGTTATATTCAAAAGAATTTTACTTTACGTTTGTAATTTATTGAATTATTAGGTACAATAATTTTAAACAAACAATTAGCAATTATAGATATATTAATTTGTTTGATAACATGCATAATCAATTAAACATAAACACAAAAAATTATATTAATTATTTTTTAATTCAAAATAATAATTTTTTTTTGAGTTCCAGCAAGACAATGCGCAACCGCACACACAGCGTGAGCATCGGTTTATGAACATTTTGAAGCAAGTTGATATTTCTTTTGAAGTTAGCCACATTTTAAATAAATAAATAATTTTAAAGCTTCTGCTTTGCTGAAGACTGAAAATATTAAAAATTTTATGCCGACTATATAATTTTAAATAATTAAATAAATAATTTTAGAACTTTTGCTTTGCTAAAAAAATTTACAGTTGAAATTGTTGTTGGTAATTTTATGCTGCCTATAAAAAATTGATTTTCCTTGAAGTTTTTACTACTTCTTTTTTATTTTTAACATAAAAATTAACATTTCCACAAATAATGAAATGATTTATGACCAATAAATTTATTTAAATAATTACTTAATTAACTTTATCGATTAAAATCTTTTGGAAAATGCTTATACTTGCCTATTACATCGTGGACATCAAACTAAGATCCAAAGTTTCTTCAAACCGCCAAAAACTGGGCCATTTAAATTATGTGAATGAATATAATACAAAATTAATAGCAAAATTCGGTTAATTAAATTTTACAGTTAAGGTTTGTTGATTGACTGAAGAAATGGTAATTAAAAGAAAAGTTTAAAAGAATAAGGGGGGGGGGGCACAACAACATTTGATACGGGCCCCACCCTGGCTTAATCCGGAACTAAGACCAAAGAACAATTTAATTAACACACTGTAAAAATAATCAGACTCAGCTGAGGCAGACAAAGTACAAAAGTGGTCAGACTAAAATCCAAACTTTTACTCGCACATTGTAAATTTTCCAAATACTTTTTCTGCTTTACACAAATTATTTTCGGTGGCTTTAATATGGTCATCAGGCCCGTACCCAGAGGGGGGCACCTGGGGGTACGTGCCCCCCCCCGAAATGTTAAAAAAAATTTTTTTTTTCAAAGTAAATGAAAATTTGTTTATAATAATAAAAATTCTCGAAAAAAAAACCATTAAAAATTTTACTTTTTACTAAGTGCCCCCCCTGAAATTTAATCCTGGGTACGGGCCTGATGGTCATTATTAATTTTCATAACTTCAGTAAAATAATTTTTAATTAAATAGAAATTATTGATCTTTTGCACAAAACACAAAAAATAAAATTTTTTTTTTTAAATTTGTAAATCGATACACTAAGGCAAAACTTATAATAAATAGGACTTAAATAAATTCAGGTTATTATTTGTATTAGGTGAGCTTTACTTGTATAGATCATATAAAATTTTAATGATGTTATTATTTTTGTTTATTTATAAACGGAAAATTTGGGAGTTACTTAATTACATTTAATTATGTATTAGTCATGAAATAAATAGTAATTGCGTTTTTACAACTTTTTATATAAAAAAACTCGTTTATTAAAGATGAAGCTAAACAAATCTGAAGCAAAAAGTTATTTATATAATTTTATTTTTAAAATATATTTTAACAATAATTTGATTGTTTCAACAAAAATAGTAGAATACAAAGTTTTTAAGGGTAGGGAACCATAAATTAAGTTGATGCTTGACCGCGAGATGGTGTTGATAAAATTTGAAATAAATAGGAAAGAAACTGCATAAATTTCTTTTGATGTTTAATTACAATTAATCTTGAATTACAATTGTTTTGAACCAAAATTTTTGTCACCAAAAATGTCTGAGAAATAATCCACAATTTGTAAAATATTTCATCTTCAAATATATGATTTTCCATAAAATTTAGGCATAATGCAATGCTATTTACTTGTAGTCCAAAATAAACCTTTTTCTTGAATTACAGGTTTATTCACCAAAAATATCAGACACATCAGATGTTGCTTAAGAAATTTTCCACAATTTGGAGTGATATTCCACTTCCAAAGATATGACTCGCTGTAAAATTTGAACATTAAGTAATTTTATTTTTTTTTAGTCAAAAATAAACTTTTATCTTCAATTACAGCTTTTGTCACCCAAAATTTGTGGAAAAATTTCGTTTTACCTAGCATTTATTTTGCTAGTGTGAAATGTTTTAAGTAGGTAAAGTAGAAATTTTCAAAACGAAACGGTAAAAGTTAACATCGTAAAGAAGAGGGGAAGCTATTTGATAAAACGAAGTAATCACAATAATTATATTTATAGACCGCCAGTTTCGAGTTTAGCTAAACAGTAAAATTTTTCAAATTCCAGGCTCTTGACGCTGAGAATAAAAACTGATCGCCCTTTAGACTAAAGGCAAAGCTGATGCACTTTTTTTGTGATTTAAAATTAGAAAAATGTTTGAACCTGCTCAAAGCTTTCTAATGAAATTTAAATCGATCGTTAAAAAAGTTGTTTAAAGCATAAATAATCAATTTTGACGCACGAAAAACTACTATATAAAAAATTAATTGTTGATCAATTTAACTATTATTAGGTAACTATCGACATTACATATTAAGTTAAAGAGTTCTTATAAGAACTGGAAATAAACAATTGTAATGGTACTAAAAACTTAATAATATAATTATTCTATTACGGCGAGGTTAAAGGTCGCAGTCGTTGAATTGCTATGCCACCGTCGCAGGTTCAAACCCCGACCAAGCTTACTACAATTTTTACCTCGCAATGACCTGGAATCCGGATTTTTATCTAAAAATTCACTTTTAAATCATTTTGAATCGCACATCAGGGATTCGATTTGCGTCGTTTCGATTGACATCGAATCAAAAGTACAAGGCAAAAAATTTCAGTATGATTTAACTTGCGTCTTTTCTTTTAAAATTGATATTATGATGGTCTTGCATAGTTTTAATATAACTATTTGACAATTATTGTAACATAAAAAAATTATTAATAGTAAATTATTAAATTTTTATTGAAGCTTCTCAAGTTAAAATTAAATTATTTTATAAATTTTTATTTTTAAATAAAAATGAGTGGCAAAAATTATTATGCAAAGGAATGATTCGATTTACGTTGTTTTGATGTGCATCCCTCTTAAAAATATGGTAGTGTTAAAATTTTTCTTTATTAGTTTATTGATTACATTATTGATATCAATTATTTAGAGTGTATCAAAAAATATGAGACTATTTCAAATTTAAGAACTTAATTGCTTTTCAATTTTTAATATGTTCTTTAATATTTAATATCTAGACCAAAAAAGTAGGTAATCAAAAACAAATAAGTGCTTTGTTATGTCTCCATTCCTTAAATGCTACTTTGTAAAATTAAAATTGATAAAAAAATTTACTGAATTTAAATTAAAAAAAAAGCAAATTGGAATGTTAACCGAGACTAATTTAAATCAAAGGTCTGTACACACTATTACTTTTCTGACTTGTTAATTGAGTATGACGCAAATATTTTTTTGACGTACAAGACGATTTTAAAATAAAGGAATTTTAAGATTATCAAACAAAAAATATATTACCTAATTTAAAAGTTTTCACATAGTTAAATTACACTAATTAATTAAAAATGCTACAGTTATATAAACACACATAAAACTGTGCAATATGTGACACGCAAAAGGAAAGGAAAATCTCACTACTAAACCCAATTTCCAGAGCGATATTGATTTACATAAGACTATTTGGACTCTCCGTCCAAAATATAGCTTGATTGGTGCCATAAAACGTCATAACTAAGGCGCAAAACTTCATAAAATATCCATTATAAGGCCAGAACTATTCATTTTATTGCAAAAAAGGATCATAATCCGTAAGACCAACTAATTTGCAGCTGACTTCCCATAAATCTATAGCATCTTCCACATTTTTGGCATTCGCACTTGGTTCCTTTACCTTACATTCAGCATAATATAACCCAGTTTCTTTTCCAACTTTTTCATCAACAGAACAATAAACAGAAGTTTGACAGCCTTGTTGCGGTGATTTAAGGAAAGGGTAAATAAAAGTTTTGCTAAAACATGTCGCTCCAGGTGCAATACCCTCATCCAAGTATCTTGACAATTCCGTTCCTACTACTCCAGGATGCAGGGCATACGTTGTGACGCCATCAATTTTGGCTTCTATACAAAGAAAGTAAGAATTTTGTTTTACAAAACTAGATTTTTTTTACCTTCTAACCTACGAGCAAGCTCTTTAGTAAATAGTATATTTGCAAGTTTACTTTGACCATACGCAACTATGGTGTTAAAAGCACGGTTTTCCCAATTAATATCATCGATATTTATTCGGATTGGAACCACTAAAATTATAAAAAATAATAAAACATTTAAAAAAATTTGAAGAAACGATAATTAGGTACGTGGTACACGTACACGAAGTAACACGAAAAATATAATAATTTTAAAAGTTTTTAACCTACACGTGTGGGCCAAAGAAGAAACGGTAACAATTCGCGCTGGAGCACTTTTAATAATCTTGGGCAATAATAACAGAGTAAACAAGAAGGGTCCGAAATGATTAGTTCCAATTTGACTTTCAAAACCATCTTTAGTTTTACCCTCTGCGCAAAACATTACCCCAGCATTGTTTAGCAAAATGTTAATTTGCCCTTCCTCTCTTAAAATTTCTTCGGCACAGCTCCTGACGGAATCTAAGCTAGCCAAGTCTAATTCTATCGAATTTAAAGAACCCAAATTAAGCTTTCCGTCGCATTCTCTCTTTATTTCAGAAATTGCGGCTTCGGCTCTTTCCAAAGATCTGCAAGCCATTATAATACGAGCACCTGTAAGAATAATAAATGTAGTTTAGAAAATGGAATCAAATTCCATTACCTCTTAAATAAAAATCTTGAGCGGTACGTTTTCCAATTCCTGTATTTGCTCCTGTTATTATTGCTGTTTTTCCATCCAATCTTTCAGTGCTAATGCATTTTGTACTACAAATTGTTCCCATTTTATTTAAAATTTGGAATTAGGTGTAGGTTTTATTTAAATATGTTTAGGTATGTACATCAGATCACGACGTCGACGTAGTATTGAATAACATGACATGTAAGAATTTTATAAAAATCATTATTTTAGACAGTTAATTTTACATAATTGTAGTCATTAATTTTTACTGTTATATAATATCATAATCAATATATTGACAAAAAGAAGAAATTGAATTCATTTTTCTTATTTTTTCTGTGCTACAGACTCTTCTCAGTGCTAGTTAATTTACGTACAATCGAAAAACTTGGTAAAGCAGTAAATGTTTCAGCAGGACGGTGCTACATGCTGTACAGCCGGTGTATAATATAATATAAATAATCCAACTTCTTGTTGATGAATATCTTATATTTTAGCAAAAATTTCATTCGACCTCATAAAATATTGCAAATAAGATAAAAAAAAAATAATAATTTGCTGCAGTTGAGACGAGGGTGGAGTCAATTGTGAAGACATAATTTGATCGATCCATTCACTTCTTTCAAAAAGAGGGATAGGTAGCAAAGTAAAAATTTAATTGGTCTAATTTGAAAAATTATAAATATTCTATTTAAATCATTTGTGAGAGGAAGAAAAAATTTATCAAAAATAGAACAATAAACTTTTGTAAATTATGAAAATTTTATTTTATGTGAAATATTGCAACTATTTGACACGATGATTACTTGAATGGAAAAACAAAATTTGAAAGTTTTCAACTGCACAACCCTCTTAAAAAATAAAAACAATTTTAAAAAATTATGTCAAATACATAATTTGGGGGTTTAAAAAGGAAACCGGGAGATCTGGGGGTATAGAATACCCCCCAGCACAAGTAGCCCAGTGAATAGGTACTTTTACCTTGCAAAAGGTATAAGAAAGTTTATATTTGGCATGATTGTTCAATTAGGTAAGTTACCTACATAAAATTCCAAGTTTTCGACCTTGAGAGAGTGGAAAATCGTTTTTTTGCTACTATCTCGTTACCGGTATTAGATACGTCAACTAAAGTTATTATAAAAATTGTAAAGCGTGCAATTCTGCATATTTTTTGTTTTATACATTTTTTTCTAAAATTAATAATTTCAGAGTTATAACGCGTAGAAAATAAACATTTTTGTCAATTTCAAAGTATTGATGGTCAGATTGAAAAACAAGCCGGGGTTCATTAAAAAAATGGTTAATTAAATGTACCGCTTTATCTCATTTACTCATATCAGTTGTAAGACCTCGTTTATTTATCTCTCCTTTGCAATTAAGTGTTTTTCTATATAAAAAATTTGCATCACGATATCTATTAGAAATCTTAGCAACGCTTATACAGTGTGTCGGAAAACTCAACGTTATCCCTTGAAGGGCTGATAGGCCAGCTCATGGCTGACCAGAAAATCAAAATATGACCTTAGTAAAATATTGTTAGTTTTTGAGATATTCGCACTATTACGAATTTTTAAATATTGAAGACCATTTGGGGCTTAAAATTTTTTTAATATTTTTTCAATTTTTAGTATAATCAAATTAGCAATTATACAAAGTTTCAAAATATTTGAACAAATTTTAGTTTTAATCATTGTAATTAAAATTCGCATCGCAATCATAATATTTAAAGAGTACTGAAAACAATTTAAAGTTTCGAATTTTTTTGATATTTGTTTAGTCTTTAGTATAATTGAATTAGTAATTCCACACAGTTCCAGAATATTTTAACAAATTTTAATTTTTATTAAAATTTTAATTAAAATTAGCACCGAAATCAAAACATTTAAATATTGAAGATAATGTGGGGCTTAGAATTTTTTTGTTATTTTTTCGGTCTTTAGTTTAATTCAATTAGTAATTTTACAAAGTTCCAGAATATTTAAACAAATTTTAATTTTTATCAAAATTTTAAATAAAAAATAGCACCAAAATAAAAATAATTAAATACTGAAGACAATTTAGAGCTTAGAATTTTTTCAATATTTTTTCAGTTTTTTGTATAATCAAATTAGTAATTATACAAAGTTCCAGAATATTTGAACAAATTTTAGTTTTTATCAAAATTTTAATTAAAATTCTCATTAAAATCAAAATAATTAAATATAGAAGACAATTTAGAGTTTAGAATTTTTTCAATATTTTTTTAGTAATTATTATAATCAAATTAGTAATTCTACAAAGTTTCAGAATATTTAAGCAAATTCTAGTTTTTATCAAAATTTTAATTAAAATTCTCACCAAAATCAAAATAATTAAATATTGAAGGCAATTTAGAGTTTAGAATTTTTTCAATATTTTTTCAGTTTGAAATAATCAAATTAGTAATTCTACAAAGTTCCAGAATATTTGAACAAATGTTAATTTTTATAAAAAATTTTAATTAAAATTCTTACCAAAATCAAAATAATTTAATATAAAAGACAATGTAGAGTTAAAATTTTTTCAATATTTTTTCAAAATTTAGTATAATCAAATTAGTAATTCCACAAAGTTTCAAAATATTTGAACAAATTTTAGTTTTTATCAAAATTTTAAATAAAGAATCGCACCAAAATCAAAATAATTAAATATTGACAACAATTTGGAGTTTAAATTTTTTTTGATATTTTTTTCAGTCTTTAGTATAATCAAATAAGTAATTTTACAAAGTTTCAGAACATTTGAACAAATTTTAGTTTTTATCAAAATTTTAATTAAAATTCGCACCGAAATCAAAATATTTAAATATTGAAGACAATTTAAGGCTTAGAATTTTTTTGTTACTTTTCCAGTTTTTAATATAATTTTATTAGTAATTCCACAAAGTTCCAGAATATTTAAACAAATTTTAATTTTTATCAAAATTTTAAATTAAAATTCGCACCAAAATCAAAATAATTAAATATTCAAGATAATTTAGAGTTCAGAATTTTTTCAATATTTTTTCAGTTTTTGATGTAATCAAATTAGTAATTCTACAAAGTTTCAGAATATTTGGGCAAATGTTAATTTTTATCAAAAATTTTAATTAAAATTCTTACCAAAATCAAAATAATTAATTATAAAAGACAATGTAGAGTTTAGAATTTTTTCAATATTTTTTCAGTATTTAGTATAATAAAATTAGTAATTATACATAGTTTCAAAATATTTGAACAAATTTTAGTTTGTATCAAAATTTTAAATAAAAAATCGCACCAAAATCAAAATATTTAAATATTGACAACAATTTGAGGCTTAAATTTTTTTTGATATTTTTTTCAGTTTTTAGTATAATCAAATAAGTAATTTTACAAAGTTTCAGAACATTTGAACAAATTTTAGTTTTTATCAAAATTTTAATTAAAATTCGCACCGAAATCAAAATATTTAAATATTGAAGACAATTTAAGGCTTAGAATTTTTTTGTTACTTTTCCAGTTTTTAATATAATTTTATTAGTAATTCCATAAAGTTCCAGAATATTTCAACAAATTTTAAATTTTATCAAAATTTTAAAAAAAAAATAGCACCAAAATCAAAATTATTAAATACTGAAGACAATTTAAAGCTTAGAATTTTTTCAATATTTTTTCAGTTTTTGGTATGATCAAATTAGTAATTATACAAGGTTCCAGAATATTTGAACAAATTTTAGTTTTCATCAAAATTTTTATTAAAATTCAGACCGAAAATTCAAATATTCAATTTAAATATTGAAGACAATTTAAGGCTTAGAGTTTTTTTGTTATTTTTTAAGTTTTTAATATAATTTTATTAGTAATTCCACAAAGTTCCAGAATATTTAAACAAATTGTAATTTTTATCAAAATTTTAAATAAAAATTCGTACCAAAATCAAAATAATTAATTATTGACAACAATTAGGGGCTTAGAACTTTTTCAATATTTTTTCAGTTTTTGATATAATCAAATTAGTGATTCTACAAAGTTCCAGAATATTTGATCAAATATTAGTTTTTATCAAAATTTTAATTAAAATTCTCACCAAATCCAAAATAATTAAATATAGAAGACAATTTAGAGTTTAGAATTTTTCAATATTTTTTCAGTACTTAGTATAATCAAATTAGTAATTCTACAAAGTTTCAGAATATTTGAACAAATTTTAGTTTTTATCAAAATTTTAATTAAAATTCGCATCGCAATCAAAACATTTAAATATTGGAGAAAATGTGAGGCTTAGATTTTTTTTGTTATTTTTCCAGTCTTTAGTTTAATTGAATTAGTAATTCCACAAAGTTTCAGAATATTTGAACAAATTTTAGTTTTTATCAAAATTTTAAATAAAAAATCGCACCAAAAACAAAATAATCAAATACTGAAGAGAATTTAGAGCTTAAAATTTTTTCAATAATTTATCAGTTTTTGGTATTATCAAATTAGTAATTCTACAAAGTTCCAGAATATTTGAAGAAATGTTAGTTTTCATCAAAATTTTAAATAAAAAATCGCACCAAAAACAAAATAATTAAATGTTGACAACAATTAGGGGCTTAAAATTTTTTCGATATTTTTTTAGTTTTTAAGATAATCAAGTTAGTAATTTCGCAAATTTCAAAATATTTGAACAAATTTTAGTTTTTATCAAAATTTTAATTAAAATTCTCACCAAAATCAAAATAATTAAATATTGAAGACAATTTAGAGATTAGAATTTTTTCAATATTTTTTCAGTATTTAGTGTAATTAAATTAGTAATTCTACAAAGTTTCAGAATATTTGAACAAATTTTAGTTTTTATCAAAATTTTAATTATAATTCTCACCAAAATCAAAATAATTAAATATTGAAGACAATTTAGAGATTAGAATTTTTTCAATATTTTTTCAGTTTTTGATATAATCAAATTAGTAATTCTACAAAGTTCCAGAATATTTGAACAAATGTTAGTTTTTATCAAAAATTTTAATTAAAATTCTTACCAAAATCAAAATAATTAAATATAAAAGACAATGTAGTGTTTAGAATTTTTTCAATATTTTTTCAGTATTTAGTATAATCAAATTAGTAATTCCACGAAGTTTCAAAATATTTGAACAAGTTTTAGTTTTTATCAAATATTTAAATAAAAAATCGCACTAAAATCAGAATAAATAAATATTGACAACAATATGGGGCTTAAATTTTTTTTGATATTTTTTTCAGTTTTTAGTATAATCAAAGAAGTAATTCTACAAAGTTTCAAAATATTTGAACAAATTTTAGTTTTTATCAAAATTTTAAATAAAATTCGCACCGAAATCAAAATATTTAAATATTGAAGACAATTTAAGGCTTAGAATTTTTTTGTTATTTTTACAGTTTTTAATATAATTTTATTAGTAATTTCACAAAGTTCCAGAATATTTCAACAAATTTTAAATTTTATCAAAGTTTTAAATAAAAAAAACTTTTTAACAAAAAATTAAACCGACCTCAAAAAGGAAACTAAAAAGCATAAAATAAATAAATATATTACATTTTGAGTCTTAATAAGTAATGTAAGTAACTAAGTTTGAGTCGGTGCAGAATGGGTGACTTTTGTTTTAATAATTTTTTTAAAGTAATTTAGTAATCGTTGACTTTTTGCACCGACTCAAAATTAGTTACTTACATTACTTATTAAGACTCAAAATGTAATATATTTATTTATTTTATGCTTTTTAGTTTCCTTTTTGAGGTCGGTTTAATTTTTTGTTAAAAAGTTTTTTATTTTTTAATTTTTAGTGATTAAAATCTACTAATAACTACCTTAATTAATTAATTTGCTCGATATAAAGTTTTTCTCCACCCCAACTTTCAACAGAATAGGTTGACAAGTAAAAAATCAATAAATGAAAAACAATCATTCCCTATTTTCTACCCTTACGGGTGCAATTTTCCCTTATTTTTTACCCTTACGAATGGAATTTTTTTGTGAAAATTAAATGGGACCACCATGGAGGTATACTCTATCGAATAAAAAAAAATTCATCAAAATCGGATCACTCTGTAAAAAGTTATGCCCGAACATACATAAGAAAAAAAAAAAAAAAAAAAAAAAAAAACATACAAACAGACGAATTGAGAAACTCCTCCTTTTTTTGAAGTCGGTTTAAAAATAGCACTAAAATCAAAATTATTAAATACTGAAGACAATTTAAAGCTTAGAATTTTTTCAATATTTTTTCAGTTTTTGGTATGATCAAATTAGTAATTTTACAAAGTTCCAGAATATTTGAACAAATTTTAGTTTTCATCAAAATTTTTATTAAAATTCACACCGAAAACAAAATATTTAAATATTGAAGACAATTTAAGGCTTAGAGTTTTTTTGTTATTTTTAAGTTTTTAATATAATTTAATTAGTAATTCCACAAAGTTCCAGAATATTTGAACAAATTTTAATTTTTATCAAAATTTTAAATATAAAATAGCACCAAAATCAAAATAATTAAATATTGACAACAATTTGGGGCTTAGAATTTTTTCAATATTTTTTCAGTTTTTGATATAATCAAATTGGTAATTCTACAAAGTTGCAGAATATTTGAACAAAAGTTAGTTTTTATCAAAATTATTAATCAAAAAATTGCACCGAAATCATAATATCTAAATATTGAAGGCAATGTAGGGTTTGGAATATTTTTAATATTTTTCCAGTGTTTATTATAATTAACGTTGTATTTTCAGAAAGTTTCCAAATATTTGCACAGATTTTGATATTCATCAATAGTTAAAAAAAAATTGTATAAAATTCAAATTATCTAAACAATGCATTCAGTTCAGGGCTTATATTTTTGTCTTTTGCTTATATTTTTGCCTTTCCAATATACCAAACGAAAGTTATAAAAAAAAATGGTAGTAATTCTACCCTCAAAAATATTACTCTTCCTATTCTATTGGATTTTCAAGCGACACATTAAATGAGTTATCGTGTTCCACAGGTACGAAATTTTTATTATAAGGTTCTAATTTGGGTTACGTAACCCTGAATAGCCCAACTATTAACCACAGATTAAAATAAAACTAATGGCGCCATAGTTTTAGTTAAGAAAAAAAATGAATGTGTTTTTGTGATTTATCTATTTACGCTTTGAGACAATTCATATCGAATGGCTGCAGTAAAATTTCAACTTTAGTACCTTTTACTATAATTTATTACCTACCTACCTTTTTAGTACCTTTTACATACAACGCCACCTCGGTGGTATGTCCGAAGTAGATTCCAGTAAACACATGTTGGTACTTGAGACACTTCCAAACGACAAAATTTTCAGTTGACATTTCAAATCATTTCAAACCAAACTTGCAGTATACAGATGCCTTTCAATTTTAAAATTATAATCAGTTTTAATTAAAAAAAGATGTGATAAACAATACTCATATTTCGCGTACAAGTTTTTTAAATAATTGTTTTAACGTTAAAATGGAAGGTAAGCTCTTATTATCGTTGTTTTTTGAAATTTTGACGTATGTTGCTCTTAGGTGGAAACATCGAATCAATGCATAACGAAGAACCTCGCAAAAGGAAGTTTAAGCCTGTCAGATTGGGGTTTGAAGAAATGATGGCGGAATTTAATGGTAAGAACCTCGGTTTTCGTTGCTCAATATTCACTTAACTTGGTCTTTTAGCTTGCGCGATACGCCCAAAAACCACTCTTCCCGCTCCGGAACAACGTAAAGAAAGGAAAAAATTGGAAAGGTGTCCCTTCAATCCCGAAGATTTTATCGACTCTCCACCAAAACGAAGCAAACTTAAGCAGCCGAAACAGTCGATTCCACATAAAGTGAGAACGTCGAGGTCTGTGAATCTTAAGACTACAAATATTAAAACGACCTGGAATATGGATAAGGAGAAACCTAAACTTGTATCGGAAGAACTTGAACAAGCAAAAAGTCGGAAAATGTTTTCTTTGATGCACCCAATAAAGCTAAATTTTACTAAAAATAATCTGATTAAATTATCCAAGAATCAAAAAGATCATAAAGGAAGCGCGAACAAACATTCCACACAAAAAGAGAAACGAAAAAGTAAGACACCTCAAACGGAGGAGTCACAAAAATTAGATATTTCCATCAACACTCCGGATTGGAAAGTCGTCGAAATAAAGCAGCCAAATAAAAAAGTGGCACCCACTCCCACCAGCGAACTCTCACCAACTGAATGCGAGTTTTTGGAATTGGAAAAAAATTTAAAGATGAAAGATGCCGAAACGGGGGGCCTTGAAATTTCGAATTGGGAGGCAGATATACAGCAAATTCTTGAACAAGACAAGAAGGAGGTTTTGAAATTTCAAAATAAAGTAGACAAAATCGTCGACGAGTTCATGATCGCCCAGAAGCAACGAAATGAGAAAATAATGCAAATCCTTAAAACGTTAAAAAGGAAATCAAAGTCAAATTTGTGCATAACTCCACTGAAAGAGATTTCTTTGAATACGAATCGTAAAAATAAATATGGCTCGCATTCAGACGGAAAGGTGTTAAAGAAGTCGAACAATCCGTTTCCAGATAAAGCCATGGATAAGGCGTTGAATTTGTACAATTCGATGAGAAATATTTCTTGTATTTTAGCGACGCCGAAGTTAAACAGATCCAGCTTGCAGACGCCTAAAAGTATCAAAAAGTCTGAAGGTGTATCTATTTCAAAAATTATACAAAAGCAATGTTTGATGTTACACGAAACGCCGTATAAACATTAAAAAATATTTGTTTGATTGACTCATCTTTTATTTTATGTAGATTATTTGTAAATAATTAATTATATTATATTTCTTGTGTACCACTTTGCTTTTAATTGGATCAACCTGCAAAAGTTTATTAAAAATCTTGCCGTTTTTCATTCCCATTTGAAGCACCGCAGATAATTTAATCTAATTTTACAGAAAAACCGCTATCTGACACAAAGAGGTAATGAATCTGTGAAATTTCGGTTCAATACTCGAGTAATAATCTCGTTAATCTATTCATGCGCATCACAGTAGAGTAAAATTATATGTATGCTACTCATGGAAAAAACCATCAATCAGTACAAATTCTGTCAAAATCGATTTAGTATTTCAGAGCTCATTTCTAATTTTTGTTGGAATCATTAGCCCCCCTTTTTTCGAAATTGTGATTATTTTTATTTGTGCTTAAAAGAATTTTTCGATTTTCTCCGTTATTTTTTTGCAAAATCAAAATATTTTTTTAAGCACATTGAGCACAAATAAAACAATCACAATTTCAAAAAAAGGGGGGCCAACTTCACGTACGTTCTCTTACCACCCTTGTACCCAAAAGCAATAAAATGTAACAAAACAAATTTTATTAAATAAAAAAATATTTACAAATTTATTACATAATGTCTTCACCATCATCTTCTTCTTTTTCCATTCTTTTCTTCTTAATTTTTCTCTTTTTCATAATTTCATCTTTCGCTTTTCGTTTCTTAGCTTCTCTCTTCTTTTCGTGCACTCTAATTTTTCTTTTGGCGTACATTTCAGGATCGTTCACTGCCAACTGAGTCCTCGTACGCTTTCTTTCGCCTCGCTTCTGATTCAAGTGCCCCTCCAATTTTGACAACGTTTCGGTATACAAATCTTTGCCAACGCGGTTCTTGTAGATGTTGCACACTTTTTTAGACAACTGCCGCAAAGGGGCGTTACTTTCTTCAGTCGTGGTCATCTCCCTAACTAAAGGAGCCATTAAATGGTAAAGAATTGATTTTATGGTTTCCACTTCCAAAAACTGTCCAATGGCGCCTATCCAGTGGAAAATATGATTTCTCATCTTTACGCTCGATGCATCTTCAACAATTTCCTCGTTGATGACACGGCGTAATAGCTTGATCAACCAAAACATGTTGACCTTTTCCTCGCCCTGTACCGGAACATTTTGAACAACTTTCGCTATGAATACCAAATTTTTGATGACCTGCTCGGCTATATCTTCCCGCGCGTCCTTGTTGAGTTGTGCACACATATCCAAGGTTAAAGATTTGATTTCGTTGCCCGCATCACAACAAAGATAACCCTTAGGTTCGCTTTGCTTTGTCACAATTAGGGTTGATAACTTGGCAGCGTCTAGGGAATTAAAAACGTAACCCAAGAATTGGAGAGCGGCCAAACGAACCCAATCGTGTGGATAACCGAGGTAAGTCTGCACATGTTTAGCTAATTTCGGAAGTTCGTCGCGCTTCAAAAACGCAGGACACTTGGAGCACAGTTTTAACAATAACTGCAAAATTTGGAAGATGCAATGATCTTTGATTCGATTTTGCATGTTATCCGCCTCATTGTTTTCTTTCTTCAGGAGTAACATGGAACCAGGCTTTTCTTCGGAAATCTGTAGTTTCTTCACAAGCACCGGAATCAGAACCTTGAGCCGACTTTCAAATGAAACGCCTTCCACTTCCAGCAACAAACCGCACAATTGGGCCGCCATTTGTTGATGGGCCAGCTTGTTATCTTTTAGTAACGTCAACATCATGGTAAATAAGGGATCCAAGTGAACTTTTTTAAGTTTTTTGAAAAGCTCCATCAGCGCATCTGCCAACATTTCCTTGCAAACAACAACTTCTTCGTTAATTAATCTCATGCCCAAATGCGTTAGAAATAAGCTGTTGAATTTGATCAACGTTTTCTGCAAATAAAAAATTAGATCTGAAAAGTAATTAGGTGGCATTAAATTTATACTTACATAAGGAAACGTATTGATGATTGTCCGTATCATTTCGATTGCAGACTCCCGTCCACTTTGCAGCTCGTACTTCAATTGTTCGACGTAAAACGGAACGTGGTTTTCTATTTTTAGACCGTAATCCATTAGAAACTGATGAAAAACTATACGGCATTGTAATCTGACGTGAGTGGATTCTGAAGTAATGCTTAGGTGTGCCACTTTCTCCATCACCTCGTGGAGTTCAGCAGTAGAAAGTTTACGGGTAATTATCGCGCGCAGAAGCGTCAAAGCGGTCGTTTGGCGTTCGGTACTATACAAATCTTGTTCCACATACAACAACAAAACTTTCAACTGTTCGTTGTTGATGGTGTGGTACTTCACGTCCCGAACCATCACAGTCATTGCCTGAAAAAAAATCGGGTGTAAAAAAATTGACGATTTTTAAGGGGGACGATGTCCGGTTATTTTTCGCAAAAATTAAGTTTTTTTTTGAAATAAAAAAATCAAAAGTGGAAAAATTTGGAAAATCAATGATTATTTCCGAAAACCTGAAAAATATGAAATAATCATTGATTTTTCAAATTTTTCTACTTTTGATTTTTTAATTTAAAAAAAAACTCTGATTTATTCCGCGTATAACAAAAACCCCATAATGGGCTGACATTTCTTTCTATTCTTTTTGTTTAATTAAAATACATTTTGTTTTATTTTTACGCAAAAATAATTTTCAATTAAACAAAATAAATAGAAAGAAATGTCGGCCCATTATGGGGTTTGCGTTGTTATACGCGGAATAAATCAAAGTTTTTTTTAAATAAAAAAATTAAAAATCAAAAGTGGCAAAATTTGAAAAATCAATGATTATCTCCGAAAAAATGAAAAATTTGGTAGAATACAAGTTCAAAGTGGTCGATTTGGTGTGAGATGCCCCATATATATGGGTGCCAACATGTAAAAAACAAAAATGCGAGATTTCGCATCGAAAAAATTTCGCATTTCGAAAAAAAAGAGATTTCGGGAGAACTTTTTTTCTTTTTTGTTTATAACTCCTAAACGGTACATCCTAGTAAAAATATTACGATATAACAAATTAAAGACCATTAAATTCTGTGTTAAATGTAAAAAAATTTACGATTTTTAAGGGGGACGATGTCCGGTTATTTATCCCAAAAATTAATTTTTTAGAAAAACAAATCAACAAGAAAAAAGTAATTAAGTTTTACCTTAAAAGCGGCCATAACTAATTCGAAGTTGTCGCCTTTACTGAGTCCTGAAGCGGCGTACTTGTGCAAAATCGCAAACATTGCTTCCGAAATTTGATTAACGTTTTCTTTTAGTGAAGGAAGTTCGTACTTCAAAATTTTCGTAAAGCAATTCAAAGTCAGGGCGTTCAACTGGAAGAAAAAAAAATTAAACCTGGAAAATTGCAAAAACCGAAAACAAACCTTTACGTGGCGCGAAGTCAAACAATTTTTGAAAATTTCGACAAAAGGATCCACCAACGACTTAACCTTATCGTCCTTGACTTTATCATCTTTCAGCAAATAAAAACAAAGCCTCAATCCAAACTCAACAAGAACGTGAGCGTTGGCAGTCTCGGATGATTTGACACCTGTCTTTCGAAAACCGGACCGTCCAACAGGTGCTGCTGGTATTATAAAGCAATCCGGTCGTTCTTTCTCCAAGAGCTTAGTCTCTTTCACGACTTGTTTCTCTTTAGTCATCAATAACTGCGTCACACTTTCGGAAGAGATTCCATACGAAATCATAAACAAGGACTCAATTTGAACGAATTCGTTTTCCACCAATCCCAATCCAATGTTTCTTAACGCGTCGCGTGCCTTTTGAACGTTTTTAAAAGAGTGAGAAGTCATTAGGATAGTTTTCATGGGCAGTAAGAGGTCCATGAAACATTTTTCAGTTATGTATTTGCCCAAAATTTTCAAAATTTCGTAACTTTTAGTCGCCTTTGCTTCTGACACCTTCCTGCCTATTTGCACAACTTCTTTTTCGTCCGCCACTGCTCCAAATAAATCAGCTTGGCATAACTAAAGAGAGGAAAAAAATTATGTAGTTGCCTTCACTGCTTGCTTCAAAATCCTAAATCTAAGAAAGCAAAAGTCAATCCCTACCTGGAGAACAGTAAGAAGAACTTTGTCCAAGTCGCGAGGTCGGTACTGTTCTTTCAAACACAGCAAAATTCCATGTACTGTAAAAACGAGAACGTGAACCTCGAAGCCACGCGACAGTAAGGTGACCATGTGATCCAAAAGCATATCCAAGTAAGATGGGCCCAAAGCCAAGATTATCTTTTGAAGCATCTCCCTCGTTGTACGGCGCACACTCTCCATTTGCGATTTCAAATAAGTACACAACTTAATGAAGATTCTAAAACGACAAAATTATGATCCACTCCATCCTTTATCGACGATTATATTACCTAGGCAAATTTGCCTCCATCATTTCCTTTGGCAGCTGTTGAAGCAATTTCACAACTGCGTAATAAATAGGAACTCTCGACAAATCCTCTTCCTCCCTTTCAAATCCCAACTTCTTTCTGTTGATTTTATGAGCGCCGTCGTGTTGAGTCATTTCCGCCAAAGTTCCATGGAGTTTCGGAAGTAAATTAGACTATTTGAAGAAACAGTAATAAAAATGATCAAACCAAAATTTTAAGCTTGAAGACTCACCCTAATTTTTTGGAAAAAGCTCGTGGCAGCAGAAGCCGTTAGAACCTGAATTCTATCAACGGCTTTTTCCACCACCTTTGTTCCTTGGTCCGGCGTTTCTTCCACGTTTTCCGCATCGTCTTCAATATTTTCGACCTCCATATCGTTTTCCTCGCCTTCCTCCTCTTCCACTTCCTTCTCATCAGTTTCCCCTTCCATTTTTTGACGATTTCGTAAATCAAAATGAAATGAATTCAAAACAGTAATCATCAGCCTAACCAACTGATTTTGGAAAACGGTGCTGCGTCGAATTTCCACCAGGTAATACTTTAAAATGGATTCGTATTGTAGCCAAGGCAAAAGGTTACTGGCGACCGAAACCGTATCGATCGCAGAATCTATCAGACTGTTCTTTGCCGCGTACTTCTCATTTAACAAATAATGCCTGGCTATTGGCAGAATAAACAGCGTCAACGTTTTTGGATTCGGGTAACTTTCCAGTTTTCTAAACGTCGCGCAAAACTTGACCAAAGCCCTATGATGGCGATGAAGTTGGATGTGCGTGATATTTTCGAAAAAGTCGACTTCCACGTCGACCTTGTTGGTTAAACAGTTAAGATCGCGCAAAATCGAGTGCGAGTTTGGCGATTCCTTGGCCATGTGTCCCAAGAGAAGTATACTTTCGTATCGCACTTCGTCGTTTTTATTCCGCAATCCTTTCCCAATTATATTGAACAAAACGTCGTTCAAAATGTAAGCGATGGCTTCAGAATCCGATTCGTACCGTTGGAGTAATGCAACCGCCACGTTTCGCCAACACACGACAGCGCTTTCCTTCAAAGCTAAATCGTTTTCGTTACGGATCGCGTGAAAACAGTTGAATATAACCAAAATTCCTTGCGTCAATTCCAAGGAATCGGAATCTATTAAACCTTGGACACGCTTGTAACCTTCCAAACGAGTTTCAAAGTGCGGTTGTTCGACCCACTTCTTATCCCAAGCATTTAAATCGTTCAGCAGGGTGGAAATCTGGAGAAACTTATCATCGCCGTTTCTTCTAGCGATGGAATCCAGCATCGAGCACATAATTTTACGACAGGATATGTAGGAAATATCGCCGAAAAGTGGTGAAATTTGTTTGAAGTGCTTCTGCGGTTCGTCGACATTTTCTAATAAATTCGAGACTGTGGTGATGTAATTCGTGACGACTTCTTCGCCCAAGAAACATTTCTTCAGTACGATGGGTAAAAAGAGTTTTAAAACCTCGTCGCATGTGGATGACTCCCACACAAGTTCCGAAATTCTGGTCAAGATGAACAAGTCGCGATTGTTAATTTCCGATTTGGATTTCGACTTGAATTTACGTTCGAAAATGTGAAGAATCGATTTGATGTGTGGGAGCAAAATACTGCTACCGTAATTTAAATTTTTTGTTACTTTTTGACGTTCCAAGACTATGTCGGAGAAGGGGAGAACGTTTTCGACCGGAAGCTTTGGTGTTTTGGTTTCGTCTTCGTCGGGAATCAGGCGGAGTAAGTTGTGAATCATGTCCAAAATGGCGTTGATAACCGTTGGGTTAGTGTGACTGTTTACGAACAACTTCATCACGTGAGCTAAGGAGTATTCGTTTGAATCGTTAGACGAATGCTTAGCCAATAAAGGAAAGT
This sequence comes from Rhagonycha fulva, assembly GCA_905340355.1. Taxonomy (NCBI): domain Eukaryota; kingdom Metazoa; phylum Arthropoda; class Insecta; order Coleoptera; family Cantharidae; genus Rhagonycha; species Rhagonycha fulva. The sequence continues at coordinate 117,588,806 of HG996554.1, forward strand.
ACGGAGGATGGGAAGACCATTGAGAAAACAGTTTGAGCAAGACCGTGGGGCTGTAAACCCCTTCGGTTTCAAGTTTTCCCAATGTGGGCCACACGAAGATGTTAAAAATGACGTCTATTTCGTCGCTGTTCCACGGGTACGTGGTGAAGTGTCCGAAAAAAGTCTCCAAGATATTTAGCGATAATTTGCGTAAATTTTTGAGCGCGTTCAAAAAACCTGGGTGTACCTCGGTCGCCTGCTCGTAAGCGCCTTTAACATGGGCGCCTATCACAAACAAAACCTTAAGTAAAAACGACAATACTTGGTGTCCTACAGGACCTCCGAACTTCTCCACCACGAGCATGAGCAAATTGAGTGCACTTTGCAAACGTTTGGGAGAAACAAATTTGTCTAAATCCATATTTTGCGTTATATTTTCGACCATTGTTTTTACGTTGACATCAAAATAATCCTGGTAAAATCTAAATGCAATTTTAACAAAACCGAGTTTTTCGTTTTCGTTACATCCGCTTAAAAACCGCAACACCAGGTTTCTTCTGAATTGTCCAGATGCCTTTCCCCCAGTACGCATTCCGGTCTTGGCCGTCATTTTACTGTACACAATTTTAAGAACGACAAACATTAATTGTTCTCTGTGCTCGGGCACAATAATGGAACTTTCTGTGTCAATCCTAAACGTCGCCAATTCGTTTTTAAAATTGTTTTCGCTTATCAAATTATACAAATGTTCCTGATACGGCATCAAATATTTATGCTTATACGTAACAATGCAGTCAAGTGCAAGTTTTTGGATTTCGTGATTTTTGTGAGATAAAAAGTCGAAGTAAAGTTTTTCGAGTTCGGGTTGCCGATGTGCCGCTTTGGGATTGTGAAATTTAGTGAAAACCTTCAAATGATCGTTCAAAGTTCTGTAAAAAAAAACAAAACACATTAAGGGTCTGATCCATCATTATTACGAAAACTTTTTAAACAGATGGCGCAGTTACTGAGATTTACAATTTTATCTTTCTGTACCGATAGGCAGGGGTGTTCCTTGCAAACGGTGGTATACAAGATTTTATTTTTTAAACTTATATATGAGGCATTCTACACCAAATCGACCACTTTTGAACCCGACCCCTTTTGATTTTACTGAAATTTTTACATATTATACTATCCCACCAAAAACAGTTTTGTGAATTTTTTCAAAATTTTTTACTCAACCCAAAAAAAATTACGAACTTTTAGAAAAACTGATGTTTTTTTCTTCAAACGATCATAACTATTTCAAAAATTGACTAATCAGAACGTTATTTTTTTGTTTTTTTGTCTTTAAACGTACTTTTCGGGAAAAAATATTCAAACTTGTATTCTACAAAATTTTCAATTTTTTCGGAAATAATCATTGATTTTTCAAATTACGCCACTTTTAATTTTTTTATTTAAAAAAAAACTCTGATTTATTCCGCGTATAACAACGCAAACCCCATAATGGGCCAACATTTCTTTCTATTTTTTTTGTTTAATTGAAAAATATTTTTGCGTGAAAATAAAACAATAGTAGTTTTCGCCACAAGGACGTAAAACGAGATTTTACACCCGAGGGCGAAGTTTTGGTACCTCATTTTTATTTGTGTCGTCGTGTTGTTGTGTATGGAAGCCGTCCCTGCACAAGTATAGTTTATTTGAATATTAGGGGTGTTGATTGGTTAGTTTGGTTTTTATTTTACTCCCTAGAACGTAAAAAATTTTTTACTCCCTAGGACATAAAAATTAAAAAAAAAACCTTTTATTTAAAATTACAAAAGTGCACTAAAAAGTAGAAAATAATTTTAATAAAAGCAAACAAAGCTTCTTGAAAACATCAATATAAAAGCGTGGGGCTGTTTATAGGTGGATAAGCAGGCTAACTATTGGTGTACAAAATTCATAGCCCCACGCTTTTATATTGATCTTTTCAAGAAGCTTTGTTTGCTTTTATTAAAATTATTTTCTACTTTTTAGTGCACTTTTGTAATTTTAAATAAAAGGTTTTTTTAAAATTTTTTATTTAATTTTTTTATTTTCTAATTTTTTAGTCACATATCTGTATTTAAACTAATGTAGGTTCATCCTATCAGAATTCTCTATTTATGTGTTTTAGATGTTAGATACTTCACCCCATAAGTATAAATCATTACGACGAAACATTTCACCCTGAATGCGGTCCTTAAAAATGAGATATGGAAATCTATGATACTTTCCACCATGTATGATAAAATTGTTCAATGCGCATCGACGCATGCGCTTTATGATTTTCAGTTTTCTCCCGATTTTTCGCTTATTTTTCAGAATTTCAGAAAAACAAAATTAAAATATGAAAATGCTCTGCAAGTGAAAGCTGTGTACCAAATTTCAGATGATAAATGAAATTGACCTCAAAGCGATCCACCCACACGGACGTCGGTCATACACCCCAAGTTAAATAAAAGCTTTTAAAAGGCACTTTTCCATCCTCAAATGAGGCCGTAAACCACTCATTTTACGGCCGGAACAACGAAAAATATTTTTCGTTATTCAGGTATTATTTGGGGTAGTTTTCATACCTGTTTTTAAGAGGTAAAGAGACCATTTTCGTCTCTCTTTTTTTTCGGCCACGCCCCATAAACGTTTTGAGATTTCTTCGTACATGGGGCGTAGCCGAAAAGTTTTTTCATGTCATTGGGCGTAGCCGGAAAACATACAAAATAAGGAATGGTACAACACAAATTATAAAAATACATAACTTTATTTTTGTACGGACGTTAGGGTCTTTTCGGCCATCGGCTTCTCCTATTCCCCTCGCCGACTAGGCGGCTTCGCCACCTAGCGGCTGGGCTCATAAAACACGCCTCTTGCCGAAAAACGACCCTTTATGTCCTTATGATATAAACTACTATTTTAATTAAACAAAAAGACCGGCAGTCTGGCGTAAATCAAACACGGATAGACTAGAGAGCGGGAAACCGCGGTTCTAATCCTGGTTGCGTCGGATATGTGCTGTGATCTAAAAGTCCAAACTTGATCTGCGGACTACTCGCCAACCCGCCTGCCCAGCGTGGTGAGTTATGGGCAAAACCCCCTCTCCCCCCACTTGGGGGGAGGTCTAACGTTCAGGAGTGGACGAATAACGGCTGATGAAGATGAAGAAACAAAAAAAATAGAAAGAAATATCGGCCCACTATGGGGTTTGCGTTGTTATACGCGAAATAAATCAGTTTTTTTTGAAATAAAAAAATCAAAAATCAAAAGTGGAAACTTTGAAAAATTAATGATTTTCTCCGAAAAAATAAAAAATTTTGTAGAATCTAAGTTTGAATATTTTCTTTGTATTTTTTCCTGAAAAGTACGTTTAAAGACAAACAAAAACAAAAAAAAAAACGGTTTGATTAGTCAATTTTTAAAATAGTTATGATCGTTTGAAGAAAAAAAAAACATCAGTTTTTCTAAAATTTCTTAACTTTTTTTCGGTCGAGTAAAAAATTTTGAAAAAATTTACAGAACTGTTTTTACGTATTATACTATCCCACCAAAAAAAGTTTTGTAAATTTTTTCAAAATTGTTTACAAAGTTAAGAATTTTTAGAAAAACTAATGTTTTTTTTCTTCAAACGATCATAACTATTTCAAAAATTGATTAATCGAACCGTTTGTTTTTTTGTCTTTAAACGTACTCTTCAGGAAAAAATACAAAAGAAAATATTCAAACTTGGACTCGACAAAATTTTTTATTTTTTCAGAGAAAATCATTGAATTTTCAAATTTTTCCACTTTTGATTTTTTTATTTCAAAAAAAACTCTGATTTATTCCGCGTATAACAACGCAAACCCCATAATGGGCCGAAACTTAAAAATTAAAAAAAAAATTTTTAAACAAAAAAAATAGGAAAAAATTTGAAAAATCTATGATTATTTCCGAAAAAATAAAAAATTTTGTAGTATACAAGTTTGAATATTTTTTCAATATTTTTTCCTGAAAAGTATGTTTAAAGACGAAAAACAAAAAAAAAGGTTCCGATTAGTCAATTTTTGAAATAGTTATGATTGTTTAAAGAAAAAAAACATCAGTTTTTCTAAAAATTCTTAACTTTTTTCGTTTGAGTAAAAAATTTTGAAAAAATTCACAGAACTGTTTTTGGTGGGATAGTATAATATGTAAAAATTTCAGACAAATCAAAAGGGGTCGGGTTTAAAAGTGGTCGATTTGATGTAGAATGCCCCATATACAGGGTGTTGAATGAGTTAGGCGAACATAGGATATAAACATGTAAAAACTTATTTATGCAAATTCCTGCTTTCCTAATTATTTTAGAGAAAAATTGAAAAACACAAATATAATGTAGAAATATAAACTACAAATGATAAAAGGTAGTTCACACTACATGATTTATCATATGACTTGTCACATGACTTCTCATATGAAGGATTTTTTTACGTTCACACTATGGCCCGGTATTTCAGTAGACAGTTAAGCTTTCGCTTAAGCTAATCTCAAGTTTAACTCAGTTCAGCCAATCAACATCCCGCATTTAACCATGTTGATTGGTTGAACTGAGTTAAACTTGAGATTAGCTTAAGCAAAAGCTTAACTGCCCACTGAAATACCGGGCCTATATGATTTTTGATATTATAGAAGTTATGGCTTTTATGATTGGCTGTTGTGATGGTATGATTTTACCCATGACTTTTCTTATGACTAAGTCATATGATAAATCATGTAGTGTGAACTACCCTTAAGAGCCATTAGATTTTATCCTGCTTTTTCTTAAGGCAGTATTCTGGTCTAGAATTTAAAAAAAATCAATCTTTTTTCTTGTATATTTTCAAAGTTTAAACCTTGAAAAATATACCGGTAAAAGGATTTTTAGAAATTGGAATTATTTTCGGAATTACAGCTGTTTAAAAAAATGTAAGTATAATACACCATAAATGACTCCAAACTTCAAACTCATTTTTCTCAAAACTACGTTTTTTGAATCGGTTGACATGATATCTCAAGTTCTAATGGACCGATTGCTTTGAAATTTTGTACAATGCTTCTTAGTATATTCAAAATTCGTTTGACGGGGGCTTTTTGAAAAATTTGTTTTTTTACTATTTTTAAAAAATTCCCAAAGATGAAAAAACCAGGTGAAAAACAAATTTTATTTTTACATAGACGCTATTTCAACAAAAAATTTTTTTTTTAAATCGCCCCCGTCAAACGAAAATGACATCCTTACCTTGTAAGAATTCATTAAAAAAATTTATTTTAGATCATCTAAGGGGTCGAAATCATGTCAACCAGGATGCAGCTTTTTTTTGAGTCCCTACTTTGTCGGCCTGTACTTTTTTAATTTTGATTTTTTTCTTGTTTTTTAAACTTTTTTGTACTCTTCAACTGTTAATAAAAAACTGATAAAAAAACCGATACTAAAAATGTTTAACGTTTTTTATTTATTACGCCTAGAAAAACACCTAAAATTTGACCGTCTAAACCAAAATACCCCCTTAAAAGATTAGTTAAAATTTTCATTTATTAGACTGGTCATGAAATAAATTCAATTTAATTTCTATTATGCACAACTTATCAAAAATAATTACCTTGGAAACTTACATGGCCAGTCTGATAAATAAAAATGTTACCATTTTTAAAAGGATTTTTTGATCTTTTAAGTAAGAACTAGATAAAATCTAATGCTCTTATCATTCGTAGATATTTCTACATTATATTTGCGTCTTTCAAATTTTCTCTAAAATAATTAGGGAAGCAAGAATTTGCCAAAATAAGTTTTTACACGCTAATATCCTATGTTCGCGTAAGTCATTCAGCACCCGGTATATGTATAGGTGCCAACATGTAAAAAACAAAAATGCTAACACGACAGATCTGGGGAAAACTTGTGGCCTTCAGAAAACCTCCAAATTTTAGATCTTTTTTTTTTGTTTATAACTCCTAAACGGTACATCCTAGTAAAAAAGTTACTATATAACAAATTAAAGACCATTAAATTCTGCGTTAAATGAGTGCAGTTACTTAATAATTTGGTCAAGTGATATGGTCAAACAACGACGATTTTTTCCAACTTTGTAAAAAGCTGAGATAGAGTTCTATGTATGAGTCTGCAGCTTTTAAATAAGCACTCCAACAGAAAAAGTTATAAAATAAAAGTTGTAGAGCGTCAAATTCTGCATCCTATGAGTGCCAGCCAACATTTTTAAATTCGTTCAAGTATACTTAAAATTAGTAAAATTTTAAACTACAAGAACCAAATCCAAGTGATTAAAACTGCAAAATAAATAACGAAAAGAACTTACTGAGTCAAACCGGTACCGGAATCCATTTTAACGGAACAGTAAGCGTCGTCTGTGTTTGCGTATTCCTTCCTAAAATTCAAAAACAGTTAGCAGTGCCAAAAACAAACAAAACGTTTAAAAACTTACTCCACAAAATTTATCAACAATTCCGCCATATCCCTATTGTTTTCTTCCACGACGTCTGGAAACTGCAACAACGTCTTCCAAAGCAGCTGACGATAATTATCAAATTTCGTTTGTTTAGTATCAACACCATAAAAGTTCCCGTATAAATTTTCCAGAAAATCGCATTCGCTTTCTAATTTTGCTTCCGTAAAACTCGGAGGTTCCCTAATGTTCGCCACGACGCCTCGCAATTCATTGACTAGAACATTCCAAAACAAGTGTTTTTCAAAACCGTCGGCGTATGTTGCTATTATCCCCATGACAGGATTCCATAAAAGTTTGAAATTCTTGTAAAGCAAACTAAACAGAAAGCGTAACGAAATGCACTTCAGTTCAGGAAGTTGGCACAGTTTTCCTTGCTTGTCGAACGACAACAACTCCAAATTCTTGAGTTGGTCACGATACGTGTTAATGTGAGTTTCAACGGCTTCGACTTGGTAGCATAACGTAAACACGTTCCACTGAGTCTCTTCGGGGTTCAACTGTGGAACGCTTTCAAAAAGCGTGTAAATATTGGTGGTTAAAATGCGCATTTCGTGGTATGGAGACGTAAAATTGTATTGTAAAGTCTCGTTCAAGTTTAACAAAACGGTCAAATTGATCACTTCGTTTTGATCCTTCATAAAGTTGAAGTACAAATTTAAAATTTGCAAACTGCTGATGAGTTCCGGATTCGAAGTTAAAGGTAAAACATTTTTGAGGATTGGATCAAAGTACGAAAGCAATTCGTCTTTGGATAAAATAAACAGAGATGAATTGAGGGTAAGGTAGAGCAAAAACAAACTTCGCCTCTTCACAGCCAAATCTTGCATTTCCGGGTTGGAAATTCGTTCCAACAAAAATTCCAGGTTATCCTTTAACAAAATTTTAGCTTCGCCTTCAAATTCGTTCAAAATTAAATGAGGGAAGCAGACGGTAGAGCACAAACAGTCGTCCACGTTTTCACTTCTCATTTTATTTTTTTCCAACATCAAAGCGACAATTTTGCGATTGTCTTCCTTCGAATTAAAATCCAACGGGTACTTAGACCAATTTTCTAAGTTTAATCCGTCTTTGCAAGGTGCAGCTTTATGAATCACAAGCTTTGTCAACATGTGGAAAAACTGTGAGTTTAAAGCGGTTTCGGAACATCGTTTTAAAAACGCAGGTAGGATTAGAACCTCGAACGACGGATAAGGCATTATGTGGTCCACGAAGTGTAATAAAATGGAATCGTTGACTCCTGTAACTTTCTTCATTAACATATAAGCTTGTTCTTGCGGCAAACGAATATTTGGGGACATAAGCAACAAAACCAAAATGTTCGCAGTTACCGTTAAAACCTCATTTGTTAAATTGCCTTCCAAGCACCTCGGGATTACTTTCGTGACGGTAACGGGATCGCACAGCAGTTTTCCACCGTTGTGTTCAATAGCTGCGCCTATTAACCGCAGCAAGAGGGTAATATTTGTGGCAGTGTCATCGTTTGAATTTGATTTGTAAACGTCCAATTGTTCTTCTAAATTCGAGGTCAAATTTGACCACAAAAGTTTACCGTTTTGGGGTTTAATGTCGGATGCGATGTGTAAAATGATTTGTTGCAAAATTTCAAATAAAATTTCTTGAGTTGATTTGTCTGTTGTGAGCGATTTCAGTAAAAATGGAAAAATCGCTTCGGCAAAACTGTGGAATTGACCGTTGATTCCGCGCATGGCTTCGAATAGTAATGTGCCACAACCGTTAACGCCCTGCAATTACAGAATAGTTTTTGCATTAAGTAGTAATACTATTTTTCAATATCTTGTAATCAACAAGAAATATTTTGAAAATTTAAATTTCACTCCGAGGTTTTTAGTCGATTCAATTTTGCTCGACTGTGTAATTTTCAGCTAAAAATATATCTGTAAAAAATATCTACTTACATCCTTGTTGTTTTTGACCCCCTTCAACAGCATATTCAAGAAATACTCCCGATCTTTCACTTTCCGAACGACATAAGCAAAACTTTCGGCAGCAAAATTTACCATGTAATCTTTCCTGTCATCCGATAACAGTGGCAACAAATTCTTAAAAACTACATTAATATTCTTGACCAAAGTCCTCCAAAGAACTTTGAAAATATAAGCCAGACATGTAAACGTCCATTCCAGCTGATCCGTTTCCTTTGTGTTCAACAACCGAATCAAAACCTCCAAAAATTCCTCGTAATACGGATAAAAATCTTTACCTAAATCGTTCACCAAAGCCACAACCAACCTAAAATAACAACATTAAACCCTACACGCAAACGCATTTTTAAAAACTTACTCGAGAAGCGGTTGCAAGCAAAGCCCATCGTTAAGTTTCAAATACTTAAGTAAAACCTTCACCACGTCCTCTTTATAAAGCACTAGTTGAGGTAAAGTGATCAGGTTGTTCGGATTAATTTCGCGCCGGAACGCACAGTAATTTGCAGTCAGGTTAAGGGCATTCCATTTTTCAATCGTTTGACTAAATATCGTCCTGTTAATTTCATATTGGTCCTCGTATTCGTGTCCAATTCGATGAAATATGTTTATGTTAACATTTGCAATTCGTTCCGAAAACAGTAGAAACTAAAATGTAAAGGTAACCTAAAGTTAATATCGCTGAATTTTATTCTGCCAAGTTTTACCTTAAAAGTGTTCTCTGTTTTGTGCCTTATATTGTTACGACCCATTTTTAAATCGCTTTATTTTCACTAAATTTAATATTATATTCATCTGACGTTCCAGCACGAAACACTTAAATTTAAGGTTATGTTTGATTTAGCACATGTGCGAAACTTCAAAAAAAAGTTTTTGTGTAGTTGGTAGTAAATTTCCGGAACGATTTTCGCAGGGCTGGCGCAAGCCATCACAACATAATTTTTTAATTAATTATGAAAAAAACCAGATTTATTTTAATTCTAGTCGTTCTAAATTTAATGAAATTAATTAATAAATTAATTATTTGGTTGTGTTAAACGTCAAAAGAATAATTCAAAACACAGGGGCGGAGCTAACTGTCGGCCATATTTGAAAAGATAGGTTTCTTTAATGAAATAGTACGATAGTATTCTAGACGGCCTTGCCGTATTTCGTAGAATTTACGGCTACTTCTAGGATTATACTATTGATTTATGTTCGAATGGAAAGCCATCTTTATAAAATTCTATGAATGAATCTTCGTAGTTACTGCAATTTTAGGTGTTTATCTTTACTTTTAAGTGTTAAATTATCAAAATATACAAATAAAATGTTTAAAATTAATAAAAATAATTTTTTATTAACAAAATATTCATGGTTTAAACAAATAACAGTTTTATTTTCACACATTTTTTTAATTTCTAACGCAATAAAAGGAAAAAAAGTAATAGTATAAAAAAAACTTAAGAAGGGCACTTTTTTCAGGGTCCTTTTAATTTAATCAACAGATGGCGTTTACTTAAATATTTTTATAAAATACTAGGAAGCTTTTGTATTTAAAATATAGCAAAGTCGTTGAGATAATACTATTCTATAAACAATATTCATGATCTTAAGCTATTTTGGGTTCGTAATATTTATTTATAAAAACACAATTCATAATTAAAGTTTAATTATCTTTTTTTGTAAGTGAGTGTGTTTTGACATACTCAATACGAAGTCAAAATATCTTAAGACCAAAAATCTTGTTTATAGAATAGTATTATCTCAACGAATTTGCTATATTTTAAATACAAAAGCCTCCTAGTATTTTATAAAAATATTTAAGTAGGCGCCATCTGTTGATTAAATTAAAAGGGCCTTGAAAAAAGTGCCCCTCTTAAAAAATATATTTAATAAAAAATAATCATGAATTCAATTACTTCCTCAGATAATCAAAATTTCCCAAATTTAATTGTAATTTGTTTGTTTTCTCTTTTTACAGTACCGCAGCAAAACCAATACCCGTCTTTCTTCAGAATTTATTTATTTTCACAAAAAAATTCTTGATAAATAATAGAAATTAATTTTCTGTGTGCTGGGACACGGGCCCTGGTGCCTGGCACCACTCGCACCACCTCTTGCTACATCACTGTTTTTCTAAGTTATCTCATTTTTTTTTCTAAAAGCAATTATTTTATTATTGCATTTTAAGGGCCCGATCTATCACTTGCACGATAACTTTTTCAATAGGTGGCGCAGTTAACTAGATTTAGCATTGAATGATTGGTGGGAAAAATTGTGTAAACCATTTTTTATACTTCAAGTACTTTTGGTTTGTTGGTTGGCTCAAACAGGGCCGTATATAAAGTGGTGGTTTTGGGGGTTCAACTTCCCCCTCGCCAAACTCGCACTCCATTTTGCGCGATCTCAACTGTTTAACCAACAAAGTCGAAGTGGAAGTTGACTTTTTTGAAAATATCACGCACATCCAACTTCATCGCCATCATAGGGCTTTGGTCAAGTTTTGCGCGACGTTTAGAAAACAGGAAAGTTACCCGAATCCAAAAACTTTGACGCTGTTTATTCTACCAATAGCCAGGCATTATTTGTTAAATGAGAAGTACGCGGCAAAGAACAGTCTGATAGATTCTGCGATCGATACGGTTTCGGTCGCCAGTAACCTTTTGCCTTGGCTACAATACGAATCCATTTTAAAGTATTACCTGGTGGAAATTCGACGCAGCACCGTTTTCCAAAATCAGTTGGTTAGGCTGATGATTACTGTTTTGAATTCATTTCATTTTGATTTACGAAATCGTCAAAAAATGGAAGGGAAAACTGATGAGAAGGAAGTGGAAGAGGAGGAAGGCGAAGAAAACGATATGGAGGTCGAAAATATTAAAGACGATGCGGAAAACGTGGAAGAAACGCCGGACCAAGGAACAAAGGTGGTGGAAAAAGCCGTTGATAGAATTCAGGTTCTAACGGCTTCTGCTGCCACGAGCTTTTTCCAAAAAATTAGGGTGAGTCTTCAAGCTTAAAATTTTGGTTTGATCATTTTTATTACTGTTTCTTCAAATAGTCTAATTTATTCCGAAACTTCATGGAACTTTGGCGGAAATGACTCAACACGACGGTGCTCATAAAATCAACAGAAAGAAGTTGGGATTTGAAAGGGAGGAAGAGGATTTGTCGAGAGTTCCTATTTATTACGCAGTTGTGAAATTGCTTCAACAGCTGCCAAAGGAAATGATGGAGGCAAATTTGCCTAGGTAATATAATCGTCGATAAAGGATGGAGTGGATCATAATTTTGTCGTTTTGGAATCTTCATTAAGTTGTGTACTTATTTGAAATCGCAAATGGAGAGTGTGCGTCGTACAACGAGGGAGATGCTTCAAAAGATAATCTTGGCTTTGGGGCCATCTTACTTGGATATGCTTTTGGATCACATGGTCACCTTACTGTCGCGTGGCTTCGAAGTTCACGTTCTCGTTTTTACAGTACATGGAATTTTGCTGTGTTTGAAAGAACAGTACCGACCTCGCGACTTGGATAAAGTTCTTCTTACTGTTCTCCAGGTAGGGATTGACTTTTGCTCTCTTAGATTTAGGATTTTGAAGCAAGCAGTGAAGGCAACTACATAATTTTTTTCCTCTCTTTAGTTATGCCAAGCTGATTTATTTGGAGCAGTGGCGGATGAAAAAGAAGTTGTGCAAATAGGCAGGAAGGTGTCAGAAGCAAAGGCGACTAAAAGTTACGAAATTTTGAAAATTTTGGGCAAATACATAACTGAAAAATGTTTCATGGACCTCTTACTGCCCATGAAAACTATCCTAATGACGTCTCACTCTTTTAAAAACGTTCAAAAGGCACGCGACGCGTTAAGAAACATTGGATTGGGATTGGTGGAAAACGAATTCGTTCAAATTGAGTCCTTGTTTATGATTTCGTATGGAATCGAAAGTGTGACGCAGTTATTGATGACTAAAGAGAAACAAGTCGTGAAAGAGACTAAGCTCTTGAAGAAAGAACGACCGGATTGCTTTATAATACCAGCAGCACCTGTTGGACGGTCCGGTTTTCGAAAGACAGGTGTCAAATCATCCGAGACTGCCAACGCTCACGTTCTTGTTGAGTTTGGATTGAGGCTTTGTTTTTATTTGCTGAAAGATGATAAAGTCAAGGACGATAAGGTTAAGTCGTTGGTGAATCCTTTTGTCGAAATTTTCAAAAATTGTTTGACTTTGCGACATGTAAAGGTTTGTTTTCGGTTTTGCAATTTTCCAGGTTTAATTTTTTTTTCTTCCAGTTGAACGCCCTGACTTTGAATTGCTTTACGAAAATTTTGAAGTACGAACTTCCTTCGCTAAAAGGAAACGTTAATCAAATTTCGGAAGCAATGTTTGCGATTTTGCACAAGTACGCCGCTTCAGGACTCAGTAAAGGCGACAACTTCGAATTAGTTATGGCCGCTTTTAAGGTAAAACTTAATTACTTTTTTCTTGTTGATTTGTTTTTCTAAAAAATTTATTTTTTGGCAAAATAACCGGACATCGTCCCCCTTAAAAGTCGTAAATTTTTTTACATTTAACTCAGAATTTAATGGTCTTTAATTTGTTATATTGTAACTTTTTACTAGGATGTATCGTTTAGGAGTTATAAACAAAAAAGAAAAAAAGTTCTAAAATTTGGATTTTTTCTAAAGGCTAAAAGTTCTCCCGAAATCTCTCTTTTTTTTCGAAATGCGAAATTTTTTCGATGCGAAATCTCGCATTTTTGTTTTTTACATGTTGGCACCCATATATATGGGGCATCCAACACCAAATCGACCACTTTGAACTTGTATTCTACCAAATTTTTCATTTTTTCGGAAATAATCATTGATTTTTCAAATTTCGCCACTTTTGATTTTTGATTTTTTTATTTAAAGCAAAACTTTGATTTATTCCGCGTATACGCCAACCCCGTAATGGGTCGACATTTCTTTCTATTCTTTTTGTTTAATTAAAAAATATTTTGTTCTATTTTTACGCAAAAATATTACATAAATAAATTGAGAGTTTCCACAATTTATAGTAATTACTTCAAATTTTATACAAAATTAAACAAATTTTCTCCATATTCCTTCGTCCTACGAAAGAACATAGTGACATTTTTTCAAATATTCTCTAGGCAAATTACATCTCGGTGGTTTGCCGTTGCCTTCCGAGTGGAGACGGTTAGAATAATATTTTTACTTCGCCCGGAGTCGAACCGGGTATTCTGTACTGGCAGTCTGTGCGCTTAATCGCTATGCTAACGACTGTCTTATTACTACAAAGCATTGATTATAATTATCCCGGCAATTTTTTCTTTCCGTGCAAAGAAGGGGGGCGGAGAGGGTTAAAGATGAACATAACAATCAGAGCTTCCCATAATAAACCAAAAAAACTTTATATTATTGTCAGTAGAGTAACTAAAGCTTGGAAAAGGTGGCGTAAAGCAAGGGTGCACAAAGAGGCGTAAAATTAGCGTAAAATTGCCCTAAAAATCGCACTTTAACATAAGATAAAAATTAAATATTTTATCTAGTTTATGTTCACGAAAAAATCTTGTCCTGATCTGAAGAGTATTTTTAAAAGTAAACAATCGGAAAACCGGGGAGTTTGGGGGGTATTGAATACCCTCCAGCCATTAAAAAAGTATGTTTTTTCTAGAATTAAATTTGCTGTTTTATCAATTTCTAAAGTCATTTTTAAAGTTCTATATGCCGGAAGGTATTCCATCCCCCACACTCCCCATTTCTTTACATTTTGGAATATCTAATTGGTTTGGTCACCCTAAAAAAAAAATATTTAAAAATGGTGATAAAATTCAATTAAAGTGTCGTTATTAATTTTGAAAAGCCTTCTTGTTACTCTCTTGTGCCCCCAGACCCCCTGGTCTCGCGCCCGGGTTTTTACATTTTGGGGGTAAGGATTCAGACACTTTAGAAAATAGACACAATTTTTGAAAATTATATCAAATATATCTCATTGAAAAATGAGATAACATTAAGTTTTGAGTAGTTTATTTTCCTTACAAAATATTTCTTTGATTTGGAGGATAGCAAGAGGCAGTTGCCTTCCTCCCCCCCCCCCCCCGGCTTTTGGCCGGTAAAATCGATAGCATTTTAAGTTCAGTACTTTTTACTATCATCAAAGATGCTATGAGCTTTAAAAGGTCTGTTTGGTACCACAGTCCTAGTGCTACACTAACTACACTACTACAAATTGATTGGTGGTACAATTACCAACCCACTTTTTACACCAATCAATTTGTAGTAGTGTAGTTAGTGTAGCACTAGGACTGTGGTACCAAACAGACCTAATGATAGATAACGCAATAGAAATTTTTATGTATGCTTTTTCTATACTCATTTGCAGATGGCGCTACTAATTTGAGTTACTATTTGTTAAAATTAACAAATAAGCTCACGATATTTAATTTTTTTATATAGCATCTTTGCTATCATTTAGTACTTTTTAGTTTCCAAGGACTACTTTTTATTTTTTAATTGTGGCAACGCTGCTCAGTACTAGTTAAGTGCTAAACTCAGGCAAAGTATCGATGAACAGCATTAGCTTAAGGTCGGTACAAATATTGAAATATTGGGCACTAATAATTGGTTGTCGGTTTGAAACCGATACCGGCTCAGCATTGGTCATTTATTGTATGCTACTGCTTAAGCTGATCACAGATAACGCAACATTAAACACATTGACCCAAAGTAAGCACGTACATCTGACGCCAATCAGTTTAGGCCGGTTTGAAATCGATACTGACCCAGCATTGGCTAGTCGGTAACTGCCGAGGAAGTTAACGGATGAATTCTATTGGTCGTCTATTAGTACCAACGGACGTTTCCTATTGGTTAGTTAAATTTAATGCATTGTTAAGTTTTATGAAACCCGAAATCAAAGTTTATCAAAATGCTTTATCTCAAGGAAATAATAAAAACTGTGACGTCCGTTGGTAGTCCGCGTATCAATGCTATCAATGCCAACATCTTAGTAATTGTAACGCCTTCATGACTTGCTAGAAGTTGTAACAAACTTAATTAGGTTGTAAATAAAAATTCCAAAAATAAAGAAAACGTCTAGCATCAGAAGCCACGCTACAAGACACAGCAAAGGTTTTTGGATCCACCAGAGGAAAACCAGCGATCTTGACTTTCAAAAACCGCCCATGTGTGAGAGTATTGAGAGCTTGATATTTGGTCACAGTTATTAGGGAACAAATGCTCTTTAACATTGGTTCCTAAAATATTATCGATGTAACTAAACGCCTCAAGACCCAATTTGCAGCATAAACCGCCAAAAAATCAAAGCCAATGAACTCGATGTAAGAAATTGACATCATTATCTTAAAAAACGTGAACTTGGACCACTTTCTTAGTTCAAAGACAAACAGAGATACTTCAAAAAGTGGCATAGTTTACTTTCAAGGAGCACCTGCAAAATGACCTACACAACATTTTGATCTTGAAGGACCCCACTATCTGGAATTCTGGAAACCTTTCAGGATTTAATTCCACAGTGAGCGCAACTCTTCAGCTTTGTACAAACTCTAGCAACTTCCCCTCACCCGACATTTAAGAGAAGAAAAAAATCGACATTCTAAGACGACCACAAAAGAACCAATCAAATGAAACAACAACCAAAGTACAAACTTCTATTAATTCGGCCTGGGGTCCCAAATTGTGATAGTTAGGGCCTGAAACACTACGTGGACATTTAAAGATCAATAATGACTTAAGTTCTCACTAAAGCGGTTCCAAATATACATAAATATTTTAAACACATAAAATTGAAAGAAATTTAAAACAAAAATTAACCATATAAACCCTCAGTTTTATACTCAATGCAATTGGTTAAATCGTAGTGTACAACAATTTGAGATTGAAGTGATTTCTTCTTAGTAATCAATCTTTTATCACAGTTAGGGTTTCCCCCCAAATCGACTCGTTCCAACCTCTCAATTTCGTTCCGCAAATGATTGCGTTCTTGAGTCATTTCTGCAATAATAACATGCAACTCTTCCATAGTTTGCTTCTTCTCTTCCAACCTTTCTTCGATCAAAACGAGCTGATCTTTCATTTTCTTTAGTCTCTCTTTATTTTCCTTATTTTTGACTTCTCCGCATGGTTGTAGTTTCAGTCCATCTTTTTCCGCAATGTCTACTAATCGCATTTTAGCAGCTTCCAGACGTTCAACAATGCTGCGCAAGTCTTTTTGAGTTAAATTTTCAAACATTTTTGATTCTTCTGACTTATCGTGCTTAAGAACGAAATTGACGACTTCGGGGTCGAGCAAACTATTTTGATTGTGATCGTTCTGCAGTTTCAGAATTTTGTAAAAAAGCTCGATGGAATGGTCAATGTCTTTTCTGACGTTTTCCATTTTCTAAACAACACTTAGTTAGTTTCTGGAAAGTCTGATAAGGTAAGCAAACCTTACCTTGATTTTTTCTTCTTTATCTGTCGAAATGAGACTCAGGTCGATGTGAAACTGCAGTAAATCGTTATGGTCTTTTGGGATTGTATTTTGTCGCAAATCGTCACTGGATTTTATTCGCATATTTATGGTGTTCATGTTTTCTTGCAGCATTCGGTGCAAATTAGATAGACTGTTTCTTTCGTCACACATTTTCAAACTTAGACTACGTTATCGTAATTTATCTTCTTCTAAATAACTTTTTCAGTTTTCAGGGATCAAAAATACTGTCAATTGGTTAGGTGTCTAGTTGTGCCACCTAACGAGTAAAAATTTTGTTTCATTGGGCTTCAAAAGTCTGCGTTAGTTACGCCACTGTTTCATTGTTAATAGTAAAATGACGCGAATTTGAATGAAGAAAGTGAAAGTTGCAAAATTTGCATTCATCACATGACTGCAAGGGGGAAATGGAAAGTTTTTGATTAAAAAAATCACTTATGCGAGTATTCCGAATTGAAATTTTCAAAAAAAGGTTGTAATAAAATTGTTATTATTATAATAATAATAATATGTCGCGATAAAGTTAAGAATGCCGCGCCCAAAGTTGTGGAAGAGAGAAAGTAATGAAATGCGCAACTTCTTAGTGTGGTAAGAATTTGTGTTATCTACTCACATATTGTGCTGAAAAAAACACCAAAAAGTGAAAAATGGGTGTCTTTTTGACAGGCTGTTTGTTTTTAATTATCGTGAACGTAATCGTTTGTTATGATCCAAACGATCCAGAAGTGAGTTCAGTAATTCCACCCAAGGGTTCCTTTGAAGCATTTTATCCAAGAGGGGATGAAACTGGTTCTTCTAGAGCTGCCCATTCCCACGGAAGTTTTTACAAACATAGAAATCCGGCCCTTGTGGATGCCAAAAATGCGGCCGCGTATGGATTCCGCTTCGATGGTGGTCGAAGATTCAATTATTAATTTGATCGAGTGATGGACGTTAAAATTTGACTTTAATTGAGTATCTTTTTCGACAGCAAATAAATTTTATTATAATATGTAAATTTTTTTCAAAAAATAAAATTAACATTTGTCTTATTTGTTTAAGTCAGTGGCGTACTTGTGCACTATTAAAACGGCTATAGGGATGCTTTTAAATTTTATAGTTTTAAGTTTGGTGTGGGTTCATCGACCTACCCTGTCAATAACCACTTTATGGTAGTTTTATACTCAGAGCCGACATCAGAATGGAATGATAATGGGATTGGGAAGTAATTTTGTAGGACCCTTTGCCTAAGGGCAATGTCTACCCTTATCTTTAAGTAATCTCCGAAGATTTTCAACTGCGTCTACTTATCGTGCCATAATATGTAAATTTATTTAACAACTTTAAATTGCATTTAATTCCTTTTTATTCGTCATAAAACAATAAATGGTTTTAATGAAATTATTCGAAAAATCACCTACGGCGTTACTATTTTTGTATCGACCTATAGAAGCTGTAAAATTGAAACTGTGATCTACAAAAATCTACAGTAGAGCTAGAAATTTCATTTCAGTTCCATTTCATTCATTTTATAATAACAATAATAATAAATATCTTGTATTACTCTTGTGCTGCCCTGTAATTAACAAGAACACAATTAAAAAAAATTCTTTATTAACGACACCACGATTTAAATTATATTATACCGGGGCTAACAAGCAATAAAAAATGTATCTACCTGTAATTTATGTGCATCATTAGATGAAAGCATAAGAACGCACGCCTAGTATTACGAAATGCATATTATCTGCTGCAACGCGTTGCACCGTTATGTATTTTACATTTACATACCTGCACGCATTTTATCGTAAATACTTTTAAAATACCCATCAGTTTTTGACACATCTTAACTGTAATTATTTCGTAATTCTTGCTTAATCAAGATGCAACATGCAACAGAAATTTCGAGCTGTTCATTTACACCAAAATTATCACGGTGACAAAATATTGTTAGTTGAAAAAGAATTTCCAAAAAAAAATTGGGCTGAAAGTAAAGCTGAAACAAAATTTGACCCCTTTCCACTAGTAAGAAATCGTAAGATTTTGGTGACCCGAAAAGCGTTAGATTTTTTGATATAATTGGTTAATAATTTAAATTATTCTGGGAAGTTTCAAATTTTATAACCAAATTAAATGTTTTTTTTTATTTTGGTTAACGCAGACTCAAATATTGATTAAAAAATTTATTAAATAATAATTTAATAAAAAAACAAAAGGTAGAATTTCAAAATAATCATTAGGTGGTGTAAATTTAAATTGATATATACAGGGTTTTCAAAAAAAAAGTTAGATTTTGATTATAGTGTGGCAAGAGGCACCGTCTTGCTGAAATCACATATCGTGCACAGCTATGCAAAATTCACTGTAATCGCTAGGCCAAAAACCGCAGAAAATTGTAACTCTTTTTTGGATGCATTGGTTTCTTGATCATTTCTCTTGGATTTTCATCTGCTCAAATGCAAAAATTTTGCTTTGTTTCCTGATTAGGATCTTGTTCTATATTTTATTACTTTCTTGTATTGATCTCTGCTCTGTCATTTTTTGGCTTTAGGTCTTTTAAACAACGCCTGTAAATTACTAATCATGGATCAATCGTTATGAACAGATCGATTTCTATTATATAAGTAAATTACTTTGACTGTGCGACCTAAAAGCCACACTGGAAATAATGTTAAGTTAGTAATAAACAAATAATCTATCAAACGTGTAATAATCCGTTACAAACAGACAGACAAAGTTTATTAAAATATGTTATTTAAACTGTAAAGATTAAAAATGTTCTACAAATTTATGAGCATATTTAAACTCACATAATTAGAAGGGAAGAAACGTCATTTATAGATGACACTTTAGACCTAACGCCATCTATTGCAAGAAAAAATAGGCATATAAATTTGTATAATATTTCCAATATTTATAGCTCTTATGTTTTTGGTTTTATTCCATATTCTTATAATTATTTTTTGTGGTTATCTGACAGTTTTATTATCCGACGGCTGGAATTCTCATGTATGTCGGATAAGTAAGACTGTACACTGACTGACACCATTATAAAAAAATTTATAACTAAATTTTAAAGAAAAAATGCTTTGTGAAACTTGCTGATAAAAATTGCCATAAATGTTTTATAGTAAATTTGTTTAAATTAGTTTGATAAATTGTACCAATATTTAATAAAAATTTGTAGTATTCATTCGATTATAGCACAGATTACTATAATTTGTAAAAATATTTACTAATGCAAAAAATAGTAAACATGTATTATGTATAGGTATTGAAAATTACTATAATTTGTAGTAATTTATACTACAAAAATTGTCAAAGAAATGTTAAACTGAAAATTTGCAGTTATCAGCAGCCAACTGCAAACTGTAGTACTTCACCGAAAAAAATTGTACTTAAAAGTACAACAATTTTGTGTCTAGATTGTTTACAAGGACAAATTGTGTAAAAATTTAGTACAATTGTACTTGTTTTGTATTATATTCTAACACAAAAATTGTGCAACATTTTTACACCATTTGTACTTGTAGATAATTTAGACACAAATTCTTCTATTTTTAAGTACAATTTTTTACTGTGTTGGGACTATAATTGTTGAACAAATCGTTATATATATTTTTTTTAATAATAATAAATTATTAACATACATTTGTTGTTTGTTATACAATTACTAATATACATACTATAATTTGTAGTAATTTAGACTACAAAAATTGTCAAAGAAAAGTTAAACTGAAAATTTGCAGTTATCAGCTGCCAACTACAAATTGCAGTACTTAACCGAAAAAAATTGTACTTAAAAGTACAACAATTTTGTGTCTAGATTGTTTACAAGTACAAATTGTGTAAAAATTTAGTACAATTGTATTTGTTTTGTATTATATTGTAATACAAAAATTATGCAACATTTTTACACAATTTGTATACAAGTATACTTGTAGATAATTTAGACACAAATTGTTCTACTTTTAAGTACAATTTTTTACTGTGTTGGGACTACAATTGTTGCACAAATCGTTATATATATTTTTTTAATAATAATAAATTATTAACATACATTTGTTATACAATTATTAATATACATACTATAATTTGTAGTAATTTTTACTACAAAAATTGTTAAAGAAATGTTTAACTGCAAATTTGCAGTTATCAGCAGCCAACTATAAATTGTAGTACTTCACCAAAAAAAATTGTACTTAAAAGTACAAAAATTTTGTGTCTAGATTGTTTAAAAGTACAAATTGTGTAAAAATTTAGTACAATTGTACTTGTTTTGTATTATATACTAACACAAAAATTTTGCGTTATTTTTACACAATTTGTACTTGTAGATAATTTGTACTTAAAAGTACAACAATTTTGTGTCTAGATTGTTTACTAGGACAAATTGTGTGAAAATTTATTAAAATTGTACTTGTTTTGTATTATATTCTAACACAAAAATTGTGCATTATTTTTACACAATTTGTACTTGTAGGTAATTTAGACACAAATTGTTTTATTTTTAAGTACAATTTTTTACTGTGTTGGGACTACAATTGTTGCACAAATCGTTATATATTTTTTTCAATAATAATAAATTATTAACATACATTTGTTATTTGTTATACAATTATTAATATACATACTATAATTTGTAGTAATTTTTACTACAAAAATTGTCAAAGAAATGTTAAACTAAAAATTTGCAGTTATCAGCAGCCAACTACAAATTGCAGTACTTCACCAAAAAAAATTGTACTTAAAAGTACAACAATTTTGTGTCTAGATTGTTTACAAGTACAAATTGTGTAAAAATTTAGTACAATTGTACTTGTTTTGTATTACATTCTAACACAAAAATTGTGCGACATTTTTACACAACTTGTACTTGTAGATAATTTAGACACAAATTGTTCTATTTTTAAGTACAATTTTTTGCTGTATTAGGACTACAATTGTTCCACAAAGTGTTATATATTTTTTTCAATAATAATAAATTATTAACATAGTACATTTGTTATTTGTTATATAATTATTAATATACATACTATAATTTGTAGTAATTTAGACTACAAAAATTGTCAAAGAAAAGTTAAACTGCAAATTTGCAGTTATCAGCAGCCAACTACAAATTGTAGTACTTAACCGAGAAAAATTGTACTTAAAAGTACATCAATTTTGTGTCTAGATTGTTTACAAGTACAAATTGTGTAAAAATTTAGTACAATTGTACTTGTTTTGTGTTATATTCTAACACAAAAATTGTGCAACATTTTTACACAATTTGTACTTGTAGATAATTTAGACACAAATTGTTCTATTTTTAAGTACAATTTTTTACTGTGTTGGGACTACAATTGTTGCACAAATCGTTATATATATTTTTTTCAATAATAATAAATTATTAACATACATTTGTTGTTTGTTATACAATTATTAATATACATACTATAATTTGTAGTAATTTAGACTACAAAAATTGTCAAAGAAAAGTTAAACTGCAAAATTTGCAGTTATCAGCTGCCAACTACAAATTGCAGTACTTAACCGAAAAAAATTGTACTTAAAAGTACAACAATTTTGTGTCTAGATTGTTTACAAGTGCAAATTGTGAAAAAATTTAGTACAATTGTACTTTTTTGTATTATATTCTAACACAAAAATTGTGCGACTTTTTTACACAATTTGTACTTGTAGATAATTTAGACACAAATTGTTCTATTTTTAAGTACAATTTTTTACTGTGTTGGGTCTACAATTGTTGCACAAATCGTTATATATTCTTTTCAATAATAATAAATTATTAACATACATTTGTTATTTGTTATACAATTATTAATATACATACTACAATTTGTAATAATTTTTACTACAAAAATTGTCAAAAAAATGTTAAACTGCAAATTTGCAGTTATCAGCAGCCAACTACAGATTGTAGTACTTCACCAAAAAAAATTGTACTTAAAAGTACAACAATTTTGTGTCTAGATTGTTTACAAGTACAAATTGTGTAAAAATTTAGTACAATTAAACTTGTTTTGTATTATATTCTAACACAAAAATTGTGCAACATTTTTACACAATTTGTACTTGTAGATAATTTAGACACAAATTGTTCTATTTTTAAGTACAATTTTTTACTGTGCTGGGACTACAATTGTTGCACAAATCGTTATATATTTTTTTCAATAATAATAAATTATTAACATACATTTGTTATTTGTTATACAATTATTAATATACATACTATAATTTGTAGTAATTTTTACTACAAAAATTGTCAAAGAAATGTTAAACTGCAAATTTGCAGTTATCAGCAGCCAACTACAAATTGTAGTACTTCACCAAAAAAAATTGTACTTAAAAGTACAACAATTTTGTGTCTAGATTGTTTACAAGTACAAATTGTGTAAAAATTTAGTACAATTGAACTTGTTTTGTATTATATTCTAACACAAAAATTTTGCGTTATTTTTACACAATTTGTATTTGTGGATAATTTAGACACAAATTGTTCTATTTTTAAGTACAATTTTTAAACGGGGTTGGGACTACAATTGTTGCACAAATCATTATATATTTTTTTCAATAATAATAAATTAATAACATACATAAATTTGTTGTCAATAGACGTTTCGAGTTGCTGTATCAGGATGGCGATTTAATTTTCTTAACTTAATTTTCCTTAAAATTAAGACGATCCAGGTTTTTAAAGACATCCGCAAGCACTAAAAAAATTTGTTATAAAATTTTTTTTCTACAAGTTTAATTGTAGCATTTAATATTAACAAAATTAATTAAAATATTTATCACAAAATTGTATTAAATTAAACTACAAATTTGCAAATATGTAATCATACAATTACAAATATTTACTGTAATGCTTAATTTTAATAAAAAATTGTAGTACAAATTGAGATAAATTTTGAATTTAAAATAACACTTTGCATTACAAGAACGAAAAGTTCTACTTTACCGCTTGTAAAACTTACTCAATTTTTTCTCGATTATGTTTTTCAAAAATTTTTAAAATTAAATAAAATTAAAAAAAAAAAATAAAAAAAATTCTGAAAATTGTTTGTATTTTTTACTTAATTTTTATAGGAGTTGTTAAATTAATAATTCAAAATAGCCGATTTACTGCCATATCCTGTATAACGAGTGTATAAAATTTTTTTATATAATTATGTACCTACATTAACCTTCTCCATCGCAAAATTTTGAATTTTTTAATAAAATCTTAACATACACTATTTAAACTATTTATTTTTAAATCATTTCTTTAATTCTTGTTTTTCTGTATCCATGTAATCTCTAGCAACAAATTATTTATTCCTGGAATTTTAATACTTGTTAAGATTATTTTTTAAGTAGACAAGACAGGTTATATCTACACTATTAGAACCGTGAGAAGATGGTCTAATGCTCTAATAAAAAAAAACATAAAAGGGGCGCTACAGATCCATAAAATTTGTTACTTTGATATGTTATCGATAAAACCCGTTATTAGTTATTATTATGACGTTTGATGTCGAAATTATGTAATTATAATTCAAAAACCTTCAAAATAAAATAAAATTGTACAGCTTGTTCCAAATGTGATGCTCAATCCTTTTTTCGCCTAATTAAAACGAACCTTTTTTTAAGTTCCATTACCATTGTTTTGCTATTATGAGACCAAAAAGTTATTAAAAAGTAAATCGTTAATTATGGGTTACCAAAGGGGCCAATATTAACTTCTTGATGTGTCAAAATGTATTTTATTGCCTCTCCTCGTGCGGTGAATTTGTAAGTTGTTTTTTTAATTTGGTATGGTACTACTTAAAATATTTTCCTCTTAATCTAATCTAAATTTCTGGTGGTCAGTGCAGTCGTTTAACGGTGAGTTACGTAAGGGAGCGGGCAAAGGGTTCTCTCCGGGATATAAAATCTTCTCATCTCGTCTTTAAATTATTAGTTTTGTTTTAGTTGTGCTGTGATCAAGTTCATTAGTATATTTTTAAAATGTTCACGTTAAACGGAATATTAGTAAGTAAACTTTTTTTTTTAATATTTAAGCTTACATTTTAATTAATTTTTAATAATTTTTTGAAATTATGCCAACGTGACTAATTAATGATTAAGTTAAAAATAAAATAAAAAACAATGAGATAATTAATTTTAAACTAATTTTAGGTCACTTTATGTGCCATAATTGCAATGTCATCATACGCTTCAGCATTTTTCATTAATTGGGGAGCTCCTGAACCGTAAGTAATTTAAAGCTGATTATTATATTTTTTTTAATAAAAAAATTTTTGTTTTTTTTTACAGAATTAAAATTCATCGTCAACCAAGCCCCAACTATTACTACCACAAAAGATATGAAGTACCTCAAAATTACCCTCAAATTAACACCGTTGAACAACAAGTACCAGCGGTACCAATTCAAGTACCCCTTCAAGCGCAGCTAAGCCCAGTTCCAAATATCCACAACGTCCAATTAGTGCCATGTTTGTGTCCAGTAACTCCAGACGTTGAATTTCAAAAAGTTCAAGACAACGGAAAAGGCGTTTTCGTTAGTCAGATCAAAAATTCGCAAAGATGATTTTTAATGTAAAATAATTTTGAGGACCGCTGAAAGCGTTTTAAATTGTTTTACACTTTGTACATTATTATTTTAACTTAATTGATTTGATTACTTATATAAATCAGTAAGACTGATTGAAAAGACTGAATGTATTATTAAATAAAAAGATTTTATTTATAAGGTTTAAAAAATGTATTTGTTTTAGAGCAAATAAATAATTTATATTACTATTTTTATTTTTTTTTAAATTTGACGTTTAACCACTGGATTAACAACTTTGCTGGCGCTGATGTGCCAGAGCCTTGAAATTTGAAAATTAACATTCTTTCACTTACAATTTCAGATTTAATTATAATGCAGTTCTGCTAGTAAATTATAATGTTGTAATCCGTTTACGATTTAAATCACTTACCATTTAAAAGTGAGCTTAAAAAGCGTTACAATGTGCAAATGTTGCTAATAAATTATGCATTCGGAAGAAAAAATTGAGAGCTATGAATTTATAAATACCTGATATAATTTTGGAAGGAAGTACCTAATTATCGATTAAGACTTCTAAAAATGTTCAAGTTACTGATTCTAAATTTTTTCGAAAAAATCCAAAAATTTGTTGTAATATAAAAAATTCTCAAAATATAAAAAACATTAGAGATTTAATTTAATTTCAATAGTTCAATCGAATAATTTGAAAACGATTAAGAAAGTGTTAACCGAGAAATTGCATGGAAGATAAAAAGCATAAAGAGTAAAAAAAAAATAATGAATACTTGGATAATAACCATCTCATTTCAATTAATAAATTTTACTTTGTGTGAGAGTTATAAATTTCACTCGTTCCACATGAATCGTAATAACCACCAAAATTTGGAAGTGGTGAATAAACTTGAAATACATTTTTAATCATCTCCCAAAATGATATAAAAGCTCTTCAGCTAAATCATGTAATCAGTGAAACTTGAACTGTTAAACTAAAAACGCATACAATGAAACTCAACATTTTGGTAAAAATTTATCCAAATTATAATTTTTTAATAATAATTATATTTAATTTTCAGTTTTTTTGGTGCTTATTGGCCGTTTTTTCGATTTGTTGTTTTGGAACGACATCAAGGTAAGTGTTTTGAGTTTTCATGTGGTTATTACCACGAGAGCTCGAGTGTTACGATTAAACTCACTTTCTCTCCAATAACTGGAAAGTGGTAAAAGATATCAAAAAAATTAAGGAAATCAAAAGTGTCCAGGAGAAAACGATAAATATTTTTTGTTAACAAGTTTTTTTTTATATTTTTTACCGTGGCCGAGTTATTGAGTCATACTCGAGCTCTCGTAAGACTATTGTATAGAGTAATTTGGTAACGTTTTAAATTTTAGTAAATACGTGAAAATATATGTTCCGGAACGTATAAAAACATCAAAACATACCCATACCCAATACACAACGGTTCATCATTACAAGAAAAAGCACTCCGGTGAATACTTGTAAAAATTAACCAAAAACTTCGCAAATTTTTAGAATTTCAACTTGTAAATAAATATGTTATGTAAAAATGAAATAACCCGTTGTTAATATTATTGTTGTTACTGTTAAATAAATTTTTTCTAATAAAATGTGTAATTATTTAATGTAATTAAATTGTGAGATCGTTTAAAATTAAAAGTGAGAATTTTAAAGATTATAACTATAATAACCATAATTTTAAATACTTATAGCAATTTGTTATTAATTTGAAACGTTTGAGTAAGTAAATTAAATTTGGAAAAGTGAGAGCTGTTAGAAGAAACCTCTGATGCCCCATTAAGAAAGAAATGTATCCCAATTAGTTACGTTTCATGAACTAAAGCGCTTATGAATTTAACGTTTGTAGCCGCATTTTAGGCAAAATTGGTGTGTAGTGAATTTTGTTTTGTAGCTATGCCTTACTAAATAGAAGACTACTTGCAATACTAACTCTTGTTAAATTTTACCTTGCCTTTTATACAGTTCTAAGAACCGTGAAAACTATGGACAAAATGCTGATTTTGCTGGGCGTATGTTAATTCAATAAAACAAAAAAAAAACAAAAAAAAGGAAAGGACGTCATGTTTAAATTTAAAATTAGACATGAAATATAGACACATAAACTCACTAAACCTTGATATGGTAAAAATTTTATTTGTGACGTAACTGAAAAATGTAGGTATAATCTGATGCAATTCGGAAATGAAATAAAACTCGGAAATGAAAACTTGAACTATCCAAGTGAATTAACTCGAACAAATGTTACGCATAGTGCCATCAAAATGTATTCAACTATTCAATAAACTTTATAAAATTATCATAGTCTTAAATCTACGTAAACGAGTTTGCTTTTTCTATTTTAGGATAATGGAGTTAAGTTAAATTATTAAATATCATAAAATTATGATAACATGCACTTAACAGAATTGTAAATAAAAAATTTTGTTATAGTTTTCCCCAAAGCATAAATTGCTTACAAGTTAAATCACTGCCTCGATGGTCCACAAATATCTGAGTAAACAAGCTAACTATAATAAGATTAAATCCCCTTATTAAGTTACTTTACCAAACCATCAAAAACTAACAATGCAAAATTTAGAATTCAATGAGCTGTTCCCTAATTTGCTTTTGAGTTTACTTCCATTTTTTACCGATTAAGTTTTTGGATTAATAAATAAACTTTCTTCCAATTATTGATTGTTTTATTGAAATACCTGACACTTATTACTAGTCCTTGAGTAAAGTAATCTAGGATATCCTCACTTTAAAAGTATTGATATAAGGACTCACCCTCAAAGATCTTAAATGCAGAAGGTAAGGTAAAATTATTAAGTCTTAATACATCAAAATTCAAAGAGAGAGACAGAAAAGATGAGCTACAAATTTTAGGTTGCTTTTTATTTATTTGGAAAATGCTACAGGCTACTCTAGATGTAAATTAAATGTAAATTAGGGGTTAAAACAAAAAAAAAGTCATTTAAAAAAATTTTAGAAAAAAAGGCCGAGAGGTAAAAAAATCGAACAATAAATTAATCAATCAGATTTTTCGATTATTTTTGATTGTTTATGTCATATGACACAAATTTGGAAAAGAGCGCATGTTGCTTAAAAGAAATGTAAGTTAGGGGTTAAAACAGAAAAAAAGTCATTCAAGAATAGTTTGGAAAAAAAGCCGAAAGGTAAAGAAATCAAACAATCAAATTTTTTGATTATTCTCGATTGTTTATGTTACATGAAACAAATACGGAGAAGTACGCATGTTGCTCGGAGGAAATGTAAGTTAGGGGTTAAAACAGAAAAAAGTAATTCAAAAATATTTTGGGAAAAAAGCTGAAAGGTAAAAAAATCAAACAATCAAATTTTTTAATTATTTTTGATTGTTTATGTTACGTGAAAGAAATATGGAGAGGTACGCATGTTGCTCGGAGGAAATGTAAGGGGTTAAAACAGAAAAAAGTCATTCAAAAATATTTTGGCAAAAAAGCCGAAAGGTAAAAAAATCAAACAATCAAATTTTTTAATTATTTTTGATTGTTTATGTTACATGAAAGAAATATGGAGAGGTACGCATGTTGCTCGGAGGAAATGTAAGTTAGGGGTTAAAACAGAAAAAAGTAATTCAAAAATATTTTGGGAAAAAAAGCCGAGAGGTAAAGAAATCAAACAATAGATTAATCAATTAGATTTTTTAATTATTTTTAATTGTTTATGTTACTTGGAACAAATATGAAGTAATTTGCATGTTGCTCGGAGAAAATGTAGATTAGAGATTAAAACAGAAAAGTCATTCAAAAAAATTTTGGGAAGAAAGCTGAGAGGTAAAGAAATCAAACAATCAAATATTTTGATTATTTTTGATTGTTTATGTTACATGGAACAAATATGGAGAAGTACGCATGTTGCTCGGAAAAAATTTTATATAATAGATCTGAGATAACTATCGATAGTTGGCGTGAAGGTTGCAAGTCATTTGTCAAGTTTGTCTTTTTGGTGAGGTAATGAATCATATTCTGAATTTAAAAATTTTGAATTTAAAAATTTCGGACGTATGTGTTGTGAAGTGTTACAATGGCAAAATTAATCTAAGAACGGGCATCTTCGGGCACATTCTTTAAACAACAGTGGGGAGAACAAAAAAGAATCAAGAGCTGGGTTATTTTCAAATTGCGTTATAAATATTAAACATTTTCCTTCGAATAAAAGATGTTTTGCATAAATATATCATGTTTTATTTTATAACCCACTCCCTTTTTACGTCCTAGAACGTAAAAAATTATGACCCCTCCTTTTTAACGTCCTAGGACGTAAAAAGACACTTTTCGTACCTCAAATCAGGACGTAAACACCTAATTTAACGGCCGAAATAACAAAAAAATATTTTGATTAATCAATCAGATTTTTCGATTGTTTTTGATTGTTTACGTTACATGGAACAAATATAGTGAAGAACGCATGTTGCTCAGGGGAAATGTAGGTCAAGGGTTAAAACAGAAAAAAGTTATTCAAAAATATTTTAGGAAAAAAAGCCGAAAGGTAAAAAAATCAAACAATTGATTAATCAATCAAATTTTTTATTATTTTTGATTGTTTATGTTACATGGAACAAATATGGAGAAGTACACATGTTGCTCGGAGGAAATGTAGGTTAGGAGCTACAACAAAAAAAAGTCATTCAAAAAAATTTTGGGAAAAAGAGCCGAGAGGTAAAGAGATCAAACAATCAAATTTTTCAATTATTTTTGATTATTTATGTTACATGGAACAAATATAGAGAAGTACGCATGTTGCTCGGAGGAAATGTAAGGGGTTAAAACAGAAAAAAGTCATTCAAAAATATTTTGGGAAAAAGAGCCGAGAGGTAAAGAAATCAAACAATAATAGATTAATCAATCAGTTTTTCGATTATTTTCGATTGTTAAATAAAAACAGAAAAAAGTTATTCAAAAATATTTTGGGAAAAAAAGCCGAGAGGTAAAAAAATCAAACAATTGATTAATCAATCAAATTTTTTATTATTTTTGATTGTTTATGTTACATGGAACAAATATGGAGAAGTACACATGTTGCTCGGAAGAAATGTAGGTTAGAAGCTATAACAAAAAAAAGTCATTCAAACAAATTTTGGGAAAAAGAGCCGAGAGGTAAAGAGATCAAACAATCAAATTTTTTAATTATTTTTGATTATTTATGTTACATGGAACAAATATAGAGAAGTACGCATGTTGCTCGGAGGAAATGTAAGTTAGGGGTTAAAACAGAAAAAAGTCATTCAGAAATATTTTGGAAAAAAAAGCCGAGAGGTAAAGAAATCAAACAATTGATTAATCAATCAAATTTTTGATTATTTTTGATTGTTTATATTACATGGAACAAATATGAAAAAGTACACATGTTGCTTGGAGGAAATGTAGGTTAGAAACCATAACAAAAAAAAGTCATTCAAAAAAATTTTGGGAAGAAGAGCCGAGAGGTAAAGAGATCAAACAATCCAATTTTTTAATTATTTTTGATTGTTTATGTTACATGGAACAAATATAGTGAAGAACGCATGTTGCTCAGAGGAAATGTAGGTCAAGGGTTAAAACAGAAAAAAGTTATTCAAAAATATTTTGGGAAAAAAAGCCGAGAGGTAAAAAAATCAAACAATTGATTAATCAATCAAATTTTTGATTATTTTTGATTGTTTATATTACATGGAACAAATATGAAAAAGTACACATGTTGCTTGGAGGAAATGTAGGTTAGAAACCATAACAAAAAAAAGTCATTCAAAAAAATTTTGGGAAGAAGAGCCGAGAGGTAAAGAGATCAAACAATCCAATTTTTTAATTATTTTTGATTGTTTATGTTACATGGAACAAATATAGTGAAGAACGCTAGTTGCTCAGAGGAAATGTAGGTCAAGGGTTAAAACAGAAAAAAGTTATTCAAAAATATTTTGGGAAAAAAAGCCGAGAGGTAAAAAAATCAAACAATTGATTAATCAATCAAATTTTTGATTATTTTTGATTGTTTATATTACATGGAACAAATATGAAAAAGTACACATGTTGCTTGGAGGAAATGTAGGTTAGGAACTATAACAAAAAAAAGTCATTCAAAAAAATTTTGGGAAGAAGAGCCGAGAGGTAAAGAGATCAAACAATCAAATATTTTAATTATTTTTGATTGTTTATGTTACATGGAACAAATATGGAGAAGTACACATGTTGCTCGGAGGAAATGTAGGTTAGAGGCTATAACAAAAAAATGTCATTCAAAAAAATTTTGGGGAAAAAAGCCGAGAGGTAAAGAAATCAAACAATAGATTAATCAATCAGATTTTTTGATTATTTTTGATTGTTTTTGTCAATTGTTTTTTTATGGACCAATACGGAGAAAAACGCATGTTGCTCGGAGAAAATCTAGGTTAGGAGTTAAAACAGAAAAAAGTCATTTAAAAAATTTTTAGAAAAAAAGGTTGAGAGGTAAAAAATCGAACTATAAATAAATCAATCAGATTTTTCTATAATTTTTAATTGTTTATGTTACATGGAAAAAAATGAAGAGTAGTATGCATGTTGCTTGAAGGAAATGTAGACTAAGGGTTAAAAAAGTCATTAAGTAAAATTTTGGAAAAAAAGGCGGAGAAGTAAAAAATCGAACATTAAATTAATCAATCAGGTTTTTCGATTATTTTTTCGATTGTTTTCGATTAATTGATTAATCGATTGTCTGATTATTTTTGACAGTATTCGATTAATCAAACAATCAATTAACCGATTATTGTTAATTCCGACCCCTTGTGGTGGTCACCCAGGTTCAGTAAACCGTCTTGTGGCTGCAAATAGAGCTGAGCAATTGTTAAAATTAACAGTAGAGAATAATTTGTATAAAAACAATCAAAAACCATGAACAATTGATTAATCGAAAACAATCGAACTCTTGATTAATCGCAAATTATTAAACAATCAATCACCGATTAGTCGATTATTAATTCCTAATAAAACCGATTACTAAATTAATTCTTAGCTAAAGTTGCAAACCTCAACTTGAGAAACGATGATCTAAGCTATAAGCAGAGGTATTTAAGTTATCTATCACTACGTCACAATTTAATTCTGTAACGCATTTTTGATTGCTTCTTGCAATTATTCTTATAAGCTGGTAATAAAAATAAATAAGCAAGCCAATCAGAAGTGCGACAGAGACGAAGCTCGGACTATTTATATTTATAGACCCACTTCTCTTGTGTTGTTGAATACAGTTGAATACAAACTGAAGCAAACATGTATGACGTCACACATGAGATTGCATCGAGATTTATGTTATTAGTGAATTAAAATAAGCGATTTTAAACCGTACAATGCTCGATTTAGGCTCGATTTAGGAGCCAGTATATCTTCTTGCTAGAATAAGGTGATGTTGGTGATTTGTTTGCGGAAACTTCTTTATGAAAAGTCTCCCATTAAAGCTATTTATGTTGTTTTCCTTACTTGTTATGTTTTGCTCAGAAAGGAGCAAACTGCAAATGCAGCAATTACAGAATAATTGTGTTCATCTCCAATGTTAGTAAGGTGCTGCTGTGGGTCATTAACGAAAGACTGAAATCATACAATAGACCAGTCATTATAGCAAAAAAGGTATGCAAATTGCGGAAGTTTCAAAATTTTGAGACAATATTGGAGAAGGTAAAAAAATAATAAATTTTATTTTGCACCCTTTTCCGTCCTCCGGAACATTGCTAAATTAACAAAAAACGTAAATGTGCAGTAACTTTTTGAAAAAAATTCCGAGAGTTATGCAAATCTTGGAAAACATTCTAATAATTATTACACATCTTCAATAAAAATTGCACCTTGCTACGATCACCGAAACATGGCAAATAGTGGTTTATTAATTTTATTTTGGTATATCTTGTCGAAAAAAGTGTGAGTCATTCAAATAATTGCTTATGCAACCCAATAGGCAGGCAGATTAATAATTACAACTATTTGCATGTTCCGGTTATCGCAGAAGGGTGCAAACTTTATGAAAAATGTGTAATAGTTATTAAAATGTTCTCCAAAATTTGCATAAATATCGGATATTTTTTCTATAGTGTTATTAAAAATTTACGTTTATTTTTTAATTATGTAAAAATATTCCGGGGGGCAAAAAAGGGTGCAAAATTCGGATTTTAAAAAATTTAAAAGCTTCCGGAATTTTTATCTAACTTTTCACTTTTTAAACCTACAATGACTGGGGGCCTCCTCTCCCACCTCACCTCTCTGATCAGCAATATATACATGTCAAACAAAGTTCAAGTCAGGGTGAATGAAAAACAAACAAATAAATGCGCGTAGCTGTGGATAATTTTGTATTTTGGATTTATTGTAGACAGTAAGATAAACTCATTAAATAAACCCCATTGTACTAGGTACCTCCTATTGGTTTACCCCAATCCTGTCACGCATCAAGCCATTCCAGCTGTAGAATAAACTCAAATATTTTGGCAGGCAAAAGTGTGTTACTAATTTTGACCAAGTCGAGGCAGAAGTCCCTCATAACACAGACCCTCAAATTGAAGTTAACGTCCAAAAGTAAAATATTAATCATAAACAAGACAAAACAGAAATCAGCAGAATATCAGAACCATAAATGGTATACTGTAAACATCAGGAAGGGGTGAAAGCAAAATTAGATACAGAAACATGCTGGAAAAACGGCAGTCGAAAAGCTGATACGAATAAGAGATAGAGGAATATCAAAGTCTACCAAAACAAGACTTATCCAAACTATAATCTTCTCGATTATGACATACGCTTCAGAGAACTAGACCATAAAGGCGACAAACTGACGGCAGATAGAAGATTTCAAGATGTTTTTTAGAGTAGAATGGCGAGGGTGTGATAGAATGGGCTTAACATCCAAGACGAGAGATTGAGCACAGTCTTAAATGGGTGCAAAGACAAGGCGCTAGAGAGACTGGTTGTTCAGAGCAAGAGATCAAGGGGCCGATCTTCCTTGAGATATGTAAACCAGATAAGAAGTTAATGACGTCATAGGTACACCAATGTGCGCAAAATGTGCGAATGTCCGGACAGAGGCGTACCAAACAAGAAGAAGAAGAAAAAACCCAATAAACTTACTTTTACTTATTGGTTCAAACGATTAATGGTATATAAATGATTAGGCATTTGAAACCTACGGCTCTCAACACCGGATTAGAGAATTGTGTGTGATTGGTTGCAGCAAAGTCTAGGTTTAAGTGTATTAAATGTTCAAGTAAATAAAAAAAATTATCTATTTTTTTAATTAAATTTTTTTAGTTGTTTGAGTATGCCAATAAATTAATTCAGCTCTAATTATGAAGTGTTAAATGTCGGTTACAGATTATTATAAGTAAACACACAATTAAATTTATTAACAACGCATACAATAACAATGTCGTGCACCATATAACAAATTATGGAAAATGATATATTAATGATATAATTTGTAAAAAAAATTTTTTTACTTTCTTCCTTAATTAAGCCTTGTAAATATTACTTTATTACAACAATTATAAATTTTTTTAAATAATTTTACTGTGCCAAAATGGAGACAAGTATTTTCCTAAATTTTCAGATTAAAAAAAAATTACTTCGTGTTTTGTGAAAACCCACAAAATCTCCTGCAACTTAAAACTTTTTAAATAAAAAGTAAAATAAACAACAACATAGAAAAATGAAAAAAAATCTATATTTTTTTTCAAAATTTTTATTTTCAAAATTTGATTTTGAACCCCCCCCCCCATCATAATTTTTACTTTTATTTCCAAATTATACTTCCTGGTCGATCAGTAATTCGATACCAATCAAATATGTCCGTATTTGATATTCACACCCGATAAACACCCAAAATAGCACTTAGGTATATCAATTAAAATAAAATTGATTTTTGATAAAAAAAATTTTTTTCCTTAAATTACTCAATTAGTCTTCATACAAAGTTAATATCTTTTGTTTACAATATAAACTCCATTAGAGAGAGTTACATTTCTCTTGTTCTGCTCGACTTGTCCTAATAAATGTTACAAGCGATGATGTAAAATTTAAATTTGTGCGCTATAAAAACTATAAAAGCATTAAACCGTAAGTTAGCTGCATCATATTTAAAAGTCTCCTTGCTTAATTAAGATATCGGTTTATTATGAAGTGTACTTCTTTGGTAAAAAAACAGTGCATATTTTTAATAATAAAATATGTGAAAAGTTCATTTTTATGTTTCAGTTTTTGTGGTTCCTTTTGTTGGTAGTGATAGTGGTTTTGGAAGGCGTCGATGGTGGTCATCAGTAAGTTTTTTAAAATAGTTTTGATTATTTGTCATATGGGATGGGGGGGGGTCGGTAAAATATTAATTCCTAAATTGAAATTTGCCCTAAAAAAGAGATATTTTTATTTAAAATTTAAATATTATTTTAGATTATTTAAATTATTTCAAAATTAATTTTACAATATTATGGGTTTCAGCTAGATAATGCTCCAATCCACTTAAAATATTTAAGTGCTATTTAATGTAATAAATAAATAGTCAAATATTTTTTATTAATAAAATTTTAATTTAATAATGTATTAGATAGTACCTACTTAATTATTTTTTTATTATGAATTACTATCTAATTTATTAAAAAGTTTTTTAATTAATATATAGATCTAATGGTATATGCTTATACTACCTGATACTTTACAATACATCGGTATTTTACATAGACACTTGAATAAAAAATTATATATTTGATTAAAATGCAATTATTAATTTCTACTTAAAAATCGATTTTCAAGTAATTAAGTGGTCATTTTTATTAAATTCCTAGTACTTACTAATTGGAAATTTTAATAACAAGAAAATTAACTGGAGAAAAAAAGAAAATTCTTCAGTTGAAGAAAACAAAAATTTTTTTTTTGAACCTAATTAACTATAATCTTAAGACATACCTAGTTAAATTATTTGCTATAAAATTTTTTTTATTATATTTAAAATATTATTAAATAATTACATTTTCAGCAAACATGTAAAAATAATTGTTCCGTATCATGTGAAGACTATCAAGCATACTCATACGATCTACAAGACCATCCACCACCATCCCAAGCCAAAACCCAAAGTTGAACATCACCATGATGATCATCACGAGTTCCATTCGCACCATAGCCATGGTTTCCATTAAAATGTAAATTTTTGTTAGTGACTTAAAAACTGTGGTTTTTGAAACAGAATAAATTTTGCTTTAAGAAGTATCATGTGCAAACTTTCCTAAGTTTGCTAATTTTCTAGCTCAAATCTGAGATCTTTTCGAAAAATTTTCTTGTTAACTCATTTTATAGTGCAGTGAAATGTTACCTGTTATATTACCTGTAAATATGTTATTTTAACTGTAAATAAAAGTTTTATGTTTGATAGAATTTATTATTTTTCAAACACCAAAACTGTAGAATTTCCAAAGATGACGCTGAACAACCATGACCTGCAATATTATAGTTTCACTTTCCTGAAGCCAGAAAACAACATTAACGTCCTTTGTATTTTTAAAATCGTTCTGAATGAAGCGCATGGTTTCAATCTTCCCAAGTGAGGCCAAAGGCCGAATGATTATTGCGATCACCAAATAAAAATTAAATCTAAGGTTTAGGGGTTTAAACCAACTGCAAGCAAGAGTAGAGAGAGAGAGAGGTTATGTCACAGTAAAATCTTGAAAACGAACCAACTTCTGAACAATTTTTTTAAATTATAAAAAAATTTTAACAAAAAAAATCTGTAATTGAAACTTCAAACTCGTTTTTCCCAAAAATTATACTGTTGAAATTGGTTTCAAATTTTAACTGTAGCTTCTACATAAGATCTTGAAGAGAATGACGTACGGATTTTGCAAAATATTAAAAATTGTAAAAATTATCATCAAAGTTCTGTTAATTTTTTTTAAAAGCTTGGCATTTCTTTAAAAATTCTATTACGTCATTCTTGAGCTATTTATTTATTTGTAGACCAAGAAAATTTTATTTTTTTTTTTGATTTAAGATCAAATTTACTCAAAATGTGCTGCAAACTCCAAAAACCTTTTTTGAAAAGCTTCACTGTGTTGTCATATTGTAAAATTTTTTTTGTTAAAACATACCTTAATACAAATGTAAACGTATGGTATATTTCGATTTGTAAATAAAATTTGGTTTCCATTTCAAAGAAATTGTCCAAAAATTGGTTCATTTTCAGGTTTCTACAGTGTTTTAACCCCTTAAATTACAAAATTGCTTTGAAAATTAATTAAACGTTTTTCTTTGCTTTTACAACAATGAGATTATTTCTGCTTAGACATCGGAAAAAAGTGAACAAAAAACGTCTTGAAATTTTTCAAGTTTCAGCAATTTTAAAAATAAAGACGCGCTTGCAAGGATTAACGAGATTTCTGTTGTCAATTTAAAGAAATTGTATGTTATTCTCATGAGCATCATAATCAGAATTAAACATTCAGCATTAATTTCTTAATTTGTTCCTGGAGAGGAGTGTCCAAAGCAACACTGGCTACTTTGTTGATAGACTTAATGATTTGATTTTTTGAAGCCTCCATCATAACAAAACATAGCTCGGTCTTCGACCTCGCGCTTCTTGAAACTTATAAGAAACAAAATATGAAAAAAATTTACTTGTAGATATAGAACAAAGAATCACTTGAAAAAGTGGGCGCATGCGCTGTTACTCACGGTTTGCAAGTAGGACGATAACCGGTACTCCGATTTTAAACATTTTCACTGGACGGGATGATAGAAAGCGGTCCATAAAGCAATAATAAAACAAAAAATTTGCAAACCATTGCAAATAAGGCTTACATTTAAAAAAAAACTAATATTTTACAAAAAATAGCATTAACGACAATTGGTTGGGTACTGTTAGAAGAGTAGCCCCGCCCATCGTATAGATTTTTTGCAAAGATCATTCAATATATCATTTTTAATCAAAATTTATGGGTTCAGCGTAGATTTTAGTTAAAGATATCCCACAGGCTGGTCCAACTCGGCAAAATGTGCTACTAGGAAGGGAGTGGATCACCCTCGATGTGAAACTTCTAAAGTGTGAAATTTGTTCAATGTTAACTTGCGTTTGTGAAGCTACGACTAAAGCTGCCACGTGTCGGTTTTTATTTCCGTGCTAAGACACAAGTAGAGTGCACGTACCATCAATATAATGCACCATAATGTCGCTTTTTGTATAAAAATTGGTAACTTTAAAATCTTTTAAATCTGTACTTGTTATGAATAATTTGAATTTAACTATAAATTGAAAGCAGGGCTCGATAATAAAATTACACCCAAAAGTTAGGTTATGCAGTGTTAATTAGAGCTGAGCAATTGCTAAAATTACCAATCAAAAATTGATTGTGTAAAAACAGTTCATTATATCGATTAATCGGTTAATTGATCGATTAATCAAAAACAATCGAAAAAATAATCGAATAATCCAAAATAATAAAAAATATAGCTATAGCCCAATTTTCCGCTCAAATTATGAATACGTTTGGTTACTTTTAATTTTTTACCCTTCGGCCTTTTTTCCCAAAATTGTTTTGATTGACTTTTTTTTTAACCCTTAGCTTACATTTTCTCCGAGCAACATGCGCACAACTCCATTTAACATAAACTGTGGTTGCTAGGTGTATAGACAATTTGCACCGCCTATTGCTACGTCACTGTTGTTCTACTATTATCGATTGTTTTTGATTAATCGATTGTTGTATTGTTTTCGATTATTCAATTGTTCGATTATTATTTATGATATAACTCGATATAATTGAAAACAATCGATTAATTGAAAACAATCGATCAATCGAAAATAATCGAAAGATGTAAATCGATATAATTGAAAACAATCAATCGATTAATCGAAAATAATCAAACAATCGAATACAATCAAAAATAATCAAACAATTGATTAATCGAATACAATCGAAAATAATCAAGCCATCGATTAATCGAAAATAATCAAACAATCGATTGATCGAAAACAATCGATTTATTGATTAATCGATTATTTTAAAAATATTAATTGTAGCGCTTCTATCGTTAAAAAAGTAAACTTTTGTAATAAATTTTTTTCATGTTTTTATGGGGGAGGAGAACTTTTAAGTTCTTTTAATGTTAAGAACTTTAAAGCCATTTAAAAATAGAAAACAGCAGCTAAAATATAATTCAAATTAATCTTAATGAATGATCTGTTTCAGTTTTGTTCACTAATCACTGAAAAATAACTGTACTGATAAAATATTACAATTTGGGTCTAAATTGTGTTAAAATTAAGAATAATTTTATTAAAAAAAGTAAAATTGTTCTTAAAAATGAAAAAAAATTTGCAATTCCGAATTGTACCCAATTGATCCATTATATTATAATAATATATAATTTTCTAAAAATAAACTCATTGCAGGTATAAATAATTGTAGGTAATGGAAAAGCAAAACCACATTGGAAAATTAAAATTTATTTTTTAATGTTTTTTAAATTATGATACGGATGATGAACACCTATTAAAGCTACCTAGTAAATAAGTAATGAAAATTTTGATTTTCTAAGCTTGATAACCCGATATTATAAAATAAAGTATTTGGGTATTATTTATTCATTCCGCTTGTTTTTTTTTCTCGACAAGTAATAAATTTTATTTATTTAAATATTTAAAATTTTACAATCCAAAATTTAAGTATTAAATAGAAAATTTTTTAAATTATTTTTTACTTAAAAATTTGAATTTTGTTAATAAGGAAGGATTACGGTTTTTTTTAAACAATAAAATTTGTCGGATTTTAAAGTTTTTCTTTAAATTTGTGTATTTTTTTTCAGTGTAATACAAAGTGGTTATTTAATTTATGTATTTCATTATGATGTGGCGCGTACTATTAGTTACGCTAATATTTTTTGTTTGTGCAGCACATGCATTGGTAAGTACCTTTTTGCCTAATAGAAATCAGACCATTTTCGTATACAGGGTGGTTCACCGAAAATGTAACAAACATTTTGGTTATTTTAAAGGTAGTCAATTTTAAGTAAGTCCAATTTACTTTGATAATTCCCAGGCTTTAAAGTTAAAATAGTCATATAAAAAAACTTAATCAGTGATTAGTAAATCTGCAGTTTCCTTTTAGTCAAAATAGTCGGTCGTCCAGATAACTCGGCCTGAGGACTCACTACTTAGATCTGCGTAATAGTAGAACTTTTACTGGTTACTATTTTTAATTAGCGTATAGAAAAAATTTGGTTGGTATAACAAAAATAAAAACAATAAAAAATTTTTAGTTGTGGAAGGCGCAATTGCAGGTGTAAAAACCTTTAGACAATTGAAGTTCTGAGTATTACGTCCTTTTAAGGTCAAAAGTAAAAAATTGTATAAGAATACATTTTTATAAATTATGCAAACACATAATTATATTAATGCACCCCCAAATCATCACACATCCACCAGGTATTTTCGTTCACGTAAGTCTAGATTTGGCTTTCGTTTAATTTCTTCCTTATGAAACTGCAGATTCAAGCATTAGATTAAGGACTATTTTCAAAAATAGACAAATTTTTCAAAAATTGTTTTTACAGGAAAATAATTTGAGGGTATCACTCGAGTATTTGAACCTTACTTATTATAATAAGGAGTTTGTTGAATTAGAAGGAAGAGCAGTTGCCGTAAGCAAAAACACCAATAAAATTCGGGCCAGTGGATTTTTCAAATATGAACTAAGTGATAATTTGCAAGTACGTTTATCGATAACTATTTAGTATAATTTTCTAGTTACATGATTTTAGTTGCACGTAGACGTTTATAAAGTTCTAAAAAATAATAAGCAGTACTTGATGCTTCGAGGTAGTAGAACTATTCCAGTGATTCTGCATCTTGCTGAAACTGAGTACGCTACTGATTTACGATCACACGTCATACCCGATCTTTATTGGCCTCTTAAACCAAACGCAAGTATCAACTTCAAAACTAAATCGTAACTTAATTAAAAATTATTTAGGTGAAATATACTCTTCGGGATTGGTGGTTAGAGCACTCACAGTGTCCATTCGCGTTACCTACTGGAAGATACAAAGCAATGGGGACAATTAAATATCCCAACAATACTATACTGGCACTTGCCGATGCTATCGTAAATGTTTTTAATTCCGCTGAAGATTTTGATTAAATTAAAAATTATAATAAATAAATATTTACAATAAAGTTTGTAATGTTGCAACTAGCTTTCAAATTTCCCGCTTCCACTTCCTACATTTTTTTGACTTTGAGAAGACTCATCTTCTCAGTGCTGGCGCATTGTAAATTCAAATGTTAACAGTGTGAGCATTTAATTTAAATCCTACAAAATAATTTGGTTCACTTTTAAAACTCAGTAACCTACCAAGAAAAATTTTTTACAGGACATTAGTACGAAGATATCACTCGAGTATATTAACCATACTTATACAAATTAGGAATATGCTGATATGTACGTAGCAGCAGTTGCCCCGAATAAAAATACCAACAACGTGAGAGGCAGCGTTTTGTGCAAATACACACCAAGTGAAAATTTACAAGTATGTTTCTCAATACAATTCAGTATTCTTGCTTTATTAAACATTTTTAGATATACGCTGAAATTTATAGAATTACAAAAAATAATAAACAGTTCTTAATGGCTCAACGTACTCGAACTGTTCGAGCCGTTTTGCGTCTTGCTGAAACACAATTTGCTACCGATTTACGATCACACTGTATACCTGATCTTAACTGGCCTTTTACACCAAACGCAAGTATTCGCTTAAAAAAATAAAAATTTACAATAATTAATGATAGTTTAGGTGACATATACTTTTCGGGATTGGTGGTTTCAACATTCAAAATGTCCTTTTGAATTTCCAGTAGGAAAATACAAAGCAGTCGGAACAGCTAAATATCCTAACAATACTATACTGGCTGTTATCGATGCCGGAATAAATGTTTTTAATTCTGTTAAAAATTTTGATTAATTAAATACTATAATAATTATTATAGAATTGTAATACGTTAGAGTTTGTAATATTGCTAATAAATTTCAAATTTACCGCTTCTATTTCTTATCTTATTATAACTAAATTATCGACATTTGTTTACATGGATTGAAAGAATTTCATTAAGAGGGGCATTTTTTTCAGGGTTCTTTTAATTTAATCAACAGATGGCGCCTACTTAAATATTTTTATAAAATAAGAGGAATTTGCTATATTTAAAATGTAGCAAATTCGTTGAGATAATACTATTCTATAAACAATATTCTTGATCTTAAGCTATTTTGAGTTTGTATTGAGTATGTCAAAACACACTCACTTACAAAATAAGATAATTAAACTTTAATTACGAATTGTGTTTTTATAAATAAATATTACGAACTCAAAATAGCTTAAGATCAAGAATATTGTTTATAGAATAGTATTATCTCAACAAATTCGCCATATTTTAAATATAGCAAATTCCTCTTATTTTATAAAAATATTTAAGTAGGCGCCATCTGTTGATTAAATTAAAAGGGCCCTGAAAAAAATGCCCCTCTTAAGCCTTTAAATTTGGCTCTTAATTATCTTCTTGTTGTCTCCTCTGGCTTTTGGCTCCTTATATTTTTTTTAGATATTTAATATTTTACTGTCGTAAATTTTTAACATTTTCTAAAACTTCTGGTTTTAAATAATTACAATTCCTTTACAATAAAATTCTTTTTGATTCACCCCCCTTCTTAAAAATTTTCCAATGGACGCCTATGGCAGCTAGTGCTTTTTACGCTTGTCAGTTACCTTTTTCGACAAACTGAAGAATGCTCAATATTTATTCTTGCTGAGTCATTGCAAAATTTTAACTATAGCGGTTGTTCTTCCATTTCTGAATTTCTCTTGGATTATTCTCTTGGTTTTGGTTCCGGGCGTTAGAATTTAGATTACCGGAAATGCATAAACGTCACCCAAACGGTTATTATTTTATTTTGCATATCATTGCCTTTCATTTTCACTCAAGCGAACAACTCCACCTCTGGTTCACTCTTGGGAACCAGAGCTGGAAAACAGCAGCGTTACGCTAGAACGCTGGTATTTCAATTTTTTAGTCCTAGACGTCCCCGATAACTATGGCATAATCTTATTCATCCCAAAAAAATCCTCGTTTATGTAAATTATTTCTAGTCGGAATTGTTAAAAGTAAACCACTAAAACTTGAATTTTGTTGTATTTTTACTTTGGCAAACTTTTTACGCTCCAATTACACAACATACACAAAT
The DNA here is from genome assembly GCA_905340355.1 of Rhagonycha fulva. NCBI lineage: Eukaryota > Metazoa > Arthropoda > Insecta > Coleoptera > Cantharidae > Rhagonycha > Rhagonycha fulva. The sequence goes on from HG996554.1 coordinate 117,632,455, forward strand.
TTTTATTCTTTATTTTAATTTTTCTTCCTTAACCACAACTTTTACTTTAACAAAACAATGCAACCTAAATTTGGATATTCGAGTATAAATTTAATGGAATGGAAAATGTCGATGTAAGTTGGAGTAACTGAAAATTTTTTTATGTAAATCGGTGTTAGATAAAACTAAAAATTTAAATAATTTAAAAATTTGAGATCACGAAAGCCTATCGCAACACCAACAACCGTTACATAAAATGGTAAAAAAGGTAACAATTAAAATTTTTTAAATTGAATTATTTAATGCGATTTAAATTCCGAGATACTTACCGAGGAAGTAAAACTTAGCACTTAAAAAAATTACCTAAACGTGACTTATGATTTCCTCCTGAGAGAAAAACAAAACTTTTACTCTTTATTTACCGCAATTTATTATTTTAGCTGGTACTTTATGGATTGATTTTATATAAAGTCAATCGAAACGTTTAAAATGATCATTATTGAGCTATCAGAAGTGAAATTAAGATAGGAATGATAAAAGACGACTTTCTGCCAGCCATTTTTATAGTTTTTGTGAAATGGACAATTTTTTCGCACGTTGCTTCCGGAAAACAGTAAGTAAAAATTTAGCAAATTTTTAAATTTTATGCAATATTTTTACAGTGTAGTAATCAAAATTCAAGTGCCAAAGTTAATAAACCATCAACATCACACAAACGTAGTGTTGGTTCATAAGTACAAAAAACCAACTCATCATCACATTATGCCTCACCACCATGACGATCATCACTACCACCATCATCATTATGGACACAGTCATCACCACCATCATGGTAAAGGTGGAGGCCATCATAAAGGCAGACATCACGTTCACAAAACCCCACACGGAAAACCACCAGTCCATCATCACTCCCACAGTTATGGTCATCATCACCACGTCACTTTCAACCACGGTCACCCACCAGTCCATCATAAACCAAAACATCCTAAGCCTCCAACCCCAAAAAAGGACTCTAAACCAAGCCATTACAAAGTCAGAAGTTTTTTCGACCGAGCCAACGCTTACAAACAAGAATTTGAAAAACAAAACCAACCCAAAGATGAACAGTTTGAAACCATAACAGAAGTTCCAATAAACAGCCACGACTTTCAAGTCGAGAACATCAAAGCCTCCCCGGAAGTTTCCAACGGCTACGAAGTCCATGAAGATCATCCTCAGGATTACTCAAGCGACTTCCAAGTTGATAATTTTGATTACCCACTCAAAGATGCCAACCAAAACGAAGAACTAAACGATTACATAGAAGACTACACCAATCCTGTCAGTGTTTCCAAATTTACTTCCAACATCGAGCACGGATCCATTAACTTGGAAAAAACTCATTACAACCCAGATCATGAAAGTGAAATAAGTGAGTACGTCAACGAGTATAACGAATCCGATTACGATACGTAATTTTATTTGAAACAGGAAACAGTACAAATTTTTATACGATAATAAATAAATTAGTTAAAAATGCTGATTGTGTTGTTATTGGTTATTTAGCGGAAGCTTAAGTGTGAGCATTCTTTGTGTTAAGCAAGCGTTACGTAGTATGTACCTAGCGGCACGAAATTTTGTAAACGTGATGTACGTTTCCTGAAGGAGTAAGTAACCTAATTTGCTAGAAAGCGTCTCCTCTTTTACTGTGTCATTTACGAAATTATTGGTTTGCATATTTAAAAATTAGGATGAAAAACAATGTTCTACTTTTAACCGTTACAAACGGCATTTTGAAATTTTTTGTCTGGCAATTGGTAGAATAACGGGACTACCAGAAATAATTTATAAATTAAATAAAAATTAATTTTTTTTTTAATTATCAAATAATAACAATTAGTTACGATTTTGTTATAAAAATTATTTCTTGCTTTATTTTAATTTTTTAAATACGGTCCTGTCTTATTGGCCTTATTTCCCACCATTTTTAAAAATTTATTTTCAAATTTTATTGTTGATAAGTGTGCGCCACTGAACTAGTTATAAATAAATATTACAACATGTAGTTACCGAAAAGTGTAATGTGTAAGTACAAGTTCTGTTTGTTTATTAACAAAGAATATGTGATACAATTTTTAAACAATTACTTCGTTGTGATGCATTTTAATTAAAATTGGAATTTTACTGGTTTAATTAAATAAAGTTTTCCATTGTTTTCAAAATATTATTTGTCATGGATATAAGGATTTGATAATTACTTATCAATGATAGACGTTTAGTGCTACTATTAATAACAATAACAATAAATTAATTTATTGTAGTGTGAAAGTTTTGCGCTTGTTTTGTTTTACGAATAATATGGATGTAGAACAACAACCAATTGGTACGTAATGTTATTATTTTTTTATTGCATCTAATTTAATTTATTTATTTAGATCCTAATAACGATAACGTGACTGTTCAACTCGACGATTCTCCATCGGCTTCCCTAATAAGCAGTAGCGATGACGTCATTGGAGAAAGGCTTTGGCTAAGGAATTCTTTTGTTTGTTTATTGATTACTATACTTATTGTTGGAGTTATCATCGGATTGTATTTAATATTTACTGCAGGTAAGATATTGTAATCAAATGAACGCGGGGAATTTTTTCTTGCATTACTAATGTTGGTTTCCTGCGAATGATGGCCAGGGTCGGATCTAAAATCCAGGAATTAAAATAAAATTTCAATTAAATACAAAAAAAGACCGTTTTCCATTAGAGACGTTTATGATTACTTGGAATTCTGAATAGCGCCGTAGGGTATTTTTACAAAAATTGTAAAGTAAAGCACGTTTACATTTTACACGTCTATTGAACGTTATAACGTAACCTGATTTTTGGTAATTATTACGTATTTTCAATAAGTACGTGCTTTTTGGGTTTCTATTTTAATAAAACATAGCTCGGGCTTCGGTCTCGCACTTTTCTTTAAGGTTTATAATAAATATAAAGATATCATAACAAATTTAGTTGTAAATTTCGAACAAAAAAAATCATTTGCAGCAGTACAATTCTTTGTGCTCTGGCTCTATAGCCCAGTCAATAGAGCGAAAAAAATAAACTTAACGTTAAACGAGCAAAACTTAACGTTATCCCTTGGAGGGCTGATAGGCCAGCTTATGGCTGACCAGAAAATCAAAATATGACCTTAGTAAAAAATTGTTAGTTTTCGAGATATTCGTACTTTTATGAATTTTGTGAAAAACGACACATTAAATGAGTTATCGTGTGCCACAGGTACGAAATTTTTATTATAAAGTTCTAATTTTGGTTGCTTAACCCTGAATAGCCTTGCTATTGATCACAAATAAAAATAAAACTAATAGTGCCATAGTTTTAAAAAAAAAAAAATGTTTTTGCCCTACTCAGGAATTAAAGTTTTTTTTGCTAACTTCGACTCTTCATTTTGTAAAAAAAATGTATCACACTAACCTAGTAAGTTATTGTAAAAAATTGCTCGTTTAGTGCAGTTTTCGAAATTTTATAACCATTTGCTATGTTTTATTTTAGAAAAACGATATAGCTATTTTACTATAAAATGAGGTCATTGTGAAATTATTAGGAATTACAATAATCAGGAATTCAAATGAAAAGACTATTGTTAAATTAAAGTGACAAGTATTTATTTAAAACTAAAAAAAAACACTATCAAAACTTTAAATTTATAACAATAAAAATATCATTTGTAGCAATATTTATAAATACTCGGCGATCTTTTCCGTTATCGGTCCGTTACTGACGCGCATGAATGGATGGCTTAACGAGATTCCTGCTACTAACGATTCACTGACTGACCACAAATTTATTCTAAAATAAAATAAAGTATCTAAATCTAAATTTAAAAGTATCAATCATTTGATTATCTAATAATCTTCTAATATAATACTTTGCTAGTAAACTCCTCCTTATTTTTTTATATCGACGCACCTTTGATTGGTTTGTTTATTTCTTACCAACTAAGAAAAGATGTCCAATCCTAACAAAATATATTTACTTAATCGTAAGATTTAATTGACAAAGTGTATTTGTCTTACTGGCACTGGGGGGTATTCCATACCCCCCAGACCCCCCGGTCCCTATACCATAACATATTGATTACTTGCTTGAAATGGTTACGTTTACTAAAATCAATAGTATACTTCGACAAAACTCATTACACAATGTTGGTCTTTGTTAGCGGGAGTTTGGGAGTGTGAATATCCTCGGATAGACAGACGGACACGCAATTAGATCACAACGCTTCTTGCTATACTGCAAATAGAAGCTTAAAATATTTCTTTGCTAGAATAGGTAGCTCTTTTAGGTTCATAAACTTTTATTGTAATCAAAAAAGTCTTCACGAGTGAAAGAGACCAAATTAATGTCCGTGTACTTGTGTCACTCCGGTTTGTGTGAGGTCTACCTCCCACACTAATAATAATTTCACAACTAAAATTCATTTTTTGTACTTTCTATATTAAGATTGAGAAATCTATTCGCACTTTTGATTAACAAAAAACTTTTATACAAACTGTCATCTATCATTTAATTTTGAAGCTATTTCATAATAATCAAAGTTTTTCCTTATGGATTTAATGGTAATTCAGATTTTACTTGTGCTTGGGAAACTGAAACTTTGTAACTCTTGATAACTCTGATGTCTATACATGGCGGGTATTCCATACCCCCAAACCTCCTGGATACTATGATTAATATAGCGCACAAACCTTCCTTAATTTTATAAAGTCTTAACTGTTTCTAATAGATATATTAACAGTATATATTATGCCACAGCAGTGGAGTGATGTGATCACTGGTTGAGTATAGAGCGGAAATTCTGGGTTCAAATCGCGAATTTCTTGACACACAGAATTTCTTGACTCGGCCTTCCGGTGAACATCCACACTCCTGTGGTGATCCCTGATATTTGTGTCGACGTCATTACCGTTGATACGGCTGCGTCACACACGAGAATTTACAAGACTTGGAAAACTAAAACTCTGTAGCTCTGATGTCTATGCATGGCGGGTATTCCATACCCCCAAACCTCCCGGTTACTATGATCAGCATAACGCGCATACCTTTTTTAAATGTATAAAATCTGAACCAACATGCGTAGGTATTAAGACCGGGGGGTCTGGGGGTACAGTATATTTTAGATGATTTTCACACAATAATACGTTGTAAAATTAACTAAAAATCAACAACAAAATTTTGCTCGATATAGTAACGTTAAACAAACGTACAAATTACGTCATTTTTTATAAGCAAACAAAAGCACAGGTTTTTCATAAATTTCCGTTAGGAATTAGGAAAGAAGATCAGTATTAACATGGAGCAGTTCAAAGATTTTTTTGTTTAGTTGACTTTTTAGTTATTCGTGCTATTTATTTCAGATTTTTGATAATTATGGATGAATAGAAACCTGGCGCACCCAACCGCTCAAACGAAGACCAACAAAGCAAACCGCCTGATTTAATTTTCAAAAAATTTAAACCATTTAATTTTCATCCATTAATTTAATTTTTCTTTCACAGTTGTCTTGTTATCGTTAATTATTTATTTGTTATAATTATGTAATTTTAATATGAAGACTTAGGAAATAACAAAGCATGAAATTTGACTCCTTTACTATTTTTGAAAATTGTTTTTCTAAATTAAATTTATTGTTTTCCTAAATTTTCCACTTAACCTATTTTGTTGACCACTAACCGTTAGTTATCCAAAGATCTCGTAATATTTGACTAACAGTATCTACCTTTACGGTGATAATTATTATTAATCATAATTATTTACACTACACATCAAATATTTTTTAACACCAAGCTACTGTAACTTTGTCTTACTGTTCCTAAAATTCTTCATCGGGAAAATGTTGTCTCTGTTGATAATTTTGTGCTATTTTGTTTTGAAGATTGAACCAACTCCAATCAACAATTCAACCATTCAGCACTACTCATCAACAAATAACAGAACTGGAAAATGTAAATTTTCATCACATTTCTCTGATCCTTCGTTTAACAAGAACTTTTCCAGTTTTTAGTTGGTTAGGGGTTGGAGTCGGTGTGGTGAGGTTCGAAAATTCGGTCTGTCCAGCTGCTAATGGTTTAATGGGTACTTGTTACACCAGACGTCAGTGCTCGGTGGTGGGTGGTTACGCTTCTGGTAAATGTGCCAAAAATATTGGACGTTGTTGCGTTGGTAAGTTTTAACTTTTCCTACTTTTTAAACAAAGTCTTACATTCCGGATCTTAAAGTCCAAGTTGGATGTGGTGGTACTGCCAGCGGGAACAACACCTACTTTTCGAATTCCGGTTTTCCAAATACTTTTGTCGGTGGTTCTCCTTGTAGCTTAACCATCCAAAGATGCCACCCTGAGATATGCCAAGTAAGTTTTAAAAGTGGGACTTTGGATTTTTTTTAATAATGGTAATTTAGGTAAGAATCGACTTTTTGAGTTTAACTTTGTCGCAACCGAATGGCGATGGTTTGTGTGACGTCGACGCTTTAGTCATCAGTGGTGCGGGTTCTTCCGTTAGTAGAATTTGTGGTGAAAATACGGGCCAACACATTTATTTGAATTTTAACAACGACAGTCCAATTGAGCTGTCAGTTTTCACCGGAACCCAAAGTTTTGCTCGTCAGTGGAACATGAAGATCTCGCAAATTGGATGCGACAGTCCTAGTCGAGGTAAGATGACGGTAATTTGTTTTTTTTTGCAAGACTAAGATTCCATTTTAGCTCCATCTGGGTGTTTGATGTACTATGGCGATTTATCGAACACGGTTAGAAGTTTTAATTATGGTCAAACCGCCAATACCATGGCTCCCACAGGTCAACCTACCTTGGTAGGTACTCGACAAATGGTTAACATGAATTATGGGATTTGTGTTCGAATGCAACCTGGATTTTGTTCAATTCAATGGACCAGAACTTCGACGGATCCGTATAGTTTTTCGGTGTCAGGTGACAGTACTGTTCCAGGAACTACACCGGTAACGGGTGACGCCTGTGTAACGGATTTTGTTGTTATCCCGAATGGAATGTTTACCCTTACTGGAGTGACCATGCAAGCAGACAGATACTGTGATAATTTCTTTCCCACCGTCACGAGTAGGTTTTAACTTGGAATTTTTGGAAAATTGACAAAAACATTTTTAACATTTTCAGCGTCATCACATCCGTTTGTTTTGTACGTTGTTACGGACGGAAACGAAGGTACCGACGTTGCAAATCGAGGATTTTCACTGTCGTATTCTCAGCAGAGGTGCGGAAGTCTTTTAATGTAATTCATTCCTATTAATTTACGGTGCATAAAAGTTTATATTTTTTGATAAAATGATGAACGGGAGGATTCAACCTAACTTACATTTTTTATTTGATCTGTTATTCGTAAATTGTGATATTATTAACCATATAAGATTTCTCTTTTTATATTTTATTTGTATATAATTTATTTATCTACAGAGAATATATCGTTTTTGTAACCTTCCTCTCATTAACTGAAATCCGTGGGCTAGCCGTACCCTCGACTATTTAGTTTTTGGATTTATGGCGTGACTGATGATTTTAGTTTTTACAGTTGGTGTTCGGTCCAAGCTTACAATAAAATTCCTTAAGTTTTTAAAATGTTGTCATGATTCTTTTATCACTCGGAGGAGGGAGGGGGGGGGTTAAATTAGGTGTAGACTAACCTACCTGCGCTTGTGGAAGAGAAACACAAGGAACTCAAAAGTTCGTACCTGTATGAAAATATTTATTACTTGAAAAAGTATACAATAATGTAAATAATTACAAATTTGCCACAGTGTTTTCTTAGAAAATTAAATAAAACTGTTGAAAAACTGATAAAGCAGAGCTGCACAATTGAACTCATATTATGGGTTGGGTAAAGAAAGAGTAGACGAGTCGCAGCGGAGTATTTTTGAAATGAAATTTCACAATTTTTTGGATTGTGCTACACAAAACAGTCACTATAGAGATGACTTTTGCTGTTAGTGGAAGTGGGGGAAGAAAGATATTTTTCAGAAACATCAAATAAATCATTGTTGGTTATATTCGTTTCCACGGAATTGTGTATTTGTTCCCTGTAGCCGTCAAGAAAATAAGTCTCCATGTTACCCTTACCTTTAACTTCTATGGTCCCTCTACAAGTAAGTGGATAACCTTGAACACTTAAAATTTGGTTCATTTCTCGAGTGACCTAAAATAACCACTAAAAATGATTTTTCTTTTGGCACAAAATCCTCACCTGTATTTTATCAACCACACCCGTACTATCCATTCGACTAGCGACGTTAACCGCGTTACCCCAAATATCGTACTGAGGTTTTCTGACTCCAATAACGCCAGCCACAACTGGTCCAATATTTATACCGATTCGAATTCGAAAGTTATTGAACGAATGTTCGTTCACCACAGTGAGTTGTTCCCGTATTCTTAACGCGTAGTCGGCCATTGCGGCAACGTGTTTAAAACCAACCACGTCGCAAGTATTTTTGGTCAAACCTAAAACCCAAACGATTAAACCTTGGACCACCATTTAAAATCCTTACCAGAAGCTGCCATGTACGTAGCACCAGTCGACTTAATTTTTTCGATATATCGAAACTGATCCTCACTTAACAATTCATCAAAATCAGCAATGATTTCGTTCAGCAATCTTAAGCATTCCACCCCTTCATTGTTTCCTTCTAGCTCTACGTAAAATTCGGAAAAGTTTGGAATTGATGCAAACATCACGCACACCGAATCGCATTGTTCGTGATACAATTCCTTAAACAACAAAATTTTGATGTCGTGGAAAAAATTACTTTTTAGTTCTTACGTCATTATTGTCACTATTTAGAAAATGTTTTGCCACATGCAAGGGTAGAATATTGGCCAATAATCGTTTGTTGTATGCTTCCAAATTTTCCATTCCTTCTTTTTCCTCTGCAACATAGAAACGTGTTGTATTATTGGATTATGAGATCGGAGGTGTCCAGATAAGACACATTTAACATTTTCTCAAGTAATATATGAATCACAGCTTTGCAACTTTGTAACGCGAGTAATATCAAAGGACAGGGTCTAACATAGAAGATCAACTTACCAGTAGCTTGCAATTTCCATACAAAATCAAGTCGGTAGGTGGCTTCAATTTGCTGACCATGGATTACTAAAGCGATAACGAGAGTTACTAAAATTACGAAGTTTACGCATTGATTTATGATGATGTATTCTGATAAGCTGCAATTTTAAGAATTAAATTAAAAACAGAAATTTTTAACAGCGTATTTACTCTAATTTTTCTCTAACATATACGTGATATTTTCCATTAAATAACACGTATATAACAACGTATCCAATTCCAATCGCCGTTAAAATGATTGTCTTAAACAGTGGAATTAAAATTTGATAAACGGCACAAGTTATCATGGCGAGTATTACTAGCAATAGGACGTACTGAAAAGAATTTGGTAATGAGATTAGTTTTTTCCTCAGAGCTTTGGTAGCTACGTAACACCAAAGTTCCATGACAAGGACTATACTCACGTCTAAACGAGTATCGTATTCACATTTTTCATCTTGATTTTGATTCAATGTCGCGTTCTTACAGTCAAATGGTTGAGAATAAGAAATCTAAAAAAAATTTTTTGTGAAAATTTCAATATTTTTGAAACGTTGCTACGTTTGAAATGTCAAGTAAACGCGTGGTCGGTCTTACTTTTTCCTGAGCACAGAATGTGCTCGAAAAGTGCACCCGAAAGTTATGAAAATGTCGCAGCTAGCAGCTGCTAAATGCATGAGAAAGTCGAGATCATCCGTACAGAAGTGATAGAATTTACCAAAAAGTGGCACGCACATCTTTGGTGCTGATTTGTTCGGCACTTTTCACCTATTTACCGATAGCCTTAATGCTCAGAAAACGTGAAAAATCTGCCAAAAGGTTTTGTTACCATCTAATCAATGAGGACTGGATTTTTCAAAAGGATAACGATCCCAAGCATCTCAAGCAATTTGGCATCGTTACACTTGATTGGCTGTCGCAGTCTTCGGATGCAAAGCCGATCGAAGATGTGAGGGCATCCTTTAAGCACAAGCTTCGTGAAAAACGCACGTACAAATTCTCGGATTTGGAGATCCTTGCCGCTAGAGTCGCTGGTAGCGACTGGTAGCGATTTTTTTTAGAAGTAAATTTGACCACACTTTTACTTGACCGACTTTAAGAGAGATACAGGAAGTGGCAAAGGCTATTACCCAATCCTGCTTTCTTCCCATTGCCCCCAAATTAGTAATCAAAAACATTATTAGTTTCTCTTGTAAAATTTGTGACTTACCATTGGCAGAAGAGAAATCACGTAAATAAATACAACCGAAACTATCGAAACACACTGAGCAATATTCCTATTTTCGTGTATTTTTTTGGAAATGATGTAAAATATTGTATGAGTCTTCTGAAATAAAAAAAGTTTTTTAAATGGCTAAATCTAAAAATTCGAAACTTACGGTCCAATTTCGTATGGAAATCAAGACTTGGATTAAAAGTAACAGTAAAATTATTCCTATGGAAATAAAAAAAACCACAGGGTTCCTGGAACACAAGAATATTACAAAATCGATGTAGGAATATCTTCCAGTTTATACTCACAAACTAAAAACTAATAATTCGGCCACGAAAATAACAATGGCGCAAATGATTGAGCAAACAAAATAAATGCTTAACATTCGATCTCTCTCTTTTATGTACTGTAAAAAGAGAAAATTAATTTTTCTGGTGGTGTTTGAAAAGTCCTACTTTTCGATATTCATTTGGATTTTTGGCAAAAAGGCAATTTACATTAACGAAAAGCCACCACTCGTAGAGTCATCTTCGGTAATGTAAATTGCTTAGTATATTAGACGCCGAGCGTCTTATCAATATCTAATAAAAAAGCACTAGGTACTAACTTTTGTTTCTTTTTCCGAATCCCTAAAATTAAGTAAAATAGTTTGGAAGTGTTCGTTTCGTAACCTATCTATACTTCGCGCGTCGATAGCTTTCATTAAGTACTCGTTGACTTCATCCTCAGGATTCTTTTCGTCATTCGTATCCGAAAACCCAAGCCGAGAGGTCAGACTGAAAGGAGAAATTAAATCGCAAGAAAATTTAAAGTAATTGGATTACTTTGAACCATGTTTTCCGTGTTGCGAACCGTGTCCCATGACGCGCATCTCTTTGGAAACGTCTCCATTTATACTAAAAGAGTTTTGGGGCTTTTTGGACTGAAAAAGGAAAATTACACTTAGGAAAGTATGATTGTGGTTATTCTCACTTCTCGGTAAGAATCTTGAGGAACTATTAAATAGGTCTCGATGTTATGATCTTTTAGGTAAGTGTTTCGTTCGCCCCCATGGCCGGGTTCCACTTCGTAGTCGGAATTTAAAAATTCGAGCGTTTCTTTGGTAATATGAACCCTCCTGTAAAAGAACCAAGTTGAACGGTTATCTTTTCAATCCCTGATCATACCCTGGAATTCCACCACTTTCCATGTGGTTAGCAAGCGTGACGTCGTTTGACCAAACATCAAACTGCCACTTCCTTAATCCCAAAACTCCGCAGTGGACCCGACCGCTGTGGATTCCAACCCGCATGTTTACATTAACACCCATTACTTCTCTGACCAAAGCTATAGCGTCGATCATGTCTAGCCCCATTTCAACCGTGCAGTGCGCGTGGTCGGGTCGTGGTTCGGGAAGACCAGAAACGCAGTAGTAGCAATCTCCAAGCAACTTAATCCTAAGGCAATGATGTTCTGCTGCAAGTCGATCAAATCTAAAACACAACTGCTTAAATTGTTTTTCCATCGAAAAACTTTGTTCGTACCTTGCAAATAATTCATTTAAGATGCGGACCAATTCTTCTGCGGTGCACTGATCCGACAACGTTGTAAATCCACATATATCAGCAAAAAGGATGCTGTTGTGGAATGGCAAATGAAAAGATGATCAAAAGTGTGATATCAGAGCTTACCTAACGTTTTCGTGCCGTTGAATGTAGATTTTATGAAATTGTGCTTCTTTTCGTTGTCCTGCTATATCGGCCTTCATCTCCATGGCAACGTGTCGGGGTAAAACGGATAACAGAAGGCGTTCCTAAAAATTATTGTCGGTCAGTAAAGAAGCTGCGCCTGATTAATTTACTGTGTGATGTTATTCATGCTTTTGACAAGTTTTCCTGTTTTATTCCCTAAGATTTTATAAACTCTTAATCATTTCCCGTTTTAATTTAAAATTTATTTTGAACGCTGTTTAATAAATATTATAATTATTATTTTATCACTATTTCGTAAGCATAGCTTAGCGTAAACCATTAGCTCTGTTGGTTACGGCTTTGAATGATCGGAATTTCATCCCTGTCGTTAGATGATTTTTTAAAGTATTAGTAGTGGAAAAAGGGAAATAAAAATAAATGTATGTGTGAAGAAGCGGCTAAAAGAGATTTGTGAAATTAATTTACCGCAATAAATTCGTATCCCTACACACTAAAATGTTTTTAACATTCCTAATTATTTTATTAGGCTACCCGGGAAATTAATTTGTAAAAGCTCCTGGAAGCTATTTTAAATTTGGAGGTAAAATATTATTACAGAAGTAAATAACTTTTCAATTGCCTGATTTAATTATTATATATTATATTTGATACAACCAACAGATTATAAAGCAATTAAGGTGCTCTTTCATATTCATATTGCAATTATCTAGCGATGAAAATTCTGCAAGTTAAATGCAACGGCAAAATTTCACGTAATAGTAAACTATGACGTATGATAATATGCGATTAGCTTCGGGCCCAATTGACGCATGAGCACTTGATCTGGGGGATGTATTAACCATTAAAAAATTAATAAATATTAAACGAAGGTAACTAATCCAATCTTGTATTTCAACATTGGAAAATAGAATTAACCTGGCGTAATTTAATTTCTTAATCGTTTTTGTGCCATTTAAGAAGTTGGATTGTTTGAACGGTGGTTCTAGTTTTACGCTAATCGATAATTCACTTTACTTATAGGAAAGCAATTAAATTAATGCGTTTTCTTTGTAGAAGATTCCACCGACTCACCTGTTGTTGATTTTCACGTTGAATTTTTAAACGGGCTTCGATACAACAACGCGTTTCCAAAAATGCTTTTCGTTGCGCTATTTCACGCGGGTAATGCGTTAAAGTTCCCGCTATATTTCCGTATAAAAGAATTATCGAACAACCTCCAATCTGTAACAGAAAATAATTAAATTACAGTTCACTAATGAGAAAATTTAATTTTGAATCGTTGAAGCTTCAGTAATTGCAGAAGCAACGTACAGTAACCGTAAAAGCAAATTAAAGTTTAATTTGAAAAGCTTGGAATTTTTTGAATATACAAGTTAATTTTCAAGATCAACCGCTCGCTTGTTTTATTTAATTGAATTGATTCGAAAATCTAAAGTTGACATGTGAAGAGCTTACAATTCTAAAAAAAAACTTTAATCTTTTGTTGAAAATTTATTTGGTTGGCCGATTTACAAAATTACTACTATAATTAAGATCCTTTTAGTTGAATTTATTTGTCGAACTTAGTTTTCACTTTTAACTTTTTTTTGTATTGGCTTTCTTTTAGATTGGGTTTTTAAGGACTTGGCTGGCAAGAGGTGGGAACCGTATAGCCAGAGCGTGAGTATCTGGATACAGAATCAATTGGGTATTGTGCCAAATAAAGTTTTTTGTTTTTCTTAAAATGTTTTGAACACATAATTCAAAATTATATGTAGAGTAACGAAGCTTACATTTCGAGTTGTGTAATCTTATGTTATTAGGTTAATTATGTTTCATCTATAAAATATCTTGTTTCTGAATGAACATTGCTTTTAGATGCTGTATACCATCACTATCACTAATTGGCGCATCTTGTTCTACCTTTAGACAAACTCAGTCTTGCGTTCTATATATCTCACAGACGCTAATGTTCAGTATCGGCATTGATTATAATAATTACCTTACATACTATTAGATGCAGAATATAGTGCTATATTTGGCTTCACTTGAACTTTTTACCTGACGAATTTCAAGGATATAAACCTATCCATTGTAGAAAAACCGTCCAATGCCTCTCACTGTTAGTTTGTAGTTTAAAATCATTAAATAAAATAAACGGCGTCATAGCAATAAAGTTATACCCAATTAGTTCAAAATACGCAATGCCACAGATGTCAGCATAGTGAGCACGTCAATGTAACTGAAAAACAAACTCAAAATTGGTTAAATGTACCAAAAACCATCTTGCAAAATCCTGTGGCAACATCAGTGAAAAATCCTCCTCCTCAAATTCAATTATGATGTAAAATTGATGTCAAACGTTTGAGCGTTAAAGAGTTACCATTTTTCACGTTTTCAACCATTTTGTCAAATTTAAGGGTGAAATTGGTTTGAAGGTTGGAGTTTCGTTTGAACCTCAACGATATTTTTTTGGCTGAGGTTCAAACGAGATAAACAAAAACTCAAACGTTTGCCAACGGGGGGACAAGTACCTTAAACTTTCACAATATTTTGTAATTATAACATTTTATCACGTCATTTAAGCAGTTAATTCAAGAGAACACAAAGAACAAATGAAATTTCTTCAATATTTAAAAGTTTTGCATCTAACGTCTAAAATTATTTATCCGCTATTTTTGCTTGGCACTTTATAGCTAAGTGAAACTTTATAATATGTTAGCCTGGAATCTACGTATCTTCCTGTGCATATCTGCGCGCAAACGCAATAATTTCAAATTTATCAAGTGTCATTATTTTGCTTATCCTTTATAAAAAATTGAAAATCATCTTTCGCTAAATGTAATGTTTTGTTTTAAAAGCCACCAGGTTAATTACGAGGCTAAGTCGCGGACTTCTGACGTCGCTTTTTTGATTTTTGATCGCAATAATTATTTGGAGTTTTGAAATAAAACATTATCAACTCCCACCTTTATCTAAACCAACTCTTCTTTGATTCTGCGTTTTATTTAGAGAATTGGCACCCAAATTTTATTTTGAAAGCTTTTATTTCTTAGTTTATTGCCAAACGATTGCCTGAAGCACAAAGTGAAGAACCCACAAAAAGCGTACGCGTGACTCAAGTTCTGGTACTGAACTGTGGTGTATCCCCTTAGCTGGCCTGTTTACTATTCTATCGTAGATCAGCGGGGCAAGTAGTAAAAATTAAAGCATTATTGCGTTACAAATTGAAGAATCCATAAATGATCGATTGTTGCGTTTTCAACATTTTTGAAAGGATGGGTTCCATTTTATTCGGAACTTAAGTGCTATGGAAGCTACAGCCTTTTATGTTTTAAATGCGAGAAAATGAATAAAAAGGCGAGGATTTGAGAAGTATGGTGTACCTTCTTGCTATAAGTTAGCATCAAAATAACTTTTTAAGAATAAAATTTGCATATTATCAATTTTAAAGAGATGCCATTTGTAAAATGCGATAACATGAGTGGAGAGCCCAGAGTACTCTCCGAAATTCTTTTATTGTAAGCTAACAGTGTCGTGTGTAGTATGTGAAGAAATAAGGGTTAAACAAAGGCGTCTGGGGGTACAAAGAGGCAAAAACAAAAAAAAAATAAAAATTTTAATAGTGATTAAATTAGAAAAATATCGGTTATTTCTTCAATAACTAAAGATTATTAATATGCCATAATTTTCTAAATCCTAATTTTATTTGATGAATAAAAGAGTGGGAAGAAATTAGCACACCATAGAAATTGAAAAAAAAACTTTAAAGATGTAATACGTATCCTTAATTAAGTATAGAAGGTTATTTTTATCAAAACAATTGATAATCCTCTGAACCTTTTTGGTATAAAAAAATGTTTATAAAAAATTGAGTAGGGGGGGGGGGTTATTTACTAATGTAGTTAAGAAAAAAAAAGGAGGTTTAACCCACTGTAGAAATAAAAAAAAAGACTTTATGTGTAATCGTACTAAAATGTACATTTTCGCATATACAAAACAATACTGAAAGTAGCAATTTTCAGTACGGAAACGCCATATTTTACTTTTTAGTACAGAAATGTCAAAACTTCAAATGTTTTATGTGCAATCCTTCTAAAATGTACACTTTGACATATATTTTTGACGTATTTTATGAATTTTAATTATTTCGTTGCTTAGCAACGTGATCATTCACTATACATACGTATTTCGTTAAATTATTCCGTGTAACGTAATAATTATTATCGTACATTTTTTGTAAAAAATGTGCATTTTATTCCAATTACATATAAAATAGTGTATGCACCTTATCCTTAAAGTGTCTTTTTGGCATTTGCGTGGTTATAAACTTCGGCTACGCCTCAGTTTTTAATTTTCCACGCTCATACCAAAAAGATGCACTTTCAGGATTTGGTACATAAATAACTATTAAAGATGTAATATAATTAAGTATATTTATTATTAATTATTGTGAAAAATCATCTAGTTGCTCTTTTGTGACTGGGGGGTATTCCATACCCCCCAGACCCCCCGGTTTCTATATAATAAACAGTTTGTTTTTTATACTAGGAAGGTACAGGGGAAGTATTTTGAAGAAAATAATCTTCAACGTAAATTTAATGCTTCAAAAGTTGTTCTTTTAGTTACAACTGTAGAGTAGCCCTCGGTTTCTGGTTACATATCTAATTTTTTACATTTTTTACATGTAAAAAAGCTTGTGGGTATGGAATACATCCCATAGTATAAATTCCCCTTAGAGCTTAGACTCTGTAAGTCTGGAGAGTATTTAGGACACCCTTGCTCGGTAATTTTCTATTTTATCGCATTTTACATAAGTTGCCCTACAATACGCAAATTGGGGGGGGGGGATTGAAATACCCGTAGCTGTAAGTAAACAAGGTAATTATTTAAAAATAAAATATGCCATAATATTCTACAAATATTCTGATATTAATATGATTAATAAAAGAGGGCGAGAGAGTTGAACCCACCATAAAAATTGGAAAAAAGACTTAAAGTCTATTACAGCATTACAGCCAACTATTATAGGGCGTCAAGTGTAAAATGTGATAAAATGATTGGTGAACCTGGAGAAAAGGCTTAGCCAACTTTAAAAATTAAAAATTCAAGAGTATGAATAACCTCCAGGAAGCAACAATAGTAGTTTTCGTTATTCCGGGCTGAAAATAACTACTTTACGGGCCTGTTTTGAGAACAGTAATGAAGGTATTTTTGTCACAAGCTACCTCGAGGGAGACCGACCCGAACTTTTTTTTGTCTTAGAACAAAAAAAAAACACTCTTTGTTTGGGAACTGGGTTTTCACCCGTTCATTTATTCTGGTCTGGTGCGAAGCACCAGGGCTGTTGCCCCATATCTTCGCAGACTTGAAGAGTAAGGTTGCGGGCTTGCCCGCAACGTTACGTCGGATGATTTTTATTGAGGCGTACCTCTGAAAATTAGCGCGAAGCTAAGTCCTGGCTGTGTTAACCTGTGGGACCTACAGCTTTACGTGGAATCCAAACCACGGAGTCGGATAAATTTTGTGGCCGGGTTGGGGATCGAACCTAGCCCCGCCAAACTAGAGTCCTCTCCTTAGCCCGTTCACCTAATTCACCTCCTCTTTTCACCTGTTCATCATTTATTCTGGTCTGGTGCGAAGCACCAGGGCTGTTGCCCCAAGTCACCTGTTCGGGTGAACACATGTTTATCGCTTAAGTTATTAATAACTTGACAAATGACTTGCAACCTTCATGCCATCTATCGATAGTTATCTCAGAGCTATTATATTATCTATGAAATTATTGTAAAAAAATCGTGAATTTTGTGGGATATTAAAAATTGGCAATTAAATTAAGTGTTACATTATATTTATTTACAAAATCACAGATTTAGATAATATCCGATAAAATTCGAGATTTTTTTTGCAATAAATGCATAACTTGACCATCCGTCCGTCAATACGACGGTCTGTCAGTCATTTCAACTTGCTGTCCGCCAGACCAAGTTGTCAGTCATTCGGAAATTAAAAGAAAAATCATTCTTTTTCGCACTAAAGAGACAAACATTGACAAATGACTTGCAAACTTCACTCCATCTATCGATAGTTATTTTAAAGCTATTACATTATATATGTGAAAAAATCGCGAATTTTGTAGGATATTTTTCCCGAAATAACAAAAAATTGTTCATATCACTCGGACGTGAAGGTTTGCACCCTTCGGGCTATTATTGCCTTGCCGCTGCGCGGCTCGTCTCATAAAGTACGCTCTCAGGGATGAAACCAATCCCTTTACGTCCTAGTGATCTAAACTACTATTTCGTCACAAGGACGTAAAACGAGATTTTACACTTGAGGGCGGAGTTTTGAAGACGAGCCGAGCGTAGCCAAGCCGAGGCGCACGAACCGTACCGAGTGGTGTAAAATTTCTTTACGTACGAGTGGCGTAAACTGCTTTTCGTTGTGACGGGACCATCTCATTTTTATTTGTGACTGTATGGAAGCCGTCTCTGCACAGGCCGGAAATCACTCATTTTACGGCCGGAACAACGAAAAATAATTTTTAAAATTTTTTGCTTATTTTGCTTAGGGGCTAAAACCAGGGGTCTCCCAGTCGCAAAAAGCATCAAAATGAATTTTTAAAATTGATTATAACGCACATTTAAATTTTAAAACGTTTATTTTTATTTACTTAAAATATGAGAGGGGGGGGGGAGAAAAACCTGACTAAAACTAAGTAGTTTTATGACATTTTTTAAATGTTCTTTTTTCATTTTTTAGGGAGGGATTATAATGTTCTAGGTGAGCTATACTTCTCAACTATGGCACTAATTCTATGAGTATTTTCATGAACTAAAGCGCTGTTACGAATTTTAGAAAGTCGTCTTGTTGCTTACTTACACAGTACTTACACATTAAAAGTTTCCCTAGCACTCCTTAGGTGCTCTTTCAATTTATAACCATTTCTTCACACTGTGCATATTGCACTCTACAATATGCACATGAGGCTTTAGCTCTCCTTATCATGCAAAGCTAGCTGCGATTTTGCCTTCAATGGTTCTGTTATCTTTTCGTTATTTTTAATTTTTTTTCATGTACTAATTAAATAATAAGCGATGAACTTGATGACTATTGTGGAGTTGCAATCCCAAGGAGGCGCAGTTAGCTTTGAGGGCCAAGAGGGGCTATAGCACCACCTCATTGTAAGATGATAAGTAAAATGTAAAAGTGTCGAAGTAATAAATGGAATTTAGGGGCTGATCTAAATTACCCTCTCTTGTAGACGAATCCGGGAAAGAGCTTAGAACTAAAGTGGCGTAAGTCAAAATGTAGTTTTATTGTTAAAGCTCAAATTACTTATTTAATATTTACATATTTAACGTAATCAAAAAAAATGAAAAAACAGTTAAAAATAATCACACGATTCATCACTGCGAAACAAAGAAAATCAACGATGCCTACTGGGGCTGCCAGCTTTAGAAAACTGTTCTGTCAACAGCTAAAAATTTGAATTTAATATTTTTAAACATTTAGCTAATTTCTCTTGGGAAATATAATATATGAGATAAAAATGTTTTTATTCATTTTTTCATGGTTACCGATTTTTTCGTTGTAAAATTAAAGATGATTAAAAAATAAATTTACAAATTTTCTAGGGTGGGCTAAAATTTTACTAGGAACGACTAAGCCTTCCTTTATAGAATTCACACCAAAAGCATTTTATTTTACCTTTATCAGCTGTAACAGTAACAAATTAAATTAAGGCGCCTCTCTCGCAGTGTTTAATGAAGGTTCTTGAACCAGTCAAAATTGCACTGTTAGTAATAAACATTTTTAAGTGATTAAAAAAAATTGCTTAACTAAAACATAAAACTAATTTAGTACCTACTACAGGTTTAGGGCATTTTAAGACAAGAGAAGCGCCTTAAAGTCCACAAATACGTTACTGAATTCATTGAGTTGCTAATTTTAATATTTATTTCATTTATGAGAATACAAATACATTGGATGCTTCCCTAAATTCACAACCCCTATTTGTCGTCGGGTATAAAACGATAAGTAACGCAATAATAGAATTAAGTGTTAAAGCAAGCTGTCCATTAACGTTTTTATATTTAATTTCATCCAGTGTTAATTCTAGTGGAAAGATTACTTTTTGCTTTTATTTTTGCTCAGTTAACGAAAGAATATTAATAAAAATATTTTTCCAATAAATGTTCGAGTTCTACTTACTTCTTTTGTTGAACAAAAACTAAGATAGGTAAGAGCTAATAAATCGATTGCTGCTAATAAAGTTCCAGATAGCAGGGCGTCTTTCAATCTTATTGGTAAGAGAGCATAAGTTAAATATGTACAACTTAAAGTAAGAATTGTTCCAGTTACGGGTTTTTCCGTACCCGCATGGATAGAAATGCACACCTGAAAAAATACAAATTACTTAATTAAGCATAATATTATAAACTAAATTATTTAGTGATAACCTAAAATATTTTTAGAAGCAAGTTAAACTAACTATTAATTAAAAGCGTAGATATAATTAATTACCGGTTAAAGCTCCTCAGATGGTTTTAATATGCAAAGTCTGCTTGAAGGTTAATAGTTTAATGGTTAATTAAACTTGCGTCTAAAATTTTTTTGATACTGACGGGAATGTGACCAAGTACAAAGGTTAATAATACCCAATCACCGTCAAACTTAATACGACACGAAGTTCTTCCTTATGTACCTAGCCATTTACATCCGGAAATTTCTTTTATTCGGCCTCTTTTCAGACAGACAACCTGCACTGGGTTTCAAAAGGAAGACCTTTCGAAGAAAAGCCTATCTAGGGCGTTATCGAGAAAGGTCCCCAGTGTCCACTGAAAACTGCTTTGTCGATAAGGTAAGCAAGCACTACGAGATTTAAATGTTGCTCGATCAAATTCTCTTTTAGCATTTTTTTTTCATTTATTTAATACTCTCCATTTTTTTGTATGTTTTGTAACAAAATGGAAATGTAATTCTGAAGTTAAATTTCTTAGTTGTCAATTTAAGATGCGAGATGAATTTTTGAAAAAGTTTTACTTACTTCACAAACTTACAAGTAATGCTATTCTAAAAGTCAAATTTAAATTTTCCTCGTTTGAGTTTTATGGAATTATTCATTTGATAATTTTGTTGATATGAAACTACGAAAAATAAATTTAAAAATTATATTCGCTTATATTGGAAAACTTTTAATTGTCACTTAGACCTGCAGGGTATTAAATTTTGCAATTATTGTATCCGACGTTTCGAAAGTTGTTATTTCTATTCGGAATTTTTTTTCTAACATTTTTCAGCAAAAATGCTCATTAATAAGCAATTTTTATCATCCCATCTTTTAACATTTGGAGCTTCATAGCTTTGTATCTTTTTACAGCCAACTTACTTTAAAAAGTCTTTTTCTTTAAAAAAATTTAGCATTGAAACGAAATCATTTAAATATTTTTATTTCCATTTCAAAAAATTTATGGAGCGTGGCGTTTAAATGGCGAATATCTTAAATTTTCTAGCCTTTAATACAAATCATTAAAATTTAAAATCGATCCATAAAAAACGGAAATGTTAATAATTTTACGAAATCCGTTAGTTGTTATTTTAAAGACTTCATTAAATCTACACCACACGCACCTAAGAAAAACACCACCAAAGTTATTTATTTAGAATATCATGGCCTATTAATGATTGTTTTGATTTTTGCGTTTGTAACGATGTTTTCAATAAAGTTATGCACATTTTTAAAATTCTTGGAATTGGATTAATTTTTTCTCCCCCACTTTTAACGTTTTTAATATAACCAAAAAAATTATCAAAAGTGTAAGGTCCAAAGTTCCTTGTTAAACTTATCTTTCCAGTTCTCAAGACAATGTGCAATTAAAGTAGCAAAAATGAACTAATTAATATCACCCAAAGATGGATTAACAAGATTCCCATAAATCCTGAACCGATTTTTCCAATATTTATTATTGTGATATTTGTAGTTTACTTTTCTTTCCTTAAAAGTAATTTGATGAATACCTACGTCAGTCCAACACAGCTACACCTACCAATAAATTAATTAAGAACCATCACTTGAATTTAGTGGTCCATCGAGAATAACTTCCTGTTTTTTAAAATTAATTTTGTGAAGTAGTAGTTTATAATATAAATATTAGACAGTATTTAGCCATCTATACGGTGTGATTAATGTGGTTGTTCGGTTTCACTCAAATGTAATACAGACATAATGTGAAAATTATATTGGTTCGGTTTTCGGCCTCATTGGGGGTATTGACAATAATGTTACTTAACATTTGAAATTTTTTAATTTGACGATTATTTTTATTTTGTTATAGAGCCGGTCAGTAACTCCCGTCAGTGAAAACTTTTATTACCTTACCGTACAACCGTACGTGTAGAAAAGTGTTGAGAATTATCAATGAAAATGCCACAGCGGATTTTGCTTATGGTTTGGATAAAAACCTAAAAATCGAACAAAACGTTTCAATTTTTGATTTCTAGGTGGTGAAATCATTGACGGCTTAATCCTAACCATCGTCAAAAGTTTATTTTTGAAAGTAAAAGCCACAGATAAAGATACCCACTTTGGAGGAGAAGATTTCAAAAACAAATTACAAAAAAAATTCGAAATAATGCACGAGCACTACTTTAATTAAGAACGGCATCTGAAAGAGCGAAATGCACTTTATTTTTACTTATTTTTCACAAAAACACATGAGCACGATTTAAAGAATTGTGTTTTTTTTTAAGTTTTAAAGGACGCTAAAATTGACAAGATCCGCCATCCACGACGGCGACGTTGTCTAGGTGGAGGTTCGACACGCAAACCAAAAATTCAATCTTTACTTAAAAATTTCTTTTATGGAAAATCTCTCAATTTAACCAACAATCCAGACGAAGCCGTCACCTAAGGTGCGGCAGTAAATGCGGCCGTTCTTGATGGTGATACTTGTTGCAAGATTGGAGATGTTGTATTTTTGGAAGTGACGTCTCTTTCAAAGAGTATCGCGTTATGTGGTGAAGGCTTGAGGAATATAATTAAACAAAATTCAACAGTTCTATGCAAACGAATCAAAATCTACACGACTGTAAATGACAGTCAACAGAAAGTTCTGATCACAATTTTTAAAGGTGAAAGGTCATTAGCCAAAGAAAACAATTTATTGGAAGCAAATGAAAAAATGAAAATAAAAAA
This sequence comes from Rhagonycha fulva, assembly GCA_905340355.1. Taxonomy (NCBI): domain Eukaryota; kingdom Metazoa; phylum Arthropoda; class Insecta; order Coleoptera; family Cantharidae; genus Rhagonycha; species Rhagonycha fulva. The sequence goes on from HG996554.1 coordinate 117,655,626, forward strand.
ATATGGAATATCCAGCAACCGGAAAGCAAAATAGGTAATTTTCACAAATGATAACGAAGTAAGTTGGTTTTTTCCCCTGTCTTTACTATCATTAAATTAACAATTTTACTAAATTCCAGAATATTTTATTTATACATAATGAAATTTTATCAAAAAATATTAAATAAAGATGAGCGCACCGAAATCAAAATTTCTAAATATTAAAAGCAATCTATGGTCTACAATTTTATATTTTCTGTCTTTACTATAATTAAATCAACAGTTTCACAAATTTCTAGAATATTTGAACATAATTTAATTTTATCAAAAATATTAAATTAATAAAGAGCGCACACCGAAATCAAAACTTCTAAATATTAAAGGCAACCTATGGAGTAGAATTTTTTGGATATTTTTTCCGTTTTTACTATAATTGAATCAACAATTTCGCATATTCCAGAATATTTGAACATAATTTAATTTTATCAAAAATATTAAATAAGAGCGCACCTAAATCAAAATTTTTAAATATTAAAAGCAATCTATGGTTTAGAATTATTTGTTATTTTTTCTATCTTTACTGTAATTAAATCAACAGTTTTACAAATTTTTAGAATATTTCAACATAATTTAATTCGTAATTTAATTTTATCAAAAATATTAAATAAAGAGCGCACCGAAATCAAAATTTCTAAATATTAAAAGCAAGCTATGGTCTAGAATTTTTTTGAAATTTTTTCTGTTTTTTCTGTAATTAAATTAACAGTTTCACAAATTTCCAAAATATTTGAACATTTTATTAATTTACATTAATTTTATCAAAAATATTAAATAAAGAGCGCACCGAAATCAAAATTTCTAAATATTAAAAGCAATCTATGGGCTAGAATTTTTTTGTTATTTTTTCTGTCTTTACTGTAATTAAATCACCAATTTCACATAATTCCAGAATTTTTTAACATAATTTAATTTTATCAAAAATATTAAATACAGAGCGCGCCGAAATCAAAATTTTTAAATATTAAAAGCAATCTATAGTTTTGAATTTTTTTGTTATTTTTTCTGTTTTTACTGTAATTAAATCAACAGTTTTACAAATTTCCAGAATATTTGAACATAATTTAATTTTATCAAAAATATTAAATAAAGAGCGCACCGAAATCAAAATTTCTAAATATTAAAAGCAAGCTATGGTCTAGAATTTTTTTGAAATTTTTTCTGTTTTTTCTGTGATTAAATTTACAGTTTCACAAATTTCCAAAATATTTGAACATTTTATTAATTTACATTAATTTTATCAAAAATATTAAATAAAGAGCGCACCGAAATCAAAATTTCTAAATATTAAAAGCAATCTATGGGCTAGAATTTTTTTGTTATTTTTTCTGTCTTTACTGTAATTAAATCACCAATTTCACATAATTCCAGAATTTTTTAACATAATTTAATTTTATCAAAAATATTAAATACAGAGCGCGCCGAAATCAAAATTTTTAAATATTAAAAGCAATCTATAGTTTTGAATGTTTTTGTTAATTTTTCTGTTTTTACAGTAATTAAATCAACAGTTTTACAAAATTCGAGAATATTTAAACATAATTTAATTTTATCAAAAAAATTAAATAAAGAGCGCACCATAATCAAAATTTCTAAGTATTAAAAGCAATCTATGGACTAGAAATTTTTTGTTATTTTTTCTGTCTTTACTATAATTAATTCAACAGCTTCACAAATTTCCAAAATTTTTGAACATAATTTAATTTATATTAAATAAATAGCACACCGAAATCAAAATTTCTTAATATTGAAAGCAATATATGGTTTGGAATGTTTTTGATATTTTTTTTGTCTTTACTGTAATTAATTCAACAGTTTCACAAATTTCCAGAATATTTGAACATAATTTAATTTTATCAAAAATATTAAATAGGGAGCGTACCGAAATCAAAATTTCTAAATATTAAAAGCAATCTATGATGGTTTAGAATTTTTTTGGTATTTTTTCTGTCTTTACTGTAATTAAATCAACAGTTTCACAAATTTCCAAAATATTTGAATATAATTTAATATTATTAAAAATATTAAATAAAGAGCGCACCGAAATCAAAATTTCTAAATATTAAAAGCAATCTATAGGCTAGAATTTTTTTGTTATTTTTTCTGTCTTTACTGTAATTAAATCAACAATTTCACATAATTCCAGAATTGTTGAACATAATTTAATTTTATCAAAAATATTAAATAAAGAGCGCATCAAAATCAAAATTTTTAAATATTAAAAGCAATCTTTAGTTTTGAATTTTTATGTAATTTTTAATGTTTTCACTGTAATTAAATCAACAGTTTCACAAATTTCCAGAATATTTGAACATAATTTAATTTTATCAAAAATATTAAATAAAGAGCGCACCGAAATCAAAATTTTTAAATATTAAAAGCAATCTATAGTTTTGAATTTTTTTGTTATTTTTTCTGTTTTTACTGTAATTAAATCAACAGTTTTACAAATTTCCAGAATGTTTAAACATAATTTAATTTTATCAAAAATATTAATTCAAGAGCGCACCAAAATCAAATTTTCTAAGTATTAAAAGCAATCTATGGACTAGAAATTTTTTGTTATTTTTTCTGTCTTTTCTGTAATTAAATCAACAGTTTCACATAATTTCAGAATTTTTGAACATAATTTAATTTATCAAAAATATTAAATAAAGAGTTCACCAAAATCAAAATTTTTAAATATTACAAGCAATCTTTAGTTTCGAATTTTTATGTTATTTTTTCTGTCATTACTGTAATTAAATCAACGGTTTCACAAATTTGCAGAATATTTGAACATAATTTAATTTTATCAAAAATATTAAATAAGGAGCTCACCAAAACCAGAATTTCTAAGTATTAAAAACAATCTATGGACTGGAAATTTTTTGTTATTTTTTCTGTCTTTTCTGTAATTAAATCAACAGTTTCACAAATTTCCAGAATATTTGAGCACAATTTAATTTTATCAAAAATATTAAATAAAGAGTGCACCGAAATCAAAATTTCTAAATATTGAAAGCAATATATGGTTTTGAATTATTTTGTTATTTTTTCTGTCTTTACTGTAATTAAACCAACAGTTTTACAAATTTCCAGAATATTTGAACATAATTTAATTTTAACAAAAATATTAAATAAAGGCGCACCGAATTCAAAATTTCTAAATATTAAAAACAATCTATGTTCTAAAATTTTTTGTTTATTTTTCTTTCGTTACTATAATTAAATCAATAATTTCACAAAATTCCAGAATATTTTAAAATAATTTAATTTTATCAAAATTATTAAATAAAGAGCGCACGGAATTCAAAATTTCTAAATATTAAAAGCATTCTATGGTCTAGAATTTTTATGCTATTTTTTCTGTCTTTACCAAAATTTAATCAACAGTTTCACCAAATTTCAGAATATTTTAACATAATTTAATTTTTCAAAAATATTAAATAAACAGCTCACCGAAATCAAAATTTCTAAATATTAAAAGCAATCTATGGTCTTGAATTTTTTTTTATTTTTTCTGTCTTTACTGTATTTAAATTAACAATTTCACAAATTTCCAGAATATTTGAATATAATTTAATTTTATCAAAAATATAAAATAAAGAGCGCATCAAAATCAAAATTTCTAAATATTAAAAGCAATCTATGGTCATGAATTTTTTTGTTAATTTTTCTGTCTTTACGATAGTTAAATCAACAATTTCACAAAATTCCAGAATATTTGAACATAATTTAATTTTATCAAAAATATTAAATAAAGAGCGCACCGAAATCAAAATTTTTAAATATTAAAAGCAATCTATAGTTTTGAATTTTTTTGTTATTTTTTCTGTTTTTACTGTAATTAAATCAACAGTTTTACAAATTTCCAGAATGTTTAAACATAATTTAATTTTATCAAAAATATTAATTCAAGAGCGCACCAAAATCAAATTTTCTAAGTATTAAAAGCAATCTATGGACTAGAAATTTTTTGTTATTTTTTCTGTCTTTTCTGTAATTAAATCAACAGTTTCACATAATTTCAGAATTTTTGAACATAATTTAATTTATCAAAAATATTAAATAAAGAGTTCACCAAAATCAAAATTTTTAAATATTACAAGCAATCTTTAGTTTCGAATTTTTATGTTATTTTTTCTGTCATTACTGTAATTAAATCAACGGTTTCACAAATTTGCAGAATATTTGAACATAATTTAATTTTATCAAAAATATTAAATAAGGAGCTCACCAAAACCAGAATTTCTAAGTATTAAAAACAATCTATGGACTGGAAATTTTTTGTTATTTTTTCTGTCTTTTCTGTAATTAAATCAACAGTTTCACAAATTTCCAGAATATTTGAGCACAATTTAATTTTATCAAAAATATTAAATAAAGAGTGCACCGAAATCAAAATTTCTAAATATTGAAAGCAATATATGGTTTTGAATTATTTTGTTATTTTTTCTGTCTTTACTGTAATTAAACCAACAGTTTTACAAATTTCCAGAATATTTGAACATAATTTAATTTTATCAAAAATATTAAATAAAGGCGCACCGAATTCAAAATTTCTAAATATTAAAAACAATCTATGTTCTAAAATTTTTTGTTTATTTTTCTTTCGTTACTATAATTAAATCAATAATTTCACAAAATTCCAGAATATTTTAAAATAATTTAATTTTATCAAAATTATTAAATAAAGAGCGCACGGAATTCAAAATTTCTAAATATTAAAAGCATTCTATGGTCTAGAATTTTTATGCTATTTTTTCTGTCTTTACCAAAATTTAATCAACAGTTTCACCAAATTTCAGAATATTTTAACATAATTTAATTTTTCAAAAATATTAAATAAACAGCTCACCGAAATCAAAATTTCTAAATATTAAAAGCAATCTATGGTCTTGAATTTTTTTTTATTTTTTCTGTCTTTACTGTATTTAAATTAACAATTTCACAAATTTCCAGAATATTTGAATATAATTTAATTTTATCAAAAATATAAAATAAAGAGCGCATCAAAATCAAAATTTCTAAATATTAAAAGCAATCTATGGTCATGAATTTTTTTGTTAATTTTTCTGTCTTTACGATAGTTAAATCAACAATTTCACAAAATTCCAGAATATTTGAACATAATTTAATTTTATCAAAATTATTAAATAAAGAGCGCACGGAATTCAAAATTTCTAAATATTAAAAGCATTCTATGGTCTAGAATTTTTATGCTATTTTTTCTGTCTTTACCAAAATTAAATCAACAGTTTCACCAATTTTCAGAATATTTTAACATAATTTAATTTTTCAAAAATATTAAATAAACAGCTCACCGAAATCAAAATTTCTAAATATTAAAAGCAATCTATGGTCTTGAATTTTTTTTTATTTTTTCTGTCTTTACTGTATTTAAATTAACAATTTCACAAATTTCCAGAATATTTGAATATAATTTAATTTTATCAAAAATATAAAATAAAGAGCGCATCAAAATCAAAATTTTTAAATATTAAAAGCAATCTATGGTCTAGAATTTTTTTGTTATTTTTCTGTTTTCACTGTAATTTAATCAACAATTTCACAAATTTCCAAAATATTTAAACATAATTTAATTTTATCAAAAATATTAAATAAAAAGATATGATTTAGAATTTTTTTGTTATTTTTTCTGTGTTTAACTATACCTACTAAAATCAACAGTTTCACAAATTTTCAGAATATTTGAACATAATTTAATTTTATCAAAAATATTAAATAAAAAGCGCTCCGAAATCAAAATATCTAAATTTTAAAAGCAATCTATGGTGTAGAATTTTTTCGTTATTTTTCGTGTTTTTAGTTTTTTACTATAATTAAATCAACAATGTCACAAAATTCCAGAATATTTTAACATAATTTAAATTTTAATATTAAATTAAGAGCGCACCGAAATCAAAATTTCTAAATCTTAAAAGCAATGGTGTGGAATTTTTTTGTTATTTTTTCTGTCTTTACTTACTGTAATTTAATAGTATAAGATAATATCAGAATTTCACAAAATTCCATAATATTTAAACATAATTTAATTTTATTAAAAGTATTAAGGGGTCTTGCCACTGAGGAAGCCTAAAAATAAACCAACATTTGCACAATTTTTTTAGATTATATAATAGATAAAAAAAAGTCAAAAAAGAGTGTACCGAATGCTTGAATAGGTTAGAAAGGAATTTCTTGGCCGAAAAGGAAGAATACGAAGAAGCAATGAAACAGTTGAATTTCTTTTATTGTTCCACTACGACTAAATTACACGGAGGGGCAAAACCATAACAAAGTGAAGTAACACCAGAAAGTTGCGATCTGCAAGCGGCCAAAACTTTTGATTTTGAATAAAATTTTCAAGTACTTTTGACTGAAAGGTCCACTGTGTCTAATATGGATTCATTGGTAAATTTCGTCTTGTAAACCCTGGTTAAATATGTAGCTGTATTTTTTTCTATTAGTTGCCAATTTTAGTTTTTCTTTCTTTTTTAATATAATGGTAAAGTACAAAGGCCCTGGTAAGCAAAATGGAAGAAGCTCCTATGAGGTGACTAGCACTTCAAAATTCAAGAAAGTTAAATTAATTAAAAGGACGTATTTTTGAACTTTAATTTAATTAAATGGTCAGGAAAAAGTTTCAAATATCAATTAAGTGAATTAAAAAGAAAAATCAAAATGTATATAAGCGTTTTAAAGAGAGACGAATTGTATTTCCAATAATAAAGTTTTCAGCTTTTGTATTACAAGCACAAGTTACCCTGAGTAGGGATTATTCTATTTAAAAGTTCTCAAACACCTGCGAAATCTCGTTATAAATTATTTCACAATAAAAAACTGTTGTAATATGTAATTCCTGAGAAAAATCGACTTTGGATTGTTTAGGCTTGCCGTATATTCAACGCAGTGAAGCATACTGTGATTTTTTCAGCACAGTCGCCGAGTCTCACACCGGCAGTTTATTTATAGAAATCCGATAATAATCGAAATTGTTAACTTACCTCTAAAGCTAGAAACGTTGCCAAAAGGAAATAGGAGATAATAATCAGGTACACCTCATTCATAGCGGGCCGTGATAAAATCGTCAAAAGAACTGAAACAGACAGCATTTGAATAGGTCCTAAAATAAACAACAAAAATACTTACTTCCATAAATAACAATACAAGTTCCGCAAGTACATAGAAATCCCAAAAGTTTTCCCTGTTGTTCAACTAATATTATGTATTTGCTTTTTGTCAAAAAATCGACACAGATAATAACAAAAAGGCATAAACAGAATATCAATAAAAGTGATATTAGACTTGTCATATTGCTTTGATTCATCTTAAGAAAATATCTTTGATATAGCATTTCCACCTAAAAAAAAATTTTTAACAGGAATTAAGGAAGTCCGAAAACGGACAATGGGTGTTTTTTTAACCAAAGTCCGAAATTAAATGTTTCTTTGAACACACGACCTAACCTAGGATTGAGCAAATATGTTGAAAACCGTTTTAGGACTTTTCGTCTAACAGAAAAAAATTTAAAAGCTATCAACTAATTCTCATGAACTTGTCAGCTTTTAGAAGTTTTTTAAAAAGTTAGAGACTTATTTTGAAAGGAAATAAAGTAGAAACTGTAAACTTGTGACTTTAGTAAATTATTAATTAACGAACACGAAGTAGGACCACTAATCCATCTTCTAATCAAAGCAATATCCGCAGGGACCTTAAGCCGACCCTGTTAACAAATTAAATAAACGCAAGTCAATCCAATCCAATCTTGCACTTAAAATTCTACCTAGTTTCGACCTTTATTGTATTTGTTAAACTAAAATTAAATTAGGATTATTAAATCATGGCCGTAATTGAAGACGAAGTTCGTTGTTAATACAACAAATTTGTTTTCATAATCGACACTCCATTTCCATGGGCATAAAAAATTCACAAGGAAAAAAAAGTTAGTTCTTCTTTTTAAATAAATAAAACGAACGAATTTAATAAAAGTCTAAAAAAAGCGTTAATATTATTTTTATCAATTAGAAAATCTTGAAATTTGGGATTAAACACGAATATTTGATTTATTCGTGCCTGTTGTTGAAAGCTCGAATTAATATTTTATTAGTAGTAACTCTGAATTTTAACCCTAACAAATTTGAAGAATTTATAATATTCAAACTCGAAACGTTAATTAAAAAAATTAACAAATAAAACATTTTTTATCGATTCCTTAAATTTTTTATGAAATGTTAGAACGCAGATTAAAATTTCATGAATTACGAAGCATGAAATTATTTTTAAAAGTACCAAAGAGGGCTTGAAGTTTACGAACAAATTTTGTTACTAAAAATAGCAAAATAAATGCTCCTGCGGTTAAAGCAAAATTAGAACCGGATTTAGGGTCAGGCAACCCCGGGGACGGCGTTTATGCCCAAATCCAAAGTGAAACTACACAAAATAAAAGTTTCCTCCAAATTAATTTTTAAATGCTTTCCGTGGTGGTGGGAAATGTTTTACTAAGCAGCAACGTGTAAACTACTGCAGCCGGTTACATAATAAACTCTCAACAGAATACTAAAATGCGATCTTGTAATGTTTTATGTAAAATGAACTTTACGTAAAGATGTTCTTTAGTAGGACGCAACGGTCGGACTTTCTACTTTGCACTACTTCACATTTCAGTTTACATTACAAAAAAATACATAAAACCGAGCAGTAAAAGCTATCACAACTTTTGACTCGGCCTACGGCCTCGTTATGTGCAGTTTAACTGACCGGACCAGTTGTTAAATTCAAATCATTTCATTAACGTTGACATCTACCACCTATGTAACTGAAATTGAATTTTGGTATCGATGAACGGCTTTGCCCGTCATTCGGACGTGGATTCACCGTCTAACGCTGTCAATTTCAATTTCTAAAACGTCAATTGTAACAGATTTTTCTACAATTTGTTTATTGTAATTTTTATTTTAAATATTAATAGACGTCCGGAAGGTGACTGTTCGTCGCTTATCAATTTAAAGCATCCAAATTGATCGATTTTGAATTTACAACAAAACTAAGACCAAAGGTCAAGAGTTTTTTTCTTAAAAAGGTTAGATTAATTTCCTCCTTCTTGGTCGTTTTACCCTAAAGAAGTTTTAGTTGAACCATTTTACAAAGGCTTTTTATGGCAGATTACACCCCGGTGGTTTGCCATTGCCTGCTTAGGGGAAACCGCCAGAATAAGGCTCTTACTTCACCCGGAGTCAAACCGAATTTGACTCCGACTCCGAGTTTGACACAAAGATAAACTGTCAATTTCAACTTCTTTTAGTAGATCCCCCAGGGAACGGGACGGGAAGGGAGGAACGCGTATTTTAATACATAAATTGATTCAAAATTTTTATGCATTTATTCGCTCTAGTAAACAAAACCGTGCTGTATTTTTTTTGCTTTGAAGTTTTATTTTATTATGCAGTCTTTAATTAAAACAATTGAATTTTTTAAGTGGAAAAATCAGCGGTCTGAAATATAAAATTTTTACCTGTGGGTCGTTAAATTGTGGAGTGGTGCATAAATTATAAAAAAATTCTTTAAATTTTGAAAGCGTCGACTTTTTAATAACCGTTGATTCTCCAACGAGTTGTTGAATTTCCGAAAAGTCTTTTTCGGAAGGGGAAGATCGAAGTGTTCCATTTTCTCCAGATTTTGTATTTCCGGTGACCTGTAATTTGTTTATTGAGACCGACACTGTGGTATTTTAAAATGAAATCTTACGGCAATTAAACTAGAAGTTTTACTAGAATTAAAGTGTTCAATAACTTGCCAGTTACTTTTCTTAGTTTCTTCCGGGAGAGGACTCGAAGAAGGTGAAAAATGAGTTAACGGTTCCCCAATTATGTCGTTTTTATCGGAACGGGCATGATGCCTCAAACTTGTCCAACGTCTTCCACAATTTCTTTTAATTGTTGAGTCCTGCAACAAATTACGTATTTGATTTTTAGACATCAATAGAATAACATCACAAATAATTAATTTATAAAGTCAAACTTGATTTGATTTTGAAAATAATGCATTTACTTGCTTAAAATTTTGATTTGCCATCAAGCCAGGGTTGATTTGTTTATTTGTTTAATTTTAAATCGAAAATCAGCCTCATCAACTTATAATTTCTGATCATATTTACAATAGAAAATGAAAAGGTAATTATAATAGTTACAGGTTTACATGCAATTTCAAGCAGGGTCTGCCGAAGTCTGAAAAAATCTTTTCAAGCTTATTTATCCATAATGTTAATAAACCAGCTCTCGATATAGTGCGGAGGCAAGACCGTGGTTTTAAAAAGAGTAACTTAGAGGAAAACTCCAATAAAACGCAAAAAAAATAAAAGTGCTTTTAAATGATAACAAAATTTAAGAGCTGCAGGGTAGCACAGAAGATTTTAAGTTTAAAATTACCACACAAATTAAATCTAATTTGGACGTTATGTTGTTTGAAGTATGACAATGTTAATGATCTTTATTGGTACTACCAACCTTTAAAATTAAAATAATCAAACTAACTAAATCTGGTTTTATAATGACTTTGTTATAAACTCACAGTAGAAAAGTTGTTTAGGAACTGCCAAAAAAAAAATTTAACTTTTCAGTAAATTCAATTCATTTTCAGATTTTAACAAAAAGTAGTATAAAAGTTAAGCTTTTAATACGCTTATACAAAAAAACTTCGTAATATTTTTGTGTAGTTATTATTTATAATACCCGTTCGGTATTAAATTTGCAAAAAATTAGGATTGTGTTCAAAATATTGTTAAATTTATTTACCAGTGCAATCACAACATATTAAAACTGCAAATTTAATTAAAACAAAAATTATGCTTATTTTAGTTGCTTTAATTGAAATTTTAATTAATTTCAACATCAAAAGGATATTTTGTCAGAAATATTTTACTAAATGGTAGACGGAAAGGATCCGTTGTAACTAAAAAATTCTAATTAAAGAGGTATACAATATATCACATTCTCATAATCGTGATGTGCTTCAGAACGGTTCAAAGGAAATATTTGTAGCGGTACAGTGCTGGGTATTTATTATGGCATACTTGGTAAACTCTAGTGCATTGATTAAAACGTAGTGCTTCTTTATAACGTTTAAAAAACTGAGGAGTTAATTAGAATAGGTCACGATTTTTTGATGCACGAAACATCTAATTAATTAAATTTTAATTAACATAAAGAAAGGACTCACCGTGTCATGCTTACGATTCTCCTTTAAACTAAATCTGTGCATCCATTGTTTCTTATCACTTTCCGTGCTTAAAGACTTTAACATGAGGTTTTTTTCTTGTAGTAATTATTTTCCCAAAACTTCTAATCTTCGTACAAGCATTTCATGTTTCTGGATCTAAAACAAAAATTTTCATTTTATTTGTCGAAATTATTGTAGGTATAATCAGAATGTTTGTTATTAGGCCATTCCTTATTCATAACCTGGACTTCAGGGACGAAGTCTTCTGAAGCGTAATAAATTTAATGCGATAACCAAATTATTAGTTTGCAAATTTGCTGTTATTAAGTGAGATTCGCAATTAAACTTGTCTAAAATTTAAATAAATTTGAAATTCCAATTAATTACTAAAATATTGCTATAAAAGAAGAATTTTATTTTAAAAGTTTTTTTAAGTTGGCTTAATGTATTTTTGACTTTTATATACCGCAATATCCGGAAGGATAATTGATAGGATCTGAATCTAGAATAAGTTTAATTTACCTGGTGTCCTGTGGGAAAATTTCCCTAGGTTACATTAGTATTTCTAAATAATTAAATTTAAGAGTTAAAATTTAACGTTAGGTGTAAAACAATTTAGTTTTATAAATTTGCGTTACCTCCCAATTACAGGTAACTCAGGTAAGAATGTGTAACGACCTTATTATTTCTAAATGAGCAAAAATTAAAATCAATTGTCCAAATATAAATATTCCGATACTTGGGAATGCGGGGTACGAACATCAGGTGGCCATCGAGGGACTGGAGTAAACTGAGTGTTTAGTGATTTGTGATAAGTTTTTTTTTTTAACTAATTACAGCAATTTAGAGATAAATGAAAATGTCCGATTACATTTTTTTTTTAGTAAAAACCAATAAATAAATGTAAAAACTTACATTGATGCCTTCAAATGATGTCAGGTTTGTTTAACCAATAATCAATTACTAATACAAGTTTAATGATGAATCAAAAAGCTTAGTGTTGCGGTTAATCATTTAAATTTTGCTATCGTGGTGATTTCATCATTAAAAAATTCAAACTCGAAACAATTGAGTTTGAAAATAATTTATATGAAATTAAAGCGTTTTAGTCTTTTAGTCCAAGAGCCCGTGAATATTTTTGTTATCCTTAAAAGGTACAATTAGCAGTTTACAATGGTAAGGCTGATTTTTGTTGAAAAAATAGCATTTTAACAACAATTGGTTATTTTTCATCTGTTAATCTCACTTACCTCTTTGCAAAGCATTTAAAGGGCAATTTAAGCGGTACACGTACCGATTCGCTAGTTTTTTTATCTACGTAATTTTTAAATTAAGTAAAATTTTACATTATTTTAACGAAAATAGAATAATTAAAGAGCTTATCATATAACACTAGGTAATTAATTTTTTGTTAGGAGGGAGGGTTTAAATCCGTTCACTAATTTTTTAAAACGGGTCCACGTAATCACTCATGCTTTAAATTCTGCATTATATAAATTTATTGTCAACATTTCATACGAGACACATAGTACTACCTGGTAATTTGCTTCTCAAGGCAGTTGTGTATTTTGCCTGAACAAATATTTAAAGTATGACTATAATATTTTGTGTAATTATCACTTGGACTACAAAATTTTGTTTTACATGATCTCATATTAAATTATACTTATGAGCAAATTAAAATATGTTCTACACACCGCTCAAGAGTAAATAAACGATTGTTTACAACTCAGTCTGAATTTGTATCAAAAGGTCGATTGCACCAAAGCCATTTAAAAATTTAAACTGAACTACCACTATTTTAAATTGTAAACTTTGAAACGTTACAAACGACCAAATCTAAGATTGTGTAAATTCGAAACGTTCAAAGTTCAAATTTATAAAAAAAACGACCACTGGTCGTTTTCGGACTTTGGGCCATACACAAAACAGAACAAAAGTTACATTTCATTTAGAAGGGTAATTAATAAGAATTGTCGTGTAAAATTTTATAAGCTTTCAATTAAATTAAGTAATTGCTTTTCAACAGAATTTTAATCTCTTAAGTTAATAAAGTTTTAGTCATAAATATTTCAGTAATATTCTTAAGCTTAAAAATCTTCCAACTCAAAAATTGCACTGCTTTCACTGGTTTTCGTATTCAGAAAAACATTAATGTGTTTTCTAATTTGCGTTTGTGGAAACTTTCTTAAAGTTTGGAGCGTTTGTTTTAGTTATTTTAACAAAGCATCTCGTTAAAAATATACACTCGAGTTTCTTGGTTATGGTAGAAACTTGGGACTAACGAGAATATTTTTAAATTTTAATAACTTGAAAATTCGAAAACACGGAAATGTAATTTTGTAATTTCGATCATGCACGAAAAATAATAATTTTTCTTATGCAAATTCAAATTACGCGCTTTTATTTGGCATAAAATACAAACACAGTTTTCAGATTTTTTTTTAATCTATTAACCTCAGTTTAACACAAAGAGAGCTTTTTTTCAGGCGTTTTAGCATTCCTGTATTTTAATTTTCTATCAATTTGTTTTGCAATACCTCTTGAAGATTTCCTTTGTGGAAAGCGACGTCTCAGGTGAAACGTTACGTAAAGCGATTGAGTAGTTTTAATAATATTGGAAAATTAGTAAAGCAAAGCAGTTTAATTTTTATTGCACAATAGAAGCAATTAAGCTGAAATCGACAAGAATACGTAAAATGAAATTTTCAGATGCCAGGAAAATTGTTTTCCAAATTGAAAATTTATGAAAACTTATTTTCGCTATTTACACAAATGAAATTCTTTTGTGTTATTATGACGATAAAAGTGGTTATTATCATACTTTTTGAATCTATTCGGAAAACTGCTTAAAATTTTAAGTAGTTTTTCAGAACAAAACTAATCACTGATCAACACAAAAATTATTTTTCAAATTATCGATAAGATGTTATGTGTTCTTTGATATCCAATCAAGAGTTTTAATAAGAAAAAAGCGATTTACCATGGAATTGATGCGCATGAATGGGTTAAAGAGATGTATTTAAGCAAAATCGTCGTGTGTTTGATGTCTTCTCAGTTTTATTTTTAATATTAATATTATTTGTCTTATCAAAAAAAATTTGACGTAGGACAAAGAGGAAGAAAAATAAATAAGGAATTTATAAATAGAGTAAAAATTTACAATAAATTGAAGAGTAGAATTACTATAATTAGAATAAAGAAAAAAATTAATTAGATGTTTAATATTCTGCATGTACTAATTCCAAAATAATTCGCAATTTCTAATTTGCTGTGACTGTGTATTATAATAATATTGCGTGGGTTCAAACAAATAGATGGCTTGTCACTTTATTAAATGAGACTACAAGGAGACAAAATTAATGTGAATAACATTTGCATTATAAATTACATAATGTTTAACAAACTTTAATTACCTTATTGTTAATTTACAACATACTACCGAAATATTGTGTTTACATTAACCGAGAAACATTTACTTAACTGGATTATCTTATTACGCTGTACAAATTAATATGTAATTACTTTCAAAGACATCGCAATTTGTGGCAGACTTTCACATTTCGATAGATAATAAATTGATAATAATACTTAATTTTTTTTTAATAAGTTAAAGAAAGTATTTTGAAAAATAAACGCAAAGCTATCGCTGCCATGAAAAACGGAGACACTGAGATCGTTGTCTTCGACATAATCCCCCCCCCCCCAAAGTTCTCCCCATCGAACTTTTGTGGTTCGTATGACAACCTAAACCGCAAAAAACGAGAGTAATTGGAAGCTATTGATTGAAGGTGCCGCAAAGAACTCCTTTCAGAACCACACCGACCATAACTTCAGCATAACCACAAAGTCATCAAGAGGTCATGGTTAGAAAGACTGCGACAACAAAGCATCTGTGTGTCTTTGCAAAGCAGTGCGGAAGCAAAAACCGCAAAGTCAACGCAAAGTACCTGAAACCTGTAAACTCACTTCCCCCTTTACTTCAGTTTTTGCAGTCCAACCTGCACACTTTCAAAAAAGCCCCAAACCTTTTTGAGAGTCAATGAAAATCTGCGTAGCTTTCCTGTTTCAAAAGATAAAGGAAAAATGAGCAGGAGATGATTATGTGTGAGTCATGAGATAAAATCATCTATAGCTAACCCCCTGACTAACTCCAGTCAGAGTCCAGCAGTACTTGAATTGATTATCCCTCAGATCTAAACTCCCGTAGAGAGAAACAGCAGTAAAAGCCCCCAACACCGACGGCGTGCCAAAAGAAGTCCTCGCAAGCTTGGATTTCTATCCATTTAAGATACAAGACCCGAATGGCTTTAGGGGGAAAGTTCCAGGTTCGTACTTAGTGATCAACAGCTCTAAAAGCACTGAGGACTACGTTCCAATTTTGTTTTGAAAGCATGATCCTTTTAGATCCAGATGTTTCAAAGAAGATCCGTGAACACTCTTAGAAATTTTACTTGGCAAACTCAAATTTAAAGCTGTCGTTCATGGAACCCACTAAGGTTTTAACCTCCCGCGTCTTGGAAAGTCTCTTTGTCATGGGTTAAAGCCGTTGCCCTTTAGATGTCTGTTTAAGATCAAATTCCTCCACATGAGCTGATCATGACCTAAGAGTACAAAAGTCCAGAACTCCAGAGCTGACCTTCTGCATCATGGAAGTAATAGATTAAGTTTATTAGCCCATTTGCAGAATGCAGAATTTAATTGGCTATGCAAATTGCCAGGACTGATGTCCCATACCTGCGCTCTGAAGAGCGTGACGCATAAAGCGTCTCGTAGATGTTTAAGAATGTTTCTCTTCGAAAAATAGCGCTAGGCTAAGTCGTGTTTGTTTAGCCCATTTAGACGCAAAATCCATCGCAAGTTTGCAAGTTGCTATCCTTTGCCCTCCTTGATGACCTAACATTTAATGACTGACCTCCTGAACCATGGAATTCACGGTTTAAGGTCGATAGCTCTTTGGATCGTCCTAGTTTCTATCTCATCCAAATATTTTACGTCATGAACTGGTCATAGGTTAAAGTCGTCGCTCCTTCGGGTAGTGCGGAAAAATCGTTTACCTTGGTGCTGATTTTTTGCAGCATTACTATGCCAAAATAATGGATGTATTATCGGGAAAAAGAAAGCAGCGGTAAAAAAAGAAGCCATTGCATGCTTGAACAAACACGTAGGAGGATAAAACCAGAAAGAACCATCAAGGTTTGACAAACAAGCTCGAGAAATTAATATCCAAATGCGGATTTTTACGGCTAAGGGTAGAGGGTTAAGGTAATTAATTATTGCTGCAATATTTTGCAATGTACAAATTGGTTATTAATTTTTAATAATTTTAATGTCATTTCATTGTGAACGAATTTAACTAAATTATTATAATTCGTTTACTTCCGGTCCAATTAAATCTGTCAATGAATTTAACATCGCTTCTGTTTATTAATTATTATGTTCTCTGTAATTTAGTATTATTGTTTAATTAATCTCGATGCATATCTGCTGATATCGGTTAATTAATTTCAAAATCCATTACATGGCAATGTGCAATTTAGCTTTGTGCTTCAGTCGTTTGTATTAAGTAGACTAAACACAATCACATGAAGATTTGCGGTTGTTGAGCATTCTGCAAAAATATTTAGAATTTGTTATTTTCTAGGCTAGGTTAGCTGACCACTTAACGGAAACGTAGTTTAGTTATGCAGAAAATGAGAGCGGGAAATTTGAAAATTAGTTGCAATATTACAAAAATCTATAAATTAAAATTTTAAATTTTGTGGCATTACAAATATCAGTTTTTGACTTAGCGTTGATTTTGTAGTAATAACTTCTTGAGAAGTTTAATTTTTAATTCGGTTTTTATACGTGATTTTCACCCTGCCACGTGACCTAAAAAAATTTGTATAACGCTTAATTAGATATCTAATTCATTGCTGAATCATTTAAAATTTCTTTAAAAAATAAATTCCTTTGGTAGCTAAATTGGAACGGTGACGCTTTTACCTCTTTCCAATTTCCTTCTGCTATTCAAAAGTTTTTTAGATGATTTTTAAATTTTATTTTTCAGGCGGTTTTAGTTACTCAATTCTATTTGGTGTTATGAAATACACCGCGGTAGTAATATTTTCTTTACGCTTTTCACTAATGATAAAATTTAGTAGGTACTTTGATAGATTTCAGTTTCTAATATACGAATAAGTTCGGTGAGATCATAAATTTCCCATTGATGTCTTTTCTGGATTAACGTGTCTCAATTTAGTGTTAAGAAAGTCAGCGTTTCTCAAACTTGGATTGTCGTTCCATTATAACTAAAAATACTAGCAAACAAACAAAAAATCTAAAAATAAAACTAATTTAGTATCAAACTTAAATTTATTATCTCAATTATTTCCTGCGTAGCTTAAAGCTCGAGTTATCAGTTATTCGATATCCAATTTATTATTTATTTTATTATTTTATCTAATTTTGTATTGCCTTAATCATAGGTTTATGTATTTACTATATTGAAATAATACACAGTTTATAAAGAACACAATTTTCTGCCCGAATTTAATGCTAAATCAATATTCGTTTGGTTTGAGTTTAATATTTGAGTTACAAATTGTGCCCTTAGAGTTTTGCCGGAAAACCACAAGAGTTTAAAAAATATGAATTTAAAATCGAAAAATTAAACATAGAATACGCCAAAACGAAATCGAGTTCGCTGAAGCTTAAGAATCACCTTCATTAGATTGAGCAAATGTGAAAAAATACGATGTTGTGGTGAAAAAGAAAACCAAACGTGAAAAACACTCTCGAAAAGTGTAGATAAATATTTTATTTTCTTACAAAAAATAAAATTATTAAAAGTTTTATATTTGATGCAATAAATATTTTGTTGTTGACAAGAAGAACAAAAGAATTGTTAATATTTAGGAAATAAATTATAATGTACAACTTGAAAGCAGAGTTTTTCACGCGACTGACCCGCAATATAAAAATTTAAATTTTAACGCTCATTTAAACTTTGAAAAGTAAGATTTAATCATTTTTAATGAGCACTTTTATTTTTTATTATACAGCGTTTAAAAATAAAATAGGGGTGTGATTCTATTTATGTTGGTTTTGTCGATAATCTAAAATTACATATTGTGAAAGTTTTTCTATTCAAATATTGAGTGAGTTGCATGTCACGTTTAGATTTAAATAATTCTAATGTATTTAGTTTTCCCGAGCGAAGAAAAGTTTTCCTTTTATTAAACTTTACACTCAAAGGACTAGGTATTGAAGTATTTGCAGAAATCTTATTGCAAATCGGTCGTTGAACCTATTATGAAATACAGTTCATATTTTAAAAATGAAACGATTTTACTATTTTTATTTAATATCTAAATACGCTTTTAGATAAATAGGTAGATTTTCTTCAATAAATCGTTTTATTTGCGAATCAATCCGTAGGATGAGAAGTAAGCAAGCTTTACATGCTTAACTAAGATTTTCTTGTTTCTTTACAGTTTTCTCAATTTTATTTGATTTATTTTTCAGCAAAAAGACGTAAAAGTAAAATGGACATGTAATTACTTCATATGTTATTCAATATAATCCTCTCAAACGATTTATGTGTGCTGTGTAAATTGTACAGTTAAATTTTATAGAATAATTCACCCAGTGCAAAAATAATTTATTTTTTGTGCTAATTTATTTGTCTCGTAATGCAATAGTTTCCTAAGTTTATGTTATTACGCCCCCCTTAGAAAAAAATCTGATCTTTTATTTCATAAAATAATACATACATTTTTAAATGGCTAAAGATGCATTAATATAACAATTAATCAAATAAAAACGTTTTCTGTAATCATAAAAATAAACTTTTTAAATGTTAGATGTAAAATGTTAAGTGTTAAAATATTCAGTATAAAGCGACAATAATTTATTATATTAACAAAGTTTCCAAAATTTTAAACAACATTTTTATAGCTTACCGCTCTCAGTAGCCATTTCTTAAGCGCTTAGAATTTTTTCAATATTTTTTCAAAATTTGCAAGTATAGCATTAATACTTTTATCAAGTTTTAAAATTTTCAAACAACATTTATGTTGTTAGCTCCCCCCACCCTCTAAAATTACCTTTTTTGATTATAATTTTTAATTATTTTTGCTATATTCACAAAAATAGCACTAATGTATTTACCAAGTTTTAACAATTTTAAACAAAATTTTTGAAACGCCGGAATTGGGCGTGGAGATGGTGGCGTACCGATTTGAGGCAAAAAATGAACAAGCAGGCTTATATAACCTATATAATAGAAGAAAAAAAAACACTTAAAAAGTCAAATAAAATTAAGTGTAATAAAGTGTATGTTCTTAAAAAAAATTTTTCTAGCCAGAAAGTACTTTAAAAAGTAAACAATCCAAAAACCAAAAAAGGCAAGTATTACCCTCAGCTGTCAGTTAGAAAAACTATGTTTTTTGTGAATTAAACTGGCGGTTTTATTAATTTTAAAAAGTCATCTTTTTACTTTTTTATGCTGAGACGTATGGACTCCCCCTCCCCCGATCTTAAGTTTCAGGCTCATTTCATCACAATTTAGAAAATCTAGCTGGCTTAGACACCTTAAAAATACCTAAAATTGAGTATTATATTAGATTGTTTTTAAAAAACCTCTAGCGACCTGGAGAATGCTGTCAAAATTAAACAATAAAAAAAAAACAAAAAGACAATTGACTATATCGATTAATGGATTAATCAAAAACAATCAAGCAATCGATTAATTAAAAATAACCAAACAATCGAAAATAATCAAGAACAATCAAACAATCGATCAATCGAAAACAATTGAACAATCGGAAATAATTTAATTATCAATTATTCTAACAATGATTATTTTTTGATTCCTTGATTGATCGATTGTTAAAATAACTAATTGTTCGATTATTTTCGATTAATCGATATTTTTTGATTAATCGATTGTTTTCAATTGATCGATTGTTTAATTATTTTTCATGACTATTTTCGATTAATTGATTGTTTGATTAATCGATTGATTTTGATTAATCAATTAATTGATTATTTGATTAACATTTTATTTCAAAAATATTAATAGATCATTGATTAATCGATTTGTATTTAAACACTAATTATTAATTTTCAATATCTCCGCGTTGATTAATTAAAAACAACAAAAAATAAACAATCGATTAATTAAAAATAATCAAACAATCGATTAATCAAAAACAATTGAACAATCAGAAATAATTTAATTATCAATTATTATAACAATGATTATTTTTTGATTACTTGATTACTTGATTGTTAGAATAACTAATTGTTCGATTAATTTCGATTAATCGATAGTTTTTGATTAATCAATTGTTTTCAATTAATCGATTGCTTTTGATTAATCAATTAATCGATTATTTGATTAACAACAACAAAAAACAATCGATTTTATCGGATAATGGATTAATCGAAAACAATCAAGCAATCGATTAATTAAAAATAATCAAACAATCGATAATAATAGAACAATTAATTAATCGAAAATAACCAAGAACAATCAAACAATCGATTAATCGAAAACAATTGAACAATCGGAAATAATTTAATTATCAATTATTCTAACAATGATTATTTTTTCATTACTTGATTGATTGATTGTTAAAATAACTAATTGTTCGATTAATTTTGATTTATCGAAATTTTTTGATTAATCGATTGTTTTGAATTAATTGATTGTTTAATTATTTTTTATTATTTCTTTCGATTAATTGATTGTTTGATGAATCGATTGTTTTTGATTAATCAATTAATCGATTATTTGATTAACAGTTTATTTCTAAAATATTAATAGATCATCGATTAATCTATTAGTATTTAAACACCTTTTTATTAATTTTCAACATTTCCGCGTTGATTGATTAAAAAAAACAAAAGGTCAAAGATCAAGTGTTACAACCGAATATTCTGCCTCATTATTTTTTCATTGTTAAATAAAAAATGTGAAAGTTTATGTTAACGATGTTTTTAGCTGTATAAATAAATATTTAAGATTTAAAAAATAGGGGAGGGGTAGGCGGGCCGTAGCTAGGATTTAATTTTGGGGGAAGGGGCACTTGTAAAAAGTAAAATTTTTGGTGGTTTGTTTTCCGAGAACTTTTATTATTATAAACAAATTTTTTTTACTTAAAAACATTTTTTTTTGAACATTTTTGAGGAGGGGCACGTGCCCCCAGATAGTCCTCTTTAGCTACGGGTCTGGGAGAAGAGGTACTTTAAATTAATTTTTGAAAAAAATTGAAAAAAATCTGATTTTCAGAAATTTGCGTTTCAGCCATTCATGAAGGATTTAATTTACATCTAGTGCATAATCTTGACAAAGAATTTTATAATTTATGTGTCATATTAAATATTTTCTTGTTGATTAATTGCAACATTCTGTAGTTTGCGAAAGAAAGTAGAATTTCAAGTGATACTTTTTAATTTTTTTTTTTAATTGTATTTTTAAACAAAAATCTTGCAAGAACCGTATAAATAACCAAAAAAATTATAAATAATTATTAGCAGTGCTTATAATTTCTTACGGGAAAGTCAGTGGTTTCAAAAATTTTTCACGGGAGTTATTCAAATTCGCATACTATAACTTTTTGGTTAATATTATTGCATTTAAATGACTCTAAAGGTTAAACTATTCAAGATAAAAATATTCCATTGGAGACTTTTTGTAGGTAGTTTAATTTCTTATAAAATCACTGAAATTTTTTAATTTTTATACATTTTACAAGCAAAAGTTCGCGGAATTTTATAATTTTGTTGTTAATTATTTATTTTTCTTTTCTCTAAATATCTCAAAATTTTTCTATATAATTAAAAATTTGATTATAATATATCGGCGTATCTAAAAATTAAATTTACTTTGTTATCCAAACCTTTAACACCTCTTAGTTGTGCAGGTATTCGAATAAATAAAAGTTTTGATGTACGTCAAAGTTGCGTTTTAAAAAAGGGTGGCACACTTTGACGGTCGAAACGACGCAAATCGAATCACACGTTTTGATAAAATCCCTAATAATAACACCAAATGCGTTGTCCTATTGCCGTGAACTCTCTATTTGGCGCTGAAGGAGCAACTAATGAGCTGCTAAAATGTGAACGAATCAGCGAGTCACCGGAAGAAATTTATTTGCATAAAAACAAAAGAAATAATAAGAAATACGTACAGTATTTAAGTTTGATACATTTTTGAAATATTTTCCCCATTATCTACGGTAGACTGTACCTTTCAGCATCCCCTAGCTTATAACTACGCTCCTGAATGATAACAAAGATCCTTTTTATTTTTTTTATTTCGCTTATTTTTATCTAGAAATAAAAATAACCATAAGGCTTTAAAAACATAATAAAGTAACGAAAAAGTGGGAAGACAAGTGCACACTTTTAAATAGTAAGCAAAATATCAGCATACGAGAAACTTTTTACATAAAGGGTGCGTTCCACTTAAAGCCCACGACGACCACGGTCGTTCGTCAGTCCAATCAAATAACCGCTCTCGATCTTTAGTCCAATCAAAGAACCATGGGACCACGCTGCGGTCGTCGTGGGCTTTAAGTGGAACGCACCCAAAATTGACCCTATTGCGCCCCCGCTCCGCTCCGCTCTGGACGCAACCGGGTTATTTTGACTAACTCTATATTATGTGATTTTTAAAATTTTATAAGTAATGGCTTTTATAATTAATTGATTAGCAGTTATCACGGCACGGTTTTAACCATATTTAAAAAATTTTTAAACACGGATCTTTATTAATCATTTTAATTTAGATTGCAAATGCATTTTTTGTCATCGACAATTTATTAATATGTAACTACTGAAGTGCTTTATAACAATAAAACTGATTACTTAATTAAATGTTTCTACACAAAACAATTTTTTTTAATTTGATGTGGTGAATCCACTTTTCCTGTTAATTAATTTTCCGGTCCGAATATTCATTTACAAAAGCCGTTCCACATAATTTTTAATTACATTTTTTTATCATGAATTCTTTTTGTAAATTTAGACAGTTTCAGATATTTTAAAACTACGAATTAGAGTGCTCAAAATGTACGGCTTCAAGGCCGCACTTAAATTATTTTAATGCTAGTTTTTCATGTTAAAGAAAGTGTGGCACGCAATATTTATCCTCATTAGTTGGGAAATTATTCATTAGGTCGCTCTATTATGGTCGAAGTCTCTCCAAAATGAAGCAGAATGCCGAACAACTATGGCTTACTTTACAAGTATAGTTTCATTTCTTATAATTAAAGCCGAAGTCAAAACCAATCCTCCCGAATGAGGAGGTTCAACTTAAAGTAGTTTAATTATAAAGTTAAGTCTGCACCTTAACTTGCAATCACGTCTCATGGGTTTGTAGGAGTTTAACCTGAAGTCTTTCAACTTTGAAAGATTCTGAACTTGTTTTGACAGTTTCATGTTTAGCCATGTTGAAATAAGCCGTACGAACATTTTCTAAGTGAAGTTACGTGAACTAGTTATGGCTGAATGATTACATCATAGATGTAGTTTTACAATTTTTGCAAATAAATAATCGGTTCAATATTTACTTTAATATTTGAAAATAACTTGTTTAGTTTTGTTTGTGGTTTTAGAACGCCTGTATTAAGTAATTTGGTTGCTGTGTAAATGCGGTCAAAAATAAACAAAACTTTGAAAGCGTTTGGAAATTGTAACAATCAATATTTATTTTCTTTTGTTCAAATTTGATTTGCTGTGAAATGGAAATAACTCGGACCTTGACAACATAATAATAATATAATAAATTGCATAAAATTGGAGAACAGAATATCCCGTTGTTCTATTCAAGCGCGTCAGCGTTTTGTATCTGGATAATTGTGAATCCAAAATTCTCCCAAAAAAGAGAAGTAAAACACATCTAGATAACAAACTTTGAATTAAAATTTGTCTTGTCGCAAACATGGAACTCGTACAACAAAAAGTACAAGCTGCTTGAATTAAAAAAATTGAATAGCTTTAAAAGCCATAAAGATTAATTTATCAAAGCTTTCCTTTCAAAACTACAACAGAACGCAAAAAACGATAGTCCAACAAAAGCTGGATGTAATTGAAAGCACCGAAAAGGATTTAGCATAAATTATCACGTCGGCTTTGACACAACTTGTTCATTCTTCCTAAATTAAAAAAATTACCTTTTTTAGTTAAATAAGAAAATTCTACAGCTTACTTAAAAGCTGAGTACTTTTAAATTGCATTGTCGTAATCCTTTTTATAATTGGGTTAAAATTAAAATTCTCTGAATTAATTTAGCAAAATTTTTACTGCTGTTCATTCGCTTACAATAGCGTGTAACTCGAACTTGAGAAATAGCACAATGAGTTTTCATTAATTTCCTCTTACACGCGCTAAACTTAGAACACAAAACACGTAGGTATCTTAAATTTAATCATTTCAAATTAATGTTTTCAATTAACCAATTAAAGTATATTTTAATTCTACGAAACAATATCTTCTAACATTTTCCTTAAAGTAAATTAATTAAAATTTATAATAGCACTCTATATTTGTCCTAGTTGTATTCGGAAATTTAATTAATTATTGTATTTAGGAAGGTATATATACAAGATGTCGGCTCAAATTAAAATTATTCAATTGTTTCTGCATTACAAAATCGTAGAAAAAACAAATTCAGGTTGTTCAATTTTAAATTTTATACTGCAGCGGTAGAAAGTGCGCTAATTATTTGTTAAAAGATTCAACCATGATTCTTTTACCTAACTCAACTATTCCTAAAACCCCGCTCTTAAGACTACCGTTGCATTCACCCGTCTTCCTTCAGTTCAAGTAAACAAACATTTCTTTTTAAATTTTGGTGGCAGCGGTGGGAGGATTAGTCATATTTTAGTATTATTTAATCCAGCGGTTCTCAACATGTGGTAATCGTACCTTGCAATTATTAATAGCACACTTTTAAAAAACTCTATTTTTAATTTAAATTTTACTTGCGATTTAAAAGCTGACTGACAACTTCTGCAAGGCAACCAAAATTATTAGCAAGCATGTCACATAAATTATTCTACAATGTTAATGCAAATGAGTACAAAAACAGATTTTCCGAACGGAAGGAGATAATAGTTATATTTATACAAGTGCTGTAATGTATGTATTTTCAAACGTACTGTATTAATTTTCCGTCTCATTACTATGATTCGTTCCAAAAAGTTTACAAGATAATTAGTTAAAATAAGTTTAAATTTACTTTTTGGACTGTATTGAAATTCAAGAGCATTTAACCTATTTATTTTAACAGTATTGTAAGAAAACGCGTTTATTTTGCTACGTATTCATGTCTGTTTTGTAATCGATTTTGCAATTACTTCCAATAAATGCGACAATATGACAATAAAATAAATATGTTTTATGTGTTATTTATTACTTAAATTATAGGAAACAACATAAAAACTATTAAAAATGTACGTTGAATATATTAAAGTTGTTTATTAAGTGCTCTGCGATCAAAATTCTACAAATCTGTGTTATACCGACTTTAAAAATATGTTAAAAGAGCTATAAAACAGTAAACAAATTTTAAGTGTAAGCGATAAAAAAAATATTTAATTTAGCAAATAATGAAATGTTAATATTGTATTAGCAAAAAAAAAATACATAAAAAATAGCAAAAATAGTTCAAGGAAATTGTGTTTAAAAAAATGGAGAGGGTGTAAAAAGTAAATTTTGTGTAAATTAACAAATGAGTGCTCCATAAACTCGGTAAATAAATTTTTAACCTCTTCTTTCTTCATTTCACATTTTTTTCAACTCCATCTCTCCCCCCCCTCCATAAACAATTATTTTTATGGTTTCCAGTAAAACTCACGTTTGTACAGACCCGGTCTACCGTACTATTCACATTTTGCAAACTTACGAGTTTAAGGACGACCCAAAATGAGCACATATTAATTGTTATTGTAAAACTGGAAATTAAGGTCGAAATCTTAAAGCTAAGAAATTTTGAGGTTAAGAAAAGAAATTGTAATTGGCACTAGGGTCATTTTTTAGGACTGTAAAAAGTAAAGTTCATGTAAACTGAAAATTCTAAATTTTCAAAGCTATACAAGTTGGCATTTGGAATTTATGTATTTGCAGGTTTTTATAAAACTTGACAATTTTTAATTTTTTGACGGAAACATAAAATGTGATTTTCATCCCTCCTTTAAAACAGCCCTGTAGAGTAACTTGGAATATTTAAAATTTTTTTCCTGTTTATTACAAAATTTTAAATATTATATTAATATAATGTGAAAGCTTCAGTATTTTTAAGCAAATTGAATTTGTAGTCCATCCCTGAAAGCAACCCCTTAAAATAGCCTGGAATCCTTACAAACAGTTTTACTATTTTTTATGGATTGGTAATTATATTATTGGTATAAGTAGAATTTTTCAGAATTTTTAAACAAAATGTGTTTTTCATCCCTTCATAAAAGCAGTTCTGTCAAACAGCTCGAAATACTTTAAAAGCTTTTCACTAGTTTTAGTAAATTTTTAGTTGAAATATTCGTAAATTAAAAAACTTTAGAAATTTTAACTAAGAAAAACTTTTTTAGTATTTCTAAGGATTCGTAGGTGATTGGTAAAATTAGAAAGCTTAAAAAGTCTTAAATAAAATAATGTTTTATACTAACCCCCCCCCCCCCCCGACACTAGCCTAAAATATTAATTTTTTTTACTATTTTTGATTTATTTTTAAGTGCAATATTCGTAAAAAAGAGAATTTTAAAATTTTTAATCAAATTGGGTTTGTTACCCCTTTGTGAAAACAACCCTTTGATACTTAAACTAATTTTTAATTTGGTAAAATTTTAAAGTTTCTTAATTGTAAAACATAACATGTTCAATAGTTTGCGAAGGAAAGTAGAATTTCAGGTGATATTTTACTAACTTCATTTATATGATTTTGATTTGTTTTAATACAAAAATGTGTTTTTTATCCCTCAATACAAACAACCCTTCCCGGAAACCGGGCAATTTTAGAATTTTTTTACTATTTTAGCTTAATTTGCAGGTGTAATATTAGTAAAATCAGAAAGTTTCAGAATTTTTATACAAAACATCCTTTTCATCCCTTTTTGAAAACATCCCTTTGGAATAATTTGGATTACACAAAATTCTTTTAGTATTTTTGATGGACTTATTGAAGTAAAATTGTAAAATTAAATGTGTTTTCATCTCTTTTTTAATGCATCTTCTAGAGCAATCTGAAATATTTAAAATTATTTAAATATTTTTGAAAAATTACTAGGTATAATATTGGCAAAACTGAAAATTTTTGGGGTTTCTTAACAAAATGTGTTTTTTATCTCTCCCAAAAATCAGCCCTCAAAGCTACTCGAAATATTTAAAATTATTTTAATATTTTCAGATAGATCGGTAGACGGAATAAAAGTGAAATTAGTAAGTTTTACAATTTTTAAACAATGTGTGCTTTTCATCCCTTCCTAAAAAAAGCCCTTTAGAACAGAATAAATTACGTTGAATTATTTAAATATTTTTAATGGATTCTTAGGTGTAATTTCGGTAAAATGGGAAGGTTTTAGCATTTGAAAACAAAATGTGCTTTTCATCCCTATCAAAATCTACCCTCCAAAGCAGTCTGAAAAACTTATAAATTTTTAAATATTTTAGCTTGA
The DNA here is from genome assembly GCA_905340355.1 of Rhagonycha fulva. Lineage (NCBI taxonomy): Eukaryota > Metazoa > Arthropoda > Insecta > Coleoptera > Cantharidae > Rhagonycha > Rhagonycha fulva. The sequence goes on from HG996554.1 coordinate 117,683,522, forward strand.
TTTTCTGGTGTAGTATTAGTAAAATCAGGAAGTTTCAGAATTTTTAAATAAAATAATTTTTCATCCCTCTTTAAAAACACCTCTTAAAATCAGCTTGTATTATCCAAAATATTTTGACTATTTTTGATAAATTTGTAGGTATATTAGTGAATGTATTTTTATCCCTGTCTTAAAGCATCCCCCAGAGTACTCTGAAATATTAAAAATCATTTAAATATTTTTGATAGATTGCTAGGTATAATATTGGAAAAACTAGAAAGTTTCAGCATGTTTTTTTATTCCTCTCAAAAGTCACCCCCTGAAGCAACCTGAAATATTTAAAAATATTTTAATGTTTTATGAGGATCTATAAATAATGTCATAAAGGTTTAATTAGTAAGTTTTACAATTTCTAAACAATGTGTGTTTTTCAACCCTTTTTAAAAACAGCCCTCTAGAGCAGCGTAACCAATATCGAATTATTTCAACATTTTTAATGGATTCTTAGGTATAATTTTAACAAAATTGGAAAGTTTTAGTATTTTTAAACAAAATGTATGTTTTATCCCTTTTTTAAAACAACCCTACAGAGCAACTTAAAAAATTTAGAATTTTTTTAATATTTTAACTTGATATGCAGAAAAAACATTAGTAAAATTAGAAGGTTTTCGCATTTTTAAGAAAAAAATATGTTTTTCACCCCTCTTTAAAAATACCCCTTCTGAGCAGCCAGGGTTACTAAAAATTTTTTTTATTATTTTTGATGGATTTCTAAGTATAATATTGGTAAAATTGGAATATTTTGGAATTTTTAAACCAAATGTGATTTTCATCCCTTTCTAGAAACAACCCTTTACAGCAGCATAGAATGCTTTAAATTATTTTAATATTTTTTACGATTTGTTAGATGTCACAAAAAAATTGTAGTTAAAAGTAAAAAAATTTGTCTACAAATAGTAGTACAAATTGTGTGAAAATATAATAAAATTGTTCTCGTTTTTAGCACAATTTTAGTTATTTCTATCTCAATTTTACAATTTTATAGCACAAATTGTAATAAATTTTCACACAATTTGTATTTGTAGACAATTTAAATACAAATTGTTTTACTTTTTAGTACAATTTTTCTTTGTGAATATTGACAAAATTAAATACATATAGTTTCAAAATTCTGAGTGTTTTTTAGCTTTAAAAAAAAACAACCCTTCAGAGCTGCATGGAAATATTCAATATATTTTTACTTTTTTTGGTAGATAAAATTAGAAATTGCTTTTCACAGTCAAAACAATTTTGTGCACTTGCCTAAGATAAGTTTTTTGATAGTTTGATAATTTGTTAATCTTTTCTGCTACAATGCATAATTGAATTTCAATAATGGGGTGGTTTTTAGGGGTAATAAACCTAAATTTTGCTTAATAATTTTGAAACTTTGTAAAATAATAAAGAGTGAACTTGTTAATACAAGAAAAATATTAAAAAAATTTTAATTGTTAAGGGGGTTGCTTTTATGAAGTGAGAAATAAAAATAATGTTTAACTGTTTTGAAAATCTGCAAATATAGTAATATTAAACCTCAGAATACAGTAAAAATAATTAAAAAATTCTTAGATTTTTTAGTTAAAAGTGCTGCAGGTATATTATAAAAAATGATGATTTGGACAAGCAATGAACAGCTGGATAAAACATTTGAAGCATTATTTATCTGCTGTAATCGTAACTATTGAAAAAATTTACAGTATAATTTATTGTCGTCAATTACGAAGAGGAACCTGAAGATACTTAGTTAATTAGTAAGAATCTAAATTATAATTAATCATTTTACAGCAACATACACCGCGAATAATAATTAGTAGGTACAGTATAAATCTTTGAGCTTGGGTGGCACGTCATCCTAACCTAAATAATCAATCAGGATGCTTTCATTCGATGACGTAACATTCAATTAAAATTTTTTTTGATAGGTCGATTTAACCGCACTGCAGTTTATAAAAACAGACATCAGTTTGATTTTGGCTATTTCCTACTTGGGATTCCACGCTATCCATTAATATTGAAAACATTTTAAGAATTTATATTAAAAAACCAAACTCCGGGTAAATTATTAAGTTATGGTTGAGCGTTATAAATTATATAGACGATCGAATCAAAATGAATAATTAAATTTAGTACCTACCTACTACTTATACACGGTGATGTGTCAAAATTTAAATGATGCGAGAATTGTGAAGCAAATGTTTGGGTTCTTTCGGGGTCACCAATTAAACAAAATTTAATGAAGCTTTTGATATTATAAAGTACAAAAGTGAAAAATGGATTATTTTATCGGCTATCCTGCACATAATAAGAAACTTAACAATTAAATAATATTAATTTAGTGAATTTTATATTTTGTGAACGAATAAATGGGTCGTAGTCCATATATCGATAGATTTTTTGCAATATTGACAAGAATACGAATATTTTATTTAAAATTTTGTTTGAGTTATTTGGTTATAAATTTCCTTTTTGTACACAAAAGACGACTTTGTTTTTTAAAATTTTCACAAAGTGATCATCCATTTTCCCTACAGCAGAAAGATAAAATCTTTTGTTTGCGACGCTGCAAATAGAATATCAACAAGGGTAATAAAAGTCAATAATTCTTATATTCAGGAGAGGGTGGTGTATCACAGTATAAACAGGCTTATAGGAAACGATGTGTTTTATTATTAAAATATATTCGGTACAGTAAGTATCGATGTTGAGTGGAAACCAAGAATAATAATCTTCCGATGCCAATTAAATTTTCCCTACTTATCTGTTTACCAACTTTGAATATGAGACTTAATCGCTGGAGGCGAATCCAGCAAATGTGGTCAACCCTTACGTTCGATTTTCCTCTCATGTCTTGATTAATAGTCAAAACTTGATATTAAATTAATCACTACTTCGGTTATTCCACGTCCTAAAATTATTATTACTTATTAAATTGTATTTAAGAAATTCCGAACGTATCAAATTTTATTTTTACCTCAACCCTCTTTAAAATTTAATCAACTGTTCCGTCGACACTAAGGAAGGTATTGTATGATAATAAATGAATGTAAGATACATTTTCAATGGAAAATAGGGAGAAAAGTTAGTTCGCTTTCTATTCACTCGAGAACACGTTCAGTGCGTACTTATTATGAGGTGGTTAGTGTTTCAATATCCTTTTCAAATTTATTTACATAAAATTACAAAATTACAGCGACGCGACGCTTTCAATTTTCTAAAGTGTCCACTAGGAGTTCCAATTGAATCCGCGTCTATAAATAAAAATCCTTACCTAACTCTAAATGTGATTTCAATATTTTTCAAACCTTTTTCCTAAAGATGCATACCACATAATAATACAAATGAAAATTTGTGCAATAAAGTTATGAAAATTGAAAAACATTTTTTTCTGCATTTTTCCAGTTGTAATTTAAAAACTTGGTTGCATTTAAGAAAGCGTCAATTATAATTAAGTTTAGTAAATTGTCAATGATTTAAAAAAGTTATTTTTAACATTAGTGGATTAACGAGATTCCTACTAAGAGCGGCATTGCCAAAAGCGGTCATCCATCCAAGTGTGAATCACTAGTAACATCGTTTGGCCCTCGTAATCTGACAATTAAATGCATTTTATCTTTTAGTATTGCCCCGCTTTCTATTTTATTCCGAATTTAATTGAAGTCAAGATTTGATCAAGTCATTAAGTTTAAGTTAAACTACGAGTACTTGTTTAAGTTTCAAGAAGCAGACAGTACGTGACCAAGAGACATTAAGGCAACGTCGTCTTGGCAAAAACATTCAATACAATTTGAGGTTTAATTTCTGCAAATATCCGAAAAAAACTAATAGGTATTAAAAAATTTTCCGCTCAAGAAAATCGTACAGATGATAATATTTCATATAATAAAGAACATAACAGAGAAAATTTATTTTTAGAAAATTAATTCGAAACAATAGGACAGTGGTCAGTAAAACTTTGTTCAAATGGGTTTTCTTTTTGTTCTCAAAACTATTTTCCATACCAGTATTTGAACAAGGTAAAATAATTCATGTTGAAATAATTTCCTACATTGTAATTTTCCGCACCATCACAAAAAGATAATTGCATCGTTCGCTTTTAAAATTTATTAAATTTTTAAGTTGACCCTGGGAAGATAACATATTTTGCACCAGTGGAAAATTAACTTTTCAGTTCGTGCTTAGCTCTCTTCATATTCAATATAGCAATGCGAAATGCAAAGGTTTTGTTTTTGTTATTTAAATGAACACTCGAAATCGTCCTTTTGTATGATGGTTATAACTTTGCACTTAACATTAATACTATAAGTATGTAAATTCCGGAGATGTTTTATCAAAATTTTAGACGTTTTAAGCAAAGGGCCTGTACATTCATAAGTGTACATAAATCATCAACACTGACGACGTATACGAGAAAGGTTAGCTTGTGTTGCCTCGATTATATGGATTATGGAGAAGGTAGGTAATTTTATAATTTCCGTTGCAAGTGGTAGTATTTATAAATGGCGATAGAAATAAAAAAATAATAAAAACTCAAAATTTTAGAAATTTTTAAACGAACGTAAAAGAAAGTCGAATCAACCTCAACTTTCAACGGCGGTGCGTCACGTTTGCGATTAGGAAACCCATCGAATTTTCATTTTTATGCATTTTCAGAGGTTGAAAAACAAAGAATTAAAATTGGGAATGACAGTAAAACTTGTAAATATTTTAAAGTTGTATTCTAAAAACTGATAATATTCAAAAAATTATTTGGGGACAAAAAGACTTCAAGTTTCCACCCGAAGGTTAAGGCAGCTAAAATATGCATAGTTTGAAATTCCATCCCTTTAAAGTAAAAGATGAACTTTTGCAAAATATGATATTGGAAATTATAAAATTTTATCTATTAATGGAGTTTAAAATTAAATTCCACGTAATATAATATTATGCACATAAAACTTTTTAACTTCTAAACTAAATATTAATAAAATTTAATACTTTTTCCAGTACATTTAACACAAAATCAATTGGATTATTTAATGATTCCCATAAAATAGTTTTATATAGTTTTGAACGTGTCAAAAAAAACATAAGCAAAAAATTTCTTACAGTTGATTGGTGAACAGATAATGAATTTAGTTTTTCGGATGAGAAACTTTTCGTTTTGCATCAATCCTACAACCCACAAAATGATCAAAGTCAAAGTAAACTTAAAATACTATCAAGAAGAAATTATAAAAGCAATTCTTTTATCTAGGGCTTAAATTTTAGTTGAAATGATTATTATTACTGTTTTCAACCAGATAGAGCCCCATCTCATCCGCAAATGTAGTCAAAGATGCTTAATTTTTTAATTTAAAATAATCAAAATTTCAATACCTTGATGTTTTTAATTTTTGAAGTTTTATTAATTTGTCCTGTTATCCTAAGTGTTAACAAATTTACCTCGGCCTACGGTCTCCCATCACCACAACTTTCTTATTTTAATAATTAAAGGTATTCTACAAGAGGTACTTTACGAACAGATAAATACATTATAGGTGTTTCTATAGTATGTACTTGACGTAGCTATTGAGCCAAATCAGATGCGGTTTCTTTACCTGTAGTAATTTGATAGACCTAATGGAAAAAATGACTAACCTTGGAGCTGTTTGAGCTTTTGATGTTGAAAACTACACAAATCATTGGCTCTAAAGTGTTATATTAAGTAACTGTAAATCATTCAAATTCGGAAAGCGCTTATAAGTGACACAAAGTAGGAGGAGATTTCTAGCAAATTATTCCCAAATATCTTCTTAATGAATAACATAAAATGTCTTCCGTCTTAACTGGACATCAGAAAAGGCACCAATTACCCAAAACATCAAATTTAAATTTTCTACAAATTTAAAATACAGATTTTTAATTTTAATTGTTATTTTTACGATTTGAGACGGTCATTTGCCTTGCAGGTAACGCGATCAACTGCAAATGTAAGGTGCTGGGTTTAAATCCGGAAAAGGGCAACTTTTTTATGACTAGTCTCCGTGCTTCGGAAGGCACGTTAAGCCGGTGGTCCTCCTGGGTTAATGAATTGCCATCATTAACATAAAAACCAGGGTTACAGGCTCGTCTGGAGGCCAGTCTAGCAAACTACCTATCGGACGTTAAACAATTAATATGCTCAGAGATCTAGCACTGCGAAGGAAACCACGCAGATGTTGGAAATAAACAGTTCAACTGATCTATAGCAAAGTTAAAGAAGAAGAAGATTTTTACAATTTAACTGTTGATAAAACCATGATACATTAATAACTTTTACTTTAGAATTAAGCATAACGCAGTACGCAAACGCACAAAATTCGTTTTTGCACAACTTTTTTTAAAGAAATAAATTTGTTTTTCTACCTCATCATTATTCAATGTGATAAAGTAACCTAAACTTGATGCAACCGGGAGACCGCGAGGAGGTTAAAACTTATACCATTTTTTTTTAAATATATAGTAGCTATTATCTCAATCGCTTTTCTTATTTTTAATATACAAAATTAACAACATTTTTCAAGCAGGAAAAATAATATACACTCTTTTAATACTCCGGCTAGCAATGACTCTTATTTATTAATACTATAGGATGTAAATAAATGAACCAAATTGTGGTAAATCAGTGTATTAAACTCCTTATGATAAAGAGCAATTTTACTTTTTGATAAAAATACAATTTTGTACCTCAAAACTTCTTACATATTTTGACAACCGTCGGCACCCAACGCTGGAGTAAGGCTTGGGCCAAAGCTGTTTACCGTTGCTTTGCCAGTGCTCAGCTTAAGAATCGGCGTACAGTAAATGGCCAATGCTGAGCCAGTATTGGCTTAATACTTGCAACCAATCGTTGGCGGCCGATGTTTGAAACGACGTTGGGCCAAGGCTGTTTACCGTTGATTTGCCGGTACTCAGTCTAAGAATCGGTGTACAATGGATGGCCAATGCTGGGCCAGTATCAAATACCGTTACTTTGCCTGTAATCAGCACTGGACCAAAACTGGAAGCCAACGTTGCACCAACGCTGGCCGCCAACTGTAGAACTGAAGTTATCATTTCAGCATTGGACCAACGATCTACCAGGGGTGACCACCGTTGGGGCAATGCTGGGTTAATATTGAGCCTATTGTAAATATTTTCATGGGATAGCATTGTCAGATGACTAAACAGAAAGTGTAAAAAGAATTTTTGGTTAAACATACCCGCAAAAATTTTATGTTTCTTATTACACAATACTTAATTTTTTCACACAATAGTTCATATTTGATATAATTATCAAAAATTGTTTCTATTTTTTAAAGTGTCTGGGCTCTCTCCTAAAATGTAAAGAAATGGGCGTAAAACCGGGGGGTCTGGGGGGTATGGAATACCCCCCAGCACAAGAAAGTAATGAAAAGGCTTTTCAAAATTAATAACAAAACAAATTTAATCAAAAAAAAACATATTTTTCTTTATTATACCTGACCTCCCAAGCACCCCGGTTTTTGGATTGTTTACTTTTAAAAGTACCCTCTATGTCAGGAAAAAATATTTTCAAGAATATCAACCGAATTTTATCTCACTTTTAAGTATTTTTTTCTCGGGTGACTAAACCAATTAGATATCCTAAAATGTAAAAGAAACGGGGGTAAAACTGGGGGGTTATGAAATACTCTCCAGCATATAAAACTTTAAAAATAACTTTAAAAATTGATAAAACCGCAAAATTAATTCTAGAAAAAACATCTTTTCTTAATGGCTAGAGGGTATTCCATACCCCCCAGACCCCCCTGTTTTCCGATTGTTTACTTTTAAAAATACCCTCCAGATTTAGACAAGATTTTTTCATGACCTTACTTAATTTTACTTTATTTTAAAGCGCGATTTCTAAATTGTAAACCTTGTAAAACTTGCCTGTATAATTATAATACCTAATTAATGCTTTGCAGTACATACTGAAAAAATTTGTTTAATTTCGTATAATACGTTTCATACTGAATAAAATTTGAAGTTATTTGATTGTACATTCAAAATTCTCTAAATTGACCTCCATTTAAATCGAAATATTCTCTAAATTGAATTATTTATTTGGTACGTCAATCTAAATAGGATTTTGATTCTCACTCTCTAACTCGAATTCCCCCTAATTTGAACAAATTTTAATACATAATGAAAATTCGATTTAGAGAGTTTTGACTGTAGTACAAATTACTGTAAATTGTAGAAATTCTCAATTTGTAGCAAATATTTGTAAAAATTATAGTAATTAGTAGTACAATAACTAGTCATTATTTACTACAAAGTTTGCCTACAAATCTTTAATGAAAGATGTGGCTACAAATTTATACTGATCTTCATTCAACTACAAATTGTAGTACTTTCTGTTACAATAGTAGTACAAATTTGTGGTAACATAGGAATCGACTGTTGCAACATTCCAAAAAACTTCATTTTGCTTTTGTTGTTGGAAATGGCGATGGCTTAGTAGTTCCATAACAACTAAATTTTTACCCGTGCTACTATATTCGCTGTGTGCGTAGGTGTAGAGGGGATACGAAAATCGATCGAAGCGTTTGGAGTGGAAGGTAATAGAACTGAATTGGGACTTGCTTTATGTGATTACCATGGACTTAAAAGGATTATGACCCGCAACTCCCTACCTGAAAGCTTAAAATTTGCAGGCTTTTTATATGTCAAGAGTCCCAATTATTTTGTCTATTTGAGCCACCAGAGGGCAGCAAGAGCAACGCACACAGCGAATACAGGTTATTTCCTATTTATTGTAACACGGCAAAAGAAGGTGTAAAAATGACGACTGCGAAAGGTGTAGAATTTGCACAGACCTAAGCATCTATGGTGCTTTTATTTTTGATAAAACACCTGCGGTGCTTTGCTACATTGCAACCCAAATTTGAAAATTCAAATTTTTGCAGGAATTTTAATTTATGTAATCAATTCAAATTCAAATTCAGTGTTCTTATAGAAAAAAGTACTAAAAAGTGTCTCAAAATTAACGTAAGATTTGAATTTACCGCCATTTGTACAGTAAAGTGTTGCCAACTCAAAAAAAAACAATTCAACAGCTAAAAGTTTAGACTTAGTAAAAATAGAGCGTTACACGATGGAACAACGTGTCTTCATTATTGAACAATATTTCAAAAATAATGAAAGCTTGGCGGCCAGCCAGCCATCCCAGCCAGCCCAAAATCCACACCAAACAGTGACATGTTGTGGATGCATTTGTTTTTCAACAATCACATATGGATTCTCAGAACAGAACCCCAAAAGCGGCAATTTTGCCATACTGCCCGTAGAACAATTTAATTACTGCATGAGTCATTTCCAGGTCGTGCACTCTCTCGTTTTGGTGATCAGAATTGGCCCCCTAGATCGTGTGATTTACACCATTAGATTTCTTTTTATGGGGTTATTTGAAATCGCAGGTCTATGTCAACAAGCCCACAACCACCCGTGCACTGTAGAGGTCATTCGCCCGATGTGTTATTCTGTAAATAACCCTATCCTATGTACTTTACGATTCAATAAAAAAATAACAAACTAAAAACTATGTCTTCTATTTAATTCAAATCTTGCGTTAATTTTGAAACACATTTTGTAAATGGGGCATTCCACACCAAATCGACCACTTTTGAACCCGACCCCTTTTGATTTTCCTGAAATTTTTACATATTATACTATCTCATCAACAACAGTTCTGTGAATTTTTTCAAAATTTTTTACTCAACCCAAAAAAAGTTACGAATTTTTAGAAAAACTGCTGTTTTTTTTTTTCAAACGATTGTAACTATTTCAAAAATTGACTAATCGGAACGTTTTTTTTTGGTTTTGTTTGTCTTTAAACGTACTTTTCAGGAAAAAATACAAAAAAAATATTCAAACTTAGATTCTACAAAATTTTTCATTTTTTCGGAGAAAATCATTGATTTTTCAAATTTTGACACTTTTGATTTTTGATTTTTGTATTTCAAAAAAAACTCTGATTTATTCCGCGTATAACAACGCAAACCCCATAATAGGCCGACATTTCTTTCTATTTCTTTTGTTCAATTGAAAAATATTATTTGCGTAAAAATAAAACAAAATATTTTTTAATTAAACAAAAAAAATAGAAAAAAATTTTGGCCCTTTATGGGGTTTGCGTTGTTATACGCGGAATAAATCAAAGTTGTTTTTGAAATAAAAAAATCAAAAATCAAAAGTGGCAAAATTTGAAAAATTAATGATTTTCTCCGAAAAAATAAAAAATTTTGTAGAATCCAAGTTTGAATATTTTTTTTGTATTTTTTCCTGAAAAGTACGTTTAAAGACAAATAAAAACAAAAAAAAAGAACGTTTTGATTAGTCAATTTTTGAAAAAGTTACGATCGCTTGAAGAAAAAAACATCAGTTTTTCTAAAAATTCTTAACTTTGTAAACAATTTTGAAAAAATTTACAGAACTGTTTTTGATGGGATAGTATAATACGTAAAATCAGATGTGTAATTTTTTTCAAAATTTTTTACAAAGTTAAAAAGTTAAAATGATGTTTTTTTTTCTTCAAACAATCGTAACTATTTCAAAAATTAACTAATCAAGACGTTCTTTTTTTTTGTTTTTGTTCGTATTTAAACGTACTTTTCAGAAAAAAATACAAAAAAAATATTCAAACTTAGATTCTACAAAATTTTTTATTTTTTCGGAGAAAATCATTGATTTTTCAAATTTGTCTACTTTTAATTTTTGATTTTTTATTTCAAAAAAAACTTTTATTTATTTCTCGTATAACAACGCAAACCCCATAATGGGCCCACATTTCTTTCTATTTTTTTTATTGAATTAAAAAATATTTTGTTTTATTTTTACGCAAATAATATTTTTTAATTAAACAAAAGAAATAGAAAGAAAAGTCGGCCCATTATGGGGTTTGCGTTATTATACACGGAATAAATCAGATTTTTTTTTAAATAAAAAAATCAAAAATCAAAAGTGTCGAAATTTGAAAAATCAATGATTTTCTCCGAAAAAATGAAAAATTTTGTATAATCCAAGTTTGAATATTTTTTTTGTATTTTTTCCTGAAAAGTACGTTTAAAGACAAACAAAAACAAAAAAAAAAACGTTTTGATTAGTCAATTTTTGACATAGTTACGATCGTTTGAAGAAAAACAACATCAGTTTTTCTAAAAAATTTCAAGAAAATCAAAAGGGGTCGGGTTCAAAAGTGGTCGATTTGGTGTGGAATGCCTCAAATGTAGTAAATAGCGTCACCAAAGTAAAGAAGTACTGAATTTTTTGATGTAGCACTAACTTTAATTTGAGGCTAAAAAGTACTACAACACTGCTTTGATAAGAGAACAAGAAAGCTCGACTTTAGCATCTCTAGCGTCAAAAAAAGTGATCTTTTATCTTGAACTTTTTTAAATATAGAGGACGCTAACTTCAGCTTTCTCGCTCCCTATACAAAATTTACTAACTCAGTTTAGTTGAATTGTTCATTTTCTACAATTTATATAGGATTTTTTACCTCAGTTTAGCCAACAAAAAAATAAAAATTATCCTATTTTTGGTTCTTACAGATGGCGTTTATATTAAATACAATATTTTTAATTTGAACTTTTGAATTTCGGCACCGTAATTCAAACAGCACTTGCGCCTCTGATGCCTATATTAAATACAATAATTTTAATTTTAATTTTTGAATTTTGGCTCCTTTGTTCAAACGGCGCCTCTGATATTATGGTTCTTACGGATTAAATCCAATAGTTTTTATTTAAATTTTTGAATATCGGCGATTTTCGGAGACTTCATTCAAACGGTGCCTATGGCCAGGGAGCATGAGAATTTACCAATTTTTTTAGAATTCCACTTTGAATCCAAAAGAACTTAAAATTTTAGTCAAATTATTTTTCAGAAAGAAATATTTAGATTTGGTTCAATTGGAACCAGCCAGTGCAGCCGATTTTTAAAGGATCTTGTAGCCTGGCGCTCCAAGGATAGCTACCTCCAGCTGATATATTGTCATATTGCAAAATTACCCTAAAAACGCACTAATTATTTTAGTTTTGTGAATAAGGATAATTTTTTAAAATTTGTTGTGTTTTGTTTTTATTTATTTTTTTTGCGGAAAAAAGTAAAATTATAGTCTTGCAGGTAACTTGGCCTATGGCTTCACACTCTATTCCAACTTTCCTATTAATTGATTCCATTAGAGAAGATGCAGTTGACGTCATAAAGCCTAGAATTGCCAAGGACAATTTAGGTTTTTCACAAATTGTTTTTGAATCTAAGAAATGAGATGGTTGTGATTGCTACGATTTTCCGATTGACCTCAAACACAAAAGTTAAACATTTAACAAAATAATTAAATATAAAAAAATGGCCTTAGCAGCTTAAATCCAAAAGTATGTCATTTTGAACATTGCTTTGATGAATCGATTCTTTAACTCTTGACCAGGATAATTACCAATAAGCGTCGTTAAATTGAAAAAACTTGTAAATTTTTAATATATCCTTTGAAAACTTTTCAATTTGTAACTTTTCATCATAAATTTTGAATTTCTGTTTAAATATATTTATGTAGATTGATCATTTTTCTACCAAAAACGAAGCTACCTTAACTGACGGTAGAAGAGCGATTATATTCCCAATTTAATAAAAAACTGAAGATCCACTTGATGAATCGCGCTTTTCAGAGAACCAAACTTTTCAAATAAATAGAAATATGAGTTATTATCTGCTCCTGCTATTTAGTCAACTAGCGCACAACAAAACTATCCAAAATGTTATTTACAAACTTTAATTACCTACCTGCGACATAATGCTAAACTGCCGCAATCGATTTGATCAATAAACTCGGTTTACTAATCAAACTACGCAAATTTCAATTGTTTAAGCTTGAGTCATCCTTGTGATGTATTCAAACCTTGCAGAATTCTAATTAAACCTCAGTTTTAATTAAATTTCTTTTAGAAATCAGAAAAACAATTTTTGGGTATATAATCTTGATAATATCGACAAAAACGGGTTTTATGGCTTGGTTTGACATAGAAGTAAACGGTCGTGTTATTGAAGTCATCAACAAAGTCACGTGCAGTAACAACGTGACTTCATGCACGTGAAACAAGTTTACATGACCAATAAAAGTTACGTATGTTAGAAATCGACCTTGAATTTGTTATCGAATTTTACAGCAAACTTAAACTTAACAGAATTAGTGCGTTAATTGCAAAAATTACAGGGGTTTCTAAAATGACATAGAAGAAAAATGAGGCTGAGGATGTGATCAAGCTTTAGTTATTTTAAACATATGCTGGATGAAGAGACAACTTGGAAAGTGATCGGTGATACTTTGAATTTCGGAAACAAATTAAATAACGAAATTATTTCATAATAATCAAAATAAAAAAGCAAAGATTAATAGTCATATTCATCTCATTTTTATTAAAGTTTTAATAGTATAAATTTGATTGGCAATTTGCTTTCACACAGGTTTTAATTAAACTTTTAATCCTATTTTTGTAGTTTTTAATCAATATATTGATTAAATATTTTAATTGGTTTATGTTTAAGCCTAACCCTAGTAGCCTAATGTAAATTATACGTACTCGGGTTACTTTGTAGCCAAAATTTAAGTATAATATTACATTTGATCGAATTATCGACTTGTGGTTTACCCCCGCCACTTCCACTTAAAGATATTATGTTTTAATTAAGTTTACATTAAGATGTATTAAAAAATACGAAACAAATTAATATTTTTCCAACATAATCACAAAAATTCAAGCTCGATGTACCACCACTTCTACCTTTAGTTCAGAAAGCTTCAATTGCAATTCAGATTAGTCAGCGCTGTCGCCCTTCCGCGGCCCCACGCAAGTCGACCTTAATAAAAATAATATTTAGGTACATAAATTGTGAACTATAAATAAACACGCAATAAAATAAATTAAATTGATTCAAATGTAATGAATAGAGCACTCACAATGCTCTACAGGTTGCGACTTAATAAATGGAGCCATTCAAACTAAATACGGCGGTTCTTAAAATTTAAACTTATTTAAGTTTCACATCAACTCTTGAAAATCTTAATTCATTATGAATATGAAGTCTTCACTTAACTAACTTTCCATACAATAAATTTATTGTGTTTACTTCAAACTATTCAAATATGATTTCCTACAATTATATAACTTTGTAATTAATTTCTAACTTCTTCTGGTAACAAAACAAAATGTAAATTGTTAATGTCGGGTAATTCTCAATGTAACGTAATTGTAAAGTTTTCAAGAAAGGCTGCTAAAAACTATTAAGTAAAAATTAAAAATTTAGTAGGTAGTAATAAAAGTTTTGAAGACCATTTTTTTTGAGGTTCGAAACGCCTAAAATTTGTGGATTTTCAAATGAAAGAAAACTGGGCCAGACGTCATCGGATAAAAATAAAAATTTATTTTTATATAATTTTTGCTTATCGCATTCATAAAATATTTAAATAACCAGGGAGGAATTAGAAAACTTCTGAACTTCTTGCAATTGTACAGAATTAAAAATTGATCTTATGTAGACTGAAAATCCAGGAGTAAAATAATTTGCACTTAAACCAGTTTTTTGGAAAGACACAAAATGCAGTGTTTTGTAATCGTGTATTTGAATGGCTTTGGTTTTACACACCTTTTGAGTATCAAATTGACTATTCGGGTCCAAATAATTCCCATCATCTAGTTTATCTCATTCAACTAAATTATTTTTTACTACTTTGCTTTTAAGGCTTAAAAGTTAAAACCTTCTTTAAATTTTATTTCAATTTTATGTTGTGCTCATGTAAATATTTTATGACAGTAAGTCGACTTGAGGTCTATCTAACTCAGCATCTGCAATCTCGCAAATGGACGAATTACTGATTTCCAATTCAATTTGACTGTTTAATAAAAATAACAAAGGCGCCATTTAATCCAAGACAATATTAATTTTAAATGGATTATTCAGGAAGTTCAAGAATATTTTTATATAAAAAAGAATTGCATAGTTTTCCACTTTAAAACCTACATCGATTTTATTATTACAAATTTTGTTGTTGTGCCTGGACAGATGCAACGACAAAAAAATTTAATATAGTCGTAACCATGGCAACCAATAAACATGAGATGAAAAATAAAGACTTGATTAACTTTAAAACTTGAAAGAGTTGTATTTACTGCACTGTTGCTTTTCAGGTTACTCGTCCTAGGACGTCGAGAAATTATTGATAGCCTGACAGGAGTTTAACTACCGGGGTTCCAATTTTGGACTAATTTTGTATAAAAATAAAATAAACTTCTTGAATTTTCCTAATTTTAAAAATTGCTAGCTGTCAGTCAATTTTTATTTTTTTTGTTTTAAATTCCTAATCACCCACGGCGCTTATAGCGTGACCTTAGCTCTAGAATTTTTAATTTTACGAATTTTCCAAAACAATTTAAAGTTTGCTAAGATTATTAATTTATAAAAAATATCAACAGTCTCTAAGTAAGGCTCTGGTTGTCTCACTGCCACTAAAGACTTAGAAAGATTTGAGTGCTAACGAGAGCTACAATTTATTGTAAAATGTGAAGAAATTGATATCTTACCAGAGATCTGGAGGTATGGAATCTGCAACAGGGCAACAAGACAACAAGGAAACTTTTCAAAATTGATAATGACTCAAATTTTATTCCTGAAAAGTACTCGTGTTGGTTCCTTTTGGCTGGAAGGTATTCCATACCCCCCAGACCCCCCGGTTTCTGGAAAAACTTACTTGAGAAAGTAACATACACATTATACTCAGAATTGCTACTGCACCGCTCTCAGTTAGAAAAATTAAGATTCTACTGCATCACAAGAGAGTACACAAATTAACAGGGTTAATTGTGCTAATTTTATCAAGATCAATGGAATGCAACCGTTCGCAGGTGATTTTTGATCTAATAATGTGCAATTATTCTAAACACAATTAGGATAAAAACTCAACCATTTTTGTCTGCGTATAGCGCCAGTGTATGTTTGAAAAATTAATTCTAAATAACTCTACCACACCATCATCCATCACTCGCTATCACACATTTTTTGATTTTCTTCCAGAAATTAATTATGTTTAAGAAAATTTAAAATTAATGCAGAATACAAAGCGTTTTTGAAACTTTATAAAAAAAATATAAAGTGCTTTGTATCTATCAGATCTCGACGGCGTAGAGCAAAGAGCAATTATGAACAGCTCTTGTTCAAAATTAAAAACAAATCACTTTTTTTCTTAATTGTTTTCAAGAAAATTTAATTATTTCGATATTTTTTGCCCAGTTTTTCTGTAAATTCACGAAAGTACCGACTCTAGTAGACTGCATATAACTTGCGATCCTGTGAGACCGTAGGCGGAGCAACAGCAATTTAAAATAACGATTTTTAAACTTTCAAGTTTCAATTTAAGCTTTCATTAAAAGTAGTAATTAAAATATCTGTATAGTTTTCTATATTTCAGTTTATAAATAATTTAATCTTGTAAAAAGTAGCATTAAAAACTTTCACGTTTTTGTTCCAGTTGTTTATTTACGTAGCGAAAAAGCTCCAGTAGATTAAGTTTCAGTCTTTTAAGGTATGGTATTTTAAACTTTAAGGTCTGTAAATCTTTTAAGTGCGACGTCTTGCAAGTAAAAAGTAAATTTTCTGCTTTGTAAATGAACGCAACTGTTACACGATGACAGAACTTTATTTAAACGAAAAAAAGTTGCGAAAAAGTTTAGGTTTCGACCTTTCTGCTTTATTCCATACTCCCATCTATTTTTGTACTAACCAAAGCAAGGAAAACTTGTGTAAACCTGAAATATCGATCAGCAAAGGTAATTAGGTGGAAGACAGATCGGTCTACAAGTCTACAACCTACTAAAGCTTCAGAATTGATAAAATTTACAGGTTACATAAATTACCCTGCTGCAATTAATCCAACAAACTTTTCTTCTGCAATTTGCCTTAACGAATAGCCAAAAAATTTAAATAACTCTGCTTTTAACTTTTAATTAGACGCTATAAATTAAGTAGCAACGTGAATAATTTTATTTTTGATAAAACATCTTGCAGCTTTATTACTGAAGAAACTTAAAATGACTAATGATGCTAATGATAAACTTGGCACTATAATATCAGCTTAATATTTGATTACAAACTAAAAGTTCCTAAAAGCACCTATACATTTGCCACTTAAAAAATGTTTAATATAATAGAGCTTAAATTTCCGTTTCGTTAGGAAACTGATTAATCTCGAAGAAGTGATTTTCAGGATTCATGTAACCAGTTCATTCTTTGCTTTTATTAGAGAAATTTAATATCCCTAATCGAATCGAGAAGGCAATCGATTACATAAAATTTTGAAATAAACTACTGGAGCTTAGGTAATTTTATCTTTAACTTTGGAAAATTTGATGTATAGTAATAACTATAATTGACCAATTATATCAGACCACGCAAAAAAAGTGCTGTAATCAGTCACGTGCCTACTTTCCTTTACAGCAATTGAAAACACTCAGAAAGAAAAATAGGCATATTTTAACCGAAATTTGTGACAGTTAACATAGAAACGATATTAATTTATGCAATATCAGTTGTTGAATTTACATGGAACCTTAATGGTTGTTAATTTCCTTCGTAGGTAGTAATTATGAAAATTGTAGTACAAAAATGTTAAATATTGAATTTGTGATCTCCAACACAACACTCACCACAACAAAATAATTTTGTTTTGGCAGAGTATCATAGTTGTTTTATCAAAACCGGTCACTCATTAAGGTTAATTTAAATGTTCTAGCAAATATCTTCCTTTTAATTTTGAATTAAAAAGTGTTATACTGAAGATTATAGCAATTTACGCACTAAAAGTTATAGTAGATAACTCAAAAATTAAATGCATTTTACCACTTTCTAAATGGAAGACTCCGTCGGTAGATTCTGATAGTTGTCACTAGTCGAAAAATTAAGTTAAAAATTTAATGTTTTTGTAATATTTCAGTTTATTTAGTAATGTATTGCTTAGTTATCTGTCAAACAATCGCTTGAACCTACAAAGCATTCAAGGGTGACCCTCTATTTAAGTTCAAATAGTCTAAAATGGCACCAATAAAAAGCAAATATCTGAAAATTTTTCAAGATAAAAAACTTTACTAACTTAACTTTTAATTATTTAAAAAATAATCCTCAGTTTTGCTTTAACGGATATCATTATTTACCTTAAAAGTTTGGACAAAAAAAGTAAACCTTTTTGTATCTCTCAACGTTTCCTTGACAACCACGTCTTCGACTTCTACGTCAGTACAAAACTAAGCAGGAATTATAATATTTTTTCAAGATTTTATTTATTTTTGCCATAATTAAATTTTAAATTAAATTAAATTAAACAATAAATATTAAAGTATTTTTGTAAAGATTAGAAAATAAAGATTGTGGTTGTCAAGGAAACGAATACTACAAAAACGATGTCTTAGGTCCGGTTGCACCAACGCATAATAAGGATTTTATAGAGTAATAAGCTATTACTAGATTAAAAATTGACATTTTGACATAAGATGCGTTGCACCAACGAGACTTAACTTATTACTAGATTAAAATCTCCATTAAAATGAATGACATATGTCAGTTTCCCTCGCAACAACGTTTATTAAGGAAATTATTAGCAAAATTATTAAATATTTAATAAAAATTCCTTAGTTACCAAAAAAATGCGTTGCACCATTGCGACTTAGTTTAACAGGGTAATAAATTTAATAATAAGCAAATTGGCCAAAATTGGTCAATTAAAATTTTAAGTTGAAATTTTATTAGAAAAAATTTGATGAAAAAAGAAGATTTTTAAGTTATGTAGTACATAGAACTTGAAAAATTAATCGCTGAATTCAAGATTATATTATTATGAGTAGAAAATGTCAGCTACAATTTCTTTTTCGAGTACAGATGAAGATATAAATTTGTTAATTTGTTACTAAAGCCTCACATTTTGAGTAGTTAATATTCCTCTATAGATTTACTCACAATATGTGAATATTATGACAGTAATATTATGTTGTCGTTAATACAGAAAAGAAAAAGTTATTCATTACCACTGAAAAGAATTCGTATTTAATAATATTTCTCAAATATTAAAGTCTTCAAATTATTGCAGTTAGAAAACTGTTTTCTGATTGAGTGCTAAAGCAAACGAAGAGTTACTTCACTTTTTGCGACTGGATATTGAAAACTACTATTGGGCCAAGAAAATCAAAGCGTGATGCAAAAATTATAGGATATTGTCTCTTTTATAAAAATGATGACTTGGATTGTTGCAATTTCTGCTTATATATTTTGCTCAAGAACTTTCCTTTACATTTTTTTCGTTAATTTCCATGATATATTTTTAATAATCACGTACACATTTACCTAGTGGCAGATCTAGGAATAGTTCAGGAGTTTAGGATTGAGAGTTAAGTTAATATTTAAAATTTTTTTTTAATTTTTCAACATTTGCATCTTCTTGGATAGTACTTGATTTTCCCTTTTATAGATATTATATAGATACGCTACTGTATTAACCTAAAATTAATATTTAAACAAGCGAGAAATGTCAAATTAGTATGGCGACCATTGTTGAATTTCATAATAACTAATATGAGATTTTTAATTGAGAAAAATGTTGGTGCAACGCAAAAAAATTTAACAGGGTATTAGTTTAACAGGGTAATAACTTTTACATATATTTTGACATAAATAATAGATTTTTAGGTTATGAACTACATCGAAGTTGACAAGTAATCGTTGAATTTTGAAATAAATTTTTTTTAACAACAAAACTTTTTCAAGGAAGCAAGCGAAAGATAGAAATATTAATATTTTGGACAAGCCTTATCAAAAACGAGGTAATTTTCTCAAGCTTCACAATTTTGTGGGCATAAATTTTAAACTTTGTCGCTTATGAAAATGTTTTTATAGGACCGGGCGATGTAAAAATTTTTTTATTTTTTTACATCTTCTGTGGCCGTTATACAATTCCAATATGCAATGATTTCAGCAAGAAACTCACGTCGTGAGATGTTCAAAAATCTAACAAATTGCTACGGTATATTGAAAATAATAAATTTACTCCCTGTGTATATAAAATGTGATTGAAAAAAGACAACTTAGAATGCATTTTTTATTAGAAATGAAAATTAACGTGAAAATACACCATTATAAGGGCAGTTCTAACTGCAAAGTTTTGACAATGACAATAGCATTGCCTTAGCAATCAGTGCTGTGATGTACTTTTAAAATATAACATAACGTAAGTACGTTATGTTATATATAACATAATATGTTAAGTTGGTCATTTTGGTGTGACGTACAGTCATTACGTTTTTCAAATATGTTAACTTTTAACATAGTATGTTATAATTTCGCGAAAAACAAACGACATATAACAGGCAAGTTTTACATACCGTTAACTGTCATACGAGAGTTTTTAAGTCGTTTAAAAAGTTTTAAAATCAAGTTAAAAGCATGAATTTTGGAAATATTTTAAATATTGCTTTGTTTGAAGAACTAAACAATACAGTGAAAAGGTACAGTAAAATTTCAATTGAATAATTAATCCAGTGTGAGATTACCATTTTACCATTAAATGTTTACCATTTAAATTTGTTTCAAATTTTAGGAACGAAATAAACGTCCAAAGAAGAATTCTACGAAATAACAGTAATCCCTTTGAATTAAGAGAAGAAGAATTTCAAAATAATTTCAGATTGTCACGAGATTTAGTCTGGCATCTAATACAAATTCTTCGGCCACATCTTTAATCAAATGGATTAAGACTCTCCCACATGATGTGCATAAAATAACGATTTGGTCAGACAACTGTGCTGGTCAAAATAGGAATTCGATGCTGTTTTTGATGTATCTATACGTTGTTTAAAAACTGCAGCATATTACGGAAAATAATCATAAATTTCTCCTCACTGGTCATACCCATATTGAGGTTGATGGGGTACATGCAGTGATTGAAAAGAAGAAAAAGAAACTTCCAGGAATGTCTATTCAAACTCCTAGAGAGTGGGCACAGTTTGTGCAAACGTGCCAAATGAGAAACAAACCGTTCATAGTACATGAAATGGCTCAAGAAGATTTTGTTGACTGGTCCACTTTGTATTCTGGCAAGTCAGAATTAGTGGTTCGGAAAGTAAATACGTTAGGTGAACCGTTTATAATCTCCACAGTGATCCACTGCAAAGCCCAAACTGACCATCCTGGCAGTTTCTTTTATAAAACATCTTTCGATCAGGACGACTTTAAAGAAGTTAGCTATAAACGCAAGAAAAGGGAAGATCTACATTTCTATGATGATTTATTGCCTTTACGAATTGGCAGACTTTTGCCAATAAAAAAGCTAAAGTTTGACAATCTCATGAACCTTTTGCAATGGGTAGATGCCAGGCATCATGATTTTTTATAAAAATCTTCCTTACATTGAAACTACCAATGAAGATTCGGATTAATATTTTGTTTTATTATTGTTATGTAATTTAACAAATAAATTTTTTAATAAAAATTACAATTTTACGTAGTTTTTCTCTTAAATTATATTTTTAAAAGCCCGATGTCCATCAATGATCATCAAAGATGTTACACCAGCAGAAATTTCAGTAATAGCCGTTTATCTCAGTTTGACAATTTTGGACTCCCGCCCTTTCTATTTCAAGGTACAGATTTAAACTCTCATATTGCGGTTTGGTCATTTTTTTCATACGGAGAGCCATAACTACGCTTGTATAAAAAAAATTTTTGCCACCAAAATTATTTAAAGTGACATAAACCGTTTGAGGTCATGCGCACTAAATTTATGAGCTTGTTCTCTTTCTAACTTACGACATCTCTGTATAGCGTTGTCCTTGTCGCATAAAAACAATACTTTTTTCTACTTTAACATATTTGATTTAACGTAAGCCATAACGCTTATGTTATCTGGGTGATACATCACACCAAATTTACATATTTACGTTATCGGGACAGTTATCATAATGTGTTAAGTTAACATAACGTATTTACGTTATGTTATATTTTAAAAGTACATCACAGCACTGAATTATAAAAATATTAAACTAATAGCCTAATAACGTTATTAAAATAATTTTAATAGAGTAATAGCTATTATGATAATAGCGCTTAATATGCCAATTTTAATAGACGTTGGTGCAACCCGACCTTAGTGTCTATTTATTAAAACAAAAACTTTTATTTTTATTTTTAATAAACTTCTGTTATTTAATTGAAATTAATTAATGTAATCGGCATTGTTACTCGAAACGTTGATGATCTTTGGATCAGTGGGTTTTCAGAGTTAGAGGCAAGGATTAATTTGCGAGACCAACAGTTTAACGTAAAATCAGAACCATGAAACCATTGGAACTTGTCAGAATTTTTAGCAAAAAGACCGACAAAATTTGCCTCCCTCCCGCCCCCCGGTAACACAAAAAATCAACAAAAGTCAGAAGCAGGCACAAACTGCAGACAAAATTACTTCATATTACATGCCCAATGACACGTCTTGAAGAGAACTATGCAATGCCGAAATTGGGCTAAGAGAAAGGACGCAATGGCTTGCATTTTTGTGGAATTGAAATGGTTAAAACCGTAAAACGTCGCCTACTCTTCTATTGACGATACTGTCGCAGAAGTTTATAAATATTATACCAAAATTATTTGAATAAGATTTATTTTAATTTAAATAAATTTTTAACCTTTAACAGTCTCTTCATTAAAAATAAATCTATTTTTAACACTAACCTAAGCCCGACCGATGGATCTCTCTTTTAACGACAAAGAAAGTATTCCTAAGCCGTGATATTAACTCGACGTTAACGCTACGACGGTGTAGGTAAAACGCAATTTTTTGTGAACATTGCGTCATCACTGCCTTCCACTACAAATTACGCTTTACTACTACTGATCTTGTAGTTCCATTCCCAGCTACAAGCTCAACTAAAAGCTCATGGACGGGTAATAGAATGGGGTCATTACGGTCGATATTTGCGTAAAAATGTAAACTTTAAAATCGAGTTTTGGCAAAACTAATTAATATATGACAGCTCTTCATATCTTAAGAGATTCATTTTAATATTATTTATCAAATTCCTGAGCCTTTTTATTAATACAATTGAAATCGGGGCCGGTATTTCGTACTTACCCTACCCTTTATTGAACTTTGTAACAATACAATAAAAGTCTAGTATTTTATTAAAATTATTACAAATACTTAATTGTTTTAAAAAAAACATTGTACCTACTTTAAAAGTGAGTTAGAAAATATTCCAAGCCTCATTAGAACACAAAGGGTTAAATAAACAACTTTATCTTTTTTAACGTTTCCTTGACAACTACGATTGTTTTTTACGTTAATATACAAAAACAAGCAAAAATACACTTGTTTTTGAGCCACAGCGTTTACTTTTGTACACGCATTTAGAAATGAAGGTCAAGGTTGCCATGGAAACGACGATTTTGATAAAAAAAGATGTTTTAACATTTTTTCCAGCATCAACTATTTTAAATTAAACGCAATTTTTAGAAGAAAATTTCCATAAATTTAGTGTTTATATTTTTATAATAAAAAAAGCATTTTATGTTTATTTTCTTTATTTCCTTGCTTATAAAAAGAGATGTAAAAAATTTTACGCTTCCCGAACTAATACTGACAAGTAAACTTGACATGATTGAGAAAAACAAGACAAACAGGACAGAAGTTTTTTATTTGAGTTATAAAAATTAACACAAATTTTAAGAAAACATCGGTAAAAATAAAATATCCATTTTCTTTCTAAACGTTTCCTTGACCACCATGACTTTGATTTCTATGTCAAAAATACAAAAATAAACAACGCCATATCAAATAACAAATTTTGATTTGCGCTAGTGTTTACTTTGGAAAAAATCAAGATCACGGTTGTCAAGGAAACGGTGAGGTGGATAAAGATATTAAAATTTTTTTGCAACATTAACAATTTCAAAATAAGCTGTTTTTGAATTTTTGTTGTGTAGAAAATCCCAAGTATTTAATTATAATTAATTTAATCAAATGTGCAATCTTAGAAGATTATCCATCCATGATTGAACTTTTCCCACTAAACTATGACAAATACAAGTAAATACAAAAAACATTTTTTATAGAAAATTAAATTTTCCACAAGTTAGTTCTCTTTCATTTTTTCGGTAAAAGTGACAGTTTCTGAGATATACCCAAATTAAATAAAATAATCAAGTAAATATAATAATTTAAAATTTTGGTTTTGCTTACCCGGATAATTTAAGAATTATCAAAAATCTGTTCGATTCCTAAACAAAGGGATTGAAGTTGATCAAAAATAAAATAAACATAAATAACTTACACAAGCTAATTGAAAACGTGTTCGATAGCGGAAAATCACATATTTCCCATGATCGATGTTTTTTCTTGGTAGAATAAAATCCAAAAGGAATACAATTTTATGTATTGCTCTTAAAGCAAAATCTGCAGGGATTTCAAGCAATCAAACCATTATTGAATATTTGATATAAAAACGAATTTAGAAAATGGACCGCCACACATCAATTATTTACCGTTCAATTTTCTAAAACCAAACGAAAATGGGGAAAACTTTGATTTTTAACAATAACAAAAAATTGCTAATTCCCTAAAAACTTTTCACTTTAAAACTTTAAATTGCTTTTCACCAAACTCTTCATTTTTATAAATTATAAGACGATATTCGATGTGGGTACGAATAAATAATATTAACGTTTCCTATTTTTAAAAAAAACTTCACACAAATATCGAATGTGCAAATCAATAGGTGGTATTAATTTATAAATTTAATTAAGAAGTGTCACCAGTTTGTGACGTATCACGAGTATCATATTTTAATAGAAGTGTAACAAGTCAAGTGGGCATACGAGGGGAGTTCAGAAATTTTCTTTTAAAATTTTTGTCATCATTTACCATCGATTTCTAATCATAACATTTTAAATAACCTTTTATTGTTGTTTTTCATTTCGCTACGTAACAAAATAAAAATTTAATTATTTGTTTGTGTTTGGTTGTTTGATCATAGCAAACATTATTTGATTTGAAAATTAGCATAATTTTATTTCGACGTTTTTTTATGTACGAATTTTTGTTAATATGAGGTTTATTTCTATACGTTTAGGATTTTCTGTTTGAAATATTCGCTGAGATTTCACTCAGAATTTATGTCAAAATATATCAATGTCTTCACGTCTTCACGACTTCACGTAATATTTGTAAATTTCGAGTGAAGTAATGGACGAAATTCGTAGGTTACCTGTGTAATAAAATAGAGCTAAAAAAACCCGTTTATAGTAGATGTCTCGTAAAGTCCATTATAAGCGGAAAATCGTTACCCAAAAAAATTAATACACTTACTTTTATATGCCAGTGCTAAATGCGAGATGTTGATATGCCTTTGGGTTTTCGGTCCAGCACAATCTGCAAGAAAAAATCTATTAGTGAAGTTTACAGTTGCTCGGCCTTCAGCCTCACAAAAAAATATACGTAAAACCCATCTTTGTTTTTGTGCTTTTCGGTTAAAAGAACCCTTATTTATTATTTCCGTTTATTGTTTATGAACAAATAACCGACACGTTCACAATGCACATCGATATGTTCAGTAAACTGAAAACTTTCTGTCAACGCCATGTTAATTTTGGTGAGAGACCTCTAGAAAGTGTAACTATCCAAATAGCATTTCACTCCAAAGGTAAAACAAGAACACTGCAAAATAAGCAACTGTCTACAATAACAAATGTTGATAGTTTGAAATATATTGTGGAAATTTAATATAGAATCAATGTCGAAGTCTTGGGAATCCAAGGAAATAATACATTAAAGTGACGTTAAAAATAAAAACCGCATATTCGAAAATCAACAACAAACATGTCAATATCACGTCAAATAAACGTAAAAGGTACGGTGATTACTAAAATCCGTCGCTTTAGAACTTTCAAACACTGTGGCAGATAAACCGACGTAATTATAATTTTGATTGGCTCAATTAAAATAACATTAATTACCTAAAATATTCCCGTACATCAGCGTACGATACTTTTCAAAATTGTAATGGAACACATCCCTCGGGCAAATTGAAAGTTACTGCATATGCAAATTATTAGTTAAATAATATTATTTGAATTTTGTAGCAACAAAGTTAATTACGGGCTCGATTTACTGTTTGATTGCGAATAAATATGTAGTTATTTCAATTTGTTTGTTTTCCCGAGTTTTTCATCGACAGGAAACAAGCAATCTATAATTCAGTTTTTTGTTTAGCAGATAGCAAAAACGCAATATTTTTTAATTAGGCCTTCTAGGATTGGTGGAATACGGTGCTAATTTTTTGATTTTTTGAAGACATCTGAAGACCTGCACTTTAAAGCGGTGCTTATATAGAGATTCGTGCCTTGCTTTGATTAGATGAAACAGAACAAGAACCAATCAGATTTTAAGATTTTTTGGGGCTGCTATAGCGTGCGGTCGACCGGTTAAATCTATTACTTCCGGAGCGGAGGGCGCGAAGGGTCGATTTTGGTAATCGACCAAAATCTAATGTTGGTGATGGATTTAACTGGTAGACCGACGCTGGTCTTTATGATGTACCTAGTACGTCATTTTTGGCTGTTGGTGTCAGTTTCGATGCCGCAAGGTAGACACGCACCTTTATTGAGCTATTAACTCGGAAATGCTGATTTATAAATATAAAATGTACCTAATCAACTAATCAACATCTTGATGGATTATTTGGATTCGAAGTTTGTATTATTTGTGTGTTCAAAATTTTTGTAATAAATTTAATATTACTTAATCTTCTTGGTAAGGTACGACTAGCTAATTAAATCTGTATTGATACTTAACAATTTTAAAAGTTTCAATTAAGTACTTTGTCGTTAATATCAAAATGAGCCATTTGAAATGCCTCTGGCAAAATTAATTAGAGTCGCTATTAATTAATGAATCTTTATTTTTATTCATTTGGGATAGGTAGGTACTAGTTATTAAAAAGTTATAATGATAAAAATGTTATTTTCAGTATTTTTATCAAATCAGGAGAGTAATTAAAATTTACTGCTTGTAAATAACGAAGAATTTAAAATTTTAAAATTTGTAATTGATATTTATGGTTGATATTACAGATGGATATCAATTTCAATTTATTTTAATGATCCTCCTACAATAAGCTTAAAAAATTGAATGTTTTATAACAGGTAATTTGTTTTAATTGCTTGTGACATTCCAAATGTCAGTTTTCTTCTTAGCGGCAGTTGTTCGTTATTACCACTAATTTCCGAGTAGGACTGACGCAGTGATATTTTTTGTTTAAAAACTTGTAAGTCACTAACTAAGATCAGGTAGTCATCGAGGATGTAGCTAAAAAATTAGTTTTACAGCTAATTTACAGTTAAAAATGTAGTAAATCAATATATTTCAAAAGTTTACCACTGCCTTTACCCTGCAAAGGATAAAATATTTACAAGGCACTTCCTTTGTGTGTCTTATTACTGTTGCTTTTTATTATTTTCAATTTTGATATCTAATTTAAACCGTGAGTTCAGAGTACTTACCCTTATCCTAAATTATGTCACCACTTTGTAGTTTGGCAATCTTCTGTTTGGATGTTTATTTAATATTTCAGTCTCAAAAACATCATATCAGAATAATCAATATTATTTGGGGTAATTTCATAAAATTTATTTGTTTATAAGCCTAATTACAAAGTAAAAGCTTTTTTGTAATGACACATTTGATAGTGAAGTTTACTTTACGAACTAATCACTTTAATTTCAATTTTATTGTAATGATGGAAAAAAAGTTAAGTTTATGAAGTGCCTGTTAAGGACATTTGATAATTACAATAAAGGAAACCGAAGCCCAATTTTTCGCCAAGGAAAAAATTAATTTTCTCAGTGATTATACCTTGCAATGGGTTCTTAACAATGTGAAAGGCCTTCCCCTACAAACGTCAAGACTTGTGAGACCTTAGGTTTGGGATCTTTGACAGACAGGTCACATGCTGAGATCCGCACTAATTTGGAACAACACTCAACAGAGCATTGATGATCCCGTTTTGAACTGAGAGTTTTTAGACTTCCATTTGGTTCCCTTCGGGACCGACGTTCTGCACCGCAAATTAACTCGGTTTAGGGTCTTATGCCTTTAGTTCTTTGTATTCAATATCATCTCGATTTCCGTTTGATCCAAATTTTTCGCACTGTGATTTAATCATGGGTTGATATTGTCGCTCGTTTAGGTTCTGGCTAAACGTAAAGTAAGCTTGTTGAGTATTCTCATGCTCTTGGACGGGGTTGCATTCCACTTGTGTATTTATACTGTACTTTTAAGTCTCAGCAATCTCTAGAGTGGCGCTCTAAATCAGTGGCAGAACGCTCACTAATTAAATGACAAAGTCTACGTTAAGAGAGTCATAGTTATTCCCTTTTCTATTGGAAGTCAGATGTGAGTGCACCCCCAGCTGTTCGATTTACCTTGCCCATCTCTACGTCAGACATTTTATCAAGACCTGCGATGCATTTCAGTAAATTTCGAAACTTTTAAGATTCAACTAATCTCCATTTTTATTTTACTGCAAGAACAATCATTTACAGAAGAATTTTTATAAAAATATTAAACGAAAAGCTTTCTTTCATAAAGTAAATGAGTTTTAATTTCAATATCTCAGAAGTTTTATTTAAATTAGGTTCTAAAATGCTTGATTGCTCCTATAAGGCAAATAAAGTAAAAGTAAATATTATTCTTTGATTAAACTTGAAAACGAGCGCAGAACCATACGAATTGAACATTTGTGATAAAGAAATATTATCTACAGAAAATCATTCGCGTTTAAAGTTATAACATAGGTTAGACCCTTCAACCATAAATTTTTGTGAAATGTTGTAAAATTAACCGATTAAATATAAATTTATATGAACTTCAGTTATACGTTACCGAAATTAGCAATAAATAAATAGTAGAAAGTTTCAGAAAAAATTTAACACGGTTAACTTATGTTCCCTAGTCTACATTTAAGGTGCACCATGACACTTGTCATGGCACCTGTGGCATTGAGTTAATAGTTCCTGTCGTATGTATTGATCTTATAATCAATAACTTATTTTTTAGCGATTAAAAATATAAATACATTTTTAATTAACCTTTCCGAAACACGTAAACCGCAATCAGTTCGTTTACAAATATTTTTAATAACAACCAAGTAATATTAAATGTAACTGACATCCACATTAAGTTTCATTAGTAATTTTATGTAAAACTAAGCACGGATTTTCCGTTGCAATTAACAAATTGTCAGTTACAAACGTGGCATTGAATTTAGCCTACTTTAGGTACATTGTGAAGAAACGTGTCCATTATGATGAAACTTATGGAAAATAGAAATGCATGCAAAATTTCCTTTGTCATTCAAAATGAAGTGCTGTTTATTGTGGAGAGCAGTAGCTGTAACTCACAAATTTGAATCCTGATGTACGTCCAAAATTAAATAAAACAAGCGGAAGTCGGACTTCTTTTATCAAATCCCTTTAAAGCAGAACGTCCTTTCAAGTCAAATAAAGTTGCTGTCATTTAATCTGGATTTTGTGTTGGAAACGATTGATTTTTCTTAAATCCATTCGTGCGCATCAGTAATTGTAGTATTCGGATAGCTTTAAGTGTAAAGCCGTAAATAAATTCATGTCGACTTTGAAAGCAAGTGGAGGGTAGTGAGGGATGACATTGTTCACTGTAAGATTAAATCTTAAAATTGTGAAAATTTTTCGAAAAGTTTTATTTTAAAATAGTGAACATCAAAGTAACAGACGTATGTCTTTTGCTTTGATGTCAGCCAACACGTTATAGTTATCGTATTATCTTTTATGTAATCTTTTGTGAGTTTCCACCCTTATTAGGCTCTCGGCTGTCACAAAAAGATAATCGTTTGCAGTAAATACTACCATCATTTGTCGAAATCAAAAAAGTAATTTAGCCAATTTAATTGCAATTTGGTTTTGAGGTTCTTTGTTGCAAGTTTTCTCATTGTACAACCCTTCAAATGTAGACACGTATTTAGTTACTATTTCATTAAATTTACCTTTTGTGCTACAATTATTTATAATTAGGAAAATCGTTAGTACCTACTGAAATTCTCATTTACATACTCGCATATAAATTTTAACGAGTCGGATTAGTTAAATGTTCTTGTAATGGTCTAACACAAATTTTTCCACCACGAAGGTGTCGGTTTTACAATTTAATAAATGAAGAGATTGCGGAAAACTGCGCAAAAGATAGATACAGTGTTAAAGGTTGACAGTTTAGTGAAATTGGAGACGCTTATCTCCTTTGCAGACAAAAAACTAAACTTCATACATACAAATAAGATCCAAGAAGGGAATTCAAGACGTTATAAAATAAACGAGTTCACACAAAATGTTGCCTTTTCGAGATATTTTAAATTAATATTTATAAATCATAAATGTAAAGGCGCAGTTTTGAGGGATGAAAAATATCACCAAGAGGATTAACTCAGAACGGATAAGCACAAAATACATTTTTCTGTTTATGAAGTTCATATCTGTCGTCGACACTTTCTTTTGTAAATTTATTTGACGATAGCGACCTAGGAAAAGATAACGCACATATATGACGTAACTAAAGCCGTTTTTTGATTGGGTGAGTTTGTAATTAAATTTTGATTACAATTTTGTTAGATTACCTGATTTTATATTTTTAATTCATGTTGGGATTGCACCTGATTTTGGAATTCAAAATAATGTCATCTCTACTTTTTTTGTTATTCTTTAGGTGATTTTTTGGCATTAGGAAGCTATTCGGACCCTTACGTAGAATACTTGGAGTATTTAGCATAACTTCTTCATAGAAGTCATTCCGATTAATACACATGGCGTCTTTCACAGCCGCTCGGCTTAATTCCCGCAGGGAAGGTTCTGGATAACTTTTCATACAGCCCTAACATCCTAATTTAACCCTTATATATTGTGCAAAAAAATATTGATTATTATACTGTTTTTGTTTCAATAAAAACCATTCGTTTTCTTAAAGAAACGTTGAAATTTAGTTCGCCTGCAGCCTTTAAATTTTGTTGTTATGCCCATCTCGACTATGTCGTACGTTATTGAAAAGATTAAAATAGGAAGTATTTGTTTACGTTTAATTTGATCTATTTTTTTTGGGATGTTATATTAGCAACAGCTGACACAGGCGGCTTCTGGCCGCATTAACTATCTACAGCATTTTCAGCTTTAATTTAAAAAGCATCAATTGTAAATCAGGGAATTTATTATTATTGTATTTTTAGGACTCGATGGAAAAAAAGCAAAATTTAGTTCCTATATTACATTTTAAACCAATAGCCAATTTTAAGGTAATTCACCTTCTTAGATTAGTCGTAAGTGAATAAACCAATCACAGATCAAATTACACGGAAGTGTAGGAGGAGCATTCTAGCAAATTATTACATTATTGGAAAACGGTCACAAGGCTAGCTTTGCAACATTTCAAAATTTGACCTCTTACTTTTATTTAAATTGGCTCTTGTGAGGCCGAAATTATTGATTAATCTGAACTGCAATTGAAGATTTCTGAATTAAAGCTGAAAATAGGGGAATAAATGACTAAGATGATTGAACTGAAGATTTTAAAACGGGAAATGCTAATTTAAACTTTGTAACTCTAGCTAAATTTGGAAGATATTTCATACTCTTCAAACCACCGCCCCGTTCTAAATGTTTTGCTTGTCATTGATTTTAGTCAATCGTTAATGATAGAAATGGATATATTAACAGAATCTACGTCAATTTGTCGCGGCCAATTCGTCGCGGTTAATTCATCGCGCGACAATTCGTCGCCTACGACAACTTGTCGCCTCACATAATTCGTCGTGCTCGATAATTAATCGCGTTCAGAAAATACATTTTAAAATGGTTTATTGTCGCGCGACGAATTATTTTAGGCGACGAATTGTCGCAGGCGATGAATTGTCGAATTTCTCGCGACGAATTGCCGCGTGATGATTTGATCGCAACGAATTGACGGTACACCAATTAATATTTTTTAAAAGTGTAAAAATACTTTTTATTAACCGCACAGTTTTGACTTGAATTGTTAGGATTTTAAGCCAAGAAAGGCACCTTAACTTTCCATACGTAGCTTGCTAGACTAACCTCCAGACGTGCCTGTAACCCTGGCTTTTATGTTACTAATTTTAATTTATTAACTCAGAAGGACCACCGACTTAACGTGTCTTACAAAACACGATTTGATTCCGGATTTGAACCTGGTTTCTCGCATTCGCAGTTAATAAAATTAAATCTTCTTTTTCTTATTTCTCTGAATTTAAGCCTACGGCTTGTTATTTTCAGTATTTGCGTCGTTTCCTCGGCAGTGCTGGATCTGTGAGCATATAAATTGTTTAGCGTCCGATACGTAGTTTGTTAGACTGGTATCCAGACGCACCTGTAACCCTGGTTTTTATGTTAATGACGGCGATTCATTAACCCAGGAAGACCACCGGCTTAACGTGCCTTCCAAAGCACGGAAATTAAATCTTAATATTTTTATATTTAGCTAATATTTACAATTAATTCAATCGTTTTTCGCATTCTTCACGCCATGCCTTGCGGTTTTCCCAGTCGCCCTCTAATAGTCCTCGAGAGCGCATTGCCTTTTGAACATCTTTTTGCCATGTTAGTTTTGGCCTTCTTCTCTTTCTTTTTGCTGCAGGCACCCAGTCCCATATCTTCTTTGGCCATCTGCTTTCCTCCATTCTTTGGAGATGGCCGTACCACATCAATCGTTTTTTGTCTATGGCGTCTATTATTGTGCCATTTACCCTGATCCTCTGACGTATATCAACATTTCTTATGTGGTCTAGCTTTGACACACAACACAAGCGTCTCCAGTAGTCCATATCAAGAGCTTTGCTGCTTCCGCTGTTCGATAGAGTCACTCACAAGTACTTGAAACTTTCGCATCCCCAAATCTCTTCTGGTCCCAATATCAGATCCTGCCCAGGTTTTCCAATTGTTAAATGCTCAGTTTTGGAAAAGTTTATTTCAAGGCCCCACTTTTCATACTCTTCTTTGAGTTTTATTACCATGTAATTTGCATCCTGTTCGTCTTCTGCAATGATCACTTGATCGTCGGCAAACAGTAAAATATAAAGCGTTAAGTTTCCTATCGGCGTTCCCATTCTATGGCATTTCCTTTTCCATTCCTTCATTGCCTCATTAATATAGATTTTGAATAAAGTGGGATAATATTTTTAATTATAAATAATAAATTTTAATAGTTATTTTGGGATCTTTCAGATATTATCATTGATGTGGTTGTCCAGTCTTTGACTTCACTGAGAAAGGTTGTGACAAATCAAATTCATGTGTCTAATTTGTAAATTGTAAACTTTTTACTTGGTAATAAATGAACGAAGTAGTCAGCGGTGCTTCAACAAATCACAATAAGGAGGAGCTTTCTAGCACTTTAGCTACGCTTTGTAGGGTTTAAATAAAATTATTAAATTTTACAATTGCGTAACATCATCTGTACTTGGGGGGTATTCCATACCCCCATACCCCCCGGTCCCTGATTTTATTAATTATAATCTTCTTAAATAGATAATTATTTACATGTTATGGTATCAAGACCGGGGGGTCTGGGGGGTATGGAATATCCTCCAGTTGTACGTAAACTTCTGAACCTAAACTTCGTTATCAATTTTAAAAAATTTAATATTTTATTAATAATCGATTTTAATACAAATTTTGTTGTTGTGATCGGAAAGTTACAGTGATAAAAATTTAATATTGTCGTAACCATGACAACCTACCCCTGCCCGAAAGTCGACTTTCGGCAGTTTGATCGACACATTTCGACTAACTAAGCGAGAAAATCTAACTTTATATATTTTTATACAGGGTGGCTCTTTGAAAACGAAACAGACGGGATTGTGGCCAGCAGAATTTTTTTTTAAGAAATGCAAAAACACGTCAATTTTATCATTGAAGGGGACAACTTTTGCAATCAATGTCACTTCCGTATTGTTTCATCCCTTTGCGCTGTCATGACAACCCCTGAAATGTAAATAGAACCCAGAATTTTCGCTTTGTTTTCAACCTGTGGTTATTTATTATTGCTCTCGCTATTTTTACGGTACTGGACTTGAATCCACTGATATAATATTGATATAATACTGACTGATTATTTTGTTCAATCGTTTTCGTCGCTCAATTGTCTTCCAATTAGTGGACATTCACTCCTATGATTACTTTATCTATATGGAGCCACCTATTTTCTTCAAAGCCTATAATCGAGCTACGATTTACCACCTTTGAGACGACTACCTATTGAATAAATTACCACATCTTTCGCCTAAGATAATCGTAATCAACATAACGAATAGGCGATAATATACGTCCAAATCCTGGTCGCGAATGCTCAGTTTGGCTAATAAATATTAGATACAGTTACTTTTGGACGCTAAGTTAAGTCGATTTTTTATACGAGCTAAAAAAAATTGGTGGTTACCAAAGTTTCAGCTTTAAGACCACATGGTTGTCTACACCAAATTAAAGAATTACACATGCAATTTTAATAAAAATCCGATCTGTTTACAAATTACACGTGCATGCGTACTTTACTTTTAGAAATTGTCATATACGAGTAAAAAGTTGTAAAACACTTACATTAACGCTCACAAACGTTTTAACTGTTAAAATGTGAACGAATTATGTGGGAGATGATTCTTAAACGAGTAAATTATACATTCAGCATTATCTCACTCTCTAAGGACGTAGGTTTTTTTAATCTATTTGCAAATATAATATAAATTATGGAGGATGTGTAATTAAAGCAGTACTTCCGCACGTAATTATAGTAGGAGGCACGGCGGATATAACCACGTGAATTTTATTTGTACTTGTTCGTAGAGGTTTTTACATCGATTTCTAAAAACCACTTTAGCTTAATTTGCATTTTTAATATCGGCGTTGATGCGCTAAGCTTTTACTTCAAACTTTCTATCTCTCTCTATTTTTTCTACTGTATCTGCATTCTCGTGCATCCATACAGGATCCATTCATTCAGATGGTTAGGATTAGGTTCTTCCAACCACCCCGGTTCGAACGGGGTAACTGATCGCTATTACCATCTAATATTTATAAGATTTACTGTAAGTATTTATCTCTCTTTGCCGAAAAAAATTTTTTACGGATAAACCAACTTACAAAGGACATAGTAATCATCATTTATCAGGATAAAATTGGACAATAAAATTTCTCGGTTATATTTTTAACCAGAATTCAGAAAGCTTCCTACATTTTACCGCAAATAGACTTGCAAGATCCGTAACATCGCAACAACGATTTTGAAGGTTTTCATCAAAGCAATTCGCACGTTTTGGGCAAAACGTGAAACCACTACGTTCAATTATGTTTACTTGTGGTTACAAAACTCAGTTTGTGTTAATTATTGTATAAACAATTGCCAACACTTATAGTCTATTTTAAAAACAAATTTTTATCATTTGCACTGAATACAAAAAATCCGAAGGGTTTCCAACAAAAAAATATTTTTTAATCGATTCAAAATGGCGTAAACTGAATGAAGGTAGGCGGTCATAATCTTTCCATTGTTTAGAGACAAAATTTGAATAGTTTTTCGAGTGAGACGTAAAAATGTAAATTATTTGCAGTATTTCTTTTCCGAATTGAAAAAATAAATTTTTAAATTTGGTAGTAGTATTTTTGTAAGCTGAAAAATAAGTGAAGCGTCATCAAGTTGATCAAATTCAGGATGGGTAACAAGTTTAACGCTTCAATAGACAAGTGGATTACAGGTGTAATCCATTCTATTTCCTTCTTCGTATTTGATCTAAAGCCCCATGTTCACTTCTTTTGGAAACTCAATTTGACTTTGCCAATTTGCTCCGTTTGTTGTTGCTCGATAATACAAAGTGTTCAGGAAACTTTAAATTTGTAACGAGACGTGATTGCGATAAGTCACGCAATTTGAAAGAACTTAAGCGAAAAAGTTTAGCGTATAATTCCATTGTAAATTACCAACAAAAAATTTCCCAATTTAAAACTTTCCATGTTCAACATTTAAGAGAATTTAGTTTATAAACAAGTTTAGGGGTTTCTATTTTTATAAAATAAATGTTCATATTTTGTACGCACGCTTTCTCTCCTTATGCAAAATTTTCTTTTAGTAGATTTTCCTGTCGCTTTCAAAATATCATCATCCGTGTCAATTATATCTAAAGCTGTCAAATTATGCTTTGTATAAAAGAATAAAGTAAATACTGTTATGTTTTTTCAAGTTGATTTGCCACTTGAAAAAATTGGATTGTATTCTTCCAATACGAAACAGACAACAATGAAAATTTAATTACTTACAAAACTAGATATCTGCAGTGCCTGTGAAGTTTTGTGCAATCTGGCCCTGAATTTCGGGATCGCGCTTTTCTAATTATTGCACTTTGCTACTTAACGAAACACATCCAAGCAATTTTACTTTTAATAACATTTACAAATTTCCTTTTACTTAATTCACAGCAGGATACAAAATTCTTATTTAAAATAGAATATTAAAACATAAATAACGCAAAAAAGTTAATTTAAAAAGATTTTTCAGATATGCCAGAAGTGAGATTACAATTTTTTGTAACTATCAGATAGAAGGAAGTTGACAAATACTACAATTTTTATGGAAGTGCAAAAATATTTTATATTTACAAAAATAAAATGGAAAAACATAAACCGACTTCATTATAAAAACTTTCTTGCAATTTTTTTTTGCCACTAATTTGTAACGCGGCTTGCTTAAATATATCTTTTATAAATTTTTTTTACGATGCTGTGAAAACGAATTTTATTTCAGCGTAATCTTTCTGGTGTTGCTTTTCTTTTATGCTATTATCACAACCCACATTATCATTAACGATGTTAAGGTAGTCGCTTAAAAAGTTTTAAGGAGAACGTCGAAAAACTTTAATATTAAACGTTACACAAAAATTATATTAGTGACTTCAAAAGAGTAAGCAAATAAATTTGAGTGCGCGTTTTTTACATTAAGTAGAGAAATCCGGCAATTTTAAAATTTTCAATTAAAACGCTACAAGATGAAAGAATAAATCCGTGAAGCTTTGCATGATACTGAAAGGGTTTTGATGTGTTGGTAAAACGAATTACTAAGAAAGGTAGAATATTGATTTATGAATATATTGAAAGGTCTCTAACTTTGTGACAAGGTGGACCACTTTGCATTACAACACTTGTGACACGCATTGTATCTAATGTTCGACATTGCGTAGATAAAACAAGTCAACCTGATTGGCTTTGTGAAATAGTCATATAACTTGAAAGTTTCAGAAATATTGAGCAAAATGTACTTTTCATCCCTTTGTAGATGCTTTGATGATCCCTCCTAATAAAGCTTACAATTTTCTTATCATTGTTGCTAGGAAGGTAGGTGCAACTGAAAAGTTTCAAAAATTACTTTAAATTAAGCGGCGTTCACAATGAAGTGCAGTCTTGCCTTGCTTCGGTAGAAAGCTAGCAAGCGCCAATCAAAATAAACAATTTTTAAATTATAGAAAAGGATAGAAGAAAATACTTTAATCTAATTGGAGCTTGCCAGATTCCCCATTTTATTGTCAACGCCGCTTTAAAACGGTTTTTAATCAAAATACATTTTTCATCCCCTTGAGCAGCTTGAATGGCAAAAATGACCCCTCCTAATTTTTTGTTAAAATTATAGGCGCAATATTTGTGTAAGTAAAAAGTTTTACAAATTTTATGCAAAATTTACTTTTGATTAATTCCTAAAAACAACCCCTTATTATCCATAAATTTTTTTATTTTAGTTAAATTTGTAGAGGTTATATAACTAAAAAGTTTCAGAAATTAAGATGATTATTATTATCACAGATACTTTCAAAACTCAAAAGCTTTCATCTAGACGGTTATCCTTTAAAAGGATCTATAAATAATTATCATGCACAATTACGATACAATATCTACAAAAATCTTAAAGTTTTAACTTATTATATTTTATGAACCTTTTAAAAATCAAACAAAAGACAAAATAATGCTACTTGATTTGTTCTTTTGTATAAAAGTTACATTTTAAGCTCTCTAAAGTAATCCTTTCGGTAATTAGATTTTTTCTTAATTTATAATGTCTTTGTAGGTTTACAGTTAGTATTATATAAAACCTTTCAAAATTTTTACACCAAATGCATCCCTTTAAAAACCACTCCTTAGAGTAGCTTAAAGTGTAAAATTTTTCATTATTTTTTACAATATTTTAGTTCAATTCCTCGTATAACGTAAACGTTTTTGAATTTTTAGCTTTTCCTAAAAGCTACCCCCAACAACCTAGAATTTTTTAATTATCTTTGCTAAATTTATAATAAAACAAACTACCCTCTGAGCCTCTCCGGGAAAATCAATTCTTAAACCCGTTGCAGGTTGCAGCTTATCAACACTTGCACTCCAATCCATTTAAATGCACATCAACGCAAATAATAATTAAATACTACCCCTAGTGTCTAATTCTTTTTTATATTAATTATAAGAAAATATCTGATGTTTTAGATAAATATCCGTCGAAAGAATTAAACAACTAATTATTATTTTTGTACTTACTACAAATTATCTGCAAAATCCTTCAGTAATAAATTAATTTAAAGAATTTTACTTTTTAAGTTAAAATAAATTAAATTAAGTTGCCACGTTGAGTAATTTGTATCAAATTGACATTGTAGCCTCTCCTCAGAAAAGACTCACATGGCAAAAAGTATATTTTTTAACTGTGTTTACAACTTTGCAGTTAGCACAGCTGCCAGCCCCGTATCTACAATTTTTCAAAACCGAAGCAAGAACTTAACATTTTTTATTTTTTTAATTTGAATTTGAAGATCAAATAAGTTTAAAATTAAGAGTTCAAATATATGAATTTGGGACTCTTTGAGCTGCCACCCGAGATATTCCATCACCCAGATCCGGAGCTGACCGATGCAAATTTTCAAAAATTTTTATTAAAATGTGTTTTTCATCTCTTCTTAAAAGAAACTCCGTAGTGATTGGAAATTTAAAATATTTTTGCTAGATTTATTGGTGCGATATTTGTAAAACTATACTATATAAAACTATAGTTTTAGATATATTTTAAGAAAAATGTACATTTTATCACTTAT
Source organism: Rhagonycha fulva (assembly GCA_905340355.1). Lineage (NCBI taxonomy): Eukaryota > Metazoa > Arthropoda > Insecta > Coleoptera > Cantharidae > Rhagonycha > Rhagonycha fulva. The sequence continues at coordinate 117,722,764 of HG996554.1, forward strand.
TAAAAGCAACCCTTCTAGTGCTTAGAATTTTTTCAATATTTTTTCTAGATTCACAGGTGCAGTATTTATAAAACTACAAAGTTTCAGATATTTTAATCAAAATGTATATTTCATCCTTTATTAAAAGCAACCCCCATAATGCTTAGAATTTTTTCAATATTTTTGCTTGATTCACAGGTGTAGTATTTATGAAACTACAAAGTTTCAGATATTTTAAGCAAAATGTACATTTCATCCCTCATTAAAAGCAACCCCTCTAATGCCTAGAATTTTTTCAATATTTTTGCTTGATTTATAGGTGCTGTATTTGTAAACGGCAAAGTTTCAGATATTTTAAACAAAATGCACATTTCATCCCTTCTTAAGAACATCCCCCTTATATAGTGTCTAAAATTTTTTCAATATTTTTTCTAGATTCATAGGTGCAGTATTTATAAAACTACAAAGTTTCAGATATTTTAAGCAAAATGTATATATCATCCCCTATTAAAAGCAACCCCCATAATGCCTAGAATTTTTTCAATATTTTTGCTTGATTCACAAGTGCAGTATTTATAAAACTACAAAGTTTCAGATATTTTAAGCAAAATGTACATTTCATCCCTTATTAAAAGCAACCCCCCTAATGCCTAGAATGTTTTCAATATTTTTGCTTGATTTATAGGTGCAGTATTTGTAAAACTGCAAAGTTTCAGATATTTTAAACAAAATGCACATTTCATCCCTTCTTAAGAACATCCCCCTTATATAGTGTCTAAAATTTTTTTAATATTTTTTCTAGATTCATAGGTGCAGTATTTATAAAACTACAAAGTTTCAGATATTTTAAGCAAAATGTACATTTCATCCCTTATTAAAAGCAACCCCCATAATGCCTAGAATTTTTTCAATATTTTTGCTTGATTCACAGGTGTAGTATTTATAAAACTACAAAGTTTCAGATATTTTAAGCAAAATGTACATTTCATCCCTTATTAAAAGCAACCCCCCTAATGCCTAGAATGTTTTCAATATTTTTGCTTGATTTATAGGTGCAGTATTTGTAAAACTGCAAAGTTTCAGATATTTTAAACAAAATGCACATTTCATCCCTTCTTAAGAACATCCCCCTTATATAGTGTCTAAAATTTTTTCAATATTTTTTCTAGATTCATAGGTGCAGTATTTGTAAAACTACAAAGTTTCAGATATTTTAAGCAAAATGTACATTTCATCCCTTATTAAAAGCAACCCCCATAATGCCTAGAATTTTTTCAATATTTTTGCTTGATTCACAGGTGTAGTATTTATAAAACTACAAAGTTTCATATATTTTAAGCAAAACGTACATTTCATCCCTTATTAAAAGCAACCCCTCTAATGCCTAGAATTTTTTCAATATTTTTGCTTGATTTATAGGTGCAGTATTTGTAAAACTGCAAAGTTTCAGATATTTTAAACAAAATGCACATTTCATCCCTTATTAAGAACAACCCCCCTAGTGTCTAGAATTTTTTCAATATTTTTTCTAGATTCATAGGTGCAGTATTTATAAAACAACAAAGTTTCAGATATTTTAATCAAAATGTACATTTCATCCCTTATTAAAAACAACCCTTTAGTCCATACAATAATTTTATTATTTTTACTAAATTTATAGGTGCATTATCTGTATAACTAAAACATATCTGAAATTTTGAACAAAATATACTTTTTAACCCTTTCGCAGAAATAACTCCCTAGAGCCTATAATTTTTTAATTATTATTGTCGTCCTATCCTTTTAATGAGTTTGGGGGAACAATAGAAAAAGTCCCTTTCCAAAAACATAATTTTTTCAATATTCTAGTACAAACATTGTAACCTGGTGCGAATTACAGACGTCCATTAACAGATATGATGTTACTTAAAGTTGTAACATTCCAAATGTCAGTTTTCTGCTTAAAATAAGTTTAATTAATAAGTTGTTGAATAACTAAAATTTTTCAAATTAAATAATTAAAAAGAAGAGTTCAGTTCTGAATAAGTTAAGAAGTCATTGTAAATTTATCTTTGTAACTTTACCGCTAGCACCGCCATATTGACGAGATGGCGGTAAAAACTTTTTTTTTAATTATTTTGCTTTCAAAGCATCCTACGATATAAATAGTTGAAATAAAAGGATCTAGTGACTATTTCCTACGAAAGGATATAGTGACATTTTTTCAAATGTTCTTTAGGCAAATTACACCTCGGTGGTTTGCCGTTGCCTTCCGAGTGGAGACGGTCAGAATAATATTTTTACTTCACCCGGAGTCGAACTGGGTTTTCTGTATTAGCAGTCTGTGCGCTTAATCGCTATGCTAACGACCGTCTCAGACTAAATAATTAGGTACCTATTAATAGCAAAATATTATTTAAAGTAACATTTTCGGTTTGCTCCACTCAAATAATATCAAAATCTATTCGTTTTCCACTCCAGAATCCACCCCCAATTTTGTTACTTCAAAATTTCAAAGTAAATTATTATGTTTTTTACTGAATAAAATTATAAAACTGAGTAAGTAAATGATTTTTAAAATGTTTGATTTACCTCCTGGGTAGTCGCAGATTTTATAGGGGTTGGAATTTTAAATCGATTTTTAAAACAATTACATTAGAAATTCAATTTTCCGGGTGTAAAAGTTTCCTTAGGAAGCAGTAATATACTAAAAAATGTATTCTGACAATTGAAAATTTTCTGTAGGTAGACCCTTAAAGTTTAAATTTGTCGTCCAAATATTAAAATGCGACATATAAAAATAAATTCAGCGCAAATAATCTCAAGTTTAGATGATTTTGTTGAATTTTATAAGAAACGTAAACCGTTTTTTAACTTTTTAAAAGTGCTTTTCCCTTCCACCATTTTTTTAGAGCAGTTTTGTGTAAATATTGCTTTAAATTTTTAAAATGGGTTCTTTTGTTGTTTTTATGTATTTAACGCTCGTTCAAACGGATGTTGTAACAAAAATAACAAACTTTTGAAAATAACAAAATTAACGAAGAGTTGTTTACACGATGTGATAAGAAATAAATTGGAATATGATGAATGACAAAAAAGTTTTAATGAAATGCGTCGTTTTTTGAAACAAAATTGAAATTTGAGTGACAAGGAGGAAGGTGGACTTTATGACTACAATTTTATACGTTGTGACACTTCTGATTGAATTTAACAACCCTGTCGACTTTAAATGAAAACCTTTTAAAATATTTACGATATTTTGCTAACCAAATGTTTTTAATTTTCTTTTGTTCTGTCCTGCGGTTCTTTGTTTCAAATTTACTTCTTGGAGTTGATAAAAATTCATTAATTAAATTTAGTTTCTTGACTGACTGAATTAAATTAGATAGAAAAATCCTTCTAACTTATTGAATCCATGAAACAATAAATTTTCTTATTGTCTTCTTGTTTGGAAAAGCAAATTTTTAAAATAATATTCTGCTAAGATCAAAATAAACTTTAACATTAATTTAGCCAATCGAATAAATGACGCTAGTAGATATAATAATTTTCCAATTTTAAAATTCGATGTAATCGTTTAAAATTGGAAATGGCAATTTCTTACCGTTTCCGGCTAGATGAACCTTAATCATACGCCATACTAATAAACGCCCGGATCTGCTCAAAATTTTATTTGGATGCCAAATAAGCATTAATCAATTGAAAAAGAGTTTATGAATTATTTTTAAAATTTGCAATCGGTGTCCAATCATTCCATCTTGAGTTATCACTATGAACAAGAGATTTTACTCTCTCGACCTACAATTCTAAACAACATCAAAGTATTTGTCGGAAACATAGCTGCCTAAGACAGCTAACTCAGTGGTGATTGTATTTTCACTTTAAAATCGATTTGCAATCAAATTTTCTATTAAAAGTTTAACGTTTTGACACGAAACAATTAATAGTTTGTATTATGCAATTTAATGATTTATTACTGTCGCGTCGCTTCTACTTAATTTGTTAAAACTTTGTTGCATTATCACGATTTTAGTTTTAACCAAAGATAATATGTTTTTCTAGTTATATATGAGAAAATCTTAACTTAACCTCAGAGCCTCATTTCAGTATGCATGTGAAGGTTTTATATTTTGAAAATTTTTTTTATCAATTTTTATCCTCGGAAAAAATTTAATGTTACCTGTACCTGAAGTATTATATAAAATCCATCGAAACGGCTTCATTAAACTGTCGCTGTCATCATTTTCTGTATGTTGTAAAAAGGTGAAAATATTTCATTTCAACTAAAAATATCTTTTTAAACTTTGATATGTTATAATATCCAGCTGTGTACTACTACATTTCAGCTCTAGGATGTAGAAATTTGATTAAATAATACTGAAAAATCTGGCCTTACAAGCAAACATAATATAATAGTGTACACATACAAAGACCGGCAATATGAAGTTAATAAAAAGTTTTGAATAAATTAGATTTGTGCTATTTGCCTTAACTTCACAAAAATTTCGGTAGACTATGATTACAAATGTAAACATAATATGTTAAATTACATGATGTATAAAACGGCAGTGTTTCACTTAATGTTATTCATATGGTCAATAATTTTGAGTTCAAATTCTTCTTCTTCTTCAACCAAATAAATTCAGCCTATACCTAGGACTTGTTATTTCCAGCCACTGCGTCGTTTCCTTGGCAGTACCAGATCTATGAGCATATAAATTGTTTAACATCCGATAGGTAGTTTGCTAGACTTGCCTCCAGACGAGCCTGTAACCCTGGTTTTTATGTTAATGATGGCCATTCATTAACCCAGGAGGACCACCGGCTTAACGTGCCTTCTGAAGCATGGAGACTTAGTCATAAGAAAGTTGCCCTTCCCCGGATTTGAACCCAGTACGAAGACGAAAAAATCCAACCGATTTTAAATCAAGTGGCAAGACGCTGAATGCTGTGATTGATATGAGTAAACTGCATCATTTGTGAATAAATTTTTTTAGTAGACCACGTGGGAGTATATAAAAATTTTAGTATAATTAAAGTGCTCTCACTTGAATAACTTTTGCAGTAAGTATTCTAAGCTACAAGGAGCTCTAATTACTCCCTTCTGAATTATAGCTATCCTTTCTGTCTTCCATAAGATGCAATACTGTTAACATTAGCGTAAAACAACGCTTTACGGCAAAACAAATTCTCCTCTGCCGCATATATTTCACTTTTAGTAAGTTTGTTTCATTTAAAGCTAAGAACCTAGCAAAAAAGCTTTGTCAAAGCTCTTATAACATAGACTTTTTTTTGTGACAGCCATACAACAGGAAACTTTGTTGCATTTGATCTCCACTGTGAAACCTCAAAGGTTGGCTTGAATTGGTTTACTACCACCCACAGTTCATTATACTTTTGATTTTCTAGTTCAAGCTCTGATTGTTATTGCAGCGTCACTTTTGTTAGTTCTAAGTGACAGCAAGGTATAGCATATTTTTGTGTATTTTTTTGAGAACAAAGCTCACTTGACTTCCAGTTCAGCAAAAATGTTATCAATGTTGCCAGTAGCCTTAAAGCAAAAAGACCCCTTGAAATTGCACAGTCAAAGCACATCGGGGCAGCACAAAAAGTAAAGAGGCCTTACATGTACTGTAAAAAAGTCACTTTTACAGTAGCACATACAGTACATAATTTTATATAACGACTTATCGGAATAAAAGACCTACAGTTATCACGTCATCCACTTTTAACATTTAATGTCATCCAGGACCTTTGTCTAAAAAATGAAAAAAATGCCAATAACTTTTTGCGAATTTCATCTAAACTTGCAAAATTTAAGTCTTTTGTGTTTAGAAGTGACAAAACTTTTTCAAAAAAGTTCAGCATGATTTATGTGGCTGATTGGACTTCGGCCTCACTCAAAACAAAGGAATGTTTATGATTTATAATTGTTTAGGTTGGTAAACGTTTTCGATGTGATAATAAATATTAAATTAAATAACAAGAAAGAAGAGCTTTTTAGCAAATTTTCGTTACACTTAAATTTTGGGGTGTTAGTACAAATTTTATCTGTGCTCAGCAAACTCAAACCCAGTAACTTTGTTTATAGTTGGGGGGTATTCCATACCCCCCAAACCTCCCGGTCATAAATACCTTCTTAATGTATAGCATAAATACGGTATAAAATAGCATAAAATAGAGACGGTCGAAGAGAAATGGTCAAGCGAGTTGACTACGAACGCTCAATACCCGGTTCGAATCCGGGTAAGTAACAACTTATTTTGGCCGTCTCGTTTGGTCCTTTAGATTGGGGGTTCTACCGACGGGCTGGCTCCTCGTCGTAAGTAAAAATGTAAAATGCTAAAAAATCAAGCGCCAATTCGCAAGGTTGGTAGTTTGGTATCGGACAACGTCGCAAGACGTTTAAAACCGACTATATATTGTAGTAGATAAAACCACCAGAATATCAATCGCACATTTGCGATAAATAATTTTCAATAAATAAAACTTGAAATTTTAAAAATTATATTCTTCTTTTCTAAAATAAATAAAAACTACACAAAACTTATGTGCTGCACTCAAAATTTATTATAACTCAAAATTTGCATTTAATCTCAAATTTTCATAAAACTGCGACCTTACAGCACCGTGGGTCGCTCGCAAGTCCTCCACTTAATTAAAAATTTTTCTCACCTTGCCTATTACACCATAAGCGTAACAAACATTTTTACATTTTATAAAATTTTATAAATCATAATTATCAAATTAATATTAGAAATTAAATAGCTAAGCTTCTTCATCCCAAAAATAATACGACAATATATATTGTCATAAAATATCCGACCAATGGAAAAACTGCCAAACTTATTTATGCATATCCCAGCTCGCTCAATCGAACATGAACAAACAATCGCCCAAGTTATCTTTCAAACCCTTTATCTTGCGACCTTGCACTTTTCCAAAATTAAAAATTCCCACTTCAACAAAACTCCGTTATTGAAAATTTTCCAATTTTCTTCTCTTTTAAATTTACTCTTCTTTTCTAAAATAGAATAAAATATACACGAAAACTTATCGCTGCACTCAAATTTTATTATAACTAATTCAAAAATTTACATTGAATCTCGCATACTACAAAATCACGACCTCACAGCTCCGTGGATCGCTCGCGAGTCCTTTCCAAAATTAAAAACTTCCCCCACCTTGGCTATAACACCAGAGCGTCACAAAATTAAATTTTCAAAAATTAAACTTACAAAAATTGTCATCAACTAGTAAATTTCTTCATCCCAAAAAATATACGACAATATGTATAGCATAAATGCCCTTTACCTTTAAAGAGAAGCTTTTTAGAAAATTTTCGTTACACTTAAATTTTGGGGTGTTAGTTCAAATTTTATGTGTGCTCAGCAAACTCAAACCCAGTAACTTCCTTTATGGTTGGGGGGTATTCCATACCCCCCAAACCCCCCGGTCATCAATATCTTCTTAATGTATAACATTAATTCCTTTTAACTCACTTGAACATTTAAGAAGACACTAATTATACAAAATATTAAATTTAAATAGCCCCCCCCCCCCGGTCGCGGTATTGCAGATATGCAATTTTTAAATAAACACAGTAAGCTAAACTAAATCTTAATAAAAATTATAGATTCTTCAACCACATGTTTTCTACCTGAATCGTGGAAAATGAGACCATAGGTGAAGCCATAGTTATTTGGCCTGCGGCCTTACCAAATGGGACAACTTTGTAGATCGTAAATTTATGTTATCTTAGTAAACTTTTTTGGTTGTAATAATCACTCACCCGGAGAAGCTTCCAAGGAATTTATTAAATAAATTGGATGCATTATTGTGCGATTAAGAGATTTCGATGTAAGATGTAATCCAAATTTAGGCGGCAATAACCTTCTTTGAGGTTTTTGTAAAATTCTCGTTAATCCATTCATGCGCGTCAGGTGATAAATTTCTTTTGGATAGAATTTCTATAAAACTTGTTTTTAGTGCTCATTTACATTATATAAGGAGCTCAGATGCCAAATTTCACGCTTCTAAACGCACGGGTTTAGGCTGAGCGTTGTCTGCCTGTCAGTCAGTCACTCTCATTTCTATTTTATAAGTAGATTTTGATTTTTAGTATATTTGTGTGATCCTGCTGGTGTTGTTAGCGTTAGAGGCAAGAAAATTTAGAAAATGAGCTCCGCGTGGATGTATTAATTTTGAGTTGCAAAATTTTATAAAAATTTTAGTTACTTTTCTGAATAAAATGAAATAAAGTTAGTGACAACAAAAGTGTGTATTATTTGCTTTTAGTAATTTTTTTTATAAAGGAAACAAAATGAAAAAGTTTTTAAAATAATTAAAATTGGAAGTTATAAATTAAAATTATTTTTGTTAGTTACAAGACCGCGAGATAACTGCGATGCAGTAAAAATTTTAATTTTTAAAAAATTTAGGGATTTTAACTTTGGATAGTTAAATTTTTTGACATTATTTGGCTTCATGGCTTTATGGTGCACCCTAGTAAGCATTTTTTAGGGTGACTTTTGGAAATATTTAAATTAAAGTTAATGTTGATTCCATGAACCCACCTATTACTCTGAGAGGTTTTTTATAAAGTTAAAGTAGATAGCATTATTTTGGCTAAGATAGAAGTTCACCAGATGTGTGCGCGGGGGGACGGGAGTTACAGAAGCTGTTCAGGAAGATCGCCAAATAAATTAAAAATATCAGAATTAATTAAATTTTTTTTTTAGTTTATTATTAACGTGCATCAATTTTTAGTTTATTAAGGGGGGGTAGAATTATTCAAAAAAAAAACGCTTGTTTGGGGCCTTTTCATACGTTTTTTTTATATATATCTCAATTTGACCTTGAATTCTTGTATTTTTAATCAAAAATAAATTTGAGTTAAATTGCAATTACTTTACTTATGTTGAATTGATGATAACTTTTACAAATTTTATAATTTTCATTTACAAATCTAACATTTTAAAGCTTCATTTCACAGTTTCATCCATAATCATTTGTTACATTGAAGCCTTAGCTCTGGTACAAGGGTGGCGGAAAGTATAAAATCCTAACTAGCCGCTCGCAAACATTAGTAGGTCATCAATGCAGTAGCACAAAAAATAATCATTTTGCATTGCAAATGTTGACATTTGGGCACCCCGAACGTGGGGCTTAAAAGTACTTCCTACAATCGAGGATTTCAACATCTGCCCCTTTTACAAGTTCGTAATTATTTTATTGTTGATTTTGCAGTAGGTAAACCCGAATCAAAAATTTTTAGTAGGTATTATTTAATATTTTTAGACTAAATGTAGAACAAAATTTTTGCGCTTTCAGACAATTACAAAAAGTAATTAAAAATTTTAATTAAAATAAAAAGTAAAACTTAGGAGCGCACCGTACGTAATTTTTAGAGAGGGTTGCAAGAGCCTTAGGATACTTTTAAAATATCAGTCTTCTTTTTTGAAACAAAATAATTGTTCTTCATTGAGTAAAGGACGAATTCAATAAATTAGAGATGCTTTTTCGAAATAAAATTTTTTTTAATTTTTTCCATGTTTTGGGTAATCTTTTTCACCCCTTTCAATAAGAATGCTCTAAGTTTACTAAAAATGTTGAATTTTTGATTGGGAATCGGTGAATGAGAGAAATTATTAGCTATGAAATTCTATGATGAATCAAAATTCGAGTCGATTTGGGGGAAAACACCGATACCCGCATTTATTTTTAAGGCTTGTTAATTTTATTTTGTTCTAAGTTTCATCCAAAGAAGCAATCGTAGTTTTTAATTACAAAACCATTTAATTTTGGAAAACAATTTTTTTTTCAATTTTCTTGTCAACGAATGAATAAATTTTAATATAGCAGACAGGTCTACTGCCTGCTGAAAAAAGATTAGAACTTCATATTATAACTTTTTATGTGGAAAGCGATTTTTTAATTTATTCAAAAAAGTGGTTACTAGTGAAAAACCATTGTAATAATTAAACACTAATTGGTTTAACATAGTGGTTAATGAATTATAATGAAAGGATAACAAAGACTGAATACAAATGAAGTTTTCAATGCAGATTAAATGCGATAAAAAATAATATAATCAAAATAAAAAAGGAAAATGTGGGAGATAAAACGATAAAAAATAATCTAAGCTCCAAAATCCCTTTTCAATTTTAAATTTGTCGCTTTTAAAGTGGTTCTTAAAAATTAATTAAGTGTTCCGTTATTTGTTCTAGTAATAAAGAACGGGGAAGCTCACGGAACTTGATAATGATATTTGTTGCTTTTCTCACTTTCAGTTTTCAGAGCGCGTTTTTGTTTGAACAAAGAATTTCTCAAGTTCAACAGGTTAATTTTTGTGTCATTTAACATCACGTGCAAGACAAATTCAACAAAATTACTTACATTTAAAAAAACTAGCAACTCAACTTTCCAAAAAAGTTTTCTTGAAAATTGTTTTTCGAAACCCCGAAATAGCAAGCGCAAATTTTTTTTTTAATTAACTTTCGAGAAAAATTTGATTTATTTTTTTTGTAATTATTACAGCGACACGTGAATAGAATTGCTACCGTTGTTCCGTAATTTGTTCGTGATTCGCATCACGCTACTACTGAAAGTCTACCTTCAGCCACCATATCAGCGCACCCGCTGATAGCTGCCACAGGTGTCGACTTATTTACTGACCCAAAATTGGCGCATGAGCATTAAATTACCATTTATTACAAATTTCGATAAAAATATGCTTTATTTTCTAGAGCTTCCTAACGAACATATTTATTTTTTTATTTGACTTTCTGTAATATTTACAAACAGTTTTCAAAAGGAAGCATTCAGTGAATGATTTAACAGTAATAGAGTTTTGGTTATCTTTTCAAGTTTTTTATAGATAATTTATAAACTCCGGCAATCAACAAACAGATTAAATATACTTAATTAGAATAACCAAAGCTAATTCTGTTCAGTAATGATAAACCTACGAATATAAAATAACTTTTGAATTCTAAATATAATCAGATCAAAACATGTACATATGCCGTTTTTGTGCTAATAACTTTTGTTTCTAATTATTCCTGATTATTTTCATCAAACTTACTTATTTAACCCCTAAAATTCCGTACATTCTAATATGTCACTTAATTGTGCCCCACGTTGTGCGCGCCAATTAATTATGCAATATTTACTACAATCTATAGTTTTTTACAAAAAAACTAAAAGTGTATTTTTCATTTAAAAAGTAGTACAATTCGTACTTATAATTACTAAAAACTCGTTAAGATACCTAGAAATAAAAATGGAGAGACTGTAGGAGACGTCGTAACGCGGAGAACCATGCGACAAATGTGGCAAAATAAAAAAAGCTTAAAACTTCTAGCTGTATCTTAAACAACCATTTTCAATTTTTTTTGTTTGGTAGTGCTTAGTTCGCTACTTTGGGATTTACATCTTAATGATTTGAAATTGTTATTTCAGAAACCTACGGCCTTGCTCTCCGACAATTACCACCAAGAGCTGGTCTATTTCAACATTGTGACGATTGTAATCGATTACGATTAATTTTTAAATCTTTATTTGGGCAACCTTCCAATTAGGGTTATGTTCAGAGTAATATCACATTTTTAGTAAATCAACGATTGTTCCAAATCTCTTTTTCGTTTATTTAAGCTGCAAGTAAAAACAAAGAAAAGAATGATCATTTTTTGACGTGTATATTATATTTTCCTTTCTTTTCTATCTCTTAACTTTGAGTTTAATTCGAAATTCCTGACCCATATGTGGCATTAAGGCTCTGGCCACACGTGCAGTAAAATGCCGCTACAGCAGCAGTGAAACCTCAGGAACGCCCATTCTCAAGGTAAATGAAAGGTAATGTCGCAGCTTTGCAATGCACTTGTATCAGCATTACCTTGAAAATGTGCCTACTTGTGCTTTTAGGCTCTGGCCACACGTGCAATAAAATCCTGCTGAAAGCAGCAGTAAAGGATGGGCGTTTCTGCATCCTCAAACGCCCATTATCAAGGTAAATGAAAGGTAATGTCGCAGCTTTAACAATGCACTTGTATCAGCATTACCTTGAAAATGCGCCTACTTGGCTTTTACTGCTGCTGCCAGCGGCATTTTACTGCACGTGTGGCCAGAACCTAAGCCTGACTTGGAAAAATGTGAATAAAAGTAGGATGAGGATGGAAAGGGAAACTAAAACTCATAACTCTTATTATCTAAATTTCTGAGACTGCCCAGCTAGGCATCGGCTTTGCATTTCTATCTTTTTCTTAACATAGCTCGGCCTTCGCACTACCTTTATCACAAAACATAGCTTAGCCTCCGGCCTTGCATTTCTCCTCAAAATACATAATAAACATAACGATATCGTGGAAAAATTAATATTAGATTTAAAACAAACAAAAATAAAATTCTTTAAATAATATTTACAATAAATCATTCGGAGATGTAAGCGAGTCAGAAATAGTAGTTTATATCACGAGGGCGTAAGGGGCTGTTTTTCGTCTCGAGACGTAGTTTATGACACGAGCCGCTAGGCGGCGAGGGGAATATTAGTCGAGAGATGGAAAAATTTTAGAGCCCGAGTTTTATGAACAGCTTTTCGTGAATTTGGGAATAATATCCGACAAAATTCACGATTTTTTTTGCAATAATTGCATAAATTTTATAAATTATAACACGTTTCATTTGTCATCGTGGTAGTGTAAAACCAACTTCTACTTGTAATCATGGTGTTTTTCTTGGCACCAGTTGGTACCCTAGAGGGCGGCCATGTTGGAGCGCCATGTTCATTTTGATTTCTGCTCTCGTGAAGTTCGCACGTTTGTGTATTGTGTCGTGTGTTTCTAATTAAAAATGCCTAAAAACCAAGAAATAATTGTTAAATAATCAATAAATACAACATTGTGGTCGCATCTATCGATGTTCATGGACACGTTGCAAAAAAATCGCAAATTCGATATCGATGGATCACGTGGTAGGTACTATCGAACTCAGCAAAAAGCGATATTTATGGGGCAAATTTATACATTATTTTCTTCAGGCTACAAAGCCACGATAGTCGATCTACGTGTTCTAGTCTCCCCTACAGGATTTTTTATGCGCCGACAGGCGCATATTTTGAAGATCAAAAATGAAAACGACGAAAAGCACGTTCGCCGAAGACAACCGCAAAACGTTGTAGATACGCAAGACATACAAGTTTTTCACAATTGTGTGGTTAAGATTAAATATGTCAATAAATGATTTTTGAAAATTTTTGTTTTTTTGAAATTTTTTGGTAATTTTTTACTTCCGGTATTATTTTACTCCCGAGAGAAAAGTAAAGTGTGACGAAAAAAGCTTCTTTACTCCCGAAAAACCGGGTGTAAAGTAGTCACTTTACACCCAAAATCACGAAAACAATTTTTTTAAATTATTTACCAGAAAATCACCCAAGTCACCTGTAAACTGCTCTTAGTAGAGTAAAAAACTTTAGCTAGCCGCCTGCAAATGTAAGGTAGGCCATTAAAAAGTGGCATATAAATTAGGCGTTACACCACTAGGTAGTAAAAGATGTAATCTGCGACTCTTTTGTATTTTACAAAGGTTTTATTCAAATATTCAGTCTTGATAATATAAAAGTAAAATTTTTCCTGTTAGATATTAAAAGCAACTTTTTTTTCTAACAAATTACAGAAGTGCTACATGAAAGCATCAGCGTTGATGAAAATCAATAAATAATAAAGTAAAGACACACAGTATAGAATATAAAATTGTTAAGGGTCTAAATTAACGACAGTGGGAAATACAACACAACAGAAAAATGAGGGAGACAATATTGAATTTAGTTCAGTATTACAAACTAACACAGTAAAGTCAATGTTATTTGTTAATTAAAAATCCGAAACAAAAGTTTTGTACTGGGCAAAAATTCTAATAACACGTAACTTGATCTGTTTTCCCATTAAAAAAATGTTATTGTGAAATGTATGGTCAATTTTGCGCTAGTAATGACTTTTTTAAGCAACCCTAAAAGGTAAAACCGCAGCTCTACGAGTATATTAATTAACTTTTCATGTTGCACGACAAAACTTTTACGAATCTTTACTTGTAATAGGGAGAAGTTGCATGACATTGAAACACAAATTTTTTTATTTCTGTGTCACTGCTTTTTTTGCCTATCATGTAAAAGTAACTTATAATTATAAATTGATTAAGCAACTAACGCCAGGAGGAAAACTGGCATTTGGAATGTAACAACGCTGCTTGATCAGTAACGCGATTTTCAGGTTGGAATTCTGTAAAAAAAATGATAAAAGAAACGTAGGTACGTCCTTTTTATAATAAAAAACACAGGACAGTTTGAGAATCACCGATTTCCAATTAAAATACAATCCATATTAAAAAAATACAAAAACATATCAATTAAGGTAGTAATCGTCGTGGGACGCTAACAAATTACATTTTAATTAAAATACAAACCGTAATATAATAAATTTTTTTTGATAATCAAAGCGAAGCTTTTAAAATGTTTTGTAAAATATCTCTTCAATTTCGAAATTCCTAGACGCTCTTTCTAGTGGAAAATTTCACTATCATTAAGTTAATTATTGCATCTACCTGCCCCAACGATTTTGTATTAAACATTTCCAATTAAGCAAGAATTTTGTAAAATTGGTAGAGCTTGTCGCAGTTAATTTTGAAAATAGTTGAAACGACGTAAGTGAATTAACTTTTTAGATCCGTTTAAGGGTAGAAAATACCAGGCTTTCTAAAATCTACTACGTAAATAATTAGGAAGAAATTAATTAATTACAAAGAAAACGTTTGATCATTTTATGTAAATTTTGAATTTTTTTTTGTATTTCATAACAGAGGTTTAAAAATTGCTACTTTGATTATAATCAAACCCCAAAAAGCCTCTAAAGAATTTTCAATCAATATTTGAATGAGATGTTCCTTCATGTCAACATTTAATTATAAATTTAAAGGAAATTATAATAAGATTACGTAGAAAATGGAAAAATTTTTGTAAGAAATTTGAAAGAAATATATAGAATTTTTTTGTAACAGGAAACTCGGAAAAATGAAATAATAATGAATACATAAAAGTACAATGGAATTTTCCTTTTACCTGTTACGCGTGATTTTACATAAAAATGTCTGTTGAGAATTATTGTATCTGCATGTTTACAATTTAAGCAAAAATTTGAATGCTCCGAGAGTAAGGAGCATTAAATTTAATTCGCGTAACGCGATATTCATTTTTTTTCTTGTTAAAACTACATTTTTGATAATTAGAAACTTTAGAAATACAAGAAAAGTGAAAACTAATCTTTACTGTGTAATTCAGAACCGATGAGGCATTCTGCCCTTAGGGACTTTATGGGGAAGCTCTCGTTTAAATATTTACATTAACTTTGCCAAATGCTTCCATAGATAATTTACAAACGAATGAGTAGGACTACAAAAATTGTGCCAGGATTATTTAAATAAATTAATCGTGTAAATGATTACTTGGATAAAAATTCTGAAAATTTTTTGCTACTTACAAAATTTTAACAAATTAAAAATTTATTACTGCATTTTTCAGTTTTATGAGGGAGGACATGGGAATAAACAGAGAAGAAAGAATGTAAGAATTGTTAATTTAATAATAAAAACATTTTTAATAAAGCAAAGTAAAAATAACATCAGGAGACTTCGGCGAGTCCAATTAAATAGTAGAATGTATTTTCAAAAAAAAATTTGTTTGCTAAGCTATTTGGGATAATAATATTATTTAATCTTTTTTTCGTAAATTTTTTTTCTTTACATCCCAGTAAATTAGATAAAAAGAATACGTAAAACAACTTCATTTGATTGAAATATTATATTAACTTAAAATTACCCTGATTGCTTTAGCAATAAAGCTGAAAGACCACCGAATGATAAGATAAATTAGATTATTTAATTTTTAATATTTAAAAAATCACATTAAAAAATCAGTAATTTCAGTACTATGGCTATTTGAAGACAGAAATGAACAAAAATGTTTTAAAAGGTTAGTGAGCTATTCCCCAAATGTTTGAATTTAGTCAAAAGTTTATAAAATAAAATAGAGAGAGAGAGAAATCTGTTGCTGAGACACCCTGTATACTGCGAGCATCCGCTTCGCTTCAGAAAGTATACCGTGAGCGTCTGCTTCGCTTCCGAAAGTCGTACTATGCAACGACAGAAAGGCCAGATTGCAGATCGTGCTTTCTGTGCGTGATGACTTGAATGCGATTTTATGCGAATTATGAACATTCGCATATATAATTTAAAATTTTCTGGTCTTAAAATTTTTTTTATAAGTACGCGTGCCATAGAACATTATACTCAAGTTTTCATTTTAGCTTAACGACATTTTCTTTATTACAAAATTATTACAATCAATTTACAAAAAAATTAATTTATTAATTAAAGAATTTTATCTTGGTCATATTAACTGAATTTATGAAAAATCTTGACTTGTTTAGTTTTTGTATTGCTGCAATATATAACTCGAGATTAAAATAACTTAGAAAAATTTTGCCTTCGGCTTCGTCTTGTACAAATAAATTCTCTACTCGTGATGAAACCAGGCACTGTATAGAATTGTTGATATAGTTACTATTATTTTTCAAAAGAGAAAATGCATCAATTCATTCCGTGAATGCAGTTGAATGCTTGAGGCTTTAGCTGAGTCAAATAAATTTTCCCTGTTTTCTTATCCTTAGTTTTTCTCCAAACAAAACTACAGCATGACCATAACTGTACGCAAACTTTAATAATAAAATAACAATAATAATTATTATCGTAAAGAAATTTATTTTTTGAGGAATAAAAAAGTCGTAAAAGTGTTTAAAATTATAATAAACTTAATAAACCTCTAATATTTTTGTTTGAAGAATTTTAAAAATAACTACGCGACATTTGAGCTCAAACATTAGATACAAATTTTACCGCAAAAATTCGATTTGGGGGATCAGCGACATAATAATTTCTAGGGATAATAAAATAACAGCATAATTTTTTAGGAATGTTATTATATGGAATGAGGTATTGGTGTAATCCGCTTATAATAGACTTCTCAAAGTATCACAAGACTCTAGTCTATCTTAACTTTCATACAAATCTAAAATTTTAGTATTTTTTTTTGGGTTTGCAATTTTTACCCTCTGAAAACTATTCTAATTTATTAAAGGTAACTTTTTAAATACTTTTTTTTAAATTTTCAATTTAACTTTTATACGAATCTGAATTTTTAGAATGTCTGGATATTCTCTGGAAATATTATTATTTAGTGTTTAAATTTGCAACATCTGAAAACCACCTCAATTTATAAAAAAGAAATTTTTTAAATGGTTTTTCCTTAATTTTTAGTTTAATTTCTATAAGAATCCAAAGTTTTAGAATTTTATTTGGTGTTTTCAACTTTCACCCCCTAAAAACATATTCAATTTATTAAAAGTAATTTTTTTACTAATTTTTCCATAATTTGTAGTTTAACCTCTATAAGAATCTAAATTTAAAAAATTTTATTTGATGTTTTCAATTTCCACCCCCTGAAAACAACTCCAATTTATTAAAAATCATTTTTTTATTATTTTTTAATTAATTTGTAGTTTAACCTCTATAAGAATCTGAATTTTTAAAATTTTATTTGATGTTTTCAATTTCCACCCTCTGAAAACGACTCCAATTTATTAAAAATAATTTTTTTATTATTTTTTCTTTAATTTGTAGTTTAACCTCTGTAAGAATCTGAATTTTAAAAATGTTATTCGATGTTTTTAATTTCCACCCTCTGAAAACAACTCCAATTTATTAAAAATAATCTTTATTACTAATTTTTCCTTAATTTGTAGATTAACCTCTTTAAGAATCTAAATTTTTAAAATTTTATTTGATGTTTTCAATGTCCACTCCTTGAAAACGACTCCAATTTATTAAAAATGATTTTTTACTATTTTTTTTCCTTAATTTGTTATTATACTCTATAAGAATCTAAATTTTTAAAATTTTATTTAATGTTTTTAATTCCCACCCTCTGAAAACGACTCCAATTTATTAAAAATAATTTTTTTATTATTTATTCCATAATTTGTAGTTTAACCTCTATAAGAATCTGAATTTTAAAAATTTTATTTGATGTTTTCAATTTCCACCTCCTGAAAACAACTCCAATTTATTAAAAGTAATTTTTTTTACTATTTTTTCCTTAATTTGTAGTTTAACCTATATTAGAATCTAAATTTTTTAAATTTTATTTGATGTTTTAAATTTCTGCCTCTTGAAACAACTCCAAAATTTATTAAAGATAATTTTTTACTATTTTTTCCTTAATTTGTAGTTTAACCTCTATAAGAATCTAAATTTAAAAAATTTTATTTGATGTTTTCAATTTCCACCCCCTGAAAACAACTCCAATTTATTAAAAATAATTTTTTTATTATTTTTTAATTAATTAGTAGTTTAACTTCCATAAGAATCTGAATTTTTAAAATTTTATTTGATGTTTTCAATTTCCACTCCCTGACAACGACTCCAATTTATTAAAAATAATTTTTTTACTATTTTTTATTTAATTTGTAGTTTAACCTCTATAAGAATCTAAATTTTTAAAATTTTATTTAACTTTTTCAACTTCCATCCCCTGAAAACGACTCCAATTTATTAAAAATAATTTTTTTACTAATTTTTTCTTAATTTGTAGTTTAACTTCTATAAGAATCTGAATTTTTAAAATTTTATTTGATGTTTTTAATATCCACCCCCTGAAAACAACCCCAATTTATTAAAAATAATTTTTTTACTATTTTTTCCTTAATTTGTAGTTTAACCTCTATAAGAATCTAAATTTTTAAAATTTTATTTCATGTTTTCAACTTCCACTCCCTGAAAACGACTCCAATTTACTAAAAATAATATTTTTACTATTTTTTACTTAATTTGTAGTGTAACCTCTATAAAAATCTAAATTTTTAAAATTTTATTTAATGTTTTCAACTTCCACCCCCTGAAAACGACTCCAATTTATTAAAAATTATTTTTTTTTACTAATTTTTCCTTAATTTGTAGTTTAACCTCTATAAGAATCTGAATTTTTAAATATTTACATTAACTTTGCCAAATGCTTTATTTGATGTATTTAATTTCCACTCCCTGAAAACGACTCCAATTTATTAAAAATAATCTTTATTACTAATTTTTCCTTAATTTGTAGATTAACCTCTTTAAGAATCTAAATTTTTAAAATTTTATTTGATGTTTTTAATATCCACCCCCTGAAAACAACTCCAATTTATTAAAATTAATTTTTTTACTATTTTTTACTTAATTTGTAGTTTAACCTCTATAAGCATCTGAATTTTTAAAATTTTATTTGATGTTTTCAATTTCCACTCCCTGAAAACGACTCCAATTTATTAAAAATAGTTTTTTTTACTATTTTTTACTTAATTTGTACGTTAACCTCTATAAGCATCTGAATTTTTAAAATTTTATTTAATGTTTTCAATGTCCACTCCCTGAAAACGACTCCAATTTATTAAAAATGATTTTTTACTATTTTCTTCCTTAATTTGTAGTTTAACCTCTATAAGAACCTGAATTTTTAAAATTTTATTTAATGTTTTCATTTTCCACCCTCTGAAAACGACTCCAATTTATTAAAAATAATTTTTTTATTATTTTTTCCTTAATTTGTAGTTTAACCTATATTAGAATCTAAATTTTTTAAATTTTATTTGATGTTTTCAATTTCTACCCCTTGAAACAACTCCAAAATTTATTAAAGATAATTTTTTTACTATTTTTTCCTTAATTTGCAACTTAACATTTAATATGAATTCAAAGGTTTGGGATTTTATTTGGTGTATTCAATTTTTACCCCTAAAAAACTACCTCATCAATTCATCGAAAGTAATTTTTTTAATATTTTTTTTTAATTTTTATTTTAATTTTTAATTAGTGAAAGAAGAAGAATTTTTACTTTAACTTTTATACGAAATCCAAAATTTTAGCATTTTTTTATGTTTTTAATTTTCACTCGCTGAAAACATTCCTAATTTATTAAAGATATTTTTTTTAATATTTTTTTTTTAATTTTTAATTTAACCTACATACGAATCTAAAGTTACAGAATTTTATTTGATGTTGTCAATTTTTACCTCTAAAAAACTACCCCAGTTCATCCAAGGTAATTTTTTAAATATTTTTTTTTTAATTTTCAACTTAACTTTTATCAGAATCCAAAAATTTTAAAATTTTATTTGGCGTTCTTAATTTTACCACTTAAAAACAAACCTAATTTATTTAAAGAAATTTTTTTAATACTTATCCCTTAACTTTTAAATTAAAATTTTATTCGAATCGGAAGTTTTAGGATCTTTGATGTTTTTATTTTCAACCCCCTAAAAACAACCCAAATTTATTACAAATAATTTTTTTAATATTATTTTCTTAATTTCCAATTTAAGTTCCATACAAATACAAAGTTTTAAGATTTTCTTTAGTGTTTTTAATTTTTACTCTCTAAAAACTACCCTAATTTATCAAAGGAAATTTTTTTAATATTTTTTTATTAATTTTTTATTTTACTTCCACACGAATCCAATGTTTCAGAATTTTCATTTTTTTTTTAATTTTTATCTCCTGAAAATTATTCCAATTTATCTAGGGTAATTTTTTCAATTACCTGAAAACTACCCATCTCAATTTGTGAAAGGTAATTTTTTTTAAATATTTTTTCTCTAATTTTCAATTTAATTTCTATACGCAGTTCTAAGTTTTAGAATTTTATATGGTGTTTCCAATTTTCTCTCCCTGAAAACAACCCTAATTTATTAAATATAATTGTTTTAGCACTTTTTCCTAAATTTTTATTTTAACTTCTATACGAATTCTAAGCTTCAGGATTTCCTCTGATATTTTAATTTCCTCCTCCTGAAAACGACTCCCAATTTAAGAAATGTAATTTTTTAGTATTTTTTCCTTATTCTCAGTTTAAGTTTTATACGGATCTAAAGCTTTAAGATTTTTTATGGTGTTTTTAATGTTCACCCATTAGAGAACAACTCCAATTTATCAAGTGTTATTTTTTTATTAATTTTTCTATAATTTTCAATTTAACTTCTATGCGAATCTAAAATTTTTAAATTTTTTCTGGTATTTTTTATTTCGACCCCCTGAAAACAACCCAAATTTATAAAAGATAATTTTTGTAATATTTTTCTCTTTATTTTCAATTTAACTTCTGTACGAATCCGAAGTTTTAAGATTTTATTTATAATTTTTATTTTCCACCCCCTGAAAACAACTTCAATTTATTAAGGGTAATTTTTTCACTATTTTTTCTTAATTTTTAATTTAAATTCTATGTGAATCTAAATTTTTTGAATTTTTTCGGGTATTTTTTATTTCCACCCCCTGAAAACAACCCTAATTTATTAAAGATAATTTTTGTAATATTTTCTTTTTAATTTTTAATTTAACTTCTATACGAATCTGAAGCTTTGCAATTTTATTTAATATTTTCATTTTCCACCCCCTGAAAACAACTTCAATTTATTAAGGGTAATTTTTTCACTATTTTTTTTTAATTTTCAATTTAAATTCTATGTGAATTCGAAGTTCTACAATTTTATTTAATGTTTTCAATTTCCACTCTCTGAAAACGACTTTAATTTATTAAGGGTAATTTTTTCACTACTTTTCTCTTAATTTTCAATTTAACTTTTATACGAAATCCTAAGTATTTAGGATTTTAATTGGTGTTTTCAATTTTCACCTTCTGAAAACAATCCTAATATGTTAAATGTAATTTTTTAGCCTTTTTGCCTTAATTTTAAGTTTAATCTCTATACAAATCTAAAGTTTCAGGATTTTCTTTAATGTATTCAATTTCCGCCCTCTGAAAACAACTCAAATTTAAGAAAGGTAATTTTTTAATATTTCTTTTTAATTCTCAGTTTAAGTTTTATACAGATCCAAAGTTTTAAAATTTTTTATGGTGTTTTCAATTTCCACCCCTTAGAAAACGACTCGAATTTATCAAATGTAATTTTTTTAATAATTTTTCCATAATTTTCAATTTAACTTCTATGCGAATCTAAAACTTTTGAATTTTTTCGTGTATTTTTTATTTCGACTCCCTGAAAACAACCCTCATTTATTAAAGATAATTTTTGTAATATTTTCCTAGCAATTGTTAGTTTAACTTCTATGTGAATCCAAAGTTTTGAAATTTTATTTAATGTTTCTAATTTCCACCCTTTGAAAACGACTTCAATTTATTAAAGGTAATTTTTTCACTATTTTTCTCTTAATTCTTAATTTAACTTCTATACGAAATTCTAAGTATTTATGATTTTAATTGGTGTTTTCAATTTTCACCTCCCGAAAATAACCCTAATTTATTAAATGTAATTTTTGTAGTATTTTTTCCTTAATTCTAAATTTAATCTCCATGTGAATCTAAAGTTTCAGGATTTTCTTTAATGTATTCAATTTTCTCCCTCTGAAAACAACTCAAATTTAAGAAAAGTAATTTTTTAATATTTTTTCTTTATTCTTAGTTTTAGTTTCATACGAATCTAAAGTTTTAAGATCTTTTATTGTGTTTTCAATTTTCACCCCTTGGAAAACGACTCGAATTTATCAAATGTAATTTATTTAATATTTTATCCATAATTTACAATTTAACTTCTATACGAATCTAAAATGTTAGAACTTTTTTCGGTGGTTTTTATTTCCACCCCCTGAAAACAGCCCTAACTTATTAAAGATAATTTTTGTAATATTTTTTTCTTAATTTTTAATATAACTTCTATACGAATCCGAAGTTTTACAATTTTAATTAATATTTTCAATTTCCACCCCCTAGTAACGACTCCAATTTATTAAGAATAATTTTTTCACTATTTTTTCTTTAATTTACATTTTAACATCTATAGGAATCCGAAGTATTAAAAGTTTATTTAGTGTTTTAAAATTTCACCCCCAGAAAACTAACTCAATTTATCAAAGGTGATTTTTTAAATATTTTTCTCTTATTTTTCAATTTAACTTTTATACCAAATCTAAAATTTTAAGATGTTATTTGGTGTTTTCAATTTTCACCCCATAAAAGCAACCTTAATTTATTAAATATAATTTTTTTAATATTTTTCTTTTAATGTTCTACTTATCTTTTATACAAAATCCAAAATTTTAGTTGGTGCTTTTAATTTTTACCAACTGAACACAATCCCAATTTATTAAAGTGCATTTTTTTAATGTTTTTCTTTTAATTTTTAATTTAACTTTTATACGAATCTGAAGTTTTAAAATCTTTTTTGGCTTTTTTACTTTTCACTCTCTGAAAACTACTCCAATTATTATTAGTTGAAGGTAATTAATTATTTTAATATTATTTTTTTTAAATTTTTAATTATCTTCTATACAAATTTGAAGTTTAGAATTTTTGATGTTTTTATTTTCCACCTTCTAAAAACAACTCTAAATTCCTGCAGATAATTTTTTTTAATATTATTCCTTTAATTATCAATTTAAATTCCTTACAAATCCAAAGTTTTAAGATTTTCTTTAGTGTTTGCAATTTTTACCCCCTGAAAACCACCTAAAATAAATCAAAGATATTTTTTTAATTAATTATCTTGTATTATTGCGGTTTAATCCTTTACAAATTATTCAAAGTTTCAGATTTTTTATCAGTTATTTTGATTTTATTTACCCACTTAAACTACCCCTACAATTTTTTTATTTATTTTTCCCATAATCAGGATGTCCTTTTGAACCACTTTTATGTTTTTAAAGTGGGTGTGCGCGCGCCCTTACGTCCTCAATGACAAGCTGAAGAATATTAAAGTTTCCTGTGTTTTTGTTGAAAACAAAAAATCTAGTAGGTATTTTTCATATCGATCCACCCTGTGTACATCTACGTCGCAATTTTTGACCTACAGTGCCAGCTATCCTCAATTTATCAAAATAGAAATGTAAACATTGAACCTGAACTGTGTCGATTTCATCAGCTGGTGGTGTAAATAAATTTATAGGTTCTTTATGAATCGTGTCGAATTAAAAATTATTGAAGTGTTAATTAACCATTACAATTCATTGACTTTATTTTATAAGGTCATACTGTGCCCTAATATTTAATTTCTTAACAATCAGTGGTTTCCTAGTAAGTGGTCGGGCGTTTTTAGACTTGCCAAAATAATGGTGCATGTTCAAAGCAAATTATTACCCATAAAGGTCCCATGTGCCGAGTATGTTCACCCTTGGACCGAAAGTTGTCTGGAGGCTATTTCGGGGTGCTATATGTATGCCATCGTGGATTCTTTTAGAATTTATGCTACCTTCTATGTGGTAGGTTTATTAATTTATAATTAACTGGAAAAAACAAATGAGTTATCAGGTTGTTTTAAATAATATTTTCACCACCTTTTTAACAATAAAAAATTTGAACCTGAAGGGATTGTCATTTGTTTTTGACAGTTAGGTTAGGTTTTTACTGCGAAATTAAGCAAATCGTTTTTAGTTGGCCCTTTTAATGAGGGGCAAAATACCCAGTAAGGAGGATATTAAGAAAACATTTCATGGAATACTTCAGTCAACTGCGTTTCTTAGTGGAACAGCTTTCGGCTACTCGTTGTTTTGTTGCAGTTTAAGGTTGGTGCAGTTTTATTGAAGTAATTGACAGCTACAAAGTTGTTAATAAATCACAGGAGGCTTTTAGGAAATTTCAATCTCTTAAGTGTATCAGCACTTCCGGCCTTTCTTGCAAGTGTTTTTGCAATTTTAATAGAACGTCCATCGAGAAGATTGTTATTAAGTTTGTATGTCAGTAATGTTGCTACTGAAACCATATGGAATATGATGCTGGTAAGAAACATGGTAAAACCTGTTAAGCACGGAGTGGTCATGATATTCAGCATATCCATGGCCACTCTTTTGTACTTTTATAAAAGTGGATTGCACAAAAGGGGGCCAAATACAAAAGATGACTCTATGTTTGGTGTTTTACGGTAAATCACGAGGAAATGGTTTGAAATTTTTGTTTTATTGAATTGTTTATTAGGTTTATTGTTGGACCATACGAAGAGAAAGATTACACTGAAAAATCTCGTCAGGCTAGTTCATTTTATAGACAACAAATGACACCAAATAATCCCTCTGAGGGATCTAACAACAGCTGGACTAACAGAAATCGTCACATTTCTATATATCACCTAATAGACCAAACCCTTCGAGTTTATAAACAAATAATCAATCGAGTTAAGTGCTTAGGACGACACTATACATGTCCACATCCTTTCAGCTGCTTATATTACACCATGCAGGTAAAATCCACATGAAAAGTTAATCTATGAACAATAGAGATGACGCGCATAAATGAATTAACGAGATTTTTTTTTAACAGGGTGCTGGAAAAATGGCAGGAATTGGATTGGGCATCCAGGTTGCCTTAAAGTTGATTTTAAATGCTAAAAGAATTGTATCTTCACCTGCCATTTTAAAAACTTTGCTTTTTAGGAAAAATGTGTTATCGTTGGCAATATTTTTGGGTGGCTTTGCGAGTTCTTTTAGGGTAGGAAAAATATCTTGTGGGGTAATGTCATGTTAATGAAATTAATTTTAGGGTTTAAACTGCCTACTGAGAAGAATAACTGGGACTGACAGTCCTTATTTTGCAATTCCTACCGGTTTGTTGGCAGGTCTGGCTTTCCAAAGTTACCCTGACACCACAGTTGCTTTGTACGTCTTGTGGAAGGCTGCACAGGTAATTTCACTTTTGGGAGATGATTTTGTACCGAAACTTGGGAATGCTTCTTTTTCAGATAGCTTATACTTTAGGGATTGATCGAGGTTACTTGCCTAAGGTTCCTGGCTTTACAGAATTTTTGTATTGCTTCAGCACAGCCACTCTATTTCACGGAGCGTTATTAGAACCCGAAACCATTCGTCCCAGTTACTGGAAATTCTTGCATTCCATTTCTGGTGGAAGGTAAACTTTTACAATTTTTTAAACCCGATTTGACTGGTTTTTTGTATAGAATTTCGTGTATGAATCGTGGTCCACTGGATATTTGGGGACTCAACACTTCTGAAGCTCTTGAAAAAGTTCTAAGACAAACTCACACTGAACCTGTTGTTCAATTTTATCGAGGATGTGGTTGTTTATGATGAAAACGCTCTCTATATTTTGTTATTAGTTAGTAAAATTTGTATGTACTTTTTTTTTTAAAGAGACTGTAATTAATTAATTACTATAAAATTTTAAACATTTTTGCTAAATCACCTGAATGCTGAAAAAGACTTGGTCATTCCATTGCTTTTTATTTTACTTTTTGTGATAACATTTTTTTTATAGAATCTTTTGAAAAGACCGTGGTGCAAAACTAACTCAAACCAATGATTAGCATGTTAAAAAATTATTTTTACTTTAATGCGCCACAAAGCTGTTGAAAGTTAACTGTTACTATTATTATAAAATTTTTGTAAAATTTTTTTAGAATAAAATTTGACACCAAGTTTTGGATTTTGACTTGAAATACCTTGAAAAATGAATTGAGAAAAACCGGGAGCTCTGCTACAGTTCACTCATTAAAAATAACCTAAAGATGTATAGAATTTTAATTAATAGATCAATTTTATTTCTTGGCGGTATTAATATACTCGTAAACAAAAATTCTTTTTTTCTCGGAAAACTTAAGCCAAAAATACCTCTAAACAGTGATTTTAGGTCGATTTTAACGCTACTATGGTGAAAGTGCTACTGCTGCTCTTGCACAGCATAGCATAGGACGGATAATAGAATGCGGTCAATACGGTCGCTTTTTGTGCAGAAATTGGTAACTTAAAAACCAATGATTCCTGCGCTATTTAATCGCTTAATTTTAATGTTATTTTTCAAATTCCTTGGAGTTTTCTTTAATAATTATAATGGGGCATTCCACACCAAATTGACCACTTTTGAACCCGACCCTTTTTGATTTTTCAAATTTTTCCACTTTTGATTTTTTTATTTAAAAAAAAACTCTGATTTATTCTGCGTATAACAACGCAAACCCCATAATGGGCCGACATTTCTTTCTATTCTTTTTGATTAATTAAAAAATATTTTGTTTTATTTTTAAGCAAAAATATTTTTCAATTAAACAAAATAAATAGAAAGAAATGTCGGCCCATTATGGGGTTTGCGTTGTTATATGCGGAATAAATCAGAGATTTTTTTTAAATAAAAAAATCAAAAGTGTCGAAATTTCAAAAATCAATGATTATTTCCGAAAAAATGAAAAATTTTGTAGAATTCAAGTTTGAATATTTCTTTTATATGTTTTCCTGAAAAGTACGTTTAAAGACAAAAAAACAAAAAAAAAAGTTTGGATTAGTCAATTTTTGAAATAGTTATGATCGTTTGAAAAAAAAACATCAGTTTTTCTAAAAATTCGTAACTTTTTGAGTTGAGTAAAAAATTTTGAAAAAATTCACAAAACTGTTTTTGGTGGGATAGTATAATATGTAAAAATTTCAGAAAAATCAAAAGGGGTCGAGTTCAAAAGTGGTCGATTTGATGTGGAATGCCCCAATAATATTTGAGTCAGGGTCAATTATTTAAATATTTTATACTGTATTTAGGATTTGATTGTGTGGTGTTAAATTTATCTTATTTGCGGAATCAAAGAAACCTTGACGGGAAAGCCCAAAATTTTGAGCTATGCCGCTGATTCTGTATAAAATTTAAAGCGAAATTCAAATGTCCAGAATGAATATTTTAAATTAATTTAATTATTAAATGAGGTATCTTATATTATATCAACCTTTTGTAAATTAAATATACCTACAAAAGAAAATAACAACTGCAACACGAAAACAAAACTAAAAGTGGGACTAGAGCCACCTGTCAGAGTGACTAAAATTCAGACGAAAATGCTAAAACCAACATTAAAATTTAAACACATTTTTCGGGATGAGAAGATTAAATATTCAATTTTTTAAAATTTGTAGTTTTCTATTGATTAAAATTAGTAAAACCCAGTGAAATTTGACTTATTTTAACATTGTAAATCAAGATAATCTTAAATTTAAGACTAAGAATTTTTTCGTTACTTTTTATACTTTTATTATAATAGCATAGGTATTTTCATTTTCAAAAATTTAAATTTAAAATCACAGATTATTATTATCAAAATAATCTTAAATCTAAGGCAGAATATGGCTCAGAATTTTTTTGCAATTTTTGCTATATTTATTATAATATATTTAACATTTTCGGGCATAGTTTCACTATATTTGAACAAAATATAATTTTTATTAAAATACTTAAGGGGTAACGACATAGTAAAATTTTACAAAAATGTGTTTAAGGTTTAAAAATGAGACACAAAAGGTTTAATCATGGGGAAGATTGTGCTAGACCTCAGTAAGAGGATTATATACTAAATACATTAGACTACCCACTAGACATGTCATATTATATTAACATCGGCGATGTTAAATTTTTCAACGTTGATACGACGTTACTACAAAACATTGCGTAAATATTGCATAGGCGATATCCTTTTAATGCGATGTGATAGGGACATGATTTAATTTTTAAATAAAAAATTAAATTTTGCCAAATGACATGATAAATTAATATATCGGCGAATTTAGATTTTTCAATATTGATTCAACGCTACTACAAAACGTTGCGTCAATGTTGCTTTAACATCAGCAACATTGTACCAACATTGCATTAACGACATCGCTTTAATATTAATGCAATGTGATAAGGATACATTTACACTTCGTTATAACATTATGCTTTTTAATGTTGAAGCATCGTTACTTTTTAATTTTAAAGCAACCTTACTTTTTAATGTTGCAGGAATATTACTGTTTAATGTTGAGGCAACATTACTTTTTTATTTGAAAAAAAAAAACGTTAACAATTAACATTGTATGAGCGGACATTCAACGGTTGTAGTTCAACACATCGCAAGTGAATTTTTGATATCGCGTCAACATTATGAAAATGTTATTTTGCCTAGTGGGTAATTGCCAGCAAACGAGTAGTACTGGATATTCCAATAAACATCGCTTTCTGTGTCTACAATGATGATTTTACAAGTATTCTGAAGATAATGAAGTTTTAGGCATTAAAGTAGACATGAATTTTTGCGCTGAGGCCGACGTGTGCTGAGTCAAATTTTAGACAAGGACACGGAACAGTGGAGCAGGTGCATCGAGTTACAAAAAAGAACAAAACTGATATGAAAAGAATAGGTACTGATCAGCCTTTTTGAATATTTAACAGGCGTTTGACAAAGTGCGGCATGACGGCCTGCAATACAAAATTAAACCTCAAAAAAAAATCTCATCACTGGATGAGAGATGTGGCCATCACATGACTTTACCATACATTAATTTTATGGTACTTTAATTGCACACAAATTTAATACAATTTGTACCTAATTAGTGCATCACTAATTTGATGATAAATCGAGTCAACTTACAGGGATCATCACCCTTTTATCGATAACTCGAGTCCAAAATTCAAAAACTGATAGAACGATGTTATGCTTTTTTATTTCGGTGAGTTGATTAATCTGGACAGTTACACATACCATAACTTGCGACATTATTAGGTGTCGCTCTCTACCGACCACAGTACCGAACATACTCATCGCGTCACTAATTTACTCCCAATCTCACGTTTCCGTGAACCGATTTTAACCAAAATCTAATCAAATCTAAGTTTTAATATAAAAGTACTAAATATAAAATTTGGTTGAGAAATTCCTATTAGTTTGGGCGCTAGAGCGCACACAAAATTAAGTGACATACAGACACACAGCCACACAGACATACAGACACATTTCTTGATGTTGGGTCTCTTTCAACTCGTTAGACCTCAAGGAATGTAAATCCGTGAAAATCTGAAAAAAATTTTTTTTCCATTACATAACTTTCTCATTCAGTATGGTAAAGTAAAAATACTTACCGTATCCGTACAGTTAGCATTTTTATATCGTATCTATTGAACAGGTATTTTTTTTGTCAAAGTTGGTAAAGCTTATTTAGTCTTGTAACCCATCCGCTCCGGAGTGCTTCAGGGTAGCGTTCTTAGACCTACTCTGTATCTCCTATTTACTGCAGATTTGCCGGAGACTGAAATCACTGAAACAGTCAAAAAATGCAATTGGTGCATTCCAAATGGCATATCAAGGCAAACACCTCAAAATTGGTGCATGCCACATTTACGCTTAAAAGGTCAAAAGATAAAATAAAGAAAAATCGTAATGGGTTTTTGAAATTGGATAGATGAAATATAAGAACATTTAAGAATCCCAGCGAAATACGAACTATAGGAAGATCAAGGATACGACGGTAGAATGGGCTGATGGGTGATTAGAAAAAGATGGGATTGAAAAGATGGAATCAGATAGTGACGGATAGAAACTGGGAAAATATGAGGACTTATCCACCTAAAAAATTGGATTTTTTGACTTTATTCAAAACAAAATGAGTGCTTCTCATGAAAAATATCTGAGTAAATGGTGATAAATTATTTTGTCTGATTTTGGATACAATTTCTGTAAAATTTAACTAGTAATTGAAGCATTGTTGTTTCATGACCTCATTCGGGCGTCCGAAAAAAATTCTTGTTGGTTTTGATCGCTTCTTAGTGCTGTGACTTGTAAATGCGTAATTGCAAAAGATTGTAATTTTGACTAAGATCAAGGTAGTCAAGAATGGTTCAAATTAATGCATACTAACGCCATTTCTTAGAATTTTTAGAAACTTATTGGGCTGCCTTAATATGGCAGTTTGAATCCACTTCATAGATTACACCATATTTACATTTTTGGTTATGTTTGTAATCATGAACGAATCGATATCTTAATTTAATCTATTGTTTTTTGTTTTATCAGCTAAATTATTTATTATTGTAATTACTATTAATAAAAACTTATTTAATGAGATTAAAGTTTATTCAATTTTTATCAAAAACTATAAAGTTTTCGTCATTTAATTATAAAATATTCCTATTATCGGACCAATATTGTCTTCTTAAAAACGGGCTTTACATGTAAATGTATTTTAAAATAAAATAAATTAATTAAAAGCGTTTTTCAACATTTCTTTCTGTATATTAGAATTAACATTTTTGAAACAATTTTTTCAGGTCATAGGATCTTGATTTGTCATTTTCCAAAATTTTATTGACGATTAAAATCAGTCGAGATTATTTTAGCTCGTACAAAAATAAAACACTGAAATTTGTATTTTTGATTTGAATTTTGTAAGTTTCTTTATTAATATTTTCAAATGCGAATATGCTTACCAAAGAATTGAATGTTATATAATGTATTGTATTGATAAAAAAAAAACTCCCCCCTCCGCATAGCTTTGCCGGAATCTTTGACGTTTTGTTACAGGTGGGTAAATGTCGTTTTGTGGGAAAACATTGTAACACACTGAAGATGATAAGTTCCTGTTATGGGTAGTTGCATCCTCTTTAATTTGAATATGTAATTTGAGTGCTGCAATTATACTACAACATTCACTTGTCACTTGTACATTTTCTTAAAGTTAGCAAGCTTGAATTTAAACAGCTGTAAATGTACGTTTATACAATTGTTTGTTACCGCATTTGACAAAATTTTTGTTCTTGAATTTTTGTAACCACAGAAAGCATGAGTTTTGTAATCAAACGACTATAAATACAATTAATAATTTATTATTTTAAATAAATTAAGTTTAAAATTTGAAGAATTGGTCAAAACTTAAGGAAAGTTTTTTAAAAAAATTCAAAAAATTATACACAACAAAACAAATTATTTTAACTTTAAGATTAAAAGATTATTTTGTTAAAAAATATAATTAACAAAAAGAAGTCCCATAATTGGGATTAAGTAAGTTTAAAATTTGTGGATTGGTTACAGACGAAAACAATTTCAAAAAAATTAAAAAAGAGATGAATGAATAAATAATAATAAATTAAATAAAAAAAAAAATAAGAAAAACGCCTTTAATTACATTTTTTAAAATTTTTTAAAATATTTAGGAAGTTAGTTTTAAGATAAAATTTAATCTAGGCCGAAAATAATCCAAAGTAAAGTCCAAAGTAGTCCAAATGAATTTGTATGGTAGTGTCAAATTATGGCACAATTATTCAAGTAGTTTAAAAGTCAATTGTTTTTATAACTATAAAAGAGTAAATTTTGGGTTTTATTTATCACAAAAAATTTGAAATCATGAAGTTACAAGTTTTTATTGTCTTGGTGGTGTTGTTTGCTTCGGTGGTGACCATAATGGCACAAGGAGGTAACTTATAATTTTTTTTAATTTTTTAAATTAAAATTGCTGATATATTAGGCGTTCTGGACCGGACCATTTTTAATTTTGCTTATTATATTATTTATTATACTATTGTTGAAATTCTTGATGGAAGAACTTAGTATTTATTAAATTAATAAATTTATATCTGTGTACTCTGAAATACAAAATTTTGTTTTTTAGATCCGGTAGTGCCATGTAAACTTGCTAATGTTAATGTACTTGGGACTGTCTGTAAAGATGAATGTTTAGTCGCCCCAGCACTTGGAAATTGCGCTGCTGGTAAGAAATGCTGCTTATGGGCACTGAAAAACGAAGAAGTCGACTAAAATGTTTTCATAACACATAATAATATAATTTAATCAAAAATGTGTTTTATTAAGAGATGAAACAGGGGTATAGCATTTGGTTTCTGCAGCAACAGCCAAACAAAAAAGATGCTGATTCTGAATGTCTTGATATTTTTGTCTTTCTGTAGATATTTTTTATAAAGTTAAAAAATTCAATTTTTTACAGAATTTACAACAGAAGTGGCTTTGAAACAGACATAGGCCACTTACCTACCTTAAATTGTTGCAAGGCACATAATCTTCGTCTTGGCTTGATATCAGCTAATTGTAAGGTTAATTCGTTCAGACCCGTTGTTCATTTAACACATTGCGCATTTTTCCAAAAAAAAAGAAATTCTAAACGCTGATAATAAAAAATGCATTATACATTTATTAAGGGAAAACGCCAAGCAAAAAATAGCATATGAAATGCTACACATTCAGTGACAATGTTGACCAAGTTGTAGTGTATAAAAAATCCTTTTAAATTTTCTCCATGGCATGTTTTAGAAAATTCTTTTACCTTTACAAGAAAGTTTTAGTGATTAAAGTGTCCTTGTGTTTTGTCCGTATTGATCGATTCTTCTTGAGCACACTTGTATTCTAAATATAAATGATTTTTCTTCTTTCTTCTTCTAGTGAAATTGTGGTTAGGTTTTTAAGTTTTTGGGGCAGCTTCTGTGCTCGGGGGGTAGCGGCAAGAGGTGTTGTTAGTTACGCCAATAATTTTATTTACACAATTAAACACAAATTTGTGTTAAATTTAAAATTACACCTCGGTGGTTTGCCGTTGCCTTCCGAGTAGAGACGGTCAGAAAAATATTCTTACTTTGCCCGGAGTCGAACCGGGTTTTCTGTATTAGCAGCCTGTGCGCTTAATCGCTATGCTTATACGACCGTCTCAATTGGTTTATAATGGAATGGTTATTTTATTTTTAAGTAAATAAATATTTTTTTCTTTTTAAATTAATCACAAAAGCATTAATTAAAATTATATTGCCCATAATACAAAAAGTTGTTAAAAGAATTATTACAATAATTATTGTTAGTAAAAATTATTACTAAACGATTCATCTTTTTTTTTATAAATTCCGGTAGAAATAAAAATCTTGTTCAAGTGCTTAAGTAATATCAAAAATTAATGTCCTTCATAATCACAATCTTTTTTTGATTGTGTAAAGTTAGAACACTTTTTCTTATCAAGAAGCAAATAATAATCAAACACCTTAAATTAATAATTATTTCTAAATTTTCAGATAAGATAGAGAAAGAAATTTAATTTTAATAAAAAATTAGTGCTGTTATAATCAACGATGATGGTAAATTAACCGGACTCAATCACACTGGGGAGGTCGGTAGATAATTAACAAGCAAATTATCAGTTTTTACCGTTAATTTTATTATACGATTTTGAAAGAGTTAAAAATAAAATTCAAAATCTTTAATCTTGATTGAAATACACAAATTTCTGCGTTTTTGCGATAATCAATTATAATTAAAAATTAATTAATTAGTTAACTAAGTACTAACTATTATTAGTTTGTCAAGTATAACTTATTGATTATGATCGGTGACAGCGCCATAGAAATATTTGAAGAAGTAAACAATTTGAAGGACCTTTTAAGTAAAACGTAAACACTAATAATAATCGACCAATACAAAAAAAGAGTAGGTCATAGAAATCTAAAATCTAAATTTTCTTATGTTTTCCATAAATTCTTTTATTATCGACCGTTTAACCAAATTAATTTTTTGTTTAATCATCGTTAGTATATTAAGTTGAAGGTAAGGTTTCATTGGCCATACGATCTCCATTTCCAAAAAATTTCCAGAAAAAATTGGTCCTGGTATTATTTGTATCACTAAAAGCGAAAAGCTTGTAAAAATTATGTAGTAAATTGCACAGGAATGAAGATTTTCTTGCATGCATTTTCTCTTTTTTGTCAATTTGTTGCAGAAGAATTGTTTTTTTATCTTAACAGTTTCCTGGTTTCACATAACCTCAAACTTTTTGCTGTAAAGTTAGGTTAGGTTTGTTATAAATAGAGATGAGATTTTTACCTTTTTTTTTATTTTTTGTCCTATTTTTATTTTATTGATACCAAAATTTGTTTCATGAAAAACTACGTTATTAAGCCCTATTTATTTTTACCTTTTTTGCTTTTTTTTAATTTTTACGACCTATTTTAGCATTTTCTCAACCTTTTTTTCATTTTTACGACTTATTTTAGCATTTTGGAAACTTTTTTTTAATTTTTAGTTTAAATAGAAAAAAAATCTCACCCTTACGACGCCCCTAACCTAAATTAAAATTTTTTTTATTGTTTTTTTAAATTTGAATTTGTTGCTTGGTGGTGGCAGCTTACCATATGTGCCAACCTAAGAAAAATTACAAATTTTCAGTAGGTATCTAAGAATGCTTAGGTATAAAATCTTTTTCGTTATTCAGGGCTGAAAATGACTACTTTACGGGCCTGTTTTGAGAACAGAAAAGAAGGTCTTTTCGTCACAGACTACCTCAAGGGGGACCCAAACTTGTTTTTGTCTTAGAACAAAAAAAACACTCTTTGTTTGGGTACCTTCCCGTACGGGTGAAAACCCGTTCACATCCCCGTGATCACATGTTTATCGCTTAAGTTATTAATAACTTGACAAATGACTTGCAACCTTCACGCCATCTATCGATAGTTATCTCAGAGCTATTATATTATCTATGGAATTATTGCAAAAAAATCGTGAATTTTGTGGGATATTATCCCCAAAATAACAAAATTACGACACCTTCAGTTAAAAAATTGGCAATTAAATTAAGTGTTACATTATATTTATTTACAAAATCATAGATTTAGATAATATCCGACAAAATTTAA
Source organism: Rhagonycha fulva (assembly GCA_905340355.1). NCBI lineage: Eukaryota > Metazoa > Arthropoda > Insecta > Coleoptera > Cantharidae > Rhagonycha > Rhagonycha fulva. The sequence goes on from HG996554.1 coordinate 117,758,228, forward strand.
GATTTTTTTTGCAATAATTGCATAACGTGACCATCCGTCCGTCAATACGACTGACCGTCCGTCATTTCAACTTGCTGTCCGTCAGACCAAATTGTCCGTCATTCGGAAATTTCAAAAGAAAATCATTCTTTATCGCACCAAAGAGACAAACATTGACAAATGACTTGCAGCCTTTACGCCATCTATCGATAGTTATTTTAGAGCTATTACATTATATATGCAAAAAAATCGCGAATTTTGTAGGATATTTTTCCCGAAATAACGAAAAATTATTCATATCACTCGGACGTAAGGGTTTTCACCCTTCGGGCTATTATTGCCTCGCCACTGCGCGGCTCGTCTCATAAACTACGACTTCAGGGATGAAAATAGTCCCTTTACGTCCTAGTGATATAAACTACTATTTTTTAGTACTTTTATACTTTTTTGTGTTTATAGGACCTAAAATCGTTTTTTTTTAGTACCTTTTTAGGTACCTTTTTGTGATTTTATACGATCTAAAAATCTCACTTCAAGTTATAAAGTATAAAACTTAGACCATTTATAATAAGTTTAAATAAATATAATACAATTACAACTAAACAATTGCAATTGAAAGTGCAAATTCAAGAAAACATTTTTTTTATATATTTTACTATACACTTACATTTTTTGTATGCAAGACGAGGTGGTAGATTTACATACTAAATAAAATTGCAAAACTCCAATAATAATAAAACTGCAATTCAATTAAGTAATTAAAAAAAAAATAATTAAATTATTGTTGTTTTTAATTTCGAAGACAATAAGCTATAAATAATATTTAATATTTTTCGATAATTATCAACTAATAAACTTAAGCAATGAGAAGTTTAAATTCAAAATTACTAGCAAAGAAGTACAAGGAGCCAAAAAAATTGCTTTAAACAAGGGGGGGGGGGCGAGAATTTCAGATTTGATAATTAGTTTGTTTTATAGGGGACTATGAAGTTTTTTTTTCATATACCTATAAAAATTTACCGGGGATTCCTCAACTCCAATTTAATTCTTCCTGTTTGTTTCAGCAGACAAATTAAATATTTTTAATTATACAATCATAAAAACCACTTAAAACACTGACAAATATTGCGTTACAGCATTGTATCTTCAAGTGATTGATAAATAACCCATTTAATAGAGATGATATCAATTTGAAATCGAATGTATTTCAATAGGTCACCTTTTGCACAAGTGTTATAAAATTTAATCTAATCTTCGTGTGCGATCAGACGTTTTTGCGTGTAAAATTTATATTTAATACTTTTTCTTGACAGATAAAATTAAATGAAAATAATCAATTGTAAAGTTGCAATTTTTTACTTAAGAACCACCCAGTTTTTGGAAACGCACTTCATTCTGTTGACGGTACGTGAACTCGATGTAAATTCTTACACTAATGTTTCTTACAAAACGTAGCTTACTTCTTTGTCGATTAGATGTAATGAGAATAATGATCATAAATTTATCTTAAAATCCTTTTGAGATCTCGATTTTCGAGTATGTCGGGCTTCAGGGAAGTTTTAATCTAATCTGATTTAATGCAAATAGCGATATTTTAGGAACTAGCACAATAACAGTCATGGAGCTTAAGCATATTATCGTCTTTGGTGTACTATTTGCATCAATGGTAACAGTCTCGACTGGAGCTGGAGGTAAAGTTCTTCATGATTGCTAGTTTTTCTAGGTTTTTCAAATTCTTTTATTCCTGCAGAAGAAGGTGAACCATGTCTTTTGTCGGGAATTGTTATGCTAGGCACAGTTTGTAAACAATCCTGCACGATTTCTCCCGCTTTAGCAAATTGCAAAGCTGGTCTTAAGTGTTGCATGAACGATAATAATAATAATTAGTAACGTTGCATATTTAAATAAAATAAATAAAACTATAATTTTAGTAAAATAGCCTTTGAACTTTTCTAAACATTTATCCACCTTTGCCCCGATGGTCCACGTATCTTGAGGTGAACAGACAAACTATAATTTGTCCTTATTTAATTATGACACATGCGATTATTGTCTGGCAGCTAACTAAATAAAAATTGGCTGGACGCTAGTCTTACAAAATAAAACAATAATGAATAGTTAACTTTACTTGTAAAACAAAAATATAGTAAATTTGGCGTTAACAATGTCTGAAACTTAAACCAAATTTAAACCGTGGTCAAAAGATCAAACCTTACCTTTTTCTCACATTTTTACTTTGGTCGACTTTCTACAGACGACTTTTAGACTTCTCAGATATTTTCCTTTCAGTAGTTTAGAGTAGTTTAGTTTTTCAATAGTTTAGAATTAAATTCTAATTTATTTGTTTCTATTTGCATAAAAAATTAAATAAAATGTTTTTAACAATATTAAAAACCCCGTGAGTAATATTGACATATATGCGTTATAAAATTTAATTTTTTAATCATTTCTAGATCATTTAATCAAATAAATTTATTAAGTCACATTTTTCGACTTGTGGCGTTTTAATATTAATTTAATCTTATCTTAGTAATCAACAAGATATTTTTATGCGCAACGTTTACGTAGATAATAAATTTAATAATTTTTTTTTACAAATTAATAAAATAAGAGTTAAAAATTATTTGTAGGTTCGATAAATATTTTAAATTTTACATTACAATTAAAATAAATAAAATTATCCTTTGTTTTATTTTTCATTAGACAGTGCAATTGATCTGATTTTTTACAATCCTCGCCGAGTGAGGCCAAAGGCTGAACAAATAATGGTCTTTTACGATTAATCGTATTCTTCTTAAGTGAGGCCAACTACCAAATAACAACTTTAAACACGCTTGAAGTTAATTAAGCCATTTTATAGAAGTACTTAAAAGAGAACTGGAGTCACATTTTTCTATTTAGTTTTAAGAGCTTTTTGTTCAGTTGTACAGAACTTTTTTTTTAATATTTTTTATGACACTATCAGGCAGGGGTTTTGCATTACAACGATTTTCTTCTTCCCTTGAAAATGATTTGATTTTTTACTTATCAGTTAATGTCACGAACATTGCCTCCTATACTTACAAGCCGTGCTTTTTGAGCATTATGAATAATTATGAATGCGTTGATCTTTTTGTCTAATAATCTAAATCTCACTTTCGTAAGCCATGATGGGGACGTGGTTATAAAGTAAGCTTTAAAAATGCCAAATAAAGCTTACAATTAGCACATATCTCAAACCAAAACGAAAATTATGATGTGCTTGCACCAATTTCGGGTAATTATTCCAAAATAAAAGTCAATTTGAACAAGGAGAATTGATGGACGATTTTAGAGACATCGCAGTTATCAATTCATTGTAACACAAGCTGCCTTAAAACATTGTAAAACATAGAAAATAATTATAAATAAAATTAATTTAAAATGTGTTTTTGCTATTTGAGGCATAAGAAAGAGAAGAGAAAGAGGGATTTAGAAAATAAAGTAGAATCAGACGTTGGTGATTTTAATTTTAAGGTAGTTTTGTATACACATAGGGAAACGTAACTTTAAAACACATTCATAGTACAAATAAAATTAATTTCAATAAAAAAAAAAACTAGGTATTACTTCAATCTAATACCATTACCTACTTATGAATCAAAAAAAAAAATCTTATCATTTTATTGCAGCGTAGTACCAAGTACTTATGAAAAATAAGAAAAATCTAAAAATCCAATTAACTTATCTGAATAAAAACTAAGGAATCATAGTATAAAAGGTTACCATTCGATGAAATCCACATAACTACAATGATGAAGCTAAAGTTTATTATCGTCCTCTGTGTGCTATTTGCAGTAATGCACACAATCTCAGCTAAACCTGGAGGTAAGTTCTTTGTTACTACTTCTAATTGTTGTTTATTAGTTGTAACAGCATATTTAAATTACCTTTTTTTTTTAATTTTATTGCAGAAGAAAATAGTACATGTCAAGTGGCGGGAATTGCTATAGCAGGGACAATTTGTAAACCTGTGTGCGAAATTGGACCGGCCTTAGCAAATTGTGAGTCGGGTCTAAAGTGTTGCCTTTTTGCCTATTAATTTGTGTCACTTAATTGATAAAAATGTAAAATGTTATAATTAAATTTTAACTTTACTGCTACTGTAAATAAAGTGAAAATATTGATTACGTATGTTTTTTTTAACATTTTTTTGGATTATTGTACAAAAACCTTTTGTGGACCTCTTAGCTCGTACTAAGAGCAGTTTGACCATGGTTTAACCAATCCGGTTATAATTTGTGGTTATGTGGTCGGACTGTCAGTTTGCTGTTAGCTTTATTTAACTACAATTTGTAAGAATGACGTCAGAAGATTTTGTAAAAGCGTTCTCAAATAATTTACCATCGATTGCCATTTTTATGATAAACACACACAAATACTAAAAATTCGAATAAAAACTTATCTAAAAGTTCTAATTGAAGTGTGCAACTGTAACGTCATTACCACAACTTAAATTTAGTTGTGTTTAACCGTTCAAGCAGCAAATATCTAACTTTAAATTATATTAAGAAATTACTCAGACGTCAAACTTAAAAAAAAATTCTTTTTTTTGGTACTTTGTTTACAGGGTCACTTAACTACCTCCTTGGATACTTTTAAAAAAATGTATAAACACCCTATTATATTAGAACTGATTACATATTACATCTTAGTAAAGTATTACTTGCGGTACTTCCATAGACTTCTTAATGGTATAGCCAATCAAACACGCGATTACAAAGCTTTTGTTAAATTTTTATGGCAGCTGTTTCAATCAACGGTGATAAAAAGTTGACAAAACTCAATAAACTTATTGGACTGCATGGAGGTAAAAAAGAAGGGAATACACTAAGAAGGAGATAAGACTACAAAAATGGCGATTTCAAGCCATAAGCAATAGAGTGTTTTTACTAAGTTTATATTTAATTAATTAGGGGAATACTAGGAAATAAAAATAAATTGGAATGAAGGTAAGGCGGAAGAGATAGGATAAGATAAAACGGGAGCAACGCCTGGTAGGTAGAAAGATAAAAAATGTCTAATTTTTCAAATGTACGGTAGGTCGAGATCCAGCACAGTAAGGTTGCAATGGGTTATATGTCTTAAACATCAACTTAGAATAAAGAATTTTTTGACGCTGCAGAGCAGTGAACCAATTACAAATCTACACTGTAATTAATTTTTCTATCTTAAGTTAACTATACAAACTTACCTCAAAAACGAACGACATCAAGTCAACTTATGTCAAGTAAGGGGTACAATTTATTATTACTCTTACCGTACCGGTAGAAGTCCGAAGTCCCGGGCCGAGCTATGCTGAGAGATGTAAGAAGTGAGAAGGCCGTAAGTCGAACTATGTGCGGATTTCTTGCTTTTTGATGATTTCCATCAGATTTGATTGGCCCACTGCCAGCTCCGGATCTACAATTTTTTTCAAACCGAGGCATGAATTTGACATTGGCCCTTCTCTCTAGCAATTTGAGTTTAAAGATCAAAAATAAATTTAAGCTTTAGAGTTCAAATATATGAATTTGGTGATTTTTGAGCTGCAGCCCAAAGCAGACACTCCGATTTGCCCCCTCTAGATTGGGGCTGACCTCAGCTAACCAGCTATGCAACTGTTTTTGGAATTTCAAGTGAGCGCTATGCGCTTATCAGTTGCAACTGCCAACTTATACGATAGATTTACATGCTCAACAGCTAACCAACCGTCGCTTTTGCAATAGAATAAACGTGCGCTTTGCGTTTCCCTCCGATTTTTTTAAATAATCGCTATGCGTCCACCAGTTTTTGGACTGAAACAAAGTAATTTAATTTTGTAATTTAAATAAGCAATAAATCAATTTGCTTTATTGCATAGAAAGAAGTTAATTTTTTTTAAATTTTAAGGTAGTTTTGTATAAACATAAGACAACGTAACTTTAAAGCGCTGTTGACTCTTACAGCACACATATCTTTAGTTTCAATAAAAATAATTTAAAAAAATTGTTTTGTTGAATAAAAATTAATGATAAAGTTGTATGTAAAAGAGCGAGGACATTGTATTATATTCTTAAAATATTGTAGTGACCCGTGGTAATTACCCATTTGAGAATTTCCACAATTAAAAGTTTAATTTGATCTTTTCTTAAATTTGAGTAATTTTGATATTTACTTGGACGAATTGCGGTTGTGTTGTATTCAGTTATTGTACCTATTGTTTGGTATGCTAAAAACGAGATTTTTACAGGTGGAGTATTGTTCCGAAACCTGAAAGAATTTAAATTAACCAGATGTGACTACGTTTTATTTAATTAAATTTTTTTTTGTATTGTTACTTTACTTACCTTTTTAAAACGAAAGTGAGTGCGTACGAAGAGACCTGTAATTTCGTGTTTTGTGCTAATAGAACTAGATGGTGTTGGAAGCAATTCAAATTTGAATTAAATTGGTAACATTTAATTTTTTTTGGAAAATTTTTCAAATTTGGTTGGCTGAAATGACCAATCGGCATAAGACACGATTTTCAAAAACCTGGAAAGGACAGGAAGTGAGAGATTTTTGTGCGAGAAGGGATTGCTGACTGAGAAGCGAAAAAGTAAAGTTGTGAAATCGAGGAGAATATAAAAATTTCTCGATAAGTTTTGAAAATGTAACAATTTTTGAAAATAAGTTTTGAATTATAATTACAAGTAAGATTAGTGAAGTGTCAGCATAATGAGAATTATAATTTCTGGAAGATTGGATTATGGAATATAAAATTTGGATAATTTACCTGATAAACTGGAATGATGACCGTTCATTGTATGAAATCTCATCACGTTTTATTCTCTCATAATGGTATTATCTGAAGTCATCATAGGGTAATTAGAATTTGAATTCTTTTATTTTGAGTTATTTCGACATTATTTATCTGGAATTTGAAAATTATGAGTTTGAAGAATTTGAGGTTATACACGAGACACACTTTTCAAACCTGGAATCTTCGTTTATAACAAATTAATTTCACATTTGCACCAATTTTAAAGCACTGTTACAACTATTTAATTATTGGATTAATTCGTTCGTGGTTGTAAATAACTTTATTATGATAAATTTAATTAGCTTGTGTAGTGCACGTTTTATTCCTTAAACTACTGTTGCTACCGATGGCTGCGTTCAGTTGTAAATTACGCGTTCAATCACAGGTCGGCGCGAACATTTAAATCAAACAATTTTAATTTATTATGTGGACAATAATTTTATTTTCAGTTTTTATAATAATTACAACGTACGATTTATTTACAAGTTATAGTAATAAATTTGACATAGTAAATGTGTGAACTTGTGAATAGATCACGTCAATATCTGGTTTATTCTATTGTTGAATTTGATTTAATGATAAAAATTTCGTTTTTGTGTGATATCGAGACATTTATTATTACCAACATTCGTCTAAGTAAAATTTGGTTAATGCCCTGCATAATTTTGTTTTATTTAATTGTGGAAGTTTTGAAATCTTTGTTGAACTCGCTCCCTGGGAGAGCCTCATATTGCAAACTCCGATAAATTGGGCACGGACCTTAAAGAGTTGTTCGTCAGAACACGACAATATATTATAGGTATAGTTTTAAATTATTCTTTATATAAGGTAAAACTAAACGAGATATTACTTTAATCTAATATCGCATGAAATCACAAAAAAAACCTTATCACTTTATTGCAGCATAGCACTTAGAACATTATCTGAAAAAAATCTAAAAGTGCAATTAACTTATCTGAATAAAAACTAAGAAACCGTGGTATAAAAGGTTACCATTCGATGAAATCTACATAACTACAATGATGAAGCTAAAGTTTATTATCGTCCTTTGTGTGCTATTTGCAGTAATGCATACAATCCTAGCTAGAGCTGGTGGTAAGTTTTTTTGTTACTACTTTGAATTGTTGTTTATTAGTTTTAATAGAATACCTAAATTATGCTTTTTTAAATTTTATTACAGAAGAAGGAAATCCATGCCATCTATCAGGAATGGCTATAGCAGGTACTGTTTGTAAACAAGCGTGTGAAATTGGACCTGCCCTAGCAAATTGTGATTCGGGTCTAAAGTGTTGCTTTTTTGCATATTAATTTGTGTCACTGAATTGACCAAAATGTAAAATGTTATTAATTGAATTATAATTCCACTGCTGTTGTAAATAAAGCGTAAAAAATAGTCTTGGGATTTTTTCTTAACATTGTTCTATATTATTGTACAAGAATTGATTACATATTACCCATTAGTAGATAAAGCAAGTTGAGGTACTTTTACAGACGGATATTACAGGGAGTAATTTCTTAATGCAACAGCCATTCAAAAACGCGATTAAAAAAATGTAACAGTCAACGGTGATGAAAAGTTGACAAGATTTAAGCCTATTGGGCTGCGTGGAAAGGAAAAGAAGAAAATAGTGAACGAACGAAAAGATAAGATTTAAAAATATCGATTTGTTAAGCCACAAACAATTAAATAAAAAAAAAAAAGTTTATAGATAATTTAATAAAATTAAGCAAGTGGTGTTTTAAATTTAATCTAATCTTAGTGAAAAACTAGATATTATTGTGCTCAAAGTTTGCAAAATGCGCAAAATAGATAATATATTTAGTTAACAAGAAATTGTTAATTTTTTTTACAATAGAATAGAGGAGCGGTTTTCACATGGCTGTCTTTGATCAAAAGAGTTTTGCAACACGGTACATTTTAGACTGGAATCGGGATATAATTTGATTATTGCAAAGATCTAGTGTGGTTAAGGTGGTTCTATAGACCATACAGGAATTTTAACACATTTTTACTTCGCTTGCGATGCTTTGTTACTTAAATAATATGCTGACTGGTTTTCGCATTGTTCACAAAATTATATGGTGGAAGCTTTCCAGCACTAGGCAATAGAAAAACCTTATGATCCAAGACGTGTGCTCAACCACAACTCCTGCAAAATCTACAACATGGTAGGTAAACCAGATTCAGTAGCCTTAGAGTCTTTTCATTATTTCTGAGTATATATCATATCGTAAACTTCTATTCATGCACATCAAGGTTACAAGGCTTTGTAGTCATCGTAAAATTTTTTTCTTTTTGACTCGAAGCCGAATCACTTTCAAGGTTCTAGTAGGTTTAAATGCCAAGTGATGAATTCTATTAGAATTGTAATGAACTGTAGGTTAAACTGGTTACTCCTCTTTGCCGAAGATTAACAGTTAGTACGTTGTGTCGTAATTCAATTTCACTTAGTGATTATTATTATTATTGCTGAACAGGTGTGGTTTGTAATAGTTACTCCCACTTTCACTTAGACTTCTGGCCCATTGTACTCCGCGTTCTTAGTTTTACTCCAACAAGTTCATGTCCTCAACAAAGTTTGGTACACTATTGATCGGTGAATTTATTATCTCTTCTGTTGTCGGATAGCGATACCCTAGGTATTTATTCTTTACTAAGGCAAAAGCTGGACATACACATGTCAGGTGGTATGGAGTTTTTTCTTCCTCTCCACACATTCTACATGTACACGCAAAAAAAAAGTTGTAAATATAACTACAAATGCAGTGCAATCTACTACAATGAGTTGCAAATATAGTGACAACACCAAAGAGTAGTAAAATTTACATGTCAATTGTTGTAAAATGACTGCAGTACAATTTATTACAATTGTCGTAAAGGTTTAACAGCATTGTAGTATAAAGTACTTAAAATGTTGTTGTTATATGAACGTGTGCTTATGTACATAGTACTAATGGTGATGTTGTTTTAACACCTATAGGTGTAGTTAACTCTACGTTTACTGTGTAGTAAATATTGCTAATATTCAGTATAATTCACTTTTTGTGCTGTTGTTACTTGTACAACATTGTTAATTGTAGTACACAATTGTTGCTATTTTTTCATAGTGATGTTATTACCTTTGAATTATAAATTAATTAGAACTACTACAATTATTGTGTGGGTTTGACAACAATAGCAGTATGCTTTATTTGTGTTAAATGTTATTAAATTAACAACTTTATAGGGTAAACGCATATTAACAGTACAAATAATTTTGTATATTTATTAAAATAAATTGCTTTATAAAGTTTCTTATAATTAATAATTATTGTAGATAATAAGGTAGGCTACTTCTTTAATAAGGTAAAACTACTGTACATAATGTGGGCGTATCCAATGGTCCAATAATGGTTGGTTTTGAAGTAGAAATCCCTGTAACTTTTGTATCCGTTGTTCCAACTGGGCCGCTGTGTGAAATGCATATTATATGTACCTCGTGAGATTATTTCTATTTAATTAAGCAGTCAAGTCATAAAATTACCTGCATATGAAACACAAAACTTTTTTAAACTTCAGTTTTTGAGGGCCTCCAGTAAATTCCAGATTTTTCGATTTTACAGTGGCAGTTCCAATCATAATGACAATACTTCGTTGTTACCTACAAAATTTGTTATATAAAACGGAAGATATACGTTAAGTACCTGTAAGCTACACGTGCTTCACGTTATTAGTTCTTAAAATCTGTTTTACATTGGTTGACTAGTTGTTTCGCACGTTGCTAGTAGATTTTTTCTGCACGTTATACACTGTTTTAACGGATTGACTAGCAGTCCCCTTTAAAAAATCGATAATGTTATTTTTGTCCATTCTAAGATTGCAATTTGATGTTTCAAGCTACTTACGTGGTTGTTGTTGATCTGTTCATTATAGAGATTTTGACTGTATACGTTTCATGGTTTCATCCAAAAATTGGCGAAGATTTTTGTTGTTTTTCTGAGTAGAAGTAACAGGTTCACATTTCTTAAGTTTGTTTAGTTCGACTAGGTATAGATTTACAACCTCAGGTAGGTATTACCATGTTGACCCTCTAGTGGTAACTGAAAAAATAAACTTGCGTCTACCGTCTAGCAACAAAATCCTGCAACAAAAATCCTAATGCGCCCGCATCAATGAAAGTTGTGATCTTTATTTCAAAGCAACGATCTATTGAAAGTTTGAAAATATGTAATTCAAATTTTTTTAATTATCTACTATTTTATGGTAGCAAGTATTTAAAAAAGAACTTCTTAAAATTTAATTGCTTACTGCCACTCTGAAAAAAAATTTTTTACGTATATATGGCATAATAGTTTTAAGAATAAAAGCTTTTAAAACATTCTTTACAATTTATATTCTTTTACCTGAATACTATAAGAAAAGGTGAATACAGGGTGGTATCACAACATTTTTGAATATTATTTTGAATTATTGTTAATTACGTAATGCTGTTGATAACATCGTATTGTCTATAATTATATAGTAGCGGTCATGAAAACTGCATTGTAAATTATTTTTATGTGGATTATTCAAAATTTACAATTTCAATCTTTAGAACTAAATTTTCATCTATCATTACTAATGCATCACTGGACCAATCCCAATAGTACCTATAGGTATTTGTTTAAATTTTGATATTTAGTTAAAACGAGTTCATTTATTATTAATTAATAGCAATTAAAATATAATTAAAAAAATTTATATTGTAGTTTAACAAATATTTACGATTCAAAAAAATGTGCTTATGTGACAATAAGAATGAATAAAATTTTAATGCGGTAGCCTGCCTGCAATTTTTAGAATTACACCTTTAAACTTTACATTGTTAAAAATTTTTAATCTCCACGTGTTTTTTTGAACCGAAATTTTACAAAGAAATATTTCTATAAGGACAAAGTCGATATTCGCTGAAAATCGACAAGTTTAAAATCAATTTCTGACCAAACTAATCGATACATAACATTTGCCCTTACCTAAATCGCTAAATTATAACTTCACATTACGTTGAGATTTCATTCGTAAAATTAATATATTCGGGGAGCGCTTAGGTAGCCCGCAACTCAAAAATCGTCGTTATACTGCCGATTTTTAATTTTGAACATTAAAAAATTGTGTGCTTACTTTTAAATAATAAAAAGTCATCCATAATTTTTTTCACTTCACGATTCATTTCAAAACTAATAATAATATTGTCCTCGTGTACACTGTACCTTAAGGTGCTGTTCAAACATAAATTAAGAACGAATAAAAGATTCTGCATATTCGTCAAAGCATAACTTAATTACGGAAACTGAAGGATTGCAAAACATTAGAATTGCAATATTTTGTTACGTAATTACACGAGGTAAATTTTAATTACTACAATCCAGTGTACTTTTTACTTATCTTATTGTTACACCAAAATCAATTATTTTGAGTGATAAGCAACAACACTCTATAGAGTTAGAAGTACATAAAAATTGTAAAATTAACTACATTCATCTTACAACAATGCGTAAGTGCATTTTCCAGCTGATGTAGTATAAACAGCATGAGAGGTGCGTTTAATTTTACTACAAATGTTGTTCCTGTGACTACAATTATTTTACTACACGAAAAATGTAAATGTAACTACATCTTTTTTTTTGCGTGTGGTTTCTTACCACTTATTCCTGCTCTAGTGCTTACAAAAGTTTTAGATCAATCCTGATAGTTTCGAATCGATTCTCCAGCTTCTGTTTTGTTTCTTACAAAACCTTTTCAGAAACTATAACCTTAAAAGGTTTTTAAAAATTTCTCACTGTGCTGGTTCTATCAGATTGCATTCAAGGCATGTTGTTGCTCTTGATGAAGTTAAAGATCATGGTGTGGTGGCCCTTTCTGCAAGTTTTTCCTCCTTGCTTGTTGATCATCAGCTTTTATGCAGCCAGTTGTGCCTCCATTTCTACCACCAAATCTAATGGATGAAGTCTCAGCAGCGTCTCAATTGCTGCGGTGGGCGTTGTTGCCAATGCCCCCGTTCTGTCCAAACAGGCAAGTCTTTGCAACTTGTTTAGTTTTTTGATACTTTCTTTTTTCTGGACTTTATCACTTGGTGATACTACAATAATTGAGCAAAAATCCGAAGTAACGAAGTGTATTTTTTTACAAAATCAAAAAAAAAATACAAAAAGTTTGTTGTTTGATCAATTATTTGATCCTAAATTTGAAGAGAGATTTCCTTTTTCTTTCTTTATTATTACTTATGAAAATGTGCGTTTGTGCAATGCGAACACACATTTTTTACACAAATATTAAAAAATTGGTATTGTTGCAGGTGGGCAATTTGGTAATTAATTATCAATTATATTCAACTGTTTCAATGTCAGTGAAGTATTTGATAGTTTTCAAATATCTTCAATTTAATTACAGTACTCCAGAAACTAGCCAAAAATAGTTTTATCTATTTTTTGTAGTGTGCTAAGAATGAACAACTTGTGAGTCAAAAATTGATCATGTGATTAGTTTATCTAAATTGTAACCACATTCGGAATATAAAAGGCCCCCCATCTGAGAAATCGGCACAACTACAATCATGAAGAATTATATTATCGTCCTTTGTGTACTTTTTGCAGTAATGCATCCAATCGTGGCACAGCTTGGAGGTAAGTGTTTATGTTACTACTTCTAATTGTTGGCATATTTAAATTAAATTTTTTAAATTTATATTGCAGAAGTTGGAGAAGCATGTCATTTAGCGGGAGTTGGTGTAATAGGTACAGTTTGCAAAGCTAACTGTTTTCTTTTACCCGGCATTGGAAATTGTAACGGCGCTCTCAAGTGTTGCCTTGGGGGTTATAGCGATCAGGATGTGTAACTTAAAAAATTTAAATGTAAAATGATGTTATTCGGTGAATTATAATTTCTTATGCTATTGAAAATAAAGTGAAAAGATTACTTTCGCATGTTTTCTTAACATTTTCCTAGATGTACTTGAATTTTCGGTAAGTATTGAAATAAAATCATTAAAATTTTATATTTTTATTATAAAAAGGTGCTGTGCTATCAAATAAACATGTGGAAGTAAATAAAATGTTTGTAATAATGTTATTACTTCCGATATCAATAGAAAATCAATATTACTACAATATTGATTATCTATATTGGGATAATATTGAAATTTTATATTGAAGAAACATTGACAAATTTTATTGGCGTAATATTGTAAAAGTTTTTAAATTATTTAATGTAAAATTAAATAAAAAATAAACTTTGTACATTTTCTTAATGGGTTAGGCTCAGTAAAGACATCGGAAAACAGAAATTTTGCAATTTTTTACTGGAAAAGTTTAAGTACATTTTTGTTTAACAGTGTAATTATTCAAAACAGCTTTGTTTATGAGTAATTAGTAATTTTTTTATTAAAAATATTGAAAAATCAAAAGCTTAAAGAGCCAAAAGAGATAAACATCTTAAGTCATCAGCGGTCGGTGAAGTTTGTTGTTTTACTGGATGATGTATTTTATACTTTAAAAGCCTTGCGATAATCTACAAAGCATTATCTCGAGATATGAAGGATAAGGCGGTGCCATTTTCTTTATTTTCAAAGAGTTTTTTACAATACTTCCTTCATACCTCCATCACTCGATATATATTAGTGATTTTTGTTCCCTTATCATCTCTGATGAGTGATGACCCATAATCACAGTGCAAAACCTTCCCTCTAGCATTTGAGTTTAAAGATCAAATAAGTTTATGCTTTAAAGTTTAAACATATTAATTTGGTGCTTTTTGAGCTGCCGCCTAAAGCAGACACTTCGATTTGCCCCTCTTTATATCGGGGCTGCCTAAGCTAACCGGCTAAACAACTTCGCGACCACTTCTAAGCTTTCAAGTAGGTGACACGCACTCACCCAGTTGCAACTAATGTCAGGATCCGCTTTGCTGCATACATTAAAAACAATTCATGCTTTACAGCTAACCAACCGTCGATTTTGCAATGATTAAACGTGCGCTTTGCGCCTACTTCCGGTTTTTTAAATGATTGCTGTGCTTCCAACAGTTTTTGGATTAAAACAAAGTAATTTGTTTTTGTAATTTAAAGTAATGAGACAATTCGCTTTGTTGCATAAAAAAAGTTAAATTTTTTTTTTAATTTTAAGGTAGTTTTGTATAAATATAGGGCAACGTAACTTTAAGGCACACATACTGTTACTTTCAATAAAGATAATTCAAATTTAAAAAAAGTTGTACCTGACAGAGAAGACATTGTGTTATACCCTTAAAATATAATTATAAGTACAATTTTAAAATATCCTTTATATAAGGGTAAAATAAAAGAGAGATGACAGACTCTCGTAAACTAGATATTAATTTAATTTAATATCATAAAACCATAAAAAAAAGTCTTATCATTTTATTGCAGCATAGTACTACTTATGAAAAATAAGAAAAATCTAATTAACTTATCTGAATAAAAACTAAGAAACCGTGGTATAAAAGGTTACAATTTGATGAAATCTAGTATATAACTACAATGATGAAGCTAAAGTTTATTATCGTCCTCTGTGTGCTATTTGCAGTAATGTTGCAACTAACTACCAACTCTAGCTGGTGGTTAGTTTTTTTGTTACCACTTCGAATTGTTGTTTATTAGTTTTAATAGCATACTTAAATTTTTTTTTTAAATTTTATTACAGAAGAAGGAAATCCATGCCATACATCAGGAATTTTTTATAAATTATATAAATTATAAAAAAAAATAAAAAATAAATTATAATTCTTCTGCTACTGTAAATAAAGTGCAAGAAATATTTTTCGTATGTTTTTTTAATATTTTCTTGGATTACTGTACAAGAACTGATTACACATTATTATCCATTAGTAAAGCAAGTTTAGGGACTTTTACAGACTGGTATCATAGGGAGTAATTTCTTAATGCAACAGCCATTCAAACACGCGATTAAAAAATTGTTACAGTCAACGGTGATGAAAAGTTGACAAGATTCAAGCCTATTGGGTTGAGGGGAGAGAAAAAAAAAAGAAATTGTACGAACGAAAAAATAAGATTTAAAAATATCGATTTGTTAAGCTATAAACAATTAAATTAATACCTTTAATTTTAATTAAAAAAATTTATAGATAATAATTTAAGAAAATTAATTAAGTGGTGTTTAAATTTAATCTAATCTTAGTGAAAAACCAGAAGTTTTTGTGCTTAAATTTGCGAATTGCGCAAAATAGATAATAAATTTAATTAATAAAAAATTGTTAATTTCTTTTACAATAGAATTGAAGAGCGGTTTTCACTTGGCAATCATTGACTAAAAGGCTTTTCAACACGATACATTTTAGGCTGGAATTGGAATATGATTTGATTATTGCAAAGATCCAGTGTGGTTAAGGTGGTTCTATAGACCATACAGGATTATTTACACATTTTTACTCCGCTTGCGATGCTTTGCTACTTAAATATTAATTAATACCGTTCAAACTATACTGACTGATTCTTGCATTTTTCACAAAACATACATAATGGAAGCCTTCCAGTACTAGGTAATGAAAAAATCTTATGATCCAGGACGTTTGCCTAACCATAACTCCTGCGAATCTTACAACATGGTAGGTAAACCACACTCAGTAGCCTTGGAGTCATTCCATTATTATGAAGTATATTATATCATATGGCAAACAATGCAGATCAGGCTCACAAGACTTTATAGTCATCGTAAAACTTTTTTCTCTTTGAGTCGAAGCCGAGTCACTTTCAGGATTCTATTAAATTTAATCGCCAACTGATGAAATTGGTTGATGGCCGCATCAGTAGTATTTTTTTACCAGATTGCAAATATACAGAAATTTTGTTGTTTGACCAGTTGGATCCTCAAATTCGAAGAGAGATTTCTTTTATCCTTCTTTGCAAAAATGTGCGTTTGTGCAATGCGAACACGGACATTTTTTACATGAATATTAAAAAGATTTGAATTGTTGCAGCTGTGCACTGTGTTACTTTTCTATCAAATTAAATAATTCAATGTTCAATTTAATTAAATGTTCAATTTAATTTCAGTATATCTACTAAAAAACCAGCCAAAAATAGTCTTATCTATTTATTGTAGTGGGTGGTAGGTATGAACAAGATGTGCATCGAAAATTGATAATGAGATAGGTTATCTATATTGGAACCTCATTTGCCATATAAAAGGCCCCCCATCTAAAAAACCGGCAGAACTAAAATCATGAAGAAGTATATTATCGTCCTTTGTGTACTTTTTGCAGTAATGCAGCCAATCGTGGCACAACTTGGAGGTAAGTTTTTTTGTTACTACTTCTAATTGTTGTTCCTTCGTTTTAATAGCATATTATTTAAACAAAATTTTTTTAAATCTTATTGCAGAAGCTGGAGAAGCATGTCATTTAGCAGGAGTTGGTGTAATAGGTACAGTTTGCAAAACTAACTGTTTTCTTTTACCCGGCATTGGAAATTGTAACGGCGCTCTCAAGTGTTGCCTTGGGGGTTATAGCGATCAGGATGTGTAAATTTAAAAAATTTAAATGTAAGATGATGTTATTGGGTGAATTATATAATTCCTTATATAATTGAAAATAAAGTGAAAAACAATTACTTTTGCATGTTTTCTTAACATTTTCTAGATGTAGTTAAATTTCCGGTAAGTATTGAAATAAAACCATTAGAATTTGAAATGTGAAAATATTTGTGAAACGACTTTAAAAATTATTTTCCCCATTTTCAATTTAACAAAATTAAGTCAAAATTATTGGTAATAATTTTATTCTTCTTTCATATTTTTATGATGAATTTCATTTTATCAGGGAGACACCAAAAGAAAGTACAATGTAACTTTTAACACACTAAAGACAAATTTTATTATAATTTTTGAAAATTAAATTTAATTTTGATTACAAACGGTTTAAAATTTTAAAAGTGAGCGCGCAATAAAGTGATTCGTACAATGCAAGTTTGGAATGATATCAAAAATGCACAACTAGGGGGAACGCAAATTTTGCAAAAAAAATCCCTTAAAATTTTTTTTTTTAAATTTTATTGTTGGATCGTTTTTTATTATTGTCGCTGACTTATTTTTTATCGATTTTGCCCAAACCCCAAGCCAGTTCAATTAGCCATATCTGTAATCTATAATCTGTAGATTGGGAAAAGTTGTGGACACGCAAAAAAAAGATGTAGTTACATTTACATTTTTCGTGTAGTAAAATAATTGTAGTGACAGGAACAACATTTGTAGAAAAATTAAACGCACCTCTCATGCTGTTTATACTGTATCAGCTGGAAAATGCACTTACGCATTGTTGTAAGATGAATGTAGTTAACTTTACAATTTTTATGTACTTCTAACTCAATAGAGTGTTGTTGCTTATCACTCAAAATAATTGATTTGGGTGTAACAATAAGATAAGTAAAAAGTACACTGGATTGTAGTAATTAAAATTTACCTCGTGTAATTATGTAACAAAATATTGCAACTCTAATGTTTTGCAATCCTTCAGTTTCCGTAATTAAGTTATGCTTTGACGAATATGCAGAATCTTTTATTCGTTCTTAATTTATGTTTGAACAGCACCTTAAGGTACAGTGTACACGAGGACAATATTATTATTAGTTTTGAAATGAATCGTGAAGTGAAAAGAATTATGGATGACTTTTTATTATTTAAAGGTAAGTACTCAATTTTTTAATGTTCAAAATTAAAAATCGGCAGTATAACAACGATTTTTGAGTTGCGGGCTACCTAAGCGCTCAGCGAAGATATTAATTTTACAAATGATATCTCAACGTAATGTGAAGTTATAATTTAGCGATTTAGGTAAGGGCAAATGTTATGTATCGATTAGTTTGGTCAGAAATTGATTTTAAACTTGTCGATTTCTAGCGAATATCAACTTTGTCCTTATAGAAATATTTCTTTTATTTTTATTGTCACATAAGCACATTTTTTTGAATCATAAATATTTGTTAAACTACAATATAAATTTTATTAATTATATTTTAATTGCTATTAATTACTAATAAATGAACTCGCTTTAACTAAATATCAAAAATTAAACAAATACCTATAGGTACTATTGGGATTGGTCCAGTCATGCATTAGTAATGATAGATGAAAATTTAGTTCTAAAGATTGAAATTGTAAATTTTGAATAAACCACATAAAATAATTTGCAATGCAATTTTCACGACCGCTACTAAGTATATAATTATAGACAATACGATGTTATCAACAGCATTACGTAATTAACAATTCAAAATAATAAACAAAAATGTATTCAGGTGAACGAATATAAATTGTAAAGAATGTTTTAAAAGCTTTTATTCTTAAAACTATTGTGCCATATATACGTAAAAAAATTTTTTCCAGAGTGACAGTAAGCAATTAAATTTTAAGAAGTTCTTCTTTAAATACTTGCTACCATAAAATAGTAGATAATTAATAAAATTTGAATTACATATTTTCAAACTTTCAATAAATCGTTGCTTTGAAATGAAGATCACAACTTTCATTGATGCGCGCGCATTAGGATTTTTGTTGCATGATTTTGTTGCTAGACGGTAGACGCAAGTTTATTTTTTCACTTACCACTAGAGAGTCAACATGGTAATACCTACCTGAGGTTGTAAATCTATACCTAGTCGAACTAAACAACCTTAAGAAATGTGAACCTGTTACTTCTACTCAGAAAAACAACAAAAATCTTCGCCAATTTTTGGATGAAACCATGAAACGTTTACAGTCAAAATCACTATAATCAACGGATCAACAACAACCACGTAAGTAGCTTGAAACATCAAATTGCAATCTTAGAATGGACAAAAATAACATTATCGATTTTTTAAAGGGGACTGCTAGTCAATCCGTTAAAACAGTGTATAACGTGCAGAAAAAATCTACTAGCAACGTGCCAAACAACTAGTCAACCAATGTAAAATAGATTTTAAGAACTAATGACGTGAAGCACGTGTTGCTTACAGGTACTTAACGTATATCTTCCGTTTTATATAACAAATTTTGTAGGTAACAACGAAGTATTGTCATTACGATTGGAACTGCCACTGTAAAATCGAAAAATCTGGAATTTACTGGAGGCCCCAAAAATTGAAGTTCAAAAAGATTTTGTGCTTCATGTGCAGGTAATTTTATGACTTGACTGCTTAATTAAATAGAAATAATCTCACGAGGTACATATAATATGCATTTCAGACAGCGGCCCAGTTGGAACAACGGATACGAAAGTTACAGGGATTTCTACTTCAAAACCAACTATTATTGGACCATTGGATACGCCCACATTATGTACAGTAGTTTTACCTTATTAAAGAAGTAGCCTACCTTATTATCTACAATAATTATTAATTATAAGAAACTTTATAAAGCAATTTATTTTAATAAATATACAAAATTATTTGTACTGTTAATATGCGTTTACCCTATAAAGTTGTTAATTTAATAACATTAAACACAAGTAAAGCATACTGCTATTGTTGTCAAACCCACACAATAATTGTAATAGTTCTAATTAATTTATAATTCAAAGGTAACAACATCACTATGTAAAAATAGCAACAATTGTGTAGTACAATTAACTTAACAATGTTGTACAAGTAACAACAGCACAAAAAGTGGATTATACTGAATATTAGCAATATTTACTACACAGTAAACGTAGAGTTAACTACACCTATAGGTGTTAAAACAACATCACCATTAGTACTATGTACATAAGCACACGTTCATATAACAACAAAATTTTAAGTACTTTATACTACAATGCTGTTAAACCTTTACAACAATTGTAGTAAATTGTACTGCAGTCATTTTACAACAATTGACATGTAAATTTTACTACTCTTTGGTGTTGTCACTATATTTGCAACTCATTGTAGTAGATTGCACTGCATTTGTAGTTACATTTACAACTTTTTTTTTGCGTGGAGCATCCTTGAAAACATGGGCACACCACACCAGGTCACTAAATACATCTAATAAGAAAAACTTAATGAAGAAAACTTGACATGAATTCGTGTAGATAAGACGTATTTGCAAAAATTTAGTATAAGTGCCGGTGTAAGACAGGGATGCATTTTATCGCCAATACTATACAATATAATAATTCGATCTTGCCTTGGATCATCAATTTTTCCATTGCTTTAGTCTTCTTGCAATGTGTCCGAAATATTGTAGACATACTGGCTGATCTTAGTTGACAACCGCGTTTTGACCTCTAGCTCATTCAATATGGACACGTTTGTGCGGTGTGCCGTTCAAGGTATTCTCAGCATGCGCCGGTATGCCCACATCTTAAAGGCTTTAATTCGTTTTCTGTCGCCCATCTTTATTGTCCACGTTTCGCCCACGTACGTGAATATCTGTGCCGACAGCAACCTTATTTTCGTTGTTCTGGTAACGGTTGTGTCTCTCCATATATTGACGAGTTTGGTAGTCGTTGTTCTTGCCATAGCCAGTTGTCTCCTTATTTCTGGCGTACTTCCTTCTGAGTTGGAAATCATTATGGAGCTTAGATATATAAAGTCACAAACCATCTCAACCCTATAGCTGTGTGGATTTCGGGAGAGTTATTGTTGGCGCGGTCTACTACCATGCTTTTTGTTTTGATGTTATTAATATGGAGACCAAAGTTCCTGCTTACTTCGGTTAGTCTATTCATGATAATTTCAAGTCCCTCCAGACTCGACGCGATTATTAAGATGTCATTTGAGTATCTCAAATTAGAGATTTTCCTACCGCCTGTTGTTATTCCTTCGTTCTATTCGGAGAGCACCTTACGCATTATAATCTCGGTGTATATAAGAAATGCGTCTAAGAAAAAGATCCCCAACAAGATGGACTCACGCAGCACATGACCAAAAAGCATGGAGCACCTCACTGAAGGCGCTATCATAATAATGCCACTATGTTCTTACGTAGAACGATCGAATCTGAGAGAGAGTATAGATTTAAGCGCCAACTGATGAAATTGGCTGATGATCGCGTCATAAGTATCTGAGCGTTTTTTTTACCAGATTGCAAAAATACCGAAAGTTTGTTGTCTGATTAATTGGATTCTTAAATTTGGGCAGAGATTTTGTTTACCTATGAAAATGTGCAAACACAAAAATTTTTTTCACAAATATTAAAAAAAATTTGTATTGTGACTGCTGTGCACTTTGTTAATTAATTATTATCAAATTATATAAAACTGTTTCAATGTCAGTGAAGTATTTGATTGTTTTCAAACATCTTCAATTTAATTTCAGTACTCAAGAAACTAGCCAAAAATAGTTTTATCTATTTTTTGTAGTGTGCTAGGAATGAGCAAATTGTGAATCGAAAATTGATCATGTGATTAGGTTATCTAAATTGGAACCACATTCGCAATATAAAAGGCCCCCCTTCTAAGAAATCGGCACAACTACAAACAATCATGAAAAACTATATTATCGTCCTTTGTGTACTATTTGCAGTAATGCAACCAATCGTGGCACAACTTGGAAGTAAGTTTTTTTGTTATATTTTCTAATTGTTGTTCCTTAGTTTTAGTAGCATATTTAAATTAAATTTTATTTTAGCTGAAGGAAATGCATGTCATTTAGCTGGAGTTGGTGTAATAGGTACAGTTTGCAAAGCTAGCTGTTTTCTTTTACCCGGCATTGGAAATTGTGAAGGCGCTCTTAAGTGTTGCCTTGGAAATTACAGAGATGAGGATGTGTAACTTAATAAATTTAAATGTAAAATAATGTTATTGGGTGAATTATATAATTCCTTATCAATTAAAAATAAAGTGAAAAAAATTACTTTTCCATGTTTTTTTAACGTTATCCTAGATGTAGTTGAATTTCCGGTAAGTATTGAAATAAAATCGTTAGAATTTTATATTTTTATTATAAAAAGTTACTGTGCTATCAAATAAATGTAAATAAAATGTTTGTAATAATGTAACAATAATGTTATTACTTCCGATATCAATAGAAAATCAATATTACTACAATATTGATTATCTATATTGGGCTAATATTGAAAATCTATATTGAAGTAACATAGACAATTTTTATTGACGTAATATTGTAAAAGTTTTTGAATTATTTAATGTAAAATTAAATAAAAAATAAACTTTGTACATTTTCTTAATGGATTAGGCTCAGTAAAGACGTCGTAAAACAGAGAAATTTTGCAATTTTTTACAGGAAAAATTTACGTACAATTTTGTACAACAGTTTAATTATACAAAACAGCTTTTTTTATGAGTGATTAGTAAATTTTTTATTAAAAAATTAAAAAATTAAAAAACCAAAAGCTTAAAGAGCCAAAAGAGATAAACATCTTAAGTCATCAGCGGTCGGTGAAGTGCGCTAGAGCAAGGTTAACGTTTATTTTTGCACAAAGATTTGAAGCGTAATTATTATTACAATTTGTTGTTTTATTGGATGATGTATTTAATCTGAAAATAAATTAATTAGTAAGGGTCAGTTGTATAAAAGAGTATCATCCTTGACCATGGATCAAGCTTCAATTTAAACCAATAGAAAACTTAAAATAAAATTTTAACTGTACTGATTGGTTTAAATTGGAGCTTGATCCATGTCCAAGGATGATCCTCTTTTATACAACTGGCCCTAAAAGTTTTGGATGATATAACTGCCAGTGTGCGCGGTGTGCGTATAAACACTTCCTAAAATCTTGGGAGCCCAAGATTCCTGAAAAATATTATTACATTTTGAAAAACATTTTAAGTATATCTTCAAATTTTATATAATTGTATGTACTTTAATTGCTTAGAAATGTACTATAAAATTTAAAAAAAAACATTATATTTACTTCTCTCCCAGAGCCGAAACAAGACCAATAATCACCTGTAATAAGTGGTCGTACAAAAGATATTTTTAAATTATCTTTATAGAGTTAAAAATATTGTTACCCCAAAACTAATTTATTCCCCTAAATGTGAAGAAACACGCAAAAAATAGTTGTAAATGTAACTTCAAATGCAGTGCAATCTACTACAATGAGTTGCAAATATAGTGACAACAACAAAGATAAGTAAAATTTACATGTCAATTGTTGTAAAATAACTGCAGTACAGTTTACTACAATGGTTGTTAATTTTTAACAGCATTGTAGTATAAAGTACTTAAAATTTTGTTGTTATATGAACGTGTGCTTATGTACATAGTACTAATGGTGATGCTGTTTTAACACCTATAGGTGTAGTTAACTCTACGTTTACTGTGTAGTAAATATTGCTAATATTCAGTATAATTCACTTTTTGTGCTGTTGTTACTTGTACAAAATTGTTAAGTTAATTGTACTACACAATTGTTGCTATTATTACATAGTGATGTTGTTACCTTTGAATTATAAATTAATTAGGACTACTACAATTATTGTGTGGGTTTGACAACAATAGCAGTATGCTTTACTTGTGTTTAATGTTATTAAATTAACAACTTTATAGGATAAACGCATATTAACAGTGCAAATAAATTTGTATATTTATTAAAATAAATTGATTTATAAAGTTTCTTATAATTAATAATTATTGTAGATAATAAGGTAGGCTACTTCTTTAATAAGGTAAAACTACTGTACATAATGTGGGCGTATCCAATGGTTCAATAATGGTTGGTTTTGAAGTAGAAATCCCTGTAACTTTCGTATCCGTTGTTCCAACTGGGCCGCTGTCTGAAATGCATATTATATGTACCTCGTAAGAATATTTCTATTTAATTAAGCAGTCAAGTCATAAAATTACCTGCATATGAAGCACAAAACCTTTTTAAACTTCAGTTTTTGAGGGCCTCCAGTAAATTCCAGATTTTTTGATTTTACAGTGGCAGTTCAAATCATAATGACAATACTTCGTTGTTACCTACAAAATTTGTTATATAAAACGGAAGATATACGTTAAGTACCTGTAAGCAACACGTGCTTTGCGTCATTAGTTCTTAAAATCTGTTTTACATTGGTTGACTAGTTGTTTGGCACGTTGCTAGTAGATTTTTTCTGCACGTTATACACTGTTTTAACGGATTGACTAGCAGTCCCCTTTAAAAAATCGATAATGTTATTTTGGTCCATTCTAAGATTGCAATTTGATGTTTCAAGCTACTTACGTGGTTGTTGTTGATCCGTTGATTATAGTGATTTTGACTGTATACGTTACATGGTTTTATCCAAAAATTGGCGAAGATTTTTGTTGTCTTTCTGAGTAGAAGTAACAGGTTCACATTTCTTAAGTTTGTTTAGTTCGACTAGGTATAGATTTACAACCTCAGGTAGGTATTACCATGTTAACCCTCTAGTGGTAACTGAAAAAATAAACTTGCGTCTACCGTCTAGCAACAAAATCCTGCAACAAAAATCCTAATGCCCGCGCATTAATGAATGTAGTGATCTTCATTTCAAAGCAACGATCTATTGAAAGTTTGAAAATATGTAATTCAAATTTTATTAATTATCTACTATTTTATGGTAGCAAGTATTTAAAGAAAAACTTCTTAAAATTTAATTGCTTACTGTCACTCTGGAAAAATTTTTTTTACGTATATTAAACATAATAGTTTTAAGAATAAAAGCTTTTAAAACATTCTTTACAATTTATATTCTTTTACTTGAATACTATAAGAAAAGATGAATACAGGGTGGTATCACAACATTTTTGAATATTATTTTGAATTGTTAAATTACGTAATGCTGTTGATAACATCGTATTGTCTATAATTATATAGTAGCGGTCATGAAAACTGCATTGCAAATTATTTTTATGTGGATTATTCAAAATTTACAATTTCAATCTTTAGAACTAAATTTTCATCTATCATTACTAATGCATGACTGGACCAATCCCAATTAGTACCTATAGGTATTTGTTTAATTTTTGATATTTAGTTAAAACGAGTTCATTTATTATTAATTAATAGCAATTAAAATATAATTAAAAAAATTTATATTGTAGTTTAACAAATATTTACGATTCAAAAAAATGTGCTTATGTGACAATAAGAATGAATAAGATTTTAATGTGGTAGCCTGCCTGTAATTCTTAGAATTACACCTTTAAACTTTACATTGTTAAAAATTTTTAATCTCCACGTGTTTTTTTGAACCGAAATTTTACAAAGAAATATTTCTATAAGGACAAAGTCGATATTCGCTGAAAATCGACAAGTTTAAAATCAATTTCTGACCAAACTAATCGATACCTAACATTTGCCTTTACCTAAATCGCTAAATTATAACTTCACATTATGTTGAGATTTCATTCGTAAAATTATATCTTCGGGGAGCGCTTAGGTAGCCCGCAACTCAAAAGTCGTCGTTATACTGCCGATTTTTAATTTTGAACATTAAAAAATTGAGTACTTACCTTTAAATAATAAAAAGTCATCCATAATTCTTTTCACTTCACGATTCATTTCAAAACTAATAATAATATTGTCCTCGTGTACACTGTACCTTAAGGTGCTGTTCAAACATAAATTAAGAACGAATAAAAGATTCTGCATATTCGTCAAAGCATAACTTAATTACGGAAACTGAAGGATTGCAAAACATTAGAGTTGCAATATTTTGTTACATAATTACACGAGGTAAATTTTAATTACTACAATCCAGTGTACTTTTTACTTATCTTATTGTTACACCAAAATCAATTATTTTGAGTGATAAGCAACAACACTCTATAGAGTTAGAAGTACATAAAAATTGTAAAGTTAACTACATTCATCTTACAACAATGCGTAAGTGCATTTTACAGCTGATGTAGTATAAACAGCATGAGAGGTGCGTTTAATTTTACTACAAATGTTGTTCCTGTCACGACAATTATTTTACTACACGAAAAATGTAAATGTAACTACATCTTTTTTTTGCGTAAACGTGCGTGAAACTGGGAGGTCTGGGTGGTATAGAATACCCCCAGCACAAGGACATTCTGAATTTGATAAAAATGCATGTTTGCAAGTCGAACATAAAATGTGAAAAAATGAGCGTGCAACCGAGAGTTTGGGAGGTTTGCAAAGTGGCGTAAATACCGGGGGCAGAAGAAGAAATGACCTCGGTTCTAAAACCTTTGGATCCCCTTAAATTGGATTATGCTAAGAACAAATAATTTGAAATTATTGAAAAAGAGAGAAAGATCTAAAAAATTTAAAATGATAGGTATGAGTATCCGATTTGACTCCGAATGAAGTGAGTATTTAGTTAACAAAGCCATTTTGTTTTTCATTATAACACAGATTATAATCATCAAAAGGTCGTATACCTAATGTGACCATCTATTTTGAATTCGGACTTTTGGAAAATCCAGAAATAGCTTAGTTGCGGGGTCATATCCCCGCATTTTTTTTTCCAAAAATCCCTGGATTTTTTGATATCCACAACATTGACTTAAAATGTACGAAAGATCGGACTTGAAATGTATGAAAGATCGGACTGCAAGCCATAGGGTCCTAGGTTTGATCCCTAACCCGACTACAAAATTTAACCCACTGCAATATGATCCTTTCAGGTGGGCAGAACTATTGTTTACAATCCCAATCTGATTTTGCCAGGTCATCCCATGAATTCTGGGGGGTGGACAAAAAATTGACATAAAACAAACATCAAATAGAGGGTCTGTATGTTGCCACGAATGATAAAACAAGAACACCTACACAAACTAGAAGAAGAACTGACCAAAATTAAATAGGATATACTCAAAAAAAAGTTATCCAAACTATGCACCAACTAACACCACACCGTGCACAAAATCACGAACATCTGAAAAGTCTCATTTCTGCCTCATAACTGGAGATTTTAACTCCAAACTAGGGAAAAAGTCGGATATGTGACGAGCATTGGTCCATTCGGTGCTGGAGGAAGAAATTGTCGTAGAAACGTAAAATATTTGTGGAATAGTCCACCTAGAAAAGAGGCGTGGAAAAGTCCCGATGGGAAGACAAAGAATGAAATAGATTTTATAATATGAAATAAAAAACTGGAAGTGACTATAGACTGACTAAAAATGCAATAAAAATTGGCAGTATAAGCTAGAGAGAAAAAGATTTATTCAGAAGGGCCCATAACCAACAAGAAAAATCTTTGACCAAAACCAAGACAAAACCTCGAATTAAATGAAATTTGAGACATCCTCAAGAATTAAAGAGCCAAATAGCGATAAACAGCAAAAGGTTTACCATAAACTTGAATTCCGAAGAAAATCCCGAGGTATAACAACAGATGAAACAGATGAAAGACGGAATGCACTAAGGGAAGATCAAATAACTCTTGAAATCCTACAATTGGGAAGGAATGCGCTGATGAAGGCCATCAAACTACTCTTTAATCGATGTATAGAGCAAGGAAAAAGTACCAGAAAACTGAAGAGACGCAGAAGTAATTTCCACGTAAAAACCACGCAAGTAAAAACCACGTAGACACGTGGCACGAGAAAATTTCAAGAAATTATGAATTTTTGAAGAAATGAGGTCACAAAACGAACTTGTACGCTTTTTACATGAATATTGTGGCAGCTGCTCATCTAAAAGAAAACGACAGAACTCAATGATGAAGCTAAGGTGTACTATCATCCTTTGTGTTCTTTTTTTCTGTAGAGTCTGTCATCTCTCTTCTTACGAAGTTTGTGTATCATCGTGGTAAAATACTTTGACACTCTCATTTCCGGACATTACCCGCCACATCATTTTTTATTTTATACTGTCAAAAGCCATGCCATAATCCACAAAGCATTATCTCGAGATATAAAGGATAGAGCGGTGCCATTTTCCTTATTTTCAAAGAGTTTTTCACAATACTTCCTCCATACCTCTATCTTTCGATATTGTGATTTTTTCTCCTTTATCATCTTTTATGGCTCATGATCGAGGTGTAAAAAGCAAATCGTTTCTTTATTCTTTTGATTATGCTTGGATTTTATTGCATATTTATTTATGTAATTTAGTTCTTTATATTTTACACGTTTCTTGTCTGTGTGCATGCGTCTCTTTTTATTTTGTATCTCTCTTTTCTTTTGTAACTTTCAAAGTGGCATTTGTCATCCATTGACACAATGCTCGTCTTTCCAGGCTGCAACAACTCCCAGAAATTTCATGTTCTTATTCTTATACCATCTGTATGTGTGTTAGTCTAATGCTGGTGTTTATCGCAAGGTCTCTCATTGTACACCCCTCACCTGAGAGATTCAATTCAAAAAAAGATTAATCACCTCGTATGGCTGAATTAAGACTGAATATCTTGTAAAATAATTACTTCAATTACATTTTAGTACCTACTTATACAACCACAAACTTCAATTTTATCGTTGAATCGCCGAAAATTGCTTAAACAAATCTGATAATGCATTAATCTAATCTGATTATTCAGTAATATAAAAGTTCACAAAAATTTAAAATTGGCACAACAAAAATCATGGAGCTTAAACATATCATCGTCCTTTGCGTATTATTTGCATCAGTGATGGAGACAATCTCAGCTAGAGCTGGAGGTAAGAGTTCTTGTAATTGTTAATTCTCTCTAGATCTTTCCTAGCTTTAATTAAGTAATTTAATTACAAATTCCTTTGTTCTTGCAGAAGAAGGTGAACCATGTCATTACTCGGGAATTGCTATGCCAGGCACAGTTTGTAAACCAGCCTGTAGTGTTCTACCTACTTTAGGAAGTTGCGATGCTGGTCTTAATTGTTGCATGTATGCTAAAAATAACTAGCGCATGTTGTTTAATTAACTAAAACTTAAAAGACTGTAATTAAACTTTAATTTCGAAATTGTAACAAAATCTGTAAAATTCTTCTGCAAATAAAATGAAAATTAACCTGCGTATCTTTTTGGTACCTTAACATTTTTGTGACTACTTTTTAAAATTTACTGTAAGTTTTCAAGTGACTTTATAATAATAAAATTAAAAATATTTAATGTTATAAATTTAATCCACTCGCCCCGATTGTCCACGAGCCATGAGGTGGACAGACTAATTACAACGTGGTGTGTTTTTCTCACGTTATGGCTTATGCAATTATATGGCAGCTAACTAACAATAAATTGGTTTACAAAATGAAACAATTACATAAAAAATGGTGTGTATGGTAAAGGGATCAAACCCCAACCGAGTACAAGTCGTTACTTTGGTAGAATTTTGTCTTGTTGAGACTTTTAGATTTGCCAAATTTTTGCCAATCGCAATAGCAGTTTTTATGTGTTATTAAAGTCTAATTTATTTGTTTCCGTTTGCATGAACAATTAAATTTAATACTTAAAAACCGTACAATAACAAAATATTGACTTTTTTTTCTTAAAAGATTGCATTATTAGATCACCTCTTGCACAAAAGGTGCTTAAATTTAATTTAATCTAATCTTTGTGTGTACTCATATTTTTTTCCTTAAATTCTGTAGATATTACGATTAAATTTTATTAATAAATAACAAATTGTTAATTTTTTTTTTAAATTAGTAAGTTAAAACTGATGGTCAGATTTGATAAATGCTGTAAATTACTGAAATTCCTAACTACGAAGATAAAGTTATTTAGTTTCTGATTAAATTTTGGTAGTTGACGGTTTAAATTGCAAGTGCGAAACAAAAATTGTATGGATCGTTTAAAATTGGGGCTAAAAAAGTGCAAAAATAAGGAAGTTTAACTCCGCCGGCTGCAAGTCTTAGAAGAAGTTTCTATTGCTCTAACCCACGAAACTAGAAAACCGGGATCGGTGAGAAAGTTCAACTGATTAAAAATATCTCTAAAGCCTTCGCAAGTCTTTAACCTGAATTTTAGAAAATGTGTCTACTGCAATAAGATCACTCATTTTCAAAGCTTTCTTGCAAGTATTTACATCGAGCACACGTAACGTCAACAGAATACTGGAAAAGCAGCTATTCAAAATTAATATACGTAATCTTAAATTAAAATCATTACATTAAACAATCTGCAAATATTTTTTTATTTTATTCGCTATGTAATAACAATAATAACAGATTTTGCAAAGCTTTCTGGGTCATGGGGGGTTATAGGGGGCTTTAAGATATTCAATTCGCTTACAAATTCTAAAAGGTAAATCAATTTGTGAGTGATCAATAAATAATTTAGAATTATTAGGTCTGTTTGGTACCACAGTCCTAGTGCTACACTAACTACACTACTACAAATTGATTGGTGGTACAATTACCAACCCACTTTTTACACCAATCAATCTGTAGTAGTGTAGTTAGTGTAGCACTAGGACTGTAGTACCAAACAGACCTACTATTTTAAACTGAATTTTCACACTTTACATATTTAAGGGACGGTTATTCGGGACCTACAGACCCTCCCCTCCCTCAAATTTTATCCGTCAATATAAAGCACTTGAATACACTATCAGCAACTAGTTCATTAGGATTTTTTAATATTTTCTATAAATTACATCCTGTAAGATAAGATTTTTTGTGTTCATATTCAAGTGTTTGCATTTCACTTTATTTTTTTACGTCTGAAAATATAGTTCAATACTTAATTTCTTACCTACTTTTCAATTTTTATTGCTTCAAGATTCTCGTCAAATTTTCAAATTTTCAGATTTTCTAAATTTTGTTTTGCCGACATGTAAAGGATACCGAAAATCAATCAGAGTGTACCTGAATAAATCATGTGAATTATTCAAATTCAAACCAAGAAAAATAATAGTTCAAAATTGCTAACAAAAGTGAAAATCCAAAAATCGATTTTTAGAATTTCAATCAACCGTAAAAGTATAATAAATTTTAATATTTAGCTAAAAATTAACTGCCCCACACAAATTTTCTCACTTAAATACTTAAGAAACCGTTGAAAATGCGATGGTTTTCCAATATTTAATTTTTGGGGTAAAAAAATTTAAATGAGCTAATCCACCGTTTTTGTAAAATCCGATTTAAAGTTTAATCTAGTTTTTTTTTTATTGTAAACAACGTATTTTGGTGCGTAGAATGTAAATATTGCATTTTCAGCTGGCGTAAACTAAAGTAAAATAGTTCAAAATTGCCAACAAAAGTTAAACTCCAAAAATTAATTTTTAGAACTTTAATCGATCGCAAAAGTTTAACATTAATACATAGCTAAAAATAAACTGCGTCAAACAAATTTTTTTACTAAAATACCGTCAAAAATGGGATGATTTTCTAATATTAAATTTTTGAGTTGAAAAAAATTCAAAGGGGTTAATCTACCGTTTTTGCAAAACGCGACTAAAATTTTAAGGCTTTTTTTTCATTGTAGGGGACGTCATATGCTCCGTAGAAATCAAATTTTGTAGTTTTAGCTCGCAGAAAGCAAGAGAAATGATTCAAAATTGCTGGTATTAATGAATATCTAAAAATTGATTTCTACAACTTGAAGGAGACCGTAATAGTGTAATTTTCATGGTTAGCCCAAAATAAACTGCGTCAAACAAATTTTCTCATCAAAATACACAAGAATACGTCAAAAACAAGTGGGTTTTCCAAAACTTAATTCTTGGGTTGAAAAAAAATTAAAGGGGTTAACCTATCGTTATTCCAAAGCGCGTCTAAAATTTTATAGTGCTTTTTTTATTGTAGGAGACATCATTTGGTCTGTAGAGTTCAAATTTTGCATTTTCAGCTTTCGGAAAGCAAGGGAAATGGTTAAAAATTGCTGATAAAAGTGAATATCGAAAAATCGATTTCTACAACTTGAATGAGACCGTAAAAGTGTAATTTTCATGGTTAGCCCAAAATGAACTGCGTCAGATAAATTTTTTCATCAAAATACATAAGAATACGTCGAAAAATAGTGGGGTTTCCAATATTTAATTTTTGGCTTGAAAAACCTTCCAAAAAAATCTATCGTTGTTTTCGAATCCGACTAAAATTTTATAGTAATTTTTCTCATTGTAGACGACATAATTTGGTACGTAGAATTCAAATTTTGTAATTTCAGCTCGCGGAAAGCAAGGGAAATTGTTCAAAATCGCGGATATAAATGAAAATCTCACAATCGATTTTTTCAACTTGAATGAAAACGTAAAAGTGTAATTTTCATTCTTAGCCAAAAATAAACACCGTTACACGAATTTACTCATCAAAATTCATAAGAATACGTCGAAAAACAGTAGGTTTTCCAATATTTAATTATTGGGTTGTAAAAAATTCAAAACAATTCGGCTAAAATTTTATGGTGATTTTCTTTATTGTAAACGACGTAATTTGGTCCGTAGAATACAAATTTTGCTATTTCAAATCGCGGAAAGCAAGGTTAATATAAGTAAAAATCAAAAAGTCGATTTTTACAACTTGAATGAGCCTTAAAAGTGTAATTTTTCGTCTTAGCCAAAAATAAACACCATCTGACGAATTTGCTCATCAAAATTCATAATAATAAGTCAAAAAATAGTGGGTTTTCCAATATTTAATTTTTGATAGGTTGAAAAAAATTTAAAATTGTTTTCTTTCTTCAAATTCGACTAAAATTTTATGGTGTGTTTTTTATTGTAAACGACGTAATTTGGTCCGTAGAATTTAAATTTTGCAATTTTAGCTCGCGGAAAGTAAGGCAAATTGTTCAAAATCGCTATTACAAGTGAAAATCCTAAAGTCGATTTTTCAACTTGAATCAGACCGTAAAATTGTAATTTTCATTTTTAGCCAAAAATAAACACCGACAGACAGACGATTATGCTCATCAAAATTCATAAAAATATATGAAAAATAGTGGGTTTTCCAATATTTAATTTTTGGGTTGACAAAAATTCAAAGGGTTCAACATTCGTTGTTCTTTCAAATCCGACTCAAATTTTATGGTCCTTTTTTTATTGTAGGCCACGTAATTTGGTCCGTAGAATTCAAATTTTGTAGTTTTAGCTCGCGGAAAGCAAGGGAAATGATGCAAAATTGCTGGTATTAATGAATATCGAAAAATTGATTTCTACAACTTGAATGAGACCGTAAAAGTGTAATTTTCATGGTTAGCCCAAAATAAACTGCGTCACACAAATTTTCTCATCAAAATACACAAGAATACGTTAAAAACAAGTGGGTTTTCAAAAACTTAATTCTTGGGTTGAAAAAAAATTAAAGGGGTTAACCTATCGTTTTTCCAAAGCGCGTCTAAAATTTTTTAGTGCCTTTTTTATTGTAGGAGACGTCATTTGGTCTGTAAAGTTCAAATTTTGCATTTTCAGCTTTCGGAAAGCAAGGGAAATGGTTAAAAATTGCTGATATAAGTGAATATCTAAAAATCGAATTCTACAACTTTAATGAGACGGTAAAAGTGTAATTTTCATGGTTAGCCTAAAATGAACTGCGTCAAAATAATTTTCTTATCAAAATACATAAAAATACCTACGTCAAAAAAAAGTGGGTTTTCCAATACTTAATTTTTAGATTAAAAAAAATTTAAAGGGGCTAATCTTCTGTTATTGCAAAACGCGTCTAGAATTTTATAGTGCTTTTTTTTTCATTGGAATGGACGTCATTTGGTCCGTAAAGTTTAAATTTTGCATTTTCAGCTTTCAGAAGCTGAAAGTGGTTCAAAATCACTGGTATAAGTGAATATTAAAAAATCGATTTCTACAAATTGAATGAGACCGTAAAAGTGTAATTTTCATGGTTAGCCCAAAATAAACTGCCTCAGAATAATTTTCTCATCAAAATACATAAGAATAGTACGTCAAAAAGTAGTGAGTTTTTTAAAACTTAATTCTTCGGTTAAAAAAAATTTAAAGGGGTTAACCACCGTTTTTCCAAAACCCGTCTAAAATTTTATAGCGCTTTTTTTCATTGTAAACGACGTATTTTTGTGGGTAGAATTAAAAGAAAATGGCTCAAAATTTCTGGTAAAAGTGAAAATCTAAAAATTGAGATTTAAAACTGCGGTATTAAATTAATATCTCTGTCACGATAGAGAATCAGACGTTTCTGATTGTTTATTAGGTAAATTAGAGAAGTGTGCCAAGAATTAAGAAAAAACTTTGCCAGTTCTAGCTTAGGAAGTCCTGATTCACGTAGAAAGCGTAGAAATAATTTATACTCAAGACGAACTGTCTGTCAAAACCCTAAGCTAGGGTTCGAAAAATACTCACAATCGGAGGTAAATATGCGAATATCATCTTGATCCGTTATCATATGGATGGTAGGCTTGTTTAATTTACTATTATCGCTTTAAATAAACCGACATAAACATGTCCGAAAGGGATATTTTACCATCTGCCGGTTTCATTAGCTACGGTCTAGGTACACCCAGGATCATAATGAATACAAACGTACCGGAAGTTACTTGGGGCATTCAAGATGTTCGAAAGCCATAATCTACAACAGTAAACAAGCAAGTACTTATTTACTTATTAGTTTTATTATTTAATTGCAATTACTATAAACTGTAAATCTGATAACGCAAATATCTTATCTGTATAGTATTATAAAAAAAAAATTGCGATATAAAAAGCCCCAAGTTCAAATAACCGTCATAACAGCAAATATGAAGCTAAAGCTCATTATCGTCCTATGTGTACTTTTTGTATCACTGCAGACAATCCTAGCTGAACCTGGAGGTAAGGTCTTCGTAGTTATTACTTTTTCCCTACCATTTTAAGCTTTAATTCCAAAAACCAATTTATTGTACTTTAGATCAGTTAGTACTCGGAACCCCCACTTTTTTTCTTCTGATTAGTTCTGGCATGGTGCTACTATTTGGCCGTAATTTTTCTGACTAGCTCTGGGATCCTACTCGGCTTTTGGCTTCATAAGCTAGTCAAATAAATAATTCTTTTTCTTTGTAGACGAAGGTGAACCATGCCATTTAGCTGGAATTCCAATAAAAGGGACAGTGTGTAAACCAGGGAGCTGCTTTCTTCATCTCCCCGTTTCAAATTGCAAAGATAACCTTAAGTGTTGTTATAGTGAAATCAGTGACTAAAATTTAAATATTAAAAAGTGGTTTAAGAAATAGCAATTCATTTTTTATTTGTAACTTACATAAATATAAGGAAATAATGTAGATTAAAACAATGAAAATAAATAAAGAAATTGAAAATTTAAATTTGTATTTTCTATCCAAGTATTAATTTGAATCATTATTGGACATAACTCTAGAATTTGATGCTCATGCAATAATCAATCCGCAGGTCAAACAACTTTAGCTTTTATGAATGGCTGAGATCCATTTAATAAAGATAATTTTTACTAAGATTAATTCATAAAGTTTAGTGACCACATTTAAAACTATTAACCTCCTGACCCTCAGGTGTATTTTATACCCCCAAGCCCCCCATCTTCATAATAAAGGGTGTTTTTTATAGCGTCAAAACTTTAAATTTAAATAAAACAACTATAAATTGAGATGTCTCTGATCTGTTTGTTGATTCAATAACTTTAGTTCTGTTGATGTCCAATTTATCTTGGTGGCCAGTTGACAGTCCACTTCTTGAAATAATTTTATCACCAAATTGGTTTTTTTAATCAATCAATTTTTGAGGTGTTTGTATAGCATGTGGCGCTATCCTGTTGAAGCAACATTATTTTTAACATTAATATTATGCAAATTTGGAAAGAAATAATCGGTAATCTTAGGCACGTCAGCAAATTGATATATTTAGAACTTCCTCAACACTGCTCTATAGGTTTGGCAAACAAAACTCTGATTTTAGTAACAAAATTTTGTCCGAAGTCTGTGCGCTTCATTGCTATGTTAATGACCGTCTTTGAAATAAATTAAGATTCAAAATTTTCAATCGAAATTGAAATGCAATATAGAGCAGGTATACCTACATACTTGTGATAACTCATAATAATAAATTAATCAATTAATTAGTTAATTAAGTACCTACTAATAATTATTGTTAGTTTGCCAAGTGTGATTTGATTATGATCAACGACGTAGTGCCATGAAAAGTATATCTGAATAAATAAAAACTATTATTTTATATAAGTTATATAAATTTGTATTTTTAATTTAAATTTTAATAGTTCTTTATAGGAAATCTAATGCTTTCAAATCACCAAAAACGCCTGTGCTCAGAAAGTCTGTGCTATAATTCTTTAGAAAAGTGAAGAAAAATTAATAGATTTATATTTTTATGTATAATTAATTGTTAATTTTTATTTCCAATAAAATTAAAAATTGTTTTCAATCAAGTGCTTAAATATTTTAAAATAATGCCCTTCACATCACAATCGTGATTTTGTATTGCATCAATTAAGAATTCTTTTCCTTAATAAATTGCAATTCATTTTTTAATTAATTAAAACAAATTATTAATTGCTCAATTTATTGTTGTTCTAAAATTTGAGAGTGATTTGATGGTAATCGTAGATTAAATAAATTACTAAGTATATTTCTTAGGAAAAATAAATTTAATTAAGTTAATTGAAATTAATTAAGAAACATTCATAAAATAATAAAAATGCAGGTTTCAAAGATTAACCGCCTTCGAATAGCATGCGGGACGTCGAGGCAGTTGCTTGCAATGGATAAACGCTGGTTCCTAAATTTTCATGAAAGACTTCATATGCAATTTTAAAATAGTTACAATAAATTAAGATTCAAAATTTCTAATCGCAATTAAAACGTGATACTCAAATAGAGTAAGTACCTACATACTTATGATAATTAATCATAATAACAATAACAAATTAATTAATTAGTTAATCGAGTAATAATAACTAATAGCTTTTCAAGTAGGACTTGATTATGATCAAGGACGTAAAGCCATGTATCTTCTAAACCAAATTTTAGATGTGCGTGAAGTTAGCCCCCTTTTTTCTGAAATTGTGATTTTTTTTATTTGAACTCAATTGTGCTCAACTTGTGCTCAATGTGCTTAAAAGAATTTTTTGATTTTGAACAAAAATAACAAAAAAAATCGAAAAAAACACTTTTTGACGCCAGCCCCCCTTTTTTTGAAATTGCAACTTTTTTTGGTTGTTCTCAATTGTGCTCAAGTTGTGCTCAATGTGCTAAAAAGAATTTTTTAATTTTGATCAAAAATAACCGCGTAAAGCGCGAAATAAGATTTCTACCTAGCCCCCCTTTTTTTAAAATTGCAACTTTTTTTGATTGTACTCGATTGTGCTCAAGTTGTGCTCAATGTGCTTAAAAGAATTTTTTAATTTTGATCAAAAATAACCGTGTAAAGCGCGAAATAAGATTTCAACCTGGCCCCCCTTTTTTTGAAATTGCAATTTTTTTTATTATTTTTGATTGTGCTCAAGTTGTGCTCAATGTGCTTAAAAGAATTTTTTAATTTTGATCAAAAATAACCGTGTAAAGCGCGAAATAAGATTTTAACCTGGCCCCCCTTTTTTTGAAATTGCAATTTTTTTTATTATTTTTGATTGTGCTCAAGTTGTGCTCAATGTGCTTAAAAGAATTTTTTAATTTTGAGCAAAAAAAAACCGCGTAAGGCGCGAAATAAGAGAAAAAAGGTGTGCATTGAACAATTTTA
This sequence comes from Rhagonycha fulva, assembly GCA_905340355.1. Classification (NCBI taxonomy): domain Eukaryota; kingdom Metazoa; phylum Arthropoda; class Insecta; order Coleoptera; family Cantharidae; genus Rhagonycha; species Rhagonycha fulva. The sequence goes on from HG996554.1 coordinate 117,796,402, forward strand.
TCATACAGGGTGAAAAGTAAAATACAAAAAGTATACAGGGTAAAGTATCAAACATCTAAAAGACATAAATGGAGAATTCTGATAGTACTATATTAGTTTAAATACAGCAGCTGCATTTGTAAAGATATGACTAAAAAATTTAAAAATTAAAAAAAAAATTAAAAATTTTCATGGAAACCTTTTATTTAAAATTACAAAGTGCAATAAATAGTAAAAAATAATGTTAATAAGAGCTAACAAAGCTTCTTAAAAACATCAATCTAAAAGCGTAAGGCTGTTTATTTATAGGTGGCTAAGCAGGCTCAGGTGCATGTCGCTACCCCCCCCCCCCTTAAATTAAATTTTAGGAAAAAATTAGTGTCAATCGTTAGAGCTTTCTTTGAGCCTGAATGATCTTCAGTGAGCGAGATTTTGAGTTCATTTTTTTTACAAAGTTAGGAATATTTGAAATTTTCGAGTAAACTGCGAGCCTTAAAAAATCTTACTATTAAACGCGTGTTGCTCGAAGCTTACTCAAAAATTTCAACTATCTATAACTTTTTAAAATATTAACTTAAAATCTTGCTCACTAAAGCTCATTCAGGCTCTAACGAAGCTCAATCGATTGACCTCAATTACACACATAGATTCAAAATGAGAAGAAAAATTTCAAAAAAGGGGGGCTAGGTCGAAATCTTATTTCGCGCTTTACGCGGTTATTTTTGATCAAAATTAAAAAATTCTTTTAAGCACATTGAACACAACTTGAGCACAATTGAGAACAACCAAAAAAAGTTGCAATTTCAAAAAAAGGGGGGCTAGGTCGAAATCTTATTTCGCGCTTTACGCAGTTATTTTTAATCAAAATTAAAAAATTCTTTTAAGCACATTGAGCACAACTTGAGCACAATCGAGTACAATCAAAAAAAGTTGCAATTTCAAAAAAAGGGGGGCTAGGTCGAAATCTTATTTCGCGCTTTACGCGGTTATTTTTGATCAAAATTAAAAAATTCTTTTAAGCACATTGAGCACAACTTGAGCACAATTGAGAACAACCAAAAAAAGTTGCAATTTCAAAAAAAGGGGGGCTAGGTTGAAATCTTATTTCGCGCTTTACGCAGTTATTTTTAATCAAAATTAAAAAATTCTTTTAAGCACATTGAGCACAACTTGAGCACAATTGAGAACAACCAAAAAAAGTTGCAATTTCAAAAAAAGGGGGGCTGGCGTCAAAAAGTGTTTTTTTCGATTTTTTTTGTTATTTTTGTTTAAAATCAAAAAATTCTTTTAAGTACATTGAGCACAACTTGAGCACAATTGAGCACAAATAAAAAAAACCACTATTTCAAAAAAAGGGGGGCTAACTTCACGCACATAAATTTTTGCTGGTTAATTTTGACATTGTATTATGATTTTTGAGAGATTTGGGTAAAAGCAATTAACCACTTTAAGGTATCTGAAATGCACAGGAAAGCATTTCAGTATCATTCATTTCAGGATATTTCAGGATCTTTAAATAACCATAATCTGCAAGGGTAAACAAGTTAGTACCTACTTATTACTTTTTATCATTTAATTACACCGTAATAATTATAAAAAAATCTGATAATGTAAATATCTTATCTGTATTTAATTAAATACATCGAGAAAAAAAATGCAATATAAAAGGCCTCAAGTACAACTAACAGCCAGATCTACAAATATGAAGCTACAGCTTACTATCATCCTTTGTGTACTATTGGCATCAATGCAAACAATCTTAGCTAAAGCTGGAGGTAGTTATTTTGTACTCTGTTATTTGAATTTTAATTACAAATTTTTTTATCTTTTTGCAGACGAAGGTGAACCATGTTTTACAATGGGACTTCCTCCTTTAGTACCTACAATTTGTAAAGATGCTGCAATAGGGTGTGAAATTATACAAGCCATAGGAACATGCAGAAATACTACTAATCCACCTAAAACACTTACCTGTTGTTTAAATTTTTCACTAAACTGAATAAATTTTTTTTTTTAATTTAATAATAATTTATTTATAAATTGTCTCCTACAAATATAATTATAATAAATTTACTATTGGAATTCAAAAAACGCTTTGTTTGTTCCAATTTGTATTTTTTATTTTTTTGGTATTATTATTGCTAATAATTAAGCTTAGCTCAGTGGTAGTTCGACAAGAGCTTTTTTAGAAATATTTCAGACTAATAAAGTAGCAGTTAAGTTCAAGAACAATTTGTAATTCCAAACATTTTCAAATCAAACATAGAATTTTATTTGCTTTAATTATTAAATTGTAAATCTAATACCTTTAAATATTGTATTGTTGTTGAACACATGGATCACAGATTTAATTAAATAAATCCTAATAATTGGAGAAAGATACATTTATTTGCGGAATTATAATTTGCTTTAACCCCCTGCAAAAATTTTCTTTTGGTTGGAATTAAACTTTGAATTTCTATTTACAATTTGTTGCTGCAATGATTAAAATGCTTTCAATTAAATTCTACTTTAGACTCAAAATTGTGCTAGAAGCATTTACAAACGACAATTCTGAATTCTGAACCTTTTTGTATCATTAAAATTTCTACAATCCCTCTGTAATTTTTTTTTTAATACAAACTGCATAAAAATTTTGTTAAAATGCTTCAGAGTGATTCATCTTGTGAAATGCATCTTAATATGGGATCTTTGTATATTCAGTCGTCATATTATGTTACAAAAAAATGAAAGCCGTTTATAAATTAAAATTTTAAATTAGTTTTTAAATATATTATTATACAATATTTAATTTAAATATTAACATACTATTCTTAATTAGGTATAAAAAAAATTAAGTTAAGTAGGTGAATACATTATTCTAATAACACGGATGATCCGCATTCTTCGGTTAAATTTTCAGGAAGGTAAGGTCGTAAAATACTGTTAAATTGTGCTAAAGAGCAAAGTCCGCTGCAATTGGGAATTTGTTTTTCTTCAGGTTCTGAAAGTATATTTCTCAAATGGAACACCTGAAATTGAAAAAAAGTAAGTGTAAACTGATATTTTAGTTATTACATTGCCAATTTTGGCATGCACGGATCCTAAAATTATGAACAGAAAAAAGCAGGTTCACGGTTTCTTATCCTCAGCGCCGATTTCGGCATTTAAATGTCTTTCATACTGTAAATCAAATCGTGACACAAACACACTAAATATTTTTACCTTTACGTAAGATTCGTTTGAAGCTTTAACTTTGTGTAATTCAATTAATACTGCCGAACAGTAATCAGGAAACTCATATGGAGCTAAGTCCAACGTAACAAGCGTCCCCAAAACATTGTTGTCGTGACCAGAATACAAAATTATTTTTTTCCCGCTTAAATCCAACGCATTTTCGGACTTTTCATTCATGCGATTCAGAATAACCTTCAGTAATCTGCCTAAAATTCAAAAACTGTTCATTACCGTTAAAAAATGCAAAACAATTTACCGGCATTCAATCGTCTCAAAAGTGGTGTGAAGTTTTCGTACACTATTTTTTGTGTTGCAAAAAATTTTATCGTGTCAGGAAAAACTTTTTTCGTCCAATCTGGTAATGTTAAGTTTCTGGTAGCTTCGGAATCAAGCACTTGGTGTAAACGAAAAGCTTCAAATAAATTATTAATTTGCTTTCCCGAATGTTCCGTTATGTAGCTGAAAGTTTCAGAATGTTCTTCTAAAAATTTGGAAACATCTTCAGACTTTAGGAATTGTTTCAATTCTTGTTTATAAGCTGGACAGCCTGAAGGCTTCTCTAATACCTAAACATGTAAAATAAACAATTTAAATGTTTTTTTTTGACGTAACCCCAAAGTTCCCTGGCAAGGAATATAACATTGTAGTTTTTTATAATTCATTTGAGTAGCTTGAAAAATATTTTGCCCAAAAAATTATTATAAAATTGGCAAACTGACTTACAAAATCGTGTTTCGATTTTCTGCTGAAATAGGGAATTGGTGTCCAATTCAAGTCATCGTTCCATTTTTCGGTTGCTGTTGGAGGAAATAAACCGGCTAGAACTAACAAAGCACTCATTTGAGTTCTCTCAAAAGCAGTACTTTCAGCCCATACTGTATTTGATGGAATATCACCATCAAACAAATCTTGGTATCTTCTTCTTAGTAATTTCCCCAATTGAAATGCTTGCTTTTTTCCGTGCTAAAGTAATAAAAAAATTAAATAATTAAAAGTATTGCATTGTGATGACTTCATAATAACAAATACGAGACATTCCATTTGTGATGAAAGTTGTTGACCTTACTAAGATTACGGTTATCATTGCATTTATTGATTGGGTGATTTATACATTCAACTTACGTTAGTTAGCTGTCCGTAAGTTAAAGGATGAAAATTACTAGGGCCATACGGATCGTTTGGATAAACTTCTTGTTTATCGTTGGTTCTACTTCCATGTCGAAATATCTACATCAATTTAGGTAGTAAATTTGAAAGTTATTGCAATATTTTGACTTACCACGTGCACTAATTCTAAAGTTTTGTCGTTGGAATCACAATAAGCAATTAATAAAATATAAACACTAAAAATGAACAATTTTATTGAGGCTAATATTCTAGGCATTTTTGTAGAACGATTTTATAGCAACAACTGTTCTACGTAGCTGTCTTTGTATCAACTGCTACTAATTAGATTGTTTTATCATCTTATAAAAATCTACATATTAATCTTTCACATTGCAGTAATAATTATTTAGTAATAAAAAAAAAACTATTACTTGCAACATAATGATTAAAATTGTGAGCAGTTCACAACTTGACGTTTTCAATTTTGTTCATGGTATTTTTCAAAATCTTCAGGTACTAAAGCTTGAAGCGCCCCCCTTCTCGCAAATTGGGAAAATAATTTTCACTGGTTTGATCATTATTAAAATTATGATTACGCAAAAAAAAAAAATTTTTTTACTAAGGGATGTGTAGGGTGTGAAAAACTCATCAGGGACTGGCGCAATGATTTTTAGAAATTGAATATAATACGTTAAATAATTGGACGATTAATTACTGAGATTACTAGGTTTAAAGTTAATACTGGTAGTTTGGGAGATTAAAGTGCTAGCCAATAAAAATTTTGATTGTTCTGAAAAATTTTGAATTTCACTTTTTTAAGATATTTTTGATTACCCTGAGTGGAATCCATCGTTCTTTTAGATAAAATTCACAAATAATTCGGTGGAGGACAATACATTACTTAGATTACCATAAAAGCTATAGTTTGCGAGGTATAGAGGTCAGCATCAAACATGAGGTTTGAGAAAAAAATTCACCACAATGCGTTTTGCAGAATTTTTGCACAGTTTTTGACTACAATCCAATAACTTCAAATTTTATCTGTTTCTTAATAGTTCTGCACATGGCCGTGTACGTGACAGTAAAAATTTGATAAAAACCATTTACATGTTTAACAATTTTTAATTCTTCTTCTTACTTTGCGAAGTCTTTCTATCACATTTTTTTTGACAGCACATCTTCTTAAAAATTAAGCAAATTATATAAAATACAATAAAAGTTGCAAAAACGACAAAAACCACTACATCTAGCAGCAAATACTGATACCAATTCAGTGATAAAATCGCGGTTTTCAAATGTGGAGCTCCTTTGTGTCTCAGAACGTATTCCACCCAAAAAATTGCTCTATCCAATGGTTTTTCAGGTTGATCATGCAGAATTTTGGATCTTTTCTTAACATTATTGGTGTAACTAAAATTTTGAGGTTATTTTGGCTTTAAATCTTAAAATTGCCTTACAGCTCACCTAGGATTGCTTAACATTTCATTTATTGCTGAACCAAAATTCTCTTTGTTTAAACTATCATAATCAACTCTAATTCCATACCCTGCGTTTTCAGCATTGACAATATTAATCTTTTGATCTCCATATATTGGTATTCCAATTACCGGTACACCATGATACACAGTTTCTATGGTACTTAAGAATCCACCGTGAGTAATAAACAATTTTATATTTGGATGAGCTGCAAAAGAAAAGAAAAAAAATTATTGGTAAACTTGCACGTTGTAGGAAATTTACCTAAAATGTCCTGTTGAGGTAACCATTTGCTAATCTTAACATTTTCTGGTTTTCCTGGAAGATTTTCGTCCTCCCATTTCCACAACACTTTTACTTTTAGTTTGGAAAATACTTTAAGGATGGCGTCACGTTTTTCGGGTGCAAAGAACTTGCTTTTAACATTAGAACCCATGCTAAACAAAATTGCTCCACTTTTTGCGTTATCCAGATATTCCTGTAAATCATCCGGAAGCTTTTTAGGAGCTTTAACATGAAAACCTCCAATTTCGACCATGTTGGGCACTACAGGAACTGGGTTATTTAAACTAACGTGGGAGTTAACTAAAACCAGTGATGTGTTATGGTACAGTTCACTCAAGTGAGGAGCTCCAGGAAAATGTTTATGTAATATGTGGTTTTGTTGAGGATTACTGTACAACTCCAAAAGTAACATTTGAGAGAAACGTACCAAAGCATTAAAAACTCTTTCAAAAAAGTTCATTTCGGTTTTAAGACCCGCAAATATTTCGGGTACGTAGGAAGGTGGGCCTGGATTACCCACCTGCGGATTTATCCACGAATTTGGTGGAAGGCTGCTGATAGACACACGAGGAGCGTTGTAGCGATGGCAAAACCCTATTAAAGCTTCGTTGAAAAACGTTTCCATAATTACCAAATCGAAGGTTTCGTCACTCTTCAGTAATTTTTGGACATTTGGATGACTTAAGGTATCATCCGTAAATTTCAACCCCATATGGGATCCAAATACTGGTCCCAGTACGTTTGGAATATTCACAAGTTTAAAAAAATCAACTCGTGTTTCTAAAATGTTATGTAAAAAATATTAGTTTATAAGTCAAACATTTATAGCCTTTATAACGGTCAAGGACCGGACTCTAAGGGAGAAGCCTTAAATTTGATCTCCAGCCCGGCTACAATATTTATCCGACTTGACGTTATACGTCATGAAACTTTCATTAGGGTAAAAGCACAGCTAAATTTTGATCTGTTATGGTAGTAGTAAAAAGATTCAAATTGGATGATTTCACCAAACTATAAATTCGGGATTTTGATAATTAAAATTAAACGATTCAAATCGTAACTCAAGTATATGCAGAACGTATAAAAACTAGATAAAAAAAATTACATCATACTTTCAATTTCCTCGATTACTCCGGTTAAAACAACCTGCTTCATATTTTCAATAGGCTCCTTTTCAGCATATGGTGTAATCACAGTAACCTGGTGCCCCCTTGCCGCAAGACTCTTTAAAATTATATCACCCATTTGATGGTGACTATAAGAAGCCATATTAAAGACGCCCAAAATTTTTGCACCTCGAGTGCAGACTATGATCACCAAAAATAAGAAAAACCCGAATTTGGACCTCATAATTTGAGCTGTTTTTATTAACTGATGTATTTATGTATTTTAATTTGTGTAGTAGTCCTTGAGTTTTTATGTAATCTTGAAGTTTGATGGTCACTTTACGTAATTTTTTATCGGTTTTGTACTGCAATAAATCACTTTAATCAATACTGAAAGTGAGATTTTTTAATCTAATCCGCAAATGTTTTTTTAGTTCAAGTTTGACAATCGGGATTCAAAGGAACTGTAATATTTATTACAGAAAACTCAACAAAATTTGACAGATAACTTTAAAATAAAGTCGATAATCGATTTTAAAGTTTACTATTTTTGTTCGAAAAGCGATCTAATGGTGCATTGCATTGACGGTACGTGCACTCTAACATCAAAAAAATTTTACCGTTTGGGTTTTTTTTTTAGCTTTTATTTGCTAAAAACAGAGATTAACCCCTTCCTAGTAGCACACTTTGCCAAGTTGGACTGGTTTGGAGAATAACTTTAATAAGTACAGCGTTAGTTAAAACGGCTCAAAGCGTGAGTAGCGGAGGTAACCTAAAAGGTTTCCATCCTCATATTTTATTTTAAGTAGATACAATAAACTTAAGTTTTACCTTCATCCAACGACTCCAAACTTAAATTTTCACCTCGTAAATCTTCTTCCATTTTTTAACATGCAAGTGATGTAAGTTGTAGTTAATTTTAAATTTCTAAGTTATCATCCACAAACAAAAATTTGAAAATCGTTTAAAAATTACTAACTTTAAATTTGCAAAGTAAAGAAAAAGAGGCTTTAACATTTAATGTGCCAACCTTTGCAATAAAATGGAAGATTTTTTGCTTTTTGTGGTTATACAAGAATCAAGGAGCCAGTCATGTTAAATTTTGCTATTTTGGAAATTCGAGTGATTAACAGCTACGTTAATATTAGCTGCAGTGTTTGAATTTGACGGCGAGACGTATTTTCGTTGTTTCATTAATAAGTTTGATTAAGACAGATGTGAAAATTTCTACAAGTCGTTACGTTATTATGCGATCTTGCAAAAACCAAGTAAAGGTGAAAATAATATTAACAATAAACCAAAGAATCTGGATCATCAATACGCAATGGGCCAAAAGTTTGATATTCTTGAAATAGATCATAATTAAGTCATTGGCTTTCCCATCAAAATCATATGATCAATCATTACATTATCGTGCCATAAAGTCACAATTTGCTTAAAAAAATGATAAAGTTGCAATTTTCAAATATGTTTAAACCATATGTGACCGTTTTCAAGCAGTTTACAGAAAAAATGTACTTTGCTTCGACAAAATTTTACTTGAATAAAAGAAAAAAATAAATTTTGGAGTATCATTAAAGTTAAAGAACAAATCAACATTTCCGTTATGTAATTTAAACAATAAAAACAATTCAAACCAACAATGGCTTTTATTGCACCTGCAAGCAGATATTTAATATTCAAAATTACCTACTGTTTACACAAAAATCATAAGTATCTTTATATATTTGTTTGTTACGCCTCTGAACTTTCGAGATGTTAATGGACTTTGTGTAAATTTGACACTTAACAAATGGTGGTTACGCCTGGATAAGATAGACTAAGGTATAAAATTTTTGACATATTTCAACGTGCAATTATCAAAAAGAATAAAAAGTTACATATGGGGCATTCCACACCAAATCGACCACTTTTGAACCCGACCCCTTTTGATTTTCCTGAAATTTTTACACTATCTCACCAAAAACACTTCTGTGAATTTTTTCAAAATTTTTTATTCAACCTAAAAAAGAATTACGAATTTTTAGAAAAACTGATGTTATTTTTCTTCAAACGATCGTAACTATGTCAAAAATTGACTAATCGGAACGTTTTTTTTTGTTTTTGTTTGTCTTTAAACGTACTTTTCAGGAAAAAATACAAAAAAAATATTCAAACTTGGATTCTACAAAAATTTTCATTTTTTCGGAGAAAATCATTGATTTTTCAAATTTCGACACTTTTGATTTTTGATTATTTTATTTAAAAAAAAAATCTGATTTATTCCGCGTATAACAACGCAAACCCCATAATGGGCCGAAATTTCTTTCTATTTCTTTTGTTTAATTAAAAAATATTATTTGCGTAAAAATAAAACAAAATATTTTTTAATTAAACAACAAAAATAGAAAGAAATGTGGGCCCATTATGGGGTTTGCGTTGTTATACGAGAAATAAATAAGAGTTTCTTTTGAAATAAAAAAATCAAATATTAAAAGTGGACAAATTTGAAAAATCAATGATTTTTTTCGAAAAAATGAAAATTTTGTAGAATAAAAGTTTGAATATTTTTTTTGAATTTTTTCCTGAAAAGTACGTTTAAAGAGGAACAAAAACAGAAAAAAAACGTTTTGATTAGTCAATTTTTGAAATGGTTACGATTGTTTGAAGAAAAAACATCAGTTTTTCTGAAATTTTAACTTTGTAAAAAATTTTGAAAAAAATTACACAACTGATTTTACGTATTATACTATCCCATCAAAAACAGTTCTGTAAATTTTTTCAAAATTGTTTACAAAGTTAAGAATTTTTAGAAAAACTGATGTTTTTTTTCTTCAAACGATCGTAACTTTTTCAAAAATTGACTAATCAAAACGTTCTTTTCTTTGTTTTTATTTGTCTTTAAATGTACTTTTCAAGAAAAAATACAAAAAAAATATTCAAACTTGGATTCTACAAAATTTTTTATTTTTTCGGAGAAAATCATTAATTTTTCAAATTTTAAAAACTTTTGATTTTTGATTTTTTTATTTCAAAAAAAAACTCTGATTTATTCCGCGTATAACAACGCAAACCCCATAGTGGGCCGAAATTTTTTTCTATTTTTTTGTTTAATTAAAAAATTTTTTCTTTTATTTTTACGCAAATAATATTTTTCAATTAAACAAAAGAAATAGAAACAAATGTCGGCCCATTATGGGGTTTGCGTTGTTATACGCGGAATAAATCAGAGTTTTTTTTGAAATAAAAAAATCAAAAATCATATGTGTCGAAATTTGAAAAATCAATGATTTTTTCCGAAAAAATTAAAAATTTTGTAGAATCTAAGTTTGAATATTTTCTTTGTATTTTTTCCTGAAAAGTACGTTTAAAGACAAACAAAACCAAAAAAAAACGTTCCGATTAGTAAATTTTTGAAATAGTTACGATCGTTTGAAAAAAAAGAACAGCAGTTTTTCTAAACATTGGTAACTTTTTTTGGGTTGAGTAAAAAATTTTCAAAAAATTCACAGAACTGTTGTTGATGAGATAGTATAATATGTAAAAATTTCAGGAAAATCAAAAGAGGTCGGGTTCAAAAGTGGTCTATTTGGTGTGGAATGCCCCATATGTTACTTTGATAAGCATAAAATCAAAACAACAAGCGTTTGAATGAGCAACTACTTATGTTAAAAAATTTTAATTCTTCTTCTTACTTTGGGAAGTTTTTCTATCACATTTTGTTCTACAGCACAGCTTCTTAAAAACTAAGCAAAATATATAAAATAACACAAGAGTTATAAAACCGACAAAAGCAACTACATCTAATAGCAAATACTGATACCAATTTAGGGACAAAATTGCTGTTTGTAAATGTGGAGCCCCTTTATGTCTCAGAACGTATTCCACCCAAAAAATTGCTCTATCCAATGGTTTTTCCGGTTGGTCATGCAAAATTTTGGATCTTCTCTTAACATTGTTTGTATAACTAAAATTTTTACGTTTCTTTAGGCCTGAATCTTAAAATTGCTACACAGCTCACCTAGGATTGCTTAACATTTCATTTATTGCTGAACCAAAAGTCTCCTCGTTTAAATTATCGTAATCAACTCTAATTCCATACCCTGCGTTTTCAGCATTGACAATATTAATTTTCTGATCACCGTATATTGGAATTCCAATTACCGGCACCCCATAATACACAGTTTCTATGGTACTTAAAAATCCACCGTGGGTAATAAACAATTTTATATTTGGATGGGCTGCAAAAGAAAAGAGGAAAAATTATTGGTTAACTTGCACGTTGTATAAAATTTACCTAAAATGTCCTGTTGCGGTAACCATTTGCTAATTTTTACATTTGAAGGTTTTCCTGGAAGATTCTCGTCTTCCCATTTCCACAGCACTTTTACTTTTAGTTTAGAAAATACTTTTAAGATGGCGTCACGTTTTTCGGTTGGAAAAAATTTGCTTTTAACATTAGAACCCATGCTAAACAAAATTACTCCATTTTTTGCGCTATCTAGATATTCCTGTAAATCATCCGGAAGCTTTTTGGGAGCTTTAACATGAAAACCTCCAATTTCGATCATGTTGGGCACTAGAGGAACTGGATTACTTAAACTAACATGGGAGTTAATTAAAACCAAAGAAGTGTTATGATAGAGTTCGCTCAAGTGTGGAGCTCCAGGAAAATATTTTTGCAATACCTTATTGTGTTGAGGATAATTGTACACCTCTAAAATTGATATTTGAAAGAATCGTACAAAAGCGTTAAAAACTCTTTCAAAAAAACTCATGTTGCTTTGGAGACCGGCAAATAATTCGGGTACGTATGAAGGTGGGCTTGGATTACCCACCTGTGAATTTATCCATAAACTTGTGGCAACACTGCTGATAGACACACGAGGAGCGTTGTACCGATAGCTAAACCCCATTAATGCTTCGTTAAAAAATGTTTCCATAATTACCAAATCAAAAGTTTCGTCACTTGCCAATAGCTTTTGCACATTTGGATGACTTAAGGTATCTTCTGCTGCTTTCAAACTCAGTCGAGATCCAAATATAAATCCCAGTATGATAGGAATATTTACCAGTTTAAAAAAATCAACTTTGATTTCTAAAATTTTTAAAAATAATTAATTTAATAATTAAAAGTTGAAATTGAAACTGTGTAAAGCAAATTATAACGTACTTTCAATTTCCTCGATTGCTCCGGTTAAAACAACCTGCTTCATATTTTTAATTGGTTCCTTTTCGGCGTATGGTGTAATTACAGTAACTTGGTGACCTTTTGCTGCAAGACTTTTCATAATTATGTCACCCATTTGGTGGTGACTATAAGAAGCCATGTTAAATACCCCCAAAATTTTTGCACCCCCACTGAATGTTACTGTTACCAAAAGTAACAAAAATACGAATTTCGACTTCATAATTGTAGTTTTTCTGATTAACTGATGTGTGTAATTAGTACAGTAATCTTCGAGTTTTTATGTAATCGTAAAATTTGATGGTCATTGCGTAAATCTTTATCGGTTACTATATCGCAATTAATCATCTACTTAATGCCAAAAATAGTTATTAGAAAAACTAATTGTAAAGTAACCTTGTACTTTATCAAACACAAATCATCCTAAAATTTGTGAGCAAATTTGTATCCTCGTTAACTTTTTTTAAATTTCTGTTTTGATAAACTATGACAAACTAAGACAACCAATGACCTTTATCTTACATTTCAATTAAAATTTAACTCCAATAAATTTATATTGATCTACCGATGACCTAAACTTTAGTTTAAATTCACTTGTGGGTCCAAAAGAGCCACTTTGATTTTTAAATATGTTATTACAACTGGAAGTAAAAGAATGCATATTATGTAGCCTAGCCAGTCTCTGGTTTTGTAATTCTTACTGAAGAGTTGACTCTGCTTCTGCATAGCATATCTACTAAAGTAAATTTAATTGTAGGATTTAATGAATAATGTAGTATTTACCATTAAGATAAAATAAAAATCGATTGAGTATTTAAAATGAAAGATTTGTTAAACATTTGAATGTATACGGGGCATTCCACACCAAATCGACCACTTTTGAACTCGACCCCTTTTGATTTTCCTGAAATTTTTACATATTATACCATCTCATCAACAACAGTTCTGTGAATTTTATCAAAATTTTTTACTCAACTCAAAAAAGTTACGAATTTTTAGAATTTCAAACGATCGTAACTATTTCAAAAATTGACTAATCGGAACGTTTTTTTTTTTTGGTTTTGTTTGTCTTTAAACGTAATTTTCAGGAAAAAATACAAAAAAAATATTCAAACTTAGATTCTACAAAATTTTTCATTTTTTCGGAGAAAATCATTGATTTTTCAAATTTTGACACTTTTGATTTTTGATTTTTTTATTTAAAAAAAAAAACTCTAATTTATTCCGCGTATAACAACGCAAACCCCATAATGGGCCGACATTTCTTTCTATTTCTTTTGTTTAGTTGAAAAATATTATTTGCGTAAAAATAAAACAAAATATTTTTTAATTAAACAAAAAAAATAGAAAGAAATTTCGGCCCATTATGGGGTTTGCGTTGTTATACGCCGAATAAATCAGAGTTGTTTTTGAAATAAAAAAATCAAAAGTCAAAAGTGGAAAAATTTGAAAAATTAATGATTTTCTACAAAAAAATAAAAAATTCTGTAGAATCCAAGTTTGAATATTTTTTTTTGTATTTTTTCCTGAAAAGTACGTTTAAAAACAAATAAAAACAAAGAAAAGAACTTTTTGATTAGTCAATTTTTGAAAAAGTTACGATCGTTTGAAGAAAAAAAACATCAGTTTTTCTAAAAATTCTTAACTTTGTAAACAATTTTGAAAAAATTTACAGAACTGTTTTTGATGGGATAGTATAATACGTAAATTCAGTTGTGTAATTTTTTTCAAAATTTTATACAAAGTTAAAATTTTTCAGAAAAACTGATGTTTTTTTTCTTCAAACAATCGTAACTATTTCAAAAATTGACTAATCAAAACGTTCTTTTTTTGTTTTTGTTCGTTTTTAAACGTACTTTTCAAGAAAAAATACAAAAAAAGTATTCAAACTTGGATTCTACAAAATTTTTTTTTTTTTGTAGAAAATCATTGATTTTTCAAATTTGTCCACTTTTGATTTTTGCTTTTTCATTTCAAAAGAAACTCTTATTTATTTCTCGTATAACAACGCAAACCCCATAATGGGCCCACATTTCTTTCTATTTTTTGTGTTTAATTAAAAAATATTTTGTTTTATTTTTACGCAAATAATATTTTTTAATTAAACAAAATAAATAGAAAGAAATGTCGGCCCATTATGGGGTTTGCGTTGTTATACCCGGAATAAATCTTTTTTTTTTTTAATAAAAAAATCAAAAATCAAATGTGTCGAAATTTAGGTGCATGTCGCTGGCCCCTCTCAAATTGAATTTTGAGATGAAATTGGTGTCAATTGTTAGAGCATCGTTAGAGCCTAAATGAGCTTCCATTTTTTTCGTTTGAGCCTCAACCGTCGCGGAGATATTCGCAAAAACGTTGGGGGGGGGGCTGTAGAAATGTTTTTCTATTTTCGCTCATATTATGAATTTTGGGCTGAAATTGATGTCAAACGTTAGAGCTTTGTTAGAGCTTAAATGAGCTTCTATTTGCATCATTTTAACTTTATTTTTTACAAAGTTACAGGCATTTTTAATTTTCAAGCCTCCGAGCAAGTTCCGTGTGATAATCCTCAAGTTTTTTCTATTACATTAGATTAAAATATTTAATCTGATTGAAAAAACTAATCCTGCTTTCTTTGCTTTCTACTTTGAGGGGGGACTTGCCCCCCCTCTAATGATCACGTCTCTGTATATGTGCAGTCGATAGAGTTTCGTTTTAATTAAATTAATTAAATTAATTTTATACAAAGTTGTGAATAGTTGAAATTTTCGACTAAACTCTGAGCAACATGCGTTAAATCGTTAGGTTTTTTAAAATTTTAATATTTTTTCGGCATGATTTCTATTTCGGTAAATTACTTCGATTTTAAAAATTTTACATTTATAAAAAATTTTGATTTTAAAATTTTAAAATATTTATAAAAAGTTTTGACGATATTATGGTTGCTTTAATTTCTTATTTTCATCAAAATGAGGTAGAGGTAATTTGGTTTTTCTAATCTAATTTCTAACTTGATCAGTGGCACTGCCTAAATATTTTAAAAGGTTACAGCCGGATAAACATACCAAAATTAGTCCAAGCATAAATAGAATTTGGCCAGTCATTTTTTCACTATGAAAAATAATTATAAAATAATAAAAATTACGATTTTGATAATGATACCAAATTGAAGATGGGAAAGATTTTGCAAAAATTTAAGGTATGACAAGTTGTAAAACTATTTTTCTATTATTGGTTTGGATATTCAAAAATCGAGGTGGCTCTTTCGGGTCCACAAGTGAACTTAAACTAAAGTTTAGGTCATCGATAGATCAAGATAAATTTATTGAAGTTAAAAAATATTAATTTCTGTTTTAACTTAAAGCTTCAATTTTCAAAAAAATATTCAAAATTCACATTTATCTTTTTACAGTACATAGAAAAAAAAAGTGTACTTAAAAGTAGAACAATTTGTACCTAGATTGTCTACAAGTACAAATTGGGTGAAAATTAGGTACAATTGTACTTAATTTTAGTCAAATTTAGTCATCTCTAGCGCAATTGTACTATTTTATAGCACAAATCGTGCAAAATTCTTACACAATTTGTACCTGTAGACAATCTAGGCACAAATTGTTCTACTTTTAAGTACACATTTTTTTCTACATACATAGCAGTATACAGCAACTAAATCAGCAACATAATAATTAATTAAAAAATTGGTTATTATTACTTCGACTGGAGAAAATGTTTAACTTTCTAAAAACCGCAACTCGCATTTAATAAATTGAATTATTAAAAAAAATACACTGGGTCAGATTTTTATCTCAATTTTTCCTCAAAATTTCAATACTCCATTCACAGAGTCCTAGAGATAAATATAGGATTTAAAGTTAAAATTAAAAAAACCAGCCCTGATTTTAAATATTAAACATAAAAATAATTTTTTTAAATTTATTATTGATAGGAAGAGCTCGATATTTGGAAAAAGAGCTATTACGTGCAAAAACCTCAAACATCATTGGTTCCAATAATAGATTAACGAGATTCTCACTACTTTCGAGAATCATAAAATCAGAGCACATGTTACAGTTGGCTTCCAGCTTTTTAATCATTTGCAATAATTCTTAAATTATAACCACCAAATTATTGATCACTTTTTTTTGTTAAGAAGGGAGAAATTTCGGCTGAGTTCTTTTCAATTTATTTTAAGGTAGATTACTTTCTTTGTCTCCTTCAAGTCACTCTTATAACTTGATGTGAGTCTTGACTCGCTCTACCACTTTTCTCCATTCATTCCTACCCACGTATTTTTCTCTCTAGTTACCTATGTCCATGTCCCTCATGTTTCTCCTGAAATCCCGTCCATCCATCTAATAGATTTTGGTCGGCGCCTTAATAAACTCACTCAACAGTAAAATTTATCCTTTTTCTCATAAAATTTAAAATGATAAACGCTAGGTGAGGCTCAAAGGCCGAGGAAATATATTAAATAGGCACGAGATGACTATAGTCAACCAAAGTCAACTTTTACAAAAATTTGGTTATTATTTTATTATTTATCACTAACAATTATTTTTTGCATTTGTGCGACAGTAACGTTTAATATAAAAATTGTGGTGGGAGATCAAAAGTGACCAGAAGTAACTGAGCAGTGTTAACCAGCCTCAAAAATTAACAACTCTATGTTTAAAAAAATTTAATTTTTCTTCTTACTTTGGGAAGTCTTTTTATCACATTTCTTTTTGCAGCATAACTTCTTAAAAACTAAGCAAAATATATAAAATACAACAAGAGTTATAAAACCGACAAAAACAACTACATCTAATAGCAAATACTGATACCAATTTAGGGACAAAATTGCTGTTTGCAAATGTGGAGCCCCTTTATGTCTCAGAACGTATTCCACCCAAAAAATTGCTCTATCCAATGGTTTTTCCGGTTGGTCATGCAGAATTTTGGATCTTCTCTTAACATTGTTGGTATAACTAAAATTTTGAGGTTATTTTGGGCCTGAATCTTAAAATTGCCTCACAACTCACCTAGGATTGCTTAACATTTTATTTATTGCTGAACCAAAAGTTTCCTCGTTTAAATTATCGTAGTCAAGTCTAATTCCATAACCTGCGTTTTCAGCATTCACAATATTAATCTTCTGATCTCCGTATATTGGAATTCCAATTACCGGCACCCCATAATACACAGTTTCTATGGTACTTAAAAATCCACCGTGGGTAATAAACAATTTCATATTTGGATGGGCTGCAAAAGAAAAGAGGAAAAATAATTGGTTAACTTGCACGTTGTATAAAATTTACCTAAAATGTCCTGTTGCGGTAACCATTTGCTAATTTTTACATTTGAAGGTTTTCCTGGAAGATTTTCGTCCTCCCATTTCCACAACACTTTTACTTTTAGTTTGGAAAATACTTTTAAGATGGCGTCACGTTTTTCGGTTGGAAAAAATTTGCTTTTAACATTAGAACCCATGCTAAACAAAATTACTCCATTTTTTGCGCTATCTAGATATTCCTGTAAATCATCTGGAAGCTTTTTGGGAGCTTTAACATGAAAACCTCCAATTTCGATCATGTTGGGCACTAGAGGAACTGGGTTACTTAAACTAACGTGAGAGTTAATTAAAACCAAAGATGTGTTGTGGTACAGTTCACTTAAGTGAGGAGCATCAGGAAAATATTTATGTAACACGTTATTTTGTTTTGGATTATTGTACAACTTCAAAAGCAACATTTCATACACCCGTATGAAAACGTTAAAAACTCTTTCAAAAAAGTTCATTTCGCTTTTCAGACCGGTAAATAATTCGGGTACGTAAGAAGGTGGGCTTGGATTACCCACTTGTGGATTTATCCACGAATTTGTTGCAACACTGCTGATGGATATACGAGGAGCGTTGTATCGATGGCAAAACCCGATTAATGCTTCATTAAAAAATGTTTCCATAATTACCAAATCAAATGTTTCGTCACTTGCCAATAACTTTTGTACATTTGGATGACTTAAGGTGTCCTCTGCGGCTTTCGAACCCACCTGAGATGCAAAAATGGATCCTAATACGTTAGGAATATTTACCAATTTAAAAAAATCAACTCGCAGTTCTGAAATATCATGTAAAAAAATTAGTTTAGTTATTTAAAATTGAAAGACAGCAAATTATAACGTACTTTCAATTTCCTCGATTGCTCCGGTTAAAACGACGTGCTTCATATTTTTAATTGGCTCCTTTTCAGCAAATGGTGTAATCATAGTAACCTGATGACCTTTTTCTGCAAGACTTTTCATAATTATGTCACCCATTTGATGGTGACTATAAGAAGCCATATTAAACACGCCCAAAATTTTTGCACCTTCAGTGCAGGCTATCAACACCAAAATTAGCAGAGACACAAATTTCGACCTCATAATTTGAGTTGTTCTGAATTAGTGATGTATAAAAATTAGTAAAGTAATCGTTGAGTTTTTATGTAATCTGAAAATTTGATGATCATTGCGTATTTCTTTATCTGTTAGTATATCGCAATTAATCACTTTGTTATCACTGAAAATACGGTTTAAAAAAACAAAATGTTAAGTATCCAGACTTTATTAAACGCAATTCATCTTAAAAGTTATTTGAGATTTGAATATTAATTATAGACTCTAATCTTGAAAAAAAATTTATTTGAACAAAGGAACTTTGATATCAGAACAATTAAAAAAACGTTTAACCTTACAATTAAGTTAAAATAAATTATTAAACTAGAAGATGATTAGAAACAGAAAAATGGAGGTTCTGGTATATTGTCAATAGGTAATAATATTTACGTTACTTAACTAAGTTTGGTGTACCGTCAATTTGTCGCGGTCAATTCATCGCGCGACAATTCTTCGCCTGTGACAATAAGTCGCCTAAGACAATTCCTCGCCTACGACAATTCTTCGCCTACGACAATTCGTTCCCTATGGCAATTCGTCGCCTACGACACTTCGTCGCCTGCGACAATTTATCGCGTGCGACAATAAACCATTTAAAATGTTTTTTAAAATACATTTTTAAATTTTTTTAGTACTATTAGACGAATTTCACCGATGTTTTTCTTATTATTTAAAAGTAAATGTCAATCTGAGTCTTCAAAATTAAAAAAAAAATTTGAAAAAAATTACCGGAGTCAACGGTAGCTGACGTCACACAAAAAAACCAATTAAAATCGCTATGTTGTTACATCGACAGGAATTGCTCACTAATTGACCAATTAGTGTAAATCTATGCTTAATTATTATTGGTCAATCATAGCGCTTAATTTAAATACAATACCAATCGTTTTTTTTGTTTTTTTTGCCGGCAATTTTGGAGTCAGGGGATTAACAGCAAAAATCTCGCTTATTTATTCATAGAAGTTCTTCAATTTTGGAATTACTGTAACTTTCAAAGTAATTCCAGAAAATTCAATGCATTTTTATTGCTCGTTTCTTCGTTCCCTTAACGACGGTGCCTTTTTTTCAATGTTTTTGCAGAAATATTTACGGCACCACAAAAATAAAAATTAAATCTGGTTTTCAGAGCCTTTTAAACTCAGAATAGAGCCGAAGACTGAGCTACTCCACAGAATCCTAGCCAAATACAGCGATAAGAGTGACCACTGTTCTTAGAGCAGTCACCCATCCTAGGGTGTGCGTATTACCCTAGCAGTTACAAAAAGGTCACATTTTGTATAAAACCGGATCAGTAAAAAAATTGTTTAATAAAAACTTCAGAGGTCCTAAAAAGTCTTATGAGGTAGAGTGGAACAGTTTTACTATTTTTTAACAACATCGTACGTTCTAATTTCCTCAAATCTCAGATCTGCATTAGAAAAATAAAAATAATCAACAGTGGGAGGAACCTACTATATCTAAAAGAGTTTTGCAATTTTGCAAATAGTTGTTGCAGATCACGTCTAAGAAATTGCTTAGATTATATCTGCATCAAGTGATTAATCTTTCATTAAGGAAGCTTTCCGGTGTCGAGTAATTTTATTAGTTTTTAATACCAGGTGAGTTTTTTTCAAACATTTTTGGAAACATAATAATTTATTTTTTAATTTTTTTTATTAATTACCTATTATTAACGTTTAACTTTTTAAGTAATTATAAAATTTCTGTATAATATTTATATGGAACGTTTCATAAACAAATAATTTTTAAATTATTTTTTCCAAAATTCAAAATTTTTACTGAAATTCGATCGTAGCACAGAAAACTAGTAATTTATTGTCGGTATTATATAATCATCAATTAAATTTTATGACCAAGTATACAGCATCTTGTTCATTAACTTTCTCTGCAAGCGGAAGTAAATAAACGTGTGCATTATATTACCAATTTTTTTATCCGATTCCGAACACGGTAAATATCTAAACATGGTGTTGCAATGCTTTCCCTTTTAATATTATGTAACTGATCATAGTGCGTATATAATTTCGAATGTTTATTATTATTTACACATACCTATAATTATTTAATTTTTTAGTAATTATTTTATTCAGTCAAAATATTTTACTTCCAGGATGTGGTTAATATTGGTACTCGTTGTTGTTATCCTAAAACTCTTAGCATATTTTGATACAATTAAACCAAAAAATTTCCCCCCTGGTCCGAAGTGGTTGCCAATCCTAGGCAGCGCTTGGTCGATCTACAAATTTCGAAAGAAAAATGGAACTTTTTGTAAAGCAGCGGCCAAAATGGCCCAAATTTACGGTCCAGTATTAGGTCTTCGTGTGGGTAAAGACCGCACTGTGATAGTACACGGAGTTGAAGCCGTTCGTGAATTTTTAACCAAAGAAGAGTTGGCTGGAAGGCCCCAAGGTATATTTTACGACATGAGAACGTGGGGTAAAAGGAGAGGGGTTTTGCTGACTGATGAAGAGTTTTGGAAGGAACAGAGAAGGTTTGTTCTCCGGCACTTACGAGACTTTGGTTTTGGGAGAGGAAATATGTCTGGGTTAATCGAAGAGGAAGCTTTGATCATGGTGAATAACATTAAAGAAAAAGTTGAAGGTAACCAGGGAAGTCTGGAACTGAGAATCGACGATATTTTTGGGATACCTGTTTTGAATACTCTTTGGACCATGATGGCAGGTGCTCGGTATAGTCCAGAAGATAAGGAAATGAAAACATTGCAGAAAATTTTGACAGAGTTGTTTGCCAATATTGATATGGTTGGAACTTTATTTAGCCATTTTCCTATTTTGCGTCACGTAGCTCCAAAATTTTCTGGATACGACTTATACGTTGAAACTCACTTACACATCTGGAAGTTTTTGAACGATGAGTTAGACAAACATAAAAAGTCTTATAATCCAGAACACACCAGAGACTTCATGGATGTTTATCTTAAAATGTTGAATTCCCCGGAAAAAAATGACAGTTTTTCCGAGTGTCAATTATTAGCCATTTGTTTGGACCTTTTTATGGCCGGTTCCGAAACAACAACAAAGACGTTAGGATTTGGATTCCTGTACTTGTTGCTTAATCCCAATATAGCCAAAAAAGTTCAAGAAGAAATCGATGCGGTTGTTGGTAGAAATCGATTACCTACATTAAACGACCGCCCAAAGTAAGTTATTTCGCGATTCCGAAAGTTTTAACTTATTACATGTGGTTTCAGTATGCAGTACACGGAGTGCGTGGTTTTGGAATCGTTGAGAATGTTTAGTGGTAGGGCTTTCAACGTTCCTCATCGGGCACTATGTGACACTACATTAGGAGGTTACTTTATTCCTAAGGTTCTCACAGCCAAAAAATCCTAATCGCATTAACTAACTTATTTTAATTTTAGGACACCATGGTTTTAGCAAATCTTCAGAGCGTTCTAATGGCTGATCAATCGGGATGGCCCGATTGGGAGGTTTTTGACCCGGAACGTTACATTAAAGATGGCCGAATCTTTACACCTTCCGCCTACTTACCTTTCGGTTTTGGACGGCACAGATGTATGGGCGAAACTTTGGCAAAAGCAAACGTTTTTCTTATTATCTCAAGTCTACTTCAAACTTTTGACTTTACACTACCACCAGGGTGTCCGTTACCGTCGACTGAGGCGGTAGATGGAGCTACACCTGGTCCTCAACCGTTCAAAGCTATTGTTACTTTAAGAAAATAGTTTAATTTAGTTTGTTACATTGTTTAATTAATTAAATTTATTAGATGACTGTCAAATAATGGGAATTAAAATTCTAAACAGCATATTTGACCAGCTGGGCACCGACCACGTACTATGGGCACCGTGGTGCAGTATTCTCTGCACATCGTTCCTTCTATTGGAACTTGAAATATTTTACAAGGTCCTGATGGTATTGTTGGATCTAATAAAATTTTTTATGAAAATAAGGTAAACCCTTTAAGAAAATGTTTTAAAATCCTTACCCCATGCAATTGTAGCTGTTCCAAAACAGCAGATTGCTAGAAAAAAGATGAAAATTTTCATGATGTGTTATTTAGCTTGATAAAACTTTTCAATTGTGTAAATTTTATGTGTGCTAGTTTATCTTACCACTTATCAAACTGCTTTTAAAGATTTGTTATCCATATCAGAAATAAACACTTTATTGAAAATAATAAATAATAATAGTAATAAATACATTTTACTATCCGAGTATCTTTTATTTCATTGTTACGTTTTATCTTTTCTATTTATATAAAATATGTGGGTTTTTGTTGCACTTACTTGAGGAATTCTATGAAATTTTATTTTAAAAAACTTGAATTACATTCAATTTCTCTGTGAAAGTTGGAACTTTAAAATTAAACTTTTGCGTTAAATTGCTGTGCCACAGTCGCAGGAACAAATCCCGACCAAGTATGCTATAATTTTTTCTTTGTAAGGTTCTGAAAGCATCAGGTTCCGAATTAACCTGGATTATCAATTAAAATTATTTCTCTATAACGTGACGCGACGCGACGCTCGACGCTGCAACTCTGAATATACTACCAAATAATTTAAATTTTTAAGAATTAAGACCTTTGTGTATTAAAAAAATCTTTTAGAAAACGACGATGTTTCCTTAGCGACATCTTCAATGTTAATCTATTTTTGTTTTTTTTCAAATGCAACTAAAATTTTATAGTGCTTTGGATTCTAGATTTATTTTGGAGATCAAGACAAGCTCATACGCACTTAGGCCACCAAATCGGGCCTATTGTACTACCTCCGGTTTTAGTTTTACTCCGATCCTGCCATTCTCCGATAAGCCAATCCAGCTCTAAGATAAACTTTAGGATCCTGACAGGCGGAGTGTCCCTGATTCTGGCGATGTTGGGCCAGAAGTCCCCCAAGGCAGATCCTCTTATTTAAGTTAACGTAGAACATGTACATCAAAAAAGTACATGTTCGGCTGATTTCTCCTCTCCATTGCATCCACGACATATTGGGTCATTTGCACACCCCATCACGTGAAAGTGTTTATTTAATCTGTAGTGTTCAGTTAGAATCCCTGCATGTATCCATCTGCAGGTGGTGAGTTTTTTTGTGCATGGTGCTATTTCTTATTGCAAATTTCAGCTCGCGGAAAACAAGGAAAATTGTTCAAAATCGCTGATATAACTGAAAATCCAAAAGTATATTTTTACAACTAGAATGAGACGGTAAAAGTGTAATTTTTATTCTTAGCCAAAAATTAACTGCGTCAGACGAGTTTTCTCATCAAAATACATAAAAATACGTCGAAAAATAGTGGGTTTTCCAATATTTAATTTTTAGGTTGAAAAACCTTAAAAAAAAAATCTATCGTTTTTTTCGAATCCGACTAAAATTTTAGTGATTTTTCTCATTGTAGACGGCGTAATTTGGTCCGCAGAATTTAAATTTTGCAATTTTAGCTTGCGGAAAGTAAGAGAAATTGTTTAAAATTGCTGATATAAGTGAAAATCCAAAAGTCGATTATTACAACTTGAATGAGACCGTAAAAGTGTAATTTTTATTCTTAGCCAAAAATAAACACCGTTAGACGAATTTGCTCATCAAAAATCATAAGAATACGTGGAAAAATAGTGGGTTTTCTAATATTTAATTATTGGGTTGCAAAAACTTCAAAGAAAAATTTATCGATGTTTTCGTATCCGACTAAAATTTTGTAGTGATTTTTTTCATTGTAGACGGCGTAATTTGGTACGTAGAATTCAAATTTTGCAATTTTAGCTTGCGGTAAGCAAGAGAAATTATTCAAAATCGCTGATATAAGTAAAAATCCAAAAGTCGATTTTTCAAATTTGAATCTGACCGTAAAAGTGTAATTTTTATTTTTACCCAAAAATAAACACCGTTACACGAATTTGCTCATCAAAATTCATAAGAATACGTCGAAAAATAGTGAGTTTTCCAATATTTAATTTTTGGGTTGAAAAAAATTCAAAAAAATTTGACTAAAATTTTATGTGATTTTCTTTATTGTAAACGACGTAATTTGGTCCGTAGAATACAAAATTTGCTATTTCAGATTGCAGAAAGCAAGGGAAATGTAAGTAAAAATCAAAAAGTCGATTTTTACTACTTGAATGAGCCCTAAAAGTGTAATTTTTATTCTTAGCCAAAAATAAACACCGTCATACGAATTTGCTTATTAAAATTCATAAAAATATATAAAAAATAGTGGGTTTTCCAATAATTAATTTTTGGGTTGAAAAAAATTCAAAGGGTTCAACAATCGTTTATTTTTTCAAATTCGACTCAAATTTTATGGTCTTTTTTTTATTCTAGGCGACGTAATTTTGTCCGTAGAATTCAAATTTTCTAGTTTTAGCTCGCGGAAAGCAAGGGAAATTATTCAAAATCGCTGTTATAAGTGAAAATCCAAAAGACGATTTTTCAATTTGAATGAGACCGTAAAAGTGTAATTTTGATTCTTAAGCGAAAAATAAACAACGTCAGACGACTTTGCTCATCAAAATTCATAAGAATACGTCAAAACATAGTGGGTTTTCCAATATTTAGTTTTTGGTTTGAAAAAAATTCAAAGGGGTTAATCAATCTTTTTTTTTTTTCAAATCCGACTCAAATTTTATGGTATTTTTTTTATTGTAGACAACGTAATTTGGTCCGTAGAATTCAAATTTTGCAATTTCAGCTCGCGGAAAGCAAGGGAAATGGTTCAAAATCGCGGATATAAGTGAAAATCCCACAGTCGATTTTTTCAACTTGAATGAAAACGTAAAAGTGTAATTTTCATTCTTAGCCAAAACTAACACCGTTACACGAATTTACTCATCAAAATTCATAAGAATACGTCGAAAAACAGTGGGTTTTCCAATATTTAATTTTTGGGTTGTAAAAAATTCAAAAAAATTCGACTAAAATTTTATGGTGATTTTCTTTATTGTAGACGACGTAATTTGGTCCGTAAAATACAAATTTTGCTATTTACAATCGCGGAAAGCAAGGAAAATATAAGTAAAAATCAAAAAGGCGATTTTTACAACTTGAGTGAGCCTTAAAAGTTAAAAAGTAAAAGTAATTTTTATTCATAGCCAAAAATAAACACCGTCAGACGAAGTTGCTCATTAAAATTCATAATAATACGTCAAAAAATAGTGGGTGTGTCAATATTTAATTTTTGGGTTAAATAAAATTCAAATTTGTTTTCTTTCTTCAAATTCGACTAAAATTTTATGTTGTGTTTTTTATTGTAAACGTCGTAATTTGGTGCGTAGAATTCAAATTTTGCAATTTTAATTTGCGGAAAGTAAGGCAAATTATTCAAAATCGCTGTTATAAGTGAAAATCCATAAGTTGATTTTTCAACTTGAATCATACCGTAAAATTGTAATTTTTATTTTTAGCCATAAATAAACACCGTTACACGAATTTGCTCATCAAAATTCATAAGAATACGCCGAAAAATAGTGGGTTTTCCAATATTTAATATTTGGGTTGAAAAAAATTCAAAATAATTTGACTAAAATTTTATGGTGATTTTCTTTATTGTAAACGACATAATTTGGTCCGTAGAATACAAAATTTGCTATTTCAGATCCCAGAAAGTAAAGGAAATGTAAGTAAAAATCAAAAAGTTGATTTTTACAACTTGAATAAGCCCTAAAAGTGTAATTTTTATTCTTAGCCAAAACTAAACACCGTCAGACAAATTTGCTCATCAAAATTTATAAAAATATATAAAAAATAGTGGGTTTTCCAATATTTAATTTTTGGGTTGAAAAAAATTCAAAGGGTTCAACAATCGTTTTTTTTTTCAAATTCGACTTAAATTTTATGGTCTTTTCTTTATTCTAGGCGACGTAATTTTGTCCGTAGAATTCAAATTTTCTAGTTTTAGCTCGCGGAAAGCAAGGGAAATTGTTCAAAATCGCTGTTATAAGTGAAAATCCAAAAAACGATTTTTCAATTTGAATGAGACCGTAAAAGTGTAATTTTGATTCTTAAGCCAAAAATAAACACTGTCAGACGACTTTGCTCATCAAAATTCATAAGAATACATCAAAACATAGTGGGTTTTCCAATATTTAGTTTTTGGTTTGAAAAAAATTCAAAGGGGTTAATCAATCTTTTTTTTTTTCAAATCCGACTCAAATTTTATGGTATTTTTTTTATTGTAGACAACGTAATTTGGTCCGTAGAATTCAAATTTTGCAATTTCAGCTCGCGGAAAGCAAGGGAAATGGTTCAAAATCGCGGATATAAGTGAAAATCCCACTGTCGATTTTTTCAACTTGAATGAAAACGTAAAAGTGTAATTTTCATTCTTAGCCAAAAATAAACACCGTTACACGAATTTACTCATCAAAATTCATAAGAATACGTCAAAAAAAAGTGGGTTTTCCAATATTTAATTTTTGGGTTGTAAAAAATTCAAAAAAATTCGACTAAAATTTTATGGTGATTTTCTTTATTGTAGACGACGTAATTTGGTCCGTAGAATACAAATTTTGCTATTGAAAATCGCGGAAAGCAAGGAAAATATAAGTAAAAATCAAAAAGTCGATTTTTACAACTTGAGTGAGACTTAAAAGTGTAATTTTTATTCTTAGCCAAAAATAAACACCGTCAGACGAATTTGCTCATCAAAATTCATAATAATACGTCAAAAAATAGTGGGTTTCCAATATTTAATTTTTGGGTTGAAAAAAATTCAAAATTGTTTTCTTTCTTCAAATTCGACTAAAATTTTATGGTGTGTTTTTTATTGTAAACGACTTAATTTGGTCCGTAAAATTCAAATTTTGCAATTTTAGCTCTCGGAAAGTAAGACAAATTGTTCAAAATTGCTGTTATAAGTGAAAATCCTAAAGTTGATTTTTCAACTTGAATCAGACCGTAAAATTGTAATTTTCATTTTTAGCCAAAAATAAACACCGACAGACAGACGATTATGCTCATCAAAATTCATAAAAATATATTGCAATGATAAAAAAGCTTTTGCGGGAAACCGAAGATTTCCCGCCAAGGTTTCTTTTATACCTCTGCAAAAAAAATGAAAATTTACCCGCTAGCTCAGTGATGGAGTCATACGTCCCAATGATGGACACTTATCATTTGGTGAAAAATAAAATTCATAAAATAATAGCAAACAAAATGTAATTCGACGAATAAATCAGTCATCCCATAAACAATTAAACAAAAGATTAGACCTTCTCTGAAGCCTATTATGACTACAGTCAAATTCCTACAGGTCAAATAACCGTAAAAGTGACATTTAATTAAATCAAAACTGTCCTGCACTTTCACAGTTATCGGACGAGACATAAAATTATTTACAAAATCATACAAAATTCAATTCAAAATCAAACATAAAATAATCGCACATTTGTTGTTATAAAATGAGATTGTCCACTACGCAACAAATGTTTTCGTCGTATGGTCAACAAATTCAACCATGTGCAGATGCGCGCATAAAGTAAAGGTTCTGTAATTCTTAAACCACGAATTACAAAAATGCAAATTGGTAATTCATAACGTAGAGAAATACTCGATGCAATATAAGAAATAATAGACAACAAACTTTAAAAATTTTACCCTCCATAGCAAGGCATCATGGCGTTCCAACGTTGAACTGCTTCAAGGCACGCACAAAATTTTCTAACCGCTTCGTTTAAAAAAATACTGCTTGGCTTTTCTAAATTCCACATCCACAGTCTCAATTTTCATACAGGCAAAATTATCACAATTATGAACTTATCTTCAATAATTAAACACTAACTTGGCTTTGCATTTATAGCACCTTCAAATCGGATACGTGTTACACCTACGGGCGCTAACACTCCAAAGCCACTCTTGAGCCGTTTTGTGTTTGCTCGCCTCCTTTTTCCAAAATTGCACTCCCCCCTGACGTTGCAATGCTCTATAAATTTTCACTGTTGCGCGGTGCGCATGTCTCTCGTCCACTTCCAAAATTTCAACTATTTACAAATAACACAAATACGCCTCACATAAATAAAATTTTCAAAAATAAAACTGTACAAATTAACAACTAAAATCAACTAAAATTATTCCGCACGCCTATAGGAATTGCCTCCGTGAACCAAGCTGTTCAGCTGAGAAGATCTAATTCTCATTCCTTCAAATGATTTTCACAAGGGAAAATAATGATAAACATTATGGAATTCCGATGACTGATTTATTGCATCTTTATTGTCCGGCAAACCAAAAGCAGAAATTAAAATTAAAAACAAATAACAAAGATCCATCTGTTGGGACATACTTCTCAGGGTAGAGTTAGATTTAAAAAAAATTCACATCCCTGTCGCAATCTCATACGAGGAGGTTCAAAACATGACAATATGAAAAATAGTGGGTTTTCCAATATTTAATTTTTGGGTTGAAAAAAATTCAAAGGGTTCAACAATCGGTTTTTTTTCAAATCCGACTCAAATTTTATAGTCTTTTTTTTATTGTAGGCAACGTAATTTGGTCTGTAGAATTCAAATTTTGTAGTTTTAGCTCGCGGAAAGCAAGAAAAATCGTTCAAAATCGCTGATATAAGTAAAAATCCAAAAGTCAATTTTTCAAATTTGAATGATTTGTTACTGCACTTTAGTATTATCCTTGTAAGCCGAACTTCTTGCAACGTAAATTAATTATAAGTTAAAGTCATCGTTTATTAGGGTACTGACGTGCTGGCTTCCCCTAGTGCTGATTTTCTGCAATATAATAATTAAATCACGAGTTTCTTATCATAATCTTGGCTGTTTGAGTCGCTTTTATTAAATTGAATGCCGATCATCCAAATCTGACCTTTATGGGTTCAAGCACCTGCAACAAATTCATACCTTGGGTTGAAGGTTTTTGGTTATTTAAACATCCCAAAACTTTATAGCTTTATAAAGGGAATATTTTTGTTGTCCTATGCTACCTTCAAAATCATAAAAAAAAGTGTCCTATCTAACAATTGACATATTATCCTATTGAACCTTATTAATTCAGGAAGAGTTTTTGGAACACCTAGGTACAGTCGCTGTAAATCTTGTGAATTCAGTACTTGATTATTCTTTTTGGCTTCTGTTTCCAGTGCTAAAGTAAGACGAAGTCTCAGTTTACCGAGTTGGCCAAGTTTCACTGATAGATTGGGCTTTGACCTCAGTCCTGCATGATCACTCTTTTTGAGAGATATTTATATAGTCCTTGAAGTGCCTCACAGCCCGTTTAATCAAACAATAAATTAAAGAATCTAATAAAGTGACCTTTTCAACATTTTATGTTAGAACTTCATGGGTTTCTTTTTTTAAAATTTAATAAAAATTTCTACGTTTTGTTAAAAAAAAATTTGCTCAAAATCCGACTGCGTCAGCAAAAGTTTGTTTTTAAAATATTTTAAAATTAATCAAAAAGTAATTGAAAAACTGAGACGGGGTCACAACTATCCCAAAAACGTCGATGCTCTGTTTAAACGACGTATTTTAGTGCTTCGGGTACGAAAATTGCATCTAGAATTGGCGCAAAACATTGGCAAATCGTTCAAAAATGCTTTAAAATAATAATGCACTATTTTAACTTTAATCTTACCCAAAAATCTACCAAGTCAGCCAATCTATTTCATTGCTCTCAAACACTTAATTTCTTGGGCCAAAAACCATATTACAGAGTATAGAGTAAGAAAAACGCAACAGGGAGTGTCGCAAACGTTTTCAAATTGTTCAAAAACGCCAATAAAAAATTTTGACTTTAATTACCTTTTAAAAAAAATTGATACTTTTTTATTCACTGTGCTTGAGTTAAACAGCTTAATCTGATTTTATCTTTAAGTGTTTGATTAAACGATTCAATATTTTAGACACAAATTTAACTAAAATAAATAACAAAATTATTGCACATGCTAACACAAATATGCAAAAGCCGATTACGTCGAGGAAGAAATATTGGTATAATGGAACATCTATAGCTGAACCTTTGAAGTGCTTGGCTCCCTTGTGTCGTATGACATATTCGGTCCACCACACTGCCTTTTCCAGCCCTGTCATGGGTTGATCGACCATCAAATTAGCCAATTCTTCCACACGTGTGCGATATCTAAAATGTGATTCAGTAAATTTTGTTATTCTTTAGTGTGCAGAAGTTTTATTATTTACTTTGGGTTATTGATAAGTTCAAAAATCGTGTTTTTGAGATCGTTTTCAGTTAAACTATCCTTATCTAGAGACAAACCCATGCCTTTGTTGACGATAATTCTTGCATTGTAATTTTGATCACCGATCATTGGTATGGCAAGCACTGGTACCTTACTTAGTAACGCTTCTTCGGTAGACTGCCATCCACACTGATAAATAAATAACTTTATATTTGGGTGTCCTAAAACAAATATTCAGTAAGTTACATCGGAGTAAGTAGAACCTATAGGGTAATAATTGAGGTAATAATAAACAGTACACTTCTTCATACTTAAAACGTCTTGTTGAGGTAGCCATTTTGAAATCATAACGTTTGGAGGCAGTCCAGGTAAACTATCCTCTTCGTATTTCCACAAAACTTTGTAAGGAAGTTTGGAAAATGTTTGCAAAAGTACATTTAAAAGTTGGTTGGGTAAATGCTTACTCTTGGCATTCGTGCCCAAACTGAAATAAATAAATCCATTTTTTGCATTGTCTAAATAACTTTGAAGTTCCTAAAAATGGGAAACTTAAAATAAAAACAAAGTTTAATTAACAGTTCTAACCATTGATAGCGGTTCAGGTGATGGTTTGAAGTGGTTGCCACCACCCACTTCAATAACGTTTGGAGTTAGAGGTCTAATTGGGTTTAAAATTGGGTTGTTATTCACAAATAACATTTCCATATTTTTCATAGCTGTTTGAAGATCGACATCGTCTATTCCAGTATGTTTTCGTGCAACGGATTCCATTTCTGAAGTAAATTTCTCATAAATGAACGAAACACCGATTGAAAAGAATGTGGTTATTATTCGTTCATAAAAGTTTAGTCTTCCTGAATATGGCGAAGCCATTTCTGGGTATAGTATCGGATGGATCGGACTTCCAAGTGAACTATAGGCCTTACTTGGTGCTTTCAGACTTGATATTCCAATTATTGGGCATTTGAATATTTCACCAAAAGAAAAGTACGTGGGATTTATATATTCGATGAGTAGCACATCAAACGTTTGAGATTTATCTCGAATAATTTTTTGCAACTGAGGATGTTGTAATTGAGTTTCTGTAATTTTTACCAAATGTCTGAGGTACACTTCAATTCCACTAAAGTAACTTTGGTTAACTTCGTGTATTATTTCGTTGAATTTCTCGTAGGAAAAATGGAAATCAATTTCGGTGAGGTTCACAAGTAGTGGATCGTTTACTGGGTCCGTTGTTATAACTGTCACTTGATGACCTCTCAACGATAGTTCTCTCCAGAGTGGTTGGAAGGCGACTTGGTGACTATAGGAAGCAGTAGGAATAATTCCAAATATTTTAGCCCCATCAGAACACTGAACACTTACTGCGACCAAGAGAAGCAATGTAATTTTCATTTTAAATAAACACAAAGTAATGTACAAATTTTTAATAGGTACTAAACAAAAATTTTAGTTTTGTAATAATTGATTGAAACCTATAACTAATCAATATCTCGAGTGATAACCTAACATTGAGAGTTCAAACAAATAAAGAATATTTTTTGTAGCTCTATCTAAATGTGCTTTGTACGTTATCTCTATTGAAATACAAATAATGTGATGGTACAAGATATAATAATCCATAAGTGCAGTTAAGTTATACAGGAGCAAATAGACAAAATGTTTTAATAATCAAAATAATTAATGAAACACAAAAAGAAAGTAATGTCAAATTTTTGCATTACTGCAATAATTATTTAATGTTGAACGTTTATCTTACAACATACGGTTATCAATTTTTCTTGAATTAAAAAGTTGTAGTGGAAATTTATTGTTCCGTCACTAAATCATCTTTTGAAGGATCATCATCTGTTGATCTGCAAATACATGTATGATTTAATTTCGTTTTATAAACCTTTACCGCATTTTCTTATTCAGAAAAGCTTTCTGTAGCTTAGGTGAGTTTATAACCATAAACACAATAAATTAATGATTTTTATCGATTTACAAAGTTCCATTAACTTTTTGCTTTGTTTAATTTTTAATTCGCGTGCTACTTTACACGAGGTTATGTTTATCAGAAATTTGAAATTAATGGATTATGTATAATTTTGGTTGAGATAAAAAAATTCCTTGCAGTAATGAGCTTTTTCGACGGGATAGCATCAGTCTTAATGATGTTTCGTGTTTAACACAAGGTTACATCATTTTTGAATAATATAAAAGTTACTTACAGTGATTAGTTTTCAGTTAGAGATTTTCGTTAACGGTTCAATATGGGAACACCCTAATGATGTTTATATCAACCACTTCAATTTTACAAATCTTTATTTGTGCGTGGTATGTTAATTATATTGGCAGTGATGATATTTTAACAAAAGTGAGTATTTTGCAAATTATTGCTATCATTTAAATAAATAATGCTTATAAAAATTGAATTGTTATTTAAAATGTGCTTGGAAATCAACTCAAATAAGTTAGGAAATGTCAAATTTACTTACCATATTTTTTGCTTTATTTGGACAATTATCCTAATTGTCCGTCCCTGGACGGTCCTGGCGGTGTATAAAACAACACATAACATATTTTTTTATTTTTTGTTAATTTATTAGTTTTATCAGCAAGGCTACAAATCAAAAGATTTGAAAGGGGAAGTGGCGTTTTTAAACAAAGAGTACATGCACGCAGCAAATTTTATCGGGCATAAATTCAATCGTACAACTGTATCGTTTAATTTTACCTTGTATCCCAAAATCGATTTAGAAGATAAAGTTGAGGTAATGTTAGAATTATTTAGGTACACTTCAAGATTAGTAACGCCTCTTTTAATTTCAGATTGTAGTGCAAGCTTTCCAACGCAACAGTAACGAGTACCAACTGTTTCCACTGCGTTTTCAAATCAACATGTGCAAGGCGTTCGCATCTAATGTAGCTGGACTAAAAAATATATCAAAATATGGAAACTTTACTACTTGTTTTTGGAAAAAAGTAATAAAACAAAAGTTATTTTTTTTTTAATGTTTAAATATTTAAATTTATTAGGATACCTTCTACTACGCTAACAATGTGGTTATGGATGACAGTCATTTGCCGCCATTTATTCCATTCGGAAAATATAAAATGCAAAATGAATTAATGCTTGATAATATAAAGTTAGTAATTATAAACGCATATGTCGAATTTTATTCTATGGAATAGAGTAATTGTGTAAATGTATAAACAAAATACTAATAAAAGTAAATAGTAAGTGATTTTGCTTTTTATTGCGCACAATAAATAGGGTAGAAGGTGGAGGTTTACCAACAAGGATTAATTTATTGTAAAATAAAATAAAGTTTTCTTGTAATAACTTTAAAAAGTTCTAGAAAATAAAACTTGTAAAATTTACATTAGCTAGCCTCAGTCGGTAATGTTCAACTATCTCTTAATGTGAATAATAAATTTTGCTCATCATAGAATATGGAATAAACAGTAAAATTCTGTACACAAAAATTCAAACTTCAAATTTTTAAACAGATAATTTATTAATAATCTTTACAAAAGTTTACTGACATTTCAAAATACTAAGGTTAAAAAAAGTCGAAGGACGCAACCTTTTCAAATGTTTAACTTACCACAATTTTACAAAGTACACTTACAGCTGTATATATCTAATCTTGCTAACTATGTAAAATTGTTCAAATCAAAATTAATGTTGTATTATTACAAATATAACGTAGGGCATCCGGTGAACATTTTTGAATTGAAATGTTTGAGAAAGTGAAAATTGAAGCAAATTTTTATCACAAAAACCACAGTAACTCTAACAATCGGATTTTTGTCCAAGTTTTCTCTGTGTTGTTTTTCAGTGTATCTGTTTGTTGTGTTCAACCACTATTAAGCCAAGTCCTTGCAAGGTATTGAAAAAAAGCACTGAATTTATTCACAACTTCTCTTTTGTCAAGTCTTTGTAAAGTTAAAAATTATCTTATTACAAATACGATTTTTATATATTTTTTATTATCTATTACATAATTAAAATATTTTAAAATAGGCCTTCATTAAGACAAAGCAACGATGCCCAAACAATTTAACATATTATTAATTGTGTGCTTTCCAAAACATAGGAAATTGTTATCATATTTCGCTTGTGGGATTATGCAACCACGGCAACTTTTAATAGTGTAAAGCTGCAGTTCGAACTTTTAAAACTTATTTTCTACTTTGCAGTGCTAAATCTTAGCGTTTAAATGAGCAGGTAGCTGTTCAGTAAAAGAAAAGATCCGTTAAGTAGTAGAGTAAAAGAAAAAGTTATTTAAACACTCTTAGTAAAATCCAATTAATGCAATTGTAAAAATTGTTATCCGTTGGATAAGCTAAGTAGTTACACGCCATTATCATCAATGAATTCAACTGCCGTTAAAACGTACATTAAAACTGCACCATAATACTGAAACATTATAAAAGTTAATTATTTAAAAAATGTTATAGTTATAAAAAAATATAATATAATTATAATATAACTAAAATTGAGCATGAACCAACAAAAACCGAGATAGATTTATAGATTAGGAAAAGTAATATTCTTTAGAATGTAAATGGATGAATGAACTGTCAGTTACTCAAAATATCAAATTGGGTTATAATATTCATGTTTAATTTTTGAAGTAGGTTATAAAGTAAAATCGTAGTTTGAAAACAATGTTTAACCATAAGCTCTATGGTCGCCAGATTGCAACAAAATAAAAAATCTGGATGTCCAAATTAAATATCTTCAAAGCAATGTAGGGCGCCACCGGGAAACTTACACCACCTTATCAGTTATTCGTCTCTTTAAATGTCTTTCCAAGAAAGATTACTTAAATTTAGAGTTTAAAAATATTACACTTACGGATCCTAATAAGCGTAATCCTGGAAAATAAACTTCAGATACTGATATTTGAATTTTTTGCCTTGTCAATAATTTAATGGTTAATTCGACCTAAAAAAATAATGGAATTTTTTAGTTATTTAATTAACTATATTACTTCACCTCTCGTGCTTCTTCCCGATGTAGCTTGCTGATTGGAAACTTGTAGAGAAATGATACAATATCATAATGCTGAAATGTATTTCAGTTATTTTGACATGAACTTAACAACATAATGGAATACTTACAATGGTACCTAATCTTTCTACGGCACTGTAGAGATAAAGTATTATTAAAAAAGATGCGACCACTTGAAGTAAGAAAAACCACATATCTTCAATTACATATCTTTCAGAATTTAAAAAGCCATAAATGACACCTAAGCAACAACTTATATTAATTGGAACACTAAACAAGATCGCGATTAATAAGGTAGGACTCAAAAATTTTTCAATGAATTTTAGAGCCAGAACTACCATGCCCACAATTATTCGGTAATGTCTCAACAATTTAATAATATAGCACTTCATCTGTACGTTGTTTCTATTTCCTACGCTTGTGTAACCCATCCTATCAGATAACTTTTTTTTTACGAAATCTTGACAATTTGAGAGAATTTTGAGATAGGTACCCAATAAAAGGCCACAATTTATAACCAGCATCAATTCACCGTATACCATCACAATTACCCGATTGTTTATCATTTTTGAAATTGGTTCTGCGGAATTCAAATCTACAATAAGTACTAGAACAAAAAATAAGAACCAAGCTAAGCAGGAAAATGACATAATTATATCTGGAAAACAATCACGTTTTCGTAACAGAGGTTCATGTAGCTTAAGCTTCCAATTAGTTAAATAATAGTTTGTTACCAAAACAGTCATTTTAAAATTGTTGGATTTGTAATAACAACACAACATTTCCAAAACCGGATGAACAAAATTAGAAATAAAAATTAAATTAAAAATTAATTGAATAATATTGTCGTTGTTTCTAAAATTACTAATCAAATACGCGTAGTAACCAAATCCACCGACTGAAATCATACACAACAAAATTACGACCAACGTGCGGATTTTGGATTGTTTTATTTCTATTTTAGTGTTACCGCCTTTGTGACTGCATTCTAAGTAGAATGAGGGAATCCCACAAAATGACGTATACCAAATAGTGCGCTTTATCACACAAACCACACAATTTTCTTCAAACATTTTTGTCGTTTTTTTTGTCGACTTTAACCGTAGGAAATTATTTACAAACTTAATGTACTTTTTTTTTATGTTTTAATGTAATAATCAATAAAAACTTTTTGTCGTTTTATTGCTTTAAATTATTCAAAAAAGTAGTATATTTAATTTAAGCTATAACGTTTCAATAATGATTATTTTGATATAAATTTATTATTAATATGATGGAATTTTTTTAACATACTAAGGATTTGTACGCAGTAAACAAGTGTCGATATAATAATAGAGAATTAAAATCATTAATTACGAGAAATTATTATAATAGTTTTTTAGGCAAACTTTAATCTCTAAGTTTATTCTTAATCTTTAACCAATAACTGCCCGTTAGGCTGAGAGCCACCTGTTAAAAATTATTTTCCTTTTTGGTCCACCTGGTTTCGACGGTAGGCTAGAGGGTAAGCACTCTGTAACCTGACTTTAAAAGAAAACCTAAAAGAATCAAATCATTGCTTAAAAAATAAAGGAACACGAATGAATTAATAAATAATTTAAAAAATAGCTGCAAATTTTGACATAAACTTGCAACGGGTCCAGACGACGTTGGAAAAACGTAATTAAATCACATTAATAAACTGCATGTGCTTGTCAAAATAAATCAATGGAGGGTAGGCTTAAGCCTTTAGAAGAACTCAAGAAAAAATG
Source organism: Rhagonycha fulva (assembly GCA_905340355.1). Classification (NCBI taxonomy): domain Eukaryota; kingdom Metazoa; phylum Arthropoda; class Insecta; order Coleoptera; family Cantharidae; genus Rhagonycha; species Rhagonycha fulva. Next base: position 117,834,003 of record HG996554.1, read on the forward strand.
GCGGCTTCAAATGAAACAAAAGGAGTTGGAGTAAATGCTTAAAAATTTTTTAAATCATGCCAATCTGTCTTGTTTTTAGGGCACAATATTGCACCCCATAGTACATCAAATCAATCTCAAGTGGTAGGTAAGATGGGATACCTCTTCATGAAGTAGAATTAAAGATCTGTTCTTTCTAGAGGTGTCTCATTCATAATTAGTACTTTTTTGCTTCAAAATACCACAAATTTATTTTAATAGTGAATCTTTACCTACTTTTTTAAATCTTTTTAAAGAATCCAATATTTAAAGGTAAGTTTTTGCAAAAGGCCAAAAATTTTACAAATTTTTAAACTTGAAGATCATACAAAATAAAAAGAATCTTGTTAATACCTTCATACGCGTCAGTACTTTTGTACTTGTACTCTTTTTGTACATTTTCTTTAAAAAAATTATAATCACACTTCTTGACGCCAGCGCCCTTTTTTATTAATATTGCAATTGTTTTAGTTGGCTTCAATTGTTCTTAATTTGTTTTTAATGTTCTTAAAACAATTTTAAACCTTCCAAAAATATAACAGCAAAAATCGCAAAGGCTAGCTAGCTCTCGTTTTATGAAATAATTTATTTTAAATTAAAAAAAAAGATAGCTCAATTTTACAGCATTGTACCTATAGAATTTCCGCCACCCCTTCTAAAAAAAAAACTAAATTTTATATTTAGTTTTTTTATATTGAGACTTAGATTTGATTAAATTTTGGTTAAAATCAGTCGACGGAAACGCGAGAGTAGGAGTTAATGAGTGATGCGCATTAACGCATGGCCATTTTTTTTTAATTTTTTTATGATCTTTGATTTTTTGGATTTGTCTCTATCTCGAATAGCAGAATAACTATTAAAACATGGCAAAAATTTACGAAAAAATAATTTATAAAAAAAATTCATTTTTTGACCTATGAGTATGTTCGGTACTGCGTCGGTAGAAGGCAACACTTAATAATGTTACAAGTTATGTTATGTGTAGCTGTCAAGATAAATCGATTTATCGATATGGAAAATATCATGATCGAATCATTCGTTTTCATCATCATCATCGATGGCCACATCTCATTTTTTAAGTTGCAATTTCAATAATTGCTCCGAGCAACATGCGTCAACCACTAAAATGCTGCCCCTTAAATTGTTCTGTTTGGGGCGACCTGCCCCACCCTCTCCTCCGGATTTGTGTAATAAATTATAATCACTTAACATCACACTTCTTGACACCAGCGCCCTTTTTCAATATTGTAAATTTTTTCGTTGTTTTCCATTGTTTTTAATTTGTTTTTAATGTTTTTAAAACTATTTTAAAGTTTCCCAAAAAATAACAGCAAAAATCAAAAAAGAAGATTTTGCGCTAACCTCTTTTTTCAAATTCTTTTTTTAATTTAAAAAAAAACAACACGAATTTACAGCTATGTACCTATTATAGAATTTCTGCCACTCCTCCCAAAAGTTTTTTGAAAGAATTCTTTTTAGCCCTATTTCATAATTGAAATTTGATCGAACGATCGCGCAATAATTTTCAATTTTTGATGAAAATTTTTTTAAATGACTTTTTTACGTTACGATGTCTATAATAGCTCCGAGCAACATGCGGAAACCAGTAAAATGCTGCTCTTCAAATTGTTCCCTTTGGGACGGCCCGCCCTACCTTACCCTATAAGCACGATACTGCGGATTTCTGTAATATACGTGGATATAGATTAACTTTTTAGAAATATCTGCTAATATTTATAATTTATTATTGCGACATACTTTTTGGCAATTAAGGTTTAAAATTTTTAGGTTTATTGTCCTGTTTTTATTACAGTCTTGAGAATTATTATTAGATTTTTCACACAGATGAAATCTTATTTTTTTGCAAATAAAAAAATTCTTTTAGAAACATTGAGAAAACATTCAGAACAATAGAGAAAAATAAAAAAAGTACTATTTCAAAAAAGAGGGGCCAGCGCGAAATCACATTTTGCCCTTTCCGCGGTTACTTTTTGTATATAAAAAATTGAGAACAATCGAAAATATTAAAATAATTACAATTTCAAGAAAGAGAAAGAGCTAACTTTACGAACGGAAAATATTAATACTATTATAACAAAAAAAAGAAAAATGACGAAAAAGTTGAAAAAGTACCAAATTGTCATTAATTTAACAAAATTTCAATTCAGTGAAATTTTTATATACATTTCTAGGTGACAATTAAATTTTATTCAAATACTATAGACAGAAAATTTAACAAAAAAAATTCTTTACTTTAAATTACCAACTCCAAATTTAAGAAAATTTAATTTTAGTTTGATCTTTAATTATTATTATTAAAAAATCGAATTGAAACAAAATTTTCTTAGATTTATTACAATTTTAGTTTATCAGTTTCTCTCTACTTTTGCTGTTTTTATTAATTATTATTAGCATATTTGTGAAAGTTTACAATAACTGAGCAAAACGTAATTATGTACTATTAAAAAATTTAAATAAAAATTTGCATTGAAGTCGAATTATCTCTTAAGGCAATTAGGGTTTCAATTTTTTTCGTTTATTGTCCTGTTTTTATTATAGTCATTCCATTTGAAATCTACTTTGTGAGAACGTTTTTTAGGGTACCAAAGACCAAAATCCATAGATTAAATTCTTGTACGCACCACTTCCAGTCCACAGAAAATAAAGCAATTGAAAAGCTCGATTTTTGTGCTTTCTGTGCGGTTTGAGATTTAATATTTTTTTATTAGATATGCCAACTCGACCAAGATGGCATTTTAAAGCTGAAAAGTTAGTTTTTAAATACAAAAATAAAAATTTACCTAATTGACCTGAAAAATAACACAGTATATTAAGAATACGTGTATTTTATTGATTTCTTGTGAAAATCAATTGACTCTAATGTCTGTGCTTGTATATATTAAAAATTAAATTAAATATAAAATTAAAATTGACTTGTTTAATTAATTTGTTATACAAAAATCTTTGCTTAAAATTTTTTAAATTTTAGGAATTTGCATATTTCAGGCTACGATTTGGATGTATTTAATAGCAATAAAAAACCAAAATTTTAAATTTATAAGTTACTTAGTTTTCACCTTGAACTTAAAAGTTAACTGCTCTATTGTCCGTTGTTAAGTACTTGTGAACTAAAAATTAAATAAAAGGAAGTGATATTATAAATACAATTTTCTCATATTCTTTATTAACTATTAAATTTTTAACATTTTTAAATAGGCTTTTGCGAAAACAAAGCAATGATGCCCAAACAATTTATTTTTTTACACGCTTCTAAATTTATTTACAAACTACACTGACCAAAACCGCAAAACAAATTAAGTTAACATTGTAAAGTACTGTTTATTTTGTATACTAAAAGTGTGCCTTATAAAACATAGAAAATTGTTAGCATATTTTTTCTTGTAGGATGATACCATCATGGCAACCTTTAATAGTGTAAAAGCTGCAGTTGAAACTTCTAACGCTGATTTTCTAGTTTACAGTGCTTAATCTTAGCGTTTAGATGTTCAGTGGAGAAAAAGATCTGTTCAGTAGTAGAGTAAAGGTAAAAGTTACTTAAACACTCTTATTAAAATCTAATGAACGTAATTTTCAAATTGATATCAGTTGGATGAGCTAGTTACACGCTTTTACCATCAATGAATTGAACTGCCGTTAAAACGTACATTAAAACTGCACCATAATACTAAAACATTATAAAAGTTAACCATTTAAACAAAATATAAATTTATAGATAAGAGAAAGAAATATTTTTTAGAATGTAAAGTTTAAAGAATCAATGAATGAACTGCCAGTTACTCTAAATATCAAGTTGTGTTAATATTCATGTTCAATTTTTGAAGAAGGCAATAAAGTGAGATTGTAGTTTAAAAGGAATGTTTAACTACTATAAGTTCCATGGTGGTCAGATCTCAACAAAATAAAAAATCTGGATGTGCAAATTAGATGTCTTTAAATCAACATAAGGCGCCACTTGGAAACTTACACCAGCCTCAGTTATTCGTCTTTTACAATGTCTTTCCAAGTAGGATTACTCAAATTTTGAGTTTAAATAATACACTTACGGATCCTAATAAGCGTAATCCTGGAAAATAAACTTCAGATACTGATATTTGAATTTTTTGTCTTGTCAATAATTTAATGGTTACTTCGACCTAAAAAATAATGCAATTTTTCAGTTATTTAATTAACTATGTTACTATACCTCAAGTGCTTCTTCCCGATGTAGCTTGCTGATTGGAAATTTGTAGAGAAATGAGAGAATATCATAATGCTGAAATATATTTTAGTTGATTTGAAATGTTGTTAACAAAATAATAAAATACATACTACAGTAACTAATTTTTCTGCGGCATTGTAGAGATAAAGTATTATTAAAAAGGATACGACCACTTGAGTTACGAAAAACCATATTTCTTCAATTACATATTTTTCAGAATTTAAAAGGCTATAAATAAAACCTAAACAACAACTTATATTACATGGAACACTAAACAAGATCGCTATTAATAAGGTAGGACTTAAAAATTTTTCAAGGCATTTTATAACAGTAACCACCATGCCCACGATTATTCGGTAATGTCTCAACAATTTAATAGTATAACACTTCATCTGTACGTTGTTTTTATTTCCTACGCTTGTGTAACCCATCCTATCTGATAACTTTCTCCTTACGAAATCTTGACAATTTCTGAGAATTTTGAAATAAGTGCCCAGTAAAAGGCCGCAATGCATAACGAGCATCACCTCACCGTATAACATGACAACTGCCCTATTGTTTATCATTTTTGAAATTGGTTGTGCGGAATTCAAATCTACAATAAGTATTAGAACACTGAACAAAAACCAAGCTAAGCAAGAAAATGACATAATTACATCTGAAAAAAAATCACGTTTTCGTAACAGAGGTTCGTGTAATTTAAGCTTCCAATTAGCTAAATAATAGTTTGTTACCAAAACAGCCGTTTTAAAATAGCTTGATTTGTAATAACAGTACAACGTTTCCAGAACCGGATGAAAAACATTAGAAATAAAAATTAAATTGAAAATTAATTGAATAATATCGCCGTTGTTCCTAAAATTACCAATCAAATGCGCGTAGTAAGCAAATCCACCGACTGAAATCATACACAACAAAATTACGACCAACGTGCGGATTTTGGATCGCTTTATTTCTATTTTAGTGTTGCCGTTTTTGTGACTGCATTCTAAGTAAAATGAGGGAATCCCACAAAATGACGTATACCAAATAGTGCGCTTTATCACACAAACCACACAATTTTCTTCAAACATATCTTGGTAGTTTTTTCTCGACTTTATCCGTACGAAATTATTTACAAACTAAATAATGTACTTTTTTTAAATGTTGTAATGTAATAATCAATAAAAACTTTTTGTCGCTGTATTGCTTTAAATTATTCAAAAAAGTAGTATATTTAATTTAAGCTTTAACGTTTCGATAATGATTATTTTGATATATTATTATTAATATAAAGGAATTTTTTATTAACATATTTAGTACTTGTATTACAATTTTTTTTGTATTTGTACGCAGTTAACAAGATTTGATATAATAATAAAGAATTAAAGTCATTAATGAAGAGATATTATTATAATAGTTCTGTAGGCAAATTTTAATCTAAATTCTGCCTGTTAGGCTGAGAGCCACCTGTTAAAAATTCTTTTTCCTTTTGGTTTACCTGGTTTTGACGGTAGGCTAAAGGGTAAATCACTCTGTAACCTGACTTCAAAAGAAAACCTAAAAAAACCAAATCATTGCTTAAAAAATAAAAGAACACGAAGGAATTAATAAATAGTTTAAAAAATAGCTGCAAATTTTGACACACGCATAAACTCACAACTGGTCCAAACGACGTTGGAGAAACGTAATTAAATCACATTAAAAAACTGCATATAATTATGTTTATTGAGCCAAAAAAACCGTTTTTAGAAATTATTTATTTTTAAATAACTTGTACGAATTCTTGGCTCGAGACCTCACTAGTTTAAACCAATATTAAGACAGAACTTAAAGTTAATTATTGTTACAAGTAAACAGCTTATTCTAGAAAATGATGATTATATTGAAAGAAGAGTTGGATCATCCGATGAAGTTGATCCTTCCTAGGGAGCATTGAACATAACTCCTCCATCCTTAAGGCTGTGTTCTCACTTAGAATGAAAATTCGATTTTAAATAGAAAATGGACTATTTGGTGTATAATAACAGTAGCTGACCAAAAACGTACAATAAAAAATAAAGTAATGTGTAAAAAAAATCGCGAATGCAAGAGATACGCGCATTTTAGCGTTAATTTTATTTACCATTTTCTGACTTTATTTTTGAAAATAACACGTTCAAATTTTTACAGTATGTCTAAAACGTTATTTTTAATATTATGTCGGAGCCAAATTTTTTTTTAAATTGCGTTAAAAAATTTTTTCTTCGCGATTTATTTATTCGCGATAAAAGCGCTCCGACATAATATTGTAAATAACATTTCAAACATACTGTAAAAATTTTAACTCGTTATTTTCAAAAATAAAGTCAGAAAATTGTAAATAAAAAAGTGGTTGCAAGAGAACAGCCTTAAGATAACACGCTCTCGTGTATTTGGGGAGTAGGTGTTGGTCTTGATTCATAACTTTCTTTCAATTTTTGATTATAAATAAAATCTTTTAACCTGTTTCTAAATACATACAATAGTAAGATTAAAATACAAAATATTACTGTTATTGATAAGGTTAAAGAAAAATGTGTTACATGCAATATTGGATCTAAACTAAAATCGTTATTACTTAAAATTTTTAAATCCTCTTTTAAATCTTTTAAATCATCCAAATGCTTTTGTTGTAATTGAATACCCAAATTAGTTTTATGAGGATTAATATTACTTATAATTAAGAAATTTTCAAAAGTAAAATTACTGAACGTATGTACAAAAACATCATCACCAATTATTATTTTACAATTATCTTTTGATGAAACCAAGACATTGTCAATAATTTCATAATTATAAACATTATTTTTGCATTCTTCAGCAAGATGAAAGCGAATTTTACATGAAACTAAAATTTTTCCATTTTGGAGTTGTGAAAAAAGTTTGTAATTGTTATTAGCCATTGCAATCGTGCAGTTTTTGAAATCTGTAAATGAACACTCACTAATTCGCGGTTTTTCGAAACACACAATTTGATTTTCAATCACTTTGCACTTTTCGTCGGTCTAGATCTCTCTTCTTGTACCTTGTAGATGATATTTGCCTGGTGGTATCAGCACATTGTTTTGTTTATCAGGAATTGGATAAATTCTGGTATATTGGAATGGGGAGGAATCGAGGATAGGTATTTTTAAAATACATGTAATAATATCTTTTGTTGAAACGATTTGAAATTTTGAAAATTCTAAAATTTTGAAATCGTGTAAGGTATCCAATTCAAGTAGTTCTGTTCTTTTATAAATTAATTTTAAATGATTAACAATTTCATGTAATTCAGAGTCAGAAATGATTTCCAAATTAGTTATTTCAGAAAAAGCTAATGATACGGTTCTTTCAATACTCCGGAGAGCGTTTAATAATTTTAAACTTATGAAATTGTAATATTCAACTACCAGTAGGTTGTACAGAAGATTGTTTACGTCAACTATCGCAGATAGAGATGAATTGAGGTCATTCCGAATGATTTGAAGATCCTTTGAATATCTTGTTGTAATATGATTAGCGAAAGTGGTGTACCGATTAATTTGTCTAATTATATTATTTTGATTTTTATACAATGAATCTAAATTTTTATTAATTTCGATCAGATCATTATTATCTGGATTTCCGGTGATGAATTTAATCGCGGATCCTAAAATGTCAGCGAGACCACGTTTATTACGGTGTTTAAATTTCTGCAACTGATTTTCGATGGACTTACAGTTATCTTTTAATGTGCCGAATACTTTTCTAGAAAGGGGGTTTATAATTTTTGTTACTAAAGTAATTACATTATTTAATAATAGGTGATAACTTACATCTAAATCGGTTATGTTAAAATAAAAATAAAATTTGTGGTAATGATTTAGGAACTTCGTTGAATCTAGATCTTCAGGGAAATAGCCACTAGTGCTGATCTTTTCTATTTGAAGGCCCTGGATCCGATTGATCAGTACCATGGTTCTGTAATGGAAAACTCTTTTTAATACGGCGAACTTTCCTAAGATTAGTGTTTGCTGGTCTTTTCGATTTTTCTCGAATTCCTTGAATTTTATTTTTGTCAAAAGATGTAACGTTAACTTTCTCATAACATGGGTCTGTTTTTCTAATTTGTTGTTTTTTAAAGTATGCAGTTGGTTCATTAAATTCGATATCGGTTTCTTTGTTTTTATTTTGGTTTTCTAAAATCCGAGTTCCGTTTCTAAGCTGTTTTTGATAAAGTTGCTCGTAAAAAGGTAAAATCTCGTTTTTACCTTTTTCGTTATAAATTTCGTAAACCGTTTTGTCCATGTCGATTGCGTGAGCGTTTAAATTTTCAAAAGGTCCATAAAGTAATGTAAAGGTGGTGTAGCCTGTAGCAGAATGAATTGACTGGTTACAAATCAAAATCGCTGATATCGTTAAATTTTGTGGGTTTTCCGATTCGTTTTGAATTTTAAGAGTACGTAATTTTTCTAGAATGGTCGAGTGTACTCTTTCTACGGGAGAATTTGAAGAGCTATTATAATTAGTTGTAAAATGTAACTCAATTTTAAATAAGGAACAAAATTCTTCAAACATTTTGTTTTTGAACTCCTTTCCTTCATCACAAACTATTTTTCTTGGATATGAGTGATGAGAACAATAATGCCGTAATTTATTTAGCATGGATATTCCTGACCCATCAATAATAAAATAAGCTTGAGTGTAACGTGAAAAAAAGTCAATTATCGTTAAAAATTTATTTCCTTCAAAACTAAAAGTATCTATATGAATTATGTCAAAAGGTCGTTTGGCAAGTAGGGGTCCTGAAAATTTTACTTTATATGGATTTCCGTCGTATTTACTTAACATACATGTTTCGCAATCGTTTATTACTTGATTGATTTTTGATTTCATGTCGGGCCAATAGTATCGTGATTTTAAATTAATATAAGTTTCCAAAATTCCGTTATGATTACTAGAGTGATATTTGTGAACTACGTTATACTGATCATCTGGTTTGACTAAATCTTTAGCAGCGATATTGCTTTTGATAATTTTTACTTTATTGTCAAATAAATGTTTTGTTAAGGTTAAGAATTTTGATTCCAAAAGTTCATCTTGGAAGTAAATACAGTACATGTTTGTTGGGTTTATAATTTCCTTCAAAGCTTCTGATAGATTTTGTATTTTGTTTCCTCTCCTAATTGTAACAATATAATTATATTTTGAAAATGGTCTCTCTAATTTCACGTTAAATTGATCTCCTAACTTTAAAATAATACGATAATTGAATTGGTTAATTGGTTTATCCGTAATGAGCATTGAAAAAACAGGGTCTTCGTGCGCTGTGTGCTGTGTATTTTCTGGTTCTTCGTTCTGGCGAATTCCGTCTACTAATAATTCGTCAAGATCTTCAGCTGTTCAATCAGGTTCATCCTCAACATTTGGGATCATTGACAAAAGGTACAGCATGTCGGGTCCGTTGACTTAGCCCCCCCAAGTTAAAATTTTTTCTCAAAAAGCTAGCTCCCGAATCCTTATAGCTAGCACCAGCTAGCACCCAAGTATGAAAGCTAGCACCGTTATAGTTTTTTCACAAATCGCAACTGAATCCGGGGGGGGCCAAGTCAACGCTAGCCCCCCCAAGTTAATATTTTTTTTCAAAAAGCTAGCTCCCGAATCCTTATAGCTAGCACCAGCTAGCACCCAAATATAAAAGCTAGCACCGTTATAGTTTTTCCGCAAACCGTAACTGAATCTGGGGGGGGCCAAGTCAACGCTAGCCCCCCCAAGTTAATATTTTTGCTCAAAAAGCTAGCTCCCGAACCCTTATAGCTAGCACCAGGTAGCACCCAAGTATGAAAGCTAGCACCGTTATAGTTTTTCCACAAATCGATATTGAAACCATTGCACAGTAGGGTATGTGGCTTCAAAAAGTGGCAATAAATGAAATTCTATTTTATCGGATTTATAAGTTAGATATATATTTTGGGGCTTTTAGTAGTATCTAAAAAATACTTTGCATAATTGTTTGCACATTTATTTACTTAAAAAAATGAGTATATTTAAAAAAATTTAATTTATCGGCAAAAAAATAGGAAGGGCTTTAAAGCTTCCAAATTTAAAAAGTATGTACCTATTAAAACATCTAAAAAAGTAATAGCAAAGCTCAGGAAGAAAATAAAATATTTAAATCCCAATTATTATTATTATCCGCAAAAAAAAAACTAAAGTTAGTAATCATATTCAAATCTTCCGTTTTTCAGGTGCATGTCAGTGCTCCCCCCTCCCTCACTTTCGAATTTTTGGATGAATTTGGTGTCAAATGTTAGAGCATTGTTTGAGCTTGAATGAGCTTTTATTATTTTTGTTTAATCTTTTTTTTTAGTTATTTTTATTTTATTGGCGTTATTGTTTGAAGTTATTGGCGAAAAACTACTGGGGGGAGGGGGGGAATTGTAGACATGTTTTTCCGTTTTTCTTCTAATTTTGAATTTATATGTGCAATTGATGTTAATCGATAAAGCTTCGTTTTTTTCGACTAAACTCTGAGCAACATGCGTTAATTCGTAATGTTTTAAAAATTTATTATTTCGGCAAAATGGTAGTATTACCCAATTGCTTCACTATTTCCGACTAACAGATATTTGATGAGCCCCAAAACATTTTAGCCATTGGATCATAAATTTTTTTTTATTAGCAACAATAACAACGTTAAGCTGCTTCAAATCAATATTAGATTTTCACAGCATGATTTCTATTTCGGTAAATTTTAAGGTTGCGAAGTTATTGGTAAAAAACTACTGGGGGGGGGGAGTTGTAGACATGTTTTTCCGTTTCTCTTCTCATTTTGAATGTATAAGTGCAATTGATATTAATCAATAGAGTTTTGCTTTAGCCTGAATGAGCTTCAATGAACAAGAGTTTAAGTTAATTTTTTACAAAGTTAAAGATAGTTGAAATTTTTGACTAAACTCCGAGCAACATGCGTTGAATTTGAAGTTTTTGTAAATCTCTTAAGTTGATAATCTACATACTTTGAATATACATAACTTCTCTAAATACGCAATATTTTATTTTTTACAAACATAAAATTTATTAAAATCGAATAATTTACCGTAATAGAAATCATGCCGAAAAAATCTAATATTGATTTAAAGCAGCTTAACGTTATTATTGTTGCTAATAAAAAAAAATTTATGATCCAATGGTTAAAATGTTTTAGGGCTCATCAAATATCTGTTAGTCGGAAATAGTAAATCAATTGGGTAATACTACCGTTTTGCCGAAATAATAAATTTTAAAAACATTGCGAATTAACGCATGTTGCTCGGAGGTTAGTCAAAAATTTCAACTATTCATAGCTTTGCAAAAAATTAACTTAAACTCTTGCTCACTAAAGCTCATTTAGGCTCAAAGGAAGCTCTATCGATTGACATCAATTGCACACATAAATTCAAAGTGAGAAGTAAAACTTCAAACCATGTCTACAACTTACCCCCGCTCACCCAGTAGTTTTTCGAGGACAACTTCGAGATTTTTGAAGCTCAAACAAAAATAATAGAAGCTCATTCAGTTCATTTGAGTAAAATATAGAGAATTTACATATATCCAGAGTAAGAGATTTTGAAAAACTTAAGATTTTTGACGCATGTTGCTCGGAGCTTAGTCGAAAATTTTAACTATCCATAACTGTGTAAAAAATTAACTTAGTGTTGCTCTCTGAAGTTTATTTAGGTTCAAACGAAGCTTTATCGATTGACATCAATTGCACATACAAATTCAATATGAGTAGAAAAATTAAAAAACATATCTACTAAGTAGTTTCTTCTAGTTCTCCTAGAGCTCATCCACTAGTTTTTCTCAAATAACTTCGAGACCTTTGAGGCTCAATCGAAAATAATGAAAGCACATTCAAGCTCAAACAATGCTTTAACGTTTGACACCAAATTTATCCAAAAGTTCGATAGTGGGGTAGGGGGAGGACACTGACATGCACCTGAAAAATGGAAGATTTAAATATGATTAGTAACTTTAGTTTTTCTTGCGGATAATAATGATAATTGGGATTTAAAAATTTCATTTTCTTGCTGAGCTTTGCTATATTCACGTTTTACTTGAAACGTATTTACACATACTTTCCAAATTTGAAAGCTTTAAAGCTCTTCCTATTTTTTTTGCCGATAAATTAATTTTTTTTAAATAAACTCATTTCTTAAGTAAATAAATGTGCAAACAATTATGCAAAGTATTTTTTAGATACTACTAAAAGCCCAAAAATATATATCTAACTTATAAATCCGATAAAATAGAATTTCATTTATTGCCACTTTTTGAAGCCACATACCCTACTGTGCAATGGTTTCAATATCGATTTGTGGAAAAACTATAACGGTGCTAGCTTTCATACTTGGGTGCTAGCTGGTGCTAGCTATAAGGATTCGGGAGCTAGCTTTTTGAGCAAAAATATTAACTAGCTTTCATACTTGGGTGCTAGCTGGTGCTAGCTATAAGGATTCGGGAGCTAGCTTTTTGAGCAAAAATATTAACTTAGAGGGCTAGCGTTGACTTGGCCCCCCCCGGATTCAGTTGCGATTTGTGAAAAAACTATAACGGTGCTAGCTTTCATACTTGGGTGCTAGCTGGTGCTAGCTATAAGGATTCGGGAGCTAGCTTTTTGAGAAAAAATTTTAACTTGGGGGGGCTAAGTCAACGGACCCCAGCATGTCATCGTCCGTTGTCTCGTTGACGTTTATTTCTATTCGTGATAGAGCGTCTGCTACCGAATTTTCTTTACCTTTCTTGTATTAAATTTTGTAGTCAAATTCTTCTAGCCTCAGTCTCCATTTCACTAACCTCGAGTTCGGATCTTTTAAAGAAAATAACCACACGAGCGGCTTGTGATCCGTTTCAATTATAAATTGTTTTCCGAAAATGTAAGGCCTAAAATGTTTTGTGTTTTCAACGATGCCTAGTAATTCCCGTTCTATCGTTGAGTAATTTCTTTCGGCGCTATTTAGCGTCCTTGAATAAAAGGCAATTGGTTTGTTATTTTGGGACAAAACTCCACCTATAGCGAAATTGGACGAGTCCGTGGTAATATGAAAAGTCTTATTAAAATCGGGATACGTTAGTATAGGGACGTTCATTATCAGCTCTTTGCAGTTATGAAATGCTTGTAAATAGTCACCGATGTTTTGGTCAATTTTTGTGCCTTTCTTGAGACATTTAGTAACGGGTTGAACAACTTTAGCAAAATTTTGAATAAATCTTCGATAATATCCTATTAATCCCAAAAACGCTCTAATTTCCTTAATCGATTTAGGAAGCGGGTATGCTTGAATAGCTTTTATTCAGCCAAAAAAACCGTTTTTAAAAATTATTTATTTTTAAATAACTTGTACAAATTCTTGGCTCGAGACCTCACTAGCTTAAACCAATATGAAGACTGAACTTAAAGTTAATTATTGTTACAAGTAAACAGCTTATTCTTGAAAATGATGATTATATTGAAAGAAGAGTCGCATCATCCGATGAAGTTGATCCTTCCTAGGGAGCATTGAACATAACTATATGCTTGTTGAAATAAATCAATGGAAGTTGGGGATAAGCCTTTAAATAAACTCAAGAAAAAATGGTGACTTTAAGTGTAACAAAAAGAGTTCGAGTGAATGCTTGCGCTTTCTAATTTTGCGAATTTTGCGCTTTCCGCGGTTATTTTTTGCAAATATAAAAAATTATTTTAAGACCGTTAAAAACAAATTGAGAACAATTAGGAACAATAAACAAATTACAATTTTAAAAAAAGGAGGGATTAGCGCAAAATCTTCTTTGGTGTTTTTTGCTAATATTTTTTTTGCAAAAAAATTAAAATTATATTTTAAATTCATTAAGAAAAAATTAAAGACTAACGAAAACAATGAAAAAAGTTTAACAAAATTTTAATTCAGTGAAATTTTTTTATGACTTCCGGTCCACACAAAGTAAAGTAATTACAAAGTTCTATTTTGATGCTTTGCAGTTTTAGCTCTAAAATTTTTCTATTAGATATGTCTAATGGACCAAAATGGCATTTATGGTAGTTTCTAAATAAAAAAATGAAAATGTACCTAATTGGTATACCTGAAAAATACGTGTATTTTATTGATTTTTTATGATACTCAATTGACTCGACTGTCTGCGTTGTTAAATATAAAAATTTAATCATTTTTAGATATCAAAATGCACATCTCGTAAAAGAATAAAAAACTAAATTGACTCGATTAGTCCATTCGTTATAAAAAAAATCATTGCTTGAAATTTTTTAAATTTTAGGAATTTGCATATTTCAGGCTACGGATTGGACATGTTTGGTAACAATAAAAAACAAAAATTTTAAATTTATAGGATACTTAGTTTTTACCTTAAACTTAAAACTCAACTGCTCCATTGTCAAGTACTTGTGAACTAAAATTTAATTAAAAAAAATGTTATCTAAATGCAATTTTTAAATATTCTTTATTAATTATTACATTTTTAAGACATGTTAAAATAGGCTTTCGTTAAAACAAAGCAATGAAGCCTAAACAATTTAAATTTTTACACGTTTTTAAATTTATTTACAAAATTGACCAAAAATGCAAACCAAATTATAAGTTAACATTTACTATTTATTTTGTACAACTTTTAATAGTATAGTGTGCTTAACTTTATTAATTAGATAAGGTGCTAGCTGTTCAGTAGAGACAGAAAGAAACCTTTTCAGTGGTCGAGTGAAAGAAAAAATTATGTAAACCTTTTTATTAAAATCCAAATATTGTAACTATGATAATCGTAATCCGTGGAATCAGCTTAATTACTAATCTTTATTTTTAATGAATTGAACTGCCGTTAAAACGTATGTTAGAACCGCACCGTAATTCTAAAACATTATAAAAGTTATTAATTATATAATCGACATTTTAACGATTCAAATTTTTTTAAAGAGGTGAACTAATATTAGGTTGCGTTGATGATAATGTTTAATTTTTTGTAACAACAAAAACAATCAAATCTGGATGTCTAACTTAAATATCTTTAAATCAATGTAGGGCGCCACTTGGAAACATGCAATAGCATCGGCTTATTTTTTTTGAGATTTGTTGTTGTTTGTATTTGTTGTTTAAATCTAAATTTAAAAATGTTTTACTTACGGGTCCTAATTGGCGTAATCCTGGTAAAAACACCTCAGATACTGATATTTGAATTTTTTGCTTTGTCAATAATTTTATGGTTATTTCGACCTAAAAACTGCTGTAATTTTTCGGTTATTTAAATAACTATAATATTACTTTACCTCGAGTGCTTCTTCTCGATGAAGTTTACTAATTGGAAATTTGTAGAGAAATGATAGAAAATCATAATGCTAAAATATATTTTAATTAGTCTAACGTGGTATTTCTTTCAAGTAAGTTTTTTGGAATGTAGGAATTTATAATTAGAGTCAACTAGAATTTCAATGACAAAATAATGGAATACTTACAATGATACTTAATCTATCTACGACAATGTAGAGGTAAAGTGTTATTAACAAAGATGAGACCATTTGAACTGGAAAAAACCACAAATCTTTTATTACATATTTCTCTGAATTTAAAAGGCCATAAATAAAACCTAAACAACAAGTTATATTATTTTGAACACCAAACAAGGTCACTATTAGTAAGGTAGGACTTAAAAATTTTCCAAAGCATTTTATAACGGTAACCACCATGCCCACGATTATTCGGTAATGTCTCAACAATTTTATAATATAACACTTCATTTGTACGTTGTTTTTATTTCCAACGCGTGTGTAACCCATCCTATCAGATAACTTTTTCATTACGAAGTCTTGACAATTTGAGAGAATTTTGAGATAGGTGCCCATTAAAAGGCTACAATTTATAATCATCATCAGTTCACCGTATACCATGACAATCACCCGTTTGTTTATAATTTTTGAAAGTGGTTCTGCGGAATTCAAATCTACAATAAGTACTAGAACAAAAAATAAGAACCAAGCTACGCAAAAAAATGACATAAATATATCTGGCAGACAATCTCGGTTTCGTAACAGAGGTTCATGTAACTTTAGCTTCCAATTAGTTAAATAATAATTTGTTGCGAAAATGGCCATTTTATAATTGTTAGATTTGTAATAACAACACAGCATTTCCGAAACTGGACGAACAAAATTAGAAATGAAGGTTAAATTGAAAATTAATTGAATTATATCGCCGTTGTTCTTAAAATTACTAATCAAATGCGCGTAGTAAGCAAATCCACCGACTGAAATCACACACAACAAAATCACGACAAACGCGCGGATTTTCGATTTTTTTATTTCTATTTTAATATTCCCGTCTTTGTGATTGCATTCTAAGTAGAAGGACGGAATCCCACAAAATGAAGTGTACCAAATAGTGCGTTTCATCACACAAACTATACAATTTTCTTCAAACATATTTTGGTAGGTTTTAGCCGTAGAAAATCACTTACAATCTGAATGTATTTTTTTTTAATGTGTTAATCAATACTAACTTTTTTGTTATTTTATTCTAATAAATTATTCAAAACAGTACTATGTTTAATTTAGGCTATAAAGTTCTACTAATGTTTATTTTTATGTATTATTGTTAATATATTGTTGACCATTATCATTAAAATTTCCACAATTAAAAATTCTCTATAACATTTTCTCGTATTTGAGTTTGTTTTTCTTCTCGAATTTACTAAGACGAATAAAATGTAATCTGTTTTTCAATTATTGTACAGATGCTGGTACAAGTCAAAACGTTGTTTTCATAGGTGGAATATTGTCCAAATACCTAAAACAAATTTAAATCAATCAAAAATGGACAAACGTTTCAATTTAGTTTAAGTTAATTTTTTTATGAATTATTTGTTTATCTACCATTTAAAATAAAGTGTAGTTCGGAAGTAGTGAACTGTAATCGCTGATACGCTCTTAAAACGCAAGATGGTGTTTTAAGTAAAATTTAGTGTAGATAATTCAAAATGTTTAATTTGGTATTGAAGATTTTTCAAATTTGGCTGGCTAAATTGACCAATTAGCGTGAGACACGATTTCCAAAAATCTTAAAATAGACAGGAAGTGAAAAATTTGGAAAGAAAGAAGTGGAAAAGAGACGAGCTTGGTGTGAAGTCGATAACTCAACCACTTGAGAGTAAATTTTTGATATCTTGTAAATTTAATAATTTGCAAATAATTTACAACAGTATTGAGCAACTAGAAAAATAATTAAGTGTGAGTGCCATGATGATTTGTGTGATGGGTTACTAATGAATTATGAAGAGATTTGTAAGGAAGATTTTACCTATTGGCTGTCGCACGAGGACCTTCATTTTGTTAAGTCATGGATATGAAAATTCATCTGGTTCAATTTTGGATTTGTGAGGTCATCTTATTGGTTCTTTTATTTTGTATAATTTCAACAATTATTCTTGACATTTTCGTCGCAATACATTTAAACATTTTGAGGTTAACCACGTTGTACAAATGGATAAATGTTGAATCTTTGTTAGCGGTGAATAATTAATTTATCGTACTTTTATTAGTTAAAATCACTAGTCGAACAATTATAATCACTATTTCAATTTGTGCGGGTTTAATGAATTCTTTTTATGGAGTATTTAACCAACGACGTATTTAATGCAAATCATATGCGTGCTTTAAATTTGCCTAATGACAATTTTATGCAACCGGTGTTCGTAACTACTGCATTTGGCGCCAAGTTTTGAAATTAAAACAATTTTTTTTTATTTGTGAATAATTTTATTTCAGATGTTTATAAATTTTATTAACTCGTTAAATTTTCATACAAGTTGTAGTAAATTTTTTAATACCTTAAATGTGTAAGCTTGTATGGGAATTTTGTCCTGTTTTTGATTACACAACTGCGTTGAAGAGATTTAATGCGAAAATTCCGTTTAGATAAAATTTGATTACAATATTCGTCTAATTAAATTGCTATTAATTCCCTGTAAATTTTTGTTTTATTTAATTGTGGAAAATTTTGATATCTCATTTGAACTCACTATCTGGGGGAGTTTTCATTACTCTACCGACAATTGAGCACGGACCTTAAGTAGTTGTTCAACAGAACACGACAATATTTTCAGCACCTATACGTGAATAAATTTTTGATAACCATAATTAGTATTTGTAGGGTAAACATATTTTATAAAATAATAGAAAAAATTGAATTTTATTGAGATCAGATCACCACCATCATTAATTCTAATGGTATATTAAAACTCTTTCACACTTCATAGACGTTAAGCTCTAGAAAGTTTTGTTACAGATTCAAAGTCCCCAAGCTATTGCTATCTTTGAACACTTTAGAGACCATTTAAAGTGGTCATTAAGAGCCGCAACTCGACCAGAAGTCAAACAAAGTCAAAAAAAAATTGTTTTTATGTCATTGGGAAGGGCTCGCGAAGTGCTGGCAAGTGCTGTAAATTATTTAAAAAATGCTAGGTTTGTTAATTTTTTATTGGCAAATAACCATTTTCAACCGAAGCGAAGAGGGGCTAACTTGACGCATACCCCCGAAATTTTTAATTTTATTTAAATTTATTTGAAAGTGCTCGCAAAGTGCTGGCGAATGCTCTAATTTATTTTGAAAGTGCTGGGTCCGTTAAATTTTTATTAAGAAATTAAAATTGAAATATTTCGGGGGCCAACTTGACGCCTACCCCCGACTTTAGAATTTTTAATTTTTTTAAAATTTATTTGAAAGTGCTGGCGAATGCTCTAATTCATTTTAAAAATGCTGGGTCTGTAAAATTTCTATTAAGAACTAAAATATCGACTTTTGACAAAAATGTCAAGTTGGACCCAGTGAATTTAAATTTTGTCAAATATAAATTTTTTTTGTATGTTGTTTAAAAGTACTCGTAAAGTGCTAGCGAATGCTGTAAACCAGCTATTTAAAGATACCTACTCATTTTATTACAAAATTCTAGAGCTTAAATTTAGAAACTCCGAGCAAGATGCATTGAAATCAAACAGAAATTCAAAAAGTAATTTTAATCGGATATTAATCGATATTTTTTTTATCTATATTAAAATATTAATGGGATCAAATATTTTAATCTAATGAAATAGAATGAACTTGAAGATTATTGCACGGAACTTGCTTGGAGGCTCAAAAATTAAAAATGCTCTTAACTTTGTAAAAAAATGAAATTAATATGATGGAAATGGAAACTCATTCAGGCTCTAACAAAGCCCTAACATTTGACACTATTTTCAGAAATTCCAAAGTGCGGGGTGGAACTTGACGGAACCCGATTTTTTACGATTTTAGTTTCTTAAAATAGGAAAGCTTTCTGAACCTTAAGGGAGTATTTCAAAACTTTTGTATGACAAAATGGAATAAGCAATAAAAGTTGACTTATTTGTAAGCAAAAGAATCATATAATAATTTGATTAGCTTTTTGCATTGTTTAATTATTACCTCGCGTGTTATTTCATACGAGGTTATGTTTATCAGAAATTAAAAATTAATGGATTATGTATAATTTTGGTCAAGACAAAAAATTCCTTGCATCAATAAGCTTTGTCGATGATCTAGCATCAATTTTAATGACGTTTAACACGAAGTTACATTTTCTCTAGATAATATAAAAGTTACTTGCAGGGATTGGCTTTTAGTTTATTAATGATGTTTGTTACAATCATTTCAATTTTACAAATTTTATTTTATGCCTTGTGTGTTGTTGATAATGTCGGTAATGTTGATTTTTTCTCAAAAGTAAGTGTTATTGAAATTATTATTATTAAAAAATTTGAAAAGTTTTTAGCACGTTTTCCATGTTTTTTGCTTGACCCACCACATTTTCTTGTAAATTTTGGTATAGTAAAACTATGAGATGGCCACATCCAAACATCCCCATCTCACACCCAGTGAATTTGCTAAAACTTTGTGAAATTCACAAGGTTTAAATTTATATTTTTTTAATCAACAAATTAATCAGTAAAATTATTATTAATTTCTTTAGAAACTTGGCAAAGCACACTAAATTTTTAAATTATTTTTATTAAAAATGTAAACTATCTAATATATTTCTAGTTTAGTAACCAAGTCGCATTCAAAATTTGAAATTTTAAAAATGGGTTTTTCTTTCTTGAATACAAAAAAAATACCTGCTATACCAAACCAAATTTTTTTTTCTATTTTTTTTACTAGAAATTTTGTTAAAATGATAATCTAAAACTTATCATCAAAAATACTAATTTTATGAATACACAAATTTAACAAAAAAAATGCTTAACTTTTAAATCTAAATTACCATAAATTTAACATAATTTTGATTTCTTTATTATTATTGTTTATTTTAATTTTACAAAATTGTTCCGAAATGAAATTTTTGAGATGTAATGCAATTTTGTGTTTATAAATTGTGTTCTAGAATATTTGACAAAACTTAATTATTTATCACATTTAAAGACAAAATTGCTTTAAATTGAATTATCTTAAATTTAAGATATTTGGGGGCTTGATCTTTTTATTTATTTATTTTTCTGTTTTTATTATAATAAATATTAATTTTCTGTAAGTTTCAGAATACCTGAAAAAATTTAAGTTATTATTAAAATATTTTTATTTTTATCAAGTATCGCTCTGGTATGAAATAATTTTTTAATAAAATAAAAATTTTATTATTAAAAACAGTTTCAGAATATTTAAACAAAATTTGTTGCTTCTTTGCATGGTATATCTTATTAACGTGAATATTTAATAAATAATTAAAGCAAATATTCAAATTAACCTAACAAATAATTTTTTTATTTTTTTTTGCAAAAATACTCATTTAGATACAACTGCCCCATTGTCAAGTACCCGTCGAATTAAAAAAATGTTAAATTAAAAAAAATGTCATTATAATTATATTTTTTATCAATTATTAAATTCTTATAATTTTGTTATGGGAGAAATGAGCCTGAACCGTTGTAGTCTTTCTACTAATATTAATTTTTTATTTATAAAGTGTTACTTATTTTTTATAAACTATTCATAAATAAAGCATTGTATTGTATTGTACTCCAGAGTAGATTGGCTACGAGAGCCTTTCAGAACTGAGACCAATTTTGATCATTTTTTTTAAGCTTTTAACTAGATTTTCAGAAATTCACTTGTAATAGTAAAACATGGAAATCTTCTGAAAGATTTTCTTTACACATCATTGGGTGTCTGTTGTATCTGTCCAAAACTGAGAGTTGTATCTTCCAGTCCTATTTTTTTGAGTTTAAAGTAAAAAAGTCGGGTTCAAAAGCTGGAATTCAAAAAATTGTTTTTCTTCTTTAAAAATAAAAAAATACCGGGTCATAACAAACATTTTTTTTTATTTATAAACTGGAAAAATAATACAAGTTACAAATAACTAAATGCAACACAAATCGATTGGAATTGCTTAATAACAAGTCTGCAAATAAAATTTATGGAAACAGTTGAAATAATTAATAAATGACTTTGCTGTTTGAACTTGTGGGTAAAACCTTAAAAAATCCATAATTAATATTACTTTACACCTTAGGCCGCACTAACATCCTAGTGTGTTTTAAAATGCCACGATATTTAAAACTATACCAATGTACTGTACAACCATCATACTCAGGTATCTGGCCAGGATAAAAATATTTTCCGTTCAGATTGCTATATGCGCAATTAATGTACCACCAGGCACCACCTAAAAAAAAAATTGTTAGTTATATTTGAAGTAATTAAATCGCAGCGTAAAGTTTGGTAGTTGGTCGATTTGCAAGGAGTGATTTTTTTCACGGAGCGTTTAGTATAGCCTTTAAAAATTCATATCTCAAAATGCCTTATTGAATTTTAATTTTGGCACATTTCTGGTAATGTATACCAAGTTGGAAGCTGGTAAAACAAAAAAAAGATTTGACTTGTAGGAAGAAATTTCGCTGTCTTCAACTTAATAAAAATATTATTATAAATCTTACAAGCATTTTGGGCACACTGTGTTTCTGGATGAGCATCTTGATCTTTATCTTTAGTAGTAAACTTCATACCAGCATGCCGAATCAACGAATCGCCACCATCTCCCGAATAATCACCCAAAACTTTTAGAGAATACCCTTCCATTTCAGATCCAATGTTGAACTGGGAATAAAGTGCACTTCCGTTTTGTGATTCAAAATCACCATACTCCACCAACAATTCATTTACTTCAAATCCTGTTAAAAGATGAATGTTCTCTAATCCGAGCCAGAATTCGCCCCTCAAATTACCAAAACCATTTTTGTAATTTTGCCAATCCAAATAAAAGGCTTGAGACCCATCAAATCTTCTTTGTATCACTGCCCAACCGCCTCCTCTAGTTTCCAAATCGCATACTGCTTCAAAAGGTTTTGGCGCCTGTTCCGGTTGTATCATGTAAGTTCCTGAAGCCGCTTTTTCAGATGCTCGAACTTCTCGACAGTTTTTTGGATATTGCTTTTCCAGAGTAACATTTAGTGGACAAGAACTTGAAGCTGCTGTTTGAGAATTGTTTAGTTTTTGTGGTCCTTTGGTGAAAATTTGTTTTGATTCCGAAATTGATGACAAGTCCGCCAATGATCTAAAAATAAAAATTAATTTTCAATTTAAATTTAAAGGGTAAACGGCGGATATTTTTTGGTTTTAAAATTATTTAATATATTTTATCATTATTAAGTTGGGAATAGCAATTCTCGAGCATTCACTTAAGTGGCATAACTTTATGCTAATTAAAATTCATGTTATAAATTATAGATGATTTTTGGTTACCAATAATTAATATTTAAATATTTTCAATTAATACGGAATTTACAGAAACCTTACACAGAAAAAAAAGGTGTACTTAAAAGTAGAACAATTTGTGCCTAGATTGTCTACAAGTACAAATTGGGTGAAAATTAGGTACAATTGTACTTAATTTTAGTCAAATTCAGTCATCTCGAGCGCAATTGTACTATTTTATAGCACAAATTGTGCTAAATTTTTACACAATTTGTACCTGTAGACAATCTAGGCACAAATTGTTCTACTTTTAAGTATACATTTTTTTCTGTGTATATTTCACAAATATGTTAAATAAATAATAAAATAGTAACTTTTAAGAAGTCCAAGGTGAAAACTACGTTTAATCTACGTGAAAAATATAGAAAATTACATGACACTAAAAATGCATACCTTGTAACGTTGATAAGAAACGAAACGTTTCTCTTTATCGTTTCTACTTCTGAAGGTAAATTTCTAGTCGTATCCACCAATTCTTGAATGTTTTTACCCAAATTTTCCACTTTGGCTTCCAAGTTTTCAATATTTTGAACGACCGGAGACGCAGGACATGATGATTCTTGATTTTTTTTACCTAAATTTTCCACATTGGTTTCCAAATTTTCGATATGATTTTTTAAAGATTTGAAACGTGTGTTGGTTTCGCTTATCAAAAATTCTAGCTTTTCTACACACAAAAATTCCAAACGAGTAAGCAAAAGCTGAGTTCCTTCATTGTCGATTTTTGGGTCAGGAGGGAACGCAGTCGTGGCTTCCTAAATAGACATATTTAAAAAAAAACTTAAAAAATAAATTTTTAAGACACTTACCACACTTCTTTGTCTTAGCCTCCCTCGGTATGAAATTTGTGAATTCTCATCATAATTCTGAGAATTAACCACACCAAAAATAACGAAAATTGTAAATCTTAATAGCGACATCATCGTAGAACGTACTAAATTGTTCGCGACCAAAACTGAATATATACAAATTTTTATCTAGCAGATAACTTAAAGGTTAAAAGGCTAATATAAACTTAGTAAATAAAATAAAGACTTTGTTTAATTTTAATTTGCTTTATTATTAAATTTAGCACAGCAATTAAAATTTTGATATAAAATTTACCCTTTGAACTTTTAGATTATTGCGCTAGAAACTTTATTTTGAATTATTAATCTTGTAAAAATAAGCAAATCAACAAATTGTTATTGATTTTGTCAAAATAAAAAAATAACAAAATTTTTATTTTAGTATCTACAGTGAAATGCTATTAATTTACCATATTTTGGATATTTTCGTTAGGTTAAGAAAGATTAGAGTTTCGTAAGATTTTTGTGATAGCTTGTTAATCAAAAAAAAATATATAATTCCACAAGCTAATAAACGGAATTTGGAAATACCAAAAATTATTTTAGTATATCAAGTATTATCAAAGATGCGATTATTTAAAGTCAACTTGATAACCTCAATATATAATTACTAAATGTTTATTAGCAAATTAAGAAATTTAAACAAAATATATTTTAACTTTTAATTAATTTTAACTTATTTTAATATTTGTTGGTTGTACTAATTTAAAATCACCTCTCCTAGGATCGAGTTGCACAACAATTAAATTTCCAACGTTGGCAAGCAGCCCGTCATTATTTTGTCAGTTTTTCCAGTTTTATTAGGTCCCAGTCTACCGTTGCTAATTCTTCCTGAATTATTTTAAATTTTTTGTTACAATTGGACGTGACTTTTGGGTTTATTGATGTTAATCCTGTTGCTTTTGTCGATATTTTTTACTCTATCATTTTTCTTTAGTGTCCATTTTTAATCTGTTTGAATGCCGTTTAAATTTTATTTATTTCTAAATTATAAAATTGTTCATATTCTTCTTATAATATTTATTAGTTTCATCAGCAAGGCTACAAATCTAAAGATTTAAGGGGAGAAGTATCGTATTTCAACAAGAAGTATATGCACTACGCTAATTTTATTGGACATAAATTCAATCGCACAACTGTAGCGTTCAATTTTACCTTTTATCCCAAAATCGATTTGGAAGATAAAGTTGAGGTAAAGTTAGAACTAATCATTGTATTACTGACGTATGTGTATTTTGAGGTTAATTTCAGATTATAGTGCAAGCATTTAAACGTGCCAGTAACGAGTACCGACTCTTTCCAATGCGTTTTGAAATCAACATGTGCAAGACTTTTCAATCTAATGTAGCAGGCTTAAAAAATATACAACAGTATGGAAATTTTACTAGTTGTTTTTGGAAAAAGGTTGTAAAAAAATTATTTTTTTTAAATGTTTATTTATTTGTATTTATTAGGATACGCTATACTATGCTAACAACGTGTATATGGATGACAGCCATTTACCGCCTTTGATTCCATTTGGAGAATATAAAATCCAAAATGAATTAATGTTAGATGATATAAAGTTAGTAACTCTAAACGCATATGCCGAATTTTATTCTGCAAATAAACGCTATTGAATGGATAATTTTTAAATACTGCTGTGCGTAAATGTATAAACAAAACAATATCAAAAATAAATATTGTCATTTTGTTTTTCGCTGTGGTAATGAGTGGAATGGAGTGATTCCAAATTTATTGTAACGGACATATTAAATCATAAACCTTGCTAAAAGCTCCACCAATCAAAATTCCTGCTTACGTCTATTTGCAATGAAATTCATTATCATATCTAGTAACTTTTAGATGATGAAAAACCATAGCAATTATTGGAAGTTAAAGACGATGAGCACAGAATATTGAAACGTGAGTTAAAGTATGCCGGGTTGGAACCCAGCTGACGTATTTAATACGTTTTTTTTTGGTCATGTCATGTCGTCCAAAACACGTTAATTTGCAACTTTACTTCAAATTGCAAACTTTCTGGAAATTCCACCTCGGTCAAGTATTCTTGAAACTCAGCCCAATAGCATGGTATAAGAAGCATTGTTCAAAATTATTTATAACCACAGCGAAAACATATTTTTAGAAATCGAGCGTTCTGTATATCCAAGTCTCTAATAATCTATTGGGCACTCAGTAATACATTAGCATTGCTAGTATAGAAAAATTATAAGAAAAGCAAATGTTTATTTATTAGATACCAAATTGTATTATAATATATTTACAATATTATTTATAGTTAATCCCCAATATTTAGGTAGAAATTTACTTACTTTCATTTAGATCTAAGCTACGACTCCTCTGACAACGAAGTTGGATCATACAATTAAAATGCAATTTAAAAATTGCATACACTGCGCTATTGGTAGAATAATTCCGTTTTCGGCCATTTTGGGAATGCCGTATATGAAATACAGCTGCCGACATACCGGTCAAATAACGGAAATAACGGTTACCCGTTCAAAACCTCTTCTTTGCATTAGCTTATGCATTTTGGGTTGTTTAATGGCAGTTTGCATTTCATGTATAATTAACTTAAAAAGTTGCTTACGCAACGGTAATGCATTTATTAATGCTATGATATACACTTCAGATTTAATGTTACATATATGTGCTGTGGCGATTATGGTGGTATCAATACTTCAGGTGGATATTTTGGTCGATTTCCTTCGCAGATTACAAGATACAATAGAAAAATGGCAGGAGTATACTTCTCAGAATTTACTATCACGAGTCGATACCTTCAAAATAATAACTAGAGTAGCTACGGATTTGGGATTACTGGCTGGAATGATGAGTACAATTGCAATAATTCTCTTTTGTGTCGATAGCGACCCAAATTGGAGTTTACTTGAAAAACTTGGAAAGTTAATTTCTGCTTACGTTAACCTAATGTTTGCTATTATTTTGGACGTTTTCTCACATATGTAGTTAGCAGTTTTTATCAGCTATGAAACTCAGTTGCAAGCTGAGTTAACTGCAGTATTTTATGTTGATAAAAATTTGAGTGACTTTTTAATGTTATTTAGCCAATTACACATTAAGCTAAAAAAACTTATGATGCAGTTTAACCGCTTTGAAAATCCAACTTTCCTTGTTTGGTTAGTGGGATCTATAACACTTCTGATTTGCGATACCTTTCTGTTATTAATGTGCTTAGTAGATAGCAAATCAAATCCAGTTACAGTGAGAATAATTGTTGTTTTACTTCAACTGGGTCTTTTCATTATCTGCACGATTTATCTCATACTGGTGGCAACAAATATAAAAATGGTAGGTATATTGCCGTCATTTTTCAAAAATCACTTGTTTACCTTCCTTTATTATAATCAAGGTAAGTTCACGTTAATCTCATTTTTTGAGTCATTTATAAGCTACGTGTCTCTGATCGGTTCGTTAATTTATTGACAACTAAATATTGTCACAACCTCCAGGAGTAAGTCAGAATGCCGAACAACTACATCTGTCACGTCCTAAATAGTTAAATTAATTATTTCTACTTAATATACAAAACAATTTGCTGAACCAATCAGAGATACGTTACGAACAGATACACGCAGAACTGGTGTTTTATATGTGAGATATAATATTATTAATTCCTATTTACTTTAGAGAGACAACAGTTTGGAATTTTTGAACAAATATCCTGTAAGCACATATTTATCAGAAGAGGAAGCGGCTAAGGTATACCTAATAATTATTTTAATTTTATAATAGACTATAAAAGCAAAGGCCCAATTAAAATCAAAATTTAGATGTGTTGTTTTTAATATGTATTTACTTAATATTTCAGTTTGAAATACTTCGAAGTCTTTTTATAAAGCTCAAACCAACTCTCGAAGCATCACAAATAGTTGCAGTTGATGTCAAATTAATTGGAATTGTAAATTAATTTTATTTTCAAAGATTTAAAAAATTTAAATTGTGATAATTATTTTTAGATATTCGCAACAGTACTTGGTTATGTTGTTGTGGCATTGCAATTTCGATTTCTTATATGGAATGAAAAATAAAAAAGAAAACACACCTTATTTGCAACTCACGTCAGCTGATTCAAAATGTTGAAAGTCTGAAGTGCTGCTATCTCTTTTAGCAGTAGCAAGGCACTAAATTGTATAATGTGAAATCTTACACTACACAGCAGTGGTTTTCCTAGAATTAGTACAAGTTTAAATTCATTTCACGTTTTGGGTTATGCAACCCAACTTGCACTACTTGATGTGACACTGAATAAATTAATGTTGTGAATAAGTAAAAAGTAATTATACGATAACTGCATGTACTTATTAGTTAAATCTCATAAAATTATTAATCACTATGATCTCTTAAAATATTATAAAATTATAAATAATTGTTTATTCTAAAAAAGATATATTATTAATAAAACTGTTTAAAATTGTGTATGATTTAATACAAGTTTTAAAGGCACCGATGAAACGTAAAGGTAAATTTGTTTTCTCAGGTTAAAAAAAGCCATTATCTATTCAGCATTAGTTTTTTGTGGGTGACTGTGGAATCTTCCAACTAATCCGTTGCATTATGGATGATAAGATCCTGTCGATCTTGTTTTGTAGATTCCTGCGAGTTTCTTCAACTTTTATATAAGACTTTCCCATAACCTTTATAGTTCAGAAGGTCAGCCTCCATGAAAAATCAGAGATTCTGATCTTAACTCTTGTACCGACATGGTGAGAAAGATTATACCGTAATAGATAGACGAGTGGAAAATTGTTTTGGAGTTTCCAGGTGCAATTTCCGGTATAACTGATACATCATGTGACGTTCAATCCCATGAACGCTAGCAGTTACACCAGCCCGTGAGTTGCACCCCCAGCTCCATAATACGCCATACAGGTGAGGTAAAATCCTAATTGCCACAAAGAAGGTTGTACCTGTTATTTTTCACCAAAGTGCAATAGCATCTTCACGAAGATTTTGGACAGCTCTTATTGGCTGGAAAAAACCGAAAATCGTCGAGTAACCGCACTATCTCTTCATCGCTCACATTGAACAATGCAGTCACGTAGTAAATAGACATGACTTCTTCTAAATCAGGTATTGAGAACGGATCGCTGCCATTGCGTACGACAAACTGAGAAAATTGTCAAGAGCCACACTTTTATGCTTTATAGCACACGTACCGCTTACAGAATGCCAGTCATCGACCAATCACAAGCGACTTTGATTAAAATTTGCTATAAAAATTGTCATTTTTAAATTAAACTTTTGAAAAAACTAGTGCTGTTTCAATAGTAAGTTTCAATATCCATTTTAGGCGATTATGAAAAAAATTGGAAATTTTAAAATTAAACTTTGCTTTATTTCACTTTACGACACTGAAATACTGATCCTCTATGATAAAATAAACTGATTTTTATTATTTGTGTCATCACGTGGTTAAATTTGTAATAAAAATAAAGCGAAACAAATGTAAATTTAAATTTGAATTCAAATTTAAATTCTTCTTCTTCTTTTAGGCTAGGATTCTCCTGTTTGCCTTGACCTCGGACTGTCTTCTGTCGAAGAGGAAAACCAGCTTTGAGCCCATCGCTTAGGAGGTCGACCCGGAAGTCTTTTGCCTGGAGGTGGTCCGTCTCTGGATGCCCTTGTTATTTTTTCTTCGCCCATTCTGCTAACATGTTCATTCCATGCTCTTCTTCAGGTTTTCATCCACTTTACAACTTCTTGTACGTTAGTCCTGTCTTTAACGCTTTTATTTGTCTGCCTGTCTGACCATTTTATCCCAAGTAGTCTTCGTAATATTTTCATTTCTGTTGATCTTACTTTTTGTTTTGTTCTTTTCGTATCGGCTCTTGTCTCACCTGCGTAAGTTAGAACGGGTCTCACTATAGTCTTATACAACCTGACCTGAAATTCAAATTACTTTGCAATTTTGCCACCATGCGCCATGCTCCCGTCAACCCACCTAAATTTTAGTAGCGTTTGTAGCATCTGAAAGAAGCGGAGCTAAAGCGTTTGGAAGCGAGTGGGAGCTCCATTTCGAACGCAAAAGAAGTGTTTGGTGGCGCTTTGAAGCGAAAGTAGCTCTAAACCGAACGCGGGGGGAGTGTAGTTTTTTGTTTAATTAATACGTCGCAATAAAACATAAAATTCCGTAATAATACGTGGTGAGTGAAATGATTCAATAAGTTTTAACTTCGAAATTTAGAACGCATTTTTTCTAATTGCAGATAAATATACTCGAAGTCACGTAGAATAAATAAATTTAAACATTTTTTACCATTTCGATGTTTTCACGTGGTTGAAATCTGCGGATTCCAGCCGTCATCATATCTTCAAAATGGTAGATTAGCACGCCTCAAACTCGAACAACCAAGTAATTCTTCCAATTGCAAATTCACTATTTTAATCAATTCGGTACCAATTCTCAGTCTAATTACCATTGCTCGGTAAAATAATTAATAAAAAGACTTTTCAATTTATTCTATTAGCAATCAACTCGCAAATTTTTACTAATTTGCAACGCACAAATTATTTTACCTCTCTGGTACGGAGTTGAGCCAACGACTGCCCGCTCAGTTTTCCTAATTGTAAAACTTGTTTCTTTTCAGTTTTTGGATTTTTGTGCTCTATGGTGATTGGCTTTTTGGACCCGGCAATTTTAAATTTAGAGACGGTCGTTTGCCTTGCAGGTAACGCGATCAACTGCGAAAGCGAGGTACCGGGTTCAAATCCGGAGAAGGGCAACTTTCTTATGACGTCTCCGTGCTTCGGAAGGCACGTTAAGCCGGTGGTCCTCCTGGGTTAATGAATTGCCATCATTAACATAAAAACCAGGGTTACAGGCTCGTCTGTAGGCAAGTCTAGCAAACTACCTATCGGACGTTAAACAATTTATATGCTCATAGATCTAGCACTGCCGAGGAAACGAAGCAGTGGCTGGAAATAACAAGCCCTAGGCTTAGGCTGAATTCATTCAGTTGAAGAAGAAGAAGAAGAAGAAGAATTTTAAATTAACCAATCAACTCTACCTACACTTTCCAAAATGTTTATCACTCTTTCTATAACTTTATGCGCGCATTACTCACAGTGGTGTGTTATATCGGCACTTCAGATTAATTAATTAAATTTTCAAGGTAACAATTTACAAATAATTAAAAATAAAATTTAACGCCGTTTACTCTGACTGGTTTTATCATTTCAGGAAATGGACAGTCCCTTCCTGTTGAAAAATCCGTTTTTTTTCACCATCATCTCAGGTGCAAATTACTGAATTAAGACAATTGATCATTCGCTCAAGTAAAATATGGCTTTGAACGAAAGAAAAACGTTGTGAAATTTTGCTTGTGGAAATTTTCAATTTTGTACTTAGGATAGAACTCTTCAATATTTTATAAATAAATTATCAGAATAACTTTTTCTAATAGACTCATTTTCCCGTGCCTAAAAAGGAGTTAATCACTATATTATAATAATAAATTTATATCGATTAATAATTTTCCTTAATAAGATGTAAGCACTGCTTCAATAGACGATTCGAGTTTTGTTTTCTATTTTCTTTAATTAGTAGTTGGCGTTATCCAATTGAATTATTTATTAAAAGTTAGAAATTAATACAATAATATATTTTTTTTATATCAAAAATTTATTGCGCTGATGAGCTTTCTATCTTGCTTTCTGAAAAATTATTTTATCATTTTTTGGGTAGGTATCTTAAATTTATTGGATTTTTCTCCTCGACTAGACGAGGTTTACTTAATTGGGGAGAGGGGAGTTGTTAGCTTATTTAGTAAGAATACTATAATTCAACAATATTTAATAATTGGAAAGATTATGGCTGTTTCGTGATGCCGCCTCCTGACTTAGCGTTTATCTTCATGCAAGGGGCTCCACTCCGATGGAGTTTGGTGACTGAAATTCTTCGTTGTCGACTTAGCAGGAATTAAATTTCCATCTAACGTTGACACGTGTCATTAGCTAAAAAATAATAAAAAAAAATAAAAGGAAAGGTGGGAGATAAACAGGAAGCCCTACAGTAGCTCTGCAACTTTACTTTGAAGTACAGTAAGACAAATTTTCCTAAAGTGCTTTGGACCTGTGAAAGTTATGCTCCTGAGCGTTACATCGTTGTCGCATCGTACCTTGTCATCTTACACCGACTCTTTTATTTATCATTTTGTAAAAAATAAAAAAAAAGAGTAACCACCTGCGATAAGTGGATCTTCCCAAAAAAGCTATCTTGAGATTCAACCTTTGTAAAATATTAATCAATTTAGTCTAAAAGCATGGCGTTAGAAGTTACTACTGCATAAATAATTAGATTGTCCAAAATTATTTACTAACACAGTGAAAACATATTTTTACAAATTGAGCGTCCTGTAAAACCAGGTCTCCAATAATCTATTGGGCACTCAGAAATACATTAACATTGGTAGTATAGGAAACTGATAAAAAAAAATAAATGTTTATTTAAGATGCCAAATTGTATTTTAATGTACCTAGTATTTACAATATAATTACAATCAACATAAAATTCCATTATAAAACAGTAAGTGAAATGGTTCATTAAGCATTAACCTCGAAATTTAGCAAACACTTTTCCAATTGCAGATAAATAAGACCGATGTCATGTACAATAATTACATTTAAGCATTCATTACCGTTTTGATGTCTTCACGTGGTAGAAATCTGCAAAATTCAATCATCGTCATATCTTCACAAAATGGTAGATTATCACCCATCGACCTTGTTACCCCTCCTCGCTAGCTCACTTCTGTCGGTCGAGCAGATTTTTCGAATTTGAATTCAAAAAATCCTGAGAACTTTATCTCAGGGTGGTACTTACGTGAAACAAAATATACGCTTACCCCGCTTTTACATATATACACAATCCTGAAAAGAATTCGGCGCTCTTGAAATAAAAGATATTTGAGGTAAAGAAATATAATAAAGTTAAACAAAACGTCGCCACAAATACGGAACATAAATACAAATTTTCCTTAATTTTACCTAAATGATCAAGGAAGCTTCCGCAAGATTTAATTAAAATTACTTAATTTAAGCGTTATGTAGAACAACATCAATGATAGTAAACCATTTACTTTATCATTTTTATGGATTGATTTCCACTTCAATAATTTGTACAGATAAATACTTTTTACAGATAAAAATCATAAGTAATTGTACGATGGATTTTTAATGTAATTTTAATGGAAAATGGACCAAATAGTCGTTGAATAAGCCATACATCAAATCAATCGTTACAATTAGATACGTGCGGTTACATATAATTAAACTGAACAAAAACTAACCTTTGACCCGTTTAAACGTGGTAAGTCGTTGCACTCTAATTATTTTTCCTGAATTCAAATTCGGAAAAGCTGGTTTATCGATACACCTGTTGATTGCACACCGTCTTTCCAAATACATTTTTCCTGGTAGCCGTCGTTGATTATTTGATAATCCAAATCGCCTTCGTCCCATAGGTATACGCTATCTTCTTAATAATCCAAATTTTATCCATCCAGTAGGTATAAGTATTTATCGTAAATCAACAATTTGTCTATTCTTTTTCATTGAATTAGCATCGTCGGTAATGATCGAAAATATTAAATTTCTTGCCTTTATTCAAATTTGCCATGTTAGATAGATTCATTATGAAACACATTTTGTTCGATAGATCGGTAAAAAGTTTTAAGTTATTTCTTTAATTTTTGTTACACGAACAATTAATCAGGTATTTATTCGATTTTAGATACACGACACAATTACACATGTTGGTTATTTGAAGGCACAAAGGGAAGTTTTTAGTGACTTCTTTTTCGGTACACAGAAAAGTTTAAGTTATTTATTTTCAGCACGAGACAAAATGAACGCATCTTACTACTTTGACTGTCGAACCGAAAGTGAAGTCATTTCCAAGATGGCTCTTGAAATTTAACAGGGATTGTTACTTAAAGTTTCTTCAAAGATAATTTGGTTGCCTAGTTATAGGAGTTAAAATGAACCGATTTCTTATTTTTCTCGTCGAGGTACATGACGTAATTCTTCGTTTTGCTTGTTAGCAATTTTGAGGACAGATTCTTAGAACTAAAGCCTACGAATGGCAAGTTTCTCACGTAGATAAGTTCTAAAAATAACTCTATGGAGACGACTGTCTATAATATATACCAGGTTCGTTCGGATAATTCTTATGATTTAATCAAAATTTTAAGTGAATTTAAGGATTGTTCGACGTAGTCGTAACAACCTTCGAAAACCAGGTAATTCTTCGGGTCCGTTGACTTAGCCCCCCCAAGTTAAATTTTTTTCTCAAAAAGCTAGCTCCCGAATCCTTATAGATAGCACCAGCTAGCACCCAAGTATGAAAGCTAGCACCGTTATAGTTTTTTCACAAATCGCAACTGAATCCGGGGGGGGCCAAGTCAACGCTAGCCCCCCCAAGTTAATATTTTTTCTCAAAAAGCTAGCTCCCGAATCCTTATAGCTAGCACCAGCTAGCACCCAAATATAAAAGCTAGCACCGTTATAGTTTTTTCACAAATCGCAACTGAATCCGGGGGGGGCCAAGTCAACGCTAGCCCCCCCAAGTTAATATTTTTTTTCAAAAAGCTAGCTCCCGAATCCTTATAGCTAGCACCAGCTAGCACCCAAATATAAAAGCTAGCACCGTTATAGTTTTTCCGCAAACCGTAACTGAATCCGGGGGGGGCCAAGTCAACGCTAGCCCCCCCAAGTTAATATTTTTGCTCAAAAAGCTAGCTCCCAAATCCTTATAGCTGGCACCAGCTAGCACCCAAGTATGAAAGCTAGCACCGTTATAGTTTTTCCACAAATCGATATTGAAACCATTTCACAGTAGGGTATGTGGCTTCAAAAAGTGGCAATAAATGAAATTCTATTTTATCGGATTTATAAGTTAGATATATATTTTGGGGCTTTTAGTAGTATCTAAAAAATACTTTGCATAATTGTTTGCACATTTATTTACTTAAAAAATGAGTTTATTTAAAAAAAATTAATTTATCGGCAAAAAAAATAGGAAGAGCTTTAAAGCTTTCAAATTTGGAAAGTATGTACCTATTAAAACATCTAAAAAAGTAATAGCAAAGCTCAGGAGGAAAATAAAATATTTAAATCTCAATTATTATTATTATCCGCAAAAAAAAACTAAAGTTAGTAATCAAAATCAAATCTTCCGTTTTTCAGGTGCATGTCAGTGCTCCCCCTCCCTCACTTTCAAATTTTTAGATGAATTTGGTGTCAAATGTTAAAGCATTGTTTGAGCTTGAATGAGCTTTTATTATTTTTGTTTAATCTTTTTTTTTAGTTATTTTTATTTTATTGGCGTTATTGTTTGAAGTTATTGGCGAAAAACTACTGGGGGGAGGGGGGGAATTGTAGACATGTTTTTCCGTTTTTCTTCTTATTTTGAATTTATATGTGCAATTGATGTTAATCGATAAAGCTTCGTTTTTTTTCGACTAAACTCCGAGCAACATGCGTTAATTCGTAATGTTTTAAAAATTTATTATTTTGGCAAAACGGTAGTATTACCCAATTGCTTCACTATTTCCGACTAACAGATATTTGATGAGCCCCAAAACATTTTAGCAATTGCATCATAAATTTTTTTTTATTAGCAACAATAACAACGTTAAGCTGCTTCAAATCAATATTAGATTTTCACAGCATGATTTCTATTTCTATGCTTCACTATTTCCGACTAACAGATATTTGATGAGCCCCAAAACATTTTAGCCATTGGATCATAAATTTTTTTTTATTAGCAACAATAACAACGTTAAGCTGCTTCAAATCAATATTAGATTTTCACAGCATGATTTCTATTTCGGTAAATCTTAAGGTTGCGAAGTTATTGGCAAAAAACTACTGGGGGGAGGGGAGTTGTAGACATGTTTTTCCGCGTCTCTTCTCATTTTGAATGTATAAGTGCAATTGATATTAATCAATAGAGTTTTGCTTTAGCCTGAATGAGCTTCAATGAACAAGAGTTTAAGTAAATTTTTTACAAAGTTAAAGATAGTTGAAATTTTTGACTAAACTCCGAGCAACATGCGTTGAATTTTAAGTTTTTGTAAATCTCTTAAGTTGATAATCTACATACTTTGAATATACATAACTTCTCTAAATACGCAATATTTTATTTTTTACAAACATAAAATTTATTAAAATCGAATAATTTACCGTAATAGAAATCATGCCGAGAAAATCTAATATTGATTTAAAGCAGCTTAACGTTATTATTGTTGTTAATAAAAAAAAATTTATGATCCAATGGTTAAAATGTTTTAGGGCTCATCAAATATCTGTTAGTCGGAAATAGTAAATCAATTGGGTAATACTACCGTTTTGCCGAAATAATAAATTTTAAAAACATTACGAATTAACGCATGTTGCTCGGAGGTTAGTCAAAAATTTCAACTATTCATAGCTTTGCAAAAAATTAACTTAAACTTTTGCTCACTAAAGCTCATTTAGGCTCAAAGGAAGCTTTATCGATTGACATCAATTGCACATACAAATTCAATTTGAGTAGAAAAATTAAAAAACATATCTACTAAGTAGTTTCCTCTAGTTCTCCTAGAGCTCATCCACTAGTTTTTCTCAAATAACTTCGAGACCTTTGAAGCTCAATCGAAAATAATGAAAGCACATTCAAGCTCAAACAATGCTTTAACGTTTGACACCAAATTCATCCAAAAGTTCGATAGTGGGGTAGGGGGAGGGCACTGACATGCACCTGAAAAATGGAAGATTTAAATATGATTAGTAACTTTAGTTTTTCTTGCGGATAATAATGATAATTGGGATTTAAAAATTTCATTTTCTTGCTGAGCTTTGCTATATTCACGTTTTACTTGAAACGTAGGTATTTACACATACTTTCCAAATTTGAAAGCTTTAAAGCTCTTCCTATTTTTTTGCCGATAAATTAATTTTTTTTAAATAAACTCATTTTTTAAGTAAATAAATGTGCAAACAATTATGCAAAGTATTTTTTAGATACTACTAAAAGCCCCAAAATATATATCTAACTTATAAATCCGATAAAATAGAATTTCATTTATTGCCACTTTTTGAAGCCACATACCCTACTGTGAAATGGTTTCAATATCGATTTGTGGAAAAACTATAACGGTGCTAGCTTTCATACTTGGGTGCTAGCTGGTGCCAGCTATAAGGATTTGGGAGCTAGCTTTTTGAGCAAAAATATTAACTTGGGGGGGCTAGCGTTGACTTGGCCCCCCCCCGGATTCAGTTACGGTTTGCGGAAAAACTATAACGGTGCTAGCTTTTATATTTGGGTGCTAGCTGGTGCTAGCTATAAGGATTCGGGAGCTAGCTTTTTGAAAAAAAATATTAACTTGGGGGGGCTAGCGTTGACTTGGCCCCCCCCGGATTCAGTTGCGATTTGTGAAAAAACTATAACGGTGCTAGCTTTCATACTTGGGTGCTAGCTGGTGCTAGCTATAAGGATTCGGGAGCTAGCTTTTTGAGAAAAAATTTTAACTTGGGGGGGCTAAGTCAACGGACCCTAATTCTTCCAGCAAATAATTCACTATCCAAATCAATTCAATTACCATTGCTTGGCAAAATAATTAACAAAGCAATTCTTCAATTTAATTAATTCACAAACAGCTCGCAAATCTACGCTAATCCGCAATACACAAACTTTTGCCTCTTTAGTACGTAGTTGAGCCAACGACTCCTGCAACAGCGAACCAACAACTCCTTGCTCAGTTTTCCAAATTGTAAAATTTGATTCTTTTTCAGTTTTTGGATTTTGTGCTTTATGTTGATTGGCTTATTGAACCCGGCTATTTTAAAATTAACCAATTAACTCTCTCTACATTTTCAAAATGTTTATCACTCCATCTAGAACATTATTAGCGTACTATTCATCGCAGTCTGTTTTACCCGCACTTCAGATTAATAAATTTTCAAGGTAACAATTTTTAAATAATAAAAAAAAAAATTTAAGGTTGTTTACTTTAACTGGTTTAATTATTTCAGGAAATGGACAGTACCCTCTTGTTGAAAAATCCGTTTTCCATTTCACCATCATCTCAGGTGCAAATTACTGAATTAGACAATTTATCATTCGTTCAAGTAAAATATGGCTTTGAACAAGAAAGAAAAACGTTGTGAAATTTTGATTGTGGAATTCTTCAAATTTTGTATGTAGGATAAAACACTTCAATATATTGAAGTGATTACGGCGAGATACCTCCAAAAAGTGCACCAGCAGCTCGTTAAATGGGAACATTCCCATTTAATTAAATTTTCCAAAATAGTTGGTCCTCGCAGACAATTGCAAGTTTTGCAAACCAAACTGATTCTCCTCTCCAATTCTGGACAATTCCAAATTACCGACCAATAACTTTGGTCAAACGCCAAGCTTCATAAAATTCTGGTCCTCATAAGACCAAGACAATCTCACTAATTTATCACTCAATATTATCACCTTTTTTTGGCGGACAAAACTAACTCAAAAGAATGACTAAATGTCGACTCTCTCATTCGACCCTGATAGTCGGCTTGCTTCACCACTCTCGGTCGACTTGCTTTACGACCTTCGGTCGTCTGACTTTCTGGAAAATTTTCTCTTTCTTTCGTTAATTTTTGATAACGTTCGAACTTGCGTTGTTCGAATAATTTTATCGCGCGCTCACTTTTTAAATTTTTAATAGTTTGTAATTCAAAATAAATTTAGATTTTCAAAAATTTTAAATAAATATAAGTTTGTTGGTGTGTTTAAAGTTACAATAAACTCTTATTTGAGCGTCTCTTTGATAAATCGAAATAACATAAAAAAATGAAAGAAAAACAAAATTATCAATTTCGACTTAATTTCGTTAAATTGAAAATGGGAAAAGTGACTTTTTAAGGTCGTTTCATGACAATATAAACCCAGAGGCAAGAGGAATGTGGCCCGAAGCAGAAAAAGATAGGACGACCAAGAGTGACGTAACGGACAATAAGTCCAAAACGTGCAGATGATGATTTTGTAAAAATCAAAAAAAAAGAGAGAGTAACCGCCTGATGCGATAAGTGGATCCTCCTAAAAAGACAATCTAGATATTCAACCTCTATGAAATATTAATCAATTTATTCTAAAAGCATGGCGTTAAAAGTTACACTGCATTAATTAAATTGTTCAAAATTATTCACTGCCACAGTGAAAACATATTTTTACAAATCGAGCGTCTTGAATAGCCAAGTCTTCAATAATCTATTGGGCACTCAGAATTGCATTAACATTGGTAGTATAGGTAAATGATAAGGAACATAAATGTTTATTTATTAGATACCAAATCTACTTCTACTCTATACTATAAAAAGATAAGCCCAATATGTAACGTTTTTATGTAACGTTTTTATGTAACGTTTTTTTTGTAACATTTTTATGAAACCGAAATGCTTATACTATATAAGATATCTACTCTATGCTATAAAAAGATAAGCCCTATATGTAACGTTTTGATGTAACGTTTTTATGTAACGTTTTTTTGTAACATTTTTATGAAACCGAAATGCTTATACTATATAAGATATAAAATTATTTTTACTGTCTCAACCTTTATACCATGGTATAAACTGATCAACTGATCAACATCTCAGGCAATTTGATTTGTTTAGTACTTGAGACGTTGATCGGCCGCAGCCGTCGTTCCCATCAACAAATTACGAGCTTTTATCTTCTAAAACATCAGCAGAACGTGTCAAGGAACTCAGAGAAAGACAACAGCAGCAACAAGAACTATCAAAATCAAATCCGCCAGCAAAAAAATCAAAGGAACCTTTGAATGAATGCATAAAAAGCGAAAATCAGACAGCCCAGGTAACACACAATACTGCCCCAGTGTTGCCCCAATGTTGTCCCAATGTTGGGCCGTTGCTGCCGGTATTGGCCCAGTGTTGCCCCGGTGTTGCCCCAATGATGTGTGTTACCTGGGAGTAGCTCAAATTGCCAATAATTCTCAAATAATAATAATACCTCATGATGCCGGAAATATGACGCAAAAACGCCGATATTGCAGTGCAATATTTTGGAAAAATTAATTTTGTAAAAAGATAAGACAAAATATGCAACGTTTTGGAAGATTGTGATTGGTTCTTTCCCTTTAACCAATAGTAAAATTGCAGAACGTTTTCAAGAAATAAAAAAATACCTAATAGTAATCGATAACATTTATTTTAAATTTTCAAGCTGTATGACGTTATAATCCGTTCATCCGTTGAGATATATTAATCATCGGAAAAAAATGTTGTATGAAAAGAAGTTTTACAACTCAAAGGTATTTCGTTTATGTGCTATTAGGGCCGCGAAGCGGACCGGGGGTTGGGCTGCGACAGCGGCCAGGGGGGCAAAGCCCCCCCAGTTGTTTTATAATGTATTTACACTATTATATAAATAGTTAAACCCCAATTTCCTAGAATTAGTACAAGTTTAAATTAATTTCACGTTTTGGGTTATGCAACCCGACTTGCACTACCTGATGTTACACTGAATAAATTAATGTTTTTAATAACAAAAGTAATTATAGATAATATAATTGTTATAATTGTATAACCAAATATTTGTTTTACTTTAATTTGCACGATTTATTTTGCGAAGTAAATCACTCCTCGCATTTTCGATCTTCTAGATTTTCAAATGTCTTTTGGCTTTGTTAACTATATTCTTCCATACCACACTGTTTTGGCATTTCTTTCTACAATTTGTTACGTCCATCTCTTTGAAGTCGTTTATTGCCTCGTCTAGCCATCTATCGCTTATGCTTCCTCTACATCTCGTCTCACTAGGACTCCAGTTTATGATCTGTCTTAAAGTGTTGTTTGTTTCCTTCTTTGCTACATGACCTAGCCATCTGATCGTGAATGTTTTTACTGGTATGTCTTCGAGTATGTCCCTTCAAGTGTTGCACTTAATTATTGACAAATTTTATGTTTTTCTAACAACTTAAGATCGAATTATTATTAGAGAACCCCAAAAGCAAGTTTTGCAATTATAAATTTTTTGAATTAAGATTTTGGATTTACATTTTTTAATTCGCTGCTTAAATTATAAAAATAGAATATATAGACCAAAATTATATAATTTACTCAATCATATTTGTAACCAAATATACCTAAAACGCCCCTCGTATTATCAGAAACTCCACAATTGTTAATGTTTGATTTTAAATTTGTTTAAAACTTGGTTGAGTTAAGTGCCTCGAAGAAAATGCTGCTATTGTAAAAATGACCAAATTTAAAATTTCGATTATCTTATCCTGCCTTCTTATAAAAGTTTCGTCATATGGTGAATTTGGACCACAGTAAGTATAATATAACATCTAAAATCAAATTACAGTTACAGAAGTTACAGAATTGTAATTTTAGGCCTCGCTTAATATCATCATCGGGACATTTAATATTTAATTCAGCCGAAAACAAAGATATACATTTTGTTACAAAAGGAACGGGAAAAATTAAATTAAATGATGGGGACTTGAGTGATGCTGCTAGTTTGGTAAGTAATAACTTCTTCTCAAATAAAGAAAAATATTAAAATTTCTTTTTAAAAACATTAAAAAATCAAACCGTTGACCATAAAGCGTTACAAACAGAAGGATAGACACACAGAAAACTCTAACATTCTTAAGTATATTTAAATAATCATTGCAGGCAAGAAACGCAACAGAAACGCTTAACAAAATTAATAGCGAATATTACGATACCGTGGTTCAAGTTCAACTCCTCAAGCGTTCCCTAGAAGGAAACCGAGGTGTTTTAATGCGAATAACTAACCTCGAAAATGGATACCATAATTCAAATGGTTCTACTGTAAGTTTCTAAAACTAAAAAATTCTATTTTAAAGTAGTACCATTTTTAAACAGGACCAACAACCCGAATATGTCTCTTCGGTCTTGAATAGAAGAATACGCACATTGGAAAGGAAAGTAAATCGATTGATGGCTTTGTTAAGAAAAAATGAATGTAACGAAAACCCGTGTCAAAATGGTGGAACTTGTCAAGATATGTTTAATGGTTATTTGTGCCATTGTCCTACCGAATGGGAAGGAGCAAATTGCAATCGAGATGTTAACGAGTGCTCCAGATTTTCTGGGACCGATTTGGGCTGCCAAAATGGTGCTACTTGCGTTAACAAACCAGGAACATATGAGTTAATTGTGGAACAGGAATTAATTTCCTTCTGGTACAAATTTTGATTTTTTAGGTGTACTTGCACATCAGGTTGGTTTGGAATTCATTGCACACAGCAAAGCGCCAGCTGCAGTACTGGCTCAGCTGAAGAGTTATGTGGCCACGGATATTGCATTCCGCAAGGTCTCAGTTACACTTGTATATGCCATCAGGTAACAAGTGAGATAATAAACAAAATTTTTTTTTGGTAACAATTTTTAAGGGATGGACGAAAGAAGGTACTAATCCTGCGTGTCTCAAAGATGTAGACGAATGTGCTTTAACAACTCGACCGGCGTGTTCTGTTGATCCTCCTGTAAGTTGTATCAATGTACCCGGATCCTTTTATTGTGGAGACTGCCCTGCAGGTAACACTAAT
The DNA here is from genome assembly GCA_905340355.1 of Rhagonycha fulva. Classification (NCBI taxonomy): domain Eukaryota; kingdom Metazoa; phylum Arthropoda; class Insecta; order Coleoptera; family Cantharidae; genus Rhagonycha; species Rhagonycha fulva. The sequence continues at coordinate 117,876,430 of HG996554.1, forward strand.
CTTGCACATCAAAGGCTTCATAGCATCATATTCATTTTTCATATTTTAGGCTATTCAGGAATTGGGCACTGCACTGATATCAACGAATGTGAGGTGTTTAATGGAGGCTGCAGTGTAAATCCCATGGTTCTGTGTATCAACACTCGCGTAATTATTTGGCAAATCTAATTCTAGTTTCTAAATTTTTCCCAATTTAAGGGTTCTCGGGTATGCGGATCTTGTCCACCTGGATATGTGGGTGATGGAACAACGTGCACCTTTCAAGGTTTATGCAGTGTAAATAACGGAGGGTGCAGTCCGTTTGCCCAATGTCAAGACAATCCAAGTATGACAAAACCGATAGCCAAAATGTTTTAAACTATCAATTTCACTTTTAAAGGAATCAGCACGACTTACGTGGAATGCACTTGCTCACCTGGATTATTTGGAAATGGCATAGGTCCGTCTGGATGCATCCGATCACAAAATGGAAATCCGTGTGACGTTAATCCTTGTGTACATGGAACTTGCGAAGCAAAAGTCTTTGGTGCCTACGTTTGTCACTGTAATCAACGATTTACTGGTAAAAAAGATTGGGTTTGTGTGATAAAATTTTATCCAAAAAATTTTAGGGACAAATTGTGACATTCGCAAAGACTTTTGTCAACCTAATCCATGCCAAAATGGTGGAAGTTGCAGTGACATTTCAGGTTTGTCGTATATCTGCATTTGTGCTAATGGATACACAGGATCCAACTGCGAAACGGAGAGACAAGGTTTTGGGTAATTTTGATAAATAATGTTATATTAATTTTAAATGTTCTAGCTTGTGGAGGTCACTTGAGAGAACTTACTGGTGTATTAAAATATCCTTCCACATCCAGTATAGTTAACAGTGGTCGGACCAACTGCGTTTGGATCATACAAACCAATAATACAAAAGTTTTAAATATCACTTTTACTGAATTCCATTTGGAAGATTCTCCAAATTGTCGAACTGCTTGGGTCGAAGTAAGTCTTCAGGTTCATAGAAAGAGATAACACATATATTACATATTGTGATCTAAGAGAACAAAAAAATAAGAAAAAAAAACAATTTGTAGTGTAAAATTTTATGATTTTGGATTTTCCAGATATTCACATCATCAAAACCCATCAGATTTTAATTCCAATTTAAATCCAATTTTTGTTAAGATTCACGATGGTCGAAATTCTGCTGCCAACTCAGTGGGTCGTTTCTGCGGAAATAATTTTCCAAATGGTGGAACGTTGACATCAACTCACAATGCATTCTATATTTGGATTCGAGCACAGTCTGCAACATCGCACGCCGGTTTTTCTCTAAACTGGACGACAGTCGATCCAGGTAATTAGGCAACAATTTTTGAACAACCTTAAAAAGAAAATTTTTGATAGTGTGCGGAGGAAATATACAATTCGAATCACATGGGATTTTGACTTCTCCTGGATTTCCCGGAAAATATCCCGTAAATCGGTAGGTTTCCGCTGGTTCCTTTTTAAATTCATTTGTACTGTAATATTTGAAATAATTTCAGTGACTGCTACTGGTATTTAACTGCACCTTACGGAAAAAGATTACAGTTGCACTTTTTCACACTGGAAATTGGAAGCAGTTCCAATTGCACTTCAGATTTCGTCAAGGTTTTGTTTTAATCAATTTTTACCAGAGAAACTCTCGAGATAACCCAGTTTTTCTAGGTTTACGAAGGTGAAACAACAAATCAGATATTAGCTCAATTCTGCAACACGTCACAGCCTGAACCTCTCGTGTCCTCTAGTCCAAACGCTGTCATATACTTCCATTCGGATAGTACAGAAACTTTCTCTGGATTCCAAATTGCCTACTCTGCCGTTGAAGGCATTCCGGGATGCGGTGGGCTATACACAGGAAATACTGGAAGTTTATCTTCTCCGATTATAAATGGCGAATATCTTCCAAATTTAAATTGCGAATACAAAATTTCGACTGTGGAAAAGTCGAGGATCAAGATTACTTTTGAAAGTTTCGACGTAGAAGGCGAATCCAGTTGTTACTACGATTCCGTTCAGGTAGAATTTGTGACGATTGGAATTTAAAGTAAAGATTGATTTGTAGATTTACGAAGGTACTACGACTCAATCACCACTTGTGGGTCGATATTGTGGGAAAAATTTACCTGGATCTTACACTTCAATAGGAAATCATATATTGGTAGTTTTTGAAACCGATTGGGGCGATAGCGGAGCTGGTTTTCGCTTAAGATACGAAACAAGTAAATAATAAATTATCCTGAAATAAAATTGTAAACTTCACTCTTGTTTGTAGTTTGTGGTAGAATTTATTCGGAACCATCGGGAGTTATCACATCTCCTGGTTATCCGGAATGGTATAAAGAAGATCAAATTTGTATTTACGAGATTGTGCAACCGTTGGGAAAATCGATCGCTTTGGAGTTTTCCGTATTTGAAATGGAATCGAGTTATTTTGCCGAATGCATGTTTGATTTTGTCGAGGTCTCGTAAAATTCCCTACGGCTTAATATTTTACAATATTGTCACTGTTTCCTTTAGATACACGACGGAGAAGGTGAAAATTCGACCCTTGTAGGGAAATATTGTGATCAAATACCTCCAATAATTCAATCAACGTATAATATTTTGTGGATCAAATTTGAGAGCGACTCCTCTAATGGGCGAAGGGGATTCATGGCAAATTATACAACAACAGATATGGGTAGGTTTAATTTATGTAATTACCATTGTAAAATACATTTTTACAAAATTATGTTATTACCATACAAGAAAGTATTCCAGCCCCACATTGGGCGCCATAAAAGGTAAAAAGCACAACGGATTAAATCCTCATCTCAATTCTTATCTTTCATTTGTTCCAAAGAAAAACTTAAATACATCTAAAACTTTAATATCGTTATATTTTACAGGCTGTGGAGGAATACTGAGAAATAAAACTGGAACGATTGAATCGCCACGAGAAGAAGGTTACTATCCTGTAAATTCAAATTGCACGTGGATTATTGTTGCTCCCCTTGGTTACATCATCGAGTTATCGTGGTCGTCGTTTGAACTAGAATCGGAATCCTCGTGCTATTATGACTACGTACAAATATATGGAAACTACAGCAACAACGAGAAAGTTGCTAAATATTGCGGGTCCACTTTGCCTCCTACGCTCTCAAGCACATCAAATATTCTAATGATTAAGTTTATCACCGATATATCAAATAACTACGGTGGATTTGTAGCAAACTATGTCTTTGCCGATGAACGGACTGGTAATCCAAAAACGACAATTAAGTTGTAGAAGGTGGAGTATAAAAAACTAATTTTAGTTTGTGGTGGAAGATTTTACGGTGGCTCTGGAATCATCAAGAGTCCATCTTTTCCATCGGAGTATCCAGAGGATCGAGATTGTACGTGGTATATTGGTACTGGCACGGGTCAACAAATAATGCTTCGAGTTTTGAATTTCACTTTGGAAAATTCCACTGATTGTAGATTTGATTATTTAGAAATAAGGCAAGTAGAAAAAAAGATAATAAAGGGATTTAAGTGGCTTTTATCTTAATTTTTAGAAATGGAGCTTCGGGATCTTCCCCGTTGATAGGAAAATATTGTGGAAACAAAATTCCAAAAGAAATCCCATCGCATACTAATTATTTGTACTTATTTTTTAAATCGGATATATCCAGATCGGAATCAGGATTTCGGATTAGTTGGGATTCTGCAGCGACTGGTAAAAGTTTTAAAAGCAGCAAAGAACGAGTAAATTTTTATTTTTATTCAAGGTTGTGGGGGAGTTTTGACCGCCCCGGTTGGAACTCTTATATCACCTAATTACCCGGAAACATATAGCGCAAATACACAGTGCAAATGGAGGATTGCGACTAATGCAGGTTCCCGCATCCAATTAAATATGACAGATATAAACCTAGAAACCAACTGGGTGTGCTCTATTGATTACGTGGAGGTAACGGTTGGAATCCTCCCAAGCTTGTTAAAGTTAAAAGTAAAATTTTAGATTTTTGATGGGCCTAACGAACAATCACCTTCCTTGGGAAAATTTTGCAATGAAGATGAGCCTAAACCAAACCTAACATCTTCTTCAAACCATTTGACTATAAAATTTAACTCTGATTCTAGCATACAAGGGAGAGGATTTTCATTGGATTACACCACAGGTAAATTAGCTTTCAATACGATTTCGGTTAATTAAATTTTGTTTCAGTTTGCCAAAATGTCATCGAAGGTTTTAGAGGTGTTATCGAAAGCCCAAACTATCCCAATAATCCAGGAGAGCAAGATTGCGATTGGAAAATTAAAGTTCCAATGGGCAACAAAATAAATCTAACGTTTACAAGTTTTGACATCACAAATACAGACAATCCTTCGGAAGATACTTGTTCATCTGATTATTTGAAAGTATTATATAGAAGTGTATGATATGATATCGGGATCATTTAATTTATATTTTAGATAAAATATAGTCGTACAGAACATGGCAATATGATTTCCTTCGGAACTTACTGCAATTCCAAACGACCATTGCTTTTAACAGTAAATGCCAATATCGCTGAAATTTTGTACAAAAGTAGTGAATATCAGGAAGGGTCCGGGTTTCGCTTTGAATGGCAAATTGAAGGTATTTAAAGTTTTTGTTAAAGCTTTGTTTAAAACGCCAATAAAAATTTTAGGATGTGGTGGATTGTTAACACGTCCAAATGGAATTATCAAAACTCCTAATTATCCAAATGGATACCCAGAGAGTACCAGCTGCGATTGGATAATCCGAAGTGACTACGGTTTAAGCATTGAGATTACTTTCACAGACTTCGATATAGAAAAATTATACGATTGTAATTTTGATTACGTGATGGTAACATCTCCTTTTTTCTTCATTAGTGTGGATTTATATTTCCTAATATTTCCAGATCACAAACGGTCCGAACGAATCGTATCCATTACTTTCAAAACTGTGTAGCAAAAGTGAGAAACCAGTAGTGGTCACAAGTTCAGGAAACGAAGTGTTTGTAAGATTTAAAAGTAATAATTCATACAGAGGAAAGGGATTCATAGCCAATTACACATCTCTACCCACCAGTAAACAAGTAAAAATCTAACCCTACTTTCTCACAATTCTATTACCATTTTAGAATGTGGCGGTAAGTTAAGGGGCTTTTCCGGATCCTTTACTTCACCCAATTATCCCAAAAACTACAACAGAAACGATCGTTGTGAGTGGTTCATAGAAGTGGATGAGGGGCACGTGATCGATTTAGTATTTGATGATTATGATATATCTGGCGGGTGTTCGGATAATTACATTGCGGTAATAGGAACTTATTTTAAAATTCTAGATTTACCGTTAAGTTTTAGGTTTATAATGGACCTTCATCAGATTCCTTAAAGGCGGACAAGCTTTGCAGCTCTGCTCAAAACACGACCATAAAATCATCTTCTAATTCTGTTCTTGTTATTATGTCGACACGTGACTATTATACTTCAAAGGGTTTTTCTGCAACATACTATACCGTAAGTTAAATACTGTGTTAATGACGCGCATAAATGGATTATAGAGATACTCCACACTTCTCATACGAATAAATCGGAACAAAATTATTTTAAATCGATTTTTCAAAATTGGTTAAACAGTTACTATGCATTTTTTAGGCTTGTGGAGGTTTTATTACAGCCAATGACACAGGAATCATTCGTTCCACAAACACTTTATACAATAAAAGAGAAATGAGTAACTGCTCCTGGTATATTGTCGCATCCGATCCTTGTAAGGAGCTTTTTAAATTTAAAATACTTTTACTTTGAGTTCGGGTTTCAATTTTAGCGCTACATATATGGCTAACAATTTCTCACATTCACATGATAGGACATGACGGAAGAATAGATGTATACAACGGTGACAGCAAAGAAGCTCCACTGGCTTTAACAATAACCAAGGATAAATTACCACCACCCTTTACGAGTGCAGGGAACGCTCTGCATATTCAATTGAGCGGTAGTTCAATAGATTTTATAGCCACGTATTCGGTTTTAGACACACGTAACAAAATTACTATGCTTACCATAACCAATTTCAGTGAAAAATTTTAGTTTGTGGTGGAGAATTATCAAAGGCCAACGGCTACTTTGCAACACCAAGCTATCCAAACCCGTATCCCATGGATATTCAATGCGAATGGACAATTAAAGTTGCACCCGGTAACCAAATATCTCTGTCATTCAGCAACTTTGAGTTAGTTTCTTCGGAAAATTGCCACATGGATTATCTAGAAATTAGGGAAAACAATGGTACCGGAAAATTATTGGGCACATTTTGTGATTTGATGCCTACCAACATCACACAAGTAGGAAGTTTATGGTTACTATTTCAGAGTTCCAAAATTCCGGGTGATGACTCGGGAGCTACAGCCAAAGGATTTTTAGCCGAATACGGATTGGGTAAAGAATTCTTTCTTCTCTTGCATTAATTTCAAATAAATTTGTTTTAGTTCATGCTATTGAATTGGTTGGAGCACAAGGACAAATAGCATCACCTCTATATCCAGATATTTATTTAACCGCATCTAAAACTTTTACGTGGTTAGTGACAGTTAAGTTTGGAAAAATAATATCTCTGACGTTTAAAGACTTTAACATGGAAATGGAATACGAATCGGCATGTTATTTTACCTATTTAGAAGTAGGCACTCAAAAAAATACGTTTTGGTTCTTTAATTTTGATATCACATTTTTAGATTTATGATGGTTCTGATGATGAAGCTCCAAAATTAGCAGAACTGTGTGGTGTAGCTGTTCCTGATCCAATTACAACTTCATCTAACATTGTTTATATAAGAATATCTTACCAATCAATTCGTCAAGGCGCTAAATTTTTACTAGAGTGGTCCGAAATAGATTACGATTCCAAAGGTCCAGTTGTTCCAAAACTAGAAGGTTTGTTTAAACTTTAAAACCTTAGTTGACTTATGGACTTCAAATCAATTGTGTTTAATTATTTTATTTCCTGAAAATTATGCTAGACGAAACTGAACAGGTTAAATGTCTTTCTTTTTTGAAGATTTTTTGTATTACGTAGGTTGCGGTTCCAATGGAACGATCACGATATTCAATTTGACTAGTTACAATCTTACTTCACCTGGTTATCCACATGGTTATGCAGAAAATTTAAATTGTGAATGGATATTTTCTACTACGCCCGGATTTCATTTTACCCTAACTTTTGCAAAAATTGATTTGGAAAACATAATAGAAGAATGCATAATGGATAACGTACAAATTTATACCGGAATTGATGGAACTGAGAATTGGGATTTGGTTAAAACTGTTTGTTCTCCAAATAGGACACTTTATAGGACTGAAATTGCAACTAGCAATTTAATGAAAGTTGTTTTTCACACTGATAGTTACAGTAATGGCACCGGATTTAACGCCTTGATTAGAAGAGGTGAGGAATAAAAAAAGTTTAAGAAGGAAACCTGTAATTTGTTGTTGTAGGTTGCGGTGGTTCCTTGAATGGATTAGCAAACGGTGTCATACGAGCAAATGCATCTGATTACCGTTATCATCCTCATCCATCTGTGAGTCCTTATTAAACCGTACTTCAAAGTATAGTAATTTTTGTTTTAGTGCCAGTGGAACGTAACCGTACGTCCAGGAAAAACAATAAAAGTCAAATTTGAAACTTTGAATGTATCAAATGAAATTAAAGATTCTCCATGCCACAATTATATTCTGGTAAAATTTACTAAACCATGTCGAATTATTGTAAAACTCCACAAATTACTTTTTAGCTTAAAAATGGACTTTATGCACATTCCCCAAATTTGGGCATCGGAAAATATTGCAATAACACTATTCCCGAACCTTTAGTGACTACTGGAAATTATTTATATGTTTTGTATGTTGGAAACAGCTTAACCGTACGTTTTGAGCAAAATTTAGCTAACAAACTGTAGCAATAATTTCATTTTAGAACTTCAGCTTAACATTTGAAGAAGTATCTCAAGATTGTGGCGAAACTATAACCTTATCTGAATTCCACAATACGACCCATATAACTTCTCCAAACTATCCCAACATTCCACCTCCATTTTCTGAATGCATTTGGATTATTGTTGCTCCACCTGGAGAATCGTTGAGGTTGGATTTCGAAGACAGATTTGATGTTACAACTTCCAAAAAGTAGTTTAATTCGCTTTATGGGATTTAGCCTAATTTAAGTGCTTTTAGTTGCCTGCAAGCTGGAGTCGAAGTTCGAGATGGTGGTTCCATATATTCCACAATTTTGCAAACTTACTGTGCTTCTTTGCCAAACTCGACATTTTCAACTGATAACATGATGACGATAAGGTTCTACACGAACGTTGGAGATCCCAAAAATGGTTTCAAAGCTTCAATTACTATTGGTAAGAAACCTGAATTTCAATGGCAAAGCTTGATTAATAGCTATCTCGTTTTTAGCTTCATGTGGTGGAACAATTCGGTCAAATTATGCTGAACTGCATTCTCCTTACTTTAATATACAATCCAAGTTTCCTAAAAACTCTGACTGCGGATGGAATCTTATAGGACCTCCAAATCATTATTTAATTATCATTTTTAATGCTTTTGATTTAGGTTATTACTGTGACGGTGATTACGTGTCCATTCAAGAAATTTTTAACCTCAATAAAACAAGTAAGGTAAGTCACCATGAAGTCTTAGTTACAAAAAATTTTTTTTTTAGTGAATGATGTTGGAATGTATTGCGGTAGTACTCCCCCTAAAGAAATTAGGATAGCAAGCAACGAAGCGTTCGTCCGTTTTGTTTCCGGAAATGATTTGACAGAAGCTAAAGGATTTAGCTTAACTTTTAATGCCAGTCAGGACGGTAAGCTCTGTAACTGTAAATGCAAAATTTGTTTTAAACCAATTACTATAGAATGCGGCGGTAAATTAAATATGGAATCTGGATACATACAATCGCCTGGTTATCCAGAATTCATGGTTAACCGTAGAGAATGTGAATGGAGTATTGAAGTTCCTGACGGACGCAGAGTAACTTTAGAATTATTAGATTTAGACATGGTGAACGACTACGGAGATGGATTGTATATTGCCAATGATGCATCATACAATTCATTTTTAGCTTCTCTGCCGGATGATAACCACACTACTGTTGTAAAATCTAGCGGCAACACAATGCAACTTTGGTTTTGGTCATCACATACTACGTCTCATAGAGGTTTTCGGGCACGCTTTACGTCCGATGAACCATCAAGTAACACTAACCACAATTTACACTTATCATAGTTTTTTTTACAAAAAATTTTAGTATGTCAAGGCAATTTTAATCAGAGCAGTGGAATCATCAATAGTATAAACGAAACAGATTATATATGTTATTGGAAGCATTTCCGAGATATCAACCAAAATGTAACTTTGTCTGTAGTCATCTCTTTAAGTTACCAAATCCAATCATGTAATTCACTTGCCGATACTTTGATGATCAGTGCTGGTTTGTACATTTCTATCTGAAAAACTTTTTCAATTTTTATTTTAATTTTTAGACGATCAAAAAGATGTCATAGCTAGATTTTGCGAAACTCTTCCACATCCAGTAACCGTAAGATCTCCATATGTATTAACACAAATCACGGTAAGTGCTCTAAAGGTAAAGTTAAATAATGTCCTAACATGTCGATACTCAGGTAACCAAAACAAATTTTGAGGGTCCTCTACACTATTCCATAAATTTTACTACTAATCCATGTGGAGGTATAATCCAAAATGAAGAGGGCGACGTCACATCACCAGGTTTTCCAAATAAATACTCTGGAACAATTGAATGCGCTTGGTTGATAAAATTACCAAGCGATCAAAGAATTAAAGTGAACTTTACGACAGTTAATTTGGACGATAATTGTGATTACAATTATATTTCTATTTATAACGGAGAATTTAGAACAAAACCAAAAATTGGTCAGTATTGCCAAAATACTAAACCGGGCGTAATTTCTTCTCAATCTAATATGTTGCTCATCGAATACCACGCGGATGAAAAAAGTAGCGGTACTGGATTTAAGCTTCACTATGAGCCGATTATGGGTGGTACGTATAACATATAAAACAAATTCGTATTAAATTTGATTACAAAATTTCCATTTTGGACTTGAAATGCTGCCCATTACATATAACTGAAGTTTTAACGTGAAGTATAGGTTAAACCCAAAATCGTGATAAACTAATAAGATAATATGATCAACATTTTTGACTGCTTTGTTATGTGGTTCTCTAGGCTAAAACTTCACGTTAGAGCTGATTTATTATCATATACTTAATTTTTTCCATTTTAAAGGATGCAGTGGATTATTCCACGACGAATCCCGAGTAATCGAAACTCCAAATTATCCATTAAACTATCCAAATAATAGCGAATGCAATTGGGAAGTAATGGTTGGTGAAGGTTACCACTTAGATTTTGAGTTTATAGACAGATTTTACATCGAAGATTCTGAAAATTGTAAAAACGACTTTGTTGAGGTTATTTCGCTTCAAAATTTTAAAAATTTCATCATTTCTTTTGAAATTTTTTAGTTATGGGATTATGTTGATGATGAATATAAATTAGGTGGAAAGTTTTGTGGTCGAAATGTCCCCCAGAAGTACAATTCTACATCAAATAGAATGAAAATCTTATTCAGGAGTAACGAAAATATTAGAGCATCCGGATTTAAGGTTTTAAATGTTTGAATATTTAGTGTAGAGCGGATTTGCCTTATTTTGCAGCAGCTTTTGCTTTTTGTAAATTCACAAAAAATGCTGTCAAATAAGAAACCAGCCAAAGGTGACCATTTTATGTATGTATATTTTAACTTTGGCAGGCTAAATGGACCGTTGCTTGCGGTGGCAATTTTGAAGCTAAGCGAAAACCTTGGTATATCGTAAGTCCAGGTTATCCTAACGCATACAGCAATGATTTAGTATGCTCTTACAATATAACATCTCCAGGAAATTACATTAACGTAGTATTTGAAGATTTCAGCTTAGAACTTGGTAATTTTTAAATATGTTTTTAAATACTTGGTTGCAAAATAGAACATTTTAGATCCCCATTGTGCATATGACAATGTAACTATAACAAGATCTAACTACAACCAGGATGTGTATGCTTATGACTATGTATATGCACCATCATTTAGTTCGGAACGACCTTACTGTGGTCAAAATAAACCTGCGCCTTTACACGTACGAGAAGGCGTAACAATCAAATTTGCAACGGATGTTTGGGTAGTAAGAAGAGGCTTTAAATTTTCGTACAGTATCGAAAGTAAATAATAACATAAGAATTTAAAACAAAAATTTTCATTTAATCATTTCCAGCTTGTGGAGGTTTAATCACAGAACCTTCCAAAATAGCATCCCCAATCAGCGAAATTAATGGAGTTCGAGGTTACTCCAATTATTTAAAATGCTTTTGGAACATAACAGCACCAGAAAGCAAAAATGTAGTGGTCAGGTAAAGTCCCTTATTTTGGTTTGCCAAGCAAACCCAAAAACAATACTTTGCATTTTAGATTTACTCAAATCAATTTGGAGTACAACGACAACTGTGTTCTCGATTTCGTCGGCGTTTATGATGGAACCTCGTTTAATGAGAACACAAGGTTAGCTAAGTTATGTGGAAACTTTTCATCCAATCTACCAGTTTTCACATCCAAATCAAATTCGATGATCTTGTATATGTCAACAGACCATTCCATTTCTTACGATGGATTCGAAGCTGAAGTTTACTTCACTTACGGTTAGTAATTGTACCTTTTCGCAAAGAATACTCTAACCAAAACTTTAGGGCCGACAGTTGGTTGTGGTGGAACAATTATAGTTAACAACAGCGCAACAATTAAAGGACCTGTAGGATTGTCACATTTAGACTGCCATTGGGAAATAATAACAGAGAAGGATTACACTTTACAATTCCATTTTGACGAACTTTCGTTGGTTCCTTGTACCGAAAATAGAACCACCACATTTGGAAAACAAACCTGTAACTGCCGTACACTTGAAGTAGGTACATGTAATTTATTTAAAATTTTGACCTCACGTTGTTCCCAATTTTTAGATTCGAGACGGAGGAGCTTCAGTATCAGAATTAATAACTCGCTTATGCGACAATAACCTTCCACCCGATGTCACCACATCCAGTCACTCCGCTTGGATGCGGCTCAAAACGTATGAACTATCAACAACGAAACACTTTAAAGTTACCGTCCAAAAAATTCCAAGTAAGAAGAATGCTCAAGTTATACCACGATATTGTAACATGATCTTTTAGCTCTATGTGGACCATCTTCATTAAATGTAACCAAGGAAACACAAATTTTAACTTCTCCATTTTATCCACACCCATACCCCGATAATATCAAATGCAATTGGATATTAAGATCGGAAGGCTACTCAGATTCGTTTGATCTTCATTTCACCGACTTTGATTTAGTTAATGTTACCGATCAAGAATTTTTGAGAGAAACTTGCACGGGTGACAGACTCGAAATTTCGGATCAGGTTTGAATTTTATATTTTATGCGCATTTTGTGTATGTTAGAGTTTGTAGAACAAAAAGATGATTTCGGAAGGTTTGGGCATGGCCACTGTTTTTGCTAGTTCCATACAACCTGAAGTGTACACTGTAAGTAAAAATTTCAAAATATGAAAGTTTCAGTAGCATTCGCTTTTTTTAAAGATGTCACAGGTTCCTGTTGGTATCCATCCATATTGTGGTAGACATACAACGGCTTTTGATTACTACAGTGGTCAAAATAATGCGATTGTTTCGTTTTACAGTGGCACTGGTAGATCTCATGGAAAAGGATTTAGATTGGAATATCGACTTGCAGGTTAGTAAAATTTAATTATCTGCCATTTTTGGAATTATTTTCATTGATTTTGCACTTGACCAAACTTGGCAAACCACATCAATAAATCACCACTAAAATTTTTAAACTTTTCAGGGTGCAATAGAAATTATACATATGTGCAAGGTCGAATAAAAAATACAAATTTTATAGGCAACTGTGACATTTTAATTAATGTTCCTGGAAATACTACAATTACCTTGTATTTTATGAACTTTTTAATGTATGATATGCCTGAATGTTCAAATAATGGTATGCAGGTAAAGTTTCTTTGCATTTCACAAAAATAACCAGACATTAATTTAATTTAAATTGTAGATATACGACGGTGATTCCAAAAGTGATACCCTACTGGCAACACTTTGTGGGTACGAAACGCCAAATTCCATTTATTCAAAAAGTAATAAATTATTTATTCATATATACAATAACGCTGATTTGTCTTCTACTACTTATGACATTTTATACACATCGACGAACGAAGGTGAGATTTTGTAGGTCCACTTTTGTCATCACTTACATTCACCCATAATTATCATCATAAAACTAAAATTTAGAAATTCTTTATCGACATTAGTCCTCCAGTGCCTCGCTAATCTTTGATTAGCTTGTTAATTGTTCAATATAAAATAATATACCCAAACTAATATGTTAAATTAAATTGTTTTACTTACAGGCAGAGGTTGTGGTGGGATTTTTTATAACTATGTAGGCCGCTTCACAAGTCCGTTATATCCAGCTATTTATAGAGAAACTAAAACTTGCACTTGGGATATCATAGTTCCTCAAGGAATGCACGTTTTGCTTAAATTCTCAGGTGGGGTTAAAATTTCAGCAATTCATTCTACAATTTGACCAAATATTTTTGTTTTAGTATTTGATGTAGGAGGTACCTGCACTCAAAATTTTGTTGACGTCAAAACTTTTCATCAAGATAACAGTGATGGAATTAACCATCATTTCTGTTCTTCGGTAAGTTTCGTTCTGTGCCGAATTGTAAAATTAAGTTCAAAAAATTCTTTTAATAGGACATTCCTGCAGTCCTAAGGTCCGAAAATAATCACATGTCTCTTTCATATACTACCGCAGTAAACAATAGAGGATCGGGCTGGGTTGCCCATTTCGTGGCTGTAAACGCCGGTATGAATTTTTTTAGTTAATATTGTAATCAAAAGAGTAAAAGTTTTTTTTCAGATACCAATGTGACGTGGGACTATTAGGCCATTTAATGTCCTCAAGGTTTGTTATAATATTAACGTTTATCATGTAATATAATAATTCATAAATTAATATAAATTTTGAATCAGTTTTACGTATTGCTTTTATTTATTTTGATTTAAAGTCGAAAGCCTTTTTAGAAGAAAAGTATAAGAATAAGGATTTAAGCTTTACTTTGAACTTACAGTCTTCTTTAGACGGGATTAACCACCAATAATTGCAATGTTATTAAGTTGGTCATCATAATTGTTAGTAACTGCTTATTAGGATGCATTCATTATAATTTATTATTAAACTTTTCACCAATTCAAAAGAGTTGTCCTAATCAATATATTCAAAAATTATTGTTACCAACCACTGCAAATTTAAAGTTATTTATTTTTAATAGTTTTTAGGTAGTGCGTAGACAATGGACATCGCTTCGGTGTTAATTTTGTCACATTAAAAAGTTCGAATTTTGGGTCGGTTTATTTTTAATTTCTTTTATAATTATCACAAGTTAATAACAGATAAATTTGACTAACTTAAGAAGTAAATTTTAAAAATAATGGTAAATTTTAGAATCAGTTAACAGGATATTCCTCTATAGAAAATTATATGGAAATAAGCTGAGTATTTCTGGAAATGAGATACTACCATCAGCAAAACCTTGAATAAAAATACGATCAAAATTTTGTTTTACATCATTTACTTTGTACTTACAAAATCATTATAATATAATCATTACTAGAATAATATATGTATAAATAGCTGATGGACAATTTTTTTCATTGTTTTGTTACTAAAGGCAATTTCTATATTGAAATCAAAGCACAAAATCCTTTGGAAAGGACCATTGGTGGATAAACTGAAGTTCTTTTTAGTTTGATGTAACAAAAGCTCAAGTTATGTAAAAACTAAAATAAAATCTGATGTAGCACTACACATGACTTTCTCATTTACTAGGTTTATAAATTATTAATTGAACATCGGTGCGGTTGCGGTAGTTTTACAAGCGCCAAAGATTACGACCGCCACCTGTGTAGTGTTTTGCACGCCCAAATGATTGAGCCTACTATACAAGAAAATCTATTTACTCCTTGCATACATCTTGAAAATATATGGCCAAGTAGAGGTCAGAGTCAAGTCAAAAGCTTCTAAAGTAAATTTTATTTAGGTTTTCTCCGACTAGCCCAATAAAACATTAAGATCTGAACAAGGTGACAAACAAAACGACTTCCGATTTCCAAGTGCTAAAAACCTCGGTTCTTGTTGTCGCTAATATTCCATCATCTTTCTTGAGAATTTCCAAATTTAATACAAATCAGCTGCTGCATCCTTTCACAATATATTGCAATTATGGTGCTTCTAGATTTTCTGTATGTGGACATAGTTGACTTTAGTCTCTTGTTATTGGC
Source organism: Rhagonycha fulva (assembly GCA_905340355.1). NCBI lineage: Eukaryota > Metazoa > Arthropoda > Insecta > Coleoptera > Cantharidae > Rhagonycha > Rhagonycha fulva. Next base: position 117,891,953 of record HG996554.1, read on the forward strand.
CGCTACAAGGCCAACTATCCTGTCTCTATTATCATATTAGATTAAAAAAATCTAATGATGAAATAAAAAAAAAACAATTAGATACAAAAAATGTTAAATAAGCCATAGCACAGCTCATCTATACTATCACCATTTTTGATCTTGTCACACTTCGTAATTGTGACAAATTATAACGATCATGAATAAAAACAATTAAAATAACTTTACACTTGTCTAAAGAGGTAATTATATTTAAAATTATTTTAAAAATTTTTCAGCAAAATAATAAGTATTATGGAAATTCTGCGCTTTACATCAAAATCCTTCAGTGGGTGTGTGGGTGTGTGTCTGTATGTCACTTAATTTTGTGTGCGCTCTAGCGCCCAAACTAATAGGAATTTCTCAACCAAATTTTATATTTAGTACTTTTATATTGAAACTTAGATTTGATTAGATTTTGGTTAAAATCGGTCCACGGAAACGTGATATTGGGATAAATTAGTGACGCGATGAGTATGTATGGTACTGTGGTCGGTAGAGAGCGACACCTAATAATGTCGCAAGTTATGTTATGGGCAACTGTCCAGATAAATCCACTCACCAAAAAATAATAGCATCAAATCTTGCCATCGAGTTATCGATAAAAGGAATGATCTTTGGAAAGTGACTCGATTCACCATCGTATGATGTCGCGCATTAACGATATTCCATCGGTCCACGAGAACGTGAGATTGGGAGTAAATTAGTGACGCGATGAGTATATTTGGTACTGTGGTCGGCAGAGGGCGACACCTAATAATGTCGCAAGTGATGTTATGGGCAACTGTCTAGATAAATCCACTCACCGAAAGAAAAATTTATAACATCGAGTTATCGATAAAAAGAATGATCCTTGGAAGGTGACTTGGTATAGAGTGACAGCCGATAAAATTTTCGCACATGGGCACCAAATCATAGGGAGCGGCCAAAATCGTTAACTACGTTTTTGTAAACTGTATTAAATTAGTGTCCAAGACATAATATCGTACCACAAGATTATTGTATGGTAAAGTCATGTGATGGCCACATCTCTCATCCAGTGAGACCGAAGGCCGAACAACCACATCCGATTCACATCCACTCGTTTTTTAAATTTATTATTAATTATTTAAAACAATTTGTTTAATTAATTTAATTTTAAGTTATATTTTTTATTGAGCTCAAAATTCAATTATAGGATTTAGTTTTACTTTCATTTTGTTTTCTTTTTTAATTTCTTATCATAGGTTTATTTTTTCTTTGTACTTTAAAACATCAGTATTGCACTGGTGTATGTATATATTATTATTATTATTTACATTATTATAATTATAAGTTACTCTATTTTGTCTTTTTATTTGTGGCTTTTGCTACAAAAATTTTTGTATTTCAGATTGGATCTCTTTGTAAAGATTTATCGATATACACTGCAAAAGACACTATGATAATTTTTATTTTTAATTTTTTTAACAAACAACCCTGAGATATTTAATTTGTTTTTTGCTTCCGGCTTAAGCTGTCGGAGATTACGAGGCCGTTAAGGTCAACCGTAACAAAATATAAACGTTTTGGTTGTTCACAAAACCAAAGACAGGACTGTTGTTGGAGGAAAATTATACACAATTAATTAATTAAATTGATAAAAAATAATTTGGAATGTATCAGCATTTGAACGAAAAATTAATTACCACTGCAAAAAAATAATAAGAGTCTCATGCAAATAAAATCACCTGTTGAGCTAGTATTCGTAAAAATAAAATTTTATGTATTATACCACTTGGAGAGGTACAATTTCAAAATTTTGAATTTTTTTAAAAACATTACCAACGAATGTGCGTGAAGTTATAGCCTCCCTTTTTTAGAAATTGTGATTTTTTTTATTTGTGCTCAATTGTGCTCAAGTTGTGCTTAATGTGCATAAATGAATTTTTTAATTTTCAACAAAAATAACCGAGAAAATCGCAAAAAACACTTTTTGGCGCCAGCCCTCCTGGGGGCTGATACTTTACCCTGTATAAATCATTACGACAAAAAACTTGACCCTGAATGCGGTTCTTAAAAATAAAATTTGGAAATCTATTTTACTTTCCACCCTGTATGATTCAATTGTTTAATACGCAGATTTTTTTGCTCTTATTTCGCGCTTTACGCTGTTATTTTTATTCAAAATTAAAAAAATTTTTAAGCTCATTAAGCACAACTTGAGCGCAATTAAGAACAATCAAAAAAAGTTGCAATTTCAAAAAAAGGGGGGCTAGATTGAAATCTTACTTCGCGCTTTACGCGGTTATTTTTGCTTAAAATTAAAAAATTCTTTTAAGCACATTAAGCACAACTTGAGCACAATTGAGAACAACCAAAAAAAGTTGCAATTTCAAAAAAAGGAGGGCTGGCGTCAAAAAGTGTTTTTGCAATTTTCTCGGTTATTTTTGTTGAAAATTAAAAAATTCATTTATGCACATTAAGCACAACTTGAGCACAATTGAGATAATAATTAAGTCTGTTTCTTTCTTTTAATTAATAAAGAAAACTTTAACTAATTTTTTAAGGACAATAAAATTGCCTAAATTATTTAATTTAAATATTTTTTAATGCACTTTTAGAACAGATTTTAGATAGTAGATATTTAATTAATTTTATGATGAATAATATTATTTATAGAAACAAAAGATAAACTGTAGTACAACTTTAATAATTCACAATAAGATATGTAGATATTGAAGATATAGACGGTTCGATAATTTTGTCGATACTCCCTTAAAATTTGGATTGCAGTAATATTTATTAAATTTTGAAACAAAGAATATTTGAAATAACAAGGTGGTGGGACAGTATAGTAAACGCATTATACCCCAACAAAATTTTACGATTTTTGGGATATAATAACTAATACCCTAATAATTTGAATGTTAACCACACAATGCCTCTTACAGAAAAATGTCTAGACGTGAACTACATAAAATTTTATATTTTTTAATTAATTTTGAAAACAAAGAGAATTTGTATTTTGAAACATATGTATACGATTCTTGATCGTAACAAATTTTTTCAACATTTTTGCAAGATTTTGTAATTTGTTACCTCTTCTAATGGTGACAATAAAGTTATTTTTCCCGAATATTTTTTTATTATTTAAGTTAAATTGATCTCCTAATTGTAGGATGATGCGATTTGCAAATTGGTTTACCGGTTTTTCAGAAATAAGCATAGTAAACACGGGGTTTTCATGTGACGTGTGTCGCGTATTATTCGATTCGCGATCTTCGTTAATATGTTAATATTATTTACTCCGTTACTACTGTCAATAGCTTTTATTATGTCATTGAGGTCTTCCATTGAGCAATCTAACTCTTCACCAACATTTGGCGCTATTGATAATAAATCTAAGTGTTCCTCTGAGATTTCCTTTACATTAATTTCTATGCGCGACAGTGCATCAGCTACCTGATTTTCCTTTTCCTTTCTGTATTGGATTTTATAGTCATATTTCTCTAATTTTAACCTACATTTAATGAGGCAAGAATTTGCATCTTTGATAGAATACAACCAGACCAACGGTTTGTGGTCAGTCTCAATGATAAATGGTTTTCCGTAAACAAATGGTCTAAAATGTTTTGTGGTTTCGACGACTGGTAATAGTTCGCGTTCAATTGTTGAATAATTTCTTTCGGCACTGTTTAGAGTTCTAGAGTAAAAATCTATAGGTTTATTATTTTGAGATAATAAACCTCCAATTGCTGTGTTAGATGTGTCAGTAGTAACGTGAAATGTTTTTTCGAAATCGGGATAAGCTAATATGGGGGTATTCGTGATTAGTTCCTTACATTCATAAAAAGATTGACTATAATCTAAATTATTTACATCAATTTTGGATACTTTCTTAAGGCATTTTGTGAAAGGCTGCAGTATTCTAGCAAAATTAAGAAAAAATTTTCTATAGTATCCCACTAAGCCAAGGAACGATCTAATCTCTTTAAGTGTCTTGGGAAGAGGATAATTTTTTATAGCTAAAACTTTTTGAGGATTAGGTTTTATACCTTCTGGCGTAATTACATGACCAAGGAAAGCAACTTCCTTACGCAAAAACTCGGATTTGTCGAGCTGTACTTTTAAGTTGAATTGTCTAATTTTATTAAAAATTTGTTTTAGGTGAACTAGGTGTTCGTGTAGAGATTTTGAATAAACTACTATATCGTCCATGTACACGAAGCAGAATTTGTAAAGAAATTCTCGCAAAATATTGTCCATTACCCGCTGAAACGTGCTAGGAGCATTTTTCAATCCGAAAGGCATGCGGACATATTTCCAATGGCCGTTATTAACTGAGAAAGCGGTTTTCTCAATTGAATCAACGTTCATTTCAATCTGATGAAAACCTTGCGCGAGATCTAAGGTGGAAAAATAATTACATTTTCCTAGACTGTCTAAAATTTCGTCAATTCTGGGAATTGGATATTTTTCTTCGAGTGTCTTTTTATTTAATTTCCGATAATCGATCACTAAGCGCCATTTCTTTTTACCACTTGCATCGATTTTTTTCGGTACAATCCAAACGGGTGAGCTATACGGTGAAATGCTAGGTCTTATAATTTTATCGTCAAGTAATTTTTTTATTTGATTTTGAATATCTGTCTTTAGGTGGTAAGGATATCTGAATGATTTACAAAAAACTGGCTCGTTATCTACTGTTCTAATTTTGTGTTTTACGGCGTTGGTAAATGTTAGATCGTGATTTTCGTTATAAAAAATGTCTTGGTACTTTTTACACAATCCTAAAATTTCTGCTTTTTCTTCCAAATTAAGATGTTGGGTGCCGATCAAATTTTGAATATTGAAATTAGAAAAATGATTTTCGGGTTTTCTTATATCTACATTGGTTACTGGTTCTACTTTTATCTGTTGGTTAAAATTTATTTCTATTTCACGTTCTTCTTCCATAGGTACGTTACAGAAACCGTTTTTCGCATAAGCAATCGACTCGGGGATGAAAAATTGTTTAAAATTTAACTGAGGTACAAGAACTTCGCCTTCATCGATATTTACGGGGAATTTAAAATGAGTTTTAACGTTTTGCTTAAATAGCTTAAAATTATTTTGATTTAATTCTAGGAAAAAGGGAATTTTGTATTTTCCTATTTCTAATGTTTTGTTATTATAATTTATATTTGCACCTAATTTAAACAGATCTTCGCTTCCTAATAAAGCGTCAAAACTGTCATGCCAATTAATTACATGAAAATTAATTGTATTATTTATTCCAAATTACTTTAAAATAGGATAAGATACATTTTTGTCTTTAAAGACTGTTTGATTCATACTTTTAATTTCGAAGGGCTTTTTAAATATAAAGTTTTTAAAATTAACATAAGCGATTTGTGGGCTTATTATTGAATTCGAAGCACCACTATCGAGAAGAATTTTTAGGTTTAAACTGGGGATGGTAATAAATGGTAATATAGGTCTACTAGTTAATATATTTAAGTCAATGTTAATTCTTCTGAGGCTGGTATTGGAAAATTTTTCGGCAGTTAAGTTAGCGTCTTCGGAGTATTGTTAATTTTCTAATTGTGGTTGATTAGGTTCTTCTAAATTATTCAGTTCTTCTGATGTAAAATTACTTGGACCAGATTTTTGGAAATAATTATGAGACGCGTTTGGTTGATTACGAGGAGCATTAAATGAATTTCTAGTTGATATTGACATTGGAGTGGGTTTTGGTTCGGTTTTTCTTCCAAATACCTGAGAATTAGTAAAAAATCTATTTTGAACAGGTTTAGTTTGATAATTAACTGGATCACGTGGAAATCCATTTTGATTATAATTACTATGGATATTATTACTGTAATGATTAGTATTATTGGAGCTGTGTGTTTGATTTTGATTAAATGATTGAAAGTTTGAAAATTGAATGCTAGATCGAGGGGTAAACCGTGGCGTATATGAGTGTGATGGTTTTTGATTGTATTTCTGCACCTTATTATGTTTTATAGGAACTTTGTTGCGTATGAAATTTAAAAATTCTACCTGCTGCTTGTAATTGTCGTAATTTCTTAATTGTAGCATACAATCTTCGATGGAATTCACGGTTTAATTTGATATGGTTCTAATAACCCGGCTTTAAAAGCATCTAAAGCGCTTTTATTGTGTAGACTAATTTTATATAATTTCAAGCCCTCGTCTTGTTCTCTAATTGTAACATGTGTAACACCTTGTTTGTAACAACCATGGTTACTTTGGTAACTTTGGGAATTTTGAAAACAAAGGTTGGCAACAAAGGGATTGGCAATCGAGCAAGGAAGAAGAGTGGTCGAATTTTCGGGAAGTGATTTTCCTGGATCAATCCTTGATTCAGATGTGCGATTTGCATTTTTAGTGATAGCTTGTGGTGTGAGGTTTCTTTTCGAATATTTCACGTAAGTGATTTTACACTTTTGTACTAACATCTTTTGGCTGCAAACTAAAAAAATCTATTTTGTTGATAAGTTCTTTATCATCCACTGGCGCCCAAATTCCATCGTTGCAGATGGTGTCATATGTGGGCACTAAGAGCTTTTTGTGGTATAAATACATTAGGTCAACATCTTCAAGAACCTCACGAAACGCGCTAATGCGCGACCCGTTTGCTTTTCGACTGTGGACTAAATATCCGTAGTTAGCTACCTTTTTTTTATATCTTAAAAGGATCAAGTGGCGTTGTGACCAACTTTACTGCCAAAGTTTGGTACACAAGTTTTGACGCTCAACGTGTTGGGGCAGTTACTCGAGCAAATTTTTGGTCATCTAAAATTTTAGGTAGCTCGAGTCTTTCATTCTTTGGCAGTTTATTTAAGTTCAATAGTGTATTTTACCACAAATATTTTACATCTCGATATACCATTTGGCACTATCTGCAATTTTATTATCAATTTATTTTTGCAATCAAATTACATTTGTGTGTTATTCGAATAGGCAATTTTTAACCGAGCTTATCATTAAAAATTTATACTCTTAGTTTTGTGACTGGAAGATAAAATTTGTTACATTTTTCTTCAAATAATTTTAATAAAATGATTTCTAAAAACCACGTGCAGTTTCTTCTTGCTGAAGAACTGAAATGGGAACTGGAGGTTAGAGGTTTGTCTTTTGTAGGTGTTTCGGTTCCAGACAGGCGTGTCGAATTGAACGAGGCTTTGATTAACGAAAGCTTAAACACCAAAATACGCTCTAATTATCCAATATTAAAATTAAATGTGACTACGCAATTGAATATTATTGATGAAAAAATTGTAGATTTTCGGGAGAGAGTTGATAGTTTAAAATCAAAACCATCTTCGTTGGCGTGTAACAAATTAATCGCCAGATTGACACATTTATTAGGAAGGTTATCTTATCTAATTAATGTTAAACCGCTTACAGAGGAAGAATTAACTCACGTAAAATCTTCTCAAAAATTAATTTTGAATTTGCTATCAGATGTGGAATCAGCTCAATCGTCCCCCGAAACTACCAAAAATGATCTTAAATAAAATTTATCTATTTTACAACCACCTGCGGTTGATGATGCAGGTGCTATTTCAGATCTTTTGCGACGTGCGTCAGGACCGGCTTTTGCTTCAAGTCCACTTCGTGCGTCTTCAGCAAATGCAGGTTCTTTTCATAAACCTGACTTAATTGCACGAGGTAATATTAAGTTCACTGGTGACACTACGGCTGTAAGTGTTAACAATTTTTTGGTAAAAGTCGAAGAATTTCAAACTTCGAGAGATTTACCAGATTCTTTTTTATTCAGGTGTGCGCATGAATTTTTTGAAGGCGAGGCCTTAACTTGGTTTCCGAACGTTTAAACCGCTTTGTTCTTCTTGGGAAGAAATTGTCGAACAGCTTCGTACCAGATTTTTGACGATTGATTATGATCTTGAACTTTTTTCTGAAATAATAAATCGTAAACAGGGTGCATACGAATCTCCTTTGGTATTTCTGGAGCACATGCAGAGATTGTTTAGCAAACTTCGTGAGCCATTGCCAGAACACAAGCGAATTCGTCTCATTTTCAACAATTTAGCTCCTAAATTCAGCGAAAAAATGATCTTTCATAATTATCAAACGGTCAATGAGATGGTCATGGACTGTAAACAATTGGAAGACGCTGAGCGTCGTCGTTTAAATTTCAAGTCTCATGTTCCAACACAACATCCTTTAGAACCTGAACATGCAGTTAGGGATCCTCTTCGAAAATCAACCTTCAATAAAGCGTGTGCTCTAAATAATTATACTGACAATTTTTCTTTAAATTATGACGATGATTGTGTAAATTATAACGATCAGCCAACCCATCTTGTCAGCAGTAGCGCTGGTAGGCCTAATTCGGGAGCCAACATTAACGCCCTAAATTCTCAAGATAGAGTACAACCATCTAGAAATTTTGGCAGACGCTTAGGCGCCAATGTCATGTGTTTCAATTGCAGAGAAAACGGTCACCGTTTTGAAACCTGCATACGCCCCTTGAGAGTTTTTTGTTTTGTGTGTGGAACTCCTGGAGTTCGGTATGCTAAGTGTCCTCGCTGTTCAAAAAACGCAGAAGGGCAGGAGTAGAGCACAGCCGACTACGTTCCAGCCCATTTTCCTTTAAGGCTGATCATCCTGAGTGGCAACGTTGGTTGTCCCATGTAAGATCTTTTTGCGCCGCGACGCCTGATGTCGATACTCTGTTCGCACATCGACCTTTTGATAACAGAGCATACATTCACGTCGGTATAAGAGGTTTGCGCTTACTTGGGTTTCTGGATCCTGGTGCTAACCAGACAGTGTTAGGTCGGGATGGTTTACACATCATAGATACCTTAAATTTGACTATTAATCCTTACGATAAGGTGCCTTTAACTTCGGCTGATGGCACTTATCAGCATGTCTTGGGCACGATTCTTTTACCCTTAACTGTTGATGGCGTAACTAAAGAGATAACTGTCATAGTCGCACCTTCTATTGACTATCCACTCATCCTTGGTTACGAATTTTGTAAAATTTTTGAGCTCAAAGCTGATTTTGCAGCTGATTCTTATGAAATTCCCAGGGAGGTGAAACAAATTACCACTCCTAAAGTTATTAATGCTAGAACAGATCTGTCTCTAGAACAGGTACAACAGCTCGAAGAAGTCATTAATCTTTTTAAGACTATTGCTCCTTCTAAGCTTGGCAAAACATCTTGTGTTGAGCATGTTATTGATACTGGCGATTCACGACCAATCAAGCAGCGATTTTATCCGCTTTCTCCGCCTATGCTTGAGAAAGTTAATGCTGAGGTTGATGAAATGTTACGTCTTGGAGTTATCCAACCTTCATACTCGAGTTGGAATAGTCCTATCGTTTTAGTGACAAAGAAAAACGGCAACACTCGGTTTTGTTTCGACGGCAGGCGCCTCAATGAGGTTACTAAGCCTGATGCTTACCCGCTGCTGTATGTCAGCGATATTCTAGATCAACTTCGAGACGCGTTTATCTCTTCCATCGATCTCAAAAATGCATTTTGGCAAATACCATTATCAGCTGATTCTCGCGCTAAAACTGCTTTTATTGTACCTCGGAGGGGGTTATTTGAATTTTTAAGGATGCCTTTCGGTCTAAACAATGCACCTCAAACTTTACAGAGGCTTATTGATAAATTATTTGGTCCAGGTTATGAAGGTATCTTTGTGTATCTTGACAATATCATCATCATAGCCAAAACGTTTGAAGAACATTTAGCTCTTTTGCGTAAAGTTTTTGAGCGATTGCAATGGGCAGGTCTGACTGTCAACCGAGAGTAGTGCGAGTTTTGTAGAGATTCTCTTCGTTATCTCGGTTTTGTAGTTGATGAGATGGGTCTTAGAACCGATCCGAAAAAGGTGGAAGCAATCGTCTGCTACCCCACTCCAAATACATCCACTGAGATTAAACGGTTTCTTGGTTTGGCAGGGTGGTATCGCCGCTTTATACCAAATTTTAGTACCGTGGTTGAACCCATATTACGTCTTTTAAAGGGTAAAACTAAAAGTCAAAAAATCGTTTGGGGAGAGGAAGCGGAGAGTGCATTCCGCACTTTAAAAAATTCTTTGGTGACAGCTCCTGTTCTTAGTAGCCCAGACTTTTCCCAACCGTTCATCATTCAGACGGATGCATCCGATTCAGGACTCGGAGCTATATTGTTGCAGGGAGAAGGGGTGAATGAGATAGTTATCGCTTACGCAAGTCGGACTTTGACGAAATGCAAACGGAATTACCACGCAATGGAGAAAGAGTGTTGCGCGATTTTCTTTGGCGTCGAGAAATATCGTCCTTACATTGAAGGCTCCAGATTTACTGTTGTCACTGACAATTCTGCGTTGAAATGGCTTGGTAAAATCAGTTCTTCTCTTGGCAGGCTTGCTAGGTGGGCAGTTCGTTTGAACCAGTTTAACTTTGATATTGTTCATCGTAAAGGCAAATTCAATGTAGTGGCCGATGCCCTCTCTCGATCTCCAGCAAACGTTCACATGGTTTCGCTTACACCTGATGATTCAGATCCTTGGTATCAAAAGACCATCGATAATATTTTAGCACATCCCGATCGATACCCTAATTTTAAGGTAGTGGACGGGCATGTTTATAAGTATGTGCCTAATAAGTACAATATTATTTCTAATTTAATTGAATGGAAACTTGTGGTGCCAAAGTCTCGTCGTCGTGAGATTACGTGCGATTGCCACGATAATCCTTTGTCTGGTCATTTCGGTGCATTTAAGACGCTTCAAAAAGTTTCCGAGCAGTACTACTGGCCTCGGATGAAATCTGACATTTCTCGATATGTTTTAAGGTGTGAGGTTTGCCTTGCAAGCAAATCTTCTAATCAATTAAGACCTGGATTAATGGGCAAGTCCAAGAAAGTTAAATATCCTTTCCAGATACATTCGGTTGATTTGATGGGACCTTTTCCAAGAACTAGGAAGGGTAATTCTTATTTATTGGTGGTGTCGGATTGGCTTACCAAATTCGTGGTTGTACATCCGTTGAGACAGGCTACTGCTACTTTGGTCGTGCGGAAGCTCGAGGAAATTTTTCTTATGTTTGGTGTGCCACAAATTGTCGTGTGGGATAATGGTACACAATTCACAGGTAAGTTATTTAAAGATCTTATGTCCAGATATCAAGTCCAAAAGACTTGGTACAACAGTTCTTACAGTCCACAAGTGAATCTGGTTGAAAGATCTAACCGTGTAATTGGCACTTGTTTGCGTTCTTTTGTTGAAGACGATCATCGTTCTTGGGACTTGCATGTGTACAAAGTCGCTCATGCAATTCGTAACTCGGTACATGAGGTTACCGGTTATACTCCATCTTTTTTGAATTTGGGTAGGACAGTACCTAATAGTGGTGCTTACTACGGGAAGCTTTACCAGGCGGAACCTGGAGAGTTCTCATTGGGAGACCGGGAACAATTAGTTACCGATGTTAATAATATAAGTGAGTTACATCGAACAGTTGTTGAAAGAATGCGCAGAGCATATGAACGTGGGAAAGCTCGGTATGACTTACGGAAACGTCCGTTATCTTTTAGGCGCGGTGATACCGTGTGGAAAAGAAACTTTGTCTTGTCCAGCGCCATAGACAAGTTTTCTAAAAAGCTGGCGCCTAAGTACGTCAAATGTCGAGTAGCGGAGGTTACTGGGTCAGTAACTTACCGACTGTGTAGCGAAGAGGGTAAAGATCTTGGGGTGTTTCACGTTAAGGACCTCAAGGCTAACCCTGATTAACCTTGATTTTGTGTACTTTCTTGTTCGAGGGTGCGTAATGTGAACATTATTTTCTGCTTTGGGATTTAAGGAAATTTTTTAATTTCTTATTATGATCCTTCGTACGGTGTAGTCTCTGTATGAGCGGGTAACCAGACCCCACCATTTTTTCGTAGTTATCTACGGTGGCCTTAGCACAAGGTCGTAGTTAGTATTTTTTTTGGTGACTGAATCTGGTGATGTTTGTGACTGGATCCTTTCACGGCTATAAAGCCAATTGAAGAATTCTGTAATGGAATTTTTCGCTTTACCTTTCTGTAGGAACTGGTTTTTCCTAGGTTTTTTCTTTTAGAGTTCTCCCGCTATGGGCTTTTGTTTTGTTTGTGATTCACAAACTCTAATGAACTCTGTTCCACCGTTTTACTTTAAGCTTTCGGCAGAATCATAAGGATTCTTGTCGATAATGCTGAAAAACGGTTTATTTTTTTTTGAATCATACTCCTGAGAAATAATGTTTACATACGTACTGTGTGGTGGGATGACACTTGGATTCGAATATCTAAGTGCATCCGTAATAACTATTTATTATTATGTGTAAAAATTAACATCAATTCGTGTTTACACCTTGCTACCATTATTATACCATCATTATGTGATCTATGTCTTTTTTTACTTTCAGGTTTTTATAGACTGGGTTTGAGATACTTTGTGACCCAGTACAGCTACCTAGATTACTTCGACCTTCTAGTGTTACTTGTTGATCGTACCTTTGTTACGAAAACTTTGTTGGTTAAATTTTATTCTCCACGCCGTTGCTGTTTTCTTGGCAAATTTTGCTTGGCCAGTTTTCCGCTTGGCAGGGGGGGAGTGTAACACCTTGTTTGTAACAACCATGGTTACTTTGGTAACTTTGGGAATTTTGAAAACAAAGGTTGGCAACAAGGGGATTGGCAATCGAGCAAGGAAGAAGAGTGGTCGAATTTTCGGGAAGTGATTTCTTTTTTGTGATTTTCCTGGATCAATCCTTGATTCAGTTGTGCGATTTGCATTTTTAGTGATAGCTTGTGGTGTGAGGTTTCTTTTCGAATATTTCACGTAAGTGATTTTACACTTTTGTACTAACATCTTTTGGCTGCAAACTAAAAAAATCTATTTTGTTGATGATAAGTTCTTTATCATCCACTGGCGCCCAAATTCCATCGTTGCAGATGGTGTCATATGTGGGCACTAAGAGCTTTTTGTGGTATAAATACATTAGGTCAACATCTTCAAGAACCTCACGAAACGCGTTAATGCGCGACCCGTTTGCTTTTCGACTGTGGGCTAAATATCCGTAGTTAGCTACCTTTTTTTTATATCTTAAAAGGATCAAGTGGCGTTGTGACCAACTTTACTGGCAAAATTTGGTACACAAGTTTTAAAAACTTGTTTAAAAACTGAAAGCTATCACTAAAAATGCAAATCGCACAACTGAATCAAGGATTGATCCAGGAAAATCACAAAAAAGAAATCACTTCCCGAAAATTCGACCACTCTTCTTCCTTGCTCGATTGCCAATCCCCTTGTTGCCAACCTTTGTTTTCAAAATTCCCAAAGTTACTAAAGTAACCATGGTTGTTACAAACAAGGTGTTACACTTGTGTACCAAACTTTGGCAGTAAAGTTGGTCACACATGTTCTAACAATAATTGTAATTTACATTTGATCCTTCCATAACAAGAGTCGTATGTCTCGTTTATTAATTGGTAACAAGTATTGAGATCATTAGATAATAAAGTTTCGTTTCTTGGATCTCCAAAACGATCCAAGAGTGCGGTTTTTAATTTTGACCATGTAGAACAATCTGACGTAACTAAAATATCTCTAGCATCACCAGTTAACATAGAACAACAAGTCTCAAATAATAAATTATTTAAAGGACTAGTTTCGATTGGATTTTTATATGCCCTAATGAATTTTTCGCATTGAAGTAAAAAATATGACAAATTTTTACTACCTCCTTCATAATAAGGGATGGTTTCTTTCGCTAATTTAATTTCTGCAAAATTTACAGCCATTTCAATGTAATTAATTTTATCCGTTTGATTAAAACTTAATTCGCTAATTTCTAAATGTAAATCTGAATTATTCGAATTATTCATTGTAATTTTTATAGGCGATCTATCGCGATATACTACGTTCATAGAGATTTTTAATACAAGTATAAAAATTTTGATAAAGGAAATGATAAAGGTACTTACAAAACTAAGATTGCTAACAACATCGGTGAATGCCTAGTGGGTGAGTTGCTGGTAGAGTGTAGTTTCCGGGTGGTTTCTACGGGTGAGGTCCGTCTGCGGTAGAAGTCTCTCAGTAGGCCCAGTGGATCTTGCACCAATTTGCACGATTTTAAAAGCGTTGTAATATTAATTAATTTACCCAATGAGGATTTAATAATTGCCAATTCTTTGATAGAATTTTTTGGGTAATCCTACCGACTGCGCCAATTACATTTTTGAACAAATAAAAAAAGTTTTTAAAAATTGTGTTTGTATATTAATTAATAAGTACAAGTAATCAAGCTGAATGCAATCCAGCAACTAAAGTCAAAAATTAACTAAAACTAGAATCTTAATATCTCAAGTGAGTCGTCTTGAGCTTGGTTTATGTCTTTTAGCAATTGAATCAAGTTCAAGACGTCCCTTAATTGCCAAACTTATTAAATTTATTTATTATATTTAAGGTAAAACTTAGGGTACTTAATATTACGTTATATATAACTATATGTAATCGCCGGTCTAATTAAAGTTTTGTAGATCTTTATCTTCGTTTCCTTAGTTGGTGTTTTGTCTTTAAGTAGGGTTTTATTAGCGTAATAGGCTCTATTACCTGCTTGTATTCTTCTTTTAATTTTTCATTATTTTGTTGTTATTCCTGTCTATAAATGATCTAAGGTAGCAGAAGCCTCCCACTTCTTCAAATCTATATTCATCTCTCTTTAGTTCCCTCAAGACGCTCGTGTTCCTTGTACACTTCATATACTTTGTCTTTTTTCATTAATTTTTAGTCTCATCTTCTTCGCTATCCTTTCCATTTCTTTAAACATGTCCATCATTCTCTTGCGTGTTTTTGCCATGATCAGCATGTCGTCTGCATATGCAATCATCTGTCCTTCTCTATTTATAATCGTTCCTCTTATGTCCATTTTTCGTGCAATACTCTCTAGCACAATATTAAAAAGTAGTGCTGACAGTGCATCTCCCTGTCTCACACCCTTGTTCATTTCAAAATTTTTCGTTTCTCCCTCTAATGTTCTGACACTTGCCATTGTTTCATACATTGCTATCTGTATCAATCTAATCAATTTGTCTTCAACTCCCAATTCTTCCATCACTCTATACAGCTTTTCTCTGACTATACTGTCAAACGCCTGTTGGAAGTCCACAAACAGCATGTACAAATCGTTATCATGTTCCTCCGCCGTTTTCATTGCTCCCATCACTATGTGGATTGCGCCTATGGTAAACGTTCCCTCAGTAAAGCCAAATTGATAGTACCCTATTTTATCTTTAACGTGTTCTTTCAGTCTCTCATATATTAATGTTGATATTACCTTGTGCGTAATATCGCAATAATATTGTCGAGTTAAGCAACATTATACCTCTATAGTTTGTGCAATCTTTGGGGTCTCCTTGGCTTCTCCTTGTAGAAGATGCTCTTGGCATGTTTTTTTCATTCCACACTCGCTGTACCAGGTCACATATCCTTTCTTATATTTTTTTTCCTCCACTTTTGATTAGTTCTATTTGTATTTCGTCACTTCTTGCATTTTTCCCGTTTTTCATTCTTTGTATTACCGTCTTTATTTCTTCATACGTTGGAGTGGTTATATCTTGGTTAACTTCTCCTGCGATTACTCTTGAGTTAACTTTTTCTCTTTGTTGTCGGCTTAATAGTTTTTAAAAATGCATCATCCAGATCTGTTTCACCTTCTCAGGGTTATGTTGTACGATTCCTTTTTCGTCTTTCATACCTCTTGGTGTTACTTTATTTTGTGGTTTTTGGTTTTTTAACATTTAGTAGAAGATCTTTTGATTACTTTTTTCAATTTCTTCTATTTTCTCTATAAACCATTTGTTCTTCTTTTGCTTATACTTCTTATTTGCTTCTTTAATATACTTCCGATAGCTGTCTAGGTCTTCCTGTGCTTATGTTTGATTTGATTCTTTTTTCTACCTAAATTTTGCTGTATTCCATACTTTTCACTGTCAAACCACTAATTGTTGACTCTTCTCATTTTGTATCCTAATATTTGGCTAGCAGTTTTGTGTATACTTGCTATAATTTTACTCATCTTTTCCTCCATGTTACTGCCTTTTTCTTTTTTGAGCAGTGAGCAGTCCTACTTTCAGGCCTTCCTCGTATTGTTTTTTTTTCTAGCTATCGTTAAGTTCTTCAATCGCTATCATTCTTTTAAATTTTTTTTTCCACTATATTCCCTATATTTTAGTTTTATTGTCGCTACCACCAGAAAATGGTCTGAGTCTGCGTTCGCCTCTCCAAACGTTCGTACATCTGTAATTATATTTTCCTTGTTTTTTGATATCAGGATATGATCGGTCTGGTTACCGTCTTGTATGCTTCCTCCCGGCCAAACCCATGTGATCTTATGTGGTTTTTTGTGTTTAAATTTGGTGCTGCATATCTTGGAATTCTTTGCTGCAGCCAGATTTCATAGCCTGTCTTTGATTTCTGGTGGTGATTCTGGATTTTCTGTGTGTGGACATAGTTGACTTTAGTTTTATGTTATTGGCCGCAACAAGGCCAACCATCCTGTTTCCATTATCATTAGATTAAAAAAATCTAATAAACACTATCATCATTTTTGATCTTGTCACACTACGTAATTGTAACAAATTATAAGGATCATGAATGAAAACAATTAAGATTTTTTTCACTTGTCTAAACAGGTAATTATTATATTTAAAATAATTTTAAAAATTATTTAGCAATGTAATATTTTAAAAATTCTGCGATTCACATCAAAATCCTTCAGTGTTTCTACGTGTGTATCACTGCGTAGAATAACTGCTGGTAAAATGATAAAATTCTGTATGTTACATATTTTTCTTATATTATTTTCTGAAACATTTTCGGTAAGAATAATTTTTTATTTTTATGTGGTTTTAAAAATTTTATCAAACCAAAATAATAAAAAAATTAAGTATATCTGCTAATTCACTTCCATCGTTGTTTTTGAAAAAATTCAAAATTTTGAAATTGTACCTCTCCAAGTAGTAAAGTTTTTTTTACGAATTCTAGCTCAACAGGTGATTTTATTCGCATGAGACTCTTATTATTTTTTTGCAGTGGTAATTAATTTCTCGTTCAAATGCTCATACATACCAAATTTTTTTTTGTCGATTTAATTAATTAAGTCTTTAGGATTTTCCCCCAACAGACCTGCCCTTGGCTTTGTGAACAACCAAAAATGTATATTTGTTTTTAATTTTACAGTTTCATCAAACTGATTACCACGTTATCGTTGAAAGATATGACCTTGATTTTTACAACAGATCCTATTTTAGAAATGTCGAACATAAAGCATATTTTTGGACTAGATATTCTAAAAGATATAATTTAAGCTTCGATTTGATTCAAGATTTAGATGCACACTTAATGACCGTAAGTGATATTTTTTAACTCGAATAAGTTCAATGTGAGGTTAATTAAGGTTCATAAATCTTAATTAATATGATTTTTACAGTTTCATTTAGAAGGTAGGAAATTTCAAAGTAATGAGTATCGATTATTTCCATTCAATAATTCTGAAAACGTGTGTAAAGGCTTACGCAGCACCAATTATGGCATCAACTTTCATAAGTTTGAAACAAATTTTATTCCAACTTGTTCAATAAAAGCTGTAGGTTTTACTAATAATCAGTACTCAATAATTTTTGTATTACTTACTTTACTGTTTTAGGGGAATTACTATGTCAAAAATATGCATTACAATGATTCCGAATTTCCACCGTATGCACCTAGGGGAAGATATCTACTTATAGGTAGACTTCTGTATCAGAAGAATATTTTACTGGCCAAAGGTGATTTCTATATTGAAATCAAGGCACAAAATCCTTTGGAAAAAACCATTGGTGGATAAATTAAATTACTTTTTAGTCTGATGTAAACTTAGCAAAACAATAAACTAAAATAATAATAAATAAATAGTGACAGAGTTTCTTTATTTTTAAGTGATCTGAATCTGTAGTTCCTTATCTAGTAGCCTAAAACCCAAGATTATGTAGTGGGATGCAAATGAGAAAAATTTTCAAATTTAGAAATTGTCGCTTGCGAATGTCATACCCACCCACAGTCTTCATTTTGGTGACTTATGGAAAGCGGCTGTTAAATCTTGCAAAGTTTTTTGAGCATGAAAAGCTATGGTACTTTGTTGTATCAAGTGCAATCCATTCTAAACTCCAGACCTCCTGCTCTCTTAACTTCCGGTCCGAGCAATCTACTACCGCTGACAACAGGTCATTTAGCTTATTTTGCTGATTTCAACAACATCTTTGTGGACAAATCAAACTTAAAAATGTGTTAAAAAGCTCTGTCTGTCTTTTCTTCTAAACTTTCTTGTTCTATACACAAACAAAGAGTGCTATGTTATAGCATAGCTCATCTGTACTATCACCATTTGATCTTGATAAAGACAATTAACATAACTTGTCTGAAAAGGTAATTATAAAATCGTTATGATAATTATTATTAAACATAATTATATCATAAAAACTCTGTCATTCACAACGAAATCCTTTAGTGTTTTTACGTGTATGTTAATAACTTTTGATAAAATGATAACATTTTTTATCTGGAGAATGCCCGGACTATCTCGGTGGGGTATTAAACGTTTGAGTCAAGCATTGAATTAGAAACGGTCACAATATCAAGAAAAACACAAGCATGCCAATGCTTGACCACATGTTTCAAAACCGGTTAAGACAATATGTACTTGAAGAAGATGAAAGAGGAGGTCTTATCTCATTTGCCGTACTTTTCAAATGTACTTTTCTAACTACCATTTGTGTAACACCATGTATGCTTTCAGGTGTTACTTATTTATTAAATTACTTTGAATTAATCGGTTTTTATTAACACTGTACGGCGTCTTCCGATTCCCAAACATCGGCATGCGGTGTTTGGTTTTGTAAGCATTTTACATTTTTTTACCTACGACGAGGAGCCAGCCCGACGTAGAACCCCCAATCTGAAACACCAGCGAGACGGCCAAAATAAAAATGTACCTTTACCCGGATTTATTTATTTATTTAATTAAATTTTTAATAATATTTTTGCTCCTGAAAGTATGCAACCATGAAATCTATTTTAGGGAATTTTGGATACAGAGGTTGGCAACAAAGGAAATGAAGATCAAACAAGTGGGAATCCCAAGCAACATTTTAGCCTGGGAATTTCCTGAGAATTACCTGTCAGGGAAAATTCAGACAGGACCTGCACCTGCGTAGGGTATTTAGCAGTTCTGCTACAGGTCCTGTCTGGGTAAAATGGCGCATGAATTTACCGTAGACAGCCTTGTGACAGACTTGGTTAGAAGCAAACAGGTGCTGGCGCAAACCTGCAAGAGGCCCGTATAAACTAGGTAATTACCTGGCGCAAGCCTGAAATAGGTATTAAATTTAATTTCCACGTGTAAAAAAATTATTTATAGATTAAATTTTAAATAATTTTTAATAATGTTCATTAATTGAAAAAATTAATTTATAAATTAATCTCTTTTTTTTATTCATTTTTAGTGAATGTTTCTATTATTTAATTTTTTATTATTTATATAAATCTCATATTATTTTACGATTTTCTCCTATTATTGTTTGATAGTTCGTCTATTTTTGTATTTTTGTGTGATTTTTTGTGTGTAGTATTTTTGTGTGATTTTTCTATTGATCCTGTATATATCGTTGGGGTGCGTTGTTATTGGATGGAGTCTGAAAATAAATATTAAATTTTTTATAAGTGTTACCTAACTGGGGATCGAACCTCCGACCTTTCTTTCGTTTATTTCATAGCCTGCGATGTTATCCACGACGCCATACAGTTTGGTTGCAAAAATTGCTATGTATTAGTAATATTTTCTTTAATATTCGAATTAATTTTCTAATTAATTAATTAATAACTAATTTTCTTTAAGTAATATTTAATATTTTCACACCTCGTGCGGCCCTTCAACTATTTTAAATTTGATTTTTTTTAATTTCTACAGTGTCCTCTAGGTTTATTTTGTTAATATAGAGATATGTTGAGTATCCATAATCCATTTTTTATTGATATCCGATTGGTTAAAATTTGAAATTTCATGTACATTTATGAATTAGGCCTGAATTCTATTGTTAAGTTCAATTATTCAAAAACGAATAATAATAGAAAATTGAAATTTTCAAAATATACGTAAAATTTGATTTTACTTAAATACCATAAACTATTTTATATTTTTAACTAAAGTGTATTTTATTAAAAAGTAAAAAAAATGTGTTTCTATATATTAATTTTTATTAAATTAAAAACTATAAATATGTTTTTAAAAATTATAAATTTAAAAAAATTAAATTAAATTAACAATCTGTAGTTAGTGTCCCAAATAAAGTTATTTGACAAAAAAAAGTATGAATTTTAACGCATGTATACCAAGCACAGAGACGTGCCCAAAAGGGGGGTGCGGGGAAACTTAAACTCCCAATATTTTAGAAATTTGGTAAAAACACTCAAAAATTGGTCGAGTTAGTATTTTTTTATGTCTAAATTTACAAAAAGTTGCAAAACTTACAAAATGTTGGCAATTTTGAAGTAAGTCAGTTGGAAAATTTGCAAATGTACCCCCCTATTCTGTAACTTTTTCGTTACATTTGTTCCAATCGTTAAGAACCGTAAAGTTTGGTTGACACTCAGAATTTCATTAAATATTAATGTAATAATTATTATATATGAAACCAAAAACTTTACCATTTTTAACGATTCGATAACGAACGTAACGAAAAAGTTACAGAATAGGGGGGGGGGGGGTTAAGATTACTTCCCCCTGAAAAAAATTGTTTGGGCACGTTCCTGACTAAACACACGTGGTAATTTATATTTCTGTTTGTGGTTTTATGTCCCCTTAAATTTTTTTCTAATTTAATTTCAAATTATTCAATTCAAAATTTAAAAAAACTGTCAATTTTTCATTAAAACTTTTCATTATTTAATAATATTTTTGACAAAAAAATTACGTTTTTTATAAAATTAAATTACTTTTGTTTATATAAAATTAAATATTCCCTAAGAACAATAATATTTTTGTAAATATTATTTCAGTGCGCAACTTAACAAATTTAACTAAACTTTGCCACATGTTTTAACAATTTTTTTTGACCCGTGGAAATTAAAATCATTGCAGGATTTTTTCAGGTTTGCCGTGGGTATGGTACAGGTTTGTACAAGCACCTGCTTGCTTCTAACCATGTCTGTCACAAGGCTGTCTACGGTAAATTCGTGCGCCATTTTACCCAGACAGGACCTGTAGCAGAACTGCTAAGTACCCGACACAGGTGCAGGTCCTGGATGAATTTTCTCTGACAAGAAATTTACAGGAATATCTCAGGTTAAGCGCAGGCCAGACACAGGGGAAAAACAGCAAATTCTCAGGTATAGGTAAATAACCTAAATTTGGCTTGCGCCAGGGGAAAAGCAGGAAATAACCTGCAAATTATTATTTATTTGGTGTCAACCAAGCCTGACGCAGGCTTGACAGGTAAATTTTGATTTTGCAGGTAATTGCCAGGATTGAAATGTTACTTGGGAACTGTGGTTGAAAAGTTTGGAAATGACTTATTCCTGGAGATTTTTCTGGATCAATTTATTGATCTTTTTATTTATTGATGAAAGTAATTTTACACATTTTTTTTGGCTGCAAACTGAAAATCTTTTTGTTGGTGATAAGTTTCTTCTTAGTGATTCTTTATTATCAACTGGCGCCCAAACTTCCATCTTTTGCAGATAGTGTCACTGAAGACACTAAAAGCTTATCGTGGTAAATACATTAGGTAATTTGTGAGAACCCACGAAACGCGCATTGCACGACTCATTATTTTTCCGACTGTGGTTAAACACCAAAGTTTAGTTACCTTTTATATTTTAAAAGGATCAAGTGAATGTCGTTATTCTGACGATATAAAAGGTATCATTCGCGAAACTAATTACAAGGCAGTTTTGACATTTTACTGACAGCCTATGGCAAGTAACCTGCAGTTTTAAATACCCATCAGTAATCATTAGATGCTTTTACAATGAAACCAACAAATAATAAAATTTCAGCCGTTATGATGCAATAAATGTAATTTGTTTAGTGTTATTGACTTTGGTACAATTTGGAAAGATCCAAATCTATAACACGGCTATATTATCAAAGAAAATCTCGTCATAATCTTGAAAATGTTTAACCATTCTTCAAATCATTTTTAGTAATCTGAGTTTTTGGGGCTCCCTGCTCTCAGCACTGCATATTAAGGCTAGTCACCGTTAAAATTCCAGAGTTAGATTGAAAATTAACTTTGTCAATTTGAAGCTTTTTTGCTAATGTTTTTTTTGTATATGTCTATTTTTTCTCATAAAAAATTACTTTGCAAACCATTGCTATTTTAAAATAAATTGTATTACAAATTTTTTATATTATCCATAAATAAATTTTAAATTATAATTTAAAAACTATGATATAAAAAAATTTTTAATTATATTATTTTATTAACAATAAAATATTAGATAACTTAGTTTCCAAATTGTACAAAAACTGATAAATCAATCGCTATTAAAATTTGGATTACTATTTTTGTAACCAAATACTTCTAACGCCCTCCGAATTATCTGATACTCCTTAATTATTATTTAACGTTTGGTTTCATTTTAGTTTCAAATTTGTTTGATTTTAGTGTATCGAAAAATATGCTGCTTTTATAAAGATGGATAAATTTAAAATTCTATTAATTATCCTGTACTGTTTTCTTAAAAATGTGTCGTCCGTTGGCGAATTTGGGCCACAGTAAGTAAACTACACATTAAAAATAATAAGAAAATAACATTTCATATTTAAGGTCCCGCATAACATCTCAATCGGGACACTTAATATTTAATTCAGCAGAAAACAAAGACATCCATTTTGTTACAAAAGGAACGGGAAAAATTAAGTTAAATGATGGCGACTTGACTGACGCTGCAAGTTTGGTAAGAACAAAGTTTTTTTTTCATTTTAACAGTTTTTTTTGACGTGCAATAAATTACAGGCAAGGAATGCAACCGAAACATTGAACAAAATAAATAACGAATACTACGACACCGTGGTTCAAGTCCAACGCCTAAAAAGGTCCTTAGCAGGAAGTCAAGGTGTTTTAATGAGACTAACTCACCTTGAAAATGGATACCATAATTCTAACGGTTCCACTGTAAGTTTCTAAAACGAAAAAATCCATTTTAAAGTATCTCTCACTTCTGAACAGGATCAACAACCCGAATATGTCTCATCAGTTTTGAGCAGAAGAATGCGCGCATTGGGAAGAAAAGTTAATCGATTGATGACTTTGTTAAGAAAAGATGAGTGTAACGATAATCCATGTCAAAATGGAGGAACTTGTCAGGATATGTTTAACGGTTACTTGTGTCGTTGTCCTGCCGAATGGGAAGGAGCAAATTGCGATCGAGATGTTAACGAATGCGCCAGATTTGCAGGAACAGATTTGGGATGTCAAAATGGTGCCACATGTGTGAACAAACCAGGGACATATGAGTTATTTGAAGATATTATATTCAGCATTTACAAATATTTATTTTTAATTTTTTTAGTTGTATTTGCAAACCCGGTTGGTTTGGACTTCATTGCATCCAGCAAAACGCCAGCTGCAGTTCTGGGGATGATTTATGTGGACAAGGATATTGCATTCCACAAGGCCAGAATTATACTTGCCTCTGTCATGAAGTAACCAACGACGTTAAAAACAGAACATTTTTTAAATAGTAATTTTCTAGGGTTGGACTAAATACGAAGGAGAACGTGCGTGTCTCAAAGATGTAGACGAATGTGCTTTGACAACCAGACCCGCATGTTCCGTTGATCCACCCGTAAGTTGTATCAACACACCCGGATCCTTTCGTTGTGGAAACTGCCCGGCAGGTAAAAATTGGAAACTGTGAGTTTGATAACGCGCGGTTAACAGTTCTTCTTATTTTAGGCTATTCAGGAACTAATGGACATTGCACTGATATTAACGAGTGTGAAATTTTCAATGGAGGATGCAGTGTAAATCCAATGGTTCATTGTATTAACACTCCCGTAAGTATTTTGGACGTTTCTTTAATCCTGCTTTCAATTTATTCATTATTTTAGGGTTCACGAGTATGTGGACCTTGTCCTGCTGGTTACGTAGGTGATGGAACATCGTGCATGTTCCAAGGTGTATGCAGAGTTAACAACGGAGGATGTCATCCATTTGCTCAATGCCGCGACAATCCAAGTATTGATAAAATTATTTACCTAATTTTTTTTAAATTGCCTATTAAATTTTTAAAGGGATCAGCACAACTTATGTGGATTGTAGCTGCCCACCTGGATATTTTGGGTCAGGTATAGGTCCGTCAGGATGTTCACGTTCACAAAATCAAAATCCATGTGACGATAATCCTTGTGTGCATGGAACCTGCGAAGCAAATCTATTAACTGGAACCTACATTTGCCACTGCAACCAGCAATTTACTGGTAAATGATGAGTGGGTTTGTTCAAAAAATATAGCTAAAAAATTTTCAGGTACCGACTGTAGTATTCGTAAGGATTCCTGTCAACCAAATCCATGCTTACATGGAGGGCTTTGTAGTGAAGTTTCAGACCTGTCTTATATTTGTCTCTGTACAAATGGATTTACAGGCACCAACTGTGAAGAAGAAAGACAAGGTATGGTTTTAGTGTAATTGTAGAACCTCAATATTAATTTTAAATAATTTAGCTTGTGGGGGCCATTTGAGACAATTTACTGGCGTCTTAAAATACCCTGCTACTTCAAGTATCATTAACAGTGGTCGTACGAACTGCGTTTGGATCATTCAGACCAACAACACAAAAGTTTTAAATATTACATTCACCGAATTCCATTTTGAAGATTCTTCCAATTGTCGATCCACTTGGTTGGAGGTAAGACCGATAAACTTTCTTTTTAATTGCGATTACTTATAAACTGTAATTTTTGTTAAGATCCACGATGGTAGAAACTCAGCTGCTAACTCACTTGGTCGCTTTTGTGGAACTAATTTTCCAAAAGGTGGAACGTTAACGTCAACTCACAATGCATTTTATATTTGGATTAGAACACCAGCAACATCACCAAACACCGGTTTTACTCTAAATTGGACCACCGTTGATCCTGGTAAGTAGCCATAACTTTTAACACAACTTCAAGTTGAAAATTTTCAGTGTGCGGAGGAACGCTACCGTTCGAGTCTCACGGCATTCTGACTTCTCCGGGATTTCCCGGAAATTATCCACTAAATCGGTAGGCTCTCTATAGTCAATTTTTTTATTTAATCACACTAAGCCATCTGAATTAATTTTAGGGACTGTTACTGGTATTTGAGTGCACCAACTGGGAAAAGAATACAATTACACTTTTTTACACTGGAAATTGGAAGCAGTTCGAATTGTAGTTCAGATTTCGTCAAGGTACTTTCTTTAACAAAATTGCACTCCAAAAATTCCGTAAACATTTTTGTAGGTTTACGAAGGAGAAACAACAGATCAACTGCTGGCACAATATTGTAACACCTCACAACCTGAACCGCTCGTATCTTCTGGTCCAAATGCAGTCGTGTACTTCCATTCGGACAGTTCCAATACCTTCCATGGATTCCAAGTTGCTTATTCTACTTTAGAAGGAATTCCAGGATGTGGTGGAATATATACGGGAAACACTGGCAGTTTATCTTCTCCCATCGTAAATGGCGAATATCTGCCTAATATAAATTGTGAATATAAGATTTCCTCACTGGAAAACTCGAGGATAAAAGTTACCTTTGAGACGTTTGATTTGGAAGGCGAATTCAATTGCTACTACGATTTTGTTGAAGTAAAACGAAACGCTGTGTAAAATATGCAAATTAAAACTGTGTTTTAGATTTACGAAGGTACCACAACCCAAGCCCCTAGTGTAGGACGGTATTGCGGAAAAAATTTACCAGGACCTTACACTTCAATTGGAAACCATATATTGATAGTATTCCATACCGATTACAGTAATGCTGGAGAAGGTTTCCTCTTAAGATACGAAACCAGTAAGGATTTCTTCTTAAAAACCGTTTCTAGCTCAATAGCTCTCCTTTCTAGTCTGTGGTGGGGTTTACACGGAACCATCGGGTGTCATAACATCTCCAGGCTATCCAGAATCATATAAACAAGATCAAATTTGCATTTACGAAATTTTGCAACCATTGGGAAAATCGATTACTTTAGAGTTTTTCGACTTTGATGTGGAATCGAGTTATTCTTCCGATTGCATGTTTGATTTTGTCGAGGTTTTGTTAAATTTTTTAGAACGTAATATTTTGTAGTAACGTGTCTTGATTTGCAGATACACGATGGAGCGAGTGAAAATTCAACTTTAGTCGGTAAATATTGTGAGCAACGTCCACCAGTCATTCAATCGACTTACAATATTTTGTGGATCAAATTTGAAAGCGACTCTTCTGTAAGCGAAAAAGGTTTTACTGCAAATTACACTACAACAAATATGGGTAGGTAATCGATATATTTAAGCCCCACGTTGGGCGCCACTAGTGGTTTACTCACGCTAACATTTTGTTAAACAGGATGCGGTGGAATATTACGAAATACATCAGGCACCTTTGAAACACCACGAGAAGGGGGCTCCTACCCCACAAATTCAAATTGCACCTGGATTATCGTTGCTCCTTCTAGTAACCTCATCGAATTATCATGGTCCTCTTTCGAACTAGAGTCGACCAGTTCTTGCTCGTTTGACTACGTAGAAATATTCGGAAATTACAGCAACAACGAGAAAATGGCTAAATATTGTGGATCAACTTTGCCTCCGACACTTATGAGCACATCGAATGTTTTAACAGTTAAATTTATTTCCGATATCTCAGTTAATTACGGTGGATTTGTAGCAAATTATGTGTTTGTCGATGAAAAAACTGGTAATAACATAGAATATTAAACTCGTCGAATGGGCTAAAGTAACTAATTGTTTCAGTGTGTGGTGGAAGATTTCACGGTAGTTCTGGAGTAATCAAAAGTCCATCTTTTCCATCGCTGTATCCACAAGATCGGGAATGCACGTGGATTATTGGAACCGAAAACGGTCAACAAATAATGCTGAATGTTTTGAATTTTACCTTGGAAACTTCCACGGATTGCAGATTTGACTATTTAGAAATTCGGTAAATAAATTACTAAATAATTACAATTCGATAGCGCTCATCTTAATTTTTAGAAATGGAGCTTCGCGATTGTCTCCACTGATTGGAAAATACTGTGGAACCAGCATTCCGAAAGAAATACCATCGCATACGAATAACTTGTACATTTTCTTTAGATCAGATATTTCTATATCGGAGACAGGATTTAGATTTAGTTGGGATTCAACTGCTACAGGTAAATTTTCTGATCCTACACGACCAAGCTTTCAATAATTCGTTTTAAGGTTGTGGAGGAATTTTGACTTCTCCGACTGGAGCGATCATATCACCTAATTATCCAGAACCATATAGTGAAAACTCAATTTGCAAGTGGAGGATTTCAGCAAATGGTGGTTCACGTATTCAATTAAATATGACAGACGTAAATTTAGAAACCCATTACATTTGTGCACTTGATTATGTCGAGGTAAAATCAGTTAGATTCATTGCAAATTGTGAAAAGTGAACGTTAAACTTTAGATTTTTGATGGGCCTAACGAACAATCACCTTCATTGGGAAGATTCTGCAATGAGGATGAAACGATAAACATAACATCGACTTCAAATCATTTGACCATAAAATTCCGTTCTGATGTTAGTATACAAGGAAGAGGATTTTCTTTGGAATATTCGACAGGTAAAAATCTCCGTCGATGTAACCTCAGTTAAAAATGTTTTGTTGTAGTTTGCCAAAATGTGATCCAAGGCTTTAGGGGTGTAATCGAAAGCCCAAATTATCCAAATCAACCAAGGGAACAAAACTGCGATTGGAAGATTGAAGTTCCAATGGGCAACAAAATTAATCTGACGTTTACAAGTTTTGACATCACTAATTATGATAATCCTACCGAAGATCTTTGTTCACCTGATTATTTAAAAGTATTGAGAGGGTTATGTTATGATAACTGAATTACGTGGTTTATGTTTTAGGTAGAATATAGTGGATCAGAGTTTGATATGGTTACTTTAGGGACTTACTGCAATTCCAAGCGGCCATCCCTTTTAACAGTTAACTCGAATATTGCCGAAATTTTTTTTAAAAGCAACGAAGAGCAGGAAGGATCAGGTTTTCGTTTTGAATGGCAGCTTGAAGGTGAATTTTATACCCGATGTCTCATATCACCTTTATATTAAATATTTCCTAGGATGCGGTGGTTTACTAACCCGTCCCAATGGAACCATCAAAACTCCCAATTATCCAAATGGATACCCTGAGAGTACCCAGTGCGATTGGATAATTCAAACTGACTATGGTTTAAGCGTTGAGATTGCTTTTATGGAAATCGATTTTGAAAAAACGTATGATTGCATGTTTGACTACGTCATGGTAATCCTCCGTTTTTCATTACCTCACAATATCTGTAACCATAACGTTTTTCCAGATTACAAACGGTCCAAACGAATCATATCCTCAACTTTCAAAATTTTGCAGTAAAGGTACCAAACCGGTGGTGGTCACAAGTTCAGGAAACGAAGTGTTTGTAAGATTCAAAAGTGATTCGTCATACAAAGGAAAAGGATTCATAGCCAATTACACTTCTCTACCTACCAGTACGTAATTTGCAACCTAACCTTACTTTCTCAAAAGTCTGCAATAATTTTAGAATGCGGTGGAAAGTTATCAGGGATTTCCGGATTGTTCACTTCGCCCAATTACCCCAAAAACTACGATGCTAAAGATCGTTGTGAGTGGTTAATAGAAGTTGATCAAGGGCACATAATTGATTTAGAATTTGATGACTTTAGGCTCTCTGGTAATTGTATCGATGACTACGTTGCGGTAATGGAAATTAATTTCTTTTAGTTATTTTGCTTTAATAAACAATTGTAGATTTACGATGGACCATCATCTGATTTTGCCTTACTGGACAAACTTTGTGATAACATGGGTCACAACATAACAGTAAGATCATCTTCTAATGTTATTATTGTTTTAATGTCAACAAAGGATTACTACTCTGCAAAAGGTTTTTCTGCTTCGTACCATACGGTAAGTTACAGTAAGTACTCTAAAGGTCCTGATACTGTAAAACCTTTCAGGCATGTGGAGGTTCAATTACAACTAACGACACTGGAATAATTCGTTCAAGTGATTCTTCGTTCTCTGTGAGGGACATGAGCAACTGCTCTTGGTACATAGTGGCATCCGATGCTTGTAGGCTCCCACTTTGATTTTCAAAATATTTTTGACTTCATATCTTGTTCAAATTTTAGCTCAACATATATGGCTTACTATATCACACATTCACATGGTTGATGAAAGCGGAAAAATAGAAATATACAACGGCGATAGTAAAGAAGCTCCACTGGCTTTAACACTGACGGGAGATAAATTACCACCACCTTTTAGTAGTGCGGGCAATGCTTTACATATCCAACTGATCGGTTACTCGATGGAGTTTATAGCAACGTATTCGGTTTTGGACTCACGTAACTAAAATTTTTAAACCTACCATAACCACTTTCATCTCAAGCTTGAAATTGCAGTTTGCGGCGGAGTATTGGCAAAGGACAACGGTTATTTTGCAACACCAAATTATCCAAATCCATATCCTATGAACATTCAGTGCGAATGGACAATTCCAGTTGCACCTGGAAACCAAATTTCAATGTCATTCCACAACTTTGAGTTGGTCTCATCACAAAATTGTCACATGGATTACTTAGAAATAAGGGAAAACAACGGGACGGGAAAATTATTGGGCACGTTTTGCGATGGTATGCCTACCAACATCACACAAGTAGGAAGTTTATGGTTATTATTCCAAAGCTCTAAAATTCCTGGTGATGACTCCGGTGCCACAGCCAAAGGATTTTTAGCCGAATTCTCATATAGTAAAGATTTTTAGGTTTTATTGCAAAATTTCCAATAAAATTTTTTACTTCAGATCACGCCATTGAATTGTCGGGACCAACGGGACAAATAGCATCACCGATTTATCCAGATATTTATTTAAAATCTGATGATACCTTCTCGTGGCAAGTAACAGTGTCGTATTCAAAAAGAATAACTATTACCTTTAAGGATCTTAATGTGGAATTTGGTTACGGGTCGCAATGTTACCTGTCCCGTTTAGAGGTACCTCTACCACCTCGTTTTTTGGTAGTCATTTCTGATGCCTGATTTTTAGATTTTTGACGGTTCTGATGAAGAATCTTTAAAATTAGGAGAACTGTGTGGTGTAGATCTTCCAAATCCGATCAAAAGTTCAACCAATGTTGTTTTTATTAGAATGGTTTACGATTCAGTTCGTCAAGGGTCTAAATTTTTGTTAGAGTGGTCTGAAATGGATAACGATCCTATAATTCCGTCTGTTCGAAAACCTCAAGGTTAATTTACCAACTCATTTTTTCTTTTGGTGATAATTTTTTATTATACTTAGGTTGTGGTTCCAACGGAACAATCCAGGTTTTCAATTCGTCCAATTATAATCTTTCCTCTCCTGGTTATCCTGATGGTTATAAAGAAAATTTAGATTGCGAGTGGATATTTTCCACTGCCCCCGAATTTCATTTTACGTTAACTTTTGTTAAAATTGATTTGGAGAACGTGGTAGAAGAATGCGTAATGGATAATGTAAAAATTTATAAAGGAATTGGAGGAACCGAAGATTGGGAATTGGTTAAAACTGCTTGTGCTCCAAATCGTACACTTTTTAGGGAAAGTATTGGAGCTGGTAATTTAATGAAAGTTGTTTTTCATACAGATAGCTACGGCAATGGCACAGGATTTAACGCTTTGGTTAGGAGAAGTGAGTAAATAAATTAATATTTTGGTACAACATTTCTAGTTTTTATTTTAGATTGTGGTGGCTCTTTGCAAGGATTAACTAATGGTGTAATTCAAGTAAATTCATCTGAGAACACGTATCCATTTGTGAGTATATATGAATTGTACTAAATAGGCAATCTTCATCAAAAAATTTGTACAATTTTTTTTGAAAATTATTCATATATTTTAGTTACTTTTTTAAATAATAAAAGACCCTTTGATTTGAAAAATTTCCAGAATCGATTCAGGAGAAAAGTTTTCAGGCTTAAGTGCCCGAATACCTACTAAAAACACGGAATAACTCTATAGCTAGAACCGCAGTAGATTTGGCAATTAAAGAGCCCTAAGCTCAAAAACCAATCTTATTGTTACTAAAATTTTATGTCTCGAAAGTCACAGGAAACCTTAAAAATGTTGTAAAAGATGTCCTTAGCATAAAAGGAAGATGGAAGCCTTAGATTTAACTGCATAATATTTATACTAAGCGGCTTCTGTAAGTAGGGCATTAATAACAACTTTTAGGGTCCGATATTACAGTTTTTCTATTTTGAAAATATTTGGAGATCATTCCCATAAATGGGAAAAAAATTGGGAGATGTGGAAAAAAACTTAGATTAACCTGATGTTGTTTTGGAAAATTTTGAATGATTAAACCTGCTGAAATTTTTTCTTTCAGTGTCAGTGGAACGTAACCGTTCGTCCTGGAAGAACAATAAGGGTAGTATTTGAGAAACTGAATTTAATTAACGAAATAAAGGATTCGCCTTGTCATAGTTATGTTCTGGTAAATTTTTTAATCAAATTAAACATTAGAAATCAATAAGTAATTTTCAGCTTAAAAATGGTATTTATCCGGATTCTCCACTTTTGGGTAATGGAAAATATTGTAACGATACCATTCCAGATCCTCTAGTAACAACTGGAAACTATCTATATATCATGTTTTATGGAGTCAGAACAAGCGTAAGTTTTGGGTGGAACCTTCCATTAAAAGTATAATTTTTATTTTATTTCAGAACTTCAGCCTAACATATGAAGAATTATCACAAGATTGTGGCGAAATTATAACCTTATCATCATTCCACAATACTACCCACATATCCTCTCCAAATTATCCCAACATTCCATCTCCGTATTCGGAATGCATTTGGACAATCATTGCGCCACCTGGAGAATCTTTGAGGTTGGATTTCCAAGAAAGATTTGACGTCACAAGAACGAAAAAGTAGGTTACTTTATTTTGTGGAACTTTTTCTGATAACATAACTTTTCAGTTGTGAAAAAGCGGGTGTCGAAATTCGAGATGGTGGTTCTAAATATTCATCAATTTTGCAAACCTACTGTGCGGCTTTGCCCAACTCGACATTTACCAGTGATAACATGATGACCGTAAGGTTTTATACCAACGTTGCTAATCCAAAAAATGGTTTTAAAGCCGTAATTACTATAGGTAAATTAGGTTTTGATTTGGTACATTTTTTTATCGATCTCATTTTCAGCTACGTGTGGTGGAACAATTCGATCAAATTATGCAGAATTGCACTCGCCCGGTTTTAACATCAAATCTAAGTACCCTCAAAACTCTAATTGTGGATGGAATCTTATAGGCCCTCTTGGCCACTACTTAATAATAAACTTTAAAACTCTTGATATAGGTTATTCTTCATTTTGTTATGACGATTACGTGACAATTCAAGAAATATTTACCATGAATGGAACCGGTGAGTTAAGTGACCATGAGGCAGCAAACCTTAAAAATTCAACCATTTTAGTGAACAATATTGGAAAGTATTGTGGAACCGAACTTCCAGGAGAAATTAGGATTGGTAGCAACGAAGCGTTTGTTAATTTTGTTTCAAGCAGTTATACTACGGAGTCTAAAGGATTTAGTTTATATTTTAACGTTAGCCAGGATGGTAAGCCCTGTAACTACAGGTTCAAAATCACTTTTTAACTTTTTGGATGGTTACAGAATGTGGAGGTAAATTAAATATGGAATCTGGATTCATACAATCACCTGGTTATCCACAATCCCTTACTGGCGATAGAGAATGCGAATGGTTGATTACAGTACCCGAAGGACGTAGGGTATCATTGGAATTTTTGGATTTAGACCTATTGGGAGATTTAGATATATCAGCTAGAAGTCTAGTATATATTAGCGACGAGCCAGGATATAATTCCTTTTTAGCAAGTTTACCAGACAAAAACCATACCACTCTTGTTAAGTCTACCGCTAATACCATGCAAATTTGGTTTTGGACATTGCATCCTTCTTCTCACCGAGGATTTCGAGCACAGTTTACCTCAAATGAACCAACAGGTAATCTTTAAACTAACTTAATTGTTACCGTCTTTTCTTTTCAAAATTTTTAGTTTGTCAGGGTACTTTTAATCGGAGCAGTGGAATCATCTCCAGCATTAACGAAACGACTTACTTTTGCACTTGGAAGCATTACCGAAACATTAACGAAAACCAAACGTTATCTATGGTAATTTCTTTAAGCAACAGTTCTGAAGTATGCAGAACTCCACCCCGAACGTTGGTAATCAGTGCTGGTTTGTAAAATTTTAGTTTAAAAATAATTTCCAATTTTATTCTCAACGTTTTAGACAATAAAAATGATGACATAGTTAGGTTGTGTGAAACTCTTCCGCATCCAGTAATCGTAAGATCTCCTTATATTGTAACACATCTAATGGTAAGTCTTATAATGTAACTTTCTTATTGTCTTTCAAACCGTCTGTACTCAGGTAAACAAAAAAGGATCGAAATATCCCCTCATCTACTCCATAAATTATACCACTAACCCATGTGGAGGTATAATACTTAACGAAGAAGGTGACGTAACAACTCCAGGATTTCCTAATAAGTATTCGGGAACAATTGAATGCGCTTGGTTGATCAAATTACCAAGCGATCAAAAAGTGAAAGTGAACTTCACCACGGTTAATCTTGACGAAAATTGTGACTACAACTACGTTTCGATTTATAACGGAGAGTTTAGGTCGAAGCCGAAGATTGGTCAGTTTTGCCAAAATAATAAGCCGGGTTTAATAATTTCCCAATCCAATACCTTGCTGGTCGAATACCATGCGGACGAAAAAAGCAGCGGTACCGGATTTAAGTTCCACTATGAGCCGGTTATAGGTGGTACGTAAAAATTTAAGTTACTATTCCATTTTTGTTTTGTTTCTTAAGGTTGTAGTGGAATATTCCATGATCGATCACGGATTATTGAAACTCCATCTTATCCAAACAACTACCCAAATAATAGCGAGTGTAATTGGGAAGTTATAGCTACTGATGGGTATCACGTGGTTTTGGAATTTATAGATAGATTTTATATCGAAGAATCGGAAAATTGTAAAAATGATTTTGTTGAGGTAATTTGTGATTTAGGTGTTGAATTTTGGAATCAAAAATGTTGATTTATTATAGCTATGGGATTATGTGGATGATGAATACAAATCAATTGGGAAGTTTTGTGGAAGAAATTTACCACAAAAGTATAATTCTACTTCAAATCGCATGAAAATTTTGTTTAGGAGTAATGAAAATATTAGAGCAACCGGATTTAAGGTTTGTAGTTTTATTAGTATACCGGGTGACAGACACACCGTATACCCGAACTATAAGAGGCAACAACTGTAAGATTAAAAAGATTAGGATTATGTAGAATATAACTCTTTGGATTAATGGGTTATGGGCCCGGTGATTTTTCATTTTACATTTTCAGGCTAAATGGACCTTTGAATGTGGTGGCAATTTTGAAGCCACAGAAAAACTACAGTATATTGTCAGTCCAGGTTATCCAAACGCTTACCGCAACAAATTGAACTGTTCCTACAACATTACCTCAGTAGGAAATTACATCGACTTGGTGTTTGAAGATTTTAACATAGAATTTGGTATTTTCTAAGAACTATTTTTGTGTAGATATTTAACTTAACAACCAAAAACTTTCAGACCCTCTTTGTACGTACGACAATGTAACCATAAAAAGACCTATTTACTTCCAAGCATATTATTATTATGATACAGACATTGCAAAGAAATCTTACTGTGGTCAAGACAAACCTGCACCACTGCATGTGCGTGATGGAATTACAATCAAATTTGCCACAGATCCTTGGGTAGTTAAAAAGGGCTTTAAATTTTCTTACAGCATTGAAAGTAATCAGTAAGGTAAGGAGTTCTGGAACAAAATTGTATATGATCATTTCAGAATGTGGAGGCTTAATCACTGAACCATCCCTGATAGCCTCTCCTACAAGCGAAGTCAATGGAGTCCAAACTTACGACCACAATTTAAAATGTTTTTGGAATATAACCGCACCCAATGCCAAAATTGTTGCCGTCAGGTACACCACTTAGTTTTGAATCGCCAAACCAAGCAAGCAATTTTACTTTTTATTCTAGATTCACCCAATTGAATATCGAGTACAACGATGAATGTCGTCACGATTTCGTAGAAATCTATGATGGAACCTCTTTTAACGAGAGTACAAGGTTAGCCAAATTATGTGGAAACTTAACATCCAACCCACCTATCATCAAATCCAAATCAAATTCGATGATTTTGTTTATGGCATCAGATTATTCCGTTGCTTATGAAGGATTCAAAGCTGAAGTTTTCTTCACTTTTGGTAATTAAGTGGTTCTACTTCACCTTCGACCTACATACCAAACTTACCTAAATTTTTTAGGTCCTTCAAGTGGTTGTGGTGGAACAATTATTGTTAACGATACTGCCACAATTGAAGCTCCATTAGGACATTCACATTTAGAGTGCCATTGGGAAATAACTACAGAAAAAGATAATATTTTGAAATTCCATATTAACGAACTTCATTTGCTTTCCTGTACTGAAAACAGAAGCGCGACTTTTGGAAAGCAAACTTGTGGCTGCGATATACTTGAGGTAAATTTAATATAGGCTTCTCCATAGAGCCTCACTTTTCAATTTTAGATTCGAGATGGAGGAGCTTCCGTATCGGAGTTAATAACCCGTTTATGCAATAATAACCTTCAACCCGATTTTAGTACATCCAGTCACTCCGCTTTTATGCGCCTTAACACATTTGAACAATCCACTGCAAGGGCATTTAAAGTTACTGTCGAAAAAGTTCCGTGTAAGTTTTACGTTAAAATAACGTTAAACAGACGTTATTTGTGAAATTTCAGCAATATGTGGACCATCATCATTAACAGCAACCAACGAAACAAAAGTTATTACCTCTCCGTTATACCCAAACCCATACCCTGAAAATATCAGATGTAATTGGTTATTAAAATCCGAAAGTTACGGAGATTCGATTGATTTGCATTTTACAGACTTTGATTTAGTAAACGTTAGCGATCAAGAATTTTTGAGGGAGACTTGCATGGGTGACAGAGTTGAAATTTCGGATCAGGTTTGAATTTTGGTATATTTTATCCAAAATCTCTGAATGATGCATTTTTAGAACAAAAAGATTATTTCTGAAGGTTTGGGTTCCGCTACGATTTTTGCTGGTTCGACACGACCTGAAGTGTACACAGTAAGTAGAACTGTCACAATGTGATAAACTAATTTTTATTTGATTTTTTAAGTTGTCGCCGGCTCCAATTGGCATCCATCCGTACTGTGGTAGGAATGCACTAGCGTTCGATTATTACAGCGGACAAAACCAAGCCATCGTTTCGTTTTTCAGTGGGATCGGCAGATCTCATGGAAAGGGATTTAGAATGGAATATCGAATTGCAGGTTATTGTTTTATAACGTTATCGCACGATCAGGGGACCTACAGTTTAACGTAAAAGTTACATTAAATTTTTTTAGGATGCAATAGAAATTATACTTCGGTGCAGGGTCGAATAAAAAATTCAAATTTCTTTGGTAACTGTGACGTTTTAATCACTGTTCCTCCAAATAACACAATATCCTTGTATTTTATGACCTTCATGATGTATGATACAAATCAATGTTTAAATAATGGTATGGAGGTAAATTATTCTGAATTTTGTGGCATTTTGAGAAAACTTTACATTGAGTATATTTTAGATATATGACGGTGATTCCAAAAGCGATACTCTAATGGCAACAGTGTGTGGGTACGAAACACCCAATTCTATATATTCGAAAAGTAACAAATTATTTATCCATCTCTACAATAATGTAGCCACACCGTCGATATACGATATTATATACACAACGACTAATGAAGGTAATATTTTGGGAAAACACTGAAACCTTAGCAAATAAAAGCGGTAACTTTGAAAGTTAAATGCAATATTACAAAGTCGATCAGATTTTGTTCAATAACGATTTACTTTTTTTAGGTAAAGGATGTGGGGGTATTTTGTATAACTACATAGGAAAGTTTACAAGCCCATTGTATCCAGGTGCTTATAGAAAAGAGAAAACATGCACTTGGGATATAACAGTTCCACAAGGAATGCAAGTTGTACTTAAATTTTCCGGTAGGGTTAAACTTACAACAATTTAATTTTTAATAAATTACCTTTTCTGCTTCAGATTTTGATGTAAGGGGAGCATGCACTGAAAATTATGTCGACGTGAAGACGTTCCATCAAGATAACAGCGATTCGACCATCCACCATTTTTGTACTTCTGTGAGTTTTGCCTCATTAAAAACTGTAAAATAGAAATAACAAAAATACTTTATTAATAGGATAATCCTGCAGTCTTAAGGTCTGAAAATAATCACATGAGTGTTTCGTACACCACAACTGTGAACAACGGAGGATCGGGTTGGGTTGCCCATTTCATGGCTGTAAACGCAGGTAGTACCTAATATTGTGATAAAAAATGTAATCCAAAATTTAAAATATGTTTTTTTAAGGTGCTACTGTAAAATGGGATTATTAAGCTACCCTAATGTATGCTCTAATCTTCATTTTAAAATAAGATTTAACGTGCAATGTAAACTCTAAAGAAAAGGTTTTTAAATTTTTGGCCTACTGTCGCCCCGTTTTACGTTGGAAAAAAGTATTCTAAAGTAATTTGCAATAAACTTTAAATTTATTTTTGTTTTTTTTTACCCAATTTTCACATTTATTTCACCCAAAAACTGGTGGAAAGAATATATTTATTGGAATAATCTTTAAGAATTAGTGCAACATTTAACCATTCTATGTGCATCAAAACTACCCCGCATTGGAAAGTTCTGGAAATTTTTAAATGTCATGTTGTTTTAAAGAATGCAATAAGAAATAGAAAGTGTTGATTTTATTTTATATGCTATGATTAAATAAAAAGAATGTGTTTAACCTACAAGTCTTTTATTTAAATTGAAAATAATTTTTACAGGTGTTTAGCATACAAATTTAGTAACTTTTAAAGTATTGGTGACTACTTTAGTTCATGAGATAAAAGAAATTATAATTTTTCAATCTAACCTAGACACCGGCAGAATCAAATTAATTACACCAAAAACCGTAAAATCACTACCGTTTTCACAAGTTTAAATTTTTCCCATCGATGTAAAAACAACTGTTAAACTTAAAATGATTCTGTAGGAGACGCCCCATGTGATCGGAAAGCTAATTAAAATTATATCGAAGTAATCTAGAAGCGGCATATCCCACCTACTTTAGGTAAAAATTCTTCATGAAATTTGATTGGTGATTAACTGTGTTTTAAAAGGTCGTTTTATGGAAGTTGGACTGTACTTAAATTATTGTTTAATTTTTTTTATAATTACAAGAGTATTCTAGAACTAAATATCCCTTTATCAATCGATATCAATTTTCCTATTAATATCGGTAACATAATATTCAAAACGCCCCTTGCATTATCAGAATCAGTAAAATAACTTGTTTTATTAGCTCCTGATCTCAGTTTGGTTTAAAATTTGCTTAAATTAAGTGCCTCGAATAAAATTATGCGTTTACAAAAATGACCAAATTAGAAATATCAATTATATTGTACTGCCTTCTTATAAATGTGTCATCGTACGGTGAATTTGGGCCACAGTAAGTAAAAAAATTGAAACAAAATTGTAGGTACTAAAAAATAATTTTTTTAGGCCACGTATAATTTCTTCATCCGGACATTTAATATTCAATTCGGCCGAAAACAAAGATATCCATTTTGTTACAAAGGGAACAGGAAAAATTAAACTAAATGATGGAGACCTAACAGACGCTGCAAATTTGGTAAGCAATTTTTTTTTGCCCAGTTTTCTCTTCAAATTGCAAGAATCTTTTAAACTTGGTTTCACAATTTCAGGCAAGAAATGCAACAGAAACCTTAAACAAAATTAACAGCGAATATTACGACACCGTGGTTCAAGTCCAACGCCTGAAGCGGTCACTGGAAGGAAATCGAGGTGTTTTAATGAGAATAACTAACCTTGAAAATGGATACCATAACTCCAACGGTTCCACTGTAAGTTTTTAAAATGAAAAGAGTTCGTTTTAATGTAATAAATGCCACTTTTGAACAGGACCCGCAAACCCAATATGTCTCGTCGGTTTTGAACAGAAGAATGCGCACATTGGAACGAAAAGTTAATCGATTGATGACTTTGTTAAGAAAAGATGAGTGTAACGATAATCCATGTCGAAATGGGGGAACTTGTCAGGATATGTTTAACGGTTACTTGTGTCGTTGTCCTGTCGAATGGGAAGGCGCAAATTGCGATCAAGATGTTAACGAATGTGCCAAATTTGCAGGAACACATTTGGGATGTCAAAATGGTGCCACGTGTGTGAACAAACCAGGAACATATGAGTTATTTGAAGATATCATACTCAGCATTTACAAATATTTATTTTTAATTTTTTTAGATGTATTTGCACACCCGGTTGGTTTGGACTTCATTGCATCCAGCAAAGCGCCAGTTGCAGTTCTGAGGGTGATTTATGTGGACATGGATATTGCATTCCACAAGGCCAGAATTACACTTGCCTCTGTCATGAAGTAACTAACGACATTATTAACAAAACATTTTTTAATTAGTAACTTTGTAGGGTTGGACTAAATATGAAGGGGATCGTGCGTGCAGGAAAGATGTCGACGAATGTGCTTTGACAACCAGACCCGCATGTTCCGTTGATCCACCCGTAAGTTGTATCAACACACCCGGATCCTTTCAATGTGGAAACTGCCCGGCAGGTAAAAATTGGAAACTGTGAGTTTGATAACGCGCGGTTAACCGTTCTTCCTATTTTAGGCTATTCAGGAACTAATGGACATTGCACTGATATTAACGAGTGTGAAGTTTTCAATGGAGGATGCAGTATAAATCCAATGGTTCAATGTATTAACACTCGCGTAAGTATTTTGGAAATTCCTTTAATCCTGTTTTCAATTTATTCCTTATTATTTTAGGGTTCACGAGTATGTGGACCTTGTCCTGCTGGTTACGTAGGTGATGGAATATCGTGCACGTTCCAAGGTGTATGCAGTGTTAACAACGGAGGATGTCATCCATTTGCTCAATGCCGCGACAATCCAAGTATTGATAAAAAATTATTTAACCAAAATTTTTAAATTACCAATTTAAATTTTAAAGGGATCAGTACAACGTACGTAGAATGCATTTGCCCACCTGGATATTTTGGGCCAGGTATAGGTCCATCAGGATGTTCTCGTTCACAAAATCAAAATCCATGCGAAGTTAATCACTGTGTGCATGGAACTTGCGAAGCAAATTTATTAACCGGAACTTACATTTGCCACTGTAACCAGCGATTTACTGGTAAAACGAGTGCGAGTTGGTTAAAAAAAAATATAACTAAAAAATTTTCAGGTACCAACTGTGATATTCGTAAGGATTCTTGTCAACCCAATCCATGCTTAAATGGTGGTAGTTGTAGTGACATATCAGGTTTATCTTATACTTGTGCTTGTGCCAGAGGATACACAGGCACCAACTGTGAAGAAGAAAGACAAGGTTTTGATTGTTTATCTCTCTGGAACCTCAGCATTAACTTTAAATATTTCAGCCTGCGGGGGTCACTTGAGAGAATTTTCTGGTATGCTAAAATATCCTTTGACATCGAGCACCAGTAACACTGGTCGCACTAACTGCGTTTGGATCATTCAAACAAATAACACAAAAGTTTTGAATATCACCTTTACCGAATTCCATTTTGAAGACTCTCCAAATTGCCGATCTGGTTGGTTGGAGGTAAGATTTGAGATTTATAAAATTTAAAAGACTGAATACTTAGGAAATGGAACAGAATTATTGCCAATACTTACCTTCTTTAATTTCTGTTAAGATTCACGATGGCCGAAATTCAGCTGCCAACTCTCTTGGTCGCTTCTGTGGAAGTAGCTTCCCAAAAGGTGGAATGTTAACATCAACCCACAGTGCATTTTACATTTGGATTAGAACGCAATCGACATCATCAAACTCCGGTTTTACTCTAAATTGGACCACCGTTGATCCTGGTAAGTGTCCAATAATCTTAACACAACTTCAAGTTAAAAGTTGATCATTTTCAGTATGCGGAGGAATGCTACCATTCCAGTCCCATGGCATTCTGACTTCTCCAGGATTTCCCGGAAAATATCCCATAAATCGGTAAGCTTTAGATTTTCCTAATTTTTAACAGGTCTTCCTGCAAAATTTGATTCAATTTTAGTGATTGCTACTGGTATTTAAGTGCTCCAAGTGATAAAAGAATACAATTGCACTTTTTCACACTGGAAATTGGAAGCAGTTCGAATTGCAGTTCAGACTTCGTCAAGGTAAAACTTTAAACCAATTTGCACTCAAATTTCGAGTCCATTCTTTTAGCTGTACGAAGGTGAATCAACAACTCAACTGTTAGCCCAATATTGCAACACTTCACAGCCTGAACCAGTCGTATCGTCTGGTCCAAACGTAGTCGTATACTTCCATTCGGACAGTTCCGAGACCTTCTCAGGATTCCAGGTTTCTTACTCCACTTTGGAAGGCATTCCAGGGTGTGGTGGGGTATTCACTGGAAATGCTGGTAGTTTATCATCTCCCAACGTAAAAGGCCAATATCTGCCCGATTTAAATTGCGAGTATAAAATTTCGGCTTTGGAGAAATCTAGGATAAAAATTACTTTTGAGTCGTTTGATTTGGAAGGCGACTCCAGTTGTTACTACGATTCTGTTGAAGTACGTAAATGAGAGTTTTGAGGTAAGTATGCAAATCAAACCCAAGATATGTTGTAGATTTTCGAAGGAACCACAACGCAAGCACCGAGCGTGGGTCGCTATTGTGGAAATAGTTTACCAGGACCGTACACGTCGGTAGGAAACCACATATTGATAGTTTTTAGTACCGATTACA
Organism: Rhagonycha fulva; assembly: GCA_905340355.1. NCBI lineage: Eukaryota > Metazoa > Arthropoda > Insecta > Coleoptera > Cantharidae > Rhagonycha > Rhagonycha fulva. Next base: position 117,934,213 of record HG996554.1, read on the forward strand.
GTAATAGTGGTGAAGGCTTCCGCTTAAGATACGAAACCGGTAAGGTTTTTTCTTCTAACTCCATTTCTGGTACTGTACCATTTTTTTCCAGTTTGTGGTGGAATTTACTCCGAACCGTCGGGGGTTATAACATCTCCTGGTTATCCAGAACATTACAAACAAGACCAACTTTGTGTTTACGAAATTTTGCAACCTTTGGGAAGATCAATATCTTTAGAGTTTTTTGACTTTAGTATGGAATCCAGTTATTATGATGATTGCATGTTCGATTTCGTGGAGGTAATGTAAAATTTACTACAACTTAAAATTTTATAACTAACCGAAATTCTTCTTTAGATCCACGATGGAGAGAGTGAAAATTCGACTCTTGTCGGTAAATATTGCGAACAGCGTCCTCCAATAATCCAATCGACTTACAATATTTTATGGATCAAATTCCAAAGCGATTCTTCCATAGGTGACGCAGGATTTACTGCAAATTATACTACAACAGATATGGGTTCGTACAATTTTCATAAACTAAGGAAAAAGTCGGGATAAAATTTAATTTTAACAGGATGTGGCGGAATACTACGAAATAAATCTGGCAGTTTCCACACGCCAAGAGAAGGCGCTTATTCGGATTCGTATCCAACTAATTCAAATTGCACGTGGATTATTGTTGCTCCTCCAGGTTACGCCATCGAATTATCATGGTCGTCTTTCGATTTGGAATCAAGTAGTTCGTGCTCTCTTGACTACGTTGAAATATTTGGAAATTACAGCAAGAACGAAAGATTTGCTAAATATTGTGGATCCAATTTGCCACCTACACTCACGAGCACATCAAATATTCTAACAGTTAAATTTGCTTCCGATTTTTCTTTAAATTACGATGGATTTGTAGCAAATTATGTTGTCGTCGATGAAAGAACAAGTAATATCACGAAATTGAAACATTCAGGGTATCTAACCACAAATTTGTTTTAGTGTGCGGTGGAAGATTTCACGGTAGCTCTGGAGTAATCAAAAGCCCATCCTTTCCATTGGAGTACCCATCAGATCGAGAATGTACATGGATTATTGGAACTGACAGTGGTCAACAGTTATTGCTGACTGCTTTGAATTTCACTCTGGAAAATTCCACGGAATGCCGATTTGACTATTTAGAAATTAGGTAAACAAATTACAAAATAAAAGCAGTAAAAAACTTTCATTTTTTTATATTTAGAAATGGAGCTTCGGGATCGTCTCCACTAATCGGAAAATACTGTGGAAACAAAATTCCAAAAGAGATCCCTTCGCATACCAATTATTTGTACCTTTTCTTTAGATCGGACATTTCAATACCAGCACCAGGATTTCGGTTTAGTTGGGAATCAACTGCTACTGGTAAAATTCTACAGGCAGTAATAAAACAGTGAGTTTTTATTTTTTTTAAGGTTGTGGAGGAATATTGACTTCCTCGACTGGAGTTCTTATGTCACCAAATTATCCACAGCCATATAACACTTACTCAGACTGTAAATGGAGGATTTCGGTGAATCCCGGATCTCGTATTCGATTAAACATCACAGATGTAGACTTAGAAACCCACTATGATTGCGGTATGGATTACGTCCAGGTAAAATCAGTTCGCATCATTAGGTAATTGTGGAAAACAAAAATTAAATTTCAGATTTTTGATGGGCCTAACGAACAGTCACCTTCACTTGGAAAATTTTGCACTGAAACACAGGAAAAACCAAATATAACCTCCACTTCAAATCACTTAACCATAAAATTTATTTCTGATGTTAGTATAGAAGGAAGAGGATTTTCTTTCGAATACTCCACAGGTAAAATAATTTTAAAAAAATCTGATGGGGCCAGCACGTAACCTCTAGCGCTCTATCGAATACAGTACCTAAATTTAAAAAGGTAAACTTGAACTAAAAGTTTTATTCTTGTAGTCTGCGAAAATGTTATGGAAGGATTCAGAGGTGTTATCGAAAGTCCAAATTACCCAAGTCAACCCAGAGAACAAAATTGCAACTGGAAAATTAAGGTTCCAATGGGCAATAAAATCAATTTGACATTTACTGGTTTCGACATTACTAATAATTATAATCCGTTTGATAATTCGAACGATAGTTGTTCGGCCGATTATTTAAAAGTACTCATCAAGTAAAGTTTTGAAAACTGACTGACTAGAAATTTTTTAGATAAATTATATTGGATCTGAACTGGATATGAATACTTTGGGGACTTACTGTAATGCCAAACGGCCATCTCTTTTAACAGTAAACTCCAACATTGCCCAAATTTTGTTTAAAACTAACGAATACCAAGAAGGCACAGGTTTTCGTTTTGAATGGCAAATTGAAGGTAAATATTACAAAAGTTTTCCAACACTTCGTTCATAATTCCAACAAAATATTGCAGGATGCGGTGGATTGTTAACGCGTCCATCTGGAATTATCACAACTCCCAATTATCCAAATGGGTACCCAGAAAGTACTCGGTGCGATTGGATAATCCGAAGCGAGTACGGTTTAAGTATTGAGTTTACCTTCACAGATGTCGATTTCGAAAAATCGTACGATTGTAATTTTGACTACGTCATGGTATCAACTTCTTCCATGTTTAATAGTTCCAACCTATCTAACCGTGACGTTTTTCCAGATTACAAATGGTCCAAACGAAACCTCTCCATTACTTTCAAAACTTTGTAGCAAAGGTAGCAAACCGGTGGTGGTCACAAGTTCAGGAAACGAAGCCTTTGTAAGGTTCCAGAGCGATTCATCATACAAGGGCAAAGGATTCATAGCAAATTACACCACTCTTCCAACCAGTAAAAACTTTGAATCGTAACCCTACTTTATCAAAAATCTGTTATAATTTTAGAATGTGGTGGAAAGTTGACGGGCTTTTCAGGATCGTTTACTTCACCCAATTACCCCAAAAACTATGACACTAAGGATCGGTGCGAATGGTTAATAGAAGTTGAACAAGGGCACGTTATTGATTTAGAATTTGATGACCTTGACCTCTCTGGTGATTGTTCCGACAACTACATTTCGGTAATAGAAGTTATTCTTGCTAACTTTGAGTTAACGTGCAATTTTAGATTTACGATGGATCTTCATCCGATTCTGCCTTACTAAAAAAACTTTGCAGTACTTCTGATCGAAACCTAACAGAAAAATCATCTTCTAATGTCGTTCTGGTTGTCATGTCAACAAATGATTACTACAGTGCTAAGGGGTTCTCTGCTTCGTATTATACGGTACGTTAAAATTACTGTAAAAAGTTTTATTAATTTCCAGGTTTTTAGGGCTGCGGTGGTTTTATTACAACCAACGATACTGGCATAATTCGGTCATCAGATTCGATATACACGCCAAGAGATATGAGCAACTGTTCTTGGTACATCGTCTCATCCGATCCTTGTAAGAAAACTTCTTCATGTTCAATTGTTTTAATTTTCACCCCTTTAATTTTAAGCACAACACATTTCGCTAACAATTTCACACATTCACATGCAAGACTATTTAGGAAAAATTGAGATATACAATGGTGACAGCAAAGAGGCTCCACTAGCTCTAACGTTAACTGAAGATAAGGTACCACCACCGTTTACTAGTGCGGGCAACGCTTTACATATTCAACTCATCGGCTATTCGATGGACTTCATAGCAACGTATTCGGTTTTAGACACACGTAATAGCTTAAATTCTCTTACCTCTTTCATGTTAAGCTCTTCATTTCAGTTTGCGGTGGAGTTTTGAAAAGAGACGCCGGTTACTTTGCAACCCCAAATTATCCAAACCCATATCCCATTAACATGCAATGCGAATGGACGATTCAAGTTGCACCCGGAAACCAAATATCAATGTCGTTCAACAACTTTGAGTTGGTCTCGTCTCAAAATTGTCACATGGATTACTTAGAAATAAGGGAAAACAACGGCACGGGAAAATTATTGGGAACGTTTTGTGATAATATGCCTACCAACATCACACAAGTAGGAAGTCTGTGGTTACTGTTCCAAAGTTCCAAAATACCTGGTGATGATTCCGGCGCTACTGCAAAAGGATTTTTAGCCGAATACTCATATGGTAAATAGTTCTTAGTTTTTTTGCGTACTTTACCATTTATTTTGTTGCAGTTCACGCTACCGAATTGACAGGAACAACGGGAGCAATCGCCTCACCTCTATATCCAGATTTTTACTTAAAACCTGAATCGTTTACGTGGAGGGTGACCGTTAAATTTGGAAAAATTATTTCCATTGCATTTAAAGACTTTAGTGTTGAAATGGAATACGAATCGGAATGTTACTTTACTTATTTAGAAGTAGGTACCAAAAAAAAGTAATTTTAGTCCTTAAATTTTGATTTCACTTTGATAGATTTTTGATGGTTATGACGAGGACGCTCCGGCATTGGGAAAGTGGTGTGGTGTAACCACTCCAAATGCGATTAAAACTTCATCTAATATTGTTTATGTCAGAATGTTGTACGACAACGTACGAAAAGGCTCTAAATTTTTGCTAGAATGGTCTGAAATAGAGTACGACTCCAGAGGACCCGTTACTCCAAAACCAAAAGGTTTTTAACTAAACTTTCAAGTTCTTGAATGGTGATAAAAAAAAATTTTTGTGCAGGTTGTGGTTCCAATGGAACTATCGGAGTATTTAATTCGACTAATTATAATCTTACTTCGCCTGGTTATCCTTATGGTTATGCGGAAAATTTAGATTGCGAATGGATATTTTCCACCGAACCTGAGTTTCATTTTGAACTAGGTTTTGTAAAAATTGATTTTGAAAACGTAATAGAAGACTGCTTAATGGATTATTTAAAAGTTTATACTGGAATTGAAGGGACTGAAAACTGGAATTTGGTTAAAACCGTTTGCTCTGCTAATAGAACACTCTACATAACCAAAGTTGTAACTAGTAATTTAATGAAGGTTGTTTTTCATACAGACAGTTACGGTAATGGTACAGGTTTTAACGCATTGATTAGGAGAGGTGAGAGATAATGATAATTAGGAAAGGTTTTGCAATTTTGTGTTTTAGCATGTGGTGGTTCTTTGCAAGGGATGTCAAATGGGGTAATAAAAGCAAATGAATCTGACATGGGTTATCGTTCAGACGTGAGTATTTATGTTTTACGCCTTATCTAAAACAGATTTACAATACGGATATTAAATAAAATTGTATTTGTTTCACCATTGCTACCTCCACCATATGTCGCGGGAACCGTTTATAAATTTTGATTTAATATAATCATAAATTCTTTTTCAGTGCCAGTGGAACGTTACAGTACGCCCTGGAAGAACCATCAAAATAAAAATTGAAACGTTGAATTTAGCGAACCAAATAGTAAATTTGCCGTGTTATAACTATATTCTGGTAAATTTTTTTAACTGTGTTAAATTGTCCAAGTAAATAAATAATTTTTTAGCTCAAAAATGGCCTTTATCCAGATTCTCCAAATTTAGGTATTGGAAAATATTGCAATGATACAATTCCTCCGCCTTTAGTGACAACTGGAAATTCTTTATATATTTTTTATACTGGAAGCAGGGCAGCCGTAAATTTTATTCAAAGTGTATTTTTTTGAAGCTTAATTTTATTTTATTTTAGAACTTTAGTTTAACGTATGAAGAAGTATCCCAAGATTGTGGCGAAACTATAACTTTATCGGCATTCCACAACACCACTCACATATCTTCTCCAAACTATCCTAACATTCCACCTCCATACTCTGAATGTATTTGGACCATTGTTGCTCCACCAGGAGAATCGTTGATGATGGACTTTGAAGACAGATTTGACATCACAAAATCGAAAAAGTAGTGTTATTTGCTTTATGGTACTTATACTGATAAGATAACTTTTCAGTTGTGAAAAAGCTGGAGTCGAAATTCGAGATGGTGGTTCGAAATATTCACCAATTTTAGAAACATTATGCACGTCTTTACCTAACTCGACGTTTTCAACTGATAACATGATGACGATAAGGTTTTACACGAATGTTCCTGATCCAAAAAATGGGTTTAAAGCTGTGATTACTATAGGTACCGTGGGTTTTAATCTAGATGTATTATTATTAACTGTCTCAATTTCAGCTAAATGTGGTGGAACAATTCGATCAAATTATGCAGAAATTCACTCCCCTAACTTTAATATGAAATCCAAGTTTCCTAGTAAAGCTAACTGTGAATGGAAACTAATAGGGCCTAAAAACCACTATTTAACTATTAATTTTAATACTTTGGATTTAGGTTACTCTTCAGCATGCTACGACGATTATGTATCAATTCAAGAAGTATTTAAAGTCAATGAAACAAGTGAGATAAGTCGTTCTTAAAAAACAAACTATGCCATGCAATGTGGTTTTTGACCACCACAGTTCTGCTCTAGGTCGTAGATTCTAAAAATCTAATTTTTTTAGTGAATGAAGTTGGAAAGTTTTGCGGAGATGTTCTTCCTGGAGAAATCAGGATTGCTAGTAATGAAGCGTTTGTCCACTTTGCTAGTGGAACTTATTTGAAAGATGTTAAGGGATTTAGTTTGCGTTTTAATGCCAGTCAGGATGGTAAGTCCTATAATTAATTAACCGTCCAAAACCAAGTTTTTCATTTTTTTATGATTATTATAGAATGTGGTGGTAAAATAAATATGGAATCGGGATACTTGCAATCGCCTGGTTATCCAGAAACCATTATTAACAGAAGAGAATGCGAATGGAGTATTACGGTTCCAGAAGGACGGCGGATAACACTGGAATTATTGGATCTTGACGTATCGGATCCATACGGAGATGGATTGTATATTTCTAATGATGACACGTATAGGTCGGCTATAGCTTCCTTACCAGATGCCAACCACACTATGGTTGTTAAATCTAGCCGCAATACCATGCAACTTTATTTCTATTCATTTCATCTTACTTCTCATCGAGGATTTCGAGCCCGCTTTTCCTCCGATGAACCAACAGGTGACACACATTTGAACTTAATTTGATCGAATTTCTTTATCACCACTTTTGTAGTATGTCGAGGTAGTTTTAATCAGAGTAGTGGAATTATCAACAGTATAAATGAAACAAACTATTTATGCACATGGAAGCATTCCCGCAATATCGGCGAAAACCAAACTTTATCCATGGTAACTTATATAAATCAGCAATCTGGGATTTGCAGAACACCACAAGATAACTTGGTAATCAGTGCTGGTGGGTAAATAATTTTTATGTAGGTACAGTCTGAAAGTGGTTCCTAAATTTTTAGACAAAAAGGAAGATGTCATAGCAAGGTTTTGTGAGACACTTCCACATCCAGTAATTCTAAGATCTCCTTATATTGTTACACAGATCAATGTAAGTTATAGAGTAAATATAAAAATTCGACTAAAGTTAATTTTAAATTGTGATCAGGTAGTAGTAGACAGCGAAGAAAACTTTCACTTTTTGATGAATTATACCACTAATCCATGTGGAGGTATAATTTACAACGAAGAAGGCGACGTTGCATCTCCAGGTTTTCCCAATAAGTACTCAGGAACAATCGAATGCGCTTGGTTGATAAAATTACCAAGCGACCAAAAAATGAAAGTAAACTTTACGACGGTTAATTTAGACGAAAATTGCGATTACAACTACATTGTGATTTACAACGGAGAGTTTAGGACGAAACCAAAGATTGGTCAGTTCTGCCAGAATAGTAAACCCAGTTTAATCATCTCTCAATCTAATACCTTGCTTGTTGAGTACCATGCGGATGAGAAAAGTAGCGGTACGGGATTCAAATTCCACTATGAGCCGGTTATGGGTGGTACGTAAAAAATTTGATTATTTGTCGTCTTGATTTCTTCCTTTTCAGGTTGTAGTGGAATATTTCATGATAAGTCCCGAATTATTGAAACTCCGTTGTATCCAAGCAACTACCCCAATAATAGCGAATGCAATTGGGAAGTTATACTTGATGAGGGGTATCATGTGGTTTTTGAATTCACAGATAGATTTTATATCGAGGAATCCGAAAATTGTAAAAATGACTATGTTGAGGTTGGTTTACTTAGAAATTTAAAATCTATGTTTATTTCTGTTGTAATTTTTCAGCTATGGGATTATGTCGATGACCAATACAAATCAGCTGGGAAATTTTGCGGACGAAATTTGCCACAAAAATTTAATTCTACATCAAACAGAATGAAAATTTTATTTAGGAGCAATGAAAATATTAGAGCAACTGGTTTTAAGGTTAGGCTTATTGAAAATGGACGTAAACGTAAGAAATACTTAATGCTTACATTTTCGACCATTATAAAGAAGCACTTGATGGTCGATGTACCAGGTGTTTATGTTCTTATTCCGGGAGTATAAATTCTAAAAATTGCCATTGGCTTGACTGAAATTGGTGCTTGGTCTACAATCCAAAATTGGCGAACTTTACGGCCTGGAGGCTGGATAGCAAACAGTGGAGTAATCGTGGTAGACGGCTACTCCACTTTTCTTAAGAGGACAAACTTTGCTGTACTACGTAAAAACCTAGCATCTAATTACATTTATGTTGTTTTGCAGGCTAAATGGACTACTAAGTGTGGTGGTAATTTTGAAGCAATCAAGAAAATCCAATATATTGTAAGTCCAGGTTATCCAATTGCCTACGAAAATAATTTGGTGTGCTCATACAACATTACATCGCCTGGAAATTACATTAATTTGGAATTTGAAGATTTCGACTTAGAACAGGGTATTGAAAAAAAAGTAAAAAAAAGCGGGTAATATTTAATAAACCCTAAACTTCCAGATCCCCGTTGTATGTACGACAACATAACTATATCAAGCTCTAACTATGACTTGGGCACATATTACGATAGAAGGTACTATCCAGGTCAAAATAATTTACAGCGACCAATTTGTGGTCGACAAAAACCTTCACCTTTACACGTACAAGATGGCGTTATCATCAAATTTGCTACAGACCCTTGGGTGGCTAAAAGAGGCTTTAAGTTTTCCTACAGCATCGAAAGTAATATTAATGAGCAACGCTGTTACGACCAAAAAATTACTTATTCATTTTCAGGTTGTGGAGGTTTAATCACGGTTCCTTCTGAAATAGCTTCCCCAACTAGCAAAACTGAAGGAGACGGCGGTTACTCCAATAACTTAAAATGCTTTTGGAATATAACTGCGCCAGAAAACAAAATTGTCGTGGTCAGGTAGGCGAAAACTTTATTTGGATCCGCAATCCAATCACAAAACAATTTTTTCATTGCAGATTTTCTTTATTGAATCTGGAGTACAATGACGAATGTCGCCACGACTTTATCGAAGTTTATGATGGAATTTCGTTCAACGAGAGCACAAGACTAGCTAAATTATGCGGGAACCTTACATCCAATCCACCTATTATTACATCCAAGTCAAACTCGATGATTTTGTATATGGCGACAGACTTTTCCGTTTCAAAGGATGGATTTAAAGCCGAAGTTTACTTCAATTACGGTAACTAACAAAAAGTCCAACTTTTTGAAAGCGTTCTAACCTAAAATATTTTTCAGGACCCTCAGTTGGATGTGGTGGAAAAATTTTGGTTAACGATACAGCAACCATTGAAGCTCCTGTGGGATTGTCACATTTAGAGTGCCATTGGGAAATAATAACACAAAAAGATAACATTTTAAAAATCCATTTTAACGAACTTAATTTAGTTCCATGTACTGAAAATAGGAACACAACATTTGGAAAGCAAACGTGCAGCTGTAGTATAGTTGAGGTATATACGTAAATCAAACTTAAAATTCCAAGTTCTTATTTTCTCTATAATTTTTAGATTCGAGACGGAGGTGCTTCAGTTTCAGAATTAATGGCCCGATTATGCGACAATAACATTCCACCAGACTCTACCACATCCAGCCATTCCGTTTGGATACGACTTAATACTCAGGAATCGTCAATTGCGAAGCCTTTTAAAGTTACCGTACAAAAAGTCGCTTGTAAGTTAGAACGACGGCCGCAAATTTAAGTATTACAATTTCAATGATGTTTTAGCCATATGTGGACCATCTGCACTTAATGTAACCAATCAGACGAAAGTTATAACTTCTCCATTATATCCAAACTCCTACCCAGATAATGTCAGATGCAACTGGGTATTCAAATCTGAAAATTATGGAGACGTTTTTGATTTTCATTTCACTGACTTCGATTTGGTAAATGTTACCGATCAAGAATTTTTGAGAGAAACTTGCACTAATGACAGGGTCGAAATTACGGATCAGGTAAGAATTGTGTATTTTACGCGAAGTTATAATATTTTTAAGTGCTGTTTTGGTTTAGAATAAAAAGATTATTACGGAAGGTTTGGGCACGGCTACCATTTTTGCTGGTTTAAGACAAGCTGAAGTTTACTCTGTACGTATAATGTTACAATGTTACGAAGAATGGATTTCTTATAGTTTGATTGTTTACAGGCGTCGCAGGTTCCTGTTGGAACCCATCCATATTGTGGTAGGCATGCATTAGCTTTTGATTACTACAGTGGACAAAACGAAGCCGAAGTTTCATTTTTGAGTGGTGTTGGTAGATCTCATGGGAAGGGATTCAGAATGGAATATCGAATTGCAGGTTAGTAAAAGCACAAAATTAGAACAAAATTATCTCTAAAATAACTCTTGAATATTATTATTAAATTTTTTAGGATGCAATAGAAATTATACATCTGTACAAGGTCGAATGAAAAATTCGAAATTTGAGGGAAACTGTGATATTTTAATTAATGTTCCGGAAAATAACACAATTTCCTTGTATTTTATGAGCTTTATAATGTATGATACCGCTGATTGTTCAAATACTGGGATGAAGGTAAGTCAAAATTATATTTTCTGGCAATTGGAAAAAATTTTAATTTGGTTAAAAATTTAGATATACGATGGTGATTCTGAAAGTGATACACTGATAGCTACGTTATGTGGTTACCAAACACAAAATTCCATTTATTCGAAAAGTAACAAATTATTTATTCATATTTATAACAGCGCAGCTCAGACAACTGGTTTTTATGATATGTTATACACATCAACTAAAGAAGGTGAGAATTTTTCTAACATAATAATTTGCTAGAAGTCTCTTCCTCCATGTCATTTACAGACACGTCACGTATCGTGTGCAGTAATATAAAATTTTCTTTAAAATCATTATTTCATGTGACGAAAAACTTCGAACCGTAATCCAGTAAACTTTGACCTATATTACATCCCCTCAAGCATACTTATCCTTACTGGTCATTCAATATTCTCTGATATTTTATTCCTACAAATTAAACTTTGCCGATAAAACTTACGATAAATAACATTTACATTTCAGGTAGAGGATGCGGTGGTATTTTTTATAACTATGTTGGAAAGTTCACTAGCCCATTGTATCCAGCTACATATAGAGAAAGAAAAACATGTACTTGGGAAATTATGGTTCCCCAAGGAATGCAAGTTATGCTTAAATTTATAGGTAGGTTTAAGTATTATTTAAGTATTGCAAGGCACAGCCGTGGAGTGATGTGACCGCTGGTTGAGTACAGAGCGGAAATTCTAGGTTTAAATTCCGGACTATACAGAATTTCTTAGCTCGGCCTTCTAGTGGGCATCTACACGCTGTGGTGAAATCAATATTGATTTATGTGAACTATAAAAAATGTGTGGACTAATCCACCCCGCCAATTGGATTTGTAAAAAGCTTAATGAATGAATGAAAGTATTACAAAAATTTGTACTTCAATTTTTACTAAATCACCGTTTTAGTTTTTGATGTGGGAGGTGTGTGCACCCAAAATTATGTTGACGTTAAAACGTTCCATCAAGATAACAGCGATTCGACGACTCATCATTTCTGTTTATCTGTAAGTATTGTTTTAACACGGATTACAAAAATTGCAACTATTTTTTATTGATAGGACGATCCTGCAGTTCTGAAGTCTGAAAATAACCACATGTCGGTTTCGTATACTACGACGGCAAACAATGGAGGATCGGGTTGGGTTGCCCAGTTTGTGGCTGTAAATTCAGGTAATAATTTTTAGATTGAAATTTGAAAGAAAAAATTTAATGAAAAATTTCAGATACTGACGTGAAATGGGAATATTAAGTCGTTTAAATGATTTTTCATAATATAACCTTTATAATGCAATGTACTATAATAAAATAATAATTATGTTACTTTTCTTTAATTATATTATGTACCTAACCGAAGTTGAAAGCCTCCTGAAGATAAACTTGAATTATAAATCTTTGTCTATTTTTTATATCTATGACCTGACGTATCGTAATCCGGGCCCTCAACGCTGAGTAACAAGGCTAGCTGCTCAAACAACTAAGAGCTACATAAAAAAATAAAAATTGTTTTGCGTTGATTCAAATTTCTCCTTCAGTTTTATTAGCAAAAAAATAATTGAAAATTTTTGCCTTACAAAATACCCAAGTTTTTCATTGAAAACTGCGTACATTTTGAAATATTCCACCTTATTATTTCAAAATTTTTATCTATTTAAAGCACCAGATGTAAATATTTTATCATTTGAGTTGTACGCGTTTTCGCTATTTCGTGCAATAATTTTGAATTTGCAGGTTAATTACTAAAAATTACGGAATACTTGCGGTAAGTTAAAAGTTTAATTAACTATTAGAAATTTTTTCAATACTCTTAATTTTGTAGAAAATGCGTAGCAGTACTGCATATTTGTTATGGGCCACCGTTGGATTTGCGATTCAAGTGATTGGATTTCTTTGGATTAGGAGGAAGTGGAAATCCAATGAAGAAGTTGATGATATAAATCCAATGGAAACACAAAGTGTCCTGCCTACCTTCACCAACGCAAAAGTTGGTGAAGTTCAACACATTTATCTATATGCAATTGATGGTGGTCATCCGATTGAAGTAGAGAAGGCCAATTGCATTGGTGCCGGTTTACAATACAGGAAAAATCGTAGTGAACTTCCACTCGAAGATAGGTAAAATTGTTCTTTAAATTTTCCTTTTACTTAACAAAAATTGGTTAATTTTCAGGAGCTTTGTAGTATACACTGCAGACAGTAAGGAGTATTACTCCGAAAGTTCCAAATTGCTTACGATCCTTTTGAAAAAAACCAATGTTTTTGAATTGGAGACGACAAATGGAGAAGAATTCTTAAAAATGGAAGACAGCGAAATAAATAGAAAAGAATTTATACCAATGTACGTATCAATAATAATTAGTAAAACAATTTAATATATTTTAAATTGTAGTAATTATTTGAGTAACACCATTATGGTCTATGACTGTGGAGACCGTGCAGCTAAGTTTTTGTCGATGTATTTATTAAATCAAGCTAAAGGTTTAAGATTAGGCCAATTTGTAGTTAAACTAATAAGAAAACATTTAAACCCGAATAAAAATATTACAGATGATCCACTGTTGGATCAACCTTATCTATTAAAGGTAAGGATTTTTTGCATCATCATAGCCCCTGCACTAACCTCTAATTAAATTTCTAAAGCCGGTTACACACGCACGAAAATAAATTTATTTTTATATTTTAGAGTATGAAACCGGAGTTTAATAATTTCTCGTTAATAAGCGATAAAACGATCAATTATATTAAAGGATTGCACGGATGTGGACATGTTAAACCCAAGCATTTCCGAGCTCATATTGTTATTGGGCTAAGTAACGGTACGGAAGCTTGGCAACGACCTTTCATCGAAGATCATTTTGTGGAAGTTCGAATTGGAAGTGCCAGCTTTGCAAATGTCACGTTACGTACAATTGAAGAATCTGTCAATATCAATCCTGAAACTGGCATTCCTTCTTGCAATGTTGAACCATTTAAAACACTTAAAAGGTATTCTTCATTTAAATGAAGTCACTATTACTAAATTTATAAAAAACGGTTAAACAATTTTTTTTAGCCTTCGACAAGCCCAGCTTTTAAGCGAAAAGTTGTTCAATGCAGTTGATACTCCGCTGCTTGGAATAAATATGGAAATACAGCAAACGGGTGTTATTAGAGTTGGTGATGATGTAAATGTTCAATTTAAAGATATAAATTTGTAAAATAACTGTAAAATTTTTGTGTAATTTTGGAACAGAAAGAAAATCATAATAATTTGTCTTTCAATACATCAAACATCAATAACCATGTTTTACTTCAAAATTCTTAAATGCCAATGCGATGAGCGACAAGAAGTCAGCAAACAACCCCAAGTCACCAATAAACGTTAATTTCTGTTAAAGCGTTTTATGGCATCCAACGTGGGGCACAATAAAAGTGTAACACAAATTGGTCTATGCACCTCAACGTTACATATGCAAAAAAAAGCACTCTTGATTGGGTTGAGTAAAAATCTTTGCGATAAAAGATTTAAAGTAGCGCAGGGGCGAACTAAAGAAAATTAATTCAAAATTAATTTAAACCAAAAACGAAAACGAATGTAAAACTTTGTTACAAGCTGATCCTAAAATTGAGACTAAACTGTCCTTAATCCAGGTTATAATTTCAAGACTTTTTGACATTATTGAGGTGAAATAATTAGATCGGTTGATAGAACAAAGTATAATTTTTGTGATATAATTTAATGTAATTAAATTTATGTTAGCAACAATAAAATAATTAAAACCATGAACATTCATAACCTTGAATTCGCCAACGATTTATGACAGTTTAGTGCAGATCCATTGCAAATTTAGAGTGGATTAAATGTACTAAAATTTTCTGCAATGAGATTATTTGTGATTTTCGTATTTGTTATATTTTCTGGAACGCTTTCGGTAAGGAAACGATTAAAATTAAGTTAAATTTTTAGTTGTTTTTAAGTACTTTTAAAAAATTACGCTTTTTTAAAACTTTTTTAATAACTTTTTATTTGATTTGTAAAAAATTAAAAATTTAGAGTGTAATTTTCTCCCTAAGCAAATTCGATTTAAGTAGAAAGACTCTGGTGATTCTAGCTCACTACGTTAAAAAGATCTTCAAAAATTTTGTTGCGTTCCTTCAATGAATTTTTATTTTACAGTTTTATCAAAAAGATTACCACTTCATAATTGAACGACTGCATTGTACATTCTTCAACAAATCTTACTTAAATAACGCAAAAATAGAACCATATTTTTTTACTAGACATTCTAAAAGATATAATGTAAGCTTCGATGTGATTCAAGATGTGGATACACACTTTCTTACAGTAAGTATAATTTTGTAACCACAACTAATCCACAATTTTGAATAACACACACAAAATTTATATAATATTTGCAATTAAAACTATTATATTTTGCTAGTTCACCCAATCTAAAATTTGTTCTATAGTAACTGTTCAGGAATGTTAGCAAAATAATAGAAACAAAAAAATTTTCAGTAGATAAACGTCCACTCACAATGCACAATTTTTAATCAAAATAATTTTTATAGTTTTACTTGGAAGGAAGAAAATTTCAAAGTAACGAATATAGATTATTTCCATTTAATTACTCTGAAAATGTTTGCTCCAGCTTAAGTTCTTCCAAATTCGGAGATAATAGATTTGACAGTTTTGAAACAAATCTTACTCTAAATTGTTTAATGAAATCTGTAAGTTTTTATAATCAACCTCTTAACATGAAAAGTGCGTTTTTATTATTTTAGGGACATTACTATGTGAGGAATATTCACTACAATGAATCGACATTTCCACCGTTTGCACCAAGAGGGAGATTTCTACTTATAGGTTACTTTATGCTCAAAAAAAAAATTCTGTTATTTAAGACGAAAACTTATATTGAAATTAAACCACAAAATCCATTGGAAAGGGTTATTGGTGTATAAAATTCAATATTTGTTTGTATACAATACTAAACATTAAAAATAATTAAATATATTTTAAAAGGTTCCCTTTGTTTTCAATACATTCAAACAAATATTTAACCAACTGTTCGATGATTCACGAAGGGTACGGTGAACAGACTAGCTAGAGTTTTAGCCACGGATGCGGTTGGTAAGTTCTTTCTAAAAATTTTTTTTTAAATGAAACACAAAGCTAAAGAAAAGATTAAAAGTATCTTTTAAGTAAGTAAAGTTATTGTTTTGCAAATCATCCCTTCACCACAATCCGTTAGTTTAATTTCTCACTACAATTACTTTAGATTTTTAGAAATTATTATAATAATCATTTCACCTGCAAATGACTGGATCTTTTACTAACCTTGACAACATGTCCATTTTCAGTTCATTCATATTAGATATAATCACATTCAGACTATTATAGCAAATTAGCATATAACCTCGAGCTTTGTATTGTTTTAAATTTCTTTGTTTGTATATAAAATGTATTATAGTTAATCGCATCTAGAACAAACTGCAGGTGTAATATTATTTTTCCCAGTTCTGATTTGTACAGAGAAAATCAAGAATTGAAGATTGTATAACATTTTTCAATATTTCTAGTTAACCAATAATCTTGCAAAATGAGATTATTGTTTGTATTCTACTTGTTGATTATAACATTTTTTAGAACGCTTTCGATTAAAGATCTGGTAAGCATCTTATAAATTTTTAAGATTTCTTTTTCTTCCTTTTTTTTAAAAAATTTTATGCGTTATCAATTTTGGTGTAATTATCAAAGTAAAATTGCTTCATTTTGTTCTTGATTGAAACAGAAACAAATTTTTTTATAGCATTGCTAATTATATACTAAAGTTCTTTGTTTTTAATTACGACTAAATTTATATTTAATTTGACAGTTTCATCAACATGACTACGACGTAAAACTTGAAAGATTCAATATTGTTTTTTTATAACAAATCCTACGTTAATAAAATAAAAAAGGAACCATATTACTTCACGAGATATTCCAGAAGATATAATATCAGCATCTATTTGATTCAAGATTTGGATGCACATGTAATAACCGTAAGTGTTGCTTCTTGATGATGAAAAGCACAAAATAGAAAAGATAGAAAAAATATGGCACCCTAACAATTTTTTGACCTTCTGTTAATTGGTAATAAAAATTACTTTGTCATCCTATACGTTTCAATATTAAAAACATTATAAAATATAAAATAAAGTTAAATTTACAACCCCTTATCACCTACAATTTAATGGTATGGTATAAGTTATGGTATAAGTATGGTATAAGTATAAAATGCGTTTTATACAAAATTTACCTTTAGTATACCATCATAGAGACGCACAATAAAAAAATTATTTTTACAGTATCATTTGGAAGCGAAAAAATTTCAAAGCAATGAATATCGATTATTTCCATTTAATTATTCTGAAAATGCTTGTAATAGTTTTCACAATAGAAAATTTGGTACTGGATTCGAGCTATTGGAAATAATTTTATTCCAACTTGTTCTGTAACAAAAGTAGGGTTACTTACACAACAAACATTTTTTTATTTTATTTTCTTTTATTATTTTAGGGATATTATTATTTCAAAAATGTATATTTCAATGTTACAAATTATCCACCCTACGCTCCAAGAGGGAGATATTTACTTATAAGCAAGCTTATTATAAAGAAAAACATTTTACTAGCTACCACGGAAGCACGTATTGAAATTAAAGCAAAAAATCCTTTGGAAAGAACGATTGGCGTATAAATTTAAACATTTTGTCAATTTTATGTAAATTTAGAAATAATGCAAGATGTCTAAATAATTTCAAAATTTGATTATTTTTGATTTTGTTCTTTACAAAAAAGCTTCCCCCCCCCCCAGTGATCCACTTATGAATTTTGATATTTTTCTTCTTGGCTGCTAAAACGCTGTCCTTTACACAGGGAGCTAAGTCAGGTGAATTTCACGACTGTTGAAGGAAGATGGTCTAGTTTTTGGTCAAAAATAAAAGAATAAGCATAATAAGTTAAAAGTCGCAGTCGTACTCTGCAAGGTTGCGGAATGGTACATTAGGGATCCCAAAAGATAAGATCACGTCACCTCAAATGCACTTGGGGCATTTAAAACAACAAAAGAATTAAAAGAAACCTCCGTTTAAGTTCAGGATCAATATATGAGTATTTCCCAATTAAAATTCACCAATAAGCGTTAAGTTCTGTTAAACATTTTTATGGCGCGCAACGTGGGGCGCAATAAAAGTGTAACACAAGTTGGTCTATGCACCTTGAGGTTACATAATATGCATCGCAAAAAAACATTTGAGTTTGCGATGAGTAAAAATCTTTGCAATGAAATATTTAACGCATAGATAAAAGATTCAAATTAGAGCAGGACCGGACTGAGAAAAATTAATTTAAAAAAAAAACAAATGCAACATGACAAATGCAAAACTGTTACAGGCTGATACTAAAATTAAAACTAAACTGTCTTTCGTTTAAGTTAAAATTTCAAGGTATTTTGCCATTATTGAGGTAATATAATTAGATCTGTCGATAGAACAAAATATAATTTTTGTGAGTTAAATTTACATTTGCATTAAGAACAGTAAAATCATCAAAATCACGATCATTTATAACCTTGATATATTTATCAATAGTTTATGATAGTTTAGTGCAGATCCATTGCAAATTTAAAGTAGATTAGATGTACTAAAATTTTGTGCAATGAGATTATTTTTGATTTTCATGTTTTTTGTTATAATTTCTGGAACGCTTTCGGTAAGACAACGATTAAAATTTTGTTGAATTTTTAATAATTGTTTTTAAGTAATCTTTAAAAGTTTTGCTTCTTTACGAATTTTTTTTAGACATAATTTGTTTTATTAAAATATTTTCTAATTTTAATTTATGTGTACTTTTTTACTAAGTTTGATAATATTGTTTTGCTGATTGTATACAATTATTATTTGATTTATAAAAAATTAAAAAAAAGTATAATTTTCTCTTTGAGAAAATTCGATTTAAGTAGAAGAGCTCTGTTGATTCTAGCTCAAAATATTACAAAACTTTTCAAAAATTTTGTTTTGGTAATTTAAAATAACATTAAAGATTAACTAAAATTTAAGATTCGTTATTAATTAGTTTAATCTATATATGTAATGTGTTGCGAGATTTCTTATAATGAATTTTTATTTTACAGTTTTATCAAAAAGATTACCACTTCATAGTTGAACGACTGAATTTAACATTCTTCAACAAATCTTACTTAAATAACGCAAAAGTAGAACCATATTTTTTTACTAGACATTCTAAAAGATATAATGTAAGCTGCGATGTGATTCAAGATGTGGATACACACTTTCTTACAGTAAGTCACCACAACTAACCAAGGTACAATTTTGAATAATACACACAAAATTTATATACAGGGTAGCTCTTTGAAAACGAAACAGACGGGATTGTGGCCAGCAGAATTTTTGTTTTAAGAAATGCAAAAACACGTTAATTTTATCATCGAGAAGGACGACTTTTGCGACTAATGTCACTCCCGTATTGTTTCATCCCTTCGCGCTGTCATGAGAACCCTTGAAATGTTAATAGGGATGATATGGCAAGTAACACCTCATTTGAAAGGTCTTTCTTCACTGAATTCAGTGCTATAATTTTTTTAAAGTTTTATTAATTATTCAACAATAAAATTGAAGTTGCAAAATGCGAAATAAATTCGATATTTCAAGACATTTAAGAATAAAAAAAAAAATAACGCTTAGATAAGTTTATTTTAATTTTAAGGGGGCAATTTTTACAGTGGTTTTGATTAATTTAAAAAATAAAAAAAATTTTTTTATAGTTTTACTTGGAAGGAAAAAAATTTCAAAGTAATGAATATAGATTATTTCCATTTAATTACTCTGAGAATGTTTGCTCCAGCATGAAGTTTTCCAAATTCGGCAGTAATAGAATTGACAGTTTCGATACAAATTTTATTCTAAATTGTTTAGTAAATCCTGTAAGTTTTGATAGTCAACCTCATGACACAACAAGTTTGTTTTTTATTGTAGTTTTTATTATTTTAGAGGCATTACTATGTGAGAAATATCCATTACAATGAATCGACATTTCCACCGTTTGCACCAAGAGGGAGATTTTTACTTATAGGTTACCTTATGTACAAGAAAACTATTCTGTTACTGAATACAGAAACTTATATTGAAATTAAAGCTCAAAATCCATTGGAAAAAGTTATTGGTGTATAAAGTTCAATATTTATTTGTATAATACTACAAAATATAAATAATTATAATATATTTCTAAAAAAAAAAGATCAATTTTTGTACGTTTTGCAAGGCAAAGGTTCCCTTTATTTTCAGTATAATCAAACAAAATCAGTTAGTAAGTATTCAAAACGCTCCAGAGAAACTTAAAATTCAAGCAAAAATAATAGGACATAGTACAAACTACAAATAGGTAGCTCTAATTTAAACTCAACTGCCCGATGATCCACGAAATATGCGGTAAACAAACTAACTAGAGGTTTACCCCTTTCGGTCACAAGAACTTGGGTTGTTGGGATGCAATTTGTAGATTTTTTCACGTTTTAAAACGAGTCAATATCCAAACAGCTAACTAAAGAAGAAATTTTTGTAAAATAAAACACACAGTTAAAGAAAAGATTTAAAAAAATCTTTAAAGTAAGTAAAAGTATTGTTTGGCAAATCATCTCTTTACTACAATCCGTTAGTTCAATTTCTCACTTGAGTTACTTCAGATCATTATAAAAATTACAAATACCTAATTATTGTAATCAAACTGCGCATCTTTTATTAACCTTAAAAACATGACCATTTTCTTCTTTCTATTAATTTAAGCCTATATGGCTTGTTATTTCCAGAATCTGAGTAGTTTCTTTGACAGTGCTGGATCTGTGAGCCTATAAATTGTTTAACGTCCGATAGGTAGTTTGCTAGACTGATTTGCAGGCGCGCCTGTAACTCTGGTTTTTATGATAATAAAGCCAGGAAGATAACCGGCTTAACGTGCCTTTCGAAGCACGGAAACTAGTCATAAAAAAGTTTTCCTTTTCTCTACTTAAACCCGGTATCTCGCATTCGCAGTTGATCTCGTTACCTACAAGGCAAATGACCGTTTCTATGTCCATTAAAATTTCATTAAAATTTGATATAATCACGTTCAGACTATTATAGCAAATTAGAATAACCTTCAACTTCTTGTTGTTCTAAACTTTTCTATACTATAAACTATATATGGGGCATTCCACACCAAATCGATCACTTTTGAACCCGCCCCATTTTGATTCTCCTGAAATTTTTACATATTATACTATCTCACCAAAAACAGTTCTGTAAATTTTTTGAAAATTTTTTATTCAACCCAAACAGAGTTACGAATTTTTAGAAAAACGATGTTGTTTTTCTTCAAACGATCGTAACTATGTCAAAAGTTGACTAATCCAAACGTTTTTTTTTTGTTTTTGTTTGTCTTTAAACGACCTTTTCAGAAAAAAATACAAAAAAATATTCAAACTTGGATTCTACAAAATTATTCATTCTTTCGGAGAAAATCATAGATTTTTCAAATTTCGACACTTTTGATTTTTGATTTTTATATTTCAAAAAAACTCTGATTTATTCCGCATATAACAAGGCAAACCCCATGATGGGCCAATATTTCTTTCTATTTCTTTTGTTTAATTAAAAAATATTATTTGCGTAAAAATAAAACAAAATATTTTTTAATTATACAAAAAAATAGAAAGAAATGTGGGCCCATTATGGGGTTTGCGTTGTTATACGAGAAATAAATACGAGCGTCTGCAGATACCGGAGGAGCTACGCTACGAACACAGTCTACAAGCGCGGTAATTTTAAATTGTATCTTGCTTTAGAACCCGGACGAGCAACTTACTTACATAGCTGTCATCGGTCGCAAGCGCAGGAATTTTAAATTGTATCTTGCGTTAAGACCTTAATAATTAGGTAGCTAATATTGAGAGAACTGTATCAAGGTAAAATTAAAAAAAATGAGTTAAAACTTAAACAGCATTAATTTATTTTATTAAAATAATAAAACTTAACCTAAAACAATTAATTAGTAGATAATTGCTCGAACTGTGCCAGTGCAAAATTTTCGAAAAATTAATTAAAAATACAGTCGTGGTGAGCTTTTTAAGATCTTCGTACAGATATAACAAGTAAAGTGAAAAAGTTAATTTACGTGAAGGTAAAGATGTAGGTAAAACCACGGGTAAAACGTGTTGTATTTAAAAATTTATTTAAATAAAAAAACACATGAACAAACAAAACAAAATAAACATTGTTAGGAAGCCTTACCAATTTTAACATTATTTTATTAATATAATATTGCACTTTATTACAACATAAAAACAAGTAGATAATTTCACTCGTAAGGTATGTTTGAAACTACGTACTTTTAAAAAAATATGAAACTATAACTAATTAACTAAAACTAAATCAAGAACTATTACTATTAGAAACCATTTAGCAACTTAAGTTGATTTGAGGATCTTTAATATAAACAACCTTCACTTATAATATTACTCAAACTCAAAATTTGTACTTTTAAACCACTGTTTTAGAAGATACAAAAAAACCACTTGTCTAGAGCACTTGTCAAATAAGAAAAAGCAAAACGCACATTTTGAACGCACATTTTAAAATTACTCATCAGTTACGTTACCGAGCATTCCCGACTAGATTCGGTGCATTGCTCATCCGGGATCTGCAGACGCTCGTGAAATAAATAAGTTTCTTTTGAAATATAAAAATCAAAAATCAAAAGTGGACAAATTTGAAAAATCAATGATTTTCTCGGAAAAAATAAAAAATTTTGTAGAATCCAAGTTTGAATATTTTTTTTGCATTTTTTCCTGAAAAGTACGTTTAAAGACAAACAAAACGAAAAAAAACACGTTCCGATTAGTCAATTTTTGAAATAGTTACGATCGTTTGAAAAAAAAACAGCAGTTTTTCTAAAAATTCGTAACTTTTTTTGGGTTGAGTAAAAAATTTTGAAAAAATTCACAGAACTGTTGTGGATGAGATAGAATATATAAAAATTTTAGGATAATCAAAAGGGGTTGGGTTCAAAAGTGGTCGATTTGGTGTGGAATGCCCCATATATAACACAGGTCAACACGATTTTTGGGTCTGGCTTCTGCATATGAAATTTTAGTTTCTCCTACGTTAAAAATAAGGGAAAAAATAATTTTTTTGATCAAAGTTTGCTTTTGTAGAAACTAGACCAATTCTTTGAATTTTTAAGAAAAATTACAGATTTATATATTTTTTTCTATAATTTTATTTTAAATTACGATTAGAAAAGTTTTTGCTGAACACTAGAGTCTTTTTTATTCAAAAGTTGTGATAAACAATAGCAAATAAATTTAAAATAACAAAAATTCAGGTTCAAAAATGAATATTTTTAGTGTTTTTCTTATGTTTATATGGGCTGCCTCGTATTAAACCCCAAATGTAATCTCTCATCATATTCTCATTGTACTGCCCTTGGTAACGTCGTTCAAAGTCCATCACATCTTGGTGAAAACGTTCTCCTGGTAGGCACCCATATTATCTTTAAATTGGTGGTCCAGGTGAGAATGTAGGATGTGAAGTTTTTGGGATAGTCTTCAGCCCATAATTTTAAAGCTTACAAGCATAGTTTCTATCAATTCTTTATAATTGTCAGCTCTGTTGTTTCCAAGAAAACCATCAACTTAAGACTTTCCCAGGCTTATTCTTCATGAGCATTGAGAAGATTTGAGAAATCATCACTCTTTATTGTTTGTTTTATTTGCGGCCTAACAAAAATATTCTCTTTTACTTTAGCTTTAGTTAATTTGGGAAAAAAATCCTTTGAAATATTCAAAAGTATCAGAATTTGGATCCAAAGCTTTGACGAATTGTTTCTTTAGGGCTAATTTTATATGTAACGGCGGCATCTCCTCCGATTGGTTCCGACTACACATTATGTTTTCCTATCTAAAATTCAACTTAATCAGGGCATATCCGCCGTTGGTAATGTACTGAATCTGCTCTGCTATCCCACAAGCAAAGGTAACAAAGGTATTTAGTATATCCGCCTTGCATTCCCATCAGCAAACCAACCATCTTAAAATCACCTATCACTGGCCAATGGTATTCTGCATATTTTAACTTTTGAAGTATAATTTTCACACTTTCACATTGTGATAGACAAGTAAACACTCACTACTGTGCACTTTACAAATAATATGCAATTTGCGATAGGGTTAATCAAAGTGCTACCATCAATTGCTCATAAAATCAATTAGAATCTTTAAAACTTACTTATTGGCGTGAATCAGACAAAAGCAAACTTTAAAAGCTAAAAATTGAAATTTAAGTATAATTTTCGATGTCTAGAATCAGAATTTAAGCATTAGAACAGAAACTCAAAAAAAAATTTGGTTTTTGTTGACCTGTGTAATTCACCTTTTATTAACCTTAAAAACCTGACCATTTTCTTCTTTCTATTAATTTAAGCTTATATGGCTTGTTATTTCGAGAATCTGAGTAGTTTCTTTGACAGTGCTGGATCTGTGAGCATATAAATTGGTCCTATAGGTAGTTTGCTAGACTGACCTGCAGACGCGCCTGTAACTCTAGTTTTTATGTTAATGATGGCAATTCATTAACTCAGGAAGATAACCGGTTTAACGTGCCTTCCGAAACACGGAGACTAGTCATAAAAAAGTTTTCCTTCTCTCTGTTTAAACCCGGTACTTCGCATTCGTAGTTGATTGCGTTACCTACAAGGCAAATGACCGTCTCTATGTCCATTAAAATTTTATTTACATTAACTTTACTAGCTTTGATTTGTACAAAGAAAAATGTAGACGATAGTATAACATTTTTCAATATTTTTAATTTTGGATTTTCATTACGTTAACTAATAATCTCGCAAAATGAAATTATTTGCTTTCTACTTATTAGTTATAAAATTTTTTGGGACGCTTTCAATTCGAGATCTGGTAAGCTTCTTATTAATTTCTAAAATTCCATTATTTACTAAATTTAAGAATTAAAAAGACTTATTTTTTTTCCTTTTTTCAAATTTTTTTTATTCAATTTAAATCTGGAAAATTTATGCATTAACAATTTTGGTATAATTTTCTAAGCAAAATTGCTTCATTTTTTTCTCGAAAAACAAAAATTTTCAGAATATACATAAAATATGATTTTACTTTACATAAACAATTTTTTGTTTTAAAAAAATTTATATACAATTTTTTTTTTTAATTTTTAATAAAATACATTTTTACATTTTGGTGTACGTAAATATAAAATAGCTTATGTTTGTTTTTGAGATAAAGTTGACACTGGAATTGAAGCAATATACATGATATTTTAAATTTTAACCAATCAGAAGTAAAGGATTAATCAATACCAATAAAATACACTAATGAAGTTTTATTAAGCAACTAGTGACATTTGTTAAATTTTTATCTATTCTTATTGATCTAGGACCTTAAGTAATTTTTTTAAATCCTTGTAAATTATATTCAAAAGATTTTTGTTTCTAATTACGACTAAATTTATATTCAATTTGACAGTTTCATCAACATGATTACGACGTAAAAATTGAAAGATTCAATATTGTTTTTACAACAAATCCTATATTAATAAAATAAAAATGGAACCATATTATTTTACTAGATATTCCAGAAGATATAATATAAGCATCTATTTGATTCAAGATTTGGATGCACATCTAATAACCGTAAGTGTTGCTTCTTGATGATAAAAGCAAAAATTTGATAGATAGACAAAATATAGCACTCTAACAATTTTTCATAATTTATTTTTTAACATTCCCTTAATTGGTAAACAAAAATTCTTTGTTATCTTATACTTTTTAATTTTAAAACCTTATAAAATATAAAACAAAGTTAGTTTTACAACCTCTTATCACCCACAATTGAATGGTATAGTATAATTTACCACATATCAAACGCAAATTCAAAATTTCGGCAGGAATCGGTTGCTTAAATTGAAAAAAAAAGGATATGTAAAAGTACCTTTAGTATGCCGTCATAAAAACGTACAAAAAGTTAATTGAAATTATTTTTACAGTATCATTTGGAAGCGAAAAAGTTTCAAAGCAATGAATATATCGATTATTTCCATTTAATTATTCTGAAACTGGTTGTGATGGTATTCACAATAGGAAATTTAGTACTGGGTTTGAACTATTTGAAACTAATTTTATTCTAACTTGTTTCATAACAAAAGTAATATTACTTTACACAATACCACTTTTTTATTTTATTTTTTATTATTTTAGGGGTATTACTACTTTAAAAATGTACATTTTAATGATTCCAACTATCCACCCTATGCTCCAAGAGGTAGATATTTACTTATAAGCAAACTTCTTATAAAGAAAAAAATTTTACTAGCTACGTCAGAAGTGCGTATTGAAATTAAAGCAAAAAATCCTTTGGAAAGAACGATTAGGGATAAATTTAAACCTTTTGTAAATTTCATGTAAACTTGCAAATGCAAGATATCTAAATGATCCGAAAATTTGTATATTATCAGGTTTGATTAAAAAGAAACAACAGCTTTTTGTTTATTTGAAAGATATTTATTTACCGATTATTTTCAATTTTATCTCCTTCAAAATAAACCTTTTCAGATATAATCCATTTTTGCTCACCTCTATTTCACTGTTTAAATAAACATTCTAAAAATTCGGTTTTTTAGAAGCTGTTCAGCAAATTTTGATACTTCTCCTCTATGGTGTTAAAACTCTGCCATTTAAATGCTTTTTAATCTTAAGAAAACGTAGGAAGTCACAATGAGCTAAACCAGGTGAATACAACGGCTGTTGAAGCAATGCGGTCTAGTTTTTGGTAAAAAATAAGCATACCTAATAAGTTTCAAAATAAAAGTTTTATATAAAATTTCAAAATGTAATAAAATAAAACGGTGATGGCATTTTAATCCTTTTTAACGTGGAGGTAAATGTTCAAGTCCTGAGAGATCGAGAAAATAAGTCTGATTGCTTTCGTAGTTCACTGGTGAAAATTCAAAAATTACTTTGGATTAAAATAATTACTAAAGTTAATTAGTAATTACTACCAATCTTTTTTATTATGAGTTTATAATAGTACCTACTGCGATAGATTTTTGGGAATTTAAGGAATAATATAATTAAAAGTAAATTATTTTTTTATATATTCATTTTTATAAATTGTATTTTTTTCGAACATTTTTAATTAAATTTTTAATTTTCTTTTTGTGATTTAAAATGGCAAGAGGTAACTGCTTTTTGTAATTTGGTTTATGGCTCATAAATTTGGCAACGAATTAGCTACAAACGCCCATACTTTTATTAAAGTTTTAATAAGTTTATTATTAATTACTTTTATTATGCTGGCTTGATATCAAGCTAACGTCGCCACCACTCAAATAGCTGTAATTCGCAAACGGTAAAAGCAACAAATTCGCGATTGCGGTAACTAATTAGCTACAAATTCCCATATACTTTTTTTTAAATATTAATAAATTTTGAGTGGTGGCGACGCTGGGCTAGCTTGATATCGATATAGCACCGCCACCACTCAAATGGCTGCAATTTGCAAACGGTAAGAGCAACAAATTCGGGATTGCGATAACTAATTAGCAACAAATTAGCCACAAATTCTCATATACTTTTTTCCAAGGTTTAATAAATTTTGAGTGGTGGCGACGCTGGCTTGATATTGATATCAAGCTAGCGCAGCCACCACTCAAATGGCTGCAATTCGCGAACGGTAAGAGCAACAAATTCGCGATTGCGGTAACTAATTAGCAACAAATTAGCCACAAATTCCCATTTACTTTTTTTTAGGTTTTGCAAAAGTGGCGGCCCCAGCTTGATGCGGATCCGCAACAAATCATTAACAATCCTTCTAAGGAGCTAATTTTGAATTCTCCATCAGATGGTTTTTGTGGAAATTCTGTCAAAAAATGTCATTTTATTTTAACAATTTTAAAAATTTAATTTAAACTAGTGATTTAAATTATGCTCCCTTTAGGTTTTTTTATGATTCAAAGATGTACCTAACGTACGACCCTTAAAATTTTCCTTGCCTATCTAAAAATTAAGCTTTTGTTTTGGAGTCTACCAGAGTACAATCTTTCGCTCCATAACCAAGTTTCCTTGTCCTATGTTTTAAAGCCGTTTCTCTTTGGGCATAAAAATCATAGGTTAAAGTTATCCATACCCCAGTCATAAGACTGACATCTTGCATTATGATAATCACGGGTTAAAATCGTTAAACCTTCTTAGTTTCCATATAGATTTCCAAATCTTCCACACCATGAGCCGGTTATAGGTTAAGATCATTAACTTTCTAAGTTATAAGATAATACATTAAGTACAAGAGTTAATCCAATAATTAATTTTCACCATTACTGACCTGCACCATGAAATCATCGGTTGAAGTCTTTAGTTTTTTTTTTAAGGTGTTTTCAGTTCTTATCTGGTCGTAAAACCTTCCATATCATGAGCTTGTCATAAGTTAAAGTCATTGCTCTTCTAAGTTTTAAGATGAATTCCTCCCTTCCATACATCGTGCGACCATTGCTATCATGAAGCATGGAGGGCTGGTCCTCTTCAGGAACGTGCCCAACCAACTTTTTTCACAAAGGAGCAATCCCAAATTTACCCACTGAATTAATTAAAAATTGCCAACTTTTTGTACATTTAGACAAAAAAATTTCAACTTTTGAGACTTTTTTCCAAAATTCCAAAATTTTGTCTTTTAGTATCACCGCTTAGTAAAAATTTAATCCAAGTTACCTCAACATTTTTTAATCGCTTCCAGAAATTTACTGTAAAAATTTTCTATGCTGCCTTTTTTCTTGCATTTACAAATTTAATATTGGCATTATATTTTTGCTAATTTTTGGAACGATTAGAAAACATTAATTGTTTTATTTGAATAATTTACAATATTAAACGAAATTTATCATAAATTTAAAGTAAATTAAGCTTCAAGGATCCCACAGACTAAATTTTATAAATTAGATGGAAAACCATACCGAAAATGAACAACAATAAAAAAATTAACCTCGAACTATTTTAAAAATTGAAACAGATCACTGATTTGGTACATCATAAAATCGTTATAATAATATTCTATAAATTGCAGAGCAAATAAAATTTTTCTGTATTTGAATGTGTATATCGACCAGATTAACTTCGGTATTATGAGGTTAATAGCGTTTTATTTGTTGGTTAGTTTTTCTGCAGCAGTTTCGGTAAGAATTTTTTTTTTATTCACACAAAATGCAATATTTTTTGATAATTTTTTGTAAAATTTTTTGCAACAATCGGTTTCAAATTTCAATTAAAAAAACTGGACGAAAATCCACTATCAAAATTTTTTGCAGTAAATAAAAAATTGGAAACTTAAAAGTTTTTCATCCAACTCTTATTAATTTTTTAGTTTCATCAGACTGATTATCACGTTATAGTTGAAAGATACAAGATCGCATTCTATAACAAATCCTATTTAAGTACTTTAAAAGTTGAAGTATACAATGCAACTGAAAATTCCCAGAGATACAATATTAGTGTAGATGTTATTCAGGATTTAGATGCAAATTTACTCTCGGTAAGTATTATTTCCAAACCAAGCAATTTTTAATTATAATAATTTTTACAGTTTCATTTGGAAGCAAAAAAGTGGCAAAATAACGAATATCGTGTTTTCCCTTTTAATTATTCTGAAAATACTTGTATTGGCCTCCGCAATGCTAAATTTGGAAATAACCTTAACCAGTTTGATACTAATTTTGTTCCAGATTGTTCTATAAAATCTGTAGGTTTTGATAATCAGCCACAGTAAAATATAAGTACCATTCATCTGTTTTTTATTTTATTTTAGGGCCATTACTACTTCAGAAATTTACACTACGATGATTCAAAATTTCCACCTTATGCACCGAGAGGTAGATTTTTACTGATAGCGAAGGATACCTACAAGAAAAATATTTTGTTAAATATCCTGGAAGTGTATATTGAAATTAAAGCTCAAAATTCCTCACCGGGAATGTTTGGCTAGTTTATTGTAAGCTCACATAATATTATTATGTATTTTGTAAAATAAATACATTTAAATGATCAAAAATATAACAGATTTTTTAAATTTTTGATAGGTTTTAGACGGGTTAACCGGAAGAGTCTTAATGCACAGTATTTTTTTCCAAGGTTTTGCTTCAATCTGAACAGGTGATGTTTTTCTGAAGATCCTATAATCAGGTCTGTTGTGCCCCTCCCCCCTTTTAAATATGTAAATATTATCTAATTATCTATATTAAAATAAAATTTAATTTACAACGATCAGCATGTACCAACACGGCAGTTACAAATGTTTTTTCATGCGCGTTTTATTGAAAAGGATAATAATTTACATAATGTAAATGTGCTTTGTAAAATTGTCCAGTTAAAAATTTAAAGTTAAACAAACCACCTGATTTTGAAAGCATTTACTTTGTAATCAATAAATGTAAATACAATCAGTTATTATCAGCTTTTCAAAGATTTAGTAATAAAGTTTATATTTTTATGTAAATAGAATTTTTGTTGTTTATTCTGATTGTTACAACGAGCAAAATCTTTCACAAATTTTAGAGTTTTAAGCATTACCGACCGAGCTTAACTTTATGCTTTAAATAATTTTTCAAATTATCAAAGAGTTTGTTTTGGCGAGTGCTTCTAATATCTGACCTTTTTCTAAAAAAAAATATTGCTCTTAAAAAGTTTATATTGTGAGTAAATATACCTACTAAACATTAGCCTGAAAACCAAAAAAATAAAATATTTAAAAATAAAACCCAAAAAGTGTCCAAACAATCCCCGGTCTCCCCTGTTTAATTTTCTTTCGTTAGAAATTTTTAAATAAAAGTAAGTTTTTTTTTTTTTTCTTATTATTAAAAAGACAATCCAAAATTTTGCAGACAATTCGAAATAAGTATCCAAAAAGGGGGGGGCAAAGTTTTTTAAATTCAAAAAATGAAAAATAAAATGTATAATGAAATGCAAAACAATTCAAATACAAAATATTATTAAAAATTAGGTTATTTTTGATTTTTTAAACACGGGGGGGGGGACAATTTTTTGGGCATGATGGCTTTATACTGTTATCTAAAATCACGCTAAAAATGAATAAAAACCGTAAAAGTAACCTCGTATAATATTTTATTTTTAAATTTTGAACGGATCATTAATTTATTTGGAACTGATTAAATCTTTATACATTGTATAAAATACGGAGAGAATAATATTTTTCTGTATTTTGACGTGTATGTCAACCAGGTTAACTACTAACATGATACAATGAGATTATTAGTGTCGGTGTTTTGTATTTTGGTCAGTTTTTCTGTTACGCTTTCGGTAAGAAATTTTTAAATGTATTTTCAAAATCAAAAATTATTATTTATTTCACTAGCCAAAAAGTCATATATTATGACTAGTTGAGAATTTTTAATGCAATACAAGAATCTGCGATAGATAATTTTAACCTTTCTTAGTAATCTCGAGTGCCAATTTGAAAGAATTTTTTCGAAAATTTAAAAATTCAAGTTAACGTGGCGTCGCTGTTGTAGCCACATTGCACTAGCACGTGACAGAACATTACATAATTTATTTAAAATGTATTATAACGACGGTATAATAATTTTTAATACTACAAACTTGTAATAAGTATATTTAAATTTACAATTAAAA
This sequence comes from Rhagonycha fulva, assembly GCA_905340355.1. Classification (NCBI taxonomy): domain Eukaryota; kingdom Metazoa; phylum Arthropoda; class Insecta; order Coleoptera; family Cantharidae; genus Rhagonycha; species Rhagonycha fulva. The sequence continues at coordinate 117,965,813 of HG996554.1, forward strand.
GGACTTTCTGCAATATCAAAATCGCAAATTTTAAGATTCAAAATTGTATTTTTGATATGGATTAAAAACTTACTAAAAATAATTTTGAAATAATAATATTAATTCACGTTTCAAGGGCGGAAAGTTATATTTTGCAGCCTGATCCTTTGAGATTCCTGGTTGGTTACATTATTTGGTTCAATTGTCTCGGTTAGCAACTACGCGAGCGCTGAAAAGTGACCTCCGTTTTGCTGAACGTCATCTATTATTTTGTGAATTTCTTGGAGTAACAAAGTGGTAATTTAACTCCTCGTTTACAGGAGAAAAAGTGGTACTTTTCCTCTTGCAACATAACAACGGGAGAAATAGGAAAGGTCCATTTAAAAGTTATACAAGAACGGACTCACGTAAAAGTAGAAGTAAAAACCTACATACGCAAGTTGCTCGGAGCAAAATTATAACGATAATGTTATTATATTTAAATATTTCGTAGGTAATACATTTAAATTTTAAAACCAGGAATTTAAACTTTTACTTCGATAGTCGTCACAAAAGCCTTATTTTTAAATTAATATTTGTAATTTTTTAGTTTCATCAAACTGACTACCACGTTATAATTGAAAAATGGCTTATTACCTACACGAACAAAGCTTATGTTAACAACATAAAAATTGATATAGAAAACGTAACCGATTATATTCGAATATACAATTTTACCGTCGACTTGTTGCAAGATTTGGATGCAAATTTATTGAGCGTAAGTGCCATTTTTTCATCAAAAATTCTTTTTTACCAATTTTTATAGGGACATTTTGAAGCAAGGAAATGGCAAAATGGCGACTATCGATTAGCGATGGTTAATCGTTCTCACATCGCTTGTGTTGGTCTGGAAAATCCCAAGGCTGCTGAAAGTCTTAAACAAATTGACACCAATTTTGTTCCAAATTGTTCAATAAAAAAGGTAGGTTCTTATAATCAGCACAACGCAGGACACTTTTGTTCTATTTTTTATTATTTTAGGGTCATTATTACTTCAAAAATATACGTTTCGATGATTCAAAATTTCCACCTTATGCACCAAGGGGTAGATTTCTGATTAAAACTAAGCATGTGTACAAGGACACTATTTTGTTAAGCAGTGGAGAATCGTATATTGAAATTAAATCACAAAATCCTCTGGAGTCAATAATTGGAAGATAAATTCAAATGTTTACTGTTTTAATGTAAAAACACAAATATGTGCAATAAATAAAGTAATGCTTTGTTCTATGATTAATTTCCCGATCAACTTCAAATTTAATTTTGTGAAAATATCGTCGTTCTTAGTCTTGGTAAAAGTTTGAGGATGAAAGCAGTTCATAATAAACTTCAAAGTGAAATTTTTTAAGGCTGTTGACCTATTTGTAAGTGTTTAGAAATTTTACAGTAAAAATTATTTACGTTGACTTTTCCTTTTTTTGAGGGGGGGGGCGCATTACCGACATCTACTTAATTTTTTTATATTTTTAAGTATTTTGTTCATTTTCTAGAGTGAGCTAACATTAAAATGTGAAAAAATGGGCGTAAACCTGAAAAGTTATGGAAAACTAACAACAAAATTGCCTTGTTATGCTTTTGTAATTTTCACTGGAGCCCAGGGCATTTGGGGAGAATTCTTTAACCCTCAGTTTTAAGATCCTTTATACGACAAGACCCTTTTCAAAAATTAATAACAACAGAAGTTGATATCTTAAAAAATCGTTTTTCTGCTTTTTCACAGGCGGGAGAAAAGGCGACTATCCCCAATTCTTGAGAAAAGCTTTTTTTCTTTAAATGTTTGCAATGTAAAAAAATGGGTGTTAATTTGAAGAGAATCTCAACTGTAAGAAAGATTTAAACACAAGACGACTTTTAAAATTTGTGAACCTAAAATGATCTTGTAGCTTTCTTACAGCTGGGAAGCACACAAACGCCTCAATTTCTAAAGAGAGCTCATGCCTACATCCACATAGTAGCTCTACATTTTCAAATATTCTATTCATTTTCAAGAAATGATGAAATTTTCTTGAGGTAAATGTCGCTGCCCAGCGTTTTCCAAAGTTTTCCTTTGCTAGATAATCCTTATCGTTCATTTCTTTGCCACTGCTTTGATGGAATTAATAAATAATGTAAATTATTCTGTAAAAAATTATAAAAATGCAGATTATTTAGACGTCCCTACGTCGAGTGCGGCTCCACCTACAGGAGATGAAATTGTCAGGTAAGTTTAAGGTCAGTTGTGATAAGAAAGATGCATGAATTCTGAAGGTGAGGAGGTTTATTAATTAAATTTAAATTATTATTTGAATTAAATCCGCATCGATTCTGACTTGATGTTATTTTTAATTTTTAAGGCGCCTCTCTCGTAGCAATGCATTATTTTGAATAAAGTCAAGATTGTGCTGTTAATAATAAATATTTTTAACTAATTTAAAAAGGATTAAAAAAGTACAAAATAAATCTATTTTAGCAAAAACTTCAAGTTTTGACGTTTATATATGAAGTTGAGCGTTGAAAAACGACATTTTTACTTCGAAATAAATTTTTATTTGAAAGTTTGAAGTCTTTACGAAAATATGTTTATGTTTTACATTATTAATTCATTTTGAATCATTTAAAAGTATTCATTAATTAGAACACTAATTTGACTTCAAGCTGCGAAAGAAGCGCCTTAAAATTTTTACACAATGCCAGGCATCCATTCTTTGACAGTGTGGTTTACCTACCCATAAAAACATTTTTGCATAAAATGATAAAATAAAGTTGATCAAAACTCTAAATTCTTATTGGTTTAATTCCAATTGTAAGTAGTCATAAAAATTGAAAGCAAGTTCTAAATTAATGAATAGTCTTCGTTAAGTTAGATTTTAGAAAAATAATGAGGGAGGGGGTCTTTGGCCAGTATGAGGTAAATCAAACACAAATAAACTATAAAGTGGAAAACCGCGGTTTTAATCCTGATTGCGTAAGATCCAAAATCCAAAATCAATCTGTGGACTATGGGGAACGCAAAAGAAAACCACCCCATTAACATTTTCATAGTAAAGTCTTCTACTGTTAGCTAGGAGAATTTCTAACATCCGGAATCGGATAAGCACCCGAAAAAGAAGAAGATGACGTTTTTGGAGAAACTGAAAATTGCAACCAAAAGTATCAAAAGGACGAAGAGAATAAAAGATCAGAAAAAATTTCGGAATTAAATCCAAATTTACTTCACGTCTTGTATTATCATATAAAATAAGTTACCAAAATTATTATTAACAATTTGTTAAATAAACATAATTTTTTCGCTCTATACGTCAAATTTAATTTTTCTGAGAGGTCGTCCAGGAAAAACGTCCGTATTTTTTTCGACTTTTTGACCCCCCTTTTCTCTATCAAAGTTGGTCGTAATTTTTTAGCCCTCTTGCCCACAAACGTCTGATTGTCACAATTCAAAGATTCTCCCCCTTTGTTATATAATTGTAAAATCAAACGAATAAAACTCTTTTTTACTATAATCAATTGCCAAAACTTGGAAATGATCAATCGAGCAAAAACCAAGCACAATTTTGTTAAGTCAATAGAATTTTGATACGAACTTCAGATTTAACTAACCCCCGGTTCCACATTGTCTCACAGTCGCAATTTTTAACACCTCCCTCCGCCAGAAGATATTTTTAAATTTTATAGAGCTGGTTATACATTCTGGTGATTAAAAAAATATGAAAAAATTGGCCATTTGGGCAAAAATATCTTTTTATTCTAGAAAATTGCTAAAAACATTTAATTATTATTTTTTTTTATTTTGGGGTAAGCAAGGCGGCTGCCCACCTTTAAGTTTAAAAAATCAGGATTTTTAAACTTACGGAACACTAAAACTGAAATTTTTAAGTTCATGCACTTAATAAAAATATCACTGAAGCCCACACAACTTAAAAACCGGGATCATCTGCCTGGTATGATTTTAGTAAAATTTTTTGCTATAGGTAATTAACGAAATGCAATTTAAAATAAATTTTTAATTTGATGTTATCAGTTGCACAAGTAATTGTCAACTGCCACCGCCCCGTACAAAACGTTACCATAAGAATTTACGTCAAGGGCACGTACCGCCAACAGAATGCGACAACCAAGCGGTTTTTAAGTGAAAATCAAACTTTTCAATCGATTATTGCTTAAACTAATTGATATTTTGGGTTGATTCTCACTTTAAACGCTTCGTTTTAATGTTATCTGTCAGATTCCGTATAGGGCAGTAATCTGATTTTAAAAATTTCTCAAGACAGGAATGATAGAAAATGATCCAGAAAACAATAATAAAACAAAAAATATATGAACCATTGCAATAGAACTAGTTTTTTAAAATTTTTTAAAATTCTACATGAAAGAGCGGTTAACAGCAAATAAAATCATTTTATTAACGTAAGTTAACGTAAGTTACTGTAACGTAAAGTTAGCTTTGCCCACCTTGAATGAATAGGAACGGAATGGTATGAAATACGACTAAAGTAGCACCACATGCAGTTAATCAACTCTCCGCGTGCTTTGCTTCCGCCGGTCGCTACGCAAGGCTCCGAGCCGTTTTGACTAATGCTGTACTAATTAAAAATATCCCTGAGTTAATGATAATAAAAATGATGTAGATCTTCCTTTCTTTTAATCAAATTTAAGTCAAAAATACCCCTAAATAGTGAAATTTGCTCGATGTTAACTGTGCGATAGTGTAGGTATTACTAAAAGTACAGGTACATGTCGCTAGCCCCCCCCCCCCAAATTGAATTTTTGGGTAAAATTTGCGTCAAACGTTTGAGCATCAATGAGCTTCCAATATTTTCGTTTGAGCCTCAACCGTCGCGGAGTTATTCGCAAAAACTTTGGGGGGGGGGATGTAGACATGCTAGCTCCCCCCCCCTAAATGGAATTTTAGGGTAAAAATGGTGTCAAACGTTTGAGCATCGTTCGAGCATCAATGAGCTTCTAAATTTTTCGTTTGAGCCTCAACGGTCGCAAAGTTATTTGCGAAATTCTTGGGGGGGGGGGAGCTGCAGACATGCTTTTTCCATTTTCGTTATTATTTTGAATTTTTTTGTGAAATTGATGTCTATCGATAGAGATTTGTTTGAGCTTGAATGAGCTTCCATTCCTATCATTTTAATTTCATTTTCTACAAAGTTACGAGCATTTCAAATTTCGAGTACTCCGGGTAAGTACCGTACAAACATTTTAATTCTATTTGACCGGATTAAAATTTTTGATCCGATTAAAAAAACTTAATCCTGCTTAATTACCATCATCATTTTAATGGAATAAAACGGAAGGTGTAATTTTAGATAAAAATATGTTGAATGGAATTGATACATTTTAATTTTATTGAAAGATTTAAAATAATTTGACAACTGACATTTTACTCTAAAAAACTTTTAAGGCCCGCAGTCAAGCGCAACTTTCAATATTCTGAAAGTTTATAAATGTACTAGACAAATCGAATTTTCTAGAAAAATTTTTGTTAAACGTTTGGACATCAATGAGTTTTCAATATTTTCGTTTGAGCCTTAACCTTCAGGGAGTTAGTTGCAAAAACTTTAGAACGGGGGGGGGAGGTTGTTAACTAGTTTATCTTTATCCCATCTTAAAGTAGAATTAATTTTGTGAAATTGGTGTCAAACGTTTGAGTATAGTTGGTGGGAAACCCAAATGTTCCAAATTTTTTAGTTTGAGCCTTAACGAATTTACAAATTTTATGATGTTCATACTTTTGACACCAATTTTATTGCAAGATTTCATCGCTCGGGATTGGTGAATCAATTCATTCTATTGACAGTACGTGCACTTTCAACTGGTCTTAGCTTTGCGCAGAGCGGGGATAACCGAAGCGTCACTTGCATTGGGATGCAGCAACAGTGCACTCCGAACGAAAATCATGGTTTTCAACCCTAAATGTGCAGGAAAAATGGCTTAAAGCGCCCGAGCGCAGCGAGGGGTGCTTTAAGTCGATTTTTCTTTGCACAACTACCATGCGTTAAAAATCCACTCTCACGAGTTTCACCCCTCAAAGATCCACCATTTCCTTAATCCACGGGCCTAGGGATATTTTTAAATTAGTTGTCGTTTTCCCTTCGGGCTTCGGGCCATGTTGATGAAAACCACCATCGCAAGAGTAGGATCCACGCGAAAAAGTAAATACCGTTTGTTAAATTTAAGTAACCCTTTTCTGAAGTAATTTTTGTCCTAAAGAAAGAGAACGCATTCCTACCATAGCGTAAGAGTTACTGACAAACTTGTCAACAGCTACACTCTTATGTATAGGAACGCACGTACCGTCAACACAATGCCTTGATTAACCAATCACGAGCGATTTACCTTCGAAAATCAAGCTTTTTTAAATTCGATTTTTGAAAAAAACAGGTGCATTTAAGGCATTGCGTCTTCGTTAATTCTCTTATTTAAAATATACTCTTTCAGAAAACATCGAGGTTTCAATCGTAAAATTTGTATTTTTGGGTCCCTTGGAGCTACCTTGACCCAATTTGAGCCATACGTTTGAGAATCAATAAGTTTCTAATATTTTCGCTTAAGTTTTAACCGTCACGAAAAATTTCACAAAAACTTTGATGGGGGGGGGGATATTTCCCGTACTCAAATAAAAATTTTTATTTATATATAATAAAACGTTTGGTATAGTTTAAGCCTCAATGGGCTTTCAAATTTTTTGTTTGAGCTTCAACCGTCGCTTTGACACCAATTTCACAAAATTAATTCTACTTTAAGATGGGATAAAGATAAACTTGTTAACAACCTCTCCCCCCCCGCTCCAAAGCTTTTGCAAATTACTCCCTGAAGGTTGAGGCTCAAACAAAAATATTGGAAGCTCATTGATGCTCAAACGATGCTCAAACGTTTGACGCAAATTTTACCCAAAAATTCGATTTGGGGGGGGGGGGGCAGCGACATTTACCTCTGTAAAAAGAAACAAGAGAGGTTTACTAAAATTATAACCTTAAGTTAATCTTTGAAAATATATATAAGATGTATATCAATATATGAAGTTATAAAGAAACCATCAAATAAATTAATATTTTTTATTGAGATTTTAAACACAAATATATTTCAAATTGATATATTTTAAAACATCTTATTTATTTATTATCAAGAGTTAATAACTTAAAAATTAAAAAAAAATTGATAAGTTGTCTTCTTGGAACCACTGGGTCGAGGGTATGAAAAACTCCCAAGCGCAAAAATCTTAATACTTTATTAATTGCCTCCACAAACCGAGGGTAGGGAGGCGTGGGGGGTTATGGAAAATTTCCAACTCACTAATTGAAAACTTGAGCATAATCCAAATGAATTATAATTTCAGCAAAAGCCACAGGTTAGTAGGTACCTAATTTTTTACCTAACAGAAACCAATTTTCAAACAAAAATTTTTATGAAAAAAGAGTTAGTACAAAATTTTAAAAGTAAAACAAAATTATTTTATAGAAATTCTAAAATATAATAGACAAAACCCCTAACAGTAAAACGGAAATTGATGCAATTTTTGGAACGTTGCTAGGTGATTTTAGGTTATCGCATACAACTGCTAATGTTCTCCAGGAAGGATTAGTTTCATTGTTTAGATTATAAGTTTCGATACAGTACTGGTCTTGATTCCAAACAGACTGATTTTCCAAAATAGTTCCATTTATGTATAGAGATATATCATCAACCGTTCGTAAGGACTTGCTGTTAAAAAAATGTAGGTACATATTACTACTTGCAACAACAAAATTATTTGGATAAAATATAAATCTTCGAACTGGTCTACGTTACGTCATCCTAACCAGGAGGAAGTTTTGGTTAGATAACCAATAGCGGTGCTTTCATGCAGTGACGTAATACTCAAGTTCGGAGATTTACAATTTTTATTGTACTTACTCCTTTTCCGTACACACTATATTATTGGTAAACGGCACAATAATGTCACCGGTACTATTTGTTCCTATCCGAACATCAATTTTAGATAAGAAATTGATTTGGGGATCAAATTTCTGATTTTGCATTACGCACGTGAAATTATGATTCATACTTTCACTGATTGGGCAACATTTTTGGACTCGAATTATGTATTTGTTGTTTTCCTGTAAGTTAAGCACTTAGGATTAAAACTGTCGGAGAAAATCAACCGAGTTCCTTACCGTCATGCGAAAATTGGATGCAATTGGAGGTACAACTATGTCTTTCGGAATTGTAACATGACCAAAATTTTGTTTAAAATCAATACACCATAGTCCAAAATATTCGATCGAATCAGTTGTTATAGTGTCCGGTAACGTGATGTACACATTTTGACCACTGTACAGTTTAAGAGTCTCGCGGGATCCATTTTCATCGGGTACTAAAATTCCATTTTCATCTGGTGCGGTTCCATTTCCAACCCAAAAATGTGCATTCGGTCCTTTGCCATCATAATGCAGATTTGGCACAAAAAACGTATTTTTGTTAACTATGACTATAGGACCCGAGCGCAATTGATGTCGAAGTTCTGTAAATTTCACCAATTGGATTCCATTGGAAGATGTGGGCTAAAAATAATTTTTTATCATGATGCAACTTAAGAAAATTTTTAAAAAACTTACTGTGTTGCTATCGTCACTATTACTAGGCAGTGGAAGAACAGTTTGGGCCAATATGAGATCCAAAAAAATTAAAAAATTTACACACCCAATTAAAATGTAATTCATTTTTTAGACTTTTTAGAGAAAGTGTTGATTATTCGAACTGCTTGTAAGAAATGAAGCTATAATTAAACAATTTGATCATTTTTATCACTGTGATATGACACACAGGAAATTACCAAATTAATCATATTACGGAAAGCACAAATTGGTTTTATATCATTTTCCTTTATTTAACAAAATTAATAATAATATTTCTGTTGTCTTACATTTAATCGATTAAATAATAAAATTTGACTTCCTTTTTGGTGACGAGGAAGATACAATTTAGACATGATAATAATGATACTATTTAAATGTATTTTTGTGTCTAAAAATAATTTTAAAAAATTGAATCTTTGAGGTGCAAAGAGCTTAAATTGGATAATATGTGACAGGTGTCGCTAGTTGTACTAAACAGATGTGATAGATGAGATAACTCACACTCCAAAATTCCTAAATTTCTCCTTCTTTAAAATAAGAAAAATACTTATTCCTAATAAATAATTTTCTACTTATTTACTAAGTTGTAAATTGTAACAAAGAATTAAATAATTAATTTTAAAATAATCAATTATTATTACTTTACACCTTAGGCCGCACTAACATTCGAGTGTGTTTGAAAATTTCTTTAGGACTTTTCCAAAATATTTTCTCTACTGGCCTCATCTCACATACTTGGTTTTCACGATCAAAATACAATCCATTCAGATTGCTTTGTGAGCAATTATAAAACCACCAGGCGCTACCTAAAAAATATGTTAGAAATAATTAAATTGCAGATTAAAAGTGTGGTAGTGGTTCAGGGGGGGATTTTTCGAGAAGAAAAAAAATTTAATTCCATAGATTGAAAAAATATGTGATATTATATTATAATAATTAATTTGTGAGAAGAAATTTCTCAGGCTACAACTTAATAAAAATAATCTTACTATAATATTCGGCGCAGTTTGGTTGTACGTTATTGGATCTTCGATAATCATCTTGATTGTTATCTTTGGTACTAAACTTTTTTCCAAAGTTGTAAGTTAAAGCATCCTGAGCATCTCCCGAATAAACACCCAAATTTTTCAAGAGATATCCTTCAATTTCCGATCCAACGCTGAACTCGGAATAAAATGCACTTTTATTTTTTGATTCAAAATCGCCTAGCTCTACAAGCAATTCGTTTGCTTCGAATCCCGTTAAAAAATGAATATTTTCTAAACCTAACCAAAATTCGCCCGTCAAATTACCGAAACCATTTTTGTATTCTTCCCAGCCTAGATAAAAATCTTGAGAGCCATCAAATCTCTTTTGGATTACCGTCCAGCCGCCTCCCCTAGTTTCAAAATCACATACTACCTCGAAAGGTTTTAACGCATGTTTCGGTTGAATGATGTAGTTTCCTGAAGCGGTTTTTTCAAATTCTCCTACTTCTCTACAATTTCTTGGATATTGCTTATCCGGAGTAAAATTTAGAGGAGAGGATGTTGAAGTTGCTGTTTTTTGATCTTTTATTTCCTCTAATCCTACGTTGAAAACTTGTTGTAATTCTGATGTCGATGACAAATTCCCCAACGACCTAAAAGTAAAAATTATAAAATTTATTACGTTTCAGTTATTAAAGCATTCTATTGAGACTGAAAGTGCATACCTTGTAACGTTAATAAGAAACGAAACGTTTTGGCTTATTGCTTCCACATTGGAAGGAAAATTTCTAGTGGCATCCATCAATTTTTGAATGTTTTTATCCATATTTTCCACTTTGGCTTCCAAGTTTTCGATATTCTGAACAACCGAAATTGCAGGAACCGAACAACATTGAGATAACCGACCAACTTCCGTCGTCAAGTTGTCTAACTTTTCGACCAAAAAAATTTCCAAACGATTGAGAGGATAACTAATTCGACTAAGTTCATCTCCAATATTATTAACAGAGGACTGAACTTCCAAAGATTTGTTTTCCAAAGATTGAAAACGTCTGTCGGTGTCTATTAACAAATATTCTAAATTTTCTACGCATAAAGTTTCTAAACGAGTCAGGATAAGCCCAATTCCTTCATTTTCAATTTTTGGGTCAGCAGGAATTGGAGTCGTGGCTTCCTAAATGAACTTATGTAAGGAAAAATTGAGAAATAAATGTTTAGAAAAACTTACCACATTTTTTTCTATGACTTGGATGTTAATTTGTGAATTCGCATCATCATTCTGAGAAGTAACCACACCAAAAACAACTAAAATTGTGAATCTTAATAGCGACATCATCGTAAAACGTACTAGTCTAATCCTGACCGAAACTGAATATATACCAAGTCGTATCTAGCAGAAGGGTTAAAAGGTTAAAAATATAAGCTTTGCAAAATGAAAATATATTTTGTTTAATTTTTGAGGTCAAAGATAGTAATTCGAATTTTAATTCAAATTTCGTCCAAGGAACTTTACTTATTCCTTCTAATGTAAATGGGGTTGTTTTCAGGCGAGAGCCTAAAATTTTATAATAATAAACAAATCTAACCAAACCAAAGAAACCGAAAAAGAGAAAAAATTTTGTTACTGTATCTACAATAAAATGCTGTTAGTTTGCCATATTATTTAAATATTTTTGGAAATAAATTGGAAGAACAGTTTGGATATTTGCGCCATAGGTCATAATTATGTTAAGAAAGATTAAAATTTCGTAAAATTTTTGTGATAGTTTTAATCAAAAAATATAATTAGATTTGGAAAAACCAAAAAGTATTTTAGTATATCAAGTTTTATCAAAGTTACAATTATTTGAAATCAAGTTGATACCCTCTGACACTGTTTTGAATATTCGTATTTTCCAATACTTAAATATTACATAATAATTATGTAAATGTAAAATTTAAACATTGCAAGCAAAGTTATTTTTAAGTTATCTTAAATTTGGGAAAAAAACAGAACTTTAAAATTTAAATTTTCTAATTCTTAGATTCAAGTAAAACCGCCAGAAAATCAGAATAAATTAATAATAATTTTGAAAAGTAAAATTCAATTCAATTTTTAGATAAATCAGAGCTTTAAAATTAAGTTTCAGCGTAACGTCGAATTGTTTTTTGAATAAGAAAAGCAGAAAATTAAGATAATTTGTTTAGATGTTTGTTAATTAACCAAAATGAAAACATCAAACCGCTGAAAATCATTCAATTGTTATTAAAAATTAATAATAAATAATTTACCTTATTTGTTTATTAATTAACAAAAATGGATATTTAGCTCCTATTAATACCACGCCATTAAGCTGCAGAATTTTTTCAGTTTATCTTGCAAGATTTGTGTAAATTATTATTTGCACAGACATGAAAAATAACAGAAAAATTTTGAAATGTTAAATTATTAACTCGTTGATATTAAATAATATTTAAACTTTAAAATATCGAGTTATTTAAAAAATTAAAAATTAATTAAACAATTTATTGAACTTTCAGATGATTATTTCATCCGTCATCGGAGAGCTCAAAAAGCTCAATAAATTGTTTAATTAATTTTTAATTATTAAATAACTCAATATTTTAAAGTTTAAATATTATGAAAAATTTTTAACATTGATTTTCCATGCAATTAAAAGGGGCCTAATAGAGATAGCATGAAACTATATCGTACTTTGTTATACTTGTAGCACAAGATGGGTTTAACCAACCGTTGACACTGGCAAAGAATTTTTATAAACGATTAAAAACCGCCATTTGGCGGTAAAGAAAATTCAAGTTGTTTGGTTGAATACTTTAAAATTTATAGCAATTTAAAAATCACCGATAATAATTATTCTAGCACTAAAGACGCACACAAGTGGATTAACAAGATTCCAGTAATTCGTTCAAAGAAATTGGTTTTTATTGAACAAATTTAAAGTTTTGTGTGGGTGATTCACCCCCCAAGAAATAAAAAAATTAAGATCAATTTTTTTGTCTGTAATTAATTAAACGCTGTCTTCCTCCATTTTTCTGATTTTCCTCCACTCCATCATCTATTTAATCGCTCTTGTCTTTAGGCTTCTTAATACACGCCCCATCCATGCAATTCTTTGCGGCTTATCAAACTTTACAATATAAATTTGCCCTTTATCTTATCTAAACTCTCAAAATTTATCATACGCCTGTATTCGTTTGCTAAATCCATTTGGTAATCTCCTTTTTTTTCGGCATATGCTTCCAATCTTTTGTATACGCGTATCTGTCAGGCAGAGCAGTTCAAATCCATTATGTCGCTACAGGTCACATCAATGTTTTATAAATCTTGATCATTGTACTTCTTCTCAAATTCTTGTTCTTCAATAAGTTCTGATTGCTGTAATATGCTCTATTTCCAGCCATTTCTCTATCTTTTATTACTTCTCCTCTTTCATTTCTGTCGTTTATCTGTGCTCCTAGATATTTAAATTTTCTAACCTCTTCAAATTCATAATCCATGCTTTTTGTCACTTTTAATTCTTCTTTTTTCTTTCTGCTGCATCTTATTATTTTGGTCTTGCCTTCGTTCACTAATAATCCTGCTTTGCGGGCTTTTCCTTCAATATTTTTGAAAGCTTCTACTAGTGCCGTGAGTGTTCTTCTCATGATAACCACGTCATCAGCATATGCCACTATCTGTATTTTGTTGTTCATTATTGTTCCGTTACATTTTGCTCTTTTTATTACTTTTTTCGGTATTATGTTAAACAAGGTGGACAACGGCGCATCTCTCTGTCTCACCCCACTGTTAAATTCAAACTTTTCTGTGTTGCCCACTCTTACACTATTGCAGCTGTTTCGTTCAGTGTCATCAGTACCAAACGTAGTCGTTGATCTTTCGGATCTAAATCCTTTTGATAGTCTTCTATTTTCTTTTTCGTGTATTTCTGTAATCTTACATGTATTAATCTTGTCAGTATTTTATATGCATTTGTAAGTAGTGATATTCCTCTGTAATGTTGACAATCTCTGTTGTCTCTTTTCTTGTATATCGGAATCAGATACTCTTCTTTCAATTGATCTGGCATTTTCTTATTTCCCCATACTTTAACTATCAGATCGTATGTTTTTCTCAGTATAGCTTCGTTTTCATTTTTATCATTTCAGTATTTATGTTATCGATTCCTAAGGCTTTGTTATTTTTCATTTTCTCTTTGTCTTTTCTTTTTTTTTGCATAGTTTTATTGTGTTTTTTGCTCTTTCTGTATATTCTTCCTTATTTGCTTCATCTAGTGTTCTCATCCATTTGATTTTTGCCCTTCTTTTTACTTCTATTTCCTCTTTGCATTCTTTATCAAACCATTCTCTTCTCATATCTCTTTTTTTTGTTCTTATCGATAGCTCAGCTGCTTTTGTTAATCTCTTTCTTATGTTTGTCCTATTCTTTATTTACTATATCTTCTCTTTGCTTCTTATTGTCCATTTGCTTTTGCAGTTCTTGTCTATATTTTCTGTAGTATTGTTTATCTTTTAATTTTTCAATTTCCGTTTTTTTATTTGTTCTTTCTCTTTTTGTCCATATTTTTCTCATTCTGGCATTGTTTATTTCCATTATCACTAAATTGTGATCCGTTTTCATGCTGGTGCTTCTGTACAATCTTTATCGATCTTTTTATGTCTAAAATCTGTTATTATTCTCATATTACACATCTCTGCCAGATTACTGATTTTTCCCCGTTTTCATTCGTCACTTCATGGATTGTGGTTCTTCTCGCTACGTTCTTGTTATGTTCTTCTCTTCCAACCGGCGCATCACCAAATCGGCTTTCTTTGGTATCTTATCATTCAGCTTTTACAATTCCTCATATGTCTCTATCTTTTATTCTACATCAGCTTCTTCCGTTGAAGCATAACATACGTTTATTATTAAAAATTCCTCCCGTTTTCTTTTATTCTAATATATGCTATTTATATTTGTTTAAAATTTTAGTATAGATAACTCAAAATAGCCAATTTTCGAGTTACCTAGTTATTGCATTGGGGTGACGATATATGCATTTCATTGAACTTATTTCAGTTGGCATCATCATTTAATTATTGGACAAAAAAATAAAAAAATTTCTATGTTTTATTTTCTACCCTGTATGTTAAAATTGTTCAATATGCGCTTTTCGAATAAAAAAATGGCTAGCAATTATATTAAGCGCTAATTTCTCGCAATTTGCATGTAATTTCAGCTTTGAATTTGCTAGCAACTTTTAGGCGCTATTTGCTAACAATTTGCATGTAATTTCAGCTTGCAATTTGCTAGCAATTTTTAGCCGCTATTTGGTAGCAATTTGCTTGTAATTTCAGTTTGTTAGCAATCATATTAGGCGCTATTTTTTCGCAATTTGCATGTAATTTCAGCTTGCAATTTGCTAGCAATTTTTAGCCGCTATTTGCTAGCAATTTGCTTGTAATTTTAGCTTGCTATTTGCTAGCAATTATATTAGGCGCTATTTTCTCGCAATTTGCATGTAATTTCAGCTTGCAGTTTGCTAGCAATTTTTAGCCGCTATTTGCTAGCAATTTGCTTGTAATTTCAGTTTGTTATTTGTTAGCAATTATATTAGGCGCTATTTTCTCGCAATTTGCATGTAATTGCAACTTACAATTTGCTAGCAACTTTTAAGCGCTATTTGCTAGCAATTTGCTTGTAATTTTAGCTTGCTATTTGCTAGCAATTTTTAGGCGCTATCTGTTAGCATTTTGCTTGTAATTTTAGCTTGCTATTTGCTAGCAATTTTTAGACGCTATTTGCTAGCAATTTGCTTGATATTTTAGCTTGCTATTTGCTAGCAATTTTTAGGCGCCATTTGCTAGCAATTTGCTTGTTATTTTAGCTTGCTACTTGCTAGCAATTTTTAGGCGCAATTTCTTAGCAATTTGCTAACTATTTAAGCAATTTTGCAAATAGCGTTAAAATAGGCAGCTGTCAGCAATCAAATATTGCAGCAAATGAAAATTGGTAGGTAAAAATGCTCTCTCTCTTTCTCTCTCTTTCTCTCTCTTTCTCTCTCTTTCTCTCTTATTTTCATCTGCATTCTACCTTCTGATACGGTTATGCTCTACCACCATTTTCAAAAATTTTCAAAGGAGAATTTTGATAAATTGTGGTAGATCAGAGGGCGACAATAAAATTTTGATTTTTCTGGTTTTTTGAAGTTCAAAAATCAATAGATTTTACTAAGAAAATGATGTTTATCCGGAGTATAGCTTATCACTTATCAGGAAATAGATAACAGATATGTGGAAATTAATAAAAATTATAAATTAAATAAAATTTACTGCTTGGTGTTGCCATCTGGGTAATAAAAATTAATTTAATTAAACCTGTGTACAGTAAACTTCATCATTTTCTTGTCCCAAACCAACCGGTCTCCCCAAACGTTCGCTAAGCTACGCTAGTTATCACCTTTTTTGGCGTTTTTAAAACGACACAATTACAACAGGTTTTTTCTATTTTTAAATTCGTACATAAATAATACCGTACAATAATTAAGAACATCATAAATGCAGCCATTTTGCACTAAAAAAACTGATAGGTATCTCATAACTTGAAATAATTGATTGGGTCTTTGGTATGGCCGGTTTCTGGTTTTACTCAAAAAGATACTTTGCACTGTACTATGTACTTGGAAATTAGCATGTGCACTTCTAAAATTACATGTTAGTTTTTCTTCAACATATTATGATTATGTAACTTCATATTTTAAAGTAAATAAACAAATCGTCAGTGTCGCATCAAAAATTTAAGCACTCGATTTTTAAATTTTACGAGTCTTCTAAAGCAGAAAATTTTGCCTATCAGAAAGGCATCTCAGGGTAACCGCTGCCAAATTTTTAAACCACTTTTTTGAAATCCTTACAATTGTTTTGCAAGGCAAGCCACGGAAAATAACATGGAAAGTAACAATTAAAATGAAAGTCGTTGTAAAATTTTATAAATTCCAATATGTGGTATCTGTCCACTCGAGATGAATGAGTCCATCAAGTTTTTATAGTTTACTCATATCAACGCTATATTGCATGGGTATTCCCTAGCCAATCCAATCCGAAAATGTCCCGTTAAATATACACAACCTCGACGTCTACAAAAATTTAGTTGGTGTGTCGATCGACTTCACGTAACAAGTGAAAATGTTATGCAATTTAACAGTAACAAAAAAAAAAGATTTGGAAAAAATCGCGCCCAGGTATTTAAGTAGATACGCAAGTGATAAACGCTTATTTACTTTTTAATCATAATTCTAATATTAAATTTTGTGTTATTGATAAGTATTATCTGTGATAAACCAAAAAACAATTTAGTTTAAAATGTGGAATAGCGGTGTAAAAACGTGTGTAATCTTTATACAAATTTTTGGAATATTTGCACAAAATTTGAGCAAATTTGAAGAGGATTCAACCCGCATACATCCGGAAACAACAACAGAAAGACCGGTAAGAACTAAATTATTCTACAAAGTGTTCCACTTTTTATGATTTAATAAAATCTAATTTAAGTTTCTTAATTTGCATTTCAAAATTTTTCTATCGATTGTGCGTTTATGCTAAACATAAGATCGTTATAATGAAGGTCATTGTTTTTAATAAATTAAAAATAAACCAACGAGTTTGTTGTTAAATTTGCCATCGGCTAAACAATTGGTTATTATAATAGGAATGAACAAACAAAATTAGTGTTAATTTAAAGCGAATGATTTGGGTTGCAGGGGAGGGGAAGGGGTAAAATATTCGAGAAATAACTTAAAACATGCGATTTTTTAATCAATTTTAATGCTTTTTTATCATTTAGGGTTCCAAGATGAGATAAATTGCATAAAAAACATAATTTATTAATTTTTCTCAAGTGTTAACATTAACGAGCACTTAGATAAGGACATTTTTTAATAAGGTTATTAGTCAGAAAAATATAATTACCACAATTTTTGGAATTTTATTTTGATAGCATCAAAACTTGAGTATGCTGATCGATTTTTAGCTTTTCAAAATTGAAAAACCATAGAAGGAAATTCATAGTTTAAAAATAAAATAGGTTATGTTTAAAGAATTAACTTTTTACATTCCACAACTTACAACTACAGCTCTTTAGGAATTGACTTCATAAAGAAAATTTGATTGGTTTGATTTCTAGTTACTAAAATTTTCTCTTCGTTTTCTTTATTTCCTAAGTGATTTGTATTACAAAATCAAAATTATTAAAGTCCCAATGAAAATTTACAATAGTTTCCATGGTTTAATTTGAGTGATTGGTTTCAAAACATCAGGAAATGGCGAAAGTAGCTCAGAAAATTTTACGGTTGAGAAGAGATAACGATAGGCCAAAAATCTTCAGTGGAGTCACATCACTTCTGGTCACTCCTGGTCTTGGGTCATTGCTCTAAAATCTGTGCTAAAATCGAAGGACCCGATTAAAACGGCCGGATTCATAGACGATGAGTTACTTATACTTAAAACGCTACTTACGAAAGTGTCCCTTGAGTAGTGAGTAACCGATTTTTATCAGTGCATTTCATAGTCGCTACTTCGTGAATACTCGGGAAAGTAATACTTAGACCACTTTGGACAGGGATATTTGCGAGATATTTGGTAACTTTTACTAATTTATGTCAGTTTCGTTTGCATTCACATATAACCTAAGTGTTTTTGTTACACAGGGTAGTTTAAAATTAATTTTTTATCGAAATAGATGATTTTTATGAATACGTAAAAATGGTAGAAGAAGTAGAATTACGACCACATCGCCTACCAAAGCGATATATACGTGATCGAAGTAATCCCATCGAATATTTTTCCGTTGTTGATTTTCGTGCGCGCTATAGGTTTTCGAAAGGAATTGTGACTTTAGTTATTTTACCCCTGATGGAACAGGATTTAAGATCAGATAGTAATCGTAGTACCCAATAAGTCAAAAACACTCAATAATTTCAAAATACGCAATATAAAAATTAGCTGTCAATATCAGTTACTCAAGTAAGCTCGCTTCCTTACTTGAGTATTTCAGAATGTTCCCGCCCCCTAAGTATCGAATATGTGTCTATGAAATACAAATTCGATACTTACTACTTAATACTTGGTACTTGTTACTTATTACTTGTCTATGAATTTACAGCTGGCAGTAAATATACAAAAAAATTCAGAGCTTAGGCAGATGAAAACGTTTAGAAAATTTTAAATTAAACTTGCCACAAAATATGTATGGCTTTCCCATTTACTAAGTTAAATAATAATAAGATCAAAAAATTACATTTTTAAATTTCCCTCTCCATTGTACGGTCAAACTTAACAACGATCTCATGCAGGTTAGGTTCTTATTTAGGAAGATTTCTGCCCAGGTTGAAGAAATAAATGATTTTCAAGCACCTTCAGATGAACAATCGCGTTAAAACAATTTATCCATTATGTATTTCGATTAATGGTACAATTCTCTGTCATTTTTATTTATAAGAAATCTCGTTAATCTATTAATGCGCATTCACAAAGAAAATCTTTCCAGCAGAAGAATTGCAGATGAGCAAACGCTTTGAGACAATTTATCTGCTTATATTTTAAACCACTATTCAATAACTTTTTGAGGGAATCTCGTTCATCCATTCATGCGCGTTATTAAAAATGATTGAACAAAAAATAAAAAAAGTTTCAAAGGAGCAATTTTAAGCAAAGTCTAATCAGTTCTTTAGACCGCTTTTTCAAATCAGTGGGCAAAATTTAATGGTAAAAGGTATGCGTTTATTCGTAATCGTACCCAAAAACACACACACACACATCCAGACATTGTTCCAAAAATCGTTCACAATCAAAATGATATTTGTGAATCAAAATTCTGATGTATCTATACGAAGCTCATTTTTGACTCAATCAAATAATCAAAATACTTTGTTTAACTACGTTAATGAGAGTGTAAAAAATAAAATGTAAAGAATTTTAGGGGAGGGAGGGGCTGGTTTCAAATTTGTAGGATCTCTCTAGGAAACAGTCCATTTCAATTGACAGATTTATGACATTATTAAGAGGCTGAAATAATTTTTACCTGGGGGTCTAGGCGTGAGGGGGAGAGGGGGGGTTAGCAGTAAATATAAAAAAGAAATATTTTTAACAAAATTAAATTTGTGTATTTATCAATTTTGAAAAGCCACCTTGTTATTTCCTTGTGCTGGAGGTATTTTATAACCCTCAGACCTCCCATTTTCACGCTTGTTTTTTCACGTTTAGACTTATCTACACTGTGAAATACAAAAAACTCCTAAAAATAGGATAAAGTTAAGTATTATGTAGTTTATGGTCCTGAAGAAAAGTTCCCCTGACCTTGAAAGTAAAAAATTAAAAACCGAGGAATCTGGGGGTACGGAAAGTCATTTATTGTTGATCAAGGAAAAACAATGTCTTCAAAATGAACAGAAAGCTTATAAGGCCACCATTATTTAGTTTCACATAACAAAAATTAATATTTAATTTTCAATATCTCCACGTCGCGTCGTTTGGGGCTAATAAAACAAAAGGTTAAAGGTCATTTCTTAAAATACGATATTTCTGATTCATTCTTTGTTTGTTATTGAATAAACAATGTAAAACTTGTTCTGGTTTAGCGATGGTTTTAAGTGTATAAATAAATATTTAATACATATTTCAAGAAATGTTTGGTTTAAACGGGGTACGGGTGAGGGGCTAAAAAAGCGCTTTTTACCATCGTTACAATTTTGCTAAGCGGTTTGCAGATTAATTTCCCAATATAGTGCAAAATATAATTTTGGTTTCTATCATCAGGTGACCAATTAACACAATGAACTCTCCAAGAACCACATCCATGGACTTAGAAAGATTCTAAGTCCATGACCACATCTAAAGCCGAACCACGCTAGAGTTTTGATCCACAAAATTTTACTGCTGTGGATATCTCAGAATAAATTCTCCTCTTCTTTATAGTTGTTTTTTTTCAATATTATAACAGCTACTCGAACGTTAACGCTGGTAAAAAATTTTGTATGCAGTTCAAGTCTCCAACTTTTGGGATGTTCTGTTGATGTGTTATATAGTGATTTGGGATAGATTGAGGGTGGAGATTGAGAGGGAACGGGCTAAGGACCGGACTCTAGGCTAAAAGCCTTAGTTTCGATCCCCAACCCGGCTACAATATTTATCCAACTTTATGATGACCCCTCCTCTTGGAAAGCAATAGCAAACTACGAAGAGTAATCTGCCAAGATGTAGCATTTCAAATGCTCGCCAACTTCCGATAAGAGACGGCGCCTTAAGAAAAAGAAGGTGGAATAAATCTGGCGATGCTTATAACTTCGACAACTAAAAATTAATGACAATAATTAGCTTTCTTTAAATCGGAGATCTTCTTCTTCTTCCTTGCAATGTATAGGCAATGTTTGCTTTTCCGACTTCATAGATTGCGCCATCGTTTTCTTGGGCAACCGACATCTTTTCTCCCCTTCGGGTTATACGAAATTTTTTCTTTAGAATTCAATCGTTTTTTATGCTATCGACGTGTAATTTCTAGTTTTCGCTATATTCCGAGATCTTCTGATCAAAAAATAATTTAATTTATTAAAAAACCCTAAGTCCCCCTTCTTATAGTGCTCCAAAAATATAACCTATTTAACCTACTTTTGTACAAAAAAATGGTGTGTTGTTTATTGATTAAATCTATTTTCGCTTTAAATTATGGGGAAAATAATATGCAAATTTCGATGAGTAACACTAAACCATTTAAATTAAAAAAACACAAATAACGAACTTAAATTTAATATCTTCATTAATTACTAAATTTTAATGACGAATTTCAGCAACTTAAGTATTAAATGTAATTATTGTTTTACCAAATTTTAAACCCATCAAAATTTTGATTTTTAAATTTTGACCCCTTCAGAGGGTCCTGATGATCAACATCATCAAATCAGATCAAAGTCAAATCTTCGCGAAAACCACCTTAAAATTTGTAAAATTTCATATTATTTTTTTCGTTGGATGATACCTACCGTAATTTTTCAAATTATGATAAAAATTAAATTAAATTAATGCAAATTTTATTGCGGCAGTCTCGGTGACGTAAACCAGGATTTATAAGATAAAATGTTACTTTGTTGGAAGTACAATGAACTTTGAAATTAAAAATCAGCATAAGTAAATTCAACAAAACTGGAAATAAATAAATACTTGTTAATTATAAAAAATTAGGTACCACATAAAATGAATGTGGTTGCAATTTTGTGAATATTAATGGTACAGGGTTGACCATAATAACATAAAATTACAAATTTGCTTAAAAATTTTTCATTTTAAAGGCGAGAGAGTACTTATTAATTATTATCCTTTTTTAATTAACTTTTGGGCAAAGAGAGTTACGCGGTAAGCAAGGACCCGCAACGTTCCCGTTTTTTTTAATATTTATATTTAAATAAAAAAATTTGCTGGTGTATTATTGTACACATTTTTATTGTAATAAAAGGGGGTGAAAATAAAAATTATGATTGAAGATAAGATCACAGTGAAACTTCCCGGAACAGAAATTCAGTTTTAAAATCAAAAATTCCAAAACTCTTTCCTCACCACAAAAATGTATAAGCAGTTAAAGTAAAATTTTACCTCACCGCAAATATTTATAAATAAGAATTTAATTATACGAAAATTGGAAGAATAAAATCCAAATCAGATTGCAAAACATTTTCAGCAAATTTAGTTAGGAGTAGCTTAGAACTTACTAAAAATCACCGTGTCTAGATCGTCAAAACCACATTAAAATAGTGCTAAATAATTATAATTATTAGGTCTGTTTGGTACCACAGTTCTAGTGCTACACTAACTACACTACTACAAATTGATTGGTGGTACAATGACCAACCCACTTTTTACACCAATCAATTTGTAGTAGTGTAGTTAGTGTAGCACTAGGACTGTGGTACCAAACAGACCTAATGTTGTTCTGCCACTGTACTGTCACCTGCCATTTATATAATAAACAAATCAAATGTCAGGAGTTTGTTTACACGTAATTTTTATAGTTAATCGCTATGAGAATATTACAATCAAACAATGTGTGGGATCTTTAGTACTGAGATGCCACGTGAAACTGTAGGACTATTTACATTATTACTCCTCAAGATGCAGATACTTACTAAAAAAGCCAACCATTTACAAATGGAGGATTTAGTCTGGGGCCTACTCTACGAGTGAACGGCGTGATTGGGTGTTTATTTATTTTTGTATTGCCCACTTTATAATACTTAAGTACCAGATTTCAAAACTTGTGCTTATCATTTTTGGCTGGAATAAATATCAAATAAAAAATTATATCCTAGTAGTTATATCAAATTAAAATATTGTATAAATTATTTTAATTGCCTTACAAGTTATCGGAAATAAATTAATTAAGAACAAAACAAATGTCATAGTTTATATAATATGTACATACATTAAGTTAATTCATGTCCGATAACTTAGCACTTCATTTAAATAATTCCATATTATAGTAATTGTAACTCACAATAATTGATAAGAAATTATGGAGGTATTGCTTTGGTATTTATGCACAGTGTAGGCAGAGTTCCACTATCTGCATTAGATAATAAAAATTCCGTGGGACAGGTGTGACAAAGTCCACGAAAGTGTGACTTCGTGAGTGTAGTAAAATAACTCTGAAAATATAAAATAAATTAAATACTACACAAATTGTGATAATATACCGGGCGAAGAAAAAGCTAAATTTTTTTGTTTTTCTAAATATTTTAGAAACAAAAAATTTCAGAAAATCGACCGCGGCGCTGTTTGTAAATGCCGAAAAATTATTTTCTGCTTGTTTCAAAAACGATTACTTTTATCTACTCTACAGTAAACTATGATGAGATTGTTTTTATATTTAAAATACGGGATTTTTCAGGATGTACTTGAAGGATGATTCAAAAATTTAGTTACAAATTTACCGAGATTAAAAGTATGTTGAACTCTGATTAGTGGATATAAAGTAACAACTGCCTTTGTATTCTTGCTCTGTGTACTTCAAAGTTTTGGACTGATGGTTAAAAATTGGACTCGGATGACCGCAGTTACATATTTGACAGGTATTAGATCAATCAAATGCAAAAATTGCAGTAAAAGATTGTGATATTGGCTGTAAATTATGCGGACAAAAATAAAACCAGATCATAAAGCTTCTTGTTGATTTACAGAATTATCATTAACGAAAAATAAAATCAGACGATTTTCTTAGATTAATTTATGAGATGCTATCATAAATTCATCAATTCAATGAAGGTTTCCATTAATACAATTAATTTTTGTTCATTGATTGTATAAAATGGCAGTTGTTGCTTCAGGTTACTATTTTTTTTTGTAATTTTGGCAGTATCAGTGGTTCTCCATTTGCGTTACTTCAATTTGCATATTATATTAAAAATAAAATATCTCTGATCTGATCTGCGTCGTATCGCATCGTGAGATATCAAGTATTAAGTAAGGATTAAATTCCTTCCTCCTCTATAATATCCTTGGACAGTAGTAATTGGTAAAATAAGGATTTTGACCCCCCCCCTTACAAAACAAAAAACAACACACATAAAAAAATATGACGTTCATGACGTACCCTTACGTGGAAGAAGGAAAGGTTCAAAAATTACAAAAATCGTCCTTACGTAATTAATGGACGCTCTTCTTTCAAAAACCTTTTTTTTCAATTTATTTCTAGTTTGGCTTTTCTTTCTATGAATTTGTTTGTTTAACATTCTAAAAGATCAGGCCACTGTAAATAAAAACTTGTACTTTTTGTAATAAGAACCACCTCGTGATTCATCAATCACATTTATCAGAAAAATCACACAATGACTCATAGTTTTTATTAATTTTAGGGAACCACAACTGTAGCTTGTAATCAAGGCTTCAAAATTGGCAAAATTTATTTATCGTGTGCAAACTAAGCCACCTTTTAATAATTAAGGTCAAATTGTTTAGGATATTAATGTGGAATTTCCGGTTAATTTACGAAACTCGAGAATATGTTTAAGAAATTGAGGAGTACAAAATTTCATCTTATCAAAATAGCAAATTGTTGTTATATAAGAGGAGAACATTTAAAGGTAGGCGGTCACCAGAATCGAAACTTAAAAGTAAAAATTTAACTATAAATCAAAATTAGATCTTTAAAGTCCAATTTGAGATAAAATTAAGTCAATTACATGGAACTAATGATTAAAATTATTGGTTATTAAGATTTTTCTTAGAGGTTTGGAAAAATATTTACATAGATTTTGTTATCACTGCGGCCACACCCGCACAAATATTAGATAAATTCACAGGAAGTGCTTTATATCTGCAGAAAAACCATTAAAAAGATTTACGACCTGCATTAACTGATTGTGTCCCGACGGAACTTGAAAATTCCTTTAACTGCAGACTTTGACGTATACAGATCATCTGTACCTAAGACCCTAGCACTAACCGTTCCGCTGCTGTCTTCTTTTCGAGTTCGAGTTTTGCTACCTGGTTCTTCTCCTGCGTTAATCTGAGGGACCTCATCTTAAGAAGTCTCGCATTTCCAACCACCTTTGCAATTTCTTGCTTTATTTTGACCAAGGTTCTTTTGGAAAGATCCGGTGCTTCTCACATTTTGGATGGTTTTCCCCGATTCCTGCTCTCGATCGATGGATTTTCTGATAGTTTTTAGTGCTTCCACATGAATTGCGGATCCAAGTGAATTTGGGACTCATTTTTACTCCTTCTGTTGTGTTTGGGCAGACTAGATCTCTTATGTTTCTTCCTTTTGACAACAGTGATCGGGGCCACGTCTCTAATCACTCCATTCTCTGATTTGGCAGGTTTTACTATTGTTCTTCATTTCTGACATCAGAATTTAATTAAAATTCGTGGTGCGGGACTCAAAGGGTTACATTTAATGACCGATTATTCCGATAAGAGAAAATTAACCACAGATAATTCTTTCCGTCTTGTAAATAATTTTTATTTACATTATGATTTTATTTGAAGATTTTATTTATCTCTCTCTATTTTCACAGGTCCAATAATATTATTTGTTAAATTCCAATCAAATAAGTAACGCTTGTGCATATATTTATATGAGATAAATAAAGTGCGATATGATAATTTATTCATTCACAAGCATAATAATTTATTAATCAATACTTACTTAGTTAGTTTGGAAAAATACAAAATTATATATAATTAATAATAATTTATTGGAATTCCAACAATTTTTTATCAATTTTTTTTTATTTATTATTTATTACTATTTAGGTAGATAATTAAAATGTATAAATTATTAGATTTCAAAACTACCGCATTAACATTTACCAAATTATATCAAGTAATGACGAAGTTGGACAATTTGGGTGTGCAAATTCAGAACCAAATGCAAAGGATCCATTTAAATATTAAATAAACATTTACTTTCGATTTAAGGGATTTAGTTACAGTTAACCTGCTCTTGTAAGAATTTGTCTGGTCTTGGTGCTTTATTAACCTAACCTAACCCTAAGGCTACAAAATTTGGAGCATCCTCGATTTAATAAAAAGTTTAATGCTTTAATGATCAATTTAACATTTTGAATTTATTTTCAGACATACAACACATTTGAAAATCCGTACGCCTTCAGAAACTTCACTCATGGTTTACACTCAGATCCAATTGTTGCATACGATGATCACACCATAATCATTCCAAAATTCTACTATGACGGTTTACATCCTGACGCGTTCTTCTGGATTGGAAATGGAACCGTTCCCACCTCGAATGGAATTTTAGCCCTAGACGTACCACTAAAAGCATCCCAAGGAAACGATGTTGCAATTGTTCTACCAAATAACCTCACCGTGCATTCCATAAATTACTTAAGTATTTGGTGTCCGAGTCGAAACGAAAGTTTTGGCCACGTTCCAATACCAAGAAAAAACCAAGAACCGGTAAAATAACTCCCAAGAGACAAAATCTTAGTTTAAACGTTTTTGTTATTTCAGAACGAAAATATGACTGTTATTTCATTGCACAAATGTTGTAACATAAATGAAGTTTTGAGTTCTGCTGGTTGTACTCCCAGTGATCAACAGTTTAATCCAGATGTAACTGTGCATGTACACAATGCAACTCACATCGACGATGAACCCATTCCAGCCCAAAGCATTATATTTAAACCGGTTGTACAAGAAATTGTCTGCAGCGGCCAAAAGTAAGAATTTTAAGAAGTTCTTTGTGGAAGAAATCAAGTAACAATTTGGTTTTAGGTTTCCATTAGTTCAAGACCAAGACCAATTTACTTTATTACAAAATGGAACCTTAATAGTACTAAGCCTACAAAAACTTCTTCCTCCCGAAAATTACTGCTTCGAAACAGTTAATTTTGGGGATGAAACTGAAAGCGCTTGGTTGACAACACCAATTATTTGTTTTACCGGCGATGTTCCAAAATCAAGTGCGGTGTTTTACATATACGCAGTTGGTACGTATTTTGGTTCTTAATGTAAGAAAATTACTAAAGTTTTTGTTCTAGGTATTTTAGTTTCTGCTGTTTTATTGATCTTAACCGCTGCAATTTTCTTGAGGTTTAAAGAAATTAGGGATACTCGTGGAAAATGCGTGATTTGCTATTCGATTACCATGGCAGCTGCGTTTATACTCTTAGCCATTGCACAGTTTGTTGGAATTGAAAATACAACGTGTGCAGTATTTGGTAAGCCGATTTTGAATAATTTGAATATTAATTATTAAAAAACTGGCGCTAAGCGGAAAGCTGACATTTTAAATGTTACATTCTTGACAAAACTGACTAGGGTTGTTTTTTCGAACTACTCGATATAAAATGTACTTATACATGAATATTTCCATAATATAAAATATACAAGAACGTAAAAAAATTGAAACTATCTGACAGAGATTAATTTAGATTGTTTTAATTATATTAATTATTCCTCGGATAAATAAATAACGTAATTTATTAAACATCAGTTAACCTTGAATTGCTTTTTTTCAGGATTTATTATACAATTCTTCCTGGTGCAGTCTTTCATGTGGTTGACGATCCTGAGTTGGGAAACTTTTTACAAAATCAAGTAATAACCAAGGAAATTTGATCGTAAAACAAACCTAAATTAAATTTCATTTTAGAAATTACGACAACGATTTCTACAAGAAAGATGGAAAGCGTTTTAAAATTTACGTTTCCATTGGAATCGTAGTACCCATACTAATATCCATAATTTCATACTTCATCGATAAAGTACCAGGAATTCCAAACACATTTTTGAAACCAAAATTTGGACGAAATGATTGTTGGTTTGATCGTAAGTATTTGCAAAAGAATTTTCATCCTCTCATGGTTAGAATATTTTTCTATTTTAGAAAGCACAAAGACCATGGTTTATTTTTATTTCCCGATCGGAATCGCAATTTTAATTAATATCATTTTGAACATTTTAATGAAATGCTATTTAGTCCATTTTGAGAGAAATGGAGTAAACGATATATCTTGGAAGGCCACCAGAATTGACCTTAAACCAATGTAAGTTTTTACTAACTGCCAATTTTACTCGTCAGGCTGCCAGCAAGCTACCATCTGGCAGCCTCATCAAGGTTATTTTGTAACGGAAGTTCTTTTGTTTTAGGTTCCGTTCGTGCGTTTTTGTTTTAATTGTTATGACTATGTGTTGGATAATGGAAGTCATTACGTTCTGCGTCAAGGACCTGGGTAGTTTTGGACTAGCGATGGACATTATAGATTCGCTTCAGGGTGTCTTCATTTTCACTATCTTTGTTTTACACAGACCTGTTAAAGATCAGTTGAAGAGACTAAAAGCGAAGGAATACTTTAGGAGAATAAGACAACGCGATGAACCGAGTGCTGAAATGCAGTATATAAATGGCGGAGTTGACTGTGCCGACCATAAATTATTTTTAAATAATATGCGTCATAATGACAGTATTGAAGACTTTAGTTAATTATTTGTTAAGATTTCCTATTTATTATGTACATGTGTTAATTGACTGTTAGTTGTAATCTGTATTTATAATTTTAAATGCAGGGGCGTACTTAATTGCAAGCAAATGATGATTCGAAACTCCTTGAAGGATAATTGAACAAAAATCTGACTTTTTGCTCCAGGTTTAAGTTATTTTATAATACAGGATGTTTCAAATATTATCCACCGAATAAATCATGACCGTTAGTGGATGACTATTTTATGGAACAGGCTGTATATGTTGATCTCGATTGGCAGCTACCCTTGCGCTGTGTTGTATTGTAAATTACGTGAACGTATTAAACTTTTGTATTTTATTTACTGATTAAAATAGATGTAAATATTATTTAATTTTTTTTTATCAATAGTTGGCTGTTTTTTTTAAAATATCGTTTCTCAATTGTTTCTGTGTCGCGACCCCTTAAAAGCCAAAAAAAAGGTAACGGCCCCCTTAGGATCGATTTTTTTACTTCTCTTTTTTTTCTTCACGATTTTGTATTGATGTTTTGAAAGTGAAAGTGTCAAACAGAACATCGACTGTACCATTTTCAGTTTTGATTTTGAAAGCTTCAGCTAAAACCAGTACTTGTGTTCTTCTGTATAGTTTTTGAGATCATTTTTCCAAAAAAAAAACAATTATTTTTCACAACCCTGTATGTACCTTTTAAATCTTAGATGTCTACATATCTTGAAAAAGATTGACATCCAGGCCTGCAGTGAGTTATTCCACCCAAAAAGAATTTTAATATTTTAATAATTTGAAATTTTGAACGACGAAGCGACGTTTTCTTGTGATAGTAAATTGTACTAGACAACTTTAATTATTGTACCTACTGAATGACATAAAAATTTGACAAATTATAATATCTGCATTGTAAAATATAAACTGCCTTTGGACGACCAAACGGTAGTTCTGCGATACTTTCTAAAATAAAGTAAAATTTAGTCAATAATTGGGAAAATATTGCATTAGAGAGGTGAGCTAAATCAAAGGGCTTAGGGCCGGACTCTAAGCTAGAAAAGCCCTAGGTTCAATTCCCAACCCGGCTAAAAAATCCGACTTCATTATGACCCTCTCCTCTCGGAAGGCAATAGCAAACCACCGAGAATAATCTGCCAAGGAAGCCATTTAATAATAATAACATAATATTAAATTGGTCACGACGCTTCTGTCAAAAGGCAATACGAAGAAGAAGCTAAAAGTTACATCAGTTAGTTTTGAGAAGCAAGCAGATGTGGATCCAAACCGATGAAAAATAAACCGCTGACGTCGCAAACACTATAACTGATTCTACTGATGATCCGGAATCCGTGAATAAACTTAATCCAACGTGATGCCCTTTAAGGACCAGTATTTCAGTGAGCAGTTAAGCTTTTGCTTAAGCTAATCTCAAGTTTACTTCAGCATGATTAAATCAACTAATCAACACGATTAAATGCGAGATGTTAACCCCTTGCCCCTTACCCAAAAATTAAGTTTTCTTTTAATTACTTTATCCATTACCAACCAAAATTTTTCTTTATATAAGAAAGAAAATGAATCTAAATAAGATATAAAAAGTAATTCTAGCTAAACAATTAAAAATGGTGAATACAAAAGATCTTGGTTTACAACGAAGTCGGGGTTTAGCTAACTTGGGTAATACCTGTTGGTTAAATTCCATTCTCCAATGCTTGGCCCAAACTCCCACGTTTTTGATACGAATGCAGAGGAAGTACTCCTACCTGGCACCTGGAGGCGAATTAAAAATTAACCACTTGTCCGTAACTGTTCCATCTTTGGATGTCAAGTTTGAAAATTCCGGAGTGCTAACATTGAGTTTGATCGATGTTCTTTGCCAATTGGGAAATGGTGACACAAAAACTACAGTGAAGCCCACGTTGTTTGTTCAAGCTGTCACAAAAGAGATTCCCCAACTTGAGAGAGGCCAACAACACGACGCACATGAATTTTTGGTATGTCTTATTAGCATGTTGAATACCGAAATGAAAGATAGTTTTTACAAAGCTCTTTCTGAATGTATAAAAACAAAGGTTAGGCAAGATCTACTTGCCGACCCTAAAAATGAAGAAATCATTAAGAGGTTCTACATGGAGAAAGTTAAACTCATAACCCCCATTGAACGTATTTTTCAAGGATCCATCGTATATCGGTCGGAGTGCCAAGAATGCAAAGACGTTAAGTTAAAGGAGGAACACTTTTTCAATTTGATCCTCCCTATGGCTAAGTTGGATGGGAATTGTACACTGGATTTGTGTTTGGGAAAGTATTTTTGCGAAGAACTACTAACCAATAAGGATAAGCGTTGTTGTGAAAAATGCAGCAAAATGACTGATACTTTAGCTTCCTTAAAGATCAATGATGCACCCAAGATCCTTAATATATCGCTGAACCGATATACATTTTCAGGGTCGCATGCACGAAAAGATCATACAGCTGTCAAATTTCCGCAATATTTGAATATATCTGAATATTGCACTGACAGATGTGTTAATTTGAGCAATCGCAAAGAAATTGTGTATGCGTTATATGCGGTGGAAGAGCACTCTGGAACAGTAAGTGGTGGACATCATACATCGTACAGAAGATTAAAAAATCAGGGGGATCGCCCAATAAGAAACAAAGTTTTGCCTGGTGAATTCATTTTTACCAGCGACAGTTCCATTGTAAGCGTACCTGAAAGCGAGGTAATGCAAGCAAAAGCTTATATTTTATTTTACGAACGACTGAGGTCATTTTAATTAACGCTTTGTACATTTTTGATGTTCTTAATAAATTTTAAATAAAACAAAATTTTTTTAATTCAAATCGAGAGTATTCGGACTGGTGTGTCTATTGAAAAACTTGTGAACATTGTAAATTTTTTTTATTTTTGTTGTAAATATGATCAGATAAATTAAAATTTTTATTGTTGATTACACAAGAATTTAATATTACGTTAAAAAAACTGTGCTTGAAAAGTCATGAATTATTTAGAATTGTTTTTATATCCAAATTGTGTTATATTTTTGGCCAACTCTCAAAACGTTAATCAGTTAGATAGCACCCTTGACAACCTTGAATGCTGACAAACCAATTAAAAAATTAATTGAAAAATTTTAAACTCCCACGAAATATTTATTATTACACTAATTTAATGAAATGCTATTTAGTCCATTTTGAGAGAAATGGAGTAAATAAACGATATATCTTGGAATGCCACCAGAATTGACCTTAAACCAATGTAAGTTTTTACTAACTGCCAATTTTACTAGTCAAACTGCCAACAAGCTACCATCTGGCAGCTTCATCAGTATTGGTCCATCAAGTTTATTTTGTAACAGAAGTTTTTTTGTTTTAGGTTCCGTTCGTGCGTTTTCGTTTTAATTGTTATGTGTTGGATAATGGAAGTGATTACGTTCTGCGTCAAGGACCTGGGTAGTTTTGGACTAGCTATGGACATTATAGACTCCCTTCAGGGTGTTTTCATTTTCACTATCTTTGTTTTACACAGACCTGTTAAAGATCAGTTGAAGAGACTGAAAGCGAAGGAATACTTTAGGAGAATAAGACAACGCGATGAACCAAGTGCTGAAGTTCAGTACATAAAGCGTTTTTGAATTATCAACGTTTGGAACGTCTACAAAATTCATCCTTTAATTTAAAGCTGCATTCATTTTCCGATGAACCACATTTTTCAGGCTTTCATGAAAAATCTGCCACTTTGTTAAACTGTACATCGTGTGGTCCTGGTGATAGAACTGCTAACGTTCCTTTAAACGATGTTGAGCAACCAGCACCTTCAAGTTTAGATCAGGTTGCTAAAGCAAAGCCCGAAGGTTTTCCCAAAAACGAAGAAAGCAAAGAGTCGAACAAAGTCCCAGAACGAAGACTCGAATTAATATTTTATCTGCTTCCGTGAAACAGAAAGGGCCTGATCGTGCGGCTGTAGAAATGACATCGTCCACTACTATAAATCATCTAAACGAAAACCGAAATTTGAATGACAACAATGCCATAAGTATGCCAACCAAGAAAAATTCTTCCACTTCAGGAAAAAAGAAACCTCAATCTTTGGATGGACACGTCAATGATGGTCAAAGAGATCGCAGGTATTATAGACGGAAGCCGATCACTCTTGGATCATTTACCACTTTTATGAAGTAGTTATCACTGCTTTATCGTGCTTACAGTTAAACTTGAAAAGCGTGATAAATTGATATCAAGAAATTTTCTAAACTGTAAACATTTTAAATGTATTCTTTTGGTATTTTGTGAAAAATAAATTATTTTAATAATATCTGATTGTTTTTTAAAAGTTAAAATATCCATTTTAATAAATGCCACTTTAAGATAATGTTAAGAAACGATATTTTATAAATTAATACAGCTAAAAAAAGATCCAAAGGCTACCCGTCCGTGGACAGACTTTTTAGTTAGTTACAAACAATTAAATGTTATAGAACTAAAAAGTATTTGTAAGACAGATGAAAAAAAAACTACTAAGGTTATCGGCATATCAAAATTTCATCTGTTAGTTTTTGACTTTTTGAATGTTATGGGCGCAATATAACAAACCAACTTAAAATTATGCCATCAAGATTTGTAATCCTAAACGTCCCTGTTTAAGGGTTGTAGAGGTTTCAACCAAGAATTTTTCAATTGATCTGGTTGAAGTATCCCGAGTTTTTCAGATTTTTTAAGTTTTTTTTTAAACTACAAGGACGAATCTCGCTTACTAAAATAATCAATCTCTTTCAATAGTAGATCTTTTCGAACTAATCTGAATAAAATCTTCTGAGTGAGAGTTTAGCCGAAATTAGAGCATCGTTTTTGCAATTATATCCTAATTACTTTTAATTCAATTCAATCAATTTTACATAATTTAAAATGTTTAAAGTTTTTATAGTATTACCGGCTGGTGCATTTAGATGAGGTTGTTGATCTATCCGATCTTGTATGTACTTTATTATCGTCTTCAATTCTTTCGAGGTCTTCATTAAGCTCTTCTAAAGTGATTCTTTGTAATTCTTTTGACAACGAACGTACCATCGTATTATTATTGTTCACTTAATTATCTTATATAAAATAATTCCAAATTATTCATCACCATTCAAGCACAGTTTTTTTCAATGTAAAATTAAATTCTAGTGTAATCAGAAATAAACATTATGATTTTTCTGATCAAATTTACAACAAAAATAAAATTTTTTTATAATACAGTGAGGCCCGCTTAATGTGTTCACATCGGGACTTGAGGTTTTTGATAACAATAACCGATTGATAACAATAAACAAAAAACATTTTTATTGCTTATTTATTAGTATGTACTACATCTACAATAATTAATTAATAATAGTCACTCATTGTGAAGTTTTTTATGTATTTAAACGACGGAATTCATAATAAACATAAAAATGTAATGTGATATCACATTACGGTGATAGAAAGAATCACACGGTGGGTTTATTTACATCCACTCTGTCTTTGAAAAAAAATAACCATAGGCAGATTTTCTTGCTAACACCTGACTTTAAATTATGTGGGTAACTTATGCACTATATAAAAAAATGCTTGTAACTGAAATTCAACTCCTTTGCTCGTGGGAGAAAATCTTAAGAATAATATGATAACATTATCCGAATTATGATAATTAAAAGCGATGTTTTTTGTGTGTAATAATATATGTCCGTTCTGTTCCTGGCAAAAGTGATAACAATATCCGAATGATAACATTAACCGCGATCACATTAAGCGGGCCCCACTGTATTTACAAATTTTTCAATAGAAATTCGTCCGAATATTCTTGATTTAAATTTAAAAAAATATTATTATCTTTTATTTAAAATTTATTAAGACCATAAAAAATTTACAAAGCTTCATCTAAAACGACCTCAGTCGCTCATAAAATAAAATGTAAGCTTTTGCCTTCATCACCTCGCTTTCGGGTACGTTTACAATGGAACTATCGCTAGTAAAAATTAATTCCCCTGGCAAAACTTTGTTCCTTACTGGGCGATCTTCCTGATTTTTCAATCTCCTGTACGCTATATGATGTCCACCACTTATTGTTCCAGAGTGCTCTTCCAACGCATATAATGCATACACAATTCCCAAGTAGCATTTTTACCTACCAATTTTCAAATGCTGCAATATTGCTTGCTGACAGCTGCCTATTTCAACGCTATTTGCAAAATTGCTTAAATAGCTAGCAAATTGCTAACAAATTGCGCCTAAAAATTGCTAGCAAATAGCAAGCTGAAATAACAAGCAAATTGCTAGCAAATAGCGCTTAAAAATTGCTAGCAAATAGCAAGCTAAAATTACAAGCAAATTGCTAGCAGATAGCGCCTAAAAATTGCTAGCAAATAGCAAGCTAAAATTACAAGCAAATTGCTAGCAAATAGCGCCTAAAAGCTGCTAGCAAATTGCAAGCTGAAATTACATGCAAATTGCGGGCAAACAGCGCCTAATATAATTGCTAGCAAATAACAAGCTGAAATTACATGCAAATTGCGGGCAAACAGCGCCTAATATAATTGCTAGCAAATAACAAGTTGAAATTACAAGCAAATTGCTAGCAAATAGCGGGTAAAAATTGCTAGCAAATTGCAAGCTGAAATTACATAAAAATTGTTAGCAAATAGCGCCTAAAAGTTGCTAGCAAATTGCAAGCTGAAATTACATGCAAATTGCGAGAAAATAGCGCCTAATATAATTGCTAGCAAATAACAAGCTGAAATTACAAGCAAATTGCTAGCAAATTGCGGCTAAAAATTGCTAGCAAATTGCAAGCTAAAATTACATGCAAATTGTTAGCAAATAGCGCCTAAAAGTTGCTAGCAAATTGTAAGCTGAAATTACATGCAAATTGCGGGCAAACAGCGCCTAATATAATTGCTAGCAAATAACAAGCTGAAATTACAAGCAAATTGCTAGCAAATAGCGGCTAAAAATTGCTAACAAATTGCAAGCTAAAATTACATGCAAATTGTTAGCAAATAGCGCCTAAAAGTTAATAGCAAATTGCAAGCTGAAATTACATGCAAATTGCCGGCAAATAGCGCCTAATATAATTGCTAGCAAATAATAAGCTGAAATTACAAGCAAATTGCTAGCAAAGAGCGGCAAAAAATTGCTTGCAAATTGCAAGCTGAAATTACATGCAAATTGCGAGAAAAGAGCGCCTAATATAATTGCTAGCCATTTTTTTTATTCGAAAAGCGTATATTGAACAATTTTAACATACAGGGTGGAAAGTAAAACATAGAAATTTCTTTATTTTTGTGTCCAATAATTAAATGATGATGCCAACTGAAATAAGTTCAATGAAATGCATATATAATGTGAATAACAACGATCAAGGAATTTGCTATATTTTAAATACAAAAGCCTCCTAATAGTTTTTTATAAAAATATTTAAGTAGGCGCCATCAGTTGATTAAATTAAAAGGGCCCTGAATTAAGAGGGCCTCTCTTAACAGATGAACAAAATGTGCTTTTTTCACATTACAAAATTTGTTTTGTTTTAATTGTTGTCTTTACAAAAATTTCTATATTAGACTAAAAATATACACTTACAATAGGTATACCTCTGTGGTCGAATCGCTTAAGCGTCTGGATGCGTACAAATATCAATGGGTAGGTCCTAGGTTCGATGCTCAGAGCCTCCAGGTAAGAGTTAAAATTTATTTAATATATTGTGTTCTTATGAACAACGGCTCCTTTAAGGTCCAGCTAGTCAGATTCTCGGAAACTCAAGACTCTCTCAGTTTGCGAATTCTAGGGTATTCTTAAATTAACCACAATTAAACATGAAACAAAGTTATACCGGGTATCAATAAAATTTTATTCAGACGAAAGTTGGTAATTATTAAAATCTTGATCACAAGCAGAAAACAGAATTTTGTTGTTAAATCAAATTCAACAAATGAATACATCAGATATTGACGTGACCTATCTACAAGTTCCCACATTTACTATATCAAAATTATTACTCTAACTTGTAAACAAATCAAACGTTGTAAATATTGTACAAGTTGAAATAAAATAATAATACGCATAAATTAATTGTCTTATTTAAAATTTCGCGCCGACCTGTAACTAAACGCATAAAACACTGTTAAATTATACCGCTAGAAGCAAATAAAGTTCGACGTAACACGTAATACACATGCTGGTCCAAATCATCTTAAAAAAAAAGTTAATTTCGACGGTAAACTAATTAATCCAATAATTGAAATTGTTGCATCGGTGTTTTAAAATTGGTGTAATAGTGAAATCAACTTGTTATAAGCGAAGTTTCCAGGTTTGAAAAAAAACGTGCATTGTATAACCTCGAACTTTAAAAGTTATGAATTTCATTTTCCAGATAAATAATGTCGAAATAGCGTAAAATAAAAGAATTCAAATTCTAATTACCATTCGATGTCCCCAAAATTTGTTATTACATGGAAATAAATTGCGATAAAAACTCCACAAAATGGACGGTCATCATTCCAGGTTATCAGGTAAAATTTCCATAATTTCATATTCTAGAACCCAATCTTCTAGAAATCACCATACTCATCATACTGACACATCACTAATCATAATTGCTATTCCAATTTACACTTTATTCTCAAATTACAACATTTCCAAACTTATCGAGAAATTTTCATCCTCTCGATAACACAACTTAACTCGTTCGCCTCTAAGTCAGTAATCCTTATCCTCCACAAAATTTTCACTTCCTTCTTTTTCTAGGTAATTTTGTTGGCTTCGGCAGCGCCTATAGCAATTTTTAAAAACAAGTTGCTAGCAAATTGCTGCAATTCAGCTTCAAATTTCAGCTAGCTATTTTGCGGCAATATTGTTAGCTATCGGCCAGCTATTTTGCAGCAATTTAGCATAATATCTTAATTGGTTGCAAATTGTTACCGCCTAGTTGCTTGCAATTTGCGCGCTGTCAGCAAGCAAAGTTGCTAGCTGCTTGCTAAAAAATAGTGGGGCCAAATCGGCAATTTTGCTGCAATTATGCCGCAAATTTAAAACAATTTTGCTGGCTGTGGCAGCGCCTATAGCAATTTTTAAAAGCAAGTTGCTAGCAAATTGCTGCAATTCAGCTTCAAAATGCTACTTGGGTTTCTTTGCGATTGCTCAAAT
Source organism: Rhagonycha fulva (assembly GCA_905340355.1). Taxonomy (NCBI): domain Eukaryota; kingdom Metazoa; phylum Arthropoda; class Insecta; order Coleoptera; family Cantharidae; genus Rhagonycha; species Rhagonycha fulva. The sequence continues at coordinate 118,003,513 of HG996554.1, forward strand.
TAATACATTTGTCAGTGAAATATTCAGATAAATTTAAATATTGCGGATACTTTACAAATGTATTATCCTTTCGTTCATGTGGCCCTGAAAATACGTAGCGGTTAAACGATATTGTGAGTACTTTAGGTGCATCATTGACCTTTAAACAAGTTAAAGTATCCGTCACCATAATTTTGCCACACATTTTGCTGCATTTTTCATTTTTCACAACAAGGCTTACTCTTATATAATTAATTCTTTGCCAAAATATTTTCCCAAACACAAATCTAAAGTACAGTTACCATCCAACTTAGCCATAGGTAGGTTTAAATAGAAGAAATCTTCCTCATTTACCACAACGTTTTTGCACTCCTGGCACTCTGACCGTTTTACAATAGCTCCTCGAAAAATACGACCAATAGGGATTTTGAATTGTACTTTTTCTATATAGAACTCCTTCAAAATTTCTTCATTTTTAGGGTCGTCCAGTAGATCTTCCCTAACGTTTGTTTTGATACTTACAGAAAGAGCTTTGTTAAAACTATCCTTCATTTCAGTATTTAACACGTTAATAAGATATCCCAAAAATTCATGCGGGTCGTGTTGCTCGCCTCTTTTAAGGATTGGAATCTCCTTTGTGACGGCCTGAACAAACAACGTGGGCTTTACTGAAGTTTTTGTCTCGCAACTATACCTAACTGGCAAAGAACGTCAATCAAACTCGATGTTAGTACTCCTGAATTTTCATACTTGAAATTCAGAGATGGAATAGTAACAGACAAGTCGTTTATTTTTAATTCGCCTCCAAGGGCGACGTAGGAGTACTTCCACTGCATTCTTACCAGAAAAGTGGGAGTTTGTGCTAAGCATTGGAGAATGGAATTTAACCAACATGTATTACCCAAGTTAGCTAAACCACGGCTTCGTTGTAATCCAACATCTTTTGAGTTTGTCATTTTTAATGTTTTAGAATTGCTAGATTTACTTTTTGATTTATATAGAACCAATTTTTCGCTTATGTAAAGATAAATTTTGGCTGGTAATATTTAAAGTAATTAAAACAAAACATAATTTTTTGGTAAGAGCCAGTTTTACCACTTTGAGTTAAGTGGTGGTTAATGATTAAATGATAGTTAACAAATCAACCCATTGATTGCTTCTACAAACCAATGTTGGTTGTTTAACCAAGCAATGTTTGCACACATCGATGACGTCGTCAGTTAGCAAGGCCAGTCTATAGTCCAAGTGCAATGTCGGCGTGACTCTCCACCTATGTTGCCCATTTCTTATTTTGTTGTTTTCTAGAAAAAGCTTTGTCACGATGGACAACTTGGCTTTGAAAAGTATATACAGGGTCGTAAAAAATACATGCTTTAAAAAAAACTAACTGTAACTTTTAAGGTACCTATAGGACTTAAAGTCGCAGCTGCAAAATTTCTCCGAACGTTAGCTAAATTAAACTTTATTTTGAGAGTGTGTCGCAGAACTGCGGTTTGGTTGTCCAACGGCCGATTATATTGCATCAGCAGATATGTTTCATCCAGCTTTTGTAGGTACGTCGCGTCCCTTAGAATAAAAATTAAAGTTGAGAAGTAAAATTTACTATCTAATTGCATATTATTAAAATACCAAAATTCTTCTCAGGTAGAGCAACCCAGCAGGTCTAGATGTCAATAAAGCAATTTGGCCCAAGATTATATAAGTATGAATTATTTCAATATTCGCATTGACAACTGGAAATTTGCTTTTGAAATAGCGCATTGCTAAAATATTGCAAAAACAGTTTAATCAAGATTCACGGGCCAGATTCAAAACTAAGTTCTAAAAAGCATATACAGTGTGGCGAATAATATTTCTTTTTAATTTCATTAATAGCGTCCATATTTAAATATTTTATTGGTTTTTTCTTTTTTATAATATACCCACAAAAAAAGAAAAACCAATAAAATATTTTTTATTTTTTTTTGGAAAAATAATCTTAAAAACCAAATAGAAAAACACATGTACTGGTTTTTTGCTTTTAAACTCTTAGGTTTATTTTAAAGTTTGCGTTTTACAATCGCAAAAAGCTTACAGTAATTTTGATGGCGCTCAAGCAAAAGAATGTTCTACAATCTACACCGAACGCGTCTATAGTTAATTCCACATATTACCAACCTCAAAATTTAGTAACTAAAGTAATATAAAAGCATAAAATTAATATTCCAAAGCTAATAAGAAGTTTACGATCATATAATTAACAGCTACTCCAAATATTGAACCAATGGCATATTTTGGCTTACAACAACTTCGTGGTTTAAAAAACTATGACAACACATGTTGGCTTAATTCGATAGTGCAATGCTTAGCTCAAACGCCATGGTTTTTTCCAGAACTACATCGATGTTTAAACGAAGAAGAAGATTATGTAGAAATTTTTGGAGGCACCATAACAATCAACGGTGAAACTTCGACATGTCCTCAGATCGACATTGAACTAAATGAAGGAGGATTATTAACTTTTTGTTTATACAAGACGATTGGTCGTTTGGGAAACGGTAACCAAACTGCCATGCTTCCTAAATTACTAATTCGAAATGTAACAGCCACTCTATCTCAATTTCCTCTCGGCGAACATCACGATGCCCACGAATTTGTCAAGTTCTTCCTTGAAGCTCTAAACTTAGAACACGAAGCCAGGTATCGGATAGCTGTCGAGGACAGTTTAGAGGCTATTAAAGAAACAAATGCCGAATTTTACAAGAATGAAGAGGAACAAAGAGAACTGACGGATTTCTATTGTTCCAAAGCAGCAAAAATGTTTCCATCTCCTGTGGAGAATCTTTTTCGAGGATCATTGCAAAGCATTCAACAATGCATGGATTGCAAAACTGTGACAGATCGAGATGAACATCTTTACGATTTAAGCCTTCCGATTCCCAAATCGAATTATTCTAAAAGTAAAGATGAAGAGACAATATTGGAAGAAAGGAGAAAAGTCCGTCGTAGTAGGTTTTTGGAAATTATTGCTGAAAATAACTACTCAAGGTTGTTTAACGGAGAATTCGACAGCAGGATGTCCCTTGCAATTTGTTATAGAAAGCTTGAAGACGAATTAAATGCCGAAAAGTATGGTGTCGCCATCCAAGAAGATGGAAATGAAGAGAGCAATGATTTGGAAAATCAGACATTCACGTCAATTTCACCCAATAAAGAAGATCAAACCGGCAGTTCGATCATAAATCCTGAAAAAATCGAGTTGGATGATTTGGATCTGACCGAATCCAGCGATGATGATACCTCCGAAGCAATTTCATCGTTGGCAGAAATGTCTTTTGAAGAGATAGCAGACCGTTGTTATCTGAAAACGTGCTTGGATGAATTTTTTAATAAAGAGTTACTATCAGGTGACAACAAGGTTGTTTGCAACGAGTGTACCAAACGAAGTGGTAGCACCGGCCAAGAGCGAAAGACTGAAACCACAAAGCAGTATCAACTTTCCGATCCACCAAATATCCTCATACTGCATTTGAAAAGGTTCGATTTTGTTGGGGGAGAATTTGTGAAAAATAACACACAAATAGATTTTCCCAACATTTTAGATATGGCTCCGTATTGTACGGACAAATTTGATTTTGAAAATGGTTGCAGACCGATTTTGTATTCGTTGTACGCTGTTAATCAACATTTTGGAACACTTGACGCAGGTCATTATATTTCCTATCGTAGATTAATGTTTGATTATGAAAATGGTGAACAGATGAAAGGCAAAATTGAGGAGTTAAAATTACCTGGACAGTGGATAATCGCAGATGACGAAAGTATCTACGCTGTTGATGAAGAATATGTTATGAAAGCTCAGGCTTACATTTTGTTTTATAAACGGATATTTTAAAGTATTGTTGATTATTGGCTGATTTTATAATAAAAAAATTAATTTAACTATTCGGATGTTTGAATTAGTGAGATGCAGTATAAATAAATTAGATATTACAATTAGTAACTTAATAAAGCCATACCTTGCTTTCTTTTGCAGTCTTTGTTTTTAGAGCTAGTTACCAGAAGTTGATGATTTATAGTCCAATCATTTAAGTCAAAATTAGGTAAAAATCTCGGAAATTGAGATACCCAGCTGTAAACTCGTAAAAACTTGTATTTTGGCATCCTAAAACTTTTCTTAAAATTCACACATGATCCGATGTAAGCAACTGTAAAAGTCGGAGGTCAAAGGTAACAAAAATCGATTTTTTTGCCAATATCTCGTTTCCTACGTGTTTTACGCTATTTGTATTTATTATCAATTTTGTAGAAAATTAAATTCTCTACAACTTTTGTTTCAAACATTTTTTCATACGTTTAATCGTTTTCGAGATAGAGAGCAGAGAGCGCGCGGTTAAAATACCATTATTAATTGTACTATAGTTGTACACTACTAAATCAAATTAAGAATACCGACATAAGGAGAGATCTAAACATCTATGACATCAATGAAAAAATCCAGGAATACAGAGGTAAATGGAAAGAACATGTCAATAGAATGAATGAAGAAAGAATACCAAAACAAATTCTGGAATACAAACCATATGGAAAAAGAAATGTTGGCCGCCCGCGACGAAGATGGAAAGAAGTATGAAGACCAAACAGGCTAATAAAGCCTAACCCATAAAGTGAAGAAGAAGAATTGTATAGTTGTATTAATGCACACGTTTCCACGCAACCTATGTACTATGGAGAATACAACTTTAGTAAATTTTAGAATCGCTTTTTCTCAGAAATGGTGAATCTCAGGAAAAAAGTGCAAGGACAATTTTTGTAGATAATTAAATGATCTACAATTTTTGTCTAAATTATTTTTCGCATAAAACTAACCGTTTCGCAAAAAAATTTAAAAAACCAATTTTTGTGACCTTTGACCTCCGATTTTTACAGTTGCTTACATCGGATCATGTGTAAATTTTAAGAAATTCACTTTTTTAGTAAAGTTTTAGAATGTCAAAATACAAGTTTTCACGAGTTTACAGCTGGGTATCTCAATTTTCGTAGGTGAACCCCTTAAAAGACTGGACTATTAGGTTGCTCCCATTTCAAAACGTCGTCAAAAGCCTTCCCTGCTATTTCCTTATCTAGATGCTCCTGCAGATTATAATTTCTCCGGTCTAAAACATTTAAACGCGGCTGCTTGAACGCAGAGACGTTTTAATCATTTATATTATTAAATGTTAATCTCAGGCCAAATTGCTTTATTGACATCCAGGTCTGCAGTGAGTTCAGATCGTCCATTGGACAACCGAACCACAGTTCTCCGATACACTCGCAAAATAAAGTTTAATTTAGCCGACGCGACGCTTGGGAAAATTTTGCAGCTGCGACTTTTAGGTCATATGTACCTCAAAGTTACAGTTAGTTTTTGAGAATTTTTTTTTAAATAACCGTTTAGTTTTATAACCCCCCTCGCCCCCGTCAAACGTCTCTGCTTTTAAACGGCCGCACTCAAGCAGCTGCGTTTAATTTAAATGTTCGACCCTGTAATTTTTCTAATGGTACTTAAGTTTCAGTAATACCAACCCACATAATATTTTCTAAAATAACTATGATATAAGTAAAGTACTACTCTATAACAATTTTTAATTTAATCGTTAAATTCAAATTAATAGTGTGTTTATTTTACAAAAATGAAGCTGTACTGTTTAAGCAACGATCCAAATAAACCATGCAATGTTTTAACGTTTAAAGAAACTACGCTGATGTTAGATTGTGGATTATCAATGAAATCAATTTTAAATTTTTTACCGTTATCGTTTGTATCTTCGAATCGATTTTTAAATCTTCCAATTTGGATGCCCAACGATGTGTCGGATCCCGAATTATACGGAGAATTACGTGGAAGTGTAGAAAAGGTTTTCGTCGATTCGCCTCCAGAATTTTGTTCACCGTTAGATAAACTAATAGATTTTTCACAAATTGATGCTATTTTGCTATCGAATTATTTGTGCATGATGGCTTTGCCATTTATAACGGAAGGGACCGGCTTCCAAGGACTCGTTTATGCTACAGGACCAACTTTGGAAATTGGAAAACTCCTATTGGAAGAGTTAGTAGAGCACATAGAAATGTGCCCCAAAGTAAACTTCGCGAAATCGTGGAAAAATCACTTACAATCCCTTCCTTACCCATTAAACGAATCGTTCAAGGCAAAATCGTGGAAGCAAATTTTCAGTATGAACAACGTTAATTTAAGTTTATCTCAAGTTCACGTGGTCGGTTACAACGAAGAAATTAATGTGTACGGTGCTTTAAAATTACGTTGCACCAGTTCAGGCTACAATTTGGGTTCGTGTAACTGGGTGATAACTTCGGACTATGAAAAAATTGTCTATTTAAGTGGTTCCAGTACTTTGACCACTCATCCAAAGTCAATGGATCACCAAGCGTTAAAAAATCCGGACGTTTTAATTATGACCGACTTGACGCAAACTCCTATAAGTAGCCCGGACACGATGTTAGGTGTCCTGTGTGGGGCGGTTGCTTTTACTTTGAGAGGTGGAGGTAACGTTTTAATTCCTTGTTATCCCTCCGGTATTATTTACGATCTGTTTGAATGTTTGACGGCGAAATTACAAGATACTGGATTAGGTAATTGCCCGATGTTTTTCATATCTACAGCGGCCGATATGTCGTTATCGTATTCCAACATTTTAGCTGAATGGCTATCACCCGATAAACAAAATCGAGTGTATGCTCCCGAAGAACCATTTCCTCACGCCGCGATGCTTCAAAATTCGAGATTGAAACATTTTAAGCACATCCACTCCGAGGATTTCAATCTTGCGTTTCAAGAACCGTGTATTGTGTTTTGTGGGCACCCGAGTTTACGATTTGGAGATGTGGTTCAATTTGTAGAAATGTGGGGAAATGATCCACGAAATTGTATAATTTTCACGGAACCAGAGTTTGATTTCAACGAAGCGTTAGCGCCGTATCAACCAATTCAAATGAGAGTAGCCCACTGTGTAATTGATACATCGTTGAATTTCGGACAAGCAAATAAAATCATCGAAGATCTTAACCCTTCCATATTGGTTGTTCCAGAATGCTATACGCAGCCTCCTGTTTGGGCGCCAAATTTAACTGATCTTGTTATCAAAAACAGTTCAGAACGAACATTAATTTCGTATAAATGGGGCGAAGTGATCAACTTGCCACTTAAAAGAAAACAAGAGCAAGTGTTTTTGGAGAAAAATGTCCTTCAAAAACTAGCGCCTGTAGAGGTTCAAAGTGGGGCTGCTATTGCATCGTTAACGAGAGAACTCGATATCAAAGATAATGTCGGTACTTTGAGAAACTTGAAACAAACATACGTTGGCTTGAAGAAGTATCCAACGGAGATGCGTTATGAGTGGGGTCCTGTAGACATTCCAAAATTCAAGTTCAGATTAGATGACATGGGAATTGATGATTATAAGGAAGAAAGGACCGCAAACAGTGTGATAATTTACATTCCAAGCGAAGATGCTCTAGTCCAGTTTGAGAACAACAGCACCCATGTTGTGTGTAATAACAACATTTTATTCCGAAACTCTTTAAGATTAATGTTGATGGATTGTTTAGAAAGTTTTTAAAATTTGTTGCTTTTTTATGAATTTAATTTTAGTTTAAGTTTTATGTGGCTGTAATTTTTTATACAATAAATTTAAAATTGAACTTTGAGGAAATTCCCACACCAGTGTCAATCGGTGAAGTCAGTCTTTCAATTGGTCAAAAAGGAGACAGATGTGGTCATCAGGTCAATAACTGATGCTTGGATGTTAATTAAGTCAAGCAAATGAGCATAAAGATTTTCTGCTAGTCTCTCAAAAAACAAAAGTACCTACTAAACATCTGCTCTTCTCGAAACATCCATGATTTGAATTTCAAAATACCCAAACAGTATAAACTAACAAAAACAGAGCTATTTGCAGTTTATCTTTTGAATCGTTAGCTATCATTACCTCAAGCATCAATTTATGTGGGATGACCCGCTCTGAAACCCTAATGATTAAAAATAATGATTATTTCGGTTGTTTCTATGTACTTAATATCTAAATTAATATTGAGGGAATTTTCCATGTATAAATCTTATTGGCTATCACTGATGCGCTCAGTCTTTCAATTGGTCAATTTTAATCATGTGATTTGTGCAGACTATTAAATCTCAATGAACATGCAAAAAATCATCACAATAACCTAAAACTAAGCAATGTTGGATTTTTATTTTGAAACGGATCATTTAGCCCAAATTTAGATAGTCATTATGCACTGTATAAATAATGGGGAAAGGTAAGCGTTTTCATATTTCTATTTGTACGTGGACCACGTTAACTACCAACAAAATGAGATTATTTATTTTTTGCATACTGGTCATTTTTTCTGGAACGTTTTCGGTAAGACATTTTTTTAATTTACCAAAAACGATAAAGAAAATAAAATATTAGGAAAGCGATCACTAGAAGAAGTCGTTACATTTCTCAAAATTATGACTAAATTATGATTTTTGGTTGTTAAGAATAACTGATGAGTCTGAGTCATACTGTGTTTTGTACGAAAGATAATTGTTCATCCTGCATAATCTCTGTGATCGTAGGTTCAAATTTAAGAAAAAAAACTGGGTCAAAAAAACACAAGTCCGCAAGCTCACACAGTGAATTTCTATTCATTCATTGAAATTCATTGATCCAACGAAATTTTTCATTACATTATACATAGAACAGTTTATGGTTCAGTACAGACTTTTTAAAGCTAATCTAAGGTTGGAGTATCAGACTAAATCAAATCCAACAGTAAAACTTTCCACTTAATTAACCTTTAATTTTTAATTTACAGTTTCATCAAACCGATTACCACATGATAGTTGAAAGGGTGAACGTCACATTCTACAACAAATCTTATATAAGTAACACCAAAATTCAAACTTATTATTTTACCAGATATTCTAAAAGATACAATTGGACTGTCGATCTTATCCAAGATTTGGATACAAGTTTAATGACCGTAAGTTTTGTGTTCGGACCCAAGTTAACCCAAAATTATAAATATGTCAAGCAAATAATATTTAATTTATATATAATTATAGTTCTATTTGGATGGCAGAAAATTTCAAAGTAACGAATATCGATTATTTCCATTCAATTATTCTGAAAACGTATGTGATAGTTTTCGTAATCCCAAATTTGGTAATAATCTGGACCAATTTGAAACAAATTTTATTCCAACCTGTTCAATAAAAAAGGTAGGATTAAGGCAGTTATTTTATACAACAAATACGTTTTATATTTCGTTAGGGCCATTACTACGTCAATAATATTCATTATGATGATTCAAAGTTTCCACCTTATGCACCAAGAGGCAGATATCTATTTTTAGGTAAAATGGTTTACAAGAAGAACATTTTACTGGCTGCAACAGAAACATATATTGAAATCAAAGCACAAAATCCGTTGGAAAGAACGATCAGTGGTTAAATTCAAAATTTTGCTGGCTTAAAGTAAACTAATAAAATGTAATAAAAAGCATACAATTTAAAATTTCAGTTTTGGTAAATTTTAAATAAATAAATAACAAATTAATCATCTTTAGCGTTAAAGCGTTTAGTCAAAACTGCTATCTCGCTAGGTAATCTAATTAAATAACTAGCTAGAAAACTCCTCCTCTTACTCACAACTATGATAATATGTTTGTGAGATCAATTCTTTGATCTCCACAATCTAGCCCTCTACACTCCCTTATAATAATTTTAAATATTTTTAGAACATAAAACTTGATATCTTTCCAAGGTAGATGATTTTAATGCTACTTATTTTCGAAAAGTCTCTACAGTTACAAAGTACGAAACCAAAAGTCTTTAGATATTTATTTACAATGGCATCTACGTAATAACCAAAACTCAATTGGTTATCAAATAGAAAACCATATAAGTCTTTAGATTCATTGCATCTGATATGGAAATAAGAGACGTTAGTTCTACTTGTTAGGTTTTCTCTTCTGTGGTGGTATTAAGAGCTTTCTCAGCAGCATGACTGATTTTGCGCAGTATATTGGCAGCGCTACTCCCTTGATCTTATTCTACGAGCAAACAACTGGCGTTTGGGAGTTAACTGAGTTAAGCACATAAGTTTAAAGCATAATCTGCTAAGTAGTTTCTTAGATAAAAAGTAAAACTTGGTCATTTACAATTTTTTTTACAATCCTTTTCGAGGAAAGCTAATCTCGGTTGATGCCACCATAAACATCATATCGTAACCTCGAGCATCAGTCTATGTGAGGTGACTCGCTCTAAAACCCTAATGATTACAAATAATGATAGTTAAATGAGCTTTGAGCAAATTTTCTGCTTTTAAATCTTATTTTCTATGGCTGATACAATTTAGTCTTTCCATTTGTCAATTTTAATCGTGTGATTTGTGAAGACTATTAAACCAGAATAAACCTAAAGCAAATTATCAACATCACCTCGAAGTAAACAATGTTTGTTTTTTTACTTTGAAACGGATCATTTAGATTTCACTTAAAAAGTTATTATATTTGTATAAATTATGGAACCAGAAAAATATTTTCATATTTCTTTGTGTATTTCAACCAAGTTAACTACTAACAAAATGAGATTATTAGTATTTCACATTTTGGTTATTTTCTCTGGGACGTTTTCGGTAAGACTCTTTGGAAATTTATCAAATAAGATAAAATCGTGACACAATAGAATGCAATATTAAAAAATCTGCAGATCAGTACAGGAGGCAGTTGCATTTTTCAATATATTAAATTCTGATTGCTGGTGGTTGTTGATTTATTTGACGAGTTATATCGTGTTCTATGTGGAAGCCAATTATTCATCCTGTATCATCATCATTTAGACTGCCTCATTAAAAATTACAGGCGATGCAGTTTCCTCGAGTTTACCGTTTATCATCACTACAGTTTAAATTCATTAATCCAACGAAATTTTTCATTAAAGTAATCATAGAACAGCTTATGGTTCAGTAGGTACAGACTTTGTAAAGCTAAACTTTAATATTTTAATTGACAGTTTCATCAAACCGATTACCACCTTATAATTGAAAGGGTGAACGTCATATTCTACAATAAATCATATATAAGCAGCACAAAAATTCAAACTTATTATTTTACCAGATATTCCAAAAGATACAATCAGAGCTTTGATATAATTCAAGATTTGGATGCAAGATTAATGACCGTAAGTTTTATGTTAGGACTCAAGTTAACCCAAAATTGTAAATACTCCAAACAGATAATATTTAATTAAAATAATTTCTACAGTTCTATTTGGATGGAAGAAAATTTCAAAGTAACGAATATCGATTATTTCCATTTAATTATTCTGAAAACATATGTGATAGTTTTCGTAATCCCAGATTTGGTAATAATCTCGACCAATTTGAAACTAATTTTATTCCAACTTGTTTAATAAAAAAGGTAAGATTTAAGTCAGTTATTTTACACAACGCATACATTTTTAATTTTGTTCTCTTAGGGCCATTACTACATCAATAATGTTCATTATGATGAATCAAAATTTCCACCTTACGCACCGAGAGGCAGATATTTATTTTTAGGTAAAATTGCGTACAAGAAAAACATTTTGCTGGCTGCAACGGAAACATACATTGAAATCAAAGCACAAAATCCATTGGAAAGAACGATTGGCGGATAAATTCAAATATTTTGAAGGCTTGATGTGAGAAAAAAATACAAATAAAACATTTTATAATTCTAATTTTGGTAAATTTTGAATAAATGAACATTAATAATGAATTAATAATCTTAATGGTTAAAGTGTTTAATTAGGCCACCTATTGGCATCTATCGGCCTTCCTATTCCTGCCTTACTCGCTAATCACCCAAAGAAAAAAATTTACTAAGTTATTAATTAATGTCCATTAACCCCAAAAATGAGGTTGGCAACCCCATTTGCCCATTTAGATGGGAAAGGCAAAAGAAAACCACCCTATTAACATTACCCTAGTAAAGTCTTATTGGCTTAGCCAGAAGGAACGCCAACATCCGGATTCGGATAGGCACTTGAAGAATAAGAAGACTATGATATCGTCGGGTCTCCGAATCGTTTAATAGGGAACATATTCATGCGGATAACCTTATCCAGTTTCTAAGCTCCTAGTTCAATGCAGGAAAGGGATTCGCGCTTGTCTGCCCAATCTTGATGGTGATTGGCTTTCACTTCATTTGTGAAGTTGCTCTTGCTCGTCTTTAAGATGGAGAATACACTGAATGAGTTTTCTAATGTGTCTATCGTTCATGAAAAGAAGCGGTCTCGAGGGTTCGTAAACGTGTACTGCGTTGATTGCATATTGAAGTGACCTGAAACACACGAGTAAATATCGTCGGCGATTGATTTTGGAGCGTTAAAGAGTGAGATCTTGTCCAAATTGGCCAAGAAGCAGTAAAAGAACACAGCTAAAACGACTCTAAGGCTGGTTACAATATTAGCAATCTCCGAATGCTGCGCTAGAGGATCTCTTTGCGGATGGCGATATCAAAGAAGCTTAGGATAGCGGAAGGTAAGTCCATAGGTCTGTCCATGGACAAAACAATTTAGCTTATTTGAAGAAGCTTTCCACTTTTAAATCCTATTTGCGACCACTGATGCAATTCAATCTTTCTATTCGTCAATGTTAGTCATGTGAATGCTGAAAACCATTAAACCACAATGAACTTTCCCTTAACTTTTTTAAAATATTTATGAATAAAAGCAGTAATAATGGCGTTAAAAGCAATTGTTTCAGTTCAGGACCGTAAAATCGCCACCATATCATCCACATTCAAACGGATTAGCAGAAAAGAAAGTGCAGACGGTCAACAGGGTGCTAGAGAAAACATTTCCAAGATCAGTACAGCGTCTGAGAAAAATCAAAATAAGCAAACGTTTGGTGCATTTCTTGTTTGTTTATCTGGAGTGTACCCATCGGAATACTTGTGATCAAAAAGTACCCGGAATTTTTCATTTAAACGAACGGTACTTGAGATATTGTCAAATAAATTTTTCTTGAGGTTGGTACAATTGTCTGTTGTTGACATGTCGATTTTTAGCGCAATCTGTGAGATGGTTCGTGCGCAATAAATATGCGCACACATCAGTGTTTGATACGTGTTGCGAATTTCACAATGTTGAGCAAAGAGTTTGGCTGAAATTTTGTGTTTCGAATGGAATTTCATGTGCTGAAGCTTTGAAAATGTTAAAGAAAGCCTAAGAAGACTCGACAATGTTGAAAACACAGGCATACGAGTAGCAGAAGAACTTCAAAGCGGGCAGCAGTGTGGTTGATGATTTGCCTTGTTCTGGTCGTCCATCCATCTCTTCTACCGATTAATTATTAAGAAAATGTTGCTTGAAAATCTTCGTGGAGCATCAGGAAGGTAGCAGCCAACATTGGGGTGTCGTTCAGATCGGTGTTTTGGGCATGAGACAAGTTGAAGTGCAACTTGTGCAAAAACACACATCTCATCTTGTACGCGACTATTTGACCAAAAACAACGTTAATGTCGTTCTGCAAGTTCCGTATTCACCTGACATGGCCCCATGTGACTTTTTCATGTTCCCACAACTCAAGTTACCACTCCACGGAGAGCGTTTTGAGACGATTGATGCGATAAAAGAGAATTCGCAGAGGACGCTAAAGGCGATTCCAAAATCGGCCTATGAAAAGTGACAAAAAATAAATATCGAAAAATAATTGAACAGTTTTGTTTTATTGAGAAATTCCGGGTACTTTTAATCACAATTATGTGCTACGAATGAAACCGATCCGATTCCAAATCTTAAGTTATTTTGAAAACAATCAAAAGGGATAATTTTCAAGAAAATAGAAATGTACACGAAGATGAAGAAGATGATGATGAGTTAAACTTTGTGATCAACAAATCCTACCCTACAAGAGTGACAATTCTAGCTCAGAGTCTGAGGTGGAGGAGTAAGATAATCCATTTGATTCAACTCCAAAACAAAAGTTTAATAAGGACGACATTATTTTTTAATAATGATGAGTTAGATGAAGTCTCTATAAATGCAAATGTAGTTAATGGAAACAATGATGTTTTTTTTTTAATTAGTAATAAACCAAATCAATCCGATTTGGACAACACCAATGAGAAAAGTGGCAAAGTCAATTACTATTATTTGAAAGTCCCTTTCGATTTGAGTACATCAAATATTGGAAATTGGGATACTTCCATTTTAGAAGAATTAGTGCTTTACAATCCTAATGGTAATCCGGAACCAAATTCAGAATCGACAAAGCCAACAGCTGAACAATCTTGAAAAACTTTCCAAACCATGGATCTGATTCCAAATCTTTGGATACTTTTAGGGAAAAATTTGGGAAAAACTACTTCAATCTTCCTAATTTGTGATAAATCAGATTTGAATGATGATTATCCTGATACTTAGATAGTTGCATTGAACAGTCATTCTGCGAGAGTATAGGTTAAGAGATGGTGGATCAAGATGATTTATTTGATTCCACTCAGAAACAAAATTGCCATTGGAACTCCTAATGATGAATGCGATGAAGTGTACCTAAATACAAGTGTGGCTAATGAAAACAAAAACCACGTCTTACCATGGATTAGCAATGAACCAAATCAATCTGGTGTGGAAAAACCAACGGTAAAGCTGGCAAAGCTGATTATTTTTTTTTTCTTGCAAACTTGAAAACGTTTTATAATAAGTTTTATAATATGTAAAAATTTCAGGAAAATCAAAAAAGGGCGGGTTCAAAAGTGGTCGATTTGGTGTGGAATGTTCCATATAATTATAATAATTTTGAATCTACGTAGGGCATACCACATCAAATCGACCACTTTTGAACCCGTCCTTTTTTGATTTTCCTGAAATTTTTACATATTATAAAACTTATTATAAAACGTTTTCAAGTTTGCAAGAAAAAAAAAAATAATCAGCTTTGCCAGCTTTACCTTTTGATTTTCCTGAAATTTTTACATATTATACTATCTCACCAAAAACAGTTCTGTGAATTTTTTCAAAATTTTTTATTCAACCCAAAAAGAGTTACGAATTTTTAGAAAAACTGATGTTGTTTTTCTTCAAACGACCGTAACTATGTCAAAAATTGACTAATCGGAACTTTTTTTTTTATTTTTTTTTCGTCTTTAAACGTACTTTTCAGGAAAAAATACAAAAAAAATTCAAACTTGGATTCTACAAAATTTTTCATTTTTTCGGAGAAAATCATTGATTTTTCAAATTTCGACACTTTTGTTTTTGATTTTTTTATTTCAAAAAAAAATCTGATTTATTCCGCGTATCACTACGCAAACCCCATAATGGGCCGAAATTTTTTTCTATTTTTTTGTTTAATTAAAAAATATTTTGTTTTATTTTTACGCAAATAATATTTTTCAATTAAACAAAAGAAATAGAAAGAAATGTCGGCCCATTATGGGGTTTGCGTTGTTAGGTATACGCGGAATAAATCAGAGTTTTTTTTGAAATAAAAAAATCAAAAGTCAAAAGAGTCGAAATTTGAAAAATCAATGATTTTCTCCGAAAAAATGAAAAAATTTGTAGAATCCAAGTTTGAATATTTTTTTTGTATTTTTTCCTGAAAAGTACGTTTAAAGACAAACAAAACCAAAAAAAACGTTCTGATTAGTCAATTTTTGAAATAGTTACGATCGTTTGAAAAAAAAAACAGCAGTTTTTCTAAAAATTCGGAACTTTTTTTGGGTTGAGTAAAAAATTTTGAAAAAATTCACAGAACTGTTGTTGATGAGATAGTATAATATGTAAAAATTTCAGGAAAATCAAAAGGGGTCGGTTTCAAAAGTGGTCGATTTGATGTGGAATGCCCCACGTACATTTTCATTTGTGTTTTGTAAAGTGGATTAATTTGTAGTATTGAATTTAAATTATTTTTCTGGATAAACCAAAGTAAAATTAATTTTAATTCTTTCGTTTCTTACGTAAAAGAAAAGTTTATTGATTGTAAAAATCTTCGTTCTCCTATTCCTTTCATTCGAACGTTACTTATCAAAATCTTTGCAGTTTTCTATGAAAAACTGTTGGTCGCAGCTAAGGAATATTAAATCCCTGACTTCATGTTTGCAAATTTGTAGAGAAGGAAAATTCAAATCATATAACTCAGGATTGCTAAAGCTGTACGCCGAAAAAGGCGTAAAATTGGAAGTGCCAAAAAATATTATTGATGAATGATGACATTAGATCGGAAAACTTGAGTAAACACCGAGACAATTTTAACACAAAATTTTTTGATTATATGGTGGAAAGACCAATAATTGACCCCTACATTGAAAAATTTATTTTTTCAGAAGATTTCCTGCCGGTTAAATGTGCAACCAAGAAAAATTTGAGATACTTGAACGAGAAATTCAAGAAGTTCTAGAATCTCTGATTCTTCACAAATAACTTTTTTCCAAAATAGATTTTGAAAATTTGCAATGATAATATTAATCATTGTATTCTTTTCTTTACACTTATTATGTTTAAATAAACGAGATTAACACGTTATTTTTTTAATATATGGACCCATGTCTTCTATTTGTGTACTAAGTGCAGCTCTGTGATGGGGTGATTTGGTACAAAAACTCAAAAATACCTTTATATTTTCATTAAAATGTGAAGTTTAATATGTTTAACAATTTCGTAGAATGCAACTCAAAAATGTAAAAATTGTACCATTGTTCCCCGGTCTCTCCTATAAATAAAACCAATATACCCGGAGATACCAAAATTTTTACATAAATCCAAAATTATAATAGACAGTAAAAAAAACACTTACCTTATTTAAAGACGGTCAGATTGGAACGGTTCCGCAACTGGAGATGAAAAGTGGGCTTATCTTCGAATGGAACACCAATGATAAGCCATATCAATCTCCCAATAAAATGCAGGTGTTAATCTAAATGTCCATTATCACTTTGGAGGAAAAACAAAAAATATAAATAGCTCCTTATAGAAAAAAAACCCAAATTTTACCTCGGAGATGCTATGGAAGGTTTTAATTTTTGCCATAGAGCGCTGGTAAATGATCATGTAAGATCTGATGTTCCTGAAAGTAAAATTACAAACAAGAGTATTTGTATTTAATAGAATGATCATGACTACTTACGAAAAGATTGGAGGAAAAATCCTCCAAAAAAATTCACTTCAAACCGGAAATAAGTAGGATAATCCAACGTTGTTAAAAATTATCTGTTACAACTTAAAATATGTCGTCTGTATTAAAAATTTGTAATCAGATCCAAGTTCCCAACTTAGCATAGAAATTTCCCAAAAACAAGCAGTGGCTTCCTTAGAAAAAGGGATGTTTTGGGAAGAGAAATAAAATTGGTAATTAAACCAATGAAACAAAAGGTAGGTATGGTTGTAAATCCTGCTGAACAGAACCGCCGTAAAATCGAAACGAGACAAACCACAAAATGCGAAAATCTATGGTGGTGAAAAACCGTTTAGCAATCTTCCCAAATTTTGATCCATCCAAAATGAGATGTGGGTGTTTCAAATGCCAGAAATCAAAATGAAATGTTTTAAAGTTGGGTATAAATGCTATAAATAATTGGCAGAATAGCGGGATTATCCCAAATAATTTGAAATAATTAGAAATCTTTTTTTTTTTGAATTACCAGAATTTCCACCAACTGTTGAGTGAATGAAAGAAATATTTGTATGCAGAATAATTTTTATTACTACAGAAGTTTAACAACAATTAAATGCTTTTATAATACTTATAAGCTATTTAAAGCATTAGGCCACATTTTACTTGAACTATGTTACAAGAGCTACCAACCTTCATATAAACTTTTGGTGTCAGGTAAATTAAATAAATCACACCCTGCATTTAATTACATAATTATTTTGTTCACAGTCCACCAATTAAAAAAATATATTTTAAAACAATGCAACAAATTTAAGATACAAACAAATTTCAACAGAATAAATACAGACTAGAAGTTTTAATAATAAAAAATAGAATTTCTTAACAACAAAGTGCAACAACAAGCTAATAAAAGTTACTCTTATCACCTAAACACTAAGAACATTACGACACTCCCAACGAAGAAGGACGTAACTCATTTTTACATATTTTTTAGGAGAGCAATTTGAAAGTTTCAGCATCAGAAATGTTAAAAAAATGGGGGTGTCGGTTAGCAAATTATAAAAATATACTCCATTAAAAACTAAATTGCTGCTTTATGAAATTAACTAAAGCGAAGTGTTAGTAATTAATTATAAAGGAACAGCAAATTTGTAAATTATGATAAGATGGTTATGGGGGTGCAGTTCCATTATAATAATACCAGCTCATTTTATCATCACAAAATCACAGTAAAAATAAACATTCTTATATTACCAATTCGTTAATCATTCATTCCCCCTCCCATAGTGAGGTAGAGTTGTGTAACTTAACTAACTATCAAGCAACAAATTGGACATACAGGCTGTGGCAGGAAAACCTAAAAGCTGCATTAATCGCTGTCCTTTTTAACCAATGGAATTGGTTCACTAACGCCTAAAACCGTTTGTACTTTATCCTCAGACAAACTAAAATAAACCAACCTAATTGGTGGAGAAGCGCTGCCCACCTCAACTTCAGAGAAGTTCAGGTGATACTTAAGAGGATAACCACCATTAGTTTCGTTATGGGGGTTTTTGGTTGTAGGAACCGGACTCGAAGCTTTGTTGGCGTATTCGTAGATGATGTAATCATCTAAACTCCCAAAATTTTCCTAAAATATACGGCGTTACTAAAACAAAGTTGATTCGAAACTGCATTTACCTTAAATACACCAATCCAGTCATCCTTATAAGGTGGTATTTCTTTGGTAACCTTGTAAGTTATTGAATTCTCCTCTCCCAAGTACCAACATGAAACTTTCTCAAATTGAACTACATGTTCTGCTGCTTCCTCAAATACCTGCAGATGTAGAGTCTTAGAAGAATCCAACATGGACAAGTCGGGTATCTAACGACAAGCCCCCACTTACTTAACTTAAAATTAACACTTAAAATTGTGTGGTGCTGGGTGTTATTCAGGTTGCATATTTTAACGCCAGCATTGTCTGGAAGGCTTGCATAATTAGATAAAATAAATGAAATTGAAAATTAGTAGGGTGGCTATGAGATATCTGCCCAAAGTTGAGACGGTTATCTCATAACTCAAATTAGTGTAAAGTTCAAGATGAAAATTTAAGGGCAAAGCTAGAAATAACAAAATATTTACCTTAATTATAAACTCGGCAGTTACTGGTTTGTGGTCGCTCATTGTGTAGTGACTATGTGCTTGGTACGATTTTTGTTCGGCATGCAAGACCACATTCTCGTAATTATTCGAGTTGACTTTGTAGAGAATGCGATCGGTCCAAGCTGGTCTTCGTCTGCAAAAAAACAACTGTAGAATTATAAAGGGTTTTGAATGAAAAAACTTACTTGTAGTCATAATTACAAGAACCAACGTCAAATTTAAATGTAGGGTCAAAAGCGGGCACATTTTCAATGAGTTCACTAAACGCTCTACCTTGCGACATCACAGCTGTCAGCTGGTCATGTTGGAATAGATAAGGTATGTCACCTTGCCTGATGATCTTGTCAATTTCTTCAGGTCCCTTTTCAAATTCTTCGACTAGACGGAAGTTAAGGTCGCCCATCCAAAACACATAACTAAAACGCTCAATGTATTTCAACAAACAGTAAGTAAAACTTAAGGTTGAGGATTTGCAACTTAATGAATTGATGAATTAACTTAAAATTTTGATTTTTGTATTATTGAGATATCTAATTTAAATCACAGCATAGCAATATTTGGCGCCCAACGTGGGGCTTAAAATTTTAAATTTATAACATGGAAATGTTAAGACTCTATTTGGGGGAACAGGTGAAAGGACAGAAAGTATAGTAAATTCTGACAAAAAAAATATCCTTGCAGTTAAGGTAAAGAAGGTCTAAAGGTAAAGAATCGAAAGAAAGAGTTACGAAAATAAAACACCAAATAAAACTCAAGCTCAAGAATTATTGGAAAAACAAGAAGAAAAAAAGAACGGTAGATAGAGAGGGTTGATGGCATCAATAACAATGCAAACAAATGTCAGGAATCAATTATGAAATAATAAAAACTGTATTGATCCAAGTCTAAGCTCCTTGTCATTTCGTTGTTAATTTGTTACTTTATTAACCTTGTAAAATGTTATACAATGAATTTAAGTAAATGAATATTAATTTTGAATTTAAACGGAATTTTTTGCTTTCGACAGTGTAATCTACACAAAATTAATAGCATCCTTTTTACATTGAACTTTTTTGTACAAAACCATGTAAGTTATGTTAATTGCAAATCAAAGATTTAATGGTTAAATAATCTGGATCAAACTTACTCATGAAAGAAAATTTGCGTGTGTTCCGCTACGTGAAATTTCTGATCCTTAATGATGGTATTGTAGTCTTCTACCCGATCATCCAATCCTTCGTCATGTGCAGTTAAATGGGCATTAACAAAACATAGTGAACATCCATAGGCACTTAATCTTATACTAACGGCTCCCTTATTCCCCTGAAAACAAAAGCAACATAAAAATTTGAACATAATAAAACTGTTTTGTGAACTAACCCACATTCCAGACAAACCGGTACGTGTATAGTCGGACTCGACTTCTCTAACATTCAACAAATGTTTCCTCAAGCAAAAAACATTCAAAATTAACCCTTGCAAACGAATAGTCTTCAATTTAATGTAATCCCTTGCGACCAACTTATCCAAAAACGCGTTAGTCCAAGGGTCCTCAAATAGAGCATCTAACAGCATACTCGTAGGTTTAGCACTAACTTCCTGTAAACTAATTACGTAAAAATCTGGAACAGTTTTGCCTCCACTTTTAGCGTGATCGTTCAACGCTAACAATTCGATTAATTCCTGGTCGGGGTTGCTAGTGCCTACATTGTAAGTCACAAAATAAACCCTAAAACAACGAAAGTAGCGTTAATTTAGAACGACTTAACTAATTATGAAATTTAAATAACATCTACCTTAAATTATCCATTGCGTAATTAAAGTGAAATAAAAACGCGCAATTTGTCTCCAACGATTAACAACCAACACAAATGACTTCCAATCTCATTAAAAAATCGATCACGATTAAAAATAAAACAATTAAAAAATTAGAACTCAAAATTACATGGAGATTTGGAATTAATCAATTTGACAGTGAAACGTCAAACTAATAATAATTAATTGTGCGGCGAACTTCGTGTGGTTATCTTGCAGGGCCGAACTTGAACGAAAGTTCAAATAAAAAAATAGTAGTAGTACAAAATTAATTTAATAAATTAGCAATAATAATACGTCAAACGAATAATTAACCAAGTCTAATTAACCCAGAAATTGCAATCTATGGAATTAAGTATGAAGTTTCTAATGATTTTACAGTAATTATCTGAGAAACTACAGAAAAATATAAACAAATTAAAACCAAACACAATTTTGTGTCGAACTTTTGTGACTATCAAAAAAAATTGTAAATTTGGATTTTAACAAACAAGTTTGAGAAACCAAACAAATCTTTAGTTTCTGAAAATAAAAACAAATTTTTCAAAGTAATTTATGTAAATTAACAATTAACAACATTACAAATTTGTGTAAATTAACCAAATAATGGTCAAATGAGTTTTAATCATTTGTTCCTGAAAGAATGCTAAAGGTGGGGCAATTTCTTCTTCAAGGTTTTGAAAATCAAAACAAATTTTCCAATTAAATTTGCGGAAAACTTGGACATAAATTTTCAAATAAATTTTTTTAAAAATTTGAAAAAGAAAAAAACATTTACTTGGAATAATCTGTAAATTTGTAAATATACTGAAGTTATATCTGTCAATACTGAAAAAATATCAAAAAATTTTTCAGCAGCAACGAGGAAATTTTCAGGAAAGATAAACATTAAATTTTGTGTAAATTAATGAAATAACCATCAAATGATAATTAATTATTTGTTTCCAAAAATTTGCTAAAAGTGGAGCAATTTTCTTCTTTAGTTTTTAAAAATCACAACACATTTTCCAAATTAAATTTTCTTAAAACTTGTACATGAATTTTCAAATTAAATTTTTCAAAAATTTAAAAATGAAAAAAATATTTACTTTGAATAATCTGTAAATTTCAATACATAATGAAGTTATATCTGTCAACACTGGAAAAATATCAAAAAAATTTCACAGGTAAGGAGGGAATTTTCAGGAAAGATAAACAATAAATTTAGTGAAAATTAACCAAAAATCATCAAATGAGTATTAAATATTTGTTTCCAAAAATTTGCTAAATGTGGAGCAATTTTCCTTTTTAGTGTTTAAAAGACAAAACAAGTTTTCCAAATTAAATTTACGGAAAACTTGGATATAAATTTTTTAATAATTTTTTTCCAAAATTTAAAAAATAAAAAAAATTTACCTTGAATAATCGGTAAACTTGTAAATATACTGAAGTGATATCTGTCAATACTGGAAAAATATCAAAAATATTCTCAGAGGCTAGGAGGAAATTTTCAGGAAGGATAAACATAAAATTTTGTGTAAATTAATGAAATAATCATCAAATGAGTATTAATTATTTGTTTCCAAAGATTTGCTAAATGTCGAGCAATTTTCTTTTTTGTGTTTAAAAGACAAAATAAGTTTTCCAAATTAATTTACGGAAAACTTGGATATAAATTTTTAAATTAATTTTTCAAAAATTTGAAAAATAAAAAAGTTTACCTTAAATTATCTGTAAACTTGTAAATACACTCAAGCGATATCTGTCAATACTGGAAAAATATCAAAAAAATTCTCAGAGGCAAGGAGGAAATTTTCCGGAAGGATAAACGTTAAATTTTGTGTAAATTAATGAAATAATCATCAAATGAGTATTAATTATTTGTTTCCAAAAATTTGCTAAATGTGTAGCAATTTTCTTTTTTTGTGTTTGAAAGACAAAAAAAGTTTTTCAAATTACATTTACGGAAAACTTGGATATAAATTTTTAAATAAATTTTTTCAAACTTTGAAAAAATATAAAAAATTTACCTTGAATAATCTGTAAACTTGTAAATACACTGAAGTGATATCTGTCAATACTGGAAAAATATCAAAAAAATTCTCAGAGGCAAGGAGGAAAATTTCAGGAAGGATAAACGTTAAATTTTGTGAAATTAATGAAATAATCATCAAATGATTATTAATTATTTGTTTCCAAAGATTTGCTAACTGTGGAGCTTTTTTTTTAGTGTTTGAAAGACAGAACAAGTTTTCCAAATTAAATTTACGGAAAACTTGGATATAAATTTTTAAATAAAATTTTTCAAAAATTTAAAAAATAAAAAAAATTTACCTTGAAAAATCTGTAAACTTGTAAATATATTGAAGCGATATCTGTCAATACTGGAAAAATATCAAAAAAATTTTCAGAGGCTAGGAGGAAATTTTCAGGAAGGATAAACGTAAAATTTTGTGTAAATTAATGAAATAATCATCAAATGAGTATTAATTATTTGTTTCCAAAAATTTGCTAAATTTGGAGCAATTTTCTTTTTTAGTTTTTGAAAAACACAAAAATTTTCCAAGTTAAACTTTCTTAAATCTTGTACATAATTTTTAAATCACTTTTTTCAAAAATTTGAAAAAGAAAAAATTTTTACTTTGAATAATCTGTAAATTTCAAAACATATTGAAGTTATATCCGTCAATACTATAAAAATATCAAAAAAATTTTCACAGGTAAGGAGGGAATTTTCAGGAAAGATAAACAATAAATTTAGTGTAAATTAACCAAAAATCATCAAATGAGTATTAAATATTTGTTTCCAAAAATTTGCTAAATGTGGAGCAATTTTCTTCTTTAGTTTTTGAAAAACACAACACATTTTCCAAATTAAATTTTCTAAAAACTTGTACATGAATTTTCAAATTAATTTTTTCAAAAATTTAAAAAAGAAAAAAATTTTTACTTTGAATAATCTGTAAATTTCAAAACATATTGAAGTTATATCTGTCAATACTGGAAAAATATCAAAGAAATTTTCACAGGTGAGGGGAGAATTTTCAGGAAATATAAACAATAAATTTTGTGTAAATTAATCAAATAATCATCAAATGAGTATTAATTATTTGTTTCCAAAGATTTGCTAAATGTGGAGCAATTTTCTTTTTTAGTGTTTAAAAGACAAAACAAGTTTTCCAAATTAAATTTTCTTAAAACTTGTACATGAATTTTCAAATTAATTTTTTCAAAAATTTGAAAAAGAAAAAAATTTTTACTTTGAATAATCTGTAAATTTCAAAACATATTGAAGTTATATCTGTTAATACTGGAAAAATATCAAAAAAATTTTCACAGGTAAGGAGGGAATTTTCAGGAAAGATAAACAATAAATTTTGTGTAAATTAACCAAATAATCATCAAATGAGTATTAATTATTTGTTTCCAAAGATTTGCTAAATGTGGAGCAATTTTCTTTTTATGTGTTTAAAAGACAAAACAAGTTTTCCAAATTAAATTTACGGAAAACTTGGATATAAATTTTTAAATAAAATTTTTCAAAAATTTAAAAAATAAAAAAAATTTACCTTGAAAAATCTGTAAACTTGTAAATATATTGAAGCGATATCTGTCAATACTGGAAAAATATCAAAAAAATTTTCAGAGGCTAGGAGGAAATTTTCAGGAAGGATAAACGTAAAATTTTGTGTAAATTAATGAAATAATCATCAAATGAGTATTAATTATTTGTTTCCAAAAATTTGCTAAATTTGGAGCAATTTTCTTTTTTAGTTTTTGAAAAACACAAAAATTTTCCAAGTTAAACTTTCTTAAATCTTGTACATAATTTTTAAATCACTTTTTTCAAAAATTTGAAAAAGAAAAAATTTTTACTTTGAATAATCTGTAAATTTCAAAACATATTGAAGTTATATCCGTCAATACTATAAAAATATCAAAAAAATTTTCACAGGTAAGGAGGGAATTTTCAGGAAAGATAAACAATAAATTTAGTGTAAATTAACCAAAAATCATCAAATGAGTATTAAATATTTGTTTCCAAAAATTTGCTAAATGTGGAGCAATTTTCTTCTTTAGTTTTTGAAAAACACAACACATTTTCCAAATTAAATTTTCTAAAAACTTGTACATGAATTTTCAAATTAATTTTTTCAAAAATTTAAAAAAGAAAAAAATTTTTACTTTGAATAATCTGTAAATTTCAAAACATATTGAAGTTATATCTGTCAATACTGGAAAAATATCAAAGAAATTTTCACAGGTGAGGGGAGAATTTTCAGGAAATATAAACAATAAATTTTGTGTAAATTAATCAAATAATCATCAAATGAGTATTAATTATTTGTTTCCAAAGATTTGCTAAATGTGGAGCAATTTTCTTTTTTAGTGTTTAAAAGACAAAACAAGTTTTCCAAATTAAATTTTCTTAAAACTTGTACATGAATTTTCAAATTAATTTTTTCAAAAATTTGAAAAAGAAAAAAATTTTTACTTTGAATAATCTGTAAATTTCAAAACATATTGAAGTTATATCTGTTAATACTGGAAAAATATCAAAAAAATTTTCACAGGTAAGGAGGGAATTTTCAGGAAAGATAAACAATAAATTTTGTGTAAATTAACCAAATAATCATCAAATGAGTATTAATTATTTGTTTCCAAAGATTTGCTAAATGTGGAGCAATTTTCTTTTTATGTGTTTAAAAGACAAAACAAGTTTTCCAAATTAAATTTACGGAAAACTTGGATATAAATTTTTAAATAAATTTTTTCAAAAATTTGAAAAATAAAAAAAATTTATCTTTAATAATCTGTAAGCTTGTAAATATACTGAAGTAATATCTGTCAATACTGGAAAAATCTCAAAAAAATTCTCAGAGGAAGGGAGGAAATTTTCAGGAAAGATAAACAATAAATTTTTTGTAAATTAACCAAATAATCATCAAATGAGTATTAAATATTTGTTTTCAAAAATTAGCTAAATGTGGAGCAATTTTCTTCTTTAGTTTTTGAAAAACACAACAAATTTTCCAATTTAAACTTTCTTAAAACTTGTACATAATTTTCAAATCAATTTTTTCAAAAATTTTAAAAAAGAAAAAAAAATTTACTTTGAATAATCTGTAAATTTTAAAACATATTGAAGTTATATCTGTCAATACTGGAAAAATATCAAAAAAATTTTCACAGGTAAGGAGGGAATTTTCAGGAAAGATGAACAATAAATTTTGTGTGAATTAACCAAATAATCATCAAATGAGTATTAAATATTTGTTTCCAAAAATGTGCTAAATGTGGAGTAATTTTCTTTTTTAGTTTTTGAAAAACAAAACAAATTTTCCAAAATAAATTTACGAAAAACTAAGACATTAATTTTTAAATAAATTTTTTCAAAAATTTAAAAAAAAAATACATTAACTTGAATAATCTATAAATTTGTAAATATATGTATATTATATCTGTAAATACTGGAAAAATATCGAAAAAATTTTCAGAATTTTTTTTTTTTTTTTTTATTATCTCCATGAATACAGCAATTTGCCCGAAGGCATTAGGCATTTGGTTTGACAAATATAACAAGAAGAAAATTGTTCCAACAAACAATATCTATTTAATCACTTTCATGTTTGTCTATCACTCAAATCTGTTTATCAAGTCGATAGGCTGGTATCTTTTTAATCGCCGCACTTCACTTGCATTTTCGAGCAGTTTGTTTGCGTATACATTAGGATGGTGGACAAGTCTTTCACTGTATTTAGCACTGAATTTTGTGATTACTTCACTAACGGTGGGTATTGATATATCGTGTTGTATCACATCATTAGTTACATATCTGGGTGCGTCAACCATCGCTCTCATTATTTTGTTTTGGAATCTTTGTAGTATCTCGATGTTAGAGTTGGCTGCTGAGCCCCACAGCTGAATTCCGTAGGTCCATATTGGCTTGAGTATTGCTTTGTACAGCAGTAGCTTATTTTCTAAACTAAGTTGGGATTTTCTGCCTATTAGCCAGTACATTTGACTAAATTTGATTCC
Organism: Rhagonycha fulva; assembly: GCA_905340355.1. Lineage (NCBI taxonomy): Eukaryota > Metazoa > Arthropoda > Insecta > Coleoptera > Cantharidae > Rhagonycha > Rhagonycha fulva. The sequence continues at coordinate 118,030,572 of HG996554.1, forward strand.
AAGCTGTTTCCTTTTTGTCAAAATGTGTTTTTTCCATGTCAGTCGCCTGTCCAAGTGGATACCAAGATATTTGACATCTTCAGACTCGGGGAGTTGGTGGCCGTTCATTGTTACTGTTGGGCAAGTTGTCCTATTTAGGGTAAAGGTGATGTGGATGGATTTAATTTCGTTAACCTTCATGCGCCATTTTCGTAGCCATAGTTGGATTTTGTTTATGTGAAGTTGGAGATTTTTTGATGCCTTTAGAGGGTCTGAATGAGATGCCAATATTGCAGTATCATCTGCAAAGGTGGCTATGTTTGTTAATGGAGTAGTTGGTAGGTCAGCTGTGTAAATCAGGTAAAGCACTGGACCTAGTACACTACCCTGTGGCACTCCTGATGAGATGGGATATAGATTTGTATATTCATCTTGCTGCTTTACCAAAAAGTGCCTATTTTGCAAGTAAGATTGCAAAACTAGGAAGTGCTGATATGGCAATGCCTTTTTGATTTTGTAGCACAATCCCCTATGCCAAACCTTATCGAATGCCTGACTCACGTCTAGGAATGCTGCTGAACAATATCTCTTTTTCTCAAAGTCTTTATTAATTATGTTGACCAATCTATGAACTTGTTCGATGGTGCCATGCTTGCTTCTGAAACCAAACTGATGGTGGGGTATAATATTAAGTTTTCCTAGTAAAGGTTTAAGTCTCTTGAGATATATTTTTTCGAAGATTTTAGAAAGCATTGGCAGCAAACTGATTGGTCTGTAAGATTTTGCATCTTCCGGTGTTTTGCCCGGTTTCAGTATCATAATTATTTGAGATACTTTCCACGTGTTTGGATAATAGTGTATGCGAATTATTGCATTGAAGATAAATGTGATAAGTTTGATGCACTTTTCAGATACCTTTTGTAGGACCTCACCTGTTATTAGATCAAACCCAGGAGCTTTTTTGATTTTAATTTCCTTTTGCAATGCATTTTTGATTTCTTTGATTTTGATTTTCTTAATAGGAAGGTCTAGTTGGAAAGGTGCTTCGAGATAGTCTGTTATTTCTCGTTCTTCTTCTATTGTTGACATTGAAGGATATGGTTGAAAGACTTTTTCCAAATGTTTGGCAAAAACTTCCGCTTTTTCTTTATTATTTCTTGCCCATTTATTGTTTTCATCTTTGATTGGTGGTTGTGATACTGGTGGCTTTTTAAGTTTTCTGGTTGCTTTCCATAAAGAATAGTCTGTAGCATTTGTTGGAGTTAAACTCTCTAGATAGTCCTGGATGCCTTTATTTTTGTGCTCTTTAAGTATCTCCTTCAATTCCTTAGTTGATTTGTTCAGTTTTGTTTTGTTTTCAGTTGTTCTCGCTTGCTGCCATTGCTTTTTGAGATTTCTTTTTTCAGCAATTTTTTGTTGAATTGTGTGTGAAACTTTCTCTATTATGTGTGTCGTATTAGTGTATGGAGTAGCAAACCAAGCTGCTTCTTGAATATTTTTAGTCAACGCAACAGTTGCTGCTTCTATGTCATATTCTGTTTTGAGTGATAGGTTCAGGGTAATTAGTTCGTCCAGTTTTTGTCGAAATAAGTTCCAATCTGTTTTTTTATTATATAGTGATGGTTGCTTTTCTTTATGTACTATTTGACTGTGAATTGTGACCATTATTGGAGAATGATCCGATGACAAGTCCAAACATGATTCTGCTTTGATTCGTTTGGAATCAATACCCTTTATGATGCAGAAGTCGATAACGTCTGGGATCTTCTTTATGTCTGATGGCCAGTAGGTAGGTTGTCCTGTTGTAATATGCTGAAGATTGTTTGCTCTCATTGCTTTTGCCAATTCCCTGCCTTTTGATGTGGTCAATCTAGATCCCCACATGGTATTTTTAGCATTATAGTCTCCGCCAGCAATAAATTTGTTTCCCAGTGTATTGTAAAAAGCTTCAAAATGTTCTTTTTTATTATTGTGCTTGGGAGGGCAGTATACCGCAGAGACGGTTAACGGGCCCAGCTTATCTTCGATGGTGATGCTAGTAGCTTGTAGATGTTCTTCAGCGTATTTGTTCCTTTCATAGTGTTTGATGTTACTACGAATAATTATTGCTGTTCCTCCATGGGCTTTTTTATCTGGATGTTTTGTGTCATAAATCTGGTAGTGAGGTATTCTTAAATGGTGGTTATTTGTAAAATGAGTTTCTGAAATTAGCATAATGTCAATACTGTGAGTTTGCAAGAAGTTTCTAACTTCCTGTGCGTGTTGGTAGAGGCCATTTGCATTCCAGATTGCTAGTTTGTATCTTGGGTGAGTAGTCATTAAGCCATTTTACCAACAAGAGTTGTTAATAAGCCTAACATAGTGTTCATTTGTGTCATTAGCTGTTCTAGCATTTTTTCGAGTTTGCTCAAATTGTTGGACTGGTGATTTGTATCTTGAGTTGATGTTGTATTTTGGATTGGGGTTTGGTTATTTTGCCAAGCTTGTACTTGTGGAATATTGTCACTTGGTGGGTTTGTAATTATCGCGCCGGCGCCGGTCTGTGTTGGGAGCTGAGGAAACGCCATATTATAATTATGTGGTGTTTGGTAAAATATTTTAGTTGGTTGTGGGTGTTGATTAAAAGTATTTTGCGTCGTTTCCGGTACTTTATTCCTGAGGGCAGGGTACAAACGTTGTTGCAATTGTGTATGTACTGTGCATCCACGGTAGTTTGCCGGGTGTCCACCACCGCAGTTCACGCATTTCACGTTTTTATCTCTTATCTTGCGAGGGCAGTCCTTAGTGGTATGTTCCTCCGCACATTTTACACATCTTGCAGTTTTAAAGCAAAAATTTTTGGTATGCCCGTAGCATTGGCACCTCGAACATTGCGGGATGATTCGTTTTACATGGGGCGGTTCAAATCTAACTACATTTGCTCCTAATAGTTTTATTTCAAATATGTCTTTGTTATTATCTTTTTTCTTAAGGTCGACATAATGCAGGGGTAAGGGTTGCTTTTCCTTATTTCTAATGTTCCATATGTTAGTTGTTTCATGCCCGAGAGCCAATAGTTCTTTTTGAATTATTGTATTTTCTACCGTTGGGTGTAAACCTCTCATAACTACTCTATAGCTTTTTTCTTCTTTAGGCTTGTATGTGTGGAATAGGGTACCTTTGTTTTGCAGAGCTTCTATTACATTCTTAAATAGTTCAGGCTTTTTGAGCTGTATTTTAATTTCTTCGGGTCCTATTGTTTTTATTGTGTATTCGTTTGGTGCTATTTCAGCCAGTAATTGGTGTGCTGGACCAATCTTTTCGGAGTGGTAGACTGTTATTGGTGGCGGTTTGGGTAGTGTTTGTTGTTGTGTTTCTTCTTCTTCTGCTAGCCCTTCGAATCTATTTTGAGTTTGTACTACATCCTTTGCGAGCCAGTATTTAGTGATTTTTGTTTGTTTTTGTGCAACTTTTTGTTCAGGGCTACGTAATCTTTTTCTATCTCGTACCGTAGTCCATGTATCTTGCATTATAGTTGAGGGTGGATTTACTTGAGCACTCGTGTAGGGCATATTTGCGTAGTTATTTGGTACTGCTAATGTTGATGGGGTCATTATTGTTTGTTGTAATTGCTGTGCAGGCACCATTGTTTGACCTGTTGGATTTCCCGTTGGGACATACTGGACATAATGCGGTTGGCCTACTGGCGGATTTCCTCCTATTTGCTGGTTGTAGTAGGTAAAGCCATATGGGATCACAGGTTGTAACTGTTGAGGGTGTTGTGGTGTTTCTTGTTGCATCGGTTGCGGTTGTACAAATTGCCTTGTATCTTCCGCCATACCTACATTTTGAGGTTATAATTTTGTAGTCTGCTTTAATTGTCGGTTTTACTTGGTTTTTCACTTCAATTCCTTGTATCTAAAAAGAAAATAAAACACAGTGTGTTCACTTCTACCAATGATTGATTAAATCCACGTTTCACGAATAATAGTAAATAAATTTACGACTTCGCTTATGTATGGTTACCAACCAAATTTTTGGTTTTTACTTTGAATAATCTGTAAATTTCAAAACATATTGAAGTTATATCTGTTAATACTGGAAAAATATCAAAAAAATTTTCACAGGTAAGGAGGGAATTTTCAGGAAAGATAAACAATAAATTTTGTGTAAATTAACCAAATAATCATCAAATGAGTATTAATTATTTGTTTCCAAAGATTTGCTAAATGTGGAGCAATTTTTTTTTTATGTGTTTAAAAGACAAAACAAGTTTTCCAAATTAAATTTACGGAAAACTTGGATATAAATTTTTAAATAAAATTTTTCAAAAATTTAAAAAATAAAAAAAATTTACCTTGAAAAATCTGTAAACTTGTAAATATATTGAAGCGATATCTGTCAATACTGGAAAAATATCAAAAAAATTTTCAGAGGCTAGGAGGAAATTTTCAGGAAGGATAAACGTAAAATTTTGTGTAAATTAATGAAATAATCATCAAATGAGTATTAATTATTTGTTTCCAAAAATTTGCTAAATTTGGAGCAATTTTCTTTTTTAGTTTTTGAAAAACACAAAAATTTTCCAAGTTAAACTTTCTTAAATCTTGTACATAATTTTTAAATCACTTTTTTCAAAAATTTGAAAAAGAAAAAATTTTTACTTTGAATAATCTGTAAATTTCAAAACATATTGAAGTTATATCCGTCAATACTATAAAAATATCAAAAAAATTTTCACAGGTAAGGAGGGAATTTTCAGGAAAGATAAACAATAAATTTAGTGTAAATTAACCAAAAATCATCAAATGAGTATTAAATATTTGTTTCCAAAAATTTGCTAAATGTGGAGCAATTTTCTTCTTTAGTTTTTGAAAAACACAACACATTTTCCAAATTAAATTTTCTAAAAACTTGTACATGAATTTTCAAATTAATTTTTTCAAAAATTTAAAAAAGAAAAAAATTTTTACTTTGAATAATCTGTAAATTTCAAAACATATTGAAGTTATATCTGTCAATACTGGAAAAATATCAAAGAAATTTTCACAGGTGAGGGGAGAATTTTCAGGAAATATAAACAATAAATTTTGTGTAAATTAATCAAATAATCATCAAATGAGTATTAATTATTTGTTTCCAAAGATTTGCTAAATGTGGAGCAATTTTCTTTTTTAGTGTTTAAAAGACAAAACAAGTTTTCCAAATTAAATTTTCTTAAAACTTGTACATGAATTTTCAAATTAATTTTTTCAAAAATTTGAAAAAGAAAAAAATTTTTACTTTGAATAATCTGTAAATTTCAAAACATATTGAAGTTATATCTGTTAATACTGGAAAAATATCAAAAAAATTTTCACAGGTAAGGAGGGAATTTTCAGGAAAGATAAACAATAAATTTTGTGTAAATTAACCAAATAATCATCAAATGAGTATTAATTATTTGTTTCCAAAGATTTGCTAAATGTGGAGCAATTTTCTTTTTATGTGTTTAAAAGACAAAACAAGTTTTCCAAATTAAATTTACGGAAAACTTGGATATAAATTTTTAAATAAATTTTTTCAAAAATTTGAAAAATAAAAAAAATTTATCTTTAATAATCTGTAAGCTTGTAAATATACTGAAGTAATATCTGTCAATACTGGAAAAATCTCAAAAAAATTCTCAGAGGAAGGGAGGAAATTTTCAGGAAAGATAAACAATAAATTTTTTGTAAATTAACCAAATAATCATCAAATGAGTATTAAATATTTGTTTTCAAAAATTAGCTAAATGTGGAGCAATTTTCTTCTTTAGTTTTTGAAAAACACAACAAATTTTCCAATTTAAACTTTCTTAAAACTTGTACATAATTTTCAAATCAATTTTTTCAAAAATTTTAAAAAAGAAAAAAAAATTTACTTTGAATAATCTGTAAATTTTAAAACATATTGAAGTTATATCTGTCAATACTGGAAAAATATCAAAAAAATTTTCACAGGTAAGGAGGGAATTTTCAGGAAAGATGAACAATAAATTTTGTGTGAATTAACCAAATAATCATCAAATGAGTATTAAATATTTGTTTCCAAAAATGTGCTAAATGTGGAGTAATTTTCTTTTTTAGTTTTTGAAAAACAAAACAAATTTTCCAAAATAAATTTACGAAAAACTAAGACATTAATTTTTAAATAAATTTTTTCAAAAATTTAAAAAAAAAATACATTAACTTGAATAATCTATAAATTTGTAAATATATGTATATTATATCTGTAAATACTGGAAAAATATCGAAAAAATTTTCAGAATTAAGGATAGAGTTTTCAGGAAGAATAAACAATAAATTTTGTTTAAATTATTCAAGTAATAATCATCAAATGTTTATTAATTGTTTGTTTCTGAAAGTTTGCTAAAGGTGGTGCAATTTACTCCTTTATAGTTTTCAAAAAACAAAACAAACTTTTTAAATTAAATATACAGAAAATTTGGACTTAAATTTTCAAATAAATTTTTTTAAAAGTTTGAAGAAACAAAAACATTTACTTTGAATAATCTGTACACATCCAAATGCGTCCCATGCAATAACAAAAATAACTTGAAAAATTTTTTTCGGATTTTACAAAAACGATAGATTAACTCTTTTGAAACTTTTTCACCCTAAAAATTCAATATTCGAAATCAATGGCTTTTTCGACGGATTCTTATGTATTTTGATGAGAAAATTAGTCTGTTGCAGTTTATTTTTGGCTAAGTATTAAAATTAAACTTTTACGTTCGATTGAAGTGAAATAATGGATTTTAAAGTAGACAGGGCCATGTGCATTTATTATAAAAATGTGAAAGTATCCACTCGTCTTCATAAATGTAATGTGTGTTGCATAATGTAATCTTAGCGATTTTATTAAATTATTTGATTTTTTAATAATTCTAATTTATATTAAGTTCAAAGTACATCTTCATCTCCGCATTGACTGTGTGTGCATCTCCCGGATTTAAATCAGTGTAATTCAATCCAACTCAGCGCTGAAATGTATTATGGAATATGGAAGATCAACAGTTCATTGTTGCCTCCAGATGAAAATATTATAAACGGAAATTATGGATATTATTTTACAATATTTTTGTACAGTTAACTTTCACTGTATTGAACTACCACCTGTGTACAACAAAAACTTGATGACGGATGTTGCCCCCCCCCCGCCGGGTCTCAAAAAAATTAAACAAATGTAAAAAATGATTTATTTACTAAATTAACAAAAAAATTCAAATTATCTGTCGAAAGTTTCAACCTGAGAATCCAAATCGTTGGTGTTGTATTTATTACGTTCATAGTTAAATCTATCGTTGTTTTCCGTCACTGGGTTTCTGATGCCGAAACCTGCAAATGGAGTTCTATTTCCGTCAACTACGCCGTTAGTTATATGGTAAACTCCAGAAAATGAAAAACTTTCCATGCTGACGCCTGGATACGGATTTCGAGCAGTTTCGCGTTCAGAATGCAAAACTCCACCTACAAAAACAAATAAAAAATTCTGTCCTAGCAATTTTTGCAAAAAAATTCGTACCATTTTCATCTTCGCATTTGTACGTCGTTGTTACCGATTCTAAATCTTCACTGGTTTTTTTGACTTTGCTGCAACCCGCTGTTCCGGTGGGACACATAATATCGTAACATTTTGAAATTTTTGCAGTATCCGGATCGTAAACCACTAAAAAAAATGGATTTTACTTTTACATCAACTTTTAAGAAATATGGCTAATTTATTGTTTCAATTTTAACATTCTGTTCTCTTACTTGTATCAAGGGTTCCAAATTGTACGAGCTCGGCTCGAACAGATATCAAAACTGCACAGAACACAAACGCTAGTAGGAACTTCATTTTTGTTGCTGAAATGGATAAAGTATGTCGAATTACTGATCCAGCAACAACAACTTACAGTCTTTAATATCCTCCTGATAAGATAATACCACTCTGTTGTTTTTTTCGTGCTTGATTATAAGAAATATTGGAGCAAAGGTGACTTTAAAGTTAAAGAGATCACCGTACGTCATCTTAACAAATGAGAAACAAATTTTAATGCGGGAATAATTATTTACGTAACAAGACCGAAAAGTAGTACATCTCTTCAAGATCTGTTACATGCAATATTTTTTCTACGACCGGCAAGATCCTCAAATGAAAAGACCTTTCTTATTTTTTTTTTTAATCTGCAATAGTGACTATTCATTTTAAAGTTTTGGGATAAAGTTTAAATAAAATGTCCGTAGAAAATTGATAAAATTAGAAAAAAGATAAAATTGATAATGAGATCGAAGAGGAATTAATCCTTTGAATAAAAAGTGGAATAAATAAAAGCCACTTCAAAACTCATAATTCAAAAAAAAAATAAACGGTAGGATATATTTAACGAGCGATTAATCACAATTTTATCGTGGTTTATTTCCATATTAATTTTATTTTCATTCTTCCATAATTATTGGAATAAATTAAAATGCGTCGCGTCGCCGTAAAGTTTAAACAATTATGCAGAATAATTTTGAATTGATTAATTTTTGACCTAATAATCCCAATATTACGATATTCAATAAAAAGTTTATCGGGTCTTTTCAGAAAATCAATGTCAAAAGGTTGTGTTTATAAATAGTTATGATTATTATTTATCTGCGTAATGCAAAATTCTAGTTAAATTAAAAATATAAACAACTTTTGAAAACAAAACAAAATATTCCTCTCCAAATCTGGAGGCTTGCCTTATTTCGCAAGATATTTTTACAATTAATTTTTTTTTGTAGATTAGGAAACCGCAGATTGGTGTATAAAATCTAATAAAATAAAGATATTCTATAACAAATGCCACGAAATACGACAAATCAAAGCAATAATAACAAAAAAATTTAGTTACTTCAAGTTCAATTTGTAAAATTCGTGACGCTATTATTTTCTATGTTAAATAATTATTATTATTTTTCTCACATTAAAATTTAATCAATACAAGGTTAAAACTTTATTAATCGATTTCTGTTACATATTTTAATAATTCTTTAATAAACAGCTGGAAAATATTATTTTTTTTTGCTATTGTTCTGAGAACAATAACAACAAGGTAGAGTAAATTTAAAAGTCATGCCAGCCCTGAGAGTCGAGGTTTCGAGTTTCCTTTTCTTCAAAAATTTGTAAAATTAAAAATAATTTAGAAAATATTTAAAATAAGCTCAGTTTTAGTAATGAATATCCAGAACTTTGCACAATGTGTAACATTCCAAATGTTAGTTTTTTGCCTAACTAAAAGCATTAGAGTTTTGGTCTCCAAAACAGCTCCAAATTTCAGGATTTTTTTCCCTAAATGGTGCATCATAGCCAAAAAGTTACGACATAGCAGATTAAATATTAAGAAATTCTGACCCACCAGACACGATGAGTTTGCTGTGAAAAAAAAATTTCGTACCATTTTTATAAATTAAACAAATTTTTACTTTTTTCTAAGTCATCAAAAAGAAAAAAAAATATTGTGAAAAAATTCAATCCATTACGCATGGTGGGATATTTGATCGATTAATCATAATTTAATCCTGGATTATTAAAAATTAATTAAATAATATTCTTGAACGAAAATGAAATACGTCGCTCTAAATAATTATGCAGAATAATTTTGAATTAATTTGATAAATTAATTTTCGACCTAAAAATCCCAATATTTATTAGTTTTGAATAAATATTATTAAGTTTATCGGGGCTTTTCAATTGATAATCACAATTTTTTCAAAAAGTTTTTTTTACTTTTTACCTGCTTGTGTACTATTAAGGACAACAATTTTATCCGCCTTGTTCGTTCTGCAACAATTCAAAAAATTCGTATAAAATTACCCATACAGTTAATTTTACGTTCAGATTTTTTTGTTTTAATTTGTAATACAAAATACTACAAGACAGTAAATTTACGTTAGCAAGAAAAAATCAACGTAAATGGTTTTAGAAAAGCAATTGAGAACTATAAATACGAAGAGTACATAATGTAATGAATTGAACGACAAAGTTGTTCAAGAGGATAATTTAAAAACGAGTTTGGTTTACAGTCGAACGATATAAAAATAGATTATAGCACCTCGATAACTTAAAATTTTTATCACGTCGTATAAAAGTAACTTAATTAACGTCGATAGTTGTAACAATTGAATTTCTAAGTAGTTTCTGTTTGGTTGCAGTTTTATAGCACTTAATATTTTATATTTTTTTGTCGTTCTCAATTTTATGCTGAGAACCAAAATGTGTGCCAAAAAATGACAGTTATTTTCACCGTCAACACCCAAAAAAGCATTAGTAATTTGGAGATTAACTTTAGCTTGTTCTAAGAATGAGTATGGCAGCTGATTCAGGGAGAGAAAGAGATGCACTATCAGATAAAAATCGGGATCATCAGAGATATTTTTTGTACAAGCCGAGCCTCTTGACCAGCCCTACCAATTATGTAAACTTACACTTTGAAGCTGTCATTCTGGCAGAGTAGAAGGATATTTAATAAGATAATAGAGGGTGAAGCTTGTAAAGCATAATCCTAACCCATCAAAAAAATCAATCTGTTGCAGAGCAATTCAAGGCCAAAAATTTCTCTCCAAACGATGGCCTATCCACTACCAAAAACCGATACCACCGACTTTGATGATGAAACCACTATGGACACCAGCAAACCCATCATCAAGTCCAGAGCAAAATCGACCAATCGCGCGACATTACAACCAGAAAAAAACTCCAAGAATACCTCCCATCGTGCTCCACATCAAAACTGCTTAGCCCAAGACAAGTCAACTGATCTATGAAGCTGGTATCAAAATTATCAAAACCCTGCGAGAAGCCATCTCTATTTCAACTAATACTAAAGAGGTTTATTTAAACTCGACAAGTTTTTCATCGAGAACTTCTTCACTCACTTTTACTACTGCAACATGAGCAGTCCCGTAGCTTCCAAAAACCATCAAGCAGAAGACACTCAATGTCTTTTTATTTGGTCCAACAGGATAAATCTGATAAGTCTAAAGCAATCTTTGGTCTTCCACGTCCACGAATACAAGACGGCTAATGCCATCTCTGCCAGGGTTTGACCATATGCTCGGCGATGTTACAAGGCGCCTCCCAAATGCGTCAAATATGGAAGAAACGTAATCACATGAATCTAAAGCCGCTACTATTTTTCTCGATGAAGCATTGCTGAACAGGGACGTGCTTAATCAACTTTTTTTGGAGGGAAGTAATCCCAAATTTGCAAATTTACCAACTGAATTAATTTAAAATTGCCAACTTTTTGTAAATTTAAACATCAAAAAATGCCAAATTGACCAACTTTTGAGTGTTTTTACCAAATTTTTGCTAACTTTCTAAAATATTGGATGAGAAGCTCTCCCCATGGGCACGTCCCTGGCGGGATGGGCGTTTCGGCGCGGCTGTTTCGGCGCGGCTGGTTCGGCGCGAGTCAGTTCGGCGCAAGCCCATTTTGACGCAATCCGGTTCGGCGCCAGACCGTTTCGGCGCGAAACTGTTTCGGCGCATGCTCATTTTGGCGCGAGCCAGTTCGGCGCAAAGACTTTTCGGCGCAAACCGGTTGGGCGCAAAGGCTTTTTGGGGCAAGCCCATTTTGGGGAGCCGAATCGTCTTCGCGCCAAATCGGCTGCGCCAAAACGTTCTAGACTGCGTCCCTGGTGCTGAACGACCCTTTTGCTACAAAAAGAGAAGTGGAACGCTAGTAGTTTAATTTTCTAATTAAATAGCATGTACGTAACCACGTTTTTTTTAGATTGCTTTCTAGAACGCCAACGGTCTGAAAGAAAAGAAAATTTGCAAACTTACCTACGTCAGGTCAGAACGTACGATTGAGGTGCATGTCAGTGCCCCCCCCCCACTTTCGAATTTTTGGATGAATTTGGTGTCAAACATTAGAGCATCGTTTGAGCTTGAATGAGCTTCCATTATTTTTGTTTGAGCTTCAAAGTTTGCAAAGTTATTTGCAAAAAAAACTGGGGGGGGGGTTGTAAACATGTTTTGCAATTTTCTTTCTTATTTTGAATTTATGTGTGCAATTGATGTCAATCGATAGAGCTCGTAACTACTGAGGCTCAAACAAAAACATTGGAAGCTCATTCAAGCTCAAACGATGCTCTAACGCTTAACACTAAATTCATCCAAAAATTCAAAAATGAAGGGGGGCACTGACGTGCACCTGTACGATTGATAAATTTTTTGCTCAACCAGAAAAAAGGTGGAGGCATAGAAATTTACGTCAAATCGTGACTTGAATGCCATGATATTGTCTATCAATTTATCAAATCAAATTAATCTTCCAATGTCGCCATCCACACCCACAATCAAATTTCATCTGTTTACAGTATTCTCAAGAAGGAAACCATGAAAAAACAATTCACCTGAAAACATCAAGCCACGTTTGTTTCAAGCAAAGCTTACAATGTCACTCGACCATGAACTTTGAATTTAAAAAGCGTTTATTCATTCGTTCCAAGATGACCTACGCAGCTGCTGCGTGCTGTCACATGAAAGAACTAGAAGTCATCTAGATTAAACTCTAAGTGCCAAATGGATCGCCCTCAGATACGTCACCAATCCCTGCCTGGCTCCGTACAGACTGAAAAATTCCACTTACCATCATATTCGTGCTTAAGTGATTGAATTTTAATCTGGAGAAGAAAACCTCTCTAGTGTGTTTAGCCAGGATGTTAATAGACTAGCTCTCAATATATACGAAGACATGACCGTTGATTTTCAAAAATTAGGATAGCTTTTGGAAAAAACTCCAAATAAACGCAAATGATAATAAAGTAACAAAATTTTGAGAAATGCAATCATAGTTTCTATAATTACAATGTTGTGACTGTGCAAAAATAGACACACAGTATGAAAAAGAAATTACTTACGTAAGAGTTCCAGTAAGTTTAGGCACTTCCTTCCAATTGAGATAGGACGTGTGGCTCTGCAGGTAAAATTAGAAAACTTGTGGCAAAGTAACAGGTAACATTTGACTAACTTTATCATCCCAAACACTGCTTGCTGATATTGCGGCTGAATGGATTGTGAAAGATAATGGTAGGTGACGCCAAACAAAACTGGACCATCCAGATGATAAAAAATTCTGAAATTAATCCGTAGCATTCATGAAAGAACGACGTTTAAGGGTTAAGCTTTTCTGATGTTTCAAAATAACAACACAAAAGTCGTTGCCAACGACTTTTGGAATTGGAAATGGTCGTTAAACTGGCTTAGCAATACTAGGTAGAGCTTGTGCGCATGAAAACATTCCCAAATGTTTCCTATCTTTACCCAGCAGATGCTACAGAAAAACTGAAGATACCAAGGCAGTTGGACGACTGGTCACACACGAATTTGGCACGATGACAATGACGAAAATACCAAAAATATTCGTCTACGTTCACTAAGTTAGTGCATAAAAATTTGTTGAAACCATCATAAACCCAATCTTTGGGTGGAACTCAATTCATACGCAGCGTTCAGCTTATCAACACTTGCACTCAAATCACCAACATGAGAAAATATAGTAAAATAGTGAAAGTACAAAGTTTTGGGAATCATAATTGGTGCTGATAATTGTCACTATTCAGTAGAGTTTTTTCATCAAAAATGGACATGGCTTTAGAAATCTAGGTGAACTTGATCAGGAACAGCGCTATTGAGCAAGGCGACTGATTCTTGGCTAGCAGTTCTTCTTGGATGGTATTGTTCGATGTGATCATGGGTGGATTCGTGCGTTCATCGTGTAAACACAACAGGAGTTGACTAATGGCGGTTTTTGTTGAAAAAATGTGGCAGTTAGGGGTTTCTTTGTTTTTCTACTTCTGGACGTTTTGAGATGGAGCATCAGACAGTCTTACAAAGTGATATTTTTTATGGTCTTCCATTGTGTCTGCTGAAACTGGTGCATTAGGTGGGAGTTACGGATCAGCTTGATTATCGGAGAATTTTTGAAAAGGTCGTTTCCTGAAGACTTTAGGTGTCTTTGGGGGGGGGGGGTTCACAATGTTTACAGTCGGTTTGTGATTTCCTATGATTTTAATGTTGTCATCAGAAATGTTTGAATCGTCTTCTTTTCAACATTTTTGTGTCCAGGTTCATCTTGTCCTGTTAAGAAAGGTTTGGTGTGTACCAACAACTGTTACTGCCAGTCCACCTATAGGTACAGCTTATTTACTTTATTTTACCTTCATTAAACAATCCGCTTACAGCAAAACAATTTTATTACTCACTTACAATTTTCTAATAATAATTAAGTTAAACAATTTCAAGGTTCCCACATTTAATTTAATGGGTTTTGTAGTATTTAAATGTACAGCTGCAATTGCAAACACTGGCGCCGTGTTATAAAGTTTGATAGGCAATGAAAATAATATAAAATGCAGGTACCACACCTGCAACTTAAAAATTTTTCAAAAATTTAATTTAAAAAACACATTATATCGTAGGTAAATGAAAGCATTAAATTTAAACAAACTTCCCGCCAAAACGTCGCTTTTTGGAATTTTCTAAAAATTCCTTTACGGTTTTTAATTCTCGAACCTGTCAGAAGTCTGAGATTGCCAGATTAAGGCAAGAGATGCACGACAGACTTTTAGACAGGTTGAACAGTTGAGTGGCCGATCAGTCGATAAAAACTTGAATGTAAACGTATCTTAAAATCCCACCAAATCTTTAAACTTTAAAACAAAAAAAAATGAAGAAAACACAGCTTTCATCAAACTAAGTACCAATATGGACCATAAATTACAACAATGGTTTTAGCAGTTTCTAACCTACCGACCTGAATAAATCAATAAAAAAATTAATGATTTCTTCATCACAGTCAATTTAATTTGACTTTGCTCTTGAGAAAGAATAAATTTTACGCACTTTCATTGAATACTTAATGAGAGCAAACGCTTGACTGAAAATCAAATTGCTTGCCTATAAATAAGTAAACAACTTCCATTCAAACAAAATTTTTTTCTAAGATAATCAATGCATCATTAACTTTTCTCTTTTTAAATCGCCTCACTTTTTAAAATTATTAATTAAAATTGACTTATAAGCATTTTTTCTGTAAAATAATTTTGTTACGCTTGTTTGTTTTTTAACAAGGAGTGTAACGGAATCGTAACTGTGGTATTAATTTTTGTTTTGTCAACAAAAGAGAAGAGTAGAAATCTAAACAAAAAGTGCGTTCTAATAATCAAGGCAATTTTGTAAGACTAAAGTGCAATCTTGCTTATTGTGATTAACAACACAACAATTATAATTTAAAAAATAAACTTGATAGTACCAAGTAATTTATTAACTTGAATATAGAAACTTTAATTTTTAAAATTCAGATCTTGAGGTTACAAACTTTAAATTACCAAATTAATATAGTATTTAAAACTAAAAAACTATGATTTACTAGAAAAATTGTTCAGACTACTGAACCATTAGCACAATTTACAATCTGCTGTAAATTCTGGAGTTAATTACAACTTGATAGGTTTAACATTTTAAACAGCACAAAAGTAAAATAAAAAAATTTAACTGTAACAAAAAAGTACAAAAATTGGTATCCTTTTTTTGTAAACCTTGGCACGAAAATAAAATGATGGATTATAGCGTGTAAACTTAATTATAATTTGGAAAAAATTCTTCGCGGTACACAATTTTTTGTTCAATTATTAATTTTTTGTTTCGTTTTAAAATCTTTAAACTGTTGTTTGTAACTTTTCCGGTTTTGAATTGTTTATTGAGCCGCCATGGGTAGGTAGGTACTAAAGGTGGTAGTTAATCTTGGTAAATTTATTGTTTTGCTTTAAAACAATTAATCATTTAATACCACTTGGAAAGTTATTTTGCAATATTAATTTCTGTGTAGGTGACAATACACAATTCGTTGCAAAATTTAACATTGTATGAAAATTTTTTAATAAACTGCTTTGTACTTGATACTTTCTAATGTTATATTTGCAAGCAATAAGGACACGTAACTGAGCGGTGTCAAAATTGCTTTGATTTTAATATTTTTCTGATTTGTTTCCAAGTAATATATTATTCAACAAAAAGAACAAAGTTTTAATATTTCTTAGAAGAAAATGCTTTTATAATAAATTCTATTATTATAATTATAGGTGGTACGCTGAAAGATTATGAAATTTTATGACGTAATATATTTTAAAACAAGGAATAAATGATTTTAATGTTTATTATAGTAATACCTATTTTTACGCTCTAGTCTATACGGATCTTATTCACTATTTGTTCATCACTGACGCGCGTGAATGGATTAACGAGATTACCGCTACCGACCACTCAAACTTTAGCCACAAACTTATTTTAAAAAAAGAGCACAATTTAAAAAATAAAGTAAGCTCTGATACGTTTGGAATATTGTTCAACCTTCTCATTTTTGTCAGTGAGTGATCGGTTGTTAGCGAGAATCTCGTTAATCCATTCACAGATAACTGTAAAGATCCCCGAATATTTGTGAATGGATCAATCAATAAAAAATCGTTGCAGGGCTATTGTTTTTTTGCTTGTAGCTAGAACCGAAGTACATAAAATTGTACTGCTCTAAATGAGTTTGTTTTGTTTTAAATTTACAATTATTATTAAATTTGCTACGGCAGCTTTATATTTATTATGCATCGTAAAAGTGCGAGACCGAACGTAAAGCTATGTTTTATTTTATGTTTTAGTACGCACTCTTTTACATATATTACTTGTATAACTCATAATATAGTAGGTTTAGAGTGCGCCAAGATATTTGCCTTTATTGACGGTACGTGTACTAAGACTTACGGTTACACGGGGAGAGTGGGGACCGACGGAGTACTTTTAGTAATACCTACACTATCGTACAGTTAACATCGAGCAAATTTCACTTTTTAGGGGTATTTTTGACTTAAATTTTTTTATTTTTTTTTCATTTACATTTTAACGTGCATCAACTACTGGGTTATTAGCACTTCTAAATGTTAATTTTTAAATTGTTCAGTATTTTTGTTTGTTTATGTTTTTTGGATTGGGTAATTTGGTTGGTTAGTTTTTTGGTTCACCACGGAGTGAGAATGTCCACTGGAAAGCCGAGCTAAGAAATTCTAATGCGTCCGAGATTTGAACTCAGAATTTCCGCTCGTAGCTAAACCAGCGATCACATCACTCCACTGCCGTGGCTTAACTTAAGTTTGATTAAAAGAAAGAGAGATCTACATCATTTTTATTATCATCAATTTAGAGATATTCTTAATTAGTACAGCATTAGTCAAATAACGGCTTGGAGCGCTACGTAGCGACCGGCGGAAGCAAAGCACGCGGAGAGTTGATCGACTGCATGTGATGCTACTTCAGTTGTGTTTCATACCATTCCGTTCCTATTCATTCAAGGTGGGCAAAGCTAACTTTACGTTAAAGCTAATAAAATGATTTTATTTGCTGTTAACCGCTCCTTCATGTAGAATTTTAAATTTTTTTAAATAACTAGCCCTATTTGCAATAGTTTATAAATTTTTTGTTTCATTCCTTTCTTCAGAAATTTTTAAAATCAAATTACTGCCCTTACGGAATCTAACAGATAACATTAAAACGAAGCGTTTAAAGTGAGAATCAACCCAAAATATCAATTAGTTTAAGCAATAATCGGTTGAAAAGTTTGATTTTTACATAAAAACCGCTTGGTTGTTGCATTCTGTTGGCGGTACGTGCTTTTGACGTAAATTCTTATAGCAACGTTTAGGAAGGGGCGGGGGCAGTTGACAATTACTTGTGCAACTGATAACATCAAATTAAAAATTCATTTTAAATTGCATTTCGTTAATTACCTATAGCAAAAAATTTTACTAAAATCATACCAGGCAGATGATCCCGGTTTTTAATTTGTGTGGGCTTCAGTGATATTTTTATTAAGTGCATGAACTTAAAAATTTCAGTTTTAGTGTTCCGTGAGTTTAAAAATCCTGATTTTTTAAACTTAAAGGTGGGCAGCCGCCTTGCTTACCCCATAATAAAAAAAGATAATAATTAAATGTTTTTAGCAATTTTCTAGAATAAAAAGATATTTTTGCCCAAATGACCAATTTTTTCATATTTTTTTAATCAGCAGAATGTATAACCAGCTGTATAAAATTTAAAAATATCTTCTGGCGGAGGGAGGTGTTAAAAATTGCGACTGTGGGACAATGTGGGACCGGGGGTTAGTTAAATGTGAAGTTCGTATCAAAATTCTATTGACGTAACAAAATTGTGCTTGTTTTTTGCTCGATTGATCATTTCCAAGTTTTGGCAATTGATTATAGTAAAAAAGAGTTTTATTCGTTTGATTTTACAATTATATAATAAAAGGGGAGAATCTTTGAATTGTGACAATCAGACGTTTGTGGGGAAGAGGGCTAAAAAATTACGACCAACTTTGATAGAGAAAAAGGGGGTCAAAAAGTCGAAAAAAATACGGACGTTTTTCCTGGACGACCTCTCAGAAAAATTAAATTTGACGTATAGAGCAAAAAAATTATGTTTATTTAACGAATTGTTAATAATAATTTTGGTAATTTATTTTATATGATAATACAAGACGTGAAGTAAATTTGGATTTAATTCCGAAATTTTTTCTGATCTTTTATTCTCTTTGTCCTTTTGATACTTTTGGTTGCAATTTTCAGTTCCTCCAAGAACGTCATCTTCTTCTTTTTCGGGTGCTTATCGGATTCCGGATGTTAGAAATTCTCCTAGCTAACAGTAGAAGACTTTACTATGAAAATGTTAATGGGGTGGTTTTTTTTTGCGTTCCCCATAGTCCACAGATCGATTTTGGATTTTGGATCCTACGCAATCAGGATTAAAACCGCGGTTTTCCACTTTATAGTTTATTTGTGTTTGATTTACCTCATACTGGCCAAAGACCCCCTCCTCCATTATTTTTCTAAAATCTAACTTAACGAAGACTATTCATTAATTTAGAACTTGCTTTCAATTTTTATGACTACTTACAATTGGAATTAAACAAATAAGAATTTAGAGTTTTGATCAACTTTATTTTATCATTTTATGCAAAAATGTTTTTAGGGGTAGGTAAACAACACTGTCAAAGAATGGATGCCTGGCATTGTATAAGAATTTTAAGGCGCTTCTTTCGCAGCTTGAAGTCAAATTAGTGTTCTAATTAATGAATACTTTTAAATGATTCAAAATGAATTAATAATGTAAAACATAAACATATTTTCGTAAAGACTTCAAACCTTCAAATAAAAATTTATTTCGAAGCAAAAATGTCGTTTTTCAAAGCTCAACTTCTCATATAAACGTCAAAACTTGAAGTTTTTGCTAAAATAGATTTATTTTGTACCTTTTTAATCTTTTTTAAATTAGTTAAAAATATTTATTATTAACAGCACAATCTTGACTTTATTCAAAATAATGCATTGCTACGAGAGAGGCGCCTTAAAAATTAAAAATAACATCAAGTCAGAATCGATGCGGATTTAATTCAAATAATAATTTAACTTTAATTAATAAACCTCCTGACCTTCAGAATTCATGCATCTTTCTTATCACAACTGACCTTGAACTTACCTGACAATTTCATCTCCTGTAGGTGGAGCCGCACTCGATGTAGGGACGTCTAAATAATCTGCATTTTTTTAATTTTTTACAGAATAATTTACATTATTTATTAATTCCATCAAAGCACTGGCAAAGAAATAAACGTTAAGAATTATCAACCAAAAGAAAACTTTTGTCGTAGGTTAATGGTTTTCTAAATAATTATTATTGTATATAACAATAGGTTACGTATAACAAATCAATTACCACATACATCAAAGTCGATAGACTACAAGAAAGTTGAGGTTTATCACAAATCACTTTACGGTCACAAATTAAACTTTTAATAACGACAATTAAATTGAATACAATCATAATTAAACTTTATTACCTAACTACTATCAAAGGCTGTTAACAATAATTATTAAAAGGATATTATTACTTGACAATTGAGACTGTAAAATGGTTCTTAAAGAAATATAATAAAAACTAGAAGGTTAGGGTGACCTGTCGGTTGCCGAGACCCCAGTTGGATTTGGAATGCTGTACACTACTACCAATCAGAAGTACGTAAACATTTGTTAGATTGGTAGGTAGTAAATGAACAAATAATTTTTTGGGCAGATCTTGTTTTTGTAATAATAATAATTATTAGAAACCATGGTCAAAGTTGGACTAATTTAAAGAGGTCAAATTTTACCTGAAGATCTATTTATTGTTAAATGACCGACTATAATTTATTGAAACTTTAATTACCTTAGATTACCTAATGTTGAAATAAATATTCGTGATGGGGGGGGAGGTTACTTCAAAACGTAGGGCATGAAATGCTGGCTAATCTTTTGTAACTAAATAATTTTTCTAGTAAAGGCAACAAACGGGAACGATTAAATCGATGCTCTTAAATTAATTTTAATTGATACTTACGGTAGGAGATTATTTAGGTCACGCTAGCCTATTAAGTCATCTTATAGATGATCCTTATTATGGTTATTGCGTAAAGTGTGCTATTAAAACGTTTGAATTATAAATCTGAACCTCAATATTTACTCTGAATGAGGAAAACTGTAAAAATCTTCTTTATTATGAAAAAAACTTTCTTTTTATTTATTTATTAAAAATAATACTTTTTACAAATCTTAAAAATATTTAAACACCTAAATTGCACATAAACATATCCATCGTTTTTAGTTTACAATTTCGCACTTAAAAAATCACTTCTTAAAAAAAATAAGCGTTACAGTTCCTCAGTACATCATTCCAGGGTGGACTCCTGTTCCGCGTTGGAAGTAAACGTTCGGGTTGCTGCTCAAAGTCGGCTCCAATGTTGTGTAAACATTCGTATCATCGGGCCTCAGGAAAACGTTTCCTGTAAAAAAAACAACATTTTTTGAGTTTGGTAGGTACAAAACTTTCCGTGCGCACCTCGTATTATGGAAACTAGGTGAAACGCATATTTGACGGTTTACTTTTAGTTTTTAGATTATTGTCAAGATTTTAATAATATATTTTATTAGTAGTAATTTTATGTATGTTACCCAAAGAAAAAATGTCGCCTAACAGGAAAATTTCATATTAAAATGAAGGTCAACGAGTAAATATATATATAGTATATAGATTTTAAATAAGGACATTTATTATTTATAAAGTAATAATTATGTTATAAAATATGCACATAATATTATTTTGAAAAGACAAAAAGCAGGGCGTATTTTTGTCACCCCGAGGAAGATTTTCTTTTTGCTTCTCTTGGGCGGTAAAATGTGTGTCAAGCTATGTGCTCGAAGAAGCATAAAAAATTTGTTTTTATTGTTAACATAAATCAACAAAACAAGATTTATCGGTTGCAAATTTGCAATATTATTTAATCATTACGATTTTACCATACCATCTCACATTTAATTAAGGTTTACGGTAAACATACCATTGACCTTCTTTGAATCATTACTCTTGCTAATTTAAATCTCATATTCATAATTTTAACATACATCAAATGCTCTACAGAGCCTATAATTTCAAAATTGCAAAAAAATACGAAGTCCAAGTAAAATAATTACTTTAATAGGAGTTGGCCTGAAACTATACCATACATAATGCAGTCGTCTGGTTAAGCACCTAATCCATAATCCTTTTGGATTATGATTGTTTCCACATCCACCTAATAAAATCACATTCCAATAAATTTTGGAAAAAGCAGGGTTTAATTTCACATCTAACTCCAATTATTTTAGCATCTAGGTTATACCTCATTTTTTGATTAAATGATGATTTTGAGTGATTCAATTCTGGAGGGCCTAAATCAAATCAATTTTACTACTAATTTATTTAAATAAACTTAAGAAACATGAAATTCTACTCAGGAAGAATATAATTATAATTTTGACCGAACAATATTCAGAGTTGCAAAAAATCAAAAATTTTACAAAGAAAAACAAAACAGTTATTTTATGTAAATTACAATAAATTATTTTATCGTCACATCAACTGTGCTATTTATCATTCACTAACTTGATTATGCTAAAGTAAAAAATTGTATTCAAGTAAAGTAGGAAAAAATCGAGCACACATCTCAATCAGACAAATGTCATTTTAACGTTCTTCATATGTGGTTCACCAAGTATAATAACTTAATGTGCATGTGAATTTGTCTCGAATTTTTAGTTAAATAAATTACTCTTACGTTCCTTCAAACCGTGAGATTTTCAAAATTTGCAAATTGAAAGTTCCTTTTAAGGCAATTTTCAATTTTATGATTATTTAATGATCAAATAGCGCGAAACTGCAATTCAATTTTATTTTCAGGAAATCCATTAAAAGCAAATCCAAATTAGTAATTTGATTTATTGATTAATTTTTTTTATGATTTTCATTCCTGTCGCACCGTAATTATTCAATAATAATTATAAGCTATTTAATTTTATTTTCAAGAAAACTTATTAGAAATATACCAGAACGCAATAAGAAATATTGATTAATTTTTTATTGTTCTTTTTTCCAATTTGTGGCGTAATTAAATGTACAGTTCAATTAAATGCATTTAATGAGGAAAGGTGTCGAAGAATGTTTATTAAATGAAGACTAAATCTACAGTAGAATAAATTAGACTATGACATCAAATCGCCTAAACGATAGACTATCCTTGCTACTCAAAGTGAATCAGTGGTTAATCACACTCTTAAATGTTCTAAAAGAAGAACAATGATATGTAAACTATCAGAATTAGTTTAATCTGCGAGGTAACACTGGGAGTCAAATTAATCTGAATTCATCTAATTTTACAGCTAAATTAATAAAAAAAATTATAGTAGCTTGGGGAATTGTTGGGGAAAATTGGAATAATTTGCAATAAAACCAAAAGAAATTATCTAATAAGTTTTTGACCGATAGGAAAATAACTAGGCTAAAAGAGAAGTTGAAATTGCCTGAAGTCTGACCAAGAAAAGATTCTTATCTAAACCGAATTCGAATTGTAAAAATGAATAAGAAAAGCGAAGAACTACAGCCAAGTACAAGTCTTCTCTAGCCACAGATACTTTGACAGTTTACTTGGAGAGAGAAAATCATCGCAAAATACGACGGGAAAAGGAATAGTTGAGAATTAGCATGTCTTGGCAACTGTTGGATGATTAGCCTCTTTCTTGACATAGAATTTTGGCTATACCCTCCCATGCTGACCCAAGTGTGGGTTTGTAGGAGAACAATGACGTTAAATTGAATGCCAAGCCGTTATCATCCATCTAAGTGCAAGTTTATTATATTACAATTTTAAGATTTCCGTAATTTTCACATCACTTCGTAGATTAGCCGAAAATGGCTAAAACTAATATTTTTCAGGGGAAAGGTTTGTATAATTGACGCTAAAATGAAAAATTTACGATTGAAACCTTGATTAATTCTGAAAGAGCACATTTTAAATAAGAGCGTTAGGTGAGGAAAATGACCTTAAAACCACCAGTGTTTTCAAAAATCGATTTTAAAACCTTCGATTTTTACAGCAAATTTCAAGCTAAGTCGCTTGTGACTGGTGAATCAATGCTTTTTATTGTCGGTCCGTGTAGTTTGAACTAGTCTTAGCTTTGCTCTTCTTTATTTCTTTATTTCTTTAATTCTCTTATTTAAAATTTGCTCTTTCAGAATTAATCGAGGTTTCAATCGTAAAATTTGCATTTTACCGTCAATCCTATAAACCTTGCACCCCTCCATTATTTTAGTTGATATAACTGGTCACTCAAATTATATAAATTTTTTATAATGAAGATCTCAATGTGCGTTTGAGTTACGTTTCAGGAAAATAAGACAAAACAACGCAAATCGAATCATTCATTTCGTAAAATCTCATAATACGTTTCACAAACATCGGGAACTTTGTGTTAAATACTAATAAAATTCCATACAGTACCGTAGCAACCTGGAGTGCTATAAGGGGTGATAGCCCTGTATTGTAGAGCAATATACGAAAAATATTAATACAAGGGTGCGAAACCGGTACGGAGTACCCTCAAGGACGGGAAAAATTTTTGAATAAGAATAATAGTAGTTTGTATCATAAGGACGTAAAAGATCGTTTTTTGGCAAGAGGCGTGGTTTATGAGCCGAAGCCGACTAGTCGACGAGGGAAATAGGAGAAGCCGATGGCCGAAAAGACCCTAACGTCCGTGTAATATAAAATGCTTTTTGTTTTAAAGGAAATATATCCGACAAAATTTACAATTTTTATGCAATAACTGCGTAAATTTCATAAAAAATAACACGTTTTAATTGACATCTTGGTAGTGTAAAACCTAATTTTACTTGTAACTATGGTTTTTTGTTGGCACCAGTTGGTACCCTGGAGGGCGGCCATGTTGGGACGCCATGTTCATTTTGATTTTTGATTTTGTGCAAGTCGGACGCGTGTATTGTGTTTGTGTGTCAGTGTTTTCAATTAAAAATGCATAAAAACCAAGAAATAATCGTTATATAATCAATAAATACGACATTGTGGTTGTATCTATCGATGTTCATGGACACGTAGCAAAAAAATCGCAAAATTTCGATAGATCGCACGTGGTAAGTACCATCGCGCTCGGCAAAAAGCAGTGTTTGTGAGGCAAATTTATACATAATTTTGTATTTTAAACTACATTTTGGGCCACGATAGTCGATCTACGCGTTCTACTCTCCCCTACAGGATTTTTTATGCGCCGACAGGCGCATATTTTGAAGATCAAAAATGAAGACGAGGAAATGCTAGATTTGCTATTCAGCAAATATGTTGAATTTAAAAATTTCAACGACAGGCAAGTTCTTTTACTCTGCACATTACCGATTTTTAATCGAATCCAAAAATAAAGTTATGTATTTTTATATTTTGTGTTGTACCATTCCTTATTTTGTATGCCTCTCCCCTCGTGCTGTGTTTGGCTACACCTCTTAAACGAAGAAAGTTTTTCGGCTACGCCTCATGACATGAAAAAATTTTTCGGCTACGCCCCATCTACGGAAAAATCTCAAAACGTTCATGAGGCGTGGCCGGAAAAAAGAAGGACCATTTTTTATGGCCCCCTTTAATTAACAAAACTTATTATTTTATTTTTTGTCGCTCAGTTTTATCTAGAATAAAAATATTTAAAAATAATTTTTAATCGAGAAACTCAAAAAACAAGAATTAATAAAAAACGCAATATATATTTTATAAAAGGTACTCAGGAAATCATAAAATTTTGGCGATAAATGTTAAATTAAATGCTCCATATTACAAATCTCACAATTGATTTGATTAAAATTACAGTTTTTAAAATGTACTTCAAACTCAGTCTTATTTTATATAAAAGGACGCAAATTGAATCGCACTGATGCAGATTACATTTGCAGTTTTAATTTTTGTTGAAACGTACAACGATACGACGCAAATCGAGACTCTACCAACTATTCTTTGGTACTAACAGACCAAATTTTAATCATCTTAAGAGAGATGTCGCTCATTGATTATATCAGCATAATTATTTTGTTAAATTCAATAAATTATTAGCCACCAAAAATTTGTCTGTCCTTCCACACTGTGTTCCTGTGTTGTTCCTGAAATTGTTTTTTTATTAGAACATTGAGGGTTTTATTAAACTCAAGCTTATGCTTGTCAGCACATGAGTTTTCTATCCCATTTTTAAATTTAATTCAGAAAGCGTCAATTATAATTCAGATTGCAAACCAAAACGGCGCTTGTAAAGCCAGAAAAATTAGCTAATCCGAATTACAATTGACACTTTTTGAATTACAATTAGAAATGGTGTAGTTTTTCAGGTATCCTCGATGTCAATTATTTCAATTGATCAGAATTGAGATGTCACGTGACATAAGTAATCTTTTTTCTAGTCTGTTTTTAGTGATTTAGTGTTTGGTTAATGTGGTTGTTTGACCTTTTGCCTCACTCAAACCAAAATCCTGCAGCTCTGTCTGTATTTGGAGGGTATTCCATACCCCCCAAACCCCCCGGTCACAAGGACCAACAAAATAGTTTATGGTCTGTCACTGACTGTTTCAATTGAAACTAATCCAAATAAATATTCGACCTGTTGTTGTATATCAGAACCGTATAAAATAATTTCCAAAAACATAGGGTTAAAAGTTATACAACTTTTAAAAGATACGCAGCAAACTTTTTTAATTAAATTATTAAAATTTTTATTCAAGAAATGAATCTCACAGATCCTATCATTGATGTGGTTGTTTGGTCTTCACTCGTAGGTGTTAGAGATATTAGACAAATTAGATTTTTTTTAAACTTCTTTTAAAGTTGATAAACTTGGGAATAAATAAGCAAACGAGTAAAAGGCGTGGCTATAATTAACAAAAAGGATGAGCTTTCTAGCAAATTATTATTATATTATAATTATAATTTATTTACATTATTAAAATGTAATTCAGTAGAATCACAGGGGTGCCCTTTTTTGAAATATATTTACACAGTGTGCTTTACAAAAGCAAAGATTACATGCCTAAGTAATTTTCACAGAATTACGTTTAACTCAGCAGTTATTTATTTTTTCCCTCTTCTTCTTCAAGTGATCTTAATCCTTATTTTGAAATATCTTCCAAGCTAAAAAAGCGCCGCAGGCGAATATCATAATGAGTAATTTAAGAAGACCTAAAAGACAGTGAGTTAAATTAAATTAAGCCGTTTTCTAATCTTCAGTCCACAGTCCGGAAATATTTCAGCTAAGTGTAACTGGAATTTATTTCTAGAACATTACTCACGTCTCACTATCATAAATACGTTAATTGATGATTTAGTTTCTTTAGAAATTTTGTTCTTGTAAATAAATGACTTTACAGTTTCTTTACGTCTTCTCAGTGTTATGTCTTAATTTAAATTAACTTTCTTCCACTACACGACTTTATTTACTTTATATTGCACTTTAAAAGTGTAAATAAAATTTACTTTTTACATTAATGAGATGTTAACAATTTTTAATCGATAAAATGCGAACCTTAAATTAAAGATATGGCAGGTTATGTGCCCGGCAAAAATTTAGTTTCTATCAAAAGCATACAATTTTTTAACGCCCTGCTTTCTCTTCTCGCCTATTCGACCATACCAGTGATAATTATTTAATAATGGAAACGTGAATAAATGATTAATTAGTATTATGAAACCAAAATCATACAAGGCGATGAGTAAATTATGTATGTATACAGTGCAATGATTTTTAATGTATGTACAATGTTGCCTTACCCTAAATATAATACAAAAATGTGGTTACAAACCTGGCATGAAATGTGCAGGAAAATATCCAGGAGGATTTGGATAACACTGAAAAATTCTATTGTAACTTGGAGGTGCCTGCTGAATTACTCCTCTATCTGAAATATATACAGTGCTACCAAAAAATATCCGCACCATTCACCATAAAATTATGTATTTATTTACAAATTAAAATACTCATTCAAAATTTATTTACAAGTTATGAGTTGTTACGTTCATAGAAAGGAAAGTTGAAATTTGAAAATTTTGAATTTCAAATTAATTTTTTTTTTGTAAATTAAACTTAGAAAGTGGAATGGGAGGTTAAGGTAATCAAATTAGTTAGCAGTAGTAAGTACGTAATTGTTGATATCTGTTTTTAAAGGTGAACACTCGCATTAGTGTTTTGATCCGAGTAATTGCCAATTTCAGGAAGGAAACGCCACGCTCTATATATTTATAGCTTCATCACGAAAAAGGAAAAATAGAAAAAAACCGTAAGAAAATTTCTATTTTAAAAATCGTTTCGAATATGTTAAAAGTTGAAACAAATCAGAAATAAGGTTCAAATCAGTCGATTAATTTTTATCGTGCATTACAGGTGCCCCAGATTTGTGATGTCCGAGTATGAAAGTAACCGCATTATTTTATTTTAAGTACCCGTAATTTAAATATTTTATCTGCCTGGCAAATCTATTTTTGTTTCTTAATTGTTTTCAGTTTGTTAACTAAATCTTAGTTAATTACAATACAAAAACAAAAACTTAATGAAAGCGGTAGCGCACCAGCGCGCGAGTGAACCGGTACTTTTTGTTAAATATGTGCACTCGCCGCAGTAAGTGGCTGCACGTAACTGTTACTTTTGATTTTTAAATTTTTGAAAAATTTTGGAATTAAAAATTCTTTTACTATCACATGGCAACCAATGAGCGTTCGCAAATAGTGACGCGCACGACGTGAGCTTAACATTGAAATGATCCAATGAACACTTTCGAGACTCAGGAAGAACGAAACTTTCCTTTCGGAAGTGCTCCCTGAAT
Source organism: Rhagonycha fulva (assembly GCA_905340355.1). Taxonomy (NCBI): domain Eukaryota; kingdom Metazoa; phylum Arthropoda; class Insecta; order Coleoptera; family Cantharidae; genus Rhagonycha; species Rhagonycha fulva. The sequence continues at coordinate 118,058,817 of HG996554.1, forward strand.
GACCATTTTCAGCACGATCCATAAAACCATTTACAACCCGTAAAAGATAAATCTCACTTTAAAATAAATCGAAGCTGTGGTTAGCTGACTTCTGAATATATTTATAGGTAAGATTGTACTACCTACACCTTTACAAAACAAGTTTTTCTTCTGTTTTTACAGCCTTTTCAGCCATAACTCCAAATTGCAGTTAAAAAAATTAAAAGGCAGTTAATTTTATCAATGCAGTGAATTCAAGTTTTTTTAAGCGACGGCGACTTTAGCCTTGAAATATTACAGGTTGTAATGTTGGAAAAATTCAGAAATCTAGTTTTGTAATTTTTACACTTCTAATCTTCCACGGTTTTATTAATTGCTAATTTACCACTAAACTTAGTTAACCCACTTTCCCTTTTTTTAAATTTTTTATTTAACGTTTTTTGCCCCCCTGCCGTTTAAAAGTTGTAGCTGCGGTTACGTAATTCTTTTTAGGTTAGAATCACGGATTTTGCTCGGAGCTCCGGTGGGCAAAAGAAAAAACTGTTAGCAAAAATACCCCGACCGGAACAAGGAAACAATGCTGATTTTACAATTTTTAAGCTTCAATTAATAACAAAAAAATTTCTTTTTCATTAATAAAAAAAATCTGATATTAAGTAAATGTATTTTAAGTGAAAGTCAACTGTAAATTTCTTCGGGCATATCAAATATTTTAACAAGTTTGTTAATTATTAATTTAAAAAATACGTAATTCCACTTTTACATTGAAGTAACCGTATATTAATATCAACGTTATGTGTTCGGTGTTTATAATGTTGCGTATTATACATATAACTAATTGGATGTTTGTATTCTACAGCTTCATCTTAATCATTTTAACACGATTTATCGATAACACTGTTAGAATTTAAAGATCTTCAAATAAATCGTCTTGACAAATTTAAATTGTAAAAATATCAGCTGCAGGTGACGCAAGGTGACGCAAGGATTCCAAAGTGAAGAAAATCTTCTCCCCAAACGGGAATCACTCAGAACTCCTGAAAAACACTTGCCCAATCGGGAACGTAAACAAAATACTTTGGAAACTAACTCCCCAAAGAAGACTAAACGAGTGACGATTTAACCTCCAAAACGATCACGAGATTCAAAGATCAAAGAAATTCTGCCGCAACAAGGTAACCATGGCAACCCAAACTAAGTTTAAAAACATTAGTCAGATTAATTGAAGATACCTGTAAGAGCCAACAGGACAATCAAAATTTTATTATCCTCAATGTGGTTGTGGATCTGATTCTCAAGAACACGGACCATTTCAATGTAGTTTTGCGCTATTTTTCCAAGTTCCTGGGTTCCTCCACAATCCTAGGTTCTATCGCTAGAAAGTGCGACAGAAAATCGCTAATAAATTATTAATTGACAGTGTCACGATGACATCAGAAGCCCAACTATATCAAACAAAAGATACGTGAGCAGAAACTGAAGTACTCAAAAATTCAAAACTAAGAGCGAAAAACGAACGTTTCTCCCCAAAAAAACTAGCAAGGTAAACCCTAAAAACCTCCCGGAAGAGATTCCTCCTACTTCTCTTGTAGAAAATTGAAAAATCAAGTCATCGTTAAGTTCCAGGATTTCATGAGATTCAAATTCAAGATTTTTGAACACCAACCAAGTGTTGATCACGGATTTATATTGGAGTCGTAGATACTTTGGTTTGTGTCCAATAAGTTGAATTTTTGTAAATTGGATTGAATCTAATCAGTTTACCATCTTTTTGATTTGGAAACATCTACAATTTTTTCAGGATGTTTGTTTTTATGATGGGTTATTTAATTACCATTTTTCTTTTTTTCATGTGTATTCAATTTTTGTTTTACAGGTAAGTTTTACATTTTAATATCTATCGAAAAAACATGAATTTTTTCGAAGTATTCCATTAGATTTTAGGAAAGTAGCACAAGAACCGGGCCCAAAAGAAATTAAATTTATTTATGAAATCTCAAGAGGATTTGATAGATAACATGAAAATCAATTGTTTAAGGTGAGTATTCCTCCCCAATATCAATTAGTTTGGCCGAAAATCGATTTTAAAGTTTACAATTTTACGCAAATATCGACCGTAATGACAGTATTCTATAACTTATTGAACGATCTCAAAAACAGTAGTAGCAATAGCTACACTATGGTAGAGTTAACATCGGGCTAACTTCACGGTTTAGGGGTATTTTTACCCTTAAATGAAAGATCCGTTTTAGGTTAGTGCTAAAAAACGATATCTTTTTATTAGTGGACCGTTAAACGAGAGATCTTCTGGGTGAACTTAGGTTAGTGTTAGAAAACGATTTTTTTTAATGCTAATTAAGAGCTGTCAATCTAATACCTATAGCTATAAACTTTTGTAAGGGTGAGTTAAACTGCCAAGAAAGCGGAGCTAACCTCATTTTATTTGCATAAATTTTTTTTAATTTTTACAGAAAATTAGGCTTTATTTATTATTATTAAATGTATTTAATAGGTATGCATTTTTTTAGTCTATGGTCTTTTGCTATTTTTAGAGTTTAATGTTTTAGATCTATACGGATCTTATCCGTTGTGTGTTTACCATGATGCGCATTAATGGATTCACGAGATTGCCGCAATCGACCGCTTATTTAATAAAAATTCAAGTTAAACAATAATTCAAACACATCCAAATGAATTGTATTTTGGCCATAATGTTTTGCTAAAATAGAATTGAAATAACAAATAACCTAAGCTGTTACTTTCAGAGTTGCTAAGTCACTTAGATACGCAAAGCTGTCATTTTGTTAGATTTATCCGTTTTGTTCTGGCTATATCTAATATTGGCGTTACTTTGGGCAATTTTGGGTCAATAATATATTGTCGTCTATTAGCATTTTACATTAACAAAACGCCACCACACGGAATAATTTCAAACTTGTTTGTAACGTATAGTAAGTACCAACGTAAACACCATAAACAACCATTTTGTTTTTTACATTAACAAAACGCCACAACACGGAATAATTGGAACTGCTGAAAGATGTAATGTTGTTATTGACGGTGGCGCCACCAACGGTAATGTAAAACGCGAGTAGAAATGGAAAAGGATTATTATTAAAAAAAGGTAAAAAAAATTATGTTTTTTACAAAGTTGAGTTCCTTTAGTGTAAAAACTGCAGCAGCAGCTCAAGTTAATTTAGATCATCAATTTATTCTCAGCAGGGCACATTTTTCATATATTTTTTTATTTGTTAATGTTAGGATTCTGCTTTGGTGGTACCTATAAAACGTAGTGGGATGAAAAACCAAAGTTGGTGTTTATTTAAATTTTTTATCCGGAAGTGTTACATGTTACATGACGTTTGCTGAATTTTGGATAAAAATACTATTTTTTTTTTTAGATTTTGCCGGAAATTTAATTCAATTGTGTAAAAGAAGTTCTGTTTTTCCAATTTACGTCTGATAGCTATCATACTTTTTATTCATTAATGAATAGTTCATCATTCATTAAATTTAAACGATAATTTTGTACGTTATATTGATGATTTGTTCATCATTGTCATAAATAAAAATTACAAAAATTGATGAAATAAAATGCATCAAATTGATGAATAGTTCATCATTCATTAAATTTAAACAATGTTTTTTTACGTCATATTGATAAATTTTTGTTCATCATTATGATGAATAAAAATTACAAAAATTGATGAAATCAAATTCATCTTATTGATGAGTAGTTCATCATTCTCTAAATTTTAACGATGGTTTTGTAAGTCATATTGATGATTTGTTCATCATTATGTTGTATTTCATTAAGGGCCAGTTGTATAAAAGAGGGTTAACTTGGGGATCAGCTGATCCTGGATCAAGAGTTGACCCAGGATCAACGTCTATTCCTTTTATTTTGTTATTACTTTAATACACAAAAAAAAACAATGTTGCCAAGTGTTATTTTAATAAATGACAAATGGATTGAGACAAACAGTATAAATCACAATAAATTTAAAAAGTAAATAAAGTTGATTCTGGGTTAATCCACCGATTTCTCGGATCAAGAAATTGGTGAGTTAACCCAGGATCAACGCTTGACTCTCGCTCATACAACAGACATTTGCTTTTATCCTTGGTTTAACTCTGATCCGAGGATGATCCTCTTTTATACAACTGGCCCTAAAAATGTCTTCTTGTATTTACAAGGAAGATATTAAACTCATTATATTTTCCTAAATTATAAACAAAAATTTAAATCCTAGACGAGCTGACCGGAACATAACAAAGATTGTCTTTACTAATTGCTCAAAAGATATTCATTTATTTATTTTTTAATTTTTATAGCAAGCATTAGTAAAGTACAATAATATATTTGTTGAATATTTTCAGCTAATAAGGATTAAAGTACATTAAAGTGTGTCAATGTTATGTCATCTCAATATCGGTACAACATTAACTAAACCCAAGGCTACAATATTTTGCAAATATTGGGACTCTATAATTAAATTCTATTCTAATGCAGTAAAAAAATTTTAATTGATTTTTATTTTTTCATATTCTTATTTATTTGTTAATCAATTTTTTTTACATAATACAAAAACAATTTAATATTGGGATAACATTGATCACCTATAAGTTGAGATAGTATCAAAATATAATATTGAGACAACATTTATTATTTATATCAGAACAATATCAAAATAATATTATAAAATTGAATATTGACGCAAAAACCAAAATTGAAAAAATATTCACTTGAATTTTAACATTTTATATTATTATTTATTTATTAATCAATTTAACAGCTTTTTCCTGTATTTTTGACATGTGATATTAGGCTTTAATTGCTTTTTATATTAATCCCGGATTTTAAATTTAAGTATGTCCTTCGACATTCGACAACTTGCGACATTCAAAATGTCAGTTTTTGCTTAGCGTTTTTAAATAATTTTAATTTTTAATAGCAATTTAAAAAATTTAGCTTTTAGTCAAAATTAGAATTTAATTTGAAAATGACATATGTTTTCACTTTTTTTTCTCTGCTTATGTTCCCAATTTTTGGTGTAAACAAGGTGATTAAAAATGTTTAATATTAGCCCAAAAAAATTGTTACAAACAAAAAAAAGTGTTCTCATTTTATAACGTGTTCCACAAAAATAATATTAAAAATTCATATTTATTTGCATAAAATTTGTGTATTCTTTAACTTATACTAATTTACATTATGGCCATAACTTGAACCTGCGTATGGTCAAATCAAAAGTAGTGCAGCCATGTGGGTCTAATACCATGTGAAATTCAGATTACGAGGTGCACGATACGCTTTTCATAACTTGGATTTATCTAGCATATAAAATAAATTTTTTTCACTTTTTCTGAAATTTTTCAACCTTCAGAGCAAAAAGAATTACCTTCCTTTTCTTTATACAAGTCAACAACCTGATAAAAACGTATAGCAATTTTACCACCGTGATAGCTTAATAAATCAGTTTCTCTTATTGTTTAAACTAAACAGTTACTTCTTAGAATGCAAATAATTAAAAGAATTCCTTATATGCTTACTTATTTACAAATTTACAATTGCAAAAATAATTCTAAATCATAGAGAGCGTTACAATATTGGTGTACTCCAACAATCGTGTACCAAAATCAGTCAGCGTGAAGTCATTTATGTAGGTCAAAGTGAACAATCAATCAATTTAGTGTTTAGACAATCTCATCATTATTAATTTTGACTGCTTATATTTTATAAATTTCAGATAATTATTCTTCTTTATTGAAATACAGTTACATAAATATATTATTTTTCCAAGATCAACGACCCATGAGGAGTAAATAAAATATTATTATTCATCACCTATTCAAATTTTCTAACCTAAATGGAAAAAAAATCATCTAGCAGATGGTGATCAACTTTTGAAACCAAATTTTCGAGTTTTACACCGAAATGTAAACACATAAATAAAGTTTTTTAATATATACGGTGTGTGATGTACATATGTAGGTAATTTATGGGTTGCAAAAATTAGCAAAAAAATTTTAACAATTTTTTTTAGCCTCTCTCATGTGCACCGTTACCCCATACAAAATTACAAATTTTTTAAATTTTTTTAATTGCTTCAATTTAATATAATAGAGCGAGGTATCAATAATATAGAAATTGTAGGTGTTCCCAATAATTTTATGCGCTTTCCAAGGTCAATTTTTTTGGTTAAATCTCTAATTAGTTTTATTACCCATAAAAAAAGTATAATATAAACAAACATATGCCGTTATCATCTTGATCGTTTTAAATTGCAGTCCCCACTACGCACGTATCCATTATCTCATTTTTTTAATAGTGTAATGTGTAACAATATAATAATTACCGCGACAATTTTTTTAATTAAATTTTTAATTTACTTTTTTCTTTTTCATTAATAGGAATAAATGTACATAGACGGTCATGGTAAGTGGTTCGGTGCGTTGACTGCTAAAGCCGCAGTAAATCTTAAAATAGAAGTGTATTTTGCTCCCCGTGGTTCGGAGCCCACGTTAAATTATGGGACGTGATCAATCGATCTCTTTTCGAAAGACAATGGCAAACCACCGAGGTCACAATATATAGTAGCTCAACACCGGCGTACCTTCCTTCATAAAATCAAGTTTAGTAAACCGTCTATAAAATTGAGACTTCAACAATTAAGTATTTAATTTTTACAGAAAGCAGATGTTCCAAATATTAAAGCGATCGTGATTTTGGATGATACAAATTTTTGGGAGTAACTTACCGTTTCCTATCGTGGTTACAGTATGGTGTCGTTTATTCTGATCTGCTGCATATTTCATTGGTTTGAAATGGAAAAAAGATGGCGAGTATCCAGAGCCCGTCCGACTCAACGAACTAAATCGATCCTCGCGGTCTTCCATGTAAAGTCCTTCCTTGCCCATAGCAGCGAGCTGTCTACCTTTGGGCATGAACATGATCAAAAAGACCATGGCTGATGATATAACCAAGCCAAAAGCTAAACACGCATCCTTATGTCTGTCGTTCACTATAAAACCACTTAAAATCCACACAAGCCACGTTGGAATACTACACCCAATCGATAATCCAATGTAAGTAGCTTCACGATAATTGTCACGAATACTGCGCGATTTAAAAGCTAAAACTGAAACGAACAGGATTAAAAAGAATATGTAAACTAGCGAATACAGCATTTCCGTATACGCAGTCTGACATATCGGAAAGTGCAGTTCTTCTGCCGTTACCAAAAGTGGATGTTTAGTTTGGCCCACCGATTTCTCTACCGAAATGCTGTTGATTCCCGGTGGGTTGGTAATCAACCATTGCGTTCCGATGGCCACTTGTATCAAGACGGCAAAGAGCAACAAAAGTCCTTGATAGGGTGCGGGTAAATACACCCCACTGTTTAAACTAATTAAAAAGACGCTCTTAACCAAAAGTGCGGCAAAAACGATGGCGTAAGAAACTCCAGTAAAGAAACGTATTATGGCGCAAGTGGCTGGAGTTGGTGTCATAGCTATCACGCTTCCCAAACCGGCTCCTGTGAAGAGTCCCAGCAGAAGCATCTGGCCCAAAAAGAGATGCCTCCGACTGGGAATAGTTTGACACGCTTTACACAACACAAAAATTTCGAAACCAACTATTAAAAACATGGTCAGCACCGATAAAGCTATAACTGGGATAACCCAAACTTCGTTGCGAAATAATCCAGCAATTGCACTATTTTCTTCGGTACATCCAACACATTTTGTTTTGGTAACGTGATTGGAAGACGTACTCGTAGTGGTGCTAGTAGTAGGCACAAAAAAGAACTCAGTACTCATTTCCAAACGTCTCTCTAAAGCTAAACTATTATTAATACTATTTAAACTAAAATCACTTAAAACACTACTTTTAATTACACTGGTCCTTTGAGCAGGATTTTGAGATAAAATAAAATTTTTATCTATTAGGGGTGGACCTCTGTCCCAGTGACTACTCATATTTAGTCGATGTTGAACGTCTTCCGATGAGGAAAGTACGAAGAGCAACATCAACGCGATAACTAGCACACTCCGAGCCATACTGACCCGAACCTTCGATGACCGTGGTCCTCACTTCTTTTGCAGCATACTTCTAGTCGAAGTGGGGCCAAACCATCGCGGTCCTCGGGCGTTTCGGATCGTGACCAGCAAAAATGCATAGGTACAATTTTGTGGTCGCGTCGAACCGACTTAAATTAACGCTTAACTTAAGTATAGCTCAACTTTTTCCGACGAAATAAATTGATCGTTATTGACTAAACCGAAACCGTTTATGTTATTATTTTTAATAATAATATAATTTTCTTTTAAGTAATTGAAACCGCAGAGGACAAATATTGGAACTTGCATTTATTTATTACCTTGTGTTTGTTACCAGTTCATTACACTTTCAACTTTTTTTTGTAATTTACGTTATTATTTAATAGGTATTTATTTTGTATTTATTTAATAACTGACACTGTTTTTAGCTCCGTTAAGATATGGATTCTGCTATCGACGATTATTATTATTATTTTATGAATACGTTTCAATATTTAATTGAACTAATATGTACACTTAACAGTAACTTTCAAGTAAACAGCAATTTATTGCCCCATATACTACAATCTAACTGCGAAAACTATCGATTTTCATTACACATAATATGTAGAACTTTATGAAGTGTAGTTTCAAAATTTTAAAACAATTATTTATTTAGGTTGGTTATATTGTTTATCGAGACGGTCGTTAGCAGAACGATTAAGCGCACAGACTGCTAATACAGAAAACCTGGTTCGACTCCGGGTGAAGTAAAAATATTATTCTGACCGTCTCCACTCGGAAGGCAACGGCAAACCACCGAGGTGTAATTTGCCTAGAAAACATTTAAAAAAAAGTCCAGTCCATCTTTTTGTACTTCTTACCAATTCTCTTTCTCCATAGACTCATGTTCATTCTTACCTCTTCAGATCTCTGTGCTTTTGTCTTCTGTTTCTTTGGTCACCATTTCAAAAAAACTGACTTTCGCAAATATCAAAAGTCTAATAAAGTTATTTTTCTCCAAAAATTTAATTTCACGTGCCTTGTACATTACTATTTTTTCAATAACGATTTAGAGAGGATTGTCCTCCTTTAAAAGTTGTTTCCTTTTTTGTCCTCTTTTGCAATATTTTGTACTCTTTTGGTCTCCTAAATTCTGAAAACATTTCTCAAACGATTTTGAGTGACTTACCAGCATTTCCTTCAATCCAAATAGTTTTTTTCTTATTCTAAGCCCCAAATTGATCCTGTGAAATTATAAAACGTACGTGAAAAATTCCATAAGATATAAAAAAAAACTTAAAATTAACTTATTTTATTTTTTTGACTCCAAGGAACAAATTTCGGAATATTTATTTTGACGAGAAAAATTGACTGGCGCAGTCGGCTTAAGCGTAAGTATTACAGGGTTGCCACAGATACACTTTTTTCACTTTATTCACTTTTTTGAAAAATAATCACTATTTTCACTTTTTCTACGATTCCACTTACAAAAATTAAATTTTTTGATACATTTATAAATTTAGTAACTAGAATTTTTTAAATATCGACGCATGTTGCTTGGAGCAAATGTAGACTAGCTAATCAAGAAGTAAATTTATGAAATAGAGTTAAAAAAAAGTAATTCAAAAAAAATTTCGGGGAAAAATTAGATGGGGAAAGGGGTAAAGCAATCATTTGTGCCACCCGTAAAAATTTTGCTTGGAGGAAGTGGCCCACGGCTGGAATGAGTTTGACACCGCTGTACACGCAAAATAAAGAATCTCGTAAATTCATTCATGCGCGTCAGCAGTGGCGTAACTACCGGTGTGCAAAAGCATACCGTCTGTAAACTCCTAGGGGCTTAAAAGCAGTGACGTAGCAGGAGGCGGTGCCGGGCCTCCGAGAAAAGTAAGCAATCATGTTAGAGTGTAATTTCTTGTAAAAGGCAGAGGTATGGCCATTTTAAAAAATTACACAGAACAAATATTGGAGTAGTGCGCATGTTGCTCGGAGGAAACGTAAACTGGTTAAAAAAGGTCATTTAAAAATAATTTTTTTGGAAAAAAAGGCCGATAGGTACAAAATGTGTAAAACATTGAACCGTTTGCAAGTTTTGCTTTGCAAAAATAGAGAGTCAAAAAGGGGTCTTTAGTTGATGGTCATAGTTTAGATCTTCTTCATATTTGGTGTGGAGAAGCCCCATGATGTCCTGAACACGAATCATTAAAAATTTTTGCGCGGAAACTATTTATAAGTCCGTAAAAAATTTTGAAAATCATCGTTTTCAATAGTAAAAGTGCAGGAAAAATGGCTTAAAGCGCTCGTTAAGTTAGTGAAGTGTAGTGTTAGCTTGCTACGTTATTGCCCAAAGTAAAATATTTTTACACTATTTGTCACTTTTTTCAAAATTTCTATACACTTTTCTTCACTTTTTTTGAAAATTTACACACTTTTTTCACTCACTTCTTACTTAGAACTCTGTGGCAACTCTGTATTATAATATTTAACTTACCAGCATTGTCTCCAGTCAAAATAGCATTTTTCTCATTTTAAACCCCAAATTGGTCTTGTATAATCTTAAAAAAAACGTGGAAAATTTTATCAGATAAAAAAAAGTTTAAAGTTAACCCTTTTAATTTTTTTGTTCCCAAGGTGTGAATTTTGAAGATAATTATTCTTTTGACAAATTCTTTTTTATTTTGATGAGAAAGATTGACTGGTAAAGTCGGTTTCAACATTTGCAAGCATTTTCTCGTTTTAATTAGCATTTTTGGTACTCTACATGCCTTAAAACTATACAATCATAAAAATAATATGGAAAATTGAAAAAATTATCTTATTGCTTCTTTGCAACCAATGGAGTTCGGGGATCCAACAGTGGGTAAGCAACAAAACGATTTTTTAGAATTAAAATTAGATTTTTTACTATAATTTTTTTAAGTTGTTTTGCTACTTTTTTACGAGGAGTATAGAATTCTCACCTTCTGTAGGTAAGCAACAAGAAAACTCTTCAGGAATAAAATTTTCTTTGTTATCTGTAATTTTGAAAAGTCACTTTTGTTACATTTTTGCAACCGGGGGGTCTGGGGGGTATGGAATACCCTCCAGTTGTAGGTCCATAACAAAACGACTTTTCAGAAATCAAATTTGGTTTGTTATTAACTTTGAAAAGCCGTTTTGTTGCTTTCTTACAGCTGGAGGGTATTCCATGCCCCCAGACCCCCCGGTTTCTCAACCATTTCAAGGAATTATGACCTTCGCGTATGATCGCATCCCTCTAAATGGAAGAACCCTGGAATACTCTTCATCTGTAGGTAAGCAACAAGAAGACATTTCAGGAATCAAATTTTTTTTGATATTAGTAATTTTGAACAGTAAATGTATTCTTTTTTGCAACCGGGAAGTCTGGGGGGTATAGAATACCCTCCAGTTCTAGGTCCATAACAAACCACTTTTCAGAAATCAAATTTGGTTTGTTATTAACTTTGAAAAGCCGTTTTGATGCTTTCTTACAGCTGGAGGGTATTCCATACCCCCCAGACCCCCCGGTTTTACAAACATTTTGAAGAATTATGACCTTCACGTGTAATCGCAATCCTTCTAAATGGAAAAACCTTAAAATACCTTTAATCTGTAGGTAAGCAACAAGAAAACCCTTCACGAATCAAATTTTCTTTATTATTAATAATTTTGAACAGTCAATTTGTTACTTTTTGCAACCGGAGGGTCTGGGGGTAAGGAATACTCTCCAGTGGTAGGTCCACAACAAAACGACTTTTCAGAAATTAAATTTGGTTTGTTAATAATTTTAAAAAGCCGTCGTGTTGGTTTCTTACAGCTGGAGGGTATTCCATACCCCCCAGACCCCCCCGGTTCTGCAACCATTTTAAAGAATTATGACTTTGACGTATAATCGCAATCCCTATAAATGGAAAAACTTTGGAATATCCTTCATCTGTAGGTAAGCAACAAGAAAACCCTTCACGAATCAAATTTTCTTTATTATTAATAATTTTGAACAGTCAATTTGTTACTTTTTGCAACCGGAGGGTCTGGGGGTATGGAATACTCTCCAGTGGTAGGTCCACAACAAAACGACTTTTCAGAAATCAAATTTGGTTTGTTAATAATTTTAAAAAGCCGTCGTGTTGGTTTCTTACAGCTGGAGGGTATTCCATACCCTCCAGACCCCCCGGTTCTGCAACCATTTTAAAGAATTATGACTTTGAAGTATAATCGCAATCCCTATAAATGGAAGAACTTTGGAATATCCTTCATCTGTAGGTAAGCAACAAGAAAACCCTTCACGAATCAAATTTTCTTTATTATTAATAATTTTGAACAGTCAATTTGTTACTTTTTTGCAACCGGGGGGTCTGGGGGGGTATGGAATACCCTCCAATTTTTAGTAAAAAACAGATCCTTTTTAGGAATCAAATTTGCGGTGTTACAATAATTTAAAAAAATTGTCTTGTTACATTTTTACAACAGAAGGTTATGAAGGGTACATTATTACAATACCTTCCAGTTGTAAATTAGTAACAAAACGATTTTTTAGAAATCAAATGTGGTTTGATAATAATTTTAAAAAGCCGTCGTGTTGCTTTCTTACAACTGGAGGGTATTCCATACCCCCCAGACCCCCCGGTTTCACACTCGTTTTAAAGATTGCTACTTTACTTATGATTGCAATCTTTCCAAGTGGAGTAACCTTGGAATACCCTCCATTTGTAAGTAAGAAATAAAAAGACTCTTCAGGAATCTAATTTTCTTTGTTATCAACAATGTTGAAAAGTCATTTTATTACTTTTTTGCAACCGGGGGGTCTGGGGGGTATGGAATACCCTCCAGTTGTAGGTCAACAACAAGACGACTTTTCAAAAATCAAATTTGGTTTGTTATTAGTTTTGAAAAGCCGCTTATTGCTTCTTTACAGCTGAAGGGTATTCCATACCCCCCAGACCCCCCGGTTTCACAGCCATTTTCAAAACTTATAACCTTTACTTATGATTGCAATCTTTTCGATATGAGAAATTACCTAACTACATATAAACTCTACGTATGGTCATAATCCTTTTAATAAGATTAACAAGTACTACTTTTTTAAATGCTGTTGAAGACTTGGTAATCCATGGGCTGCACGTTGTCCACTTGTGCAGGGTCGTATTTAAAAAAGGTGTCTAAGCCTTCTCCGCAGAATTTTATATTTTACTTTGTAAAATGTAAGATTCAAATAATAAAAGTTATTCGTTTGTTGTCCGTAAAGGTAAAAAGTTTGAATTTCTAAGGACAATAATAAATAATTGAATGGTAAAAATTTGAGTAGTTTTCAATATAAGGTTTGAGAAGTTTGAAAAGCTTGAGATATTTCAAGTACAAAAAAAACGTATTCAATTATTTTTCACCATTTTAATATTAAATTCACCACATTGTTTTCTATTTCTAGTGAACAAAGTGGCGCTTTTGGTATGATTATAGAGAAGTAGCTCTGAGCAACATCTGAATATCATAGAGAAACCACTTTGTTACCGGCAGTAAAACTAGGAGAGTCAACCAATTGTCCAAATACGACCTTAAAAACAAAGAATGAGGATAAAAGATCATCATTAAATTCAAAATGGTAAATAACAATATTATATACTTCGTCTGTATTTTGGGTATAGACTTTTTTGCCTGAAAATTGACACTTTTCATGTTTACAAAAACAAGTTGCTCCGAGCAACATCCGAATACCTAAAAAATATCACCCTAGTAACAACAGCAAAATAAGAGTTTCCACTCTAACAAGTATAGTAAGTCGCCGGGAGAGTCGGAAAATCGTTCGGATGCGACTTTCTAAGGCGAGAATAAGAGAACGCTGGACTCGCTTCCGAAGGACGAGATCTAACAACAATCATTTAAATTTAAAACGATTTAAAATGACAAAAAGAAATATTATATACCTTGGCTTCGCCACGGGTATAGAAACTTTATTTACTAAATTACCGTATCATATTTTAAGGGTGTGCATTTACAGTTTAAAATTGGTTATAGATACAGCCATGATTTTTTTAACGGCCAGAGAATAACTTTTCGAAGGTTATAATATCATTTTTTATCGGTTTTTGTAATTAATAATTGATTAACATTTTAACTATGTTAATTAACGATTCTATATCAAAAACACACGATTAATTTCAATTTAAAATCTGTCAGGTTAACAATAATTGCTATTTAATTGTTTAAATTTTAAGTATTGTAAGTGCTGTAAATGAAGCTTTGTTTCGACTATAATTTGAATGATTTTAAAAGAAAATCTTTTTTTTCACGTAAAAGACATCATTTATAACACTGCGTCACCTATTGAAAAATTTCTTGTTCTAATGATAGATCGGGCCTTTAATATCACCTAAGAAGGTTTATAATTTAGGTTTTGGTTGTATTTATAACTCAGCTGCACCTGACCATTTTTACTGAGTATTATTGGATTAATGCTTAAACTTTATCCATTATGTTCAAAGCTCTTCTTACTACTGCATTTATTCTTTCAGGCTTCATCATCTAATGAGCGCCATAAAAACAAAGGCGCCCATATTTGTTGCTTTTGTAAAAAATGTATTCGTTTCCTGACCGTTGAAGTAGTAAAATATAATTTCTTTGGAAATTTTAAGTAATAATTAATTAAATGATTACAATTTGAGTAATACTTTGTTGTATGAGGTTCAGTAGTAATTAGGAGTCTTATGGTCACCTCGTACCATAAGAACCTATACTTCAAATTCGGGGATGGGTTAAAATAGTCCATCTAATAGTGTCGATTACTTTTGGTTTAGTAATTTTGGTTTAGTAATTAATGATATAAAATAAGAAACGAAAAAGTGGCCCCCAAGATGACCGGTTTATGAAGGCTTCTTTTCATTCTTCGGATAGCCTAGCCAGTCCGCCCCTGAACCACACCCTCGTATATTATCAAACTTCACACAACAATTTATCTATTCCTTTAATCGATTCAGAAATAATCGATGTTAGATCAGCCTTTTATGTTTTTCTTCACCTCTTGTAATTGAACCCATCGAACATAACTTTGCAAGTCATCATTTCATCGCGTTTTAGTCGTGCACCGCTGGTACCGCATTTTTATTTCTCTTCGGTATAACTTTTTAAATTTGTTTCAAGTATTTTAGAAATTTATTCGGCGTTGTCATTTTTTAAATGCAAATGAAGTTTCAATGTGATCACCTGAGTTCCTGAGTGCAAAAAATTCTAAGAAAATTTAATATGATCTTGAAGTCAAAGAACTCGTTTTTGGTAACTCACTCGAGAACAAGATCGACAAAGATCTGCTGAAACTTGTACCTTTAAGTTATGTATGCATTTTGCAAACAGTAGGACCGACTCCACCTATTGAAAGCTGGGGAGTGTCCGTTCATGTGGGTTCAGACAAAAAAGAAAAAAGACTTCCAGTTTAGTCCGATGTTAATGAACCGATTTTTGTAATTCAAAGCCTGCAACTTTTAATTCTTTCGACGAACAAACGATTAGTTAAAATGAAATCCTATTAGGATCCATTCGTAAAAGATCTTGAAACGTACCGAAACTGGTTTTAAAATAGGAAAAGATCTTTGAATTGGCAATATTAAATGAGATTTGTCTTGAAATTACCAACAATTCCGAAACTTTCCTCATAATTTATTACTAAATTTGAAACGATGATAGAACGTTTACTACGATTTTTGACTTTTAATTAACTCTCAAGTTAGAGTATGTTAATTTTTGTTCTACTAATAAAAAAATTTAAATTTCTATGCTACTACCAACCCACACAAACTTTCACTTAGTGGGCTTTTAGATAAAATTGATTAGCGTTACCTAATTTTAATTTAGATTCTATGATCTCAATTTAATGGAAATTCATCTGGTATTTATAGTGAAATAAAAAAAAATCTTTTTCTTATTAGGGGCGCCACCATCATCATGAGGACATGCATCGCTTATTTTCAGTATTACATAAACCATGCATTTTATTGTCTTGCTATGCAAACACAGGCAAGTATTAATTATTATAAATTATTCGAGGATAAAAATGAACTACATAAATAATTTAGTATGTAATTAGATGATTGTTGAGAAAGCAAACCACAATTTTTAAATTACTTATCTTCGTTTTTGTAATTAAAGACTTTAATAATAAACAATTTACTTCAGGCCCCGTTGAAGATAAAACAAATTGTTTACTTATGTGAACTGTTAGCGCTGCAATAAAAAACTATTTAATAACAATAATAAATTTCATATATAATAACGCACCAATCATAAATTACTGTGTTTTATGAAGTCTTTGTATGACGTGCGTGTGTAATAATATTACACACTATTCACAGTCATGAGAAAAATCTTACCGTAGAAATAACTTACAACTTTTTGTTATTTTAGTTATTTTGTCATGATTTATTACAAAGTTCATAGCCATACCGATATTGCTTTTATATTTCCTATAAATTGTGTAATAATCTCAGATTTTAATTTTTCAACCATCGGATTAAAACTTTTTTTTGGTGGTAAATCTCAAAAATAACTTCTATCGGAAGAACTGGACGTAAATTAACTTCATGTATTTATTGCTAAAGGTTGTCAAGATTGTTATTAATATTTGAATTTACATTCAATTTTCGACACTTTTCGTGAGCACAGATGTTTTTATTTGATCTGAAAGCGTCGGATTTCTTACAAATGAACTATTTTAATTTTACACCAAAAATACAAATCCATCTGGTTATTATTACTTGTTTCTGGCTCTCAAAATCTTATTTACTCAGTTGATTTTAACAAGGAGTATTTAACACTGTTTTCAGCGAGTTGTGCGCTTTCTATTCTCATTCTAGCTTTTGAAGATCGCATTCGTATGATTTGTCGACTCCCTCATCAACGACTTACTTTATGTACCTTGTTTCTTTATGGTATTCGGATGTTGCTAGGAGCAACTTCTTTATATTACATTTACAACATCTCAAGTTTTTCATAATGCAAAGTACTGAAAAGGTCTTGGTGTCTTCATTTTAGGAGGAAAAATTTTAGTTTGATGATTAAACTACTTGGAATATTGCACAACATTTAATTCTAAACCTGATAACAAAAGACAATCTAATAAATTGTGGATACCTAGAAGCAGATCGAACTATGTGCGACTGTGCTGAACAATAATATCACGACATCTGATCAAAGTCATTTGATCAGATTTCATTATAGTACAGTGAAGGATTTTTTGTACTTTTTCTGCGCAGTGGCGTAACAGCTTAGCTTGGTACCGGAGTGCCAAAAAAAAGTTATGGGATTTGGAGCTGGCGTTGGTGTTCTTTACACACCTTACACAAGGCTAGCTGTACGCCACTGCTTTTGCATCCTATCTATCTAAATTTTAAACACTGCCTCCATAATTCACAAAAAGGAACGCAGCTGCTGTAGGCAAAATATTCCAGACGCACGAATCGTTCGGGAGTAAAATCGGGGGGTCTGGGGGGGTCTGGGGGGGTATGTAATACCCCCCAGCACAAGGAAATAACGAGAAGGCTTTTCAAAATTGGTAACGACACAAATTTAATTCTAAAGAAAACATATTTATCTTTATTATACCTGACCCTCCCAGACACTTTGATTTTTTGATTGTTTACTTTTAAAAGTACCCTCTATATCAGAAAAAGATATTTTCAGGAATATCAACGACACAATACTGAATTCCATCTCATTTTTAAGTACTTTTTTTCTAGTGTAACCAAATCAATTAGATATTCCAAAATTCCAAACTGGGGGGTTTGGGGGGTATGGAATATCCTCCAGCATATACGTACATGATAGCTCTACAGGCCTAGAAGGCCCTTGGCTTCATTCCTTGCCTACCTAACCTGTCTTATAAACTCTCGTGTGTGACGCAGCCGTATCAACGGTAATGACGTCGACGCAAATATCAGGAATCACCACAGAGTGTAAATGCCCACCGGAAGGCCGAGCCAAGAAATTTAAAAATAAAAAACTTTAAAAATTGATAAAGCCGCAAATTAATTCTAAAAAAAATATTTTTTTTTAATGGCTATTCCATACGCCCCAGACCCCCCGGCTTTTCAATTGTTTACTATTTAAAATACCCTCCAGATCTGGACAAGATTTTTTCATAATCATAAATTGGTCAGAAAATTTAAATTTATGCAAAAAAATTCAAATTATCTGTCAGGGATCTTATAGAAAAAGTATTATAAATGTAGGTACTAAATAGCGTCACCAAAGTAAAAAATACTGAATTTTTCGAGGTAGCATTAACTTTATTTGAGGCTAAAAAGTACTGAAAAAGTACATAATGTACTGACAGTGGCAACATTGTTAGAGCTACAAGCAAAGATTGAACAACAAATCCCTGCGGTCTTTGGTCAAATCAGAGGTGGGGCTAAGCGGTAAGCGATGCATAAAGACACAAAATAGGCCAGGCTTCCTAAGGAAAAACATAGTGACATTTTTTAAATGTTTTTCAGGCAAATAACACCTTGGTGGTTTGTCGTTGCCTACCGAGTAGAGACGGTCAGAATAATATCCTTACTTTGCCCGGAGTTGAACCGAGTTCTCTATTCTCACAATTTCAAATAAATTGTTATTAATTAGCAGCTCCAAAGTCCTGGATATGGAGGTACACCACTGTTCACAAATCTATAGATTACCTAGAGTTTAACACCTTCCCCCTCCTTCCAACTAATACTTGATTTATAGGTTCTTAATGCATTGCAACTGAGGTCTTTGTTCAATTGTAACAATTTCTACATTTTGAATTTTATTTCACAATATTTCTTGATACGGCTCTGCATTTCCATTTACCCCTATGCACTTTTTAAGCCTTGCACTTCATTCAAGGGTTAAAAAGCTGGCTCAAATGAGACGTTGAATTTAGTCTTTTGATAACTAGATGAAAGAACTAAGGTTATTTTGTTTGATCACAATGATTTTTGCAATGTAGTTCAACTTTTTCTTATGGTTTTAGCTCCTGGGTAAACATCTGATGAACAAATATAGAAGATCTTTTATTGCGATCAAGCTCTAAGCAGTCCTGGTGAGCCAGTCTTTTGTGTTGTTGTTTTTGACACACCAGAAGATCTTAAGCTCCAAACATCGTTCTCTCTTGGAGGCTACGGATTAATTTTGGAAATTCTTTTATTATTTGACTGGTTCAGTTTCACTCAGCATTTCCAACATAAACTCTCTCACACTCCAGCGCTCTACATTTCTACAAAATTTTTCATTTTTTAGGAGAAAATCATTGATTTTTCAAATTTCGACACTTTTGATTTTTGATTTTTTTATTTAAAAAAAAATCTGATTTATTCCGCGTATAACAACGGAAACCCCATAATGGGCCGACATTTCTTTCTATTTCTTTTGTTTAATTAAAAAATATTATTTGCGTAAAAATAAAACAAATTATTTTTTTATTAAACAAAAAAAATATTAGAAAGAAATGTGGGCCCATTATGGAGTTTGCGTTGTTATACGAGAAATAAATAAGAGTTTTTTTGGAAATAAAAAAATCAAAAATCAAAAGTGGACAAATTTAAAAAATCAATGATTTTCTCCGAAAAAATAAAAATATTTGTAGAATCCAAGTTTGAATATTTTTTTTGTATTTTTTCCTGAAAATTACATTTAAAGACGAACAAAAACAAAAAAAAGAACGTTTTGATTAGTCAATTTTTTAAATAGTTACGATTGTTTGAAGAAAAAAAACATCAGTTTTTCTGAAAAATTTCAACTTTGCAAAAAATTTTGAAAAAAATTACACAACTGATTTTACATATCCTATGAAAAACAGTTCTGTAAATTTTTTCAAAATTGTTTACAAAGTTAAGAATTTTTAGAAAAACTGATGTTTTTTTTCTTCAAACGATCGTAACTTTTTCAAATATTGACTAATTAAAACGTTCTTTTTTTAGTTTTTATTTGTATTTAAACGTACTTTTTAGGAAAAAATACAAAAAAAAATATTCAAACTTGGATTCTACAAAATTTTTTATTTTTTCGGAGAAAATCATTAATTTTTCAAATTTTTCTACTTTTGATTTTTGATTTTTTTATTTCAAAAACAACTCTGATTTATTCCGCGTATAACAACGCAAACCCCATAATAGGCTAAAATTTTTTTCTATTTTTTTTGTTTAATTAAAAAATATTTTGTTTTATTTTTACGTAAATAATATTTTTCAATTAAACAAAAGAAATTGAAAGAAATGTCGGCCCATTATGGTGTTTGCGTTGTTATACGCGGAATAAATCAGAGTTTTTTTTGAAATAAAAAAATAAAAAATCAAAAGTGTCGAAATTTGAAAAATCAATGATTTTCTCCGAAAAAATGAAAAATTTTGTAGAATCTAAGTTTGAATATTTTTTTTGTATTTTTTCCTGAAAAGTACGTTTAAAGACAAACAAAACCAAAAAAAAAACGTTCTAATTAGACAATTTTTGAAATAGTTACGATCGTTTGAAAAAAAAACAGCAGTTTTTCTAGAAATTCGTAACTTTTTTTGGGTTGAGTAAAAAATTTTGAAAAAATTCACAGAACTGTTGTTAGTGAGATAGTATAATATGTAAAAATTTCAGGAAAATCAAAAAGGGTCGGGTTCAAAAGTGGTCGATTTGGTGTGGAATGCCCCATATATAGGCGGTTTTAAACGTCTTGCGACGTTGTCCGATACCAAATTACCAACATAGCGAATTGGCGCTTGGTTTTTTTTTAGCATTTTACATCTTTTACCTACGACCGACGAAGAGCCAGCCCGTCGGTAGAACCCCCAACCTGAAGGACCAAACGAGACGGCCAGAAGTTGTTACTCACCCGGATTCGAACCGGGTCTTTAATTTTCTATAATAAAATTATCATGTATCACCAAGGGGGAGGGAGGGGTTTAAAAATGCCAAAAATACATCACATGATTAATGGACAGCCCCTTAAATGTTTTCGACATTTTAAATAAAAAAAACAAAGTTTTATTTTAGAAGAGTAAAATAAGAAGATAACAAAATGAATCTAGCACCTACCAATGTCAACTTGAAGACTTCCAGGCATTTCCTTAAGAAGTGGTTTTGTGATGAAAACCAGATCTCACTGTTTATTTAAATATATCACGTATAATTTCAAGAAAAACAAACAAATAAAATGTGTAGTGCCTAAGGCTTGAGTAAATCAAAAATCCAAAAAGTTGAAAAGAAGAAATAATTGGATTGGCATTTAAATCAGCTACTTAAAGTTTAATTAATTTAATTGTTGATGGATCGTAAAGTAAAGATTTTACGTAGTTGAGATTAATACTGATTAACATATAAATAGAATGCAAGCATATAACAATTGATAAGAAGAAGTAAGAATTATAATGAATTTATTGAACTCTTGCATTGTAGGCAATGGTTTCGTTTACATACGGGGGAAAGAAGGACGAGCAACATCAAAGAACTAATCATGCATAGGTCGTATAAAAGTAATTTATTCAAACATAAATTGTGCTAACAATTACGTACTTGCGAAAGAATACCATGGGTTGACCATGGTCATGAATCAACTTGGACGGTTGTGGTTTTCTTTTGCAGCCCCGTTGTGTTCTTTAGTATATTGCTGTTTCGTATCTCTATAATAAATATTTTTAAAAAATTAATAGATATTATTACAATACAGTACATGGGGCGATTTACGATCTACCCACGTCATTGGTAATCGTAAACAGTAAAACCTTTGACATTTGCTACGCTCAATAAAAATATTATTAACTTAGAACATCGTCCTGTGCCCGAAAAAATACCCATATTTATTACAGCTGCGCCTGACCCTATTTAATGTGTGCGATATTGTTATGCGTTTGTCAATATTGTTAAATTTGTTGAATCTCTATGACGTCATTTCCAGGCTAAAGAAGAACAACTATACAAGACAGTTCAAAAATCATGTCTTCAAAACAACAAAAAACAAAAAAGAAGAGATTATTTCAATCTGGATTATATAAAAGTTTGCAAAAAAGATGCCCCCTGGTGATCCAACTTCGAAACCTGCTTATAAAGATATAAAAAATTTACCGACAAAAACTTTAAAATCACGTTTATGTCACACACGCTGGCTTCAGTTAATTATGTTCACGCACGAACTGCATCTTTATGGTTTTTGATTACAAATTTTAACGATATAATGAGCCCTGCACTGAAAATAAAAAACCAATAAAACTATAATTTTTAATAAGATCTCTTTGTTGAAGCTTCGTACAAGTAAGAAATTCTAAATTAATTATTATTAAACTTTAAAATTGCAGCGTTAGTGCGGCCGTAAGCCGCCAGAAAATAAATTATATTATTTAGAAATCTGTGCGATGTAGATCATGTGAAAAAATTCAAAAACTTGTGAAAATTATTATAATAAGTAAATAAATTTCCACGTCGGAATGCCAGATGGCGTGAACTCTGGAAAGAATACCTTATTGTTTTCTTCCTACTGCGGTTCCCACCTGAAACTACCTACTAATAAATTTTAGTCGTAAAACGAATCGGGACTTCTATTGTTAAGTGGGAAGATTATAATAATAAATTAAAATGAACTGTGACAAAAATTGTATGCATACATAGATCAACAAATTGTTATGTCACACTACGTCGGCTACATTTAGAACTAAATTGTGCACGGTTTCCGCGACACTTTTAATTTGTTATAGCGCGCCATCTCTGAGAGATTGCCGATTTAATAATTATCAGATTTTCGAGGAGGATATGTCATGTTCCGTTACGGGTAGAAATGAGGAAAAGTTGTAATTTGAATTTAAAAGTTACCCAAAAATAAAATATTTTACTGAAAGGTCCGCATAATCGATGGTCTATCAATCTAAAATTAAATATTAATAATTAAGAAATTAACTGTAACCTAACCTACTCAAATCAATTCTAACCATGGACTTAGAAAGATAGGACCCGCAACTCCCTACCTGAAAGCTTAAAATTTGCGAGCTCTTAACCGTATGGGTTCATCACTTCTACCGCTAGGATCGCTGAATTCCTGTTCCAAAAATACGATTTAAATTCAAATTGAAAATTATTAATTTAACCAATATATGAAAATAAAACATTAAAGATTGAAAATATATTATATATTAAAAACAGTAATGCATTTTTCATACATGTACGTGCACTTTTATTCAAACTACAAAGGATTAAGTTCGGTAAAAAAATTGGACAGCTGTCAACAACGCGCATGCTTGGAATAGTGATAAAAATTAAAAGAAATTGTTTTTTAAATAATCGAAATTATATAATTACTTATTAAATAACGTATTTTATTATTTAAAAAAACTTTATATGTATGAAAAAGTAAGTTTTGTAATGAAAATAATTTGAAAATAAAATATTCAAATGAATATTTTGGAACAGGAATTCAGCGATCCTAGCGGTAGAAGTGATGAACCCATACGGTTAAGAGCTCGCCATTTTAATCTTAGTTGCTAGTCCTATCTTTCTAAGTCCATGATTCTAACCTAACAAAACCAGATGAATTAACTTTAATGTAATAAAATCAGTCTTGTCCTAAGGAACTCTAACCTACCATTTAATTTGTGGAGGAAGAAAAAAAAATCTTCTATGAGGACATTGAACATTTTTTAGGTTATGTTTTTATTATTTATTATTCTAACCTTACTTTTCCAATTTTCTGGTTATGTTACTGAAAATTGGGCGAATGGTTTAGTTTATCTGTTTTTAGGATAATATTCCAAAAAAAAAACATTTTTTACAGTATTTTCAATTTTGTATTTGGTGATTTTCTTACAAAAAGTTATTGGAAGCCTAATTTTTTAACACCTGCATTGTTTTGTCTTCAGTTCTCCAATTTAAATTCTACGGTTTGGTCTACTTTTGGAAATACTACAAACTACAGTGGTGGAAAAGTAAACAAGAAGAAAACAGTAAATATATTAACATAGAAAGAATATATATTTTTGTAGTATAGGTAATTAGGAATTCTATGATCAAGAATTATAACAATAAAGAAGGACATATCAAACTTCAATTCTAAAAACAATAGTGGCTTAAATATTTTACATATTGGAAACTTTTAACTTAAATTGCCTATTTACCAGAATAAACAAGATTGTCGCATATTGAAAATTTTCTTTACGTTGGTAATGATCATTTTGGAAAAAACAAAATGGTGGTGTAGTACATGCGCCACTTCCCGCTATGAAAATTACCAAAAGTAAGACTTATTAGATTATGGTTTAACTTTGAAGATTCCGTTCTGTGCTTTTCCCAAATAAGTTCCCCAACGCTGCTCGTCCGGTTGCAAAAATTGAACGCACTTTTCGTTTTTCTTTGTAATTCTGCACAGACATTTCAATTTCAATCTGTACACTGTTAGTTGTCCCAACCCAAGATTTGAAACTTGGTTTAGGTACGGAAACTTCCTAAAGTTTTCATTCCCAGGAAATTTTGAGCCTCTGCGAATATTTTTGTTCAAAACAGCCCCACGCTTTTCTAAACATTGCTTCATAAAAAGTTCTTCCATTTGTTTTTTGTCGATGGTACGGCTGCTTCCTGAAATAAAACGGTTACTTTTTACACTGGCAGGTCTTCTTCATCTTACCTCTCGAATCGATCTCCTGCTTCAGTTTCTCATTAATACAATCAAAATCTTTTGGCAACAAAATTTGAGCTTCCTTTTTGGGCAAAACCCAAGAAGTGATGAAAATTAAGTCTATCGATTGGTCTGAACTGTTAAATGATGAAGCTAGTGCACCTGGAAAAATAAAAGGTGGAATCTGCTAATGGATCTATTTTATCTACCGTACCAATTGAGCTTAGTCGTGGAATACCAATAACACTGGAATTAACTTCTCTTTTCCCTCTCCAATAACCATTATCGCGGTCCTGCAGTTCTTTTTCCGATTCCAAATCCCACAAGGAAGCAGACATGTTAACCAATTTGCTCTTCTCGAGCTCAATCACCTTTTTAATATTCTCATTTTCTCTAATATGATCTTCGTGAGACTTCAAATCTCGTTCTTCGAATCTCGATTTTCTCAGTTGATTTTCTCTATTCTTGAAATACGTTTCACTCAGGATTTCATTTGGAAGATTATTTAAATCGTGCAGCAATCGCGTATGAGCTCTCTCCATGTTTTTGTAATCATAAATGTTAGGTGTAGAATCGGATAAATTTTTTTTCATCGTTTTGTTAACTTTTTCAGTTTCGTTCAGTTTTGGGGTTACACTTATTGTTTTACTTCTTGGATCTCGATTTGAATTTTGACTATTTTGGTTTAGTAAAAGTTTGTTGGGACTATAAACATTATCGCTCTCCAAATCGTCGGGATAATTTTTGTAATCCGGATCAAGCTCGCTATTTGGAAATTGAGACTTTACTGGCCAATCTTCTGGAACTGATTCATAATCGCTTTCGTATTTTGGTTGAACCTAAGTTAGAACAGGAAATTAGTTTAATTAGGCAAGAAATTGGAGCGGGAAATTTGAAAGTTAACTGCAACATTACAACGTACTTGTTTCAAATTGTTTCTTCCTTTTAGGGAATCTCTTCCAAAATCTTTAATCAAGCCTTGCCCGTTATCTTTATGTCTAAAACTTGATCTGTCTTTGTATTTAACAACTTTAAATTCGCCGGTTGGTTCGTAATCGTCGGTAATTGGATGGTAATCATTAGTTGTTACAGTATTGGATTCTAAAACGTTGAACTGCACTTCCGGATACTTTTCTAAATAAGCTCGCACTTCTTCCATCGGTTTTATGGTGTTGTTGTACTCCAATCCAATTCGGTTCTCTGAATTGGGTGGGTACAAAATTTTGAAATCAAATTACGGTTTTTGCACGTTGCTTACCTGAGTTGTAAACTTCAACACCTGGCGGTTGATCAAACTGATTCAAAGCGTACAATTTTGAGGTGATGGAAGAATTAAATCTGAGTTTACACAAATCTGATCGAATTTGCTGGTGGATGTCGCTTCCTAGATGTACAATAAAAAAAAATTTAATTAATTTTCCAAACCAAAAGAAACCTGGCAATAGCTATACCTGGCACAAACTCAAACATTTCTAGATTTTGCTCAAAATTTTTGCACTCGTTAATCCAAAACAAAAAAAAATCGTTGCCGTATCCTTCCAAACTTAAGGTTAAACTGTTGGTTTGCAGTCCAGCATTATCGATCCTGGGTAAATAAATTGGTTTTCCAGTTTTACCATCGATGATTATGGTCTAGCAAACAGGGCAATGTCAAAATGGAGACTGGGAAAAATTTGAATGATGCTTACCTGAGAATAATAGTAAACGGGATACTCCCGTCCCGTTTGGTACTTGACCAAAAAATCTGTTACGTTGTCGCTGTTGAAGTATCCAGGAGTGGGTGCACTTAGAGTTTCTGAATTTGGAATTGTGTAGTTCCAAATTTGGGTAAAATTTTTTCCGTCTATTGCAACTACTGTGCTATTTAACAGTGCTGCAATGATGTCGGCTTCTCCGTCTCCTGTTATGTCGACAAGTACGGCTTCAGATAGGACGCCTTTGTATAAGTCTTGGTACAAAACTTTGATAGTCTAAAAGAAATTTGTATGGATGGGAAAGTTTTGAGTGTGAGACTGAATACAAGAGTTTTTACCATATTTCCTAGCATTAAGTCTTTTAGAGATATTATGCTTAAATTTCCTGGTTTGGTCAGACTTCCAGTACCAAACAGTACCGAATGGTTTCCACTACTTTGTAACAATAATTGCGGAGTATAGTAGGTCTCTACGGTTTTTGGCAAAACTAACTTTTGTATTTCTAATCCTGTTTTGCCCGAAATAACTAGCAAGCACGAAGATTTTTCTACACCTAGAAGAAAAATTGATTACTGCTTGGATAAAATTTGTACCAACGAAGAGGTCAACCTTTTTGTGAAGTATGAGATGCCAAAATATCGGGCACTGTATCATTATCTTGATCTGGTATAAAATTAGCTAAATATATGTTTAATTCTAAGGGCTCTTTTATTTCATCACCAAATTTCCAGATGACGCTTCCATTTTGTGCGTTTAATACAAGAAATATCTGAAAGTTTTGGTTTCATTGTGATTTTTGGTAAAGGTGATTACTTACACCATCTTTTCCAGTGATCAAACAATCTGTTACATTATCTCCATTGACATCGACCGTACATACAATAGTGTAGACTAAACTATGTAACCAACTTCTCCATAACACTTGCCCATCGGTGCCGTTCAAAGCCATAACACCTCCTTGACATGGCGGTGTTTTTCCCATAAATATATTACAAAAAACATCTGGTGGTAACGCATGGTCATCACCTAAACAAATTTTCCATTACTGGATCAAGTAACTAAATTAAAAGTTTGGACGAACGTACTTGTACCAAATCCAAAAATTATGTCATCCACTCCATCCAGATTTACATCCACTATTTGTACAGAAGTATCAGAAACTAATTTTGGAAAATTTATAGTCCAAACGTCAGTAATATTTAAATTGTTACAAGGCACCAGTTTTGGTGAGGGTTCCTTCTCGTTCGTTTTTGATATAATCCATTCTTTAAGTTTATCCAGTGGTAAAGGAAATAACGACACCAATATCACTACTAATACTATAAGACCTGAAACAGGCCATCGTTGTAAGAAGTTTATTATGTTCGTGAACTTGGTCCCCACTTTTCAAAAAATCAAAGTATAGAAAGGTTCTTGAGACTTAAGAGAGATGAGCGACCGTGTAACGTGGCTGCAGTGACGCGCTGTTTTGGATCAACAAGGAGGCAGTGGGAAAGAGAAGACGAAGATCGTCCACTGGTTCAATGACAGGAAATTGCTCATTGAGCAGTTTTGCTCATTGGAAAACGCAACCTTGACCGAGTTGTTTTTTGAATGGGGACGCATTTGGGCAAGGCGGATGGACACCATCCATGATATGACAAAGGAAGAAGACCACAATACCAGTCATCAAGTCGTACCTTTTTATCTGAATATAAGAACACCACACAAAAAACTTGGTTTTCAAAAATGGGGAGCGGAGTCCACGAAGTAATTTTTAGTGGGAAAAAAACTTACCTATTAATACGGTAAGCGCAATGAAAGCGTAACAGCACAATCTACACAATACTTTGCATTGTGGTTTATTTCTAAATTTACCACCAATTTCAGACTTATAAACTTTTCTTCGCGGAGCCATTAACGGCTTTTTTGCACTCATATCTTCAAACTAAAAAAATTGTTGAGAAAAAAAATTAAATTAAAATTTTATAATTTATTATTATGTAAATAAAAGTAAAATTTTTTTTTCCTCACTTAACCGCAATAAAAATATTATTACTGCGCATTTTGATCGGCTAAAAAAATCTTTTTTTTTTTAATTACTTTGTAACCACTTTTCCCATCACGAATAAATACTTCATCTTCCACATCGCTCAAATCATCTTCATCCAATGATACAGATTCTCTCACTTCGCCTCTCAAATTCATCCCTGGATATGTGGCCATTGTGCAATTTTTCTTATTTTATTTTCTGAAACCAATTGTGTTTGCTGAAATGGTAATAAGTTATTGATTTGTTATACCTTAGTGTTCAAAGTTGAAGTCGTTCTTGGATAAAATTACAAAAATAAATTTTACATGTTATGGTTTTCATTCGGCAATTTTCAATATTGTTGATGCACAAACATATGGTGACACCAAATTTTCTGAACTGCTCATGCCCCAGTGTATTGATTTTTTAGATTATGTTCAAATTATTATGCAACGCACAGTTAACAATATCTAAATAATTAATTTTTTGTATTTTATTGATATTACAATATTGTGATATAATTCAACAGTACAATAATTAATTGTGATATATTTTAATATAAATTAATCTGACACAAATAAAATTACAAGTCACCATTATTTATTTTTTTTAACAAAAAAGAGAAGTATTTTTCACTATTCTAGTTCATGCAAAAATATATTTCCAAAATTTCACCCACCCCCCAAATTTGATTTTCCCAAAAAGTGAACACGGTTTACACAAAGTAAACTCCGGAATACATAATAACAATTTGTTTCAGAGAAAAGTTACTTTCTTTTTATCTTCACCTGCTTTATTTCTTTTTTTAGAAATAATAATAATAAAATTTTTTATTTCTATCCTCCATATTTTTGTACAAACATAAAACAAGTTAAGAACCTCTGGAAAAATCTTTAGTTCCAAATATTCCTGACACGTCGCGACATATACAAAATTTTGACAGTAGATAAGTGAGGTTAGGTTTACTAAACGTGTGTGTTTAGATTGCACAATTTATCGAAATTTACTTGATTCCAGTTCAAAAAATTATTAGTTTAAAATGGCAGTTCGACTACAATTTGAAAACAACAACGAAATCGGCGTTTTTTCTAAATTAACCAACGCTTATTGCTTGGTCGCAATATCCGGTTCAGAAAATTTTTACAGGTAAGTTTTTCCCCAACTTTGTTGATTTTCGTTGTGTAAATTAAGGAATTTCAGTGCCTTTGAGAATGAATTAGCAGAAGTTATGCCGGTCGTGCGGACTTCACTTGCAGGGTGTCGAATTATAGGACGAATGTGTGTGGGTAACAAACACGGCCTCTTAGTACCGGATAGTACATTTGATACTGAACTTCAACACATTCGTAACTCTCTGCCAGACACCGTGAAAGTTAGGAGGGTACAAGAACGCTTATCTGCTTTAGGAAACGTAATAGCTTGTAACGATCACGTTGCACTTGCACATCCCGACCTTGACAGAGAAACAGAAGAAATTATAGAAGACACACTGAAAGTCGAAGTGTTTCGTCAAACCATTTCAAATAACGTCTTGGTTGGAAGTTACTCTGTTTTGACTAACCAAGGTGGGTTGGTCCATCCTCACACAAACGTCAGTGATTTGCAGGAATTGTCTTCACTGCTCCAAGTTCCTTTAACGGTAATTTTATCTTGATAATGTTTTGTTTTGAAAAATTTAATTCTGGTTTCTTTTTTGTTAGGCTGGCACTGTCAATAGAGGAAGCGAAACCGTGGCTGGAGGATTAGTGGTGAACGATTGGTGCGCATTTACAGGATTAGATACCACAACGCCGGAATTAACAGTGATAGAATCAATATTTAAGTTGAACGAACTTGCACCGTCGGCTATTTCGAGTACCATGAGGGCTTCCTTGATAGATAGCATGGCATAAGATAATTGATTACAATTGTAACTTTAATTTTTATGAAATTACACAAACCAATTTCTTTTAAATTAGGTTAATTATTTTTTAATAAAGTGCAAACATATATTTGTTTTCAATAATTCACTAAATATTTTGAGTTTTGAATAGTTGTTACATAATATCCCTTAAATCCTTTCAGGTTGTAGCAAGGAATATTTGGAGCTTTCAAAAAAAATGTTTTTGAATCTCCCAAGTTTCTTGTATACGATTTTAGCTTTCCTTCCCCAGCACAGTTTTTTAACGAGAAAGATAACAATAATCCTGTAGTTAATCAATGATTTATTATATTCTAGTTCTGGCGAAAACTTTTTATCTGCATTTTGGAACGGGAAGCCATCTTTGTACACTTACTGTAATCTAGAGTGTTTTATCTTTATTTTTAAGTAGATTTATGTATAATTTTGATGATTAATAATTTATGAAATAAGACACATCTGGTTGGCCCTTACAAGAAATGTATTACTCTATTTACGCATGATCTATTAAATAAAATACCTCTGTGTTATAATTTTCCTATCTTTATAGTTATTTTATTAGTATTTTTATGAAGTTTCAGAATTGTTAAGCAATATTTAATTTTTCTCAAAAAATAAATAATACATCAGACTGAAAACAAAATTTATTTCAAATTTAACACAATCTAGGGCTTAGAATTTTTTAGTTATCTTTCCTACTTTTATAGTTTTTGTGTCACTTGTACTGAAGTGTACAAGAGTACATGAAGTTTCAAAATATTTGACCAAAATTTAATTTTAATGAGAAATCGCACTGAAATCAAAATTATTTAAAACTAAAGGCAACTTGAGGCATGGAATGTTTTCATTATGTTTTCCTGCTTTTACAGTTATCGTTTTAGTATTTTCGTGAAGTTTCAGAATTTTTAAACAAGATTTAATTTTTACCAAAAAATTTAAATAGAAAATCGCACTGAAATCAAAAATTATTTTAAAATTCAAGCAACTAGAGGCTTAGAATTTTTTCTGTTTTTATAGTTGTAGTGTTAGTATTTTGATGAAGTAGTAAAATATTTTAACAAAATTTATTTTTAATTATTGAAACAATTTAAATAAAATCAAAAATTATTTTATATTTGTGGCAACTTGAGGCTTAGTATTTTTTTGTTAATTTTTCTGCCTTTATAGTTATCGTGTTAGTATTTTCATGAATTTTTAAAATATTTGAACAAAATCTATTTTTACCAAATTTAAATGGAAAATCGAACTGAAATTTAATTTAAAATTCCGGCAACTTGAGGCTTAGAATTTTTTCGCTATTTTTCCTGCCTTTATAGTTATTGTTTTAGTATTAACTTGAATTTTCAGAATATTTGAACAAGCTTTAATTTTTACCTTTAAATTCAAAATCGCATTGATGAAATCAAAAATTATTTTATATTTGTGGCAACTTGCAGCTTAGAATTTTTTTGTTATTTTTTCTGCCTTTATAGTTTTCGTGTTAGAATTTTCAGAATATTTGAACAAGCTTTAATTTTTACCAAATTTAAATTCTAAATATCGCATGGAAATAAAAAAAAATTATTTTATATTTGTGGTAACTTGAGGCTTAGATTTTGTTTGTTAGTTTTTCTGACTTCATAGTTATCGTGTATTTTCATGAATTTTTAGAATATTTGAACAAAATTTATTTTTACCAAATTTAAATGGAAAATCGAAATGAAATTTAATTTAAAATTCCGGCAACTTGAGGCTTAGAATTTTTTCGCTATTTTTCCCGCCTTTATAGTTATCGTTTTAGTATTAACATGAATTTTCAGAATATTTGAACAAGCTTTAATTTTTACTTTTAAATTCAAAATCGATTGATGAAATCAAAAACTATTTTATATTTGTGGCAACTTGAAGCTTAGAATTTTTTTGTTATTTTTTCTGCTTTTATAGTTCTTGTGATAGAATTTTCAGAATATTTGAACAAGATTTAATTTTTACAAAATTTAAATTCAAAATCGCATTGAAATCAAAAATTATTTTATATTTGTGGCATCTTGTGACTTAGAATCTTTTTGGTATTTTTTCTGCTCTTATAGTTATAGTGTTAGTACTTTTATGAAGTTTCAGAATATTTCAATATGCTTTAATTTTTACCAAATTTAAATTCAAAATCGCATTGAAATCAAAAATGATTTTATATTTGTGGCAACTTAGGCTTAGAATTTTTTTATTATTTTTCTTGTCTTAATACTTATATTAGGTTAGTATTTTCAAGAATTTTCAGAATATTTGAACAAGCTTTAATTTTTACCAAAAATTTAAATTCAAAATCGCATTGAATTCAAAAATTATATTATATTTGTGGCAACTTGAGGCTTAGAATTTTTTTGATATTTTTCCTGCTTTTATAGTTGTCGTTTCAGTATTTTCATAAATTTTCAGAATATTTAAACAAGCTTTAATTTTTACCAAATTAAAATTCAAAATCGCATTGAAATCAAAAATTATATTATATTTGTGGCAACTTGAGGCTTAGATTTTTTTTGTTATTTTTTCTGCCTTTGTAGTTGTCGTTTTAGTATTTTCATGAATTTTCAGAATATTTGAACAAGCTTTAATTTTTACCAAATTAAAATTCAAAATCGCATTGAAATCAAAAATTATATTATATTTGTGGCAACTTGAGGCTTGGAATTTTTTTGATATTTTTCCTGCTTTTATAGTTGTCGTTTTAGTATTTTCATGAATTTTCAGAATATTTAAACAAGCTTTAATTTTTACCAAATTTAAATTCAAAATCGCATTGAAATCAAAAATTAATTATATTTGTGGCAACTTGAGGCTTAGAATTTTTTTGATATTTTTCCTGCTTTTATAGTTGTCGTTTTAGTATTTTCATGAATTTTCAAAATATTTGAACAAGCTTTAATTTTTACCAAATTTAAATTCAAAATCGCATTGAAATCAAAAATTATATAATATTTGTGGCAACTTGAGACTTGGAATTTTTTTGATATTTTTCCTGTTTTTATAGTTGTCGTTTTAGTATTTTCATGAATTTTCAGAATATTTGAAAAAGCTTTAATTTTTACCAAAAATTTAAATTCAAAATCGCATTGAAATCAAAAATTATATTATATTTGTGGCAACTTGAGGCTTAGAATTTTTTTGATATTTTTCCTGCTTTTATAGTTGTCGTTTTAGTATTTTCATGAATTTTCAGAATATTTGAAAAAGCTTTAATTTTTACCAAAAATTTAAATTCAAAATCGCATTGAAATCAAAATGTATTTTATATTTGTGGCAACTTGAGGTTAGATTTTTTTGGTATTTTTTCTGGTTTTATAGTTATTGTGTTAGTATTTTCACGAAGTTTCAGAATATTTAAACAAGCTTTAATTTTTACCAAATTTAAATTCAAAATCGCATTGATGAAATCAAAAATTATTTTATATTTGTGGCAACTTGAAGCTTAGATATTTTTTTGTTATTTTTTCTGCTTTTATAGTTCTTGTGATAGAATTTTCAGAATATTTGAATAAGCTTTAATTTTTACCAAATTTAAATTCAAAATCGCATTGAAATCAAAAATTATATTATATTTGTGGCAACTTGAGGCTTGGAATTTTTTTGATATTTTTCCTGTTTTTATAGTTGTCGTTTTAGTATTTTCAGGAATTTTCAGAATATTTGAACAAGCTTTAATTTTTACCAAATTTAAATTCAAAATTGCATTGAAATCAAAAATTATATTATATTTGTGGCAACTTGAGGCTTAGATTTTTTTTGTTATTTTTTCTGTCTTTCTAGTTGTCGTTTTAGTATTTTCATGAATTTTCAGAATATTTGAACAAGCTTTAATTTTTACCAAATTTAAATTCAAAATCGCATTGAAATCAAAAATTATATTATATTTGTGGCAACTTGAGGTTTTGAATTTTTTTGATATTTTTCCTGCTTTTATAGTTGTCGTTTTAGTATTTTCATGAATTTTCAGAATATTTGAAAAAGCTTTAATTTTTACCAAAAATTTAAATTCAAAAACGCATGGAAATCAAAAATTATATTATATTTGTGGCAACTTGAGGCTTAGAATTTTTTTGATATTTTGCCTGCTTTTGTAGTTGTCGTTTCAGTATTTTCATGAAGTTTCAGAATATTTGAACAAGCTTTAATTTTTATCAAATTTAAATTCAAAATAGCATTGTAATCAAAAATTATATTATACCTATTTGTGGCAACTTGAGGCTGAGATTTTTTTTGTTATTTTTTCTACTTTTATAGTTATCGTGTTAGTATTTTCACGTAGTTTCAGAATATTTAAACAAGATTTAATTTTTACCAAATTTAAATTCTAAATCGCATTGAAATCAAAACTTATATTATATTTGTGGCAACTTGAGGCTTAGAATTTTTTCTGCCTTTTAGTTGTTGTTTTAGTATTTTCACGAAGTTTCAGAATATTTAAACAAGTTTTAATTTTTACCAAATTTAAATGCTAAATCGCATTGAAATCAAAAATTATATTATATTTGTGGCAACTTGAGGCTTAGAATTTTTTCTGCCTTTATAGTTGTTGTTTTAGTATTTTCATGAATTTTCAGAATATTTTAACAAGCTTTAATTTTTACCTAATTTAAATTTCTAAATCGCATTGAAATCAAAAATTATATAATATTTGTGGCAACTTGAGGTTTAGAATTTTTTTGATATTTTTCCTGCCTTTATAGTTGTAGTTTTAGTATTTTCATGAATTTTCAGAAAATTTGAACAAGCTTTAATTTTTACAAATTTAAATTCTAAATCGCATTGAAATCAAAATGTATTTTATATTTGTGGCAACTGAGGCTTAGATTTTTTTTGTTACTTTTCCTGGTTTTATAGTTATCGTGTTAGTATTTTCATGAATTTTTAGAATATTTGAACAAGCTTTAATTTTTATCAAATTTAAATTCAAAATCGCATTGAAATCTAATATTATATTATATTTGCGGCAACTTGAGGTTTACAATTTTTTTGTTATTTTTTCTGTTTTTATAGTTATTGTTTTAGTATTAACATGAATTTTCTAAATATTTGAATAAGATTTAATTTTTACCAAATTGAAATTCAAAATCGCATTGAAATCAAAAATTATTTTATATTTTTGGCAACTTAAGGCTTAGAATTTTTTGTTATTTTTTTCTGCTGTGATAGTTATTGTGTTAGTATTTTAATGAATTTTCAGAATATTTGAACATTATTTAATATTTACCAAATTTAAATGGAAAATCGCACTGAAATCAAAAATAATTTTAAAGTTCAAGCAACTTTTGGCTTTGAATTTTGCGGTATTTTCTCAGCTATTATAGTTATTGTGTTAGTATTTTCATAAAGTTTAAACTTTGAAACTATTCTGAATTCAGAATATTTGAACAAAATTTAATTTTTACCACTAAAATCAAAACTTATTTTAAATTTGAGGCAACTTAAGGCTTAGAATTTTTTCTTTATTTTTTTTTGCTTTTATAGTAATCTTCTTATGATTTTATGAAGTTTCAAAATAATTGAACAAGATTTAATTTTTATCAAAAAATTTTAATGCAAAATAGCACTGATATCAAAAATTATATTTAATTTAAGGTAATATTAAAACTTCAAAATATCGAGTTATTATTATATTATTATTATTATATAAGGAAACGAGCGTATAAAATGTAATATTTGTTTGTACGATACTAAACAGTATAAATAATTAAATATATTTTAATAAAAAATGATCAATCAATGGTTCCCTTTGTTTTCAATATTATTTAAACAAAGATTTAACTAAGTGTTCGATGATTCACGAAGGGTACGGTGAACAGACTAACTGGAGTTTTAACCACGGATGCGATTTGTATGTCCTTTAAAAAAAATTTTTTGTAAAATGAAACACAAAGCTAAAGAGAAAATTAAAAGTAACTTTAAAGTAAGTAAACTATGCCACCTGCAGAAATATCATCTCAAACAGTAAAGAGATTTATTTATGAAGGAAAATATGGATGTTTATTCGTGGGCTTTTTTGATGATGAGAACTATGACACATGAATAATAATCAACATTAAATCATTTTTACCAAATTACAGAAATAATAATTTTAGGTTAGTGTTTAATTTTAATAAAATGCAAACATTTTTTTCTTTTAGTAATTCATTAAATATTTTGAAAGTTTTGGAAAATAGTCAACGAAATCATCATTTTCATCGTCTTCTGAATTTGTGCTTACAAAATCTAGTTCCGAACTATCGATGCTGTCGTCCCAGTCTTCTGAATTGGAATCCGAATTGTTTGATTCATCGTCCGAAGAAAAGTTAGGTTCCCACCGACACCCAGGAAACTCGATGTTTTTAAATCGTTTTAAATAATCATTCCTGGCGATCGGATTATTTCTCAAATTAATCTTATTAAC
Source organism: Rhagonycha fulva (assembly GCA_905340355.1). Classification (NCBI taxonomy): domain Eukaryota; kingdom Metazoa; phylum Arthropoda; class Insecta; order Coleoptera; family Cantharidae; genus Rhagonycha; species Rhagonycha fulva. The sequence continues at coordinate 118,095,432 of HG996554.1, forward strand.
ATGGCGCATTCTTACTAAAATTAAGGGATTTACCGTTACCATTGCGTTGTCCTGCAGCATCAGGAACCTTAAATTTTTTAGGTGTTCGAGTTGGTAGGGCAAGTGCTTCAACTGGTTTTTGCTTATATTTAAGTGCACCAATAAGGTGAGTTTGTAAAAACTTTTCGGAACTGTAGTTAATCTATTATTTTCTAACGTCAACCATCGCAATTTTCTTAAGTTTCCTATTTCTTCCGGTATCATCTTAATGCGGTTGTTTCGTGCGCCAAATGTGTCTAAATTATGCAGAGATCCAATTTCGCTGGGCAAGATGGTTAAATTGCAAGCGTTGCACCACAAAGCTTCCAACTTGGTTAGTTTTCCAATTTCTGAAGTTAAATTACCGATTGGATTGTGACTGATGTTTAGAGTTTTTAGGCGGTGTAAATCTCCCAATTGGACTGGAAACTCGGTCAAGTTGTTGTAGTCGATGGCTAAGGTGTTCAAATTTTCTAAAACTTTCAAGTTGTTGGGTATTACGCTTATTTTATTATGGCCCGCAAACAAATTAAATAAGGCACTACAATTTAGAATCGTAGGTGGAATATTGGCCAAATTGAACTTTTCTAATATCAGCCCTGGAAACTTTTTACTCTGCGCTTGTTCGATTTTTGCTAATGCGTAATTTAGCAGAAAGAAATTATATAATGGATTCATTTTTCTAAATCTTTCAGATTTTCTACATTGGTTATGACATAAAAATTTTGACGTTTCATTATTTTCTGCCACACAAATTTTTGAGTGAATTGCTCAGTGGCGGAGGGCTTGAACTGCAATTGGGTGCAATTTTAGTGCAGAAAAACATTTTATATAATATTTATTTTATTGTTACACTCCAATAGTCCTTTCTAAAGGATTGCGTGGTTTTATTTGTATATACAATTCAACAGCGGTTAACAAAATATTTTTATTGTAGAGTTGGCGCAAGGTGAGCTTAAACCTCCCTCTTGGTGCAAACGGTGGATATTTCGAATCGTCAAAATAAATGTCATTGCATTTATAGCATCCCTGAAAAAATTACAATAATAACATTAAGCTAGGATTCCAATAAATAGTAACTCACTTTTTTCAAATAGCAGGATAGTGTAAAATTACAGTTAAACTTCTCAAAATAATTTCCAAATTTGGGAAAATTGATAGATGCACAAGAATTTTCGGTATAATTAAATGGAAATAATCGATATTCATTGCTTTGAAATTTTCTGCCTTCAATGTGTAACTAAACAAGAACTTTTAATTTGATGGTATTTCAAACAAAATTATAAGGTATAACAATGTGGTCCCGAAACACAGAGCCGCATTGCACACCATTGCGCTTCTTTCAGGTAAATATTTTGTTGAAGTTCGGATTTTAATTATTAATTACTTACTTCCAATTTATGGGCATCCATATCTTGTAGAGAGCAAAGCGTGAGAGTGTATTTCTTTACAAATCTGGTCACAAATTTGTGAGTCATTTCATATTTTCTAATGTAGCTCTTATTGTAAAACACTACTTGGAATCTTTCAAGAACAAAAAAATAATCGGTTTGATGGTACTGGAAAAACAAAAAAACGTTTGTAAAATTTCCATAATTTAACTAAAACCTAAAAAAGCCCTCCCCTCCCCCACTCTTAATGAGATAAATGTAGTGGTATTTTTTTTAAATATTTCTTACAAAATTTTGGTTAATTATTTTTAGATAAAAATAATATTACTTACTAGCAGAGATATTTTGAAAAAATAAAATATGATAAGACATCTTAACACAATTTTCATTTCAATATCCGAATACTAACTTTTACTGTAACATAAGAATTCAAATTACTATTTTATGGTTATTACTTCTCGTATTTATAAATTTGAGTTAATTAATATAGGAAATAAAGTAATAGCAACATTTTTTTTTATATATTAATGATTTTTTTTATATTGAAAACATGCAATGACTACATTATAATTTATAGGTACAGGAAATACCGGATACTAATTAAATAATATAATTAATTAATACCTACAATATTTTCCAAATGCAAAAAATATTTTTAGTATCTTCAATAAAAACTTCAAAAAAACTCGGAAAACCTTCAATAATTGCGTTTCCTGTGCAAGGTGCGTAAGATTTTTGAGACCCCTAAAGAAAAATAAATTTCGATCCTGACTTTAGAACAGACAAGAAGTTTAAAGTGTTGATTTACCCTGAGGAAGGTAATCTTTCTCAATTTAGAAATGGAACTCTGCACCAACTTACTTCAATTTCTCTTAAGCATCTTGAGGTAAGGTTGGTTGAAACCTGAAAACCTGGACATGGTGAAATCTTTGAAGGATTCTATTTTAAATCTTATAAATCATCCATTAATATATAAAGGTGGGCTTGCTGCTGAGACCTCACCTAAAAGTGGCCTAAAAAGTTTGAAAAAAATAGATTATTAAATTTTAAAAACCAATGGAATAAATAAAGGATAAGATTGGATTAAGATTTTTTTCTTGCTCTCGTGTGTTTTTTCCTTCACCCTGTTCTACAAATTCATACAATTGTAAAACACGAATTACTCCTTTATCCGACCAGAAAAACCTCTGCCATTTTTGGTTTTGTATTTAGGGGGTGACTCCAAAAATCCGGAATGGAAACTGTCGCTGGTTTTTAGGCTATTTGTTTAGGGCCTTTTGGTTTACAAAAATATAAAAGTTACGGATTCTCATCTGTATTTTGAATATGAATACGAATAAATTTGCTCATTGTGATGTTCATTTAAAGTCCTTTGGTCTAATAATTGTAAAAATCGTGAATCCACTTCTGTATTTCGGCTGCTAAAAATTAAATTTGCCATCCGCAGTTTGTAGTTTTTATTGAACTCCACCCGAACCCACCCAAACCAGATACATTGCTTATATACCCAAAATTCCTCACTCTACCATCACGAATAGTGGGGTCGGTTTCCGAATGCATACGGAACTCGAACCGCATTTATGTCTAAAACATTTTTTGACAATTGGACTTGGCCACAGATAGATTTTGGACTTTTTAGGTCATAGCATATGTCCAACGTAACCACGATTAGAACCACGGTTTTTCGCTCTCTAGTATTATAGAGAACTAAATATGTTAGATAAAGTTACTCAAAATGTAAAAACAATGGCCAAAAAACAAAGGTTTTGCCACCCTGTAACTATTTAATACCATCATTTCCATGTCAATTATGTTCATCTTGAAACACCTGTGACCACCCACCTTTCCTCTTGTTATTCCAACAAACCTGATGAAACCTTCGTTTTTTGTCTGTTTTCTTACATTTTGAGAAACTTTGTCTAACTTTAATTGGCTGAATAAAGTTTCAAATTCTAATGAGTGATGACAGATGGAAATAATCCTCTGAAAGCTTAATAAATAATTTAAATGATTTTTTGATTTTAATAACTCGATATAATTGAAGCTTCGATATTTTTTAATATCAACGAATTTATAATTTAACATTTTAGATAAAAAGTTTAGTTTATTAAATTCGATTTCCGGTTTGAAAATGTATAAAATGAACAATTATTTATGAAATGTAAAAAAAGTGTAATTTATTTATGAACATTTTTTTCAATAACTGCCAGAAATAATACAATGAAATTGATTATGAAGCAATCAATTGCAGCCAATTAAAAAGATTTTCACTGTAGTATGCAAATTTTTTACAATTTATATGAAAAGTTTAATTGATTTCTGAATTTAAAATTAATCAATTGCAAAAAAGCAATTGGGTTCATTGATAATTTAAACATAATCCAATGCATCTTCTGGTGATTCATATCGATTTTATCATTGGTTTAGACATTTAATATTTTACCAGCGTAAGTTTTTAAAATGTTCTAAAAAACTTTCGGTTTTTTACTAGTCTAAGGTTAATAGTAAGCTGTTTTATGAATTTTATGAGGTTGAGCTTTGTTTATAAATTATACGTTACGACAATATTTCAAATTACTGGGTCGGAATGAGTTGAGTTGATTTATATTTTTTACACCAATGTGGTTTTAAAGAGATAAAAGTAGATAACAATTAAACAACGGTTCATCGCCGATTTATATTTTAGCAGCTGTCCGTTCACATGAACAATTGAATCGAATATAACGTAATTTTAGAAATCGAAAAACTGTAACTTTGCATTACCTTTGCAGTGAAGCATCTCAGATGTGTTTTGATTTATCTCAATTTACCTCAAATCTCAGCTTTAATAAAATAATCAAGTATACTTAAAAACAAGCTCGAACTGCTTTTGTTTTTATTGAATCTGTTTTCGCTACAATTCATTTTATTTTTATGCTATCAATTGAAATAAATACCAGAGATTAACACAACGAGATTGTTATCCGTAAAAACAATTTACCGAAGCGGCATGAGATTTTGACATAATAAAAAGGTGTGAAAAACAATTATTAATAAAAAAAAACTAGATTTACCAGACTGGAATTAATTTAATAAGTAGGTAATAGTTCATCATTTTTAATTTTACCTTATCAGATTTTTTGAATATACTAACTTGCAAACCAAGCAAAATTTCGATATACTACGTACTTTATATATGAAACTTTTGGTAAATTTAAATTTCCCATCAAAAAAATTTTAAAACAATGTTTTTCTGCCAAAAATGTAAAGAAAAAAGTAAATAACAAGCCAAAATTTCGATTTTTTTTCTTGCTTTTTTGTCTATAGCTTTTTGAATCAGAGATAGGTATAAGCATTGCCCCATACAAAAAAAATAGACAAAATTCCCTTCAAAATGCCGAGTAGAAAAATCAAAAAACTACAGTTAAGAAAAAATTTTACTCTTAAGCACGTATTAATACAGGACGGTTTTCGCGTTCTTACTTTTATAAAATTATGCGAAGGTTTCCCAACAAAAAAGTGAAAGCAATATTTTACTCATTTATATCACAAAGATATAATAGTTTGAGATTTTCAAGAAAAACATAGAGAATCTTGACGCGCATGAGTGGATTAACGAGATTCTCTTAGCACACGAGGTAACACATAGAATTTTTTAAAATTTCAAATACAAAATAATCTAGAACGTTTGTACTTTGTTTGAGCAAGTTTTATTTTCGTTTGTACCCAAATACTTTTTGAGATTCTGAGTAACACACGTAGTAACACAAAATTTCTTTCAAATTTCCAATTCTTGATTCAAAGTAATCTAGAATGTTTCTGTTTGGTTTGTGCAAGTTTCATTTTTGTTTGTATAGTACCCAAATACCTTTTGAGATTTTCCATATTTAACTTTAAAGATACTGGCGCGCATGATTAGGTTAACAAGATTTTGGGTAACACTTACAGGACTACGTTCAAAATATTCTCTATTGTTTGTATTTTGTTTGTGGCTGTTTGTTGGAAAACATCAATGATGCTGACGCGCATAATTGGATTAACAAAATACCCAATAACACTACCAACAAGATTAAGTTTAAAATAGACACAATCGTCTGTATTTGGTTTTTGCCAGTTTGTGCAAAAATTATTTTCGAATGTATCCAAATAATTTTCGAGAAATTAAAAATTTCAAAATTTGTAAACACTGTAATATCTTGAATAAAATTGAGGAACATAAACAACAGTAATTAATTTACTTACTCGTATTGATTGATGAACTAAAATTTCAACGTAATTAAACATTTTCATAATTTTAAAATTGATATAGTACACTTGAAAAGAAGTCATAAGTATAGGTAATAATCATAGATATTATAAACAAATGAAATAAAATTTTACGTAAAACTATAAATAAGTTAATATTGTTATTAGCTTTAAAAAATAAGTTGCGGTGTTTTATATTTTTTTTTCTTGTCGTTTTTAAGTTTATTTTTAGTTTGAAATAAATGTTGATTCTTTCGTATTATTTATTTCAAAAAAAAAAATTATTTTGATAATGTAGACAACGTAGCAATAATATAATCCTACAAGAAAATAAAAAACAAGCGTAAGAAAAAATTTATACCTTTAGGCTTTCTATCAATTTAATTAATATCTTTTAAGATATTAAGATAACTCGTAAGATAACTCAAAAACTACTTAACCAATCATGATTAAATTTCACACACGTCTTAAATATAAATAATTCTCAAGACTGAACAATTACTTTTTTTATTTTTTATTTCTATCTCTTTTTACAAGTAATTATAGGCCAAGTTTTTGGGTAAAAATCGTCACTTTCATTTCAACACCATCCTAGAAATGGAAATTTTTATATTTTTTAAAATGGAATCGTTCAGTTTTGAGATAAACTAATATATTAACCGAATCTTTTTAGTTTTTTCATTTTGGATAATTCTGTGACGAGTTATCTTACGCACCGCAAATCATCTTTTTTTTTAAGCGTCTTTGAAAGTCTACTACCAGTAGTTTAATTGTCGCAAGTTTTGTGAAAGTAAAATTCTAAAATGTTCTTTAAATGTTGCTCTTTCATGTAGAAAAGCTTTCAAATAAATACATCTATTCATAACTTAGAAAAAAAATCTCAAACAACTGCTATTTTTCGACCTCGTGACTGTACGTAGCCCTTTAATCAAAACATAAACATTTATATAAAATCCTAAAATAAAACATTATTATTTGTTTGATATAAATGAAGTAGAAATGTGAAAAATGTTGTTACAAATTATTTTTGAAGCAAAATTAAACAAAATTTATGTTACAATTTTGTATTTGTCTCTCGATATTTTGAATAGTCATGCATAATTGTGATTTGTCAATTTTCTTTATACACCTACTAATTTAAAACTTTTTAAAATCAATTTTTTATTGTGTATGAATTATTAAAATTATTGTTATATATGGCAAAAAAAAACATTTTATTTGCACAAAAATGTTATCTAAAAAAATAAAAAATTTTAAAAAATCGAAATTTTAGGGCTTGTTTTGAAAATAACTTACGATTTTTAATTTTTATAGAATGTTTTGTTTTATTTGCTCTTGAACCTATGGTTCAAACCTTTAGGAATCGTTTGATATTTTTCAAATGTACAGAATGGTTGGCCACATTAATTGTAGATTTTAGGCTATTATTACCAAAACATTAAGAAAACAAATTGGTGGATTACTATCTACAGTCATTGTATAACTGCAATTTTCAATAAATAAAACCGATAGTTGAATCGTAAATTAAATAGTTAGTCATTAAGTATTGTAACCTGAAATATGCAAATTTTTAAAAATTTTAAATTTCAAGCAAAGATTTTTTTATAACGAGTTGACAGAACAAGTCAATATAAATTTTTATGTTCTTACGATATGCATACTTCAATAACTAATAATGATTAAACTTATATATTCAATAGCGCAGACACTGGAGTCAATTGAAAATCAATAAAATACACGTATTTTCAATACCATGTTATTTTTCAGGTAAGTGAACTTTTTTTTTAGAAACCACCATCTTTTCTCGTTCTATATAAAATCACAAAATAAAAATTTGTTCCTGTACTATATTTGAGAATTTGCTCAAACTTTGTAGGAATGTTCTTTGAAGTTCCAAAGACCAAAATCCACAAAAAAAGCAATTGCAAAGTCTAATTTTTAAGATTCATCTAATTTTGTTTCTAATATTTTAAAAAGCGGGAGATAAAAATTTAGTTACCCATAAATTGATAATCGATTTTCCATAATTTAAATTAACATTTTGCAAAAGAATAAATATTTATAAACTACAACAATTTTGTAATAACAATTGTTGTATTCGTTTGAATTTTTCTTGTAATAAATTAGATATCGATTCGAAGTAGCTGCGCTTGGCGTCGGCGCGTATCTAACCAACTACCGTTGACAGAGACTGTGATATTTTTTCATAGTCGTTTGAAGACGATGTAAGAACCAAGTCAAAAATTTTGTAATATTTAACTCAATTTAGTGATTTATTAAAGGTGAGTGAAATACATTTTCTAGAATTTGTACAGGTGGTTTTACATGATTTTGGAAATTAATTTTGAAATTTTGGAAATTTAATTTTTTAATTAATTTATTATTTACTTTTAATGAGTTTTTTTATTTTACTTTATATTTATATATTTATTAGTTTTTTCATATATTTTACAATAGGATTTAAAATTTTAGACTTAATTGAATTTAATAACAAACTTTCTTTGATAATTTTTTTAATGTTCGGGAATAACCTTAATTAATATTTTAACATTTTTTTTAAACAAAATTTTTATATAAATTTAAATTAGTCTACACTAATTGTTGAACTTTTCTCGATGTTCTTTGAAAAAAAGGCCTGCTTTAGAGAAATTTTAAAACACGTGCAAATTTGGCAAAAAAGATTTTAAATTTTATAATTTATAAAATATAATTAAATGGCAACAAAAAGTAGATACTTGATTATTAATGTATTTGTATCTTAAAACTCATCGAAAATACAAATTATAAATTTGCACCTATTTCAAATACGTATTTTATTTAAATACTGTCTAATGTCGTTTATTTGGTGTTTTATACCCAGAACAATATAATAAACAACGAGTTTCATAATCGAAGTTTTTATTGCAATAAAAATGATTATAAAACGAGTTTTTTATTATTTTGTATTTTATATGGTTTAAATTTAAAAAAATGTGTCTGTAATTATTATTAAAGTCAATTTGAAATTTTGTTTTATTTTTAAGTTGATTGGTGACACATTTGACATTTGAAACAAATTTGAATTTACAGTTAAACGGGAAGTCTACTGTGACAAGAGAAAAAACAGGCCGATTTTCTGAATTTTTTTTCTAACAAAATATAAATCGTACATTAAATTAAATTAAACCGTCATCTTTATTATATATTTAAGTATTTGTAAAAAAATTTCAAGTCAAAATATTTAAAATTGCCGTTGTGCCACTCTTTCGCCGCAGGTCCCCTTTTTTTGATGAACGGTGTACATGAAATCTCACGTTTGGATAATCTAAAACAAACAAAAAAAATATGGTTATCATCTACATAGTATTGACTCTCGTTTGTCGAGGGATTTTTTTGATAAAAAATTTTGGCGTCGAGAAAAAAATTCTTGAACTTTTTTTCTACTTTTATTGTCCAAATTGATGTTATTATTGCTTATAACAATTAAACAAAAAACGATATCAAAAATATCTTTCGACAAACGAGAGTCAATACTATGTAGATGATAACCATATTTTTTTTGTTTGTTTTAGATTACCCAGACGTGAGATTTCATGTACACCGTTAAAAAAAGACGGATCTGCGTTGAAGGAGTGCCACAACGGCAATTTTGAATATTTCGACTTGAAAATTTTTTTACAAATACTTGAATATATAATAAAGATGACGGTTTAATTTAATTTAATGTACAAGACATAATTTTGTTAGAAGAAAAATTCGGAAAATCGGCCTGTTTCTTCTCTTGCCACAGTAGACTTCCCCCTTAATTAAAATGTTTAATACAAATTTGGAGATTTTTAATGTGATTTAAAATGACATTATTTGTTTTAATTTTCAATAACGTTTCTATCACCAACCTCATAAAACAAAAAATTGCGTTTCATAATAGAGTAGATACGCGATTGCATATCGTAATGACTTTGTTTTAGAAGCAAAATAGAAAAAATTCAAAATACAAAAATAGGATAAAAAGTCGTTTCATAATCGTTCTTATTGCACTTATCTTTTTTTTTCTTTTGAGCAATAAAAATTTCAATTATGACACTTGTTAAATTTGCTAAAATACTAATTTTTTTGTTTTTTTGTCGAAATATGCAAATTCAAGAATGTGTGAAAAAAATTTCAAGTTAAATTTTTAAAAAGTGAGCAAGCTACGATATATACGTACACTAAAACTTTCAATCGCGTTTCTCTCAAAACTACAAAACTCAAATTGGCTTGCAGCATAACTCAAATAATTTATGTCCGTTTGAATTAAAATTTTAACTGTAGCTGTAGTATGAAATTTTAAAGACAATGACGTACGGATTTTGCAAAATATTAAATATTGTAAAAGTTATTAACAAATTTCTGTTAAGTTTTTGCGCAAAAATCGAATTTTTTCTTCAAAAGCTTGCTATTTTTTTAAAAATTAATATTTTTAAAATTCCGTACGTCATTCTCTAGCTATTTATATGTAGACTAAGCAGATTTTTTATTTTTGTTGTAAGAACAAATTCATTCAAGTTGTGCTGCAAGCTTTGAAGATTTTTTTTGAAATTATGTATTTTTAAAAGCTGCACTGTGCCGCCACTTTGTAAATTTGTTTTAGTTAAAACATATTTAAACAAATGGTGTACTTTGTTTTGTAAATAAAACTTTTTTTCCAATCCAAAATATATTTTTGCAAATGCTGGTTGCAATTTTCAGGCTTCCACAGTGGCAAAACCCCTTAAATATAGCAATATTCAGACGAAAAGCTACACTTTAAATTAATATAAATGACAAGTTAATTTGTCTTTTTCACCGTTTAAAAATTTTTAATGTGAATTAAATTCTTGACTTTCATCTGAAGTTTTACATTGAAATATTAAATAATTTGTAATAAAATGCAATTTTTAACAATTGCGCTAAATGAAACGCAACACATACCTAAATGTCAAATCAGAATCTTTGTTGTTATTTTAGCAATATGCAGACGAAAAGCTACACTTTAAATTAATATAAATTATAAGTTAATTTGACTTTTTCACCGTTTAAAAATTTTTAATGTGAATGAAATTCTTGACTTTCATCTGAAGTTTTACATTGAAATATTAAATAATTTGTAATAAAATGCAATTTTTAACAATTGCGCTAAATGAAACGCAACACATACCTAAATGTCCAATCAGAATCTTTGTTGTTATTTTAGCAATATGCAGACGAAAAGCTACACTTTAAATTAATATAAATTACAAGTTAATTGGACTTTTTCACAGTTTAAAAATTTTTAATGTGAATTAAATTCTTGACTTTCATCTGAAGTTTTACATTGAAATATTAAATAATTTGTAATAAAATGCAATTTTTAACAATTGCGCTAAATGAAACGCAACACATACCTAAATGTCCAATCAGAATCTTTGTTGTTATTTTAGCAATATGCAGACGAAAAGCTGCACTTTAAATTAATATAAATTACAAGTTAATTTGACTTTTTCACCGTTTAAAAATTTTTAATGTGAATTAAATTCTTGACTTTCATCTGACGTTTTACATTGAAATATTAAATAATTTGTAATAAAATGCAATTTTTAACCATTGCGCTAAATGAAACGCAACACATACCTAAATGTCCAATCAGAATCTTTGTTGTTATTTTGCAATATGCAGACGAAAAGCTACACTTTAAATTAATATAAATTACAAGTTAATTTGACTTTTTCACCGTTTAAAAATTTTTAATGTGAATTAAATTCTTGACTTTCATCTAAAGTTTTACATTGAAATATTAAATAATTTGTAATAAAATGCAATTTTTAACAATTGCGCTAAATGAAACGCAGCACATACCTAAATGTCCAATCAGAATCTTTGTTGTTATTTTAGCAATATGCAGACGAAAAGCTACACTTTAAATTAATATAAATTACAAGTTAATTTGACTTTTTCACCGTTTAATAATTTTTAATGTGAATTAAATTCTTGACTTTCATCTGAAGTTTTACATTGAAATATTAAATAATTTGTAATAAAATGCAATTTTTAACAATTGCGCTAAATGAAACGTAACGCATACCTAGATGTCCAATCAGAATTTTTGTTGTTATTTTCATTATCTATTAGCAATCACCTCTTAGCAGCACATCGCATTTCAGTTCTAAATTTGAAGGCATACAGACGTATAATATACTGCCTCTACTTTTATAACATTTAAAAATCATAACTTAAAATAAACTTTTATACAAATTCAATTTTAATTAAACAATAATAATAATTAATCTCGATAATTAAAGTTTAATCATTTTACTTTTTTGGTAGTTTTATAGTTTGATTATTTTTCGTTATAGTTGGACCCAATGATGCTTCGTATAATTACAGATTTAGGTGCACTTTTTTTTTTTTATTCAATGTTCGCTGGTAAATGTTTCATTTTGAGTTTATCTGTGATTATTCTGTATTTTATGTTAAGGCATCGGCGACAAAATAGACAGCATTTAAATTTAATGTTTTATTTAATTCTTTACTCAATTGTATTAACTTGTATTATTTTAGTTTGTATTTGTATATTTGTTATCTTTTTTATTTTTTTTAAATAGGATTTACAACTTTAGACTTAATTTAATAACATAATTTTTTTTAACATTTTTTTCTGTAATGTTCGCGGATAACCTTAATGATTTTAATATTTTGCTTAAACAAAATTTTTCTAAACATTTCAATTATATAAAATTTATTGAGTTAAATATATCATCGCGTAAATTTGTAATTTGGTGTTAATAGTTAATGTAAACCAATATTTAACAGAAAATTAAAAAATAAGTTACTTATATTCATAATAGTGAGTGTTTAAACTTTTTCGGTGTTTTATTCTTTAATTTTTGTTAAAAATTAACAATTTTCTTATGAAAAAAAATTTATGGAGATCTAAATAAATGTGAAAATATTTTAATTTTAACCTTACGTTTGATAAATTTAGACGATTTGTTAAGATTCTATGGTAAGTTTCATTTACTTTTCTACTGATAAAAAGTTTTTTATGATTTTTTTCTAAACCTAATAAATTTTCTGTTTAAATGAATATTGTAAAACATTCTGTTCAAAATTATTTTTGAGATCAATTTTTCATTTTCGATTTATTTTCTGATGAAAATATAATATAAGGATTAGTTTCAATAAAAATTTTTTTGTAACATTTTATGCAGGTTTTAATATAAATTTTGGTGATTTTAAACTACCGATAAGTTACATTAAAATTTTTGTTTTTTATGAAGAAAAGTTCAAATTAACTTTATTATCATAAAATTTTAAATAACTTTAATAGAAAATGAAAAAAAACATTTTTTATTTAAATATTTTAATATTCGTGTATTAACAAATATTTAAAATTTATGAAAATATTATTATATGTAAACTGTGTATGTGTAAACTTTGATGGTCACAGACCTGCATCACTACCAATTTACCTTTAGATCCCAATTGCCTATTACAATAAATCTATAAATAAAAATTATTTGAATAAATCTGCACAAAACTCAGTAATTTTAGTTTATCGTGTGAAATTATACTATTTCATAGATAAAATACAATTATTTTGTATAAAATTCAAAAAATGCTTGTCAATTTGATGAAGTTATGTAGAAAGAAGTTATCAACTAATTTTTTAGTTGGGGATTTAATAATCATTATGCGCGTCTTTATTTTAAATTTATTTTGCATACTTTGATTTTTTTAGACTTTTTATTATGTTAAAAAGATATCAACAACGAACTAAAATATTCAAACCCCGTTTTTGTGGGAATTAGTTACACCACCCAAAACTGCCCCCCCCTCTTTATTAGATGCTCAAGCGCAAAGCACAGTTGTCAACTACTAAGACTACCAAATATTTTATTATAAAGCAGTATTTGCGATTTAAGAGTACTCATTTTATTCTCGAACGTTATTGTGCTAACATCGTGTATTGTCAGCTTTAATTTAAATTCGATACTAATTAAATAATTTAAAACCACCTAAATAATTTAAATTAAATTTAAACTTTAAAATATCAAGTTATTATAAAAAATTAAAAGTTAATTAAATGAGTTAATAATTTTAAATAAATAATTTAAAGTTAATAATTTCGATTGTTTATTATTTTTATAGTTCGTTTTATAATGGAATTTCATTTACTTATACTACATATGAATTCAATAATAATTTTTTATTTACTATATTCTGCTAAATATCTGTGGTTATTTTGTTTATTCTTGTGCTATCTTAATTTTATTTTAATGCTTTTTAATCAGCAACCAAATAGGCAAAGATTACATAATTTAATTCGTAGTTTATATTTGCTTAGCTTTGTCATATTATGTTATACTTATTTATGGGTTTATGGTTTATACTACAATAAATTGAAGTCTTAAATTTAAAAATAAAATATTAATTTTCTAGAAATTAATTGCTTTCTAAATTGTGTTATTTACATTTTTTAAGTATGATAGCTAGATATTATTTTTGAATTGTTTTAATATCTACTATATTTATTTAACAATATTTTTTACTTTTGCAATTATTTAAAATTAATCAAGTTAAACATAGTAATCATATGAAGTTGTAATCCGGTGTTAATTGTTTAGTGTTAACGAAAACTTTTAAACAACCTTTGCTTACGAAATGTTAATAATAAGTCTGTTTAACGTTGTCAACCATATATTTTTCAATAAATTATCTTATTTTATATTAGATAATTATACTTTATTAAATAATAGAAAATTTATAAAATTGATACTTTACTGTAATGCATCCATTAACTTGTGACGATGTGTGTTTTTTTTTTGTTTAAAAAAGGTCATTTTACTCTACGACTTTTTTCAAATTTAATCGACCAAAAAATTGATTTTCTCAAAATTGGCTGAATGGTTATTTTTAAAATTTTTACTCAATGAAGTCTTAATTGTGATCTACATATATGTAAGGTGGTAATGGATCAAATCGATGATTCTATTGTGCAACCCTCTTCTTATAAATATTATTTTATCAAAACATTTAGTTCAAAGAAAAAGTAAATGAATGTGCAGTACAGTAAGTTTCCCAGTCAATTTCAAAAATAATAATTATTATTATTGTTTTATATCATAATGAACGAGTTTCACTATTTTGTTTAGAAAAAATTTGTATTTTTTTCCTGGAATTTTCTACTGCTCGTCGATGTTCATTTCTACAATTTATTGTTTACACTATCTTTTGTAAACTGCGCCTCGTTGGTAAACAAAATCTTTACAACAAATCTTTGTGGATTTGCTTGCCCTCGTAAATAGTTGGAAAAAATGAATCTTGATCTATAATCTCTATTCTCTAGTACATCCAACGGATATAAATGATATGGATAGTAGTAGTATTTATGTAAAATTTTTCATATTTAATTGTAAAAAGTCAAATTAATCTTCCATAATTTTTTTTTAAATTTATTAAAAATAATAAACTTACAACTTGTTCATTATTTTTAAAATTTCTATGAAAATAATTAGTTTTCCAAAAAAATTTAATTTACAAAAGTTGTAGCCCATTAAATTTCCTATCTGGTTTAAGCCGTCAGTTTTTTACTAGAACGTTTCGTTTAAGAGATACGAGGGTTTGCAAGAAAAGTAAAAAAAAAACCTGAATTTTTTTAACATTTTTTTTCTTAATTTAATTTATAACTCAAAATCTGTTGATTCTAGACTATAAGAGATTATAACATAATTTGTAGATAAGCAAATAATTTTTAAAAAGTTTTAATTGATTAAGCCAAAAAAAGCAATAATATTGGAGATATGGCCGTTTGAAGTCAGAAATTTAAAAAATTGCTTTAAAGGGTTTGGACTTAAAAATTTATCTTAGAAAAGTGTCTTTTACCACCACTTTAAAGGTTTTGCACGGTCACGAGGACACCCTGTAGATATGTACTAAATAAAAGAAATGGTTTTAATTTCCTCATCTTCTAGGCCAGGATTTTATTTAAATTATTAAGCTTTTAACTTGTGATGATACATAAATAAGAGATTTTAAAATATATGGAGTTATAAAGTAAATAATTAAATTAGCCTCGTATGCTAAACATGGTACTTTCTATATCATTTTTTTTTAAACTACTCAAATTAATTCTCAATCAAATACCAATTTGACAAAAAAAATATGGCTACAGAAAAACATAAACATTTAAAATTACACGAAAATAAACATCAAAAAGTTACTAATCTTAGAAGTTCTGATTTAAGATTAGAAATTGTGTAATTCAGCTTTTTTTTGTATTGGTTACAATATTTTTATTTTAGAGAACCAGAAAAACAATCATCACTTTCCACAATTAACTCTTCCAAAAATAAGGTATCAGCCCGTATCAGAAAAAGACCTCAATTAAAGTCTGGTGCTAATTGGGAAAGTGTCGAGGTTTGTTAATAACTAACTTAACTTACGTATTTCAAATTCTTCTTGGTCAAAGCCTTCATAGAAATCTACATCTCAAACTTTAAATTTATTTCTTTTTTCAGCAGCAAGGAACTTATAGTCCGGATGTAACTATTGTAAGAGACAGCAATATTCATCACAGAAGAAATCGACATAGACAACGAAATCATATGGAAACGTTCGAATAATACGACTTTGATATTTGGTCAATACTGAAAAATTGTATAAGAAAAGAATCCAGCAAGTATCGTTTTTAATAAAAACTGAGTTTTCTTCAGAGAAAGTCAGAAAACATGGAGTATGCACAGTTGCTACGAGTCGCTGCTGCCGACCAACCTGATCCAATTTGCGAATGCAATACGTTATAGGTTTGTTATAACTCAATAATTTTCATAACCCAAATTAAACCATTTTTTTAGGATTTGCTGTAAGTGCGCTAGCTTCAAATGGGAACGTTTGGGAATACCTCATCACCCAGCAATTTCATCTTTTCACGCGGAAGCTCATAATAAATCTTGGATCTCTCATGAATCGATTCATCTAAAACTAAAGTTTTGGGGAAAAAAAGTAGAAATTTCACCAAAAGATGCGTAGTCACTTTCGAATTTCCAAAGTAAATTTACATTTTACTTTAACTAAAAAATCAATAAAACTTTAATTTTTCAGGTGGAATGAAGCGTACACCTGGACAAGTGTTCAACATTGTGTTCACAATATCGTGGGTATTCTGCGAAAACGCACCAAGTTAAGAAAAATGCACCAAGTCACACACTTTCCATCACTTTTTTTTTGAATGAAGCAGAAAATTTTGTTATATATTTATTTTTGTATACTAGAAAATAATTGAAATTTTTGAAAAGAAAAATTTTTTATTTGCAAGGTTGCGCACTGCAAGGATGCGATAAGTTTTTCCGATTGGGCTGGCTGAGAAATGATAGGAGATAATCCGGCCATTGAATTTGAAATTTTGGAAAAACTTAAGTTATCGAATATAACATTTTATTTTATGAAAAATTTGGAAAGGAAAATTTCGTAAATATACTAGTTTAGTCTTAGTAAAAACAGGAAAATTAAACTAAAAATTCTAAGAGCTAATTTACATTGGCTTTAAGCTAATTTTGGTTTCAGTGCAATTTTTTAATTAAATTTTTTGACAAAAATTAAATGTTATTAAAAAAATCTGCAATTTTGTGAAAATACAAGTTTTGTCTTAGCAAAAACAGGAAAAATAACTCAAAAATTCTAAGATATAAATAATCTCGGTTTTAAGCTAATTTTGGTTTTAACGCGAGTTTTTATTTAATTTTTTTGACAAAAATTAAATGTTGTTAAGAAAAACTACAATTTCGTGAAAATATTAGTTCGGTAACATTAAAAACAGAAAAAATAACTAAAAAATTCTAAGAGCTAATTTATCTTGGCTTTAAGCTAATTTTGGTTTCAATGCAAGTTTTTATTTAATTTTTTTGACCAAAATTAAATGTTGTTCAAAGAATCTACAATTTTGTGAAAATATTAGTTCGGTAATAGTAAAAACAAGAAAAATAACTACAAAATTCTCAGAGCAATTTTACTTTCGATTTAAGCTAATTTTGTTTTCAGTGCAATTTTTTATTTAAATTTTATGACAAAAATTAAATGTTGTTAAAAAAAATTGCAACTTTGTGAAAATACTAGTTCAGTAATAGTAAAGACAGGAAAATTATTAAAAAAATTTAAGAGCAAAACCTTGGCTTTAAGCTAATTTTGGTTTCAACGCGATTTTTTAATTAAATTTTTTGACAAAAATTAAATGTTATTCAAAAAATCTGCAATTTCGTGAAAATACTAGTTTTGTCTTAGTAAAATCAAGAAAATTAAACTAAATATTTTAAGAGCTAATTTCTATTGGCTTTAAGCAAATTTTGGTTTCAACGCGATTTCTTATTTAATTTTTTTGGTAAAAATAAAGGTTGTTCAAAAATTCTAGAACTTTCTGAAAATACTATAATTCTGTGATAGAAAAGACAGGAAAAATAACTAAATAATTCTGAAAGCTACTTTACGTTAGCTTCATGGTAATTTTGATTTCAGTGCAATTTTTTATTTAAATTGGTAAAAATTAATTATTGTTCAAAAAATCTGGAACTTCGTGAAAATACTAGTTCTGTAATGGTAAAAACAGAAAAAATAACTAAAAAATTCTAAAAGCTAATTTACTTTGGCTTTAATCTAATTTTGGTTTCAATTCGACTTTTTAATTAAATTTTTTAACAAAAATTAAATGTTATTCAAAAAACCTGCAATTTCGTGAAAATACTAGTTTTGTTTTAGTAAAAACTAAAAATAATAACTAAAAAATTCTAAAAGCTAATTTATCTTCACTTTAAGCTAATTTTGGTTTTAACGCGATTTTTTATTGAATTTTTTGACAAAAATTAAATGTTGTTCAGAAAAACTACAATTTTGTGAAAATATTAGTTCGGTAATCGTAAAAACAGAAAAAATAACTAAAAAATTCTAAAAGCTAATTTACTTTGGCTTTAATCTAATTTTGGTTTCAATTCGACTTTTTAATTAAATTTTTTAACAAAAATTAAATGTTATTCAAAAAACCTGCAATTTCGTGAAAATACTAGTTTTGTTTTAGTAAAAACTAAAAATAATAACTAAAAAATTCTAAAAGCTAATTTATCTTGGCTTTAAGCTAATTTTGGTTTTAACGCGATTTTTTATTAATTTTTTTGACAAAAATTAAATGTTGTTCAGAAAAACTACAATTTCGTGAAAATATTAGTTCGGTAATCGTAAAAACAGGAAAAATAACTACAAAATTCTAAGAGCTATTTTACTTTCGCGTTAAGCTAATTTTGGTTTTAGTGCGATTTTTTATTTAAATTTTTTGACAAAAATTAAATGTTATTCAAAAAATCTGCAATTTCGTGAAAATACTAGTTTTGTTTTAGTAAAAACTAAAAATAATAACTAAAAAATTCTAAAAACTAATTTATCTTGGCTTTAAGCTAATTTTGGTTTTAACGCGATTTTTTATTGATTTTTTTGACAAAAATTAAATTTTGTTCAGAAAAACTACAATTTCGTGAAAATATTAGTTCGGTAATCGTAAAAACAGGAAAAATAACTACAAAATTCTAAGAGCTATTTTACTTTCGCGTTAAGCTAATTTTGGTTTTAGTGCGATTTTTTATTTAAATTTTTTGACAAAAATTAAATGTTATTCAAAAAACCTGCAATTTCGTGAAAATACTAGTTTTGTTTTAGTAAAAACTAAAAATAATAACTAAAAAATTCTAAAAGCTAATTTATCTTCACTTTAAGCTAATTTTGGTTTTAACGCGATTTTTTATTGAATTTTTTGACAAAAATTAAATGTTGTTCAGAAAAACTACAATTTTGTGAAAATATTAGTTCGGTAATCGTAAAAACAGAAAAAATAACTAAAAAATTCTAAAAGCTAATTTACTTTGGCTTTAATCTAATTTTGGTTTCAATTCGACTTTTTAATTAAATTTTTTAACAAAAATTAAATGTTATTCAAAAAACCTGCAATTTCGTGAAAATACTAGTTTTGTTTTAGTAAAAACTAAAAATAATAACTAAAAAATTCTAAAAGCTAATTTATCTTGGCTTTAAGCTAATTTTGGTTTTAACGCGATTTTTTATTAATTTTTTTGACAAAAATTAAATGTTGTTCAGAAAAACTACAATTTCGTGAAAATATTAGTTCGGTAATCGTAAAAACAGGAAAAATAACTACAAAATTCTAAGAGCTATTTTACTTTCGCGTTAAGCTAATTTTGGTTTTAGTGCGATTTTTTATTTAAATTTTATGACAAAAATTAAATGTTGTTAAAAACATTGTAAGTTTGTAAAAATACTAGTTCAGTAATGGTAAAAGCAGGAAAAATAATAAAAAAATTTTAAGAGCAAATTTACCTTGGCTTTAAGGTAATTTTGATTTCCGTGTGATTTTGTATTTTTAAATTTTTTGATAAAATTTAAATGTTGGTCAAAAATGCTGCAACTTCCTGAAAATACTAATTCTGTGATAGTAAAAGCAGGAAAAATACCAAGAAAATTCTCAGAGCTAATTTACGTTGGCTTTAAGGTAATTTTGATTTCAGTGCGATTTTTTATATTTAAATTTTTTGATAAAAATTAATTGTTGTTCAAAAAATCTGGAACTTCGTGAAAATACTAGTTCTGTAATAGTAAAAGCAGGAAAAATAACTAAAAAATTCTAAGAGCTAATTTACTTTGGCTTTCAGCTAATTTTGGTTTCAATTCGATTTTTTAATTAAATTTTTTTTACAAAAATTAAATCTTATTCAAAAAATCTGCAATTTTGTGAAAATATTAGTTCTGTAATGGTAAAAACAGGAAAAATAACTAAAAAATTCTAAGAGCTAGTTTACGTTGGCTTTAAGGTAATTTAATTTCAGTGCGATTATTTATTTAAATTTGATAAAAATTAATTGTCGTTTAAAAAATCTGGTACTTCGTGAGCATACTAGTTCTGTGATAGTAAAAACAGGAAAAATAACTAAGAAATTCTAAGAGCTAATTTACGTTGGCTTTAAGCTAATTTTGGTTTCAATTCTAATTTTTAATTAAATTATTTAACAAAAATTAAATGTTATTTAAAAAATCTGCAATTTCGTGAAAATACTATTTTGTAATGGTAAAAACAGGAAAAACAACTACAAAATTCTAAGAGCTAGTTTACGTTGGCTCTAATGGTCTAAGGTAATTTTGATTTCAGTGCGATTTTTAATTTAATTTTTTTGATAAAAATTAATTGTTGTTCAAAAGATCTGGAACTTCGTGAAAACACTAGTTCTGTAATAGTAAACACTGAGAAAATAACTAAAAAATTCTAAGAGCTAATTTACTTTGGTTTTAAGCTAATTTTGATTTCAAACTTGATTTTTTATTTAAATTTTTTTGACAAAAATTAAATGTTGTTAAAAAAAATTGCAACTTTGTGAAAATATAATTCAGTAATAGTAAAGACAAGAAAAATAATGAAAAAATTTTAAGAGCTAATTTACTTTGGCTTTAAGATAATTTTTATATCAGTGTGATTTTATAGGTAGGTATTTAAATTTTTTTGTAAAAGCTAAATGCTTGTCAAAAAATCTGCAATTTCGTAAAAATACCACTAGTTCTGTAATAGTAAAACAAGGAAAATAACTAAAAAATTCTAAAAGCTAATTTACTTTGGCTTTAAGCTATTTTTTATTTTGGAATTTTGAAAATAAAATTTGAAATCGCTTCAAACCATTTCACAAACTCGGTTTAATTCAAAAACTTCATCCGCTCCCGGTATATATCAATAATTGGCCGATTACAGGAACTTAATTTACCCACAATTCAGTTTTGCTTCAGAAGTTGGCCACCATTAACCTAACCTAAAAATTAATTTTGATTGAAGTTTAGAAGCTTTTTTAAATAAAAATTACAATGGATTCGTTGCCTAGTGGATTGAGTAGTTCCGAAAAAGGGGAACTTATGGACCAAGTGAAACAACAAATCGCCGTAGCCAATGCCCAAGAATTGCTAACCGTCAGTATCACATGTGTGGTGGAAATTCAAAATAATCTTTCTTTTTTGTTGTAGAAAATGACGGAAAAATGTTTTAAAAAATGTATTTCGAAGCCCGGCACAGCTCTCGATAGTTCAGAACAGGTTTGTCGAATTTTTGTATTGTAATTCAGTTTGGTATTGAAATTTTGGGTTTTTAGAAATGCATTGCGATGTGTATGGACCGATATATGGATTCGTGGAATTTGGTTTCCAAAACGTACAGTGATAGAATACAGAATGAAAGGCGCCGTTACAACTGATCGACACATTTTTTTTTAGCAGTGATTATTAGTGAATTAGACTTTCGTCCTCGTAAGTCGGAAGGTATCGTGGGACTATCTTTAATTATCATTTTGTCTTGCATCCTTTCTTCATTTTTTTTGTAATCCAAAACAATAAATTTGTTATGTAATGTAACGCCTTGTGTTGCCACTATGTACAGGGTGTTTGTTTTGTTACTGCCTCTATGTAAATAATAAAATGGATAATTACATTTTAGGCTAATCAAAATTGACTTTTTGTAGCCTTGAAATCCTGTCATTTACAGATTATTTAATTTATTAAGATAGAAAAGTTTTTTCCTAAAATTTGGATGTGGTAGTTACTAGCTAAAAGATCAGGATTCAAGAAATTCAAATACAATGAGACTTTTTTGACCTTTTTCACCGTTTTCCAGTTATTAGACTACAATCCATTCTTTGGGATTATCAGTACTAAAACATAAAAAAACCAACAAAAAATAAAATTAAATTTGATTTTATTGAACAACAGATTTACAATACTAAGAAGGCACTCACACTCAAGTGTTATTAACAATAATTAAGTACATAAACATTAAAAAATAATATAAAAAAAAATAACTTAAGTACTTGAAAACGGAATGTGTATGGGACTATTATATTATTCGAAGCTGCATTCATCAGTAGTCACTTGGTGACATAAAAAAATATAATATGAGATTTCTGAACAATTTCTTAATCCTATTGAGAGCAATTGAAATAATTTTAAAGCTGCATCTTCACAAACATTTATGACTTTGCAATGGACGGTATTGATTGAGAACTACTGTGAAAATGGTCCTACCTTTTATTGCTTTGACTGGCAGACGGTTAAAATACATATCCAATGCTGCTTCACTCACAAATTTAATTCACCATGTTAATTCGGTTATTAAAGTTAGTGGCGTCCTCTAACAGAATTTTGCTGAAACCAAACTCTAATAACCGGATTAACCTGGTTAGATATTCGAATATGACCATAGTAAGTCAGTAATGGAAAGAGAATTTTGTATTCTTAATAAAACCAAGAGCAACAGTGAAACAATGAGAAATATAAGGAGCAGTTGTTTTCTTAATAAAACAGATATTAATAACAAGGAGGAGAAAAAACAGAAATAATTTTGTCTCCTCTTTTAAATTAACTTGATAATAATTGAACCAATTTTGGAATTAATATATTGTGGTGATATTTTATACGAGTGGGGGGTAAATTTAAATTTTTATAAGTTATGTTGACAAACTGCGTAACTTTTCAAGGGCTGCAGCCACTGTGATTTTCAAATTTGGATAAAATTTCCTATAGGGGAAGAAAGGAAGATGAAAATGTGCCTTTATAATAAAAAAAAAAGGAAAAAGTATTAAACACATCTAATAAAATGCAAGAAACAGAAACCAATAAAATATTTGTCTCTTGGGATAACAGAAGGAAAAAAACCACTAAAATCTCTCAGAGTAAAATTCATGGCATTGCATTGTAGTAAAATACGTTTTCTTTTGTAACAATTGGGAAAAAGAAAATCACCCTCCCCATTTAAATCAACATGAGAACAATTTAACCAATTTGCAATACCCCATAGTCATGGATAGCTGCCAACTTTTTGAGCAAAAATTAATAAACAAATAAATTAAAAACGTAATCTAAAAGAGAACTTTCCGAACAAGGAAAACAAAAAATGTTAACTTTGAGCAATCGAATTTCAATCTTTTACTTATTAATCTCGTAAGTTTTGTTAGGATCGAATTCGTGAGACAAATTGCTCTTGGAACTCTCAGAACTTTTATTCAAGTTTACATCACTATCCGACATAAAATCTTCTTCGTAGTTATCCAATTCCACGTCGAAAAACCGGTCTATTTCGCGTAAGTTCTGATTCAAGGATTTATCTTTGAAGTCTTTGTTGTATAGGGACGGTAGGAGGAGGGTTTCGTTGCTGCGGGGTTTGTTCAACTGTAAGGGTGGAAGATCGGCTAAGGAACTTAGGCTGCTCTTAGATTTGAGCTTGTCCCCCTTGGGGCTCGTTTTAAATTTGTCCGACTTACTGTCCTTTAATACTGGAGGTGAAAATTCGTTTTCGGAGACCGTGGGCGACTTGTCGAGGTGAGGAGTCGATTTATCCAAGTCGACCGATGAAACGTTTTCGGAGATGGAAGAAGTGGCTTCGGAGACTTCTTCTTTGGAAGATTTCGACGTTTCCACTGAGAGGGAGTTGGCGACAGCTTCGGGCGACGCCACCCTCTCTTCGTTGCTTTCCAACTTGTCGCTCTTCTCCGGTTCTTCCGACGAGTTTGTGTCAATGGAGTCTTCCGCACCGCCATTGTGTATTTTACTCAAATCGATTTCTATGCTGCTTTTCGATTGAGCGATTTGTATTAGCTGAAGTAATAGGGGCGACTGCGAGTCCTCCCGCAGCTGCTTGATCCCCAAGTCTTGTATTATCTTTGTGCGGCCTTCGTATTTGTAACCATTGCCAAGGTACGATTCAGGTTCATAAACCGAAACCGTGAAATCCAAGTTGAAGTATTCGAGAAACTCGCGAACCAAACAAAACATCACGCGGCCTTCGCGCGATTCCAACTGACCTGAGAGTTTCTTGTTGAGCAAAGGTTCCTGTTTCTGTAAAATCAGCGTGGTAACCCCCACAACACTCAGCGTCTACAACTTACCTCTCCATCTTCTTCGAGCGCCAAAAATACACTTGCGCGTAATTCGGCCTGAAATTACGAGAAAATTGAGAGTAAACTGCAATTTTGTTTATCATCAGCTTACCCTAATTTTGGGTAAACATCCATTGATTTCCAATGTTTGAGCAAGTAATTCTTTTAATTCTACGTCTTCTTCGGTCGACATTTCACACAATTCATCGAAACACGAACTTAAAAAATTTAAGCTAACTACAACAGAAACTTTAACAAATAACCTAACCTAACATTTCAATGTCAAATCAGCTGTCAGTGACGGACTTAATTGAGGGCGCCGCCTATGGTAAGTCATTGACGTGCAGCTGTCAAAATACATTTACGATTCGAATTTTCGAAATTGTTTCAAATTATAAAATTCCAGTCCACTTCTGAACCTTCAAGGGTCACAATTTTTCAAAATAATTATTATTTAAATAAATAAATTTGTATATTTATAAAAAAAATATTTGTATGATAGATACATTTTCTGGTGCTTACATAAACAATATAAATATAAAAATATGCAATAAATCTGTACGTGAGCAAAAGAACTTAAAATTCCTCAACATAGATCCTAAACAGCCTAAATTTTTACAAAATTCAAACTCCAGCTCCTATTTTTCGGCTTCCTTTACCCGATTACTTTTACTTTTTGTGTATTTTTCAGACTTCTTCATTTGTTTTAACAATCTATAAACCGCTTCTGGCGGCACCTTCATATTTAACAGCTGAATAAGAATCCTAAAACAACCAAATTTCACTTACACCGTCCTTGTCGAAACAAGTCCTCACCAGATCAACACCGGATTTAAATTTATACCCGCCAAAAGGGTCAACTGAAAAAATTCGTTCTGGTTGGGCTGTAAATTTTCAGCAGTTCCTTTATCCCCAAAAACGTTTTCGTTCCGGTTACTCATTTCTGCACAAAAATTTAGTATACAAACAAAACTTCAAAATTTTTTGACATTTGGTTCTGTCGGTTCGTAAATCGTAAACCAAATTACCCTAGCTTCCTCACGACCTTCGGTTGTCTTTTCGTTCGTTTTCACGAGTTTTCCGTCTGTAGAACTTTAAATTTCCTCAAAATTAGAAAGACAAAATGTCAACGGTAAACGACGATGGTGATTTTTACGGACAAAATTATGAAGGTGGAAGTATTCCAGGTGAGTTTTAATATTTTCGTAATTTTATAACCTAAAAGTGACACATTTTGTTTGGCAGCAAATTACAAGGGATTTTCGTCTCCGTATTTAAACTTCGACCCCGGTTATTTGCCTCCTCCACAACCCGAATTTATATTTTTGGAAGGCAACAGCAAACAAAGGGGGCGATTTGAGTTGGCGTTTGCTCAAATTGGAACTTCGTGTATGATCGGTGCAGGTATTGGAGGAGCTACTGGCTTTTTTAACGGTCTTAAAAGTACCATGATTGAGGGGCAAACAGGAAAATTAAGGCGTACACAGTAAGCTTTTTGGGGGGTTTATACGGCGTTTTATTTTCATAACAAATTTTAGGTTAATAAATCATGTTATGAAGCGGGGGAGTAATTCAGCTAAAACGCTCGGTACATTGACTGTTATGTACTCCGCTTTTGGAGTTCTCACGTCGTGGGCTCGAGGGGCCGATGATGATCTCAATACCATAGCCGCAGCAACTGCCACTGGAATGTTATATAAATCTACCGGTAAATAGATTTTTTGTTCAATAATTTGTGACACTAAATTTGATTATGTTTTTTACAGCTGGTTTAAGAAAATGTGGCATTGGTGGTGCAGTAGGATTTGGACTTTCAGCTTTGTATGCCTTATGGAACTCTAGAGATAAACTGGCAGATTTGCGTCAATTTAGTCCAGCGTAAGGATTAAACTAACCAAGAAACGTCTCTCCCCCACCCCCCCAGCATTAATATTGTTTTCTATCCAATGCTGTTAAAAAATGTATGCTAGTACAAATTTTTAAATTTTCCTATTTCGTATCCCACTAGGGGTAATCGAAAAATATGATTTGTAAATAATAAAAAGTTGTTTTAGCATAATTTTTATTAATAATTATACCTTGTAATTATTATCTATATTTTATAAATTATTAGTAAAAACAAAAGTACGGTTTGAAATTTCCCAACTTTTAATTATTCCTCTTTGCTTCAACAGGAGATGAACTGAAAAGGGAAGAAAAATGGAAGAAGTGCGGTCTAGTAGCTTGTAATTATTTCAAAATATGTACATTTAAATTGGCTAAAATATAAAATTATTTCAATCTTTGTTGTTCTATTTCTGGCGGAGTCAAATGATCTGGAATTTTTTGTAATTCGATCTGAAATTATCACAAAAAGAGTGAGACGAATCCAAAAAAAATTTCAAAGCCTTACCTTTGTAGCTTTCAAAGAAACTCCTTCAGGAAGATTCCGTTCCACGTATTCCAGCAAAGTGTCGGCCGTAGAACCGGTCAAATGCTTGAATTGGATGAAAGTAAAATAGGTACGCAGTTCGTACTGCACCCTGTGCTTTTTGTAAATGTGGACAGATTTTAAGACTGTGTATCTTTCGTGAAGAGGTTTTCGTAAATTCCACCTTAAAAAGCACAACAATGAAAGTCTAAAACTTCTCCCTTTTTTTTTGAACTTACGATTTGGCCTGTACATCCAGATGCTTTCCTGCTTCTGTAGCAAACTTTGCAAAACTATTCAGCACTGCGGGATCGTGCCCACGACATTCCAATTCCATTAGTTTATATAACTTGTCGGTTTCGGCTTTAGAATCCAAGTTAATTGGATCAGCATTTGCAACAACCGAAAAGTGTCTGGCTACAAAATTTGATGCCTTACTTAGGCTGGGACGTAACAAAAAATTCTACAAAATAATTATTTTGTTTATAACAAAAGGGTAATGTTAAATGCGGCTTACCATTTTGTATTTCTACTACTAATGTACTAATAACAAACGGCATGAAAATGTTAGGTTAGGTTATTAAATGCAAATGTCAAAAAAACCAGACAGTGCCGTACTAAGATTTTATAACGGGGTTTCGTAAGTAAATTGAAAAAAAAATTAATTCTTGAAAATGTTGGAACCTGTTTGAATAAATGTTTACTTTACAACATTCTAAAACCAAAAGTTTTCAAATTTGTTAATAACAATTATCTGCTTGTCAAAGTTGGATGTATAAACAAATTGTGATTTTGATGAAGGCCAACGACAGTTCCGGTCTTAAGAAATCCAAAACCTCATATTTTGCGTTATTCTGTGGAGGTTTGCAATTTCTGAAACTTGATTTGTGTTGAAATTTCATGGGTTTTAGCCAATTTGATGCTTTCCTATTGGCTTTTGTTTTTTCTTGCAGAGACGCAGAGTCTTAAGACTCTGTATCTATAAACTATTCACTTTTTTTATGTAAATTGCTAAAATGTTTAAAAAAATTAGAAAATTCTATGTAGACAAGAGTTATATCCATCACTGAGACAGAGGTCCCTACAGTGAAACATTGGGTTTTCTCCAATTATTACATGTCCGATTTATTTCTAAATTTTAAATTGTAGGTTTAGAGTAGACAGATAATATAATAAGTGAGAGGAAATTTAAACTGTAGGACCTCTGTCTCACTGTTTAGCCATTTTTTTTTAGAATCACGAGCACTCGAATTTATTTTGTTACTTATGTTTAGTTTTATGAATATATTATTTTTTAATTTTAGCATACTAAGATGTATGAAGTAGAGCAATCTTTGTAAAAAATCAATATGGTTTCATTAATAACCAAAGACAATATTAATCAAATTTGTAAGCGTACAGCTTCTCAATTTACTGTTTAATTATGGGTAACAAAGGGAAAACGCATTTGAGGCTTTTAGAGTATAACAATAAACTAAAAACAAAATACTTGGTGCAAGCATATAAATAGGCGACGCTTAGTAAAAGGATTGCATTTCTCTCAAGTTAACGGAGGTGCATCCACAGTTTTGAGTGTTAGTTAACCTGATATCAAGCTTATATTTTTGGTAATGTACTAACCTTTAATAATAATCAAATTAAATTCAAATAAGTTTAATTGAAATTTTTTTAATATGCAAATTTGAGAAAAAATATACATAATTAAAAACATTTTTAAAATGAAAAATTAAAGATTTGAGTTTTAAAACTAATTCAATTCAATTCTTCATTTCGCACATATATTTTATATATAAGCAAAAATGTTATTTTTATATTGCTTAAAGCTAACTTAAAATACAGTGCGCCAACCAACCCCAAAAGACACGTTGCAGAATATGTATCCAAAAAACTTTTTTACAACAAAAATTGTTATCTAATATATTAATCTATTCCGTCAAAAACAAAAAAAAACATTAAAATTAAAATGAATAACTATATTTTTGGTTAGATACTAACTTGTGAAATTAAACAATTTAATTGAATTACATTATTTTATTATAATAATTTTTATATATTCATCTTAGATTTAAAAAACTGGTTAAAAGGTTAATACAAAACAATGTATGTAATTTAATAAAATTAAAATATTAAAAAAACAAATAGAATACAATTAATGTAAAAAGTGTGCCACCCAATCTCAGTGTCCTTATAACAGACAAACGGCTATTAAACAGCACTATTAAATAGTTCTGATGTGATAACAAATTTCAACATTAAACTATAACATTTAGTACCTATAATACTAGCGATTTTCAACTACAACTTTGAAATACCTAATATAATTTAATTTGCACCGAAATATTTTTTTTATGATATTATATTTTTAGTAATTTTATGTAATTTAATTATAGATTATTTAAAAAATGATTTTAATTTTTTGACAAAATTAAAATGCAAAACTAGCAGTAGTTAGAATTTTTTGAACATTTTATATTTTTTTCATATAATTTTATTAGTATTTTCTTGTAATACCAGATTATTTGCACAAAATCTTATTTTTATTAAAAAATTTTAATAAGAAATCTAACTGAAACCAAAATATCTTTAAATTGATGGTAATTTGAAGCTTGGAATTTTTTCCATATTTTTTCTATTTTTACTAGAACATAACTGGTATTTACATTTAGTTTCATAATATTCAAGCAAAATTTTTAATTTTTATCAAAAAATTTAAATCAAAAATTGCAGTAAAATAAAAACTGCCGGAAATCTAATGCAATTTGAGGCTTAGAATTTTTTTGATATTTTATCTGACTTTTATATACTTTAATTAGTATTTTAATGTAATACCGAAATATTTGCACAAAATTTAATTTTTTCAAAAAAATTTAATAAGAAATCCAACTGAAACCGAAATATCTTTAAATTGATGGCAATTTGGAACTTGGAGTTTTTTTCTTATTTTTTCTGGTTTTACTAGAGCATCACTGGTATTTACTATAGTTTCATAATATTCAAGCACAATTTTTAATTTTTATCAAAAAATTTAAATTAAAAATCGCAATAGAATAAGAACTGCCGGAAATCTATTGCAATTTGGGGCTTAGAATTTTTTTGATATTTTATCTAATTTTTATATGCTTTCAAAAGTATTTTCATGTAATACCAGAATATTTGCACAAAATTTAATTTTTATTAAAAAAATTTAATATGGAATCCAACTGAAACCAAAATATCTTTAAATTGATGGTAATTAAAACTTGGAATTTTTTCCTTATTTTTTCTGTTTTTACTAGAGCATCACTAGTATTTACATTTAGTTTCATAATATTCAAGCAAAATTTTTAATTTTTATCAAAAAATTTAAATCAAAAATTGCATTAAAATAAAAACTGCAGGAAATCTAATGCAATTTGAAGCTTAGAATTTTTTTGATATTTTATCTGACTTTTATATACTTTAATTAGTATTTTAATGTAATACCGAAATATTTGCACAAAATTTAATTTTTATCAAAAAAATTTAATAGGAAAACCAACTGAAACCAAAATATCTTTAAATTGATGGCAAATTGAAACTTGGACTTTTTTATTTATTTTTTCTGTTTTTTCTAGAGCATCACTGGTATTTACTATAGTTTCATAATATTCAAGCACAATTTTTAATTTTTATCAAAAAATTTAAATTAAAAATCGCAATAGAATAAGAACTGCCGGAAATCTATTGCAATTTGGGGCTTAGAATTTTTTTGATATTTTATCTAATTTTTATATGCTTTCAAAAGTATTTTCATGTAATACCAGAATATTTGCACAAAATTTAATTTTTATTAAAAAAATTTAATATGGAATCCAACTGAAACCAAAATATCTTTAAATTGATGGTAATTTAAAACTTGGAATTTTTTCCTTATTTTTTCTGTTTTTACTAGAGCATCACTAGTATTTACATTTAGTTTCATTATATTCAAGCAAAATTTTTAATTTTTATCAAAAAATTTAAATCAAAAATTGCATTAAAATAAAAACTGCAGGAAATCTAATGCAATTTGAAGCTTAGAATTTTTTTGATATTTTATCTGACTTTTATATACTTTAATTAGTATTTTAATGTAATACCGAAATATTTGCACAAAATTTAATTTTTATCAAAAAAATTTAATAGGAAAACCAACTGAAACCAAAATATCTTTAAATTGATGGCAAATTGAAACTTGGACTTTTTTATTTATTTTTTCTGTTTTTTCTAGAGCATTACTGGTATTTACATGTAGTTTCATAATAATCAAGCAAAATTTTTAATTTTTATCAAAAACTTTAAATTAAAAATCGCAATAGAATAAAAACTGCCGGAAATCTAATGTAATTTGGGCTTTAGAATTTTTTTGATATTTTATCTGATTTTCGTATACTTTTATTAGCATTTTTATGTAATACTAAAATATTTGCACAAAATTTAATTTTTATCAAAAAAATTTAATAAGAAATCCAACTGAAACCAAAATATCTTTAAATTGATGGCATTTTAAAACTTGGAAATTTTGCCTTATTTTATCTGTTTTTACTAGAAGAACAGTGGTATTTTCATTTAGTTTCATAATATTCAAGCAAAATTTTGAATTTTTATCAAAAAATTTAAATCAAAATTCGCAGTAAAATAAAATCTGCCGGAAATCTAATGCAATTTGAGGCTTAGAATTTTTTTGATATTTTATCTGACTTTTATATACTTTAATTAGTATTTTCATTTAATACCAAAATATTTGCACAAAATTTAATTTTTCAAAAAAATGTAATAGGAAAACCAACTGAAACCAAAATATCTTTAAATTGATGGCAATTTAAAACTTGGAAATTTTTCTTATTTTTTCTGTTTTTACTAGAGCATCACTAGTATTTACATTTAGTTTCATAATATTCAAGCAAAATTTTTAAATTTTATCAAGAAATTTAAATCAAAAATTGCATTAAAATAAAAACTGCAGGAAATCTAATGCAATTTGGGACTTAGAATGTTTTTGATATTTTATCTGACTTTAATATATTTTTTTTTAGTATTTTTAAGTAATATCAGATCATTTGAACTAAATTTAATTTTTATCAAAAAAATTTAATAAGAAATCTAACTCTGAAATCAAAATATTTTTAAATTGATGGCAATTTGAAACTTGGAATTTTTTCCATATTTTTTCTGTTTTTACTAGATCATCACTGGTATTTTTTACATTTAGTTTCATAATCTTCAAGCAAAATTTTGAATTTTTATCAAAAAATTTAAATCAAAATTCGCAGTAAAATAAAATCTGCCGGAAATCTAATGCAATTTGAGGCTTAGAATTTTTTTGATATTTTATCTGACTTTTATATACTTTAATTAGTATTTTCATGTAATACCCAAAATATTTGCACAAAATTTAATTTTTTCTAAAAAATTTAATACGAAATCCAACTGAAACCAAAATATCTTTAAATTGATGGCAATTTAAAACTTGAAAATTTTTCCTTATTTTTTCTGTTTTTACTGGAGCATCACTGGTATTTACATCTAGTTTCATAATCTTCAAGCAAAATTTTTAATTTTTAACAAAAAATTTAAATCAAAAATCTCAGTAAAATAAAAACTGCCGGAAATTTAATGCAATTTGGGGCTTAGAATTTTTTTGATATTTTATCTGACTTTTATATATTTTAATTAGTATTTTCATGTAATACCGAAATATTTGCACAAAATTTAATTTTTCAAAAAAATTTAATAGGAAAACCAACTGAAACCAAAATATCTTTAAATTGATGGCAATTTAAAACTTGGAAATTTTTCTTATTTTTTCTGTTTTTACTAGAGCATCACTAGTATTTACATTTAGTTTCATAATATTCAAGCAAAATT
Organism: Rhagonycha fulva; assembly: GCA_905340355.1. Lineage (NCBI taxonomy): Eukaryota > Metazoa > Arthropoda > Insecta > Coleoptera > Cantharidae > Rhagonycha > Rhagonycha fulva. The sequence continues at coordinate 118,128,269 of HG996554.1, forward strand.
TTTAATTTTTATCAAGAAATTTAAATCAAAAATTGCATTAAAATAAAAACTGCAGGAAATCTAATGCAATTTGGGACTTAGAATGTTTTTGATATTTTATCTGACTTTAATATATTTTTTTTTAGTATTTTTAAGTAATATCAGATCATTTGAACTAAATTTAATTTTTATCAAAAAAATTTAATAAGAAATCTAACTCTGAAATCAAAATATTTTTAAATTGATGGCAATTTGAAACTTGGAATTTTTTCCATATTTTTTCTGTTTTTACTAGATCATCACTGGTATTTTTTACATTTAGTTTCATAATCTTCAAGCAAAATTTTGAATTTTTATCAAAAAATTTAAATCAAAATTCGCAGTAAAATAAAATCTGCCGGAAATCTAATGCAATTTGAGGCTTAGAATTTTTTTGATATTTTATCTGACTTTTATATACTTTAATTAGTATTTTCATGTAATACCAAAATATTTGCACAAAATTTAATTTTTTCTAAAAAATTTAATACGAAATCCAACTGAAACCAAAATATCTTTAAATTGATGGCAATTTAAAACTTGAAAATTTTTCCTTATTTTTTCTGTTTTTACTGGAGCATCACTGGTATTTACATCTAGTTTCATAATCTTCAAGCAAAATTTTTAATTTTTAACAAAAAATTTAAATCAAAAATCTCAGTAAAATAAAAACTACCGGAAATTTAATGCAATTTGAGGCTTAGAATTTTTTTGATATTTTATCTCACTTTTATATACTTTAATTAGTATTTTCAAGTAATACCCAAATATTTTCACAAAATTTAATTTTTTCAAAAAAATTTAATAAGAAATCCAACTGAAAACAAAATATCTTTAAATTGATGGCAATTTGGAACTTGGAATTTTTTTCTTATTTTTTCTGGTTTTACTTAGAGCATCACTGGGATTTACTGTAGCTTCATAATATTCAAGCACAATTTTTAATTTTTATCAAAAAATTTAAATCAAAAATAGCAATAGAATAAAAACTGCCGGAAATCTAATGCAATTTGGGGCTTAGAATTTTTTTGATATTTTATCTGATTTTTATATACTTTCAATAGTATTTTCATGTAATTCCAGAATTTTTGCACAAAATTTAATTTTTATCAAAAAAATTTAATAAGAAATCCAACTGAAACCAAAATATCTTTAAAATAATAGCAATTTGAAACTTGGAATTTTTTCCTGATTTTTTCTGTTTTTGCTGGAGCATTACTGGTATTTACAAGTAGTTTCATAATATTCACGCAAAATTTTTAATTTTTAAAACACAATTTAAATCAAAAATCGCGGTAAACTAAAAACTGCCCGAAATCTAATGCAATTAAGGGCTTAGAATTTTTTTGATATTTTATCTGACTTTTATATACTTTAATTAGTATTTTCATGTAATACCAAAATATTTGCACAAAATTTAATTTTTTCAAAAAAATTTAATAAAAAATCCAACTGAAACCAAAATATCTTTAAATTGATGGAAATTTGGAACTTGGAATTTTTTTCTTATTTTTTCTGGTTTTACTTAGAGCATCACTGGGATTTACTGTAGCTTTATAATATTCAAGCACAATTTTTAATTTTTATCAAAAAATTTAAATCAAAAATAGCAATAGAATAAAAACTGCCGGAAATCTAATGCAATTTGGGGCTTAGAATTTTTTTGATATTTTATCTGATTTTTATATACTTTCAATAGTATTTTCATGTAATTCCAGAATTTTTGCACAAAATTTAATTTTTATCAAAAAAATTTAATAAGAAATCCAACTGAAACCAAAATATCTTTAAAATAATAGCAATTTGAAACTTGGAATTTTTTCCTGATTTTTTCTGTTTTTGCTGGAGCATTACTGGTATTTACAAGTAGTTTCATAATATTCACGCAAAATTTTTAATTTTTAACACACAATTTAAATCAAAAATCGCGGTAAACTAAAAACTGCCCGAAATCTAATGCAATTAAGGGCTTAGAATTTTTTTGATATTTTATCTGATTTTCGTTAACTTTTATTAGTATTTTCAGGTAATTCTAGAATATTTGCACAAAATTTAATTTTTATCAAAAAAATTTAATAAGAAATCCAACTGAAACCAAAATATCTTTAAATTGATGGCAATTTGAAACTTGGAATTTTTTCCTTATTTTTTCTGGTTTTACCAGAGCATCACTGGTAGGTATTTATTGTAGTTTTTATAATATACAAGCACAATTTTTAATTTTTTCAAAAAATTTAAATCAAAAATCGCAATAGAATAAAAACTGCCGGAAATCTAATGCAATTTGGGGCTTAAAATTTTTTTGATATTTTATCTGATTTTCGTATACTTTTATTAGTATTTTCATGTAATACCAGAATATTTGCACAAAATTTAACTTTTATCAAAAAAATTTAATAAGAAATCCAACTGAAACCAAAACATCTTTAATTTGATGGCAAATTAAAACTTGGAATTTTTTCCTTACTTTTTCTGTTTTCACTAGAGCATTACTGGTATTTACATGTAGTTTCATAATAATCAAGCAAAATTTTTTAATTTTTAACAGAAAATTAAATCAAAAATCGCAGTAAAATAAAAAGTGCCGGAAAAATAATGCAATTTGGGGCTTACAATTTTTTTGATATTTTATCTGATTTTAATATACTTTTATTAGTATTTTTAAGTAATACCAGATCATTTCAACTAAATTTAATTTTTATCAAAAAAATTTAATAAGAAATCTAACTGAAACCAAAATATTTTTAAATTGATGGTAATTTAAAACTTGGAATTTTTTCCATATTTTTTCTGCTTTTACTAGAGCATCACTGATATTTATTTTTAGTTTCATAATATTCAAGCAAAAGTTTTAATTTTTATCAAAAAATTTAAATCATTAATCGCAGTAAAATAAAAACTGCCGGAAATCTAATGCAATTTGAGGCTTAGAATTTTTTTGATATTTTATCTGACTTTTATATACTTTAATTAGTATTTTCATGTAATACCAAAATATTTGCACAAAATTTAATTTTTAAAAAAAAATTCAATAAGAAATCCAAGTGAAACCAAAATATCTTTAAAGTGATGGTAATTTAAAACTTGGAAATTTTTCATTATTTTTTCTGTTTTTACTAGAGTATTACTGGTATTTACAGTTAGTTTCATAATATTCAAGCAAAATTTTTAACTTTTCTTAAAAAATTTAATTAAAAAATCGCAATAAAATGGTAACTACTTGAAGTCGGACTCAATTTAGGAGTTAGAATTTTTTCAACATTTTATATGGTTTTAATTTAATATCATTAGTATTTTTAAGATGGTTTAAAATATTCAAAAAAAAAAATTAAATGTGAAATCTGACTGAATTGAAATTATCATCAATTAAAGCAACTTATGGCTTAAAATAATTTGTAATTTTTTATGTTTTTATTACAGGAGTATTTGCTATAAGAAGATACAAAAAATAAGAAATAAAATCGGTTTTGTTTCAAAAATTTAAACAAAAATGATGCAGTAGAAAAACAGTAGAATAATTCATTTCGATAGAGTTGAAAATCTCAGTATATTATTTTCATATAGGTATACAAAAATCTTATTTGATATACTAGATAAAATAAGAGGTAACAGGATGCGGTCATTACGGTCGATTTATGCGTAAAATTGTAAACTTTAAAATCGATTTTAGGCAAACTAACCAATATTTGGGCTATTTGGGATAATCCACATCTTAAAGGGTAGTTCACACTACATGATTTATCATATGACTTAGTCATAAGAAAAGTCATGGCTAAAATCATACCATCACAACAGCCAATCATAAAAGCCATAACTTCTATAATATCAAAAATCATATAGTGTGAACGTAAAAATATCTCTCATATGAGAAGTCATATGACAAGTCATATGATAAATCATGTAGTGTGAACTACCCTTAAAACCCTCATTTTAATGTTATCTATCAAATCCCATTGAGTTTTAAATTTAATATCTTCTGGACTTGGTTCTCGTGCTACTAACATTTTATCGATTTTATAATTTATACTTGATAATAGTTGTTTACTTTAAGCCATAGATATATCCAAAAGCTTGAATTAAAGTTAAAACCGTATATTAACAAAAATTGGAATTTATACGCCAACCACTCTTTCCAAAGAATTTCGTGGTTTGATTTCAATATGCACTTCGTAGGTAGTGAGCAAAATATTTTTCGAGTGTATCATTTTAGCTATAAGTAGATATCTACCTCTTGGTGCATACGGTGGAAATGTGGAATCATTGTAATGTAAATTTTTGACATAGTAATGACCCTAAAATAAAAATATGACAGTTTAGCAAATTTTATTTTGTAAGGGATTTATGATCAAAACGACTTACAGTTTTTAATACGCAATTTTGATGGATAAAATTGGTTTCAAATTGATTAACATGATGGCCAAATTTGTGAGCATGTAAGCTAGCACAAACGTTTTCGGAGTAATTAAATGGAAATAATCGATATTCGTTACTTTGAAATTTGCTTGCTTCTAAATGAAACTGTAAAAATTATTTCAATTAAAAATTATTGTGTGGTAGACGGTAAAAAAGTGAAAATCATAATTGAAGTTATGTATGTTATTGATAGATTGATATATGGGATTTTGGTAGACCCCATATGGATGTCAGTTATTTGGACACGAGGACATTTGGACGTTTTTGTAAAACAATGTCCTCGCATTCAAATGACTTCTCATATTGAAACTAAGGTACATCAAGGACAACATAAAATGTAATGGGGATGCAATAAATTTATACTTCTACTGACAGTCTCAGAGTTCATGTGTAAATTTTGAATAGAGTTAGATTGAATCATACTTACGGTCACAAAGTGTAAATCTATATCTTGAACGACATCCCCGCTAAAATTGCATTTTTTAGAGTATCTGGTCACATAATATATTTCAAGTTTTGGGTTCTTTAGATAAGACTTGTTGTAGAATGTAAGGTTTAATCTTTTGATTATCAAGTGGTAATCAGTTTGATGAAACTGTAAATATTATATTATGTCACACGCCAACAGCTCCAAATCCAGCCCAAAAATTGTAAAGTGTATCTTACCGAAAATGTTCCAGCAAAAACAACAAAAATATATAACAAATATAACGTCATTTTGGTAAAGGCTGCCTTCAACTTAGAAATAATTGAAAATTTTGTTTCCGTTTACATAAACCACGGAATCATCATTTTATGAATAATTTACCTAATGATCCATTTTAACATTAAAAACATCACCAACTATTGCTATGTCCGAAATTATAACCTCGAACGTAGTAGTTGTTATATTATGGTGTAATGGATTATTCAGTTTTTAAATTTCATTCTTTTATTTTGAGAATTTTTCAATATTAAAACAATTAAAAATTCGTTTTCTTACAAAGATCTCGTTAATCTCTCACGCGCGTCAGAACAAGTAGAATTGCTGTTTTCGGAGTTTTCCTGTACTTGATTTAGATTTTTTTAATTAAACTATGATTGGAGTGTAGGGGTTGCCCAGCAGAGGTAGTACTTTTTGCCTCAACGGTCATATCGAATGCCTGAGGCAGACGATAGTTGGTGGTAACTGATCCTCGCAGGCACCCAGCTCTCACTTATGGCTCCAAGTGCCACACTCCGGTAACTGTATTGACCTACAGGCTAAACTAAGTGAGGGTAGCCAGATATGGTAAAAGATTATAATTCAATTTGGAGGTCACCCCTTTACTAAAAACACCTGATTTAATAACGGACTCAGAATCGTTCAAACTTACTTACTATATGAGATTAAAAATAATAGGTATCATTCCGTCCAATACTTTAATCTAAGCACAAATTTTTTAAATGTCAAACAAAGATAAGGCGTACGCAAACAATTAAAATTGTCAATGAATTTTGGCTTATAGCTTAGGTTATATGTTATTTTATGTTATTTATTTATTATTAAGTTTGTAGCTTAAGACTAGGTTATAAACAATATTTAATTAGATACTAAATCAAGGACAATTTTAACTGCTTGTGTTTAAACGTCTCAGTCTATCGTACGCTAGAAAATAGCTTATAATTTGGTTTTACTACCTACCTCAATAGTGTAAATTTTTTAATAAGTGTTCAATGGTTATCGATAGCAGTTGTATAATATTAATCAAAATTAGATGTGTATAATGGAGTTTCTAAGTATTAAATATGAGTTTCATATATTTAACTCATATTCCATAATAAAAAATAATAATATGAGATAAATCTCATATATTCCAGCTCAGCTTAAAACATAACTTGATATACCTGTACTTATTATCATCACTCATTATCATGCTATCATGTAATTTGTCAAATTTTTAGGTTAGGTTAAATATTATCTAGGGTGGCCCCCCTCTAGCTACACCAACAGCTCTACCATGATAAGTTGTTGTAAACTTAACCTAAAAATTTCTAAATTGTGATTTAACTACGTTTCAAAATATGTCATATTTCTTATTGAATGTCATATTTTAACCCTTTGAACGCGTAGATTGGCTAAAAAGTTGGACTTCAGGCGACTTTAGTCGATTTAAGCATCCAAAGGGCTAATAGGAGTTACGATATTCGTGTGTATGTAGTTGAGGACAATATTTTATAAAATGTATCTAACTTGCAAATATTTAATTCAAATACACAGGACAGGAACATAGAAGAATCCTGCTAGATTTCTTGCCATTTGTTAAAATACAAGAATGCACGGTGGGTTGCGCATAACCTAAAAATAATTTACTTTAATCTGTGTACCTACGACGTGGAATAGGCCTCTTGGGGATACCACGTAAAAAAAAACGCGCCAGATACTCTACCTCCATGGTGGTGAGGAAATGGGTACTTATGTTAAAGTTATTTGGATATCTAAAACATCTCGTAGAGAGGCAACCCACTATAAATAAAAGCATAGGAAGTAATTCAAGGTAAACTCAAATCGCTACGGTGCTAGTCCTTGAAATAGAGCCGCTGCTTTATGTGGTTTAAATGAAGTAGTAGTTCTATTTCAACGACCGTCACTGCATGACGATAGAAAGCTTTGTAGCCTAATTCAAACGTTTCTAACACACAAATGGACAACCAGATAAAAGTAAAATTTTATTAGTATGGATAAATTGCGATAATCTTTCAAGTCGGAGTATTAAAAATTTTCCAAATGGAGATATCTGCATGAGTAATAATTTATGTTGAAATAATTATTGGTCTGTAGAGAGCTCTGTTTGTAAAAATAATATTTTTTTTTCAACAAAAAACCGGCATAAGAAGTTCAAATTGTTGTAATTGTTTAAAAGAAAAAACATAACACACAACAAAAAATTAACAAAACTTGTTAAACTGTGTTCTTCTTTTGAAAATAAATTTAAAAACAAAATTAAGAGTCTCATTACGAAAAAGTCTTCGACTGAGCTAAAAAATTAAAAATTTTAGTGTCAATTATTTTTATTTAATATTTTCTAACATTGTATGGGTTTCACAATTAGTACACCTGATAATAATTTTTGTTTTAAGGTAAATATAATTTGATATTAACGTTAAATAACTCTAAAATCTCCAGTTAAAGTTAACTTCAAATTAACAAAAGTTGAATTTATACGCCAACCACTCTTTCCAAAGGATTTTGTGGTTTGATTTCAATATGCACTTCCCAGGTGCTTAACAAAATGCTTTTCTTGTATATCGTTTTACCTATAAGTAGATATCTTCCTCTTGGTGCATGCGGTGGAAATTTGGAGTCATCGTACTGCAAATTGTTAAAATAGTAGTGACCCTAACATAAAAAATAATAAAGTTTAGAAAATTTGTTTCTTTTATAAGGGTCTGATGATGAAAACCTACAGTTTTAATTGTGCAACTTTGGATAAGATTTGTTTCACACTGATAGATATAATTTCCAAATTTGGGAGCATGTAAGCTAGCACAAACGTTTTCAGAGTAATTGAATTGAAATAATCGATATTCGTTACTTTGATATTTTTTTCCTTCTACATAGTATAACTGCAAAAATAATTGTAATTAAAAATTTGGTGTTGAATTTTTAACGTAGGTTTTTGGGTTAGATTGAATAATACTTACGGTCATAAGGTTTGCATTTAATTCTTAAATCAAATCACCATTAAAATTGTATTTTTTGGAGTATCTGGTCACATAAACTGTTCTTAATTTTGGGTTTTTCATATAGGATTTGTTGTAGAATGTTAGGTTCAATCTTTCAACTATAAGGTGGTAATCAGTTTGATGGAACTGTCAAAATAAATATTGTATTAATTAATCAGGTCACACACAAAAAAATGCAGGATTAGCTCAGGAGGGGCTGAGACAACTCGCCGCGGCCAACTCGCCGCGGGCCAACTTGCCGCCAGCCCAACTCGCCGCTAACCAACTTGAAGACGGCGAGTTGGGCCGTCGGCGAGTCGTCTTAAACCCAGCTCAAGATGTGTGATGTGTACGTTACATGGATGTTAACATTTAGCCATTAGGCCAAGAGTTAGCCAAAGATCCTCATCCTTAAACAGAGATGTGATGGATTAAGGAACATGCAGGCTTTATTATGAAAGGATGCATAGGGGCAATGAAAAAAAATTTTGGATTAAAAAGTTGCTTACCGAAAATGTTCCAGAAAAAATAACAAAAAAGTACCCCACATATAACCTCATTTTGGTAGAGGTTGCCTTTTACTTACTTAGAAATAATTGAATATTTTATTTCAGTTTATAAAGGCGATAAAGAAACTTATGTTTATGTTAAAACGGATTTGTATGCTATGTAAGCCGAGCTTGCTTTTAGGAGTAATTACACAGAACATTAATTTACACAAAAATAAATTTAGATTTTAAGTTGATATTGAACAATAGGTTAACACTAGACTAATGTTGTTTCTAACAGATACAAAAGGTTGCTTTGTTATCACCTTGAGAGAATAACTTCTCTGTTACAAGGTGACTGTTATGTTGGTGAAAATTTTGATCAGTAGATAAAATTTAAAATTGCTTCATTGTTAAGATCACAATGAAAAATGAAACTCTGCTGCTAACATCAGCATTATTAATTTACTATATCTTCTTTAATATTAATATGTTGTTCTCTACTACCACTATAGGGAGCGAGAAAGTTCCCCTCCCCCATAAAAAAGTTTATAACAAAAGTTTACTTTTTTAACTCTAGAGGACGCTAACGTCAGCTTTCTAGCTCTCTATTATAAACAAAATAAAAATAAATAGAGAAAGCCTTAACAAATTGTCAAAACGCAACTTATCTATCACGGCCAGTGAATATCTGGCTGATCCTTTGCATTTAATGTCCATATAAACAGCAGTAAATCAATTTTCAACTTGGCTAAAGATATGGAGTACCCCCTCCCCAGCTGTTAGACTGACCCACAGACCCCCCGGCTTCTGGGAAAAATTGTTTTTGAAAAAGACGCATCATACTACATTCAATTTTAATTTTAGCATACATTTTAAATATTTTTTAAGATGAAATTCAGCTAGACTAGAAGTGTGAAAAAATATGTGAGAAATCAAATTTCCGTCCTTATCAATTTTTAGGTTTCTTTCTTGCTTCCTGACAGCCTGGAGGATATTTTAGACCACCGGTTTCTAATTTTTTCTGCGTACTTCATACAGCAATCTACGACAAATTGATAATCACATAAATTTGATTCCAGAAAGGACCGTCTTGTTGCTTCGAGGTTGTCTGTAAATTACGTACGCAAAAAGGGGGGTGAGAGGCAATTTTCTATCGTGAAAAATGTGGCTAGGACGTTACATCCCATTTGTATGTTTTATTAAAAATCTTACAAATTATTATTATTCATTGAGGGATCCCGGATTTGTGACGTAAATGTGATGCAGCGTGACGAAGAGGAAAGGAGAAGTAAAAAATTCTGGAATTTTCCGTGACGTAATTTATAGACGACACTTTACATTTAGCTGGGGGTATTCTATACCCCCCAGACCCCCCGGTTCTAGGACAACATTATTTAAAAAGTCATACTTTTTATTTTCTACTTATGTCATTTTTCAAGTTTTTAAGGTGACACTTGCCTAGGGGGTTTAGTAATATAAAGAAAAGGGTGAGAGATGGAGGGGTTTGAGGGTATGTAAATTGATTCCAGAAAAAAAGTTTTGTATAGCTGGGGGTACTCTAGACCCATCTGTTTCTTTAGTGCAATTTTTCTGCTAACATTGCTCTCAATCTTCAATTGAAAACTATCTGAAATCTAACTCAATTTAAGGGTTAGAATTTTTTTGACATTTTATTAGTGTTTTACCAGAATTTTTACACAAAATTTAATTTTTACAAAAATCCAACTGAAACCAAAATACTCTTAAATTCAAGTCAATTTACAACTTGAAATTTTTTTCTTGTTTTTCCTCTTTTTATTAGAACAGCATTAGTATTTTTATGTAGTTTCATAATATTTAAGCAAAGCTATAAATTTTTTTCAAAAAATTTAAATCCAAAAGAGCAGTAAAATGAAAACTAATTGAAATTTAACTCAATTTAGAGGTTAGAATTTTTTCTAGATTTTTTCTGATTTTAATATAATTTTATTAGTTTCTTCAAGTAAAACCGGAATATTTCCACACAATTTAATTTTTAGCCTAAAATTATAATAAAAAATCCAACTAAAACCAAAATACCCTTAAATTCAAGTCAATTTACAACTTGGAATTTTTTCCTTTTTTTTCCTCTTTTTACTAGAATAACTTTAGTATTTTTAAGTAATTTTATAATATTTAAGCAAAATTTTAAACTTTTGTCAAAAAATTTAAATCAAAAATAGCAGTAAAATGAAAACTACCTGAAAACTAACTCAATTTAATAGTTAGAATATTTTCGACATTTTATCTGATTTTTTATTAGTTTTTTCATGTAAAACCAGAATATTTCCACAAAATTTAATTTTTATCACAAAATTAAAATAAAAAGTCCAACTGAAACCAAAATTCCCTTAAATTCAAGTCAATTTACAACTTGGAATTTTTTTTGTTATTCCTCTTTTTACTAGAACAGCATTAGCATATTTATGTAGTTTCATAATATTTAAGCAAAGCTATAAATTTTTTTCAAAAAATTTAAATCCAAAATAGCAGTAAAATGAAAACTACTTGAAATTTAACTGAATTTAGTGGTTAGAATTTTTTCGACATTTTAACTGCCTTTAATATAATTTTATTAGTTTTTTCATGTAGAACCAGAATATTTCCACACAATTCAATTTTTATTCCAAAATTATAATAAAAAATTCAACTAAAACCAAAATACTCCGAAATTCAAGTCAATTTACACCTTGGAACTTTTTCCTTGTTTATCCTCTTTTTCCTAGAACAGCATTAATATTTTTATGTAGGTTCATAATATTTAACAAAATTTTAAAATTTTGTCAAAAAATTTAAATTAAAAATAGCAGTAAAATGAAAACTACTTGAAATTTGACTCAATTTAGGGGCTAGAATTTTTTCGACATTTTAACTGCCTTTAATATAATTTTATTAGTTTTTTCATATAGAACCAGAATATTTCCACACAATTCAATTTTTATTCCAAAATTATAATAAAAATTTCAACTAAAATCAAAATACCCTTAAATTCAAGTCAATTTACAACTTGGAATTTTTTCCTTGTTTTTCCTCTTTTTACTAGTACAACATTAGTATTTTTAAGTAGTTTCATAATTATTTAAGCAAAATTTTAAATTTTTGTCAAAAAATTTAAATCAAAAATTGCAGTAAAATGAAAATTACTTGAAATTTAACTCAATTTAGGGGTTAGAATTTTTTCGAGATTTGTTCTGATTTTAATATAATTTTATTAGTTTTTTCATGTAAAACCAGAATATTTCCACACAATTGAATTTTTATTCCAAAATTATAATAAAAAATTCAACTAAAACCAAAATACCCTTAAATTCAAGTCAATTTACAACTTGGAATTTTTTTCTTGTTTTTCTTCTTTTTACTAGAACAGCATTAGTATTTTTATTTACTTTCCAAATATTTAAGCAAAATTTTAAAATTTTGTTAAAATTAAATCAAAAATAGCAGGAAAATGATAACTACTTGAAATTTAACTTAATTTAGGGGTTAGAATTTTTTCGACATTTTATCGGACTTTAATATAATTTTATTAGTTTTTTCATGTAGAACCAGAATATTTCCACACAATTCAATTTTTATTCCAAAATTATAATAAAAAATTCAACTAAAACCAAAATACTCCGAAATTCAAGTCAATTTACACCTTGGAACTTTTTCCTTGTTTATCCTCTTTTTCCTAGAACAGCATTAATATTTTTATGTAGGTTCATAATATTTAACAAAATTTTAAAATTTTGTCAAAAAATTTAAATTAAAAATAGCAGTAAAATGAAAACTACTTGAAATTTGACTCAATTTAGGGGCTAGAATTTTTTCGACATTTTAACTGCCTTTAATATAATTTTATTAGTTTTTTCATATAGAACCAGAATATTTCCACACAATTCAATTTTTATTCCAAAATTATAATAAAAATTTCAACTAAAATCAAAATACCCTTAAATTCAAGTCAATTTACAACTTGGAATTTTTTCCTTGTTTTTCCTCTTTTTACTAGTACAACATTAGTATTTTTAAGTAGTTTCATAATTATTTAAGCAAAATTTTAAATTTTCGTCAAAAAATTTAAATCAAAAATTGCAGTAAAATGAAAATTACTTGAAATTTAACTCAATTTAGGGGTTAGAATTTTTTCGAGATTTGTTCTGATTTTAATATAATTTTATTAGTTTTTTCATGTAAAACCAGAATATTTCCACACAATTGAATTTTTATTCCAAAATTATAATAAAAAATTCAACTAAAACCAAAATACCCTTAAATTCAAGTCAATTTACAACTTGGAATTTTTTTCTTGTTTTTCTTCTTTTTACTAGAACAGCATTAGTATTTTTATTTACTTTCCAAATATTTAAGCAAAATTTTAAAATTTTGTTAAAATTAAATCAAAAATAGCAGGAAAATGATAACTACTTGAAATTTAACTCAATTTAGGGGTTAGAATTTTTTCGACATTTTATCGGACTTTAATATAATTTTATTAGTTTTTTCATGTAGAACCAGAATATTTCCACACAATTGAATTTTTATTCCAAAATTATAATAAAAATTTCAACTTAAACCAAAATACCCTTAAATTCAAGTCAATTTACAACTTGGAATTTTTTCCTTGTTTTTCCTTTTTTTACTAGAACAACATTAGTATTTTTAAGTAGTTTCATAATTATTTAAGCAAAATTTTAAATTTTCGTCAAAAAATTTAAATCAAAAATTGCAGTAAAATGAAAATTACTTGAAATTTAACTCAATTTAGGGGTTAGAATTTTTTCGAGATTTGTTCTGATTTTAATATAATTTTATTAGTTTTTTCATGTAAAACCAGAATATTTCCACACAATTGAATTTTTATTCCAAAATTATAATAAAAAATTCAACTAAAACCAAAATACCCTTAAATTCAAGTCAATTTACAACTTGGAATTTTTTTCTTGTTTTTCTTCTTTTTACTAGAACAGCATTAGTATTTTTATTTACTTTCCAAATATTTAAGCAAAATTTTAAAATTTTGTTAAAATTAAATCAAAAATAGCAGGAAAATGATAACTACTTGAAATTTAACTTAATTTAGGGGTTAGAATTTTTTCGACATTTTATCGGACTTTAATATAATTTTATTAGTTTTTTCATGTAGAACCAGAATATTTCCACACAATTGAATTTTTATTCCAAAATTATAATAAAAATTTCAACTTAAACCAAAATTCCCTTAAATTCAAGTCAATTTACAACTTGGAATTTTTTCCTTGTTTTTCCTTTTTTTACTAGAACAACATTAGTATTTTTAAGTAGTTTCATAATTATTTAAGCAAAATTTTAAATTTTTGTCAAAAAATTTAAATCAAAAATTGCAGTAAAATGAAAACTACTTGAAATTTAACTCAATTTAGGGGTTAGAATTTTTTCAAGATTTTTTCTGATTTTAATATAATTTTATTAGTTTTTTCATGTAAAACCAGAATATTTCCACACAATTGAATTTTTATTCCAAAATTATAATAAAAAATTCAACTAAAACCAAAATACTCTTAAATTCTAATCAATTTACAACTTGGAATTTTTTCCTTGTTTTTCATCTTTTTATTAGAACAGCATTAGTATTTTTATTTACTTTCCAAATATTTAAGTAAAATTTTAAAATTTTGTTAAAATTAAATCAAAAATAGCAGTAAAATGAAAACAACTTGAAATTTAACTGATTTTAGTGGTTAGAATTTTTTCGACATTTTAACTGCCTTTAATATAATTTTATTAGTTTTTTCATGTAGAACCAGAATATTTCCACACAAATCAATTTTTATTCCAAAATTATAATAAAAATTTCAACTAAAACCAAAATACTCTGAAATTCAAGTCAATTTACAACTTGGAACTTTTTCTTTGTTTTTCCTCTTTTTCCTAGAACAGCATTAATATTTTTATGTAGTTTCATAATATTTAAGCAAAATTTTAAAATTTTGTTAAAATTAAATCAAAGAAGCAGTAAAATGAAAACTACTTGCAATTTAACTCAATTTAGGGGTTAGAATTTTTTCGAGATTTGTTCTGATTTTAATATAATTTTATTAGTTTTTTCATGTAAAACCAGAATATTTCCACACAATTCAATTTTTATTCCAAAATTATAATAAAAAATTCAACTAAAACCAAAATACCCTTAAATTCAAGTCAATTTACAACTAGGAATTTTTTCCTTGTTTTTCCTCTTTTTACTAGAACTGCATTAGTATTTTTATTTACTTTCCAAATATTTAAACAAAATTTTAAAATTTTGTTAAAATTAAATCAAAAATAGCAGTAAAATGAAAACAACTTGAAATTTAACTGATTTTAGTGGTTAGAATTTTTTCGACATTTTAACTGCCTTTAATATAATTTTATTAGTTTTTTCATGTAGAACCAGAATATTTCCACACAAATCAATTTTTATTCCAAAATTATAATAAAAATTTCAACTAAAACCAAAATACTCTGAAATTCAAGTCAATTTACAACTTGGAACTTTTACTTTGTTTTTCCTCTTTTTCCTAGAACAGCATTAATATTTTTATGTAGTTTCATAATATTTAAGCAAAATTTTAAAATTTTGTTAAAATTAAATCAAAAAAGCAGTAAAATGAAAACTACTTGAAATTTAACTCAATTTAGGGGTTAGAATTTTTTCGAGATTTTTTCTGATTTTAATATAATTTTATTAGTTTTTTCATGTAAAACCAGAATATTTCCACACAATTCAATTTTTATTCCAAAATTATAATAAAAAATTCAACTAAAACCAAAATACCCTTAAATTCAAGTCAATTTACAACTTGGAATTTTTTCCTTGTTTTTCCTCTTTTTACTAGAACTGCATTAGTATTTTTATTTACTTTCCAAATATTTAAGCAAAATTTTAAAATTTTGTTAAAATTTAATCAAAAATAGCAGGAAAATGATAACTACTTGAAATTTAACTCAATTTAGGGGTTAGAATTTTTTCGACATTTTATCGGACTTTAATATAATTTTATTAGTTTTTTCATGTAGACCCAAAATATTTGCACAAAATTTAATTTTTATCAACAAATTTTAATAGAAAATCAAACTGAAACCAAAATACCCTTAAATTCCAGTAAATTTACAACTTAGAAATTTTTTCCTTGTTTTTCCTCTTTTTACTAGAACAGCATTAGTATTTTTAGGTAGTTTTATAATATTTAAGCAAAATTTTAAAATTTTGTAAAAAAATTTAAATAAAAATAGCAGTAAAATGAAATCTACTCGAAATTTAACTCAATTTAGGGGCTAGAATGTTTGCGAGATTTTACCTGACTTTAATATAATATTAGTTTTTTAATATAGTAAAAAAATATTTGTATAAAATTTAATTTTTATCTAAAAATTTTAATAAAAAATCCAATTAAAACAAAAATATCTACAAATATAAATCTACATTTACTTTAAATGAGTAATAAATGAATCACCAATCATAGATGCAAAACAGCGTTACAAACAGACAGAGAGAGACGAAAAAGTGAAACCGGGTACGCAGTAGCCTCCAAAACAAAACAATCTACAGCATTTCCAGCTTCAATTTAAAAAGTGTCGACCGAAGTTCGTAGAATAGTCGCAGAGCTAGCCTGAAAATTGTTTCAAAAAAATTTCTTTCATATTAGTTTTGTTATACATTTTCAAATCAATTTCCTATTTATTAATATAGAAATTTAGCTATTAGTGGACTAAAACTGGGCAAGAGACCGGGGGTTTGGGGGGTATGGAATACCCCCCAGGCTGTAAAGAAGTAATGAAAAGACTTCAAAATTGATAAGGACTACTATTTAATTCTTGAAAGGTCGCCGTTGTTTAACACTTACAGCCGGGAGGTTTTTCTTTAATTTCATTAAATTTTAAACATATTGCCCTATGGTATAAAGCATAACCCTTTGATGATCGAAGGCATTAAAAATTTTTAGCAAAGGGTCACGTTAAGATATCAAAAATGCCAAAAATGCCAGATCCAAGCTTTCGTAGAGAAATAATAATTTAATGCGTAAGCACAAGAATGCCGTAGAAAACAATGTCTATCTGTCTGTATGTAACTCACTTTTTTACAAAAACCATTTTATAAAACAAATGGAAGTACATTGGAATGAATTTGAAAGAATATTGGACGACAAAAGTCCTTATTAACCAACATTCCTTACAAAGATCTGAGGTTAATATTTTTTTGGTTATGAGTTTTTCTTTGTCGCAATTTAAAATTTTTTATGTAACGATGTTTTGTATATATTTTTTCAAGATTCCTGCAGTTAATTATTTTAAAATAAAATTAAAAGTCTCATTATACAAATAAATCTCCGACTGAGCCGGCAAATTAAAAATTTTAGGGTAACATATATTTTTTTTATTTAAAATTTGCTAACATTGTATGGATTTTACAAATTGTACCTGATAATATTTTTTTATTTGATAACATTAAATAACTCCAAAAATGTTAATTAAGGTTTACTTTAAATAATCAAAAATTTGAATTTATACGCCAACCACTCTTTCCAAAGGATTTTGTGGTTTGATTTCAATATGAACTTCCCAGGTACTTAACAAAATGTTTTTCTTGTGTATCATTTTACCAATAAGTAAATATCTTCCTCTTGGTGCATGCGGTGGAAATTTGGAGTCATCATACTGTAAATTTTTAAAATAATAATGACCCTAAAATAAAAAGTAATGAAGTTTTGCAAAGTAATTTATAAGTGACTGATGATCAAATCTTACAGTTTTAATTGTGCAGCTTCGGATAAAATTTGTTTCGAACTGATAGATATGATTTCCAAATTTGGGAGCATGTAAACTAGTACAAACATTTTCAGAGTAATTAAATGGAAATAATCGATATTCGTTACTTTGAAATTTTCTTCCTTCTATATGTAACTGTAAAAAGAGTTTTAGCTTAAAATTCTTGTTGTTTTTAAGGTGCCGCCTCCTATTGGAGGTTGGCGACCAATTTAATATGTTATTATTAAATGGCCTCGACACCTACAGGTAAAAGAGATGAAACGATTATATATATATTGTCGTATTTTTTTTGGGATGAAGAAGTTTATTTTGCTTGTTTTATTTTTGTATTTAAATTTTATAAATTTAAATTTGTGACGCTTCTGGTGTCATAGCCAAGGTGGGGAAATTGAAAATTTTTGATAAGGACTTCCAAGCTACCCACGGTGCTGCAAGGTCGCGGTTTTGTGCATTTCGAGATGGAATGTAAATTTTTGCATTAGTAATAATAAAATTTGAGTTCAGCGAAGGTTTTTGTGTTTCTTTTGATTTATTTTAGAAAAGAAGAATTAAATTTTTAAAAAGAAAAATTTTCTTATTAGAAGGTCGCGCTTGAGCGGTGCGATAAAGTTTGTCGATTGAGCTAAGCTGGGATATATGATACTGGATAATCCTGCAAATTGGTTTTGGATTTTTTGAAAAATTATAGAATCGAAATTTTATTTAGTTTTATATGAGAAATTTGAACATTGGATTATTTTATGTCAATATATATATATATGGGGCATTCCACACCAAATCGACCACTTTTGAAATCGACCCCTATTGATTTTCCTAAAATTTTTATATATTATACTATCTCACCAACAACAGATCTGTGAATTTTTTCAAAATTTTTTACTCAACCCAAAAAAAGTTACGAATTTTTAGAAAAACTGATGTTTTTTTTCTTCAAACGATCGTAACTATTTCAAAAATTGATTAATCGGAACGTTTTTTTTTTGTTTTTGTTTGTCTTTAAACGTACTTTTCAGGAAAAAATACAAAAACAATATTCAAATTTGGATTCTACAAAATTTTTCATTTTTTCGGAGAAAATCATTGATTTTTCAAATTTCGACACTTTTGATTTTTGATTTTTTTATTTCAAAAAAAACTCTGATTTATTCCGCGTATAACAACACAAACCCCATAATGAGCCGACATTTCTTTCTATTTCTTTTGTTTAATTGAAAAATATTATTTGCGTAAAAATAAAACAAAATATTTTTAAATTAAACAAAAAAAATAGAAAGAAATGTCAGCCCATTATGGGGTTTGCGTTGTTATTCGCGGAATAAATCAGAGTTTTTTTTTGAAATAAAAAAATCAAAAATCAAAAGTGGAAAAATTTGAAAAATTAATGATTTTCTCCGAAAAAGTAAAAAATTTTGTAGAATCCAAGTTTGGATATTTTTTTTGTATTTTTTTCTAAAAAGTACGTTTAAAGAAAAACAAAAACTAAACAGAGAACGTTTTGATTAGTCAATTTTTGAAAAAGTTACGATCGTTTGAAGAAAAAAAACATCAGTTTTTCTAAAAATTCTTAACTTTGTAGACAATTTTGAAAAAATTTACAAAACTGTTTTTGATGAGATAGTATAATACGTAAAATCAGTTGTGTAATTTTTTTTCAAAATTTTTTACAAAGTTAAAATTTTTTAGAAATACTGATGTTTTTTTTCTTCAAACGATCATAACCTTTTCAAAATTTGACTAATCAAAACGTTTTTTTTTGTTTTTGTTTGTCTTTAAACGTACATTTCAGGAAAAAATACAAAAAAAATATTCAAACTTGGATTCTACAAAATTTTTCATTGTTTCGGAGAAAATCATTGATTTTTCAAATTTGTCCACTTTTGATTTTTGATTTTTTTATTTAAAAAAAAACTCTGATTTATTTCTCGTATAACAACGCAAACCCCATAATAGGCCGACATTTTTTTCTATTGTGTTTTTGTTTAATTGAAAAATATTATTTGCGTAAAAATAAAACAAAATATTTTTAAATTAAACAAAAAAAAATAGAAAGAAATGTCGGCCCATTATGGGGTTTGCGTTGTTATACGCGGAATAAATCAGAGTTTTTTTTTGAAATAAAAAAATCAAAAGTGCAAAAATTTGAAAAATTAATGATTTTCTCCGAAAAAATAAAAAATTTTGTAGAATCCAAGTTTGGATACTTTTTTTGTATTTTTTTCTAAAAAGTACGTTTAAAGACAAACAAAAACTAAAAAAAGAACGTTTTGATTAGTCAATTTTTGAAAAAGTTACGATTGTTTGAAGAAAAAAAACATCAGTTTTTCTAAAAATTCTTAACTTTGTAAACAATTTTGAAAAAATTTACAGAATTGTTTTTCATGAGACAGTATAATACGTAAAATCAGTTGTGTAATTTTTTTCAAAATTTTTTACTAAGTTAAAATTTTTTAGAAAAACTGCTGTTTTTTTTCTTCAAACGATCATAACTTTTTCAAAAATTGACTAATCAAAACGTTTTGTTTTGTTTTTGTTTGTCTTTAAACGTACTTTTCAGGAAAAAATACAAAAAAAATATTCAAACTTGGATTCTACAAAATTTTTCATTTTTTCAGAGAAAATCATTGATTTTTCAAATTTTTCCACTTTTGATTTTTGATTTTTTTATTTCAAAAAAAACTCTGATTTATTCCTCGTATAACAATTTAAACCCCATAATAGGCCGACATTTCTTTCTATTTTTTTTGTTTAATTAATAAATATTTTGTTTTATTTTTGCGCAAATAATATTTTTTAATTAAACAAAAAAAATAGAAAGAAATGTCGGCCCATTATGGGGTTTGAGTTGTTATACGAGAAATAAATCAGAGTTTTTTTTGAAATAAAAAAATCAAAAATCAAAAGTGGACAAATTTGAAAAATCAATGATTTTCTACGAAAAAATGAAAAATTTTGTAGAATCCAAGTTTGAATATCTTTTTTGTATTTTTTCCTGAAAAGTACGTTTAAAGACAAACAAAAACAAAAAAAACGTTCCGATTAGTCAATTTTTGACATAGTTACGATCGTTTGAAGAAAAACTACATCAGTTTTTCTAAAAATTCGTAACTTTTTTTGTGTTGAATAAAAAATTTTGAAAAAATTCACAGAACTGTTTTTGGTGAGATAGTATAATATGTAAAAATTTCAGGAAAATCAAAAGTGGTCGATTTGGTGTGGAATGACCCATATATATTATTAAATGTCTTTCTTAGCAGATTATTCTTGGTGGTTTGCCATTGCCTTCCGAGAGAAGAGGGTCATAGTAGAGTCGGATAAAATTTGAGTTGGAGATTGAACCTAGGGCTTCTAGCCCAGAGTCCGGTCTTTAGCCCGTTGACGTAGCTCACCTCTCACAGTTTAAAATTGAAATAGATTAAATAATACTTACGGTAATTAAATTCGCATCTACTTCTCGAACCGCATCCACACTAAAATTGCATCTTTTAGAGTATCTGGTCACATAATATATTTCAAGTTTTGGGTTTTTCATGTAGGATTTGTTGTAGAACGTTAGGTTCACTCTTTCAATTATAAAGTGGTAATCAGTTTGATGGAACTGTTGAAATAAAAATAAATATTTTATTAATTGATTAGGTCGCACGCAAAAAATTGCAGGACTAGCCCAAAATGTGTGAAGTGCATCAGAAGTAGCTTTACGGAAGAACCCTCAAAATATGTCAACTGCGGTGATAAACTGAGGCGGCTTCTCCAGCCTCTACTAAAATGAAGAAAAATAAAGATCAGCAAATTAAGATAACTCAAAATATATTCTTCTTTTTCTTCCCTACACTTTTAACTTTGGAAAAAATCTTCAAAAACATTTTGACCTTCCAAAGAAAATCCTTGGCACGTGTAGAGATAAGTCCAATTTTTTAAAACAAATATTAAAAGAAGTAATGACATAGTTTTATTGAGCGAAAAGTAGCAAAAAAAATAAGGGTGTGCAAAAGAGTACATAAAAAAAACGAAAGAAAGTTTTGTATTGAAAAATTTTTTACCGAAAATGTTCCAGAAAAAATAACAAAAAAGCACAACACATATAATTTCATTTTGGTAGTGGTTGACTTCCACGTAGAAATATTTATTCCTCTTTATATACACCACGCAATCATTATTTTATAATAATATTAACTAACGATCCGTTTCAACATTAAAAGCAACAAAAACAAATTTTATTGCTATGTTGAAAGTTATAGCGTTGTACGTAGCAGTGTTGTTTTTTTTTTGTATTAAAACGGATCATTTAGTTTTTATGGCTTTTGTTTCTATTTCAGAGGTTTATGACTTAGGTTTCCTTTAATATTATTTTTTAATCTACTTTATATCTAACAACCAAAAATAAATTTTTTAATTTTTTTTTTAGGTAGAATAAATTGATTACACTTAATTTATTTTTTCCATAACCCAAAATGACCGATATTTAGGTTTTTACGTTACAAATATTTTTAAGTTGGTAGTAAATGAACAAACCTGTCAAAGGGGTGTTAGATTTTTTAAGTTGGTAATAACTAAACGACCAACCAGAAACGCGTAAACTTCTATTTAATTAAATAGAATGTAAAAAAGTACAATTTTATGTTTGTTTAAAAATAAATTGACTTAAACTTGAATTGGATAAAATTATATTACAGCTTTGTCACGAAGTTTGCTGTCGACAGTAGTAACGTTAAAACAGCATCGATAACCGAGACTGAACGAGCATTCTATTTGGTCAAGCATTCTGTTTGGTCACCCTATATTTACGTTCTCTCTTTGACAACGACCTTCTAATGTGGCAGATAATTTTCTTTTCATCAAGACTTTGTTGCAACAAAACCGCACCGGGGCCGTAATCGCTTGCGTCTGTCTGAACAATAAGCGGTATTAAAATTTTTTAAAATAACGCAAACCTAAAACTTACCGAATAATTTATTTAATAATCAATAAACAAAGTGGTCATAAAACTACTATAACATATAGAAATTTAATATAATTTAAACTGTGAGCACTAAAAATGTAAAAAAATCAGATAGGGATCTGATATTCTAAGTGGAAGTAATTTTTCTATTTTGTTTAATTTATTAGTTAAGGTATTATAATTATTATCAATTCAAGATCTACAACATGATATTTTAATTACATCAATTAAATTAATGAAGAGGGTGTTTTATTGTTACAATACAACCGTTCCACTTTAGTTGTATAAAAATGGAATCAAACAAAGTTGTTCTACAAACAAACAAAAATTGTCTTGTTTGCGCCTTGCAGCCGATTCTCAGATACATCTCCACTTTTGGAGTTTTTCCTATAAAAATTCATTGTTCTCACACCCCAAAAAATAACTGTTATGTGAGCGTTGCTCTAAACTTTCGCTTAATTGTAAGTTCTTTACTTATAGTTGTTGTGCTACTAAGCTACATAATCGTTTGTCTTCATTTGATTATAACCAAATTTTCCAACAATCAGTTTGCTTCAATCGAATTGCTGGTGATAGTTTTCTACAACGCATCTGCGATTGCATTAATTTTATGTTCCATCCTTCAAAGGAAGAACCACATCTTGGGAATAGAAGCATGGGTTAAAATGTTTCAAAAAGTACAGGATTATGGACTATATGGTTTAGTAAGCGTGAAGGAAGCTGAGAAGATAAAGCAAAAATCCGTCGAGTATATCGTAATCGGATCCATTGTGTCAACGTCAATTTGGATTTTAAATTTGTACCTAACCATCAACCAGAGCAATTTAGAAAACTGGATTTATTGGAAACCACCGACGGAGTTATTAGCCGGTCTTGTGCAAATCGCCATGGTCACTGAGCTCAAAATCTACGGTTTGATTATACGTACTGTGTACACAAATGTTTACCAAGCTTTAACCATGCGTTTGAATCAACGAGTAGAAAAGAAAAAAAATTTAGAGTTTAATCCAAACTTAAAAAGTGAAGAAGTTTCTAAAGCTATCTTAAAAAAGTTGTGCAGGCTGCAAGCAGCAGTTAGTAGGACCGTAAAAGTGACTTATAGAACTGCAAGCATCTTTTGTTTTTATTGGTTTGTGTTGGTCATTGTTACCATAATTTTGAATTTCTATGTGTTTGTGTCGACGTGGATGCAAACCCACGAGTCAGTATTTAAACATATGCTGGAAGTGCGTACTGTGTTTATGGCAGCCAGCATTTTTGATTTAATTTACAGTATACAGCAGACCTATGAAATAGTAAGAACCAACAAAAAGTATGAATTTCAAAAAGGAACTGAGCCAAAATGCCATCCGTTTAAGAAATTCAAAATTTTTTTTATCCGTTTGGCCAGTGGTTCCTTTTTACAGTTCACACTCTTAAGTTTTGAAAATTTTGTTTAATAATTTAAAAAAGTCCCTTATTCCGAGAGGTAAAAGTTTCACAAAATAAGTGTTAATCAATATCCTACTTGTTTCCAAATTGATATTAATTTATTAGTTAAATATCTTATAATTGCCAACTTTAATTAGTAAACTCCATTTAGTTGTGTAAACAATGCAAGTTAAATTTAATTAATTTTTCGTCCGATGAAATTCATTAGATGCGTTTAATTGTTTGTTGTATTAAAATGGAACCAAGTGAAAAAAATTCTGATATAAAAAATTGCATTGTGTGTACCTTAAATCCGTTATTAAAATTGGGTTCCTTTTTGGGAATTTTTCCGTTAACTTACTCTTGCCAGCATTCCAAAATTCCGGTATCCCACGCTTTTTTTAAAGTTTCCAAGAAGCACAAAATTTTATCGGTGGTGGTAATCGTCATTTTGCTATTGGAATTATTTTGGTATGGTTACCTAAGCAGCACAATAGCAGAGAACAACAACAAAATTTTGTTTATTCAAATGCTGGCAGAAATATTTTACTTTTTGGCTGGATTCAGCTTGGTTTTATTGTCCCTCCTCAATGTAAAAAAGAAAGTAACAGATTTGAATGGATGGATTTCCATTTGCGAAAATAGGCACAGTTTTGGAATTGAGGTGGTTATCAACAAGGAATTGACCAAAAAGTTGAGATGTCATGGAAATAGGTTATGTTGGGGATCCTGTTCGTTTTTGTTCCTTATCTGTATGTACGCTTTTGGACAAGAATATAAAGGAATAACAAACTGGACCACCATTCGAAGACCAGGTTGTGTTTTATCGACCTTTGTGCAACTTGTTACGATTTTTGAGTTAACCATACACTTGAACTTTTTGTTTGCACTGTTCAAATCATTCCAAGATACCGTGCAGAATTTATTGTTGGATAAAATTAATGAACGATTAAACTCCCACGACCATTGTTTTGATGGAAATGGAAGAGTAAGTTTGGAACGTCAACTCAAAGAAATTCAAAAATTTCATCATGCCATGATAAAAAATTTTAAGGAATTGGAATCCTATGTGGGCCCAATCATTCTTTTATGGTTCCTTTTAATTCTGTTAGTTTTAACGGTTAATATTTACATTTTGGTTTTTGTATGGATTAACGATCATTACAGCACCTTCTTTATTATGTTGGAAATTCGCACATGCTTCATCATTTCAGCAATTACTTATTTACTTCACTGCATAGGAAATGTTTCAATTGTGGTAAGAAAAAATGGCGGATACAAGGTTTTTTATCAATTTTAAAATTGGAATTTTGAAGGTGCAGGTTATAGAGGAGGCTTGGGAAAAACTTCTAAATTTATTACGTTAAATAAAACCATATGAATTTCCCTAGCTTGCCCCATCAAAATTTCAAAAAATAATTACATTATGTTGTGAATAACCCTCAAATTTTTAAATTTATTTTTAGAGTAATGACATTTTATCGTTCTTATATAAATATCCAATCAGTAAATTGAGTATGGCAGAGGCAAATCAGGTAGGCGATAGTAAAAATTTTAGCCTCCATTTTCTCGGTTTTTTGATTTTTTTAAATTACAGATAGAAATTTTGATTAAAACATTAAGCATTCAAAAACCTGTTCTTAAAGCATCCGATATTTTTGTGATTGGTACTGGATTATTAGCATCGGTAAGTAAACTATTGGTTTTGGTCAGCATTATTAGGCTTTGGTTCCACTGTGCAACGCATTTTTTATTAACTTTTTTAAATTTACAGATATCTGGAACAGTTATTACTTATGTTTTGGTTGCTCTACAATTTCACGCATATTGGGAACACTAGAAAATATAAATGAAACTTCTAAGTACTCTCACGTTATTTATTTAATATACCGAGCATAGTTGCAAATATTGTACTTAATATTATTGTTAATAAATTTTCTCACGCTTAACACCATTTAACACCATTTTTACAATCATCTTAAAAAATAAGTTTTAATTTTACAAAAAACATTGATTTTACATCCCCTTCCTATAAACCGCCAAATTGAGGCTTTCTCGCAAAGGACAATAAATTTAAATTGATAGTTGTGGCTGGCTCGAAAAGCGTGGGTTAACAAAATGTAGTAGGCAAACAAATTTCAAACGGCTACGAAAAACGAACTCTTTCTCATTTTAAGGATTATGACGCCAGTCCCTTATGCTTAAGCACTGAATTAAATTTGTGTAGTATGGTTGGTCTATATCTAGGCGTTTTGACGTCATTACTAATGGATTCAACTGACAATTACAAACAAATTTCAATTTCATATTTCTTGTACGTAATATTATTGTGTATAGTGCATTTATTTTAATCCTGAACCAAAGGTACGTGAAACTGTAGGTTAACTAAGACGTACGCTACAACTGTACCTGTAACCTAAAAAATAAAATTTTTTAAAAATATTTAATAAAAATAATTTGCTGTGAAAGCTTGTCATGCTTTGTGTCATTTTTAGATAAACCTTAGATTGGT
This sequence comes from Rhagonycha fulva, assembly GCA_905340355.1. Classification (NCBI taxonomy): domain Eukaryota; kingdom Metazoa; phylum Arthropoda; class Insecta; order Coleoptera; family Cantharidae; genus Rhagonycha; species Rhagonycha fulva. The sequence continues at coordinate 118,154,520 of HG996554.1, forward strand.
TCGTTCATTTATTACCACCCAAAGAAAACTACACAAATCTTTGAGCTCAAAACTAATTCAAATTTTCTTCATTCTACGTGTGTGTTCTATAGAACACATGGAACACTGGTAGTTTTGCCACTGCGTAACTATCAAATAGTAAAGAAACAAATTCTCACCGAAGATAACATTTTAGTTCCAATAGTAAACATGTCCGAGGGTCTTATTTCAGGCTTCAAAAGATTGATTGTTAGTATCAGTAACTCAAACTATAACATCAAGAAAATTTTTAATTATGTACATACTTTTGAATTATAATAGTAATTAATTACCTGCTTAATTTCAGGATTCGTTAGTTTACTGACTGGAAACTTGCGTAAAAACGATAGCAGGTCCTCGCTCTAAAAAATGATTGTTAAAATTTGTGCTTACTTTAAATTTGTATTTGTGAAAATGCAATGCCCCCTTTTCCCGAATCAGTGTTTTCAATTTCATCTTTTGAGTAAAAAATTTTAGTAAGTCACGAGTTCCCTCGATTGCCTCTTGCTGAAAATTCGTGTCCCGAAAACTAATTTTTACAATCCCCAAACAAAAATTGTACAAATCTTACCACATTGGTTACCATTTGAAAGCAATGGACAAAGTGGATTAATGCCCATGTACATCCAACAAACTTTACCATAGTAGAATAATTAGGATTTTGTCGTATTACGGAGTCCAGCGTTATGTAGCACGACCATACTAATATACTAATAGTACAAATAAACCAAATCGTCAAGGAAAAGCTCCAAAATTTAACCATTTGCTTATAATTGTACGTAATACTCATATACAACCTCGTGAGCCTTCCTAATTGGATTTCAAAAGGCAGATTTAAGGCTTTTGAATTAACCGGTTTTATTTTTTGTTGAAAAAGTTGAATAATTTTATTAAAACATTTTTTGTAAAAAATTTTGTATATGCACGCAGAAAAAAATAATTGGCAGATTACAACGGTTAAACAGTTACTGGCTAGCGCAACAGAAACGATAGCAAATATGATAAAATATATTGAACCATCTAAAGGAACAAACTCGGCCATCAATAAAAAGCTGACAATAATCAATATTATAATAACAAAATAGATTTTTGAAACAAAGGCTTTAGTTGTTTTGCTTGGCAAAAAGCAATTGATGCCGTAAAAGTGTCGAAATTCCACGATTTTCGTCAATCCATGTAATTCCAAAATTCGGTCTTTACTGTTAACAATGCCGAAGATCCAAAGTACTAACGCACTGATAAAGATACAAATTTGGAAAATTTGACTTGCAATTTTTGAAAAAGTGAAATTGTAATGGGCTAATTGCACTATAAGAACTATCAGATAACTTATCACTGGTAAACTTAACACAAAAGATGTAAACGATAACAAAAAGGAAGAATCAAAATTTTTGGAAAAACTTAAATTTGCACTGTGCTCGCATTTAATATTAAAAGATGAAATTCCTAAAATTGATCCTAAGGAAAGTAACGGCCTGAATATACACGCCACACAATCACTAACAACTTTAGGTTTTTGAATAAAAAATTTTGACTTCATATTTTGTACTTTCAGGAACAAACTTAATTTATTTTTATGAGCACTCGTTCGTGACCGTAATAATTAGATACTTTTTAGAATAATAATTTCATTTTTAATGAAAACATCGATTCTTAGTGGAATCAATTTTTTTACGTTAACGCTTAGCCCGACCTGTTCACTGATCTGACGAGAAACAGCGTTAAAAATAGTTATAAAAAATTTAAAACATATTGTGGAATCTGTTTGAACTATGTGAAAGAAAAATATTTGGACAATATTTTTTTCCATTATTAAGACATTAATGCGGTGTGTAAATACACACAAAAAGATCGTAAAATTTTTAAGACTGAAATCGAATATTTTATTATTACCTTTGATTGATGGATTTTTATCAAGGAAGAAAATGGCTCGATTTTTCCTTTAAATCAAATTACAAGCTGAACGCAGTCAGTAATGCATAAGATCTTTTTGAATTTATAAAAAATTTTGCTCATAGTAGTTGAGATTAGAATAAACAGTAAAAATCCTGTTAGATACACAGATTTCAGCAAATGTTTTACTGGACAATCTTACAAATCACATTTATTATTGTAAAATTGTACAACTGTAACTGTAATTTAAAAAATAAAATATTTGTTAGCAGATTTTAATACAGTGCTCTTCAAGTGTTTCTCATACCTCAGTATACAACTGATTATATTAATTAAAACGCAAATATTTTTAAAAATTTTGGGGTGGAAGCGGCATAGCCCCTCTACTACAATCTAATAAGTTACTGAAATCGCAGCCTCTATGATTAAAACATTTAAATTTTCACGTGGAAAGTTTACAGGTTAAATTTGTGTAAGACTGTAAAAATATTTTTGTGTCCCCTTTTTGATCTCCCATGTCACCGAAGGTACGCAAGGGTAAGTGGGACTTATGACGTAAATGAAACAAAAACGTTCAGGTGGTTATAGAAAAATTAAATAAGAGTGTAAACCAAAATTTTTTCAGAGCAAAGACCAATAATTTAAATTAAGATCTGTACACATTTTTGCAAACTAAATAAAAATTCAAATTATGGTTCAAATATTTAATAGTAGGTAATTATAATAATTTTCAGTAATTTTACACACTTGACAATTACAATTTCATGTTTTCTATACGCCTTAGAATAAGTGTAGTCAATTCGAATTATTACAAGACATTACAACCATTTTATGGATTATTTTCTAAAAATATTTTAAAAACCTAAAAATGCAAACGTGCGTACTATTATAATATTTTTAATATAATTAACCAAAGTATTAATAATCTGGCTTTGTATCGTTTATTTTTTTCTATTCCTAAGCCAAAGATTTATGAAACTGTAAGGTAACTAAGACATACGTTACAACTGTACCTGCAATCTAAAAATTTTAAAAAAATTATTTTGTTTAATGCTGTGATCTATATGGAACACATGGAACACCGGTAGTTTTGCCTTTTACTTGTTTTAGCTAGTAGAAAAAAAATACTCACCGTAGCTAATATTCCAGTTCCAATAGTAAACATATCTGAGGGTCTCATTTCAGGTTTTTGAAGGCTGATTGTTAATATTAGTAACTCAAACTATAACATACAGAAAATATTTGATTATATACTTAATTTTGGATTATAAAAATAATTTTAAGTTATAACAATAATTACCTGCAAAATTTCAGGATTTGTTAGTTTACTGATTGGAAATTTGAGCAAAAACGATAGCAGATCTTCACTCTAAAAAATATTTGTAGTAATAATTATTGGTTACCATAAATTTGAAGGTACGTGAAAACTCAAAATGAAATCTGTGCTTTCCTTCCTAATAAAATTTGTACTTTACACTTTACAAATCAATCAATCCAAATTAATTTTAGTAATTCAATTCATCTCTCTAACCCTGAAAGCCAAAACCCGCCCGATCTTTTCTTTAAAACGTTAGATGAATCTACGTTAAAAACGGAGATTTTAGTAAGTCACGAGTTTTTCAATTTCATATTCTCTGTCCCAAAAACTTAAACAAAAGTTCTATAAATCTTACCACATTGTTTACCATTTGAAAGCAATAGAGAAAGTGGATTAATGCCCATGTACTTCCAATAAACTTGATCATCATAGAATAATTAGGATTTTGTCGTATTAAAGAGTCCAGCGTTATGTAACAAGCCCATACTAACATAGTAAGAATACAATTAAAAAACATCATCAAGGAAAAGCTCCAAAATTTAACCATTTGCTTATAGTTGTACGTAATACCCATATACAACCTCGTGAGCCTTCCTAATTGGATTTCAAAAGGCAGATTTAACGGTTTAATTTTGGATTTTGGATGATCCGGTTTTATTTTCTGTTGTAAAAGTTGAATGATTTTATTGAAACATTTTTTGTAAAGAATTTTATATAAGCACGCAGAAAAAAATAATTGACATATTACACCATTTAAACAGTTACTTGCTAGCGCTACAGATGCAATAGCGAATATGATGAAATATATTGAGCCATATGAAGGAACAAACTCTGCCATCAATGTAATGCTGACCATAATCAATAATATAATAACAAAATAAGTTCGTGTAACAAACGCTTTAGTCGTTTTGCTTGACAAGAAGCAATTAATGCCATAAAAATGTCGAAATTCCACGATTTTTGTCAATCCATTTAATTCCAAAATTCGGTCTTTACTGTTAACAATACCGAAGATCCAAAAGATTAACGCACCGATAAAGAAAAAGATTAGAAAAATTTGACTTGTGATTTTTGAAAAAGTGAAATTGTAATAGGTTAATTGTAGTATCAGAACTATCAGATAACTTATCACCGGTAAACTTAACACAAAAGATGTAAACGATAACGAGAAGGAGGACGCAAAATTTTTGGAAAAATTTAAGTTTTCACTGTGTTCACATTTAATATTAAAAGATGAAACTCCTGAGGTGGATCCTAAAAACAGCAACGGCCTAAATGCACACGCCACACAATCACTAACAACTTTAGGTTTTGGTGTCAAAAATTTTGACCTCATATTTTGAACTTTCAGCAACAAACTTAATTTGTGTCTATGAGCACTTGTTCGTGACCGTAATAATTGGATACTATTAGAGTAATAATTTTATTTTTAATGAAAACATCGATTTTCAATAGAATAAATTTTTCACGTTAGACCGTAGTCGACCTGTTCACTCGTCTCGAGAAAAACGGCATTAAAAACAGTTTAAAAATATTTATAAAATGTTATGGTACCTACCTATGTTTAACCTGTCTGAAAAAAAAGTCATTACCACTTTATTTTTTCCATTATATAGACATTAAATCAGTGTGTAAATACACACAAGAAGATCGTAAAATGACGTCATAGTTATATAGTTTTGTTTTCAAGACTGAAATCGATTCTTTAAAACTTTAATTGATTAATTTGTATCAAGAAATTTAATTTAAAGAAGTTTAATAAGGTTACTAGCTAAACTCACCCAGTAATGCATTCTAAAACTTTTTTAATTTGTGAAAAATTTGGCTGATTATTGTAGAAATCAGAAAACACAATAAAAATTTTGTCTACACCCAAAAATACAATTTTAGTTTTCAATTTTCAAAAAACTTGATATTATCGAATGTTTTACTGGACAACCTTACAAAGCACGTTTATGGCTTTTTATTTTTTAGCTTTCGTACTACTTTTGTACACTACAAAAGATAAAAAGTTTCTTAAAAAAAAGAAAACTATTTTAAATAACTTTTATTTTGAAAATAAATTCTACTACATATCTACTAAACTAACAATTTGCAATTCAATATCTTCTACACTTCATGAGAATGAGTGCAGCTAACAGTGTCTTTTAGTTCTTACAAAACGTTAAATTTTTATCACCGTCAGTGCTTATTGCAAAATAGGACAAAAAATCGTGTGCAGCGTTTTTACAAACGTTTTTAACAACCCTAGAGGGCAACAGTGCGCACAATTTAATATTTTAAAAATATTAGGCAAACTTGTGTTAATGGCCTGTATGGTGCTTTTATTTTTTCTCCGACTCATTCCAAGATGCGTGAAACTGTAGGGCAACTAACACGTACGTTACAACTGTACCTGTAATCTAAAAATAAAGTATTAGTTAATCTAACATCATTTACTAATTAAAACGCAAATATTTTTGAAGATTGTGAGGTTGAAGCGTCATAGCTCCTCTACTACTAAACTAATAGTTGAGTTAAATTGCAGCCTCTGTTCTTAAAACATTTAAATTTTTGCATAGAAACCTCACAGGTTTGAATTAGTGCAAGATTATTTTTGTGTTCCCTTCTGTGATCTCCTATTTGACCGAAGGTGCACAGGGGTAAGTGAAACCTATGGGGCAAGTAAAATTTTTTTTACTGCTATTTTTACAGTTTTTATAAAAACTGGAAAAGTAATTAAATAATACTCACCGAAGATAACATGCCAGTTCCAACGGTAAACATATCTGATGCTCTCAGTTCAGGTTTTTGAAGATTGATGGTTTGAATCAGCAGCTCAAACTATTTGATCAAAAAAATTTGATTTTTATATTGAATATATTTTAGATTATAACAGTAATTACCTGCACAGTTTCAGGTTTTGTTAGTTTAGTGACCGGGAACTTGAACATAAACGACATCAGGTCTTCGCTCTGAAAAATATTACCTGCTTAAAATTTTTATTATTGGATCAAATTACAATATTAAATCAGTGCTCCGGTCTTCCCTTTTTTTAATAAAGTTTGTGTTAATTTTTGACGTTTGTGTCTGAAAAGCTGCTAAAATATTCGTGAAAAGCAAAATATAAGAAGCTGTTGCTGGAACTTCCTGTCCGAAGTATTTAAAATTCATAATTTAATCTGTTTTGTTGTATCAAACTGAACACAAGTTTAGATTGCTAGTAATTTGCTCTATGTAATTCCAATGCAATTTTGATTTTTATTTCACCAAAAAAACGAAAACAAATGCAAATGATCTTACCACATTGTTTAGCATTTGAAAGCAATAAAAAAAGCTTATTGTTCCCATTATACTTCCAATACATTTAACCATCATGGTATAATTGGGTGTTCGTAGTATTATGGAATCCAACAATATATAGGTCATCCATGTCATCATGCTAAGAAGACAAGTGAACCAAACCATCACGGTAAAACTCCAAAATTTAATCATTTGCTTGTAATTATACGTAATACTCATGTACAATCTAGTAAGCCTTTGCAATTGAATTTCAAACGAAAGATCAAATATTTCAGTTTTTGATTTTAGAGCAGCCGTTGGTTCCATTTTACTTTTCAGAACTTGAAAAATTTTATTAAAACATTTTTTGTAGAAAATTCTATACAACCACGTAGTAAAAAGTAGTTGATAGATTACGACAGTTTGGCAGAAAGTTGCTAATGCCACAGATAAAATAGAGAATATCATGAAGTATACTGAGCCCTCCAAAAAGACCAACTTTGCGGTGAAAAAAATGTTGATCAAAATCAGCAAGATAATTGCAAGATAAGTTCTTGAAACAAACTTTTTAGTGGTTTTGTTCGACAAAAAGCATTTAATGCCAAAAAACTGTCGAAACTCTACAATTTTTGTTAAACCATTTAATTCCAACATACGGTACTTGGTTTTGAGAATGCCAATGATCCAAAATGATAAAACTCCAATAAAGAAAAAAAGTAGTAAAACGTATTTTATGATTTTTGTAAAATTCATATCATAACTAGTTAATTTTACAATTAGAACAATTAAATGACATACAAGTGGTAGGCTTAACAAATAAGATATGGATGATAACAAAATCGAGGAATCAAAATTTTTCGAAAACTGCGATTTTTGATTATGCTGACACTTAATAGTAAAGGACGATATTCCTACAATTGATCCTAGTAAAAGTAACGGTTTTAAAATACACGCCACGCAGTCACTAACATTTTCCTGTTTTTTCTTCGTAAATTTTGCCCGAATATCCATCAGTATATTTCAAATTTTGTAAAATTTGTTGTTCGTGACCTTAATAATTAGATAGTACTGGAAATAATAATTTTGTACTTGGATGAAAACATAACATCGATTCTCTTTGCAATCAATTAGTTTAGTTTAAATAAATGAAAGTTATCTATTAATCAGAAAATAATAATTTAAATTTCCTGTATTTTTGAAATTCAATAAATTAAACTTGAATTTAGAAGTTTTCCACTACTTGGTAATTTTAAAAATTCAGAATTTAGAATTAAAATGCAAAGAAAACTCCGAAAATTCTGCTGACACCTGTGGCATTGTCAAAGTGTCAACCATAGAATTGAAGATTTCACGAGATTAAAAATTTTTAATTTTGGTTGGCTTTCGATCGTTGCGCGAAAAAGAGACATGAAAGGCATTGAAAGTTTTTGTTCAACTAGGTCATAGGTGATTTTTTCTGGGGTTAAGGTACTCAGAATGTTTCTGTTGTTTTTCACCAGGTTAAAAATCTCCAATTTTGATCGACTTAAAGAAGTGAATGAAATTACTATTGACCCTCGTTTTGTTTTTCTTTGAATTTTATTTTCTAAGCTTTGGTCAAACTGTAGATATTTAACCATATAAAATTATATTAAAATCAGATAAAACTTTGAAAACATTCTAAGTCCCAAATTGGATTAGATTTCAGGTAGTTTTTATTTTGCAGCAATTTTTGTTTTATTTTTGGACAAATATTAAAAATGTTACTTGAATATTATGAAACTACTTGAAAATACTAATCCTGCTCTACTAAAAATAATAAAAATAAAAAAATTCCAAGTCCTAAATTGCCTTGAATTTAAGAGTATTTTGGTTTCAGTTGGATTTTTTATTAAAAATTTTTGTAAAAATTAAATTTTGTCCAAATATCCTGGTATTACATGAAAATACTAATAAAGTTATATCAAAGTCAGATAAATTATCAAAAAAATCCTAAGTCCCAAATTGCATTAGATTTCAGGTAGTTTCAATTTGCAGCAATTTTTGATTTTTTTTTGACAAATATTAAAAATGTTACTTGAATATTATGAAACTACTTGAAAATACTAATCCTGCTCTACTAAAAATAGAAAAAATACGGATAAATTTGCAAATCTTAATTGCCTTGAATTTAGGAGTATTTTGGTTTCAGTTTGATTTCTGATTAAAATTTTTGATAAAAATTAAATTTTGTGCAAATATCTTGGTATTACTTGAAAATAGTAATAAAATTATATTAAAGTCAGATATATATCAAAAAAATTCTAAGCCGCAAATTGCATTAGATTACAGGTAGTTTTTATTTTGCAGCAATTTTTGATTTTTTTTTGACAAATATTAAAAATTTTGCTTGAATATTATGAAACTACGTGAAAATACTAATTCTGCTCTAGTAAAAACAGTAAAAATAAGAAAAAAATTGCAAAGTCCTAAATTGCCTTAAATTCAAAGGTATTTTGATTTCAGTTTGATTTCTTATTAAAATTTTTCAATAAAAATTAAACTTTGTGCAAATATCCTGGTATTACACGAAAATACTAATAAAATTATATTAAAGTCAGATAAAATATCAAAAAATTCTAAACCCTAAATTGCATTAGATTTCAGGTAGTTTTTATTTTGCAGCAAATTTTGATTTTTTTTGAGAAATATTAAAAATTTTGCTTGAATATTATGAAACTACGTGAAAATACTAATTCTGCTCTAGTAAAAACAGAAAAAATAAGAAAAAAATTTCTAGTCCTAAATTGCCTTAAATTTAAAAGTATTTTGATTTCAGTTTGATTTCTTATTAAAATTTTTCAATAAAAATTAAATTTTGTGCAAATAACCTGGTATTACATGAATAAATTAATAAACTTATATTAATGTCAGATAAAATATCAAATATATTCTAAAGCCACAAATTGTTTAGATTTCAGGTAATTTTAATTTTACTGCAATTTTCTGATGGAAATATTTTGACAAAAATTAAAAATTTTCCTCGAATTTTATATAACTACATGAAAATACCAATACTGGTCTAGTAAAAACAGAAAAAATAAGAAAAAATTTCCAAGTCCTAAATTTTCTTAAATTTAAAGGTATTTTGATTTCAGTTTGATTTATTATTAAAATTTTTCAATAAAAATTAAATTTTGTGCAAATAACCTGGTATTACATGAATAAATTAATAAACTTATATTAATGTCAGATAAAATATCAAATATATTATACTAAGACCACAAATTGTTTAGATTTCAGGTAATTTTAATTTTACTGCAATTTTCTGATGGAAATATTTTGACAAAAATTAAAAATTTTCCTCGAATTTTATGAAACTACATGAAAATACCAATACTGGTCTAGTAAAAACGGAAAAAATAAGAAAAAATTTCCAAGTCCTAAATTGCCTTAAATTTAAAGGTATTTTGATTTCAGTTTGATTTCTTATTAAAATTTTTCAATAAAAATTAAACTTTGTGCAAATATCCTGGTATTACATGAAAATACTAATAAAATTATATTAAAGTCAGATAAAATATCAAAAAATTCTAAGCCCTAAATTGCATTAGATTTCAGGTAGTTTTTATTTTGCAGCAAATTTTGATTTTTTTTGAGAAATATTAAAAATTTTGCCTGAATATTACGAAACTACGTGAAAATACTAATTCTGCTCTAGTAAAAATCAGAAAAAATAAGAAAAAAATTTCAAGTCCTAAATTGCCTTAAATTTAAAAGTATTTTGATTTCAGTTTGATTTCTTATTAAAATTTTTCAATAAAAATTTAATTTTGTGCAAATAACATGAATAAACTAATAAACTTATATTAATGTCAGATAAAATATCAAACTAATTCTAAGACCACAAATTGTTTAGATTTCAGGTAATTTTAATTTTACTGCAATTTTCTGATGAAAATATTTTGACAAAAATTAAAAATTTTCCTCGAATTTTATGAAACTACATGAAAATACCAATACTGGTCTAGTAAAAACGGAAAAAATAAGAAAAAATTTCCAAGTCCTAAATTGCCTTAAATTTAAAGGTATTTTGATTTCAGTTTGATTTCTTATTAAAATTTTTCAATAAAAATTAAACTTTGTGCAAATATCCTGGTATTACATGAAAATACTAATAAAATTATATTAAAGTCAGATAAAATATCAAAAAATTCTAAGCCCTAAATTGCATTAGATTTCAGGTAGTTTTTATTTTGCAGCAAATTTTGATTTTTTTTGAGAAATATTAAAAATTTTGCCTGAATATTACGAAACTACGTGAAAATACTAATTCTGCTCTAGTAAAAATCAGAAAAAATAATAAAAAAATTTCAAGTCCTAAATTGCCTTAAATTTAAAAGTATTTTGATTTCAGTTTGATTTCTTATTAAAATTTTTCAATAAAAATTTAATTTTGTGCAAATAACATGAATAAACTAATAAACTTATATTAATGTCAGATAAAATATCAAACTAATTCTAAGACCACAAATTGTTTAGATTTCAGGTAATTTTAATTTTACTGCAATTTTCTGATGAAAATATTTTGACAAAAATTAAAAATTTTCCTCGAATTTTATGAAACTACATGAAAATACCAATACTGGTCTAGTAAAAACGGAAAAAATAAGAAAAAATTTCCAAGTCCTAAATTGCCTTAAATTTAAAGGTATTTTGATTTCAGTTTGATTTCTTATTAAAATTTTTCAAAAAAAATTAAACTTTGTGCAAATATCCTGGTATTACATGAAAATAGTAATAAAATTATTTTAAAGTCAGATAAAAATATTAAAAATTTTGCCTGAATATTACGAAACTACGTGAAAATACTAATTCTGCTCTAGTAAAAATCAGAAAAAATAATAAAAAAATTTCAAGTCCTAAATTGCCTTAAATTTAAAAGTATTTTGATTTCAGTTTGATTTCTTATTAAAATTTTTCAATAAAAATTTAATTTTGTGCAAATAACATGAATAAACTAATAAACTTATATTAATGTCAGATAAAATATCAAACTAATTCTAAGACCACAAATTGTTTAGATTTCAGGTAATTTTAATTTTACTGCAATTTTCTGATGAAAATATTTTGACAAAAATTAAAAATTTTCCTCGAATTTTATGAAACTACATGAAAATACCAATACTGGTCTAGTAAAAACGGAAAAAATAAGAAAAAATTTCCAAGTCCTAAATTGCCTTAAATTTAAAGGTATTTTGATTTCAGTTTGATTTCTTATTAAAATTTTTCAATAAAAATTAAACTTTGTGCAAATATCCTGGTATTATTACATGAAAATAGTAATAAAATTATTTTAAAGTCAGATAAAAATATTAAAAATTTTGCCTGAATATTACGAAACTACGTGAAAATACTAATTCTGCTCTAGTAAAAATCAGAAAAAATAATAAAAAAATTTCAAGTCCTAAATTGCCTTAAATTTAAAAGTATTTTGATTTCAGTTTGATTTCTTATTAAAATTTTTCAATAAAAATTTAATTTTGTGCAAATAACATGAATAAACTAATAAACTTATATTAATGTCAGATAAAATATCAAACTAATTCTAAGACCACAAATTGTTTAGATTTCAGGTAATTTTAATTTTACTGCAATTTTCTGATGAAAATATTTTGACAAAAATTAAAAATTTTCCTCGAATTTTATGAAACTACATGAAAATACCAATACTGGTCTAGTAAAAACGGAAAAAATAAGAAAAAATTTCCAAGTCCTAAATTGCCTTAAATTTAAAGGTATTTTGATTTCAGTTTGATTTCTTATTAAAATTTTTCAATAAAAATTAAACTTTGTGCAAATATCCTGGTATTACATGAAAATAGTAATAAAATTATTTTAAAGTCAGATAAAATATCAAAAAATTCTAAGCCCTAAATTGCATTAGATTTCAGGTAGTTTTTATTTTGCAGCAAATTTTGATTTTGTTTGACAAATATTAAAAATTTTGCTTGAATATTATAACACTACGTGAAAATACTAATCCTGCTCTAGTAAAAACAGAAAAAATAAGAAAAAAATTTCAAGTCCTAAATTGCCTTAAATTTAAAAGTATTTTGATTTCAGTTTGAATTCTTATTAAAATTTTTCAATAAAAATTAAATTTTGTGCAAATAACATGAATAAACTAATAAATTTATATTAATGTCAGATAAAATATCAAACTAATTCTAAGAACACAAATTGTTTAGATTTCAGGTAATTTTAATTTTACAGCAATTTTCTGATGGAAATATTTTGACGAAAATTAAAAATTTTCTTCGAATTTTATAAAACTACATGAAAATACCAATACTGGTCTAGTAAAAACATAAAAAATAAGAAAAAATTTCCAAGTCCTAAATTGCCTTAAATTTAAAGGTATTTTGATTTCAGTTTGATTTCTTATTAAAATTTTTCAATAAAAATTAAACTTTGTGCAAATATCCTGGTATTACATAAAAATACTAATAAAATTATATAATAATCAGATAAAATATCAAAAAAATTCTAAGCCCCAAATTGCAGTACATTTCAGGTAGTTTGCATTTTGCACCAATTTTTGATTTTTTTTGACAAATAATAAAAATTTTGCTTGAATATTATAAAACTACGTAAATATACTAATTCTGCTCTAGTACAAACAAAGAAAATAAGAAAAAAATTCCTAGTCCTAAATTGCCTTAAATTTAAATTTCTTTTAAATTTTAATTTCTTATTAAAATTTTTCAATAAAAATTAAATTTTGTTCAAATATCCTGGTATTACATGGAAATACTAATAAAATTATATTAAAGTCAGATAAAATATCAAAAAAATTCTAAGCCCCAAATTGCATTACATTTCAGGTAGTTTTTATTTTGCAGCAATTTTTGATTTTTTTTGACAAATATTAAAAATTTTGCTTGAATATTATGAAACTACGTGAAAGTACTAATTCTGGTCTAGTAAAAACAGAAAAAATAAGAAAAAAATTGCAAAGTCCTAAATTGCCTTAAATTTAAAAGTATTTTGATTTCAGTTTGATTTCTTATTAAAATTTTTCAATAAAAATTAAACTTTGTGCAAATATCCTGGTATTACATGAAAATAATAATAAAATTATATTAAAATCAGATAAAATATCAAAAAAATTCTAAGCCCCAAATTGCAGTACATTTCAGGTAGTTTGCATTTTGCAGCAATTTTTGATTTTTTTTGACAAATAATAAAAATTTTGCTTGAATATTATAAAACTACGTAAATATACTAATTCTGCTCTAGTACAAACAAAGAAAATAAGAAAAAAATTCCTAGTCCTAAATTGCCTTAAATTTAAATTTCTTTTAAATTTTAATTTCTTATTAAAATTTTTCAATAAAAATTAAATTTTGTTCAAATATCCTGGTATTACATGGAAATACTAATAAAATTATATTAAAGTCAGATAAAATATCAAAAAAATTCTAAGCCCCAAATTGCATTACATTTCAGGTAGTTTTTATTTTGCAGCAATTTTTGATTTTTTTTGACAAATATTAAAAATTTTGCTTGAATATTATGAAACTACGTGAAAGTACTAATTCTGGTCTAGTAAAAACAGAAAAAATAAGAAAAAAATTCTAAGTCCTAAATTGCCTTAAATTTAAAGGTATTTTGATTTCAGTTTGATTTCTTATTAAAATTTTTCAATAAAAATTAAACTTTGTGCAAATATCCTGGTATTACATGAAAATAATAATAAAATTATATTAAAATCAGATAAAATATCAAAAAAATTCTAAGCCCCAAATTGCAGTACATTTCAGGTAGTTTGCATTTTGCAGCAATTTTTGATTTTTTTTGACAAATAATAAAAATTTTGCTTGAATATTATAAAACTACGTAAATATACTAATTCTGCTCTAGTACAAACAAAGAAAATAAGAAAAAAATTCCTAGTCCTAAATTGCCTTAAATTTAAATTTCTTTTAAATTTTAATTTCTTATTAAAATTTTTCAATAAAAATTAAATTTTGTTCAAATATCCTGGTATTACATGGAAATACTAATAAAATTATATTAAAATCAGATAAAATATCAAAAAAACTCTAAGCTCCAAATGGCATTAGATTTCAGGTAGTTTTTATTTTACTGCTAGTTTTGAATTAAATTTTTCACCCCAAAAATTAAATAATAAAAACCATGGCTTTCTGGACTGATTCGTATGTATTTTAATAAAAAAATTGGTGTGACTCAGTTTATTTTGCAGTAAGTATTGAAATTAAATTTTTATTGTCGATTACAGTCTTAATTATTGATTTTAAAATTTTCAGTTTTTACTGTTTTTTGAGCGACTTGCGCTTGTTTCCGCAAGCTACGCGGATTCTACGCACCCAAATGCATCAAGCATTTGGAAATTTTGGTCCAAAATTACAAAAACGATAGATTAATTTTTGAGTTTTTTTCACCCCAAAAATTAAATATTGGAAAACCATAGCTTTCTCGACGGATTCTTATGTATTTTCATGAGAAAATTCGTCTAACGCAATTTATTTTGCAGTAAGTATTAAAAATAAACTTTTACTGTCGATTACAAATACAGTGGAAATAGCGTGAATGGGATTTTAACAAATGTAAATTGGAATGCGCCACTTTAGCAAAGTAAAAAAAATTATTTCAAAAAGTTTTAAGACCGCCAAGTTTTTTAATACCAACAGCTTCAGTGCGGTCTTCAGGCCGCACAACCTAAGCGATCTAATTAATTTTGACTAATTTATTAATTTCAAATTTTGTGCAAAAATTGATAAGAATAAATAAAACATAAAACACACAGTGCATTAGTAGCTAATGCATTAATCACTTTGATTTGAACTTAGTGACTCGGCATATTTAGACCAGAATTTCCACAATCATTTTCCAAAAGAAGTGTTTTTTAAAAACTTACCACGACTGCTAAATCTTCAACTTCAAACGCAAGGTAAGCAAACATCAAACAAGCAATATATAATTGCAGTTGCAACGCAGCAGCATCGTGGTAGTAACTCGTCGGTACGGGTTTTCCATCACCAGTTCCGATAACCAAATCCACAAAACCACTTATGACGATCAAAACAACTGCTGTCAAAATCCAAAGAGTTATAGCAAAGCTGCTAAAGTGGTTGATGAGTTTCAAGTTGCAAATGAAAATTGTGTGCAATCTTCTGTACACAGCCAAGCCATCTTCAAGTGTTCTGTCTTTCATTTTCTTAACCATGGTAAACTTTACGACGGCATTTTTCTTATTAGAAGTTATACTGTAGGTCATCAATCGTTTAACTCCTTCCTGATAAGCCAAAAAGCATAAGGTTGTAAGGTTAATCAACATATGATACAGAAAAATGAGTCCTAACTCCGCCGAAACTGTTATAATTTTCTCAAACACAGCGATCATATACTCTGAGAACTCAGAATAAATGAAAGTCAGGTGAAAGCAGCTTATCATCAAAGTACCAATCAAAATGATTGCCAATTTGTAGGAATGTATTCGCAATTTTGCAATGGTTGTATAATTTAGGAGATGTTCGAACGTCAGCATGTCCCAATACTTTAAGGTCGCAATTAACGCCAAAATGGCGGTATAAACTGTTTTGATTTTGTATGAAGAAATCAGTATGAACAGAGTCGCTCGTATAATGTAAATCAAATTGATTATAAGTTTTGCCATTCTCAGTTCGTCAAATTCTGCGTTGCTCTGGATTCGGATGCGTTGTGAGTATAAGGCGATCCGGTAAGTCAAAAACAACAATATCAGTCCGGCCACGAATTGTCGCACTTTTGAAATTTGCACGATCGTATCGCGTTTTGAATGCATACACTGTAACGAAACACTTGGCAGCCCGATCCATGATGTTAAGAAGAAAATTGGACCCAATGCACAAGATATACAATTTCCTGACGACAACTTACTCGACATTTTGACTCGACGAGAGTTGATAATACAGTAATTTGTTCATCAGACTTGTGTTCAGTTTGTACAATATGTGATTAAATATTTATAATATATTAGGAACAATATTTGCAGAATTATTATTAAGTCATTAGGAAGCTTTTTATACAGAAACGAAACTTTTAGGGAATCCTAGTAATTTAACCTTGGACAACTATTAAATTATATATTTTTCAACTTTTCGTAGTTTTAAACGTTAAGATAAGAGAAAATGTTATTATTGGTTAATAATATTGATATGGGCGGGTGTTCAATGAATTTTAAAATTTGTGGTTTGAATATATATTATTTTTCTAACAAATTCTACTTTTAACTTTCAATTCCGTACTTTATTTAAGTATAATTGTAATTTTTCCATCGATTTCATTCGATGGATGTTCGGAAACCTTAGAAGTACTCCAGACTCGATCGATCATCGCTGGAAAAAAATTAGATTAATTGTACTCTGTATACGTGACCTTGAGGAACAGCTTCGAGATAGCTGTAATCTGAACTCATCTAAGTTCCAGATTTTTTGGGCTTTATCGAAAAGCCTAAAACAATTCGCTTGAGCAGAGTCTGGTGGGTCCAATGCCTTTTTTTGCTATATTGCTGGAACGAAATATTGTCCTTCTTCTTTCAAGTTGCTTGGTAAAATTTTACAGGTTAATTGAGGGAGTTTTGGCATAAATCTTCCTTTTTTCCCTGACCTTAAAAAATAAGTATTAAAATACTGGTCTGGAGGTAGCAAATACCCCCAATCCGTAAGTAAAAATAAATAAATTTGCATCTTTATCAATTTTGAAAGTGATATGGCGTCCAGCACTGAGAAAGGCGCCTTAAGAAGTTTATCATCCTCCATTAGACTCTCCCCGTCCATTATCTTTTATAGTGACAACTTTTGGTTGTTTTTATCTTGTCAACCTCTCAAGGCTCCTAAACGTCTCAGAAAACCGGGATTGTTCCGATTTTGAAGACGATGTATTTTTATTACATGTAGAGATACTCTCAAACTTGAAGAGTGCTAGTTCAGCAAAAAATAGCTACACCGAAAAAAATATTACATTGAAAATCACTGATTTTATAAAAAGTTTCATAAATATAATTTACAAATTTAATAATAATTCAATGAACATTTTTAGCAATACTCAATTATTTTCATAATTACAGTAAATTTCAGTCCGTTGGTTGACTAAAAATAACCTAAATTTTCCACCTCGCAAGTGGGAGTTATAATTCTGATTTTAAGTATACTTACCAAATCAGAACTTTGTCCATTATTGGAGGGTATTCCATACCCCCCAAACCCCCCGGTCAAAAAGACCAAGTTAGTGCATGTGCTGTAATAGAATTTACTACATTGCAACCATTCTAAATTAATCAATTAAGATGTCTTGGTATTTGAACCAGCAGTCCGGGGAAGGGGGGGGGAGGATAATAATTTTGTTGTTCGGCTTGCGGCTTTGCTGAGAAATTTTCATAATTACAATTTAGAAATTTAAAAATAATCTTAATAATTAATAAATTACAGTAAATTTCAGTCTATTGCTTGACTAAAAATAATTTATATTTTCCACCTTGCGACTGGGGGTAATAATTAAGATTTTGTGTATACTTAGCAAATCAAAATTTTGTTTATCCTTGGGGGGTATTCGATACCCCCCAAACCCCCCGGTCAAAAAGACTAACACAGTGCATGTGATGTAATTGAATTTATTGCATCGCAACCATTTTAAATAGAAATATCAACATATCTTTATATTTAAACAGTGGCGGGGTTGAGGAGGGGGGAGGTCATAAAATTAAAAGTTGTTCAATTTTTAAATATAGATAGTTAATTGTGTCAGTCGATCTTCCACATATTATTTATCATTAACGTGGTTGTTCGACCTTGTTCATGGGAAATGCGACCATATGTGAATACCATTATTGTTTGACTTTGTTGGGGAGGAGGTGACTATTTTGAGGATATTTTTTGATTGGTCAATAATCCATAAGTGAACTAATTATATGTGCTTGTATAAATAACACAAAAGAGGGTAAAGTAAAGCTTTTTTTGTAAATTATTGTATTAGATAACTAAATTACTAAAACTGTGCGGCCTGAAGGCCGCACTAAAATTGTCATTAAGTCGATGATAAATCGATAAACTAATCTTGATTTTATCACAAACTAAGGTACTCAAGAAGTCTGAGATAATGTGCCAAGAGAATTGCTTTCAAAATAAACTATAGTTTGAAGCCGACAAAAATCATCAAATCCTCGGTTAGAAACAAATAAAACCACTATCACATTCATAGAAGAAACGTAGTCTAAAATTTTTATGAATAGATTGAAGTCAGTAAGAACTTTATCAAGATGGGCAAAAAATTGCAGCCACCTTGTGTTAGACTTTAGACTTCTTTCCGAGTAGATGAAAGATCATCAAGATGTAAAAGAGACGACAGCTACCGTGTGTAAGATCAAAAGATTGCTTTCTGGGTAGCCTAACGAGGCGCCAACCATCCTATATCCCAGGACGGAAAAAGTCACGTGAGATTTGGAATTACCTTGGAATCTAGAAAGAAATGATCTTAACTCATGATTAGATCATGATGTGGAAGGTTTGTGTCCAGATGGGAACTGGAATGACTTCCGTTTCTATCGCACTACTCCGAATTCAGATAGACGATGATCTTAACTCATGACTGAGTCATAATGCAAAATATTTGTTCCCAGATATTAGATGGGATGGGCTAATAACACTAACATATGGCTTCCATGTCAAGTACTATACCTTGTGTAGCAATGCAGTTGTTATCTGACAGTAAAACTTTCTTCAAAAGTAGCCTTGGCTCAGTGAATAGTGAATTATAAGCTCAAGCTGCCATTTTAGATAGGAGCAAGAAAGAGGCAGACGCATTGTATAATCGGCTTTATAAGTTTTATGACTGAAGAGCAAATACTTGTACAATGAGGTGCGACTTATACGTGCATTTGTTAGATCTCCCTAACTCAGCTCGAGCTTCTTAGTGCTTTCATGTATACACTCAGTTAAGCAAAGGCTAAGACGACCTAATGGTATAGTTCGATCCAAATTAGATCGGGCTAAAAATAAGTGCGCTAGGAGGTTAAGGCGATCTTAAAATTGAATCTTAGCTCAAAATATGTGCAGTTCGAGGATGTGGCTGAAGTTAGAAACGGATTTGGATTTGGATTCAGATTCAAATTTACAATTTTACAGTGGACCAAGTAAATCTTCAACAAAATATAAAATTTTGTAAAATGTACGTTATTAAGGCAATTTCTGAAAGCAAACGATGTAAACAATTACACATATGTGTCCTAAATTAGGCTAAAAAATATTTCGATCACCGGGAAGCCTTAAATGGTATTAAAACTCATTATCAAAATATAAAAAAATAACACATGTGCTCTAATTCTAACCACTGCTAAAAATTCCATTTTATAGAAAATCATAAATATAAAAAATTGTAATTGTTAAATCAAGAGACAAGGGGGCAGATTTCCGTGCTGAAAATAAAAATAATCCAACAAAACAATTTAAAAAAAATCGCAGTGTGCCAAAATTCGACTTATTTCAAAAATTCAACAATATTTAGTTACGTATGTACAAAAATTTTTATACCCTAACTAAGAGATCTAGGGGTAGATTTGCGACTCCAACAAAAAATTGTAAAAAAAATGGCAGTGTGCCAAAATCTGACCCAACTCAAAAAATCAACAATATTTAGTTACGTATGTACAAAAATTTTTATACCCCGACTCAGAGGTCTAGAGGGTAGATTTGCAACTCCGAAAAAAAGAGGTTACTTTTTTGAAACATTTAGTTACGTATGTACAAAAATTTTCATACTCAGAGGTCTAGGGGGTAAATTTGCAACTCCAACAAAAAAGTAACCTCTTTTTTTTTGGAGTTGCAAATCTACCCCTTAGACCTCTGAGAGTATGAAAATTTTTGTACATACGTAACTAAATATTGTTGATTTTTTGAGTTGGGTCGGATTTTGGCACAATGCAATTTTTTTTTAATTTTTTTTTGGAGTTGCAAATCAACTCCTTAGACCTCTGAGATGGAATATAAAAATTTTTGTACATACGTAACTAAATATTGTTGATTTTTTGAGTTAGGTCGGATTTTGGCACACTGCCATTTTTTTTTTAAATTTTTTGTTGGAGTCGCAAATCTACCCCTTAGACCTCTGATTGAGAGTATGAAAATTTTTGTACATACGTAACTAAATTATGTTAATTTTTTTAAATAAGTCGATTCTTATCTCTCTCTTTCTCTCTCTCGATTTCATTGGTAGGATTTACCAAAAAACTTTATTTTATGTCATAACTGTCACCTTTATGATAACGTTGGTGATACATAATACCCCTGATTGTTGATTTTTTGAGTTGGGTTGGATTTTGGCACACTGCGATTTTTTTTTAAATTTTTTGTTGGAGTCGCAAATCTACCCCCTAGACCACTGATTGAGAGTATGAAAATTTTTGTACATACGTAACTAAATATTGTTGATTATTTGAGTTAGGTCAGATTTTGGCATACTGCGATTTTTTTTTAAATTTTTTGTTGGAGTCGCAAATCTACCCCCTAGACCACTGATTGAGAGTATGAAAATTTTTGTACATACGTAACTAAATTATGTTGATTTTTTTAAATAAGTCGGATTTTGGCAGACTGCCATTTTTTTTTAAATTTTTTGTTAGAGTCGCAAATCTACCCCTAGACCTCTAAGTTGAGGTATGAAAAGTTTTGTATATACGTAACTAAATATTATTGACTTTTTGAGTTGGGACGGATTTTGGCACACTGCCATTTCTTTTAAAATTTTTTGTTGGAGTAGCAAATCTACCCCCTAAACTTCTGAGTTGGGATATAAAAATTTTTGTACATACGTAACTAAATATTGTTGATTATTTGAGTTAGGTCGGATTTTGGAACACTGCATTTTTTTACAATTTTTTGTTGGAGTCGCAAATCTACCCCCTAGACCTCTAATTGAGAGTATGAAAATTTTTGTACATACGTAACTAAATATTGTTGATTTTTTGAGTTAGGTCGAATTTTGGCACACTGCCATTTTTTTTTTAATTTTTTGTTGGGGTCGCAAATCTACCCCCTAGACCTCTGATTAAGAGTATAAAAATTTTTGTACATACGTAACTAAATTATGTTGATTTTTTTAAATAAGTCGGATTTTGGCAGACTGCCATTTTTTTTAAATTTTTTGTTAGAGTCGCGAATCTACCCCTAGACCTTTGAGTTGGGGTATGAAAATTTTGTACTTACGTAACTAAATATTGTTGATTTTTTGAGTTGGGTCAGATTTTGGCACACTGCCATTTCTTTTTAAATTTTTTGTTGGAGTTGCAAATCTACCCCTTAAACCTCTGAGTTGGGGTATAAAAATTTTTGTACATACGTAACTAAATATTGTTGATTTTTTGAGTTGGGTCAGATTTTGGAACACTGCGATTTTGTTTTAAATGTTTTGTTGGAGTGGCAAATCTACCCCCTAGACCTCTGAATTAAGGTATGAAAATTTTTGTACATAAGTAATTAAATATTTATAATTTTTTAAGATAAGTCCGATTTTCGCACACTGCAATTTTTTTTAAAATTTTTTGTTGGGAGTTGCAAATCTATCCCTTAAACCTTTGTTTGAAATATAAAAATTTTTGTACATACTTAACTAAATATTGTTGATTTTTTGAGTTAGGTCGGATTTTGGCACACTGCCATTTTTTTTTAAATTTTTTGTTTTAGTCGCAAATCTACCCCCTAGACCACTGATTGAGAGTATGAAAATTTTTGTACATACGTAACTAAATATTGTTGATTATTTGAGTTAGGTCGGATTTTGGAACACTGCATTTTTTTTTAAATTTTTTGTTGGAGTCGCAAATCTACCCCCTAGACCTCTAATTGAGAGTATGAAAATTTTTGTACATACGTAACTAAATATTGTTGATTTTTTGAGTTAGGTCGAATTTTGGCACACTGAAATTTTTTTTTTAATTTTTTGTTGGGGTCGCAAATCTACCCCCTAGACCTCTGATTGAGAGTATAAAAATTTTTGTACATATGTAACTAAATTATGTTGATTTTTTTAAATAAGTCGGATTTTGGCAGACTGCCATTTTTTTTAAATTTTTTGTTAGAGTCGCGAATCTACCCCTAGACCTCTGAGTTGGGGTATGAAAATTTTGTACTTACGTAACTAAATATTGTTGATTTTTTGAGTTGGTTCAGATTTTGGCACACTGCCATTTCTTTTAAAATTTTTTGTTGGAGTTGCAAATCTACCCCCTAAACCTCTGAGTTGGGGTATAAAAATTTTTGTACATACGTAACTAAATATTGTTGATTTTTTGAGTTGGGTCGGATTTTGGCATACTGCGATTTTTTTTTAAATTTTTTGTTGGAGTTGCAAATCTACCCCCTAGACCTCTAAGTTAGGGTATGAAATTTTTTGAGATGGGTCAGATTTTGGCAGTTCGATTTTTTTTTAATTTTATTGATTTGATTTAACAATTAAAAATTGTAAATCTGAGTCTGAATCCAAATTCAAATCCGTTTCTAACTTCAGCCACATAGTTCGTGGCTGCTTACGTTAAGCTCGAGCTAACGAGAGCATGTAAACCGATAAATCAAAGATTGTAAATCTGAATTAATGTGTAATTAATTTTGTAGCTATGTTTTGTATTGTTAGGTTAGCTGATGTTTTTAGTTACGTTTTAAGTTGGGTGATCCGAATGTTAAACTATCTGAAAGATGTTAATCAATATCATTTTCAGAACGTTTAGCAAGCTCAATTATTATTATTATTGATTTGCCTGAATCAAGTTAAATATGAAATTGGATATTAGTACCTATAATATTAAATTCAATATAAAAACATCTGATAACGACTTAATCATTTATTCATTCGGTAAACTTCATATTTACGTTGAAAGATTACATGTCTGATAGTGTCTAAATTATTCTACCCATCATTACCTACTTATGACGTCAAATACTGAAAACGCAAAAATTTTTAGTTACTACAACTATTACAAAGAATTAACTAAACTATTTAAGGTAATTAAGCGTGAAACCTTTAACATTTAAGGCGCCTCTCTCGTAGCTTACATTGCAGGGTCTTGTACACGTCAAAATTGTGCATATTCTTTTGAATTATTAAAAACAGCAGCTAATTCCATGTGCGTATGTGCATATCGTTTTTATTCATTTTATGCCCAAGCCGATTCGAATTGAATCACCACTAATGCATAGGTCACCATCACTCCAACTATCTGCAATTCAAAAATTTTACAAAGTTTTAACTTACAGTTGATCTAATACTTACAGAAGCCAACCATTGCCTTCTGATATCAAAGATATCCGAAGCTCTTATAACCACATTTTGTGTAATAAAACAAGTTACAAGAATTTCCAGCTGTTAAAAAAAATACTGATTAGCATTTTTGTCGAAAAAGTGAATTTTTTACCTGTTCGGATTCGCAGGTTGTTAAAGAGGAACTTGGGTATTGGTTTACGTATTCGAATAAGTTTTCTTTCTGAAAAGAAAAAAAAGCTTTATTTTAGTTTCGAAATGTCTTTTGCTTACCAAATCATCTATACTTCCAATTTCCATTAATCCGTAAATCATTAAAACAATTGAAACGTAAATCCGGATTTGCAGTTCAATAAATTCAAAACTGAGCGCCATTTTGTTGTGCCTTAAAATGCTTACGTAAATAGCAAAAATGCTGATGCAAATCATGCAGGTTCCTATTAAGGACCAAATTACAAAAGTGGGGCTGTAGAAGTTGTTCCAATTTAACAGATTATTGGAAAGCTTAAAGTAGTGCTTAGTTGTCAGTTTTATTAATTTCTCTAACGAGTCATCTGCCGGATCAGCAGAATATTCCACTGTAGTAGAATGAGAATTTGAATAAACATTCCTTTTGATCTCATTTTGTCGTTTTTCTTTAGTCACTTTTAGTAATTGTTCGAAGTCGTCATCCAAATTAGCAGAACTTTCTATTAAAGTAGAATAAGAATTTGGATATAAAATTCTTCTGTTCTCTTTCTGCCGGTTTTGCAAATTCTTGATTAAGAAGTTCTGATATTGCATTATAATCGCTTGGTATAAAAGCGTTTTGGAAACCATAAACATCACAATTCTGTTGTCTACGTAAAATGCCAAAATGGAGACCACGGTTTGGATTACGTTCCAGTTTTTTCCCAAAAATGCAGTAGAAACTATAATTGCGTAAATAAATGTAACACAGATGATGCCCAAACTCTGATTAACGGCTTTGGACGCCAAATCCTTCACCATCAAACGCGACAATATGTTTTGGTTTTGCAAGACCCTGTAGGTTTCCAAAAGAGTGCTTAACTTCTCCAACGTCTCATAAGCAGTTTTCACCTTGACAGTATTAACCATCATTGTAAAAGCCGCTCGAAAATAATACAAGAAGTTTAAAAAGTACGTCATAGTCACCACAACATCCTTTTTTTGGGAATAATGAAATTTGCTCCAATATGCACAGTAAATAGCTTCACCAGATATTAAACATAGAAGCAGAAGAGAAACAATCATTTGCCCAAATGGATAAGTAATCCTGGTTTTGTGATTTTCAGTTCCTCTTGCGCACTCGAGAGACAGACATGGACATGAAATAAACGCCGAAAAGCGGAAATTGTTCTTTAAGACGCAACTTAAACAGTTAGCCGAAATTTTTGATATGCTGAACATGTTCGCACGACAGACAACGTTCAAATTGAAACGCAAACGTGTAATTGTGTCAAATAACCAATAAAGAAATTAAGAATCGACTACCTATATCATTTGTGACTAAATGAGCGACATTAGGTGTAATAGTAGCTTAAACGATTTGAATTTTATATGAAGTCAAGCAATAGCAATAATTTATTGGGATTTCCAATTTTTATTTTCAATGACGCTTGAGAAAATTGACGTAATCCGGAAGTAAACTATCAACAGGTAGCTGGCGCTTCATCTCCCCCCCCCCCCGGGTAACAAAATTTATTTGCTCAATCTGCAGGTACCAGGATAACACTAGAAACGATTAGAGAATCGACTTTATTTAATTACTGCAGAAAACTGACATTTGGAATATTACAATTTTTGGGAGAAATTCTGAATTTGTTGATTTTTTAAACTTTAGTTTTGTTTTAAGTAGAAACGATGGTTTGAATGCGGTTTCAACTTAATGACCCAGTACTACCAAAAAGGTCCAAGTTAGATTGTTCTCCTTGATAGACAATGACAAATCATCACGGTAATCTGCCAAAAAAGCCCATTTAATTAACTATATATTAAACTTTAACGATTGGACATTACTCATCACGTGATCATGGTGTACCGTAATGAAAGAATGCACGTCCAATCAGGTGAGCGTGGTGGTATATGTGACGTCACATGGGATCTATTACAACTTACTTCCTGCTGCAAATATTTTAATTAAATAAATTAACTTTAATGGTGACTGATTGAATGGTGAATATGTAATAAAAATTATGAAATTAATTATGAAGAAATTTAATTACTTATTAAATCATTTTTAAGTCGATGAACTCATGCAAATAATAATGGCTATTGAGTCATGTCGGTCTTTAGTAAAATTTTTATATAAAAAAATAGAAAACGTATAAAAATAAAAAAAAAAACAGAAATCTCAAACGCTTTCAAATACGACGCTATGATTGATGCTGTTGCTTTTGTCCTTAATGTAGTACTTGCAAAATTTTAAAAAATAAAATTTTATCTCCACCATATTTGAAAATTTTAATTTCCAAAATAATTCCTTGCTTTGTCGTCTCCGTGCTTAAGGGCGGTGTTAAGCGACACGTAAAAACGCAAAAAGTCAGGAAACGCTTCAGAATATGATCTGCAATTTTTAACTTTTTGAGACTTAATAAGTACGAAGGCCGCAGGCCGCACTGTGATACATTGGATGAGAAATTTAAAACCAAATGCCGAACTATGTTACGCAAAGATGAGAAGGCAGACTTAAATAGTTATGCATTTTTTTGGATCATTTTCTAGTTTCTGGTCGCTACAGTTTATTTTGTCAAACATAACCTTAAATTCAGAGGCGGTCACGCGCAGTACTAATCAGTAAGTTATGTAGGGGCTGTCCATTAATCAAGTGAGGCTCAAAAGGGGAGGAAGGAGTCCAAAAAAAATCACTAAATATCACAGGGGGGAGGGGGGGTCTAGTAATATATCACGTGTATTTATTTTTTTGAAAAACGCGCGATACTGAACCGAAAAGCGGCGTTACGTCTATTTATTTTTTCAAAAAATACACGTGATATGAGGAGGGGGGGGAGGTTAGTCTTAAACCTCACCATATATCATCAAGGGGGAGGGGGAGTTAAAAAATGCCAAAAAAAAACATCACGTGATTAATGGACAGCCCCTAATCTGACGGATCGGATTTTGGATTTATGGCAAAAAAAGTAATAAAAATAAAATTTACGTATGTAAGCGCTCTAATTTGGGGAAAGGTAAGTAGGCTTGACGTTAAAATACAAATTTTACGATTGAAACCTCGATGAATTCTGAAAGAGCATATTTTAAATAAAAGAATTAGGTGAGAAAGGTGGCCTTGAAACCACCAGTTTTTTCAAAAATTGATTTTAAAAACTTCGATTTTTACAGCAAATTTCAAGCTTGTGATTGGTGAATCAATGCATTCTATTGTCGGTACGTGTGCGATCATACAAAAAAAATACAAAATTCTCTAACTTAGTCGTATGCAATGTTAACGTACGGCTTTTACTTTTTAAAGTGGATCCTCCTCGTGCCATGATGGTTTTCATAAAAATACCCCTAGGCCCGTGGGTTAAGAAAAAAGGTGGATTTTTGAGGGGTAAAACTCGATTTTGCGTGGATTCGACAAGAACGGTGGTTGTGCAAGAAAAAATTGACGCTACGCTCGGGCGCTTTCAGCCATTTTTCCTGTACATTTACTATTGAAAAGCATAATTTTCGCTCGAAGTGCACTGTTGAAGCATCCCAATGCAAGTGTTGCTCCGGTTAAGGAACTCTGCCTTTTTACGCAAAGCTTAGAGTAGTTTAATTCACACGGACTGACGACAGAATGCCTAAATTCACCAATCACGAGCGACTTGGCTTAAAATTTACTGTAAAAATCGAAGTTCTTAAAATCGATTTTTGAAAAAACTGGTGGTTTTAAGGCCATTTTCTTTACCTAATTTTCTTATTTAAAATATGCTCTTTTAGAATTCATCGAGGTTTCAATCGTAAAATTTGCATTTTAGCGTCAAGCCTACTTTTTCTTCTTCCTTGGTCCTTTTACCCTAATGAGGGTTTGGTGACGTATGTATAACGTTCTCTTGGTAGATTACTCTTGGTGGTTTGCCATTGCTTTCCGAGAGGAGAGGGTCATAATAAAGTTGGATAAATTTTGTAGCCGGGTTGGGGATCAAACCTAGGGCTTCTAGCCTAGAGTCAGGTCTTTAGTCTACTTACCTTGCACCAAATTTAAATATTTTGTTATATGTAGTGCGCAGAAATTTTGGATTTTATCCATTGTGTTCACCACTGACGCGCATGAATGGATTAACGAGATTCTTGCTACTGGCTGCTCAATTGTTTAAACTTTTTTTATAAAAAAGTAGAGAATGCGCTCTTGGTCGGAGAGACTGTGACTATTTTGTAGTTGATAATTTTTTTTTTGAAATTAGTAAACTTTTTTGGTTGGTAATAATTGAACAAATTAATCAGAAACAAAAGAGGAGGAGCGTTTTAGCAAATTATTAAAATAGGAATACGGAATAAAATTTTAAAATTTCAATTCTATGTAGTTCTTATTAATTTGTAATTGTTCTTTTCGATTGAAATTTGAACTTTTAAAAGTTGGGCGTAAATAGCGGAGTAGTATAGTAACCAACCAAGGTAACCAACTACGCTATTGTGATAATTAGTATTACTTAGTTACTAATATAATTATTAATTTTGATAAAATTACACTTTTCTCACAGGCTCTTGTTGTCAAGAGCGACTTGCTATTACATCCAGCATCGAACGCCAAAATTTCTTAGTTCTTTCGCTCCGATGGATTAACCTGGCAACTAACTATGAAAACCAAAAATATGATGTATTACAAGTGACATATCTGCGGGTGAGAGGGGGGGGGCTATGGTGTCTTAGACCATCCTCGTAGAAAATGAAAGAATCACTTGAAAAATGTGAAAACATTAAGTAAAATCAGGTTTTTTTTTCTTAAAAAATTATTGCAGCAATCCGGGGGGTCTGGGGGGTATGGAATACCCCCCAGCACATGCAGTCAGTTTGGTTTCATTTTGGTGGAAACACTAATTAAAAATTATTGATAGCCGTCAATGATATTGGATTAGATGAAAACTAAAACGCTCTTAGCATTGTCGCACTTACACTATCTGAACAATGGATTCATTGAATTCAATGAATTAATTCTACGTTTTAATTTGATAGTTTACATAATATGTAGTAATTATTAATCTCAGTTTTTGTAAATTAATAAATTATTTATATTGCAGGGTATGATGGTATTACTAAGCTGCGTCTGACCATATATTTTACTGTGTGTAAATTCAAAAACAATAACTGTACGAAGAAGGTATTATGGTATTTTTAAAACTTGATGAGGTCTGATAGATAACGATAACATTAAAATCAACGTTGACGGTAAGTGCGCTCGATGTAAATACTTAAGGCTGTGTTCTCACTTAGAATGAAAATTCGATTTTAAATAGAAAATGGACTATTTGGTGTACAATAACAGTAGCTGACCAAAAACGTACAATAAAAAATAAAGTAATGTGTAAAAAAAATCGCGAATGCAAGAGATACGCGCATTTTAGCGTTAATTTTATTTACAATTTTCTGACTTTATTTTTAAAAATAACGCGTTCAAATTTTTACAGTATGTCTAAAACGTTATTTTTAATATTATGTCGGAGCCAAAATTTTTTTAAAATTGCGTTAAAAATTTTTTTTTCGCGATTTATTTATTCGCGATAAAAGCGCTCCGACATAATATTGTAAATAACATTTCAGACATACTGTAAAAATTTTAACTCGTTATTTTCAAAATTAAAGTCAGAAAATTGTAAATAAAAAAGTGGTTGCGAGAGAACAGCCTTAAACCAAGGTGTATAAAGAACGCAGCCTACTGAAGTTGCTGCTTCCTTATGCAACTGACAACAAACTAAAAATTTTATGTTAAATTGCACTTTGTTATTTACACTTTAACTTTAAGATCTCGGTTTTAGAGTTGCCTGGGCTTCAGATATATTTTTTTAAGTGAGGGAAGTAAGCGATCCCTGTTTTCAAGTTTCGTCGATTTAAAAATCTCGATACTTTTTTTTAACTACCATGATTTAAATAAAACATTTCTAAATTCCAACGTACAATTTTCATCTTTGTTTTTTGCAATTTTTTTTAACCAATTTATTAAACTTTGCCTGCTATTTTGTGTTTTTTATTTTACTTGCTTTCACACTTTCAGGTTTTGTCACCTGAAAGTGCCAATTTGTGTGGCAAAATGCACCCATATACCCAGAATAATATTAAAATAATTTTTTGTGACGAATAAAAAACAAAATAAGTGGTAAAAATAATAACTTTATTATATGCCACGAGAATAACAAAAGTATAGGAACTGTGCGTTAAAACTAATGACACCACAAACGGTCACTTTAATTTTCAAGTTGAATTGTATCTGCAGTCCTAAACCATGACAAAGAAGCGTTTTACCGATTATGTAGTTACTCAAGCACCAGAAAACTTTCCGGCCGTTAGCTCAAATTTAACGCACGTTTCCTATTAAGTAACAATGATTGACTGGACAATAATTATATCATTAACTTAAAAAATTGTACTAATATTTACAGAACTATTGTGTTGAAGATTAACAATGCATCTGAAATAAAAAGTAAAATTAACGTATTAAAAATGTTAAATTTTGTTAATCTGCTCAAGCGCATCTTTAGAAAAAAAATTGAAATACTTACTTAAAATTTTATAAAAATTTATTATCTACCACCATCCCGAATGACCGTGACTTCCATACCATCCTCCATGCGCCCAACCATGATTAATGGGTTCCTCTTTGAGAAGAATGGTTTTGACAACTGGAACAGGAACGTGGATTTTCTTCACGTGAGTATGATGTACTGTGTGTATATGGTGCGGCACATGAACAATGATATGTGTACTAGAAATTAAAAAAATTGTTTTAACACGTAAACCAGTTATAATCTGATTTATTTTTACATGTGAAAGTGGTTATACTTTAATTGGTTCAAAAATGATATAACAGTTCACATTTAAAAGAATGGTCAAGATTCGAGAAGAAAAGTAAAAAGAACGACTATACGAAATAAGTAGACCGGAATTTATCGCATGAGTTGAATTAAGTGCAAGTTTATTACAACATATCGGGTGTTTACAAAAATTTATTTTTAATTTTTTTGAGTTAAATAAAAAAAATTAACTTTACAACCCCGCTTGTTAAAAAAATCGCTCTCGGCTTCGCCTTCCCTTCTGAAAAATTTACATTATTAACTTACTGTTGTTTCCCAAATCCTCCAGGAATGGGTGTACAATTGACGATTGCAAGAACCGCGATGGAGATGATTAACTAAAATGATTACACTGTTTAATTACGGATCAAAAATTGGATAGGGTGAGAACTCACCAAACACTTAACTGAAGCCATAACTAATGGATATCCACAAACACAAAACACTTTAAAGTCAGTAAATAAATTAATTTCCTTACTTGACATGGTTTTTATAGATATCGAGTAGGTAAGTTCCCCACCGTTAAATTACCATCAAACAATTCCAAAAACCACTTCTTATGTAAACATGTGAAAGAGGAAATCGCATCCCCCATAATATGGAGTTATTCAATTACTACTCCATATTCTTCATTGTAAATAAATTAGAAATGAAAAGGAGTGCTTGTTTATGCAATTATAATGTTAGAGTGAGAGTGGTTCAAGCGATGTGGATTACATCCAAATTGGGTGATTTCTATTATTTATTCGTGCATTATTACATAATTAATCAAATTGATAACGACAAATTTCTTTATATAGAACAAATTTAATAACCATTTCTGAAGATTTCCATAATTTAGCTTCTCATCGTTAAGCGGTGACCCTCACAATTATTTTGATTGATCAACCCCATTATTTAGGGTTTTTACTATTTATCGATTTTCAATTTCAAATAAATAAATATTAAAAAATTTATCTGCAAAATTGAAATTTCAGTTGAAAATTATTAAAGATATGTTGTGGAAGAAGGGGAGAGGGGAAGTTAATTTATTGAAAATTGGAAAACAATCATAAAAAAGGGACGATTTAAAATTAAAACAAGATTTTGTTAAAATCAAAAGGTTAAAATGCGAGAAGGTTTGGAAATTTTTATTTTGGATTATTGTCACTTTTAACGTGCGATAGCATGCGCGATTTAATTTATTAATATTGTGACGATATGTAAATTCAATATCAATCAAATTACTTATTAATGATAATATTATTTTGTCGATTGAATTATTGCTGAACTGAAAACGAAGATTAACTGCCAGTTTCAATTTTTAAGTTTATAACTTCAAGATCTAAATCTTATAATTTTAAGTACCCGTTTTCAAGATAACAATTAACCTAATTAATTAGGTAATTTACGGTTCATAACTTCAGGATCTGATCCTAGTAACATTGTATGCCTGGCAGTCAACTAAGTCCAACTGCAATTCTGTAATAATTGATATTTCCATACTTTGAGACTAAAGGCCGAGCAAGAATGGTTCGAATATAAGGCCCAATATCACATATTGGACCTTATAAGATCAAAAATCAAAAAATATCGGCTTCAACGTGAGGCTGAAGGCCGACAGAATTATTGTAATAATTTTAATTTTGTAAGGACGAGGACAAAGGCCGAAAAGTAAATTTATAATAATTCACGTTAATATTGAGCTGGGCACTAGGTGAAATACAAAACAATATCACTTTCAACTTGCGATTATACGTAAGGCTCGGGCACAGGGCTATTTTGTTTATGAGCTCAAAGAAAAAAGAGGGGACAATCATCAAATTAAGAATCAAAAAAAATTGTAAAATATATCATAATTTTATAAAAATGTCAACAATTTAAATTAATGAATAGTTTTTGTTAAGTTTGACTTTAGAAAAATAAAAAAGAGTCTTTGATTTGTCGATCGGACGATCTGGGGGAGCGGGGACATACAAAGCACCGGTGACTATTTTTTTGGTGAAAATGTCTATTAAAACGGCCACTTTTTATCTATAGTTATATCAATACAACCAGCAATTACGATTTTTAATTAATATCGTCTGCAAAACCCAAATAAGATTTTGGGGGCCCAATGAGCTCCTGGCTCCCCTACTTTTACATTCTTGTGTTTACGTATGAAAACGATTTTCATCTAGTAAGACCAAAACTCCAAAGGTGTTTTAATCAAAATTGACACTACGACATTTGTAACGCCGAGGCCGGAACACCTACGATATGTAGTAGCGATCTTTACCGTGTGAGGCCAAAAGCTGAGCAAATATGTAGGCTCAATGTTAGGTCGCATTTATATAAACAACACCATAATGTACCCAATATGAGGCCGAAAACCGAACATTTATTGCTTTCCCGTATGTCAAAAATTTCATAATTGTGAGGCTGAAGGCCGAAAAATATTTTTATAATATCTTACAATGGTAAAAAGTTATACTTTGTAGCTCGATTTGTTGAGTAATAATAGTTTAAGAAAATTCAAAATATTCACTTTTCCTTCCGTTGCTAAGGATAGTTTTATCTTTTCCTCCTTAGGGTCACAAAAGTAGCATTTTCACCCTGTCAACCAGGCTAAAAAGTATTACTTTCTAGAATTTAGATGATTACATTTTTTCAGCCTGTAAAGTGACTTTTTCAACGAAAATCGTAAATAACAAATAAAATAAATTAAATATAATTTACAAAATAACAAAAAGATTAATGTAAATAAAAATAAAACAAGAAACAAAAGAAATATTTAAATGAATGACCCAAGAAAATTATGATGCGGAACCTTATTATTCTCAACTTTAATTATTACCTAAAAATTTTCTTAGACATGTAATGAGAGAAAGCAATTTGAAAAATTAAAGTAACATTTATTAATTTTACTTGTCTGATGAGGTTCTGGTAAGATCGAAACATGTTATAATAAGCAAATTTTTTTGTTAATGTTAACCCTTTGAGGCTTTTCCGAAACTTACAGTTAAAATTAAATTATTTTTAACCTCCCAGTTAAATTATTTTTAAAACTTAAGAAATTATGGTTGTTTTTTTATCTTTTATACTAAAATCGAAGGGGCGGACTGGCTAGTTTTGAGTTCAAACTTTTGTGTCGTGGTTCGTCGCTTACGTTAAGCTGTAAGCATTAATGTGCGTACGCTTGACCGCTTTGAAGGCTTTCCCCGATAATAATCATAATAAATGGTTTATAATAGTTAAAATTATCCGCCATCTAAATTACAAAGATAACAGCAACTGATTAGACCGAAAGGGAGTCAATAAGCAAAATACTGGCGTTTAGCGCCTGCTTTTACACTGCTTGGGCTTTTAATTCCGTAAGAATTTTGGAAAACTCTAATTACCTACGGCTGTTAACTAATAAAAATAATTTCACTAACAAATTAACGAATAATACAAATTGTTGATGATTATACGCAATTATGTAGAAAGGTTACAATTATTTCCGTTTTAATTGCTCTAATTTCTCAACTTTAATCGGAAACATAAAATATCGTACAAGTAGTAGGTACACTTATTGATTTTCTCAAACCTTGTTTACCGTTCATATTTTATAAAGTTGAAAGTTGATCTAATTAATTGAAATTTTAAGTTTATTATGTAATTTTTTATGCGCATTATTACACCGAATTTCCAATTTTAACTAGAATAAGAGATTGCGTCTTTTATAATTATATTCTGATGACATGAAATATGCAATATTTTTGACCAATGCATCATTAATATCGAGTGCTTTCATTAAGCATTGTTCATAAATTTGGTAATCAGTATATGACTTACCGTAGAAAGTGTGGTAGGCCTACGTGTCACGAGTGCATGTGAATTTATTTTTAAATAAAAATTGATTTTTAACTTTCCATTGAACGCAAGTTGATCGAGATTACTAATGGCACATTGATCTAATTGTAGAATTACATTCACAAAAGTATTGGGTTACAAATTTCATAATGGAATTTTTGTACCTATTGAAATCATCGACTATGAAGCTTCGGCTATCAGACGGTGTATATTTCGAGGTGTGGAATTTATGCTTACAGTTACATTTTAATTATATAAAATTGGGTATCACGTAAGCACTTTTACTGCTCACAAAAAATAATAATAATGGCAATACTAATAATTATTTTTTGTTAAAAGTGTTAACTAATATTCAGGAAGTTTTATGGGTAATGGAATATGGATCTATTCAAACACTAAGAAAACTGTGGATCATTTTCATTCATAAATGAAATGAAAATAATACAAAACGGTAAAAAAATGCCAAAGTAATGAATTATGCAATCATTAGATAAATGGTACCTGATGCAGAATCACAGATGATCGTTATAAAAAGATGAAATATTACTGGAAAATAATCACTCTAGCTTTTGTAGGTCAAGTAAGACTTTGAGAGAGGGGTTGGAAAAAAACAGCTGGATTTCAATACTCCCAGCCCTAGAAAAAAGCTTGTCGATCTCACAGTCCATTAAAGCGTATCTCAAATTTTTAAAATATCAGCAAAACCAAGCAATGATGGGGTAAGTCAGTGGATAAGCCAACAGTTAAGCCTTGCAATGCAGTAATACAACAATGTCCTCCAGAAGATGAGAAGAATTACAAATTCAAAATCAAATGAAAGACGAACAGAAGGTGCCAGGGTAGACCAACTGCAAGAGCTACTGGTAGGGAAGTTAGTGTTCCCAAATTCCAAATTTGACCAAAAGGTAATAAGGAAAGAAATTATTGCTGGGATGACAAAAGCGATTAAGATGGTAGAAGTTACGGTGATACCCAGAACACTAAGAGAGCGGTAATAACGGTTCCAAAGCTCCAAAATTTTTGCCTCTAAAATTAAGAACGACTTACCGATAATAACCTCTTAAAATAAATTGGACTGCTCCAGTTGTTTGTTCCAAATTTAAGAAGTATTTCCTGTAAGTGTTGCTTTAGGAAATTTTGTATCTTTACTGGTTTATATTGGTACTAGACAGTGCTGCCGCCGTCAGTACATATGCACTTTTTCAGTACTTTTTACCCTCAAATAAAAGTTAGTGTTACCTCGAAAAATTCAGTATTTTTTTACTTTGGTGACGCTTTTTAGTGCATTTATAGTTCTTATTTTTATAAAAACATTGACAGATAATTTGAATTAATTGCATAAATTTAAATTTCCTGCAAAAATTTGAATTGAATGAAAATTGAATGAATAGTTTAAAATTTTAAACTGTAGATTAGCCAATCACTATAGTGAAAATCAGAGTTTAAACCATAGTTACCGGTTAAACTTGCACTATACAAGTCACCTTTAAGGTCATGAAAAAATCTTGTCCTGATCTGGAGGGTAGTTTTAAAACTAAAAGATAGAAAAACCGGGGGGTCTGGAGGGTATTTTTTAAAAGAAAACGAACGGTAAACCGGGGGGTCTGGGGGTATGGAATACCCCCCAGCCAATAATAAAAGATGTTTTTTCTAGAACTAAATTTGCACATTTACATTTTTAAAGTTTTATATGTTGGCGGGTATTCCATACCCTCAGACCCCCGGTCTTAAACGCATTTTTTTACATTTGGGATATCTAATTGGTTTGGAACCTTAGAAAAAAAAACTTAATAAAAATGAGATAAAATTCAGTATTTTGTAGTTGATATTCCTAAAAAAGTAAACAATCAAAAAACCGGGGTGTCTGGGAGGTCAAAAGTATAATAAAAAAAATGTTTTTTTTTGGAATTAAATTTGTGTCGTTATCAATTTAGAAAAGCCTTCTCGCTACTTCTTTGTGCTAGGAGGTATTCCATACCCCCCATACCCCCCCAGACCCCCCGGACCAGAGGGTCCACACACCTTAAAAATTAAAAACAATTTTTAAAATTATATCAAATTTATCCCTTTGAAAAATGAGATAAAATTAAGTATTGTGTAGTTTATTTTTCTTACAAAATCTTTCTCTGACCAGGAAAATGGCAGGAGAGCAGCTGCCTTCTTTGTTCCCTCCCCCCCTTCCCCAATTCCGGCTCTTTACTATCATTGGGACCTTTTTAGTGTCTAGCTAATTTTTAAAATATCTAAAAAAAATCTCAAAAATTTGAGTGCCACTGTGAAAACAAGCATAAGCAGATAATGAATCTAAATTATTTTGAATCCGAAATGGAAAATTTGTAAAAATTATGTTTTTACCCCCCTCCCCTAAACAATCAAAAAACCGGGGTGTCTGGGAGGTCAAAAGTTTAATAAAAAAAATGTTTTTTGGAATTAAATTTGTGTCGTTATCAATTTTGAAAAGCTTTCTCGTTACTTCCTTGTGCTGGAGGGTATTCCATACCCCCCAGACCTCCCGGTTTCACGCCAGTTTTTTTGCATTTTGAGGGCATTTTGGGGCATTCCACACCAAGTCGACCACTTTTGAATCCGACCCCTTTTGATTTTCCTGAAATTTTTACATATTATACTATCTCACCAAAAACAGTTCTGTGAATTTTTTCAAAATTTTTTATTCAACCCAAAAAGAGTTACGAATTTTTAGAAAAACTGATGTTGTTTTTCTTCAAACGATCGCAACTATGTCAAAACTTGACTAATGGAAACGTTTTTTTTTTGCTTTTGTTTGTCTTTAAACGTACTTTTCAGGAAAAAATACAAAAAAAATATTCAAACTTGGATTCTACAAAATTTTTCATTTTTTCGGAGAAAATCATTAAATTTTCAAATTTTTCCACCTTTGATTTTTGATTTTTTTATTTCAAAAACAACTCTGATTTATTCCGCGTATAACAACGCAAATCCCATAATGGGCCGAAATTTTTTTCAACTTTTTTTGCTTAACTAAAAAATATTTTGTTTTATTTTTACGCAAAGAATATTTTTCAATTAAACAAAAGAAATAGCAAGAAATGTCGGCCCACTATGAGGTTTGCGTTGTTATACGCGAAATAAATCAGTTTTTTTTAAATAAAAAAATCAAAAATCAAAAGTGTCGAAATTTGAAAAATCAATGATTTTCTCCGAAAAAATGAAAAATTTTGTAGAATCCAAATTTGAATATTTTTTTTGTATTTTTTCCTGAAAAGTACGTTTAAAGACAAACAAAACCAAAAAAAAACGTTCCGATTAGTCAATTTTTGAAATAGTTACGATCGTTTGAAAAAAAAAACAGCAGTTTTTCTAAAAATTCGTAACTTTTTTTGGGTTGAGTAAAAAATTTTGAAAAAATTCACAGAACTGTTGTTGATGAGATAGTATAATATGTAAAAATTTCAGGAAAATCAAAAGGGGTCGGGTTCAAAAGTGGTCGATTTGGTGTGGAATGCCCCATTTACAGTTTGCGAAAATGTATATCAAATAACTGCAATAAAATTTTAACTTCAGTACCTTTTACTATCATTTAGTACCTTTTTAGTTTCCAAGAAGTACTTTTTATTTTTTAACTGTGGCAACGCTGGTACTAAGCTTCATGTAATTAAATAAAAAATTAAATTAAAAATTTAAAAAACCCCCGACAAAGAAAATCTTTAAAAAGTAAAAAATAAAATCCAAACGTCGCGTCGTCGCGTCGGGGACCTAGGTAGTTGACGTGTATTTAAATTTCATACTTCATAATTTTTAGTTGTATTCTGTTTTTATTTTATTTACTTAGCGGTCCCCCAACGCGACGACGTTTGGATTTTATTTTTTACTTTTTAAAGATTTTCTTTGTCGGGGGTTTTTTAAATTTTCAATTTAATTTTATTTGATGCTTTTTAAACTTTAAATATTACTACTACGGCCCTGTTTTCATCAACTTTTTACATTATTAGTACGGCCCTGATTTCATCAAGTAGACTAGAAAACAGCAAATGATCTTCGAACGGCTAAACAGATTTTTTTGAATCATAGCTAAGAACACTCTCGATCAAGTCACCTTTCAAACAAAAAAAAATAAATCAAAATCGGTTTATTCGTTTGGGAGCTACGACTCAACAGACAGACACACAAATAAACACATACACAGATACACACGTTAAATACATAACACCCCTCTTTTTGGGTCGGGGGTTAAAAATGACATAACAAGTTTATATTGATTAAAAAACATCCAATTACAGTTGTGGACAGTTTGGCGGTCTCCTAAATGGAGACTTTTTCACTTCAAATAGCAGTCCATATTTATTTAAGAGGTTCATGAATTTCACTTAATTGGTGGTTGTGAAGTCGGTCAAATAAATTCGGAGACGTGTTAAATTTTTGTTACAGATGTTGGAAAATGAGACCCAAACAAATAATATAATTAGCATATTGTAATTAGCGTACGCCCTCGGACCTTTTAAAATAAATGGACTGCTATTCTTTATTGTTTTCAATCCAAAAAAGTGAGGCGTATATGAGCGCTGCCGCGCTGCCATTTGTGATGCAGTTCTAAAAAATTTTAAATATTTACTGGTTTATATTGGCAGTAAAATGAGTGTATTTCACTTTTCAGCTTTGAAAAATTGTCATTTGTTGTCAGCTAATAAATGGCGCCATCCTAGGTGGACATACTTTTTAACCTTGAATAGCAGTCCATTTATTTTATTTCGTGCGTACGCCACAACCTGGAAGCCTGGTTTTTGGAGCTCATGTAAAAGGTCAAGAAGCATGAAGTTCTATTTAACAATGAAAGACTGATAGCGAAAACCTTTCTACCGTTAAAATAGCTAATTCAAACCATGAGCCTCCGCTCCATGCATTTTCAGTATTCCGTCTGCTTACTAATCCAATACAATGGCCATAAAATGATGGCTCAGACCTTACTCAATCGGGCTAATCTGGAAAGTACCCTTTTTCTGCGCAGCCGTTCAAGAGTGAGGGTATGTGTTTTCTCACAAAATCTAGCAGGCTTTGCAGATCATCTTCTAGCACATCGTTCATCGCTCTCCCCAACTCCTGGTAAAATACAGCAATTTTAATGAAATGGCTTGCTGTTTTAGCTAAGAGTTAGCGACAATACTTAGTTGTCAGCTTGCTATTAGTGAGCTTATTTAATCCAGAATACCTGTTTTTCTGGTAAAAAAAAAGGTATGCAATTTTTGCAATATTGTGCAATTTTTGTGAAATTTTGTTGGCTATTAGCAAATTATTTACGCAAAATAGCAGACTCAATATTTTGCTGCAACTTACGGAGCTACTGCTGAGGAGCTTTCAGCCAGTTATTAGCTAATTTTTTTAAGTTTGCTGTCAGCTAGCTATTATTAAAAGCTGACAAAAAGCTATCAAATAGCTATTTAGGAAACTTAAATAAAATGTTGTACTAATTGCTCAAGCTTGAAACCGTTGACCCAATGCTTCACGAATGGTGTGGAGAATAGACTAACTACTTGGGATTTTTTTTCTAACTTTCAGCTAACTAATAACAAATTATAAAAATGAACTGCTATTGTTGTTACGAGTTTCAATTATTGTAATAGCTAATGTATTTTATAAATACTTGGTCAACCATCCCCTGACTACTTGATTAATGATCTACATCGTTAAAGTGCTCATCAGACTTTAAATTGTCTTTCAAAGACAAGCAAAAGCGGCCAAAGAAAATCTAATAACCCTTAAGCCAATTAATTCATTAATTGTGTTTTTGAATAAACTGTAAAATTTTTATAAAACACCAGCGCCATCTTTACTATAAATCTATCAACATAATACAAGTCCACTTATTTATCAGTCTATTTTATTATTAAAAATACAACATTTGTATCCAACAGTAAGAACATTAAACAATTCAATAAAATTGTAACTTGGTAATAACAAAACATAACAGATTCTGCAGATGCGAGTAGGAAAAAAAACGTTGGTCTATCACAATATGAACGCACTTAAAACTAAACTAAAAAATCAAGAAAATGTTTCAAACAGAACTTTTGCAGCAAAAGTTAGGTTAGGGTTTGTTTGAAAAAGTTTTTTGATACGACAGCTTTTCTTAAAATAAACAACAATAACTTGACTAGTTAATGATTTTTTACTTTATGTAGGATTCGCTTAAGTCGCTATGTTCATAATGTTCCAAAATGGGTTCGTGATGCTTTTCTTCTTTTACGGTGATGTATTTTGGCACTTCTTTCACTGTTTCGTGGTGATGGTGATGATGTTCTGGTACCTTTATGATCTGTGTTTTATAAATGGTTTTGATTTTTGTTGGCACGTGGATTCGTACTCTAAAATTAAAAATAAAGAAGGATTAGTTTTTACTTTACATAAGAAGCAGCTGGCAGTGAGCCGAAAAGCTGATGAAACGAACGCACTCTAACACATTTTATTATAACAAAATTTCTTACTTTTCATAGTGGACATTTCCAGGATATGCACTGCATAAGACAACGACAACCAATAGGAATACGAGAGATAACTGCAATTAAAAAAAAATAAATATTATGTGATAGTTTTAGTGAGGCTCGAATGTGAGTTATCTGTTAATGCTGTGTGAATTAACGCTCAATTCACATTCGAATCCTCATGGATAAGTATAATACAATAAAATCATCACTAAAATTAATTTGCACAAGCTACTACTAATAATTCGTACATTTAAATTTACAAAAAAATAGTAAATGAAACTTACGTAAGTGTTCATTCTGATGATAAGTTAAGCACAGAACTGTTAATCAATGGATGTTTTCATCAGGTAATATTTCTACAATTATATATAGGATATCCTGCCACTTTTATCGGAAGTACGGAAATATTTTCTAGTACGTCACCATTAATCGGATAGGTAGAAATGCTGTTCATTATTGTAGTGGGATGATTAATTAATACATAATTTTATTAATTATTGACCGATATATTGATAAACAAATTGTTCCTTTCCGCTAATTAATTATCTAAAACGGAAATCTTTCGTATTATACTGAGAGTGAAAGTATAAAATTATATAATAATACGAAGAATTATGTTACATTTTGAAATCGTTAAGAATTGTAAACAAAATATTTTTTATTAATAAATAATATGCAGCGGAAGTTGATTTTCTTTGTCGTAATTTTGTTTGCTTTCACAAAGTGTCAGTGAGGAGTGCATCGAAGAATGCGACATTTCCGCCAGTCCGCCCTGCGAACCTGTAAATCACACTTTATTACTACTATTTTGTTTTTGGAAAATAATATTAAGAGTACTTTCACTAAAATCGGTAATAAAGAAACGCAATTACGAAGTTTCATAAAAGGCCAGTTTAATTTTTTTGCACTCGAAACAGGAATTTATTTACAACCTTTCCTGCATTACAACTTTCACGGGTGTTATCATCTTTAAATAAAACAGGTTTTAGATCGACAGATATTTATTTCAAGTTTACTGAAATTATTATGTAATTACGTTACGAATTTCCTTTATCGATCGTATCAAGTATTGCGTGGATGGAATTTTGATGTCTTGATTATCACATGCGTAGGTGCCTACCCAATAACCTATGATTTCTGATCATTTGCGTAAATATTCTAATGAAAAAAAAATTATTTAAGTAGGTTAATTCATTCAGATCAGCGATCTCCATCGTCCAAAATTTGCATGGGATAAACCGGTCGAGATTTAACAACTGTTATATAAATGAATGCACAATAAACGAAAGGATGACATACTAATAAAATTTGTAATCAATTATTATGTAAAAATATTATAGTTTAATTAAAACAAATTTATATTTATGTATAATATTATAAATAAATCAATTTCCGGTTTTCGTGACGTAGATTAAAGCTGGGTGGTTTTACATTGTCTTCAGAGAAGGGACGTAAGGGTAAAAACTCTTATGTTAGTCTCACCCCCCTCCCACCCCCCGCCTCATAGTTACAATAATTTGAAACTCTAATTTTTATCTTCATTTTGAAGAAATTTCTTTCAGAAAAATACAGGAAATCGAATACCTTCGATCAGTAAGGATTCTACTTCTCGAATAGTTTTTACCTACCCGACTTCCGGCAGAAAAAATCTTGAAAAAGAACAGCTGAAGATTGGTGAAATTAGCTTTCCTTTTAAGTTGATCTTGCATGATGGTATATATGGGGCATACCACACCAAAACGACCACTTTTGAACCCGACCCCTTTTGATTTTCCTGAAATTTTTACATATTATACTATCTCATCAACAACAGTTCTGTGAATTTTTTCAAAATTTTTTACTCAACCCAAAAAAAGTTACGAAGTTTTAGAAAAACTGCTGTTTTTTTTTTCAAACGATCGTAACTATTTCAAAAATTGACTAATTGGAACTTTTTTTTTTGGTTTTGTTTGTCTTTAAACGTACTTTTCAGGGAAAAATACAAAAAAAATATTCAAACTTAGATTCTACAAAATTTTTCATTTTTTCGGAGAAAATCATTGATTTTTCAAATTTTGACAGTTTTAATTTTTGATTTTTTTATTTCAAAAAAAAACTCTGATTTATTCCGCGTATAACAACGCAAACCCCATAATGGGCCGACATTTCTTTCTATTTCTTTTGTTTAATTGAAAAATTATATTTGCGTAAAAATAAAACAAAATATA
This sequence comes from Rhagonycha fulva, assembly GCA_905340355.1. NCBI lineage: Eukaryota > Metazoa > Arthropoda > Insecta > Coleoptera > Cantharidae > Rhagonycha > Rhagonycha fulva. The sequence continues at coordinate 118,197,748 of HG996554.1, forward strand.
TTTTAATTAAACAAAAAAAATAGGAAAAAATTTTGGCCCATTATGGGGTTTGCGTTGTTATACGCGGAATAAATCAGAGTTGTTTTTGAAATAAAAAAATCAAAAATCAAAAGTGGAAAAATTTGAAAAATTAATGATTTTCTCCGAAAAAATAAAAAATTTTGTAGAATCCAAGTTTGAATATTTTTTTTGTATTTTTTCCTGAAAAGTACGTTTAAAGACAAATAAAAACAAAAAAAAGAACGTTTTGATTAGTCAATTTTTGAAAAAGTTACGATCGTTTGAAGAAAAAAAACATCAGTTTTTCTAAAAATTCTTAAATTTGTAAACAATTTTGAAAAAATTTACAGAACTGTTTTTGATGGGATAGTATAATACGTAAAATCAGTTGTGTAATTTTTTTCAAAATTTTTTACATTTCTTCAAACAATCGTAACTATTTCAAAAATTGACTAATCAAAACGTCCTTTTTTTGTTTTTGTTCGTCTTTAAACGTACTTTTCAGGAAAAAATACCAAAAAACTATTCAAACTTGGATTCTACAAAATTTTTTATTTTTTCGGAGAAAATCATTGATTTTTCAAATTTCGACACTTTTGATTTTTGATTTTTTTATTTCAAAAGAAACTCTTATTTATTTCTCGTATAACAAAGCAAACCCCATAATGGGCCCACATTTCTTTCTATTTTTTTTGTTTAATTAAAAAATATTTTGTTTTATTTTTACGCAAATAATATTTTTCAATTAAACAAAAGAAATAGAAAGAAATGTCGGCCCATTATGGGGTTTGCGTTGTTATACGCGGAATAAATCAGGATTTTTTTTTAAATAAAAAAATCAAAAATCAGAAGTGTCGAAATTTGAAAAATCAATGATTTTCTCCGAAAAAATGAAAAATTTTGTAGAATCCAAGTTTGAATATTGTTTTTGTATTTTTTCCAGAAAAGTACGTTTAAAGACAGACAAAAACAAAAAAAACGTTCCGATTAGTCAATTTTTGAACTTTTGATCGTTTGAAGAAGAAAAACATCAGTTTTTCTAAAAATTCGTAACTTTTTTTGGGTTGATTAAAAAATTTTGAAAAAGTTCACAGAACTGTTGTTGGTGAGATAGTATAATATGTAAAAATTTCAGGAAAATCAAAAGAGGTCGGGTTCAAAAGTGGTCAATTTGGTGTGGAATTCCCCATATACATTCTTTACATACCTACACAATCAGGCTAAAATAAAACCTTATCGTTTGCTGAACCTGAATTTATACGTAAATTGGGAAATAATTTATATTTTTTGTTAGAACACAAAAAATTGCAACTTTAAAGATTACTTTTTATACCTACAAATTGTTTTTTTGATTTTGAACAGTGAAAATCTAATAATAATCGTGAAAATGATCATTAACATGATCCAAGTTGAGTCGCTTCCAAGGTTCTTATTTTTTGACATTAAAATACTTGTAACGAGGGTAAAATCTTCTGCAATAAGGGATTTAATTTGCGGTAACCCCCCTCCTGCTGCTCTCGTTTGTACTAAAGTTCTTCACATGTTAAATTTTTATTAATACAATTAAAACCATCGTTAAATCAAAACAAATTTTAAATTGTTTATTCAAAAACAAACAAATAATGAAACAGAAATACGCCATTGTAAGAAGTGGCCATTAACTTTTTTTTTAACCCTAAATCGACGGACGCGGGAATATTGAATTTTATTTTTTGTTACATGAAACTGAATAATAATAGTCTTAAAACCTATTCGTTCACTCCCCCCTCAAAAAATTATTTTACCTTGATCAACAATAAATGACTTTTTATACCCCCATACCCTCAGACCCCTGATTTTCCGGTTGTTTACTTTTAAAGGTAACTTCCAGGTTAAGAAAAGACCTGCTTAGGTACAAAACCTACACAGTACTTAGTTTTATATCATTTATAATTTTTTTTATTATATTTTTTAAGGTGGCTAAGTTTGTTAAAACCAATAAAATCTGAAGAAACTTACGTCAAATCGGGGGGTTTGGGAGATATGGAATACCCCCCATCATGAAAAAGCAACAAGATGACTTTCAAAATTGATAAATACTTAAATTTAATTCTTAAAAAAATGTATTTTTCTTACTTAAGCTTGAGGGTTACTCCATACTCCCAGACCCCCGGTTTTCCGATTATTATTTTAAAAAAAATTCTTCAGACAAAGGAAAAATTATTTCAATAACGTAAACTACATAATATTTAATTTACTCTTATTTTTTAGTGTTTTCTTCCATTTTTGAGCCTATCGTGAATAAACCCAATAAATCCCCTAAAATGAAAGAAAACCGGAGGGTTTGGGGGATACAAAATACCTGGGGGTATGAAATACCCCTCAGTAAAGTAAATGGTAAAAATTACTTTTCAAAATTAATAACAACTCACATTTAATTTTTAAAAAAGTGTCTTTTTTATATTTAAGCTTGGTGGGTATACCATACCCTTCTTACCCCCCGGTTCTGTTATTACTAGTTTTTAAATAAACCCTTTAGATTAAAGGAACATTTTTCAGGAACATAAACTACATGGTACTTACTTAATTTGGTCTAATTTTTAATTATTTTCTTTATTTTTCAGGCTTGGGCTAGCTAAATCCGTTAGATTTCCTAAATTATAAAAAAACCGGGAGTCTGGGGGTATGGAATACCCTCCAGTAAAACAAAGTAACCAGATATCTTTTCAAAAGTGATAAAAAGGCAATTTACTACATGAGAAAATGTCTTTTTCTTACCTAAGCTTGGAAGGGTATTTTATACCCCCCCCCCCCAGAACTCGTGTTTCTTTATTACTATCCTTCAAAAGAACTCTTCTGGTTAGAGGGAAAATTTTTTCAAGACTTCATGTTACCCACTTAATTTGGTCTGATTTCTAATTGTTTTCTCTATTTTTCAGCGTAGGGTGGCTAAATCCGCTAAATACCCTAAATTGCAAAGATACTTAAGGTGAATTTATACCAATATCGTTCAAGGATTTAAATTAAATCTAAAAATTTCACTTGATATTGGTGAAATCTGCCCCGAATCAGACACGTAATGAATTGTGGTTCCTTTTAATTCAGTTTCTAAAAATATTTTTTACAAATAATTAAGTTTAAATGTGCAATGAGTTTCTTGTTAAGAAATTGATTTATATACAATATTTTAATAATATACTAAGAGTACAATTATTTTATTGTTATTTTGTAATTTTAATGTGAAATTAATAAAAATTAATTAAAAATTCTGCATGAATTGTAAAAAACCACAAGTGGGAATATTGTTAATCCATTCCTGCGCGTCATTTTCACTGTAACCACTCATGCTTTTAGTAGTGCGGCCTGGCTATAATAAGTTTTCGTAAATTTCAACTCGTATATTTTGAAAAGCTAAATTAACATGTACTTTTTTCTAGCAAATGTAAGTCAAAATTATTTTTACTTGTTGTAAATGTTTTAAAATTCAATTTTAATTTTGTAATTTAAAATTTACGCTCGGTAACAAACATTTTAAAAACAAAAAAAAATCCGGCCATTTCATTGGTCAGCATGAAAACAATCGACGATCGGGTGACGCTATTGCAGTGCAGTTCTTTTTCGGTGCTGCGTGGTGTTTTAACGCGGGAATTGTAATTATTTCTTCAGAATTGTAATTTAATATTGAATTATTTATTTAAAAATGTTTATAAAGAATCACATTACAATTCTGTCGTTATAAAACGAATCTTGGCATCGTTTTCTGTGGTGTAAATTAAGTGATTTTGTGGAATTGATAGCGAAGCATTTTCAGCATCCGATAACCTAGCAACAACATTTTCGCCGTTTCCATGGTTACGTGTACACAAGAAATCGTGGGGGTTACTGTCGTTAATGGATGCAACTTTTGCAGGTAATTTTTGCTCTTGTTTAATTCGGAGGTTATTATTTGCTACTTTTCGGTCAATGTTACTTGATTTTTTAATTTCTACAAGAAATGACGCAAGGCGGCGTCTCTTAAAAAAAAACATTTAAGTAACTTATTTTGGGGGGTTTTCAATAAATAATAATTAACTTTTGGTTGGCTTGGTTTTAATTTTGAGCTTAAAACTTTTTCTAGAGTACGAAAACTTGAAGTGCTACGGTGGAAAAATTTATCGAGACGAAGCAGTTGCATCTCGATTCTGCAAGAAGTTGTTCCACTTGTAAATGAAAAGTAAGTCTTTTATATTTTTGTAGATCGAAATTTGGGTTAAAAACGATGTTAATATTTTATTTGGATTACCAAATAAAATTTATTAAATAATTTTTTTATATCGTTAACATCCGGTAGATGGCGCGGGATGTCATTTTTATTAAATGTCACCTGAGTTTTAAATTTCTGTTTTTAACATCGGGGGTGATTATTACATTTAAATTAAACTAATTAGAAGATAATTATGATTTCTGTGCTTTTACGATACGTGTGCAAATGCAATTTTGTTATTTATAAACGAGTTTGGTTTAATTTAACTTAAAAGCTTTTAAATATTTGTGGGTGACGATCGTTGATCGAAACAGTAAATTAATGTAAGTAAGGAGGCTGAATAATTATATTATACAATTTTCAAATTATTGATATCTTAATTACTTTATATTTTTGTTGTGTTATGGATTATCTTCAAATTTTGTTATTAGTCACTTTCAAATTTGCTCGATTACTAATATTTTAGATAAAAAAGAATAACTTGTTCTAGAATGTACCTACTCCACGTGGACTAGCGCTGTAAAACATTGTTGCTATTGGTTTAAATAATTTCTTTTTTTCAACGTCATTAACTGGAGGTAATTTTTGTTGAACGATTGTTCAAAAGGTGATTAATAACCTAGTAATTTGAATTTGATTTAATAGTTTGTATGGTTAATAGAAAATTATGTTTTCCTTCAAATATCGTAAAGAAGTTTCTGCGGTAGGAAAGCCGAGGTTTTCTTAGCACCCGAGGAAACAAAAACACTTATTAAACAACTACGAATAAATCTAATATTTTTTTCTTTTTTATTTATAGAGGCTTTACGTAGGAGTGTTGACTTACATCAAGAAGTAGTAAGTGAAATAAATTTTATTTTAGCTGTAGCAGGCCTACCTTGGTTTTAGGGGTGTGCACCTGGTGAGTTTCCACCAAATCAGTGAAGTTTCCACGTGCCCCCCGCGTAGCCAGAGTGGACCTTCTGCTGTACTATTTAAGCTAAAGACGTTGGAACCCAATTTTTTTGAATAATTAACTTGCGAATGAACTTTATATTTTTACCTAAAGCTAAAGTCGTAATTTTCGTTTAAATTAGCTGATTAAACGAGACATTTTTTCCTACAAAGATTCGAAGTGTGCCGTTGCATTGATACAGATAAAGAATAAAAATGCAAAAATAATTAATTTTATTATTAAATAAAGTAAAATTTACAACTTATTACGTAGGTTGCTGGAAAAGTTTTGGGAATCTAGGATTTCTAGTGGTGTAAAGCTTTTTAACTGGTAGGCCAGTCGAAATATACTTTTTACCTTGCAAACGGTGGTGTACAAGATTTTATTTTTTTAACTTATATATATGGGTGCCAACATATAAAAAACAAAAATGCTAACACGGGAAATCTCGAGAGAACTTTTGGCCTCCAAAAAACCTCTAAATTTTATAACTTTTTTAGCTTTTTTGCTTATAACTCCTAAACAGTGCTTCCTAATAAAAAAGTTGGAATATAACAAATTAAAGAGAATTAAATTCTGCGTCGAATGAGTAGCGCCACTTAATAATTTGGTCAAGTAATATGGTCAAAAATCACAGTCAAAGAACGACAATTTTTTTCAACTTTGTCAAAAATTAAGATGTAGTTCTATATATGAGTCTGCAGCTTTGTAATGAGTACTCTAAGAAAAAAACTTATAAAATAAAAGTTGTAGAACGTAAAATTCTTCATACAATGAGTACCAACATTTTTTTTTTCAACATTTGTTCAATTATACCTTTCCAAATTAGCAATCTCCCGATTTCCGGCAATTGGCATATTAGATTTAATACATTAGGTGTATAAATCCAGGATGTATGATTTTTAAATTTTAATGTCACCCTCAAAAGGAGAGACAAAGTTAAAACCTTGGCATCTGCTGTAAGCTGTCTTACGATGGGAAACTACAAAATACTTTCTACTGATCCTCTGACACTGTTTCTAAGATTGTGCCTTATAAAACAATCAGAAGAAGACTTAAAAAACTTTTTCATTTACGAACTTGCTCCTTACCCAATGTCATTCTTTGCAGAAGGAGCCATGCGGAAAGGAACCAAGTCGTCTATGTACGCAGCATTTACCCCACTTCCCTCTAATGCTTCATAAGGTCGACAGTATTTCTCAGTAGTGGATGGTCAGGGACGTGCCTAACCAACTTTTTTCGGGGAGGGGGGGGGGTGAAATTTCAAATTTGCCAACTGAATTAATTCTATCTATCTGCTTCATGAGAGGTGAGCTAAGTGAACGGGCTAAGGACCGGGCTCTAGGTTTGATCCCCAGCCCGGCTACAAAATTTATCCGACTTTATTATAATAACCCTCTCCTCTCGGAAGGCAATGGCAAATCACCGAGAGTAATCTGCCAAGAAAGCCATTTAATAATAACATAAAATTGGTCACGACGCTTCTATCAAGAAGCATACGAAGAAGAAGAAGAAGAATCTGCTTCATAAAGTCGTTTGGTCTCGCAATGCCTCTTTTGCAACAATCGCAAAAAGCTACTACTCTTTTTTATAGAAACACTATGGGTCCACGAATGTTGCCGTTGTTCATATGTTGTCCCGCTCATAGTGGCACCAAAAGATCCGAGTGATTACGGCGGATAAAGATTCACCAATCCCCCAAAGTAATTTTTGTCATAAATACAATTAACCAAGTCGCTCAGAAAAAGTTTTTGGCCAATGAGCAAAATAAAAGTTGCTTCATTGAAGTCCCAAAAGTTACTGACTTGCTCATTTCTAAGACTAAGAAGCACGAAAATGTTACAATAATTGGAGAAGACATAAACCACCTTGTACTGATAGGGCTAGGCCAGTTATGCACCAATTTGGTTTTTGTGAAGTCTGGAAGAGGAGGTACTGCTGATGTGCAATATTCGACAACATATCATATCCAGCCACATTTATTTTATCTATGCGTTTAGTGGATGTGATACGACTTCTGCTATTTTTGGCCAAGGAAAGATGAAGTTGAGCAGTATGGTCACCTTCTCGAAAGAACTTAAGGACATTTCCCAACGCTTCCTCAACCGATTCACTAGCCATAATAAGATTGCTGAGGCCGGTGCGCGTGTTTTTGCGGCCTTTTACACTGGCAACTCCACCGACGTAGCTCTGGACAAACTGCGCCACTCCACGTTTACGCGAGCTGTAACCAAGGGAAAAGTGGACCTCGCAAGACTGCCACCTAGTTATGATGCTGTACGCCACCATTCATATCGGTGTTTCCATCAAATACAGAGATGGTTGGGAAACACAGTAAATCCGGAAGAGTGGGGATGGGTGCGTAGTAATGCTGATTTAATTCCACTAAAAACTACCAGAGACGTGGCTCCTTTATCTCTACTTAAGACAGTTTCATGCGCTTGCAGGATAGCGTGTAGTAGAGCCTGATTTAGCCATAAGGCTGGTCGAAAGTGCTCTTCCATATGCAAGCACTACTGTGGTCAACAATGTGACAACACTTTACCACCTGTACTTCAAAGATTACTTCAACCAACCATTAGAGCCCGAAAAAAACCAGAGCAGGATGATAACAACTTTTTACCATCTCCACAGCTTGTAGTAGAAAAGGCAATGCCTTCCAAACTGCTAAGGTATAGTTGATCAAATTTAAAAATGTTAGTACTCATTGGATGAAGAATTTCACGCACTACCACTTTTATTTCATACATTTTTTTCTTAGAGTACTCATTACAAAGCTGCAGACTCATATTATATAGAACTATATCTTAATTTTTGACAAAGTTGGAAAAAATTGTCGTTCTTTGACTGTGATTTTTAACCAAATTATTCAATGGCGCTACTCATTCGACGCAGAATTTAATTTTCTTTAATTTGTTATATTCCAACTTTTTTACTAGGATGCACTGTTCATGAGTTATAAGTAAAAAATCTAAAAAGGTTATAAAATTTGGAGGCCAAAAGTTCTCCCGAGGTCTTCCGTGTTAGCATTTTTGTTTTTTCCATGCTGGCACCCATATATACAAGTAAAAAAATTGGAGATGTGGCCATCACATGACTTTACCATACATTAATGTTATGATTTTTTCTTTCGGTGAGTGGATTTATCACATTGCACATAACATAACTTGCGACATTATTAGCTGTCGCCCTCTACCGACCACAGTACCAAACATTCTAATCGCGTCACTAATTTACTCCCAATCTTATGTTTCCGTGGACCGATTTTATCCAAAATCTAATCAAATGTAAGTTTCTATATAAAAGTACTAATTTTTTGAATCAACAAATAAATTAAAATTTATAAAAACAGTTAAAAAATTCAAAAATGACTACCGATTGAACTTGTGGGTAAAAATGTGATTCATTATTATTACTTTACACCCTAGGCCGCACTAACATCCTACTATGTTACAAACTGTACCAGTGGCTGTAATTATTGAAGTAATAACCAAAATATTCCCACAATATTGCCAGGTTCTTGGCCACGACGATTGGTATATCCGCACTGATGGTACCATCAATTAGTTATATTGGAAGTAATTAAATCGCAGCGTACAAGTTTGGTAATGGATCATTTTATAGGTAGTACCCACGAAGCGTTTAAAAATTCATCTCAAAATCCATTATCTAATTTTAATTATTTAACAAATGTGCTAAATTGAACATACGTAAACTTGTGTTTATACCAAATCGGAAGCCTATAGGGTAAAAATAATTGATTTGTAAGAAGAAAATTCGCTCGCTACGATTTAATAAAAATATTATTATAAATCTTACCATGAAATTCAGCGCATTGTATTGTTTTATGAACATCTTAATATTAATATTAAGGTTTAATATTAGTAATAGATATTTTTGACAAAACACCGTCTACTGTAAAATTTTACTCAAGGGACTTGGGAGATTTTCTTGTGTCGCCGACGATAATTTATGTTATTTGATTTATTAATTCTGAATTTAAATCTTTTTTATTCTGTTTTACGCTAGTAGCTTATTTTTTTTAATAATAAAGCTTTCTTTAGGCTCGGGCATGACGTGGAGCTAAAAATTACACAATATTTATCTTAAATAAAAAAAAATAATAGTCGACCCTTGCAGAACGTATTTCTGGCTGCGCCACTGACCTACATATTAAAAAAAATGAAAACAATTTATTTTTTAAATAATTAAAGTTTATATGATTTTTTAAAAGCTTTTATTTAATTAATTATAATTACTAAATAATGTAATTGTATAATTTAAAATTTGCGCTCGCAATCTGCCAATTTGATTGGCCCATATTGAAACAAACGACAAACGGATGATGCTATTGCTGAGAAGCGCTTTTCAAGTGATTTCACGGTGGTACGCGTTACTTTAACACCGGAATGGTAATTGTTACTTTAAAATTGGAATTTTATGTTGAATTAAATATTCAAGAAAGTTTATAAAGAATTAAATTACAATTCTATCGTTTTAAAACGTATCTTTGTCATTGTTTATCATGGTATAAATTAAGTGATTTTGTGGCGTCAAGGTAGGAATTGGCAGCGATGCATTTTTCTGCAATCCGAGGTCTTTTATGAATGCAACGTAAGTTTTTCCTAATATTCCTTTTGAAAATTAAATTGGGTTGCAAAATTTTATTCCAATAACCTAGCAACAAAATTTTCGCCGTTACCATGGTTACGTGTACACGAACAATTTTTCAAATAGCTTCTCGGCTAACCATTCGGATTCGGTCGTTATCGTTAAGGACGCCATTTTTGCAGGTTAATTTTGTTTTTGTGTTTGAATCCAAGTAGGAAACCTGCACTAAATTAAATATATTACGTTCATAACGATATAAAAAATTCATTTTCATCATCATCAGCACCAAAGTAATTTGATTGATTTCATTATAAAAAGTTTAATAACCTAAAATTTTGTAATTTATTTACAGGCACTTGTTGCAGGGATACCGGAATCAAATCATGCAGTGGCTGAAAAAAATGTGAGTTTGTCCTTAAAATTTTATTTTCTAATTTAACTTGACTCAATACATGCTAAGTTGTTCTTAAATTTAATAAGTAACTGTTCGAGAAATCTTGACAATTTTAAATTTGTTCTAGTATTCATAATGAATCGGTGCATAAAATTGGATATCGATAATCGAAAACTTAGTCGAGGGGAAAAATTGGGATGGCTTGAGTTTCATTTGTAAATTTATTAAAGGTTAGTTAACTGTTTTTTATTTACTTTTATAAGAGCAGTGGCTCATTGGCTGTAAATTAGGATAGATAATAAAATTTCCACTTTCGATAGATTCTAATTAGCCTTTCGTAAGTCATAACTGCATTTCTTTAATAAAAATCAATTTTTTTGCATAGATAAATAAATTAATGTATTAGTTATTTATGAATTTGTAAGAAATTGTTCCTGATTTTAGATTTTTAATTTATTATAGTTTTTCTAAATGAAATGCTGGAGTAAACAAAATCAACTTTGTAGAGCCGTAACTGGATATTCACCCAGCCGAAAGAATGCCGATCATTTGAAGTCTTACAGGTTAGTTGTATTTGAGTCACTGTTTTTTTTCTATCTGCTATTATGCGAGTGGTCTCTCTGGTCTCATCTCAAACTCCCTTAAAAACTGCATTAATCGACTAATCAACGTTTTAGTGGTTGAAATGATTATAAAGGTCGAAACTCACTTATCAGCACAGCATAAGAACAGCGCCTGATCATGACAAGCAAATTTTATTTCTTATGTGTATTTTGCATGTAAGTACACTCACCTAACATCACCGGCACATCACAGGCAAGACATGCCGACGCCTCGACCACTACCCATTTCTCAGAGAGAATATTTTGCCGATGCCGTGCTTGTTATGTGATGATGCCTAGCCGACGCCGTACACTCATATCTCATCATATTTAGCTTTTAGATTTTACAAATTATATTTTACCATTAGCAATTTTAAGAGAGTGCAGATGATGAACAAAATGAATTCAGAAAAACTTATAGTAGTAGTTCGAAACTATACTTATTTATATGATATAAGCAATAGTACCAAAATACAACGATTCCCAAAAAAGGAAGTGACTTGGAGAGAAACAGGTGAAAAATTGGAACAACCAGTTAAATATGTTTATGTAAAGCCTGCAGTTCGATTCCGCGGTGGTGTTGTTTTGATGCCGAGGCGTTATATGAAATTGTACACAACCATCGAGTTGACAACTCGACGGTGCCGTGACTGTGCTTGCCAGGTGCTGTGCTGTTAAGTGAGATTCGACCTTAATCGATTTTTTATATTATTCATCTTATTTCTTTACTGCGGTCGCTTAATCGTTATAAACAATCTTATGTTTTATAAATTTAAATTTCAGAAAAAGATCTGAAAATATTATATAGGGGTCATTCCACCAAATAAAAATTTTTTTGAAGTGTGTGTATGTGCATATTTTTGCGATTAAAAAACTTTTATTTTTGAATATTACTCATTGAAAATTCTTGGTAAGATTTATTAAGTGTTAATTATTTACTTTTTGTTCACAAAAAATTGTGATCAGCCAGAGGCACTTGTTTTTGGATTATTTGAATGTTTGAGCAGGCCACTCTGCTTCAAATGGCGGAAGCGTAAAGAAGTTATGGGTTGGATCATGGATTTGTAGAGTTGGAGTCGTATATTAGGATTTAATTTGTTTCTTGAGTTTAGGAGCGGATAGAGGGCATGCATTGCACGGGTAGGCTTGTATTGATTTTTGTTCTAGGTGGTGTCTGAAACTGAGTCGCTACCCCAGGTGTACGTACGCTCCCAGGCACTTGGTTGTTTTTGAGTTTATTATTTGTTCATTATTGATTTTGAGTTTTTTGTTAAGTCGGTCTCGTATTTGTGAAAAGGTGATTACTCTAGTTTTTCTGTCGTTGATCTTTAATCTCCAGTTGTCGCAGTTTAGTCGAGTAGTAGGTCGGAGTAGAGAGGCTGAAACTTCTAGAGGGCGCGTCCCCAGGTGGCGGATAGGGGAATGCTCGGCCGCAAGGCAGGGTAGGTGGGAAATAAAATACCACCCGCGGACCAAACAGCACATATCTAGAGACGATCAACAGTCTCCCTCCAAAGTCACGGGGGGGGGGGCGTCGCCAACTACTGAATGGCACCCGGGAGATGTTCGGGTGTCTCTAGCGATCCTCCTGGGGTAGAAGGCCCCGATAAAATAAATTTTCGAAAACGTTTAACGTTTATGAGATGGACACAGATAATGATAACATTACGATGCAGGGGGTTGGATCCCCAGTATCGGTCGGCGAAGAGGGTTTTGGAGTGGGCCCCACCCGATCGTCAACCAGCGACCACGGTACTATCCCGGTGGATAACCAGGCCGGGAAGTTAACAGTAACTACTGGCGAAGTAAAAGAAAAAATGGAGATGATAAAGAACACGACATCTAAAAGATTACTATCTAAGCGCAGTTGGACACGACGTGTTCCGCGGGCTCATCCCCGTCGAACACCCCAAATAGCGCACCCAACAAGAAAGTGGAGAGTAATTATAAGGGAAGCAAGAGAGAGTCGGAGGGAAAAGAAAATTGATGACACCATCCTCAAGGTACATGAATTCCTAAAGTCATCGGCTGGAATCAAAACCAACAAGGACCTAAAAGCCATAATAAAAAGCGGTCTACAGGAAATAAGAAGCGAATACAAGCTTAATAGTTCACGGGAAGAGATTCCTAATGATAGGTTAGAGAAGCTGTAGGAAAAATCCGGGAACAGCAAAAGACTGGAAAAAGTCGTTGAAATGCTGGGTAGACAAGACCAGTTAATAGATAAGCTAACAAGACAAACCAGTGCCAATAACGAGGAAATAAAGTAGAGCCGGGGGGGGATGGAAACCTCATTCACTCCAGAACACTCAGAACAAACAACTGAACTGGTTAAGCACATTGTCAAACTAAGAGGAGATCTCAACAGGAAGAAAACTGAAGTAATCCTGGAAGGTCAGGAGTCAAACGGCGATGTAGAGACTAACCTCGACAAAATGGCCAAACATAATGAAGAAGCTGTTGGAAGTCCCAAATCAGTGCAGACAAGGTGCCTAAAAATACTGGTAGAAGAGAAGTCGGACGCCTTCAACGAAGCAATGGAGGAGGGCATTTATCCCCTCAATTGGAAAAAGGCGGAGTTGGTATTAATACGGAAAGGAAAGAAACCGTTAGTGGAACCGTCCTCGCCTAGAACCAGAGAGTACTGCCTGCTAGTGACGCTGGACGTGGGAAACGCCGTCAATAGTGCCGGATGGAGCCATATACTGCAAGCTCTTGGGAACATGGAGGTGGATCCGTATATTTATAACATCCTGGTAAGCTACCTGAGCCACAGGACTATAGTGCTCGGCAGCACACCCGCAGATGGGTACAAAAAACAACATGTCGTCAAGCAAGGGCTGCAATAAGTGCACCCTCTTGGAAACATGCTAGATACTATCTGAAACTGTCCAGAGTCAATCTGCGGATAATTGCAGGGATTCTAACTGGACACTACAGACTAAACAAACATCTTCACATGATGGGATATGCAGAAGACCCAATATGTCGTGGATGCAATGAAGAGGAGGAAACAGCCGAACATGTACTTTGTTACTGTCCGGCGTTAACTTCAACAAGAGGATCTGTGTTGGGGGACTTCCGGCCCGACATGGCCAGAATCAGAGACACTCCACCTGCCAGGATCGTAGAGTTTATCCTAAAGCTGGATTGGCTCATTGGGGAATGACAGGACTGGGGTGTAACTGAAACCGGAGGTAGTACAATGGGCCCGATTGGTGGCCTAAGTGCGCGTGAGCTTGTCTTGCCCTCCAGAACAAATCCAGAATCCAGAAATAGTGCTCGGCAGAGACGAAGCCGAAGAAATGGAGGCGACAAGCGACGTGCAACAGGGATCAGTTCTCGGTCCATCCCTGTGAAATTTGATGTACGACGGCGTGCTTAAACTCCGCCTACCGGAAGGAGTGACATTGGTAGGATTCGTCGACGACTTGACTTGATAGTAAGCGATCTCGACGCCAAGGTGATGGAGGCCAAAGCTAACCAGGTTATATCCATCATCCTACTGTCCTGGCTACCGGAAGAAGGAAAGTGCCTAACATCTGCATACAAATGGACAGAACCTCTATTAAGATAAGGGACTCAGTAGTAGTGCTTGGAGTAAGGATCGACAAAAACCTTAACTTTGCCCAGCACATTAGAGAGAGCGCGGCAAAAGCGGAGTCGTCTGCGACAACGATAGCGCGCTTGATGCCCAACATAGGAGGACCAACGGCAGTCAAATGGAGAGTGCTCGCGACACATGCCCTACGCGTGCAAAGAAATAGAGACAGGCTGCATAGTACGCACAGACGCGCAGCACTCCGGGTAATCAGTGCCTACAGGACCGTGCCTGGGGAATTGGCGCTAGTGCTGGCCTCTCAATACTACCTGCAGAACTACAAGCAGAGGAAAGGGTGAGAGCGCATTTTAGACAGACTAGTGCCCCTGACGCGGCGCTAGACCTCTGGCAAAACAGATGGGATGAAGCCGAGGTAGGATGGTGGACAAGGCGACTCATACCCGACATCAAAAAATGGGTCATTAGAAGCCACGGGGAGGTAAATTTCCACATTACACAAGCCTTCACAGGCCACAGATGCTTTAATGCATACCTCCACCGTTTTGCCAGAAGAGCGGCCCCCAAGTGCGATTACTGCAATGCGGACGACTAGACCGAGCACACCCTCTTTGAGTGTGCCAGATGGGAGCACCCGCACACTTGGGAACAGATAAACTGTCACCTGACAGTGGGCATCATGCTGAGAAGCTCGAAGGACTGGAGAACAGTGGAAGACCTGATTCATAAGATCCTACAGGAAAAGGAAGACGCGAAAAGACGACAACACACCGCCGCAAGACAACAAAGAGGGAGAGCACCCTAAAAAGAAGAACGAAGTCCCGAAAGGGCGGAAGTTAAGAAGAAAACAAGTGCACGGAAGTAATGCTTAACAGCGGTTCCCGGCGCTTCAACGGTGTGGAGTTTTGGTCAGTAAGAATCTGATATTCCTCTCCTCTTAATGGGGGGCGTCTATGCAAGGTTTCCCCACTCCCGACGAACACAAAAAAAAAACGGTCGGAGTGGATTTGAAGTTTGTCGATGGTGGCGTCTTTTGCTTCATCATTGGTGGAGATTAAAGTATCGTCGGCGTAAAGTTATAATGATCCAGTGGATCCCTAAAGAAACCTAACTGTTACAGTAACGACAATTAGCGGATTTTAGTTTTAAACGTGAAATTCTTGGCGACCTTGAGGGTTTAAGCAATAGAACAAACTCGGGCTGTAGGAAATGGAATAAAACCAAACAAACTGGTACGTCGACTAGTTTCGAATTTAATCAATTCATCCTCAAGACTCGTAACCCTCATAATAATGGAAATGTTTGAATTACAAAATGGATGGTGAATGAATGGTATGAGCTCTTCAAAAATGTAATGCCAACTTCAAAAGTCATGGTCAAAAATGTAAAGAAGCAAATTTTTACAGCAATTTTTCTGGCAACTGTCATAAATATAAAAATTGTTACAAAGATGTAACTGTCACAAATATAACATTTTTTATACAGGGTGGCTCTTTGAAAACGAAACAGACGGGATTGTGGCCAGCAGAATTTTTTTTAAGAAATGCAAAAACACGTTAATTTTATCATCGAGGGGGACAACTTTTGCAACTAATGTCACTCCCGTATTGCTTCATCCCTTCGCGCTGTCATGACAACCCTTGAAATGTTAATAGGGATGATATAGCAAGTAACACCTCATTTGAAAGGTCTTTCTTCCCTGAATTCAGTGCTATAACTTTTTAAAGTTTTATCAATTATTCAACAAAAAAATTAAAGTTGCAAAATGCGAAATAAATCCGATATTTCAAGACATTTAAGCATAAAAAAAGGAAAAACGCTTGGACAAGTTGATTTTAATTTTAAGGGGGCTATTTTTACTGCTATTTATAAACATTGACAGTTCAACCCTTAAGAAAAGGGCAAACCACCCTTGGAATTTTGAATAAAAAGATGGGTCTATTTTTTATCAGAAAAGTGAAATACGTTTTTGCAACTTTAGCTTTGATGCTTACAGAAATTTATGAAGTAATAGAAAAATTGTTTCAATTTCTTATTGCATTCAAGGCTGTAAGGGTGGTTCACCCTTCACTTCAAGGGTTGAACATAATATTTCTGAGATGTTATGTATGTAATTATGTAAATTACAAAAATTTTAGAACATCATTACTAATAATAATTCTTTTCAGTCTTCCCCCATCATAAATTATCGGATGGTACATCACTGCAGCAAATTGGAAAGCAGCAACTGAAAATTATTCTAATCGCACCACTGTGAAGAAACAACAAAAACTGCCCCACTTTAAGGACCAGAGCCAAGAAAAAGAAGAGGTTAGTGACATGACTATTTTAAAAAAGTTTAAGTTCCTCCTTGCAATGTAGTTTTGACCAAAGTCATTCAGATGATTTTACAATTTGCTGGATTAATGCAGAACTAGTCTTAAGTCCCAAAAAGTTATTTTTCAGGAGACAATACAAAACTGAATATTTCTTGTACAATTATTTTATCCCATATTCTAATTTCATGATTGCTTATGAGAAAAATCACCTGTTTACCCCTAATATCATTTTGGTTGTTTTTAATAAAATGGGAAAAATACTGGACACAGCACAGTTTTGTAATGTCATTTTTTCTAAATACACGAATCCTCCTCTGTATTTAATCTGGGATAACATTTAAATTTCTTCTTAGAATTGCAATTTAGAGTCATTTGGTTTAATAATTGTAAAAATTTCGAATACCCCCTTGTACTTTAACCGCGTAAAATTAAATTTGCTTCTAGTCACTAGTCAAAAAAAGAGGGAAATCTCGAAAACCGTTTGAGATAGACATCTAAATATGGGGCATTCCACACCAAATCGACCACTTTTGAACCCGACCCCTTTTGATTTTCCTGAAATTTTTACATATTATACTATCTCACCAAAAACAGTTCTGTGAATTTTTTCAAAATTTTTTATTCAACCCAAAAAAGTTATGAATTTTTAGAAAAACTGATGTTGTTTTTGGCAAGTGTGATAAATAAAAGTTTTAACAATTTCAAAAGAATTTTTTGACCATTTACGTAAAAGCTAGATAAAATCTAATGCTCTTATCATTCGTAGTTTATATTTCTACATTATATTTGTGTCTTTTAATTTTTCTCTAAAATAATTAGGGAAGCAGGAATTTGCAAAAATAAGTTTTTAAATGTTAATATCCTATGTTCGCCTAACTCATTCAGCACCCAGTACAAGTTAAAAAAAAATACCTTCTGCAATGTTCAATGCAGATATCAACTGACCTATTGGCAGGGATGGGCAAAATATATTTGTATTTTAAATTGAATATAAAAAGAAAATACACAATAACTTTGATACTTTTGTTTGAAATTCAAGAAAAGCGAACAGTCTTATAAAATATTTTGGATTTTGTAATTCAAATATGAAAAAAATGAAAATTGTCCACCCGTGATTTTGGACTTATTTTGAAGAAAAAATTCTAAGTTATCGTGTGTTTTCTTTCTATTTTCAATTCAATATACAAATGTATTTTGCCCACCTCTGCCTATTGGTAAATTTCTTCAAAAATTTACCAACTGCAAACAAAAAGTAAATAAGAAATTGACAAAATTTGGATAATCGTTTCAGTATCCCCTCACCAGCCGCCACTGCTTATAACTCATTTTTAAAAAATGACCCAATGGATCCCTAAAGAAACCTAACAGTAACATTAGCGACAATTAGCGGTTTTAGTTTTTAAAATGAAATTCTCGGCAACCGTGAGGGTATAAGGAATAGAAGAATCTCGGGCTGAAGGGGGGTGCAATAAAACCAAACAAACGGATACGTCGACCAGTTTTGAATTTAATCAATTCATCTTCAAGACTCGTAAAGATGGAAATGTGTGAATTACAAAAAAGATGGTGAATGGCACGAGTTGTTCAAAAATTTAATGCCAACTACAAAAGTCATGGTCAAAAACCTAAAAATGAAAATTTCTACAGCAATTTTCCTGGTTACTGTCACAAATATAAAATCCAAATAAAAAAAATATAAGAGGTTTTATGTTTGTTACCAGGAAAATTGCTGTACAAATTTTCTTTTTTAGATTTTTGTAGTTGGCATTAAATTCTTGAAGAGCTCATGCCATTCACCATCTTTTTTGTAATTCAAACATTTCCATTATTATGAGGGTTACGAGTCTTGAGGACGAATTGATTACATTCGAAACTAGTCGATGTACCCGTTTGTTTGGTTTATTCCATTCCTAACAGCTCGAGATTCTCCTAATTCTTACAACATTTTTGGGGTGGAAAATTCTCATTTATATCACAAAAAATAGGTACATTTCTTAAATTTTATTATACGTTGTAAAATATTACTAACGAGAATATTTTTTGCATTACGCTTACTAAGATTTGAACTGACAGCAAGATAATCCTCCGAGTTTATAAGTTTAGTTTGACAGCCAAAATCGAGTCAACTTTTCCATTCCTGGTGCATGCAAGTCAAGTTGGTTCAGAATGAATGTCAACTGGACTAATATGTACATTTTCTACTTTGCAGATTTGAAACATCCAAGAGCTATCGAAGAAGGATCAACAGTCTTGGAAGCTGGACAGAGTTAGTTGGTTTAAAAAGATGCTTGCTGACGAACGAAATGTTTTAATTAGAAAACTTGGTCCAACGAGATGAAAATGAAAAAACATAAATTAAGGCGTAGTTCTGCAGGAGAGCTGTTAAAGAAAAGGTAAGTTATATTTTCTTTCTTATAAATAAGTAGTTTTCCGTTGAAATTAAAAAGCATGAATCAATCATGCTATAATTTTGTTTCGCATTTGTGGATTTGTTTTTTTACAAGTTGATTACAGCGACACCTTGTAAAACTACGAATAACTACGATCTTACCGACAGCTGTAGGTTACTGTACCACTATTAATAATTACAGGTATCTACTAACCGTGATACCGACATTGAATCGCCGACACCTACCGTTACTTCCATCAACTATAGACTCGTTCGTACTTACCGACAATTACAGATTTCTATTGTTTATCGACATTTCTTGTTTCGTTATTTATTGTGAGTGTGTCATAATTCTCCCGCGTTTTAATCATTCAATGCAAATTATTATCAAGTTTTTTCGGCGATTATCAGTTTGAAAATGAAAAGTAGTAAATCATTGCTGTACAAATGTGGCTGTAATCATGTAATGCTAACTGAAAATGTCAATAAGTTTTAGTAGGTAATCAATGGGTTTAAATTATTTTTAATTTTTAACCTGTAATTGAAATACGTAATATTATGAAATTGTTATAGATTTTCGTAGCGAACAAGATCATGCATGGTGGAGTCCAACGTTTCATTGCAACAATTGGAAAATTGAGAAAAATCCTGCCTCAGCATTCGAAAAGAAAAGGTCAGTTTATAATCATTTTCAATCCAGTTTCCACCGTTCTTTGTAGTTAGTTACATTAGTGCAATTTATATTTTTTCTCATTAAACCAAAATTTTCCTCTCGTATAACCCGAAAGGAATAAGAGATGTCGGCCGCCCAAGAAAAAGATGGCGCGATCTATGAAGTCGGAACAGGTAAACACTGCCTATACCTTGAAAGGAAGAAGAAGAAGAAACCAAAATTTTTTGTAAACAAGTTTTTGTCAGAAACGCTAAAAATCATGGGCTTGGCTGGAATTTGTTACCCCACCAGCCTTTGCTTCTTTTGCTTAGTTTCATTTGTTTTCATCGATGGGATACGCACTTCAAGCGCTGAATTGCAAAACAGCCGAGAGAAGGGAAAATTGGGTATTTCAATGGTTTTCTTCTAAAAACGAACAGTTTATTTTGCGAGAGGGGGTTTTCCAGAATTAACATTTTCATGGGGGAAATGTATAGCTAGTAATGGAAAATACTTTGAGTGAAACATTTTTAGTTTTTATTCGTAAATACGAAGGTTTTTTTTTTCATGAAATAGATTTGGAAATTAATGTATACACTTTGTTATATCCTGTGTGTCTTTTATGCCCAAGATTAACAAATTATTCTGTTAAAATAGTTATGTTTTAAAATTATGTAAGTTACAAAAAAATTTTAACATTGATAATTCATTTCAGTCTTCCTCTATCATAAATTATCGGATGGTACATCACTGGAGCAAATAGGAAAGCAGCAACTGAAAATTATTCCAACCGCATCACTGTGAAGAAACAACAAAGACTGTCACACTTTGAGGACCAGAGCAGCTTTATTAGAGGTTAGTGTCATGTCTATTTTAAAAAAGTTTCAAGTTCAAGCAATATATTCTTGATCAAAGTCTTTCACATGATTTTACAATTGTAAAAATCGCTAATCCTTTCCTGTAATTTATCTGGGATAACATTTAAATTTCTTCTTAGAATTGCAATTTAGGGTCATTTGGTTTAATAATTATAAAAATACCGAATATCCCCTGTAGATACTTTGACCGTGTAAAATTAAATTTGCTTTTTGTCACTTGTCAAAAAAGAGGGTTTTTTGGAAATCTCGAAAACTGTTTGAGATAAACAGCTAAACATTTAGTTGAATTTTTTTTATTTTATGTCAAATTGATTCCCCAAGTTCGAATTGAAGAAGCCGAGAGACAGATTTCCCATATAAACCCGGCTGTGCCCTTTGTTTTAATTACTATTAAATCAGTATTTGCAGTCCCTTTTATTTAAATTTAACGTAGAATTGTGGTGGTTATTACTATGTGCATATCTTCAATAGTTTGAAATTTTACATAACTTTTTCTAGCATAATAATCAAATTATTGTTTAATAATTTTCGCCACATTCTCCAAATAAATATTTGTTATAATAATAAATAAATGTGTGTTTTTTTTTACTTTGCAGATTTGAAACGCCCAAGGGCCATTGAAGGAGGATGTACATTCTCAAAGGCTGGACAAAGTTGAAGATGTTTGTTGACGGAAATGTTTTGGTAGAATACTTGGTTCAACGAAATGAAGAAAAGCATAAATTGAGGCGGAGTTTTGCAAGAGCGCCATTGCATTATTTTTAAAGAAAAGGTAAGTGTTATATTTTATTTTCTTGCGTTCATGTAAATTGTGACCTCTGTCATGAGGAAAGATACGTGAGCGTGAAAAAAATCAAATTTTTGTTTTTTGCGGTCTCCGAAACTGCATGTTCTCATTTTTGTAACGGTGTGCCGTTTCTTTGTTTACTACAAATAGTGGTAAAATTTCTTTCACACCTTCTACGTTTGTTTTTTGCTTCCCTGTAAAATTCTTCAAATAATCTTGCTTACGTAGAAAAGGTAGTAATATCGAACGTTGAACCCCCTGATTACAAAGGGCCTAAGGGACTCGTCTAATAAGTTTTAGTTTACTCGCTTTGTGTGTGTCTAATAAGTTGTGATCATATTATTTGTGATAAATAAAAATTTAAAAATGAAGAAAGAGTTAAATGGAAGTGTAAAAGATTGTTTTAGACTATTGTGAAGGTAAGCTAGGTTGATTTTAAATAATTTTGATGTAAATTTGAAAAAAAATAAAAAATGAAGTTGTTTTTATTATGAAACCCATTCCTGATTTTATTATATATTATTGTTATATTGTTGAGAAGTGAAGAGATGCGGCAGTTGTTATTTTACTCTGGAAGAAGGCCTACTCCATTTGATAGTTGACAATTATTTAGGAAAGCTTATCTGAAGTGTCAAAGTGGTGCTTATAGCCGACAATGGTTTTAGAGTCGATCGCACTAGGAAGTAATTCAGAAAATTAAACCTTCATCATGCCTCAACCTGGACCTTCCAATGCACTCGTTTTACCTGCAGATATTATATTAAATATATTTTGTCTTATAATTATAAAGGAATACAGAGCAGCATGGAGAGAACATCTGGATAGAATGGAGGATGCTCGAATGCCAAACAAGCTGTTCCTATATAAGCCCAGAGGAAGGAGATCCATAGACCGTCCCAGGAAGAGGTGGCGAGATCAGTTTTGAGTGACCCAACGGACCGCTGGTCTTAAACGTGTAGTTGATGATGGTGAAATTTTATGATTATATCTGTAATTAAAGGTGTAATAGTACCTCGTTAATTTTCATATTTTAATTTAAATTTGCCTTAATCGAACAAAAACAAAGAGGGGTTCCATATTACTACCTTCTTCTCTATCTTTCCTCATGACAGGTCATATTTTATGCCAATAATAAGTTTTTGTTATAAATCGAAAGAAATCGCCATGTAAGAATGCAAATGAAGTTTTTGCGTGTTTGCTCCTCGTAATTGTCAAATTGGAACTGCGTATTAGGTAGACAGACCATCGATACTCAAAAAAATCCTCAATGCAAGCTACAAAATTAGATTAGGGACTTATCATTTTCTTGCGACTTCTCCACAAAAAACGTGTGTTAATTTTTCTTTTTCTATAACTGTGATAATTTTATAATTGTGGTTTTGTTCTCTACACCACTATTGGATCTCTAGTGACTAGGACAGGATCAACGGCGTAGGATGGCCGGAAAACCATAGATTTCTTTATTTTTGTTGGAAGCCCATTTAGGAAGCGCTTAGAGCTTGCCTCAATAATTTACGTCGACATTGAGATGCTACCTATTGCAAGTGAATTGATGATTCTTGTTTAATTATTGTAGCTTTTGTTATTTTTAGCTCACGAAGCTCAGTTTCAACAATGAGTCATTAATATTCCATGAATATTAAAAGAACAGATATGTTAAATTGAAGAGATTGTGGTGGTAGGGTAAGATGAAAGGCAATTACTGTATTTTTAAATTTTACTTGATGATATCTCTTGCGTATGTGTATTTGCAATCAATTTTACTCAAAGTTTTTGTTTGCGTTGGGCCGTTTCCTAGATGCGCGATTTATTGTTTTAGAAATTTTCTTCAGATGGCAACTCATTTTTATTTTTTAGTTTTTTTTATTTTGATTGATATCCATTCAGGATATCTTGGATTTTATTTGCTTTGTTATGCGTTGGTGTGTCTTATATGGACTTTTGGAGTCAAACATTGTCGTCAACCTCACCTTTTATTGGGTTCAGATTTTGTCATCGGAAGACAAGTCACCAAAGTAATAAATCGCGCATCTAGGATACTGCCCAGCACAGATATAACGCGACGGTAAATTTGACTGCAAATACACATTTACAAGAGTTATCATAAAGTAAAATTTAATACAGTAACTGCCTCTCAACTTAGCCGTCCACCTCAATAGTTTCGATTCAACATTCTTTCTTTTTTTGGAACCTCTGGAATATTAATGGTTTATCATTATAACAGAGTTTCAGGTTTAAAGCTAAAAATAACAAAATCTGCAAAAATTAAACGAGAATAGCGAACGGTAACATCTCAATGTCGATGTAAATTATTGAGGCATTTCTTAAATGCGCTTCTAACTAAAATAAAGAAAATTATGGTTTTCCTGCCATCCTTCGCCGTTGATGCTGTTCTAACCACTAGAGGTGGAATGGTGCAGTAGGTTCAAGCTATCGTTGCGACAAAATAATCACTCGATGTCGGAGTAATAACACGTCTTCCAATAGATACACACCCCATAAATACAAAACCGAAAATGGCAGACATTTTTCTGGTGGGATAAAAACGTAATTGGCATTTAAAAATTGTAAGAATTTGTAGGGCGGCGCGGTGGCCAAGGGATGATAAAAAGGTAACTGTTACGGGTACACTCGCTATATATCAGGTTCATGCCATTGTCAGACGCGAGGCAATTTTTTATGCGCCCGTTTGATTTTTTGAAATCGGACAGCCGTTTGGGCGGGGGGGCGCATGAAAAATTACCATTTGCGTTAGACTTGGCATGTATCTGTGGTGTATAATCTTTAATATAGCGAGTGTACCCGTAACGGATACCTTTTTACCATCCCTTGGCTTCCGCGCTGCTCTACAACTTCTCACAATTTGAAAACGCGAATTACTTTTTTATCCGACCAGTAAAATGTCTGCCATTTTCGGTTTTGGATTTATCGGGTGTCTATCCATAGTTTGCCATAAAATTTTCACGTCTCTTAAAGTACGGGATGGAAGGGTCCTCTGGTTCAATAATTATTGTAAAAATTGCGAATTCGCTTCTGAATTATTGCTTTGTTTTAATTTAATAATTCTAACAATCCTGAGCGTCCGTCTCTGGTTTTACGCTTCGTAGTTATGCTTTGTAGTTCCCCCCCCCTCTTCTGTAACTTTTCGTTATCATTCATTATCCTTATGTAATTTTAATTTTGTAGTTGCAAAAAACCCCGAAGCCGGTCCTTTGTTGCGCGTAATAATAGGTCAAACTTTCGTCTTGTAATTTTAATTTTGCAATCGTAAAACACCCCGACGCCGGTCCTGTGTTTTGGCGTAATAGAAAAATAAATTTGTCCCACGCAATTTTTGTGATCATGAACTGACATTCCGGAAGTGTCGGAGTTTCCAACACTTGTTAGAGCGGTGGAGAAATTGTTTGAGCGCGTCACGTGAAAGAAAAATATAACCCCCCCCCCCTCTTTAACTTTTTTGTTAATTTCCGTAGCCGTTGGGGCGATGAATTGCATATCGAAAACGCGGTTGCGGTGCGTAACTTAATTAAAAATTTGGCATTGTTAATGCCATCGCCGTAGTTCACCACCTACCTCGCTGTGTTCAATTTTGAAAATGCCCGAAATGGCTTTTGGTCTTATAATTTTAGTTTTGTAATCGTAAAACACCCCGACGCCGGTCCTGTATTGCGCGTAAAATGGTAGATTAAACTTTGGTCTTGTAATTTTAATTTTGTAATCGTAAAACACCCCGACGCCGGTCTTGTATTGCGCGTAAAATGGTAGATTAAACTTTGGTCTTGTAATTTTAATTTTGTAATCGTAAAACACCCCGACGCCGGTCCTGTATTGCGCGTAAAATGGTAGATTAAACTTTGGTCTTGTAATTTTTATTTGGTAGTCCTAAAGCATCCCGACGCCGGTCCTGTATTGCGCGTAAAATGGTAGATTAAACTTTGGTCTTGTAATTTTGATTTTGTAATCGTAAAGCACCCCGACGCCGGTCCTGTATTGCGCGTAAAATGGTAGATTAAACTTTGGCCTTGTAATTTTGATTTTGTATTCGTAAAACACCCCGACGCCGGTCCTGTATTGCGCGTAAAATGGTAGATTAAACTTTGGTCTTGTAATTTTGATTTTGTAATCGTAAAGCACCCCGACGCCGGTCCTGTATTGCGCGTAAAATGGTAGATTAAACTTTGGTCTTGTAATTTTAATTTTGTATTCGTAAAACACCCCGACGCCTGTCTTGTATTGCGCGTAAAATGGCAGATTAAACTTTGGTCTTGTAATTTTGATTTTGTAATCGTAAAACACCCCGACGCCGGTCCTGTATTGCGCGTAAAATGGTAGATGAAACTTTGGTCTTGTAATTTTAGGTTTGTAATCGTAAAACACCCCGACGCCGGTCCTGTATTGCTCGTAAAATGGTAGATTAAACTTTGGTCTTGTAATTTTAATTTTGTAATCGTAAAACACCCCGACGCCGGTCCTGTATTGCGCGTAAAATGGTAGATTAAACTTTGGTCTTGTAATTTTGATTTTGTAATCGTAAAACACCCCGACGCCCTGTATTGCGCGTAAAATGGTAGATTAAACTTTGGTCTTGTAATTTTGATTTTGTAATCGTAAAACACCCCGACGCCGGTCCTGTATTGCGCGTAAAATGGTAGATTAAACTTTGGTCTTGTAATTTTGATTTTGTAATCGTAAAACACCCCGACGCCCTGTATTGCGCGTAAAATGGTAGATTAAACTTTGGTCTTGTAATTTTGATTTTGTAATCGTAAAACACCCCGACGCCGGTCCTGTATTGCGCGTAAAATGGTTGATTAAACTTTGGTCTTGTAATTTTGATTTTGTAATCGTAAAGCACCCCGACGCCGGTCCTGTATTGCGCGTAAAATGGTAGATTAAACTTTGGTCTTCTAATTTTGATTTTGTATTCGTAAAACACCCCGACGCCGGTCCTGTATTGCGCGTAAAATGGTAGATTAAACTTTGGTCTTGTAATTTTGATTTTGTAATCGTAAAGCACCCCGACGCCGGTCCTGTATTGCGCGTAAAATGGTAGATTAAACTTTGGTCTTGTAATTTTGATTTTGTATTCGTAAAACACCCCGACGCCGGTCCTGTATTGCGCGTAAAATGGTAGATTAAACTTTGGTCTTGTAATTTTGATTTTGTAATCGTAAAGCACCCCGACGCCGGTCCTGTATTGCGCGTAAAATGGTAGATTAAACTTTGGTCTTGTAATTTTAATTTTGTATTCGTAAAACACCCCGACGCCGGTCCTGTATTGCGCGTAAAATGGTAGATTAAACTTTGGTCTTGTAATTTTGATTTTGTAATCGTATAGCACCTCGACGCCGGTCCTGTATTGCGCGTAAAATGGTAGATTAAACTTTGGTCTTGTAATTTTGATTTTGTAATCGTAAAGCACCCCGACGCCGGTCCTGTATTGCGCGTAAAATGGTAGATTAAACTTTGGTCTTGTAGTTTTTATTTTGTAATCGTAAAACGCCCCGACGCCGGTCTTGTATTGCGCGTAAAATGGTAGATTAAACTTTGGTCTTGTAATTTTGATTTTGTAATCGTAAAACACCCCGACGCCGGTCCTGTATTGCGCGTAAAATGGTAGATGAAATTTTGGTCTTGTAATTTTGATTTTGTAATCGTAAAGCACCCCGACGCCGGTCCTGTATTGCGCGTAAAATGGTAGATTAAACTTTGGTCTTGTAATTTTAATTTTGTAATCTTAGAACACCCCGACGCCGGTCCTGTTTTGCGCGTAAAATGGTAGATTAAACTTTGGTCTTGTAATTTTGATTTTGTATTCGTAAAACACCCCGACGCCGGTCCTGTATTGCGCGTAAAATGGTAGATTAAACTTTGGTCTTGTAATTTTGATTTTGTATTCGTAAAACACCCCGACGCCGGTCCTGTATTGCGCGTAAAATGGTAGATTAAACTTTGGTCTTGTAATTTTGATTTTGTAATCGTAAAGCACCCCGACGCCGGTCCTGTATTGCGCGTAAAATGGTAGATTAAACTTTGGTCTTGTAATTTTAATTTTGTAATCGTAAAACACCCCGACGCCGGTCCTGTATTGCGCCTAAAATGGTAGATTAAACTTTGGTCTTGTAATTTTGATTTTGTAATCGTAAAGCACCCCGACGCCGGTCCTGTATTGCGCGTAAAATGGTAGATTAAACTTTGGTCTTGTAATTTTAATTTTGTAATCGTAAAGCACCCCGACGCCGGTCCTGTATTGCGCGTAAAATGGTAGATTAAACTTTGGTCTTGTAATTTTAATTTTGTAATCGTAAAACACCCCGACGCCGGTCTTGTATTGCGCGTAAAATGGTAGATTAAACTTTGGTCTTGTAATTTTGATTTTGTAATCGTAAAGCACCCCGACGCCGGTCCTGTATTGCGCGTAAAAGGGTAGATTAAACTTTGGTCTTGTAATTTTGATTTTGTAATCGTAAAGCACCCCGACGCCGGTCCTGTATTGCGCGTAAAATGGTAGATTAAACTTTGGTCTTGTAATTTTAATTTTGTAATCGTAAAGCACCCCGACGCCGGTCCTGTATTGCGCGTAAAATGGTAGATTAAACTTTGGTCTTGTAATTTTAATTTTGTAATCGTAAAACACCCCGACGCCGGTCTTGTATTGCGCGTAAAATGGTAGATTAAACTTTGGTCTTGTAATTTTAATTTTGTAATCGTAAAACACCCCGACGCCGGTCTTGTATTGCGCGTAAAATGGTAGATTAAACTTTGGTCTTGTAATTTTGATTTTGTAATCGTAAAGCACCCCGACGCCGGTCCTGTATTGCGCGTAAAATGGTAGATTAAACTTTGGTCTTGTAATTTTAATTTTGTAATCGTAAAGCACCCCGACGCCGGTCCTGTATTGCGCGTAAAATGGTAGATTAAACTTTGGTCTTGTAATTTTAATTTTGTAATCGTAAAACACCCCGACGCCGGTCTTGTATTGCGCGTAAAATGGTAGATTAAACTTTGGTCTTGTAATTTTGATTTTGTAATCGTAAAGCACCCCGACGCCGGTCCTGTATTGCGCGTAAAATGGTAGATTAAACTTTGGTCTTGTAATTTTAATTTTGTAATCGTAAAGCACCCCGACGCCGGTCCTGTATTGCGCGTAAAATGGTAGATTAAACTTTGGTCTTGTAATTTTGATTTTGTAATCGTAAAGCACCCCGACGCCGGTCCTGTATTGCGCGTAAAATGGTAGATTAAACTTTGGTCTTGTAATTTTAATTTTGTAATCGTAAAGCACCCCGACGCCGGTCTTGTATTGCGCGTAAAATGGTAGATTAAACTTTGGTCTTGTAATTTTGATTTTGTAATCGTAAAGCACCCCGACGCCGGTCCTGTATTGCGCGTAAAATGGTAGATTAAACTTTGGTCTTGTAATTTTAATTTTGTAATCGTAAAACACCCCGACGCCGGTCCTGTATTGCGCGTAAAATGGTAGATTAAACTTTGGTCTTGTAATTTTGATTTTGTAATCGTAAAGCACCCCGACGCCGGTCCTGTATTGCGCGTAAAAGGGTAGATTAAACTTTGGTCTTGTAATTTTGATTTTGTAATCGTAAAGCACCCCGACGCCGGTCCTGTATTGCGCGTAAAATGGTAGATTAAACTTTGGTCTTGTAATTTTAATTTTGTAATCGTAAAGCACCCCGACGCCGGTCCTGTATTGCGCGTAAAATGGTAGATTAAACTTTGGTCTTGTAATTTTAATTTTGTAATCGTAAAACACCCCGACGCCGGTCTTGTATTGCGCGTAAAATGGTAGATTAAACTTTGGTCTTGTAATTTTAATTTTGTAATCGTAAAACACCCCGACGCCGGTCTTGTATTGCGCGTAAAATGGTAGATTAAACTTTGGTCTTGTAATTTTGATTTTGTAATCGTAAAGCACCCCGACGCCGGTCCTGTATTGCGCGTAAAATGGTAGATTAAACTTTGGTCTTGTAATTTTAATTTTGTAATCGTAAAGCACCCCGACGCCGGTCCTGTATTGCGCGTAAAATGGTAGATTAAACTTTGGTCTTGTAATTTTAATTTTGTAATCGTAAAACACCCCGACGCCGGTCTTGTATTGCGCGTAAAATGGTAGATTAAACTTTGGTCTTGTAATTTTGATTTTGTAATCGTAAAGCACCCCGACGCCGGTCCTGTATTGCGCGTAAAATGGTAGATTAAACTTTGGTCTTGTAATTTTAATTTTGTAATCGTAAAGCACCCCGACGCCGGTCCTGTATTGCGCGTAAAATGGTAGATTAAACTTTGGTCTTGTAATTTTGATTTTGTAATCGTAAAGCACCCCGACGCCGGTCCTGTATTGCGCGTAAAATGGTAGATTAAACTTTGGTCTTGTAATTTTAATTTTGTAATCGTAAAACACCCCGACGCCGGTCTTGTATTGCGCGTAAAATGGTAGATTAAACTTTGGTCTTGTAATTTTGATTTTGTAATCGTAAAGCACCCCGACGCCGGTCCTGTATTGCGCGTAAAATGGTAGATTAAACTTTGGTCTTGTAATTTTGATTTTGTATTCGTAAAACACCCCGGCGCCGGTCCTGTATTGCGCGTAAAATGGTAGATTAAACTTTGGTCTTGTAATTTTGATTTTGTAATCGTAAAGCACCCCGACGCCGGTCCTGTATTGCGCGTAAAATGGTAGATTAAACTTTGGTCTTGTAATTTTGATTTTGTAATCGTAAAGCACCCCGACGCCGGTCCTGTATTGCGCGTAAAATGGTAGATTAAACTTTGGTCTTGTAATTTTAATTTTGTAATCGTAAAACACCCCGACGCCGGTCTTGTATTGCGCGTAAAATGGTAGATTAAACTTTGGTCTTGTAATTTTGATTTTGTAATCGTAAAGCACCCCGACGCCGGTCCTGTATTGCGCGTAAAAGGGTAGATTAAACTTTGGTCTTGTAATTTTGATTTTGTAATCGTAAAGCACCCCGACGCCGGTCCTGTATTGCGCGTAAAATGGTAGATTAAACTTTGGTCTTGTAATTTTGATTTTGTATTCGTAAAACACCCCGGCGCCGGTCCTGTATTGCGCGTAAAATGGTAGATTAAACTTTGGTCTTGTAATTTTGATTTTGTAATCGTAAAGCACCCCGACGCCGGTCCTGTATTGCGCGTAAAATGGTAGATTAAACTTTGGTCTTGTAATTTTAATTTTGTAATCGTAAAACACCCCGACGCCGGTCCTGTATTGCGCGTGAAATGGTAGTTTAAACTTTGGTCTTGAAATTTTTATTTGGTAATCGTAAAGCATCCCGACGCCGGTCCTGTATTGCGCGTAAAATGGTAGATTAAACTTTGGTCTTGTAATTTTGATTTTGTATTCGTAAAACACCCCGACGCCGGTCCTGTATTGCGCGTAAAATGGTAGATTAAACTTTGGTCTTGTAATTTTGATTTTGTAATCGTAAAGCACCCCGACGCCGGTCCTGTATTGCGCGTAAAATGGTAGATTAAACTTTGGTCTTGTAATTTTGATTTTGTAATCGTAAAGCACCCCGACGCCGGTCCTGTATTGCGCGTAAAATGGTAGATTAAACTTTGGTCTTGTAATTTTGATTTTGTATTCGTAAAACACCCCGGCGCCGGTCCTGTATTGCGCGTAAAATGGTAGATTAAACTTTGGTCTTGTAATTTTGATTTTGTAATCGTAAAGCACCCCGACGCCGGTCCTGTATTGCGCGTAAAATGGTAGATTAAACTTTGGTCTTGTAATTTTGATTTTGTATTCGTAAAACACCCCGACGCCGGTCCTGTATTGCGCGTAAAATGGTAGATTAAACTTTGGTCTTGTAATTTTGATTTTGTAATCGTAAAGCACCCCGACGCCGGTCCTGTATTGCGCGTAAAATGGTAGATTAAACTTTGGTCTTGTAATTTTGATTTTGTATTCGTAAAACACCCCGACGCCGGTCCTGTATTGCGCGTAAAATGGTAGATTAAACTTTGGTCTTGTAATTTTGATTTTGTAATCGTAAAGCACCCCGACGCCGGTCCTGTATTGCGCGTAAAATGGTAGATTAAACTTTGGTCTTGTAATTTTAATTTTGTAATCGTAAAACACCCCGACGCCGGTCCTGTATTGCGCCTAAAATGGTAGATTAAACTTTGGTCTTGTAATTTTGATTTTGTAATCGTAAAGCACCCCGACGCCGGTCCTGTATTGCGCGTAAAATGGTAGATTAAACTTTGGTCTTGTAATTTTAATTTTGTAATCGTAAAACACCCCGACGCCGGTCCTGTATTGCGCGTAAAATGGTAGATTAAACTTTGGTCTTGTAATTTTGATTTTGTAATCGTAAAGCACCCCGACGCCGGTCCTGTATTGCGCGTAAAATGGTAGATTAAACTTTGGTCTTGTAATTTTAATTTTGTAATCGTAAAACACCCCGACGCCGGTCCTGTATTGCGCGTAAAATGGTAGATTAAACTTTCTTCTTGTAATTTTGATTTTGTAATCGTAAAGCACCCCGACGCCGGTCCTGTATTGCGCGTAAAATGGTAGATTAAACTTTGGTCTTGTAATTTTAATTTTGTAATCGTAAAACACCCCGACGCCGGTCCTGTATTGCGCGTAAAATGGTAGATTAAACTTTGGTCTTGTAATTTTGATTTTGTAATCGTAAAGCACCCCGACGCCGGTCCTGTATTGCGCGTAAAATGGTAGATTAAACTTTGGTCTTGTAATTTTAATTTTGTAATCGTAAAACACCCCGACGCCGGTCCTGTATTGCGCGTAAAATGGTAGATTAAACTTTGGTCTTGTAATTTTGATTTTGTATTCGTAAAACACCCCGGCGCCGGTCCTGTATTGCGCGTAAAATGGTAGATTAAACTTTGGTCTTGTAATTTTGATTTTGTAATCGTAAAGCACCCCGACGCCGGTCCTGTATTGCGCGTAAAATGGTAGATTAAACTTTGGTCTTGTAATTTTGATTTTGTATTCGTAAAACACCCCGACGCCGGTCCTGTATTGCGCGTAAAATGGTAGATTAAACTTTGGTCTTGTAATTTTGATTTTGTAATCGTAAAGCACCCCGACGCCGGTCCTGTATTGCGCGTAAAATGGTAGATTAAACTTTGGTCTTGTAATTTTGATTTTGTAATCGTAAAGCACCCCGACGCCGGTCCTGTATTGCGCGTAAAATGGTAGATTAAACTTTGGTCTTGTAATTTTAATTTTGTAATCGTAAAACACCCCGACGCCGGTCCTGTATTGCGCCTAAAATGGTAGATTAAACTTTGGTCTTGTAATTTTGATTTTGTAATCGTAAAGCACCCCGACGCCGGTCCTGTATTGCGCGTAAAATGGTAGATTAAACTTTGGTCTTGTAATTTTAATTTTGTAATCGTAAAACACCCCGACGCCGGTCCTGTATTGCGCGTAAAATGGTAGATTAAACTTTGGTCTTGTAATTTTGATTTTGTAATCGTAAAGCACCCCGACGCCGGTCCTGTATTGCGCGTAAAATGGTAGATTAAACTTTGGTCTTGTAATTTTAATTTTGTAATCGTAAAACACCCCGACGCCGGTCCTGTATTGCGCGTAAAATGGTAGATTAAACTTTGGTCTTGTAATTTTGATTTTGTAATCGTAAAGCACCCCGACGCCGGTCCTGTATTGCGCGTAAAATGGTAGATTAAACTTTGGTCTTGTAATTTTAATTTTGTAATCGTAAAACACCCCGACGCCGGTCCTGTATTGCGCGTAAAATGGTAGATTAAACTTTCTTCTTGTAATTTTGATTTTGTAATCGTAAAGCACCCCGACGCCGGTCCTGTATTGCGCGTAAAATGGTAGATTAAACTTTGGTCTTGTAATTTTGATTTTGTAATCGTAAAGCACCCCGACGCCGGTCCTGTATTGCGCGTAAAATGGTAGATTAAACTTTGGTCTTGTAATTTTAATTTTGTAATCGTAAAACACCCCGACGCCGGTCTTGTATTGCGCGTAAAATGGTAGATTAAACTTTGGTCTTGTAATTTTAATTTTGTAAACGTAAAACACCTCGACGCCGGTCTTGTATTGCGCGTAAAATGGTAGATTAAACTTTGGTCTTGTAATTTTGATTTTGTAATCGTAAAGCACCCCGACGCCGGTCCTGTATTGCGCGTAAAATGGTAGATTAAACTTTGGTCTTGTAATTTTAATTTTGTAATCGTAAAACACCCCGACGCCGGTCCTGTATTGCGCGTGAAATGGTAGTTTAAACTTTGGTCTTGAAATTTTTATTTGGTAATCGTAAAGCATCCCGACGCCGGTCCTGTATTGCGCGTAAAATGGTAGATTAAACTTTGGTCTTGTAATTTTGATTTTGTATTCGTAAAACACCCCGACGCCGGTCCTGTATTGCGCGTAAAATGGTAGATTAAACTTTGGTCTTGTAATTTTGATTTTGTAATCGTAAAGCACCCCGACGCCGGTCCTGTATTGCGCGTAAAAGGGTAGATTAAACTTTGGTCTTGTAATTTTGATTTTGTAATCGTAAAGCACCCCGACGCCGGTCCTGTATTGCGCGTAAAATGGTAGATTAAACTTTGGTCTTGTAATTTTGATTTTGTATTCGTAAAACACCCCGGCGCCGGTCCTGTATTGCGCGTAAAATGGTAGATTAAACTTTGGTCTTGTAATTTTGATTTTGTAATCGTAAAGCACCCCGACGCCGGTCCTGTATTGCGCGTAAAATGGTAGATTAAACTTTGGTCTTGTAATTTTGATTTTGTAATCGTAAAGCACCCCGACGCCGGTCCTGTATTGCGCGTAAAATGGTAGATTAAACTTTGGTCTTGTAATTTTGATTTTGTATTCGTAAAACACCCCGACGCCGGTCCTGTATTGCGCGTAAAATGGTAGATTAAACTTTGGTCTTGTAATTTTGATTTTGTAATCGTAAAGCACCCCGACGCCGGTCCTGTATTGCGCGTAAAATGGTAGATTAAACTTTGGTCTTGTAATTTTGATTTTGTAATCGTAAAGCACCCCGACGCCGGTCCTGTATTGCGCGTAAAATGGTAGATTAAACTTTGGTCTTGTAATTTTGATTTTGTAATCGTAAAGCACCCCGACGCCGGTCCTGTATTGCGCGTAAAATGGTAGATTAAACTTTGGTCTTGTAATTTTGATTTTGTAATCGTAAAGCACCCCGACGCCGGTCCTGTATTGCGCGTAAAATGGTAGATTAAACTTTGGTCTTGTAATTTTGATTTTGTATTCGTAAAACACCCCGACGCCGGTCCTGTATTGCGCGTAAAATGGTAGATTAAACTTTGGTCTTGTAATTTTGATTTTGTAATCGTAAAGCACCCCGACGCCGGTCCTGTATTGCGCGTAAAATGGTAGATTAAACTTTGGTCTTGTAATTTTGATTTTGTAATCGTAAAGCACCCCGACGCCGGTCCTGTATTGCGCGTAAAATGGTAGATTAAACTTTTTTCTTGTAATTTTGATTTTGTAATCGTAAAGCACCCCGACGCCGGTCCTGTATTGCGCGTAAAATGGTAGATTAAACTTTGGTCTTGTAGTTTTTATTTTGTAATCGTAAAACGCCCCGACGCCGGTCTTGTATTGCGCGTAAAATGGTAGATTAAACTTTGGTCTTGTAATTTTGATTTTGTAATCGTAAAACACCCCGACGCCGGTCCTGTATTGCGCGTAAAATGGTAGATGAAACTTTGGTCTTGTAATTTTAGGTTTGTAATCGTAAAACACCCCGACGCCGGTCCTGTATTGCGCTTAAAATGGTTCAATAATTATTGTAAAAATTGCGAATCCACCCCTGTATTATTACTTTGTTTTAATTTAACCTTTAAGTGGGTAGGTGGGGTGGCCACAACACCCCAGGCATTGTTTTTTCAAAAATTTTATACTTACAGGTTCACAACATAGCTTAAATTTTTATTACCTTCCTTTTATATGTTCCTTGTAAGATTATGATAAAAATTGCATATTTATCTTAAACCAGTAACCCGTGACAGAGCGTTAATCATGATAGGGTGCTGTCAGCGCCCTACCTACCTAGTTGAGTTTTATTATAAAACTTTGTGTTAAAACATTTTTTTACTATAAACTATTTCATTCATAATTATTTTTAATTAAATTTCAAAATATCCTGTAACTTATTCATTTTTATGTATTTCTTAATATTAATATAAAGCGCGAACAATTTATTAAAAACGGTGCTCAGAGAAATAAATATAAATAATATTGTTCAATAGTCTTAAATTTCGTTTTTTTTACATTCGCCCATCTTACCATAGTCTAACCATTGCAAATTTAGCTATAACATAAAATAACAAAATAAAATGTACTTATAACAGTCATTTTTCTATGGGGTGTTGTGAGCACCCCACCTACCTACTTACGTAACTTTTAGTAACCTACCTAGTTAAAGGTTAATAATTAAAAAATCGCGAGCGTCCGTCCCAGTATTTACGCGTCGAATTGTAAAATTGCTCTTTGTAGTTTTGATTTAATGTCGTCGGTTTTTACTTCACAATTAGATGTAAAAAAAATTTGTATGGGGATCGGACAGATCAATCTTGTAATTCTGCGTCGAAAAAATTCTTCTTAGAAGAGCGTCACTCTAATTTGTTCGCTTTGCGCTGAGTTAGGAACGGGATGGGACGTTTCGGTCTAATAGAATTTTATTCCTGTAATATTAAATTCTTTCCCCTAAACATCCCTGCTCAAAAATTTCTTCGCGCCGAAACGTCCTAGACCACTTAGGAGGGCATTGTATCCCAAAACTAAGGACATTAGATCAATTCCGGAAAGTGTAGGACTCGTTAGGCGAAAACTGTAAGTCCCCTCGTGGATATCATTCATCCTCATCTTTACGGATGACAAAGTCCCGAAATCAAGTCCTCTAATTTTTTTTTTCTATATTCATTTTCTATATTCAGATAGCCCTTGGGTACGTGGTTCGATTAACAAATAGTGGATGCAAAAATTTGCATGTTTCAGATTCGATTTTATGTTTTGTATCGAGAGTTCAAGGAATTAATATTTGAGTAGCGGATTGGAAAATAATCGTTATGTTTAACGATTACTATAAAGATCTTGTGACCCTTGTACTGTGTTAAGAAAGTTGGTAACAGCCCATTGATTGCTTAAACAACCAACATCGGGACTAAAATTGGTTTGTTTTACCAACCCATGAGTAGTTACCAAATTTGTTAACAAATCAGTACAAGTATCATACAGCCTTAAAATGCAATTTATTTATAAAATGTCTTTGTTTATAAATGATTTTCCGACCAGTTACTCAATTAGGTATTAATTCTTTGAACTCTCGATACAAAACATAAAATCGGATCTGAAACATGCAAATTTTTGCATCAGTCGTTTTTATAAGCCATGGACTTTCCTTGGATTCTTTTCAGTTGACGGCGGCAAGTTGAGCTGGGGGCAAGTTAGCCCGCGGCGAATTGTCCCAGCCCCAATTAGGGCACCAAATCCGTTAATACCCTTTAAGCGTTCTG
Organism: Rhagonycha fulva; assembly: GCA_905340355.1. Lineage (NCBI taxonomy): Eukaryota > Metazoa > Arthropoda > Insecta > Coleoptera > Cantharidae > Rhagonycha > Rhagonycha fulva. Next base: position 118,234,631 of record HG996554.1, read on the forward strand.
AAAAGGTTTTAGATCCCGCTCATAAAAGAATTAAGGGCAGGGCTTTTAATTCTTTTTCGCGTCCTAGTGACGAAAAGTGTGTGTCCCGTTTCGTCCATTTACGGCCGGAATAGCAAAATAATTTGCCGTTAAAAATCTAAGTTTTTGATATTTTTTGGGGAGTCTTGGCCCCCCTAGCCCACCCCTAGTTGCGCCCATACTTTTAGTTACGGAGTAAAAGAGTGATTTTCATTTTTATTATTTCTAATTTCAGATAAATGCCGGGGCCGCCTATCCGTCACCTACAAATTTGGACCGCAGGATTGGAAAAATGAAATGAAAAATTTTGCGTTGCCTTGTACTTATTTTTACAATAAAATTTAAAATATCGTTAATTAGTATGATTGATCAACAAAAGCTGTGTTAACGGCTGCTATTTTTAGATAACGAAAACATTGTGCCATTTTAACCTCCTGCAATTTCTGCTTTCCTGATAAATAACTTAAAAGCATCGGCAAAATTATGTAAATAAAACATCCATGTATTAGGAGAACATCTAGATGTAAGTATCACAAGTAAATAAAAATATACCTCTTTCAACTTCTGCGATCCTGGTAAGAAAACTTACAAACTTGGAAATTTTTACAAATAAAAAGTAAATTTATTAGGAGCACAAATATAAAAATTTACCTCCTTTAACTTCTGCGCTCCTGGTCAGAAATCTTAAAAACTTGGAAATTTTTACAAATAAAAAGTAAATTTATTAGGAGCACAAATATAAAAATTTACCTCCTTTAACTTCTGCGCTCCTGGTCAAAAATCTTAAAAACTTTGAAATTTTTACAAATAAAAATTAAATTTATTAGGAGCACAAAAATAAAAATATACCTCCTTCAACTTCTGTGATCCTGGTCGGAATTATTAAAAACTTGGAAATTTTTACAAATAAAAACTTACAAGTATTAGGAGCACAAATATAAAAATATACCTCTTTTAACTTCTGTGATCCTGGTAGCAAAACAGTAAATTTTTAAAAATCGTTACTTATCAGGAGTGCATGAGTTGTAAGAAATAAATTTGAAAAATATTCTAAGTCCAATTGTCAAAAAATGTTTTGACACTCGTGTGACGACGAAGTAGAGGTGGAAAAATACGATTCGTGTTCGGTATGCATTCGGAAACCGACCCCACTATTCTAGAGTGGGGATTTTTGGATATATAAGTAATGTATCTCGTTAGGGCGGGTGGGAGGAGGTGAATTAGGTGAACGGGCTAAGGAGAGGACTCTAGTTTGGCGGGGCTAGGTTCGATCCCCAACCCGGCCACAAAATTTATCCGACTCCGTGGTTCGGATTCCACGTAAAGCTGTAGGTCCACGTACAGCCAGGACTTAGCTTCGCGCTAATTTTCAGAGGTACGCCTCAATAAAAATCATCCGACGTAACGTTGCGGGCAAGCCCGCAACCTTACTCTTCAAGTCTGCGAAGATATGGGGCAACAGCCCTGGTGCTTCGCACCAGACCAGAATAAATGAGGGCGGGTGGTTGGGACTACGCGAGCGAAGCGAGCGACGGTGGACTGGAGGAGCCCAGGTTCAGAGGCTTAAACCGAAAGGCTGTCCATTTCATTTTTGAATATTTAGTATTAAATTATTGGTGGTATGACACTAGTAAATAAAATTCTGTTGTACTTTACTTTTCATTTATTCACATCAGCATAATATTAAATATTACAAAGTATAATTTATAACAAGTAAACATATAATATCAACAAACACCACGACACTTGGAACGACTGGATCCGACCGCACACCACTCTGCCATCCGCCATTGCCGTCGACTCCTCGTTGTAGTGGGCCCATCATTTCGAATCTGCAAAGTACAAAATACAAATTATAAACTCATCAACACTTTATAAAAATTCGTCGACATCTTCGACTACAAATAAACACCCGTGACCCACGCCATTAGCCATTTCGGGGATTTTCAAAATAGAACACCGCGAGGTAGGTGGTGAACTACGGCGATGGCATTAACAATGCCAAATTTTTAATTAACTTCGGCACCGTAATCGCGTTTTCCATGTTCAATTTATCACCCCAACGCCTACTGAAATTTACCACAAAAATTAAAGAAGAGGAGTGGGATTTATATTTGACACAAAACGCGCTCCAACAATTGGTGGAACCTCCGACACTTCCGAAATGTCAGTAGTCATGACAAAAAAATTGCGCGGGCCAAATATCATTTTTTCTAAGCCAAAACCCAGGACCGGCTTCGGGTTTTTTTTACGATAACAAAATTTTAAATTCCAAGACCAAAATTTAACCTACTATTTTACGCGCAATTCAGGGACGGCGTCGGTGTTTTTTACGATTACAAAACTAAAATTACAACAGCAAAATTTAATCTACTAATTTACGCGCAATTCAGGGACGGCGTCGGTATTTTTTACGATTACAAATCTAAAATTACAAGACCAAAATTTAACTAATTTTACGCGCAATTCAGGGCCGGCGTCGGTGTTTTTTACGATTACAAAACTAAAATTACAAGACCAAAGTTTAACTAATTTTACGCGAAATTCAGGGCCGGCGTGGGTGTTTTTTACGATTACAGAACTAAAATTACAAGACCAAAGTTTAAGAGGGGCACTTTTTTCAGGGCCCTTTTAATTTAATCAACAGATGGCGCTTACTTAAATATTTTTATAAAATAAGAGGAATTTGCTATATTTAAAATATAGCAAATTCGTTGAGATAATACTATTCTATAAACAATATTCTTGATCTTAAGCTATTTTGAGTTCGTATTGAGTATGTCAAAACACACTCACTTACAAAAAAAGATAATTAAACTTTAATTATGAATTGTGTTTTTATAAATAAATATTACGAACTCAAAATAGCTTAAGATCAAGAATATTGTTTATAGAATAGTATTATCTCAACGAATTTGCTATATTTTAAATACAAAAGAATCCTCTTATTTTATAAAAATATTTAAGTAGGCGCCATCTGTTGATTAAATTAAAAGGGCCCTGAAAAAATGCCCCTCTTAACTGATTTTACGCGCAATTCAGGGACGGCGTCGGTGTTTTTTACGATTACAAAACTACAATTACAAGACCAAAAGTTAACCTACTATTTTACGCGCAATTCAGGGCCAGCGTCGGTGTATTTTACGATTACAAAACTAAAATTACAAGACCACAATTTAACCTACTATTTTACGCGCAATTCAGGGACGGCGTCGTTGTTTTTTAAGAGTACAAAACTAAAATTACAAGACCAAAATTTAACCTCCTATTTTACGCGCAAGTCAGGGCCGGCGTCGCTGTTTTTTACGATTACAAAACTAAAATTACAAGACCAAAATTTAAACTACTAGACGGGCGTAAATACAGGGCCGGCTTTGGAGATTTTTACGATTACAAAATTAAAATTACAAGAGCAAAATTTAACCTCCTATTTTACGCGCAATTCAGGGACGGCGTCGGTGTTTTTTACGATTACAAAACTACAATTACAAGACCAAAATTTAACCTACTATTTTACGCGAAATTCAGGGACGGCGTCGCTGTTTTTTACGATTACAAAACTAAAATTACAAGACCAAAGTTTAACTAATTTTACGCGCAATTCAGGGTCGGCGTCGGTGTTTTTAACGATTACAAAACTAAAATTACAAGACCAAAGTTTAACCTAGTATTTTACGCGCAATTCAGGGACGGCGACGGTGTTTTTTACGATTACAAAACTAAAATTACAAGACCAAAGTTTAACTAATTTTACGCGCAATTCAGGGCCGGCGTCCGTGTTTTTAACGATTACAAAACTAATATTACAAGACCAAAGTTTAATTTACTAAACGCGCGTAAATACTGGGCCGGCTTTGGGGATTTGTACGATTACAAAACTAAAATTACAATACCAAAATTTAACCTACTATTTTACGCGCAATTCAGGACCGGCGTCGGTGTATTTTACGATTACAAAACTAAAATTACAAGAGCAAAGTCTAACTAATTTTACGCGCAATTCAGGGCCGGCGTCGGTGTTTTTTACAATTACAAAACTAAAATTACAAGACCAAAATTTAACCTACTATTTTACGCGCAATTCAGGGCCAGCGTCGGTGTATTTTACGATTACAAAACTAAAATTACAAGAGCAAAGTATAACTAATTTTACGCGCAATTCAGGGCCGGCGTCGGTGTTTTTTACAATTACAAAACTAAAATTACAAGACCAAAATTTAACCTACTATTTTACGCGCAATTCAGGGCCAGCGTCGGTGTATTTTACGATTACAAAACTAAAATTACAAGAGCAAAGTCTAACTAATTTTACGCGCAATTCAGGGCCGGCGTCGGTGTTTTTTACAATTACAAAACTAAAATTACAAGACCAAAATTTAACCTACTATTTTACGCGCAATTCAGGGCCAGCGTCGGTGTATTTTACGATTACAAAACTAAAATTACAAGACCACAATTTAACCTACTATTTTACGCGCAATTCAGGGACGGCGTCGGTGTTTTTTAAGAGTACAAAACTAAAATTACAAGACCAAAATTTAATCTCCTATTTTACGCGCAAGTCAGGGCCGGCGTCGCTGTTTTTTACGATTACAAAACTAAAATTACAAGACCAAAATTTAAACTACTAGACGGGCGTAAATACAGGGCCGGCTTTGGAGATTTTTACGATTACAAAATTAAAATTAGAAGAGCAAAATTTAACCTCCTATTTTACGCGCAAGTCAGGGCCGGCGTCGCTGTTTTTTACGATTACAAAACTAAAATTACAAGACCAAAATTTAACCTACTATTTTACGCGCAATTCAGCGACGGCGTCGGTGTTTTTTACGATTACAAAACTACAATTACAAGACCAAAATTTAACCTACTATTTTACGCGAAATTCAGGGAAGGCGTCGGTGTTTTTTACGATTACAAAACTAAAATTACAAGACCAAAGTTTAACTAATTTTACGCGCAATTCAGGGCCGGCGTCGGTGTTTTTAACGATTACAAAACTAAAATTACAAGACCAAAGTTTAACCTAGTATTTTACGCGCAATTCAGGGACGGCGTCGGTGTTATTTACGATCACAAAACTAAAATTACAAGACCAAAATTTAACCTACTATTTTACGCGCAAGTCAGGGCCGGCGTCGGTGTATTTTACGATTACAAAACTAAAATTACAAGACCAAAGTTTAACTAATTTTATGCGCAATTCAGGGTCGGCGTCGGTGTTTTTTACGATTACAAAACTAAAATTACAAGACCAAAGTTTAAGTAATTTTACGCGCAATTCAGGGCCGGCGTCCGTGTTTTTTACGATTACAAAACTAAAATTACAAGACCAAAGTTTAACCTACTATTTTACGCGCAAGTCAGGGCCGGCGTCGGTGCATTTTACGATTACAAAACTAAAAATACAAGACCAAAGTTTAACCTAGTATTTTACGCGCAATTCAGGGACGGCGTCGGTGTTATTTACGATCACAAAACTAAAATTAGAAGACCAAAATTTAACTAATTTTACGCGCAATTCAGGGCCGGCTTTGGGGATTTTTACGATTACAAAATTAAAATTACAAGACCAAAGTTTAATTTACTAAACGCGCGTAAATACTGGGCCGGCTTTGGGGATTTGTACGCTTACAAAACTAAAATTACAATACCAAAATTTAACCTACTATTTTACGCGCAATTCAGGACCGGCGTCGGTGTATTTTACGATTACAAAACTAAAATTACAAGAGCAAAGTCTAACTAATTTTTCGCGCAATTCAGGGCCGGCGTCGGTGTTTTTTACAATTACAAAACTAAAATTACAAGACCAAAATTTCACCTACTATTTTACGCGCAATTCAGGGCCAGCGTCGGTGTATTTTACGATTACAAAACTAAAATTACAAGACCACAATTTAACCTACTATTTTACGCGCAATTCAGGGACGGCGTCGGTGTTTTTAAGAGTACAAAACTAAAATTACAAGACCAAAATTTAATCTCCTATTTTACGCGCAAGTCAGGGCCGGCGTCGCTGTTTTTTACGATTACAAAACTAAAATTACAAGACCAAAATTTAAACTACTAGACGGGCGTAAATACAGGGCCGGCTTTGGAGATTTTTACGATTACAAAATTAAAATTACAAGAGCAAAATTTAACCTCCTATTTTACGCGCAAGTCAGGGCCGGCGTCGCTGTTTTTTACGATTACAAAACTAAAATTACAAGACCAAAATTTAACCTACTATTTTACGCGCAATTCAGGGACGGCGTCGGTGTTTTTTACGATTACAAAACTACAATTACAAGACCAAAATTTAACTTACTATTTTACGCGAAATTCAGGGAAGGCGTCGGTGTTTTTTACGATTACAAAACTAAAATTACAAGACCAAAGTTTAACTAATTTTACGCGCAATTCAGAGCCGGATTCGGTGTTTTTAACGATTACAAAACTAAAATTACAAGACCAAAGTTTAACCTAGTATTTTACGCGCAATTCAGGGACGGCGTCGGTGTTATTTACGATCACAAAACTAAAATTACAAGACCAAAGTTTAACCTACTATTTTACGCGCAAGTCAGGGCCGGCGTCGGTGCATTTTACGATTACAAAACTAAAATTACAAGACCAAAGTTTAACCTAGTATTTTACGCGCAATTCAGGGACGGCGTCGGTGTTATTTACGATCACAAAACTAAAATTAGAAGACCAAAATTTAACTAATTTTACGCGCAATTCAGGGCCGGCTTTGGGGATTTTTACGATTACAAAATTAAAATTACAAGACCAAAGTTTAATTTACTAAACGCGCGTAAATACTGGGCCGGCTTTGGGGATTTGTACGCTTACAAAACTAAAATTACAATACCAAAATTTAACCTACTATTTTACGCGCAATTCAGGACCGGCGTCGGTGTATTTTACGATTACAAAACTAAAATTACAAGAGCAAAGTCTAACTAATTTTACGCGCAATTCAGGGCCGGCGTCGGTGTTTTTTACAATTACAAAACTAAAATTACAAGACCAAAATTTCACCTACTATTTTACGCGCAATTCAGGGCCAGCGTCGGTGTATTTTACGATTACAAAACTAAAATTACAAGACCACAATTTAACCTACTATTTTACGCGCAATTCAGGGACGGCGTCGGTGTTTTTAAGAGTACAAAACTAAAATTACAAGACCAAAATTTAATCTCCTATTTTACGCGCAAGTCAGGGCCGGCGTCGCTGTTTTTTACGATTACAAAACTAAAATTACAAGACCAAAATTTAAACTACTAGACGGGCGTAAATACAGGGCCGGCTTTGGAGATTTTTACGATTACAAAATTAAAATTACAAGAGCAAAATTTAACCTCCTATTTTACGCGCAAGTCAGGGCCGGCGTCGGTGTTTTTTACGATTACAAAACTAAAATTACAAGACCAAAATTTAACCTACTATTTTAGGCGCAATTCAGGGACGGCGTCGGTGTTTTTTACGATTACAAAACTACAATTACAAGACCAAAATTTAACTTACTATTTTACGCGAAATTCAGGGAAGGCGTCGGTGTTTTTTACGATTACAAAACTAAAATTACAAGACCAAAGTTTAACTAATTTTACGCGCAATTCAGAGCCGGATTCGGTGTTTTTAACGATTACAAAACTAAAATTACAAGACCAAAGTTTAACCTAGTATTTTACGCGCAATTCAGGGACGGCGTCGGTGTTATTTACGATCACAAAACTAAAATTACAAGACCAAAGTTTAACCTACTATTTTACGCGCAAGTCAGGGCCGGCGTCGGTGCATTTTACGATTACAAAACTAAAATTACAAGACCAAAGTTTAACCTAGTATTTTACGCGCAATTCAGGGACGGCGTCGGTGTTATTTACGATCACAAAACTAAAATTAGAAGACCAAAATTTAACTAATTTTACGCGCAATTCAGGGCCGGCTTTGGGGATTTTTACGATTACAAAATTAAAATTACAAGACCAAAGTTTAATTTACTAAACGCGCGTAAATACTGGGCCGGCTTTGGGGATTTGTACGCTTACAAAACTAAAATTACAATACCAAAATTTAACCTACTATTTTACGCGCAATTCAGGACCGGCGTCGGTGTATTTTACGATTACAAAACTAAAATTACAAGAGCAAAGTCTAACTAATTTTACGCGCAATTCAGGGCCGGCGTCGGTGTTTTTTACAATTACAAAACTAAAATTACAAGACCAAAATTTCACCTACTATTTTACGCGCAATTCAGGGAAGGCGTCGGTGTTTTTTACGATTACAAAACTAAAATTACAAGACCAAAGTTTAACTAATTTTACGCGCAATTCAGAGCCGGATTCGGTGTTTTTAACGATTACAAAACTAAAATTACAAGACCAAAGTTTAACCTAGTATTTTACGCGCAATTCAGGGACGGCGTCGGTGTTATTTACGATCACAAAACTAAAATTACAAGACCAAAATTTAACCTACTATTTTACGCGCAATTCAGGGACGGCGTCGGTGTTTTTTAAGAGTACAAAACTAAAATTACAAGACCAAAATTTAACCTACTATTTTACGCGCAATTCAGGGCCAGCGTCGGTGTATTTTACGATTACAAAACTAAAATTACAAGACCACAATTTAACCTACTATTTTACGCGCAATTCAGGGACGGCGTCGGTGTTTTTTAAGAGTACAAAACTAAAATTACAAGAGCAAAATTTAACCTCCTATTTTACGCGCAAGTCAGGGCCGCCGTCGCTGTTTTTTACGATTACAAAACTAAAATTACAAGACCAAAATTTAACCTACTATTTTACGCGCAATTCAGGGACGGCGTCGGTGTTTTTTACGATTACAAAACTACAATTACAAGACCAAAATTTAACCTACTATTTTACGCGAAATTCAGGGACGGCGTCGCTGTTTTTTACGATTACAAAACTAAAATTACAAGACCAAAGTTTAACTAATTTTACGCGCAATTCAGGGCCGGCGTCGGTGTTTTTAACGATTACAAAACTAAAATTACAAGACCAAAGTTTAACCTAGTATTTTATGCGCAATTCAGGGACGGCGACGGTGTTTTTTACGATTACAAAACTAAAATTACAAGACCAAAATTTAACTAATTTTACGCGCAATTCAGGGCCGGCTTTGGGGATTTTTACGATTACAAAATTAAAATTACAAGACCAAAATTTAATATACTAAACGCGCGTAAATACTGGGCCGGCTTTGGGGATTTGTACGATTACAAAACTAAAATTACAAGACCAAAATTTAACCTACTATTTTACGCGCAATTCAGGACCGGCGTCGGTGTATTTTACGATTACAAAACTAAAATTACAAGAGCAAAGTCTAACTAATTTTACGCGCAATTCAGGGCCGGCGTCGGTGTTTTTTACGATTACAAAACTAAAATTACAAGAACAAAATTTAACCTACTATTTTACGCGCAATTCAGGGCCAGCGTCGGTGTATTTTACGATTACAAAACTAAAATGACAAGAGCAAAGTCTAACTAATTTTACGCGCAATTCAGGGCCGGCTTCGGTGTTTTTTACAATTACAAAACTAAAATTACAAGACCAAAATTTAACTTACTATTTTACGCGCAATTCAGGGCCAGCGTCGGTGTATTTTACGATTACAAAACTAAAATTACAAGACCACAATTTAACCTACTATTTTACGCGCAATTCAGGGACGGCGTCGGTGTTTTTTAAGAGTACAAAACTAAAATTACAAGACCAAAATTTAATCTCCTATTTTACGCGCAAGTCAGGGCCGGCGTCGCTGTTTTTTATGATTACAAAACTAAAATTACAAGACCAAAATTTAACCTACTATTTTAGGCGCAATTCAGGGACGGCGTCGGTGTTTTTTACGATTACAAAACTAAAATTACAAGACCAAAGTTTAACTAATTTTACGCGCAATTCAATGCCGGCGTCCGTGTTTTTTACGATTACAAAACTAAAATTACAAGACCAAAGTTTAACCTACTATTTTACGCGCAAGTCAGGGCCGGCGTCGGTGCATTTTACGATTACAAAACTAAAATTACAAGACCAAAGTTTAACCTAGTATTTTACGCGCAATTCAGGGACGGCGTCGGTGTTATTTACGATCAAAAAACTAAAATTACAAGACCAAAATTTAACTAATTTTACGCGCAATTCAGGGCCGGCTTTGGGGATTTTTACGATTACAACATTAAAATTACAAGACCAAAGTTTAATTTACTAAACGCGCGTAAATACTGGGCCTGCTTTGGGGATTTGTACGATTACAAAACTAAAATTACAATACCAAAATTTAACCTACTATTTTACGCGCAATTCAGGACCGGCGTCGGTGTATTTTACGATTACAAAACTAAAATTACAAGAGCAAAGTCTAACTAATTTTACGCGCAATTCAGGGCCGGCGTCGGTGTTTTTTACGATTACAAAACTAAAATTACAAGACCAAAGTTTAACTAATTTTACGCGCAATTCAGGGCCGGCGTCCGTGTTTTTTACGATTACAAAACTAAAATTACAAGACCAAAGTTTAACCTACTATTTTACGCGCAAGTCAGGGCCGGCGTCGGTGTATTTTACGATTACAAAACTAATATTACAAGACCAAAGTTTAATTTACTAAACGCGCGTAAATACTGGGCCGGCTTTGGGGATTTGTACGATTACAAAACTAAAATTACAATACCAAAATTTAACCTACTATTTTACGCGCAATTCAGGACCGGCGTCGGTGTATTTTACGATTACAAAACTACAATTACAAGACCAAAATTTAACTTACTATTTTACGCGAAATTCAGGGAAGGCGTCGGTGTTTTTTACGATTACAAAACTAAAATTACAAGACCAAAGTTTAACTAATTTTACGCGCAATTCAGAGCCGGATTCGGTGTTTTTAACGATTACAAAACTAAAATTACAAGACCAAAGTTTAACCTAGTATTTTACGCGCAATTCAGGGACGGCGTCGGTGTTATTTACGATCACAAAACTAAAATTACAAGACCAAAATTTAACCTACTATTTTACGCGCAATTCAGGGACGGCGTCGGTGTTTTTTAAGAGTACAAAACTAAAATTACAAGACCAAAATTTAACCTACTATTTTACGCGCAATTCAGGGCCAGCGTCGGTGTATTTTACGATTACAAAACTAAAATTACAAGACCACAATTTAACCTACTATTTTACGCGCAATTCAGGGACGGCGTCGGTGTTTTTTAAGAGTACAAAACTAAAATTACAAGAGCAAAATTTAACCTCCTATTTTACGCGCAAGTCAGGGCCGCCGTCGCTGTTTTTTACGATTACAAAACTAAAATTACAAGACCAAAATTTAACCTACTATTTTACGCGCAATTCAGGGACGGCGTCGGTGTTTTTTACGATTACAAAACTACAATTACAAGACCAAAATTTAACTTACTATTTTACGCGAAATTCAGGGAAGGCGTCGGTGTTTTTTACGATTACAAAACTAAAATTACAAGACCAAAGTTTAACTAATTTTACGCGCAATTCAGAGCCGGATTCGGTGTTTTTAACGATTACAAAACTAAAATTACAAGACCAAAGTTTAACCTAGTATTTTACGCGCAATTCAGGGACGGCGTCGGTGTTATTTACGATCACAAAACTAAAATTAGAAGACCAAAATTTAACTAATTTTACGCGCAATTCAGGGCCGGCTTTGGGGATTTTTACGATTACAAAATTAAAATTACAAGACCAAAGTTTAATTTACTAAACGCGCGTAAATACTGGGCCGGCTTTGGGGATTTGTACGCTTACAAAACTAAAATTACAATACCAAAATTTAACCTACTATTTTACGCGCAATTCAGGACCGGCGTCGGTGTATTTTACGATTACAAAACTAAAATTACAAGAGCAAAGTCTAACTAATTTTACGCGCAATTCAGGGCCGGCGTCGGTGTTTTTTACAATTACAAAACTAAAATTACAAGACCAAAATTTCACCTACTATTTTACGCGCAATTCAGGGCCAGCGTCGGTGTATTTTACGATTACAAAACTAAAATTACAAGACCACAATTTAACCTACTATTTTACGCGCAATTCAGGGACGGCGTCGGTGTTTTTAAGAGTACAAAACTAAAATTACAAGACCAAAATTTAATCTCCTATTTTACGCGCAAGTCAGGGCCGGCGTCGCTGTTTTTTACGATTACAAAACTAAAATTACAAGACCAAAATTTAAACTACTAGACGGGCGTAAATACAGGGCCGGCTTTGGAGATTTTTACGATTACAAAATTAAAATTACAAGAGCAAAATTTAACCTCCTATTTTACGCGCAAGTCAGGGCCGGCGTCGCTGTTTTTTACGATTACAAAACTAAAATTACAAGACCAAAATTTAACCTACTATTTTAGGCGCAATTCAGGGACGGCGTCGGTGTTTTTTACGATTACAAAACTACAATTACAAGACCAAAATTTAACTTACTATTTTACGCGAAATTCAGGGAAGGCGTCGGTGTTTTTTACGATTACAAAACTAAAATTACAAGACCAAAGTTTAACTAATTTTACGCGCAATTCAGAGCCGGATTCGGTGTTTTTAACGATTACAAAACTAAAATTACAAGACCAAAGTTTAACCTAGTATTTTACGCGCAATGCAGGGACGGCGTCGGTGTTATTTACGATCACAAAACTAAAATTACAAGACCAAAGTTTAACCTACTATTTTACGCGCAAGTCAGGGCCGGCGTCGGTGCATTTTACGATTACAAAACTAAAATTACAAGACCAAAGTTTAACCTAGTATTTTACGCGCAATTCAGGGACGGCGTCGGTGTTATTTACGATCACAAAACTAAAATTAGAAGACCAAAATTTAACTAATTTTACGCGCAATTCAGGGCCGGCTTTGGGGATTTTTACGATTACAAAATTAAAATTACAAGACCAAAGTTTAATTTACTAAACGCGCGTAAATACTGGGCCGGCTTTGGGGATTTGTACGCTTACAAAACTAAAATTACAATACCAAAATTTAACCTACTATTTTACGCGCAATTCAGGACCGGCGTCGGTGTATTTTACGATTACAAAACTAAAATTACAAGAGCAAAGTCTAACTAATTTTACGCGCAATTCAGGGCCGGCGTCGGTGTTTTTTACAATTACAAAACTAAAATTACAAGACCAAAATTTCACCTACTATTTTACGCGCAATTCAGGGCCAGCGTCGGTGTATTTTACGATTACAAAACTAAAATTACAAGACCACAATTTAACCTACTATTTTACGCGCAATTCAGGGACGGCGTCGGTGTTTTTTAAGAGTACAAAACTAAAATTACAAGACCAAAATTTAATCTCCTATTTTACGCGCAAGTCAGGGCCGGCGTCGCTGTTTTTTACGATTAAAAAACTAAAATTACAAGACCAAAATTTAAACTACTAGACGGGCGTAAATACAGGGCCGGCTTTGGAGATTTTTACGATTACAAAATTAAAATTACAAGAGCAAAATTTAACCTCCTATTTTACGCGCAAGTCAGGGCCGGCGTCGCTGTTTTTTACGATTACAAAACTAAAATTACAAGACCAAAATTTAACCTACTATTTTAGGCGCAATTCAGGGACGGCGTCGGTGTTTTTTACGATTACAAAACTACAATTACAAGACCAAAATTTAACTTACTATTTTACGCGAAATTCAGGGAAGGCGTCGGTGTTTTTTACGATTACAAAACTAAAATTACAAGACCAAAGTTTAACTAATTTTACGCGCAATTCAGAGCCGGATTCGGTGTTTTTAACGATTACAAAACTAAAATTACAAGACCAAAGTTTAACCTAGTATTTTACGCGCAATTCAGGGACGGCGTCGGTGTTATTTACGATCACAAAACTAAAATTACAAGACCAAAATTTAACCTACTATTTTACGCGCAATTCAGGGACGGCGTCGGTGTTTTTTAAGAGTACAAAACTAAAATTACAAGACCAAAATTTAACCTACTATTTTACGCGCAATTCAGGGCCAGCGTCGGTGTATTTTACGATTACAAAACTAAAATTACAAGACCACAATTTAACCTACTATTTTACGCGCAATTCAGGGACGGCGTCGGTGTTTTTTAAGAGTACAAAACTAAAATTACAAGAGCAAAATTTAACCTCCTATTTTACGCGCAAGTCAGGGCCGCCGTCGCTGTTTTTTACGATTACAAACTAAAATTACAAGACCAAAATTTAACCTACTATTTTACGCGCAATTCAGGGACGGCGTCGGTGTTTTTTACGATTACAAAACTACAATTACAAGACCAAAATTTAACCTACTATTTTACGCGAAATTCAGGGACGGCGTCGCTGTTTTTTACGATTACAAAACTAAAATTACAAGACCAAAGTTTAACTAATTTTACGCGCAATTCAGGGCCGGCGTCGGTGTTTTTAACGATTACAAAACTAAAATTACAAGACCAAAGTTTAACCTAGTATTTTATGCGCAATTCAGGGACGGCGACGGTGTTTTTTACGATTACAAAACTAAAATTACAAGACCAAAATTTAACTAATTTTACGCGCAATTCAGGGCCGGCTTTGGGGATTTTTACGATTACAAAATTAAAATTACAAGACCAAAATTTAATCTACTAAACGCGCGTAAATACTGGGCCGGCTTTGGGGATTTGTACGATTACAAAACTAAAATTACAAGACCAAAATTTAACCTACTATTTTACGCGCAATTCAGGACCGGCGTCGGTGTATTTTACGATTACAAAACTAAAATTACAAGAGCAAAGTCTAACTAATTTTACGCGCAATTCAGGGCCGGCGTCGGTGTTTTTTACAATTACAAAACTAAAATTACAAGAACAAAATTTAACCTACTATTTTACGCGCAATTCAGGGCCAGCGTCGGTGTATTTTACGATTACAAAACTAAAATGACAAGAGCAAAGTCTAACTAATTTTACGCGCAACTCAGGGCCGGCTTCGGTGTTTTTTACAATTACAAAACTAAAATTACAAGACCAAAATTTAACTTACTATTTTACGCGCAATTCAGGGCCAGCGTCGGTGTATTTTACGATTACAAAACTAAAATTACAAGACCACAATTTAACCTACTATTTTACGCGCAATTCAGGGACGGCGTCGGTGTTTTTTAAGAGTACAAAACTAAAATTACAAGACCAAAATTTAATCTCCTATTTTACGCGCAAGTCAGGGCCGGCGTCGCTGTTTTGTACGATTACAAAACTAAAATTAGAAGACCAAAATTTAACTAATTTTACGCGCAATTCAGGGCCGGCTTTGGGGATTTTTACGATTACACAATTAAAATTACAAGACCAAAGTTTAATTTACTAAACGCGCGTAAATACTGGGCCGGCTTTGGGGATTTGTACGCTTACAAAACTAAAATTACAATACCAAAATTTAACCTACTATTTTACGCGCAATTCAGGACCGGCGTCGGTGTATTTTACGATTACAAAACTAAAATTACAAGAGCAAAGTCTAACTAATTTTACGCGCAATTCAGGGCCGGCGTCGGTGTTTTTTACAATTACAAAACTAAAATTACAAGACCAAAATTTCACCTACTATTTTACGCGCAATTCAGGGCCAGCGTCGGTGTATTTTACGATTACAAAACTAAAATTACAAGACCACAATTTAACCTACTATTTTACGCGCAATTCAGGGACGGCGTCGGTGTTTTTTAAGAGTACAAAACTAAAATTACAAGACCAAAATTTAATCTCCTATTTTACGCGCAAGTCAGGGCCGGCGTCGCTGTTTTTTACGATTACAAAACTAAAATTACAAGACCAAAATTTAAACTACTAGACGGGCGTAAATACAGGGCCGGCTTTGGAGATTTTTACGATTACAAAATTAAAATTACAAGAGCAAAATTTAACCTCCTATTTTACGCGCAAGTCAGGGCCGGCGTCGGTGTTTTTTACGATTACAAAACTAAAATTACAAGACCAAAATTTAACCTACTATTTTAGGCGCAATTCAGGGACGGCGTCGGTGTTTTTTACGATTACAAAACTACAATTACAAGACCAAAATTTAACTTACTATTTTACGCGAAATTCAGGGAAGGCGTCGGTGTTTTTTACGATTACAAAACTAAAATTACAAGACCAAAGTTTAACTAATTTTACGCGCAATTCAGAGCCGGATTCGGTGTTTTTAACGATTACAAAACTAAAATTACAAGACCAAAGTTTAACCTAGTATTTTACGCGCAATTCAGGGACGGCGTCGGTGTTATTTACGATCACAAAACTAAAATTACAAGACCAAAATTTAACCTACTATTTTACGCGCAATTCAGGGACGGCGTCGGTGTTTTTTAAGAGTACAAAACTAAAATTACAAGACCAAAATTTAACCTACTATTTTACGCGCAATTCAGGGCCAGCGTCGGTGTATTTTACGATTACAAAACTAAAATTACAAGACCACAATTTAACCTACTATTTTACGCGCAATTCAGGGACGGCGTCGGTGTTTTTTAAGAGTACAAAACTAAAATTACAAGAGCAAAATTTAACCTCCTATTTTACGCGCAAGTCAGGGCCGCCGTCGCTGTTTTTTACGATTACAAAACTAAAATTACAAGACCAAAATTTAACCTACTATTTTACGCGCAATTCAGGGACGGCGTCGGTGTTTTTTACGATTACAAAACTACAATTACAAGACCAAAATTTAACCTACTATTTTACGCGAAATTCAGGGACGGCGTCGCTGTTTTTTACGATTACAAAACTAAAATTACAAGACCAAAGTTTAACTAATTTTACGCGCAATTCAGGGCCGGCGTCGGTGTTTTTAACGATTACAAAACTAAAATTACAAGACCAAAGTTTAACCTAGTATTTTATGCGCAATTCAGGGACGGCGACGGTGTTTTTTACGATTACAAAACTAAAATTACAAGACCAAAATTTAACTAATTTTACGCGCAATTCAGGGCCGGCTTTGGGGATTTTTACGATTACAAAATTAAAATTACAAGACCAAAATTTAATATACTAAACGCGCGTAAATACTGGGCCGGCGTTGGGGATTTGTACGATTACAAAACTAAAATTACAAGACCAAAATTTAACCTACTATTTTACGCGCAATTCAGGACCGGCGTCGGTGTATTTTACGATTACAAAACTAAAATTACAAGAGCAAAGTCTAACTAATTTTACGCGCAATTCAGGGCCGGCGTCGGTGTTTTTTACAATTACAAAACTAAAATTACAAGACCAAAATTTAACCTACTATTTTACGCGCAATTCAGGGCCAGCGTCGGTGTATTTTACGATTACAAAACTAAAATGACAAGAGCAAAGTCTAACTAATTTTACGCGCAATTCAGGGCCGGCTTCGGTGTTTTTTACAATTACAAAACTAAAATTACAAGACCAAAATTTAACTTACTATTTTACGCGCAATTCAGGGCCAGCGTCGGTGTATTTTACGATTACAAAACTAAAATTACAAGACCACAATTTAACCTACTATTTTACGCGCAATTCAGGGACGGCGTCGGTGTTTTTTAAGAGTACAAAACTAAAATTACAAGACCAAAATTTAATCTCCTATTTTACGCGCAAGTCAGGGCCGGCGTCGCTGTTTTTTACGATTACAAAACTAAAATTACAAGACCAAAATTTAACCTACTATTTTACGCGCAATTCAGGGACGGCGTCGGTGTTTTTTACGATTACAAAACTAAAATTACAAGACCAAAGTTTAACTAATTTTACGCGCAATTCAATGCCGGCGTCCGTGTTTTTTACGATTACAAAACTAAAATTACAAGACCAAAGTTTAACCTACTATTTTACGCGCAAGTCAGGGCCGGCGTCGGTGCATTTTACGATTACAAAACTAAAATTACAAGACCAAAGTTTAACCTAGTATTTTACGCGCAATTCAGGGACGGCGTCGGTGTTATTTACGATCACAAAACTAAAATTACAAGACCAAAATTTAACTAATTTTACGCGCAATTCAGGGCCGGCTTTGGGGATTTTTACGATTACAACATTAAAATTACAAGACCAAAGTTTAATTTACTAAACGCGCGTAAATACTGGGCCTGCTTTGGGGATTTGTACGATTACAAAACTAAAATTACAATACCAAAATTTAACCTACTATTTTACGCGCAATTCAGGACCGGCGTCGGTGTATTTTACGATTACAAAACTAAAATTACAAGAGCAAAGTCTAACTAATTTTACGCGCAATTCAGGGCCGGCGTCGGTGTTTTTTACGATTACAAAACTAAAATTACAAGACCAAAGTTTAACTAATTTTACGCGCAATTCAGGGCCGGCGTCCGTGTTTTTTACGATTACAAAACTAAAATTACAAGACCAAAGTTTAACCTACTATTTTACGCGCAAGTCAGGGCCGGCGTCGGTGTATTTTACGATTACAAAACTAATATTACAAGACCAAAGTTTAATTTACTAAACGCGCGTAAATACTGGGCCGGCTTTGGGGATTTGTACGATTACAAAACTAAAATTACAATACCAAAATTTAACCTACTATTTTACGCGCAATTCAGGACCGGCGTCGGTGTATTTTACGATTACAAAACTACAATTACAAGACCAAAATTTAACTTACTATTTTACGCGAAATTCAGGGAAGGCGTCGGTGTTTTTTACGATTACAAAACTAAAATTACAAGACCAAAGTTTAACTAATTTTACGCGCAATTCAGAGCCGGATTCGGTGTTTTTAACGATTACAAAACTAAAATTACAAGACCAAAGTTTAACCTAGTATTTTACGCGCAATTCAGGGACGGCGTCGGTGTTATTTACGATCACAAAACTAAAATTACAAGACCAAAATTTAACCTACTATTTTACGCGCAATTCAGGGACGGCGTCGGTGTTTTTTAAGAGTACAAAACTAAAATTACAAGAGCAAAATTTAACCTCCTATTTTACGCGCAAGTCAGGGCCGCCGTCGCTGTTTTTTACGATTACAAAACTAAAATTACAAGACCAAAATTTTACCTACTATTTTACGCGCAATTCAGGGACGGCGTCGGTGTTTTTTACGATTACAAAACTACAATTACAAGACCAAAATTTAACCTACTATTTTACGCGAAATTCAGGGACTGCGTCGCTGTTTTTTACGATTACAAAACTAAAATTACAAGACCAAAGTTTAACTAATTTTACGCGCAATTCAGGGCCGGCGTCGGTGTTTTTAACGATTACAAAACTAAAATTACAAGACCAAAGTTTAACCTAGTATTTTATGCGCAATTCAGGGACGGCGACGGTGTTTTTTACGATTACAAAACTAAAATTACAAGACCAAAATTTAACTAATTTTACGCGCAATTCAGGGCCGGCTTTGGGGATTTTTACGATTACAAAATTAAAATTACAAGACCAAAATTTAATATACTAAACGCGCGTAAATACTGGGCCGGCTTTGGGGATTTGTACGATTACAAAACTAAAATTACAAGACCAAAATTTAACCTACTATTTTACGCGCAATTCAGGACCGGCGTCGGTGTATTTTACGATTACAAAACTAAAATTACAAGAGCAAAGTCTAACTAATTTTACGCGCAATTCAGGGCCGGCGTCGGTGTTTTTTACAATTACAAAACTAAAATTACAAGAACAAAATTTAACCTACTATTTTACGCGCAATTCAGGGCCAGCGTCGGTGTATTTTACGATTACAAAACTAAAATGACAAGAGCAAAGTCTAACTAATTTTACGGGCAATTCAGGGACGGCTTAGGTGTTTTTTACAATTACAAAACTAAAATTACGAGACCAAAATTTAACTTACTATTTTACGCGCAATTCAGGGCCAGCGTCGGTGTATTTTACGATTACAAAACTAAAATTACAAGACCACAATTTAACCTACTATTTTACGCGCAATTCAGGGACGGCGTCGGTGTTTTTTAAGAGTACAAAACTAAAATTACAAGACCAAAATTTAATCTCCTATTTTACGCGCAAGTCAGGGCCGGCGTCGCTGTTTTTTATGATTACAAAACTAAAATTACAAGACCAAAATTTAACCTACTATTTTAGGCGCAATTCAGGGACGGCGTCGGTGTTTTTTACGATTACAAAACTAAAATTACAAGACCAAAGTTTAACTAATTTTACGCGCAATTCAATGCCGGCGTCCGTGTTTTTTACGATTACAAAACTAAAATTACAAGACCAAAGTTTAACCTACTATTTTACGCGCAAGTCAGGGCCGGCGTCGGTGCATTTTACGATTACAAAACTAAAATTACAAGACCAAAGTTTAACCTAGTATTTTACGCGCAATTCAGGGACGGCGTCGGTGTTATTTACGATCACAAAACTAAAATTACAAGACCAAAATTTAACTAATTTTACGCGCAATTCAGGGCCGGCTTTGGGGATTTTTACGATTACAAGATTAAAATTACAAGACCAAAGTTTAATTTACTAAACGCGCGTAAATACTGGGCCTGCTTTGGGGATTTGTACGATTACAAAACTAAAATTACAATACCAAAATTTAACCTACTATTTTACGCGCAATTCAGGACCGGCGTCGGTGTATTTTACGATTACAAAACTAAAATTACAAGAGCAAAGTCTAACTAATTTTACGCGCAATTCAGGGCCGGCGTCGGTGTTTTTTACGATTACAAAACTAAAATTACAAGACCAAAGTTTAACTAATTTTACGCGCAATTCAGGGCCGGCGTCCGTGATTTTTACGATTACAAAACTAAAATTACAAGACCAAAGTTTAACCTACTATTTTACGCGCAAGTCAGGGCCGGCGTCGGTGTATTTTACGATTACAAAACTAATATTACAAGACCAAAGTTTAATTTACTAAACGCGCGTAAATACTGGGCCGGCTTTGGGGATTTGTACGATTACAAAACTAAAATTACAATACCAAAATTTAACCTACTATTTTACGCGCAATTCAGGACCGGCGTCGGTGTATTTTACGATTACAAAACTAAAATTACAAGAGCAAAGTCTAACTAATTTTACGCGCAATTCAGGGCCGGCGTCGGTGTTTTTTACAATTACAAAACTAAAATTACAAGACCAAAATTTAACCTACTATTTTACGCGCAATTCAGGGCCAGCGTCGGTGTATTTTACAATTACAAAACTAAAATTACAAGAGCAAAGTCTAACTAATTTTACGCGCAATTCAGGGCCGGCGTCGGTGTTTTTTACAATTACAAAACTAAAATTACAAGACCAAAATTTAACCTACTATTTTACGCGCAATTCAGGGCCAGCGTCGGTGTATTTTACGATTACAAAACTAAAATTACAAGACCACAATTTAACCTACTATTTTACGCGCAATTCAGGGACGGCGTCGGTGTTTTTTAAGAGTACAAAACTAAAATTACAAGACCAAAATTTAATCTCCTATTTTACGCGCAAGTCAGGGCCGGCGTCGCTGTTTTTTACGATTACAAAACTAAAATTACAAGACCAAAATTTAAACTACTAGACGGGCGTAAATACAGGGCCGGCTTTGGAGATTTTTACGATTACAAAATTAAAATTACAAGACCAAAATTTAACCTACTATTTTACGCGCAATTCAGGGACGGCGTCGGTGTTTTTTACGATTACAAAACTACAATTACAAGACCAAAATTTAACCTACTATTTTACGCGAAATTCAGGGAAGGCGTCGGTGTTTTTTACGATTACAAAACTAAAATTACAAGACCAAAGTTTAACTAATTTTACGCGCAATTCAGGGCCGGCGTCGGTGTTTTTAACGATTACAAAACTAAAATTACAAGACCAAAGTTTAACCTAGTATTTTACGCGCAATTCAGGGACGGCGTCGGTGTTATTTACGATCACAAAACTAAAATTACAAGACCAAAATTTAACCTACTATTTTACGCGCAAGTCAGCGCCGGCGTCGGTGTATTTTACGATTACAAAACTAAAATTACAAGACCAAAATTTAACTAATTTTAGGCGCAATTCAGGGCCGGCTTTGGGGATTTTTACGATTACAAAATTAAAATTACAACACCAAAGTTTAATTTACTAAACGCGCGTAAATACTGGGCCGGCTTTGGGGATTTGTACGCTTACAAAACTAAAATTACAATACCAAAATTTAACCTACTATTTTACGCGCAATTCAGGACCGGCGTCGGTGTATTTTACGATTACAAAACTAAAATTACAAGAGCAAAGTCTAACTAATTTTACGCGCAATTCAGGGCCGGCGTCGGTGTTTTTTACAATTACAAAACTAAAATTACAAGACCAAAATTTAACCTACTATTTTACGCGCAATTCAGGGCCAGCGTCGGTGTATTTTACGATTACAAAACTAAAATTACAAGACCACAATTTAACCTACTATTTTACGCGCAATTCAGGGACGGCGTCGGTGTTTTTTAAGAGTACAAAACTAAAATTACAAGACCAAAATTTAATCTACTATTTTACGCGCAAGTCAGGGCCGGCGTCGCTGTTTTTTACGATTACAAAACTAAAATTACAAGACCAAAATTTAAACTACTAGACGGGCGTAAATACAGGGCCGGCTTTGGAGATTTTTACGATTACAAAATTAAAATTACAAGAGCAAAATTTAACCTCCTATTTTACGCGCAAGTCAGGGCCGGCGTCGCTGTTTTTTACGATTACAAAACTAAAATTACAAGACCAAAGTTTAACTAATTTTACGCGCAATTCAGGGCCGGCGTCGGTGTTTTTAACGATTACAAAACTAAAATTACAAGACCAAAGTTTAACCTAGTATTTTACGCGCAATTCAGGGACGGCGACGGTGTTTTTTACGATTACAAAACTAAAATTACAAGACCAAAATTTAACTAATTTTACGCGCAATTCAGGGCCGGCTTTGGGGATTTTTACGATTACAAAATTAAAATTACAAGACCAAAATTTAATCTACTAAACGCGCGTAAATACTGGGCCGGCTTTGGGGATTTGTACGATTACAAAACTAAAATTACAAGACCAAAATTTAACCTACTATTTTACGCGCAATTCAGGACCGGCGTCGGTGTATTTTACGATTACAAAACTAAAATTACAAGAGCAAAGTCTGACTAATTTTACGCGCAATTCAGGGCCGGCGTCGGTGTTTTTTACAATTACAAAACTAAAATTACAAGAACAAAATTTAACCTACTATTTTACGCGCAATTCAGGGCCAGCGTCGGTGTATTTTACGATTACAAAACTAAAATGACAAGAGCAAAGTCTAACTAATTTTACGCGCAATTCAGGGCCGGCTTCGGTGTTTTTTACAATTACAAAACTAAAATTACAAGACCAAAATTTAACTTACTATTTTACGCGCAATTCAGGGCCAGCGTCGGTGTATTTTACGATTACAAAACTAAAATTACAAGACCACAATTTAACCTACTATTTTACGCGCAATTCAGGGACGGCGTCGGTGTTTTTTAAGAGTACAAAACTAAAATTACAAGACCAAAATTTAATCTCCTATTTTACGCGCAAGTCAGGGCCGGCGTCGCTGTTTTTTACGATTACAAAACTAAAATTACAAGACCAAAATTTAAACTACTAGACGGGCGTAAATACAGGGCCGGCTTTGGAGATTTTTACGATTACAAAATTAAAAT
Organism: Rhagonycha fulva; assembly: GCA_905340355.1. Classification (NCBI taxonomy): domain Eukaryota; kingdom Metazoa; phylum Arthropoda; class Insecta; order Coleoptera; family Cantharidae; genus Rhagonycha; species Rhagonycha fulva. Next base: position 118,258,345 of record HG996554.1, read on the forward strand.
TACAAGAGCAAAATTTAACCTCCTATTTTACGCGCAAGTCAGGGCCGGCGTCGCTGTTTTTTATGATTACAAAACTAAAATTACAAGACCAAAATTTAACCTACTATTTTAGGCGCAATTCAGGGACGGCGTCGGTGTTTTTTACGATTACAAAACTAAAATTACAAGACCAAAGTTTAACTAATTTTACGCGCAATTCAATGCCGGCGTCCGTGTTTTTTACGATTACAAAACTAAAATTACAAGACCAAAGTTTAACCTACTATTTTACGCGCAAGTCAGGGCCGGCGTCGGTGCATTTTACGATTACAAAACTAAAATTACAAGACCAAAGTTTAACCTAGTATTTTACGCGCAATTCAGGGACGGCGTCGGTGTTATTTAGGATCACAAAACTAAAATTACAAGACCAAAATTTAACTAATTTTACGCGCCATTCAGGGCCGGCTTTGGGGATTTTTACGATTACAAAATTAAAATTACAAGACCAAAGTTTAATTTACTAAACGCGCGTAAATACTGGGCCTGCTTTGGGGATTTGTACGATTACAAAACTAAAATTACAATACCAAAATTTAACCTACTATTTTACGCGCAATTCAGGACCGGCGTCGGTGTATTTTACGATTACAAAACTAAAATTACAAGAGCAAAGTCTAACTAATTTTACGCGCAATTCAGGGCCGGCGTCGGTGTTTTTTACGATTACAAAACTAAAATTACAAGACCAAAGTTTAACTAATTTTATGCGCAATTCAGGGCCGGCGTCCGTGTTTTTTACGATTACAAAACTAAAATTACAAGACCAAAGTTTAACCTACTATTTTACGCGCAAGTCAGGGCCGGCGTCGGTGTATTTTACGATTACAAAACTAAAATTACAAGAGCAAAGTCTAACTAATTTTACGCGCAATTCAGGGCCGGCGTCGGTGTTTTTTACAATTACAAAACTAAAATTACAAGACCAAAATTTAACCTACTATTTTACGCGCAATTCAGGGCCAGCGTCGGTGTATTTTACGATTACAAAACTAAAATTACAAGAGCAAAGTCTAACTAATTTTACGCGCAATTCAGGGCCGGCGTCGGTGTTTTTTACAATTACAAAACTAAAATTACAAGACCAAAATTTAACCTACTATTTTACGCGCAAGTCAGGGCCGGCGTCGGTGTATTTTACGATTACAAAACTAAAATTACAAGACCAAAGTTTAACTAATTTTATGCGCAATTCAGGGTCGGCGTCGGTGTTTTTTACGATTACAAAACTAAAATTACAAGACCAAAGTTTATCTAATTTTATGCGCAATTCAGGGTCGGCGTCGGTGTTTTTTACGATTACAAAACTAAAATTACAAGACCAAAATTTAACCTACTATTTTACGCGCAAGTCAGGGCCGGCGTCGGTGTATTTTACGATTACAAAACTAAAATTACAAGACCAAAGTTTAACTAATTTTATGCGCAATTCAGGGTCGGCGTCGGTGTTTTTTACGATTACAAAACTAAAATTACAAGACCAAAGTTTAACTAATTTTACGCGCAATTCAGGGCCGGCGTCCGTGTTTTTTACGATTACAAAACTAAAATTACAAGACCAAAGTTTAACCTACTATTTTACGCGCAAGTCAGGGCCGGCGTCGGTGCATTTTACGATTACAAAACTAAAATTACAAGACCAAAGTTTAACCTAGTATTTTACGCGCAATTCAGGGACGGCGTCGGTGTTATTTACGATCACAAAACTAAAATTACAAGACCAAAATTTAACTAATTTTACGCGCAATTCAGGGCCGGCTTTGGGGATTTTTACGATTACAAAATTAAAATTACAAGACCAAAGTTTAATTTACTAAACGCGCGTAAATACTGGGCCGGCTTTGGGGATTTGTACGATTACAAAACTAAAATTACAATACCAAAATTTAACCTACTATTTTACGCGCAATTCAGGACCGGCGTCGGTGTATTTTACGATTACAAAACTAAAATTACAAGAGCAAAGTCTAACTAATTTTACGCGCAATTCAGGGCCGGCGTCGGTGTTTTTTACAATTACAAAACTAAAATTACAAGACCAAAATTTAACCTACTATTTTACGCGCAATTCAGGGCCAGCGTCGGTGTATTTTACGATTACAAAACTAAAATTACAAGACCACAATTTAACCTACTATTTTACGCGCAATTCAGGGACGGCGTCGGTGTTTTTTAAGAGTACAAAACTAAAATTACAAGACCAAAATTTAATCTCCTATTTTACGCGCAAGTCAGGGCCGGCGTCGCTGTTTTTTACGATTACAAAACTAAAATTACAAGACCAAAATTTAAACTACTAGACGGGCGTAAATACAGGGCCGGCTTTGGAGATTTTTACGATTACAAAATTAAAATTACAAGAGCAAAATTTAACCTCCTATTTTACGCGCAAGTCAGGGCCGGCGTCGCTGTTTTTTACGATTACAAAACTAAAATTACAAGACCAAAATTTAACCTACTATTTTAGGCGCAATTCAGGGACGGCGTCGGTGTTTTTTACGATTACAAAACTACAATTACAAGACCAAAATTTAACCTACTATTTTACGCGAAATTCAGGGAAGGCGTCGGTGTTTTTTACGATTACAAAACTAAAATTACAAGACCAAAGTTTAACTAATTTTACGCGCAATTCAGGGCCGGCGTCGGTGTTTTTAACGATTACAAAACTAAAATTACAAGACCAAAATTTAACCTACTATTTTACGCGCAATTCAGGGACGGCGTCGGTGTTTTTTAAGAGTACAAAACTAAAATTACAAGACCAAAATTTAACCTACTATTTTACGCGCAATTCAGGGCCAGCGTCGGTGTATTTTACGATTACAAAACTAAAATTACAAGACCACAATTTAACCTACTATTTTACGCGCAATTCAGGGACGGCGTCGGTGTTTTTAAGAGTACAAAACTAAAATTACAAGACCAAAATTTAATCTCCTATTTTACGCGCAAGTCAGGGCCGGCGTCGCTGTTTTTTACGATTACAAAACTAAAATTACAAGACCAAAATTTAAACTACTAGACGGGCGTAAATACAGGGCCGGCTTTGGAGATTTTTACGATTACAAAATTAAAATTACAAGAGCAAAATTTAACCTCCTATTTTACGCGCAAGTCAGGGCCGGCGTCGCTGTTTTTTACGATTACAAAACTAAAATTACAAGACCAAAATTTAACCTACTATTTTAGGCGCAATTCAGGGACGGCGTCGGTGTTTTTTACGATTACAAAACTACAATTACAAGACCAAAATTTAACTTACTATTTTACGCGAAATTCAGGGAAGGCGTCGGTGTTTTTTACGATTACAAAACTAAAATTACAAGACCAAAGTTTAACTAATTTTACGCGCAATTCAGAGCCGGATTCGGTGTTTTTAACGATTACAAAACTAAAATTACAAGACCAAAGTTTAACCTAGTATTTTACGCGCAATTCAGGGACGGCGTCGGTGTTATTTACGATCACAAAACTAAAATTACAAGACCAAAATTTAACCTACTATTTTACGCGCAATTCAGGGACGGCGTCGGTGTTTTTTAAGAGTACAAAACTAAAATTACAAGAGCAAAATTTAACTAATTTTACGCGCAATTCAGGGCCGGCTTTGGGGATTTTTACGATTACAAAATTAAAATTACAAGACCAAAATTTAATCTACTAAACGCGCGTAAATACTGGGCCGGCTTTGGGGATTTGTACGATTACAAAACTAAAATTACAAGACCAAAATTTAACCTACTATTTTACGCGCAATTCAGGACCGGCGTCGGTGTATTTTACGATTACAAAACTAAAATTACAAGAGCAAAGTCTAACTAATTTTACGCGCAATTCAGGGCCGGCGTCGGTGTTTTTTACAATTACAAAACTAAAATTACAAGAACAAAATTTAACCTACTATTTTACGCGCAATTCAGGGCCAGCGTCGGTGTATTTTACGATTACAAAACTAAAATGACAAGAGCAAAGTCTAACTAATTTTACGCGCAACTCAGGGCCGGCTTCGGTGTTTTTTACAATTACAAAACTAAAATTACAAGACCAAAATTTAACTTACTATTTTACGCGCAATTCAGGGCCAGCGTCGGTGTATTTTACGATTACAAAACTAAAATTACAAGACCACAATTTAACCTACTATTTTACGCGCAATTCAGGGACGGCGTCGGTGTTTTTTAAGAGTACAAAACTAAAATTACAAGACCAAAATTTAATCTCCTATTTTACGCGCAAGTCAGGGCCGGCGTCGCTGTTTTGTACGATTACAAAACTAAAATTAGAAGACAAAATTTAACTAATTTTACGCGCAATTCAGGGCCGGCTTTGGGGATTTTTACGATTACAAAACTAAAATTACAAGAGCAAAGTCTAACTAATTTTACGCGCAATTCAGGGCCGGCGTCGGTGTTTTTTACAATTACAAAACTAAAATTACAAGACCAAAATTTCACCTACTATTTTACGCGCAATTCAGGGCCAGCGTCGGTGTATTTTACGATTACAAAACTAAAATTACAAGACCACAATTTAACCTACTATTTTACGCGCAATTCAGGGACGGCGTCGGTGTTTTTTAAGAGTACAAAACTAAAATTACAAGACCAAAATTTAATCTCCTATTTTACGCGCAAGTCAGGGCCGGCGTCGCTGTTTTTTACGATTACAAAACTAAAATTACAAGACCAAAATTTAAACTACTAGACGGGCGTAAATACAGGGCCGGCTTTGGAGATTTTTACGATTACAAAATTAAAATTACAAGAGCAAAATTTAACCTCCTATTTTACGCGCAAGTCAGGGCCGGCGTCGCTGTTTTTTACGATTTCAAAACTAAAATTACAAGACCAAAATTTAACCTACTATTTTAGGCGCAATTCAGGGACGGCGTCGGTGTTTTTTACGATTACAAAACTACAATTACAAGACCAAAATTTAACTTACTATTTTACGCGAAATTCAGGGAAGGCGTCGGTGTTTTTTACGATTACAAAACTAAAATTACAAGACCAAAGTTTAACTAATTTTACGCGCAATTCAGAGCCGGATTCGGTGTTTTTAACGATTACAAAACTAAAATTACAAGACCAAAGTTTAACCTAGTATTTTACGCGCAATTCAGGGACGGCGTCGGTGTTATTTACGATCACAAAACTAAAATTACAAGACCAAAGTTTAACCTACTATTTTACGCGCAAGTCAGGGCCGGCGTCGGTGCATTTTACGATTACAAAACTAAAATTACAAGACCAAAGTTTAACCTAGTATTTTACGCGCAATTCAGGGACGGCGTCGGTGTTATTTACGATCACAAAACTAAAATTAGAAGACCAAAATTTAACTAATTTTACGCGCAATTCAGGGCCGGCTTTGGGGATTTTTACGATTACAAAATTAAAATTACAAGACCAAAGTTTAATTTACTAAACGCGCGTAAATACTGGGCCGGCTTTGGGGATTTGTACGCTTACAAAACTAAAATTACAAGACCAAAATTTAACCTACTATTTTACGCGCAATTCAGGACCGGCGTCGGTGTATTTTACGATTACAAAACTAAAATTACAAGAGCAAAGTCTAACTAATTTTACGCGCAATTCAGGGCCGGCGTCGGTGTTTTTTACAATTACAAAACTAAAATTACAAGACCAAAATTTCACCTACTATTTTACGCGCAATTCAGGGCCAGCGTCGGTGTATTTTACGATTACAAAACTAAAATTACAAGACCACAATTTAACCTACTATTTTACGCGCAATTCAGGGACGGCGTCGGTGTTTTTTAAGAGTACAAAACTAAAATTACAAGACCAAAATTTAATCTCCTATTTTACGCGCAAGTCAGGGCCGGCGTCGCTGTTTTTTACGATTACAAAACTAAAATTACAAGACCAAAATTTAAACTACTAGACGGGCGTAAATACAGGGCCGGCTTTGGAGATTTTTACGATTACAAAATTAAAATTACAAGAGCAAAATTTAACCTCCTATTTTACGCGCAAGTCAGGGCCGGCGTCGCTGTTTTTTACGATTACAAAATTAAAATTACAAGACCAAAATTTAACCTACTATTTTAGGCGCAATTCAGGGACGGCGTCGGTGTTTTTTACGATTACAAAACTACAATTACAAGACCAAAATTTAATTTACTATTTTACGCGAAATTCAGGGAAGGCGTCGGTGTTTTTTACGATTACAAAACTAAAATTACAAGACCAAAGTTTAACTAATTTTACGCGCAATTCAGAGCCGGATTCGGTGTTTTTAACGATTACAAAACTAAAATTACAAGACCAAAGTTTAACCTAGTATTTTACGCGCAATTCAGGGACGGCGTCGGTGTTATTTACGATCACAAAACTAAAATTACAAGACCAAAATTTAACCTACTATTTTACGCGCAATTCAGGGACGGCGTCGGTGTTTTTTAAGAGTACAAAACTAAAATTACAAGAGCAAAATTTAACCTCCTATTTTACGCGCAAGTCAGGGCCGCCGTCGCTGTTTTTTACGATTACAAAACTAAAATTACAAGACCAAAATTTAACCTACTATTTTACGCGCAATTCAGGGACGGCGTCGGTGTTTTTTACGATTACAAAACTACAATTACAAGACCAAAATTTAACCTACTATTTTACGCGAAATTCAGGGACGGCGTCGCTGTTTTTTACGATTACAAAACTAAAATTACAAGACCAAAGTTTAACTAATTTTACGCGCAATTCAGGGCCGGCGTCGGTGTTTTTAACGATTACAAAACTAAAATTACAAGACCAAAGTTTAACCTAGTATTTTATGCGCAATTCAGGGACGGCGACGGTGTTTTTTACGATTACAAAACTAAAATTACAAGACCAAAATTTAACTAATTTTACGCGCAATTCAGGGCCGGCTTTGGGGATTTTTACGATTACAAAATTAAAATTACAAGACCAAAATTTAATATACTAAACGCGCGTAAATACTGGGCCGGCTTTGGGGATTTGTACGATTACAAAACTAAAATTACAAGACCAAAATTTAACCTACTATTTTACGCGCAATTCAGGACCGGCGTCGGTGTATTTTACGATTACAAAACTAAAATTACAAGAGCAAAGTCTAACTAATTTTACGCGCAATTCAGGGCCGGCGTCGGTGTTTTTTACAATTACAAAACTAAAATTACAAGAACAAAATTTAACCTACTATTTTACGCGCAATTCAGGGCCAGCGTCGGTGTATTTTACGATTACAAAACTAAAATGACAAGAGCAAAGTCTAACTAATTTTACGCGCAATTCAGGGCCGGCTTCGGTGTTTTTTACAATTACAAAACTAAAATTACAAGACCAAAATTTAACTTACTATTTTACGCGCAATTCAGGGCCAGCGTCGGTGTATTTTACGATTACAAAACTAAAATTACAAGACCACCATTTAACCTACTATTTTACGCGCAATTCAGGGACGGCGTCGGTGTTTTTTAAGAGTACAAAACTAAAATTACAAGACCAAAATTTAATCTCCTATTTTACGCGCAAGTCAGGGCCGGCGTCGCTGTTTTTTATGATTACAAAACTAAAATTACAAGACCAAAATTTAACCTACTATTTTAGGCGCAATTCAGGGACGGCGTCGGTGTTTTTTACGATTACAAAACTAAAATTACAAGACCAAAGTTTAACTAATTTTACGCGCAATTCAATGCCGGCGTCCGTGTTTTTTACGATTACAAAACTAAAATTACAAGACCAAAGTTTAACCTACTATTTTACGCGCAAGTCAGGGCCGGCGTCGGTGTATTTTACGATTACAAAACTAAAATTACAAGACCAAAGTTTAACCTAGTATTTTACGCGCAATTCAGGGACGGCGTCGGTGTTATTTACGATCACAAAACTAAAATTACAAGACCAAAATTTAACTAATTTTACGCGCAATTCAGGGCCGGCTTTGGGGATTTTTACGATTACAACATTAAAATTACAAGACCAAAGTTTAATTTACTAAACGCGCGTAAATACTGGGCCTGCTTTGGGGATTTGTACGATTACAAAACTAAAATTACAATACCAAAATTTAACCTACTATTTTACGCGCAATTCAGGACCGGCGTCGGTGTATTTTACGATTACAAAACTAAAATTACAAGAGCAAAGTCTAACTAATTTTACGCGCAATTCAGGGCCGGCGTCGGTGTTTTTTACGATTACAAAACTAAAATTACAAGACCAAAGTTTAACTAATTTTACGCGCAATTCAGGGCCGGCGTCCGTGTTTTTTACGATTACAAAACTAAAATTACAAGACCAAAGTTTAACCTACTATTTTACGCGCAAGTCAGGGCCGGCGTCGGTGTATTTTACGATTACAAAACTAATATTACAAGACCAAAGTTTAATTTACTAAACGCGCGTAAATACTGGGCCGGCTTTGGGGATTTGTACGATTACAAAACTAAAATTACAATACCAAAATTTAACCTACTATTTTACGCGCAATTCAGGACCGGCGTCGGTGTATTTTACGATTACAAAACTACAATTACAAGACCAAAATTTAACTTACTATTTTACGCGAAATTCAGGGAAGGCGTCGGTGTTTTTTACGATTACAAAACTAAAATTACAAGACCAAAGTTTAACTAATTTTACGCGCAATTCAGAGCCGGATTCGGTGTTTTTAACGATTACAAAACTAAAATTACAAGACCAAAGTTTAACCTAGTATTTTACGCGCAATTCAGGGACGGCGTCGGTGTTATTTACGATCACAAAACTAAAATTACAAGACCAAAATTTAAGAGGGGCATTTTTTTCAGAGCCCTTTTAATTTAATCAACAGATGGCGCCTACTTAAATATTTTTATAAAATAAGAGGAATTTGCTATATTTAAAATATAGCAAATTCGTTGAGATAATACTATTCTATAAACAATATTCTTGATCTTAAGCTATTTTGAGTTCGTAATATTTATTTATAAAAACACAATTCATGATTAAAGTTTAATTATCTTTTTTTGTAAGTGAGTGTGTTTTGACATACTCAATACGAACTCAAAATAGCTTAAGATCAAGAATATTGTTTATAGAATAGTATTATCTCAACGAATTTGCTATATTTTAAATATAGCAAATTCCTCTTATTTTATAAAAATATTTAAGTAGGCGCCATCTGTTGATTAAATTAAAAGGGCCATGAAAAAAATGCCCCTCTTAACCTACTATTTTACGCGCAATTCAGGGACGGCGTCGGTGTTTTTTAAGAGTACAAAACTAAAATTACAAGACCAAAATTTAACCTACTATTTTACGCGCAATTCAGGGCCAGCGTCGGTGTATTTTACGATTACAAAACTAAAATTACAAGACCACAATTTAACCTACTATTTTACGCGCAATTCAGGGACGGCGTCGGTGTTTTTTAAGAGTACAAAACTAAAATTACAAGAGCAAAATTTAACCTCCTATTTTACGCGCAAGTCAGGGCCGCCGTCGCTGTTTTTTACGATTACAAAACTAAAATTACAAGACCAAAATTTAACCTACTATTTTACGCGCAATTCAGGGACGGCGTCGGTGTTTTTTACGATTACAAAACTACAATTACAAGACCAAAATTTAACCTACTATTTTACGCGAAATTCAGGGACGGCGTCGCTGTTTTTTACGATTACAAAACTAAAATTACAAGACCAAAGTTTAACTAATTTTACGCGCAATTCAGGGCCGGCGTCGGTGTTTTTAACGATTACAAAACTAAAATTACAAGACCAAAGTTTAACCTAGTATTTTATGCGCAATTCAGGGACGGCGACGGTGTTTTTTACGATTACAAAACTAAAATTACAAGACCAAAATTTAACTAATTTTACGCGCAATTCAGGGCCGGCTTTGGGGATTTTTACGATTACAAAATTAAAATTACAAGACCAAAATTTAATATACTAAACGCGCGTAAATACTGGGCCGGCTTTGGGGATTTGTACGATTACAAAACTAAAATTACAAGACCAAAATTTAACCTACTATTTTACGCGCAATTCAGGGCCGGCGTCGGTGTTTTTTACGATTACAAAACTAAAATTACAAGAGCAAAGTCTAACTAATTTTACGCGCAATTCAGGGCCGGCGTCGGTGTTTTTTACAATTACAAAACTAAAATTACAAGAACAAAATTTAACCTACTATTTTACGCGCAATTCAGGGCCAGCGTCGGTGTATTTTACGATTACAAAACTAAAATGACAAGAGCAAAGTCTAACTAATTTTACGCGCAATTCAGGGACGGCTTCGGTGTTTTTTACAATTACAAAACTAAAATTACGAGACCAAAATTTAACTTACTATTTTACGCGCAATTCAGGGCCAGCGTCGGTGTATTTTACGATTACAAAACTAAAATTACAAGACCACAATTTAACCTACTATTTTACGCGCAATTCAGGGACGGCGTCGGTGTTTTTTAAGAGTACAAAACTAAAATTACAAGACCAAAATTTAATCTCCTATTTTACGCGCAAGTCAGGGCCGGCGTCGCTGTTTTTTATGATTACAAAACTAAAATTACAAGACCAAAATTTAACCTACTATTTTAGGCGCAATTCAGGGACGGCGTCGGTGTTTTTTACGATTACAAAACTAAAATTACAAGACCAAAGTTTAACTAATTTTACGCGCAATTCAATGCCGGCGTCCGTGTTTTTTACGATTACAAAACTAAAATTACAAGACCAAAGTTTAACCTACTATTTTACGCGCAAGTCAGGGCCGGCGTCGGTGCATTTTACGATTACAAAACTAAAATTACAAGACCAAAGTTTAACCTAGTATTTTACGCGCAATTCAGGGACGGCGTCGGTGTTATTTACGATCACAAAACTAAAATTACAAGACCAAAATTTAACTAATTTTACGCGCAATTCAGGGCCGGCTTTGGGGATTTTTACGATTACAAGATTAAAATTACAAGACCAAAGTTTAATTTACTAAACGCGCGTAAATACTGGGCCTGCTTTGGGGATTTGTACGATTACAAAACTAAAATTACAATACCAAAATTTAACCTACTATTTTACGCGCAATTCAGGACCGGCGTCGGTGTATTTTACGATTACAAAACTAAAATTACAAGAGCAAAGTCTAACTAATTTTACGCGCAATTCAGGGCCGGCGTCGGTGTTTTTTACGATTACAAAACTAAAATTACAAGACCAAAGTTTAACTAATTTTACGCGCAATTCAGGGCCGGCGTCCGTGATTTTTACGATTACAAAACTAAAATTACAAGACCAAAGTTTAACCTACTATTTTACGCGCAAGTCAGGGCCGGCGTCGGTGTATTTTACGATTACAAAACTAATATTACAAGACCAAAGTTTAATTTACTAAACGCGCGTAAATACTGGGCCGGCTTTGGGGATTTGTACGATTACAAAACTAAAATTACAATACCAAAATTTAACCTACTATTTTACGCGCAATTCAGGGCCGGCGTCGGTGTATTTTACGATTACAAAACTAAAATTACAAGAGCAAAGTCTAACTAATTTTACGCGCAATTCAGGGCCGGCGTCGGTGTTTTTTACAATTACAAAACTAAAATTACAAGACCAAAATTTAACCTACTATTTTACGCGCAATTCAGGGCCAGCGTCGGTGTATTTTACAATTACAAAACTAAAATTACAAGAGCAAAGTCTAACTAATTTTACGCGCAATTCAGGGCCGGCGTCGGTGTTTTTTACAATTACAAAACTAAAATTACAAGACCAAAATTTAACCTACTATTTTACGCGCAATTCAGGGCCAGCGTCGGTGTATTTTACGATTACAAAACTAAAATTACAAGACCACAATTTAACCTACTATTTTACGCGCAATTCAGGGACGGCGTCGGTGTTTTTTAAGAGTACAAAACTAAAATTACAAGACCAAAATTTAATCTCCTATTTTACGCGCAAGTCAGGGCCGGCGTCGCTGTTTTTTACGATTACAAAACTAAAATTACAAGACCAAAATTTAAACTACTAGACGGGCGTAAATACAGGGCCGGCTTTGGAGATTTTTACGATTACAAAATTAAAATTACAAGAGCAAAATTTAACCTCCTATTTTACGCGCAAGTCAGGGCCGGCGTCGCTGTTTTTTACTATTACAAAACTAAAATTACAAGACCAAAATTTAACCTACTATTTTACGCGCAATTCAGGGACGGCGTCGGTGTTTTTTACGATTACAAAACTACAATTACAAGACCAAAATTTAACCTACTATTTTACGCGAAATTCAGGGAAGGCGTCGGTGTTTTTTACGATTACAAAACTAAAATTACAAGACCAAAGTTTAACTAATTTTACGCGCAATTCAGGGCCGGCGTCGGTGTTTTTAACGATTACAAAACTAAAATTACAAGACCAAAGTTTAACCTAGTATTTTACGCGCAATTCAGGGACGGCGTCGGTGTTATTTACGATCACAAAACTAAAATTACAAGACCAAAATTTAACCTACTATTTTACGCGCAAGTCAGCGCCGGCGTCGGTGTATTTTACGATTACAAAACTAAAATTACAAGACCAAAATTTAACTAATTTTACGCGCAATTCAGGGCCGGCTTTGGGGATTTTTACGATTACAAAATTAAAATTACAAGACCAAAGTTTAATTTACTAAACGCGCGTAAATACTGGGCCGGCTTTGGGGATTTGTACGCTTACAAAACTAAAATTACAATACCAAAATTTAACCTACTATTTTACGCGCAATTCAGGACCGGCGTCGGTGTATTTTACGATTACAAAACTAAAATTACAAGAGCAAAGTCTAACTAATTTTACGCGCAATTCAGGGCCGGCGTCGGTGTTTTTTACAATTACAAAACTAAAATTACAAGACCAAAATTTAACCTACTATTTTACGCGCAATTCAGGGCCAGCGTCGGTGTATTTTACGATTACAAAACTAAAATTACAAGACCACAATTTAACCTACTATTTTACGCGCAATTCAGGGACGGCGTCGGTGTTTTTTAAGAGTACAAAACTAAAATTACAAGACCAAAATTTAATCTACTATTTTACGCGCAAGTCAGGGCCGGCGTCGCTGTTTTTTACGATTACAAAACTAAAATTACAAGACCAAAATTTAAACTACTAGACGGGCGTAAATACAGGGCCGGCTTTGGAGATTTTTACGATTACAAAATTAAAATTACAAGACCAAAATTTAATCTACTATTTTACGCGCAAGTCAGGGCCGGCGTCGCTGTTTTTTACGATTACAAAACTAAAATTACAAGACCAAAATTTAACCTACTATTTTAGGCGCAATTCAGGGACGGCGTCGGTGTTTTTTACGATTACAAAACTACAATTACAAGACCAAAATTTAACTTACTATTTTACGCGAAATTCAGGGAAGGCGTCGGTGTTTTTTACGATTACAAAACTAAAATTACAAGACCAAAGTTTAACTAATTTTACGCGCAATTCAGGGCCGGATTCGGTGTTTTTAACGATTACAAAACTAAAATTACAAGACCAAAGTTTAACCTACTATTTTACGCGCAATTCAGGGACGGCGTCGGTGTTATTTACGATCACAAAACTAAAATTACAAGACCAAAATTTAACCTACTATTTTACGCGCAATTCAGGGACGGCGTCGGTGTTTTTTAAGAGTACAAAACTTAAATTACAAGACCAAAATTTAACCTACTATTTTACGCGCAATTCAGGGCCAGCGTCGGTGTATTTTACGATTACAAAACTAAAATTACAAGACCACAATTTAACCTACTATTTTACGCGCAATTCAGGGACGGCGTCGGTGTTTTTTAAGAGTACAAAACTAAAATTACAAGAGCAAAATTTAACCTCCTATTTTACGCGCAAGTCAGGGCCGCCGTCGCTGTTTTTTACGATTACAAAACTAAAATTACAAGACCAAAATTTAACCTACTATTTTACGCGCAATTCAGGGACGGCGTCGGTGTTTTTTACGATTACAAAACTACAATTACAAGAACAAAATTTAACCTACTATTTTACGCGAAATTCAGGGACGGCGTCGCTGTTTTTTACGATTACAAAACTAAAATTACAAGACCAAAGTTTAACTAATTTTACGCGCAATTCAGGGCCGGCGTCGGTGTTTTTAACGATTACAAAACTAAAATTACAAGACCAAAGTTTAACCTAGTATTTTACGCGCAATTCAGGGACGGCGACGGTGTTTTTTACGATTACAAAACTAAAATTACAAGACCAAAATTTAACTAATTTTACGCGCAATTCAGGGCCGGCTTTGGGGATTTTTACGATTACAAAATTAAAATTACAAGACCAAAATTTAATCTACTAAACGCGCGTAAATACTGGGCCGGCTTTGGGGATTTGTACGATTACAAAACTAAAATTACAAGAGCAAAGTCTAACTAATTTTACGCGCAATTCAGGGCCGGCTTCGGTGTTTTTTACAATTACAAAACTAAAATTACAAGACCAAAATTTAACTTACTATTTTACGCGCAATTCAGGGCCAGCGTCGGTGTATTTTACGATTACAAAACTAAAATTACAAGACCACAATTTAACCTACTATTTTACGCGCAATTCAGGGACGGCGTCGGTGTTTTTTAAGAGTACAAAACTAAAATTACAAGACCAAAATTTAATCTCCTATTTTACGCGCAAGTCAGGGCCGGCGTCGCTGTTTTTTACGATTACAAAACTAAAATTACAAGACCAAAATTTAAACTACTAGACGGGCGTAAATACAGGGCCGGCTTTGGAGATTTTTACGATTACAAAATTAAAATTACAAGAGCAAAATTTAACCTCCTATTTTACGCGCAAGTCAGGGCCGGCGTCGCTGTTTTTTATGATTACAAAACTAAAATTACAAGACCAAAATTTAACCTACTATTTTAGGCGCAATTCAGGGACGGCGTCGGTGTTTTTTACGATTACAAAACTAAAATTACAAGACCAAAGTTTAACTAATTTTACGCGCAATTCAATGCCGGCGTCCGTGTTTTTTACGATTACAAAACTAAAATTACAAGACCAAAGTTTAACCTACTATTTTACGCGCAAGTCAGGGCCGGCGTCGGTGCATTTTACGATTACAAAACTAAAATTACAAGACCAAAGTTTAACCTAGTATTTTACGCGCAATTCAGGGACGGCGTCGGTGTTATTTAGGATCACAAAACTAAAATTACAAGACCAAAATTTAACTAATTTTACGCGCCATTCAGGGCCGGCTTTGGGGATTTTTACGATTACAAAATTAAAATTACAAGACCAAAGTTTAATTTACTAAACGCGCGTAAATACTGGGCCTGCTTTGGGGATTTGTACGATTACAAAACTAAAATTACAATACCAAAATTTAACCTACTATTTTACGCGCAAGTCAGGGCCGGCGTCGGTGTATTTTACGATTACAAAACTAAAATTACAAGACCAAAGTTTAACTAATTTTATGCGCAATTCAGGGTCGGCGTCGGTGTTTTTTACGATTACAAAACTAAAATTACAAGACCAAAGTTTATCTAATTTTATGCGCAATTCAGGGCCGCCGTCGCTGTTTTTTACGATTACAAAACTAAAATTACAAGACCAAAATTTAACCTACTATTTTACGCGCAATTCAGGGACGGCGTCGGTGTTTTTTACGATTACAAAACTACAATTACAAGACCAAAATTTAACCTACTATTTTACGCGAAATTCAGGGACGGCGTCGCTGTTTTTTACGATTACAAAACTAAAATTACAAGACCAAAGTTTAACTAATTTTACGCGCAATTCAGGGCCGGCGTCGGTGTTTTTAACGATTACAAAACTAAAATTACAAGACCAAAGTTTAACCTAGTATTTTATGCGCAATTCAGGGACGGCGACGGTGTTTTTTACGATTACAAAACTAAAATTACAAGACCAAAATTTAACTAATTTTACGCGCAATTCAGGGCCGGCTTTGGGGATTTTTACGATTACAAAATTAAAATTACAAGACCAAAATTTAATATACTAAACGCGCGTAAATACTGGGCCGGCTTTGGGGATTTGTACGATTACAAAACTAAAATTACAAGACCAAAATTTAACCTACTATTTTACGCGCAATTCAGGGCCGGCGTCGGTGTATTTTACGATTACAAAACTAAAATTACAAGAGCAAAGTCTAACTAATTTTACGCGCAATTCAGGGCCGGCGTCGGTGTTTTTTACAATTACAAAACTAAAATTACAAGAACAAAATTTAACCTACTATTTTACGCGCAATTCAGGGCCAGCGTCGGTGTATTTTACGATTACAAAACTAAAATGACAAGAGCAAAGTCTAACTAATTTTACGCGCAATTCAGGGACGGCTTCGGTGTTTTTTACAATTACAAAACTAAAATTACGAGACCAAAATTTAACTTACTATTTTACGCGCAATTCAGGGCCAGCGTCGGTGTATTTTACGATTACAAAACTAAAATTACAAGACCACAATTTAACCTACTATTTTACGCGCAATTCAGGGACGGCGTCGGTGTTTTTTAAGAGTACAAAACTAAAATTACAAGACCAAAATTTAATCTCCTATTTTACGCGCAAGTCAGGGCCGGCGTCGCTGTTTTTTATGATTACAAAACTAAAATTACAAGACCAAAATTTAACCTACTATTTTAGGCGCAATTCAGGGACGGCGTCGGTGTTTTTTACGATTACAAAACTAAAATTACAAGACCAAAGTTTAACTAATTTTACGCGCAATTCAATGCCGGCGTCCGTGTTTTTTACGATTACAAAACTAAAATTACAAGACCAAAGTTTAACCTACTATTTTACGCGCAAGTCAGGGCCGGCGTCGGTGCATTTTACGATTACAAAACTAAAATTACAAGACCAAAGTTTAACCTAGTATTTTACGCGCAATTCAGGGACGGCGTCGGTGTTATTTACGATCACAAAACTAAAATTACAAGACCAAAATTTAACTAATTTTACGCGCAATTCAGGGCCGGCTTTGGGGATTTTTACGATTACAAGATTAAAATTACAAGACCAAAGTTTAATTTACTAAACGCGCGTAAATACTGGGCCTGCTTTGGGGATTTGTACGATTACAAAACTAAAATTACAATACCAAAATTTAACCTACTATTTTACGCGCAATTCAGGACCGGCGTCGGTGTATTTTACGATTACAAAACTAAAATTACAAGAGCAAAGTCTAACTAATTTTACGCGCAATTCAGGGCCGGCGTCGGTGTTTTTTACGATTACAAAACTAAAATTACAAGACCAAAGTTTAACTAATTTTACGCGCAATTCAGGGCCGGCGTCCGTGATTTTTACGATTACAAAACTAAAATTACAAGACCAAAGTTTAACCTACTATTTTACGCGCAAGTCAGGGCCGGCGTCGGTGTATTTTACGATTACAAAACTAATATTACAAGACCAAAGTTTAATTTACTAAACGCGCGTAAATACTGGGCCGGCTTTGGGGATTTGTACGATTACAAAACTAAAATTACAATACCAAAATTTAACCTACTATTTTACGCGCAATTCAGGACCGGCGTCGGTGTATTTTACGATTACAAAACTAAAATTACAAGAGCAAAGTCTAACTAATTTTACGCGCAATTCAGGGCCGGCGTCGGTGTTTTTTACAATTACAAAACTAAAATTACAAGACCAAAATTTAACCTACTATTTTACGCGCAATTCAGGGCCAGCGTCGGTGTATTTTACAATTACAAAACTAAAATTACAAGAGCAAAGTCTAACTAATTTTACGCGCAATTCAGGGCCGGCGTCGGTGTTTTTTACAATTACAAAACTAAAATTACAAGACCAAAATTTAACCTACTATTTTACGCGCAATTCAGGGCCAGCGTCGGTGTATTTTACGATTACAAAACTAAAATTACAAGACCACAATTTAACCTACTATTTTACGCGCAATTCAGGGACGGCGTCGGTGTTTTTTAAGAGTACAAAACTAAAATTACAAGACCAAAATTTAATCTCCTATTTTACGCGCAAGTCAGGGCCGGCGTCGCTGTTTTTTACGATTACAAAACTAAAATTACAAGACCAAAATTTAAACTACTAGACGGGCGTAAATACAGGGCCGGCTTTGGAGATTTTTACGATTACAAAATTAAAATTACAAGAGCAAAATTTAACCTCCTATTTTACGCGCAAGTCAGGGCCGGCGTCGCTGTTTTTTACTATTACAAAACTAAAATTACAAGACCAAAATTTAACCTACTATTTTACGCGCAATTCAGGGACGGCGTCGGTGTTTTTTACGATTACAAAACTACAATTACAAGACCAAAATTTAACCTACTATTTTACGCGAAATTCAGGGAAGGCGTCGGTGTTTTTTACGATTACAAAACTAAAATTACAAGACCAAAGTTTAACTAATTTTACGCGCAATTCAGGGCCGGCGTCGGTGTTTTTAACGATTACAAAACTAAAATTACAAGACCAAAGTTTAACCTAGTATTTTACGCGCAATTCAGGGACGGCGTCGGTGTTATTTACGATCACAAAACTAAAATTACAAGACCAAAATTTAACCTACTATTTTACGCGCAAGTCAGCGCCGGCGTCGGTGTATTTTACGATTACAAAACTAAAATTACAAGACCAAAATTTAACTAATTTTACGCGCAATTCAGGGCCGGCTTTGGGGATTTTTACGATTACAAAATTAAAATTACAAGACCAAAGTTTAATTTACTAAACGCGCGTAAATACTGGGCCGGCTTTGGGGATTTGTACGCTTACAAAACTAAAATTACAATACCAAAATTTAACCTACTATTTTACGCGCAATTCAGGACCGGCGTCGGTGTATTTTACGATTACAAAACTAAAATTACAAGAGCAAAGTCTAACTAATTTTACGCGCAATTCAGGGCCGGCGTCGGTGTTTTTTACAATTACAAAACTAAAATTACAAGACCAAAATTTAACCTACTATTTTACGCGCAATTCAGGGCCAGCGTCGGTGTATTTTACGATTACAAAACTAAAATTACAAGACCACAATTTAACCTACTATTTTACGCGCAATTCAGGGACGGCGTCGGTGTTTTTTAAGAGTACAAAACTAAAATTACAAGACCAAAATTTAATCTACTATTTTACGCGCAAGTCAGGGCCGGCGTCGCTGTTTTTTACGATTACAAAACTAAAATTACAAGACCAAAATTTAAACTACTAGACGGGCGTAAATACAGGGCCGGCTTTGGAGATTTTTACGATTACAAAATTAAAATTACAAGAGCAAAATTTAACCTCCTATTTTACGCGCAAGTCAGGGCCGGCGTCGCTGTTTTTTACGATTACAAAACTAAAATTACAAGACCAAAATTTAACCTACTATTTTAGGCGCAATTCAGGGACGGCGTCGGTGTTTTTTACGATTACAAAACTACAATTACAAGACCAAAATTTAACTTACTATTTTACGCGAAATTCAGGGAAGGCGTCGGTGTTTTTTACGATTACAAAACTAAAATTACAAGACCAAAGTTTAACTAATTTTACGCGCAATTCAGGGCCGGATTCGGTGTTTTTAACGATTACAAAACTAAAATTACAAGACCAAAGTTTAACCTAGTATTTTACGCGCAATTCAGGGACGGCGTCGGTGTTATTTACGATCACAAAACTAAAATTACAAGACCAAAATTTAACCTACTATTTTACGCGCAATTCAGGGACGGCGTCGGTGTTTTTTAAGAGTACAAAACTTAAATTACAAGACCAAAATTTAACCTACTATTTTACGCGCAATTCAGGGCCAGCGTCGGTGTATTTTACGATTACAAAACTAAAATTACAAGACCACAATTTAACCTACTATTTTACGCGCAATTCAGGGACGGCGTCGGTGTTTTTTAAGAGTACAAAACTAAAATTACAAGAGCAAAATTTAACCTCCTATTTTACGCGCAAGTCAGGGCCGCCGTCGCTGTTTTTTACGATTACAAAACTAAAATTACAAGACCAAAATTTAACCTACTATTTTACGCGCAATTCAGGGACGGCGTCGGTGTTTTTTACGATTACAAAACTACAATTACAAGAACAAAATTTAACCTACTATTTTACGCGAAATTCAGGGACGGCGTCGCTGTTTTTTACGATTACAAAACTAAAATTACAAGACCAAAGTTTAACTAATTTTACGCGCAATTCAGGGCCGGCGTCGGTGTTTTTAACGATTACAAAACTAAAATTACAAGACCAAAGTTTAACCTAGTATTTTACGCGCAATTCAGGGACGGCGACGGTGTTTTTTACGATTACAAAACTAAAATTACAAGACCAAAATTTAACTAATTTTACGCGCAATTCAGGGCCGGCTTTGGGGATTTTTACGATTACAAAATTAAAATTACAAGACCAAAATTTAATCTACTAAACGCGCGTAAATACTGGGCCGGCTTTGGGGATTTGTACGATTACAAAACTAAAATTACAAGAGCAAAGTCTAACTAATTTTACGCGCAATTCAGGGCCGGCTTCGGTGTTTTTTACAATTACAAAACTAAAATTACAAGACCAAAATTTAACTTACTATTTTACGCGCAATTCAGGGCCAGCGTCGGTGTATTTTACGATTACAAAACTAAAATTACAAGACCAAAGTTTAACCTACTATTTTACGCGCAATTCAGGGACGGCGTCGGTGTTTTTTAAGAGTACAAAACTAAAATTACAAGACCAAAATTTAATCTCCTATTTTACGCGCAAGTCAGGGCCGGCGTCGCTGTTTTTTACGATTACAAAACTAAAATTACAAGACCAAAATTTAAACTACTAGACGGGCGTAAATACAGGGCCGGCTTTGGAGATTTTTACGATTACAAAATTAAAATTACAAGAGCAAAATTTAACCTCCTATTTTACGCGCAAGTCAGGGCCGGCGTCGCTGTTTTTTATGATTACAAAACTAAAATTACAAGACCAAAATTTAACCTACTATTTTAGGCGCAATTCAGGGACGGCGTCGGTGTTTTTTACGATTACAAAACTAAAATTACAAGACCAAAGTTTAACTAATTTTACGCGCAATTCAATGCCGGCGTCCGTGTTTTTTACGATTACAAAACTAAAATTACAAGACCAAAGTTTAACCTACTATTTTACGCGCAAGTCAGGGCCGGCGTCGGTGCATTTTACGATTACAAAACTAAAATTACAAGACCAAAGTTTAACCTAGTATTTTACGCGCAATTCAGGGACGGCGTCGGTGTTATTTAGGATCACAAAACTAAAATTACAAGACCAAAATTTAACTAATTTTACGCGCCATTCAGGGCCGGCTTTGGGGATTTTTACGATTACAAAATTAAAATTACAAGACCAAAGTTTAATTTACTAAACGCGCGTAAATACTGGGCCTGCTTTGGGGATTTGTACGATTACAAAACTAAAATTACAATACCAAAATTTAACCTACTATTTTACGCGCAAGTCAGGGCCGGCGTCGGTGTATTTTACGATTACAAAACTAAAATTACAAGACCAAAGTTTAACTAATTTTATGCGCAATTCAGGGTCGGCGTCGGTGTTTTTTACGATTACAAAACTAAAATTACAAGACCAAAGTTTATCTAATTTTATGCGCAATTCAGGGTCGGCGTCGGTGTTTTTTACGATTACAAAACTAAAATTACAAGACCAAAATTTAACCTACTATTTTACGCGCAAGTCAGGGCCGGCGTCGGTGTATTTTACGATTACAAAACTAAAATTACAAGACCAAAGTTTAACTAATTTTATGCGCAATTCAGGGTCGGCGTCGGTGTTTTTTACGATTACAAAACTAAAATTACAAGACCAAAGTTTAACTAATTTTACGCGCAATTCAGGGCCGGCGTCCGTGTTTTTTACGATTACAAAACTAAAATTACAAGACCAAAGTTTAACCTACTATTTTACGCGCAAGTCAGGGCCGGCGTCGGTGCATTTTACGATTACAAAACTAAAATTACAAGACCAAAGTTTAACCTAGTATTTTACGCGCAATTCAGGGACGGCGTCGGTGTTATTTACGATCACAAAACTAAAATTACAAGACCAAAATTTAACTAATTTTACGCGCAATTCAGGGCCGGCTTTGGGGATTTTTACGATTACAAAATTAAAATTACAAGACCAAAGTTTAATTTACTAAACGCGCGTAAATACTGGGCCGGCTTTGGGGATTTGTACGATTACAAAACTAAAATTACAATACCAAAATTTAACCTACTATTTTACGCGCAATTCAGGACCGGCGTCGGTGTATTTTACGATTACAAAACTAAAATTACAAGAGCAAAGTCTAACTAATTTTACGCGCAATTCAGGGCCGGCGTCGGTGTTTTTTACAATTACAAAACTAAAATTACAAGACCAAAATTTAACCTACTATTTTACGCGCAATTCAGGGCCAGCGTCGGTGTATTTTACGATTACAAAACTAAAATTACAAGACCACAATTTAACCTACTATTTTACGCGCAATTCAGGGACGGCGTCGGTGTTTTTTAAGAGTACAAAACTAAAATTACAAGACCAAAATTTAATCTCCTATTTTACGCGCAAGTCAGGGCCGGCGTCGCTGTTTTTTACGATTACAAAACTAAAATTACAAGACCAAAATTTAAACTACTAGACGGGCGTAAATACAGGGCCGGCTTTGGAGATTTTTACGATTACAAAATTAAAATTACAAGAGCAAAATTTAACCTCCTATTTTACGCGCAAGTCAGGGCCGGCGTCGCTGTTTTTTACGATTACAAAACTAAAATTACAAGACCAAAATTTAACCTACTATTTTAGGCGCAATTCAGGGACGGCGTCGGTGTTTTTTACGATTACAAAACTACAATTACAAGACCAAAATTTAACCTACTATTTTACGCGAAATTCAGGGAAGGCGTCAGTGTTTTTTACGATTACAAAACTAAAATTACAAGACCAAAGTTTAACTAATTTTACGCGCAATTCAGGGCCGGCGTCGGTGTTTTTAACGATTACAAAACTAAAATTACAAGACCAAAATTTAACCTACTATTTTACGCGCAATTCAGGGACGGCGTCGGTGTTTTTTAAGAGTACAAAACTAAAATTACAAGACCAAAATTTAACCTACTATTTTACGCGCAATTCAGGGCCAGCGTCGGTGTATTTTACGATTACAAAACTAAAATTACAAGACCACAATTTAACCTACTATTTTACGCGCAATTCAGGGACGGCGTCGGTGTTTTTTAAAAGTACAAAACTAAAATTACAAGAGCAAAATTTAACCTCCTATTTTACGCGCAAGTCAGGGCCGCCGTCGCTGTTTTTTACGATTACAAAACTAAAATTACAAGACCAAAATTTAACCTACTATTTTACGCGCAATTCAGGGACGGCGTCGGTGTTTTTTACGATTACAAAACTACAATTACAAGACCAAAATTTAACCTACTATTTTACGCGAAATTCAGGGACGGCGTCGCTGTTTTTTACGATTACAAAACTAAAATTACAAGACCAAAGTTTAACCTAGTATTTTACGCGCAATTCAGGGACGGCGACGGTGTTTTTTACGATTACAAAACTAAAATTACAAGACCAAAATTTAACCTACTATTTTACGCGCAATTCAGGGACGGCGTCGGTGTTTTTTAAGAGTACAAAACTAAAATTACAAGACCAAAATTTAACCTACTATTTTACGCGCAATTCAGGGACGGCGTCGGTGTTTTTTAAGAGTACAAAACTAAAATTACAAGAGCAAAATTTAACCTCCTATTTTACGCGCAAGTCAGGGCCGCCGTCGCTGTTTTTTACGATTACAAAACTAAAATTACAAGACCAAAATTTAATCTCCTATTTTACGCGCAAGTCAGGGCCGGCGTCGCTGTTTTTTACGATTACAAAACTAAAATTACAAGACCAAAATTTAAACTACTAGACGGGCGTAAATACAGGGCCGGCTTTGGAGATTTTTACGATTACAAAATTAAAATTACAAGAGCAAAATTTAACCTCCTATTTTACGCGCAAGTCAGGGCCGGCGTCGCTGTTTTTTACGATTACAAAACTAAAATTACAAGACCAAAATTTAACCTACTATTTTAGGCGCAATTCAGGGACGGCGTCGGTGTTTTTTACGATTACAAAACTACAATTACAAGACCAAAATTTAACCTACTATTTTACGCGAAATTCAGGGAAGGCGTCGGTGTTTTTTACGATTACAAAACTAAAATTACAAGACCAAAGTTTAACTAATTTTACGCGCAATTCAGGGCCGGCGTCGGTGTTTTTAACGATTACAAAACTAAAATTACAAGACCAAAATTTAACCTACTATTTTACGCGCAATTCAGGGACGGCGTCGGTGTTTTTTAAGAGTACAAAACTAAAATTACAAGACCAAAATTTAACCTACTATTTTACGCGCAATTCAGGGCCAGCGTCGGTGTATTTTACGATTACAAAACTAAAATTACAAGACCACAATTTAACCTACTATTTTACGCGCAATTCAGGGACGGCGTCGGTGTTTTTTAAAAGTACAAAACTAAAATTACAAGAGCAAAATTTAACCTCCTATTTTACGCGCAAGTCAGGGCCGCCGTCGCTGTTTTTTACGATTACAAAACTAAAATTACAAGACCAAAATTTAACCTACTATTTTACGCGCAATTCAGGGACGGCGTCGGTGTTTTTTACGATTACAAAACTACAATTACAAGACCAAAATTTAACCTACTATTTTACGCGAAATTCAGGGACGGCGTCGCTGTTTTTTACGATTACAAAACTAAAATTACAAGACCAAAGTTTAACCTAGTATTTTACGCGCAATTCAGGGACGGCGACGGTGTTTTTTACGATTACAAAACTAAAATTACAAGACCAAAATTTAACCTACTATTTTACGCGCAATTCAGGGACGGCGTCGGTGTTTTTTAAGAGTACAAAACTAAAATTACAAGACCAAAATTTAACCTACTATTTTACGCGCAATTCAGGGCCAGCGTCGGTGTATTTTACGATTACAAAACTAAAATTACAAGACCACAATTTAACCTACTATTTTACGCGCAATTCAGGGACGGCGTCGGTGTTTTTTAAGAGTACAAAACTAAAATTACAAGAGCAAAATTTAACCTCCTATTTTACGCGCAAGTCAGGGCCGCCGTCGCTGTTTTTTACGATTACAAAACTAAAATTACAAGACCAAAATTTAACCTACTATTTTACGCGCAATTCAGGGACGGCGTCGGTGTTTTTTACGATTACAAAACTACAATTACAAGACCAAAATTTAACCTACTATTTTACGCGAAATTCAGGGACGGCGTCGCTGTTTTTTACGATTACAAAACTAAAATTACAAGACCAAAGTTTAACCTAGTATTTTACGCGCAATTCAGGGACGGCGACGGTGTTTTTTACGATTACAAAACTAAAATTACAAGACCAAAATTTAACTAATTTTACGCGCAATTCAGGGCCGGCTTTGGGGATTTTTACGATTACAAAATTAAAATTACAAGACCAAAATTTAATCTACTAAACGCGCGTAAATACTGGGCCGGCTTTGGGGATTTGTACGATTACAAAACTAAAATTACAAGACCAAAATTTAACCTACTATTTTACGCGCAATTCAGGACCGGCGTCGGTGTATTTTACGATTACAAAACTAAAATTACAAGAGCAAAGTCTGACTAATTTTACGCGCAATTCAGGGCCGGCGTCGGTGTTTTTTACAATTACAAAACTAAAATTACAAGACCAAAATTTAACCTACTATTTTACGCGCAATTCAGGGCCAGCGTCGGTGTATTTTACGATTACAAAACTAAAATTACAAGAGCAAAGTCTAACTAATTTTACGCGCAATTCAGGGCCAGCGTCGGTGTATTTTACGATTACAAAACTAAAATTACAAGACCACAATTTAACCTACTATTTTACGCGCAATTCAGGGACTTCGTCGGTGTTTTTTAAGAGTACAAAACTAAAATTACAAGACCACAATTTAATCTCCTATTTTACGCGCAAGTCAGGGCCGGCGTCGCTGTTTTTTACGATTACAAAACTAAAATTACAAAACCAAAATTTAAACTACTAGACGGGCGTAAATACAGGGCCGGCTTTGGAGATTTTTACGATTACAAAATTAAAATTACAAGAGCAAAATTTAACCTCCTATTTTACGCGCAATTCAGGGCCGGCGTCGGTGTTTTTAACGATTACAAAACTAAAATTACAAGACCAAAGTTTAACCTAGTATTTTACGCGCAATTCAGGGACGGCGTCGGTGTTATTTACGATCACAAAACTAAAATTACAAGACCAAAATTTAACCTACTATTTTACGCGCAATTCAGGGACGGCGTCGGTGTTATTTACGATTACAAAACTAAAATTACAAGACCAAAATTTAACCTACTATTTTACGCGAAATTCAGGGAAGGCGTCGGTGTTTTTTACGATTACAAAATTAAAATTACAAGACCAAAATTTAATCTACTAAACGCGCGTAAATACTGGGCCGGCTTTGGGGATTTGTACGATTACAAAACTAAAATTACAAGACCAAAATTTAAACTCCTATTTTACGCGCAAGTCAGGGCCGGCGTCGGTGTTTTTTACGATTACAAAACTACAATTAAAAGACCAAAATTTAACCTACTATTTTACGCGAAATTCAGGGACGGCGTCGGTGTTTTTTACGATTACAATACTAAAATTACAAGACCAAAGTTTAACTAATTTTACGCGCAATTCTGGGCCGGCGTCGGTGTATTTTACGATTACAAAACTAAAATTACAAGACCAAAATTTAACCTCCTATTTTACGCGCAAGTCAGGGCCGGCGTCGCTGTTTTTTACGATTACAAAACTAAAATTACAAGACCAAAATGTAACCTACTATTTTACACGCAATTCAGGGACGACGTCGGTGTTTTTTACCATTACAAAACTAAAATTACAAGACCAAAATTTAATCTAATATTTTACGCGCAAGTCAGGGACGGCGTCGGTGTTTTTTAAGAGTACAAAACTAAAATTACAAGACCAAAATTTAACCTCCTATTTTACGCGCAAGTCAGGGCCGCCGTCGGTGTTTTTTACGATTACAAAACTACAATTACAAGACCAAAATTTAACCTACTATTTTACGCGCAATTCAGGGCCGGCGTCGGTGTTTTTAACGATTACAAAACTAAAATTACAAGACCAAAGTTTAACCTACTATTTTGCGCGCAATTCAGGGACGGCGTCGGTGTTTTTTACGATTACAAAACTAAAATTACAAGACCAAAGTTTAACCTAGTATTTTACGCGCAATTCAGGGACGGCGTCGGTGTTATTTACGATCACAAAACTAAAATTACAAGACCAAAATTTAACCTACTATTTTACGCGCAATTCAGGGACGGCGTCGGTGTTATTTACTATTACAAAACTAAAATTACAAGACCAAAGTTTAACGTACTATTTTACGCGCAATTCAGGGACGGCGTCGGTGTTTTTTACGATTACAAAACTAAAATTACAAGACCAAAGTTTAACCTAGTATTTTACGCGCAATTCAGGGACGGCGTCGGTGTTATTTACGATCACAAAACTAAAATTACAAGACCAAAATTTAACTTACTATTTTACGCGCAATTCAGGGACGGCGTCGGTGTTATTTACGATTACAAAACTAAAATTACAAGACTAAAGTTTAACCTACTATTTTACGCGCAATTCAGGGACGGCGTCGGTGTTATTTACGATTACAAAACTAAAATTACAAGACCAAAGTTTAACCTACTATTTTACGCGCAATTCAGGGACGGCGTCGGTGTTTTTTACGATTACAAAACTAAAATTACAAGACCAAAGTTTAACCTAGTATTTTACGCGCAATTCAGGGACGGCGTCGGTGTTATTTACGATTACAAAACTAAAATTACAAGACTAAAGTTTAACCTACTATTTTACGCGCAATTCAGGGACGGCGTTGGTGTTTTTTACGATAACAAAACTAAAATTACAAGACCAAAATTTAACTAATTTTACACGCAATTCAGGGCCGGCTTTGGGGATTTTTACGATTACAAAATTAAAATTACAAGACCAAAATTTAATCTACTAAACGCGCGTAAATACTGGGCCGGCTTTGGGGATTTGTACGATTACAAAACTAAAATTACAAGACCAAAGTTTAATTTACTAAACGCGCGTAAATACTGGGCCGGCTTTGGGGATTTGTACGATTACAAAACTAAAATTACAAGACCAAAATTTAACCTACTATTTTACGTGCAATTCAGGTCCGGCGTCGGTGTATTTTACGATTACAAAACTAAAATTACAAGAGCAAAGTCTAACTAATTTTACGCGCAATTCAGGGCCGGCGTCGGTGTTTTTTACAATTACAAAACTAAAATTACAAGACCAAAATTTAAACTACTAGACGGGCGTAAATACAGGGCCGGCTTTGGAGATTTTTACGATTACAAAATTAAAATTACAAGACCAAAATTTAATCTACTAAACGCCCGTAAATACAGGGCCGGCTTTGGGGATTTTTACGATTACAAAATTAAAATTACAAGACCAAAATTTAATCTACTAAACGCGCGTAAATACATGGCCGGCTTTGGGGATTTTTACGAATACAAAATTAAAATTACAAGACCAAAATTTAATCTACTAAACGCGCGTAAATAGAGAGCCGGCTGTGGGAATTTTTACGATTACAAAACTAAAATTGCAAGACCAAAGTTTAATCTACTATTTTACGCGCAATTCAGGGACCGGCGTCTGTGTTTTTTACGATTACAAAACTAAAATTACAAGACCAAAATTTAATCTACCATTTTACGCGCAATACAGGACAGGCGTCGGGGTGTTTTACGATTACAAAACTAAAATTATAAGACCAAAAGCCATTTCGGGCATTTTCAAAATTGAACACAGCGAGGTAGGTGGTGAACTACGGCGATGGCATTAACAATGCCAAATTTTTAATTAAGTTACGCACCGCAACCGCGTTTTCGATATGCAATTCATCGCCCCGGTTTTTTGCTACTACAAAATTAAAATTACATAACGATAACGAAAAGTTACAGAATACGGGGGGGGGGACTACAAAGCATAACTACGAAGCGTAAAACCAGAGACGGACGCTCACGATTTTTAGAATTATTAAATTAAAACAAAGCAATAATTCAGAAGCGAATTCGCAATTTTTACAATAATTATTGAACCTTTCTATCCCGTATTTTAAGAGACGTGAAAATTTTATGGCTACACGATGGATAGACACCCGATAAATCCAAAACCGAAAATGACAGACATTTTACTGGTCGGATAAGAAAGTAATTCGCGTTTTCAAATTGTGAGAAGTTGTAGAGCAGCGCGGAAGCCAAGGGATGGTAAAATGGTATCCGTTACGGGTACACTTGCTATATTAAAGATTATACACCACAGATACATGCCATGTCTAACGCAAATGGTAATTTTTCATGCGCCCCCCGCCCAAACGGCTGTCCGATTTCAAAAAATCAAACGGGCTCATGAAAAATTTTCGTTCGCGTCAGACAATGGCATGAACCTGAGATATAGCGAGTGTACCCGTAACGGTTACCTTTTTATCATCCCTTGGCCACCGCGCCGCCCTACAAATTCTTACAATTTTTAAACGCCAATTACGTTTTTATCGCACCAGAAAAATGTCTGCCATTTTCGGTTTTGTATTTATGGGGTGTGTATCTATTGGAAGACGTGTTATTACTCCGACATCAAGTGATTATTTTGCGCAACGATAGCTTGAACCTACTGCACCATTCCACCTCTAGTGGGTAGAACAGCATCAACGGTGAAGGATGGCAGGAAAACCATAAATTTCTTTATTTTAGTTAGAAGCGCATTTAAGAAATTCCTCAATAATTTACATCGACATTGAGATGTTACCGTTCGCTATTCTCATTTAATTTTTGCAGATTTTGTTATTTTTAGCTTTAAACCTGAAACTCTGTTATAACGATAAGCCATTAATATTCCAGAGGTTCCAAAAAAAAAAAAAGAATGTTGAATCGAAACTATTGAGGTGGAAGGCTAAGTTGAGAGGCAGTTACTGTATTAAATTTTACTTTATGATAACTCTTGTAAATGTGTATTTGCAGTCAAATTTACCGTCGCGTTATATCTGTGCTGGGCAGTATCCTAGATGCGCGATTTATTACTTTGGTGACTTGTCTTCCGATGACAAAATCTGAACCCAATAAAAGGTGAGGTTGACGACAATGTTTGACTCCAAAAGTCCATATAAGATACACCAACACATAACAAAGCAAATAAAATCCAGGATATCCTGAATGGATATCAATCAAAATAAAAAAAACTAAAAAATAAAAATGAGTTTCCATCTGAAGAAAACTTCTAAAACAATAAATCGCGCATCTAGGAAACGGCCCTACGCAAACAAAAACCTTGGGTAAAAAAAAGAGATATCATCAAGAAAAATTTAAAAATACAGTAATTGCCTTTCATCTTACCCTACCACCACAAATCTCTTCAATTTAACATATCTGTTCTTTTAAAATTTCTGGAATATTAATGACTCATTGTTGAAACTGAGCTTCATGTGTAAAGCTAAAAATAACAAAAACTACAATAATTAAACAAGAATCATCAATTCACCTGCAATCGGTAGCATCTAAATTATTGAGGCAAGCTCTATGCGCTTCTAACAAAAAAAATCTATGGTTTTCCGGCCATCCTACGCCGTTGATCCTGCCCTAGTCACTAGAGATCGAATAGTGGTGTACAACACAAGAACACATAACACAATTATAAAATTATCACAGTAAAAGAAAAATTAATACACGTTTTTTGTGGAGAAGTCGCAAGAAAATGACAAGTCCCTAATCTAATCTTGTAGGTTGCGTCGAGAATTTTTTCGGGTAATGATGGTCTACATAAAACGCAGTTCTAATTTGACAATTATGAGGAGCAAAAACGCAAAAATTTCATTTGCATTCTTTTACATGGCAATTTCTTTCGATTTATAACAAAAACTTATTTATGGCATAAAATATGACCTGTCAGGAGGAAAGATAGAGAAGAAGGTAGTAATATCAAACCCCTCTTTGTTTTTGTTCGATTAAGGCTAGTTTAAATTAAAATATGAAAATTAATGAGCCTATTATACCTTTACTTACAGACATAATCATAAAATATCACCATCTTCAACTACACGTTTGAGACCAGCGGTTTGTAGAGTTACTCAAAACTGATCTTGCCATCTCTTCCTGGGACGGTCTATGGATCTTTTTCCTCTGGGATTATCTAATAGGAACAGCTTCTTTCGCATTCGAGCATCCTCCATTCTATCAAGATGTTTCTTCCATGTTGTTCTGTATTCTTTTATTATTATATGATAAAATATATTTAATATAATAATATCTGCAGGTAAAACGAGTGCATTCGAAGGTTCACGTTGAGGTGTCATAGAAGTTTAATTTTCTGGATTACTCCCTAGTGCGGTCGCTCTAAAATCAGCTTCTGCTTGATGGTTAGATGACCGTGACTCTAAAATCATTGATGGCTACAAGCACCACTTTGACACTT
Source organism: Rhagonycha fulva (assembly GCA_905340355.1). Taxonomy (NCBI): domain Eukaryota; kingdom Metazoa; phylum Arthropoda; class Insecta; order Coleoptera; family Cantharidae; genus Rhagonycha; species Rhagonycha fulva. The sequence goes on from HG996554.1 coordinate 118,290,038, forward strand.
CAGATAAGCTTTCCTAAATAATTCTCAACTATCAAATAGTTCCTCCAAAGTAAAATAAAAAGTGCCGTATCTCTTCACTTCTCAACAATATAACAATAATTTATAATAAAAGCAGGAATGGGTTTCATAATAAAAACAACTTCATTTTTTTATTTTCTTCAAATTTACATCAAAATTATTTAAAATCAACCAAGCTTACCTTGACAATAGTCTAAAACCATCTTTTACACTTCCATTTAACTCTTTCTTCATCTTTAAATTTATATAATACCATCACAACTTATTAGACACGCACAAAACAAAAAAACTGAGAGTAAACTAAAACTTATCAGATGAGTCCCTTAGGCCCTTTGTAATCAGGTTCTGCATTCGATATTACTACCTTCTTCAAGTAAGCAAGTACATTTGAAGAATTTTACAGGGAAGCAAAAAACAACCGTAGCTATTGTTGTAAAACGTAGATAGTGAGATAGAAATTTTACGACTATTTGTAGTAAACAAAGAAACGGCAGACAAATTTTTTGTTTCCACCGTTACAAAAAAGATAACATGCAGTTTCAGGGACTGCAAAAAACAAAAAATTGATTGCTTCACGCATAAATATCTTTCCTCGTGACAGAGATCACATTTGGTTTTATAAGAAAAAAACTAAATTATACTAATGGGACTAAAGAAGATGTTGGCAAATAGATTGAACAAAAGAGACTAAACTAACCTTTTGTTTTAAATAGTGCAGCAGGTTAAGTTTCCGTAATTTCCAATTGTCCTTGTAAAATTTTGCGCTATGCCATCCAACTTTTTCATTATGAAAATCTATAACAAACACATAATATTACGTATTTTAATCACAATTTAATTTGTATCTCATTTAAAAATTGGCAAAATGTTTATTTATATAATTTTGAGGTTATAAAATCTATAATTGTCGGTAAGTACACCATAGTTACAAGAAGTCACTGTAGATGTCGGTCAAGTTAAATGTTGTGATCGAATAGTAGAAATCTGTAATTGTCGATACAAGTACAGTAATCTGCTGCTATCGGTAAAATTGTAGTTATCCGATGTTATAAGTGGTGTCGCTGTAAGCAACTTTTCAAAACCAAACCACAAATTTCCATGTACGCAAGAAAATAAAATATAACACCACAGATTAGTATACAGATAGCCAACCCCATTGTTAAAATAGTTAACACATTTCTTACCTGAAACCATGTCAGTACTGGAGACGACTACCAGAGGCGCATTTCTGGAAGACATCATGACATTGAACTATGGTGGCTACTGGATACGCTTCATAGATGTCGTTTCTAAAATATTTCATGAAACTTCAAGTAAAAAATTTTATTTGCCTACGGCTTAAGGGTTTACTTTCCTTCAAGGCATGATACTATAACGGCATAATGTATGTATAATTAATTTTCTGCTTAAGATTTTATGAAATATTTTAGAAACGACATCTATGAAGCGTATTTTTTTAACAATTTTGCGTAACAATTTTGGATTCAAAGTTAACGAGATTCTGGATAACACTTACAGGATCAACTTCAAAAGAGTTGCAATCGCCTGTACTTTGTTTTTGCTAGTTTGTGCAAACGTTATTTTTGGTTGTACCCAAATAGTTAGTTAATAATTCTAATAATTTCTATAATAAATAAAAGGTCTGTTTGGTACCACAGTCCTAGTGCTACACTAACTACACTACTACAAATTGATTGGTGTAAAAAATGGGTTGGTAATTGTACCACCAATCAATTTGTAGTAGTGTAGTTAGAGTAGCACTAGGACTGTGGTACCAAAGAAATTTTGAAATTTCTCAAAAACTATTTGGATACAAACGAAAATAATGTTTGCACAAACAGGTACATACGAAGCACAAACGATTTAGACTATTTTAGAGTCAAAATTCGAATTGGGGGGGGGGCTGGGGACATGCACCTAGGTTTTTCAGATCCTTAACCTTTAATGTGGTTGATGAAATTAGGCATAGTTGTTCATAATGGTAGCTTAAACTTATGTACTAAAATTTAGAACGATATCTTAAAAGGTGCGCCCAGTGCACTCAATTAAGTAAGTTTCAAGAGCGGTGTGACAATTTTTGTAATCGGAGTTTGAGTTCATGTATAACTTCAACCACGTATCTGATGAACTTGTGTGAAGATTATACTGCAGAGAGAAACTTAAACTTTTTAAAATAGTCATGCCACTAACCTCTAATAAATTTAGTAAAGCTGTTCTGGCCTCAAAGCGTGGCATTTTTTCGTTTTATCTTCCCTAGCTCCGATTGGAATAATTTACAATTGCTGCTTTCCAATTTTGTGCAGTGATGTACCATCTGACAATTAATTAAGGAGGAAGGCTGGAACAAATTATTATTGGTAATAATTTTCTAAAAGATTTGTTATTTATACAATTTTGAAACAGGATTATTTTAACAGAATAACTTGTTAATCTTGGGCAGAAGCACACATAGAGCGAGTTGTACCAAAGTCAGTTAAAACTCGTTGCACTTTGAACTCAGTTCAGCCAATCAACATGCTTAGAAACCCCGTATTTAACCGAAAGTTGAACCGACACTGGTACAACCCACCCATAGAATATAGGGTTACAAGGTGTATTACATTAATTTCCGGGTTTATTTAATGAAAAAAAACTTCTGATTCTTAATCATCCACTACACTTTTGAGACCGGCGATCCCTTACGTCACTCAAAAATACTAAAATCCATGCTTCATTCAAAGTAATTTCCATCGCTAGCTACACATTTTTACCATCAATTTGGCAATTTGTGAAACCAAATTATTATAGGTATTAATAGCGGTATTCCGATATTACATGCAAATCAATACCGAATACCGGTATTGCATTCACTAGTAGATTTTTCAGACCCTTAGCTTCTAATGCGGTTGATGACATTTAGCATGGCAGTTAATAATGGTAGTTTAAACATGTGTCGAGAAATTAAAAAGATGTACACTGTGTATAAAATTTAGTTGATATTTTTATCTAAGTGTAGGTTTTCAAAGCCTTTAGCTTCTAGTGAGGTTTATAAAATTTGGTAGGGTTATTGGTAATGGTATGTTAAACTTGTGCACAAAAATTTAAAACGCTATCTTAAAAGATGCGCTCGGTGCACACAATTAAGTAAAAGTTTAAGGTACGGGGTAATAATTTTGGTAATCTGAGTTTTGAGCTCGTATGCAATTTTAGCCAAGTAAAAGCCTGCTTAACATGGAATAATTTTTAGTCCCAAGAAATTCAGATTCATGTACACTATTTTCATATTAATAAAAAAAATATTGAAGTTTTATTTCGCTCTTAATTAACATGAATGTTTAGTGATAGTGTAACTCAAAAATATGATTTGTGATCTAGGGTTAAAGAAGAATATTGTATCTGTAATTGTCAATAGATGTATAGTAATCTGCAGCTACCGGTAAGATCGTAGTTATCCGTAGTTTTACATAGTGTCACTGAAACAAACTTGTCAAAACGAATCCCCTACAAAATCCAATATTAACCGTCGCGGATTTACAGGATGAAGATCATGCTTTAAAATTTCAACGACAAACTGCATATTTACAGGCAAGAAAATATAACACTTACCTTTCCTTTAAAAATAATGCAACAACGCTGTTGCAGAACTCCGCCTCCATTTATGTTTTTCTTCTTCTCGTTGAGCCAAGTTTTCCTTCAAAACTCATCCCATTGAATTACTCTTGAATGTCTCAAATCTGCAGAGTAGAAAATAAACACGTTAGTCCAGATAACATTACAAATTGGTGATCTAGGGTTACGTCAGGTGGGACTTTAATTTAATTTAAAACTAATTTTACCAGCAAAAAAAGTAAATTTCACTAAGGTAGCTACGTAGGATAGTGGAACCTAAATTAAAAAAACTGACCTGATATTTTTAAGCGCGCGACAGATCGAGGTTTCTTCAAATATTCGATTGTTAGAATTTTGTATTCCACCATTCCTCTTGTTCGTTATAAAAGCTTATAAAAGAAATACATATTCATTAGATATTTTTAATATAAATATCAAAAAATGAATCATCTAACTTAAAAATTAGTAAGTTGTTTGAACGTCGACGCCATTTTGTGAGGTTATAATATAATTGAAACAAAATTACCTAGTACCACAACTTATTGGCATTTTCCGATTAAATAAAATCATTAAATGATTACCGCCACTCATCCGGAGCACATTTGTACATAAATTATTTATTAATTTTCATTTTTAAACTGATAAATTCAAAAACTAGGTAATAATAATTTTCATCGTTGTACGAACAGAAAACGAACTTTATAATATTCACACGACCGCACACGACGATTGTGAAGACATAGGCGTCCGTAGAATTTTTTCACGGAGAGGTCAACATAATTTATTTAAAATACTATAAACAAGATTTGTAATAAATTATTACAACAATAGAAGATTAAATTAACAATAATTTTAAATGATTCATAATGCACATGTAAATAATAATTTATGTATTAATTAATAAATCTTTCAAATTCTTAATTTAAATTATCATTTTCTTTATATCTACATTTTTATCTAATAGTATTTCGTTAACTTTAATTAATATTAAGAGAAATATCTCACCCCTGAATGTTTAAAGAAATAGGAATTCTCGGGCATATGGGGGACACAATCATTCAAACGACGAGTAACGTCGACTAGTTAGTTTCGCTTTAATTCTGAAGTATTCTCAAGACTCGTGACCCTGATGTTGAAATGTTTGACATGATTTTTGTAGTTGCTGAACATTGCTGATGTTCTATTACCTGCGCCTAACATCTATGTTGTCTATGTACGCTTACTTAAACATTTCAACGTCAGGGCCACGAGTCTTGAGAATGCTTCAGAATTAATGCAAAACTAGTCAACGTTACCGGTCGTTAGCTTGATTGCGTCCCCCATATGCCGGAAAATTTCTATTTCTGTTATTAAATATTGTTTCGTATAATATGCTGTTTAATTAATAAGAATTATTAATAAATTTTTTATTTCGCTCTTAATAAACACAAATTAATGTTTAGTGATGGTGTAACTCGAAAATATGATGGGTGATCTAGGGTTAAAAGAGAATATCGGATCTGTAATTGTTAGTAGATTTGCAGCTACCGGTAAGATCACAGTTATCCATAGTTTTACATGGTATCACTGTAACAAACTTGTCAAAACAAATCCACCTCAAAATCCGATAGTAACGGTCGCGGAATTTCAGGCTGGCGATCATGCTTTTAAATTTCAACGGCAAACTGTTTATTTACGGGCAAGAAAATAAAACACTTACCTTTCCTTTAAAAATAATGCAACAGCACTCTTGCAGAACTCCGCCTCAATTTATGTTTTCTTCTTCTCGTTAGGCCAAGTTTTCCTTCAAAACTCATCTCCTTGTATAGCTCTTGGATGTTTCAAATCTGCAAAGTAGAAAATAAACACATTAGTCCAGATAAAATTTCTTCTGATCCAACTCAACTTGCATACACCAGGGATGGAAGGTTTACTTGATTTTGAGTGTCAGACCAAATTTATAAACTTGGGGAAACTTACAATTTTCGTGTATCACATAGCTCTTGAAGGAACTGATGGATCTATGTGTTGGTGGGAATCAAATTAATGGCAGATCTGAGTGAATGTCCAAATTTTATTTATTAGAAAAAGTGCAACAAAATTAAAAATCTAAAATTGGGAACGAAAAAGTAAGTTGCTTAACGCATAAATGCTAAAACCCCTTCTGATTTGACTACCAAATTTTTTCACTTCTTTGGAATGGATTGAAAAATTTAATTTTGTAATTAAATTCTGAGTTGGCTCAGGGTATGAAGAACCGGCACGTGATAATTACGTAAATTACACAGTTACATAAATTCGTTCAGTCCATTTTACAATTATTGTAAAATCAGATGAAGTATATCATCCATAGATGAACAAATGCATGAACTAACAAAATTTGTACTTAGAAAGTAACCAAGTTAAATTTGAAATTTTGTTATCAAAAAGTTCTTGTCTACAAATTACCACCCCAAACACATTCAGTTTATAGTAATAATAAAATCTTACCTCCAAGATAGAAAAGATGTCATCTCATCAACGAATGCACTTCCTCCACTTACAAGAACAAAGTTCATCGACGTAATTCTGAAGGCCCCGAAACCACACCTGGTGATCTACATTGACCTTCTTCAAGCACCACAAGATCATTGCTATCATCTGCAAAAAAAAAATACATAAATTACAAAATGACTGCAATAGTAAAAAAAATAAAAACTGGATTGAAAAAAATACATTCCTTCGCTGCTCTATGGTATAAACATTTCCATCCTGCTTACTGTAAGTACCAATGAAAACTTTATTTAATTGTACCTAAATAATACATATTTTTATGAGATGGTACAGTAAGTAAATGAGTAACATGAAAAATGACTTGCAAAAATGGGCGTCAAGAACGCCAATGATCAAATTCATTTAATTTGCATTCCTGTGTGGGTAGTTTTGCAGCACTCATAATCTGATTTTGTGAGGAAAAAACTACATTACACTAATGATACACAACGGATAGTGGAAACTGGATTGACAAAAAAAGAAGAGTAAACTGACATTTCGTTTTCAACTGCTGCGTCACTTTAGGTTTCTTCTCAACTTTGCAATTGACTTTGTACAATTTGCCATTCCACCATTCAACTCGTTCGGTATGAAAGCCTACAACAAATACATAATTTACTATCGGTAAATACCACACATTGATGCCTTTAGTAAATTCTTTATACGATGACGCCATTTTGTAAGGTTATAAAATAATTTAAACAAAATTACTACGTACCACTAATTATTAACATTTTCCGGTTGAATAAAAGCATTAAATAATTGCAGCCTAATATAAGGAGCACATATGTATAAGAATCATTTACTAATTTTCATTTTTAACCTGGTAATCACTAAAAAACTTGATAATAATTTGCCTTGTCGTTTACCGCCTAGTAACGAAGTTCGTAAAACCGACACACACGACGAATCACGAACATCACGATTCAAGAAACATAGGCGTCCGAATTATTTTTTTACAGAGACTCCACATAATTTTTTTTTTACTTAATATTATAAAGTGAATTAATCTATATAATAAAATAATACCGGTCATTGGGCAAAATTGTTAGAAAAACGGTTCGCATTTTACGTACGTTTGACCGATTTTTGCCGGAGCGGTCGCAAAATGGCGATCTCGTCGGGACGCACACCGTGGTGCGAAAAAAAATTTAGAGGGGAAACTCTGGAGGCGTCGGGAGGCGACAACGTGACATTTTTTAAAAAAAATCCTTGTCCTTGCGAGATATCCGAACCCACCCAACGGATTTTGTTCGGACAAAGCTCCATCGACGCCCCTAGAGTTCCCATCGTGCACAAACATGACGGCATCGCTTAGATTTGCCCGGGGGCGGCGTGGCGAGGCCGCAAAGTGGAGGTCGTTTTTCGACATAATTTGTTAGAAATGTGCTTCGACGACGAGGGGCGGCGAACGAAAATGGCGGGGCGGCATGTCAAAATGTCGGCAATTAAAAGCTCTATCCGACCGCGTCAAAAAAATCGACCCAAGTCTTCGGGGGCGGCAACGGCGAGCGAAAAACTTTTCGCGCGCAAAGAGTCGAAAAATTGAAAAATTGCGACGACAAGCAATTCCTGGAAAAGAACGCCAGAAGAACCCACCGTACCGATTTCGACGGGACAAGCGCCAATCGACGCCGGAGGTATTCCCATCGTGCACAACCGCAACGGCGTTCCCGGGAGACGTCGGTGGCCTCCGTGGCGAGGCCTCAAAGTCGAAGAATTTTTTTCGAAAATTTGTTGTAAAAAGGCTCGGGAAATGGGAGGCGGCGAACGGAAGTTTTCGTGCGAGGTGTCAAAATGTCGGCTAGGACAAATTTTATCCGAATCCGGCGAAAAATTCGAGGTGCGACGTCGGAGGCGGTGGAGGCGGCGAAAAAACCTTCCCGGCGCGGCAACGCCGTTGCGCCTCACCCGAGCAAACGTTATCGTCCCCACCGGTGCCGATCGACGGCCAAAGGTTCCTACTACAGCTCACGTTAGGTAATAAAGCTTAAAAATTACGTGGGGCGGCACGCCGAGAGCTCAAAAACGAAGAATTTTGAAAATGCTGCAATTTTGACAAATTTCTGTTCAGAAGTGAAAAAATTTTTGGAAAACTTTAAATTTTATGGTGGAATCGGTTAAATTGCGCGATCGTAAGTAGAAATGAAGAGGACGACCAATTCAATCGGCTCATATTTGACGTGGTAAAAGGCAAAAGACTTTTTTGAAAAATGTTAAATTAAGGAAAATTAAATTTTTTTTTTGCAAAATGTTTCCGCCTCGTGTATGTAAATTGAAAGTGTCTATAAACATTTTCCCGAAAACGTCTCCCTTTACGTCCAAAATCGACATTTTATGTTTGTTATTATTTTCCTAAAAATCGGCTAGGATTTTGATTCGAAATTTCCCGCATCGCACGATCGTGTAAATTGTGACGTTATTTAGCGGTTTAGCAAAAATTTTCGTATATACAAAATCGAAAACCATTAAATACTCTATACGAATCTAACTTTAATTTTTCAAATTTTTTCTCCGCCATGTCGTGGCGCGACGATTTACTCAAAAATTGAAAAAAATCTTTGACGGCCCGTAGCGCCCTTATTTATCGGCCGATCTTAAATTTTCTAAAGCGAAACGGATGCGTCTCGTCGAGCTCTATAAAAACTCTATTATGGTAAACTTTTGTATCTCCATCGGGAAAGACGTTAAACGCAATTTAAACTTTTTATTTTTTTTTCCAAGGGGGTAGCCTTGAAAAATTTGTAAAAAATTTTTTTTTTCAAAAACGATTCCTTCACTGTTAAAATTATTAATTTTCCGAGATAATATCGCAGTTGTGCACATAAAATGCTTCAATTTTGATTGAGACGGCTTTGGTTTTCGGTATCTAGATAATTTTGAAAATATGAAGCACGTACAAAAATCAAAATATAAAAGCTATTTGTTTTGAGATATAAAAAGTGTAAAGGGCGAGCAAGCCAAACTATACTTTCTGACAAAAATGTGCATAGTCCGTAGGGTGAGTTATGCTACATGACATAAAAGTATATGGCCGCAGACACGGTCACGTTTAAAGATATTACAAGTGCGAGGCCGAAGGCCGAGCCATGTTTATAGAGAAATAACTAGTGCGAGGCCGAAGGCCTCGCCATGATTAAAATTTTCATAAGTGCGAGGCCGAAGGCCTCGCTATGATTAAAAATTCCATAAGTGCGAGGCTGAAGGCCTCGCTATGTTTAAACTGAAATAACTGGTGCCAGCCCAAAGGCCGAGATATGTGCTTGCAGCGTGGGAAAGCAAGAAATTTCCATGTCCCCCGAATTTTTACTTTCTGGATGAGATTTTCCAATCCGCTCAATTGATTTTCATCGCATTTTTCTCAATCAAGGCTGGAAAAGTCCGGATCGTGCATAAACACGACAGCGTCGCTTATATTTGCCTGGGAGCGGCGTGGCAAAGCCGTAAAGTGGAAGTGCCTTACTCAAATAATTTGTTATAAATGTCTTTCGATAACAGGAGGTGGCGATGGATCATGACGGGTTTGGCACCAGTTTCTATCCGAAACCGCCGAAAAATTTGAGATGCAACGTCGGGGGCGGCGGAGACGGCAAAAAACCTTCCCGGCGCGGCAACGCCGTTGCGGCCGACCCAAGCAAACGTTATTGTACTCACCGATGCCGATCGACGGCCAAAGGTACCTACTACTGTTCACGTTAGGTAATAAAGCTTAAAAATTATGTGGGGCGACACGCCGAGAGCTCAAAAACGAAGAATTTTGAAAACCCAGCAATTTCGCCAAAATTCTGTTCGGAAGAGGGAAAATTTTTGGAAAACTTTAAATTTTATCGAGGAAACGGTTAAATTGCACGATCGTAAGTTGAAATAAAAAGGACGACCAATTCGATCGGCGCATATTGGCTGTGGTAAAAGGTAAAAGACTTTTTTGAGAAAAGTTAAATTAAGGTAAATTAATTTTTTTTTTGCAAAATGTTTCCGCCTCGTGTATGTAAATTGAAAATGTCTATAAACGTTTTTCCGAAAACGTCTCCTTTTACGTCCAAAATCGACATTTTATGTTTCTTATTATTTTTCTAAAAATCGGTTAGGATTTTGATTCGAAATTTCCCGCATCGCACGATCGTGTAAATTGTGACGTTATTTAGCGGTTTAGCAAAAATTTTCAAATATACAAAATCGAAAACCATTAAAAACTCTATACGAATCTGATTTTAATTTTTCAAAATTTTTCTGCTCTATGTCGTGGCGCGAAGATTTAGCCAAAAATTGTAAAAAATCTTTGACGATCCGTAGCGCCCTTATTTATCGGCCGATCTTAAATTTTCAAAATGGAACGGATGCCTCTCGTCGAGCTTTATAAAAACTCTATTATGGTAGACCTTCGTATCTCCATGGGGAAAGACGTAAAACGCAATTTAATTTTTTTATTTTTTCCGCTAAGGGGGTAGCCTTGAAAAATTTAGAAAAAAAAAATTTCTTCGTTTATTAGCTCAATACCTCCGCATTGCACATATAAATCGAAAACGTAAAATAAAATTTTTTCGAAAAACGGTTCTTTCTCTGTTAAAATTATAATTTTCCAAGATAGTATCATAATTATAAATATTAACTATACTCCGATTTTGATTGGGACTGCTTTGGTTCTTGGTATCTAGATAATTTTGAAAATCTATGGCACCCGTACAAAATTTAAAATACGACGTGGGAGGTATTTCTATCGTGCACAACCAAAATGGCGATGTTAAGAAGCGTCCGGGGTCTCCTCGGCGGTGCCGCAAAAGTCGAAGAACTTTTTAAAAAAAAATTATACAAAGACGCCCGTTAAACGGGCACCAAAGTTTGGATGATTACGGGAAAAGCTTTAAAATGTCGGCTTTGAAAAATTTCATACAAAACCGGCGAAAAATTCGGGTAAACTGGTTGGGGTGGCGGAGGCGGCTTGAAAACCTCCACGGCGCGAGTTAAATAAGTCGTGGCCTTATTTAACAAAAAAAATCTTTATTTTGTTTTAATAACAATACAAAAACTTTAATTGGTTTTACAACATTAAGTTGGAGACACACAGATAACAATATATTATGACTTCAGCAATTTAACATGCGATCAAGAATACACGTTGATGTATGACTGCCTTAATTATTACAAGAGTGATCTTATATACTAAGGATATGATAAACACATTGGTCACTTTCCTGTGTCGTGTTGGTCACTTTCCTGCCTCGTGATGAGGAAATAATAAATTAGTAATAAACATGTTTTTACGTTATATTAGTAATTGTGGTTAATAGATAAGAATTACGCATAAATATTAGTAACACATTTTATATTAATAATTGTTGTGGTTTATACATAACTCCTCACGCAAAAGATATTTCAATAATTGCAAATTATTTAAATTTTAGATTCAATTAATTCAAGTGGTGAATTTATATTTTTTGAATAAACATATTTAATAAATCTTTCTTTAAGGGAGTTACGTTTACAATAGACGTATAACATAAAACTTAATATTAACAATATAATTATAATTATCATTACAATAGAAAATATAGACATAGTTGTATTAGAATTTTCATTTGCAAAATCGAGTTTATTTTGGTTTTTAGTAATTTGAACTTGATCAGCTATTAATTTTTCCGTATTTATAGGCGTTAAATCAATTTTGGAAATTTCGATATTGGTAAGGTTATTATTTAATTGACCAATGTTGGGAATTTTCAAGTTATTTGTTCTTGTAGAAGTTGTTTTAATTTGAAATAATAGAGTATCATGATTTACAATTGCTTTGCAATCAGGTGTCAGGTGTAAAAGTTGGGATGTGATTAATTCTTTTCTGTAATTTTGATTTTGACAAGTAATGTCTAAAGTACCTTTTGAGGGTGAAGTTATTAGCCAAGTAGATGTATCAATCTGTTGAATTTTAATATTAAGTAATTCAAATATATATGGTTTACAAGTTTGATTGTTAATAAAAGATAACAATTGTGTTTCACATAATTTATCATTTGGAATTTTAAAGTGATTATTTTGGTGACAAAAATAAGTATTTAAAGTTATTAATTTACAAGAATTAATATTTATCGGTATGCTTTCTTTAACGTTAAATAGTATAGTATTATAGGTTGGTATAATCATTTTATATCGGTTTTCGTTAATAAATATTGGAAATGGAATTAATTGATTTAATTGGTATTGGTTATCTTTAGATATTAGGGGAATTTCAAATATGAAATTTATTCTGTTTCCTAATTGATAAACTTTTGTTATGATAATTGATTCATATAAATGTAGGTACTTATTTGTAGCTGGATAAGGTAAAGTTAATGATTTGTCCGAGAGTTCGTTCAAATAGTTTAGGACTTGATTTAGATTTTGAATTAAATCTTCGTTGTCTAATAATGACATATGCATTTGTTGATTTTGAGCAAAAGTTAATGCGTTTTCTAATTCAATCCATACATCGATAAATAATTGTAAGGAATATATTGCTTCATTTAAAACATTTCTGGTTGTATGAGTAGCTATTGCGTTTTTAAGTTCTTTATTTTGTAGTATAATCTTATTTAAATTTTCATTAAGCAAATCTTGATTTGTTTTGAGAATACTTATGCTGTTTATGGTATCATTAAGTATTTGGGTTTGTTCAATTAAAATTTGTTTATGATTTTCAGTAATTTTTTGTAATTTAGAAATTTGATTTTCGTATCTTTCTCCATCTGATGCGTCTAGGTTACCAGTGAGGAATTTGAAAACAGAACCTAAGCCGTCAATAAGGCCTCTTTTGATTCTTGGATTATTTTCAGGAAATATTTGTCTAATTAGTCTATCTGATTGTTCTAGGTATTGAGAAATAATTAGCAAAAGGTTATCGTGTGTAGTAATTACATCGTTAACTGTTTTTCCGTTTTTGTATTCTATACGAAAAGGTTTATTTTCTAAAAGTTTAATAGTTTGAACTAAATTAGATTTTAAAGTATAATAGTTAGTAATAATAGCAGAATAATCGATTGTCCTAATCAGTGTCCAATCATTTTCTTTAATTTGAGCATCACCTAATGTAAGGGGGTATAGTCCAGGGTTGTCAGAAATGTCAGTTATTGTCACTTCAGTTTTAATCAAAGGGAGGATGAAGAACCAGGTGATGAGGATCGCTCCTTTGGATCTGAAACAGCCATAATTTCATTAGCATGTCTCTCACATCTTTTCTTAGTTTCAAGATGTTCAACCAGATATTTATCATGGTCCAGAATTTTGATTATTTTGAAAGGACCTTTAAATCTTGATGTTTTCTTATTTCGTCTATCTAGTGTAATAAAAACTTTTTGATCAATTTTAAAATTGGTTGTTCTTCTTTTTATATTAATTCTTATGTCTCGTTTTTCTTTAGTTTCATGTTGTTTTTCTTGTAAGGCTTTATAAAATTGTGTCATTTTATTTTTGTGATCGTTAATATAGGTGTCGTAAAATCTGTCATTACATAATTCGTAAGGATTTAATCCTTCTGTATGTCCAAAAAGTATTTCATAAGGGGTAAATTTTAAATTTGAATGTATAGTATTATTGTATGCTAAGATGCAATGAATCATTTTTTCATTTTCAGGAGTGTCTTTTAATAGACGGTAATGTTCTATTAACGTAGAGTGTACTCTTTCTATAGGGGAGTTTGATTGGTGGTGAAGTGGTGTCGTAAGGTGAAAATTAATTTTGTGTAGTTTTAGGAAATTTTTAAAAACGTTATTGTCAAATTCTCGGTCTGCAACGATATTCTTTGGTACTGCATAGCTTGCCATAAACGTAAATAAAGCGTTTGTGATATCAATGCTATTACTTGATTTTAAAGAATAAGCTTGAGTAAATTTGCTAAAAGTATCTATGATTGTTAAATATTTAGTATTATTGATGTGGAAAATATCTAAATGAATACATTCGAACGGTCGACTATATGTTTGGGTTAATTGAAGAGGTAATTTATTTGGTTTTCTGTTATATTTTTCCAGTTTACATGTATCACAATTATTGATAAAATTTATTATGTCAGTATTTATATTTTTCCAGTAGTAAACTCTTTTCAAGTGTTCGGTTGTTTCTTGAATTCCTCTGTGATTATTTTTACCTAAATGGTAATTTTGCATACATGACAATTTTTCTTCGGGATCGTTTACATAAGTTACTTGTTTTATACATTTGTGAAATTTAGGGGTATTTTCATTTGTTATATCTGAAATATATTTTGAAAATTTGTTAAATATTTCTTCGTTTTGAAAAATACAATAGTAATGAGTTTTTGGTTCGCAAAATTCAATGAGTAGGGTGTTAAATATTTCTGTTTCATTTTGAGGTGTTATAAATACAGAATAATGGGTAAATCCGTCAAATTTATGGACTTTAATTTTCTTTGGTAAAGTAGAGTTTAAAAATTCGATTTGATTCTTGTGGTGTTGTAATGGTTTTTCTGAAATATCTATGACAGGGGTTGAAGATTGTTGTGTGTGTACAGTATTGTCAAGAGATTCGTTATCATTATTTTCAATTAAAATTTGGTCAATGTTTGTAGGTGAATTATTAGGATATGTAAAAGAAGGTATAGTAAAACTATCTAAACTTGGTGTATAAGAATTTTGGGGTGTTGTACTACTTTGATCAAAATCTGGTTCTGGGGTTTCTAATCCGTTAGTTGTTATAGGGTTTATTTGTACACGTGAAAGTGCGTCTGCTACTTTATTTAATTTTCCTGGTAAATATTGAATTGTGAAATTATATTCTTCAAGTTTAATAGCCCATCTCGTTAATTTCGAGTTTGGTTCTTTAATATTTCTTAACCATATAAGCGGTCTATGATCTGTATAAATGATAAAATGTACTCCGTATAAATAAGGTCGAAAATGTTTGCAAGCCCATACAATTGCAAGTAATTCGCGTTCTATAGTGGGGTAATTAATTTCAGATTGGTTTAAAGTGCGTGATGCGTAGCTAATTGGTTTACCATTTTGTGAAAGTACTGCTCCAAGGGCATATTTACTAGCGTCTGTTGTTAATTCAAAGGTTTTATCAAAATCAGGATAAACTAAGACAGGGTCGTTTGTTAATATTCTTTTCAAGTTATCAAAGTTTTGAATAAATGGTTGATCATGAATAATCTTGCTGTTTTTCTTTAAGCATTGTGTTAAAAATTTAGTTAATTTGGCATAATCTTTGATAAATTTTCTATAATATCCAAACATTCCTAAAAAAGATTTTATTTCAGTTCTAGTTCTTGGTAAGGGAAAATTTTTAATGGTTTCAATTTTATTTGGATTTGGTTTAATTCCATCTTTACTCAAGATATGTCCTAAATAAGCGATAGAAGTTTTAAGAAATTCTGATTTATCTAATTGTACTTTGAGATTAAACTTTCTACATCTTTCGAATACATTTTTTAATTTTATCAAATGTTCTTGTAATGATTTTGAAAATATTATGATGTCATCTAAATAAACCATACATTGATCAGGTGTTAGTCCTATTAAGGATTGGTTAATTAATCGTTGAAAAGAAGCTGGGGCGTTCTTTAAGCCAAAGGGCATTCTTTTAAATTGGAAATGACCTTCTTCAGTGGAAAAAGCAGTTTTTTCTCTATCATTTTCTTCTATTTCAATCTGATGGAAACCGG
This sequence comes from Rhagonycha fulva, assembly GCA_905340355.1. Classification (NCBI taxonomy): domain Eukaryota; kingdom Metazoa; phylum Arthropoda; class Insecta; order Coleoptera; family Cantharidae; genus Rhagonycha; species Rhagonycha fulva. The sequence goes on from HG996554.1 coordinate 118,305,804, forward strand.
AAGCTAAATCAAGGGTTGAAAAATATTCGGCTCTTCCTAAGCTATCTAAAACTTGTTCAATACGAGGTAATGGATATTTGTCCTCTATAGTGTTTTCGTTAAGTTTTCGGTAGTCGATGACTATTCGCCATTTTTGTTTACCTGAGTGGTCTAGTTTCTTTTGAACTATCCAGATTGGTGCATTATAGGGTGATTGTGAGGGTTCTATTATATCATCTGATAACATTTTATTAATTTGTTCTTTCACTTCATTTCTATGGACATGGGGATATCTATAATTTTTGGTGTAGATTGGTATATCGTTTTTTGTACGTATAAAATGTTTTGTTAGATTAGAAGATGTCAATGGTAATTCTGGTGAATGAAAAATGTCTTTAAATTCATAACATATTTCTTTTAGTTTGTTAGCTTCTTCTAAATTTAAATGGTCAAGATTAATATTCTTTAAATTGTCATTTAAGATTTTATTTTTTGATTTGCGATCTAAATTTATGCAATTTATTTCAACTTTTTCTTTTTCATATTCTTCCAACAATAAAGGATTATAAATTCTGAATTCTTCCGTTTTGTTTGATACGTTAATTACAGTTGTGCAAAAATAATTATTATGAACTTTAACTAAGGCTCTTGGTGTCATACAATATTGATTGAATTTAATTTGATTACAAATTTTTGTTCCATTGTTGCTTGCTGTGGGTAATCGTATTTTAATTTCTGATCTTGGAGGGATAGAAATATATTTTACAGGTTCTAGATTTTGATGGATTTTCGAAAAATTACATTCATTTCGTTTTTGTTGTTCTTGACGAGTTTTCGAATTGTCATAGTAGAATGGTATGATGGTGCTATTTGTTTGTACATGCATCCATTTAAAATCAATTCTTGCAGGTAAATCGGATAACAGATCTGATCCAATAAGTCCTACGTATTCGTCATGAAAATTAAAAATGTAACATTTGTGATTGCCTTCTTCTTTGAATAATGATTTGATTGGTAAATTAGCAACTTTGTTATGGTATGTCGTTCCATGAGACGTTATAATTTGAAAATTTTGAATTTGAATAGAATTTGGAAAATGTTTATTAACAAATTTAGGTGAAATAATAGTTTTAGTGCTGCCTGTATCTAATAATAATTTTTCGCCAGTAGATGGTATAATAATATAAGGTAAATTTGATTTTATTGTACTAAGATTAAAAGTTTCGATAATATTTTCCGAGGCTAGTTTTGAAAATTTACGTCTTCATTTTCTTGTGGGGGAATCTCAAATTCGTCATAATTATCAAAAGTATCTTCATTATCATATTCTTCATTATTTGCAAGATTTTCTGGAATATGATTTTCTTGATTTAAATTGTGATTAAACAATTCTTCAGAAATAAAATTTTTAGAACGATTATTTTGTCCGAAATAGTTTCTATTATTTGAATAATTTCTAGAAATATTTGCTGTTGGTAATCTTTTGTTAATTGTGGAACTCAATTGCATTGGTTCTCCTGGATTATTATTTCTATAACCGGGTACAGGTGCAAATGCATTTTTGTTTAAATTACTAGGAACATTAGTATTTATAGGGATATTTGGAAAATTTCTTTTGGGAAATTGAAAATCACTCCGATTAACATAATTATTGTTTCTAAAATTTTGTTTTTGCATATTTGAATCAAAATTTTTATATCTATTTTGAAATGAATTTTGTGAAACTGAATTGCTTCTTGTATTATTGGTAAAATTTTGTTTTTGATTATGATTTTCGAATTTATATATATTTTGTGAATACCTAATATCAATTTCGTCACGAACTATTTTGATTGCGTCTTCTAAAGTATCTGGATCTCTTCCTCTTAATAAGGATCCAAAAGGTTCATTAAGGCCACTAAGGAATGCTCTTAGTGCTAAGTTTTTTACATTAAAAAGTTTATATTGTTTAATAATTTCATTTTCGTCAGTTAGGGATATTTTAGAATTGCAAATTGCTAATAAAGTTCTAATTCGACCATAAAAATCAATTGGATTTTCTTTAATATTTTGTTGCATTTTTGCCATATCGATTGTCAAATTTAATTCTGATCTTTGATCTCCAAAATTAATTATTAACGTGTTTTTTAATTCGTTCCAATTATTAAATTCATAACCCGTAATAATTTTTAAAGCGTTGCCTTGAATTTTATTTCGCATTGAGCTTAATAGAAATTTATTAATATAAGCATTTGGTTGCTCTGATTGTGAAAATTGATTTATTATTACTTCAGCAGATCGAATAAATTCAGATAAAGTGCAGGGATCTCCGTCGTAAGGTGGAATTTCAGTCAACATTGACATATGAAAACCGGGTGGAAATACGCTAGCCATTGTTTTATCTAAATGAACTCGATTTTGTTCTGGTAATATTAAAGTTGGTGGTTTTAAAATATTCTTATTCATATAGATTTAATTAATTTGTTTATAAACTAATAATTTTATTACAAAATTATTTTCAAAATTAATTATTTAGTAGTATAATCGCTTAGTAATATACAATATTTAAAAATTCACTTACTGCATTATTCGGTGATTAAGTAATCTTCGATAGATTGATGTCTTCAATAGACTGATGTCTCCAATAGACTGGGTTTGTCTCGAACCAGCGTTGCTGTACCGGGGCGATGTTTGTCCTCGATGTTGGCGACGTTGATTTTGACGGTTTGTTCGATTGGTTATTCGATTTTTGGAATGCCTTTCGAACGGTTGCGATGATTCGAGGATACTGATTAAATGTTAACACATAAGAAAAATTTCGCGTTGTTTTTCTTCAGCATCCTACCGACTGCGCCAGTTAAATAAGTCGTGGCCTTATTTAACAAAAAAAATCTTTATTTTGTTTTAATAACAATACAAAAACTTTAATTGGTTTTACAACATTAAGTTGGAGACACACAGATAACAATATATTATGACTTCAGCAATTTAACATGCGATCAAGAATACACGTTGATGTATGACTGCCTTAATTATTACAAGAGTGATCTTATATACTAAGGATATGATAAACACATTGGTCACTTTCCTGTGTCGTGTTGGTCACTTTCCTGCCTCGTGATGAGGAAATAATAAATTAGTAATAAACATGTTTTTACGTTATATTAGTAATTGTGGTTAATAGATAAGAATTACGCATAAATATTAGTAACACATTTTATATTAATAATTGTTGTGGTTTATACATAACTCGCGGCAACTCCGTAGCGGCCAAACCGCAAAAATCCTGCGCCGACCGACCACCAAAAGTTGCTACTTTTGCAATGGATTTGTGGAGAAGCTTAAAAATAATGTGGAGATGGTGGAGATCCTCTCCAAGAGCACAAAGACGAAGAATTTTTAATAAAGTGGCTATTTTGTCGAAATGTGCTCGAAATTTTTTGAAGTCTTAAAATTTTATTGTTGATTCGGTTAAATCGCATAATTTAGAGTATCAATAAAACGGAAGACGAATTTATCTGATGCATATTTTGATGAGGTAGAAAGCAAGACTTTTCCGAAAAATGTGAAATTATGTAAAATCAACAATTGTTTTGCCATGTCTCCGCCTCATGTATATAAATTGAGAATGTCTCTAACTTGTCCTTTAAATAAAGATCCTTTATGTAAAGAAAGGCAGGGTACCTGAAAAGATCCGTTTCAAAACGCATTCTCTAACTCATCCTTTAGGTAATTTCTTGTCCCTTAACAGTTGTCGTTACGTAAAGGCAAGGCTGATGTTTTTAATCGTAATAGTACAATTCGAATATCATGTGTTCTCATTGGTTGAATTCAATTTTCAAAACAACATAACCTGTAAATTTTTAGTTGACGTCTTAAAATTGCGCTTTTGTTTTGTGTTTTTGAATTTATAATTGGATAGCGTTTAACTAAAAGGATCCAAGCGCCAAATTGTAGTTTTGAGATAGAGCTCATTTAAGTTTTTAATTGGTAATTAAAAATTCAAATTATAATTTTTTTTTATGCATAGTTCTTTAGTTGTATTAAATTATTATTTATTTTTTATTGTTTATATTGTTTATTGTTATTAGCAAAAGCAAATTATTGCTTTTTGCAAAAAATTTGCAAATTTGTCGTTATAGATCTTGGTCAATATAGGGCGTAAATATCATTAATGGAGCTTAGAGATTTTTACACAAACAAACGATGATGTTCAGGAGTCGTTTGGTATATCTAACTCAAAAATGTCGATTTGGCGCTTGGATCGTTTTAGTTAAACGCTATCCAATTATAAAACCAGATTTAAATTTAAAATTGTAAAAAATTTATAAAACCAATCATTGATTAGTTTTATTTTCGTCTATAATGAACATAAATAATCGTGAACTATATAAACGGAATTCAACCACAGGTATATACTAATTTTTCAACGGGGCCAAAGTAGCGACGTTTCACAATTAAAAATGCAAAATTTGGGTAATTTTGCGTAATTCGTCAAGAATATTATTCAATTAAATCTTCATTTTGAAAATAAATTCACTTTTGAAGTTCACATTCAGTAATAAAAACAACACTTGAATTTCGTTAAAGGTGTCTACTGACCATCCTTAAAGGCCGTGTGACACTCATATTATTTTGTCGTTAAAATTCTGTTGAAATTTCATGAGAAATTTTAGCACGTGTAAAACCTTAAAATTTCAATACAAATTTCATGAGAATTTTATGCGAGACATGTTCTATTTTTTTTACCTGAATACTATTATTACCTGGTTAGGTAGTAGGTACTATTATTACCAGAAAAGGTGAATACAGGGGATACTATGTTTGTATTGATAATATTATTTTGAAATGTTAATTGCGTGTCGCTGTTAAATATTTAGTTAAAAGAAGCTCATTTATTATTAATTATACCTATAGCAATTAAAAAATAATAAAAAAAAAATTAATATTTTAATTTAACAAATATTTATGGTTCAAAAAAATTTATGTGACAAGAAAAAGTAGGTTTTAGATAATAAGAATAAGTTTTTAATCCTTGCGATCCGTGGTGTTAGTTTCTCAATATTTTTTCAAAAAACGTGCTACAATCAGTCAATTGTTAGGGCCAATTTTATGATCGCACTGATAAACAAAGATATAAGCAAAAATCACAGTATAACTGATGAATCCTGATTAAATTACAATTTACATTACAATAACACTTTGCAGACTTGGGGCCATTTTGCTATTGACAATTGACAGACATCATGCGCTTGCGCCAAATTTTACAAAGAAACCGAGTGTCATACAGAAAAATTTCTCATGAAATTTGTCATGAAATTTGTATTGAAATTTTAAGGTTTTACACGTGCTAAAATTTATCATGAAATTTCTCATGAAATTTTAACAGAATTTTAACGACAAAATAATATGAGTGTCACACGGCCTTTACGTAAAGAATCAACTTGGCGTATTCTGACGCTAATAACGGATCCCTTAGAGTTATAGAATGAGGAAATCCGTTACCTAAAGGCATCCCTTACCGCGTCGTTTCGTAAAGATCGATCTTAAAGGATCCTTTATAATTACAGAATAGGTTTAGCCTTTACGTAAAGGCATCCTTTCCGTAAAGATGCTTTATGAGTTAATACGATCCTAATAAATTTGTTTGAGAAACCCCTCCTTTATGTTTAAAATTTACAGTTAGGAAAAATTTAAAGTTGGTAACCGTGAGAAGAGGTGTGACTGTCATATTATGTCAAATATAATCATCTGTCAGATGTATAAACTGTCACTCTTTTAGGTTAAATCGAATATATATAAAGTGCGGCGTAAGTCAAATTCAGTGAGTTAGGGGATTGAGAGGTACATTAGACTACTACTTATTTTTATATCAACTTAATAAAATAAAATATGTAGTGTAATGTTAATAATTTATTTCGAATTCAACGTAGAGTTTTTTGAAAGTGTTACTGATGAGTTACTGCATTATTCGGATCTGTTTTGGCTTGCCAAATTTAACTGGACATAATATCTTCTTCGTGTATTTTAGTTTGACATTTTTATGTTTTATAAATTTTACCAAAAATCAAATATCTAAATTATTTAATTAAATATATTTAAACAAACAAAATTAATTTAAAAAATAATAATTTTTGATGATGGTAAGCAAAAGCCTTTGGCATTGGTTCAATCCCTCGGTATTGAAAATGTGAACGGGAGCTTTTGATTACAATTTTTTAGAGAAAGGCCCTTATCTCGATCAACATTCATGTTTATACGAATATTGTTAAAGCTTTTTTCAATTAATTATTTTGATTTGAAAGGTTTTATCTTTTTGTAAATTATTCGATATAGTTGATCGTAACCATTGTGCAGAGCATGATTAATTCAAATAATGATTAATTCAAATTTTCTGTAAATTATTACTTTATTTACAAGATATTCAAAAATGTGGTACTGGATAAATGCGAAAGTTGTTAAAACTGTACCGAATCTGCTTTTGTTTTTAAAATTTTATTAAAATTAATTTCATAGTTTTCTAAACTACAAAGCCAAAAATAAATATCTTTTATGTGCAATCGTACTAAAATGTACATTTTCACATATTAAAAACAATACTGAAAGTAGCTGTTTTTAGTACAGAAATGTCAAATTTTACTTTTTAGTACAGAAATGTCATAACCTCAAATGTTTTATGTGCAATCCTATTAAAATGTACACTTTGACATATATTTTTGACGTATTTTGTGAATTTTAAATATTTCATTGCTTAGCAACTGGATCATTATACATACGTATTTCGTTAAATTATTCCGTATAACATAATAATTATCGTACATTTTTTGCAGAAAGTGGGCATTTTATTCCAATTACACATAAAATAGTGTATGCACCTTATCCTTAAAGTGTCTTTTTGGCATTTGCGTGGTATAATTTTCCACGCTCATACCAAAAAGATGCACTTTCAGGACTTTGTACATAAATAACTATTTGAGTCGTAATAACTAACTTTCTAAACTAATGTTATACCTTAGACAGACTGCCACTAACGATCATCTAAATAAATTATCATTTAAAATGAATGACCATTACAAAATATAGGTGACAGACTGCGAATGTTTAAACTATTATGGGTTTAAAAGAGTGCTGCACAACTCGCGATCCGCATGTGAATTGAGTGAACAGTTAAATTAAGTGAACTGGTACTTTCTAATTCTCTTTACAATACTTATTTTTTAAATTTTGTATGATTTTTATACTTTAGTCTTATGAAAACAAAATTAACGAAAATTTAAAATTTGTAATTATAAGTTGTGTATGGTGCTAACTACAAAAAGATTTAACACCACTGATACTTATGAAAGATGTAATAACCTTAAAAATGACTGATGACACAATAGCAACTTGACAGATGCGAAATATACGAATTGCAAGATATTTTGGAAATATAATTTTTATTTTGAAAGTCTATGTCATATTAATTTTAATTTTTTTAAAAGTTTTTATGAGGACTACCAAGGTAGCTACAAATTTTAATTGAGTCGTAGTTATGGCCTCGTTTTGTTGCAAGAACATAAATAAATGTTTATGTTGTTATGCCATGGTTTTGGTTCATTCTTTCCTATCTTTTGCCTTTTCCTTCCAGTCGCAAACCTCAATCTCTTTAAGGTCTTTTTGTACTTTGTTTTTCCATCTATTCATCGGTCTTCCTCTTTTCTTTGGTCCGTCGGACGCCCATACTAGTGTATTACTTTTTTTTCGCATTTTAAAAGTTAAGATTGGATTGGATTCTGGATTGAATGTGGAGGGCAAACCATGGTTTACATGCACTCAGGCCACATAAACGGGCCCATTATGCTACCTCTGATGTTAGCAGCCTACCTACCTCCTATTCCTCAAGCCACCCAAACTCAAGACAAACTCGAGTATTTTAAAGGGCGGTGTGCCACTAATACTGGCATTGCTAGGCCAGAAGCTACCCAAGATGGATCCTTAGAGTTAAGATATGTTCGAGCCACCTTATTCTTTGTGCCTTAATAACACTCACTATACTTGGTCCACTATATAACTCTTATATTTCTGGGTTTGCTCTTTGCAGCTACTGTTTATCAAGTTTCATCCTGCCAAATATCTTCTTAAGCACTTTTCTTTTCCATACCGCTAAAGTATTTTGCGTTTGTTTCTTCAACAACCACACCTCGCATCCATACAACACCGTTGGTCTTATAATCGACTTATAAATCCGAAGCTTCACTAATTTGACAAAGATTCTGCTATCAAGCACTGATCATCGTGCTAACGTGCTTCTTGTTGCTGCTGCTATTTGATTTTTTATCTCTTTGTCTTCTCCTGGTTTTTTATGATTATAAAGTTATAGGTAGCAATTAAAAATTATAAATAAAAAAATAAAAATTTTTAAATTTAAATATTTTAATTAGAGTTTAAAAACACTTAAAAATCCCTAAAATTTCCCTAGAAAAATTAATTTTTTTATTAATTTTCTCTAGAAATAAGAACGATTCTCTAGAGCTGGCATCATAGCATTCAACTAAATGATGACCGAAGTTTGCCGAACACCGGCGTTTTTGTTTTTAATCAGGTTTTCGGAAATAAATTACTATTTATTTTAACATAACCTCACAAAATTTTGGAATTTTATTTTAGAAAGATTTTATGTAACAAATAAACATTTTTATTTAATTTTGTGCTTAAATAATTTGTTAAAAAAGATTAATTTATTTAAGTGGCTTATAAAATTACAAATTTAAAACAGCTTAAATTTTTGCAAAATTGCAAAAACATTAACCAAAGATTTCACAAGGTAAACTTTTCACTTTTTAAAATGTTAAATTATTAACTCGTTGATATTAAATAATATTAAAACTTTAAGATATCGAGTTATTTAAAAAATTAAAAATCATTAAAATTATTTATTAAGGTTTCAGATAATTATTTCATCCGTCATCAGAATAAGGTAATATTTAATATCTTATTCTGATAACGGATAAAATAATCATCTGAAAGCTTAATAAATAATTTTATTGATTTTTAATTTTATAAATAACTCGATATAATAAAGTTTTTACTTTTTAGTATAAGAAATTCAAAAAATCTGAAAATATCCAAATCCATTCATTATAAATGGGTTCCAAAGTATAAACCTAATTGCACTGAACTATTTATGCTTTATAACTAATAAGTTTAACCCAAAATCAAATATCAAATGTTTAATATCTTTCCAAAGAAATTCAAACAAAACAGTGGTTTAAAGACAGACTGCATCAGCAGTTTATAGATTTTATATTGTTGATGTTGTTACAAACAAAATTTAAGTTGAGAAATGTAAGTTTGTAAATTATGAATTATACATGAGGTTGACCTGAAAGTACTTAAACTTACAAAGTAACCAAGTAAAACAAGTGCAGCTCCAAAATGAAGAAATATAAAAATAATTCAAAGTCGTAGGTAGAAAGATTGTTTGCCACTAAAATTAAGTTAATGGACCATGAGATCTGAGTAAAAAGCCAAACACGATTATGTAAAAGGCATTTTATTTTCGAGTTTAAATGAGATGCTGTAACTACTGTAAACGTTCATAAAGTAAGCGTAAGAGGTCACCAGCTAATCATTGCATTGACATTGTCACATGTAAAAAACATTAATATGTAATATTAAAATAAACCTAGTAAAAACAACAATTGGCAATTATTCATCATCATTTCCTTCATGGATTAGGTTGTTGACCGGTTCCGGCCCATCTTTTCCTCAATCGTTCTACATCTCTGCGTTCTTGAAGTTGGTATTTATAAATCTGTAGAGTGACTCTGTGGTTTTTATTCTTTGGAGGTGTTCTTCCCATTTTGTTCGGTTTCCCACTATTTTATCATTCAAGTTAAAGATTTGTAGGTCATCTCTGATATGATCATTTCTTATGTTATCCGTTCTTTGAGTTCTTTTCATACTCATCTAAGGAACTGTTGTATTGAAATACACCCTTAAACATCCACATTTTTACAATCACGTTAAACCTTCTTCTTCTTCTGCACGTGTTAGGTTGAATACCCGTTACGACACCCTCAATCATTGGTCTCTCCACCTTTTCCTCGGTCTTCCGACACTGCGCCGTCCTGTGGGTTTGTATATGTATAGCTGCTTTGGAAGGCGGGTATCGTTCATCCATGTTAAACCTCTTTCCGTAAATTTTACGAATCAAGTTCTCTACTCGGTTTAGGTTATATTATGATGATTCAATCTTCAGAGCTTAAAATGATATATTTGCTATGGTCTGAAACTGTTTACAACTGCACGGTTTTACCACGACACCATCCAAAATACCATTTATTTGGAATTCTAGGTGCCGAAGACGGTTCATTCTATTATGTTTTTTTAAATTTTTTATTTTCCGTGCCCTAGAAGTACATTAACGAAATGGTAAATTAAAACTGCAGATTTCCTATTAAATAATAATTAAATTATGTTTAAATGATTACAATTTTATTAGGTGGCCCAATAATTATGCGACTCACTGTGTGTTGTCTGTAGTTTGTATTCGAGGAAACGTAAAATTTAAGGTTGGTAACCGTGAGAAAAGGTGAATGTCACATATGTCAAATATCATCTGTCAGATTTATGTAGCTGTCAGATTTTTAGGTTAAGTCGTTATATAGAATGCGGCATAAGTGAAATACAGTGAGTTAGGGAGTTAAGGGTACATTGGACGACGTATTTTTATATCAACAATAAAATAAAATGTGGAGAGTAATAATTTTAATAATTTATTTTGAATTCAACGTAGAGTTTTTTCAAAATGCTGCTGATTAGTTCAATCATATGTTCAATCTCTCGGTATTGTAAATGAATCGTTGATTGTTGAAAGGTATTAAATCCACTTTTTGAATAAATTTTTTTTATGATAAATTATTCATCAAAATTTTGTCTCTTATCGTTTGGTGTAAAAATTAATTTAACTGGAAATACTGTAACTCATGTATAGTAAATTACATTGAGATTTACATAGGCTTTATGTGATATTGGTATAGCAATGCGTAGGTCTCGAGTTCGATTTTCATCTATGATAACTATTTTTTTTTCTGGAACTTACGTAATTTATAATTTTTCTATTAAATTTTTATTTATTTTTTAACGTATGAACTGCCATTCCAATACTCGACCTCTAAATGCCACGGTTACCATACTTAGAATAGCATTGATTGCTGAAAGGATCTAAGTCACAATTTTAAAATTTAAATAAAATGCAAATTAGCGATAATAAAAATTATTTCTATATGGAAATCGATACCTAACTAACTTTCCTACAAAACACTGATTGCATTTTTCAATAACCCAAATTACATCAGAAATAAATCAGTTTTATTTGAATATCTCAGAACTTACTTTTATGGACTTAGTACCCTTTCAACAATCAACCATTCAAATGTGAACGTGAATGTGAAGCTTCTGATTACAATTTTTTAGGAAAAGGCCCTTATATATTTCTGTAAATTATTCGATAAAGTTAATCGTAACCATTGTGCAGAGCATGATTAATTCTAATAATGATTAATTCAAATTTTCTGTAAATTATTATTTTGTTTAGAAGATTTTCAAAAATGAGGTTCTGTACAAATGCAAAAGTTATTAAAAATTGTACCAAATCTGAAAAAAAAATCAAAAAAAAATCTGAGAAAAACCAAACTTCAGTATAGCTCAAATTACTGATAGCAATTCGGTTTAAATCATTGTATTCCTAGTTAGCTATCATTTTTTGCTTAGTTTATTCTCCATTTTAACAGAAAATGATTAAATTATTAGCACCATATTAAACAGACAGGGGATTAGTCTCCATATTTTATAGTTCACATAAATCAATATCGATTTCACCACAGCGCAGCGTGTGAATGCCCTCTGGAAGGCCGAGCTAAGAAATTCTGTATAGTCCGCAATTTGAACCCAGAATTTCTGCTCTGTACTCAATCAGCGATCACATCACTCCACGGCTATAGCTAATTTTCTAATACTAAGACTAATAAAAATAAGGAGGGAGTACACTGCTTGCATACAATAATATGCAATTCAATTCCTGTGTTAAAATGCAAGTTGGCAAGATTTTCTCTATAAAGCTTACTCTAAATGGAGCCGCGCAGAAGAGACCCATGGACAAAAAAATTATTGGTTTAGTTTCAATAGTACAAATGGCCTCTTTTCAGGCACTTTCAAGTCATTATTGATACTTTTCACAATCATAGTATAACTATTATAGATGCCACACCGAGTGCAATTCAATTCCTTCTTCTTCTACTTTTGGCTAGGGTCAACCCTGTTTGCCTTAAATAGCCACTGCGTTGTTTCTTTGGCATCCTTGAGCATTTAAATTGCTTAACGTCTGAGAGGTAGTGTGCTAGACTTGTCTCCAGACGAGCCTGTAACCCTGGTTTTTATGTTAATGATGGCAATTCATTAACCCAGGAGGACCACCGGCTTAACGTGCCTTCCGAAGCACGGAGACCAGTCATAAGAAAGTTGTCCTTCTCCGGATTTGAACTCGGTACCTTGCATTCGCAGTTAATCGCGTTACTTGCAAGGCAAATGACCGTCTCTTCAATTCAATTTCTGCGGTGAAAAACAAAATAGTGGGTTTTTCTCTATAAAATATACCCCAAATGGAGCCGCGAAGCGGCGACTTGTAGAAGTCCTGTAGAAGCATGCCGCGAAGCGGCATGTCAAGCTTAGTGGAGCCGCGAAGCGGCGACTTATTTTGAGCCGCGTAGCGGCCCGCCGCGAAGCGGCTAGATGCCGCGATAGCGGCTTGCCGCCGGCAGGCCAAGCGCTGGTTGAGATCCGTAGGATCTCCCAGCGCTTGTCTATATAATAAAATAATACCGGTCATTGGGCAAAATTGTTAGAAAAACGGTTCGCATTTTACGTACGTTTGACCGATTTTTGCCCGAGTGGTCGCAAAATGGCGATCTCGTCGGGACGCACACCGTGGTGTGAAAAAAAATTTAGAGGGGAAACTCTGGAGGCGGCGGGAGGCGAAAATGTGACATTTTTTCCGGATTTTTACTTTCCGAACGAGATATCCGAATCCGCCCAACGGATTTTCACCGGACTCGTCTCGATCGACGCGGGAGGTTTCCGGATCGTGCACAACCACATCGGCTTAGCTTAGAAGTTACCGGGGGCGGCGTGGCAAGACCGCAAAGTGGACCTACTTTTTCGACATAATTTGTTAGAAATGTGCTTCGACGACGAGGAGCGGCGAACGAAAATGGCGGGGCGGCACGTCAAAATGTTCGCAATTAAAAGTTCTATCCAACCGTGCTAAAAAAATCGACCCAAGTCTTCGGGGGCGGCAACGGCGAGCGAAAAACTTTTCGCGCGCAAAGAGTCGAAAAATTGAAAAATTGCAACTACAAGCAATTCCTGGGACAGAACGCGGGAAGAACCCACCGTACCGATTTCGACGGGACAAGCGGCGATCGACGCCGGAGGTATTCCCATCGTGCACAACCGCAACGGCGTTCCCGGGAGACGTCGGTGGCCTCCGTGGCGAGGCCTCAAAGTCGAAGAATTTTTTTCGAAAATTTGTTGTAAAAATGCTCGGGAAATGGGGGGCGGCGAACGGAAGTTTTCGTGCGAGGTGTCAAAATGTCGGCTAGGACAAATTTTATCCGAATCCGGCGAAAAATTAGAGGTGCGACGTCGGAGGCGGTGGAGGCGGCGAAAAAACCTTCCCGGCGCGGCAACGCCGTTGCGCCTCACCCGAGCAAACGTTATCGTCCCCACCGGTGCCGATCGACTGCCAAAGGTTCCTACTACAGCTCACGTTAGGTAATAAAGCTTAAAAATTACGTGGGGCGGCACGCCGAGAGCTCAAAAACGAAGAATTTTGAAAATGCTGCAATTTTGACAAATTTCTGTTCAGAAGTGAGAAAATTTTTGGAAAACTTTAAATTTTATGGTGGAATCGGTTAAATTGCGCGATCGTAAGTAGAAATGAAGAGGACGACCAATTCGATCGGCTCATATTTGACGTGGTAAAAGGCAAAAGACTTTTTTGAAAAATGTTAAATTAAGGAAAATTAAATTTTTTTTTTGCAAAATGTTTCCGCCTCGTGTATGTAAATTGAAAGTGTCTATAAACATTTTCCCGAAAACGTCTCCCTTTACGTCCAAAATCGACATTTTATGTTTGTTATTATTTTCCTAAAAATCGGCTAGGATTTTGATTCGAAATTTCCCGCATCGCACGATCGTGTAAATTGTGACGTTATTTAGCGGTTTAGCAAAAATTTTCGTATATACAAAATCGAAAACCATTAAATACTCTATACGAATCTAACTTTAAGTTTTCAAATTTTTTCTCCGCCATGTCGTGGCGCGACGATTTACTCAAAAATTGAAAAAAATCTTTGACGGCCCGTAGCGCCCTTATTTATCGGCCGATCTTAAATTTTCTAAAGCGAAACGGATGCGTCTCGTCGAGCTCTATAAAAACTCTATTATGGTAAACTTTTGTATCTCCATCGGGAAAGACGTTAAACGCAATTTAAACTTTTTATTTTTTTTTCCAAGGGGGTAGCCTTGAAAAATTTGTAAAAAATTTTTTTTTGATTTTATTTGCTCAATACCTCCGCATTGCAAATATAAATCGAAAACGTCGAATAAAATTTTTTCGAAAAACGATTCCTTCACTGTTAAAATTATTAATTTTCCGAGATAATATCGCAGTTGTGCACATAAAATGCTTCAATTTTGATTGAGACGGCTTTGGTTTTCGGTATCTAGATAATTTTGAAAATATGAAGCACGTACAAAAATCAAAATATAAAAGCTATTTGTTTTGAGATATAAAAAGTGTAAAGGGCGAGCAAGCCAAACTATACTTTCTGACAAAAATGTGCATAGTCCGTGGGGTGAGTTATGCTACATGACATAAAAGTATATGGCCGCAGACACGGTCACGTTTAAAGATATTACAAGTGCGAGGCCGAAGGCCGAGCCATGTTTATAGAGAAATAACTAGTGATTAAAATTTTCATAAGTGCGAGGCCGAAGGCCTCGCTATGATTAAAAATTCCATAAGTGCGAGGCCGAAGGCCTCGCTATGATTAAAAATTCCATAAGTGCGAGGCTGAAGGCCTCGCTATGTTTAAACTGAAATAACTGGTGCCAGGCCAAAGGCCGAGATATGTGCTTGCAGCGTGGGAAAGCAAGAAATTTCCATGTCCCCCGAATTTTTACTTTCTGGATGAGATTTTCCAATCCGCTCAATTGATTTTCACCGCATTTTTCTCAATCAAGGCTGGAAAAGTCCGGATCGTGCATAAACACGACAGCGTCGCTTATATTTGCCTGGGAGCGGCGTGGCAAAGCCGTAAAGTGGAAGTGCCTTACTCAAATAATTTGTTATAAATGTCTTTCGATAACAGGAGGTGGCGATGGATCATGACGGGTTTGGCACCAGTTTCTATCCGAAACCGCCGAAAAATTTGAGATGCAACGTCGGGGGCGGCGGAGACGGCAAAAAACCTTCCCGGCGCGGCAACGC
This sequence comes from Rhagonycha fulva, assembly GCA_905340355.1. Taxonomy (NCBI): domain Eukaryota; kingdom Metazoa; phylum Arthropoda; class Insecta; order Coleoptera; family Cantharidae; genus Rhagonycha; species Rhagonycha fulva. Next base: position 118,321,294 of record HG996554.1, read on the forward strand.
CGTTGCGGCCGACCCAAGCAAACGTTATTGTACTCACCGATGCCGATCGACGGCCAAAGGTACCTACTACTGTTCACGTTAGGTAATAAAGCTTAAAAATTATGTGGGGCGACACGCCGAGAGCTCAAAAACGAAGAATTTTGAAAACCCAGCAATTTCGCCAAAATTCTGTTCGGAAGAGGGAAAATTTTTGGAAAACTTTAAATTTTATCAAGGAAACGGTTAAATTGCACGATCGTAAGTTGAAATAAAAAGGACGACCAATTCGATCGGCGCATATTGGCTGTGGTAAAAGGTAAAAGACTTTTTTGAGAAAAGTAAAATTAAGGTAAATTAATTTTTTTTTTGCAAAATGTTTCCGCCTCGTGTATGTAAATTGAAAATGTCTATAAACGTTTTTCCGAAAACGTCTCCCTTTACGTCCAAAATCGACATTTGATGTTTCTTATTATTTTTCTAAAAATCGGCTAGGATTTTGATTCGAAATTTCCCGCATCGCACGATCGTGTAAATTGTGACGTTATTTAGCGGTTTAGCAAAAATTTTCAAATATACAAAATCGAAAACCATTAAAAACTCTATACGAATCTGATTTTAATTTTTCAAAATTTTTCTGCTCTATGTCGTGGCGCGAAGATTTAGCCAAAAATTGTAAAAAATCTTTGACGATCCGTAGCGCCCTTATTTATCGGCCGATCTTAAATTTTCAAAATGAAACGGATGCCTCTCGTCGAGCTCTATAAAAACTCTATTATGGTAGACCTTCGTATCTCCATGGGGAAAGACGTAAAACGCAATTTAATTTTTTTATTTCTTCCGCTAAGGGGGTAGCCTTGAAAAATTTAGAAAAAAAAAATTTCTTCTTTTATTAGCTCAATACCTCCGCATTGCACATATAAATCGAAAACGTAAAATAAAATTTTTTCGAAAAACGGTTCTTTCTCTGTTAAAATTATAATTTTCCAAGATAGTATCATAATTATAAATATTAACTATACTCCGATTTTGATTGGGACTGCTTTGGTTCTTGGTATCTAGATAATTTTGAAAATCTATGGCACCCGTACAAAATTTAAAATACGACGTGGGAGGTATTTCTATCGTGCACAACCAAAATGGCGATGTTAAGAAGCGTCCGGGGTCTCCTCGGCGGTGCCGCAAAAGTCGAAGAACTTTTTAAAAAAAAATTATACAAAGACGCCCGTTAAACGGGCACCAAAGTTTGGATGATTACGGGAAAAGCTTTAAAATGTCGGCTTTGAAAAATTTCATACAAAACCGGCGAAAAATTCGGGTAAACTGGTTGGGGTGGCGGAGGCGGCTTGAAAACCTCCACGGCGCGGCAACTCCGTAGCGGCCAAACTGCAAAAATCCTGCGCCGACCGACCACCAAAAGTTGCTACTTTTGCAATGGATTTGTGGAGAAGCTTAAAAATAATGTGGAGATGGTGGAGATCCTCTCCAAGAACACAAAGACGAAGAATTTTTAATAAAGTGGCTATTTTGTCGAAATGTGCTCGAAATTTTTTGAAGTCTTAAAATTTTATTGTTGATTCGGTTAAATCGCATAATTTAGAGTATCAATAAAACGGAAGACGAATTTATCTGATGCATATTTTGATGAGGTAGAAAGCAAGACTTTTCCGAAAAATGTGAAATTATGTAAAATCAACAATTGTTTTGCCATGTCTCCGCCTCATGTATATAAATTGAGAATGTCTCTAACTTGTCCTTTAAATAAAGATCCCTTATGTAAAGAAAGGCAGGGTACCTGAAAAGATCCGTTTCAAAACGCATTCTCTAACTCATCCTTTAGGTAATTTCTTGTCCCTTAACAGTTGTCGTTACGTAAAGGCAAGGCTGATGTTTTTAATCGTAATAGTACAATTCGAATATCATGTGTTCTCATTGGTTGAATTCAATTTTCAAAACAACATAACCTGTAAATTTTTAGTTGACGTCTTAAAATTGCGCTTTTGTTTTGTGTTTTTGAATTTATAATTGGATAGCGTTTAACTAAAAGGATCCAAGCGCCAAATTGTAGTTTTGAGATAGAGCTCATTTAAGTTTTTAATTGGTAATTAAAAATTCAAATTATAATTTTTTTTTATGCATAGTTCTTTAGTTGTATTAAATTATTATTTATTTTTTATTGTTTATATTGTTTATTGTTATTAGCAAAAGCAAATTATTGCTTTTTGCAAAAAATTTGCAAATTTGTCGTTATAGATCTTGGTCAATATAGGGCGTAAATATCATTAATGGAGCTTAGAGATTTTTACACAAACAAACGATGATGTTCAGGAGTCGTTTGGTATATCTAACTCAAAAATGTCGATTTGGCGCTTGGATCGTTTTAGTTAAACGCTATCCAATTATAAAACCAGATTTAAATTTAAAATTGTAAAAAATTTATAAAACCAATCATTGATTAGTTTTATTTTCGTCTATAATGAACATAAATAATCGTGAACTATATAAACGGAATTCAACCACAGGTATATACTAATTTTTCAACGAGGCCAAAGTAGCGACGTTTCACAATTAAAAATGCAAAATTTGGGTAATTTTGCGTAATTCGTCAACAATATTATTCAATTAAATCTTCATTTTGAAAATAAATTCACTTTTGAAGTTCACATTCAGTAATAAAAACAACACTTGAATTTCGTTAAAGGTGTCTACTGACCATCCTTAAAGGCCGTGTGACACTCATATTATTTTGTCGTTAAAATTCTGTTGAAATTTCATGAGAAATTTTAGCACGTGTAAAACCTTAAAATTTCAATACAAATTTCATGAGAATTTTATGCGAGACATGTTCTATTTTTTTTACCTGAATACTATTATTACCTGGTTAGGTAGTAGGTACTATTATTACCAGAAAAGGTGAATACAGGGGATACTATGTTTGTATTGATAATATTATTTTGAAATGTTAATTGCGTGTCGCTGTTAAATATTTAGTTAAAAGAAGCTCATTTATTATTAATTACACCTATAGCAATTAAAAAATAATAAAAAAAAAATTAATATTTTAATTTAACAAATATTTATGGTTCAAAAAAATTTATGTGACAAGAAAAAGTAGGTTTTAGATAATAAGAATAAGTTTTTAATCCTTGCGATCCGTGGTGTTAGTTTCTCAATATTTTTTCAAAAAACGTGCTACAATCAGTCAATTGTTAGGGCCAATTTTATGATCGCACTGATAAACAAAGATATAAGCAAAAATCACAGTATAACTGATGAATCCTGATTAAATTACAATTTACATTACAATAACACTTTGCAGACTTGGGGCCATTTTGCTATTGACAATTGACAGACATCATACGCTTGCGCCAAATTTTACAAAGAAACCGAGTGTCATACAGAAAAATTTCTCATGAAATTTGTCATGAAATTTGTATTGAAATTTTAAGGTTTTACACGTGCTAAAATTTATCATGAAATTTCTCATGAAATTTTAACAGAATTTTAACGACAAAATAATATGAGTGTCACACGGCCTTTACGTAAAGAATCAACTTGGCGTATTCGCTAATAACGCTAATAACGGATCCCTTAGAGTTATAGAATGAGGAAATCCGTTACCTAAAGGCATCCCTTACCGCGTCGTTTCGTAAAGATCGATCTTAAAGGATCCTTTATAATTACAGAATAGGTTTAGCCTTTACGTAAAGGCATCCTTTCCGTAAAGATGCTTTATGAGTTAATACGATCCTAATAAATTTGTTTGAGAAACCCCTCCTTTATGTTTAAAATTTACAGTTAGGAAAAATTTAAAGTTGGTAACCGTGAGAAGAGGTGTGACTGTCATATTATGTCAAATATAATCATCTGTCAGATGTATAAACTGTCACTCTTTTAGGTTAAATCGAATATATATAAAGTGCGGCGTAAGTCAAATTCAGTGAGTTAGGGGATTGAGAGGTACATTAGACTACTACTTATTTTTATATCAACTTAATAAAATAAAATATGTAGTGTAATGTTAATAATTTATTTCGAATTCAACGTAGAGTTTTTTGAAAGTGTTACTGATGAGTTACTGCATTATTCGGATCTGTTTTGGCTTGCCAAATTTAACTGGACATAATATCTTCTTCGTGTATTTTAGTTTGACATTTTTATGTTTTATAAATTTTACCAAAAATCAAATATCTAAATTATTTAATTAAATATATTTAAACAAACAAAATTAATTTAAAAAATAATAATTTTTGATGATGGTAAGCAAAAGCCTTTGGCATTGGTTCAATCCCTCGGTATTGAAAATGTGAACGGGAGCTTTTGATTACAATTTTTTGGAGAAAGGCCCTTATCTCGATCAACATTCATGTTTATACGAATACTGTTAATGCTTTTTTCAATTAATTATTTTGATTTGAAAGGTTTTATATATATATGTATATATATATTACAGCTCTACAGGCCTAGAAGGCCCATGGCTTCATTCCTTGCCTACCTAACTTGTCTTGTAAACTCTCGTGTGTGACGCAGCCGTATCAACGGTAATGACGTCGACACAAATATCAAGGATCACCACAGGTGTGTGGATGCCCACCGGAAAGCCGAGCCAAGAAATTCTGTGCAATCCGCGATTTGAACTCAGAATTTCCGCTCTATACTCAACCAGCGATCACATCACTCCACTGCTGCGGCTTTGAAAGGTTTTATCTTTTTGTAAATTATTCGATATAGTTGATCGTAACCATTGTGCAGAGCATGATTAATTCAAATAATGTTTAATTCAAATTTTCTGTAAATTATTACTTTATTTACAAGATTTTCAAAAAGGTGGTACTGGATAAATGCGAAAGTTGTTAAAAACTGTACCGAATCTGCTTTTGTTTTTAAAATTTTATTAAAATTAATTTCATAGTTTTCTAAACTACAAAGCCAAAAATAAATATCTTTTATGTACAATCGTACTAAAATGTACATTTTCACATATTCAAAACAATACTGAAAGTAGCTGTTTTTAGTACAGAAATGTCAAATTTTACTTTTTAGTACAGAAATGTCATAACCTCAAATGTTTTATGTGCAATCCTACTAAAATGTACACTTTGACAAATATTTTTGACGTATTTTGTGAATTTTAAATATTTCATTGCTTAGCAACTGGATCATTATACATACGTATTTCGTTAAATTATTCCGTATAAGGTATAACATAACTATTATTGTACATTTTTTGCAGAAAGTGGGCATTTTATTCCAATTACACATAAAATAGTGTATGCACCTTATCCTTAAAGTGTCTTTTTGGTATTTGCGTGGTATAATTTTCCAGGCTCATACCAAAAAGATGCACTTTCAAGACTTGGTACATAAATAACTATTTGAGTCGTAGTAACTAACTTTCTAAACTAATGTTATACCTTCGACAGACTGCCACTAACAATCATCTAAATAAATTATTATTTAAAATGAATGATCATTACAAAATATAGGTGACAGACTGCGAATTTTTAAATTATTATGGGTTTAAAACAGTGCTGCACAACCCGCGATCCGCATGTGAATTGAAAACAAAATTAACGAAAATTTAAAATTTGTAATTATAAGTTGTGTATGGTGCTAACTACAAAAAGATTTAACACCACTGATACTTATGAAAGATGTAATAACCTTAAAAATGACTGATGACACAATAGCAACTTGACAGATGCGAAATATACGAATTGCAAGATATTTTGGAAATATAATTTTTATTTTGAAAGTCTATGTCATATTAATTTTAATTTTTTTAAAAGTTTTTATGAGGACTACCAAGGTAGCTACAAATTTTAATTGAGTCGTAGTTATGGCCTCGTTTTGTTGCAAGAACATAAATAAATGTTTATGTTGTTATGCCATGGTTTTGGTTCATTCTTTCCTATCTTTTGCCTTTTCCTTCCAGTCGCAAACCTCAATCTCTTTAAGGTCTTTTTGTACTTTGTTTTTCCATCTATTCATCGGTCTTCCTCTCCTTTTTGGTCCGTCGGACGCCCATACTAGTGTATTACTTTTTTTTCGCATTTTAAAAGTTAAGATTGGATTGGATTCTGGATTGAATGTGGAGGGCAAACCATGGTTTACATGCACTCAGGCCACATAAACGGGCCCATTATGCTACCTCTGATGTTAGCAGCCTACCTACCTCCTATTCCTCAAGCCACCCCAAACTCAAGACGAACTCGAGTATTTTAAAGGGCGGTGTGCCACTAATACTGGCCATGCTAGGCCAGAAGCTACCCAACATGGATCCTTAGAGTTAAGATATGTTCGAGCCACCTTATTCTTTGTGCCTTAATAACACTCACTATACTTGGTTCACTATATAACTCTTATATTTCTTGGTTTGCTCTTTGCAGCCACTGTTTATCAAGTTTCTTCCTGTCAAATATCTTCTTAAGCACTTTTCTTTTCCATACCGCTAAAGTATTTTGCGTTTGTTTCTTCAACAACCACACCTCGCATCCATACAACACCGTTGGTCTTATAATCGACTTATAAATCCGAAGCTTCACTAATTTGACAAAGATTCTGCTATCAAGCACTGATCATCGTGCGAACGTGCTTCTTGTTGCTGCTGCTATTTGATTTTTTATCTCTTTGTCTTCTCCTGGTTTTTTATGATTATAAAGTTATAGGTAGCAATTAAAAATTATAAATAAAAAAATAAAAATTTTTAAATTTAAATATTTTAATTAGAGTTTAAAAACACTTAAAAATCCCTAAAATTTCCCTAGAAAAATTAATTTTTTTATTAATTTTCTCTAGAAATAAGAACGATTCTCTAGAGCTGGCATCATAGCATTCAACTAAATGATGACCAAAGTTTGCCGAACACCGGCGTTTTTGTTTTTAATCAGGTTTTCGGAAATAAATTACTATTTATTTTAACATAACCTCACAAAATTTTGGAATTTTATTTTAGAAAGATTTTATATAACAAATAAACATTTTTATTTAATTTTGTGCTTAAATAATTTGTTAAAAAAGATTAATTTATTTAAATGGCTTATAAAATTACAAATTTAAAACAGCTTAAATTTTTGCACAAGGTAAACTTTTCACTTTTTAAAATGTTAAATTATTAACTCGTTGATATTAAATAATATTAAAACTTTATGATATCGAGTTATTTAAAAAATTAAAAATCAATAAAACTATTTATTAAGTTTTCAGATAATTATTTCATCCGTCATCATCAGAATAAGGTAATATTTGATATCTTATTCTGATGATGGATAAAGTAATCATCTGAAAGCTTAATAAATAATTTTATTGATTTTTAATTTTTTAAATAACTCGATATAATAAGGTTTTTACTTTTTAGTATAAGAAATTCAAAAAATCTGAAAATATCCAAATCCATTCATTATAAATGGGTCCCCAAGTATAAACCTAATTGCACTGAACTATTTATGTTTTATAACTAATAAGTTTAACCCAAAATCAAATATCAAATGTTTAATATTTTTCCAAAGAAATTCAAACAAAACAGTGGTTTAAAGACAGACTGCATCAGCAGTTTATAGATTTTATATTGTTGATGTTGTTACAAACAAAATTTAAGTTGAGAAATGTAAGTTTGTAAATTATGAATTATACATGAGGTTGACCTGAAAGTACTTAAACTTACAAAGTAACCAAGTAAAACAAGTGCAGCTCCGAAATGAAGAAATATAAAAATAATTCAAAGTCGTAGGTAGAAAGATTGTTTGTCACTAAAATTAAGTTAATGAACCATAAGATCTGAGTAAAAAGCCAAACACGATTATGTAAAAGGCATTTTATTTTCGAGTTTAAATGAGATGCTGTAACTACTGTAAACGTTCATAAAGAAAGCATAAGAGGTCACCAGCTAATCATTGCATTGACATTGTCACATGTAAAAAACATTAATATGTAATATTAAAATAAACCTAGTAAAAACAACAATTGGCAATTATTCATCATCATTTCCTTCATGGATTAGGTTGTTGACCGGTTCCGGCCCATCTTTTCCTCAATCGTTCTACATCTCTGCGTTCTTGAAGTTGGTATTTATAGATCTGTAGAGGGACTCTGTGGTTTTTTATTCTTTGGAGGTGTTCTTCCCATTTTGTTCGATTTCCCACTATTTTATCATTCAAGTTAAAGATTTGTAGGTCATCTCTGATATGATCATTTCTTATGTTATCCGTTCTTTGTATTATTTTCATACTCATCTAAGAAACTGCTGTATTGAAATACACCCTTAAACATCCACATTTTTACAACCATGTTAAAACTCTTTCCGTAAATTTTACGAACCAAGTTCTCTACTCGGTTTAGGTTATATTATTATGATTCAATCTTCAGACAGAGCTTAAAATGATATATTTGCTATGGTCTGAAACTGTTTACAACTGCACGGTTTTACCATGACACCATCCAAAATACCATTTATTTGGAATTCTAGGTGCCTAAGACGGTTCATTCTATTATGTTTTTTTAAATTTTTTATTTTCCGTGACCTAAGAAGTACATTAACGAAATGGTAAATTATAACTGCAGATTTCATATTAAATAATAATTAAATTATGTTTAAATGATTACAATTTTATTAGGTGGCCCAATAATTATGCGACTCACTGTGTGTTGTTTGTAGTTTGTATTCGCGAACACGTAAAATTTAAAATTAGTAACCGTGAGAAAAGGTGAATGTCACATATGTAAAAAATCATCTGTCAGATTTATTTCGCTGTCAAATTTTTAGGTTAAATCGTTATATAGAGTGCGGCATAAGTGAAATACAGTGAGTTAGGTAGTTAAGGGTACATTGGACGACGTATTTTTTATCAACAATAAAATAAAATGTGGAGTGTAATAATTTTAATAATTTATTTTGAATTCAACGTAAAGTTTTTTCAACATGCTGCTGATTAGTTCAATCATATATTCAATCTCTACTTTTGCATTAATGCAAAAGTTATAAAAAATTGTACCAAATCTGAAAAAAATATTACGATAAACCGAATAAAAACAACAGTTGGCATTATTAAATTACTACATTATCAACCCAAAGACAACCAAACTTCAGTATAGCTCAAATTACTGATAGCAATTCGGTTTAAATCATTGTATTTCTAGTTAGCTATCATTTTTTGCTTAATTTATTCTCCATTTTAACAGAAAATGATTAAATTATTAGCACCATATTAAACAGGCAGGGGATTAGTCCCCATATTTTATAGTTCACATAAATCAATATCGATTTCACCACAGCGCAGCGTGTGAATGCCTTCTGGAAGGCCGAGCTAAGAAATTCTGTATAGTCCGCAATTTGAACCCAGAATTTCTGCTCTGTACTCAACCAGGGGTCACATCTAATACTAAAACTAATAAAAATAAGGAGAGAGTACACTGCTTGCATACAGTATGCAATTCAATTCCTGTGTTAAAATAGAAGTTGGCAAGATTTTCTCGATAAAGCTTACTCTAAATGGAGCCGCGCAGAAGAGACCCATGGACAAAAAAATTATTGGTTTAGTTTCAATAGTACACAAATGGCCTCTTTTCAGACACTTTCTAATAATGATTGATACTTTTCACAATCATAGTATAACTATTATAGATGCCACACCGAGTGCAATTCAGTTCCTGCGGTGAAAGACAAAACAGTGGGTTTTTCTCTATAAAATATACTCCAAATGGAGCCGCGAAGCGGCGACTTGTAGAAGTCCTGTAGAAGCATGCCGCGAAGCGGCATGTCAAGCTTAGTGGAGCCGCGAAGCGGCGACTTATTTTGAGCCGCGTAGCGGCCCGCCGCGAAGCGGCTAGAAGCCGCGATAGCGGCTTGCCGCCGGCAGGCCAAGCGCTGGTTGAGATCCGTAGGATCTCCCAGCGCTTGTCTATATAATAAAATAATACCGGTCATTGGGCAAAATTGTTAGAAAAACGGCTACCATTTTACGTACGTTTGACCGATTTTTGCGGGGGTGGTCGCAAAATGGCGATCTCGTCGGGACGCACACCGTGATGCAAAAAAAAATTGCGAGGGGATCGTGTGGCGGCGCGAGGAAGCGACGACGTGTAATTTTTAAGAAAAATTCCTGGGACAGAGCGTTTGAGGAACCCACCGGACGGATTTTCTTCGGACAAGTCTCCATCGACGCCCCTAGTGTTCCCATCGATCCGGTTTAGGGTCCCGTCGCTTGCGCGCGTCCGGGGGCGGCGTGGCGAGACCGCAAAGTGGAGGTAGTTTTTCGACATAATTTGTTAGAAATGTGCTTCGACGACGAGGGGCGGCGAACGAAAATGGCGGGGCGGCATGTCAAAATGTCGGCAATTAAAAGCTCTATCCGACCGCGTCGAAAAAATCGACCCAAGTCTTCGGGGGCGGCAACGGCGAGCGAAAAACTTTTCGCGCGCAAAGAGTCAAAAAATTGAAAAATTGCGACGACAAGCAATTCCTGGAAAAGAACGCCAGAAGAACCCACCGTACCGATTTCGACGGGACAAGCGGCAATCGACGCCGGAGGTATTCCCATCGTGCACAACCGCAACGGCGTTCCCGGGAGACGTCGGTGGCCTCCGTGGCGAGGCCTCAAAGTCGAAGAATTTTTTTCGAAAATTTGTTGTAAAAAGGCTCAGGAAATGGGGGGCGGCGAACGGAAGTTTTCGTGCGAGGTGTCAAAATGTCGGCTACGACAAATTCTATCCGAATCCGGCGAAAAATTCGAGGTGCGACGTCGGAGGCGGTGGAGGCGGCGAAAAAACCTTCCCGGCGCGGCAACGCCGTTGCGCCTCACCCGAGCAAACGTTATCGTCCCCACCGGTGCCGATCGACGGCCAAAGGTCCCTACTACCGCTCACGTTAGGTAATAAAGCTTAAAAACTACGTGGGGCGGCACGCCGAGAGCTCAAAAACGAAGAATTTTGAAAATGCTGCAATTTTGACAAATTTCTGTTCAGAAAAGAGAAAATTTTTGGAAAACTTTAAATTTTATGGTGGAATCGGTTAAATTGCGCGATCTTAAGTAGAAATGAAGAGGACGACCAATTCGATCGGCTCATATTTGACGTGGTAAAAGGCAAAAGACTTTTTTGAGAAATGTTAAATTAAGGAAAATTAAATTTTTTTTTTGCAAAATGTTTCCGCCTCGTGTATGTAAATCGAAAATGTCTATAAACATTTTTCCGATAACGTCTCCCTTTACGTCCAAAATCGACATTTTATGTTTGTTATTATTTTCCTAAAAATCGGCTAGGATTTTGATTCGAAATTTCCCGCATCGCACGATCGTGTAAATTGTGACGTTATTTAGCGGTTTAGCAAAAATTTTCAAATATACAAAATCGAAAACCATTAAATACTCTATACGAATCTCATTTTAATTTTTTAAATTTTTTCTCCGCCATGTCGTGGCGCGACGATTTACTCAAAAATTGTAAAAAATCTTTGACGGCCCGTAGCGCCCTTATTTATCGGCCGATCTTAAATTTTCTAAAGCAAAACGGATGCGTCTCGTCGAGCTCTATAAAAACTCTTTTATGGTAAACTTTCTTATCTCCATCGGGAAAGACGTTAAACGCAATTTAAACTTTTTATTTTTTTCTCAAAGGGGGTAGCCTTGAAAAATTTGTAAAAAATTTTTTTTTGATTTTATTTGCTCAATACCTCCGCATTGCAAATATAAATCGAAAACGTCGAATAAAATTTTTTCGAAAAACGATTCCTTCACTGTTAAAATTATTAATTTTCCGAGATAATATCGCAGTTGTGCACGCATAAAATGCTTCAATTTTGATTGAGACGGCTTTGGTTTTCGGTATCTAGATAATTTTGAAAATATGAAGCACGTACAAAAATCAAAATATAAAAGCTATTTGTTTTGAGATATAAAAAGTGTAAAGGGCGAGCAAGCCAAACTATACTTTCTGACAAAAATGTGCATAGTCCGTAGGGTGAGTTGTGCTACATGACATAAAAGTATATGGCCGCAGACACGGTCACGTTCAAAGATATTACAAGTGCGAGGCCGAAGGCCTCGCCATGTTTATAGAGAAATAATTAGTGCGAGGCTGAAGGCCTCGCCATGATTAAAATTTTCATAAGTGCGAGGCCGAAAGCCTCGCTATGTTTGTAGAGAAATAACTAGTGCGAGGCCGAAGGCCTCGCTATGATTAAAAATTCCATAAGTGCGAGGCCGAAGGCCTCGCTATGGTTGTAGAGAAAAAACTAGTGCGAGGCCGAAGGCCTCGCTATGTTTAAAGTGAAATAACTGGTGCCAGGCCAAAGGCCGAGCTATGTGCTTGCAGCGTGGGAAAGCAAAAAATTTCCATGTCCCCCAAATTTCTACTTTCTGCATGAGATTTTCCAATCCGCTCAATCGATTTTCACCGCATTTTTCTCAATCAAGACTAGAAAAGTCTGGATCGTGCATAAACACGACAGCGTCGCTTATATTTGCCCGGGAGCCGCGTGGCAAAGCCGTAAAGTGGAAGTGCCTTACTCAAATAATTTGTTATAAATGCCTTTCGATAACAGGAGGTGGCGATGGATCATGACGGGTTTGGCACCAGTTTCTATCCGAAACCGCCGAAAAATTTGAGGTGCAACGTCGGGGGCGGCGGAGACGGCAAAAAACCTTCCCGGCGCGGCAACGCCGTTGCGGCCAACCCAAGCAAACGTTATCGTACTCACCGATGCCGATCGACGACCAAAGGTACCTACTACTGTTCACGTTAGGTAATAAAGCTTAAAAATTATGTGGGGCGGCACGCCGAGAGCTCAAAAACGAAGAATTTTGAAAACCCAGCAATTTCGCCGAAATTCTGTTGGGAAGAGGGAAAATTTTTGGAAAACTTTAAATTTTATCGAGGAAACGGTTAAATTGCACGATCGTAAGTTGAAATAAAAAGGACGACCAATTCGATCGGCGCATATTTGACGTGGTAAAAGGCAAAAGACTTTTTTGAGAAATGTTAAATTAAGGAAAATTAAATTTTTTTTTTGCAAAATGTTTCCGCCTCGTGTATGTAAATCGAAAATGTCTATAAACATTTTTCCGAAAACGTCTCCCTTTACGTCCAAAATCGACATTTTATGTTTGTTATTATTTTCCTAAAAATCGGCTAGGATTTTGATTCGAAATTTCCCGCATCGCACGATCGTGTAAATTGTGACGTTATTTAGCGGTTTAGCAAAAATTTTCAAATATACAAAATCGAAAACCATTAAATACTCTATACGAATCTCACTTTAATTATTCAAATTTTTTCTCAGCCATGTCGTGGCGCGACGATTTACTCAAAAATTGTAAAAAATCTTTGACGGCCCGTAGCGCCCTTATTTATCGGCCGATCTTAAATTTTCTAAAGCGAAACGGATGCGTCTCGTCGAGCTCTATAAAAACTCTTTTATGGTAAACTTTCGTATCTCCATCGGGAAAGACGTTAAACGCAATTTAAACTTTTTATTTTTTTCTCAAAGGGGGTAGCCTTGAAAAATTTGTAAAAAATTTTTTTTTGATTTTATTTGCTCAATACCTCCGCATTGCAAATATAAATCGAAAACGTCGAATAAAATTTTTTCGAAAAACGATTCCTTCACTGTTAAAATTATTAATTTTCCGAGATAATATCGCAGTTATGCAAATAAAATGCTTCAATTTTGATTGAGACGGCTTTGGTTCTCTGTATCTAGATAATACTGAAAATATGAAGCACGTAATGTTTGTAGAAAAATAACTAGTGCGAGGCCGAAGGCCTCGCTATGTTTAAAGTGAAATAACTGCAAAAAATTGCCATTTCCCCCGAATTTTTACTTTCTGCATGAGATTTTCCAATCCGCTCAATGAATTTTCACCGCATTTTTCTCAATCGATGCTGGAAGAGTCCGGATCGTGCATAAGCACGACAGCGTCGCTTAGATTTGCCCGGGAGCGGCGTGCCAAAGGCGTAAAGTGGAAGTGCCTTTCTCGCATAATTTGTTATGAATGTCTTTCAAACAGGAGGTGGCGATAGATTATGACCGGTTTGGTACCCGTTTCTATCCGAAAAATTCTATCCAAAGGTTCCTGCTACAGCTCACGTTAGGTAATAAAGCTTAAAAATTACGTGGGGTGGCACGCCGATAGCTCAAAAACGAATAATTTTGAAAATGTTGCAATTTTGAAGAAATTCTGTTCAAAAAAGAGAAAATTTTTGGAAAACTTAAAATTTTATCGTGGAATCGGTTGAATTGCGCGATGGTTAGTAGAAATGACGAAAATGACCAATTCGATCGGCACATGTTGGATGTGGTAAAAGGCAAAAGACTTTTTTGAGAAATGTTAAATTAAGAAAAATTAAATTTTTTTTTGCAAAAGGTTTCCGTCTCGTGTATGTATATCGAAAATGTCTATAAACATTTTTCCGAAAACGTCTCGCTTTACGTCCAAAATCGACATTTTATGTTAGTTATTATTTTCCGAAAAATCGGCTAGAATTTTGATTCGAAACTTCCCGGATCACAAGATCGTTTAAATTGTGACGTTATTTGGCGGTTTAGCAAAAATTTTCAAATATACAAAATCGAAAACCATTAAAAACTTTATACGAATTTGCTTTTAATTTTTCAAATATTTTCTCCGCCTTGTCGTGGCGCGACGATTTACTCGAAAATTGTAAAAAATCTTTTACGGCCCGTAGCGCTCTTATTTATCGGCCGATCTTAAATTTTCAAAATGAAACGGATGCGTCTCGTCGAGCTCTATAAACACTGTGATATAGTCGACATTCGTATCTTTGTCGGGAAAGACGTAAAACGCAATTTAAATTTTTTATTTTGTCCTGTAAAGAGGGTAGCCTCGAAAAAATTTAAAAAAAAAATTTCTTATTTTGTTTGCTCAATACCTTCGTATTGTAAATATAAATCGAAAACCTCGAATAAAATTTGTTCTAAAAAGGATTCTTTCACTGTTAAAATTATATATTTTCCGAGATAATTTCATAATGCACATAAACTGCTACCATTTTGAATGGGACGGCTTTGGTTCTCGGTATCTAGATAATGTTGAAAATATATGGCTTTTAATTGGCAATTATTTTACTCAAAAACAGCTAAGATAAAATTTAAAGTTGGTAACCGTGAGAAAAGATGACTAATCATCTGTCAGATGTATGAGCTGTCAGTTTCTTAGGTTAGATCGAATATATATAGAGTGCGGCGTAAGTCAAATTTAGTGAGTTAGGGTTGAGGGGTACATTGGACCACTACTTATTTTTATATCAACTTAATAAAATAAAATGTGTAGTGTAATGTTAATAATTTATCTCGAATTCAACGTAGAGTTTTTTGAAAGTGTTGCTGATGAGTTACTGCATTATTCGAATCTGTTTTGGCTTGCTAAATTTAACTGGACATAATATCTTCTTCGTGTATTTTAGTTTGACGTTTTTATGTTTTATAAATTTTACCAAAAATCAAATATCTAAATTATTTAATTAAATATATTTAAACAAACCAAACATAATTAATTTAAAAAATAATTATATTAGGTGATGGTAAGCAAAAGCCTTTGGCATTCGTTCAATCCCTCGGTATTGTAAATGTGAACAGGAGCTCTTGATTACAATTTTTTAAAAAAAGGCTCTTATCTCGATTAACATTCATGTTTATACGAATATTGTTAATGTTTTTTTCAATTAATTATTTTGATTTGAAAGGTTATATCATTCTGTAAATTATTCGATATAGTTGATCGTAACTATTGTGCAGAGCATGATTAATTCAAATAATGATTAATTAAAATTTTCTGTAAATTATTACTTTATTTAGAAGATTTTCAAAAATGTGATACTGGATAAGTGCGAAAGTTATAAAAAACTGTACCGAATCTGCTTTTGCTTTTCAAATTTTATTAAAATAAATTTCATAGTTTTCTGAACTACAAAGCCAAATATCTTTTTGAGTCATAATAACTAACTTTCTAAACTAATGTTAGTAACTCATTTTGAGTCGGCGGCAAACAATCAAGCAAGATCATTAAATTAATTAAAAAAATTAACAAATATTTTACAATAACATTCCAATTTACACACTCACTGACGCCGACTAAAATTACCTGCTAACATTAGTTTAGGAAGTTGGTTATTAAGACTCAACAGGTTAATTACTTTTTGCTTTTTAGTTTCCTCTTTCGTCCGTTTAATATTTATATAATTGAATTGTGGAAATTATTCCAATTTTATTAGGCTCCCCAGTTATTATGCAATTCCTTGTACAGTTGTTGTCATGAAAGATGAAGCTTCGTCATAAACGGCATTTGTATGAAATAAGACGAAAATTGTAAGTCAAATAAGTGTTTGATATAATAAATTTAAATTATAATAATTATTATAATCATTAAAATATTCACAACAATACTTAGTTCTAAAAAGAACTAACAAATTTTAACAAGTTTATAGCAACACAAAACTTCCAATTAACGTAATATAAAATAATTAATTACAACTAAATGGAAATATAACCTAAAAACCAAAGTAACTTGTCAAAATTATAGCATCAGTCAATATGAAAAACTACTTTCATTAAAATTATTATGCAAGCTATGAAATATTGCATCTATCTTTTTCTATCTCATACGTTTCATATCATAACATAATTTTCGACGTATAAGATTTCTAAAATCAGACACTTAAGAATTATTTATGTTAGTGTGTCTTTGTTGCACTTATGACTACAATTAATTTGAAAAAAAAAAGATTGTCGGTTCTTAATTCAGATGGTTGTGACGTAAGCTTCATCTTTCAAAATTACAACTGTATGTTTGCTTTAGTGGTTTGTAGTCAAAGAAAGGTAAAATTTAAAGTTGGTAACCGTGAGAAAAATTGAATGTTAGGTTTATGTCGCTGTCAGAATTTTACATTAATTAATTTTTACTTTTTAGTATAAGAAATCTTTATATAGGGTGCGGCTAAAGTGAAAAAGAGTGTGTTAAGATGTTACGAGGTATATTAAGGTAGTTTTTTTTTATATTTTTTATTATTTTTTTAATTTGCTTCATAAACATTTTTTCTTACTCGCTTAAACTTTTGCAAAATTGCAAAAACATTAACAGAAGGTTTCAAAAGGTAAACTTTTCACTTTTTAAAATGTTAAATTATTAACTCGTTGATATTAATAATATTAAAACTTTAATAAATCGAGTTATTTAAAAAATTAAAAATCAATAAAATTAAAAAATTCAAAAATTATTGAATAACCAAAAAATTGATAACCAAAAAATTAAGGTAACGGTAAGCAAGAGGCTTTGGCATTCGTTCGGCACCATAAATAAAATGACCTCGAAGAAAGTTACCTATGCAATTTATAGATTTTATATTGTTGATGTTGTCACAAACAAAATTTAAGTTGAGAAATGTAAGTTTGTAAATTATGAATTATACATGAGGTTGACCTGAAAGTACCTAAGCTTACAAAGTAACCAGGTAAAACAAGTGCAGTTCCGAAATGAAGAAATATAAAAATAACTCAAAGTCGTAGGTAGAAAGATTGTTTGCCACTAAAATTAAGTTAATCAACCATGAGATCTGAGTAAAAAGCCAAAAACGATTACGTAAAAGGCATTTTATTTTCAAGTTTAAATGAAATGCTGCAACTACTGTAAACGTTTATGAAGAAAGCGTAAGAGGTCACCAGCTAATCATTGCATTGACAATGTCACATGTAGAAAAGATTAATATTTAATATTAAAATAAACCTAGTAAAAACAACAGTTGGCAATTATTCATCATCATTTCCTTCATGGATTAGGTTGTTGACCTGTTCCGGCCCATCTTTTCCTCAATCGTCCTACATCTCTGCGTCCTTGAAGTTGGTATCTATAGATCCGTAGAGGGACTCTGTAGTTTTCCATTTTCTGGAGATGTTCTTTCCATTTTGTTCGGTTTCTCACTATTTTATTATTCAAGTTAAAGATTTGTAAGTCATCTCTTATTTTGATCATTTCTTATGTCATCCGTTCTTTGGGTATTTTATACTGCTCTAACGAACTGCTGTGTTAAAATACACCCTCAAACATGCACATTTTTACAACCATGTTTAACCTCTTTCCGTAAATTTTACGAATCAAGTTCTCTACTCGGTTTAGGTTATATTATGATGATTCAATCTTCAGAGCTTAAAAAAATGTTTTATTTGCTATGGTCTGAAACTGTTTACAACTGCACGGTTTTACCACGACACCATCCGAAATACCATTTATTTGGAATTCTAGGTGCCGAATACGGTTCATTCTATTATGTTTTTTTAAATTTTTTATTTTCCGTGACCCTAGAAGTACATTAACAAAATGGTAAATTAAAACTGCAGATTTCCTATTAAATAATAATTAAATTATGTTTAAATGATGTACAATTTTATTTGGTGGCCCAATAATTATGCGACTCACTGTATGTTGTCTGTAGTTTGTATTCTAGGAGAAATAAAATTTAAAGTTGGTAGCCGTGAGAAAAGGTGAATGTCACATATGTCAAATATATCATCTGTCAGATTTATATCGCTGTCAGATTTTTAGGTTAAATCGTTATATAGAGTGCGGCGTAAGTGAAATACAGTGAGTTAGAGGATTAAGGGGTACATTGGACGACGTATTTTTATATCAACAATAAAATAAAATGTGTAGTGTAATAATTTTAATAATTCATTTTGAATTCAACGTAGAGTTTTTTCAAAATTCTGCTGATTAGTTACTTTGTTATTCGAATCTGTTTTGGATAACTAGACATATATGTTCTTCGCCACAGCAGTGGAGTGAAATATTTGCAATATTTTCAGTTATCGCCTTAGCCTTATTAAATTTTTCTATCCGATAATATTTTGTTGGGACAATTAAAATCATCAGTAAAAGTTCCATCTTCAATAATAATATAATCATCGATGTCTATATTTACATTATTTGTATCCATGATTAGTGCATTTTCAACTGAAATAATATATCTTGCATGAAATCAAGTTTTTAAAAATATATCCAAATTATTATACTTTCATATCATAAGAATATGACGACTGGTGTAAATGTTACGGGAAAATTACGTATACCGGTAAAAGTACACATTTTCCGGTAAATGTGCACTTATACCGGCGCTTATGTTAAATGTATATACAATGTACTTTTCCCAATAAAATTAGGGAAATGTGTACATATACCAAGCGATGATGGGAAAAGTACATATATTGAGAATTGAAAACAATTTAGTGTATTAAAGCATTTTGAATTTTCCGTGGGATGTATTATGGGGATTTTAATAATAATAATAATACAAATTTTACATTGTATTCCTAGTTAGCTATCATTTTTTGCTTAATTTATTCTCCATTTTAACAGAAAATGATTAAATTATTAGCACCATATTAAACAGACAGGGCATTAGTCCCCATATTTTATAGCTCACATAAATCAATATCGATTTCACCACAGCGCAACGTGTGAATGCCTTCTGGAAGGCCGAGCTAAGAAATTCTGTATAATCCGCAATTTGAACCCAGAATTTCTGCTCTGTACTCAACCAGCGTTCACATCACTCCACGGCTGTAGCTAATTTTCTAATACTAAGATTAATAAAAATAAGGGTACAGTCCACTGCTTGCATACAGTATGCAATTCAATGCCTGTGTTAAAATGCAAGTTGGCAAGATTTTCTCTATAAAGCTTACTCTAAATGGAGCCGCGCAGAAGAGACCCATGGACGAAAAAATTATTGGTTTAGTTTCAATAGTACACAAATGGCCTCTTTTCAGACACTTTCAAGTCATTATTGATACTTTTCACAATCATAGTATAACTATTATAGATTCCACACCGAGTGCAATTCAGTTCCTGCGGTGAAAGACAAAACAGTGGGTTTTTCTTTATAAAATATACCCCAAATGGAGCCGCGAAGCGGCGACTTGTAGAAGTCCTGTAGAAGCATGCCGCGAAGCGGCATGTCAAGCTTAGTGGAGCCGCGAAGCGGCGACTTATTTTGAGCCGCGTAGCGGCCCGCCGCGAAGCGGCTAGAAGCCGCGACAGCGGCTTGCCGCCGGCAGGCCAAGCGCTGGTTGAGATCCGTAGGATCTCCCAGCGCTTGTATAATAATAATAAATTACAGCAAGGTCGGAATTAATACTAATTAATGAGTCTTGAAATGAAATAGAACAGTAAACGCTGACTGACAGACAACGCACAGCCTAAACCGGTGGGTCTAAAAGCATGAAATTTTGTATGAAATATAGAGAAATAACATTGAAAATTAATCAATATAAATTGATGCACAATTGACAAAAATATTAGTGTAAGTACATAAAAAAAATGCATACGGCAAATTGTGCTTCGGCTCATAGTTCCCGGCGAAATGAACCGTTCCCATTATTGTTATGTACTTGTAAACACTGAAAAACACCAAAATCACTCAAAACGCTTGGGGCGTAAATAAGGGAGAGGAGTAATCGATAAAAAATTTGTTTAAATTTTTAAATAGCATTTCTAAGTTTCAAGAATTCCTTTAATCCATTTCCATCTGTTCGTAACGATCGGTTTGTGAAATTCTGTAACGTAAATAACTCCAGTGCGGCCTTCAGGCCGCACAATCTGGGCGATCTAGTTAATTTTTTCTAATTTTCAGTTACTTCTTTAAATTACCCATTCGTTTTCAAAACCGGGTTCGATCCTCAATGGGAGCTAAAATTTAAACTGCAAACTTTTTAAAGAATTTGAAAAGGGATGAAGCGCATGATATTATATTAATTGGATCCCCCTGGAGTAGTAGACAAGTAGGACTCTTGTAAATCTGGATTCTTAAAAAAATCGTAAGAAAATCCGTTCGTAACGTTCAAACTTAAAACATTTCTAAAAGAAAGATATGAGTAATACAAAAAATACGCATAATTTTGGCTGACTCACCGAAGTGGTTTTGGTACACCTTCGGCTAGATTTTCGAGATAACCACATCTTTCGTTACATAAATTCGACGAAATAAAAATACCCAAGGATCTTCACGCTTGATGAATTTCATTAATTTTTTGCGTTAATTATTATATTAATTCGTGCGTCATGTTATATAAGCATCAAAATTTGCACTTTAGTAAATAATGTATCATCAGTTCGACCGAAATCAACGAAAAATGTTGTGGTGCGTGTTAATCTTAAGTTTTGGATTTCAAATTTTTACCTCCAGCGAGGTGGTTGCTGACATCTCCAAAATCAACGTGGTAAGGTTTGGGCGTGCTTTTTAGGATGACGTCATCTTAGATAATGGTTATCCGTTGGAAGAACACGTCGACATCGAAACAGAAGATGGATACCTCTTGCAGATGCAAAGGATTCCGTACGGGATGCACAACGATACCAAAATAACGGGGTGACCCCCTGTTTTGCTCATGCACGGAATGGGTGGTTCGGCAGAAAATTGGGTTGCAACTGGGCCAGAGAAAGGGTTAGCTTTTATTTTAGCAGATTTGGGTTACGACGTATGGTTAGGTAATGCGAGAGGAAGTATCCATTCCAGAAGACACGTAAGTATGGATCCCGACGTGGATGCGAAATATTGGCTCTTCAGGTAATTTTACATCTGAAAACCATCCGTTCCGTTGATAATATTTCTTTTTCAGTTTTCACAAAATTGGAGTGTACGATTTGCCAGCCAAGATCGACCTAATTTTAAAGGAAACTGGGCAGGAGACAGGGGCGTCAATTACCTTAGGGTGGGGGGTAATTTACCTATATCAATGTAAATTTTTTTTGCATATATTGATCTTTATTTGTTGAAAAATGGATAGCAAAAGGTTAAATAATAATTCTTAGGGGGGGTAATTACCTAATTACTCCCCCCTGAATACGCCAGTGGCAGGAGAAGATTTTTTATGTTGAACACTCTCAAGGCACGACGGCTTTTTTTGTATTGACCTCCACTCGTCCCGAATATAACAACCGGATACGGTTAATGTCGGCCTTTGCACCGGCAGTTTACTCGACGCACATAAAGGGGTCGTTAGCGCGCGCTGTCGCCTTAGCAGGAGACCACGTGACCGTAAGGACCTTTTAAATTATTGTAAAAAGTTCCTCTGATAAACTTCAACTTAGTCCTTAGCTAATGCGTTCGGATTAAACGAGGTTTTACCACATAATCCCATATCTAATTTGGCAACCGACGTGCTTTGCAACGAAAAGTCGATTTTACAAGAAATCTGCATTAACACTGTATTTTTGGTTGGTGGATTCGATTCCCCCGAAATAAATCGAGTGAGCGAGTTTTTTATTGTGTAATTTTCTTCAAAAACTTAAAAAAAAATTTTTTTTTAGACTGCATTTACTGCTTTAGTACAACCATCAAGTATTTCGGCAAATCAGCTGGCCCACTACGCCCAAGAAAAAAATTCGGGTAAGTACCGAAAATTAGATTCGAGGAAGGAGGAACACGAATTTTATGTTTTAGGAAAAATCGCTCAATTCGATTATGGACCTACGGAAAATTTAAGAAAATACCACTCCATGTTTCCACCTCGCTACGAATTGGAGAAGGTGACTGCTCCAGTGGCTCTGTTTTACGGGAAAAACGATTTCTTGGTTGAACCTGAGGTAAAATCAGCGCCATCTGACGTGTGAGACGCTAAAATGCGGTTTTTCTTTCAGGACGTTCAAAAATTGGAGAAGGAGCTCCCAAATGTAGTCGATAGCTATTTGATTCCGTACGAGAACTTCAACCATTTTGATTTCTTGTGGGCGAAAAATGTGGTTGACATGCTATACGACCGTATTATTTCCCTGATGTCCGAATATTAATGAGTAGAACTTACTTAGTGATTAGAAAATTGTAGGTATTATTAGTTGAGCATATTGAAAATTTTAAAAATAAAATTGTTGAATTGAGTCCGTGGATTTATTAAAAAAATTTAGCTAAGTTCCCGAAGCCCATGGCCGTATTGCACATTAATTTAGACTCCGTTAATGTGACGTCAAAACGCCTAGATATAGGCCAACCGTGCTACACAAATTTTATTCGGTGCTTAGTCTGAATTACATTGGTGAGTCAGTCAGGCAAGTGCTAGTCATCAATCTGGAAAAAACGAAAAAAGCATACAAATTTTATAAAAAATAGAATCGAATTACAGGGCCTTAAGCCTTACCCCCCCCTCCCATCGACAAATTAAGGGTTAGTTTAGTTATTTTATTTTAAACTATTTAATATTTCTAATGACAGTTAGGAGAGGATTATACAAAAAATAAGATTTGTTAGAAAGCAGGTATCAATAACCCCCCCCCTTCAGCTTGACATCAAAAACCAGTTTTTCGGCTTAAAAAAAAGAACATGTGAAATCCATAGAATGCTTATTAAAAATTTCATCCACGGTTCTGTAATAATCTCAAAATTCAATAAAGGTTATATTAGCCGAATGCTGAATGTGTGCTTCTCCCTTCGCTGTAATTATTTTGGAAAACAAATTTTTTAAAGTTAGTCCAAATTTTCTTGTAATTTGGATAGATTTTTAACGATTTTTTGATGCATTATATAAATTTAGTAAGAAATTTTAAAAATTCAGTATTCGAAAAATAGGTTTTTACATCCCCCCCCCCAAACTCAGACCAATCCAACAGCAAAAAATATTCTTTAAAAAAAATCAAAAAGATTTTTCTCCAGCATTCTTATGAAATTAAATAGAAAAGTTAATTTAAAAGAAAGTTAAATAATTAACTCCTCCCCCCTAACGATCAAGGTTAAAATAGATAATTTATAACAACTTTAACTATAGATTTCTATAAAATCAATAGAAATTTTTAAACTTTTTAAATGAATTTTGATTAAATATTAGATTTTATTATTAGTCCCCACCACGGGTAAAAATTTTTTTAGAAATCCGTCTCTAACTTTTTTATAAAATAAAACAAAAAATTCAATACAGTAAACTCCCGATTATTCGCGGGATTGACTGGCGTGGATAACGCGGATAATCGAATTTCGCGGATAAGGCGCATGGCAAAAAAAACTACGAATATCCGGAAAACAGTGATTTTATTTCTATATGTATATTTGTGATTTACGAAAAAACCTTCCTTTTTTATAAAAATGCCTCTTACAGCCACCGCGGATAATCCGCAAAGCGGATAAACCGCCCACGGATAATCGAGAGTTTACTGTAATTGATTTCATTATTTAAGAAATTAATATACTTTTATACACAATGTTTTATTTTAATAAATAAAAAACATTATATCTCCCCCCGGGTTTCCATGACAACGGTTATAATAATTAATTTTTCAAATTTTTTCAAAACATTTAATAAATTTTTTTTTAAATTATTGATCTTGACCCCTTCCGCCGAACAAACCAACAGCACAGAAAATATTTTTTCGAAAATCCAAAAGTATTTTTCAAAATTAATTTATTTAATTTTTATTTTTCAAAATAATTTAATATTAATCGATTAATTTTGCAGTGTAAATATTTTAATTTAATACAAAGAATTGATTTTTTAATTAATTAATTTTCTTTTAATTTACTCCAAAAATTGTATTCAAAATAAAATTCTAAAATTACCAACCCCTCCATCGGCGACAACACTACCAATTAATTAATTAATAAAAACTTGACAAAGGTCTATAAATGAAAATTCAAAAGGAAATTTTAAATATGATTAGAAATAAGAATTATAAATTCGAAAAATTTTTAATTTTTTTAGGATAGTCAATTTTACCTCCCCCCTTTTCCGCTGCTATCGATTAATTTAAAAGTGTACCTTTTTTTAATAAAAATAAAAAATTGTTTTTTTAATTTAATTTCTATTATTTTTTAATTTACACAAAAATTCAGAAATTACTACCCCCTCCCATCGACAACACTAGGTAAGAAAAAGATATTTTTTTAAGGATTAAATTTGATTTTTTATTAATTTTGAAAAGTCAACTTCTTATTTCTTTTTACTGAAGGGTATTCCATACCCCTCAGAGCTCAGACCCCCCGGTTTCTTTACATTTTAGGAAATCTAGCAGAATTAGCAGAGTTAGCCACGCTTGGCTGAAAAATAGAGAAAACAATTAAAGATGAGATCAAATTATAAATATTATGTAGTTTATTTTCCAAAAAAATTTCCCTAAGATCTGAAGGGTTTAAAGGGTAGTTCACACTACATGATTTATCATATGACTTAGTCATAAGAAAAGTCATGGCTAAAATCATACCATCACAACAGCCAATCATAAAAGCCATAACTTCTATAATATCAAAAATCATATAGTGTGAACGTAAAAAAATCACTCATATGAGAAGTTATGTGACAAGTCATATGATAAATCATGTAGTGTGAACTGGCTTTAAGAGATAGTAATAAGAAAGCTGGGGGGTCTGAGGGGTATGGAACACTCTCCCAAGCGCAGATAAAAAACAGATATTTTTTAAAGTATTAAATTGCCTTTTTATTAATTTTGAAAAGTTATCTGGTTACTTCCCTTTACTGAAAGGTATTTCATCCTCCCCTTACCACCGGTTTTTTCAAAATTTAGGAAATCTACCGGATTTAGCCACCCTAGGCTAAAAAATAAATAAAACAATTAAAATTAAATAAAAATCAAGTAATATGTAGTTTATGTTCCTGAAAATTTTTTCCTTAATCTGAAGGGTTCGAAAATTGCAAATATCCATAACTTGGTTAAAAATTAACTTAAAATCTTGCTCACTGAAGCTCATTCAGTCTCAAGCAAAGTTCTATTGATTGATGATATCAATTGCACACATAAATTCAAAATGAGATGGAAAATTCCAAAACATGACTACAACCCCCAGTACTTTTTCGTGAATAACTTCGGAACCTTTAAAGCTCAAACAAAAATAATGGAAGCTCAAACGATGCTCTAAAGGGTAGTTCACACTACATGATTTATCATATGACTTAGTCATAAGAAAAGTCATAGCTAAAATCATACCATCACAACAGCCAATCATAAAAGCTATAACTTCTATAATAGCAAAAATCATATAGTGTAAACGTAAAAAAATCCCTCATATGAGAAGTCATGTGACAAGTCATATGATAAATCATGTAGTGTGAACTACCCTTAACGTTTGACACTAAATTTATCAAAAAATTCAAATGTGAGTCCCCATGATTTGTGCGCCTGGACTAGTGTGTTTCAACTATTCAACGCCATTGATTTCGCTCTTGTTTTTCCAACGAGCATATTTCCGGAAACGCATATTTAATGTGACCCACTGACCTCTTTCTCAATAATTATAGCCTCTAAAACAGTTTAATTCCGTATATTCTGATTTATAAACTGAGATATAATTAACCTTTTTGTAACTGAAAATAATTTACGTTAATTAGAGTCTAATAACAGGTAATTAACTGGAAAAATCTTCAAAATTGAAATGCAACTACCATACAAAACTGCACTTACATTCTGTTCATGAACCTCTTCAGATTAAAAACGAGTATGTGGAGTTTGGATGGTGGTAAAAAACTACCTTTACACGTAGTACGAGATAATGCAAAATGGGTATTTTTACCAACAAAAATCGTTATATCGTTCTGTAGTTTTTGGCCGGAAAATCGCAATAAACTGTCATTTTGGTTGCAATATTTTTGTATTTTCGTATACTGCTTTTTTCTATACGGAAACATACATTTTGCTATTCACGCTAATTCCGATATAAAGCTAATAGTTTTATCAATGACATGTTTCATTATTACGATTGAGGTAAGTGCAAAATTTGATGTTCCACTCTTATTTTGCAAGAACTTAATTTATTAAAATAGGGAATATTTGTACCGCCTTGCAAGTTGCAAAGTAGAATTTTGTAAGAACCAAACAAATTAAAGTATCCATAGTTTTGCTTATCAACTGTACAATTTTTATCTCCATTAGTTTTGTGTACCACTTACGCGAATTACCCATATATTCATACTTAATATACACGCTTTGGTTTCAGGGCATTGCAAGATATCATATGATGATTACTAAAAAAGAAAAATTAAACAATCTCCTGAATATAATGTATCATGAATTTTGGCCTTCGGATGTTGTTGGAACACGTATCGATAACGAGTTGCTAGTTAACAGTCGTCGACTAATTTTTGTCCTCTGTTCTTATACATTATCAGGTTGTTGTTGTGCTATTCTATACGTAACAAATGCGCTATTGTTTAGATATTTATCATTCCTGACAACTTATCCGTACGATTGGTGGAAGAGCCCATATTACGAATTAATGTTGTCCTTTCAAAGTTTTTTTAATATGAATCTTGCGGTTGTTATTTGTGGATGCGATTTTCTGATCGCCAGTGTTCTGTCAGTTTGTGTTGCTCAATTTAAACTACTAAAAACTTACGTAAGAGAAAATGTCCAAAAAGCAATTTTAGACGATTATAAGTTCAAAACACAAAATGCAAAGAAGATACTGATGATTGCTTTAAACCACCATAAAAAGTTAATCAAGTGAGTTTGTTGTACAACATGACCGAGTCTACAAAAATGACTAGTATCACAGGGTCCCATGTCCTGTTGTAGGTGCCCCCAGGTTTTCTAGTTTACTTCGCGTACCGTCAACAGCGAATTGAACTTACAGCATTTGGAAATTAATAAAATGAAATTAATTGAGTGAATTATAAGTTTAATTCGGTATATAAATAATCATAAATTTTGTGTTCTTGGTTTTGTTTTGCATATTATGCTTAATCTAAATTATTCGAATGTTTTTCTGATTATACAGGGTGTCGCACGATATAAACGACATATTCAATAATTATATTTTGCTGCAATTCTTAACAACCGTGGTCGCAATTTGCGTATCTACATTTGTAAAGGTGAGTATCTTTTTAGAAAATAATGCAACAGAAACTTGGTTTTTTTCTCTTTTTAGACTTGTATGCCACAAGAAAGACTAGGAGGAGTTACTTTTCTCTTAGCACATGTAGGCGAAATATTTATTTATTGTTTTATGGGTAGCGAATTACTTTTTGAGGTAAAAAAGTCTCTAATATTGGAAACATCCTGTACGAAAATTTTAGAGTGCTGATCTGTCTGACCATTTCTTTCATTGTGGATGGCATCTAACCGATACCGATAACAATTTTCGAAAATCTCTAATAATGGCTATAATGCGTTCTCAGCAACCTATAAAAATAATGGCTGGCGGATTTGGAAATCTGCAGCTAAATACTTTTTTGAGCGTAATTGCATCCCTATAGTTTATGTGTCGATTAATGTACTTATAGGATTTTTTTTAGCTGATCAAGTTTTCCTTTTCGGTGTATACGCTACTGCAATCGTTACTAGAGAAACAGGACGGACAAGTTTAAGGATTCTTTACTTTTGAATCCCCACTTTTTCAGCACCCCTTTATTCCTCCTTTGCTGGAAGATTAAATACTTGCAAAGAAATGTAGGTTTAGCTTTCAATATTTATTAGTACTCTGTAATATTGCATTTCAAATTCAAATGTACCACAAAGCAATGTAGCACGGACATTCTAAAATGTATGTAGTTCCAAAACTTCTATAGCAAATGCTTATCAAAATATAAATTTTTACTTACACTATTTTTCACAGACACAGAAAATATCACGACAATACTAATGCATATCTTTTAGTGTAGGTGTATAACAAAATAAAATTTCATAATTGTGATTTATGTTGTTTTTTTTAATATAATATATTATGGTGGTTTGCATGCAAAAATTTTGCTACCTACCTATCTTTTTAAATTACCTCGACTACTCTTTCTAAGGTGAGCTTGAGATGAATGTAATGCTCCACTCTTGGGGTGGTTCTGGCTTTGAAAAATTAAAAAAAAATGAAAATGCTAAATTAAATATGCAAGACTCTATTTTAAATATTAAATAAATCGCGTATAAAACAAAGTAAAACGTAATTGAAATTTTTCTGTTATTGCCACAAATTGGTCGAAGGTTGATGCAAAAACAGGTGTGTTGAATTGGTAACAAAAACACCCTGTCATTTACGATCTTCAAAATTTCTACTACAGTTGTTTTTATTACCAATTCTCAGTGTCAGGTGTAAAAAAATGAAAATTAATGCTAATGCCTCTACAAATAAAATTACAAAAGAAATACAAAATTCTACAAATTAAATCAAAAATTTTCATTAAAACTGCCGTCGTGTTGGTTTTGTTGTGTGGAACACTGATGTTGTATGGAAGTTGAAGTAAAACGCTCACCCTTTTTGTTGAATTCTGGATTCTTATAATGAAACTTGTGGCTCCAGGAATCTCCTTCCCAGGTTTTTCTACTTGGATTTTCCACGTTGGTTTTTCTTTCTTGTACGATCGCACTTTTTATTAAGAAACTTTTACATGTTTTGTGGTCGTCAGCCACTTCACAACCAAAGCTCAACTTTGTTACCCAAAAGGTGAAAGGTAACTGACTAAAAGTCACTTCCTCTATAATTTTTTTGTTCACATTATTGTTCCCTTCCCAACTGCACTTCAACCAATCACGTCTTCCAGACTCCCACTCTATTTTAACAATAATCCAGGAACAATCTTTTGCTCTCTCTAACACACACAGTAGATGGTCTTTAATAAAATTAGTGAAACGGTCGTATTAAAAAGAACAAACCTTTCCCTTCCTCTTGTATAAATTTCAATTACGATTAAAATATTTACAAAATTTTCTTTAATGACTGTAAATAAAATTAAAATTGTTGCTTTCCTTCTTTTTAAAATTATGAATAAATTATAACATTTTAAATAAATAAAAATTGTTGGGTTCGTTTCACCACAATATGTATATTTTAAAAAACAATTCATAGAGTGAGAACTTCAAAATTTTTCCCGTCTGAGTAAATACTTGCTAAATTTTGATGAAGTTTTCTTCCATAATATAAACCATTTTCATGTTTAATAAAAATCAAAGCCCTGGAAATGCAATGGTCATCCAAATTATAAATAATTCAATTTTCCAAAATATTAAAAAATTAAATCAATTTAATTTCTTTTATTTTAATTTTTAACAGGGGAAATCTAATAATCGTGAAAACGATCATTAACATGATCCAAGTTGAGCCAACTTGAGTCGCTTCTAAGGTTCTTTTTTTTGTCATCAGAATACCTTGTAACGAAAGTAGAATCTTCAGCAATAAGGGATTTAATTTGCGATAACTCCCCCTCCCCCCGCTCTCGTTTGTACTAAAGGGTTTTTTAAATGTTAAAAATTTATTTATACAATTAAAAACATCATTAAACCAAAACAAATTTTAAATTGTTTCTTTAAAAACAAACAAATAATAAAGTAGAGATTTGCCATTGCAAGAAGTGACCATTAACCTTTTGTTTTTTTAACCGTCTCGACGGACGCCGGAATATTAAAAATTAAATTTTACTTTTTGTTACATGAAACTAAATAATAATGGTCTTATAACCTATTTGTTCACTCCACCAAAAAATAATTATTTTACCTTGATCAACAATAAATGACTTTTCATACCCTCAAACTCCCAAATTCCATGATTTTCCGGTTGTTTACATTTAAAAGAAACTTTCAGGTTAAGGAAAGACTTGATTAGGAAAACCCAATAAAATCTAAAAAAACTTACGTCAAATCGGGGGGTTTGGGAGTTATGGAATACCCCCTATCATAAGAAAGCAACAAGATGACTTTTGAAAATTAATAAAAACTCAAATTTAATTCTTGAGAAAATGTCTTCTTCTTACCTAAGCTTGAGGACTTTTGAAAATTAATAAAAACTCAAATTTAATTCTTGAGAAAATGTCTTCTTCTTACCTAAGCTTGAGGGCTGTTCCATACCCCCCAGACCCCCGGTTTATCTATTACTATTTTCTAAAAAATCCTTCAGATTAGGGGAAAATTTTTCCAAAAACGTAAACTACATAATATTTAATTTACACTCATTTCTTAGTGTTTTCCTCTATTTACTAGTCTAGCGTGGATAAACCCGATAAATCCTCTAAAATGTAAAGAAACCGGGGGGTCTGGGGGGTATGGAATACCCTCCAGTAAAAGGAAGTAACCAGATGACTTCAAAATTGATAAAAAATAAATTTAATACTTAAAAAATTATCTTTTTTTTACCTACGCTTGGAAGAGTATTTTATACCCCCGAACTCCCTGGTTCTTCACTACTATCTTTTAAAAAAATTCTTCAGATTAATGAAAAATTTTTCAGGAAAATAAACTTAATTTGGTTTAATTTTTAATTGTTTTCTCTATCTTTTAGCATAAAGTGGCTAAATTCGCTAGATTCCCAGATTCCCTAAATTGTAAAAAAAACCGGGAGATTAGGGGGTATGGAATACCCCCCCAGCAAAATGAAGTAAGAAGATGACTTTACAAAATTAGTGAAAACTCAAATGTAATTCTTGAAAAAAAGTCTTTTTCTTACCTATGCTTAGGGGTTATTTAATACCCCTTCGACCTCCCCGTTTTTTTTTTATTACTATGTTTCTATTTTCTAGCCTAAAATGATTAAACCCAATACATCTCTTAAATGTGATGAAATTTGGAAGTCTGGGGGGAAAGGAAGAAAGTAACAAGATCACTTTTAAAAATTCATAAATACGAAACTTTTAATTTTTGAAAAAGGAGCTTTTTGGTAACTTACAAAAAAAGGGAATACTCTCCAGTGCTTTAGTTTTCCGATAGTTTACTTTTCTATGGTAACTAAGCCTTTAACACGTTCTAATTACGGCTCTGAGTACAGCAACTAATGTTTTCTTTTTTTTATAGCTTGGATTTATAATCCTTTTCTAGTTTCTTCTTGTATTTATTTGATATTTTAGCAATCCTGAAATTTTTGGTTTAAATTTTCAATTTTTTTCGTTCTAAATTTGCAAAACCTAGTTAAAGGATCTTAAAAGCTGCCACCAAATAACAAGTGAACTCCAGTGGTTCTAAAATTCTGATATGAATACACTTACCTATCTTTCTTTTTTCGAGAATTACTGGAATTACGCACTTTTTCTAAGTGTTCACCAATTTAAAGTGGTTAAAATTATTTTCGTTTTTGAGTTTTGTTTTGAATAACTTAGCTATATTTAGGTTTTTTCAGAATACTTGTTTTTAAGACGATTTTAGATTTTAGAGTCGGTCATTTGCCTTGTAGGTAACGCGATCAACTGCAAATGCAAGGTACCGGGTTCAAATCCGGAGAAGGACAACTTTCTTATGACTGGTCTCCGTGCTTCGGAAGGCACGTTAAGCCGGTGGTCTTCCTGGGTTAATGAATTGCCATCATTAACATAAAAACCAGGGTTACAGGCTCGTCTGGAGACAAGTCTAGCAAACTACCTCTCTGACGTTAAGCAATTTATATGATCAAGGATGCCAAAGAAATAACGCAGTGGCTATTTAAGGCAAACAGGGTTGACCCTAGCCAAAAAGTAGAAAAAAAAAGAAGACGATTTTAACTGAAAATCTTTTAGCTACTAATTTTATGAGGTGCACGTCAGTGGCCTAATTAGGCGTCAAATGTTAGAGCATCGTTTGAGCTCGAATGAGATTCAGTGAACAAAATTTTAAGTTAAATTTTTACAAATTTATGGATAGTTGAAATTTTCTACTAAACTCCGAGCAGCATGCGTTAAATCTTAAGTTTTTAAATCTCTTAAGCTGATAATCTACATACTTTGGATATAGAAATTCTCTATATTAAACTCAAAAACGTTAGAGCATCGTTTGAGCCTGAATGAGCTTCCATTATTTTCATTTGTGCCTCAAAGATCGCGAAGTTATTCGCGAAAAACTACTGAGGACGGGTATAGACATGTTTTGCAATTTTTCTTCTTATTTTAAATTTATGTGTGCAATTGATGTCAATCGATAGAGCTTTGTTTGAGCCTTCAGTGAGAAAGATTTTAAGTTATGTTTTTCATAGTTATGAATAGTTGAAATTTTCGACTAAACTCCGAGCAACATGCGTTAAATTTTATCGGCAGGTTTTTTAAATTTTTTATTTTGGCAAAACTGAAGTGAGGTGAGCTAAGTGAACGGGTTAAGGACCGGACTCCAGGCTAGAACCTTAGGTTCGATCAACAGGA
The DNA here is from genome assembly GCA_905340355.1 of Rhagonycha fulva. Classification (NCBI taxonomy): domain Eukaryota; kingdom Metazoa; phylum Arthropoda; class Insecta; order Coleoptera; family Cantharidae; genus Rhagonycha; species Rhagonycha fulva. The sequence goes on from HG996554.1 coordinate 118,354,283, forward strand.
ATACAAAATTTATTAAACTTTATTATGACCCTCTCCTCTCGAAAGGCAATGGCAAACCACTGAAAGTAATCTGCCAAGATGTAGCATTTCAAATGCTCGCCAACCTCCGATAGGAGACGGCACCTTAAGAAAAAAGTGGTATTTCCCAATTGCTTTACTATTTCTGACCAACTGACATTTGATGGGCCCCAAAACTTTTTAGCTAATGAATCATAAATTTTCTCTTTTTTAGCAACAATAAAAACGTTGAACTGCTTCAAATCAAAATTAGATTTTTTTCTGCATGATTTCTATTTCATTACATTACTTCGATTTTATAAAATTTAAAAAATTAAAATGTTGCTTTATTTAGAATTTTATATCTAAGTATGTAGATTTAACGCATGTTGCTCGGAGTTTATTCGAAAATTTCAACTATCGATAACTTTGTAAAAAATTAATTTAAAATTTTTTTCACTGAAGCTCATTTGAGCTCTAACGTTTGACACCAAATTTATCCAAAAATTCCAAACTAAGGAGGCCATTGACATGCACCTAATTTTACATCTCCATGATTTGTGCGCCTGAAGTAGTGTGTTCCAACTACTCCACGGTAGCTACGCCATTGATTTAGCTCTTGTTTTTCCAACGAGCGTATTTCCGGAAACGCATATTTAATGTGACCTACTGACCTCTTCCTCAATAATTATAGTCTCTAAAACAGTTTAATTCCGTATATTATTCTGATTTATAAACGGAGATATAATTAACCCTTTTGTAATTGAAGATAATTTACGTTAATTGGAGTCTAATAACGGATAATTACCTGGAAAAGTTTTCAATATAGAAATGCAACTACCGTACAAAACTGCACTTACATTCTGTTCATGAACCTGTTCAGATTAAGAACGAACATGTGGAGTTTGGATGGTGGTAAAAGACTACCTTTACAAGTAGTACGGGACAATGCAAAATGGGTGTTTTTACCAACGAAAACAATCCTGTCGTTCAGCAGTTGTTGGCCTGAAAATCATAGTAAATTTTCATTTTGGTTAAAATGGTTCTGTATTTTCTCGTATTGCTTTTTTCTATACGGAAACATACATTTTGCTGTTCACGCTAATTCTGATATAGGACTCATAGTTTCAACTCTGACATTTAGTATCGGTATTATTGAGGTAAGTAAGTGTAAAATTTGATGTATTGACAAAAATATTTATATTACGTTCATTGTAAGATGGAGAACGAACGCTTATTTGCGTGATATACTATGCAACGATGCCTTCTATTAATAATGCAACTTATCATTTCTTCCATTTTTTTAACAAAAAATTTGCTTTTAGGGTATTGCAGTATATCACATGGTGTTGACTAAAAAAAATAAATTAAATGATTTACTAAATACCATTTATGATGAATTTTGGCCTTCAGATTTTGTTGGAGAACGTACCAATAACGAGCTGTTAGCTAGCAGCCGAGGATTAATTTTTATGCTCTGTTCTTGTATGTTAGCAGCTTATTTTGGCTGTGTGCAATTCATAGGCAATGCTTTATTTGCCAAATATTTACCATTTCTGACAACCTATCCGTACAATTGGTGGAAAAGCCCATATTATGAATTGATGTTGTGCTTTCAAAGTTTTCTTCTTATAAATGTAGCCATTCTTGTTTTTGGGGGAAATTTTATGTTTTCCAGTACGATGTCAGTTTGCATTGCTCAATTTAAACTACTGAAAGTATACGTAGCAGAAAATGTCCAAACAGCCATTTTGAACGACTATAAGTTTAAAACACGACATTCAAAGAAAATGTTACAGACTGCTTTAAACCATCACAAAAAATTAATAAAGTGAGTGTATTATCCATCATGGCAAAGTTTACAAAATTGAGATGCGTCTTCTGTCCTGTTGTTACCAGGCTCTATTTGGTAGCTTTTGAAATTAAAAAATACAAAAAAGTTGAAAATTTTGCAGGCTTTGTTTGGTTGTGTATATTATTTTTAATTTAACCGAATTGTAATCATTTCTCGGTTTTACAGGGTGTCTCAAGACGTAAACGATATATTTAAATACTACATTTTGCTTCTGTTCTTAACCACCATCGTCTCAGTATGCTTATCCACTTTTGTCATCGTGAGTATCTTGTTACAAAAGGTTAAGCTTGGAGAAAATTTTTGATATCACTTTTTTAGACTTTCTTTCCACAAGGAAGATTTGGTGCAATGAGTTACCTTTTAGGGCACATATGCCAAATATTTATTTATTGTTATATGGGTAGCGAATTACTTTTTGAGGTAAGTAAACCTTTTACTTCAGAAACACCCTGTATGAACAACCATTTTAGAGTGCTGATCTATCGGACCATTTCTTTCATTGTGGATGGCATCTAACCGATACTGATAACGATTTTCGAAAATCTTTAATAATGGCGATAATGCGTTCTCAGCAACCCATAAAAATAACGGCTGGTGGATTTGGATACCTGGAGTTAAGTGTGTTTGTGGATGTAATGGCATCCGTACTACTACACGAATTACAGTTTGATATTTATGGATTTTGTTTTAGCTCATCAAATTTTCGTTTTCCGTGTATACACTACTGCAAACGTTAGTGGAGAAACAAGGCGGACAAGTTTAAGAATCCTCCACTTCTAAACCAATGCCTGCTTTTCCAGTACTCCCAGCATTCATTACAAGCTTCTCTTTTGCAACAAATGATTACTTAATTCACTTCTTAAATTAAATGAATTATCCTCAAAAGGTTGGATGTGTGTAATATCTGGTAATCCCGTTCTATTCGGTGGAAAACATTCACTTCTAAGACGACTCCGTAGATCCTGACGATCTTAAACGTTATCCTGCTTTACGTTCGTCCTCGACAAAAATTAAATTCTATCACAGTAATCACTGATGATCACAAAATATAATTGATCTATGATCCAAAAAAAAAAAGAATTCACTGCGTACCTGTGCAAATTTATTATATATCCTTTTTCTTTTTGATTAGATTAAATTTTACTTGCCTAATACACTGCAGGATCACGTACTGTTTTGTAAAACTGGAGTGATAATTTATTTAAGTCACAGGTCTCTTTATAGGTACACAACACTGGAATATTTAAATTTATCTCTCACCTATTTATTAAATTAATGTTTAGGTTTAGTTTTCGCATATATACAAAATAAAATAAATAAATTATTAGTAGCACCTGTAATATTGCATTTCAATTTCAAACTTACCTTCTTTTTTGCAAAATCCGATTTAAACTCAATGCCTATTTTATTACTCGACAGGATTAATTTGGAAAAACAGAGTGTGATAAACGCACCAACAGTTGATTTGGCTTATCAAAATTTCAACATTGAATTTTCATGGTCTAAAAAACTAAAAGAGTTAAACCAAAAATTAAGAATTTATACCAAATTTAGGCTTTTCAGTTGATGTCTTCCTAAAATTTAAAGCAAATTTTGTTTTTTCTTTTCTACGACTGAATAATTCGGCCGATGGAAAATTATCGGTAGTTGCGGATAGCTTCTTAGTGAGCATCAATCTCAATGCCCAATTGAGTGTTGGTGATGGTTAATACTCAGATCTAAGAAGCAACCGTAATGGAAAATTAACCGACTAAGTTCCCAAAATTCAATGATTTTGATTAAAAAATTAATCTTATTCATACAAAAATATTTACATAGTCAACAAGTTAAATAAAGACAGTATTTTAAAATTAATTTCCGAATTGCTATTTTACACTTCTGTAACAATAATTTACTAAATCAATTTCTCAAATATTAAAAATTTAAATTTATTGATTTTTTTTATTTCGATTTATAACCGGAAAAAGATACAATTAATGATTTTATAATAAATGATGGTAATTTAGGTTAATTAGGGTCTAATAATAGGTTAACTGATTAAGTTTTTAATATTGAAATGCAACTGCTATACAAAACTACACGTATGTTTTCTTTAAAATTCCTTTTGATGCAAAATATTCTGATTTTAAAACGCCGATATAATAATTGTCCTTTTGAAGTTGATAATAGTTGATGATAATTAGAGACTAATTACAGGTAACTATAGCTACTTTTGTTTTTTATATAGACATGCAACTATCACACGCCATTGCACTTCTATCGAGAACTTGTACAGATTAAGAACGACTATGTGGAGTTTGGATGGTGGTAAAAAACTACCTTTACACGTAGTACGGGACAATGCAAAATGGGTATTTTTACCAACAAAAATCGTTATGTCGTTCTGTAGTTTTTGGCCGGAAAATCACAGTAAACTGTCATTTTGGTTGCAATATTTTTGTATTTTCGTATACTGCTTTTTTCTATACGGAAACATACATTTTGCTATTCACGCTAATTCCGATATAAAGCTAATAGTTTTATCAATGACATGTTTCATTATTACGATTGAGGTAAGTGCAAAATTTGATGTTCCACTCTTATTTTGCAAGAACTTAATTTATTAAAATAGGGAATATTTGTACCGCCTTGCAAGTTGCAAAGTAGAATTTTGTAAAAACCAAACAAATTATAGTATCCATAGTTTTGCTTATCAACTGTACAATTTTTATCTCCATTAGTTTTGTGTATCACCTACGCGAATTACCCATATATTCATACTTAATATACACGCTTTGGTTTCAGGGCATTGCAAGATATCATATGATGATAACTAAAAAAGAAAAATTAAACAATCTCCTGAATATAATGTATCATGAATTTTGGTCTTCGGATGTTGTTGGAGCACCTATCGATAACGAGTTGCTAGTTAACAGTCGTCGACTAATTTTTGTCCTCTGTTCTTATACATTATCAGGTTGTTTTTGTGCTATTCTATACGTAACAAATGCACTATTGTTTAGATATTTATCATTCGTGACAACTTATCCGTATGATTGGTGGAAGAGCCCATATTACGAATTAATGTTGTCCTTTCAAAGTTTTTTTAATATGAATCTTGCGGTTGTTATTTGTGGATGCGATTTTCTGATTGCCAGTGTTCTGTCAGTTTGTGTTGCTCAATTTAAACTACTAAAAACTTACGTAAGAGAAAATGTCCAAAAAGCAATTTTAGACGATTATAAGTTCAAAACACAAAATGCAAAGAAGATACTGATGATTGCTTTAAACCACCATAAAAAGTTAATCAAGTGAGTTTGTTGTACAACATGACCGAGTCTACAAAAATGACTAGTATCACAGGGTCCCATGTCCTGCTGTAGGTGCCCCCAGTTTTTCTAGTTTACTTCGCGTACCGTCAACAGCGAATTGAACTTACAGCATTTGGAAATTAACAAAATGAAATTAATTGAGTGAATTATAAGTAATTCGGAATATAAATAATCATAAATTTTGTGTTCTTGGTTTTGTTTTGCATATTATGCTTAATCTAAATTATTTGAATGTTTTTCTGATTATACAGGGTGTCGCACGATATAAACGACATATTCAAATATTACATTTTGCTGCAATTCTTAACAACCGTGGTCGCAATTTGCGTATCTACATTTGTAATGGTGAGTATCTTTTTAGAAAATAATGCAACAGAAACTTGGTTTTTTTCTCTTTTTAGACTTGTATGCCACAAGAAAGACTAGGAGGAGTTACTTTCCTCTTAGCACATGTAGGCGAAATATTTATTTATTGTTTTATGGGTAGCGAATTACTTTTTGAGGTAAGGAAGTCTCTAATATTAGAAAAATCCTGTACGAAAATTTTAGAGTGCTGATCTGTCTGACCATTTCTTTCATTGTGGATGGCATCTAACCGATACCGATAACAATTTTCAAAAATCTCTAATAATGGCTATAATGCGTTCTCAACAACCTATAAAAATAATGGCTGGCGGATTTGGAAATCTGCAGCTAAGTACTTTTTTGAACGTAATTGCATCTCTACTGTTTATGTGTCGATTAATGTATTTATAGGTTTTTTTTAGCTGATCAAATTTTCCTTTTCGGTGTATACGCTACTGCAATCGTTACTGGAGAAACAGGACGGACAAGTTTAAAAGGATTTTTTACTTTTAAACCCTCACAAGCATGTGCACCCCTTTGCAGCACCCCTTTATTCCTCCTTTGCTGGAAGATTAAATAGTTGCAAATAAATGTAGGTTTAGCTTTCATTATTTATTAGTACTCTGTAATATTACATTTCAAATTCAAGTACCACAAAACTATGTAACACGGACATTCAAAAACTTCTATAGCAAATGTTTGTCAAAATTGAAATTTTTACTAGCACTCTTTTCACAGAGACACAGAAAATATCACGACAATACTAATGCATATCTTTTAGTGTAGGTGTACAACAAAATAAAATTTCATAATTGTGTTTTATGTAGTTTTTTTGAAATATTATATGTATATTTTAGGAAACAATTTAAAGAGCAAGAAGTTCAAAATTTTTCCCACCTGAGTAAATATTTGCTAAATTTTGATGATGTTTTTTTCCATAAAATGAACCATTTTCATGTTTAATAAAAATCAAAACCCTGAAAATGCGATGGTCATTCAATTGGATGACCAAAAAAAAGATGTAGTTACATTTACATTTTTCGTGTAGTAAAATAATATTGTAGTCACAGGAACAACATTTGTAGTAAAATTAAACGCACCTCTCATGTTGTTTATACTACATCAGCTGTAAAATGTACTTACGCATTGCTGTAAGATGAATGTACTTCTTTACAATTTTTATGTACTTCTAACTCTATAGAGTGTTGTTGCTTATCACTCAAAATAATTGATTTTGGTGTAACAATAAGATAAGTAAAAAGTACACTGGATTGTAGTAATTAAAATTTACCTCGTGTAATTATGTAACAAAATATTGCAACTCTAATGTTTTGCAATCCTTCAGTTTCCGTAATTAAGTTATGCTTTGACGAATATGCAGAATCTTTTATTCGTTCTTAATTTATGTTTGAACAGCACCTTAAGGTACAGTGCACACGAGGACAATATTATTATTAGTTTTGAAATGAATCGTGAAGTGAAAAGAATTATGGATGACTTTTTATTATTTAAAGGTAAGTACTCAATTTTTTAATTTTCAAAATTAAAAATCGGCAATATAACGACGATTTTTGAGTTGCGGGCTACCTAAGCGCTCCCCGAAAATATTAATTTTACGAATGAAATCTCAACGTAATGTGAAGTTATAATTTAGTGATTTAGGTAAGGGCAAATGTTATGTATCCATTAGTTTGGTCAGAAATTGATTTTAAACTTGTTGATTTCCAGCGAATATCGATTTGTCCTTATAGAAATATTTCTTTGTAAAATTTCGGTTCAAAAAAACACGTGGAGATTAAAAATTTTTAACAATGTAAAGTTTAAATATGTAATTCTAAGAATTACAGGCAGGCTACCGCATTAAAATCTTATTCATTCTTATTGTCACATAAGCACATTTTTTTGAATCGTAAATATTTGTTAAACTACAATATAAATTTTTTTAATTATATTTTAATTGCTATTAATTAATAATAAATGAACTCGTTTTACACAGAAAAAAAAAGTGGTGTGTATTTAACGAAATTCGTCGTTAATACGACTTTTGATCCTATGAAACAAATGGTTAATAGTACGACAAGCATTTCGTTAATTATGGTAGTAATAGTAATATTTACGAATATATCATAATAGTTACGACATTTTTCGTTAATATTACTACACGCTATTGTGTAGTATTGTGCTATTGTGTAGTAATATTAACGAAGTACAAGATTACGATTTTACGCAAAATTAGTAATAGTAACGAAATTTTCGTTAATATAACGAATTTCCGTTTAATAACCGCATTTCGTAAATATAACGACGGACTTTTTTTTCTGTGTAACTAAATATCAAAAATTAAACAAATACCTATAGGTACTATTGGGATTGGTCCAGTGATGCATTAGTAATGATAGATGAAAATTTAGTTCTAAAGATTGAAATTGTAAATTTTGAATAATCCACATAAAAATAATTTGCAATGCAGTTTTCATGACCGCTATTATATAATTATAGACAATACGATGTTATCAACAGCATTACGTAATTAACAATTCAAAATAATATTCAAAAATGTTGTGATACCACCCTGTATTCACCTTTTCTTGTAGTATTCAGGTAAAAGAATATAAATTGTAAAGACTGCTTTAAAAGCTTTTATTCTTAAAACTATTATGCCATATATTCGTAAAACAATTTTTTCCAGAGTGACAGTAAGCAATTAAATTTTAAGAAGTTCTTCTTTAAATACTTGCTACCATAAAATAGTAGATAATTAATAAAATTTGAATTACATATTTTCAAACTTTCAATAGATCGTTGCTTTGAAATGAAGATCACAACTTTCATTGATGCGCGCGCATTAGGATTTTTGTTGCAGGATTTTGTTGCTAGACGGTAGACGCAAGTTTATTTTTTCAGTTACCACTAGAGGGTTAACATGGTAATACCTACCTGAGGTTGTAAATCTATACCTAGTCGAACTAAACAAACTTAAGAAATGTGAACTTGTTACTTCTACTCAGAAAGATAACAAAAATCTTCGCCAATTTTTGGATGAAATCATGAAACGTATAAGTCAAAATCACTATAATCAACGGATCAACAACAACCACGTAAGTAGCTTGAAACATCAAATTGCAATCTTAGAATGGACAAATATAATATTATCGATTTTTTAAAGGGGACTGCTAGTCAATCCGTTAAAACAGTGTATAACGTGCAGAAAAAATCTACTAGCAACGTGCCAAACAACTAGTCAACCAATGTAAAACAGATTTTAAGAACTAATGACGTGAAGCACGTGTTGCTTACAGGTACTTAACGTATATCTTCCATTTTATATAACAAATTTTGTAGGTAACAACAAAGTATTGTCATTATGATTGGAACTGCCACTGTAAAATCAAAAAATCTGGAATTTACTGGAGGCCCTCAAAAGCTAAAGTTCAAAAAGGTTTTGTGCTTCATATGCAGGTAATTTTATGACTTGACTGCTTAATTAAATAGAAATAATCTCGCGAGGTACATATAATATGCATTTCAGACAGCGGCCCAGTTGGAACAACGGATACGAAAGTTACAGGAATTTCTACTTCAAAACCAACCATTATTGGACCATTGGATACGCCCACATTATGTACAGTAGTTTTACCTTATTAAAGAAGTAGCCTACCTTATTATCTACAATAATTATTAATTATAAGAAACTTTATAAAGCAATTTATTTTAATAAATATACAAAATTATTTGAACTGTTAATATGCGTTTACCCTATAAAGTTTTTAATTTAATAACATTAAACACAAGTAAAGCATACTGCTATTGTTGTCAAACCCACACAATAATTGTAGTAGTTCTAATTAATTTATAATTCAAAGGTAACAACATCACTATGTAAAAATAGCAACAATTGTGTAGTACAATTAACTTAACAATGTTGTACAAGTAACAACAGCACAAAGAGTGAATTATACTAAATATTAGCAATATTTACTACACAGTAAACGTAGAGTTAACTACACCTATAGGTGTTAAAACAACATCAACATTAGTACTATGTACATAAGCACACGTTCATATAACAACAAAATTTTAAGTACTTTATACTACAATGCTGTTAAAAATTAACAACAATTGTAGTAAACTGTACTGCAGTTATTTTACAACAATTGACATGTAAATTTTACTTACCTTTGTTGTTGTCACTATATTTGCAACTCATTGTAGTAGATTGCACTGCATTTGTAGTTACATTTACAACTTTTTTTTGCGTGAAATCATAAATAGTAATTCAATTTTCTTAAATATTAAAAAACTAAATCAATTCAATTTCTTTAATTTTTATTTATAACAATGTGATTATTTATTCTGTAATTGACGACAATTACAGTTAATAAATTAATTACTTAAACAATTAATAAATTACGATCTAACAGATTATTAAACTTGTTAAGATATTCAATATCTACCTACAAAATATTATTTATATCGAAAACTTATTAATCCTTAAAATGTCAGTGCAAAATTTGATTTTAACATATCATAATTTTGAGCTAATTTTGTGCTCTAATTAATTCATTTCAAAATTTATTAGTGACTTTGTTATTGCAGAACCAATATAAAGCAGAATAATAGGAAAATTTTAAGTTTAAACTATAAGGAATGGATTACGAAAACCTGTGATATAAGTTTAAACTCTAATATTCCTAAACGTTTTCAAATTTTTGTTTCAAATCTAAGAAAACTAAAATATATTTACATCAAAGTGTAAGTGATGAGTAATGTAAGATTGCTTAAATATAGCTCAATTAAAGTATATTTAAATATTTCCTTCTTGCATCTTCATTATCGATTGTAATAAGGTGAACACAGAAAAGGAAAACATGATGAGCTAAAACACAAGAAATAAATTTTTTGGCCTACATATGACTTGCCCATATTCTTACATTCAGAAATGTACTTAGCTGTAGGTAGCCAAAACTACCAGCTTTTATTTTTATGGCATGCTGAGAACGCATCATTCCCAATATTAACGATCTTTGAAAATCAATATCAGTGTTGGTTAGATGCCATCCACAATGAAAAATGTGATCGGATAGATCGGCACTCTAAAATAAAGATTGAAAAATTATGTAGGTAAAATTCCTAATTTCACCGAACTGCCAGAGGTAATAAAACCTAACATAGGTACAATATTGATTATCTATATTGGGACAATTATGAAATTCAATATTATGACTATCTTGATTTTATTTATTTACATATGAAATTGTATTTATTAACATAATAAGTTGAAAAATTATCCAAGCAATTGACTTTTCAATTTTTTTCTGTATTGGGACAACATTAACATTGACCTATTGGGTCAACATTGAAATTAAATATACTGTACAAGACGAATACCTTACCTCATGAAGCAATTCGCTACCCATGTAACAATAAACAAATATTTGGAATAAACGTCCAAAAAAGTAGGTAACACCGGTAAGTCTTTCTTTTGGCAAAAAAGTCTAAATCAAAAATCTAAACGTGTTATACAATCATGACCATATCTGGAACCGTACTCACTATGACAAATATAGATATACAAACTGTAACTGCGCTTGTAAAAAATTGAAGCAGAATGTAATATTGAAATATATCGTTTACATCTTCACACACCCTGTATATTTACAAACAAACAGATTCAATTAATTTAAGGTAACTAATGTAAACCAGAACCAACTTTGCAAAATTTATTAATTTTCCAGATCATCTGGGAGCGTTCTCATTGGTCTAATAACAAAGGACTTGATAATCTGACAAATGTACAAAAGGATACATAAAAATTGAGCTATATTCTGCAAGATATTGGGCAGAATTTTGCAAAGTTTGGGTTAACTTACTTGATTAATTTTTTATGGTGGTTTAAAGCAAATCGTAACATTTCCTTTGCATTTTGCGTTTTGAACTTCAGATCATTTAAAATGGCTTCTTCGATATTTTCTCTCACATACATTTTCAGTAGTCTAAATTGAGCTACACAAACTGATAACATACTAACCATTAACCAATCGCCTCCACAAATTATAATTGCAATATTCACAATAAAATAACTTTCAAAGCACAACATCAACTCATAATATGGGCTTTTCCACCAATCATATGGGTACGTCGTTGATAATGGTAGATAATTAAAAAAAACTGCGTTAAATATGTACTGTAAAGAACAAATAAAAGCTAATAAAGTATAAAAAAAAATGATAAAAATTATTCTGCGGCTGATAATCAGTAGATCCTCGTTAACACGTTCTCCAAGAAGATCCGAGGGCCAAAATTCATGATATAAAATGTGAAGGAGGTTATTCAATTTAGCTTTTTTGGTCATCAACATGTGGTATCTTGCGAGAGCCTAAAAGTAGATGTGTAGCATGTGGCACCATCCTGTTAAAACTGCATGTCATTCAACCTTAAATTTCGATCACCAAAAATCTTTTCGTCATCTTGGCAAAAGAAATTGGTAATTATATTTTACACTTACCTCAATTATAACTACGAAAATTGTTAACGCTAAAATAATAAGCGTAATATCGGAATTAACGTGAGTAGCAAAGTATATATTTCCGTACATAAAATAACAATAGGACAAAACGCTGAAACATTGCAACCAAAATAACAATTTGCTGTGATTTTCAGGCCAAGAAATGCTAACCGCCAAGATTACTTTTGTTGGTAAAAATACCCATTTTGCATTGTCTCGCACTACGTGTAAAGGTAGCTTACGACCATTTACCAAATTCATGTTATTTATTCTTGAGATTCTTAGCTAATCTTGGTTATAAATACAAATTTTTCAGTTATTTGTTTGAATTCGAAACAAAAACTGATATTATGTAATTAAGCACATCGTAAAAATGGTACTTAATAATTTCATTTAAACTTTGTACGAAGTTATTGGTCAGTTTAACAATTATTATAATCTTTCATTAAATTGTGTACGTGCGAACTAATGACTACATTTAAACTTTGGTAACTTTTAGAACTATTAGAAGTATAATTTTTCATAATCGACAACATTAAAAATTATTGTTCTCCGGTATCTTATTAATTTTTAAATAATTTAGAAAGAATTAATTAGGTAAAACATAAAAATGTTTTGAAAAAAGCGTTCAGAAGCTGAGCCTTTTCACTTCGTGAAGCGGTGGCTGGCTAGCTAAAATGAAGGTGAGGTGGGTAAAATACATGAGCACAAACGGGGGAGTCAAAATCAAACAAATCTTTATACAGGGGGAATCTAAAGACTTCAGTACCCAATTTATCTAGTTCAAAATGATAAAACTTACAATTAGATGAACAGTTCTATTAAGAAAAGTAAAACACTGAACGGAATTTACCCCTTTTTAGGGGTTCTTTTATTAAGAATTAAGTAGTTCTACATTACATTTTTAATAATTTTGGGCTTGTCGTGCGATTATTTAATTATTTTGTTTTAACAACAAGAAGGTGAAGGTTCGTTTCTTTCTAGCTGAACATCTATAGACAGAAAGCCAAAAAAATGACCCAAATATATTTAAATCTATGCGTAAGTGGTTAGTAATGTCGTAATGTGTACAGTTAGTGCGTGGGTCTGTTCAGAAGCACAGGTTTTTTTAAATATTTCTTTCTTGCATCCTCATTATCGATTGTAATAACGTGAACATCGAAAACGAAAACATGACAAGCTGAAACACAAGACTTAACTTTATTGACCAAAATATGGTTTACCTAAATTGTTACGTTCAGAAATGTACTTAGCTGGAGGTAGCCAAAACCACCAGCTTTTATTTTTATAGCATGCTGAGAGCGCATCATACCCAATATTAACGATCTTTGAAAATCGATATCAGTATCGGTTAGATGCCATCCGCAATGAAAGATGTGATCCGATAGATCAGCACTCTAAAATAAAAATTAAAAAAATTATAGATAGCTCAATTGATTATATATATTGGGACAACACATATGTTAACATTAACGTAACTAAAGATTAACTGCAGTTACTGTACAAGATCTTACCTCATAAAGCAATTCGCTGCCCATGTAGCAATAAATAAATATTTCGAATAAATGCCCAAAAAAGTAAGTAACACCGCTAAGTCTTTCTTTTGGCAAAAAAGTCTAAATCAAAGCATATTATGGAATCATAATCAAATAAAAAAAAATACTTACAATAACAAATGTAGATATACAAACTGAAACCGCGCTGGTTAGAAATTGAAGCAGAATGTAATATTGAAATATATCGTTTACATCTTCACACACCCTGTATATTTACAAAAAAAAAAATTTAGTTGAACCTGGACCAACCGTTCCATCAAAATTCAACGTACTTGATTAGTTTTTTGTGGTGGTTTAAAGCAAATCGTAGCATTTTTTTTGCATTTTGTGTTTTGAATTTCTGGTCGTTTAGAAGAGCTGTTTCGATATTTTCTCTCACGTAGGTCTTCAGTAGTTTAAATTGAGCCACACAAACTGATAGTATACTAACAATTAACCAATCGCCTGCGCAAACCACAATTGGTATATTCACAGCAAAATAACTTTCAAAGCACAACATCAATTCATAATATGGGCTTTTCCACCAATCATACGGATACGTCGTCGATAATGGTAAATATTTAAAGAAAACTGCGTTTGTTATGAACTGTAAACCACAAATGAAAGCTAATAAAGTATAAAAGGAAGCGATGAATATTATTCTGCGACTGTTGACCAGCAGATCTTTATTGACACGTTCTCCAAGAATGTCGGACGGCCAAAATTCATGATATAAAATGTGGAGTAGTTTATTCAATTTTGCTTTTTTGGTCATCATCATATGGTATCTTGAGAGAGCCTAAAAGTAAATTTTTTAATAGAAAAAAAATGTATAGATTAGGTAATTTAATAAGAAATGTTTTTAGGTTTTTTTGAGTGAGCGAGAGCTGCTTACTGGGTTTGTTCGACTTGTATGAGCGTACAGCTCACTTTATTTTAAATATTACATTTATCACTGTGTGTCAAAATTTCTACTGTTTAAATAATCCTTTAATAATCATGACCTGGTGACGGACAATTTCAATTGGTTAATTAAATTTAAATCTTATGAAATTTTATGAAACCGGGCATTGGTCGAAACCATACATAACCAGGAGATAAATTATCGATATTCCAATCATCACGTTGGAAAAAAAATTTCAGAGTAAAATTGACTATAGACTAATTTTACACTTACCTCAATTATAATCACAAAAAATGTTAAGGTTAAAATTATAAGCGTAATATCAGAGTTGGCGTGAGTAGCCGAATAAATATTTCCGAACAGAAAATAACAATAAGACAAAACGCAGAACCATTGCAACGAATATAAGATTTTGCTGTGATTTTCAGGCCAAGAAATGGTAACCGCCAAGATTACCTTTGTTGGTAAAAATACCCATTTTGCGTTGTCCTGCACTACGTGCAAAGGAAGTTTGCTGCCATTTACCAAAGTCATGCTTATTCTTGAGAAATTTTGCAAGTTTTGGATGTAATTAAAATTTTCCAGTTATTGGTTCGTATTCAAATCAAAAATTGAAATTGTTGTGATAAAATTGATACGTAATAATTACATTAATTTAAACTTTATATTTACACAGTAAAACAATTATTATAATCTCTTGTTGAATTATTTCCATTTCCAGAACTAATGATTACATATAAACTTTTAAAACAATTATTATAATTTTTCATAATCACGAACATTAGAATTTATAAATGCTCTAGGAACCCAAAATAAATGAGATGGGGTATCTGAAATACTGAAATTTGAAATGAAAAATCAATTTTTACTATTTACAGCTTTATGTAATTCAGAAAGCGTCAATTTTTTCCATACTTTTTTCCATACGGATACATACATTTTGCTGTTTAAAAGGGGTTAAAAATTAATATAATAATCAAAGCTTCCCATATTAAACCGAAAAAGTTTTATATTAATGTCATCAGAGTAACTAAAACGGGTCAAAGGTGGCGTAGGGCAAGGGTGCACAAATTTGATGGGCAAAATTAGCTAAAGGTTTAGCTGCCTTAGAAATTATAAATCGCAGTTTAAAATGAAATAAAATTATGTCTTATGTAGTCATGAAAAAAATTGAAAAAACAATCGGTAGTCTGGGGGGTCTGGGGGGTACGGAATACCCTCCAGTCAATAAGAAAAGTTGGTTTGCGGCAAGTTGGCCGCGGCGAGTTGTCCCAGCCCCGATGCTTTTTCTAGAATTAAATTTGCGGTTTTACATTTTTAAAGTTTCATATGTGGAGGGTATTCCATACCCCCCAGACCCCCCGGTTTTAAACCCATTTTTTACATTTTAAAATATCTAATTAGTTTGGGATCCTAGAAAACAAAATAATTAAAAATTAGATAAAATTAAGTATTGTGTAGTTTATTTTCTTTACAAAATCTTTATCTGACTTAAAAAATGGCAGGGAAGCAGCTGCTTCCTTCGCCCTCCCCCCCCGGCTCTTTACTTCATTTTGTACTTTTTTGAGCTCACTTTAGAGAGATGAGCTAAAAGTGAACGGGCTAAGGACCGGACTCTAGGCTAGAAGCCCTAGATTCGATCCCCAACCCGGCTACAAAATTTATCCAACTTCATTATGACCCTCTCTTCTTGGAAGGCAATGGCAAACCACCAAAAAAACCTAGAAAACCATAAGCAGTGCATCTTATTATTTAAGAGTATTTTATAGGTTAAAATTCACAAACAACAAATGTAGCCCCCTAGAGTACTTCAGATAAACTAAAACTATTTTTAAATTTTTTAAGACTGTCTTAAAACTAAACGGAAGCACCTGATTGGTCTATGGCGTATCCAGAAAAACAAAACTACACATAGAGTAATATTTAAATTTAAAAATCTTGGAAACCTATACAAATCACAACGACAATGCTCCATATCTCCTTTATCTGATGAGTTTTCACCAAAGCTGAAATAGACAAAAAAGCAATGTAACCTGGAGTTCCTGTTTGGCAGCATCGGTCATCAAATAATATTCTAGTACAAAATTAAATCAATTTCCTTAAATAATCAAAAATTAAATAAGGACCAATTGTAATTTCTAAACCTACAATTAGTAATTTTTAAGCGACGTTAACCAACTTAATTACGGTATAATTACGGACAATTACATCAATTTTCGTTTTCAATACAAACAAATCTTTCTTTATAAGATGTAGTCCAAAACTTATTAAATCTTTCCAGTACAAGAATAAATATGAATTCGGTAAAAAGCGGTAAGCTGCCTTTGCACGTTGTGCGAGACAATGCAAAATGGGTGTTTTTGCCAACAAAAATAATCTTAGCCCTAACCATTTTGTGGCCTGAAAACAACAGCAAAGTGTTACTATGGTTACAATGGTTTTCCGTTGCATCCTATTTCTTTTTTATGTACGGAAATTTATATTTTGCTACTCACGCTAATTCTGATATTACGCTAATAATTTTGTCGTTCACATTTTTCATAGTTATAATTGAGGTAAGTGGAAAATTAGTCTAGACAATTATTACTTCAAGGGGGTGGTTTTGTAAATTTGAAGTAGAATTTTTTCCATTATAAAAAGATTTAAAAATAAATAATAATATTAAATGTGTGATCGTATCTTCACTTAAGCCTTCATATTTCTTTGTTCTTTAATCCTTTGAATTTACTCTAGATAGGGTTGCAACGTCACCGGTACGCTCTCCACAACTACCACTCAACAACTAAACTACTCATAATTACTCTTTCTTCAATCTTATCAGTTACTGTTGTCCCTAGTATCTCTATATTTTTTTACTTTTAGGCTCTTTCGAGATACTATTTACTGATGACTAAAAAAGAAAAATTGAAAAATCTACTTCAAATTATATATCACGAATTTTGGCCATCGGATATCGTTGGAGAACGAGCCAATAAGGATCTGCTGGTTAACAGCCGCAGAGTAATTTTTATCATTTCCTTTTATACAGTTATTGCCTTCAGTTGTGGCTTACAGTTCATTTTCAACGCAGTTTTTTTTAAATATTTACCATTATTAACGACTTATCCGTACGATTGGTGGAAAAGCCCATATTATGAATTGATGTTGTGCTTTGAAAGTTATTTTGCTATGAATATTCCAATGATAGTTTGTGGAGGCGATTGGTTAATTGTTAGTATACTATCAGTTTGCGTAGCTCAGTTTAAACTACTCAAGATCTATGTGAGAGAAAATATCCAACAAGCCATTTTAAACGATCGGAAGTTCAAAACCCAAAATGCCAAAAAAATGTTGCGATTTGCTTTGAACCACCATAAAAAATTAATCAAGTAAGCTGAATGTTAGATGTATAGCTTGACCACACTTGCAAAATTGAGGTGGGCGGGACAATCATTAGATCTGCACTTGTGACGCTTTAATAATCGTAAATTAGTTAATTTCAGTTAATTGACTGATTTTTTTCTTGTAGGGTCTGTGAAGATATAAACGATATATTTGAAATTTACATTCTTGTTCAATTTTTAACAAGCGTTGTTACTGTTTGTGTATCTACATTTGTCGTAGTGAGTATAACATCTTGCGATATGATCTAGATTTTTTAATGTTTTTTTTTTAGACTTTTCTGCCAAAAGAAAGATTTACCGGTGCTTGTTACTTTACAGGGCATATATTCGAAATATTTATTTATTGTTACTTGGGTAGCGATTTGCTTCATGAGGTAAGGTATTATAATTCTTGCAGAGTTCTTCTTCTATATTTAATTTTAATATTTAAATATATAAATTATTAACTCGTTGATATTAGATAATATTAAAACTTCAAAATATCGAGTTATTAATAAATTAAAAATTAATTAAATGATTTATTGAGCTTTCAAACGATTATTTCGTTCGTCATCAGAAATTCTGATGAAGCTCAATAAATCATTTAATTAATTTTTAATTTATTAATAGCTCGATATTTTGAAGTTTTAATATTATTTAATTTTAATAATTCAAACATTAGATGTCAAATCGGCAATATTTTTTTAATTTTAATATACAGGGAACCTCAACAAAATTACACTTCATTTCTTAAATTTTAATCAGCAGTTTTATTTAACTTCGATGGGATGGGGTCGCGAATTAATGAACAAGAGTTTACATGCGAAAGAACCCCTGAGCTAGTTAATAAAATAGTGCATCTGCTCATCAATTTTGTTATCTTGATTTCAGAGTGCTGAACTCTCAGATTACCTTTTTCATTGTGGATGGCATCTAACCGATACTGACATCGATTTTCAAAAGTCGTTAACATTGGGAATGATGCGTTCTCAGAATGCTATAAGAATTAAAGCTGGTGGGTTTGGCTTCCTGCAGCTAAGTACTTTTTTGAATGTAATTTACAGCTAAGTCATATTTTGATCGATAAACTGACGTCTTGTATTTCAGCTTGTCAAGTTTTCGTTTTCGGTGTTCACGTTATTACGATCGCTAATGAAGGAGCAAGACGGAAGTGTTTAAATTAACTGTACTTCAGAACAGACGCACGCACTTACAGGACACTTGGAATGCAATTGAGCAATGCTTCACATTACTAAACACTCCTGCATCATCAAAAAATTCTGGGCCTTAGGATACTAACTAATGAAACGCTTTATGGATTAAATTTTTTATTATGTTTTTACAAGAGCAAATTTAGAATTAGTAGACGTACTGGTAAACCACTGGAGAAGAATATGAGGAATACGCTGGCGCTGGTACATAACCACCAACATAGTATGGACTGGAGTGGTAATTGTATTGTCCTCCATAGCCATGTCCAGCAGCGTGCAAATGTTCAAGGTTAGGAACTGGAGCTGGAAGACCAGCAGCAAATGCCAGGATGGTCGCTAAGATAATCTAAAAAAATATTTAGTTAATTTACATAATACAAAAAAAATACCGCCCAAAGCTCAACTCCCATGCACCACTCAAAATTATTATGACACAAATTGAAATAAATAAACACAACTAATTCCCAAAAAAAAAAAGAACATAGTTGAACAAATTTTAATTTGAAAAAAAAATTACTACTTACGAATTTATACATCTTCTATTTTGATTTGATCAAACTATGATTCTTCGTTCCTATTTTCCTGTATTTATAGTACATAAAACATTACGTAATATAATTTTCAAAAAATGTTAATGATATTTTTTGTTTAAAATTCCCCCATCAGGCAAATGATAAAAACCAAAAAAGTGTTGTTTTAAACTTTGATGTTCTTCACGCTTAATTTTTTGAATAAATTGGAATACATGAATAATCATTTTTTTTGCACGTCATTTATACTAAAACTAATTTGATTTGCTAACAAATTTCCAATTAATAGAAAAATTAGTATGGTAAATAATTTTTTATGCTTTTAGATTGTCCAGCCTTGATAATAAAAATTGTTTTGATTTTATATTATTGAATTAAAACTAGAACACAAAAAGTAGCGTTAGGTATAATATCAAAATTAACCTTTACATTTTTTATTTCACACCTAAATAAATTCCTGCAATCACAAAACACGAGAATTTTGTGTTTTTGACTTAAGCTTTGGCCCCATAAATCTTCCCTTTTTTTGTTTAAAAATTAGCCCAAAGCCCAACATCAAAGCTCTTTCATTGAGATGATATTCAGAGTTTTTTGCAATTGGTACGATTTTCAACTTAATTTTAATTTTCTTTAGTTGGTAATAAATTAATAGTATATAAATAAAACTGTACTTTAAAATATTAAAATAAAATCTGTAATGCAAAATTTAGATTCAGTTGATAACGAAAAACCATCAAGTGCACTTTCCGTACCTACCAAGACCGAAGACGATGAGTTAGAAAAAGAAAAGTTTCTGTTTGAAAATTTTGGATTAACAAAAAAAGTTTCTTGCTCTTTCTGCAGACTCATGTGCAATTCAAAAACTGAATTGGAAAGTCATGTGGTAGCACACAAAGACAAAAACTTGGTGTGTGAAAAATGCAATTTTGAGTGCTCCACTAAACGAGATTTGAAAATGCACGCCAAATCGCACGAAAATTCCAAAAACATGAAACCACGTGATACCCTGAAAAAACGTCCAAAAACGAATTCCGAAAAGATAAAGCTACGAAAAAAATGTGATGGTGGTTCAAGTGGTTCCAATTTAAAAAACCGTCTACGCAAGAATAAAAGTGGGTTGCGGATTTGCTTACAAAAATTCAAAAATGAAAAAAGAAAGCGAGAGGTTGTTAATAAAAATGAAGAGGTGAAAACTGCTAAAGGTGAAAAATTCAATTCTAACGCTTTTGAATGTAAGGAAATCAAAAATGAACAGGAGAAAATTGCAGAATTTTACGTTGATAGCCTAAAAATTATCGGTAGTGATGTCACAAGTAAAATTAATGATTTGCTACTAGATAACGCTGGAAAAAATTTTAAAATCAGTTTTTACCGGAATATCAATGATGGAAAACTGCAGTGCCATCTAGCAACAGAGGGAATGAACAAGAATTTCGATTTCAGTTGTAAAACTGTTGAAAAATCGGAAGGGCAAAAAGAAGATTCCACCAAAAGGAAATCTTTATTGAAATGTAAAGACTGCGAATTTAGCAGTAAAAATAAAATTGTTTTGCGACGCCATGAACTGATGCACCACGTAACCGAAAAACCGTTTAAATGCCAGACGTGCAACTTTAAAAGTACAACCAGGAGTGGTTTGAAGAACCACGTCAGACGTCACGTGGAGTAAAATTTTATTTTTGAATATATTTTTACAATAAACTACTTTTAATTAATTTTTTTGATATAGTCCGCTAAATTTGCTATCCAAAAAAGAGCGCAATTTAAAAAAAATGTTTAGTTTAAAAGATGCCGGATTTTCAGATGTTAGGAGATCATGCCAAAAAAGTAAAGACTACGGCGCTTGCAGCCCAAATTTTGGATGCCCAAGAGGCAAGAATAAAGCCTTTTAAAACAGAGCAGGGTGTCCTTACATTTTAAAATGTAAAAACGCATGAAGGAATTCAAGACAAAAGTTTAAAAAAGGAAGACCTATCAGGTTGAAGTTAAGCCTGGGGCTAGCGTTACCAACCTGAAAACGATAAGGTCCCCAGAAACGCTAAGCTTTTAAAAAAAAAGATCGAACAAAAATTCAGGATACTGTCAGCAAGATTTCTGTCAGCAAGAAAATGATGATTCCTATCAAGGACGTTGATCCCAAAACGGACAAGTCGGAAGTAGGAAGAAAAATTTAAGTGCTGGTTGGAGATGGTGGACAGATGTTCATCGGATCTATTAGAATTGCGCTAAATGGAACAAATATGGCAATGGTCAACTTGAATTTACGTAGCATGGTGAGTCAGTTCTGATCACACCGGGGCGGGGCTGACAAAAGGTCTGATAAGAAAATGCAGCATAAATAAATTGATCACTTGTAGAAACCAAATGACTGTAAAGACCAGGACAGATCTGCCAAATGTTGGAAGTCTTATGGGGCCAGTCACCACACAGAAGTCTGTACAAAAGACTCACATTACGGCACTTAGGAGACAGCGCGAGCAGTAGAATGGTCGACAAAGGTTATGGACACAGAGATTTTTCAAAAGGTAAGACCCCCAAAAAAGAAGAGCTAAGTTCCAAAAGCCTAAAGCAGCTTTAAAAAGAAGAAACAAATGTCAAAACGTCAACAAACGACGTACAGTTCAAAGGTAACGATATGGTACTTTCAAGCCAAAATTTGGCTGGCACGGTGAAGAATTTGGACACCACGTGCCAGTCGCGATTCTACAGCTAACATCAAAGTACGCGAAGGGATTTTTAGTGGGTAGAAATCACCAGTGAAGCGCCGGGTTCCTGGTCTATTTGAATGATTTTCCCCCTTTCACTACACAACAGAAAAAAAATAGATAATAAATTTAACGTGATAAACCTATATTCTAGTAAACTTTTTTGGAAAATCAATTCATTCCACAGTAAAACTAAAATTAGAAGAAAATAAACTTTATTTTTAATAAATGGTTTAATAAATATTTCAGCTCTCCTGTTAAAGTTGTAGGTCCTTAAATTTGCTATCCGAAAAAGAGAGTAAATTTTTTTTGTAAATTGTTTTATTTAAAAAATACCGGATTTTCAAAACAATCTCAAGTTACATTTTTAAATTCTTCAAAATAAAAATTCAGATTTTTCAATATTTTTTTACCTAGTTTAATCAATAACTTGAAAGCTGTTAATATTAGACAAAAAAAGTTAGAATCTAATTTTTAGATAATTTCACGATCTTTAGAAAAGTATTTAACTGTTTACACTAAAAAATCGATAGTTTCGGTGCTATAAGGCCTTTTGAAGGTGGAAAGTTAAAATAAAATTTTTTTAAAGGATTTCATAGTTTGAATTTTGATAAAAATTTAAAAAAATAGGACGCGGGGGACACCCGCTATATTTACAGAATTTCAAACTTGCATGTTCTTTGGTTTATTATTTTTGAATATATTAAAATGCATAAATAATAATTTGTTTACTTCACAAACATACAAAAATAGTTCGATTGGTAACCAAATATTTAATCAATACGAAAAATTTGTAGGGTAAATAATAATTTTGTTTCGTCCATGAAATAATATAGGTATGATATTAGAATTTAAGGAAAAATATTACTTTTTGAAAAATTCAAAATCAAAAATACTTTGTTTTGAATTTTTGAAAATCGTAAAAGTCAAATTTATTTTAACATTTTGAAGTAACACCTCATATGAAAGCCTGTGTTATATATAAGCTTTAAAACGAACCTACCCCTAAAGCTTTGTCTTTATTAGAACCCGAGTTACAAGCATTTCAAATATAAACCCCCGTCATCAAATTTAGCGGTTTAAAATATTTATAAATTATAGAACAGTTCAGAAGCTAAACATTTTCATTTATCAGTTTTCTTCCACATTAAATGTAATTGCATTCCTATTAAACCATAGGTAAAGACGGTCGTTGAAATCTAAAAAAGAAATCAATAAAATCGTGGAATTGCTCAGTTATTTGTGTTACTGCCTCGCTGTCTCACCTTACGGCTGTGGGTGACTAACCAAAGTTTTGGGAGTATATGGGGAAGCGTAAAGCACCGTAACCATCGGTAAAAAACAGGCAAAATTTATACCTAGTTACTTAGGTGGACCATCAAGGCAGCGACACGAATAACTGAGCAGTTTGTAGTACTAATTTAGTGGTACCAGCTCCATTAGAGCATAATCACGAGAAAATAGTAAAAATGTTTTACTTACATGTGCCACAAGTTTTATGTCAACTAGAAACATATCAGAAGCAATGAGCAATGGTTTCTGAATTATAATGGCGTTAGCAAGGTTTTCTACCTAAAATAATTTCAATAACTTCATTATTACACCAACACCAACATTTAAATTTAACTAACCTGAAGAGCTTCTTCTTTAGTTAATTTACTTATTGGATATTTGTATAAATAAGATGAAATGGAATGGCTCTAAAAGTTTTTAAATTTTTAACTTACTTGAAACAAAATTTCGGGGGACTACCGGGATAACTTTGTACTACATCCAAATTGCAAAGATATCCTGGTAAGGCCGTCTTTGTGAATCCTCTGATGATTATGACGTCAAAGAGGCCACCCATGCTGCTCGAATCAATGCTTCATATCTATTCAACCCACTGATTCTTTTAAAGCAGCACGGATTGCCTATCTTTGTCGTCACACTAGCATAATCAATTGTAAGGTTCCGGCAAGCTACAGCCCTATTAGCCCGCCCAATGACGCGTTCCTTACCCAATCTGAAAATCTTCCAATGTATAGCACAATATTGAACAATACTAATATAACACATTGGCTTCTGAACTGTTGAATAAAAATTATCTCTCCGTTAACCGTACTTGACGCTATTGTTAAGATCAAATAAAAATTCGTAATTAATAATAATAACATTAATATGACCCACAATAACACAGATGGATTCAAATAAATGGTGACGTTATTGAACGAATAAATAATCGCGCTGTAAGCACGTCGATAATTTTCAATCTCATTTTCTATGGTCCTACGAGCATTTAACTTAGATTCCTTCAATTTCTGGTTCAATATTTTCACGAGTTGATTATTCCAAGTTTTTAGAATACAGTAAGCCATGTCCATTTCTACCGTGATTTGGAGAACATTGAATAAGTAGATAAAAGTGCTTAACCCAATAACAAATGAATTTAAAATGCAAACTGAATTTTTGCAGGTCGCAGCAACATCGTAGATGAAGCCAAATACCACAAGTGCTATGCTAACGATTAGATTCAAAATGCCATGTATTCTCAAATTTTTTATATTTTTTGAAGTGAGTAAAGTTTTTAGACCATATTTCTGCCTATGTTCCACCAAATTGACCCAACAATTTAAATATTGGCTTCTTAGGTGCCCTTGAAAAATTTGTCCCAAATTAATAAAGACTGCGGTGAAGCAAAACATCAGATCAATTAATATCTGCAATTGAAATTCTTTACTGTGTTCTTCTTGCAATAGTACAACAAATACGGCGTAAGCGACATCTACGATCATTACAAACAGCATAACTGATTTTACCCAACGATTACAATTAGAAACAGAAAATTCAGGTTTTATTGACCATTCAACTGAATGGCTGCACTTGTGCTGTATCGTGGTTATTCCAGAATAATATGCAAATTTAAATAAAGGTGAAAGGGCGCAAACGACACAATCGCTTACTTCGCGTTTTGAACTTTTCTTCATTTTGTTGATTTGTTGAAAACGTAGAGGGTTTTAAGGATTTTCGTTTGTAAGCTAAAAATCAATGGGTAGCAAACAAAGTTTTATTACCTAAAAGCTTTGGAATGGCACTTTTAACGTAGTGGCATTTTAAAATTATGTTAGTAATTGAATTTATTAATTTTTAATTTATCCATTTGTACTAACCGAAAAAGCGGTGAATAATAATCGATTTTGGTGTTTATTTTTTCGTATCAAAAATTGTCAAAAGCTTTGGCTATATCACACATATAAATAGCTATTTATGTAACCAGCTATAAAATGTCATATTTTGTGTAACGCGTGAGTTACAAATGTCGCTTGTACAATCTCCAATACATTATTGAAGAAGAAAATTATGTTAATGTTATGCCCAGGCAATGCTTTATAATATTTGACTCCCCCCGCCCGTTTTTCATAGATAGTTACAATTTTTGGGCTTTTCTCTTAAAAACTTGGGAAGGTCACAAATCAACAACCTCCCTAATCTATCTAAAATCAAACAAAGAACAGTGTCCAATAGCCAAAAATGGACCCCCCTACACCCTCAGTCACGTTTTATGATCCTCCTCTAAGCATGAACGTCTTTGAAAGACATTCTTGGCAAAATATCTCGGTGGTTTTTCATTGCATTCTGAGAAAAGACTGTTAAAATATAGAATTCCCTTTAAAAATTTTTGGGTTATGTAATGATCGTTATTAATAGCCTCACGTTTTCCAACATGTTATTTAGTGACATCTGTGGCTGAGACTTCTCTACCCAAGAAGAATCGGCACTTCGGTAGTCCATTCATGCGCGTCCTGCAATGTATTGTTAAAAAAACTGATCAATTCACTAATACAAACCACAAGTTTGTAATAGCCCGGGTAGCTCAGTCGGTAGAGCATTGGACTTTTAATCCAAGGGTCCAGGGTTCAAGTTCCTGCTGGGGCGGTTTTTTTTCAAAAATTATAAATTAAAGTAAAAAAAACAACTTCAAACAACTGAAACTTTTATTGTAACTTCAAAGCCATACTTTTGAATATTTAAAACTTCAGTTAGTACAAAAAACAATAAACAAAATCTTGGTCACATTGTAAATTATTTATTAAATTAAAAAAATAAGAACAAAAACTCTCAACACATTTAATAGAAAAAAAAAGGGATCTATTATTTAAAACAATTAAAAACTACTGAAATTGCAGTAAAATAAAAATGCTAATCAAAGAGCGTCTATCATATTTTTTCTGCATCCGTCTGAAAAATAAATCTTTTTTAATGTTTTACATTAGAAAAAGTTGTACTTTTCCTAAAAGATCAAACAAAAATTATCACCCTCGTCATTCCTTCTATTTGGATGTCCTTGACAGTTGCAGAAAAAATATTGTATGTAACACGTCTGAAAAGTATCTTGACTGGAGTCGTCGACTTGCCCAGTGAAGTGTCGCTTCAGATTTTGTTACGCAAATAACTCTTGAAAAGAATAACTTGGGGGGTGGATTGTAGAAACCCCCCCCCCCCCGGCCATCCTGCTAGAACTTTTAAATTACGTGTAGTACACATTAATTTGATTAAGTAATCTTCACATAGATTAGTTAAGTAGAAGTTTGCAATTTGATTGGTTCTTGCAAACTTCACCTTACGATGCAATATATGAAGAACACTTGACAATTATGACCATTAAATTATATAACAAAAAATAAATTAGAGCGATTTTACTGAAGCAAACACATTAACATTAATTTATAGAGAATCTTCAGAATTTGAGTCTCTCCTTCTAGATCTATTCCGACCTCCACGTCGAATTTGATTTAGACAGGCTAACATTCTAATCATAAACGCGGCCGGAACAGTTATGGTATCCCTAGTTTCTTCCAACATTATGGCGTTCCTTTTAACCAACTGAAAATAACTTACAATCAGAAACAAACATTTTGAGAAAAACGTTTAACCCACATCTTCTGCGGCCTTCTGGTCAAAATTGGGTTCTTCCTGAACTGGCGCCCACAATTTAATATCATGGTCGATCCCGCTAGTGGCTAAAATTGGTAGAGTGGGGTGAGGTTGAAGGCAATTGACGACGTGCTGGTCGGCTTGCAACAGCATCTCCAAATTGGCAGTCTTTTTGTTCCACACAAAAATGTGACCACAATCCGAACCAGACATGACGTAATCGTCACCCCAAAACGTCGCCTCCTTGATCATCGTTCTTAAAAAAATAAATTCATCCTATACACTTCTGACGTAGTTAAACTTGTGCACATTTACCTAGCGTTTCTATGACCGACGTATTTCATTTTTAATTGCGAATTATGAATTTTGCTTGTAAACGCCGGTTCCGATTTCACGCTCAGTTCCTCGTTATCGTCGCTATCGTAATCCACATCATCCTCCAACATCTAGAATTAAGGTTTTATAAAATTTTTAGTTTCCTCTCGTCGCAGTTTAACCCACCAAGCTAGCAGTGCCTCTCAAATAAGCGTGAAAAAAATTAACTAATGAGGTTGTAGCATTTCTCATTAGTTAAATTTTTTATGCCGATTGCTGGCACTTATAACTAGGGGCCTTAATTCTCCAAGATTTTTCAAAAAGAATTTTTTGAACAGGGTAATATTTTATTGACAAAACTAACTTCTTTTATGGCGACCAATAACGAGGACAGCGTCGAAATTTTAGTTAGTGTATGCATTTTCAGCTAATACGCCAGGATTCGAATCCAGATATGCTAAGTTAAATGGTTATAATTATTAATAACCTGATATTAATTTTTTATTATATAATATTTCATTTTTTAATTGCAGAAAGATAAGCGCGAATTACTTGAATCCATCAAAAAATGCTTATCCAAAAACTTGACCTACCACTTGCTCTTGCGCCCCCTGCAAATTTCAAATGTCGCCCCAAATCACAAAATTGCATAAAAATATTAAGATATTAAAACTACCATACAAAAGCCAGAAAAATAACAAAAAAAATTCTAATTCCTACATTGTCTTGTGAAGATTTGACTTTTGTACGATTTTTGATGTAAAATTTTGGGTAAAATACAAAGTTTGTTCAAATTTTCTGAAAATTCACGAAAAAATTAAAAATATCATAAAAAAGCCAGAAAAAATAACAAAAAAATTCTAATTCCTACATTGTCTTTATTTTATGAAGTTTTGACTTTTGTACGATTTTTGATTTAAAATTTTGGATAAAATATAAACTGTGTTCAAATATTCTGAAACTTCATGAAAATATTAAAACTATCATAGAAAAGCCAGAAAAAATAACAAAAATATTCTAATTCCAACATATTCTTAATTTTCTAAAATTTTACCTTTGTACGATTTTGGATTTAAAATTTTGGATAAAATATAAAGTTTTTTCAAATGTCCTGAAACTGCACAAAATATAAAAAATATCGTAGAGAAGCCAGAAAAATGACAAAAAAATTATTATTTCTACATTGTCTTAATTATATGAAGTTTTGACTTTTGTACGATTTTTAATTAAAAATTTTGGTTAAAATATACAGTTTGTTCGAATATTCTGAAACTGCATGAAAATATAAAAAATATCATAGAAAAGCAAAGAAAAATAACAAAAAATTTTTTAATTCCTTTATTGTCTCAAACTGAAGCTGTGACTGTTGTACGATTTTTGATTAAAAATTTTGGATAAAATATAAAGTTTGTTCGATTATTCTGAAACTGCATGAAAATATAAAAATATCATTAGAAAGCCTGGAAAAATAGTAAAAAAAAATTTTAATTTCTACCTTGTCTTAATTTTATGAAGATTTGACTTTTGTACAATTTTTGATTTAAAATTTTGGATAAAATATAAAGTTTGTTCAAATATTATGAAACTGCATGAAAATATTAAAAATATCTTAAAAAAGCCAGGAAAAATAGCAAAAAAAATTTAATTCCTTTATGTCTTTAATTTATGGAGATTTGACTTTTGAACGATTTTTGATTGAAAATTTTGGATCAAATATAAAGTTTGTTCAAATTTTCTGAAACTGCATGACAATATTAAAACTATCATGGAAAAGCCAAAAAAAAATATCAAAAAAATTCTAATTCCTAGATTGTCTTAAATTTATGGAATTTTGACTTTTGATTTAAAATTTTGAATAAAATATAAAGTTTTTTCAAATGTCCTGAAACTGCACGAAAATATTAAAAATATCATAGAAAATCCAGAAAAATTACAAAAAAATTATAATTTCTACATTGTCTTAATTATATGAAGTTTTGACTTTGGTACGATTTTTAATTAAAAATTTTGGATAAAATATAAAGTTTCTTCAAATATTCTGAAACTGCAAAATTACAAAAAATTGTAATTTCTACATTGTCTTAATTTTGTGAAGTTTTGACTTTTGATTTAAAATTTTGGATAAAATATAAATTTTGTTCAAATATTCTGAAACTGCATAAAAATATTAGAAATATCATAGAAAAACCAAGAAAAATAACAAAAAAAAATTTTAATTCCTTTATTGGCTCAAATTTATGAAGTTTTGACTGTTGTACGATTTTTGATTAAAATTTTGGATAAAATATAAAGTTTCTTCAAATATTCTGAAACTGCATGAAAATATTAAAAATATCATAGAAAAGCCAAGAAAAATAACAAAAAGAATTTTTAATTTCTTTATTGTCTCTTTATGAAGTTTTGACTGTTGTAAGATTTTTGATTAAAAATTTTGGATAAAATATAAAGTTTGTTCAAATATTCAGAAACTGCATGAAAATATTAAAACTAGCATAGAAAAGCCAGAAAAAATAACAAAAAAATTCTAATTCCAACATATTCTTAATTTTCTAAAATTTTACCTTTGTACGATTTTGGATTTAAAATTTTGGATAAAATATAAAGTTTTTTCAAATGTCCTGAAACTGCACAAAATATAAAAAATATCGTAGAGAAGCCAGAAAAATGACAAAAAAATTATTATTTCTACATTGTCTTAATTATATGAAGTTTTGACTTTTGTACGATTTTTAATTAAAAATTTTGGTTAAAATATACAGTTTGTTCGAATATTCTGAAACTGCATGAAAATATAAAAAATATCATAGAAAAGCAAAGAAAAATAACAAAAAAATTTTTAATTCCTTTATTGTCTCAAACTGAAGCTGTGACTGTTGTACGATTTTTGATTAAAAATTTTGGATAAAATATAAAGTTTGTTCGATTATTCTGAAACTGCATGAAAATATAAAAATATCATTAGAAAGCCTGGAAAAATAGTAAAAAAAAATTTTAATTTCTACCTTGTCTTAATTTTATGAAGATTTGACTTTTGTACAATTTTTGATTTAAAATTTTGGATAAAATATAAAGTTTGTTCAAATATTATGAAACTGCATGAAAATATTAAAAATATCTTAAAAAAGCCAGGAAAAATAGCAAAAAAAATTTAATTCCTTTATGTCTTTAATTTATGGAGATTTGACTTTTGAACGATTTTTGATTGAAAATTTTGGATCAAATATAAAGTTTGTTCAAATTTTCTGAAACTGCATGACAATATTAAAACTATCATGGAAAAGCCAAAAAAAAATATCAAAAAAATTCTAATTCCTAGATTGTCTTAAATTTATGGAATTTTGACTTTTGATTTAAAATTTTGAATAAAATATAAAGTTTTTTCAAATGTCCTGAAACTGCACGAAAATATTAAAAATATCATAGAAAATCCAGAAAAATTACAAAAAAATTATAATTTCTACATTGTCTTAATTATATGAAGTTTTGACTTTGGTACGATTTTTAATTAAAAATTTTGGATAAAATATAAAGTTTCTTCAAATATTCTGAAACTGCAAAATTACAAAAAATTGTAATTTCTACATTGTCTTAATTTTGTGAAGTTTTGACTTTTGATTTAAAATTTTGGATAAAATATAAATTTTGTTCAAATATTCTGAAACTGCATAAAAATATTAGAAATATCATAGAAAAACCAAGAAAAATAACAAAAAAAAATTTTAATTCCTTTATTGGCTCAAATTTATGAAGTTTTGACTGTTGTACGATTTTTGATTAAAATTTTGGATAAAATATAAAGTTTCTTCAAATATTCTGAAACTGCATGAAAATATTAAAAATATCATAGAAAAGCCAAGAAAAATAACAAAAAGAATTTTTAATTTCTTTATTGTCTCTTTATGAAGTTTTGACTGTTGTAAGATTTTTGATTAAAAATTTTGGATAAAATATAAAGTTTGTTCAAATATTCAGAAACTGCATGAAAATATTAAAACTAGCATAGAAAAGCCAGAAAAAATAACAAAAAAATTCTAATTCCAACATATTCTTAAATTTATGAAGATTTTACTTTTGCACGATTTTTGATTAAAATTTTGGATAAAATATAAAATTTGTTCAAATATTCTGAAACTGCATGAAAATATTAAAAATATCATAGAAATGCCAAGAAAATTAACAAAAAAAATTTTAATTCCTTTATTGTCTCTTTATGAAGTTTTGACTGTTGTACGATTTTTGATTAAAATTTTTTGCATAAAATACAATGTTTGTTGAAATAATCTGAAACTGCATGTAAATATTAAAACTATCATGGAAAAGCCAGAAAAAATAACAAAAAAATTCTAATTCCTAGTTTTGTCTTAAATTTATGAAATTTTAACTTTTGTACGGTTTTTGGATTAAAATTTTGGATAAAATATAAAGTTCGTTCAAATATTCTGATACTGCATGAAAATATTAAAAATATCATAGAAAAGCCAAGAAAAATAACAAAAAAATTTTTAATTCCTTTATTGTCTCTTTATGAAGTTTTGACTGTTGTACGATTTTTGATTTAAAATTTTGGATAAAATATAAAGTTTGTTCAAATATTCTGAAACTGCATGAATATATTAAAACTAACACAGAAAATCCAGGAAAAATAACAAAAAAATTATATTCCCTTGCGTGGAACAAAATTGATGATTTGTAACAATTTCGTCTAATTATCTCTTACAATTTATGAAATTTAGTTAACAAAAGTTTACTACAATTATATTATTTTGACAGTAAAATGAAATTGTGAACAATTATGAAGTTTAATGTGTAAGTTTTTGGCATAACTGTGAAGACAAAATTTATGATTTATTTCTGCCAATAAACTGGATTTATTTTGGGGCCCTATGCGTCGATTACCTGTCTTACCGCCCCTGCCTATCACAACAACTGACATAGCACAATATAGCGAATTGAAATTAATTACTTCAAGTTTTTCCACAACACTCATAAATGTTGGCTTATTTTGCACCACCCGGTATGCCCTATTTTGAAACTAAAAGTTGATCTCGCGTTTATTATTATTTAAGTATTTAAATAGCCCCTTGATTTATTTGATCTACATTAATGCGTAATCAATTTTTTTGTGGCTATACAAAACAAACAGAATGGAGAAAACTTCAAAACTTTGATTATTTGAATTTTAATAGTTAAATTTTTACCTCTTCTTGTGCTTGTTCTTCAGTCCCTTCATCGTTATCTGTTGCAGAAGTTGAAGGTACAGCCGAACTGCTCACAACCTTTAAACTGATGGTAGAATTTGAAGTACTTTGTTCAGAATATTTCAAACTAACGGAAGGTTCTGAACCATGTTGTTCTATAAATCCCTCCCTCAGATTTCTTAAGGTGGTTAAGTGATTGCGTAAGTGTCTCGTCATCGCCGACGGTAAATTGGAAGCCGGAAGAGTTATAAGAGTGCTGCCAGAAGACGTTGGTGATACTGGAACGGCACTACTAAAAAAGTAAAATATTAGACAAAAAACTACCGATTTATGACGCACCTTTCTGAAGGTTCAGACGAAGTTTGCGATAAACTCGGTTCAGAAGAAGACGACAAGGCTTGACTATCACTAGAATCGGCTACTTCTGAAGCATTTGAGCTGGCTTGTGGCGTAGCCTCGGATTCGTCTAACAAATCTTCGCCGCCTGCGCTCAAAGCGGCACGCGTTATGGGGTCGTTTAACATGCGAGACAGAACGTCCGTCATTCGTTGCATCAACGTAGAATGCAGTTGTGGCCTTGCTTGCCCTATATCTGCTCACATAAAAAAATTTAATAGAAGACAATATTGCAAAAATATTAGTGTAGCTACGGCGATCCTGCCACAATTTCTGATGGGTTAAGTGGAGTAGGATCCTCATAGCCATACTACTAAAATTATTACTGGTATTTGTGGTGGCGTCCGACTCCGGTCTAGCGTCGGGTCCGGTATCAGACCAATCGCCTCTCAATCGTAATCTTCTAACCGGTGGGGATCTGTTCTCTCTGTTTTTAAATAAAGCGGCGAGTTGACTATTTGTCGCACGACCTCGTTTACCTTTCCTCGAAAATGTTTTCACTTGTTGTTCCTAAAAATAAATCCTCTCAAAAATACAGAAAGTAAGAAAGTTTAATTTTATGTGAAATGGGTGAGAGGGGGAATAAATCACTTGAATTCATGAAAATTCCGTTACCTTTAAAGCCCTCAATCGATACAATCGCTGATTTCAAACTCAAAAAAATAAAATTACCTGGATTCCAAACAAATACAAATGATCAGACGAATATGAGACAAGAATTTCCTGTCCATCCGTACTGTAGTTCAACGACGTAATTCTATAAGGGCGATCATCTAAATCTGGTGCAGAAAAAGTACAAAATGGTTTCGCAGAAAACATATCTGTAATATCACTAAGTAACACCGACAAGTAAGATAATCATGATTAAAATAACCTCCAATATGATTGGCTAAGTAACGGCGATCGTAAATTTGCACCGTCGAATCGGAACATCCAATTGCTAGTTGTGGTGCATTGGGACTGACAGCCATAGCCGTTATTGCACGGCGGGTGCTAATAACTATGTCGTCTCGACACCGCGCCTTTTTACATCTTAAAAAAAAATTGAAGACAAAACTGCAAAAATGTGAAAAAACAAAAACTTACTTCGTTTTTACGCGAAGATCAAACCATCTAACGCTTCCATCTTCCCCACAACTCAAAAAACTGTTGGGATCGTCTGGTAGAGTGATAACTTCGTATGTCGTTCCAGAGTGACAAGTAAATTGATTATCAGAAGTTAATTCCTGATT
This sequence comes from Rhagonycha fulva, assembly GCA_905340355.1. Lineage (NCBI taxonomy): Eukaryota > Metazoa > Arthropoda > Insecta > Coleoptera > Cantharidae > Rhagonycha > Rhagonycha fulva. The sequence goes on from HG996554.1 coordinate 118,388,598, forward strand.
GTTTAAATCTTAAACAAACCAAATAAACGATAAATAAAAAGTTTACAAACACTTGGTTTGGTTTTTCGTGAATATCTCACTACCGGTGCAATTTCGTGAAAAATTTATTAACAGCAATTTTGTAGATCATAAAATTTCATAAAAGACGTGTGTATTTTCGGATTTGTATCTCTTTTAGGTATATATATATAAGCGAGTGTTTTACAGACGTATCCGTTTCTCGCATCCCACTTTCCAAGCCTGTCTGTCGGTCCAATCATTGTGTTGAAGTCCTCTATCTGTCATTGCTTCTTCCACCTCTTGCGCCCATGTTCTAGCTGGTCTTCCACGTTTCCTTCTAAAGTGCGGCGTCCATTCCCATATCCTTTTTGGCCACCTGTCGTTGTTCATTTTTTGAACATGTCCGAACCACCTCAGTCTTTTAGGTATCAAGGCTGTAATCCATTAACATCAAGTTTCGAATTAAAACTGAAGTGGTTTAGTGCTAGAGGATTAAAACCTCGATACCTAATTGAAATAAAAATATAAAACCTACAAAACTTTTTCGAAATTTTATGCTCTACAAAATTGTTGTTAATAAATTTTTCACGAATTTGCACTGAAAACGAGATATTCAAGAAAAACTAAACCTATTCGTACATTTTACTAACTTATACGTATAATTTACGACTGTATAACTCGGTAGCTATTAGAGATAGAAGAAAATTATAAATATAAAATCTATAGAAAATTTTATGCTCTACATAATTTGTTAAGGGTACTTCAACCAAAGCGTCCTTTGGAAAGGAGATATATGAAGAAAATTAGCGTTTGGCGTGATTTTACCTGTTTTTTCAAGATGGCGGCGCACGCACATGCGCACCAAAGTCGAAAACTGGAATTTGGCATTAAAAGATCAGAAATTACCAGAATAATTACAATATCGACCCCATTTTTACAGCTAAAACTGCACTGCACTGCGTTATACACTTGGTCAAAAAATACGAAAATATTTACAGTTTACCCTGCCACCCTCAAACCTGAGAAACTTTTGTATTTACAAAATCACTAGCCACGCAAAAACAAATTTTTGATAAAAAAATCGCACATTTACCAAGCCAAAAAATTAAGTAAGTTTTACCTGTGTGTAAAATGATGCCGTCACCAGAACAAGAAACAATTTGTTGGTCGTTTGTTTGTGGTAAAAACTTAGCACTAAAAATGTTAGCAGTATGGGAGGTGTGAAAATCGCTCAGAATTTTATAATTATGTCCGTTGGATATTATAAGACGTTGGTCATCGGATCCAGACAACAAATACTCTCCGGTTTTGTTCCAAGAGATGGTGTTGACGCATCCTTGATGGATGGGTAACCGCTTCAGCAGGCCCAAACGTTGCACAAAGTCTAAGTTGTCTAAAACACAAGTAAAGTGATTTTTAAACCCGAAAGCAAAGAAAACTACTGTGACAGCTGTTGGCCAAGTTTTGGTCGACACTGTGAAAAAGAAAAGTGCTCACCCTTCGTACTGTGCTGCAATTCATAAGGATTATATTTAAATTTGTAGGGCTGATAATAAATGTCTTTGAAAATGGATTTCCTGCTTCGATTCATGGTGAAGAATAAAAAAATCACAGACCACTGTCGATTTTAAACTAACGACAAACCACAAACATTTTTTTATAAGCGTGTTTGATCGATGAACATTTTTTTAAGCCAAACAAAGTGAAATCGATAATCAATCACCAAAATATGCGAAACTAAACACTGAAGTTTCTATTAATGACAAATGACAATGAAAATGGTGACATTAAACAGCTGATAGAATTAGTGTTTTGATGGTTGCCTACCGGTCCAAATTATATTTTTCTTTATATACAGGGTAAATGAAAATTTACAATTGAAAACGCAGTTTTCCAAAACTTTTTATTGTAAATTTTCATATTTGCTGATATTTTTTTTAATGATTAAAATCAAATTACATAAGATAACATACGTACCAAAAGTAGGTTAAATATTATTATTCAAGATCTTTTCCTCCTAAAAGATCACAGGTTTTCAATAGATCTGAACTCTGCCAGTGGCCAAGTTAAAACATTTATATATTTGAGTTATTTAAATAATTTGGGACCATGGTCTTATGTATTGGAGCATTATCCTGTTGCAATATATATTTTTCACCACTTGATCAATTCCAAAATTATATTGGCTTTAAAACATAATCTGCATAAAATTGCATCATAGTTTAGCATGAATTTTTGGACCAAATAAAAGTCAGTTAAATATTTGAATTTCCCCATTTTACGAAACCTCCTATTGGAAAAATTGAATTTAAAGAAAAAGTGGCAAAGTTATAATTGTTTTTTTAAATTACACTTACCTTCAGTAATTCAGTGTATGCAAAAAATTATTTATTTTTAGAGATGTATTCGTAAAAATATTTAAATATCATTTTTTAACCTCCTTTGGGGAAACTGTGTATACTTAATATGATTAAGTAGGTAATAAAAAAATTCTATAACAAACAGTAAACAAGAATCTAATTTTGAGTTTTGTCCTCCTAGCAAAGTTCACAATTGTAGGTCTATAGATAACAGAGAAATGGTATCAACTTTCAAAAATGTATAAGAACAAAAGCAATGATAACATACACTGATAAAAATTTTCTCACCATCCATCAATTTTTTTTATAATAATAGTAATTTAATTAAAAATTTCACCAAATTAAACCATCTTAAATTTAAGACTTTAGAATTTTTTCTTTATTTTTATTTTACTAAAATAAGTAATGTAAGTAACTAATTTTGAGTCGGTGACTTTTGTTTTGATAACTTTTTTAAAGTCCTTAATTTAATGATCGTTCATTTTTTGTTTTTGCACCGACTCAAAATTAGTTACTTACCTTACTTACGATATCAAGACTCAAAATGTAATATATTTATTTTATGCTTTTGGTTCAAGGTAGCTAACAGGGTTCCGAAAATACAAATTTTACGATTGAAACCTCGATGTTTTCTGAAAGAGTATATTTTAAATTAGACAATTAACTATGACGGAATGCCTTAAATGCACCAGTTTTTTCAAAAATCGAATTTTAAAAAGCACGATTTTCATAGCAATTTTCAACTTCAGTCGCTCGGGATTGGTGAATCAATGCATTCTATTGACAGTCCGTGTAGTTTGAACTGGTCTTAGTTTTGCGCAGAGCGGGGATAATCGGAGCGACACTTGCATTGAGATGCTTTAGCAGTGCACGTCGAGCGAAAATCATGGTTTTCAATACTAAATGTGCAGGAAAAATGGCTTAAAGCGCCCGAGCGCAGCGAGGAGTGCTTTAAGTCGATTTTTCTTTGCACAACCACCCTGCGTTTAGAATCCACTCTCACGAGTTTCACCCCTCAAAGATCCACTATTTTCCTTAATCCATGGGCCTAAGGGTATTTTTAAATTGAGTGTCGTTTTTATCAAAATTTTATCAAAATTTATCAAATATTTATCAAAAAAAAAAATGAAAAAAGTTGGCAGCGAAATGAAAAGCGGCGATTTTATAGGCGGCGAAATGGAAAAGTTGGCAACGAAATGGGAAGCGGCGAAATGTAAGGCGGCAAAATAAGGTGTAATCTTTTTCAAATGTTCTCTAGGCAAATTACACTTCGGTGGTTTGCCGTTGCCTTCCGAGTGGAGACGGTCAGAATAATATTTTTACTTCGCCCGGAGTCGAACCAGGTATTCTGTATTAGCAATCTGTGCGCTTTATCGCTGTGCTAACGACCGCCTCGATATCGAATATTATACTATCACTACATTAATGTATGGTAAAGTCATGTGATGGCCACATCTGTAATTTTTTTGTCTGTATTTAAATAAATATTAAACTCTGCTCACATTGTATTATTTCTCATGTTTAAGGGATTTTAAAAAAAACGTTATATTTAGTCAACCCCCTTACCCCCTCCTACGTATGATATATGGCCTAAAATTGTCGAGTTAACTGGGAAAATTATTAGACTAATTGGAATTTTATTTGAGCTTTCAGTTGTGTTTGGAACTGTCACTGGAAATGAATTAATAATATAAAACTTTCGTCTTGCCTTCTGGGGGGTATTCCATACCCACAAAAACACCACCACCCATAAAAACAGATATTTGAATAAAAAATGTATATTTTCCAGCTCACACGTTTTACGTGAGCTTAACAAAGCCAAACCTTATAACTCCGTTTACGATTGGAGGGTATTCCATACCCCCCAGACCCCCCGGACTTAATACCACGACATTTTGATGTAGGCACCTGGACCAACGTACTAAATTCAATTAAATGACATTCACTATGTTGGTTTTCACCGGGGGGTTTGGGGGGTATGGAATACCCTCCAATCGTAAACGGAGTTACAAGGTTTGGCTTTGTTAAGCTCACGTAAAACGTGTGAGCTGGAAAATATACATTTTTTATTCAAATATCTGTTTTTATTGCTGAATAATCTTTCCCAAAATTTGACTTCAAAATATAATATCCAATATAATAATTTACTAGAAAGCTCATCCGCCGTGTTTCTGTTTTTAATGCAATATTGTTAATATTTTGACCTTGATTTTTACAAAGTTGCAGAATATTTGAACAAAATTTAATTTTTCCTAAAAAATTTAAGTAAGAAATCAACTTTATCTTAAATTTAAGCAATTTAGGGTTGAAAATTTTTTATTTTTCCTAAATATCTTTATTGTAATAATACTATTATTATTATTTTTATATAAAATTTATGTCGACTCAACATCAAAAATAAACTTTCCATTTCAAAAGGTCATGCCAAAATTAGAAAATATTAAAATTAGAATCAGTAGAAGCAAATTAATTTATTTCATTGTTCCATTAAACTGCACCAATAAATCTTAAATCAAAAAACAGATTGACGAAAAGTATTTCAAAATTATGAACAGAAAAATTGCAATTTGTAGACAAAAAAGCAGAGGTGTACTGATGATTTTAATGTAGTGTGAAAAATCCGCATGGCCTGCCCTTAAAGATTGCTATCACATTTTTTTTGGTTAAATTGATTTTTGAACCTCGCTCATAAATTGTGTACAGGATTGGACTAACCTTACCCTAACATTCTAATAAGGAGCAAGAAAACCGACGTTAGCGTCCTCTAGAGTTAAAAAAATTTTATGATAGAAGTTTACTTTATTAACACTAGGGGGGCTAACATTGAGCTTTCTCGCTCCCTTATTGAAAAATTAGCAAGTGTTAGCTCTTTTATTAGAAAGTTAGCGAGAAAGCTCGACGGTAGCGCTTCTAGCATTAAAAAAGTGAACTTCTATCATGAATCATTTTCTTGGGCAAGGGCAGCTTTCTCGCTCCTTGTTAGTTTTTAGTTTAATTATTTAAGAAAATTGTGCGAGAAATTTAAAAATTAATTACAAAATGACCAGTATTTAGTACATAGCATTTTGCTCTTAACCTTGATTGGTTAATTTGCTCTGGAACTTACCCGACAACGTTAAACAAAAATATAATAATATTCACGAATAAACTCTTTTGTTGAACCTCCCCCCTCTCTCTTCCGATTTGTGGCCCCATCTCTAGTTGCCACAAGCAACGTTAATTCTGGCACGAAATTCAAATTTAAAACTACAATATAATTCAAAAATTATTTAATCTAATTATTAAAAATTGTAGATAACACAAACTACTCATAAGTTTATCTCTGGTGTTTGAAGTCCAAAAATCAAATTAGTAAAAATGAAGTCTGTGGTATTTTGCTTTACTTTTGCTATTATTGCAATAATTTCTTGTTACGCAAACGAATTCAGTAAGTAATTTTTACTTAATATAATATTTTTACCTTCAGTAAATTAAAATTTTTGTTTTAGAGTGCAATAATGGATTGCCATATATTGAAAACCGATGCAATAATTGTGTTTGTGCAAATGAGGTTTTAGCATGCACTGATCGATTTTGGTAGGTAAATTAACAATTAAAAATGCAATTAACAAAAAATCCATGATTTTAGTACTTCTCCAGAAAGTAAGACAGAATGCCAAGTTGGAAGCACTTGGAGTGAAAGTTGCAACCAATGTTGGTGTGATGAACAACTAGGAACAATTTGTACGAATAACAAATGTTAAAATTAACAAGAAATTGTTAAGTGTTAATAATAAAAACAGTTCATCGTTGCTCTTCAGATATTTTTTTCACCTTATTTGTTATCTTTATGTAGTGTGTGTTGCCTAACTAACGAATCTGATGTGAGACGGACAGAAAGAATTAAGTAGAGAAAAACTGCAGAAATTGAGATTTTGACAGGAGGTTATTTATTATCTTACAAAAATCACACAAATAACAAACTCAGACTTGCCTTATTTAGCAGTATTCCTAATTTTGAGCATTTATTTACAATTTGCTATGTTTATAAATCTTCAACCCTAAAAAAACCTTAATAAATCCAAAACCATTCAAGATGTCCAGTGTTTAAAATCTAAAAAAATAATTCAAAATTCTAAACAAATTTTGCGAAATTAGGAATACTGCAAAATAAAGCAAAAAATAGCTTTTTAACCTGAAGTGTTTGTAATTTTTTCTAACTGACCCTACATAAAAACCACAATGTACATTATGAGTTTCTAATGTGCAAACGCAATATCAGAATTTTAATAATACTTTTTTCATTAGAGTAATACTTAATTATTATAAATAGCACTTATAAATAATTTTTACAACAATGTTAAAAATATACAGAGCAGTAAGAAAGTTACAATCACACAAATCTAAAAATCAGAACTTATTCGAATCGCCTATATATTTTTTTTAATTTTAAATTTTGATAAACAAATAATCGGGCACAATTTAAAAATCGTAGTCGTGCTTAACCATGTGCAGGATGACACCTCGAATTCTGTTATAAAATTTTTCCACGTTTTTCGTTTCAAATTGAAACTCGTCCGACAAACTTTTACATCCATCCAGTTGCGCCATATCTGGAATCTCATCGGCTTCGCTCGTCAGGACAGATAAAACCCACGTTCCCATGTATAACCCATACAACGAAAATCGCTTTAGATGATCCTGTAGCATACCGAAAGGAAACAATTTTTCCGGATCGCTTCCCAAAAGTTGCAAAAAGTTGGACAAACTCTTGTAGTATACATCCACGAAAGTGTTGTAATGCTTATCTCTTGTTTCCGTATCGGTACACAAAAAGAAAAAGTATGATAAATCGATCGCTGGAGATCCAAGTCGAGATAACTGCCAATCTAATATACAGAGTTCTTGTAACTTGCTCGTCGCTTGAGGATTCTGAAAATGTAATTAAATTAATCACGGAGTTATTTCATAATAAACAAAATTTGATAACTATGGAGAGGCGGAATGCAGATTGAAAGAAATTGGAAAAAATGGAATTTCGTGTTAAACAGAATCTACTGTATGTAATAATATTAAATTATTATCTAATCGCCTTTTTTTTGCTTTATGAATGACTTTGGTTTTATTATAATTATGTACCTACTACTTTTTATAAATTTTATCGTTAAAAATATTTTGTAAATAATATTATTTATTGATTTACAACACAATGCAATGGTAATTAATAAAAAAATAAGTACATTTAAACCTTTGCACTGCCAAAACTGGGTCGCGCCTGACCCATGATTTTCTCTTTATTAAAATATCATCAACACAAATTTATTTTATTAAATTGGCTTCTTAGAATCCTAATAATTTTTTTGCCTGATTTCAAAACCATAATTTTTTCTGGAAGTTGGTCAATACTAACCTCAATTCTATTCTATGAACCCTGATGTTAATTTATCATTAAATGGCCTTTTGGTGTTTGTGTGATTTAATAATAAAATTTTTTTAATTATCTATTTTAATAATGAAGTTGAAAAATTATCGTGGTACCTAATAACGACTAGCACGTAATGTGTACCGGCAGTGACGCATTTAGGAAAAAAAGGGGGGGCAGGGACCTGAGATGTATGAATTATTATATAAAAAATAATAAAGCAGACCCCCCGACCTTTTATAAATGCGCAACTGTATGTCACATTTTGAGCTATTACACACAGACAGACATTTTAAAAAATACTCGTCGGGTGACCTCAAAACCTAAAATTAATAATGGGAAAACTTTTATAATTGCAAATTTAAACAATTACGCTTTTTAGAATTTACAATTTAAATGCCTCCATTAATTGTTTACATTTACATGAATAATAAAAAAATCTATTGGACTTCGGGTTATCGATAACTTTTGAAATTCTATTCCGTATCTAATAAGCTATTTCGAAAGATAACAAGAGTGGGTAACATTCAGTATCTAGTTATATAATAATTACGTAAAATTTATTCTAAAAAAAAATGTGTTTTACGAGTGTTGTATATAATTTGAGTATTTTAATGTATAATGTGTAAAATTACAATAATAGTTTTGATAAAGAGGGCTATTGTTTAAGTTCAACAAATTAAAATTAGTCCTTGTTATTACTAGCCTGTATTTAATATAGCAATGAATGTTTGTTTTCGTAATAAAATCAAATTTATTTTTGAATTTTTGGATTAATAATAAAATTTATTAATTTTCTTAAATAATTATTAATTATTAAATCTCCCCCTCGCCATAACAAGATTATGATAACATTTAATATTAAAAAATTATATAAAAATCTGAGAATAGCTATATAAACATAGTAGCTATTTAATAGCTAATAAAATATAATTGATTTTTATTGCGTGAAATTAACTGAAAAGTTTTAAAATTTCCATTTTTTTTGAAAAGTTCCAAATATTTGGATATAAGGGTTTAAATTGATTTAACAAGCGATTATCTTTTTTGACAGTTTTCTAATAAAACAAATTCTTTCCTAACACTAACCTAAGGGTCATTCCATGTGAAATCAACACACTTTTTTAAGTGACCATCTCAGATTTTATTAAAATTTAGTATATAAATAGATAGTATAGAGACTAACAAAAATACAAAATTTTATTGCAATATCTCAAACGGTTTCCAAAATATCGCTACGTAAAATTTTCAAAAAATTGCCTCAAGCGTATTTTCAAATTGTCATAGCAACTCTCCTAATTGAGTTAGAGAGGTGAGAGTAGTGTCATTTTACTCAGTTTTTTATGCCCTTTCCAATGATGTACAACACAATATGCTTTATTATAAAATTACTTTTCAAAACTCAAAATTAAAATTTTGATTTTGATTTTCTGAAAAAGTACATCATCAAAATTTTTCAAAAAAATTCTCTGGATAGTCTGTACTTATGGTAAGTGATTGCCAAAATTTAAAAGTGGGACGGTAATGGCTTCATAGTTAAAATAATTTTTAATTTTCAAATATGTAGTATTTACTACATAATTGTGAAATATTTAAAAACCATCTTAGATAAAAATTATTTTAACTATGAAGCCATTACTGTCCCACTTTTAAATTTTGGCAATCACTTAACATAAGTACAGACTATTTAAAGAATTTTTTTGAAAAATTTTGATAATGTACTTTTTAGAAAATCAAAATCAAAATTTTAATTTTGAGTTTTGAAAAGTAATTTTATAATAAAGAATATTGTGTTGTATATCATTGGAAAGGGCATAAAAAACTGAGTAAAATGACACTACTCTCACCTCTCTATCTCAATTAGGACAGTTGCTATAATAATTTAAAAATACGCTTTTGGCTATTTTTTGAAAATTTTACATAGCGATATTTTGGAAACCGTTTGAGATATTTTAATAAAAATTTGTATTTTTGTTAGTCTCCATACTATCTATGTATGTACTAAATTTTAATAAAATCTGAGATGGTCACTTAAAAAAGTGACTTATGTAATAACCCTATAGTTATTGTTTTTTTAAAATCACCTTGTACTTAAAAATATTTTTAACTATGAAGCCATTACCGTCCCACTTTTAAATTTTGGCAATCACTTACCATAAGTACAGACTACCCAGAGAATTTTTTTGAAAAATTTTGATGATGTACTTTTTCAGAAAATCAAAATCAAAATTTTAATTTTGAGTTTTGAAAAGTAATTTTATAATAAAGCATATTGTGTTGTACATCATTGGAAAGGGCATAAAAAACTGAGTAAAATGACACTACTCTCACCTCTCTAACTCAATTAGGAGAGTTGCTATGACAATTTGAAAATACGCTTGAGGCAATTTTTTGAAAATTTTACGTAGCGATATTTTGGAAACCGTTTGAGATATTTCAACAAAAATTTGTATTTTTGTTAGTTTCCATACTATCTATGTATATATTAAATTTTAATAAAATCTGAGATGGTCACTTGAAAAAGTGTGTTGATTTCATATGGAATGACCCCTAAGCACGACCAGTAGATATCTCTTTCTTTTCGACACATTTAAGCCAAAAATACCCCTAACAGTGATTTTAGCTCGACGTTAACGCTACCATGGTCCAAGTATTACTACAACTTTTGCATCATTCTCCACACCCAGGCTAAAGCCCAACACATACGGGTAATAGAATGCGGTCATTATGTCACTTTTCGTTTAGAAATTAGAAACTTTAAAATCGAATATTAATATTCGATAATATTGAGTATTAAAACTCAACGGAATCTGACAGTTGAGTTCCGCTGAGTTTTCTGTAATAAATATAATATCTTTGAGTCAGGGCTATGTAATTAAAATGAAAGAAAATACCAACAATTTAAAGAACATTTTAGTTTCAAAAAATAAATCGTACTTTTCTGTTGCTTTTCTTTGTTTAAAGTCACTTTTAGCTAGCCAAACTCAACTTTAGTAATTCGGTAACCATTACACTTGCACTCAAAACACTGTAAACATCAAGAACGTAGTTATGAGGCGGGAAGGGGGAGGTTAGATAAATTTTAGCCTGCATATCAACAAGTGAGAACTTTCACAAAAAAGTGCGCAGAATGGAAAACGAGATGGTGAGTAGCCGTCTAAAAAAAATATGCCCTCTCTTACTGATACCGGGATTTTACTACTGCGCACCTACGTCTCGTAAAAGTTCTCACTGCTTAATCTTTATCTGACAAAATAAAAAAAAGCTATTTTGAAAAGTAGTTTTGATCCTTTCTAGGTACTGGAGGGTACTCCGTACCCCCCAGACCCCCCGGTTTCACATCCATTTTATCACGTTTTACACACGACACTCCGCGATAAAGTGCAGGGCCCCCCTAGCTACGCCCTTGAGAAAAACCATAATACCAAAGAATATTTGCAATAAGAAGCGACACTTTTTAGTGATTTTGAGCAAGCAAGCGGTGGCCATTTTGTTGGTAAACATTCGCACTGAAAATTGTTATAGAGTGCTAATTTCATAAGAAATGCGACAAAGTTAGATATTAGTTTATTAACCGGTACTCGAAGACATTATATTTATTTAAACAAAATTTAACGGAATTTGGAAGTTAACATTAAAATTAAGCGTTTAAGGTAAGGATCAATCACCAATATCAATCAGTTTAGCCAATAATCGATATTAAAGTTTGCATTTTTTGTTCGAAAAGCGACTTTATTGTGCATTATATTGGCAATCTGTGCACTCTACGTTAGTCTTACATCGGGGAGTAGAAATTGACGAACGGCAGGTTTAATCGTAGCTACACCAATGTAAATTTCACTTTTCACGGGTTCCACATTGAGGGTGATTTACCCTCTTACTAGTATTTTATCTATACTTTCATCTATACTGAAAAATCGCAAAAATGGATATAACCACCTTTGATTTTATACCCCTCACATATCAAGCTTAATTTTAAAATTTTTTCTTTAAGAAAAAAAGAAAGGGGAAAAATAAGAAGTAGTCCCTGCGCATAATAAGTTTAAGAACCACTGATCTAGACAATTTGTAGTAATATTTTCATTTCAATGTCCCTGATGACATATTTTTATCTTCAAAAGAAATTAATATTGAAAGGTCGCTGATTTCAGATTTTTAGTTGTTTTCCTCGACTTTGAAGGTTTTCTACCTCTAATCTATTGAATATAAAAATTTTATATGCTATCGCGAACTTTTTTGTATAAAATTTTGTACATGTTTTACAGTCTTACGCATTCTGCAACACTTCAAGTGATGATTTGCAAAATTTTGCAACCAATACTGTTGACAAATTTCTAACCCCCCCCCCCAGCAAAAAAATATTTGGGTCAGTTTCCACTTTTAAGATTACTGATTTAGCAGTGGCAAACGGATGAAAGATCTAAATTCCGTGGCAAAGACCGTACTAAGAAAAAAATGTTGTAGAAAAAATTTTCTTACCTCATATTTAAAAAGTAAATTGTTCACCCAAAAATCTCCATGAGTGATAACACTGTACTTTCCTGCACTTTTGGAACTAACCGCTTTGATCGCTTTTTCAGTCATGGATTTTTGATAATTTTGGAACTTTTTGTACGCCACTTCATGTTTAATGGGATCCAATGATTTCAGTGCCCGATCGGCCATATACCTGATGGTTTTATGCAAATCAGAATTTATCGGCTTATCAAAATATACATCTTCCAAATCCTGAGCTAGCATTTTAAAGACCTCAGGTTTCTGATCCCTTAGGGCAAATGAAAGGGCGTGGAATTTTCCAATTTCCTTTAAAATGAAAACGATGTGTTCGTAATCCAAAGTTTCTTGTCTGTCGCGGTTGACAAAACCAAACTGCTTCATATCGTCCATAATTAATATTTCGTTGTTAACTGTGTTATTGGAAAAGTACAACTTTGGAATCGGGAAAAACGGCTTGGGAACCTCATTTTCCAATTGCAGTTGTAGAAATTCGGAAAAAACTTGGTTGTACAAAAACGCTTCACGTTCGTAAACTTTATTAACCGGAACGAAAGACCGGAAGGTTTCACTTTTTGGTGCTTGTTTAATGATAAAATTATAAAATTTATTTTCTCCCAATTCGTCTTCACCCCTTACTTCCGCTTTGGCTATTAAACCAAGGAAATTGCCGCCCGGTGCTGTTCCTTCATAAAAAGACGTCTCGTACTTGTAAATGTCTAAATTGTTCAACAAAGTCTTCAGGCTTTCTTCAAGATTTCCATCAGTGGAAATTATATTCGACATTTTGAAACTTAACTTTTTGGGATGAAAATAAAAAATTTAATTTTCAAAAATTATGGTAATTTTGAAAATTTATTTTCACTTTAAATATCAACGAAAACTTACTTTAGAATGTAATGTTCAGTGGTAACACAAAACGTAACAAATGTAGAAAGAAGCACATGTAAGCATTGATTGCCAATTGATTGATTGTGATTTAGTTGCGTTGTTAATTTTATACTCGCCCTGCCACTCCACTGCGTGGTCTACAGAAAAGTAGTAAAATTTATCATTATTTTAGTATGAACGATATAATTTGGTGTCGCACCATATCACCCATTGTTTTTCTTTTTTGATAAGTGGCTGTTCTAACCGGCCGTTGTGCATATTTTTATGTAATGTTGTTGACAATTACTGCAAATTGGATAATAAAAAAATATAATAAATCAGTTAAATTGTTTACAATAATCACAACAATTAATATCCTTGAAAAAATAAAAAAAAATAATAATTGAGTATAATTGCGACCTTTTGGAAATTTTTATATTGAATTTGTGCAATATTTAAGATAGCTGAAGAGGGGGGAGGCTGAGACTGGAAAATATTCAAAGCCATCTTGTTATTTATTATGTTTAAGTCTACCCTTGTTTTGAAGGAAGTTGAAAATTCAAGGATTTCATCTTGAATGAATAAATCATAAAAAATACTTCAATATATCGACAATTCTCATGATCCAAATCTGACCTATCTATGATAAAATAAAAAATACAATTACTGCGAAAATACAATTACCTTGATCTCATTTTCTATATTATTGATAACTTCAGAATTTAATATTATCCATCAGATAAAATTCGGATAAACAAATGATATAATGACAATTTATTGAACTCACTAGGTATTATTTTGTATTACTGTAAAAAAATATTGTTTACAATCACACAGATAATCATAGGAAACTTTCGGTCACAAAACAATTCCATGTAATTACATAATATAATGTAATTATAAGTAATTATTTGGCAATAGACACAAAGTCGAGCATACCGCGTTATGTGTGACTCTCATGAACGGATTAACGAGATTCTCGTTATTTATGAGACTTATCGATCTATGCAGTGTTAATCTGGTAATTTTAGGGGATAACATGGCAAGCAGCTTTCGTTTTTTTGGTAAATAGAACAAGATCTATCCATTTTCTTCTTTTTAAAGACACGTAACGATAAGATCCTAATGAATAAGTCTTTAATGCGGAAACGTTAAAAATGAGGTGACGCAATTAACTTCCAAAATCAAGGACGAACACAAACATATAATGTTATTATTCATCAAGGGTTAGTAATTATGTCACGAGAATTTAGTAATTATGTCACGAGAATTTAGTCAAAGACAAGGACAAACACAAACAAAATAGTACATTACTCATCAAGGGCTAGAAATATGTGACAAAACATTAGCAGTCATCAAAATTTAAAATTTAATTTGTATGCATGTAATGGACGAATTCTTGGACTAAATTCCTATCCTATTAATGTAATAAAAAATGTTGGAAGTAGCACACTAACCGGGGACACCAATTTAAAAATTTACGAAGTATGGTATTGGCTGAGTAGAAGTTTAGCTGCGCTCACCCTCAGTGTTAAGGAATTTCGGTTGTTAACCCACGGAACTGGTTAACCGGGATCTCTGAGACAGTTTAACTTATTAAAAATATTTTCCCCAACCGGAATTTTAAACATCGTGAATCTCTGGGACAGTTATTAAAAATATCTTTAGGGTCATGCACCGTCAACAAAATGCTACCAAATTAGCAATTGGTCGATTCTCTCAGAAATCAAAAGCATTGTGCTCTGTCACCTTCCAATCCTAAGCTTTCAAAGTATAACATTTTTTATTGCTAGGATTCATCGTACTACGCAATTCAGTTCAAGGTTAAAGTGGAAGTTGAAGACCAAAGTTCAAAATTCCGTCGATAGCTAACTTAGAGGACAAAAGCCAAATTTGTATTAATGCCACGAAACGTCCATGATCTTTAACTTATTTCCCTCAACTTATTTACATATTGGAAATCTACAGAAAAACCTACGGACTTAGAATTTCCAATGCTCCCTCTTTAATGATGTCTTCTTGGAATGTTTCTGAAAACAGCGAATTAAATTGGGAAAAAATTTCGTCACTATTCAGATGATTTTAAAGCGTTGAAAATCCTGGAATTATCTACCACTTTTTCCAAAGTAATAGAATTTTTATTTAATTCGGTCATACGCTATACGCGAAATAGTATGACCTGTACCGAAGGTTACGCTTCTGATTAATACATTTATCGATAAGTAAATAGAAAATCAATTTATCTAAATAAAATTAATAAAGAATAGCGCATAAACTTTGCACGTGCAGCTTGTGAATCGTTGCGGATTGTAATCATCATGACCCACTAAACGATTCAAAAAAACAAACAATTATTATTTGCACTAGACATCAAATTTAAGTTACTTATCATTCAATGTCACGGTCACACTATCAAAAACAGAGAGCGGAATTTTATCTCAAATTAACCCAGATATGCGGTAATTTTTGAGAAAAGAACCATTAGAATGTAAGTGTCAATACAATACATTAAAATGGCACCCAACGTGGGGCATTCCGAAAAATACAATGTTAGTTCATTTAGCAACGCTAAATTTTATAACAAATATAATTTCTACGAATATCGTGAAAGTAAAGAAACCCAGTTTGGAATATTGAAATTATAAGGAGAACTTGTATAAATAAATAATAAAGTAAAAAAGTATAATCGATAATCACTATCATTGAGAGCATTGTCCAGTCTGAATTGATAATAAAATAAGAAAAAATTAAACAAGTTCCTACTAATCTAAATCATTTAAGTTATTCGATCGTACGATCAAATTACACTTAGAAAAAATTGCAACAATTGTATTAAAAGAATAGGGTCACAAGCATCAATAATCTTCTCTTCGATTATATATCGGATTTAATGTTTAAGTTAGTAAGTAAAAATAATCTACCTTAACCCAAATCTTATCATGTGCACGTGATTCCATGGACCGATTTTTTTTAAAAGGAGTTTCTCAAGCATCTCTTATAGATTGCAACGTATTAATATGCTATCTTTCCACTCATCACTCCAATGACGTTATAAATTGATTGTCTCTTGGAAAATCCAGAATATTGTTCTCATTTTTTAATAATTCAAGATTGCTGTGGTTTTAAGTTTAAAAGTCTTAAAATATTTTAAGCTAACCAAAATTTTAGAAATTGTCTGGATTTTCGAATCTTGTAGCGTTCCAGGTGCAAGTTTGAATCGCTAGCGAATTCGTGACCATTCTTTATGGTCAATTTAAACGACTTTTTAAGACAATCGCTAGTTTTTATATTTAATTTTTGTTTAGTAATTAAAACTAAAATTTAAGTTTGATTAGAATAATATCGATTTAATTAGTTTAAGTTATTGCTTAACAGTTTTTGTTATCTTTTTTCAACTTTGTTTAGGCATTGAGGTAGCATTTATTTATATTATTGATAAATATTGTATAATTTTTGCATTTCACGTGTAAGTTGGTAGGTCACTGACCTAAGTGCCATTTTTATTATCACCATATTTAAATAAAAATTTCGTCCAGCAGATATCAGTACAATCAGCATAATTTCAGGCGCTTTTGGATGCGTTTCCAACTGCAACTGACCATGTAAAATAATAAAAAGAGTATCAAAAAAGGAGTAAAAGATTAGATTTTGAAAAATGACCAAAGTTTCTTTTCAAATTAATCGATCAAGTTCTGATCGAAATCCAAAGAAAAGTAAATTTTTTTTACCTCTTTTATCATCAGTGTCCATAAGATCAATTTTTGGGGGGGGAGATCAAAAACGTTGTTTATAAAAGAATTTTAATCATTTAAAATATTAAATGGTAAAATATTAAATGTCTAAAATAATTAAATAATATTAAAACTTTAATTATATCAGTTATATTATAAATAGTGTCAAAATATTTTAATTGATTTTTTTATTTTAATAACTCGATATAAGTATAATTAAAGTTTTAATATTATTTAATATCAACGAGTTAATAATTTAACATTTAAAAAAAATTAAGCAGCCAAGAGCCGGAAGGGGGCAGCTACCCTTTTTGCCGCCCCCCTCTCACCCAATGGACGCCCATGCAAGATATCATCTTGACGCCAAAACTTCAATGCTGGTAAACTAAAAACAATCACTTTTTGGCAAACTCTTTATTATTCGACGAGAATCAGCGACTGGTGCAGTCAGTTTATGCATAAGTATGATATTTAATAAAGCGAATAAATGCAAAATATTTGATATGTAATCTTGAACATTTTTAAATATTTTGAATGACTTTCCACCCTTTCCCCCACACTTCTAAAAGCATTTTTTGCACACTAAGCCGTCAAATTGATCACGTACAATAATAAAATAAAATCATTAAGTCAAGTTTTTTTTACCCCTTGACACTAAAAATTCGATCACTTTTTCTTCAAATTTTTATGTATTTTGATAAGAAGCAGTGACTGGCGTAGTCGGTTTGTGCTCAAGTATATTTAAAATTTTACAGGCGATTAAACTGAAAATATTCCAATTTTTTTAATCTTGGGCATTTCAAAGCTTTTCTAAGTGCTTTGTCATCTTTCGCCCTTCCTAAAAGTTATTTTTCCATTATAAGCCACTAAATTCATCTTGATTGGATTTCGAAAAGCATTTTTAACCCTTTGTGGTGCTTTTATTGACTACAAAGTATGAAATGTTGGAATATAATTACATTTTCAACGAATTCTAATGTATCTCGATGAGAAAAATTGATTAACGCAGTCAATTTGTGCCTATAAATATTACAGCGTTTTGGGGTGACTTTCCACTCTTTTCCCTAGCTCTATAAGCGGTTTTCTCACTGTAAGTCCTCCAATTGACCATGTAAAATAATAAAATGAACATAAAAATCTTGATAAAAATTCGAAAAAAAGCTTAAAGATTTTTTTAATCCATTTCGGTGTTTTGTGACCCTAAAAATACAATTTTGGCATACAATAATTTTTTCAAGGAATTTTTATACATTTCAATGAGAAAAATAGACTACCGAAGTCGATTCGTGCATAAGTACGATATTTTAAATATCATTTAAATCTTGAGCATTTCAAAGAATTTTTAAGTAATTGTCCACTCTTTCCCCAAACTTCCAAAAGCATTTTTTGTACGTGGAGCCGTTAAAATGACCATGTCCAATAATACAAAAATTGACTGGCGCAGTTGATTTGTGCGTAAGTAGACATTTACACACATTTTACATTTTATGAGCGATTCAACTCAAAATATTTGTTTGTTAACCTCGCGCCCTTCTTTATCCCACTCCTAAAACCACTTTTTGCACTGTAAGCTCTAAAATTAACCATGTAAAATAACAAAGAAGATCGAAATCTTTATCAAATTCCAAAGAAAAAATAGTATGTTTTTTGACCCCCATTCGTAGTTTTGACCCCAAAAATTCGATGCTGGGAAACGATCACTTTTTCGGAAAATTCATTTCGATTAGAAAAAACACCTGGCGAAGTCGGTTTGAGCCTTAGTAAAACATTTAATATTTTATAGGTGACTAAACTCAAAATATTCCAATTTTTTTAATCTTGAATTTTTCAAAGCGTTTTTGAATATTTTGCAACCATTTCCCCACTCCCAGAAGTTTCTTTTAATTTTTATCAAATTTCGAAAGAAAAGGGCAAGCCTTTTTAAGCATTGTTGGTGTTTTTAACTCCAAAGAATGAAATATTGGAACACAACACAGAATTCTGAGAACTTTTCACTCTTTTCTCCACCTCCATTAGTGAAGCAGTAAGTCAAAACCGGGCCCTGATGCAATACCACAGCGGGCCCCTCCATTATTTCACAAATTAATCAAAAGATTAAATTTTTTAATATTCTATTATTATTTTTAAATTTTATAACCTTTCTTAGGTTATTGCTCCGAGTAACAAGCGTGTCAACCATCGCGCCTAGCACCACCTGTTGCTATGTTTATGACCCCATAAACAATTTTTGCACTGTAAACCCTCAAACTGACCATGTAAAAGAATAAAGAAGCATCGAAATGGGTGTTTTTTGACCTCAAAAGTTTAATTTTAGAAGACCATAACTTTTCAACGAATTCTTATGCAAAATGAGAAAAATCGACTGCGCAGTCGATTTTTGCCTAAGTATGATATTTTACGTTTTTGAACCATTTGATTGCTGTCTGTGCTGTGCTGCAACTACGCCAAAGGAAATGTTGGCAGCATTCGCCGTGTTTTGATAATTTTCAAACACCTTACCTTCACAAATTTGATTGGATTGATTTCGCAGATGATGAAGTACTCGTTCAGAAAGTTTTCTATTTAGCTTGCTGATTCTACCTGATTTTGAATTTCAAACACATATCAGCTGACGGTTATACTTTGGTAACTAGCCCAATCAACTGTTAATGCCGTGGTACCATGGTTCAAATCCGGAGATAGTCAAACTTTCGTATGATTATTCCCTCATTTCGAAAAATCCGTCAGTTTCCCTAGGTTCCTGAATTACACCAATAAAAAAAAATTTATTATTGATTCTTGTGTTTGATTTAAATTTATTAACTTTCTAAAACTTGCATTCAAACTAGAAATTTAAAAACATTAAAAAAAAAATGTTTTATTGCAAAGAATTAATTAAATTATTATTAGGATGTTATGAAATAAAATCAAAGAATGTGCCCTTATTTAATCAATTTTTTATTGTTTCTGTAACGTGATCGATTAATTTGTTATTGTTTACAATTAAGAAAACATTAAAATGTAAGTGATTTGAGTCACGATCGGTATATTTTACTGCAGTCCTCAAACTTTTCCATAAGGAAGAAAAAAATCGTGTGTATTGGGTAACGGAGAAAAAAAATAATTTCAAAATTTTAATCATTCCATTATAATTATTCAACAATTTAAAACTTATCTATACACATATAAATATTTCTAAGAAACAGTAAAATAAATGGCTACGACACAAACTTAGTGTTCAACAATAATTTTATTGTATAAAATATAAATAAAAGTAGGGTAACTACGCGTTAATTTTTTTCTTGCAATATAAACACATCCCTAACATTGATTACGCACTTCACTGGTAACGCATTACGACTACTGAAAACTAAAGTTTTCGTTATTTTTTAAGGTACCTTGCACAAAACACCCTATATACAAATCTAGAAAACAAAAACAATAAATGGACGTTAAGAATATTTACGATAAGGACGTGATTGTTTAAACGTTATATCACAATGTAATTCTCGACCGTGGATATTAAAAAATAATTAAGTGACAATCATTTAACGTTATAACTACGTCATAAATACCGATAACACTAATGTAACATGCACAACCGTCATATAATACTTCGTCTAGAACAAGAAATTACATACTTACAAGTTATTCTAGCCAAATTTTTAAAGAAAAATATTGTCGCGTATCAAAATCTGAAAAATTGTATCAAAATTTTTTGTCTGTGGATTTTTAATGTTCAAGTCCTGGTTTGTGCGTAATTAACATAAGAAGTAGGGGTATATATACAAAAATTCAAAAATATTGTCGTGTATCAAAATCTGAAAAATTG
Source organism: Rhagonycha fulva (assembly GCA_905340355.1). Taxonomy (NCBI): domain Eukaryota; kingdom Metazoa; phylum Arthropoda; class Insecta; order Coleoptera; family Cantharidae; genus Rhagonycha; species Rhagonycha fulva. The sequence goes on from HG996554.1 coordinate 118,409,265, forward strand.
GAGCAAAATTTATTTTTTCGCCAATGTCTAAGAAAAGGTGCGGTAAAATTCTTTTTCAACAAGAAAATTTATGTGCATTTTTAATGTTAGTCCTCGTTTGTGCGTAATTACCATAGAAAGTAGGGATATATGCAAAAATTCATATCACACGTATTTTTTTTTTAGTAAACAACTCTGTTTACATAAAACAATGCATAGATTGTAAATAATTGTTTTTACTAGAATTTTGATTAAGCATGTGCATTTTTAATGTGTATTTCCCTAGTTCAGTATTCCACCAATCACAGGATTACAAATTAATTTGGATCAAGTGAATAAATTATGAACTTTGGCTTGGGATTTTAATAATTAAACGTTATTTATTTAAATGAGGGCAATTATTATTCAAATTGTAAAGTAATTTAGAGCTTGATGGTATTTAATCCGGCCAAAAATTTTTTGGAATGATATTGAATATTTTTGCTATTGTAACCTGTTATAAAAAAAATACAAGGGCCAAGTTGTTTTGGATTCACTGGTTTTAATAAATTTAGTTCAATGAATTAAGTTCAATGAATGATTGAAATGTACAGACTTCATCTGGTAACAGTACATAAACTTTTTTCATCAATTTACTTCCAAATAGCTTTAACTCAGAAATTGTAAATTTTGAGATAGTTTTGCTTCAGCAATGTTCCATAGTCCATCCTATCACGCGGCAAAGAGCTGTAACCATAACAAACTCCGTTTCCAAAATGACCTTAACTTCTTTCTTCCTTAACTTTTTTCAGTGGGGAGCAATCCCAAATTTTCCAACTGAATTAATTCAAAATTGCCAACTTTTGCGTGTTTTTGCCAACTTTCTAAAATATTGGGGAGGGGGGGGAATTTAACATAATTTTTATATTTTTAATTTAACAGCATAAAATTCTCTTCAAATTAGTTTACTTCAAAATTTTTCTACCTTGTATTACAGCGCCACCAGTTGCAAATTTGTCCAACTGCTAGTCCCCCTAAAAATGCAGTTCTCGCATATAACTCGCTTAACGTTTCTTTTCCTTAAAATTATCACTAGACCAAAATTGTAGAGAATTTAATGCTCTTCAACTTTGGTCTGATGAAAATTTTCTGTAAAAGTGAAATTAAGCGAGTTATAAGCAAAAAAGCTTTTTGATGCAGACTATCTAAATCTTCACATATTAGAAATTCGAAAAGAAAATTTTATTTTCTTAAATAAATAATCCGATAATTTTTCTATAAAAATTTGGCTTTGAATTTCTTTCTATATTTCTACATCACAAATAAAAATTCATTTTTCTTAAAATAAAATTTTAAAATTTCATTTTTAATAAATCAGGTACTAAAATAAATAAAATAAAAATATATAAAGTATCACTAAAAAATTGAGCTACTGAAAATCATCTCGAAACATACTGCTAAAACTTTTCGCTTAATTAATTAAAATTTTCGAGTTGAACAATTAATTTACGCTTCTTCCGCTTCAAGCAAATGCTGAGCTTCAAGTTTTGAATGGTTAAATGTTTGTGGGAAACGTTTATTTAGCGCCGCAGTGGTGGTTATGCTCTGCTGGTGTTTTATTATCACTATCGCTATTGCTGCCGCGCAAACCATCAAAAGGAGGACCAACAATCCACCACATACTGGAAAAAACCACGATAAAAGGCTAAATTAAACCAAAAAGTGGTAAAAAAAAAACCAAAAAGAAGATGAGGAAAAATAATATTAAAGTTACCTCACTTTCCAAAATCAACAAAATATGGGAAACTGGCTCGATTTCTTGCACGTCCCATTACTTACACCCAGTTCTTAAAATTAAAAAAAGTCAACTCACCGATTACTATGAGAAGTGGAATGGAGGTACCAGAATATTCTACCAGCATATCCTGCACGTTTTCGAAATGTCCGTCGTTATTTGTTGGGTCAATCTTCAGAAGATTGCAAAACAAATTAAACAAATCCACATTGTCAAACGGTAAAATTTCGTGATTCACTTTAATTTGTGGACCATAAGCCATGAAAAATGGACGCATCTCTTCTACTTCCTGTTCATATCCGTGGACACCAAAAACTGACTTGTCGGTTACTAAGAGAGGAAATTAATAGAAAATTTACTTATTCCATATTTAAAATAGGAAATTATCTTAAAAAATCAAATTAGGAATTAGAATTTTTCCTGCCTTTTACTCTACAAAAATAGTACTCAAAAATTACCTGTAAAGTTATACTTTTCCGTATAATTTCTAATCATCGCGTCCAAATCTTGAAATGCATAACCTCGGTGGGCCAACAAGAATATAGGTGGAATTCGACCGTTGTTTTTGAAGTGCCACTTTTCGGGCATATCCTCCTTCTTGTAAACCTCAAAATGACCATTTTCCGTCGCAGCATATTTTAATAATTTGTAATATTCGTCTACCAAAGCTGCAATACATAAATCATCTCAAATCAGTTTCATTTTTTGGATCATTTTGTTGGATTTAATAGATTGTTAAGAAAAATACCAAAATTGATAGCCCCTTCTATAATTTTTTTCAGTAATTTTAATTTTTATTATGTTATATTTATAATGCATAATTTTTCTAAAGAGGAGGGCCATCACCCTGTATGTTTTCGGGTGCTATTATTTATTAAATTGAATTTTTAATTACTTATACTTTGCGCCTGAAAGTATGCAATCATAACATCTATTTTAGGGATTTTTGAAAAGAGAGGTTGGGAGAAAACAGAGAGCGAGATCAAACAAGTGGACGTGTGGTTGAAAAGTTTGAGTGAGTTCTTCTTTTGATTTTTTTGGATCAATTATTATTGATCGATTGACTGATCAGATTTTTTAAGGTAGCTTGGTTTGTTGGTAGGTTAGTGATAAGTTTTTCATTCGTGATTTCTTATTATCAACTGGCGCCCAATTTCCATCTTTCCGGATAGTGTCATTGAAGACACTAAAAGCTTGTCGTGGTAAATACACTAAAAATTTTCTAAGATCCACGAAACGCGCATTGCTAAAAGAATCAAGTGACGTTTGGCACAAGTTTGGCGCCCAACGTGGGGCTACCGTCTACTAAGAGATAAAAAAAGGGAAAACAAATTCAGTTTGATTGACGGAAATAATTTTATGCACGGAACGAGACGAATTATTTATCCTGCGGAATATTCAATCCCGCGCGGAACAAGATATCAATTCAGTCCAGCGTTTGAAGGATTTTATGCAATGCGGTCCAAATGAACTTCGCTGATTATTTGTCAACGCATGATGCTCGGAGCAAATGTAGGTAAAAGATTACGTTCAATTGTTATGAACTAGGCACTAGGGTAATAAAAAGAAAGTAATCCAAAAAAATTTTTGGGAAAAATTAAAGTTTCAAAAAAAAGATATAAAATTAGAAAAATATGAATCAATTTAACTTAATTGGCGCCACCTCAAATCGTTAAGCGCGATCAAACGGGCGACGCATGTTGCTCGGAGCAAATGTAGGCTAAGGATTAAACAAGTTAAATTATGACATAAGATTTTAGAAAAGTCATTTTTTCCCTTCTTGTATTACAATATTGTGGAACCCGCGAGACGGGGCGCCAATTCAGTCCCGAGCGGAACGAGTGCCAGTCCTGTTAATTTAGTCCAGTTTCAAATGTAAGTAATAATTTTTAAACATTTAATTGATGTTTTAGGTCGCAAATTTGGCGACGAAAAAAAAGTCATTCGAAATAAAATTGTGGGAAAAAAGGACCGAGAAATACAAAAGGTTTCCTGTTTCTTTTTCTTGTTCCTTGTTAAAGTACATACGGGATTTGGAGGACTCGCGGGACGGGACAAGAAAAAGTAGTACCGCATTCATCTCTACTCTACACCCCCCAAGAATTTTTTGAATAACTCCGTGACGGTTGAAGCTCAAACAAAAAATTTGAAAACTCATTAAGACTTAGTGAGGCAGGGGGAGGGGGACAAAAACTTGCAAAAACGCGAGTTACTCCACGACGGTTGAGGCTCAAACAAAAATATTAGAAGTTCATTGATGCTCAAACGTTTGACAGAAATTTCACCCAAAAATTCAATTTGAGGGGGGAGGGGAAGATATCAAATTTGTGAATCTTGCAGGCTTTCTGCAATTTTCCTAATTAGGTTAGTATAATTTTACTAACTTTTGAAGTTACTGAAAAAATTCAAGCTAGCTCAAGGAAGCTACAGCTCCTCACAGTAAAACAGCGTCCAAAATGTGAAGCAATTGGTGTGAAACCGGGGAGTCTGGGGGGTACGGAGTACCCTCCAGAACAAGATAATCTGTGTAAAAATTTATGAGAAAAGATAATCTGAATAATTTAAATATTTATCACACAATTTTTAAGTAAGAATTTTATTCTGGTCGTCTCTCTGGTCCTCAGGTTGGGGGTTCTTCGTCAGGACCAAGACCCGTCAGGGTTGTAGCGCTGAACGTCTCGCTTTTTTTTTCGTTTGCAATTTTTAAGACTGTCCATTTTCAAAGATGGAATTAAAAAAGTCCCCCCCCCCCTCTAACTACGGCATTGGCATTTTCAATTTTAAAATTGGATAAATAGTCCAGTGCAATTAGGTTTATACCTCGGAACACAGTTTAAATTTTTTGAATTTCTTATACTAAAAAGTAGAAAGATTTTCATTTGCAACTTTCCGCTAACATTTTTTATTTTTTTTAAGGGTTGTGTTCCCCTTTTTAACTGGAAAATATTCCAAAGCTAATGGAATTTTGACCGGTTGTTTGGGGGTACTCTAAGATGTCAATCCTAAGTTTTTGACCTCTAGGACCCGTGCTAACTTAGGGGGGGAGCAAAAACCTCAAAATTATTAGACTTTTTTCAGTTTTTTGCTTATATCTCGTAAACTGAGTATATTTTAGGTACCATAGTTTATAAGAAAGTTATAGAGTAGCAAATTTGCTAAAATTTGGTGGGTAAAGCAAATTTTTAGACCCAATATTAACCAAGACACAGCCAATCAAAGTTAGACAAAGTTTCTCAAAATGTAAAAAATAGACAAAAACGAAGGTTTTACCCCTAATAAATAGTTATTTAGTTATTACCATCATCTCCATGTTAATTATGTTAATCACTCATCAATATGAACATTTTGGAACATCTATGACCACCCTCCAACCCCCTCCCCCCGAAACATGAAGATGCCACAAATTATTAGCATTTATTACATTAAAATAAGGCATCTTTACGTTTGAGGGAATGAGAAGCGGAGGGGTGGGAGGAGGGTGGTCATGGATATTTCAAGATGTTGATATTAATGAGTGATTAACATAATTAACATGGAAATGATGGGAATAAATAGTTATAGGGACGAAACCTTCGTTTTTCGGCCATTTTTTACATTTTGAAAAACTTTATCTAACTTTGATCGGTTGTATCTTGGTTAATATTGGGTCTAAAAATTTGCTTTAACAACCAAATTTTAATAAATTCAGTGCTCTACAACTTTATAATTAACCATAGTAACCAAAATATCCTTAGTTTACGAGACATAAGCAAATAACTAAAACAAGTCCAAAAATTTTGAGGTTTTTGCCCCCTCCCCTAAGTTAGCACAAGGTCTTTGAGGTCAAAAACTTAGGATAGACATCCTAAAGTACCCCCAAACCAAATTTTATTATTTATATTAAATTTTGATTTTTTTTTCAAAACAGCGGTAATTTTTAATGGGTAAACTTTTTAGTTTATGGTATCAGAAATCCAAAAAAAAAATCATTAAAAAATCGATTGGACGACCGTACAAAGCTAAAGAAAATATGGTCAAATTTTTTTAAAAAAATTCAAAATTCCACTTTTTGGAAGTAGAAGTGACGCTCATGAATGGATTAACAAAATTATATGAACTCAAATTTGTTGAAAACATAAATAATAACAAAAAATCTACTTAAACTAAGATATAATTTTTACCTTTTTTACTAGGATCTGGAAACAAATGCAAAACCGGCGAGGAACCACTCAATTTCAAGCTAGGATTATCTGGCAAAAAGTCAAATATGTTAATAATTTTTGGTCGGGTCACACCAATCATGCCGTGGTCACTGAGATGAACTACATTAACTTTATCCAAAAGCCCTCGAAGTTCCAATTGTTGCTAAAATTTTAACCACTCCATAAAAGGCCACCCCACTTTCTCTTCACTTACCTGCAAATAATTCGTTATATTGTCTACTTTTTTCAAAAATTCCAAGGTCATAGGAGAATCCGGTCCATAAATATGTGAAGTAGTATCCGGTTCTTCAAAGTACACCATCACTAAATTAGCTGGTTTTTCTGGATCCTCAATCCAAGATAAAACCTAAACAAAACCCAAAAGAGTAATTTAACCCAGAACAACAATAAATTAACCCTTACAGTATCGATTCTTTCGTGCCAATCGAAGAGATGGTCAAACACCTTTATATAAGTGGGTTCCTTGTTTTGGTAGGCAAAGCAACCTCCAGGCCACATCATACTTCCAGAATGTCGACCAGGTCCTTGATCTTCATTGTATCTCTACAAAGAAATCAAAATCGTCTTAACAAACCCAACAAAAGCTGAAAGTCACTCACCCAGATTGGAACAATCCCTTCGTCATAATGATACAATTCGTACCCAATTTTCAATTCCTTCTCAAACTTTTGGTCGAAACAAGTGTTGCCCAACACTCCGTGTTTCTCGGTATACAACCCAGTGGCGATAGAATGGTGATTAGGGAAGGTTTTGGTGGGGAAAACGTTCCTCATGTATTTACAGTGGGTGCCCTTCTCCCGCAACTTTACCATATACGGATTTAGGTTTTTGTTGAAGTAATCGTACCGGAATCCATCGTAAGAAACTACAATTAAAATTGGATGTTCCGATAAAGTATTAACTGCACTAAACAGAAATGAAAACACCACCGCCAGTATTGTCGTTGACCACATTATTTTACAACTTGGTTTGACTATTTCACATGGAACTACAACGAAGCTGTGTCGGTTTTACTTAAAATTAATTGATAGCAGCTATCCATTGTTTAAATAACAATAATAATATGTTTCATGTTTACTTAAATGAAAGTTTATAGTTCATAATAGAATCGTCGATGAAAATGACTTTTCGACGTAACGGAAAATTTTCTTATCAAATGTCATCGCTTCTCAAACTTTTGGGTCGAAAATTGCAAGGTACTTGAAGCAAAATATTGGTAAAGTACAAAAATTTGTTTGAAAGGGCTGGTTTTGATAAAAAGTTAGTTACACCTCTGAACTATTCGATGTAGATGTCATTCGACGTAGTGGTCCAAAACATCAACAAATGTCATTATTACTTATCAATATCCAAGTGATAAGCAAATTTGACTACAAATATTGATGAAATAAGTTAAATTAAGCTTTAATCTCGACTCGTTAACCTTCAGAGTTCTGACAGGAAGTTTAATTACTCGAACAAAATTAGCAATTGTCAGTTTTTGGATGGCTCAATGGAGGATGAAGTTCTTCTTAATGGACCGAAGAAGATATGGGTAGCTGCATGGGTCGTTGCTTGCTTTGCACTGACAAGGATCACAACTTTTTTAACTCGCAAGATTTTACCAATCTCATTGAAGAGGTAAATATTTGACAATTACTTGAAATTTGAGTTTGACTAACCGGATGTTTGGAATTGACTTGATTTGGCTTAACTTTTTACAGAACTCCTCATCCTGTGAGGATAATAAAAGGTAAGTGTGCTTTACATATTTTCTCTTTTTAAATTCAAATATTTCATGCTTACTCGTATGGATACAGAAGTTTTATATTTCGTTTTTTTACCAATCGAAAAGAACACCACGCGTCTAAGGTAAATGAAAATGGCAAACAATTTGCTTGTTGCACTAACTTGGCTTTGATTTAACACCTGCACTTGTTAACTTAAGTGCTCTTCACCTGGGGATTTGTTGTATTGCATTGTAGGGTAGAAGCAGCTAACAAGAACCAATCAAATTGATCCATCTACCTGTACTTCAGTTTGATTGGTTTTAACAGATGGCGCCACTATTAGGGCTGTGTCAGGTGTTATGGTAAGTCAGGGTTTGGGATTCAAACAAACAATCGATTTTTTTAGATAATCCTAAAAAAATCTTGTGTTTGGATGACCTATCGCCATACGTAGATCTGGCTTTCCATAACAACTGGCACACAGGGACGTGCCCATGGGGATGGATGGGGGGAGCTCACCCCCCAATGTTGCAGAAAGTTGACAAAAACACCCAAAAGTTGGTCAATTTGGCATTTTTTATGTCTAAATTTACTAAAATCTGCAACACTTACAAAAAGTTAGCAATTTTGAATTAATTCAGTTGGCAAATTTGCAAATTTAAAATTTCTCCCCCCTCCCCAAAAAAGTTGGTTGGGCACGTCCCTTCTGGCACAGCACTAATATAGCTGTACCATTAGCTAACGTGGCGCCATAAGCTGTGACGTCAGCTATTAGTTTAAATCACAGTGGAGGATCTATAGGGGTGGCTATAAGGACCAAAAGCTTCCGCCCCCCTCATTGAAGATGAAAATGCTTACAAATTAGCATAGAAATTAAAAAATAATGACTTGATTCTCAACTGAAGACCCCCGCCCCCGTTGACTTACTCCTATATGGACCGCATTGAGTCATGCACATACCGTATATTTTTAGGGGCGCGCATGCGCTACTAACTGACGCGCATATGGATTTACGAGATTTCCGCTATTGACCGCTCATTCACTGATCACAAATTAATTTTGAAAAGAAGAGCACAGTTTAAAAAATAACTTAAGCTCTGATAGGATTGGAAAAGTAAGAGCTAAAAGTAACGGCGCTTGCGCGCACTATTTTTATAGCGCCATCTATCGACAATTTTTTAAACTATTTACGGTTTTTCTATCTGAGCTTCTGCCTTACAATAAAATACAACTAATAAATCTCTGCATGAACAGCACTTTATATAGGTACTAACTGTTGAATGATTAATTAATCAAAAAGAGCAATTGAACCTAAAATATATATTCAAAAACGTAGATGGCGTTAGTAAATTTAAGAAAATTACCATCGATAAAAACGGATAGGGCAGCTTACGAAACATTTCATTGCTCTTTTGTATATCAGCAGCATATGATAAGAATATATCACATTACTGTAGGTTTGTTCCAACCAGCCAAGAAACCGTACAAAGAACGGTCACGCTTCTGCGCAATAGATGAAAAGAAACCAATTTGATCTATTGCGCATGATTTTTACTTATTGCGCATGAACGTTACCGTACATTGTACGGTTTCTCGGCTGGTTGGAACAGACCTTGTAACGCGCATGAATGGACTAACGAGATAACTTCCAAAATACTGAACAGATTTTTACAAAACTTGAAAGGTAAATTTCAAAACAATAATTACAAAAGATACAAATAATTCAAATTATAAATACCAATCATCAAGTGGTGATTTTTGAGGGGGGTAAAACAGCAAAAATTGCTTAAATTTTTTGAAAGTGCAGTGTTTTATATATGAAAAAATTGTTTAAAAATTTATACATAATGGGAGTACTTTTTGGGGAGTTTAAATTGTTACCTTTTGTCTAAAGTTTTTGAAACTGGAAATTTTTTAATGTTAAATCTGCGAATATTCCGAAAATACTGAAAACATTTTAATTGTAAGGGGTGATTTTTAAGGGGGGATAGCAACAAAAATTTTGGTTGAAATGTTTCAATCTTGGTAAATATAGTACTTTTATACTTGCGAAACACAGAAAAATACTGAAAAAATTCTAAACGGAAAAGGCTGATTTTTGAGGGGGAGGGGAATAAAACGCAAAAAATGTTATTTAAAATTTATAAAACTTTGTGGATATATTATTTTTAAACTTATGAACACTGCAAAAATAGTGGAAAAATTCTAATCGGAAAGGGGAGACTTTTGAGAGTTGGGGGGGTAAACAATAACAATTTTGTTTAAAACATTTTTAGCATTTATATATCACTTTTAAACTTGTGAACACTACAAAAATAGTGAAATAATTCTTATCGCAAGGGGTGATTTTTGAGGGGGGGTAAGTAACAAAAATTTTGTTTAAAATATATGAAACTTAGTAAATAAATTACTACTAGAATTGCGAAAACTGCAAAATTTGTGAAAAAATTCTAAATGGAAATTGGTGATTTTTGAGGGGGGGTCGGTGACAAAAATTTTGTTTAAAAATTTTAAAACTTGGGAGTATATTACTGTTAAACTTGTGAACACTGCAAAAATAGTGGAAAAATTCTAAGCGGAATTGTTGTAGTTTTTGAGGGGGTTAAATTGTAATATTTTGTCTAAAATTTTTAAAAGTTATATAAATTTAGTAATGTTAACTCTGTGAATACCACAAAAATAATGAAAAAATTCTAATCGCAAAGGAGTGGTTGTTGAAGGGGTCGGCAATAAATATTTTGGATTTGTATTGTAAGAAGAATTTTAGGCTCTGAGAATTATTTATTGAATGAAAATAATTGATGATTATGATGATTTAAATCGAGCTCCATAATATAAATTATGTGCATATCAAAATAATAATAGTATTCGATAATTCAGGGTCTCGATTTGCGTCGTTTTGATTTACGTTGTAACAAGAACATACGATTTAAAATTTAATCTGCATCGGTATGATTCAATTTGCGTCTTTGTATAAAATTGAACTGTAGTTTGGAGTCTTATGTATAATTTACCAAAAAATGATAAAACCGAGCAGCAAAAAACATAATTGGCCTAAAAAGTAAACTACGCCACTGCTTTTTTAAAGGTGCTTTAGGTAGCGCCCATTTATATCTATTATTCTATGGTAGCGCCTGTTGTTGATTTAGAATCTTCATTGGTTTTTGAGATACTTTCCAATAGTTCAAAGAAAAGTTCAAAGCGAATGTGTTCAAAGAACACAATTCAGCACATGAAATGATGAAATATGGAAGGAAAATGGGAAACAGTTCAAATTGTAATTTTTTTTTTTTTTATTAAATTTAATTTTATAGTTTTATGAATATCTGTTTAATATTTCAATAGTAATCTCACTAGTCCATTCATGCACGTCACAGTACCGTAATGTTAAATAGCCTAGGTTACATACGGATAAAAAAAATCCATGAATCAGCAAAAATTACATCAAAATCAGTTAAGTTTTCCATTCACAAAAAGAAACTTTATACAAATTTTGTCAGTAGTAAAGTTTCAATTTTTCACATAAGAATCGCCTAGTTGCAGCATTCTGTTGACGGTACATGCACTCGATGTAAATACCAGGAACAAGGTTTATTCAGGGGCGGGGCTACCGGATTTGCCGATTATTTTTTCAACCGGTTTTGAAGTTGTGTGGGATTCAAAGATATTTTTACTAGAGTGAGTGGACTAAAAGATCCCGGTTTTTGAGTTCCGTGCCACAAACGTCCTGGTTTTCCAATATGTATATTATAAACTTAGGGGTGGGCAGAGCTAAAGTTATGGCAACAACCAATACAATACTCGCATATTATTTTTTGGCCTATTTCGCCCTAATTTTTGAACGATTTACAAAATTTTTATTTTTTATTTCAACGGAAAATTTTCATTCTTGCCAAGATCTATCAAATGCTACGAACGATCTCCAACTGAAAAAAACAAATTGAGGAAGCTCTAAAAAAATTAAATGGAAGATAAGCAACTAAAATAAAATTAAATTAACCTTGATCGCGGTTTTGATATTATCCACATTTTTATAATAGAATTTACCTCATTGCTGTAAGAAAATATAAATGAACTCACCCCCATACAAATAATTTTAATCGTCGGGACATAACCTTAAGTCCTTATATGAGAAGCATGAAAATCTAAAATTACTAACACTATCTATGTTTTGGATAGGGTAATTGGTTCAGTTGCAAAATCATCGCCCAACGCTCTTGCTTAACTAACTTTAGCTTGCAAAATTGTTGGCGCAATTTAGTTATAGAAAAAAAAACACCCAACCTCAGGGGCGGATTGACATACTGGGCGTTCGGAAAAATAGTCTTCTTCAATCCGCCCTATACGACGAAGCTGTAGTATTTAAGCTTTTTATTTTGCAACAATGGACTGTCGGAGAGACTGTAAACTCCACAATTATGCTTTTCAAATTGTCGCCTGTTTTCGTGTGGTGAAAAAAATTACAATAATTAAAATTTCAGAAACCTGTCTTAGAATTGGTTGAAGGTATCTTCAGTCACCCAAGCGACGCTTACAGTCGCTTGAACGAATCTCAATGTCTTCCTAGTAGCAGGTACTGACTTAATTAAACTAATCGACGGAAAAGGTGTGAACTATGTTGTTTTAGTTCATACAATAGTCGGGATATTCCGTTACAATGTTTAGATGCTCGCGCACTTATGGTCCACACGAATACATCGACACCAGCCAGTTCCTTAGATTTAGAGTGGGAACATGAAGGTCTTCCTTCGTTAGCGCACGAACCTTCTGCTAGTTCCTGGTAAGTGTTTGGTAATTTCTTGACTGGGTCACCGTAAAACATAAACCAGTAGGTCCTCCGTAATACTTGAAAAAATTTCCGTTTGTTTAGGGCAATGTTACAAGAAGAAAGCGAGTCAGTTCGTAATTCCGACCAGTCGCGTGTACCTTCGTCTGCGGATTCTTTGGAGTGGGATCACGTACAAAATTCCTTCCACGTTTCCAATCCTCCAATGGCGGAGGTCGACACAGATACTCAACTGTTGCTCAGCGAAATTGAGAGGTTGACGACGGAAGCGTTGAAAGAAACCGGGAAAAATTTAAATAGCTGATTGTAGGCGCATTTCAGTTAAATCATGTGTCCCTTCCATTTTATAAGCGTCTGACTGATAAATCTAAAAAAACCTCACTTTTAAGAATTGTGCAAAATCATGTTTAATAAACTAATAGGTAATAATCGAACAGTAGAAACATTTTTCCCGGAATTCAGACTCTCATAACGGGTTATGGACAGTGTTTTTGCGAACGAGTTTGGACCAATGAATACGTAACAGTGCAATTAACCATGTCTATCTTAGTAATTTGGAAGCACTGCTTCTGTTTTTAAAGGCTACATTCGATGTCGGCGTTCAAGATGACCGATTTTTGTCTTGAACGTCAGCGTCAATCAACGTGTTTCCTTTTTAAGGGCCAGTTAACGATTAATTTAAGGCGCATTTGTTTATATTTGCGTTCTACACCAAAATAATCTGTGATTTATTTGCGTTATTGTTTAAGTGTTAAACAAAATAATCGACATATCACGCAAGAGTTTGTTAATATTCTATATATCGAGGCATTCGATTAAATTGTGGGGATAGATTTTCAATGTAAAAAACGTACCTAGTAGAGAAAAGTTTTGAATGTATAGAAATTTATTAGTAAGCCGTCCAGGTAATGAAAATTTGAGTAGTAGGAAAAAATGTATTGGATCAAATTTTGCTTCCATTTTAGAAGAACGTCGTAGTGGGTACAATTTACCCCCCTTAATTTTAAGATGATTATTTATTTACTGACGAGGTTGTGCTCGCATTCCTTGATATGTAAAATATACGGCGGTTGTTTAAAAAATAATAATTTTGTGAAGCAATGAACAGGGTTACCGTGACATCAAATATTGTATGGAAGGGACCAAGAATGCTTCAGTAGTGTGGCCTTGTAATTTACAGAAATTTTGTTATGTATCTGTGGCCCAAAGTATGGCGGTTGGTTAATAATTTAATAGACTAAGATACAGGGTGTCCCAGAAACGTGAGATTGTTACCAAAGATGATTTTGGTTTTTTATACCAAAAAGTTTCCTGATTAAATTTTGAGACACACTGTACCAGTTACCAAATACTACGTTATTTTATATTTTAATTCTACAGCTTGCCCAAGCTGACAAAATTGAAATGGGCGTGACTTAAGATTCTTTTGTTTCCTTAGTTCGCATTTTTTCAGCTAGGTTGAACTGTGTATTGTTTTTTATTTTTTTATATGATTATAGGAATAATGCAAAATAATTTGTTGTACGCTTTATTTATTGTTGAAACAAACAAGTCATTAAAATATCCAGCAGTTTGACTGCAAATTGCCTAATATGTTAAAAATATTTTTTTTATATTATAGTTTTACATGTTGTACATACACTTTGTGTTGTTAGCATATCACCATTATTGTAAAAATGACTAATGTATAAAAAAAAGTAATAAAATATCTCAAATTTGCAATTTTGAGTTTCAAGATTGAGGATACAAATCTTTCAGCTTGCCTCTGAGCTTTTCCAGTTCATATTCCTTGGAATTTTAGCTCCCTCAAAGAAGTTTTTGCCGATAACTCGCTTAATTTGACTTTTACAGAAAACTTTCACCTGACCAAAGTTGAAGTGCATTAAATTCTCTACAATTTTGGTAAAATGCTAATTTTTGATAAAAGAGTAAGTAAGTGAGTTATACGCTCGAAACTACATTTTTATCAAAATTAAATGTTTTAAGCGAAAAACCTTTTTAAGGGTGCTAGAATCTTTAATTGTGGGAAAAGGAAATTTTAGGAGTTTTGCTCAAGCACTCAAAAAATACCCTGATTTTTTAAAAGAAAAAAAACATCTGAAATTAAGCACATAATTATATTTAATTACATGTAATTCTCTAAGTAATTACAATATTTACTAAATGTACCAAAAACTTACAATGCACATTCTTCATTACATCTGTGATGTAATCTGCACCCAGTTTTTGTAACACAGTCAGCGGCGGATTTAGCACCAGGCCCAATTCAATTTTGAGGGCCCCCAAGTTTTTCCGCAATAACTCGGAAACGGTGAAAAATAATAAAAAAAATTTTTAAACTAAAAAATATTCGTCCTTTTACACTGAACATTTTTGATATCTTACACCGTTTTTGAGTTATTGGAAAAAAACTGAGTTGAGTCATAGATCCACCATTTCAACATTAATGTCAAGATAAACTTAAAAAACAGAGTTTAATTTAACGTGGAATCCTAGCCACGGCATAAATAAAGCTTTTCTTGTTTTGGTTAAAAAAATTGTCTTTACTATTGGGGGGATAAAAGTGGAACTAAAAATTAGCATCCCACTTCTGATTAACTCACTCACTTTTTCTCAATTTCTATCACTGGCACTGCTCTACTGAAGGGTCAAATTTAAAGTTTGTGTAACAACAAAATTCGTTGGCCAAATTTTTAACGTGCCCAGGTCGAAACGAAGTTTTCTGAACATTCAAAAGCCTGTTAACCAAATCCGTCATTACCTCGCCTTCAAAAAATCATTATTATTTACCACATAAATTTAAAATTATGCAATTTTACCTGTACAAACAATAATTTTATCCTTTGCAAGGAACCGAATTGTCACGGCAGTTTTGGTCAAACATTCTTCCGATAGAAAAGGAGGATCTGCTATCACAACGTCGTAATAACTTGACAAATTTCTAGGAACGTCCAACGGTGCTTTGTAATTGTAAGGCACAAAATCATTTCCGTAAGTAGCAAACCGAGTGTCATACTCGAGCAACGTTACTGAAAATTTTAAACGATTATAAAGCAAGTAAAACAATTTAAAAGCTCCAAACCTTCTACTCCTTCTCCACCCTTTTCTTTCATCTTTAAATAAAGGGTGGGACAAGAAACCAGCGCAATTTTGGCCTTAGGACCGGCCACCTTCAAAGTGGCATCGACCAAAACATTCACAGTCTTCTCGTCGTACCAAAATTGACTGAGTTGCTGAAAAAAAAGCAACATTTAGGTGTATTCCTTTATATTAAAAAAAGGGAACTTATTTCTTACCCAATTTTCGTCGAGCGCTGGGACTGATGAGTTTATTCGCTCTTCCTTTTGCGATTCTTCATTGTAAAATTCCAACAAAGCAGCAAAGGTTTCGGCCGATAATTGTGGAATGCCGTCCTCGACGTCCGACATTTTTTGGTTAAATTTTTGGGTAAAATTAACGTGAGGAAATGAAAACTAAGGTTAATAAAACCCAAAAGTTGGGTTAATAAAATTTAAAATAATTTTGTATGTGACGTCATCATAATTTGCAGACCAATAGAAAGTGCCAAAAGGTCGAGTTACGAATTTCAAAATTGCTCTGAAATCAAATTATTTTATATTTTAGGCAACTTTTAGGGCTTACATTTCTTTAGTTAATTTTTCTGTCGATATAATTGTATTAGTATTTTTACGCAGTTCCAAAACATCTCAGCAACATTTAATTCTTTTCAAAAAATGTAAATCAAAAATCACAAGGAAATCAAAATATCTTTAAAGACGAGGTAAATATGGTCTTATGATTTTTTAGAAATTTTTCTTGTTTTTATTATCACAGTATTAGTATTTTCACCGCGTTCTAGAGTTTTTGAAAATAATTTAATTTTTAATAAAAATATTAAAATAACATCACATTGCACCGAAATCAAAGTAAACTATTTTTTAGAATTTTTTCATTATTTTTCCTGCTTTTACTAGCACAGAATTAGTATTTTGACAAAGTTCCAGAATTTTTGAACAACATATTTAATTTTAACAAAAAATTTAAATAAAAAATTGCACTGAAATCAAAAATACCTTAAAGCCCAGCTAAATTAGGTTTTAGAATTTTTTAGTTATTTTTACTGTTTTTACTATCACAAAATTAGTATTTTCAGGAAGTTCAAGAATTTTTGAACAACATTTAATTTTTATCAAAAATTTAAATATAAAATCAAATTGAAACCAAACTTCCCAATGTAAATTAGCTTTTAGAATTTTTTAGTTATTTTTTCTGTGTTTATTATTAGAGAATTAGTATTTACAACAAGTTTTAGAATTTTTGAAGAAAATTTGATTTTTATCAAAAAATTTAATTAAAAAATCACACTGAAACCAAAATTACCTTAAAACCAAGGTAAATTAGCTCTTGAAATTTTTAGAATTAGTATTTTCACAAAGTTCCACAATTTTTGAACAACATTTAATTTTAACAAAAAATTTAAATAAAAAATTGTACTGAAATCAAAAATACCTTAAAACCAAGGTAAATTAGCTCTTAAAATTTTTACGTTATTTTTCCTGTCTTTATCATCGTAGAATTAGTATTTTCACAAAGTTCCACAATTTTTGAACAACATTTAATTTTAACAAAAAATATAAATAAAAAATTGTACTGAAATCAAAAATACCTTAAAGCCAAGGTAAATTAGATCTTAGAATTTTTTTAGTTATTTTTTTCTGTCTTTACTATCACAGACTTAGTATTTTCAGGAAGTTCCAGAATTTTTGAACACCATTTAATTTTTATCAAAAAATTTAAATAAAAACCCAAATTGAAACCAAAATACCCAATGTAAATTAGCTTTTAGAATTTTTTAGTATTTTTTATTTTTTTTAGTATTTTCACCATGTTTCAGAATTTTTGAAAAACATTTAATTTTTATCAAAAAATTTAATTAAAAAATCACATTGAAACCAAAATTACCTTAAAGCCAAGGTAAATTAGGTCTTAGAATTTTTTAGTTATTTTTACTGTCTTTACTATCACACAATTAGTATTTTCAGGAAGTTCAAGAATTTTTGAATGTTGGAATAACTAATGCAGATATCGAATGATGTGAGCACGTTTAAATATATACAAGAACTTTATTTTACACAATATGTACAATCACACTACATTACTATATTTACAAACAATGGATGTTCCACTTGATACAAACTGATGTCAACTGACTATTCGAACGTGGTAATCGGCTAACTACGCTATTGAGCGCTTCTGTCTTGTATCGCTAGGTGTCACTACATGTCCTCTTTCTAACACTTCCCCTCGATATAAGACGGATCAATTCCGCACAAAGATTCAAGTCCCAACAACTTGCTACAGGAATTGTGCTTCTGTCGATTGAGACCTTTTGTGAGTATGTCGGCCACCATTCTTTCCGTACTGATGTGGAACAACTTTAAAGCTTCATTCTTGACGGCTTCACGTATGAAGTGGTAACGCACGTCAATATGCTTGCTGCGAGCATGGAATGCTGGGTTCTCGGCCAGCTTCAGAGCACTCATGCTGTCGGTGTAAACTCGAACTTGCGTGGAGTCTTTGAATCCGAGTTCCATCATGAATTCCTTCAAGTAAATGCTTTCTTTCGCAACCTCGGTCATGCCCATGTATTCTGCCTCAGTTGATGAAAGCGCTACCGTCCTTTGTTTCTTGGATTCCCACGAAATGGGACCACCCGATATCATAAACGTGTAACCTGTGTATGACCTTCTATCGATGTTGCAATTTGCCCAATCTGCATCGACGTAGCCTACTATTCCTCGACTGTTGTCTCGTTTGTACACGATGCCTATGTCAGGGGTGCCTTTCAGGTAACGTAAGACACGTTTGGCTGCATTCCAATGTACTCTGCTAAAACAATTGTTAAATTGACTCAGACAACTCACCGAGTAACTTATGTCAGGCCTGGTAGCTACAGCCAAATAGGTTAGAGCCCCGATGATTTCCCTATAAGGTAGCTTCTGATCTTCTTCGTTTATTGGTTCGATCGGTTTGGTGAGTTTTGTGTTTGGATCCATCGGTGTCGCTACTGGGTTTGATTCCGACATTCCAAAACGGTTCAATAGGTCCATTACGTATCCGCGTTGATGGAGAGCTATTTTGTTGCCATTTCGAGTGAACTCGATGCCAAGGCAATAACCTGCACTACCCATGTCCTTGATCTCAAACTTCTCGGATAACTTCTGCTTTACATTGGAGATCTTATTCACGTCCTTTGACACTATCAGTATGTCATCAACATATACTAATATTAAAGTTACGTCTTCCCCTTCTCCGATATGATACAAGCATGGATCGGCTGCGGTTGGTATAGCACCTATAGTATGTAAGAAACTGTTTAGCTTCTCGTACCATCTCCTTCCGGCTTGGCGTAAGCCGTATAACGATTTCTTCAATAAACAAACTTTGTTTCCATTTTCTAAGTTCTTCCTCATCTCTTCTGCCTTCTTACCAATGATTGAACTGTCTTGGTTAGAAATAATTCTGAGGATTTCGGGAGTTTGTTTAGGGACTTCCATGTGTATAACTTCTTCTATTTCGCCATTCAAGTAAGCGCAGGCCACGTCGATCTGGTGTATTTCCATTTTGTATTGAGCTGCGAGAGCAACCACCATTCTCATAGAACTGAGACGCGCTACGGGGGCGAACGTCTGATCAAAATGTATCCCAGGCTTTTGACTAAAACCTTGAGCTACCAGTCGTGCTTTTCTTCTTTCTAGCGTACCGTCGGCTTTAAATTTATTTCGGAGCACCATTCTACTACCAATAATGTCTTGGTTTGTTGGACGATTAACCAAGATCCAAGTATTGTTCTTTAGGAGTGACTTCATTTCATCGGCCATTGCCGTGTACCATTCCGAAGCGTCAGGTCCATTTGTTGCTTGCTTCATGGTTACCTCCGAAGCAAACACCTCTTCCGTTTCAACTTTGTTGGCTGTGGGTACCATGTTGTGCACTTTCTTTGGTCTTCCCCTGGCTCCGGTCCTGGCTATTCTTGGTCTGCCTCGACCGTGTGTCGTTTCAGTTGCGTCTTCACCTACAATATCTGTAATATCTTCGTTTTCACATGCAATGTTTTCGTTTTCACCTGCTATGTTTTCCTCATCGTTTTCACCTGTGTCTATTGTGTCAATTTCCGTCATCTCTACATAAGAGTTTATATCTTCAGCCTTGGTATCTTCCGGGAAAAAATCTGCAAAACTAATTCTGTTATCGGTTTTACCTTCGATGAATTTTACGTCTCGGGTCACTTCGATTTTCTTCTGATCTGGTAACCATACTCGATAACCCTTGGCTTCTTCCGAATAACCCAGAAAAATTCCTCGTTTTGATCTTGCGTCAAACTTGCCTTTTCCTGGTTCCTTGTTTATGCAGTAAACTTCGCTTCCAAATTCCTTGAAATTGCTTACATCGGGAGGTTTCCCATACCAAGCTTCATATGGAGTTTTCTTATTCAGACTCTTCGTAGGACATCGATTACGTATGTAATTTGCTGTGTTGACAGCTTCTGCCCAAAATGATGATGGTAAACCGGATTGCATCAATAAACAACGAGCTGTGCTAACGAGAGTACGGTTTTTTCTCTCCGAAATTCCATTCTGCTCCGGACAGTACGGTACGGTCAATCTTCTAACGATACCATTTTCCTTTAGTAGTTTTTCAAAACCCTTGTTTGTGTATTCTGTACCATTGTCGGATTGGATGCACTTAACCTTTTTTCCTTTTTGCCTTTCGACCATAGCAATATAATCTCTTGTTGCTTCGAGGACATCGCTTTTAGACTTGATGAATCGTACTTCACACCATCGAGAATAATCGTCGATGAATTCCACGAAATATCTTGCCTTTCCTTGTGATTCCACCCTCATCGGTCCACATACGTCCGTGTGTATGATTTCCAAAAGATTGCATTGTCGATCAGATTTCTTTGGAAAAACGCTTCTTGTCATTTTACCCTGGATACATGTGTCGCATTCGAATTCGACGTTTTTCAAGCCAAAATTAATTTTAATGCCTTTGATCGTACCTTGTTTTGCACTTTCAAAGAGATCTTGAAAATTAAGATGACCAAGACGCCTGTGCCATAGCATTATAACTTCCGACGATGTTTGATTTCCTGGTTTAGATATCCGACTTTCCGTAATTTTTGAAACATTTTCCACGACGTTGTTCGCGACATTTTCAACACGATTTTGTACTCGCGTGTAGTACAAATCGCCTATGCGATTGGCAGTAAATGCGACGTTGCCGTCTGGGGCAAAAATTAACGCGGTATCTTTCTTGAATAATACTTCGCATCCCGACTTTGTAATTTTACTAACGGACATTAAGTTGGTACGTAGATCGGGTACGTGTAATGTGTTCTTTAATTTAATGTTTTTAAATTCACCAGTTACACTAGCGGTTAAATCAACTGTTCCTATACCGAGGATTTTCGTTGACGAATTGTTTGCTAAGTTCAAATTTGCACAATTTGATTGGCTTAAATTTAAAAAATTGTCTGCGTTCTTACATAAATGTGACGTGGCACCACTGTCTAAACACCAAATATTTTGATTTTCGCGCGAACCAATTTGATGAGTTGCTTCCGAGCTTGTAAGCACCATTTCCGAGCAATTCGCGGTCGATTGATTCCTATTATTGTTTTTACAGTCGATGGCTTTGTGTCCCACCTTTCGGCACTTGTGGCAACGATATTTAAATTTTTCCGAACTTTTTGTCGAGTCGCCATTTTTATGACGCCATTGTTTATTTTGTTTCGCAAACATTGCGTTTTGAACATAAACATCGCCATTTCTCGCGTCACTTTCTTCCACGATTTTTACACGTAACATTTCTGGCGTAGGTAATTCATCGCGTGATTCGATCGCACACCGGAAATTTTCAAAACTTGCTGGCAGGCTGTACAGTAGCATGATTGAGAGCAGGTCCGAATTAACTTCAATTTCCATTTCACTTAATTTGTCGACCGTGTCGAAAAATTTGTTAATGTGTCCGCGAATATCTTCATGATCTTCCATCCGTTTTAGCATTAATTGTTTCAGTAAGGTAGCTTTACGTGCCGGACCTTTACTTTGATATATATTTTCCAATTTTAGCCAAGTTTCACGTGATGTAATACAATTTTTAACTTGTTTCAATTCTTTCGGGCTGATTGACAAAATTATTAGCGATTTTGCTTTGCCGTCGAATTTTGACCATTTCTGTAATTGTGAGTTGACATCTTCACCGGTTACGGTTGGTTTCACGTGTTGTCCATTTACATAACACCAAAGTTCGTCTCTTATAAGTAATGCTTCCATTTGAATTTTCCACGTGTCGTAGTTTTCACTATTTAATGATTCGATCCTTACCGTATTCATCTTGACTTGTTCAGATTAAATTTCACAATAAAGAATTTCAAAAAAAAAGTTTTTTAATCACTCACGTGTTTCTATTGTTTGTAAAAAAATTTTGTTTCACTTATTTAAATTTACTCACTTGCTGTAGCCCATAACCTGTTGGAATAACTAATGCAGATATCGAATGATGTGAGCACGTTTAAATATATACAAGAACTTTATTTTACACAATATGTACAATCACACTACATTACTATATTTACAAACAATGGATGTTCCACTTGATACAAACTGATGTCAACTGACTATTCGAACGTGGTAATCGGCTAACTACGCTATTGAGCGCTTCTGTCTTGTATCGCTAGGTGTCACTACATGTCCTCTTTCTAACATTGAACATTTAATTTTTATCAAAAAATTTAAATAAAAAATCAAATTGAAACCAAAATTCCCAATGTAAATTAGCTTTTAGAATTTTTTAGTTATTTTTTCTGTGTTTACTATCACAGAATTAGTATTTTCACCAAGTTCCAGAATTATTGAAAGACATTTAATTTTTATCAAAAAATTTAATTAAAAAATCACACTGAAACCAAAATTGCCTTAGAGCCAAGGTAAATTAAGTCTTGGAATTTTTTCGTTATTTTTCCTGATTTTACCATCGTAGAATTAGTATTTTCACAAAGTTCCACAATTTTTGAACAACATTTAATTTTTATCAAAAAATTTAAATAAAAAATCAAATTGAAACCAAAATTCCCAATGTAAATTAGCTTTTAGAATTTTTTAATTATTTTTTCTGTTTTTACTATTACAGAATTAGTATTTTCACCAAGTTTAAGAATTTTTGAAGGACATTTGATTTTTATCAAAAAATTTAATGAAAAAATCACTCTGAAATCAAAATTACCTTAAAGCCAAATTAAATTAGCTCTTAGAATTTTTTTGTTATTTTTCTTGTCTTTACCATTGTAGAATTAGTATTTCCACCAAGTTCCACAATTTATGAACAACATTTAATTTTAACAAAATAATTTAAACAAAAAATTGCACTGAAATCAAAAATATCCTAAAGCCCAGGTAAATTAGTTCTTAGAATTTTTTTAGTTATTTTTTCTGTCTTTACTATCACAGAATTATTATTTTCAGGAAGTTCCAGAATTTTTGAACAACATTTAATTATTATCGAAAAATTTAATTAAAAAATCAAATTGAAACCAAAATTCCCAATGTAAATTAGCTTTTAGAATTTTTTAGTAATTTTTTCTGTGTTTACTATTACAGAATTAGTATTTTCACCAAGTTCCAGAATTTTTAAAAAACATTTAATTTTTATCAAAAAATTTAATTAAAAAATCACTCTGAAACCAAAATTACCTTAAAGCCAAGGTAAATTAGTTCTTAGAATTTTTTAGTTATTTTTACTGTCTTTACTATCACAGAATTAGTATTTTCAGGAAGTTCCAGAATTTTTGAACAATCATTTAATTTTTATCAAAAAATTTAAATAAAAAATCAAATTGAAACCAAATTCCCAATGTAAATTAGCTTTTAGTATTTGTTAGTTATTTTTTCGCTGTTTACTATTACAGAATTAGTATTTTCACCAAGTTTCAGAATTTTTGAAGAACATTTGATTTTTATCAAAATATTTAATTAAAAAATCACACCGAAATCAAAATTACCTTAAAGCCAAGGTAAATTAGGTCTTAGAATTTTTCAGTTATTTTTCCTGTCTTTACTATCACAGAATTATTATTTTCAGGAAGTTCCAGAATTTTTGAACAACATTTAATTTTTATCAAAAAATTTAATTAAAAAATCAAATTGAAACAAAAATTCCCAATGTAAATTAGCTTTTAGAATTTTTGTAGTTATTTTTTCTGTGTTTACTATTACAGGATTAGTATTTTCACCAAGTTTCAGAATTTTTGAAGAACATTTAGTTTTTATCAAAAAATTTAATCAAAAAATCACACTGAAACCAAAATTACCTTATAGCCAAGCTAAATTAGGTCTTAGAATTTTTTAGTTATTTTTACTGTTTTTACTATCACAGAATTAGTATTTTCACAAAGTTTCACAATTTTTGAACAACATTTAATTTTTATCAAAAAATTTAAATAAAACATCAAATTGAAACCAAAATTCCTAATGTAAATTAGATTTTAGAATTATTCAGTTATTTTTTCTGTGTTTACTATTACAGAATTAGTATTTACACCAACTTCCAGAATTTTTAAAAAACATTTAATTTTTATCAAAAAATTTAATTAAAAAATCACACTGAAACCAAAATTACTTTAAAGCCAATGTAAATTAGGTCTTAGAATTTTTTAGTTATTTTTACTGTCTTTACTATCACAGAATTAGTATTTTCAGGAAGTTCTAGAATTTTTGAACAACATTTAATTTTTATCAAAAAATTTGATTAAGAAATCACACTGAAACCAAAATTACCTTAAAGCCAAGGAAAATTAGGTCTTAGAATTTTTTAGTTATTTTTAGTGTTTTTACTATCACAGAATTAGTATTTTAAGGAAGTTCCAGAATTTTTGAACAACATTTAATTTTTATCAAAAAATTTAAATAAAAAATCAGATTGAAACCAAAATTCCCAATGTAAATTAGCTTTTAGAATTTTTTTGTTATTTTCTATGTGTTTACTATTACAGAATTAGTATTTTCACCAAGTTTTAGAATTTTTGAAAAACATTTAATTTTTATCAAAAAATGTAATTAAAAAATCACACTGAAACCTAAATTACTTTAAAGCCAATGTAAATTAGGTCTTAGAATTTTTTAGTTATTTTTACTGTCTTTACTATCACAGAATTAGTATTTTCAGGAAGTTCTAGAATTTTTGAACAACATTTAATTTTTATTAAAACATTTAAATAAAAAATCAAATTGAAACAAAAATTCCCAATGTAAATTAGCTTTTAGAATTTTTTTGTTATTTTTTCTGTGTTTACTATTACAGAATTAGTATTTTCACCAAGTTTTAGAATTTTTGAAAAACATTTAATTTTTATCAAAAAATGTAATTAAAAAATCACACTGAAACCAAAATTACCTTAAAGCCAAGGTAAATTAGGTCTTAGAATTTTTTAGTTATTTTTACTGCCTTTACTATCACAGAATTAGTATTTTCAGGAAGTTCCAGAATTTTTGAACAACATTTAATTTTTATCAAAAAATTTAAATAAAAAATCAGATTGAAACCAAAATTCCCAATGTAAATTAGCTTTTAGAATTTTTTTGTTATTTTTTATGTGTTTACTATTACAGAATTAGTATTTTCACCAAGTTTCAGAATTTTTGAAAAACATTTAATTTTATCAAAAAATTTAAATAAAAAATTGCAATGAAATCAAAAATACCTTAAAGCCAAGGTAAATTAGATCTTAGAATTTTTTTGTTATTTTTTCTGTCTTCACTATCACAGACTTAGTATTTTCAGGAAGTTCCAGAATTTTTGAACAACATTTAATTTTTATCAAAAAATTTAAATAAAACATCAAATTGAAACCAAAATTCCTAATGTAAATTAGATTTTAGAATTATTCAGTTATTTTTTCTGTGTTTACTATTACAGAATTAGTATTTACACCAACTTCCAGAATTTTTAAAAAACATTTAATTTTTATCAAAAAATTTAATTAAAAAATCACACTGAAACCAAAATTACTTTAAAGCCAATGTAAATTAGGTTTTAGAATTTTTTAGTTATTTTTACTGTCTTTACTATCACAGAATTAGTATTTTCAGGAAGTTCTAGAATTTTTGAACAACATTTAATTTTTATCAAAAAATTTGATTAAGAAATCACACTGAAACCAAAATTACCTTAAAGCCAAGGAAAATTAGGTCTTAGAATTTTTTAGTTATTTTTAGTGTTTTTACTATCACAGAATTAGTATTTTAAGGAAGTTCCAGAATTTTTGAACAACATTTAATTTTTATCAAAAAATTTAAATAAAAAATCAAATTGAAACCAAAATTCCCAATGTAAATTAGCTTTTAGAATTATTCAGTTATTTTTTTTGTGTTTACTATTACAGAATTAGTATTTACACCAACTTCCAGAATTTTTAAAGAACATTTAATTTTTATCAAAAAATTTAATTAAAAAATCACACTGAAACCTAAATTACTTTAAAGCCAATGTAAATTAGGTCTTAGAATTTTTTAGTTATTTTTACTGTCTTTACTATCACAGAATTAGTATTTTCAGGAAGTTCTAGAATTTTTGAACAACATTTAATTTTTATTAAAACATTTAAATAAAAAATCAAATTGAAACAAAAATTCCCAATGTAAATTAGCTTTTAGAATTTTTTTGTTATTTTTTCTGTGTTTACTATTACAGAATTAGTATTTTCACCAAGTTTTAGAATTTTTGAAAAACATTTAATTTTTATCAAAAAATGTAATTAAAAAATCACACTGAAACCAAAATTACCTTAAAGCCAAGGTAAATTAGGTCTTAGAATTTTTTAGTTATTTTTACTGCCTTTACTATCACAGAATTAGTATTTTCAGGAAGTTCCAGAATTTTTGAACAACATTTAATTTTTATCAAAAAATTTAAATAAAAAATCAGATTGAAACCAAAATTCCCAATGTAAATTAGCTTTTAGAATTTTTTTGTTATTTTTTATGTGTTTACTATTACAGAATTAATATTTTCACCAAGTTTCAGAATTTTTGAAAAACATTTAATTTTAACAAAAAATTTAAATAAAAAATTGCAATGAAATCAAAAATACCTTAAAGCCAAGGTAAATTAGATCTTAGAATTTTTTTGTTATTTTTTCTGTCTTCACTATCACAGACTTAGTATTTTCAGGAAGTTCCAGAATTTTTGAACAACATTTAATTTTTATCAAAAAATTTAAATAAAACATCAAATTGAAACCAAAATTCCTAATGTAAATTAGATTTTAGAATTATTCAGTTATTTTTTCTGTGTTTACTATTACAGAATTAGTATTTACACCAACTTCCAGAATTTTTAAAAAACATTTAATTTTTATCAAAAAATTTAATTAAAAAATCACACTGAAACCAAAATTACTTTAAAGCCAATGTAAATTAGGTCTTAGAATTTTTTAGTTATTTTTACTGTCTTTACTATCACAGAATTAGTATTTTCGGGAAGTTCTAGAATTTTTGAACAACATTTAATTTTTATCAAAAAATTTGATTAAGAAATCACACTGAAACCAAAATTACCTTAAAGCCAAGGAAAATTAGGTCTTAGAATTTTTTAGTTATTTTTAGTGTTTTTACTATCACAGAATTAGTATTTTAAGGAAGTTCCAGAATTTTTGAACAACATTTAATTTTTATCAAAAAATTTAAATAAAAAATCAAATTGAAACCAAAATTCCCAATGTAAATTAGCTTTTAGAATTATTCAGTTATTTTTTTTGTGTTTACTATTACAGAATTAGTATTTACACCAACTTCCAGAATTTTTAAAAAACATTTAATTTTTATCAAAAAATTTAATTAAAAAATCACACTGAAACCTAAATTACTTTAAAGCCAATGTAAATTAGGTCTTAGAATTTTTTAGTTATTTTTACTGTCTTTACTATCACAGAATTAGTATTTTCAGGAAGTTCTAGAATTTTTGAACAACATTTAATTTTTATTAAAACATTTAAATAAAAAATCAAATTGAAACAAAAATTCCCAATGTAAATTAGCTTTTAGAATTTTTTTGTTATTTTTTCTGTGTTTACTATTACAGAATTAGTATTTTCACCAAGTTTTAGAATTTTTGAAAAACATTTAATTTTTATCAAAAAATGTAATTAAAAAATCACACTGAAACCAAAATTACCTTAAAGCCAAGGTAAATTAGGTCTTAGAATTTTTTAGTTATTTTTACTGCCTTTACTATCACAGAATTAGTATTTTCAGAAAGTTCCAGAATTTTTGAACAACATTTAATTTTTATCAAAAAATTTAAATAAAAAATCAGATTGAAACCAAAATTCCCAATGTAAATTAGCTTTTAGAATTTTTTTGTTATTTTTTATGTGTTTACTATTACAGAATTAGTATTTTCACCAAGTTTCAGAATTTTTGAAAAACATTTAATTTTAACAAAAAATTTAAATAAAAAATTGCAATGAAATCAAAAATACCTTAAAGCCAAGGTAAATTAGATCTTAGAATTTTTTTGTTATTTTTTCTGTCTTCACTATCACAGACTTAGTATTTTCAGGAAGTTCCAGAATTTTTGAACAACATTTAATTTTTATCAAAAAATTTAAATAAAACATCAAATTGAAACCAAAATTCCTAATGTAAATTAGATTTTAGAATTATTCAGTTATTTTTTCTGTGTTTACTATTACAGAATTAGTATTTACACCAACTTCCAGAATTTTTAAAAAACATTTAATTTTTATCAAAAAATTTAATTAAAAAATCACACTGAAACCAAAATTACTTTAAAGCCAATGTAAATTAGGTCTTAGAATTTTTTAGTTATTTTTACTGTCTTTACTATCACAGAATTAGTATTTTCAGGAAGTTCTAGAATTTTTGAACAACATTTAATTTTTATCAAAAAATTTGATTAAGAAATCACACTGAAACCAAAATTACCTTAAAGCCAAGGAAAATTAGGTCTTAGAATTTTTTAGTTATTTTTAGTGTTTTTACTATCACAGAATTAGTATTTTAAGGAAGTTCCAGAATTTTTGAACAACATTTAAGTTTTATCAAAAAATTTAAATAAAAAATCAAATTGAAACCAAAATTCCCAATGTAAATTAGCTTTTAGAATTATTCAGTTATTTTTTTTGTGTTTACTATTACAGAATTAGTATTTACACCAACTTCCAGAATTTTTAAAAAACATTTAATTTTTATCAAAAAATTTAATTAAAAAATCACACTGAAACCTAAATTACTTTAAAGCCAATGTAAATTAGGTCTTAGAATTTTTTAGTTATTTTTACTGTCTTTACTATCACAGAATTAGTATTTTCAGGAAGTTCTAGAATTTTTGAACAACATTTAATTTTTATTAAAACATTTAAGAGGGGCATTTTTTTCAGGGCCCTTTTAATTTAATCAACAGATGGCGTCTACTTAAATATTTTTATAAAATAAGAGGAATTTGCTATATTTAAAATATAGGAAATTCGTTGAGATAATACTATTCTATAAACAATATTCTTGATCTTAAGCAATTTTGAGTTCGTATTGAGTATGTCAAAACACACTCACTTACAAAAAAAGATAATTAAACTTTAATTATGAATTGTGTTTTTATAAATAAATATTACGAACTCAAAATAGCTTAAGATCAAGAATATTGTTTATAGAATAGTATTATCTCAACGAATTTGCTATATTTTAAATATAGCAAATTCCTCTTATTTTATAAAAATATTTAAGTAGGCGCCATCTGTTGATTAAATTAAAAGGGCCCTGAAAAAAATGCCCTTCTTAAATAAAAAATCAAATTGAAACAAAAATTCCCAATGTAAATTAGCTTTTAGAATTTTTTTGTTATTTTTTCTGTGTTTACTATTACAGAATTAGTATTTTCACCAAGTTTTAGAATTTTTGAAAAACATTTAATTTTTATCAAAAAATGTAATTAAAAAATCACACTGAAACCAAAATTACCTTAAAGCCAAGGTAAATTAGGTCTTAGAATTTTTTAGTTATTTTTACTGCCTTTACTATCACAGAATTAGTATTTTCAATAAGTTCCAGAATTTTTGAACAACATTTAATTTTTATCAAAAAATTTAAATAAAAAATCAAATTGAAACCAAAATTCCCAAGGTAAATTAGCTTTTAGAATTTTTTTGTTATTTTTTCTGTGTTTACTATTACAGAATTAGTATTTTCACCAAGTTTCAGAATTTTTGAAAAACATTTAATTTTTATCAAAAAATGTAATTAAAAAATCACACTGAAACCAAAATTACCTTAAAGCCAAGGTAAATTAGGTCTTAGAATTTTTTAGTTATTTTTACTGCCTTTACTATCACAGAATTAGTATTTTCAGGAAGTTCCAGAATTTTTGAACAACATTTAATTTTTATTAAAAAATTTAAATAAAAAATCAAATTGAAACCAAAATTCCAAATGTAAATTAGCTCTTAGAATTTTTTCGTTATTTTTCCTGTCTTTACCATTGTAGAATTAGTATTTCCGCCAAGTTCCACAATTTTTGAACAACATTTAATTTTAACAAAAAATTTAAATAAAAAATTCCACTGAAATTAAAAATATTCTAAAGCCAAGGTAAATTAGGTCTTAGAATTTTTTAGTTATTTTTTCTGTCCTTACTATCACAGAATTAGTATTTTCAGGAAGTTTCTGAATTTTTGAACAACATTTAATTTTTATCAATAAATTTTAATAAAAAATCAAATTGAAACCAAAATTCCCAAAGTAAATTAGGTCTTAGAATTTTGAAATTATTTTTTCTGTGTTTACTATCACAGAATTAGTAATTTCACAAAGTTGTTGATTTTTTGAACAACATAATATCTAATTTTTGTCAAAAAGTTTAATTAAAAAATCGCACTGTAACCAAAATTACCTTAAAGCCAGGTAAATTAGGTCTTAGAATTTATTTGTTATTTTTCCTGTTTTTACCATCGTATAATTAGTATTTTCACGAAGTTCCAGAATTTTTAACAACTTGTTAAGTAAAAAATTTCACTGAAATCAAAAATATCTTAAAGCCAAGGTAAATTATGTCTTAGAATTTTTTAGTTATTTTTCCTGTTTTTACTATCACAGAATTAGTATTTTCGAATTTTTGAAAAACATTTAATTTTTATCAAAAAATTTAAAAAATAAAAAATCACACTGAAACCAAATTTACCTTAAAAGTCAAATAAAATTATCATAAATTTAGCGTAATTTAGGGTTTAAAATTTTGTTGTAATTTTTCCTGTCTTTATTATAATTGTATATAATTATGGCATAAAAAATAGCATTGATGTTTAAATAAATAGTAATATAATAATTATTTAAAAAATACCATTGAAATGAAATTATCTCAAATTTTAGATAATTTAAGGCTTAGAATATTTTTGTTATTTTTTTTTGTGTTATTAGTATTTTCACGAGGTTCCGAATATTTCATCAAAATTTTTTAATTTTTTCAACAGATTTACATACAAAAAACAGGCGGAGGGAGTAATTGATTTAATTAAAGCAAACCAAAACGAAGCTTTCTTGGGGTTCACTTTTGAGAAAATGTTTTTTTGATAATTTCTCAGCTATTAATTGACAGCTATTAAAACTAAATAAATGCAGAGATATTGAATCAGCGAATTTTATTCATTAGATCTAAGAATTTTGTTCATTGGTTTTATGATTTTTTTTTCTTTGAAGCAATGAAATTTCTTGATTTGATCAGTGATTATTATTAATTAAGTTAAAGAATTTTATTCCTTGATCAATGAATTTTGTTTATTAAATCAATGAATTTTATAACTTTTATACGATGGGAATCACCCGCACCGTAAATGAAAATTTTGAATTTTTCATTGGCAACCTTTGGGAGAAGTGATAAGTGAGTCACTGAGGATTTACAAGTGGCTCTTAGTGGATTACTTATTGTTAGTTGGGATCACATATTAATATTATATCATTTCTGTTTCACGATTCTTTATGGAATTAAAGTACAAGTGGAAAAATAAAGGACATTCATAGTACAGCTTTGAGTTAAAGTACAGTCTCCTGAAAATAGTACTCTTTTTCGAAACAGTGCCGTTCGTATGGTTTGGAGGAATAGAGAAATTTTTTTTCCAAAATTCAAAAGTACGTCAGAGTTTTTCTAGGACTTCTAAATGGGGTCAAACTTTAAGAACTAATGAAGAGTTCATGAATGATGAAAAGGTTTTGGCAGTTCTTGCTAAGTTACTCCACTTCACCCTATTTTTGAAAAACCGCAAGAAAGAATGAAGATTGATTTTGGGAGGAGAGCAAATGTATAGTAGGAACGGTCACCTCATAGCCAACGTTACACTTCGGCATTTTTCGTCAGCCTCCACATAGGGACGCCACTGGGCACTTTTACTTTCATTTTTACAAAAAAATGTTTGTTCAAAATTTTAATGTTTGAATAAATAAATACAATTGATTGCATAATTTAAAACTTGATAAACGGCAAGTAGTCCGACCTTCACTATTTTCCTGCGCATTTTTCATAACCCAAGTGGAACGCCAGTGGTGATCGTGGTAATATTCGGTATCTTCGTGTTGTGTGATGGGTAGACGATAGTACGCGTTTAGAAAAAGGTCGTCGATATTTTAACTCTAATCGCTTCATTCCTAATTTTTTTAAATTTAAATCAAAAGTGAAATTCGATTGAAAAAAAAATGATACCAATTAGATATACCAGCAATCTTTTCCTACGGGGTCTGTGCATAATTTACCTCTTCTCGTTCTTATCGTTTTACATTCAAATTCCTGGTGAGTTTTTTTATAAATTACCTTCCACCTTCGGTGGTACCAAAATGTGGCGTTTAATTTCACAGGTCGTTGACCTTGAATAATAAAACTAATTTTTTAGGCTTGTACGGCGATAATGGAATTTTACCTGCAAAGTCTGTTTTGGAAAATAATAAATACAAAACTTGGTCTGCCAAAGTCCACTATCAGCCCACACTTTTGTGGTTGGCCCCATTTTTGGGTCTGAGTACTCAGTATGCCTTGGATGTGCTCGCCTTACTTGGAAGCTTCTTAGCATTTACAGGGTGGGTATTCAAAACCAGGGACTCTTCAAAGTTTAAACATAAAAAAATGTTTTAGATTTGTATCTCAAAAATTCTGCACCATTCCTCTATTTGCCGGGTTATGGTCTCTCTATTTCTCCCTCTACCAAGTTGGACAAGTTTTTGTACAATCACAATGGTGAGTTAAAAATAATAAAATTTATGTAATTTATTGTATTCGGGTTACATTTTTGAACTTGACCTTTTGAGATACTGGAAAAATTGAGATTGTGCTTATCACAGTTTGAGTGGTAAACAAAATACCTAATCAATTGTGTTGCTAAGTTTACTATTATGAAATTTTTTTTAGATACTTTCAGATTAAAATTAAAATTTATTTTTGGGTTCTTTGATAATGAACTTGACTAATTTGTTAGAACCACAGTGTGGTCATAAAATATTTAAAAAAATTTATTCAATATTTATGAATTCTGTTTTAATTTGCTATTTTGTTGAAATGAAATTATTGCTGTACTAATGAATTAATCATAAACTACATGAGCGCCATCTTTTTTTTAGTTATATACAGAGTAAATCAATAATAAGCGAGGTAAAGTAACCGAATGGGCTAAGAACTGGACTTTAGCTCAGAAGCCCTAGGTTCGATCCTTCATTGTCATAGTCTCATTGTTCCCAGCTCGGAGGGGGGGGTAATTTTATTTCAATTTATTTTGGGGGATGAGAACAACAACTGAGCCAACAGTTTTAAAATTGTTCTATTGAAATTGAGGACGTAAATTTTAAGTATAAACCAAAAATTGTCTGGTTTATTCGAAAATTTGGGCGAAATGAGCCAAAAACCATTAAAATAATATGCGGGTATTGTATTGGCTGTTGGTATAAGTTTAGCTCCGCCTACTAACCCAACTTTAAGTGACCTTGAACTGTGGTAGCCCCGCTCCTTTATAAACGTTGCGCAAAATATTTACGCCAAGCGCACGTACCGTCAACAGAATGCGACAACCATGAAGCTTTTGCGTGAAAAATTAAAACTTTAAATAAGTTATTTGCCAAATTAATTGATATTTCTCGTTTGCCCATGATTTAAATGCTTCATTTTAATGTTATCTATCAGATTCTCTTGAGTTTTTTTTTTTAAATAATTGTAATATTTGTTGGACTCACTCAGTCCAGTTATGGTATACTAACCGTAAAATTGTATTTATTTCTATATCATTGATTTAAGAAAGTTGTTCGACTATCGGCTTCACTTACTTGCAGCGGGGGGGGGCGTGAAAAATATAGAGAGGGCGAATTGAATGTGTGCTTCTATTTCGTAGATCACGAACTTTTTTAAGTAGGTAATAAACAAACCAATTAATTAGGACGCTAGTTGTGATTTGTGAGAGGGACTTGACAGCAAAAAAAGGGGTTAGTTTTTGAAGGGGTTAAATTGTAACATTTTATCTAAAAATTGTAGAAACCATGTAAATTTATTAATGTTAAATCTGTGAATACTGCAAAAATAGTGAAAAAATTCTAATTGTAAGGGGTGATTTTTGAGGGGGGGGGGTTAAGCAACAAAAAATTTGCTTAATTTTTTGAAACTTGACGCTGGCAGCAGCAGTAAAACTGCAGGAACGACCATTCTCAAGGTAAATGAAAGGTAATTTCGCAGCTTTAACAATGCACTTGTATCGGCATTACCTTGAAAATGCGCCTACTTGGCTTTTACTGCTGCTGCCAGCGGCATTTTACTGCACGTGTGGCCAGAGCCTTATATATACTTTCAAATGCTGTAAAAATAGTGAAAAAATTCTAAACAGAGGGGGGTTAAATTGTTGAATTTTCCGACTCATATGCTCCGACTAGCTCAATTAAATTTATCTTTTTCACGGTGGTAATCACATGATCTTGCAAAATTTTCTTCCAAATTATTCAATAAATATTATAATTTTCAAATTTTTTTTTTCAAAAATTATTTCAAAAAAACGCACCAACTTTTGTGAAGAATTTTTTTTCGTCACACACAAAAAAATTACGTCATTTTTACACCATAAAGAATTTTAAACTGTGTTTCTTTTTTCCATCTCGGCTTTTGCCTAACCAGAGGCGTCGTAAAAAAATTTCAAATATAGAAAAATTATCAATATACAACTCAATCATAGACTCCTTTATCCCAAAATAATCGACAATGCTAAAATAGTAAAAAAATTCTAATCAAACTGGGGTTATTTTTGAGAGAGTCAAACTGGGGTCAGCTATAAAAATTTTGTTTAAATTAATTATGAAAATTGTGAAATAATTTTAAACGAAAGGGGGTAAATATAAAACAGTAAATATTTTGAAGCTAACATAAGTAAATTTATTACCATAAAACCTGCAGATACTACAAAAATAGTGAATACATTTTATTCACCCAATGCAGCGATTTCCAAGCTGGGAGACATACCCTTCTGGGGGGGGGGGGGGAATTGTTCAGTTAACAAAAGTTTTTAATTTATTAAAGTATTAAAATGCTTTTTTTACCGTTTAAAATGTGTGAATTGTGTTATGAAATAAAGGTCGAAGGCGCCAAAATTAGATTTTTTTCTAAGGGGGGGCGTAGTAATTTAAAGTTTGGAAACCAATGATGCAAGGTTTGGTGGGGGAAGGGGGTCAGATAATTTTGCGAATTCTTTTAAGGGATGTTAAAGTAAGTTCTTTTTAAAATTATTTATTTTAAAATTAGATTATCCAGACTGTGCGGCCTGCAGGCCGCACTACGAGTATTTTTAGATTGGTGATAAATGAACGAACTAATCATAATTGCGTCGCGAACAGATTTAGACATTTTTTAGAAGTATAGTTTCAGCTATTAAATTTTTTTTTATATGCAGTAGAACTCGAATCTAGCGAGTTCTTATGTTCTAGTCCGTGTCGGTTTCTATGGGTTGATGAATTGGCACCATATATTTTTAATATTTTTTGGAATGAATGCAATTACCATATTAGTACAATAAATTGTGGGGTTAACGCTTGAGCACGGATGCGAAACAAATAGGAAGCAAAAACTTTATTATGTAATCTAAAATTATAAAATTACAGTTATATTTAATTACAGTTTTATTTTGATTTTGTGTGATTATTACACTAAATTCAAAATTTCTTCCTTTTATTTAATATATTTTTTTATTTAAAAATTATTTTATTAAAGGACCCCGCTACGGCCTTATGGGTTTTGGGTCCCAGTCAAATTTAATCATAATGTAGGATATTGTAGTTTATAACATGCTGATAAAAAGTGTCCATGGGCACAAAGTCAAAAAATGGACAGTTTCAGAGATATAAGGCATTACAAAGTTTGTCCAGTCATTCTACGAAAGACACAATGATAAAGTCAAAATCGATACTACCCGGAAACAAAAAATAGGGCTGTGTAGATGAAAGAATTTTAAAAAAGATAGAGTTTTTTGCATCGCTTTAGCTAGTGTATTACATAACCTAAAAAATTAAACAAAGTCGAAAATGCGGTTTCTTGCGATTTAAGAAAAAAAAACAAAAACGGCAAATTTTGACGGCATTTTTCGTTTTTCTCAGAAAATAAATAATGAATCAGTATTTTAACTTTCTACAACAACTTTTTCATTTAACTTTTTTTTTGTTGGAAAATTCATTTTTTTTTAATTTCAAGAAACCGCTCTTTCGACTTTGTTTAATTTTTTAGGTTATGTAAATACACTAGCCAGAGCGATGAAAAAAACGCTATCTTCTTTAGAATTTTTTCTTCTACACGGCAGTATTTTTTTTTTCTAGGTGGTATCGTTTTTGACTTTATCATTGTGTGTTTCATAAAATGACTAGATTAACTCTTTAATGCCGTATATCTCGAAAACTGTCCATTTTTTGGCTTTGTGCCCATTGACACTTTTTATCAGCATATTATGAACTACAATATCCTAAATTTTGGTTAAATTTGACTGGGACCCAAAACCCATAAGGCCGTAGCGGGGTCCTTTCAGATTTTTAAATTGCAAAAACTTTTCAAAATATTTTTAAAATTAACTCGGTCAATATCCAGTGGCGGATCCACATAATGGTCATATGAGAACGCGGAGGGGAACAGATTAAACATTTAATAACGTCTCTTTAATTAAAAAAATATTAACATTTATTTTAACAAAACATCAATTCAAGATAAATTTATTTTTGGGTACTTAGTAAAAAAAGCAACAGTTTCTTTATTTACTTGTTGTATTTTAATGAGAAAAATGTAGTTTATATCATAAGGACGTAAAGGGTCTTTTTTAAACACGAGGTTTATGACCCGAGCCGAATGGCGAGGGGAATAACAATAGCCGAGTGGGATAGGGGGACCCACTTGAACACACCCAAATTTACATGTAAATGATAACTAACCATAGAAAGAGCGTATTAGTAGCCATCAGACGTTCTTCATTGGTTAGTTACCATTTACATGTTAATTTTATGTAAAATTATGCATTGAGTCATAAAGGCTTTACGATAGGTCCGTCACGAGTTTTTAAGGAAAAACTATGGGATAGAAAATTTTTCGA
The DNA here is from genome assembly GCA_905340355.1 of Rhagonycha fulva. Classification (NCBI taxonomy): domain Eukaryota; kingdom Metazoa; phylum Arthropoda; class Insecta; order Coleoptera; family Cantharidae; genus Rhagonycha; species Rhagonycha fulva. The sequence goes on from HG996554.1 coordinate 118,446,367, forward strand.
GGTGAAGACTGACTCATCCCAGGTCTTTTCTAATAACTCGAAAACGGTGAAAGAACTTGAAAATATTTAAAACAAAAATATTTTAATAAAACTTTTGACCGGTTCAAAATTTTTGATACCTTGCACTGGAAAACGTTGAAAACACATGCAAAATGCTTAATGATTGTAAAATCCTTGAATTACGAACAAATTGATAATAAAAGTTTGCAAATTTTTATTTTTAGGGACAATTTGTTGCTGGAAGTGGGATTTTTGTGCCTCTTTATTGCTCCCCTATTGCCTGGTCGACGATCCAGTTCCAAAAAGTTTCCGACTACGCCCATCAGTTTTTGGTTGGTAAAATGGACAATGTTTCGATTTTTTTTTAGCGCTGGCGTTATCAAACTTGCAAAAGGTTGTCCTGAATGGTGGGGTTTGAATGGTAAAAATTCCAAAACTGTTATTTTAAAATCTAATAACTTTTTTTCTTTAATTCAGCTTTGAGTCACTTTTTTGAAATTACATTGCTGCCCACTCCTTTGTCCTGGTATATGCATTATTCACCAGTATGGGTGTTACGCTTAAGCACAGTTAGTGCTATAGTGGGCGAATTGACCTTACCTTTCTTGTTCTTCTCACCAATCAGGAGCGTACGCGTTTTTGGTTACTCTGTTCAGGTGAGTCAAATTTTTAGTTCGATTTTGCTTGAGAAGTTTAAGAGAAAACATTTTAGTTGTTCATGCAAATCTTCATGGTCTTAACTGGAAATTACAACGCTCTCAATTTGCTCCTGGTTGCAATGCTGTTGTCCTTACTGGATGACAAATTCTTCTTCAATCGACCATCGTTTAAAAGCGGATTAGTTGCAACCATCATTGGACAGATCATCAACCTTGTAGTGCACGGCGCCATCGTTTACATTTCCATAGTTTTGTTCAACTTGAGAATTAACGGATCACAAATCGACGCTAAAGTTGGCTTCACCAAAGAACAATTTGATGAAGCTCTCAAGTACGGTGTTTTGGTGGCCATGTACGTGGGAGTGCTGTCCTTAGCTTGGAACATCACACGGGCAATAAAAAATTCTTTAGTGGAGACTCCTGGTACTTTTACCAAGTTGGTACACTTCCTAGGAACGGTGTTTTATTCAGCTGCTGCTTTAGCGCTTTTTGTTACCAGTACTGTAAGTTACCAAGTAACATTTAGGTTTCCTCTCTAAAATATTCGGTTGTAGGTTCCTCTATCGTCATTACATCCTGCAACTAACTCAACGGTCAATCCGACTCTTCGTACCGTCTACAACCGACTCGGAAAGCTGCACGTGGTCAACGATTACTACGGCTTGTTTGAAAATATTTACAAATTTAAGGCAAGGTCTGAAATAATTCTAGAAGGTTCCGATAACATCGAAGGACCTTGGTTGGAGTACCAATTCCTCTACAAACCAGGAAACGTAAATCATTCTCTACCTTTTGTCGGTTAGTTGTCGCCGCCGTTTTAAATATTTTCGAAATTTATTGAACGTTTTACAGCTCCTCACGCACCCCGAGTGGACTGGCAGATGGCATTTGCAGCTCGAAGCACGTACAAGGACGAACCATGGCTCTTGTCGATGGTTCATCGTTTGTTAGTCGGAGTGCCTGAAGTGACCGCCCTTTTAGACGCCAAGCATTCGCCATTCCAAAATAAACCTCCAAAATATATTCGAGGGGTTCTTTACACATACAAGTTCACTCAGTGGAGCAAAAGGTAACCGAAACAATTTTGTTAGCTCTGTACTTTAGCATCTTTTTCAGATGGCAGCCGACGTGGTGGCAAAGGGAGAAAGTCTCGGAGTATTTCCCCGCCTACTCGAAAGACTCGCCGGCTTTAGTGGAATACCTCAAAGCACGCAGTTTGTTACCTGTGACGTCGAAAGAAGAAGTGAATGATATTTGGAAGAACATTTTGGACACTATCAGATTTGGCTGCACACGCTTAGAAGCGAGCATCTTACTGTGGTCTGTGTTTACAGCAGGATGTGTGATTATTACGACGAAAAGAAAATAAAAAAGTACTTGTGTGCGTTGGTGTTTATAATAGTACAATCTTGAGACAAAGTTTTTACTGTATGCTTAATTTATGCCCTTCTTTAATTCAAATTAAGCTGTTTTAAAATAATTGTACTGCAATATTTGCCAATGTTTTTACGTCCACGTTTCGTTATTACACTTCACTTTTGAAATAATTGTACCTAATTGTGAAAAACTGATGTTTAATTATCTTATTTTTAATATACTTTTGTATTGAGGTTTTAAGATTTTGTGTAATATACAAATACGAATGAAATTTAGTTTTATTTTGCGGTTCTTACTACTTCTCCCCTTAAATGTAAACATTTATTTTTTATCAAAAAAAGCCCTTTGAAAACGAAACAGACGGGATTGTGGCCAGCAGAATTTTTTTTTTTAAATTCTAATATACGTCAATTTTACGTGTAAAAAAATGTACAAAAAGTAGTTCTCTTAAAATTAAAATCTACTTGTCCAAGCGTTTTTCCCTTTTTTATTCTTAAATCTCTTGAAATATCGGATTTATTTCGCAATTTTGCAGCTTTAAATTTTTGGTGAATAATTGATAAAACTTTAAAAAAAATTATAGAACTGAATTCAGGGAAACAAGACCTTTCAAATGAGGTGTTACTTGCCCTATCATCCCTATTAACATTTCAGGGGTTGTTATGACAACGCGAAGGGATGAAACAATACGGGAGTGACATTGGTCGCAAAAGTTGTCCTCTTCGATGATAAAATTGACGTATTTTTGCATTTCTTAAAATAAATTCTACTGGCCACAATCCCGTCTGTTTCGTTTTCAAAGGGCCACCCTGTATAATCTATTACAATATTGTTTCGTGGTTCTTTCAGCTCATCAGATAGCTATAATATAAAAACATAAAAATTATTATAAATCTGAAAATAAATTAATTGAGATAAAAAATGTTTAAAAAGCAAAAGAACTTACATAATATGAATAAAATTCCTACTTTTGGTAGGGACTGTTCGGTGCAAGTCAGTTCGACGGGTGGTTGATTCGGCGCGTGTCAGTTTGGCGCAAACCGATTGGGACATTCGGAGCAAGATGTTTTGGCGCGAGAATTTAATATTGTAGGCATAAAATACTTTTTATAAACAGGGAGAGGTTTTACCTAAAAAAAATTTTTGTCTATGCCATGGGAGGGGTTTAAACCCACAATCTCCCCTTTATGTGCGGTCTGGTATTCGCGCTAAAATGGGTTCGCGCGGAACCGGCTCGCACCAAACCGGTTTGCGCCGAACCGTCCCAACCCGTGGTAATATTCGGCATCTTCGTGCTGTGTGATGGGTAGTCGATAGTACGCGTTTAAAAAAAGGTCGTCGATATTTTAACTCTAATCGCTTCATTCCTCATTTTTTTAAATTTAAATCAAAAGTGAAATTCGATTGAAAAAAAAATGATACCAATTACATATACCAGCAATCTTTTTCTACGGGGTCTGTGCATAATTTACCTCTTCTCGTTCTTATCGTTTTACATTCAAATTCCTGGTGAGTATTTTTATAAATTGCCTTTCACCTTCGGTGGTACCAAAATGTGGCGTTTAATTTCACAGGTCGTTGACCTTGAATAATAAAACTAAATTTTTTAGGCTTATACGGCGATAATGGAATTTTACCTGCAAAGTCTGTTTTGGAAAATAATAAATACAAAACTTGGTCTGCCAAAGTCCACTATCAGCCCACACTTTTGTGGTTGGCCCCATTTTTGGGTCTGAGTACTCAGTATGCCTTGGATGTGCTCGCCTTACTTGGAAGCTTCTTAGCATTCACAGGGTGGGTATTCAAAACCAGGGACCCTTCAAAGTTTAAACATAAAAAAATGTTTTAGATTTGTCTCTCAAAAATTCTGCACCATTCCTCTATTTGCCGGGCTATGGTCTCTCTATTTCTCCCTCTACCAAGTTGGACAAGTTTTTGTACAATCACAATGGTGAGTTAAAAATAATAAAATTTATGTAATTTATTGTATTTGGGTTACGTTTTTGAACTTGAATTTTTGAGATATTGGAAAAATTGAGATTGTACTTACCATAGTTTGAGTGGTAAACAAAATGTACAAATGTATCTGATTTCATTATTACTCTCTCCTCTCAGAAGGTAATCGCAAAGCACCGAGATTAATCTACCAAGAAAGCCATTAATATTTCATTTAATAATGCATAATGGGGCATTCCACACCAAATCGACCACTTTTGAACCCGACCCTTTTTGATTTTCCTGAAATTTTTACATATTATACTATCCCACCAAAAACAGTTTTGTGAATTTTTTCAAAATTTTTTACTCAACCCAAAAAAATTAAAAAAAATAAGATTCTAAAAAATTTTTAAAATTAACACAGTCGTAATAGCCAGTCGTGACGGATCCACACAATTTTCATATGAGATCGCGGAGGGAGACAAATTAAAAATTTAAAAGCGTCCCTTTTAAATTTTGTAATTATAATTACAAAAAATATTCACATATTTTAACAAAAATTTATTTTTAGGTATCTTAGTAAAAAAGCAACAGTTTCTTTACTTGTTGTATTTTAATGAGAAAAAATGTTTTTTAAAGGTGGAAAACCAGCGAGGCACCCCATGTGCATGTTCGTGGTTTATATAATTTTGCAATGAGTTATTTTTGACTAATATGGTTCATCTTCTTTAAAATTATATACAAACCGAATCAATAGTTCATATAAAACATACTTTCACACCTTCTCATTAATAATTTATGACTTTTTTTAGTGTTGTTTTCGTTCATTATACCTAGAATTAATAATTGCTTTGTTGATAAAAAGTTGTTAATGGTAAATGCGATGTGGATTAAAAAACCTGAAAAATTAAAAAGGGCGCTGTAAATTAATTGCTACGATTTTGAAAAATGTAAATTATATTCTTTCTTTAAAACAAAAACGAAAAAGAATACAAATAAATCCAAGCTATTAAACGGATAGAGATGTAAGCGTGAGAAACGAATTGTGCGCTCTGAACTAGATTTTTTATTAAAATTTATTATTTTAATTCCGTAATTTTTGTACCTAATTAGAAAATTCAACTTAAATTATTTTTTTTATTTTATGCACTTGAAGCAATCAAAATTTGATCATATAAAATTAATAAACTTCAATATCGCTCTCCTGGTAACTTGCAGTATTGACTCATTTCCTTTTTCCTGGATAATACAAAATAATATTCCGGCGAGTTTAATTATAAGTTCAAGTCAAATAGTAGGTAGGTACTTATTACAAGTTAAATATTTACATTATTATAAAAATAAGTGCAAAGGTGATAAAATAATTCCAAGTGCCTCTTTTTAGGTCAAATCTCACTACAAGTTTAAATATTGAGAAACAGAAGTTCAAATTGTGAACATTCCTGAAAGAATTAAAGCTAAGAAAACCAGATTTTTAATTGATTTTACCGTTACTTATCGAAAAAGTTGACCACTTTATGCAACCGCTCATTAATTTTTACTTCATAGTACTGCAATTGATAAAGTTGTTATCATTTTAACGTAATTAGGATAGTACCTACAAAATTATTTACTTATTTAAAGTGGATAGATAGGAGTAAAATAATAATTAGTTGTTAATCGCATTACATGCAAATAATGTAAATATCTGCTTACATTTAATTATTATCTCATTGATTAATTAAAATAGTCTGATAATTTATTGGAAATGCCAAGGTTGATTTTTTTAAATCTATTGCATAAGCATTGCTTTAAAAAAAATTATAAGAACTTTTGAACGAAGCAATGACCTATTGATGAAAGCTAATGAAATAATTTATTTTTTATCGTGTTTACTGAGCTAGTTCAGATTTTTTTCCATTTTTAAATTACGGTTCTTATAAAAATTCTGATGAGCTATGGCCGGCACATGGCAACAATAATTTTTAAAAATTTTTAAAGGATTAAAAACATAAAATATTCCTGCTTTAACACTTTTGAACTCTTTAGAATTTTTGGTATTTTGCACTGTTATTGAGTTAATGGATATAAATAAATGAAGTTTTTTTATCAACTTTTTTTATATCTTTTATTGTTTTTGAGTTTTTATTGAATTACTAGCTGACCCGGCGAACTTCGTTCCGCCTCAGAATCAATAAATGCCGTGTTAACTTCTTAGCTGAATTAAATTCAGTTTTTTATTAAGAATAATCAAAATGAATTAAGTTCAATAAAGGTACAAAAATCAAAATGGGTAAAAAAAAATCAAATAGGTCCGTCACGAACGTCATCTATTGAAAGTATAAAATTGTTATCAAATAGTACATTTTTCTGAATTTTTTTTTTGAAGTGTAAACTTACATGTAAATGCTAACTAACCAATAGAAAGAGCGTATTAGTAGCCATCAGACGTTCTTCATTGGTTAGTTACCATTTACATGTTAATTTTATGAAAAATTATGCATCGAGTCATAGAGGCTTTACGATAGGCCGTCACGAGTTTTAGGGAAAAATTATGGAATAGAAATTTTTTCGAGGTGAAGACCGACTCATCCCAGTTATTTTCTAATAACTCGAAAACGGTGAAAGAAACTTGAAAGTATTTAAAAAAAAAATTCTAATAAAACTTTTGATACCTTGCACCGTTTTCGAGTTATTAGAGATATAACAAATGCACATTCAAAATGCTTTTAAATGATTTTTCGTTATTTCAGGTTATAAATGACCCCTTTATGTATCTGTTTTGAGACCTATAAAAGGGGTCTTTTCTCAAAAGGTCACCTCAAGGGGGACCAACCCGACCATAAAACTAATTTTTATAATGTCCTAGGACCTATAAAACTTAACTTTATACGGTCCTAGGACTTATAAAAACAGTCCTTGTTGGGGTACCTGCCCGAACGGGTTCATCCGTTCATCATTTTTTATTCTGGTCTGGTGCGAGGCACCAGGGCTGTTGCCCCATATCTTCGCAGACTTGAAGAGTAAGGTTGCGGGCTTGCCCGCAACGTTACGTCGGATGATTTTTATTGAGGCGTACCTCTGAAAATTAGCGCGAAGCTAAGTCCTGGCTGTGTTAACCTGTGCGACCAACAGCTTTACGTGGAATCCGAACCACGGAGTCGGATAAATTTTGTGGCCGGGTTGGGGATCGAACCTAGCCACAAATTTTACCAAAAAATTTAAATTAAAATTTAGTTAAGGCCAAGGTAAATTAAGTTTAAAATTTTTTTGCTATTTTTCCTGTTCTTACTAACATAAAATTAGTATTTTTACAATGTTCTAGAATTTTTGAACAACATTTAATTTTAACAAAAAATTTAAATAAAAAATTGCACTGAAATACCTTAAAGCCAAGCTAAATTAGGTCTTAGAATCTTTTAGTTATTTTTACTGTTTTTACTATCACACAATTAGTATTTTCAGGAAGTTCAAGAATTTTTGAACAACATTTAATTTTTATCAAAAAATATCACATAATACAAAATTGCCTTAAAGTCACGGTAATTTAGATTTTAGAACCTTTTTGTTAGTTTTTCTGTCTTTACTATCATAGAATTAGTATTTTCACCAAGTTCCAGAATTTTTGAACAACATTTAATTTTAACAAAAAATTTAAATAAAAATTGCACTGAAATCAAAAATACCTTAAAGCCAAGCTAAATTAGGTCTTAGAATTTTTTAGTTATTTTTACTGTCTCTACTATCACAGAATTAGTATTTTCAGGAAGTTCCAGAATTTTTGAACAACATTCAATTTTTATCAAAAAATTTAATTAAAAAATCAAATTGAAACCAAAATTCCCAATGTAAATTAGCTTTTAGAATTTTTTAGTTATTCTTTCAGTGTTTACTATCACAGAATTAGTATTTTCACCAAGTTTCAGAATTTTTGAAAAACATTTGATTTTTATCAAAAAATTTAATTAAAAAGTCACACAGAAACCAAAATTACTTTGAAGCCAAGGTAAATTAGTTCTTAGAATTTTTTCGTTATTTTTCCTGTCTTTACCATCGTAGAATTAGTATTTCCACCAAGTTCCACAATTTTTGAACAACATTTAATTTTAACAAAAAACTTAAATAAAAAATTGCACTGAAATCAAAAATACCTTAAAGCCAAGGTAAATTAGATCTTAGAATTTTTTTGTTATTTTTTCTGTCTTTACTACCACAGTTGTTGTATTTTCAGGAAGTTCCAGAATTTTTGAACAACATTTAATTTTTATCAAAAAATTTAAATAAAAAATCAAATTGAAACCAATATTCCCAATTTAATTAGCTTTTAAAATTTTTTAGTTATTTTTACTGCCTTTACTATCACAGAATTAGTATTTTCACGAAGTTCCAGAATTTTTCAACAACAATTAATTTTTATCAAAAAAGTTAAATAAAAAATCAAATTGAAACCAAAATTCCTAATGTAAATTAGCTTTTAGAATTTTTTAGTTATTTTTTTGTGTTTGCTATCACAGAATTAGTATTTTCACCAACTTCCAGAATTTTTGAAAAACTTTTAATTTTTATCAAAAAATTTAATTAAAACATCACACTGAAACTTAGAATTTTTTAGTTTCTTTTACTGTCTTTACTATTACAGAATTAGTATTTTCACCAACTTCCAGAATTTTTGAACAACATTTAATTTTTATCAAAAAATTTATAGAAAAATCGCAGTAAAATCAAAATTACCTTAAGGCCAATGTAAATTAAGTTACAGAATTTTTTTGTTATTTTTCCTGTTTTTACTATCATAGAATTAAAATTTTCACAAAATTCCAGAATTTTTTAAAAACATTTAAATTTTATCCAAAAATTCAAAAATCAAAATTTGCACTGAAATCACAATTTCCGTAAAGCTAAGGTAAGTTGAAGTCTTAGAATTTTTTCGTAATTTTTTCTGTTTTGACTATCACAGAAGTAGTATTTTCACAAAGTTCCAGAATTTTTGAAAAACATTTAAATTTTACCAAAATATTTAAATAAAAAATTTTACAAAAAAATTTAAATTTAGTTAAGGCCAAGGTAAATTAAGATTTAGAATTTTTTTGCTATTTTTCCTGTTCTTACTAACATAAAATTAGTATTTTTATAAAGTTCTAGAATTTTTTAACAACATTTAATTTTTATCAAAAAATTTATGCAAAAAATCGCACTGAAAGTCATGGTAATTTAGGTCTAGGAATTTTTTTGTGATTTTTTCTGCCTTTACTATCACAGAATTAGTATTTTTACAAAGTTCTAAAATTTCTGAAAAACTTTTAAATTTTACCAAAAAATTCAAAAATAAAAAATTTTTGGAATTTTTCTTGTTTTGACTACCACAAAAGTAGTATTTTCACAAAGTTCCAGAATTTTTGAAAAACATTTAAATTTTACCAAAATATTTAAATCAAAAATCGCACTGAAAGTCACGGTAATTTAGGTCTTGGAATTTTTTCGTTATTTTTCTTGTCTTTACAATTACAGAATTAATATTTTTATAAAGTTCCAGAGTTTAGAACAACATTTAATTTTTATCAAAAAATTTATGTAAAAAATCGCAGTGATATCAAAATTATCGTAAGGGCAAGGTACATTCCGTTTTAGAATTTTTTTGTTAGTGTTCCTGTTTTTACTACCACAGAATTAGTATTTTCACAAAGTTCCAGAATTTTTTAACAACATTTAATTTTACCTCAAAATTTTTTTTGATTATTACCTCAAAACTTAAATAAAAAATCGCACTGAAAGGTACAGTAATTTACTTTTTGAATTTTGTTGTTAGTTTTCCTGTCTTTACTATCACAGAATTAATATTTTTACAAAGTTCCACAATATTTGAACAACATTTAATTTTAATCAAAGAATTTATTTTAAAAAATCCCAGTGAAATTACGTTAAGGCCAAGGTAAATTGAGTTTTAGAATTTTTTTATTATTTTTTCTGTTTTTACTATCACAAAATTAATATTTTGACAAAGTTCCAGAATTTTTTAACAACATTTAATTTTCATTAAAAAGAATATAAAAAAATTGAACTGAAATCAAAATTACCTCAAAGCCAAAGTAAGTTAAGTCTTGCAATTTTTTTGTTATTTTTCCTGTTTTTACTACCACAGAATTAGTATTTTCACAAAGTTCCTGAATTTTTGAACAATATTTAAATTTTACCAAAAAATTTAAATTAAAATTTAGTTAAGGCCAAGTTAAATTAAGTTTTATAATTTTTTCGCTATTTTTTCTGTTTTTACTAACATAAAATTAGTATTTTTACAAAGTCCTAGAATTTTTGAACAACATTTAATTTTTATCAAATTTAAAAGAAAAAATCGCAGTGAAATCAAAATTACCTTAAGGTCAAGGTAAATTAAATTTCAGAATTTTTTTGTTATTTTTTTCCGTTTTTACTACCACAGGATTAGTATTTTCACTAAGTTTTGGAATTTTTGAACAACATTTAATTTTTACCTAAATATTTAAATAAAAAATCGCACTGAAAGTTACGGTAATTTATGTTTTGGAATTTTTTTGTTATTTTTCCTGTTTTTACTATTACAGAATTAGTATTTTTACAAAGTTCCGGAATTTTTGAACAACATTTAATTTTTTATCAAAAAATTTATTTAAAAAATCGCAGTCAAATCAAAATTACGTTAAGGCCAAAGTAAATTAAATTTTAGAATTTTTTCGTTATTTTTCCTGTTCTTACTATCATAGAATTAGTATTTTTACAAAGTTCCAGAATTTTTAACCAGTATTTAATTTTTATCAAAAAATTTATTATAAAAAATTGCACTGAAATCAAAATTTCCTTAAAGCTAAATAAAGTTAGGTCTTAGAATTTTTTTGTTATTTTTTCAGTTTTTACTATCACAGAATTAGTATTTTCACAAAGTTCCAAAATTTTTTGAAAAACATTTAAATTTTATCAAGAAATTCAAAAATAAAAAATTGCACTGCGATCAAAATTACCTTAAAGCTAAATAAGTAAGTCAAGTCTTAGAATTTTTTTGTTATTTTTCCTCTTTTCACTACCACAGAATTAGCATTTTTACAAAGTTCCAGAATTTTTGAACAACATTTAAATTTTACAAAAAAAATTAAATTAAAATTTAGTTAAGGCCAAGGTAAATTAAGATTTAGAATTTTTTTGCTATTTTTCCTGTTCTTACTAACATAAAATTATTTATAAATTCTAATAAAACTTTTGACCGGTTCAAAATTTTTGATACCTTGCACCGTTTTCGAGTTATTAGAGATACAACACATTCAAAATTCTTTTAAATGATTTTAAAATCCTTGAATTACGAACAAATTGATAATAAAGGTTTGCAAATTTTTATTTTTAGGGACAATTTGTTGCTGGAAGTGGGATTTTTGTGCCTCTTTATTGCTCCCCTATTGCCTGGTCGACGATCCAGTTCCAAAAAGTTTCCGACTACGCCCATCAGTTTTTGGTTGGTAAAATGGACAATGTTTCGATTTTTTTTTAGCGCTGGCGTTATCAAACTTGCAAAAGGTTGTCCTGAATGGTGGGGTTTGAATGGTAAAAATTCCAAAACTGTTATTTTAAAATCTAATAACTTTTTTTCTTTAATTCAGCTTTGAGTCACTTTTTTGAAATTACATTGCTGCCCACTCCTTTGTCCTGGTATATGCATTATTCACCAGTATGGGTGTTACGCTTAAGCACAGTTAGTGCTATAGTGGGCGAATTGACCTTACCTTTCTTGTTCTTCTCACCAATCAGGAGCGTACGCGTTTTTGGTTACTCTGTTCAGGTGAGTCAAATTTTTAGTTCGATTTTGCTTGAGAAGATTAAGAGAAAACATTTTAGTTGTTCATGCAAATCTTCATGGTCTTAACTGGAAATTACAACGCTCTCAATTTGCTCCTGGTTGCAATGCTGTTGTCCTTACTGGATGACAAATTCTTCTTCAATCGACCATCGTTTAAAAGCGGATTAGTTGCAACCATCATTGGACAGATCATCAACCTTGTAGTGCACGGCGCCATTGTTTACATTTCCATAGTTTTGTTCAACTTGAGAATTAACGGATCACAAATCGACGCTAAAGTTGGCTTCACCAAAGAACAATTTGATGAAGCTCTCAAGTACGGTGTTTTGGTGGCCATGTACGTGGGAGTGCTGTCCTTAGCTTGGAACATCACACGGGCAATAAAAAATTCTTTAGTGGAGACTCCTGGTACTTTTACCAAGTTGGTACACTTCCTAGGAACGGTGTTTTATTCAGCTGCTGCTTTAGCGCTTTTTGTTACCAGTACTGTAAGTTACCAAGTAACATTTAGGTTTCCTCTCTAAAATATTCGGTTGTAGGTTCCTCTATCGTCATTACATCCTGCAACCAACTCAACGGTCAATCCGACTCTTCGTACCGTCTACAACCGACTCGGAAAGCTGCACGTGGTCAACGATTACTACGGCTTGTTTGAAAATATTTACAAATTTAAGGCAAGGTCTGAAATAATTCTAGAAGGTTCCGATAACATCGAAGGACCTTGGTTGGAGTACCAATTCCTCTACAAACCAGGAAACGTAAATCATTCTCTACCTTTTGTCGGTTAGTTGTCGCCTCCGTTTTAAATATTTTCGAAATTTATTGAACGTTTTACAGCTCCTCACGCACCCCGAGTGGACTGGCAGATGGCATTTGCAGCTCGAAGCACGTACAAGGACGAACCATGGCTCTTGTCGATGGTTCATCGTTTGTTAGTCGGAGTGCCTGAAGTGACCGCCCTTTTAGACGCCAAGCATTCGCCATTCCAAAATAAACCTCCAAAATATATTCGAGGGGTTCTTTACACATACAAGTTCACTCAGTGGAGCAAAAGGTAACCGAAACAATTTTGTTAGCTCTGTACTTTAGCATCTTTTTCAGATGGCAGCCGACGTGGTGGCAAAGGGAGAAAGTCTCGGAGTATTTCCCCGCCTACTCGAAAGACTCGCCGGCTTTAGTGGAATACCTCAAAGCACGCAGTTTGTTACCTGTGACGTCGAAAGAAGAAGTGAATGATATTTGGAAGAATATTTTGGACACTATCAGATTTGGCTGCACACGCTTAGAAGCGAGCATCTTACTGTGGTCTGTGTTTACAGCAGGATGTGTGATTATTACGACGAAAAGAAAATAAAAAAGTACTTGTGTGCGTTGGTGTTTAAAATAGTACAATCTTGAGACAAAGTTTTTATTGTATGCTTAATTTATGCCCTTCTTTAATTCAAATTAAGCTGTTTTAAAATAATTGTACTGTAATATTTGCCAATATTTTTACGTCCACGTTTCGTTATTACACTTCACTTTTGAAATAATTGTACCTAATTGTGGAAAACTGGTGATTAATTATCTTATTTTTGATATACTTTTGTATTGAGATTTTAAGATTTCGTGTAAAATACAAATACGAATGAAATTTAGTTTTCGTTATTCAGGTCGTATTTGGGGTAGTTTTCATACCTGTTTTTAAGAGGTAAAGAGACCATTTTTGTCTCTCTTTTTTTTCGGCCACGCCCCATGAACGTTTTGAGATGATGCCCAGATAGATGCCCAGATTTCAGATAAATGAAATGTTGTGTTTTCGGTGTCGTAATATTTTGTTTTTCATGGCACTCTACATACCTATGTGTAAATAATCAGTAAATTATTATTGTTTGTTTAAATCTTGTGTTTTCTCGAATTTTTTCTTATATAACCGTATAAAAATTTTATATGTATTTATAGAGAAAAAATTGCAAATTACAAAAATGTTAAAAAAATGATATGTTGCAATTTGAAAAAAAAATTTTATGTTTACTTCCGGTTGAATTTGAAGTATAAAAAAATATACTTTGACCAATTCCAATAGAAAATTTGGAGTTGAATAAAAAACTATTTAAACTTTTTGTTGTATTTAGTAATATTTAAGAATTATTCACTGTTACCACTTTTCGTGAACACACTGTATAGTATAAATATATCAAAAACTATTGGGCTACGAACGAAAACAAAACTTGCACAAACAAGCACAAACGAAGTACAAACGTTCTAGACTATTTTGAATCCAAAATTTAAAATTTAAAAAAATTCTGTGTTTCCCCGAGCTAAGAGAATCTCGTTAACCTAATCATGCCCGTCAGTGTTCTAGATATTTTTCTTGAAAATCTCAAAAAAATATTGAGGTACAAACAAAAGTGAAACTTGTACAAACAGGCACAAACAAAGTACAAACAATAGAAAGTCTTTTGAAGTTGATTCTGGAGGTGTTACTCAAAATCTCGTTAACCCAACTTGCGCGTCAGTGTCTTAGATTTTTTTCCTGGTAATTTTAAAAACTATTTGGATACAAACAAAAATATAACTTGCACAAATAGGCACAAACGATAGAAAGTATTTTGAACGTGATCCTGTAAGTTTTACCCAGAATCTCGTTAATCCACTCATACGCGTCAGTTTCCTTGATGTATTTCTTGAAAATCTCAAAAAAATTTTGGGTACAAACGAAAACAAAACTTGCACAAACAAGCACAAACGAAGTACAAACGTTTTAAACTATTTTAAATCCAAAATTTAAAAAAGCATGTCTCCACCCCCTCCCCCAGCAAAATTTTGAAATTTCTCAAAAACTATTTGGTTACAAACGAAAATCACACTTGCACAAACAGGAAAAACGAAGTACAAACGATAGAGAGTATTTTGAACGTGATCCTGTAAGTTTTACCCAGAATCTTGTTAATCCACTCATGCGCGTCAGTTTCCTTGATGTATTTTTTAAAAATTTCAAAAACTATTTGGGTACAAACAAAAATAAAACTTGCACAAACAAGTACAAACCAAACACAAACGTTCTAGACTATTTTTGTACCAGAAATTGGAAATTTTAAAGAAATTTTGTTTTACCACGTGTTACCTAGAATCTCGAAAATCTCAAAAACTATTTGGGTACAAACGAAAATAAAACTTGCACAAACGAATTACAAACGTTCTAGATTATTTTGAAGCCAAAATTCGAAATTTTAAAAAATTCTATGTGTTTTCCCGTGCTAAGAGAATCTCATTAAGCTACTCATACGCGTCAGTATTCATAATGGTTTTCTTAAAAATCTCAAAAACTATTTGGGTACAAACGAAAATAATGTTTGCACAAACAAATACAAACGACGCACAAACGATTTAGACTATTTTGGAGTCAAAATTCGAATTGGGGGGGGGGGGTAAGGGGGGGCTGAGGACATGCACCTGTCCTTCAGGGTACCAACTAATGCCAACAAAAACACCATAGTTACATAGTAGAAGTAGGTTTTACACTACCAAGATGTCAATTAAAACGTGTTATTTTTTATGAAATTTACGCATTTATTGCATAAAAATAAAAAATTCAAAACGAAAAGCAGTTCATATCACACGGACGTTAAGGGTAGTTCACACTACATGATTTATCATATGACTTGTCACATGACTTCTCATATGAGGGATTTTTTTACGTTCACACTATGTGATTTTTGATATTATAGAAGTTATGGCTTTTATGATTGGCTGTTGTGATGGTATGATTTTAGCCATGACTTTTCTTATGACTAAGTCATATGATAAATCATGTAGTGTGAACTACCCTTTAGGGTCTTTTCGGCCATCGGCTTCTTCTATTCCCTTCGCCGATTAGGCGGCTCGGCTCATAAAACACGCCTCTTGCCGAAAAACGACCCTTTACGTCCTTATGATATAAGCATAAGAGGGGCATTTTTTTCAGGGCCCTTTTAATTTAATCAACAGGTGGCGCCTACTTAAATATTTTTATAAAATAAGAGGAATTTCCTATATTTAAAATATAGCAAATTCGTTGAGATAATACTATTCTATAAACAATATTCTTGATCTTAAGCTATTTTGAGTTCGTAATATTTATTTATAAAAACACAATTCATAATTAAAGTTCAATTATCCTTTTTTGTAAGTGAGTGTGTTTTGACATACTCAATACGAACTCAAAATAGCTTAAAATCAAGAATATTGTTTATAGAATAGTATTATCTCAACGAATTTGCTATATTTTAAATATAGCAAATTTTTCTTATTTTATAAAAATATTTAAGTAAACGCCATCTGTTGATTAAATTTAAAGAGCCCTGAAAAAAATGCCCCTTATAAGCTACTATTTTTTGAGTGGTTTTTACTACTTCCCCCTTAAAAGTAAACATTTATTTTATATCAAGTTAAACAAATCTATTACAATATTTATTAGCTGTTCTTTCAGCGCATCAGATAGATGTAATATAAAAACATAAAAATATATAGGGGGCATTCCACACCAAATCGACCACTTTTGAACCCGACCCCTTTTGATTTTTCTGAAATTTTTACATATTATACTATCTCATCAACAACAGTTCTGTGAATTTTTTACTCAACCCAAAAAAAGGTACGAATTTTTAGAAACACTGCTGTTTGTTTTTTAAACGATTGTAACTATTTCAAAAATTGACTAATCGGAACGTTTTTTTTGGTTTTGTTTGTCTTTAAACGTACTTTTCAGGAAAAAATACAAAAAAAATATTCAAACTTAGATTCTACAACATTTTTTATTTTTTCGGAGAAAATCATTGATTTTTCAAATTTCGACACTTTTGATTTTTCATTTTTTTTATTTAAAAAAAAACTCTGATTTATTCCGCGTATAACAACGCAAACCCCATAATGGGCCGACATTTCTTTCTATTTCTTTTGTTTAATTGAAAAATATTATTTGCGTAAAAATAAAACAAAATATTTTTTAATTAAACAAAAAAAATAGAAAAAAATTTCGGCCCATTATGGGGTTTGCGTTGTTAAACGCAGAATAAATCAGAGTTGATTTTGAAATAAAAAAATCAAAAATCAAGTGGAAAAATTTGAAAAATTAATGATTTTCTCCGAAAAAATAAAAATTTTTGTAGGATCCAAGTTTGAATATTTTTTTTGTATTTTTTCCCGAAAAGTACGTTTAAAGACAAACAAAACCAAAAGAAAAACGTTCCGATTAGTCAATTTTTGAAATAGTTACGATCGTTTGAAAAAAAAAACAGCAGTTTTTCTAAAAATTCGTAACTTTTTTTGGGTTGAGTAAAAAATTTTAAAAAAATTCACAGAACTGTTGTTGATGAGATAGTATAATAATATGTAAAAATTTAAGGAAAACCAAAAGGGGTCGGGCTCAAAAGTGGTCGATTTGGTGTGGAATGCCCCATAGATAATAAATCAAAAAATAAATTAATTGAGATAAATTTTTTTTTTGAATTCAAAAAAACTTACATATGAATAAAATCCCTACTTGGAGTCTATCAGAAATGAAAATTCAACTAAAAACCATAAAACATTTCAAATCTAACCCTCAAAATTAAGAAAAACTCCTATTAAAAAAAAATTCAAGCAAATATTAAATAAGGTGCATGTCCCCCCCTCGATTCGACTTTTAATTCCAAAATAGTCTAAATTGTTTGTGCCAACATTATTTTCGTTTGTACCCAAATAGATTTTCAAGAAATACTACAATACGGACGCGCATGAGTGGATTAACGAGATTCTATTAGCACGTGGAAACACATAGAATTTTTTAAAATTTTGGATTGAAAATAGTCTAGATCGTTTGTGCAAGTTTTATTTTCGTTTGTACCCAAATAATTTTTGAGATTTTTAAGAAAAACATGCGTTCTGAGCGGACGCACATGAGTGGATTAACGAGATTCTCTTAGCACGGGGAAACACATTAATTATTAACACAACAAACACAATATTATTATTAAAGCATTATATTCCAAAAAAATATTGCTATCCATTTCTAGGATTTACAAATCGCTTCTTTGACAACTTCTTTCCAGTATCTCCTGTCTTGAACTTTTCGCCACCACTCGTCGATCCCCATCTGGTCCCACCATCTCGTTTTTGGTCTTCCTCGTATTCTATCATCGATTGGTCTCCATAACGTCAGCTTTTTCTCTATGCTCTTGTTCTCGCTTCTCATAATATGTCCCATCCATCTCATCAGTCTCTGTGACTTTACGAACTTCACTATATCTTCATCTTTTATTACACATCTTATCTCGTGGTTCATTAGTTTTAAACCTTCATTTTCATGAAGGTCCAGATTATTTAAAAAAAAATTTATTTTGAAATTAATTATTTTGTGGACGAATTTTAAGTTACATTGGCTAACTACCCATAATATACGAAGAGAAATAAGAGTAAAAAAAAATTTTATTAACTAAACAAAAATGTAACGCTTCTCTTTACAAAATAAAAATTAGTTAATTACCTATTGACTTAGAACTAAAATCACAGTTTTAAAATAAAATTTAAACTATCACAATTCCTTTAAACGAGGTTCCTTATTAGGAACACCGGCATTTCTGTTATTTTTTCTTTTGTAAACATTGGCCGTTTTCACACGACTTGGGTAGTATTTAACCATTGGTTCCTTTTTTGGTCGTTTTGAAGTTCCTTGTCCTTCATTGTCACTGTCAGTAATGTCTATAACGCGTTTTTTCCGTTTAGCCTCTATCATCCTGTTGATCTTGTCATATGTTGATGGTTTCTTTGGTCTCCCCTTCCTTCTAGGTGCTTCTCTGACTTCATCTTTGGGTGGAACCTCCACCACAGCTTCCTCTACCACCTTACAGTTTAAAACTTGTTCAGAAGGGTAAGATCGTGACAAAATAGTCGGCCACTTAAAAAGCGTCACCAGCCTCTCCAAAAATAGGTTTCTTTCTTTCACGATCGCCGATTTGGTGAATTCGTCCATTTCAGCAGGCAAACTTTGCAGTGTGAAACTTTCCAAACTGTTGCTCTTTATATCGGGTAGAATGCGTTCAAGAGATTCCCTAAACTCGTCCACCTTTATTACCAGTCCTCTTATGCCAACTAAAGTGCAAATAGTCGGGGGTAAGATTTCCCTAATCGCGCTCGAATTAAACAAAACGGAAGCTGAAGAAGACGACCCCGCAACAGTGCCCAGTTTCGAAAGGTAGTCTTGATGGTACAAATTCTTAATCTCCACCAAAAGCTTAAAATCGCACGGAACCGGTGAATCACTCACAAGGTCAATGCGATCGAACAAGTTCCTGTTGGAACCCAGCAAATAAAGCAATTTGATGACTCGATTAGCCGAATCCGTAACTGCTTCCTGCTGTCTTTTAGTTTCCCTCCTTTGCACTCTGCATACCGTCTTAAAGAACTGAATCAAGTCTTGGTCAACAGAGCTAGCTTCCCGTTTCTTATAGGTCCGACACACCCGTAAACTTTTCTCTTGCTTTTCTATCCTGTGCTTCTTCAAGTAACGCTCGACAGTTCTTAAAGTTGGAACCCCCTTGATGTTACTCTTTAGGACGTCTAAAACAATTTCTAGCGAGACGACCCTTTCGTTATAGTTCCGGAGAAAATGGGCTTTCTGCTTCCTAGGTAAACTTTCCACGCTCATTTCGGGATCCTTTTCAATATACTTTTTTATGGTCGAATACCGTTGTCGCACGTGCGCACGTCCTCTCTGAAGTTGATTCGCCAATTTGCTCCAATTAGATTCACCGTTTTCCTTAACGTATTTCAATATTTGTTCGTCGTCTTCTGCGGTGAAAACTCCTAAATTGTAGGTAAGTTTTTCTAAATAATTCGAGTACCGATTGCGCAGTTGAACACATGTCCGGTGATCCATATAATTTCTAATTGTGCTGTAATTTTTTCCGAAGTGGTCGACCAAGTAAGACAACAAAATGTCCTCTGCTTCGGTGAAGGCTCCCTTTTTGACGTCCCCAGGCTCTAAGTAATAAGTGTACCTGTGATATAATTGATGTTTAGAGCGCACACCATCGAAAGACCCTGCAACCGCCGTCCACGGTATCATATGCCCCAAACGATGTTCTTCAACGGCACTCATTAACTTTTCATCTTCATCTGCAGTAAACCGGTCCCGTTTAAATTTATCACACAAATTACTAAAATAGTGAACTATCACTAAAAAACCGGTTCTGTTAGTGTTGAGTTCTTTTGCTATCGCGTCCCAATCTTGCGACTTGTACTTTTCCACCAGCAAATGAATTTTATGATTTTCATGTTTTGTCCAATCTGATTTATTTATATCCGGGTGTAAATAAATTCGCCAAAATGCTTTACATTCGACTGCCGAGTGAATATCTGTAAAAAAAAAAAAATTTAAATACTCCGTGGAACCGTAGAAGTGGGCAAATTTCGTTTTATCAATCTAATAGATTTAATAAAGTTGTAATCACTTACTATGCAAATCATTGATCGTTTTCAACCAATCCATTCCCGATTCGTCATCCCTAGGTGGAGCCTTATATTCAGTTTCCTCTTGAATCAACTGCAGTTGATTTTTCAAATTGTCTATTTGCATCTGAATTATATCGTTAGGGCACACTTCGTACGTGCTTTTAACGTATTTTAACTGTTGCTCCACCATTCGCTTTCTGTAACCGAGATAACCTTCGCATATGGCATCGTAGAGTGCAACCTGATCATCGTAAATCCAACGTCTCCCTTCCGTAAAAGATGTGTACACGAGTTCATGATTCGCGAGTTTCTTGTGGTAATCTGCGTTATACTGCGGACTCACATACTTCTCCGTTTTAAAGTACGGAAATCCAAGCCTCCACGCATTCAACGAATGCATTTCGCTCACCTTCCTCTCCAGGTTACACTCACGAACCCTCACTTGCTTCCTCTTCAAATTCCTAATGATTCCACTACAAACTGTGTTCGACTTCTCTATCTTTTTAATAAACTCCAAGCAGTGCGCAGACTTAAGTCGATTCAACAGAAGCAACCGCTTCAGTACTGGATTACGGCATCGCTCCAACACTTCGCGCTGTTCGGCACTTAAATTTAAATGAGCCGTAGACAAATCGTTCAAAATTGAATTTGCTAGATCGCCTTCGAGTTGTACCGTGAACTGCTGCAATGTTTCCAAGTCATTGCTAACTGCTTCGGGGGAGTTCACATCCGCATCGTCGCCACTTTCAGTTAGATCAACGTTAGAGAGATTATCATCCGAATCAAAATCATCGTCCCCCTAAAAAAGAATTAATAAAGTTTTTCAAATTTAGCTATTATTGCAACTTACATCATCCTCTTCGGCGTCGCTCGCTGTGGGATCTTCACAAAAATAATTGTCGAGTTCCGTTTGTATGTCGGTCTGGAAAATAAAATGTTAGTTTTGTAAAAATGTTATAAATGAATTGTTAAATTACCGTTGAATCGTAATCTTTATCCATTTTTCAAAATTGGTCGTTGATTACCAAACATAACCTCACTTTACGTTTATATATTATTTTTGACGTTTGTTTGAATATTTCATATACAGGGTGACCAATAATATTGTATTCCTGAGGATTTTTAAAGTTGATAAGTAATTTTTCGAACTGTTTTTTTACTTTTTAAAACCATGGACATAGACGCAAGTATAGTCTTAAGTTTGGAGGGCTAAAAAAATTTCAAAAAAACTTAATTTTTAATATTAGCCATTATAAATTAATAATTTTAAGGATTTGATTAGGATTAGGGTGATGCTGCGGTTGTTAATGGCACACGGGAGGAGATATTTAGCATTTTGTTAGTAAATCATTGTGTGCGTTCTATCTACCTTGGAGTTCAACTGCTTAGTGTCATCACTCATCACTCATCAGTCAACTATGATAAATATGCTGACACTCAGCAGTTTGAATTTCGCTGAACGATGTGCTTACAGCCAGCAACCATTGCCTAGCAACCTTAAACTAATCATAAATTGAACAAACGCAGTGTAAAATTTTTGCGCCGAGTTTTTTAGTCAACAGTTGTAAGTAAGCGCATGCTCAGCGCTCCGTTCAGCAAAACCTGATTAGTCAACTTTTCAGCCGCTGAGCTTCGCCGAACGCACACAGTGTAAGTGTCACAATAATGGCGTTTAAATAAAAAACATCTAAATCTGTTCGTAACGCTCGGTGTGTGCGTGCCCAGCCAACTTTTTTCGGGGGGAAGAAATTTCAAATTTGCATGTTTGCCAACTGAATTACTTCAAAATTGCCAACTTTTTGTAAGTTTTGCAGCTTTTAGTAAATTTAGACATAAAAAAATGGCAAATTGACCAACTTTTGGGTGTTTTTGTCAACTTTTTACCAACTTTCTGCAACATTGGAGGGGGAAGCCCTCCCCACGCCCCCATGAGCACGTCCTTGGGTGTGTGACACTTCACTAACAGTGACGCACTCGAGATGATTAACATTGCTTCAACAGGGGCGTGTTAGAAAGTTTAGTCCACTCTAAAAAATGAAAAGGGCATTTAAAATGTTATGAAATTAAAAATTTAGAATTAAATTATTTTTTCACAATATTTTCTTCAGGAATTGAGTCTGGGAGCATGAGAGTCCATAAGATCATTTTCAGGGGGGGGGGGGCAAAATGAAACAAATATTTTATTATCAAAGAATTTTAAGGGTAGTTCACACTACATGATTTATCATATGACTTGTCACATGACTTCTCATATGAGTGATTTTTTTACGTTCACACTATATGATTTTTGATATTATAGAAGTTATGGCTTTTATGATTGGCTGTTGTGATGGTATGATTTTAGCCATGACTTTTCTTATGACTAAGTCATATGATAAATCATGTAGTGTGAACTACCCTTTAATGATTTAAAACCGAAAGTTTAGAAAATTTTAAAAATTTGGGCTGGTGAAATATTAAATGACTGAAAAAAATTAAACAACCGAGAGCCAGGGGGGGGCAGCTGACTCTTTTGCCCCTCCCCCAATAGACGCCCATGTCTGGGAAAAAAACAGAGTAACGTGCATGTCATTACGCTTATCTTAAAATAATTCAGGGTGACATTTCGCACAGCCCATTTGAAAACGGGACATTTTGGTGTCCTGAGGCTATGACTATACTCACAGTATAATCAATTGTAAACGTAGGCTGTTGATTTGAAAAGATTATTTCTACAGACAGGGGGGTCTGGGAGGTATGGAATACCCCCCAGTCATTAGTAAGCAGCTACGCGATTTCTCCGGATTTCACATTCATTTCTTTACATTTTTGTGCTTAACATTTTTCATTTTTGTCTGTTTCTTTTCAATTTAAGACATTTATAAGAAACATCAATGATTCTGATTTTGACGCGCAAGTAGGGTTAACAAGTTTGTTTTAATTTTAAACTTCAATTATTTGAACATTTGAGAAACTCTTATTTAATTAATTTATTAAATTAATAAATTGCCAGATTTATTTGTCTGTTTTCATACTTGCCAATCTGTCTATCTGTTAGTAACGTAGAAAGTCATGTGCAACCAAAATTTTGCAGATTATACATAATTTTGTATGTGTTAGTCCCGTAGCCAGGATTTCATTTCGAAAGGGGCACTTGAAGATAACCTTTTGTAAAAATAAAATTTTTGGTGGTTGCCCCCCTCCTTATGGGAATTTTTATTATTACAAACAAATTTTTTCAACATTTTACTTTTTTAATTTATTAAAAATTTTGTTGTTGAATAACTTCAAAATTAAAATTTTAAATTTAAAAGTCTCGCCCACCTCAAAGGAGTAGGAGCCGGAACGTAGAAATATGGTATGAAGCGCTACGACAGAAGCTCTGTATGAAATCAGTGGCCACTTCTTTGTCAAACTTGTGAATTTAATTTATAAATTGATTTATTGATGATGAATCTTAATTGGACACAGTTGCGGTTTCAAAAACGACTCTACGCGCCGCTACGCTTCTTCCGGTCGCTTCGCAACACTCCGAGGCGTTTATATTGATTTTGGTCCATTTTCTATCATTTGTTCCTTTAGAAATGTATAAAATTGGAGTCCTGGTTAATGAATTAATTGTTCCCCAAATTTTATTTGAACCATCAGAAAATTTTTTTCTTTTGAACATTTCGGGGGGGGGGGGGGGGGCACGTGCCCCCAGGTGCCCCCCCCCTGGCTACAAGCTTGGTCCACGGAAACGCAAAAGTGGGAGTAAATGAGTGACCCGCATTAACGAAATGCCATTTTTTTTAGATGAGTATATTTGGTAGAGAGCGACACCTAATAATGTTGCAAATTATGTTATGTGCAATTGTCCAGATAAATCCACTAACCAAAAAAAAATCATAGCATCAAATCAATCGTTCGATCAGTTTTTGTTGAATTTTGGCATAGAGTTATCGATAAAAGGGATGATTCCTGGAAGGTGACTCGATTAAGGTCAAACGAGTTGAATGAAACCAAACATAATTTTGTGTGCGATCTAGCGCCTAAACTAATAAGAATTTCTTAACCAAATTTTATATTTAATAATAATATTATACTATCATAATATTAATGTATGGTAAAGTCATGTGATGGCCACATCTCTAATTTTTTTAAATTCTTTTTAACTTTTTCTATGAGGCGGAAGGCTGAGCAAATTTGTGTTTCAGTTATGATAATCATCCCATGTCGTGAGACCGAGAACCAAAAATGAGGTTTTGTAAAATTAAGTACAAGTGCGTTGAATCCTATAAAAAGATTTTATTTCGTTTAAACGTATGGGCTCGTATGGGCTCGATTCTATATCAAAATAACTTTGGTGTGCGATTTCGTGATTTCGTTAATTGCGTTATCTAAGACTTTATTAAAAATTTTTTTTTTAAATTATTACTTTATTTCGTCTCCGGCTTCCCCTAAAAGTAATTTATATGTACAAAATATGCAAAATTATAAATTATACCCCGACTTACGCGAATTCGACTTACGCGGTTATCACTCAGTCCCACCTATCGCGTGTAAGTTCGGGGTATTACGTATCTACAGCTTGTACGCCTAGTAGCACCGAATTAAGCCACCAAAAGGTCCATAGCCGATAATATCAAAAAACCATTCTATTATTTTGTGACCTTTTTTTCTGCCGAATGGAAAATTTGGCTAACCCGGCTCTGTGGCAACAAACTTTTTTTTACATTTTAAAAACAAAAAACGATTAAATTTTTATGAAATTTATTTAAAAATGATGAAAACTTACCTCAAATCCAATTGGGCTAATGAAATACCCTCGTCGAACTACATTAGATTCGATCAATAAAACAAATGATTTGCAACTTTCTTGACATCTTTTTGGGGTCAAAAGTAACAAAGAGGTTAACCTTTCGTTTCTTTCAAAAACAAACCATACCTTCACTATTCGTTAATTGATTTAATACCAAGTATTTCAAACGTTAATTTAAAAAACACACCCGGGACTGGCGCAAACGTTACCATATCGCCCAAAAGTAGAAGCAAAAATTGCGAATTTTTAATTTTAAAAGTGAACGAATTTCAGCTCTTTATTTTTGAAGACAAAAACTTTTCGTCGTTTTTCAAAAACCTTTCAAAATTTTGCTAATCGCTTTATTATTTAACATTTAGGACTGACGCAAAACGTCATCAACTTTATCATTTAACATGAGGCAATTTTTTGCAAAAAGGCAAACTTTTAATTTTTAGGTTTACATTTTATAAAAGCAAAGAACGCCAAAGTAGTAAATCAATTACCGCTCCCCCCCCCCCCAAACCAATGCCCTTTTGGAGACTCACATTTTTTATAAGTTGAATTGATTTAAAAATTCTACAACAATTTACTCAACCCACGATAAGAATTGCATTATTTCAATGGGGCGTCCTGAGTGTCACCTTATCAGGCGCGGCTCCGATTAGATGCACCTTTGATTTTCCAATCGAATTTTATTCAAATTGACATGAAAAAGTCATTCGGAAGAATTAATGGGTGCAACTTTTAATTATTATTTATGACGTAATTTGTGATTATGTATAATAAATTCTTCTTGAAATATTCGTATCTAATTTTTAAGTTTATTGAAAAATGGTCAAATTTTATTATCGTGTAAATTAATTTGATTTGCGCTTAGATAACACATACTTGAAAAGTTAAAAAAACTAATTAAAAATACATAAATTGGTTATACTTTTTAGTGTCAGTTAAATATTTTTACGTAAGTCCATGTAATTTTGTTGGTGTTAATCTACTTCTGTCGTCGTTGCACTTTTAATTTTATTAATCGTTAATGAATACAATTATTATTATGAAATGAAGAGTTGTTCCATCATGGACAATCATCTCGACCTTGCCCTGCTGCATGTGATCCAATTTAGCTTCATACATTCCAAAATCATTAATGTACCAGGTGGTAGGGGTTTTCGTGATAATATAAATAGCAAAATATTAATGCTGAGTGTCATCATACGAATCCCATCTCAAAATGCATCACCAGGTAAGTACTCGACTTCTTAAATTGATCAAACTTTTTTAACGTTTTGATTTTTAGATCGCAATTGTATTAGCTTTAGCTACTTTTGCTGTAGCCGGTCGGCTCGAAAGTCTCTACTTACCACCCAGTTATAACCAGGGTGGCTCAGTAGCGGGTGCTTACTCCAGTCAAAACCACAACAATGGACCAGTCATTCCAATTTTACGTTCTGACAACAACAACGATGGAAGTGGAAACTACAACTATCAGTACGAAACTGGAAATGGAATAAACGTTCAAGAAAGTGGACATCAAAAAAGTGCAGATAATCAAGAAGCTCAAGGTTCTTTTGCGTACACTTCTCCCGAAGGCCAATCCATTCACATTACTTATGTCGCCGATGAAAATGGTTTCCGTGCCGAAGGAGCTCATCTTCCCACACCACCTCCAATTCCAGAAGCCATTTTAAAATCAATTAAACAAAATTTGGCCGAAGAAGCACGAGGTGGTTATAAGGATAACGAAGGACAATATGACGGAAGGAATTACGGTAGCGAAAGTCATAATCAACAACAATTTCTTCCACCACACGCCAGCGCTCAAAGAGGTTACAAATATTAAACTGTCTTGGTTTAGATTTAGAAATGTAATGTTTTGTAAAAGATCCTCATCAGTCAGTAATTTAAGCAATAAAATATTTTGTACTACTTATATTCTTGTGTTAGTCATTTTTTTTTCTGGAAGAAGATGTAACAAATCCTAAGTAATTTTACGGTTCCTACCTACCTGCAATGAAAATTTTTATTGACTAATTTGTTTTAAATTTGTTTTAAAATACTGGCACCCTGGTTATCCTAATGTTAGCTGCCGAACAATCGCCTGAGTCTTACGGATTGCCACTTATAATAGAAACCTTTATTGACCTAAAAAAGTCAATTCTTTAATCTTCTCAAGTTTTATTTAAAATACTAGTAACTTAGTTCTACGTTTTTCGTAATGTTATCTGCCGAACAATCGCCTCTGGGTCTCATTGTTTTCAGATCATTAAGCTACTTTTAATATAAACTTTTATTAACCAAGAAAGCCAATTTTCAGTATAAAGTTTATTTAACATACTGGCACCAAAGGCGTAACAACTTTGCTTGGCGCCGGTGTGCCAAGGGCTTGAAAATCCGACCTTTAGATAAAAATCGGAAGTAAATTTTGTGTACCAGCCGCATCTTTTAAGATCTCCTCATAAAATTTGATACACATGTTTAAAATACCATTACCAACAACCATGTCAAATTTCATTAACGGCATTATAGGCTAAGGGTTTTTATCTAAAGGTAGGATTTTCTAATTTAGTGCATTTATAGTACTTTTTTTATAAGAGCACTGACAGATAATTTAAATTTCCTGCAAAAATTTAAATTTCCCTCAAAAATTTTAAATATACTCCGCTTGCGCACAATCTTTCTAAAGTCATTTTTAAAGTTTTATAAGCTAGAGGGTATTACATACCCTCCAGATCCCTCGGTTTTACGCCCATTTCTTTACATTTTGAGATATCAAATTGGTTTGATCACAAAAGAAAAAAATACTTAAAAATGAGATAAAATTCTGTTTTATGTAGATTATGGCTATAAAAAACTTTTGTCCTGATGGAGAGCAGTGGCGGATTTTCCATTCGCTTCGGGCCTCCAAAATCCAAGGGGCCTCAAAATTTAGCTCTCAAAATAAAATTAATTTATTTAATTATTTTTAATAGCTGTATAGAAGCCTTTAGAACTGCGGTCATCCGAGTTCCATCTTGTTCTACCAAGTAAAAAAAGTGTATCTGTGGCAACCCTGCAGTACTTACAGTATTATTGAAAGTCAGTGGTAGAATTCAAAAAATTTTTGAATTTTCTGTCAGTGGCGGATTTCCAAATAGGCACCTCAGGCATTATCAGCACCTCAAGCCTTCTCAAGGGCGGATAGGCCTACCGGGCTACCGGGAAATTTTCCGGGTGGGCCGTCGGTCATTGGGACCGTGGGCCGTTAATAAAATAAAAATTTCGCCTGCGTAGCTGTTTTGGGCCGTAACAATTACATTTTTAGGCCGCCGGCCGCTAATTTCCCGGTAGATTTTTAATAGCCCATCCGCCCCTAGGCCTTATAAATCAAAGGGGCCTCAAAATTCGACTATCAAAATAAAGAAAAAATATTTTATTTAATTATTAAAAAAGTGAGACATCAGGAAATAACATTGAAAATTAATCAATATAAAATATAACAACTGCTTAGATATGGGGCATTCCACACCAAATCGACCACTTTTGAACCCAACCCCTTTTGATTTTTCTGAAATTTTTACATATTATACTATCTCATCATCAACAGTTCTGTGAATTTTTTCAAAATTTTTTACTCAACCCAAAAAAAGTTACGAATTTTTAGAAAAACTGATGTTTTTTTTTTCAAACGATCGTAATTATTTCAAAAATTGACTAACCGGAACGTTTTTTTTTTTAGTTTTGTTTGTCTTTAAACGTACTTTTCACGAAAAAATACAAAAAAAATATTCAAACTTAGATTCTACAAAATTTTTCATTTTTTCGGGGAAAATCATTGATTTTTCAAATTTCGACACTTTTAATTTTTGATTTTTTTATTTCAAAAAAAAATTCCGCGTATAACAACGCAAACCCCATAATGGGCCGACATTTCTTTCTATTTCTTTTGTTTAATTGAAAAATATTATTTGCGTAAAAATAAAACAAAGTATTTTTTAATTAAACAAAAAAAATAGAAAAATTTATGGGGCTTGCGTTGTTACACGCGGAATAAATCAGAGTTGTTTTTGAAATAAAAAAATCAAAAATCAAAAGTAGAAAAATTTGAAAAATTAATGATTTTTTCCGAAAAAATAAAAATTTTTGTAGAATCCAAGTTTGAATATTTTTTTTGTATTTTTTCCTGAAAAGTAGGTTTAAAGACAAATAAAAACAAAAAAAGAACGTTTTGATTAGTCAATTTTTGAAAAAGTTACGATCGTTTGAAGAAAAAAAACCTCAGTTTTTCTAAAAATTCTTAACTTTGTAAACAATTTTGAAAAAATTTGCAGAACTGTTTTTGATGGAATAGTATAATACGTAAAATCAGTTGTGTAATTTTTTTCAAAATTTTTTACAACGTTAAACTTTCAGAAAAACTGATGTTTTTTTTCTTCAAACAATCGTAACTATTTCAAAAATTGACTAATCAAAACGTTTTTTTTGTTTTTGTTCGTCTTTAAACGTACTTTTCAGGAAAAAATACAAAAAAAATATTCAAACTTGGATTCTACAAAATTTTTAATTTTTTCGGAGAAAATCATTGATTTTTCAAATTTGTCCATTTTTGATTTATGATTTCTTTATTTCAAAAGAAACTCTTATTTATTTCTCGTATAACAACGCAAACCCCATAGTGGGCCCACATTTCTTTCTATTTTTTTTGTTTATTTAAATAGTAGTTTTCGTCACAAGGACGTAAAACGAGATTTTACACCCGAGGGGCGGGGTTCGAAGGCGAGGCGTAGCGAAGCGAATCCGAGACGCACGAACCGTTCCGAGGAGTGTAAAATCAGTTTACGTCCGAGTGGCATAAACTGCTTTTCGTTATAACGGGACTACCTCATTTTTATTCGCAACAACGTGGTGAGAGGCTATGTATTGAAAATGGAAATCTGGCTCTTCCGATTGGTTTGGTAATCATTCATTTTATTCGCGACCCTGACGTCAGAGTCATATAAACAACTTTTCGTTATTTTGGGGAAAATATCCTACAAAATTCTCGATTCTATATAATAGCTCTGAGATAACTATCGATAGATGGCGTGAAGGTTGCAAGTCATTTGTCAAGTTTGTCTATTTGGTGAGATAAGGATTCATATTCTCAATTTAAAAATTTCGAATTTAAAAATTTCGGACGTGTGTGTTGTGAAGTGTTACAATGTCAAAATCAATCAAAGAACGGGCATCTTCAGGCGCATTCTTTAAACAACAGCGAGGAGAACAAAGAAGAATCAAGAGGTGCGTTATTTTCGAATTGCGATATAAATATTAATTTTTGTTATTTTCGAATTGCTTTATAAATATTAAACATTTTCATTCGAATTAATGATGCTTTGCGTAAATATATCATATTTTATTTTATACCCCCCCCTTTTTACGTCCTAGGACGTAAAAAATTATGACCCCCCCTTTTTAACGTCCTAGGACGTAAAAAGGCACTTTTAGTACCTCAAATCAGGACGTAAACACCTAATTTAACGGCCGGAATAACGAAAAAATATTTTGTTTTATTTTTACGCAAATAATATTTTTTAATTAAACAAAAGAAACAGAAAGAAAGGTCGGCCCATTACGGAGTTTGCGTTGTTATACGCGGAATAAATCAGATTTTTTTTTTAAATAAAAAAATCAAAAATCAAAGCTGTTGAAATTTGAAAAATTAATGATTTTCTCTGAAAAAATGAAAAATTTTTGTAGAATCCAAGTTTTAATATTTTTTTTGTATTTTTTCCTGAAAAGTACGTTTAAAGACAAACAAAAACAAAAAAAAACGTTCCGATTAGTCAATTTTTGACATAGTTACGATCGTTTGAAGAAAAACAACATCAGTTTTTCTAAAAATTCGTAACTCTTTTTGGGTTGAATAAAAAATTTTGAAAAAATTCACAGAACGGTTGTTGATGAGATAGTATAATATGTAAAAATTTCAAGAAAATCAAAAGGGGTCGGGTCCAAAAGTGGTCGATTTGGTGTGGAATGCCCCATATATTTTAAGGTTTGCTGATGTTTAGGTTGTATTAATTATAAAAATTGAAACTTATTGGTACAAGAATTATCAATGTTAATTTGACAAAATACTTAAAAAAAACAACTTTTAAATGTCCATCAGAAATTTCTAGTTAAATAAGTAAAAATTTGGAAAACCTAATTTTATGAAAAGTTCCATAATGTAGTTTGGGTATTAAAACAAGATCTCAGGTGAAATATTCTAATATAAATTAGGTACTATTTTCAAAAAAAAAATCGCTTTCGGCGCTAACGGCCCTTCCTCTGTGTGCCGGAAGTTGAAAACCATTACTGTAAAATGTAATGCAAATGAGTAGTGCAAATATTAAAAAAGGGGACCTCAAAATTGAATTGCGCTTGGGGCCTCAAAATTGAATTCCGCTTGGGACCTCATAAGTGCTAAATCCGCAATCAGAAAGCAATCGTTAAACCGGGGGGTCTGGGGGGTATGGAATACTCTCCAGCCATTAAGAAAAGATGTTTTTGTTGTTCTGGCCGTAAAATGAGTGGTTTACGGCCCCATTTGAGGATGGAAAAACTCAAAATAGCTTAAGATCAAGAATATTGTTTATAGAATAGTATTATCTCAACGAATTTGCTATATTTTAAATACAAAAGCCTCCTCTTATTTTATAAAAATATTTAAGTAGGCGCCATCTGTTGATTAAATTAAAAGGGCCCTGAAAAAAATGCCCCTCTAAACCCGTTTAAACCTTGTACATTAGTCCAAATTCCAACGGTCGGCAACCGCAAAGTAATAAAAAAATCTTACGGTAAATACCGTAAATTTTACAATTTGGCATCTCAAGTTCTCAAGCCGTTGGAGAGCCACTTTTGAAATATTCCAATATTAAGAGGGGCATTTTTTTCAGGGCTCTTTTAATTTAATCAACAGATGGCGCCTACTTAAATATCTTTATAAAATAAGAGGAATTTGCCATATTTAAAATATAGCAAATTTGTTGAGATAATACTATTCTATAAACAATATCCTTGATCTTAAGCTATTTTGAGTTCGTATTGAGTATGTCAAAACACACTCACTTACAAAAAAAGATAATTAAACTTTAATTATGAATTGTGTTTTTATAAATAAATATTACGAACTCAAAATAGCTTAAGATCAAGAATATTGTTTATAGAATAGTATTATCTCAATGAATTTTGCTATATTTTAAATATAGCAAATTCCTCTTATTTTATAAAAATATTTAAGTAGGCGCCATCTGTTGATTAAATTAAAAGACCCTGAAAAAAATGCCCCTCTTAAAAAAAATTGTACGTATTAGTAGTCTTATGTAATTTCTTCAATTTTGTAGTTAATAATTACAAAAATATAAATAAAAATTTTGATTGTAGCTATTTCGAATGAATTTTAATCAGTCCAGATAATCCCGTTATTCTACCAATTAAATTTATAAGGGATTTAAAAGTGCCGTTTGGACTGTAATGGTTAAAGGTATTGACTTCTTGAAAGTCCAACGGTTGGCAACCGCAAAGTAATGAAAAATCTTGCGGTAAATTAAATACGTATAAATTCACGATTTGGCATCTCAGACCGTTGGAAGGCCACTTTTAAAATAAATAATTAAAAAAGTCATACGGATTAGTAGTCTCTTTAATTTTGTAGTTATTAATAACAAAAATATAAAAAAAATTTTTAAACTTGAAATAAATTTTGATTGTAGTTATTTCAAATTAATTTTAATCGGTCTAGACAATCCCGTTATTCTACCAATTAAATTTACAAAGAGTTTATTTTAAAGTACCATTTAGACTTTAACGGTTAAAGGCGGGAGAACGGCTACAATTTTTGGTTTTGTTTTTAGTGGGTGTCTAAGCCATAAATTTTTCACAGCTTCTAATTTCTAAAATTCGGAATTGAAACTGTCGCTAGCTCTTGGCTTAAGTTTTGAGTGCTAGGGAGAGCTATAGCCTCTTTTTTGAATAAAATTTACTTTTCAATTTGTTATTAATTATTGCAGTAATAAAATTAAAACCACACATTTAAAACAAAAAAATTTAATTGTGGATCTAGTAAACTTTATATAAATTTTTTAAATTACAAAAACATTAGTTATTCTTTAGCGTCGGTATCCATAAAAGCTCATAAATTTTCAGTAGCAGGTAAATCAGCCTTTGTTTATGTTTTGTTGAATGGAACGGCGTCAATTTTCACCAGATGTTGACGGCATTTGTTCAGGACTTATATTTTCATCGATCATTCCATCTATTCTGATGCAAAAGTTGTACATAAGATCCAAATAAGAATTCGCAAACGGATCAACTCTATCACCTTCTTCCTGTTGACTTTCTATAAAGTAAAAAGTCGCGTTAGACTTTAATTGCTTAAAATTTTCAAAATTCAGATTTCAATTTTTTTTAAATAAAATTTGAACTTTTGCAAAATATAAATTTTTTCCTTTGACTTAATGATTTCGTCAAAAATTAAAAAAAAAATTGTTTTTAAAAAAATTACCATTTTGTTTGTTCACATTTTCACAGCTCCTTTTATCTAACGGATCTGCTTTTGGAGGGAACCAATTCTTATTTGAAGCATCTGATTTTTTCACCAATTGTTTGTTATTGTTTAGATAATTTTCTTGAGCTCTCAACGGCGCAAAACTGGAATTTCCAGAGGTTGATATCCTTAAATGATTTGAACTTTTCTTCTCCTCTTTTGATCCTTTGTTTTTCTGGTCTGGTTAAGAAAAAAATTGCGGTTAACATTAATTTTCAAAAAAACAAAGCAGAATTTATTAACACTTACCTTTTATGTAATTATTGGTTACTTCTTTAGGTTTCCTTTTAATTGTAATTTTGGTAGTTTTTGAAATTGGATCGATTTCATTCTTGATGCGCATTTTGTAGAATAATAATTTTTCACCACAATTTTATTTTGACCTGTCACTCAGCGGTTTCCAACCCCGACAGAACTTGCAGAAGTTAAAATTTATTTTATTTTATTTAAAAGATGTCCCCCACCAATTTTTCTATAGTGAAGAATCAACAAAAATTCGTTATTTAAATACCTAATAAGAATAACGTTCTACCTGATTTTTGAATATTGGTTAAAACTTTTAAATACTTCTGGAAAGTTAAGTATAAGTATACCTACCTGAAATAAATATTTTCAAGTTTCCCAGTAACAATAAGTCATTAACTTTTTATTTGAATTTTGGATAATAAAATCGGATTATAAAAACTTGAAATAAACCGAAAATTTGACCTTTTTTTTTGTTTTTGAAAATTAAGAGGATGATTATAACAAAATTTTCTTCAAAAGTGTGTAATACAATACATAATAAACTTATGTTTTACAGGGCACACATCTAAAAACAATCAGCGACAGGCTCAACCAAAAGGGGAGGAGGAGAACCAATGTTTTATTTGTCAATAATTATTAAATTATTTATCCTTAATTAAATTTTACAAATTTTTTAAAAATATTGGGAGGATTATTTATTTATCTCTCCATGGAGCCATTCCTGATACAAACAATGAATTTTAAATGTTTGAATTAATTTGTAGTACCGAAAATAATCAAAAAAATATTTCTCATTTATTTTTGTATTTGATAGATGAACCAATAGAAACCGTTCGTTAGTACTAATAAACAAATAAAATTCATCCGTTAACTTTAACAGTTTATTTTGTTAATAGTCAGTTTTATAAAACTTTTGATCAGCTGTTAAGTTGGTGATTGCCGATCAAGTGTACAATTGACTAATAGAATTTGTCTAAAGTAAAAGTCAAAAATATCGGTTTCTTCGTAAACGGTAAGTGTTATCGTAAAAATAGCTTAGACAAAAATTGTAGATTATGCAATTCCCTACAAAAATGGATTTTTTACTTTTTTTCTACAAATCACCATTCCTGAGATATTGCGATTTCAATCATCGAAAATGTTGATATGCCTCATTATGCGACCTGTATACGTCATCGGACGTTTAATACCTATACCTAAGTAAAAATATGGAAGTATTTGGAAAAATTATATGGAAAGATATATAAATATAACGTAAAAACTAAAATTACTGAAAAAAAGTATAGAAAGTGCTATCAATTTTGGTATATTTCTTAATAATCTACGAAATCGCCTTCCCTTGCAAAAGTTGCTGAATCCGCCCCTGTATTGGTTTGTGATATGATTTTAAATAAATATACACTCTAAATTCCGTTTGCTTGTATAACCTTGAACAACATCTGTTTGCTCAAATTGGCACAAATTAATAGTCCAGTCAAAACAGACATTCAACTTTGCAAAAATTTGCATAGAGCTGCAAATGAACAAAGGTCTTAAATACAATTTTACAAATAAAATATCAAAAGTCCCAACCGATCCCATGCCTGTTAAAAAATTTATTCAAAGTGGAAAAACTAATTATTTTAGTGGATATTTGGAATCTCGTTAATCCATTAGACCTGCGCATCTTTAATTTTAGAATAGCAATAGCTTGTAAAGTTAATTTTTATTAGAAAAAGTAGAAAACATTTTTTTTGTTGGTTTCATCGTTCCCTTGACGATATGACTTTTTTTTTTATTTCTCTCTAAGAATAATAATAATAATCAGAGCACTTCAGTAACAAAAAAATGTTTTAAATTGACAAAATTAATTTTCAAACCAACTGTGGAATTTCCTACTCGCCTGGAGGTGGTGCGGCTACGGTGACTAGCCTTAATATCAAGCGTTGAGAGCAAGGACCCTCAAAAACTTGTTTGGATGTGTCCAAATTGTGCCAAAGTTAGCAAAAATAGACTGATTACATTTATTACACCATAACGCCTAAAAAAGTATCTTATCATTATTGGGTATTTAAAACTGCTGGTTTGAATGATACCTTTAAATGTAAAATGATTTTAGCATTTCTGGATGTCAAAGACGTGCTCAACCAACTTTTTTCAGGGGGGGGGTGGAAATTCCAAATTTGCAAATTTGCCAACTAAACTCATTCAAAATTGCCAACTTATTGTAAGTTTTGCAACCTTTTACTTTTGGGTCTAGCATTTGTTACTGTGCTAATCCGATACTGGCAATTTCTCCTGGTATATTAATGTTATTGTTGATTTACTTATTGGCGCCAATACTCAGCCAATGTTTAAAATTTGTAAAATAAAATCAATAAGCGCTGAGCTTGTGTCAAAGAGACATAACTAAGGTTTTCTTTTCGGACAGCGTTCAAAAAAGTATTACAATTTATTGACCTTTAATTGATTTTGGATTACACTGTGATACATCCTTTAACACCTAGCGCCACATGTTTTATTCAAGGATCACGGTAAATCCATATTCAAATAAATAAATAATGTCACTTGTTTAATATTTACCATAAGATAATAATCAGTATCAATTTTTTCTATTTTTGTTATAATGTTTACCCCATGCGGTTTACTGATGCTCGAGTCTGCTGGATTAGCCTAAAAGATAAACGCAGGTTACAATAGCATTGTCGTATTTTTTTTCAAGGAAAACTATAGTATTTAAATTTTGTTTGTGTTTGTCAAAAAACAAGTTAAAACCAGTAGCTTGATTATTTATAGCGTTCAATTCTCTTTTTATTTCTTAAACTTACATTGTGACATACCCGAAAATGATTTGTTACACCTTGTAATCCAGCACAATATTTAAGTACTAACAAAAAAAATTTATTACTACCTGCTGTATTTTTCGCACATTATCCATAAATACCGAATTTAAAAACGCAAACGGTGTGCTTGTGTTCCTCTCTCTTAAGAATGGATTTAAAAAATGCGACATCAAGCGATCCACTTTTTGAACCAAAGCTTTTGTTTTCATGGATTGATTATTCCATCTTTGCTTGCATGTTAATCGTAAGCATTTTAATTGGTATTTACTATGGCTGCTTCGGATCCAAGCAATCTACAACTGCCGAATATTTTTTTGGTGGGAAATCGATGAAAGTTTTTCCCATTGCAATGTCTTTAATTGCAAGGTAAGTTATAATTTTAAGTAGAAATGGATGCTATTTATTTTTTAAACAATTTTTCTTGTCATTCTTTCAGCCATTTATCCGGCATTACTATATTAGGAGTACCAGCCGAAATTTACTTGCATGGAACGCAGTACTGGATGTGTATCGTATCGATAATACTTGTGGTGCTAATCGTATGGAACGTTTATTTACCAGTGTTCTATAAACTCCAGTTAATAAGTTCCTTTGAGTACTTAAAATTGCGTTTTGACCACAAAGTTAGAACTCTTGCCTCTTTGTTGTTCGTGATTGCTACTTTACTCTACACACCGATGGTTATTTTCATTCCTTCATTGGCGTTCAATCAAGGTAAACTTTCTCCAGATTTATCACAAAATTGCGGTAACTTTTATTTCTTAGTGACCAACATCGAATTGTGGAAAATATGCCCGTTGATTTGCATAGTTTGCATTTTTTATACCACAATTGGAGGCCTAAAAGCGGTGGTACTCTCAGATGCTTTACAATTTTCCGTCACCATAGGAACCATCACCACCATTATGATCATCGGAACTTACTCTTCAGGAGGTTTTGCTGCAATTTGGGAAAAAGGAAATAGAGGTGACCGTATTGAATTTTTTAAGTACGTTGAGGACACTTTTAGGAACTTCCTCCTTAAGGAAGTTTTCGTTTAACCTAATTAACATTAAAAAAAATATTAGCATGAACGTGGATCCAACCGAACGAACAACATTTTGGGGCATTACGATAGGACTGACGGTGGTATGGTTATCAAATATTGGACTGAACCCAGCAGCGATTCAACGGTTTTTATCTCTTCCTTCGTGGAGTTCGGCCAAACGGTTAGAGGTTTATGAAACTTAAAATATTTTTATTAAAAACAGCAAACCTTGCAGATCCATGGTGATATTTTGCATAGGCTTTACGATAACAAAAAGCATAAGTTGCTTTACTGGATTGCTCATGTATTCTAAATACTTCGATTGTGATCCGTTATCAAATGGAAGGATTCAACATTCCGATCAACTTTTACCGTATTACGTTTTGGATATAGCTAATCATCTTCCTGGCATTCCTGGACTTTTCCTAGCCGGAGTTTTTTGCACAGCACTAAGGTAGTACAATTTTGTGAATTGTCTCAATTTTGACATCCTTTTTTTTTCAGCACGATGTCGTCACAATTGAATACGTTAGCTGGAACAATCTATCAAGACTTTATCAATTCGCATATGCCGGTGAATACAACAGAGAAAACTATCAACTATATTATGAAAATTATTGTTGTTGTAGTGGGACTGCTATCGCTTGGTTTTGTATTTGTTATCGAAAAGCTTGGTGGTGTTGTAGAAGTCTCGCTAAGTCTTCATGGTATCACTGCAGGACCGTTATTGGGGTTGTTCACATTAGGAATGTTATTTCCGTTTGCAAATGCAAAAGTAATGAAAGGGCACCACTCCCCAAATGTAACAAACTTATATTTTACGCATTTTAGGGGGCATTGTGGGGTGGAATTGGTTCAACGTTATGTGTTGCGTTCTTGGTTGCCGGTACTCAGGTCTTACATTTTGCGGGTACCATAAAACACCCAAAAAAATCTCTTTCAGTTGATGGATGTTTACATAACAGTAGCATTGTTATTACGTAAGTTTTGAGCCATGTTCTGATTGGACGCTTACAGTGCTAACGTTTTGTTCAGTTGCAACTTGATGAACTGAAAAGCTTTTGGGCTTGATCGAGCTTTTAATTTTTTGTATAAAAATCAACAAATCAATAAATATAATTTTTTAGGGGTGTCGATACAATAAGTGATGAAAAACCGTTTGGATTATTTCTCATTTCATTTTATTTTTATTCCTTAATCGGAACTGTATTGGTTTTACTAATTGGACTTCCCGTTAGTTGGATTACAAAGAAAGAGGATGTTAAATTAAATCCTGATTTAATTAGTCCTTGTATGCATTGGCTTTTACCCAAAAAGAACAGCAAAAGACCTTCGTTAAATTACGACACAATTGATGTTGCCTTAAAAAAAGTATCAGAATTTGGCGAAAATGGTACAAATGATCAATGACTATTTCAGATCCATATTTTAATATTTAATTTATTTTATAAGTTTCAGTAGGTACCTACTCAATTTTTCTAGAAAATTAAAAATATTTTTCAAAATTTTGGTTTTTGATTTTTTTTTCCACCATTATTTTTGTTAATTATTTAATTATAGATTTGGTAATATTTAAAGCTGAAATTCAAGACTGTTATCAATTTTTTTTTCAAATTTATATAGTTGAATCTTTGATAAAAAGGAATATTTTTGAGAATAATTTAATTATAGGTATCATAAAATATTTAAGACTATACAACAAAATAGGTACACAATTTTTAGACTATTTTAGACTAAAATTTGGTATGAGAGTAAATAGAAATTTGAAAAATTTTAGACTGTAAATTTTTGAAATTTTAAAATTTTAAGGGTTTGATAAAATCCGAGGTAGAAAGGCAGTTTTAGGTTAAGAAGAGACTTTTGTGCGAGTTCCCAAGTTGCAAAGGTGTATTAATTTTTGAGTTGCAAATTTTGTATAAATTTCAGTGATTTTTGAAAATAAATTAAAATAAAGATAGTGAAAAAATGTGCGTGTTATTTCTTTTTAACAGTTTGCTTTTTGGAAAAATAGAATTTTGTAAAAGTTTGATGAAAATAGTTGGATTAGTTGCAAAATGCTATGAGTAAAAATTTGCAAGGTTGTGAGATAGCGGCCGCGAAGGAGATCATTACGATTGGGCTGGTCGTGGCTAACGAATTAAATAATTCCACAAATCAAATTTACTTTTTGATGGGAAAAGAAAGATAAAAGCGACATACGGCCCAAAGAGGGTTAAGGTAGGTCTAAACCTGCGCTTGTTAATTAATTATCAATATTTTATTTTTTTCATTTAATTCAAAGTAAAACCGGGGGAACACCATGAAATTGCAGTGTTACTATTATATAAAGTCATAAAAAAACTCATAAAAGTGGTTTTATGAAGAGCTTCTTTGAAATCAATTAACACACCCATGGTGGATTCTCGACAGTCTAGCGACCTTTCTATGCGCTCTACTGTCTTGATTACCGCAACTTTTACTAACCAAGGCTCTTATAGATAAGCGCTATTGTATCCTTACAAGCAGCTTAAGGGGGACGGTCAATTGGAGCCTTCAAAAAAATCATTTTTATTTATTTTTTTAATTCCGCTATTATAGATTATTAATAAAAAAAAAATTTTTTTTGTAGTGGTTAAATGTATATAAAATATATGCTAAGTTTTAGAATAATTGAATTAGTCTTTCATTAAAAAAAAAATTCATGAAAATAAGCCGAAATCAGGCCGTCTAATTGACCGTCCCCTTTAAAGTTCTAACTGCCAGCCGCAGTTACCAAACTTCGACAGCGAAGTTAGTCACAACGCCATGTGATTCAATTAGAACAAAAAAAAGGTAGCTAACCTCGGGTATTTAACCCACAGTTTGAAGAGTTATGAGTTGTGTTTCATTTGTCCTAGAAAGTATATAGTATCAAAGTCTTCAGTGACACTATCTGCAAAAAATAAAAATTGGGCGCCAGTTGATAATAAGAAACCATGAATGAAAAATTTGTAAATGTGTTTTTGTAAATGTGTAAATTTGTAAATGTGTTTGGACAATTCAATCTCCGATTTACAGAGTCTGCACATGTCATTGTCTTCCAGTCTCATTTTTTGAGGTGAAATCTTAGTGGGCAGTGTCCAGTGAGCAACCCATAATAGGTCTAATTTCATTCTTTGATAAAAGAAGTAACGTTTTAGCTTCTGTAGTCGAGTACTCTGTTTTTGTTTTGATATATTATACCAGAGAGTTTTCTTAGTTTCCGCTTCCAACTTCTGGATTCCTAGCTTAGTGTGTTCTTTGACAATCAATTCCAGTTTCCGGGTAACCCAGTGGTTTGTCTTGTTTAACCTGGGAAGATTATCCCAACTCTTAATCCTACATGTACAGTAAACGCTGGTTTCCGATTCTTCCGGTTTCCGATTACCCGCTTCGATATTTGCATTAAAACGTTTGTCCTCGGTTACACAAACTAACATTAATTTGTGAAATAGTTGTTTTTAGCCATTGATCTAAAAAATCAATCTGTTCTTTCCATCCCAGATTTAATTTGAGATATCACTTTTGGGAAATTTCCTGAGGTATCAAAACTCAATTTATTACTTTGTACGTTTTATTCAAGCTGAAATCAAACACACCATAAATAAATAGCATAACGTGTAGTGATATTTATTTTAAGATAAGGATCACTTAGATAAAAATAGAAACTTGTAATTTTTTTTTTGTTTTTGTTGTATTTTTAACTACATTGCGTTTTCTCCATGTAGCCCAAATGCCCAATGTTACAGATAGAGCCATGACCTAAATTTGCACAAATCAGCATTTTCCACTGTGTTCTTTGCATAAAAATCTATACGGAAGAAAAAAACTGCATCAAGAATAAGTTGATGGTTATCAAAAACAAGTTAAATCTAGTAACTAATATTTATTACCTGTCTTAATAATTCAATTCTCTTTCGACTTTTATGACGTATGCAAAAATGATTTGTTAAATTAACATCGCAACTTATAATCTCAACATATTTAATTAACAAACAAAAGATTTATATTTCATTTTTCAAATTTCCGCGAAAGTCAAAGTCGAATCTTAGAACTCGAACAGTGTTGTAGCATTTATTACTCTTCGGCATGAATTTCCAAAATTTAACAACAAACGATCCACTCCTTCCGGATTACCAAGCGCCAATATTTTCATGGATAGATTATTCCATTTTTGGTTGCATGTTAACCGTGAGCGTTTTAATTGGTATCTACTATGGCTGCTTTGGATCCAAACAATCCACAACGGATGAATATTTCTTCGGAGGAAAATCCATGAAAATCTTTCCTATCGCTATGTCTTTAGTTGCAAGGTAATTAAATCAGCTGTGCTTTTAAGTTGTTGTAACTTTTCTTATCTTTTCAGCCATTTATCTGGAATTACTCTATTGGGAATACCTGCTGAAGTTTACTTTCATGGGACCCAGTACTGGGTGTGCATTATTTCGATAACCTTGGTGATAATAGTAATTTGGAACGTTTACTTACCAGTTTTCTTTAAACTCCAGTTGATAAGTTCCTATGAGTACTTAAAGTTGCGTTTTGACCATAGGGTCAGAACTCTCGCATCCTTGTTGTTCGTGGTCGCTAACCTACTCTACGTTCCGTTGGTTATTTACATCCCCGCTTTGGCGTTTAATCAAGGTAAGACTCCAGATCTTCCAATTTGATCATAAAATTGCAGCAATTTGAATTTCATAGTGACTAAAATTGAATTATCTACGATCTGCCCGTTGATTTGCTTGGTTTGCATTTTCTATACTACGATTGGAGGACTAAAAGCAGTGGTACTCTCAGATGCGTTACAGTTTACTCT
This sequence comes from Rhagonycha fulva, assembly GCA_905340355.1. Taxonomy (NCBI): domain Eukaryota; kingdom Metazoa; phylum Arthropoda; class Insecta; order Coleoptera; family Cantharidae; genus Rhagonycha; species Rhagonycha fulva. The sequence goes on from HG996554.1 coordinate 118,488,802, forward strand.
TACATTAGGAACCATGACCTCCATTATCGTTATTGGAACCTACTCGTCAGGAGGTTTTGTTTCGATTTGGGAAAAAGCGTATGAAAGTGATCGGCTGGAATTTTTTAAGTAAGACCGTACTTTGAAAAGCTTCAGGCTAAGTTAAATTATCATATTTAAAATTGCAGCATGAGCTTGGATCCAACCGAACGAACCACATTTTGGGGAATTACGGTGGGAATGACGGCAATTTGGATATCAAATTTGGGATTGAATCCTTCATCGATTCAACGGTTTTTATCAGTTCCTTCGTGGAGTGCGGCCAAACGGTTAGAGGTTCATGAAACTCAAGTTCAAATTTTTTTTTATTAAGGGAGCGTTTTAGATCCATGCTGATTTTTGGTCTGGGGGTGGTAATAACAAAATCAATTAGTTGTTTTACTGGGTTACTTATGTACTCCAAATATTTTGATTGCGATCCATTATTGAACGGAAGAATTAAACGTTCCGATCAACTGTTACCGTATTACGTTCTGGATGTAGCAAGTCACATTCCTGGTTTACCTGGACTTTTCCTAGCCGGAGTTTTTTGCACAGCTCTAAGGTAGTACAATTTTGGGAAATTCTCGTTTTTGACACTTTTTTTTAGCACGATGTCGTCACAATTGAATACGTTAGCTGGAACAATTTATCAAGATTTTATGAAATCGCGCATGCCGGCGAATACATCTGAGAAAACAGTGAGCAATATCATGAAACTGAATGTTGTTGTGATGGGATTACTTTCGCTTGGTTTAGTATTCGTTGTCGAGAAACTTGGAGGTGTGGTGGAAGTTTCGCTAAGTCTGCACGGTATCACTGCCGGACCATTATTGGGGCTATTCACATTAGGAATGCTATTTCCGTTTGCAAATGCAAAAGTAATAAAACGGCTAAATCTTTAAAGTAGGAAAACTACATTTTGGTTATTTTAGGGAGCGCTATATGGTGGTATCGGTTCAACGGTGTTGGTAACAATTTTGGTTGCTGGAACTCAGTTATTAACCATTGATGGTTCCATAAAACATTCAAAAAAACCTCTATCGATTGATGGATGCCCTAGTCTATATAACAACAGCCTCATTGTTACGTAAGTTTTGAACGCTTACTATTATGCTACCGCTTAAGCGCAGTGTTCGGTTTGGCAGTATTATAGTGCTATCGTAAGCAGACAAAGGGAACTTACCCGCTATTACTTTAAATGTTATCTATGTAATCCACTTCAACAGAAAACTCCTTTAGGGGTGTAAGAAAATCAATATTTCCCTGTCCTTTTCCGAAAATAAAGATTCCCTTTCCAGAAACTTGGATAAACTGTGTGTAGATGGCGTAGCTAGTTGGTTTTACAATATTATTACAACTTTTTAAAAAATTAATAAAAATATAAATTTTTTAGGACGGCTCCCACGGTAAACGACAAACATCCGTTTGGATTATTTCTTATATCTTTCTATTTTCATTCTTTAATTGGAACAATGTTAGTTTTATTAATTGGACTTCCTATTAGTTGGATTACAAGAAAACAGGATGTTATTGTGAATCCTGATCTAATTAGTCCTTGTATTCATTGGTTACTACCTAAGAAGATCAGCAAAAAGCCTTCGTTAAATTACGATACAATTGATGTTGCCTTAAAAAAAGTTTATGATGTACACGAAAATAAAAATAGGACAAATAATTAAAAACATACTTACATTTCAAATGCTATTAGGCAATATTTTTTGTAATAAAATTAAAAATTTATAAAAAGTCTTTAATTGCGTTTCAAAATTGGAAGGACACGGAAGCGACTTGACGAGCATAAATCATTACCAGAATATCTCAGGTCATTTACTTTAGTTAAGCTAAAACCAAACAAAAAAAAGTAAGCAAACTGTTCGTTTACATTGCAGGTATTGAGATAATACAAATTTTTAAAAATAGAATTTCCATGGTTTTGTAAAAAACAAAACACGCTTGTTTATTATTCAAGTCCGCTGATCCAGGGTTCAAGGAAAAAATATAAAAAAAAGCTAATAGACTTGATTTTGTATGATTTTTTTATTTCGAAACCAACCCTAAAATTTTAAAAGTTGTCATTTTCAGTCGAAGAACTTTTTCATTCCTAAATCAAGGATGGTAGCGTCGCGTCGTACAGCGTTGAGCGTCGCGTTCATCTTACCTTATAGCCAGGGTCGGACTGGCTAGTGGTTGGTCCCGTCGGCTACGAAATTCTGTTGACCCTAAATGCTCAATAATTAAGTGCACCCCAAGTTTTTCTTACTTATATCCACTTGGCCTCAATTTGACTGGCGATCGCCGGCCCTGCTTAAAGCGTTCGCAGAGCGTCAGATTTTAAATAAATTTAGATTATTAAAACCGGACTTTATGTTGTGTTGTAGCGCCATCTAACAGATTTATTTTTAAATTTAAAGTTGTGTTTTTGTCCGATTCAGGTAGAGAGCGCCACAATCTTTAATAACCGAATCAATCCGGTTAATGTGAACCCTAAATGCAATTTTAATTTAATAATGTAATAATTGTTAACACATAAAAAAATTAAATTTTTTGGACACCCTGTGTACACTAATACATTTATTTATTATACCAACAAAACCGCATTTAAGATGTAGATTGCAAAATACCTTGAATTAATTAGTAAAAAAAAGTGCATTTCCGTTATAAAGTTTGAAGTGATAAGCGGTCAAAGAACCACTTTATCATTCCTTATTACGTTTTTATTCCTAATTTTTTTTTTTGCAAAATTTATTACTAGGCGGTTTCCATAATATAAAATTTCCAGTATTCAGTAAATAATGATCCAATTTACATACCTAGAAGTACCTGTCGAATTATTTCTAGTAATTCCCCAGCAGGAAAATTTCACATTAGTAATTATTGTTTCATAATACGACCTAGTTATAATAACAAGTAATTTTATTTTATTTTATTTGTCTCTCATATAATGTGGAGATATTTAATTATCATCAAACTAAAATTTATGAGTTTATATCATTTTTACAATTTCTACGTAAGAGATGGCACTTTTACATAAAAGTTGCGAGCTTCTTCAGATTTTCAGTTTCCACTCACGGTTACGTGAAAGAACAAATACAAAATGTTTTCGCTTTCATGGATCGACTTTCTCATATTCGGTGTTATGCTAGGCAGCAGTGTTTTAATTGGTGTTTATTACGGTTGCTGCGGATCCAAACAATCAACAACTGCAGATTACTTTTTTGGAGGAAAAAAGATGAAAGTTTTTCCTATTGCCATGTCTTTGGTTGCAAGGTAACTAAAGTTTTGCAAATACTGACCTATAGATGGCAGCACACATTGATGCTTTCTAATTGGATAACACGCATGTTTAATCAAACTTTGTTTCAGCCACTTATCCGGAATTTCCCTCTTGGGGATTCCAGCTGAAATCTACTTTCATGGTGTGCAGTACTGGATGTGTGTAATATCCATTATATTAGTCATCGCAATAATATGGAACGTTTATTTACCCGTTTTCTACAAGCTGCAGTTGATCAGCTCATATGAATACCTACAGCTGCGTTTTGACAGCCGTGTCAGAACTCTGGCTTCGCTGCTCTACATCATTTCTTCCATTCTCCACGTACCATTGATCATATACATCCCTTCTTTGGCGTTCAATCAATGTAAGAAATTTTTTTTTGTAAAACCAGTGCTTTCAAAAAAACTATTTTTCTTATTTAGTGACCAAGATTGAGATATCCACCGTCTGCCCAATTATTTGCCTGGTTTGTATTTTCTACACCACAATTGGAGGATTAAAAGCGGTGGTACTATCAGATGCCCTGCAGTTCACCGTTACTGTGGCAACCATGGCTTCCATAATCGGCATAGGAATTTATTCCTCAGGAGGCTTCCTTTCAATTTGGGAAATAGCATACCAAAACGACAGGCTTGAATTCTTCAAGTAAGTTATTTACCCTATCCAAAAATTGCCTTTCCACAATTTTTGTTTTAAATCAGTATGAGTATGGATCCGACTGAACGAACAACATTTTGGGGTATCTCAATAGGACTCACTTCAATATGGATATCTTACTTTGGATTAAATCCATCTTCCATTCAACGGTTTCTTTCGGTTCCTTCCTGGAGCGAGGCCAAAAAGTAGGCATTTCCTAAAGTTTTATTGTTTTTTCAGTCTAAAATTACAGGTCCATGGTGATATTTTGCATCGGAGTAATAATAACAAAATCCATAAGTTGTTTTACTGGATTGCTCATCTTTTCCAAATATTTTGATTGTGATCCGTTATCGAGTGGAAAGATAGAGCGTTCCGATCAACTGCTGCCATATTACGTTTTAGACATAGCAAGTCACCTGCCTGGTTTACCTGGGCTTTTCCTAGCTGGAGTGTTTTGCGCAGCTTTAAGGTAGTAGATTACCGTTGATCGTATCAGTTATACGTAAATTTTTTTCAGCACAATGTCGTCAAATTTAAACACACTCGCTGGAACGATCTACGAAGATTTTATCAAATCGCACATGCCGGCTGATGTAACTGAGAAAAAAATCAGCAAAATTATGAAAATTATTGTTGTTGTAGTTGGATTAGTATCGCTTGCTTTGGTCTTTGTGGTTGATAAGCTTGGTGGAATCATAGAAGTGGCTCTGAGCCTTAATGGTATCACTTCAGGACCAGTACTAGGATTGTTCACTTTAGGAATGTTATTTCCTATTGCTAACGCAAAGGTAATGAACCGGAGACTCTAATTTTAAAGAAAACTAAATTTCCTAATTTTTAGGGGGCACTGTATGGTGGAGTTGTTTCGACGCTCTGTGTAACTGTTTTAGTAGTTGGAACCCAGTTGTTTACTTTGGATGGTAGTATACATCATCCACGCAAGCATCTCTCAATTGATGGATGCCTAAGCAATTCTACAAATTACAGCGCGGTGACTATGTTAGTACTTTTTCTAATTATTTTTGCATGAACATTCAGAGTCGAACAGAAAGAAAGCAAATTGCCTGCTTCTGGTCACCGGCGCCGAATAGTGCACAAAAATATCTTTCCGATTATCCGCTCTTTTGTTTCACATAAATGCAAAACAACTCACCCCTATATTTTAAGTTACTGTATTGATTATCTTACGCTCTCTGCAGATTCATTTATAAGAAAGTCTAGAGAAACTTTGATCAGATGGCGTTAGGGGTCCGTACAAGATTTGCATATTAAATATTTAATCTTTCAGGAACTCATCAGCCGCAGATGAAATAAGTAAACCATTCGGATTGTTTTACGTTTCATTTTATTTTTATTGTTTAATTGGATCTGCACTGGTTTTACTAATTGGTCTGCCTGTTAGTTGGATAACAAAAGAAGAGGACGTTGTTGTGAACTCCGATTTAATTAGCCCTTGTGTCCAGTCGTTATATTATAAAAACCACGAAACGAAGAAACAACGGTCGCTAAACTATGACACAATAGATCTTGCACTAAAAAAAATATTGGTGTTACATGACAATAAAAATTAAACAAATAATAATAAATAAATTTTTTGCTATCTTATTTTATAGTATTTATAGTGTAAATTATGTTATATTGTTAGTTTAAATAAACTATTTTTTACTTGAATTGATAATATTTTTACTTTTTTTTGAAAGAAATTGCTGATACGAAAGAGTGAACTGGTGGTAAAATTTGGGAAATAAAAAAATTACTAGTGGGCGGTTTTGGAAAATAACTCTTTTTTGTACAGCCCTTCAGAAGCGAAATTAATGGTCCCTTCTCAACTCCTGATTGCTTTGTCTCCAATCAGGATCGACCCAATTTTTCCAGTAGAAAGCTAGCACACCTCATTCCCAAAGGTTAGCGTTTTCATTCCCTTTGACAAATCGTTTCCAATCTTCCAGTTCTGGAGTCTCCACCAAAAACACCCATTCATCTTCAGCACCTTTTTGCTAGCATCAGCAGTATAGTACTCCATAACCGACATCATTTGTTCTAGGCGTTACCCTAACAAAGAAATATTTGGGGTGAGTCTAAGTTCCTTGGGGAGAAAGAACTTGGAAAGCCTGGTATTTCAACATCGTAGATTCAAATTTATTTTGTAGCTGCATTTTACACTATGGAAGACTTAGTTCTCGTAAACGCTTAATAAATTTGACAATTATTGTATCTTCAAAGCTTACAAATTTCTTATTATCTTTCCAGTAAAACAATAAGTAAACACTAATTAGGTAGCGCAAAGATAAAACTGACACTAATAAATTCCAATGTAATATTTTATTTTCGACTTTAAATACCTACCAATTTATTCACCCTGAGAGACTTTGGTTCGACATAATTCGCTTTATTTGTAAAAATTTTCCTTTTTAGCAGATGTTAAGTATTCCAATTTTAATTTGATTGTAAAAATTAAGAGAACAATTTACGATTTATCAACGCTTAAAAGAACAGGAGCGAAGTTACTGAAGTTATAATAAATTTTCAATATACAGACGCTTTTTTTTATGACGTTATTAAGGAAAAAACGTGGGGCTGAAGCGATGTTCAATTATATTCGTTTTAAAAAGTTTAAGAATAGAAACGATAAAGAATTCGTTTGGAATTTAATGCAACCATTATTTTATTTGTGAATGGGCACGCATTTTATTGAAAGTTCTTCTAAAAAATGAAAATATAAAATATGAAGGATTTTAAATCTGACATTATGGTGGATCGTCACCTCATGACGTGTCGACTCGGCAAATAATTCGAATTGTAGGATTACAAATAAATTGTGGAAAAGCAGCTCCATTAATTTTTATTATTCTTGGGTTTAAAATACTTTAGTTATTTTTGCTTTTTTGATCTATAATCTGCAGAGCCATCCGGAAATTGTATTGTTGAACATGGTAAGACAATTTATATTCCAACATGCACATACATAAATAAATGTGGTAATTTTCTAGAAATTTGCGTGCTTGTAAATATTTCAGAAAATAAATCGAGTTATTTTTAAAATTTTCCCTTTATCCACTAATCTCTCACTTTTAATCTCTTTTATTTTAAAAAGCAAAAAAAGTTAAATACCATATTTTCTGAAGTGACTTTTTGAGTATTTTGCAGCACATTTAACTGGCTTAAATAAAAAAAAATCAGCCGTCTTAAATTAAAACCGTCGTACATCGAATAAAATGCACCACCTATATCACCTGAATGTGGTACCGGGTACCTTTAATTTAAAATCACAGAATTTTTAGGTAAAAACGTATTATTATATTAAAAACAGGTAATTTATTTTAATTTACACAAAGTATAATTTTTTTTTGTGAGTGTGAGGTGTGAAAGTGAGGTGAGCTAAGTCAACAGGCTAAGGACCGGACTCTAGGCGAAAAGCCCTAGGTTCGATTCCCAACCCAGCTACAAAATTTATCCAACTTTATGATACCCTCTCCTCTCGGAAGGCAATGGCAAACCACCGAGAGTAATCTGCCAAGAAAGCCATTTAATAATAACATATTAAATTGGTCACGACGCTTCTGTCAAGAAGCAATGCGAAGAAGAAGAAGAAGATAATTTTTTTACGCTTATACTTTTTTATTAAAATTATGTTTTCAACATTTTTCAAAAAAATTCATAAAATTTTTACAAAATTATATATTAATAATATATAAATTATATATTATATATAATATAAATAAAAAATTAAATGTTGTTCAAAAATTCTGGAACTTTGTAAAAATACTAATTTTATGTTAGTAAGAACAGGAAAAATAACGAAAAAATTATAAAACTTAATTTACCTTGGCCTTAACTAAATTTTAATTTAAATTTTTTGGTAAAATTTAAATATTGTTCAAAAATTCTGGAACTTTGTGAAAATACTAATTCTGTGGTAGTAAAAACAGAAAAAATAACAAAAAAATTGCAAGACTTAACTTACTTTGGCTTTAAGGTAATTTTGATTTCAGTGCAATTTTTTTATTTTTTTTAATGAAAATTAAATGTTGTTAAAAAATTCTGGAACTTTGTCAAAATATTAATTTTGTGATAGTAAAAACAGGAAAAATAATGAAAAAATTCTAAAACTCAATTTACTTTGGCCTTAACGTAATTTCACTGTGATTTTTTAAAATAAATTCTTTGATTAAAATTAAATGTTGTTCAAATATTGTGGAACTTTGTAAAAATATTAATTCTGTGATAGTAAAGACAGGAAAACTAACAAAAAAATTGAAAGTGTAAATTACCGTACCTTTCAGTGCGATTTTTATTTAAATTTTTTGATAAAAATTAAATGTTGTTCTAAATTCTGAAACTTTGTAAAAATACTAATTCTGTAATTGTAAAGACAGGAAAAATAACAAAAAAATTCTAAGACCTAAATTACCGTGACTTTCAGTGCGATTTTTTATTTAAATATTTTGGTAAAATTTAAATGTTTTTAAAAAATTCTGGAATTTTGTGAAAATACTACTTCTGTGGTAGTAAAAACAGGAAAAATTCCGAAAAAATTCTGAAACTTAATTTACATTGGCCTTAAGGTAATTTTGAATTTACTGCGATTTTTCTATAAATGTTTTGATAAAAATTAAATGTTGTTAAAAAATTCTTGAAATTTGTAAAAATACTAATTCTGTGATAGAAAAAAAAAAGAAAACATAACAAAAAAATTCCAAGACCTAAATTACCGTGACTTTCAGTTTTGTTTTATTTAAATTTTTTGGTAAAATTTAAATGGTATTCAAAAATTCTGGAACTTTGTTAAAATACTTATTCTGTGATAGTAAAAACAGGAAAAATAACAAAAATATTCTAAAACTTAATTTACTTTAGCTTTAAGGAACTTTTGATTTTAGTGCAATTTTTTATTTTTGAATTTTTTGGTAAAATTTAAAAGTTTTTCAAAAATTTTGGAACTTTGTAAAAATACTAATTCTGTGATAGTAAAGGCTGGAAAAATAACAAAAAAATTCCTAGACCTAAATTACCGTAACTTTCAGTGCGATTTTTTGCATAAATTTTTTGATAAAAATTAAATGTTGTTAAAAAATTCTAGAACTTTGTAAAAATACTAATTTTATGTTAGTAAGAACAGGAAAAATAGCGAAAAAATTATAAAACTTAATTTACCTTGGCCTTAACTAAATTTTAATTTAAATTTTTTGGTAAAATTTAAATATTATTCAAAAATTCTGGAACTTTGTGAAAATACTAATTCTGTGGTAGTATAAACAGGAAAAATAACAATAAATTGCAAGACTTAACTTACTTTGGCTTTAAGGTAATTTTGATTTCAGTGCAATTTTTTTATATTTTTTTTTAATGAAAATTAAATGTTGTTAAAAAATTCTGGAACTTTGTCAAAATATTAATTTTGTGATAGTAAAAACAGGAAAAATAATGAAAAAATTCTGAAACTCAATTTACCTTGGCCTTAACGTAATTTCACTGTGATTTTTTAAAATAAATTCTTTGATTAAAATTAAATGTTGTTCAAATATTGTGGAACTTTGTAAAAATATTAATTCTGTGATAGTAAAGACAGGAAAACTAACAAAAAAATTCAAAGTGTAAATTACCGTACCTTTCAGTGCGATTTTTTATTTAAATTTTGAGGTAAAAATCAAAAAAAATTTTGAAGTAAAATTAAATGTTGTTCAAAAATTCTGGAACTTTGTGAAAATACTAATTCTGTGATAGTAAAAACAGGAAAAATAACAAAAAAATTCTAAAACGTAATGTACCTTGCCCTTACAATAATTTTGATATCACTGCGATTTTTTACATAAATTTTTTGATAAAAATTAAATGTTGTTCTAAATTCTGGAATTTTGTAAAAATACTAATTCTGTAATTGTAGAGACAGGAAAAATAACAAAAAAATTCCAAGACCTAAATTACCGTGACTTTCAGTGCGATTTTTTATTTAAATATTTTGGTAAAACTTAAATGTTTTTAAAAAATTCTGGAATTTTGTGAAAATATTAATTCTATGATAGTAAAAACAGGAAAAATAACAAAAATATTCTGAAACTTAATTTACATTGTCCTTAAGGTAATATTGATTTTACTGCGATTTTCCTATAAATGTTTTGATAAAAATTAAATGTTGTTCAAAAATTCTTAAAATTTGTAAAAATACTAATTCTGTGATAGAAAAAAAAAGAAAAGATAACAAAAAAATTCCAAGACCTAAATTACCGTGACTTTCAGTGCGATGTTTTATTTAAATTTTTTGGTAAAATTGAAATGATATTCAAAAATTCTGGAACTTTGTTAAAATACTTATTCTGTGATAGTAAAAACAGGAAAAATAACGAAAATATTCTAAAACTCAATTTACTTTAGCTTTAAGGAACTTTTGATTTCACTGCAATTTTTTATTTTTGAATTTTTTGGTAAAATTTAAAAGTTTTTCAAAAATTTTGGAACTTTGTAAAAATACTTATTCTGTGATAGTAAAGGCTAAAAAATAAAAAAAAAAAATTCCTAGACCTAAATTACCATAACTTTCAGTGCGATTTTTTGGATAAATTTTTTGATAAAAATTAAATGTTGTTAAAAAATTCTAGAACTTCGTAAAAATACTAATTTTATGTTAGTAAGAACAGGAAAAATAGCGAAAAAATTATAAAACTTAATTTACCTTGGCCTTAACTAAATTTTAATTTAAATTTTTTGGTAAAATTTAAATATTATTCAAAAATTCTGGAACTTTGTGAAAATAATAATTCTGTGGTAGTAAAAACAGGAAAAATAACAAAAATATTGCAAGACTTAACTTACTTTGGCTTTAAGGTAATTTTGATTTCAGTGCAATTTTTTTATATTCTTTTTAATGAAAATTAAATGTTGTTAAAAAATTCTGGAACTTTGTCAAAATATTAATTTTGTGATAGTAAAAACAGGAAAAATAATAAAAAAATTCTAAAACTCAATTTACCTTGGCCTTAACGTAATTTCACTATGATTTTTTAAAATAAATTTTTTGATTAAAATTAAATGTTGTTCTAAATTCTGGAACTTTGTAAAAATACTAATTCTGTAAATTGCTAACTGCAGTTGGCAATAAATTGTAAAGCTATAAAATTGGTAAAACATTAGAATTTACCAATTACCAAGTTAAACATTAAAATGTAAATTTAAAAAGTTACCAATAGTTGACCAATAGGTACTTTTTGATATCAACGAAATAAGTAAAATTTGAGTCGGAATTTAACTCTCGACACAAAATAAGTCTTTTCCTAACTGGTTACGTAAATAGCTATTTCATCACTTTCGACTTTATAAGAGGTTTCTACTAAGGACAGGATTTTAAAATGAAACTTTTATTTTTCAATTAGGTACATTATGTAAATTTAATCAATAATTATTTTTACATTTTTATATTGGTCATTTGTATAGTCCAAGTTTAACCGGTAACTAAGGTTTAAACTCTGATTTTAACTATTGTGATTGGTTAATCTAAACAAAAACATTTTATTTTTTTGTAAACAACTTAATTTTTATTTTATAATTTCCGCAAGTTAAAACCATTAAAGCAGTTTTAAATATAATATTTATGGTTTGTAATGCACTTCCGCTTAATACGATAAATTCACAATCCCAAATTTGTAAATTTTAAAGTGTCAGTTATTTAATCCTACCTTGAACACTTTTTCTAACGAGACTTTAATTATTAACAAAAACAAATAAATAAGATAAAGACCAAAAATGAACTGAGTATATTAAATTAAACAAAAACGTAAGTATGTAAGTTTATGAAAAGCAGGTTCATGGTTCAACGGTTTTACCAGCACTGAGTGCTAGTAAAATTTGGCAACAACTAACCAAAATTGTAAACCAACAGAGAGAGTTCCACAAAGTCGCATAGCTGTTGACCCTAAGCAATATCTCCAAATACTTGGAGGTTATACTGAAGCAAAGACCAACAAATAAGTAGTAGTATTGTATTCCATGCCAGGAATTAAGAAAACTCCATGGTTCGTTCGCAACGAGAGACTAGAGGGTATAATAACCAAAGGATTGGATAACTACCAAACCGATGATTACCTGCCAAACAGGAGACTTAAAGACGGTATCAGCTTTATCTTTAGTATTCACTTTCAAAGAAGATAAAAGAAAAAAAGCAAATAACTCAGGATCCAGATCAATTTAAGAGGTGAATACTTTCTGGAAAGAGGAGGACCCAAAATGAGCACCCAGAATGAACAAGCAATCGCCTGTTTTGGAAATGTGAAGTTTGACAGGCGATTGCGGTCTCGTTACATTGATAAAAACAAAGGCCGTGTTATACTAGTATTATGCAATTGAGTGTTTAAAAAGTTTGCGATACTGATGAAGACTAACTAGTCAGAAACACAGAGTTTTTTGTGGGTGATGGTTTTCGAGTTGTCGAGGTATCGGTAAGGCTGTGTCTATCGCTCTTACTTGATTGCATAATTTTATTTATAAAGTTTAGTGCATTATTTACTAATTGTTAGTTGCATCAATTTAAAATGCGATATTATTTTTATTTAACATTAGACGATGTTCTGTAATTAAAATATTTTTATTAATGTCGAAAACGTGTTAATTAACGACTGCTTAATTTGTCTTCATTTAGGAAACTGATAATTGTAATTGAAACATTATTTACGCTATTCATACACATGCGAAACAAATTTTTTTGCTAAATTATATAGAAAATGTGGTTTCATAAAAAAGTGTGAAAAATGAAAAAAAACAAGTGCATAAAGATAAAGGCAACCTGGAGAACCGGCAAAACGGCTAAAATAAAGTTGTCACCCGGATTCGAACCAGGTATTGAGCGTTTATAGATCACTCGTTTGACCATTATTTTCCGACCGTTTCTTCTTACATATTATAACTTCGTACTACATACCATGTCAAAACTAAGCATCAAATTGAATTTTTGTAATAATGTGGAAAAATTCAAAATGAGAGAAAAATTACACGAATTCGGTTTACAATTCAAATAAATTCTTAATATAATGAATTACAAAGCAGTTTCAACCATACTCACGTACCCAGGAGAGGAATAGAGAGTTAACCCATGCTAAAAACAGGAAAAAAAGCACTTTAAAAATTCAGTAACTTTTCCTCTAAAAACTTTCTCGGGCACAGACCCCCGGTTTAGCAATATGTTTTTAAAATTTTTACACTTCTGTTTCTGTATGTAACTTATGCGATTCAATTTGCGTCGTTTTTTGATTTCCAAAAATGTAAGCCTGACGTTCATCTGCATACAAATAATTTAATTACGAAATAAATTTTAAGTCTAAAAGAATTCCAAAAACACAGTCGCAGAGCTACTACTTGAATTTGAAACTACAGCACTGCCTTATAATTATGTACACGTAGTTGATATAAGGCTGTGGTTTTCAAAATTTTTTTAAATTTTGGTCAAAAAACTTGATAGGCACTGGAGGATACTCCGTACCCCCCAGACTTTCCGGTTTTGATTTATTTTCTTTACATTTTTACACTTTTGATACTGTATAATTAATTTATGCGATTCAATTTGCGTTGTTTGGGAATTTCAAAAAATGTAACCCCTACGTTCATCTGCACATAAATGATTTAATTAAGAAATAAATATTAATGCTAATGAAATTTCAAAAACATAGTTGCAGAGCTACTGTTTGTTGTTGAATTTAAAGCTATGCCACTGCTTTATAATTTATACACGCAGTTATTGTTTTGAATTTTAGTCAAAAAAACTTTTACAGGCACTAGAGGGTACTCCGTACCCCACAGACTCTCCGGTTTTACATAACTTTCCTTACATTTTTACACTTCTGCTCTAGTATAATTAATTTATGCGATTCAATTTGCGTTGCTTTGCGATTTTTAAAAATTTTATTTTGAGGCACATCAGCATACTAACGATTTAATTGCCCAATAAATAATGAAGCTAGTGGAATTTCAAAAACATAGTCGTTGAGCTACTGCTTGATTTTAAATTTAAAGCTACGCCACTGTCTTATAATTTGTACACTCATCAGTGTTGTAAAATAATGCTTTTCAAAGGAGCTCTAAATTTTAGTCAATAATCTTTCAAAGGCACTGGAGAGTACTCCGTATCCCCCAGACCCCCCGGTTTTACATTATTTTCTTCAAATTTTTACACTTCTGCTTTAGTATAATTAATTTATGCGATTCAATTTGCGTTGCTTTGCGATTTTCAAAAATTTAACTTTGACGCACATCAGCATACCAACGATTTAATTGCGCAATAAATAATTAAGCTAATGGAATTCCAAAACATAGTCGTTCAGCTACTGCTTGATTTTAAATTTAAAGCTACGCCACTGTCTTATAATTTGTACACTTATCAGTTGTTGTAAAATAATGCTTTTCAAAGGAGCTCTAAATTTTAGTCAATAATCTGTCAAAGGCACTGGAGAGTACTCCGTACCCCCCAGACCCCCCGGTTTTACATTACTTTCTTTACATTTTTACACTTCTGCTCTAGTATAATTAATTTATGCGATTCAGTTTGCGTTGCTTTGCGATTTTCAAAAATTTAACCTTGACGCACATCAGCATACCAACGATTTAATTGCGCAATAAATAATGAAGCTAATGGAATTCCAAAACATAGTCGTTGAGCTACTGCTTGATTTTAAATTTAAAGCTACGCCACTGTCTTATAATTTGTACACTCATTAGTGTTGTAAAATAATGCTTTTCAAAGGAGCTCTAAATTTTAGTCAATAATCTTTCAAAGGCACTGGAGAGTACTCCGTACCCCCCAGACCCCCCGGTTTTACATTACTTTCTTTACATTTTTACACTTCTGCTCTAGTATAATTAATTTATGCGATTCAGTTTGCGTTGTTTTGCAATTTCCAAAAATGTAACCCCTACGTACATCGGCATACTAATAATCTAATTACGGAATAAATACATAAACGAATATAATGGTTAATGCAGCTTAATAAAAATTTGTACCTACGCTACTAATTTTTAATATGTTGATATTAAAATACACACATCGAAATTGTTGCCTGAATCCAAATAATTATTTATTTACTAATAAATCCCTAAAATAGCTAAGGTTGGAGGCTCAGTTTACACTAGAAAAATTGTAGGTGTAAAAACCATTTGAAAATTGTAAGAAAATTATTTGTGGGCAGGTTATTTTTCTCAAAATAATTTCTTTGTACTTTTCTAACCTGTAGAGTACTCCCCTGGTTTTTTTTTATCAGCTTGTTGTCTTTGGTTACCTCAAACAAAACCGGTAATCCAGGTAACGAAATTTTTTTAAGAAGACATCGTCATTCTTAATTTCATCATATTTTTTTTAACTATTTCTTCAATTTTCTTGAGTGGATTAAATTCCCTCTCCCCTTTCTTCTTAACTAGGCCAAATCAAACTAAAATAAAGGGTAAAAAAAATTAAAAGTCAATATACGAGTATTTCTTGTACTTTAATTTATTAAAACTCCTTCATTGTTGCTTAATCCTTGTACTTTTGCAGTTTTTTTATATCTATAAACTATAATTATTTATTCATTATGTATTTTACGTGGATTGTTAAATTGAAAATGAATAACATTCATATGAAACAAAACTCGTTATTTTATTTTATTAATTAATATTGAATAATAATAAAATCAACAGCGACTATTTATGCCATAGTCTGGATTTCGTGCTTGAATCGGCAGGCTTTGAAGGTGATTTTTAAAATTCTTTTTTTTTTTAGTAATACTAACAAGTGCTGTGTTGAATTACATCCAAAGAAAAAATAATCATTGTAAAATTGCAACCGTACGTAAATTTTTTTTTATTATTTATGCAACCGTTTAATCCTTAAAACCATTGAAAAAAATTCTAAAAGACGACTTCATCATTCTCTATTTATTTTCAAAAAAAGGCATCAAAAGGATTTTAACAATTTTCTAAATAATAATAATTTTAACTACATATAGTTTAGTGATTGTTATTTTCATTTTTGAAGTCCCCCGGTAAACTAACTTTTAAAGTATTAAATTTTAATTGCTAATTTGCAATTTTGTTTTAAAGTGTAACATCATTCTATAGTTTTCATGAGAAATTTTTTTTGATTATTCACATAGGTTCAAGAAAAACAAATAAATTTTGTGTATTAATAAATAGATCTAGGTACGTCCATTAAAGGTAACAATTTTTTTTAACATATTCAAATGTTGCCCCTTTTTTCCCGATAAAAAGCTACGAGCTATGACCAAATCTATAAATAAATAAAAACGAATTTTAAATGTAATCCATTGTTAATTGAATTTACATTTTTTTTATCTACATTTTACGTGAATCAATTACTAGGTTATCATAGCACTTTTGAATGTTTGATTTTTAATTATTTTATTTTTTAAAATCAAAATAAACATAAAAACATTTTTAAATCATAGAAAAAAATACTTTAATCTAATTGGTTCTTGCAAGGTAAGACCTCATTTCATTGTAAATGTGGCTTTAACCGTCTCAAGTTGTAATATTTGAATAAATTAATACCTCAACATTTCTTCCAGTATCTTCGCAACTGCAAAACTATGAAGACGTTCAAGAAAAATAATAAAAGAAGTATTCTACTTTTAGTAAACGGATTGAGTGCGTTAGTCTTAGGATCGGGATTGTTAATTTTCGAAAAAAACATTATGAGTCGTATAGCTGAATCTGTAATGCATCTGAACCCAAACTCGCACATATTTCCACTTTGGCAAAAATTTCCCGTCGAAGTTCCGACGATTTATAGATTTTTCAATTGGACCAATCCGAAGAACTTCTTTGATAAAAACGTAAAACCATCATTTGAAGAAATTGGTCCTTACCAATATTTGCAAACCCTTGAAAGGGTTGGAATAGTATGGAATAATAACGATACCATTACGTTTAACCAAATGCGCACTTTTCGTTACGATGATGAATTTCCAAATAACGGAAATTTAAGCGATAAATTAATAACCATCAATTTTATTTCCATGGTAAATATTTTATTGTTGTCTGACAAAATTTTAAAGTTCGATTTTGTAGAGTTTCGCTCATCGTACTAGGTTTTGGGACGTTATAATGAAAGATATTTTTGCTGAGTATCTCTCAATAATTGATCCGAATTACTATATCAACTCAACAGTGGATACAGAAATAATGAAAGGGAACGATAACTTGATTATCGAATTTGCAAATTATTTAGATTTCATCGTACCAGAATTTCCACGGTTTGATCATTTCGGGTGGCTTAGAATGGTAAAAAAATTAAAAAAATTATTTTAAATATTTCAAAATTTTTTTTTTGTATTTGAAATAAATGTTGAATATTTCAAATAGCTACTTTGGAAACTTTAAGTACTTTATATTTCAAGTAATTTTAGTTCTATGAAGTTCTTAGAATTTGGTATTAAGCGTTGTTCATAAAAGACGTTTGCAATATTTTAAAACTTATTTTACTCCACCCTTCGTTGTCACAGTCGTTGACAATCTTTGGACCCCCTCAAAAACGTGCGATGGTCTCAAATTAAAGATCTCTTATTTCTCTAAAATCTAACAAATAAAAATTTAACTTTCTTTAGTAATCAAGCACAATTTTTTTGTAGTTCCTAACAATAGGATTTTGATAAAGATGTTACATTTGCTCCCCCCCCCCCGGATCAAACTTACAATTAGTCACGTTTTGTGACCTCTCTCCCCCATTTTAAACATTTTAGAACTAACTAAAAACAAGAGCTATCTTTTTGAGTAAAAATATTAACCAGTGGATTCTACTGAATTTAACAAAAATTAGCCAACTTTTGCTTTATTTTAGAGAAACGGTAACCCTAAATTTGATGGAGTATTTAACATGGCAAATGGTGCTAATAGAAAATTTGACGTTTTAAACTGGAATTATTACAGTGTGACGCCCTTTTTTAATGAATCTTGTGCTCAAGTAAAAGGATCCATTGGTGACATCCATTCGTTTACCGAAAACAAAGAATTTATTTACATTTTTGTGTCAGATATGTGCAGATACATAAAATTGTATTTTGAAGAAGAAGTAACCATTGATGGTATTCTAGGATACAAATACTCTCTGAACGAAATCAGCCTAGATAACGGTAAATATACATTAATTTAAGCATCACGTTTACGAATTCGATTGGTTTAACCAATTAGACTCACTAAAAGTGGCAATTCGTGTATTATCCTTCCCCATTTTATTTTTTGGATGGAAAACAGTCTAAATTATATTTGCCTCAATGTAACCTCAGGATGCTTTTTTGGAGCTCAAGATTGACCAAACTCACTCGTTAATCTTTCTGCGCATCGATTTAAAATGGGGAGTGGAGAAAAAACCCAACTACGTTATGATTAAGACCACGATTTTGCTATTTCAGGAACTTTAAATCCTGAAAATAGTTGTTTCTGTAACAGAGAATGCATACCATCGGGTTTACTCAACTTATCGTCGTGCCAGTATGGTTTAAATGGGTTTGGTTCGTTACCACATTTTTACAATGCAGATCCAGTTTATTTGAACGCCTTCGAAGGGTTAAATCCAGAAAAAAATAAACACGAAACTTACATAGTCGTAGAACCAGTAAGATTTTGATCCCAACGGAAAGACAAATTTAACGCTTTTGATTTTAGACCACGATGATTCTCATAGATTTTAGACTAAGGGTGCAAGTCAACATATTCACTCATCCCATTGACGACATCAGGTGAGAGCTTTCCTAACCATCCCGTTTAATCTCAACAAATTTTTTTAGTTTTTTCGATGACTTTCCAGAGCTATACTTTCCTTTGTTTTGGATAGAACAACAGTCAGGACTACCAAAAAATTTACAATACTACCTAAAAATGTATTTAAAAATTCCTATTGTTATATTTTCCGTTGGAGCTGTAGCGATAATTTTGGGATCGTATTTGATGGCGAAGTTCTTAAGATTTCATTTAAGCAAGGAAATTTCGAACGGATCAGAAGATGTTTCGCTAAACCAAAGCGAGGGTGATTAATAATTTAAAAATTAAACGTTAATTTGTTTAATTAAAGCTGGTGCTTGAGAGAGCGCATATTAAAAATTTTGAATTTTATTAAAATTTAGTTTAATTATACCTTTTGTTTATTTTAATTATCTGATTAAACTTTATTAAAACTCAGCTAGATATTAAAATTAACTTGGGGTTTGGACGTGCTTGCACAAAATTAAATAATGGAATTGTGTTCACTCGTTTTCTTTTCTTTATTTAGTTTTGACGTTAATCTAATATGGTACTTTGTAAAAGGTGCTGAAAATTCGCTTAAAGTAATTAGTGCGAAAGGCAGGGATGTCCAGTTTGTAATTGAATTTCACAAAGCTTAGTCGTCCTTGTTGCTATGGTACCTACGTAATTTTAAAATTAAACTAACAAGAGTTACGTTTTTGGCAGCAAAACTTTTTAATTGGTGGTATTTTAAACATAATCAAGTGCTCAAGTACTCAGAGTCGCTTTTAGTCAATCACCGACGGAACAGCAAGTTCTGACAAATAAGTGTGCGATGAGAAATGGTTTTGCAACCCTTATTCAGCATCATGAAATATGACGCTAAATTTGCATAAACCATTTGTTTCTTTAGAAAGTTCAAAATGCAGTTAGAATGGATCTACGTGCTCGAAATAGCTAAGAAGAATCAAACGAATGCGATCAATTTTAATAAAAACTAAATTAAGAATCTTTCCTTAATGCTCATTTGGAAACTCACAAAATAAAAATTGCAGTGATGTAATTTTCAAATTACAAATAAATAGAAGGATGTTCAAAAAACAGTTAGTCACTACGTAATTTTAGTCGTTGTTTTGGAATACAAGGATGGATTTTTAAAACGTTAAATTTAGTTACTTGCAGAGTAATTACGCATATGCATGAGAGACCAGGGTTTGGACGTGTATTGTCACTTATTCGTTATGCTGGTTGACTACTGCGGCCGTACGGATGGCTTACCTTCTTGATCATACGGCCATACGGCCCCAGTAATCAACCAGCATAACGAATAAGTGACAATACACGTCCAAACCCTGGTTTCTCGTGCTTAGCTAAACTGCTCAGTTTACTTGAAAGTCAAATAAAAATTGCTAAAATAATTTATTATAAACTACATTTTTGGAGTTCAACTGTTATTTATTAAACTGTAAATGTTGTAAACATAATCAATGCAGGTCACCTTGAAATGCTGTTCTCTAACCTTTCACCAGTGAGTTTTGAATCAAAATTTTTTATTTCGGCTCTTTTATTGGTTTAGGATTAACCAATTCTGAGTCAAAAAGTCGGGGCTTCACGCTTGCTCGGCCTTGGGATTCGCACAGTGGTGATTATTATCTTATGTAAATTCCACCCTATGTTAGACTGAGAAAACTTTACATATGAAACAAAATATTAATGTACATCACGTGGAAAAAAAAAAAATTATACAATGAAGAATGAATGGTAATAACACGTGAAACAAAACTATTAAAATAATACAATGAACTTAAGAAACTGAATATTGAATTTTGAAAATGATTATAAAATTTATACTTTGTAACAACTTGAAAATTACAACTGAGTTATTAATTATTTTTATCTTCTATGTAATATTGCATTTCAAATTCAAATGTACCGCAAAACAATGTAGCACAGACATTGCAAAATGTACACTGAAAAAAAAGATACGTTATATTGATGAACACCATTCTTCAAATGAAATTCTTCCTAATGATGAACAAATCATCAATATGACGTACAAACCCAACTCTGAAATTTTATGAATGATGAACTACTCATCAATATGATGAATTTGGTTTCATCAATTTTTGTAATTTTTATTCATCATAATGAAGAACAAATTTTCAATATGAAAAAAACCATCCTATCAATTTAATGAATGATGAACTATCCATCAATATGATGAATTTGGTTTCATCAATTTTTGTAATTTTTATTCATCATAATGATGAACAAATTTTCAATATGGCGTAAAAACCATCGTTTATATTTAAGGAATGATGAACTATTCATCAATATGATGAATTTGGTTTCATCAATTTTTGTAATTTTTATTCATCATAATGATGAACAAATTTTCAATATGGCGTAAAAAACCATCGTTTAAATTCAAGGAATGATGAACTATTCATCAATATGATGAATTTGGTGTCATAAATTTTTGTAATTTTTATTCATCATAATGATGAACAAATTTTCAATGTGGCGTAAAAAACCATTGTTTAAATTTAATGAATGATGAACTATTCATCAATATGATGAATTTGGTTTCATCAATTTTTGTAATTTTTATTCATCATAATGATGAACAAATTTTCAATATGGCGTAAAAAACCATCGTTTAAATTCAAGGAATGATGAACTATTCATCAATATGATGAATTTAGTTTCATCAATTTTTGTAATTTTTATTCATCATAATGATGAACAAATTTTCAATATGGCGTAAAAAACCATCGTTTAAATTTAATGAATGATGAACTATTCATCAATATGATGAATTTGGTTTCATAAATTTTAGTAATTTTTATTCATCATAATGATGAACAAATTTTCAATATGGCGTAAAAAACCATCGTTTAAATTCAAGGAATGATGAACTATTCATCAATATGATGAATTTGGTGTCATAAATTTTTGTAATTTTTATTCATCATAATGATGAACAAATTTTCAATGTGGCGTAAAAAACCATTGTTTAAATTTAATGAATGATGAACTATTCATCAATATGATGAATTTGGTTTCATCAATTTTTGTAATTTTTATTCATCATAATGATGAACAAATTTTCAATATGGCGTAAAAAACCATCGTTTAAATTTAATGAATGATGAACTATTCATCAATATGATGAATTTGGTTTCATCAATTTTTGTAATTTTTATTCATCATAATGAAGAACAAATTTTACTACATATATGTAGTTCCAAAACTTCTATAGCAAATGTTTGTTAAAACTTAAATTTTTACTTATGTACACTATTTTTTTCACAGAAACACAGAAAATATCACGAAAATACTTATGTATAACTTTTAGTGTAGGTGTATAACAAAATAAAATTTCATAATTGTGTTTTATCTATTTTTTTTAGAATATAATATGTACCTATATTTTAAAAAACAATTCTCAGAGCGAGAACTTCACAATTTTTTCCACGTAAGTACTTTCAAAATTTTGATCAAATTTTTTTTCAAAAAAATCAAAACTCTGGAAATGCAGGCCATCTAAATTATAAATAATTAAATTTTCCTAAATAGTATTAAAAAACTAAATCAATTCAATTTCTTGTATTCTGATTTATAGCAATAAAATTGTTTATTTTGTAATTATCGATAATTTTCGTTAATTACTGTCTAATAGCAGATAATTAAACTTGTATTGATATCCAATACAGATACTTACAAAATTGTATTTATACCAAAAAATTATTAATTCTTAAAAAGTCAGTACAAAATTAAATGTAAACATGTCATAATTTTGTGCCAATTTTGTGCTACAATTAATTCACGTAGTGATTAGTAATTATTACTATTATTAATACGATTGAAAATTAAGTAACAATAAAATTAAGTTATTTAATTTCTTCAGCCTGTGAGTATGCATACGATCACGCTGTAAGTAAATTTGCTGTAAGCACCAAGATAACTTTTCAAGAATCAAATGGGGCTTGACCAATTTTAAAACGTTGTTTTATTGCTTCCTGACAGCCGAGGTACTCTATTCTTTCCAGAACTTACTACTATCACAAGTAGCAGTAGGCGTAAGTCCTTCCAGCACTCCATCCTAGTTACGCTCTTAGTCACCTTGTTTTTAGACTTCACATTTTAAGCAGCAGAGTCGAATTTTAATTTTTAATGGATGATATAACTGCATCAGGATTATTCGTTTCGAAAACGTGAAGTATTTTGTTTTCTACACCGGGGGGTCTGGGGGGTATGGAATACCCTCCAGTGCGTAAGTAAGCATCAATTAGTTCTCAATAATCAAATTTACATAATACTAAACTTTAGAAAGATTTTTTTTTTGCTGTTTTCATTAAATACGTCACAAAAAGTGCTGTAAAAATTATGTGTTTCAAAATTCATCATTAAAAGACGTAAAACCATTCAGTTAATTGCTTTTCTCCTAAAGTCAGTCAGCGATTGTCAATCTTTATTAGTGGAGGGTCGTTTAAGAAGAAGAAAATTGCCAGTAAACCGAACTAATAAATAAAGGTGACGTGACGAATTATCACCTTCCTGTTGGATAACTTAGAATTTGCCTGCGTCCCGACTTATTCGGGCTGCTATCAAGGAACACTTTAACCTAACGCAACCTCGGTTAACTTCCATAAAATATTTGTTTAAATTTAAATTCGATTTTTTCGATAAATCTGGAAAACTTGTTCTATTAATATTTACGTGTGCGTATTTTGCCTAATATACTAGGCGTTATTTCTGAGGTTAGGCCATAAGCATGCACGCTAATCAACCAATCAGGGAACTTTTAAGAAGGGAAGTCTTTTCTTGAGTACGGTAAATCCCCTAACGTTGACTGTTACGTGATTTGTAATAAAATTAACCTAACGAAATCTTGTACAACGTGGGATAATAAATTATGTAAACAAAAACAATTTTTTGTTGCTACGTTCTCTTACAACATATCATGTAACATCATAAATAATCTCGTATTTATCTTCATGTATGTATAAGTAAGCACTTAGCAGTACATCATTTAAGAAGAAGAGATTACGGAATTTGTGGTGGTGATAAAGGGTAGTTAAAATTTACGGGAATAAATTTTACATTAAAACTTGACGCTTTCTTGAGTGAAAACATAATAAAGTGATACTTACTTAATTTTGCTTAGCGTAAAATACAACGATAACTTTAAAATACCTACTGTAAAATCAATAGAAAGAATATTTATTTTTAATCGTCATAAGCGGGAATTAAATTGTTAATGGTAGCAAAAAGACTGACGGCTTTAAGTGCCCTCCGAAATACAAGACGGTCAAAAGAATCAAATCGCTTAGCTACCTTATTCTCGTAGCCCGATAGATTAACGTGCTCTTAGAAGTCTTAAAAAAGTTAGACTCTCTCTTGATTTAAACCGAATAGCTTAATATAATACGGAGACTGTCATAAACATTTTATTTAAGCGAGTGTTTATAGAACTTTAGATGCAACTAAGAAGCTACTTTTATTTTTTATCTTTTTTTTAAAAATCTTACTTGCAATTGATTATTAAGGAATGTTTTAATAGAAATTCCTGTTGAGTTAATTATTCACTCGATTGTGTTGTATTAAAAAAGGATGAATTGCGTTATTATAATATTTATGAATTATGAATATTAAAAGGAAAATTGGATAGACACGGAAAGAATTTCATAAACGCTTCACTAATTCCGTAATAAAATTTATCCTTATTTAAATTTTTACTTGAGATTTGACTTCGTGTCGATTTTAAACCATTTTTCTGTTTAGCTAGACTTTTATAAAGCTCTAACTTAAATTAGCGCTTATTGTACGGAAAATATACTCGTTTTTTTTATAACTCAATTTTGAACCCTCGCACCAATTTTCGAGACTATATTGTATTTTGACAGGTACGAAATAAATATAAACGATTAGATCAGAAAGATTTTTTACATCTTGTGAGATTATAAAACGAAAAACATCTCAAAAACTGACTTATTTTTCCTGTAAATTTGATTGTATCTGTGACATTCCAAATGCCAGTTCTGCGCGTAGCGATAGTTGTTTAATAATTTTAACGCTGTGAGAACCTTCGTTAACTAAACATTAAAGAATTGAAACTTTGTGTTGAGGGCACGGAATTTACCGTGACCATCGTCCGTTGCTGTGGTTTATGAGTATAAAAAATCCTATCAGACGTCTTTTACGTTGGGAGGTTTGACTTTAGGGATCAGCTAACTATAGATTTTAATTTGCTTTTTTGAACTTAAATTTGCGTTTCATTGTTAAGAAAGAGATCAATAAGATCCTACAGCCGAGCTTACTGTGCACACTTATTTTAGGGATTTATCTACTTCTTTTAAATTCAAGTAAATTTTCTGCAAATCTTTTTTCTGCCGTTAAATTTTGTTAATCTTCTTAAAACAAAAGGTTTTTGAAGTGTTGTGGTAATTATTAAATCGATAGTCGCTGTCGGTTTCCACTTTCGGTATCTAAGTTTACATAGATCGTGATTTTGACAGGGATATTAAAGAATCTCTTTAATAGTTTAAGTTCAGGAAAGATAACATTTAAATTAGTTTGCTTTTTTCACGTCCAATTTGTCGCTGACAAAAATTTAATTTTCTTTCAAAATAAATTAAATGATATTCTGAAGACTAATGAAAATTTTATTTTTAAAATTCCGGACACGAAAGCTAAAAAATTGCGACTTGAATTTGACAATTCATCTAATAAGATTACTATTAAATTGCCTATTGTAAGCTTGTTTTTTTTTATATTGAAAACGAAAAATCAAATAACATTAACCCATAATTGGACGTCGAAAAAGACATTCATCTCACATACCAGAAGATTCTTATCCGTTCAAATTCCGTATATAGGTTTCAAGTAATAAAGCCCGTCTACGTAGAGCGCATTTTAATTTTTTTTGTCTGCGATATCAAATTTAAACGACGTGCAATTTTATTTCCCTATTCATATCTCGACGATCAGATATTCTATTCTAAAAGTCGGAAAATTATTCGGAAATTAATATTTAAACCAAAGTAATCTTAAAATTCAATCACTAGTACGGGATTTTCAATTTAAAAATTTTAGGTTATTAATACATAAGAATTTAAATCTTTTTGATACTTTAACTCAGTTACAATGATTGCAGCGTTTCTATGAATTTGTCTGCTGATTTGAAGTGCAGTGCTCCTAATCTAGCGAATTTTGAAATTTAGTTTTCAAAAATAAACTTTATTACTAGAACTTCTCGTTAGAAAGACGACGACATTAGTTCGTTTATTTGTCAGCCACTTAAAAACTCCTTCAAAATACATTGAATTGCTTACTCGCTCTTCTTACCATTAATCAATTCTTCAGTTTTCGTTTCTGCCGTTCTATTTTGTACTGCAATTTGAAAAATATAATAAAGCTCTTTATTTCCTTTTCTAACAAATCCATTATTTACAAACCAAAGTTTAAAAATAGTAATGAAATTGTTAAAGTTACAAAAAAAAAATTAATGAAAGTGAGTTAATGGCATCCAAAATTTCGATTTTTGATTGTCAGTGGTAAAACCCATCCACTTGTACTAAAATGCTTAAATTTAAAGGTTTGGATATGCTGAAACTCTGCTGAATGAATGCCCTACGTTGGGCGCCACTCTGTTACGTTTTTTAACTACGCTTGGAATTAGATATAAAAATAGTTGAAAAGTTTTTTATATATTTCGTTCTTATTGTTAAACACCCTGTATATGTTTGTTTTCTTGTGTATTTTTACAATCTAATCGAAAGCTTTCAGAACGTTTGCTCGAAAATGAACCATATCTGTTTTAATATATCAAACATAGCTATCCATAGTGGCAATAAATTTCTTTAAGGTTTCTTTATTTCATCGGGGCATAGATTTTAAATAAATAAAAAGTAAAATATCTAAATACGTTATTTATTACTGTAAGTTGGAATTTTTAACTTTGTGTGCATTCAAGTGTAAAATAATAATTTTGACATTTCCATTGTGAGATGAAAATTTATTCCTAATATAAATTACGCCTTCTCTAACAATTGCTATTCTGTTTGCTTAACAAACGCAGTTTGCATAATCTACCGAGTGTTAGTAATTTAGCTAATTTTCTAAAAATTGAAGTTAAAAAAAGGTAGCAACTGGAAAACTGGCTGTTTTCCGACGCAAAAAACAATTTTAACAAAAATGTTGTATTATATTAAATTTGGTGTTTTTAATTTAGAATACAAGCAAGTCGGACAAAATCATAATGCGTTGCTAATAAATCATCAAAAATTCATATTTATCTTGTAACGTTAAACAAAAGCTTAAAGTAGAAAGAAAATTGAGTTTGAGTTTGTGTCGTTTTGCTTCGGTCATTATTCATTCGGATAACCTCTGTCAACTTCTTAAAAGATTTCCGATGTAATTGATTAAGTTTTTCTTCAACATTGAGCAAGAAAAAAATTTAGATTTTTCCCATCAGATACAACACGAGTCATTTCTAATTGAAAAAGAAAACTAATGTTTCCATATTAAAATTTTCATTATCAATTTTAATTTTAAAGTCCATCAGTTTGAACTTTTTTAATCTTCTTGTAACATATTGACTCGATTTAGAATTGGAAATTAAAATTTTCCTGTTCGTTGGAAATGTTCATTGTGAGGGAGGTTCGGAAGTTTTTCTTTTTTTTAGGTTTTTCGGGTACAAAAACACGTGACTAGTGCAAACTCTTAGCAACCATGTCCTGATAAATGACAATCGCAACAATGCCCACCAACCGCGAAAGAAATTCTTTTTTGGTCTTGCGGAGTGAAAGTTGTAAAAAATCACCTTGGTGTTTTGTTTACGATTTTTTTATTGAATAATTTAAGGAAATAAATTGCGATAATAAATATTTACGTGCGCGTTAATATTTTATAACGCAATTCTTTTAAAAATATTCGGTCAAAAATGAAAGTTCCTGTAAAAAGTTACATCCAGCCTGAATCCTGAAATGTAATTTGTTTCTGAAATTTAAAGTAATTTTAACTGACAAGCTTATCTCAAATGGTGCATCACTTCAGGCTGTAATAAATTTCAATTAATTTAATTAAGTGAAGTTTTGAATAAAAATAAAAAAATTTATGTAGCTAGGGAAAACACGGCCAATTTAAAAATGGCAAAAGAAAACAGTGGTAAATCTCTTATCAGTATTTCACAGTTGTATATTTGTTCAACAAATCATGTCTTTCAAGTCACACCTAGTTTGTCACTGTTGTCATTTTTTACGCAACTTTCGTCTCTTAGGAGCAACCTTCGTAATATGTTGGTCACGCACTATTATATCAACCCCTCCAATACTTACGTTCTTTCAAAATGTCTTAATAAAGATTACTATCCCAAAAAAAACTCACTTGTAGAAATTAAAAGGTGTACATTTATTAAAATTAATTAAAATACATTTTAATTTGCGCCATCTTAGTCACTATAACTTTATGTTATGTAACTCGATACCGTTTCAAAGTTTTTAATTGAAATTTTTCATATAAAGTTCATAACTTCAAAGTAACTTAACAATATATTAAATTTTTCATTAATATTTCCAGAACAATAAATAACTTTTTAATTTAAAGTTCATAACTCCAAGATAATAAATAATTTGATAATTTTAATTTCATATCTGTAAGATCAAAATTTAATAATTTCAAATTTTGATTTTCAATTTAACTCAAGAACATTTTAAAATTTTTAACTAACATTTTCAAGATTTTGAATTTGATGATTTAAAGTTCATAACTTCAAGATCTGAATTTAAAAATTTCAATTAATTATTTTCAAGATAACTTGAAAAAATTTTAAAACTTATTATATTTTTGAAATTACACAATTTACAAGTTAAGATTTGGTAGTTCATAATAATTATATTAAGTTTATAACTTAAAGATCTGAATTTAGTGGAAATTACAATTAATTATTTTTCAAATAACTTCAAAAAACCACAGCCGTGGAGTGATGTAACCGTTGGTTGAGTACAGAGCGGAAATTCTAAGTTTAAATCGCGGATTATACAGAATTTCTTAGCTCGGCCTACCAGTGGGCACCCACACGCTGTGGTGAAATCGATATTGATTTATGTGAACTATGAAATATGAGGATTAATGAATGAGGACTAAGCAATGTTTTACTTAGAACGTAAAAAATTAATGAATGAACTTAAAATTTAATAATTTAAATTAATATTTTCGAAAAAACTAACTTTTCAAGTTAACTCAAAGTTTCAAAATTTTTAATTAATATTTTACAGATTTTAAATTATTTGATAATTTAAATTTCATAACTTCACAAATCGTGAAGTTTATTATCTCAAGTTAACTCAAAGTTTCAAAATTTTTAATTAATATTTTACAGATTTTAAATTATTTGATAATTTAAATTTCATAACTTCACGAATCGTATTTAAAAATTTCAACTTGTATTTTCAAAATAATACAAAATTTTGTTTATAAACTTTAAGTAACATTTTCAAAATATTAAAATTTATAACTTCAAGATTTGAATTTAAAAATACCAAGTTCCTATTTTAAAGTTAATTCTACAACATTTTAAAATTTTTAATCAAATTTTCAAAATTTTATAATTTAAGCTTTAAAACTTCAAGATTTGAATTTAAAAATTTTAAGTTCTTATTTTGAAGTTAATTTTACAACATTTTAAAATCTTTAATTAATATTTTTACATTTTGAATTTGATAATTATTGAATTTGTTAATTTAAAGTTTAAAGCTTAAAGATTTCAATTTAAAAATTTTAATTTATCTTCAAGATAACTCCAAAACATTTAAAAATTTTAATTAACATTTTCAAAATAATCGAATTTGTTAATTTATTAAACATTTTAGAACTTTTAAGGTTTTGAATTTTTTAATTGAAGCAGATAATTTTAAGTTTAAAATCTTCGAAAAAACAAACTTTTCAAGTTAACTCAACAATCAACGTTTCAATATTTTATTTAATATTTTTAAAATCTTAAATAATATAAAATTCGTAACTTCAAAATCCCTAGATATTTGAAAATTTCAACTTATCAAAGTAGCACAAAATTTTGTTTGTAAATTTTAATTAACAATTTAAAAATATTAAAATTCATGAGTCAAGATTTTAATTTAAAAATGTCAAGTTCCAATTTTGAAGTTAATTCCACATTTTAAAATTTTTAATAAATGTTTTCAAGATTTTGAATTTTATAATTTAAAGTTTATAGCTTTAAGAGCTGAATTTAAAAATTTTAACTTATTATTTTTAAGATAACTCGAACAAAAAAAATGTAATTAATATTTTTAAAAAAACAAATTTTTCAAGTTAATTCAACGTTTTAAAATTTTTAATTACATTTTCAAGATTTGAATTTTATAATAATTTTGTTATTTAATGTTCAGGTTCTAGTTACATAAACCTAACTTAAAGATATTAAATTTATTAAAGAAAACTCAACAAAATTTGATAAATCACATTAAAATTATGCGATTAAATAGCGAAGGAATCACCAATATCGATAAGTTTAATGGTAATCAATTTTAAAGTTTTTAATTTCCGAACAAAATCCGACTGTATGGATGCATTCTGATAGCGGCCCGTGTAGTTTTACTGGGTCTAGAAGCAAAGAGTGGGGAGGCTAACCTACGTCGTCGTGCAGTTAACATTTACCAATTATTACGGTGTAGAGGTTTTTTGGGTTTAATTTGCCGAGAAAAAAGGAGTCAAGCTTAGGTTAGTGTTAGGAACAAATTTTTTTTTAATTAGAAAACTGTTGAAAATTTAAATTTAAAAGAAACGAAATTTCTACTAGTCGAGCTTAGGTTAGAGTTACAACACGATGTTTTTTAAATTAACACTGCCAAAAAATTTAATATATAAAATTCTACACATTTAAATTATTTGTTGGTTCGGGGGATACTTTTAATAAGGTAAACCGTTTAAATTCAGATTTGAATTTAAAAATTTCAACTTATTATCTTCAACCTAGCTCGACCAAATTAAAAAAAAAAAAAATTAAATAAATTTTTTCAAAATAATAAAATTAGGTACCTAATGAAAATTTATAACTAAAAGATCTGACTTTAAAAATGTCAAGTTCCTGTTGCAAATATAATTATCATATTGAAAAGATAATCAAAACTTTAGTAAATTAAAGTTCATAACTTCAAGATCTAAATTTAAAATTGCTAAGTTTATATTTTCAAGATAAATAATATTTTTAACTTGAATCTTACAGATTTGTTCTGTGCGAAGGGTAGATAAGACATTTAGGCAGTGGTGCAAACTTTAAAGGGTTGTTCATAAAGAACGTCAATATCTAGAGAAAGTCACAAAATATGCCTAAGTGTGACCGGGGGGGGGGGAGTTATTTTTTTAAATAATTCATAAATTTTAAAGTTTAAAATTTTACAAATGATTAATGGAGCCGATTAGATTTTGGTAAAAATCGATCCATTTTAACTTTATTTTATTTTGATTTTAAGATACATACATTTTTTGTTACGAATCTTTGCTCGTTTTTGTTTAAATATTAAAAACACTGTCAGCGTTGCCAAGGGAACGGTAATTTATTATTCTTTTTTAAACAAAATTTATTTGAAGGATATGGCAATTTATTGGTTTTCAAAAATTATTATTCCGTTTTTTTAATTTTTTTTTTATCTAATCTTAAATATTTGTTGTAGGATGCTGCAATTATTTTTGCATGGACATGGAAAAGAATATCATAGTTGTCAAGGAAACGATGAAAAAAACTAAAAATGTTATGACCTGACTTTTCCTTATAAAAACTTATTATATAAACTTAATAAACTAGCAATGGCGTCTCCATGCACTTGGTCCAAGTATTTTATGTGTTTAATTAAAAACTCTGGTGTGGTTTCTTACCTGGATCAACTTTACCAAGTCTTACGTCCATTTTTACAGCAGCTGCGATCTACTACATTACTTCTGTTGTAAGCAAAACCAACCGACGACGTGGAAGCGGCTAAACCTATGATTACTCATCATTTGCATTAAGGCGAATGGAATGCAACTATTCGCATACGATTTAAAGTTTGTTATATTAACGTACAATTTTTGTGTTTTTAGATAATTTTGGATGACAAAACGAATTGAAATGACCAGTCATTGTGCCAGACTAGGACTAGGAAAATAAAAAAATATTTAGACAACACTTTTATTGATAACCGAAAATTATTTTACGAAATTTCAATAAAATACATTTTTTTACAAAGATATCAGTTCCAATTTGAATTTATAATTTACATGAATCTTAATAATATATCACAAAGTAGTGGTCCTACTTACAATAGTATCGGGAATTGTTCTGTTAACTACATCGGGATTATTAGGACTAGGGCTACCAATATCACAATCAAATCTCCATAAAATTCTCTGTTGCGAGTTGTTCTTTAAACCACTTTGAACTACATCACAAGTATTTCGACCCACAATTTCCCTTTCTAGTGTAGCGCTCTTATTCGCGGACGGAAAACTGGGCGGACATTGTGGTGTAGCTTTGTAATTTAACGTTGCAGATCGACGTGATCTCGTGTTTGTAGGTCCACCACAACAATCACGAATTGAACTGGAAGTGCCTACCACCGGCTGACTCCCAGTGCTTGCTTGGCGCTAAATGTCGGTGTCGTAACATATTGCTGGTTTCTTTAAATCCGTCATGGGAAGACCTAACCCATCCTAGAACACAATTTTTAAACAAAAATTTACTTGTTAGGAAGATTTCTTACCCCATTAATATGCGGAAGATCCAAAGCAGATGGGACGTAAGTATTGGCAGGACTACATCTGCTGCAAGATCTTCTCAAAGCAGGCCGTTGTCGAGATCCATGGCAACGCATTGCGAATCTCAACTCTTCAGCCATTTCTGAACACAACGATTGTCTATCCGTTTGAGCATTTTTTTTACTATTCCAACAAAATTCCAAAATAGCTACTAATATTGCTAAGGCCAAACCACACAAAAGTACCACGAAAACTCCACCTGTAATATTAACTATTAACCATTGAGGAACCAAACCTTTACGGTATTACCTATATTTTCGATTCCTAACGCGTTCGCCTTCGATTCTTTACTTTTATCATCACGGGTGCACACATCCCCCGTGTTCTTCCACCACCGATCGTACAAAATTTGAATCACCCCTTTTTCTTGCAACTCCAAAATTGCTAACGAAATTTTATCTCTCCACGGACTTCCCTTTGGAGTTGCTATTCCGTAACCCTTCGAATCCAGAAGTCCTCCGATTTGAGTCAAATTACAATCTCGTTGAACCGCGTAATCCAACATGGTCGATTCCATTAGAAAAGCGTAGTTTCCTTCCAAAACTCTTTGGATGCCTTCTTCGTACGTCGGAACAAAAGTTGATGGCATACGACTTTCCATCACCTTCCACATTTTTTGATAAATTTCGATTTTTGAATCCTACAGAAAGAATGGCGGTATAATAAAAAATGTTGTTATAAAACACTAACCCTAAAAAACGTCATGGTGCTTCCGCCCGAAAGGGTACCATACGAAATTTCATTTTGTTCCGCCAGATCGTGAGCAGTTTCGATGGGTGTAATCATTCGTTCGACGGTGAGAAATGCCGCTAGGTTAGCGGTATAGGATGATATGATTATGAGAGTAAAAAACCACCATATGCCTCCTACAATTCTGGTTGACGTTGCCTGTAACAGGTTGGAAGAGAAGGTAAAACTTTCTCTGAGTGTTCAGTTTAACATTTTTTTTTACTCTAAGAAGGTTTAGTGATTTTTTAAAAGCTAGTGAGACCGCTAGCAGCCAAAAAGTTCTAACCCGGGATTATTCAAAGTGTGACTAAAGTTTTTCAGCAGGGTACCGTCAAGTGAGGTGAAGCATAAAAAATATTTGAGGATCCAACGGTTTTATACTTCTCAGAAAGAAGGATCGGTCTATTTCGGGCTTCAACCCACTTGACGGAACTACTACATATTTTTAAGCAGCTACGCAATGATGCATCAAAAATATAAAACACAAATTTTCTAGCACATAGGAGTATACTCGAGAAACAAATACCTTTGGATTTAAATCAGTTTCTTGTTGCATTAAAGCACCAATGACAAACCAGAAACTGTTAGACAAATTAAAATCATTTTCTTTCCATTCTGAATAATCATAATCGTGGCCGCAATCCGAATACGATTCAGAACTTCCAGTAGATGTTGAGTCGCATTCGCATTTTATAATTTCTTTGTCGCTTTGATTTTCCGATAAGCTATTATTGATTTGATGGTTGCAACTTTGCTCGTCGAAGTCATTAAGGCGATTAAAACGTTCGATTAAACAGTCGTCACATAATGCTGGTTCTCGCCATTCTAGAGGAGAAAATCGAGCAACTATCCACATTGTAATTGAAACGCATATAAATGCAATCAACATGTAAAGCCATATGTGAATTGCGAGTGGATTAAGAAACGAAAAACAATTTGACGGAAGCTTTTTGGAAACCTTTAAACAAAAATTACTCGTACAATAGAAAGATTGGAAATTTAGTTTTACTATTGCTTAAAAACAGAAATTGGTCAACAGTTTTTGTTGAATCAAGAAAATTGAACGATTTATTCAATTTTATGGTCCGCATTTCGGTTTTCACGAGTTCAATTTTGTTATTTTCAGCCTTTTATGATTCAACATTTTTAGTCAGTTATTGAATTATTGACCCAATTAAAGTCAATATGAATTTTAGTTATCAGAAAAAAATAATTACAAATGTAAAGAAATTATTCAACTTTTTTTATTTCAGCAATTTTTTTCAATGATTGATTTCAACATAAGCAATAAAAACTTTAATTTACAGTAGAAATTTATTGGCTAATGTAAAAGTTGATACCAAAATTGATTCAACTTTTTTTTCTTCTAATTTTTTATAAATTATTGATTCACTTGAAATCAACGTCACTTTCTGTAGAAATACCAGTGAAAGTTAATAATATTATTATTCAACAAATTTAATTAGTTACTGATCAATAAAAATTTTAGTTCGAAACAGAAAATTATTGGCGAATCAAGCTAATTTTGCTTTATTAACTTTAATCAATAATAGATTTAATTAAAATTATTCAACAATATAAAAGTTGATAGTTAAAATTATTCAACTTGTTTTTAGATAAATTTATAGTTACTTAATTATTGATTTAATTTAGACTAATAAAAATTGTTAAAATGCAAAAGTTGATCTATCTTATTTAACTCTTTCTCCAAGTTCAAATTTCAGTTGATTATTGATTGAATTATATGAATGATACATTTCAGTTTTTATGAAAAAATTATTTAACAATGTAGAAGTTATTAAAATCAATAAAAATTTTAATATTATAAATAAATTTAATACCAAGAAATTACAAGTTAACCCAAAAATTATTCAACTTTTGTTTTTTTTGACAGTTTTATTCAATTATTGATTACGAAAGAGCTACAACTTTTTTTTTATTTCAAATTTTTGTCAATTATCAATCAAATTATTAAAGAATTTAAAAGTTGATATAAAAAATTTTAACTTTAGTTCAAATTTTAGTCAATAATTGATTTAATTATTAAAATCAACAATAGTTTCAGTTTTCAGAAGAAAATTATGAATTTCAGAACTGAAACAAATTCAATTCAACTTTTTTTTATTTCAACAATTTTAGTGAATTGAAGTCAACTCAAATTATCTTATGAATACGATGAAAAAATTATTCATAAAAACTTATTCAACGTTTTCTTTTACTAAAAATTTTAGTCGATTTATAGATCTAATTAAAGTTGACTGAAATTTTATAAAAAAAATACAATTGCAGAAATATGGAGAAAGACAATTTAAAAATTGTGTTTTAATTTTTATAAAATAACGTAAAACTTTACAAAAAAATGTAGTATTTTACCCCTCCCCCCCCCGATTTTAACCTTCTACTGGATCTTTCCTTGAGAAAATAATTCACCCTTAGAAAAGTTGATAAAAAAATTACTCAACATTTTTTTATTTTAAATTATAGTCAATTGTTGATTCAGTTTTCAATAAAAAATTGTTAAAAAATGTAAAAGAAGATAAAAAAATGATTCAACTTTTGTTCATTTTAACAATTTTAGTTAATTATTGATTTAATTAATTAAAGTTTACACGAGTTTCAGTACAATTCAAGCAAATAATTCCCTAATGTAAAAGTTGATGAAATAGTAAAAAATTATTCAACATGTTTTAGATCAATTTTTAGTTAGTTGCTGGATTAGCAATTTTAATAAATTGTTGACTTAATTAAAAAAAAGTATTTCATTACCAAAAAATAATGCAATATTGTAGGGCTGGTAAAAAAGTGATTCAACTTTTTTTTTACTAGAAAATTAATCATTTGCTAAAGTTGAAAAAAATTATTCAACTTTTTCTATTAATCAAAATTGTAATTGAGTATTAATTTAATTAAAGTTTACACCGGATTCAGTTTTTTTTTTAATAAAAGTTAATACAAAAGTATTCAATACTTTTCTATTTTAACACTTTTAAGCTGCCCGCACACTTAGGCTACGCGACACCACACCATAGACAGAAGCCCACAACACACCAGGCGACGCGACAGCTTGGTAGGGTCCGCACATTTTTGTGTGTGCTGTGTGTAGTGTGGTGTCGCGTCGCCTAAGTGTGCGTGCAGCTTTAGTAGTTAATCATTGATTATTATTGATTTCATAAAAATTAACAACAGTTCCAGCTGTCACGAGAAAATTATTAACCATTATAGAGATGTTGATCAAAAAAATTACTGATTATTGATTTAAGTAAAATTAGTAGGAATTTCAAAACCAAATCTAATTTATTATTGAATAACAAAGTTGATACAAAATTTGATTCAACTTCTTTTTTTCAAATAATTTTACTCAATTATTGATTCAATCGAAGTCAACGCGAATTATTTTATAAATACTATAAAGAATAAGAAGTTGATAAAAAAATTATTCAACTTTTTTTTGTTCAACTTTTAGTTAGTTACTAATGTAACAGAAATTTTAGTTCTTATTGGTTCCGATTTAATTAAAAAATAATAATTTAATTAAAATCAAGTGTTGATAATTAAAGTCAACACCAATTACAATATTGCCAAAAGAAGTACAAGAACGGAAATATTGGTGAGAGGGTTAATTGACTCAATAAAATTTAAAAATCAAGAAAAATGATTGAATGAATAAATTTGTTACAAATTTAAAATGCACCTTAACTTTTTGGAAAAGTATCTTAAAATAATCAAAATAAATTTATCCCCCTTCCCTATAAACTTTGGGTAAATCCACAATTGAGAAAATTAGTCAATTTGATTCAAATTTCAGTCATCAGTTACTGAATTAATTAAGGTGTCAATAAAATTACTGATTAATATAAAAATAGTTTACTTTTTTTGTATTTTACTAGAAAATTAATTCTCATGTTAAAGTTGATAAAAATTTATTCAACTTTTTTATTTAATTAAAATTAAATAAAGAGTTGATTTACTAATTAATTCAACATATTTCTATTTCAAAGTTTTCATGACCTGAATCCAATTGTAAAAGTTGACAAAAAACATAATAAAAGGTTTTTCTGTTTTAGTAATGTTGATAAATTATTTATTCAGTGCGAATTTCAGTATAAGTAAAAGGAAATTATTCAACAATGTAAAAATTGATATAAAATTTTGCGTTCAATTCAACAGTTTTGGTCAAATATTTGTAAAATAAAATTAGTATGAATTTCAATTCTCACGAGAAATGTACCTATTCCGCAATATAAAAGTTGAATCAAAAGTTGAATTAAGATAAATTTTATTATGTGGATGTGACAAAAATAAATGAAATTGGAGCAAGTGAGTGAGTTAAACAAACTAAGCTGTTTAAAAAAATTTTCATCCATTTATTCAACTTTCTAATGTTGAAACCAAAGTTTAACGATTCGTCTGAGAATAAAAATATTCTTTGATGTTTACCTATTTTAAATTTAGCTGAAAAACTCCTTGTGATGATCTAGGACTCTATAAAGTTGAATTTACAGTTTTTATTTTTGTAAATTAATTCGGCTGAATTCATTTTACATCGATGGGAATTTAACGGAATTAAATAAAAAAGTTAGACCTTTGGTTTACTTTAAAGTCAAATAAATTCAACTAAGTTAATCTGATAAAATGATTAATGTTTTTTCTAAAACACTAAAATTTTGCAATAAAATAGGTTTAAAAATTTAATTTTATACTCATAGCTCGTAACTCTCTTGTTTGCTTTTTCAGTCTGGTATTTAACCTTACAGCAAAAAATTGTGGTAATTATAAAACTTTTAGACCTCATAACCACTTAGTGGTGCAAAAAGGAACTACGTGCTGTGTATTCCCACATTTATTGCCCGATATGCGGTTCCTAACAACAAAATAATATAAATATTTGCTACGGAATTACACAGCTCGGTTTGTGGTGTTGGTTGGTCATTATTAATAAATATTTATCAAATCACTAACAAAATCCAATTTAAAATAGTTTTTCCATTTCAAAATTAGTATCTCCTTTTCGCAGTGGTTTGCGGCGCGATTGACCATTCAATCTAACAGAAAATATATTTTATTTTATTTTTAAAAATTTTAAATGATGGTATACTTTTAATTATTACCTATGCTTTTCTGGATAACCATGCCCAGTTACCGGACCATCGTTTTGATTATTTACCTAGTTTTTTGCATTAGTCATACAGATTTTTGTGCAAAAACTCATTTAAGTATCGGATAAAGAACCTACGAGCCCCTGCTCTCCGGCTGTGGACCGAAAAGTTTAAAGCTACGCTGTCTTAACATCAAAAACGTGAACCTACCACATGACTGAATCTTTACAACTCTTCGCTTTGCAGAAATAAAATATCAAGGATTACTTGTACTCAATTTAACTTTTTGGCAATTGCTAAATTCTCTCTCTGTAACTTATGCACTAGAAAATTTGTGTAAATTGTAAACTTGTTCTGAAGTTCTGTCATGCAACATGCAAGAAAATTGAAATTCTAAGTCTAACCTTTGGGTTTAAACCAGATCCCTGTCGTAAAAATGTTCCAGTAATAAACCAGAAGCTATTTGAAACTGAGAATTGATTTTCAACGACATCTGAATCTTGATGACATGGATGGGGATTATTCCATTCATAAGGTGAAAATCGTGCCATCACAAATAACGTGAACGATACTAATAAGTAAGCAGCTAAAACGTAAACCCAGATTTCCATTGCTAACGGATTCATAAAACTAAATAAACGCGTCGGTTGGCTAGTCGGAATCTGAAAATATTAATTAAAAGTTGGAAGTGGTAGTGGCTAGATGACCGTCAATTCTGAGTTCACGTTTAATTTCACGTTTTAATTAACCGTTAAAATATTTGATTACCCACTTTAAATGTTTTTGAATCGAAAACCTCTGCACGTTTTGGGATTGAGAATAAATTAATGAAATATGTTGAGATTTTGTATGTAAATTTAAATAAAATCCATTAAACGTCGACTGTATAAGACATAAAAAGCTAAGAAAATTAGATCGTGAACATTCACAAGTTAATATAAAAAAGACTTGGAAGATTTGAAAGAAAGTTCAGTCTTTACTGTAGCCATTCGGTTCCACTCGAAAACATTTTCGAACAAAATTGTATTGTTATTATCTTGTGCGTCGATGTTTTCGCTTTTACATTCAGTAATCAAACTTTATTATATAAAATATAAAATAAATTTACAAGATTACCTTAAATAAAATTCCTATACCGAGGTTCATAAATGGTTTTGTGAAATCTATTACGCTTTCCCTGGCGTAATTTATTGTCATTGAAGCCACTGCCAAGTCTGCACGCTAAAAATAGTAAAAGAAAAAAAATAATTATAATTTATTGCGGCAGTTTTGATTAATATTTGCTTATTCTCACATTTTGCAGCCAAAAACCCTTTTTCAAACTAAATTTTTATGTTTTAGCAATTAAGTCGCCTCGAGCACATTCGTACGTAATCTTTGATGAGAAAGCTTTTTAACCTTACCTTTTCTTTTAGTTCTTTAACAATTCCATTCCATTCTTTGGTTTCCGGATCATATACTCCGTACACGTTGTCTGGAACAAGTTGGATGACGTAATCGAATTCAACTTGACGAGCAATGTGGCTTAGCAGGTCGATACAAAAACCTTCAAATCTTGCGTTACCCGTCAAATTTGTATCCTTTTTTACCATAACATAAGGCATTTCCTGGAATAAAAGTTAAAATTGATATAATTTACGTGCTGACAGAACGACGTGTATTATCGTCAAATTTGTAAATCTACTTTACAAATCAATGACGTCAAAAAACAGCATCACCTGCAATATTTGTTCAAGATCTGTCCAAAGATAACTTATTATTTATTTTGATTATTTTTTTGATTAATTGTACAACCGCATCAGAACTGTCTGAACATCAGAACTGCGCCTGACTATTTTTGCTGTGTTTAGGATTAGTTCAATACTTCTAATTAATTGTTAATTTCCACATGAAAGTTAGAGATTTTTAACTTTAGAAATAAAATGGTGGAAAACTTGCCTAGTATACATGCACTCGTTAGTTCGAGCTAATTCAGCTCAAGCTTGTGCGGGTAAAGCGACCTAACGGTATAGTTTGACCAAAAGTGTGCTCTAGCCGTTTTAGGTGATCTTAAAATTAAAAATATTATTTAAATAAAATTAAATGCATCTATTGCACTTGGTGCTAGGTCAGGCTCAAGAATCCCAAAACACAGAGACGGGTGGGAATCCTAAAGTGAGAAGTGCAAAGCAAGAAAACATCAAAACAAAGTAGGACAAAGACAGGCAAAGAAATTCATGGAGTACTTGACTGCAGAGGTAAAAAACTTCTCTGTTTACCAAAAAACGAACTCAAGAAAGTCGATGACGGCCTTGCTTATTGGACATTTCGCAGCAAGGTATCACCTCAATGATATGAGATGACTGGAAGCCAACGACAGGTGCAGACTCTGTGAATTGGAGATCTGCAATGCTTTGGCTCAACTGAAATTAAAATATTTGAGACAGACACAAGTGACACCCAAGGAGAGGAAAAAAAGCATTTTATGATTTGCTAGTAAAATTATTGGATTCCTGAAAACCCAATTACAAGGGTTTGATCAAAAAATCAATACTACTTGCTGTTTTGAAAGGCTCATGCAGCCAATCGACCTCCGAGTACAATACAAAAACTGCAAACTAAAATTTATTTCAAAATCATAAGCATTTCCAGGTTAATTTGGGATAGTCTTAGCTTTAATAAGAAAATTTTAGTGATTTTTGACCTCAAAAATGAAATAAAGAAAAATAATTACTTTTTCAGCCAATTTTTGTTTTTTTCGGCTGAGAAAAAGTGACTGATAAAGTTGGTTTTGGCTTAAGTATGTTATTTAACATTTTATGATCAATTAAATTCAAAATGGCAAAGTTTCATTTCTGAAGGTAATTTTGAGAGCCGCATTGGCTTAGTTTGCAACATCTGCAAACTAAGTTGTAAAAAATTAAAAATTGACCAAGGTAGGACGTAGGTTTGAACAACAAAGTTTAGTGATTTTGTTCTTAAAATTGAAATGCTAGAAAAAATTTACTTTTTTGGTCAATTTTTATGAATTTTATCGAGCAAAATCTACCAGCTCAGTTGGATTCTGCCTTTGCAATTATTTAAGTCAAAACAGAAAATTTGAAATTAAATTTGACTGTTTTTTATTTTAGAAAAATTCCTCAATAAATTTGTAAAAAGTTTAAATTGGCCAAAGAAGATGAGCTATAGAACCCAAATAAAAATGTATTATAAAATCACAATTTGAATAGAAAAATTGTGAAAATTTTTTTTCTATTGCAATAATTAAAATCGACTGGCAAAGTCGGTTTTCAATAAATTATAATATAACATTTTAAAGACGATCAAAGTCAAGTATCGGATTTTTACTTTTGATTGTAATTTTGACAGACTTTGACAGCTCAAAACTTTCATCATCAAAGTAAAAAAGTTGAAATAGCTGATAAGATCTCCAAAATAAAATGTATTACAAAATTATAAAGCTTTTTTCTCTGAATATAGGCCAGTGATCTAGTGAATCTTATCATCTAATGCAGTGCTTCTCAAACTATGAAACGCGCTCCTTGAGGGAGAACAAAGTTATACAATAGGAGCAAAGAAATCAATAAAGCTTCACAATTAACTTTTTATATTCTGAATTTATTTTAAAAGGCAAAAAAACTCAAAATGTTAGCTCTCAATAAACAAGTTAGTCCTCTAAATTGGGCCTATTGCACTACCTCCGCTTAAAAACTTCGTCCCGATCCTTTCCAAGCTCCTCAAGCCACTCCAGTAATTTTTTACATTTTTATATTATTATTTATGAGTTGTGTAATTGAATTACAAAAATGTAATTTTTGTTTGGGCGGGAGGGGGGAGGAATTTAAAAGTATTAGTAAGTTTTCTATTAAAAATGTGATTTTTGTTTGGGCGAGAGGGGGGGGGTAAATTTAAAAGTATTAGTAAGTTTTCTATTAAAACAGCAGATTTTTATTTTTAAAATTATTTAAACATGTTAGAAGAATTGAAAAATTTTGGTACGGTATTTCTATTAAAATATCACTTTACGGTTTACGACAAGCTGGTAAAAGCTGGTTTAACATTTTATTGTCGATGAAAGTCAAAACAGCAGATCTTCATTTTCGAAAATCATTTAAAAACATGTTAGAAGAATTGAAAAATTGTGGTACGCTGTTTTTATTAAAATATCCTTTTACGGTTTACGACAAGCTGGTAGAAGTTGGTTTAACATTTTATTGTCCATGAAAGTTAAAACAGCAGATCTTCATTTTTAAAAATCATTGAAAAGCATGTTAGAAAAATTGAAATATTGTGGTATGGTGTTTTTATTAAAATATTTTATTCTACGGTTTACGACAAGCTGGTAGAAGTTGGTTTAAAAAGCTTTTTGGAACTTTGTGTAAAATTAGCGCGAAACGAACAAAGACAGACTTTTGCGTGAATTTCTTGGGTTGAGAGGAAGATATTGCACTGACGATATCGTAATTTTTTCAATTTTAAAGACAATATTTAGCCATATCAAGATGGAACTTTCCAAAAGATTTAAAATTAAAGATATGGGAAATGTAGGATATTGTCTTGGAATCGAATTTTCTCGTGATGAAAATAATATTGGACTCCAT
The DNA here is from genome assembly GCA_905340355.1 of Rhagonycha fulva. Classification (NCBI taxonomy): domain Eukaryota; kingdom Metazoa; phylum Arthropoda; class Insecta; order Coleoptera; family Cantharidae; genus Rhagonycha; species Rhagonycha fulva. The sequence goes on from HG996554.1 coordinate 118,531,650, forward strand.
CCAAGAGCATCCATTATGGACATATTGAATCGCTTCACTCTTATGAAACGTGGAATAAAATTACAAAGCCAACAGGACCTTCCACCAATAAAAAATCGTGAATTATCAGTTATCAATGGCTATAAACCTCAATATCAGTTTTTCCTGTAGTAATTTAAGCAAATTCAAGGATTGCTTTATCAAAAAACATTGCATAGCGTCAACTTACAAGTTTTGATTAATTTGAGATTTACCTATAGACCAGAAAATAAATTTTTGGGGCGGGATATTCATTTAAAAATAAGCATCAGCAAGACCTAAAAACAAAATTTACTTAAATTAAAAAAGCCAGGTTTCTGTTGGTTTTGTTAGTGCTAAGAGGACAATGTAGTTCTTCTGTTAACCTTAAGACTGTTGCTACATTAGTCCCGGATCAGATCCGATCGAGACTGATCAGAAAATTTTCATGAAAATCAGGAAAATAAATTTGCATGATGAAGTTTTGATCAGAACAGATTAAGATGAAACGTCGGGCTAAAGTGTCAGGCTCGCGAACAGTTACAACGAAGGTCCTTTTAGAAGCTGTACGAGATGGAATCCTGTACTGCTAAACGTCGTCCTAGTAAAAGGGGTACGCATGCGGTAGGGTGGTAACTCCTGAAGGAGGTCAAAAATGTGGCACCTGAAGCAAAGCAAAAGTTCCTGTGGGTCGCAACTGCGAATCGATTTAAATAAACGAGACAAAAAAAGTTATCCAAAATAAATAAAATAATACTAGGAAAATTTTGCCTCTTTCACTTTTGTAAGCTGTCACTGAGAAAAACGTTTATTTGAACTGAAGGTATTTTAAAAATTTTTATTAAAATTTTGGGATTATATTGTCATAATAAGTGAAAGAAATTGCTGGCATTTTAAGCCCAAAGTTTGCTTTCTTTAAATACTAAATCCGATGCTAAGTTATTATTTTTGAATAACACTTAAAATTTGATTTTTTGAAATATCAAAGTTGAAGTTAAATTGTTTTCGAAATAGCGGAATTAATTTGGTAAATTTAATGACGGCTTAAAATTGAACATATTCTTGAAAATTTGTTTACAATTTCCACCGGAGGAAATGTTTCGTAAATGTGGTTTTTGACAATTTGGTGTGTAATTGAAATTGCTTACTGAATTAAACCTCCACAATAAATCAAAACGTCTGCATTGTGCAAACTGAGTGATTGTTAAAAATGGTGTTGTTGAATAACAAGGAAGCAATTTATTTCTGATATCAAATTACAAGGATAAAAATAATAAATCAGATTACATAGGAAGCTAATTATTGATGACAGGTTTTCTTAATAAACTAACTTTGATTAATGGTTTTGATTAAGTGCACATTTTTTAAATTTTTCTTTAAACAATAAATTATAACTTTCAAAATTATCTCTCCAGCTCTTTGTGTTATTAAATTTTTTAAATTTTATCTTACGATATTATTTTCTCTCACGTTTCTCAACTTATTATATCGATTTTGAATTGAAAGCAATTTTCACTTAATGAAAAATTTAAACGGCCATTTTATACTATTCCACATTACAGCTTAAAGCTTAAAATTGATTTTAATTATTAAGAATTGCCTAGAGTTCAGAAAAAAAATAAAAATTTAGTACTATTTCATCTTACCTCTCTCGTCATAACAACTAAAGTGATGTTAGGCGCGTGTCGTTCGTAAAAGGCGTCAGGATCCGTAACATTAATTCCTTCCGAAGGAGTCCAATATCCAACTTTCCGAATTTCTTCTTTTTTCAATTTAAGCAAATCCAGTTTGAAGTTCGACCGTTTGCCTTCGTTAAACTCGATGTTGCCGGTCAATCCTTGAAGACCTGACTGGAAATTAAATCAAACGTTAAATTATCTCTTTTTTTTGTTCGCGCATTTCATATTTTCCTAAAGGTTTCCTTTTTATTTTAACTAAATTCAAAACATTTTTTAAAAAATGCTTTCATAATATTAATTTTGATAAATTAGATATCCGCTTAATCGAATTTTTGTTAAAATAAAAAATTGGTAAAAGTTTTCTTTTCATTTAAAGCTTTTGTGGTTATTTAAAAAGCTTAAAACATTTTTCAAGTATAGAATTTAATTTTGTTTTAACAATTTTTTTGTTTCTCAATGTTGAAAAGAAAATTTAAAATTACAATTGTGGATTATACAAAATTATTTAACACGCATCAGCTTTTATTTCCCTCTAAGTAATTACCCATCGTTAGATATCAGTCACATTTTGTGTCATAACCCTCCAAGGAGCTGAGATTTAATATGAAGGATCTCCACATTTACGTCGATTCTGAACGACAATTTTGGAAAAAGGAATTTCAGTCATTAATTATTCAGCATAGTTAATTATTTATCTTTACTTCATAAAATTGTTATCTATTCAATCTCTATAATTATTAACCCTTCAATCATTTTAGCTTTTGGGTGGATCCTGTCCCTCTATTAACTGCCCATAAAACAAATCCCTGCCTTGCCTTGTATGTAAATTAGAAATTTAATTTAATTTCAAATGTAAACTTAAAAAAAAGATCCACCTTTATGTATAAAAACCGTTCAAGGATCAAGGACTTATTTTTAAAATAATAATAGTTTAATATTTTATTCTGACCGTCTCCTCTGGGAAGGCAATGGAAACTCAGAATTAGTTCAAAGTTAATTTTTGCATTTTACTTTAATTTTTGTTTTAAATATACCCGCATCATTTAGCAGAAAATCAATATTGTACCGCAGAGGGAGGGGGGGGGGTTGTTACCAAAAGTAGAATCTGTAAATTAACTGTAAATGTATTGCAAACATTTCAAAATAAATTTTTTTTGTGCTAACCTTCCCGAAAGCTTTCCAGTGTTTATCCAATAACGGAGTTGTTACTAAATCGATAATTACTGGTAATTAACGCACTGAAATATAAACAATTTAAACTCTATAACGATTTTGATTAAAATCAAAAATGAAGTTTAAACATGAACTAACTTTTTATACCTTTTTGAATTATATTTAAATTTAAATTTTAAAAGAGTTAAGTCAAAGCGAAGCGAAGACTTTCCATTGTTTACGATGCAATATAACACAACTTTGTTTCTGTGTACAGATCGTAATTCATATTTAATCTTGATGAAACTTTGTATAATTATTCTTGTTAACCACAAAATTTACTAGCTTCTTATTTGGTTAAAATCGGTTTAGTAGTTTCATCGCAATTTAATTTAAACTAAAAAGTGGTCTTTTTAATAGGCCCCAATAAAACATGCATTAATTTTCATTCCAGAATTGAATTTATTGCTTTGCGTAATTTTAACTTTAACATTTGGTAAAATGGAGAAGTTTTTTTTACCAGAAAAAAATATTTAAGCGCTCCAAGCCTCCAATTGATCTTTAGCAAATGAAATCCAAGCGCTTAGTGTGCTCACCCTTACACATTTTTTTTTATCTAGATCTCAGATAAAAATATCGTTTTTAAAAATAATCTTTTAAAATTTTTATTTTTAGAAAATTAAAATTTAATAGAAAAGTTTTTGAAAATATAATACGCCCACGAAAAAAATTATAATCGCTTCCTACTGACGTGAAAGCGGTCTGAAAGTTGGGATTTGTCGGTGATATTGAAATGCGCCACCATGGGGTACGGAAGTAAATCCGCACATATTTTGAGTAGCACACTTAAAAGTAGAACGTTTAAATTTAGTTTTCAGGCCTTCTCAAGTAAAATATGAGAAAATAATATCGCTTAAAACCCTCACTTTAAAGCGTACGAGAACGAAATTATTTCTCATCGTTAATGTCGTCGAAGAAAATTTCATAACATAAATCGATTTTGCCTAATATAAAAATCCGAGTACTTTAAACACTGTACTAGTACTCAACGGGTTAATTTGATCAGCGCCTTCTAACGTCAACTTTGCAACTAACTCCTCCGCGCTTGTTATTTAAATTAAAAAATTTGGAAACAAAGCAGCGTAATTCTATAATTTATTTCAAGAATTACTTAATTGATGAGGTGAATTTGTGAAAAATTTGAATTCTAAAATGAAATCACCCAATTTATATCTTAAAGGCACAAATTAACTTTTATTCAAATTATATACGGTTAAATAATTCAAAATTTAGTAGATTAAAAATTAAATTCATGAAATTAAAAACCGATGTTTTACAGTTCGGGTTTATTTCGTTCTAATGAATTCATCCCCTTTAATTTATTTTAAGCTGGTTTTTAAATTTCGATTTCATATTGTCAAAGCTCTTGGATGTGAAAAGCGTCTCTTAAAAATTATTAGTTTGCATAGCAGTAATTGCGTAATCCATTAAAATACTTCCCTTATTCAAAATTTACCATACGCTTTTGTGCAAAATTCTTTTCCTCTTTATATTAAGGCTTTTAACTTAATTGCCAGTTTGTAAGCAAAACACTTTTACCTAAAATTACGCTCTTTAGGTGAGGTTAAAGCCTCCGAAATATTTTAAATTAAAAAGGTTGTTTCGAAATGACTTGAACCTTATCTTGAACCTGTTGGTCTATATTTGACTTTCCTGCAACATGAATAGGTAACTAACATGGCGTAGTTAACCATAATAACATACCCAATAATTGTTGTAAAAGTTTTATTAGGTTTCCTGGCGCTTGTTTTGTTACCTGATAAGTATAAAATGCAACGGTTCCGCTTCCGAAAGTCGCGGCGGTTCCGCTTCCGAAGGTCGCGCCGGCTTCGCTTCCGAAGGTTGCGTTCGGACTACAATCACGGGTTCAGCCGATTTATTTGTAAAAAAATAGACCGGGAAATTTTAAATTCAAAGTTTAATTTTAGAAGAATAATGCAGACATAAACTAATGCAATAATATGATGGACTGGAGCACCCTATACATGTCAGTGATATCTTTATCTATTACTGTCAACTAAGACGCGTATTATCTTTGTAAGATAGATTGCTGAATACATTGAGTTAATAAAAAAAATGTCGAGTTGACTGGAAAATATTAAATTAAATATCGAGATGTCATTCCATTTTAAGAAAAATGGACATTTTAAATGCCAAACGCGTACAAAATATAACGAACAAGAAAGTAACGTACATTTGAGAGAGTAAATAAAAAATATTTTAAACTTTCATAAAACACAATAAAATCAAGGAAGAAGTTAAAAAAGCTAATAAAACTTTGAAAAGTCATTTTTCTTTTATTAAAAATCGCGTATAAAATTGTATTTACTAAAAAAAAATTAATCTTGTAACTTACGACAGCATCAATGTAATTATAAAGAGAAAGTCCATCATCCCACGGTTTTTCCAATTCGCATGATAAATTAGTCGGCCTGATCGAATGTCCAGATTCCATTGACGCTAAACCTTTTGCAAAAACGTACACGGAATCAAACGTTAAAGCTGGTTCTGCCTAAAATTATCCTTTTAATCAATCTTGCACCCTTTTAATTTTTCAAATTACCTGTATTACTCCGCTTTTGTTAAGAATCGCGTGTCCGATTGGTTGAAAATTTTCCATCGTGTGTAGCTTTTCCCGAACTTTTGAATTTTCAACGTCAACTATGCGAAATGCTGTAATGTTTACCGAGTTGTATTTAAAGTCTTCTAGGTCGAAAGTTTCCAAGTCCTGAAAAGTAAATTAATATTTAATTAATTAGGTTTACTCGGTAGCGTTTAATTCAAAAACACGAGGTTACTGATGTTATATTTACATCTAAAAATAATTGGAAGCAATTTTGTTATACGGGTATCGTAATAAGAAGTAAACATTTTTCAATTCAAAATTCAATTTTCCGGAACGCAAATAATTTTTAATAGAATTTTCGAGCCATTTGTCAGAACGATTAGCATTTTTGAACTATTTAAGGAATGAAATTTTTTCAATTAATTTTTTTGTTTAAGTTTACGCGATTAACTTTTTATTTAGAAAAATAACGTTTAAGCTATTAATTTTTTTTCAAAGTATTAAAGTAGCTCAAATTAGCTCATCCGCATAATTAATAGGGTTAGAGAACCCTATTGGGTAAACTAGGATTTAATAGTTAACTTTTTCTAAAGGAAACTCTTAAGTATCATCCTTTGGGTTATAGCTTTTCCTTCATCGCAAAACTTACGATAAAAATTCAATTTAATATAAAAAATTTTTAAATTACCATAATTTTTGCATTTTGATAAGCGAAGGCAATAAAACTATGCATTCGAGACAAAATTTTGATTAAACTGTTTTTCATATTTGGGTGGTTATTTATTTTCATAACATTTGTTTGAAAATTTTAAAATTTTTAGAATATTAATTATAATAACCTGCGAATACTGTCGCATATATAATCATAATTATGAACATATTATCTTATAATTAAGTTAAAAAGCATAAATAGGACAATGACTAAGGCTGATCGAACATAATATTAAATATCAAGTGTAACCTTCTGGTAATTAGAACTTGCAAGATTAGCAATTGGCAATAAATATAATATTAAATGTATGATTGCAAAAAATTCAACACTATCTTTTTAAGAATCACATTTTATCTTATTAAATCTGTTTAAAAATTATTAAAATTTGTTATTAATCCATTGCTTTTCAATATTTTTGTGTCGCGACCCCCCAATTTCAATCCTTAATGCGGTTGGTTTACAGAATTAAAATCATATTAAACAAATGTAACTTTAAATTTCGTAAAAATCATCACTAGCATTATAAAATTTGTTTAGAAATTCTCAAAATTTGTCATTATAATAATAAATATCCTGTAAATTCTTTAAAAACATTTTAATCTTTAATGAGGTTGTTTTACAAGAATAAAATCATTTTAAACAAATGTAACTTTAAATTTCGTAAAAATCATCCCTCACATTATAAAATTTGTTTAGAAATTCTCAAAATTTGTCATTATAATAATAAATATCCTGTAAATTCTTTAAAAACATTTAAATCCTTAATAAGGTTGTTTTACAGGAATAAAAGCATTTTAAATAAATGTAACTTTAAATTTTATAAAAATCATCCCTCACATTATCAAATGTGTTTAGAAATTTTCAAAATTTGTCATTATAATAATAAATAAGATCCTGCAAAATTCTTTAAAGCATTTCAATCCTTAATGAGGTTGTTTTACAGGAATAAAAGCATTTTAAACAAATGTAACTTTAAATTTCGTAAAAATCATCCCTCACATTATAAAATTTGTTTAGATATTTTCAAAATTTGTCATTATAATAATAAATATCTTGTAAATTCTTTAAAAACACTTTAATCTTTAATGAGGTTGTTTTACAAGAATAAAATCATTTTAAACAAATGTAACTTTAAATTTCGTAAAAATCATCCCTCACATTATAAAATTTGTTTAGATATTTTCAAAATTTGTCATTATAATAATAAATATCCTGTAAATTCTTTAAAAACACTTTAATCTTTAATGAGGTTGTTTTACAAGAATAAAATCATTTTAAACAAATGTAACTTTAAATTTCGTAAAAATCATCCCTCACTTTATAAAATTTGTTTAGAAATTCTCAAAATTTGTTATTATAATAATAAATATCCTTCAAATTCTTTAAAAACACCTGTAAATTCTTTAAAAATATTTCAATCTTTAATGAGGTTGTTTTACAGGAATAAAAGCATATTAAACAAGTGTAACTGTAAATTTCTTAAAAATCATCCCTCAAATTTTAAAATTTGTTTAGAAATTCTCAAAATTTGTCATTATAATAATAAATATCCTGAAAATTTATTAAAAACATATTAATCCTTAATAGGGTTGTTTTACAGGAATAACAGCATTTTAAACCAATGTAACTTTAAATTTCATGCAAATCATCCCTCACCTTATAAAATTTGTTTAGAAATTTTTAAAATTTGTCGTTATAATAATAAATAACCTGTAAATTCTTTAAAAACATTTCAATCCCTAATGAGGTTGTTTTACAAGAATAAAAGCATTTTAAACAAATGTAACTTTAAATTTCATGAAAATCATCCCTCACCTTATAAAATTTGTTTAGAAATTCTCAAATTTTGTCATTATAATAATAAATATCCTGCAAATTTTTTAAAAACATATTAATCCTTAATGGGGTTGTTTTACAGGAATAAAAGCATTTTAAACAAATGAAACTTTAAATTTCATAAAAGTCGTCCCTCACATTTTAAAATTTGTTAGAAATTTTCAAAATTTGTCATTATAATAATAAAAATCCTGCAAATTCTTTAAAAACTTTTCAATCCTTAATGAGGTTGTTTTACAGGAATAAAAGCATTTTAAACAAATGTAACTTTAAATTTCTTAAAAATCATCCCTCACATTATAAAATTTGTTTAGAAATTTTCAAAATTTGTCATTATAATAATAAAGATCCTGCAAATTCTTTAAAAACATTTCAATCCTTAATGAGATTGTTTTACAAGAATAAAATCATTTTAACAAATGAAACTTTAAATTTTGTAAAAATCATTCCTCACATTATAAAAATTGTTTAGAAATTCTCAAAATTTGTCATTATAATCATAAATATCCTGTAAATTCTTTAAAAAAATTTCAATCCTTAATGAGATTGTTTTACAAGAATAAAGTCATTTTAAACAAATGTAACTTTAAATTTCATAAAAATCATCCCTCACATTATAAAATGTGTTTAAAAATTTTCAAAAGTTGTCATTATAATAATAAATATCCTGTAAATTCTTTAAAAACACTTCAATCCTTAATGAGGTTGTTTTACAAGTATAAAATCATTTTAAACAAATGTATTTTTAAATTTCATAAAAATGATCCCTCATATTAAAAAATTTGTTTAGAAATTCTCAAATTTTTGTTATAATAATAAATAACCTGTAAATTTTTGAAAAACTTTTCAAATTTTAATGAGGTTGTTTTACAGGAATAAAAGCATTTTAAACAAATGTAATTTTAAATTTCATAAAAATCGTCCCTCACATTATAAAATTTGTTTAGAAATTTTCAAAATTTGTCATTATAATAATAAATATCCTGCAAATTCGTTAAAAACATTTCAATCATTAATGAGGTAGTTTTACAGGAATAAAAGCATATTAAACAACTGTAACTGTAAATTTCTTGAAAATCATCGCTCACATTATAAAATTTGTTTAAAATATATTAAAATTTGTCAGTGTACTAAAAATTATTTATAAATCCACCAAAAATATTAGATAAATTTTAACATTAAAGAGGGTGTTTTTATAGGGGACTGAAAAATAAAACATTTGAAAATCTCTGCGTGTAGATATTTGTCAGTATTTTGATAGGTTGATAAAATATTAGTGTATTCACGCAGTGTTAAAATTTGTAACTAAATTTGAACTTGTCCCCAACAAATTTAGCTTGATATTTTTAAAAATGGACGTATTAGTTAAAATTGAATTATTTATTACATCAAGAATTCTGAATTTAACCACTTCCTTGATTCCTTAAGTTTGATTTTTAAAATCTGGCGATTTTAGAAAGCTGCCGGACAATCGCCTGAGTCGCAGCGTAAATCAAAGTCACAAATCGCTAAACAGTGACTTAATGTTAATACTGAGAGAGAGGATCACACTAAAACTAGTCACTCACGAGCATCAGGTGGGATATTAAGGCAGTGTCGCAGTGATTACAGCAGTTTATGTTTTAGTAGGTCATACTCAAGTTCTCGTGATTACAACTAACTTTATAAATTTGGTTTCTTAATTAATTAACAACTTTTTTGTTAAATTAACTCTGCAAAGCTAATATTATGCAACGAGAAAACAATAAATTGATCTAGTAGTGACTGCCGGATGAGTGGTGAAGTAGGCACCTAATTCGAGATTGATTAGCATGTTGTAAATTTATTAATTGCTGTTAAATATACCCTCAATTTGACAGCTGACACGTTAAGCTTTGTTTGAAATCAACTTACACCTTAACTTCACACCATGCTCGAGCGTGCCAGAAAATAATTATCGGAATAATTTAGATCAGTCGATTTTGTCAAATCACAGCTTTTCAATTTTCATAAAATATAAAACATTTTTATTATATTCAATTAACTCACAAAAGTTGTAAACATGTAATGGTAACGATAATCATTCATTTGCAGTTGCAATATCTGAAAAAAAAAGTATTTATTAAAACTTTGGTAAAATAAAATGTAAATAAAAAAATATTAAAAAACTTGAAAAGATCATTGTGTCGACATTGTCGTGCATAAAAGATATAAAACAAATATTGAAACAGACAAGTTTGGTAGTTGAAAAGTTATAAGCAAAATAAGAATCTCAAAGTGTTTTCTGACATAGAAAATCTTCTTAGTTCGGATTTTTCTGTTCCCAACAAATCAAAGTTTAAGAAATATAAACCAACTTTTGGTTTCAATTTTTTTTGTATGAATTATTGACAAAGCACCGATACGAGGTCGTATCAGCAATAAAAATAACAAATCGACCACTTACTGCTCTGAAAAAGTGATTTATGTTCTTTGGATTGGTGTCGATGATGAGCTTGAAAATTTCCTTCTGACGAACTTCCCTCAGCACCTGACGATATGAAGAAAGACCTGCTTGACGAATATACATTTCCGTTTTTGCAGCATCCGGTGCTTTCACTAATTCTTGAAGCTTGAAAAGACCTAGAATAAACTTTTCCAAATGGCATCTACTACGTTCCAATAAAAATTTAATAATTTAATGTGTAAAGTTGAAATGATAACTTTTGGGTGCCTGAATGTGAATTATTCATGCAATGAGTTTTTGACGCTATGATTTTATTTTGTCATGGATTTGCTAAGATTTCTACCTACTGTATTTTGCAGGCATGCAGTTTTATTCAAATTATTTCAGTTTTTTTTTTATTCTACGCTATTTTAACTCAGTTTAATTTAATCAAGGAAAACTACCTTTACTCCCTAGTAGGTGGACTAAATAAAGAATGGAAAGTTGAGTTATGGTTAATTTATTTACGTGTTGCACGTTGTGCTGCGTTTGGTTGATTCTTTGTGGTTTTAACAAAACATTCAATAGATTTATAACTTTTAGTCCAATTTACAATTTTATTTTGATGATAATTTGTGCAAGTTCAATTATTGACAAATATTTACTTTGATATTTAATTTATTTCAATGCAAGTTTTGTTTTCGAGCAGGTCTAAATATTTTGTTTTCATCTAAAAAAAAATATAATTTTGCTTTAAAAGTACTAACTTCCACGTTTACAAATTTTTTTTTTGACGATTTGTTGATTATTTTTGCATGCTCGTCTAAAAAAAAAAAAATTTAATTATTGTCTTCAATTTTATATATAGCATTTTTTAGTGTAGAATAACAAGAAAACGAGTTAGTTATTCTACAAAATCCAAATTTTGGAACCTAATTTACAAAAGTAAGGGTAAAACTTTTTATTATAATTTATTGTAAAAGTTAGAGACGGTCGGAGAGTAATAGTCAAGCGAGTTGACTACAAACTCTCAATATCCGGTTCGAATCCGGGTGAAGTTACAACTTTATTCTAGCCGTCTCGCTGGTCCTTCAGGTTGGGGGTTCTACGTTGAGCTGGCTCCTTGTCGTAGATAAAAAAATGTAAAATGCTTACAAAACCAAACGCCGCTTTGCGATGTTTGGAAATCGGAAGACGTTGTAGAGCGTTACCAAAACCGAATAATAATACATTATAAAAGTTTACTAAAACCGAGATTTTCAGCACGTCAGACTTAAAGTATAACAAAAATTAACGAATTTAGTTGTTACATTTTTCATATTACAGAAGGTCGTTTGATTCTGATTTTAAAAGCTGTGATATTTTTAGTGCTTCTTAGGTCTTTCTGATATGGCATACTCTTATGCACTGGGGGGTATTCCAGTGACCCCCCGGTCACTGAAATTATCATTTATATGAAGTTTAATTTATTTTCCTTCATATCTCTTGCAATATTCATTTGATATATCAATCGTAACCCTGCAAGTAAGATTAAAAAACAACTTATCTGTATGCCTTCCGGTAGAGAGGGGAGGTATTTCATTCCCTTTCTCCGCCCCCCCTCCCTAGGTATATGAAATTATCATTAATCATAAAGTTTAATTTATTTTTACTGATGTTATTGTCAATATTCACTTGATTTGTAAATCAAAACCCTGCAAATGAGATTACAAAACAATTGATCTTTATGCCCTGTCGTTGGGAGCCTGAAGAGTAGGATATGATGTACTCTCCCCAACCTCTAAAATAGTGAATTTCTTTGGTGTTTTGTTGGCACGATTACATTTGATCAAAATGCACTGTATTTCTTACCAAAAAAGTTTTTCTATTACTGTAAAAACCGGGGGGTCTGGGCGGTATGGAATACCTCCCAGCACATAAAAGGACGTAATATTTTAAAGATCTCTAAATTTTGAAAAATTTTAAAGCATATTTACCAAAAGTTTTAATTGCGGTTTTTGATAAACTACATTTTACAAAACAAAAGTAGGATAACTTTTCTTTTGTTATCCGTAAAATCCGGAAAATCGGCCTGTTTCTCTCTTGTCATCACAGTAGACTTCCCCCTTAATTATAAACCTGCATAATTTCTCGAATTTTTGAAGCTCTTGAAATATTACGTACCTACTCTTATGTACTGGATGGTATTCCATACCTCCCAAACCCCCCGGTCTCTACAATACTGATATAAGCAAATTATTTTGGTGAGAAATACAGTAAACCATGATTAAACGTAATTGTACTAACAAAACACCTAAGCAGTTAACGATTTTAGAGGCTGGGAGTTTGGGAGTATAAAATACCCCATCACCAAACGCGGGGCATAACGATCAGTTGTTGCATAATTTTTATTGCAGGGTTGTGATTGATATACAAAATGAATACTGATAAAAATATCAATAAAAATAAATGAAACTCCAAAGCAATTAACAATTCTAGGGACCGAGGGGTCTGGGGGGTATGGAATACCCTCCAGAATAAAAGAGTAAATTGTTTTGAACAATCGCGATTGATATTTTATCGTTTATGTATCCTATACGCCACATTCCAAGGAGTGACATCATAAAAATATTTCATTTAAAACAAGAATCTTAAAAAAAAAACAAAAAATCATGGAGAACCCAGCAAAACGTAGGCAAAAAAGTGGTACTCAGTAAACTAGAGGCTGGCTATACTCAGTGGTGTGGCGTGGGCTCTTCTTTAAAACTTAATATCATAAGTTTTTACTTGGCACGAAAAACGCGATAGTAGCATCAAGTCAAGATGCCACTTGAGTTCTTACCAGTCTAAATTTACTCAAGTGTAGTGAAGATAAAACAGCAGGAAGTAAAAATCAATTTATCGATTAGCAAAACGTCACACACAGTAATCCCAAAAACCATATGTACACTAAATGGTCAGGTCAGAATCAGTTATGTTAAATTCGCCCTGAAAAACAAACAAAGGAAGACAAGCAGTCCATATCTTTTAGCCTATTAAAATTTTAATGATACCAAAAATTTATGGCATAATTAAAAAAATAATTTGTACTACACTAAATAACCACAAAACCAAGATTGGTGTAAACCAGAAGTTATGTGTAATTAAAGTCAGGATTACTTAAGATAATTATAATTACATACAATAACTGATATGTTAACAATTATTTACTGGCATTTTAGATTATAGTTTAATGTATATCCCGAAAGGCGTGGAAATGCTCTAAAAGGCATAATCTAAGCTCCAAAGTGTAGCTATAAACTTGAAACTCAAACAAACGATGTAATAAATTAAACGAGATTGTTATTTTTAGCAGATTATGTTTTAAATTACCCAAAAAAATATATAAATTATTAGCGATAACATAAATCGTATCAAGTGAAAACTATCAGATTTATTTTCCCAATTTTTTTTTTTTTTTTGAAAAAGTAATTGTTTTGTTAAAACCACAATTAATAAAAAACGAATCGGTTTAATTATTGTGAGAAAATTGTAGGTGCTTACCGTAATCTTCTTCGTATATTATTGCGACTTTGGTCCAATTAAGGTACGTCATTAAATCCCTAAATGCTTTATTCATGTATTCTTGACTGGGATGTAAATTTATCGACAACTCTTTAGAAAACGGTTCAAAGTCTATTCTGGCTTCCAGATGTGGAACATCAAGGGCCTCGCAGATACTTTGAATGTGTGCTCCTAGTACAGGATCAGAAGGGCCAAATATAGCTTGAACGCCGGTTTCCATTTGACGACAAGCTATAAATAAAACAAAACATTCAATGTAATTAATTAAATTTTCTTTAGATCCACGTGGAAAGTTGGTTTCAATAGGGAAAATTTGTACCCTAAGAGATAGATAGCCTAATATGAATAAACTTTGAAAGGAGAACTCCGCAATCATATTTAAGTGACGAAGGGTACGGCTGTACTACAATGATGATGAATTTGTTTCATTATTTAACAGCAGTGTATTAGCCTTTCAACGCTTTGTTCGGTATACGGAAAAGCATTCCTAGTGAGTTAAAAAGGTATAAAAGACGAAAATTCTCGACTAACCAAAAATATTTCCGCAGGAAATGCAAATTGACCCAATGGTTTTCGTTTGTTTTTCTTTACTTTTTAATTAAGTGCACTGCTGATGAATTACAATAAAAAGAAATTAATCAATTTTAAATTTCGCGGTAAGAAAGTTACGAGCGGAAACGATAGATGGCAGTGACACAACCTGGTTGTAACTGTGTTTTAAGATAAAATTATTGTAGTATTATTAACCACAATTAATAGAGCTATTGATTATTAACTCTTGCAAAGGAAATCCATTAACTAAGTTAATAGAATTTCTCGAAATTAGTAAGAGGTTGAGGTTATAAGAATAAAATCAAACAGACAACCTAATTAATTTTGTTTTTTTTTGTAATTTTTGTTCTTCTAAAAAATGCGATAGTAACATTAACCCATTTTTGAAAGTGACTATAGCTACTTTTACAACTCACGCTACCTTTGTTATTCTGTTTTATTTATTTTGTAATATCAAAGGCGGTTGTAATTTCAAAGGCAGAGGTTTGTTAACCTGAATAATTTTCATCTATACAATTACGATCTGTGTTATCTACCCTATATTATAAAAAGATAAGGGCTCAATATGTAACGTTTTTATGTAACGTTTTTATGTAACGTTTTTATGTAACGTTTTTATGTAACGTTTTTTTGTAACATTTTTATGAAACCGAAATGCTTATACTATATCTACCCTATATTATAAAAAGATAAGGGCTCAATATGTAACGTTTTTATGTAACGTTTTTATGTAACGTTTTTTTGTAACATTTTTATGAAACCGAAATGCTTATACTATATAAGATATAAAATTATTTTTACTGTCTCAACCTTTATACCATGGTATAAACTGATCAACTGATCAACATCTCAGGCAATTTGATCTGTTTAGTACTTGAGACGTTGATCGGCCGCAGCCGTCGTTCCCATCAACAAATTACGAGCTTTTATCTTCTAAAACATCAGCAGAACGCGTCAAGGAACTCAGGGAAAGACAACAGCAGCAACAAGAACTATCAAAATCAAATCCGCCAGCAAAAAAATCAAAGGAACCTTTGAATGAATGCATAAAAAGCGAAAATCAGACAGTAGCTTAAATTGCCAATAATTCTCAAATAATAATAATACCTCATGATGCCGGAGATATGGCGCAAAAACGCCGATATTGCAGTGCAATATTTTGGAAAAATTCATTTTGTAAAAAGATAAGACAAAATATGCAACGTTTTTATGCAACGTTTTGGAAGATTGTGATTGGTTCTTTCCCTTTAACCAATAGTAAAATTGCAGAACGTTTTCAAGAAATAAAAAAATACCTAATAGTAATCGATAACATTTATTTTAAATTTTCAAGCTGTATGACGTTATAATCCGTTTAAACGTTAATCCGTTCATCCGTTGAGATATATTAATCATCGGAAAAAAATGTTGTATGAAAAAAAGTTTTACAACTCAAAGTTATTTCGTTTATGTGCTATTAGGGCCGCGAAGCGGCCCGGGGGGTTGGGCCGCGACAGCGGCCAGGGAGGCAAAGCCCCCCTAGTTATGTAAAATAAATAATTTGTATACATTTGGATGCAAAAAAATATAACTATTAGTTAACTGTCATATTTCTTAGGCTGTGCGGCCTGAAGACCGCACTGCAACTATTTTTAGATTAGTACTAAACAAATGAACCCATCCGAAGCGAAGAAGAGAACATTTTTGGAGTTTTCCCAAGCTACCCTTTTATTTCAAAATCTACGAACTTGCCTCCGCATAAATCGAGAGCTGATTTATTAATATCGTGGCTACTCTCTGTTATCTCATTAGAAATTTATCTCAAAGGGTAATTTTTACTTCAATGGGTCAATCTAACTTAACCGCATTTATTAGTATATTAACAATTAACCCTTAATATGAAGTAAATTATCTTAAAAATTGAGAACTAAAGTTGTTAAAAATTTGAACAACTTTATTGTAATTTTTGGCAAAATGGGTCAACCTGACATGTAGAAGCTCCTTAACCTCATCAGTTAAAATAAAAGAAATTGATCCGTAAAGCTGTGCCTTAGTTCCTTGAACATTTTTCTCGTATTGGTAGGTACAATTTTTTTTTCCATAATTAAATTCGAATTAAACGTGTCCGTTTGACCTATTTTGCACCTCTTACGTAGAAGTAAAATGTTAAGATAATATGTAAAAACTAAATTAAATAAGATGGAAGTTACGGCAACGTTTTTAAAACGTGTCAGTGACTTGGTAAGAAACAAGTCACAAATTTTACTACTTAACCGCGTCTCCTTGTTAGGTTTACGTATTTCGTTGTGTGCAGTGGTATAAAATATATTAAACATTGTTTCCCGACCATTAAAATAAACAATATAACTTTACAGCGGTACTAAAAATGTTATTATGAAAATCGAAGGGTGACGTTATGTTGTTGGGATTATAAATCAGTTAATAAAGATTTAAGCAGTGATTAATTATAAATTAAAGAGCCACCATACGTTACAAATATGATGCGAGGGTTAAAAAAATTTATAATATAAAATATGACAAATGAACGCCCTCAATGAACTTCTAATGTATTTCATCATTAATCATTGTGTTAGCATCAATACGAATTTTGTTGTTATAAAGCGGTAAATCGATTGACGTTTTGTATTTCGCATCAAAACCTTTAATAGTTCTTATAGTCGACAAAAGAACCACGCCAAATGAAATTCCTAAAGGAAATTGCTGAAACGGGGTTGTCTTCAAGATAATGCTGGGCACGTTAAATTTCCACATTATTGTGATTGCATCCTTGTTATAGAAATTTCCATTAAGTTTTTAAATTTGTTGCGGGAATAAATAAATTTTTATTATAACGCAGCAGCCGCGTTTCGATAATAATAAAGTCGAGGTAATTTTTATAAATAGAATATCCTGCCCTTTATTCCCGTATGTGTAAAGAAACTATAAAATAGAAATATAAAAGTAAAGAAGGCAAAGTTGGGTTAGGATAACGAGGGAGGATTGCCTTAAGCACCTGCGAACCGCTTTCTAAATTAGAAGGGAAGCTTTAACGACGGTAAAGCCTTAAAACCGTTAACGCTGATTTTCAAGAAACACGTGTTGCATACGTCGATTGTTTTTTTTTAAGTTGGCAGATGTGTAATTGTTAAAAAACGGGGGGCTCAAATAGTCAAATCACTTAAAGCAGAGCTATAACGGTTTTTTTTAATTTTGAAAATATGGCATTGAAAACTAACGCATTCTGAACCGTTAAGCTTTATAGTTCATAACAATTTAATACAATGGGACAAATTATCACACCATTGGTTGACACTATTAAGTAAACTTTAGTATTGGTAGTAAAATTATTAACTACATAGGAAAATGTGTCGTGAAAATGACAATTTGCTTTGTTTACGATCACGACAGTGTTGCTCTTCATTACTTCATGCAATAAAGTAGACGACATCACGAGCAGCGCTACCAACATAACAGTGATTACTGCCAAAATAAATTTGCCATATAAAATCCAGACGCAAAAACTTCCAAATTAAAACAAATTCAAACTTAATTTCCAGTTTCAACCGAAACCGCTAAAAAAATCAGTGACACATTATAAATTACTGCTTTTTATTCCCTCGAATAGATTTAACTTTTTTTACAATTCCAATTCATAACATTTTTATATCTTATTCTCGTCGCTTGTTTTTACAATTTTAACCCCCCTAAGTCTCTTCAGTAACATTTCATCATTTTATTCTTAACTTGTTCTCTTATTATAATTTGAAATGCTTTTCGCAACGCAAGAAGTTTTAGATATTAGAATTTTCTTTCATTACTTTTTAAATGTTCTCAAAAAATTTGCAATAATTTTACAAATGACTAACGACTTTTACATTAAATGCGACAACTGACGTATTTAAAAAGTAAACTACCCGAATAATAATAATAGTAACTTTTTTCTTATAATTTTTATTATTTAAAGTGGAAATGAGATATGAATATTTACTATTATAGTCGTTTTTGAAAACCTAACCGGATTGATAGGGTTGTTAAAGTTTGTGGCGCTCTCTAACGGGGTTTTATTGATATTTATTTATTTATGTTTTTGCTCGGTTTTAAATCCGTTAGAGAGCGCCACAAGCTCTAATAACCGGTTCGACGCGATTAAGAACAAAAATCGTTTTTCAGACTCATCAGTACTTTGGCCTCCGCATAATTCAGCATAAATAAAAACAAAGTAAATTAGCCCATTAAAACGTCATTTTTCAGACGAAGGAAAACTTTATAGCCTTATTATTTCATTTCTACCTTATTTTTGTGGCGGATGTTTCTCGGAGCCAAACTGTCCCAACATTGACTTATAAAATGAGTTTTTCTGGTAATTTTGAGACACCATATCAAGCTTTAATTCAGAAAGCATCAATTGTAAATGAGATTAACTACTACTTTTCTGGTTAACTCTGAGACATTGTTTAAAGTTTTGGCTTTGCGATGCTGCTTGCTATTCAACCTAGTGCAACTCTTCAGATGGGCAGCGGTAAGGCAGAAAATATTGACTAATCTGAACTGCAATTGATGCTTTCTGAATTAAAGGTCGAAATGGTGTATTCAGCTACTTTTGGTAAGATCATGGACTACTTTCCGGATTGATCTTAGATTATCAAAGATGACCTAAAGAGGTCTTAACCCTTTGTGTCCCATGATGACGGTGGTTGTATCGGATATGGAATTACATTAAAACCCATAAAAACAATGATCTTAACTCATGATCAGTTTATGATGCAGAAGATTTTTATCCAGATGGAAACTGGGATGGGCTAATGGTCTTAACTCATAATTTTTATGAAGCAAAAAATTAGATCTAGAGATAATTTACTTTTAATAGACACCTAAGTGGCAACAGCTTTAACCCATAACAAGAAAACAAAAAAAACTTTGGTGGACTTCAAAGCGAAAGCTTAAACTTGAGATGCAAGTAAATGTTCACATGGGTGGGAGCTCTGGGATGCTCAGTAAAAAAATTCTCTATTAGTTGTAATGACTTTTGGACTTCAGTGCAGCTTACTTGTCGTGATCACTTTACCAAAGTAAACTTTTTTTTAATAGGTGGCGAAGACCCAAGGCTGATGGCGATAAATCGCTATTTTCCTGCTTAATTTCTCTTGTAAACTTTTGAGTGTTTGACGCAGCCGTTTTTTCGGTAATGACGTCGACACAAATATCAGGATTCACCACAGAGTGTAGATGTCCACCGGAAGGCAGAGCCAAGAAATTTTGTACAATCCGCGATTTGAACCCAGAATTTCCGCTCTATACTCAACTAGCGATCACATCACTTCACTGCGTTGGCTTTGAAAATGTTAAGTACTGGACGTAAAACCGGGGGATCTGGGGGGTATTGAATACCCCCCAGTGATAAAACAGCAAAACATTGACTTTTTAAAATTGTTCAAGACTCAATGATTTTTAAAAAGTGGCCATGTTGCTTACTTACAGCTGAGGGGTATTCCATACCCCCCAGACCCCCCGGATCCCAGAATAAACATTTTGGTAAAGTAACCCCACTTTAACTTATTTAACTTTATTGCATATTTTAAATGTTTTTTTTTATTTTCTGGTTTAGCTTAAAATTTTTTATGATGACCCAAGCTTTAGAGTTAAGCCCCGAATGTTAAATACACCCCCAGGCTAAGGAAAATATTATAATATTTCAAGGAAATATCCCAAAAATACTTCACATCACATGGGTTGGAGCTGCGGAATTAGGTCAAGCGAAAGCTTGCCTGATTTTGCTCACTACTAAAAGTTAGACTCGTAGTGGCGGGTTTTTTACCACTTTACCAAAGTAGACTTTTTTAATAGGGGGCCAAAGTATTACTTTTTATTGTAGAAAATATATGTGAAATAATGTTAAGTACTGGACCTGAAACCGGGGGGTCTGGGGGGTATGGAATACCCCCCAGTGATAAAACAGCAAAACAGTGACTTTTTAAAATTGTTCAAGACTCAATGATTTTTAAAAAGTGGTCATGTTGCATACTTGCAGCTGGGGGGTATTCCATAACCCCTTTTAACTTATTTAACTATATATATACCCCACTTTAACTTATTTAACTTTGTTGCATATTTTAAATGTTTTTTTTTATTTTCTGGTTTAGCTTAAAATTTTTTATGATGACCCAAGCTTTAGCGTTAAGCCCCGAATGTTAAATACACTCCCAGGCTAAAGAAAATGTTATAGTATTTTTAGGAAATATCCCACAAATTAATATTTAATTTTATTATTACCTAATTTTATAGTAGGTACTTAATTATTCATCCTTGGCTTTGCAAAGTACTAGGGTTGTTACCATAAGTAAAATACGTATTTGCTCGGCCTTCTGCCTCATGGAAGAGTTTAAAAAAATTTAAGGAAAGCACTTGAAACTTGAGGGTTCTATCGTATTATTATCAGGTAACCAATCCATTTGGAATTTGCCTACTTTCTTGGAAGTCTGTACGATTCATTTACCGAGGTGAATTTCATTTTTTTTTTTGATACTCGAGATTGATTTCACCATAGCGTGTGGATGCCCACTAGAAGGCCGATCTAGAAATTCTGTCTATTAATCCGCGATTTGAACCCAGAATTTTTGCTCTGTACTCAACCGGCGGTCACATCACTCCACTGTTGTGGCTTTTATCGTATTAATGCTTCTAAATTTTGGTTGTACGTGACTTTTAACGTTACTAACAGACAGACAAATTTATTCAGAGATAAAACTGACTTTGGATACTAATAAAAATAGCATTTTTTTTATTTTTTAAGATGATCTAAGCCTCCAGTAACTCAAATTACTATACTGTCGTAAGTTGTTGACCTAACCAACAAAATGTTTAAAAATAATCTCATATATTTTTATGAATCTCATATATTTTCGTACAAGTTAATCATTAAATTTGCAGATTAAAATTTTTAGCAGCTCTCATAGGCGGTGGGAAGAATCGGATATGAGAATTGTACTCATGTTAAATGTTAGTAGCTATGAGTAAATTCACACAGCTCTCACTTTGTTTGAGCATCTTTTACACACAGCAAAATTGCACTTTCTGTGCGTTAATAAATCTCCAACGTTACTTGTTTGTTTGTCTTTTTTCTGCTGCTTAAAATTGGCTGTATCAGAGAATATTTACAGAGACGGTCGGAGCATAGTGGTCAAGCGAGTTGACCAATAAAAACATAACAATAAGCAGTCATTTAATTTTCCGCTTTGTTTATGTATTAATAATGTTCTAATGCTGTTTATCTGTCTAGCTGTCTGTTAGAAACGTTTAATTTAATCAAAGAATATTTTCCAAAAAACAACAAACGACATTTAACATTTTTTAACAGCTTTCTTTTCATTGATTAGCCAAAAATAGTTAGTAGTTTTTTTTGTTTGTTTTTTTTTGGAACATATTTTTAAAAAGAATGTAGGAGAAGTGATAGAAAATCATCAGTATTTTTACAAAAATTACTTATTTCACTTAACATTTTCTTTTTGTAGTAAACAGTAGAGTAACCTATGCGGTTGTGCACCCGCAGGTGAGGTTCATGCTTAAATTCAGTCTACTTTTTTGAGGTAAAATGTGAAGTGCTTTATTTGAAATTTAATTTATTGCATGTTTTATTAATTTTTTAGCGTCACGTAATATTTGATATTTTTATCCAAGATAATAATTTATTTTTAATTTTTAAACAAAAACATTTAACGAAATATCTACAGAATTTAATTAGAAGAATTAATTAAATTGTGTGTTAGTTACCTATATTTATTATTTTTGACGTAAAACTCATTACTTGCACAGCAGGAAATGTTTTAATGTAAACAATATAAAACTATGCACTACTACTGGGACTGGATTACTTGAGTTACGTGGGGAAAGATAATGCGGATTATTTGCTCTCACAATTGATTTTATTGGTGTCAATTTTAAGGTAAAATTCATTATTAAATTCAGTGGCAGATTAGTTTCCTATTTACTATTCAGCTGCGTCTGACCTTTATTTACTGTGCGATATTTAATGCTTTCTTTATTATTGATCAGTAAAATTTACATACTGTGGTATTTAATTTCACTTCTAGATTTCTGATCCCGTACCTCTCCACACAACCCGTTCATAAATTGTTCAACCGAAAAGTCGAGCCGTATCATCGTCGCTTCAGAAACTAGGAGCACAAGGTGCGAAATCTTGTGCGGTTGGTTGCAACTTTAATAAAATTATATTAACAAAAACAATAAATTTGTGTTTGTTGCGAATTCAAACAGAAAATCTTATGCCTTTTTGAAAACGGAAGTTTGTTCGTACAACAATTTCATTTAAATAAAATGAACAAACTTAAACCGGAAAGTTTGAAACGAAAGCTTTTATAATATTTATTTTAGCAATTCCACAGACGAAAACTTTGCGGAAACGAGGAAGAAAAATCATTTCGATTCGATATTTTAATTTAAATTAATTATTTTTGATATTGATCGAGTTGCTTTGAAATTCAAATTGAAATCTGAAAATTTGGCAAGGTGAAGACGACTGTAGTAATTAAACCACCTCAAGGAACCTATTTACTTCAAAGCCTACTACCTAAATTTCAACTTCCATCGAGGCTAGATTAGAGAAGTTGTGAGTTGAAGTCAATATTAACGAAGAATTGCTTTGGCTCTGAATATTAAGTAGAAAAAACAAAATTAAATGACTTTAATTTTTGAATTTAGGAGGTTATTAGTTGAATAAAGTTTGAAGTACCGCGGAAACTTTTAATTGGTGGCACGAAGGGTATTAAAAGAAAAATTAAACAATCGACATATACACAGGGGAAGCACTTAAAACAAGAATAAAATTTTAACTGTTGGATGTGGTTCTGTAAAACCGTGCTAGATAAACTGTAAAAGAGCAATCACAACTGCTAACCAACTATTCTACCGAGGCAAATAGTTTTATATAATTTTACAATTCCAATTGTCAGTTGTATCTAAGCGTCAGTTGTTTAACAGTAATTTTAGTATTAAAAGCACCGGTAATAAATAAATTAATTTGAGTAATAAACAATTAGATTAAATTCTGTTTTATTTGCAATCAACGATTTATAATTAACAAAAACGTAAAATAATTATTACACCACTGGAGGTATAGTGATGAAAATTAAAATGTGAGTAGTTTAAAAAAATTCTAATATTTCTGTTGATTCCTGAAAGCTTTCATAATATTTAAATTGACGGAATTGGTAAAATAAAAAATAAAAGAAACTTTTATTAACATTTCAACGTGGTTGGCAAATTTACATTGAAATTTGTTCGGTAGATATTTATTTTTCTTTATTTGAATGTGGATTTCTATATAAAAAATAAATAACCTGAAATGCAAGCACGTCCTTGATTTCATGCAAGTAGAATTAGATCAAATTCTGGAAAAGGAAGTTGAAACCTTTAAAAAGTTGTGGTATTTTTAGGAAATGCTATTAAAGTGAATAGACGAAGTTCCATTTTGAAAACCTAATCTAAAATGAGGCTCTTTCGTCATATGCAAATAAAAGTTAATATCCGACTTGGTATTCGTACCTACGTTGCTCAGATTATAACCTGCATGCAATTTCTCTTCTGCATTCTTAAACGCAGAGTTTTAACTATTTATTTAATGGTAACTGAATGTTCACTTATTTGCGCTCTATTGCACATTTTGGCGCCCAACGTGGAGCCATTAGAAAACCTCCTTATAATTTATCGATGGTCAAATTAATTTATGGTACTTGTTAAAGTTAACCACAATGTTAAATTAAAGGTAAAATTTAATATAACTAAGAGTAGGAGCCGGAACGAGTAGCATTATGAAATGTCAAATATGTGAAATTAGTTTAAGGTTTTAAATTGATTTATCAATTCTAATCGGACACAGTTGCGTTGTCAAACTCGACTTTACGCCCTCTATGCCCTCTCCGCTGCGCTTCGCTCCGCTCTAAAAGACTAAAGAAAAACAAAAAGTAGAATATTTCGTTTTTGAATCCTTCAGTTTCTCAGATCGGCTGGTGAATTGGGAAGTTTAAGGTTATGTCGTCACTTTTACTAAACTAAATAATTTTTTTTAGTGTACCTTAAGCTCAATTCCAATAATATATCGTTTAAAAGTCCGATCCTTCCTATTCAATTTCCTTTCATCGAAAATTTGTTTATTAAATTTTTAATATCATAACGACCACAGCAAAGCAAAAAAAAGTAATGAAAAGCACCTTGAATTTTGTAATGAAAATTTTTTCTGTTTAATTAAGCTCTTGAAAATTAAAATGTTAAAATACCAATTATTTACAAAGTGTTCATAATAGAAAAGCAACTTGAACAAAAATGATTAATAAAAAATCTATTAGTTTAAAAATTAATATTTAGTGCAATATTAAATATTTCAGAAAATGAAAATTGTAATTAATTTTTAATTAGAAATGTGTAATTAGGTAAATTTTACAAAATAGTAAAAAGAAAATTAATGTTAATATAAATTAAAATGTTTAAATAATGGAAACTGAGCGTTTCTGTTGAACATTTTGAACACATGGAAAATTTTAATTCTCAGTAGGGGAATTTTCCTTCATGGTGAGAAGAGACGAAGCAGTTGAGGATACTCCAATTTTCTAAGAAGAGTTTTGGATCTCTCATTTACTATTAATTTTTGCAGACTAGAGAGCCTCATTATGGAGAAAACTAGACGTTCAAAAAATTGAAAAGAAGAGTTTAGCTAACCTGGCCAGGTTAAGAGTTCAGTTTCTTAGGTATTTGCTGTGTGCGTAGGTGTAGAGGGGATACGAAAATCGATCGAAGCGTTCGGAGTGGCCGGTAATAGAACTGAATTGGGACTTGCTTTATGTGATTACCATGGACTTAGAAAGATTATGACCCGCGACTCCCTACCTGAAAGCTTAAAATTTTCCAGCTTTTTATATGTCAAGAGTCCCAATTATTTTGTCTATTTGAGCCACCAGAGGGCAGCAACAGCAACGCACACAGCAAATAGAAAAACTACTTAAAAGCTTTTTCTTCTCCTCATGTCCTCATGTTGCTTACCTACAGCTGGGGGGTATTCCATACTCCCCAGACCCCCCGGACTCTGAAAAAAATATTTGGATAAAATATTCCTACTTTAATTTATTTAACTTTATTGCATTTTTTAAATGTTTCTTTTTTTTCTCACTTAGTTTAAAATTTTTTATGCTGTTTCAACCTCCATATTTACGCTCCGGGATTATAATTACACCCCCAGGCTAGAAAAAATTGCATTTGGAGGAAATAATCCCACACTTATTTAATATTATTGTTGCTTAATTTTATGGTATTTAAGTTTTGGTTTTTGGAATCACGACGTACTAGGATTGTTATTATAAGTAAAATGTTAATAGACCTAAAACCGGGGGGTCTGGGGGGTATGGAATACCTCCCAGTTATAAAAAAGCAAGAAATTGACTTTTAAAAATTGTTCAAAACAAAAATTTGATTCTTAAAATGTCTTTATGCTGCTTACTTACAGCTGGAGGGTATTCTATACCTCCCAGACCCTCCGGACTCAGAAAAAAATATTTTGACAAAGTAACCCTACTTTAACTTGTTTAACTTTATAGCATCTTTTAAATGTTTTTCTTCTGGCTTTGCTTAAATTCTTTTATGATGGCCTAAGCTCTCTACCCCCCAGGCTAAGAAAATATTATTGTATTTAAAGAAAATATCTTACAAATACTTAATTTTATGAGAAAGCACGAAAGTGACTTTTCAAAATTGTTCAAAACAAAAATTTGACTTTTAAAAAGTCCTTATGTTGCTTACTTACAGCTGAGCAGTATTCCATACCCCCCAGACCCCCAGACTCTAGTAAAATTGTTTGGATAAAGTAACCCTACTTTAACTTATTTAACCTTATAACATCTTTTAAATGTTTTTTCTTCTGGCTTTGCTTAAATTTTTTTATGAGGATCCAAGTTTTTGAGTTTTACCCCGGATTACAATTACCCCCCAAGCTAAGAAATATGTTATTGTATTTAAAGGAAATATCCCACAAATACTTAATTTTATAAGAAAGCAAGAAAGTGACTTTTCAAAATTGTTCAAGACTAAATAATTCTTAAAAAGTGGTCATGCTGCTGGGGGGTATTCCATACCCCCCAGACCCCCCGGATCCTGGAAAAAACATTTTAGAAAAGATAATCTTATTTTAAGTTATTGAACTTATTACAGATTTTAAACGTTCCTTTCTATTACCTGACTTAGCTAAAAGTTTTTAATGATGGCTCTACCTCCATATTTACGCCCCAGATCATAATCACACCCCCAAGCTAGAGAAGATTTTATTCACAGATTTCATTTTATTATTACTTAATTTTATAATACTTAATTTTCGGTCTTTGGCTCACAAAGTACCAAGGTTGTTACTATAAGTAAATTATGTATTTGCTCGGCCTTCCACCTCATGAAAAAGTTTAAAAAAATTTAGAGAAACACTTGAAGGTTTTATCGTATTAATTAATGCTTTTAAATTTTGGTTGTACGTGACTTTTAGCGTTACTAACAGACAGATGAAAAAGTATAAAAGCGGGCAGACAAATTTATTCAGAAATGGGGCTGACTTTGAATACTAGGGGATGCTGTAGTCGTGTATTGTGTGTCGCTAAGTATTAATAAAAAGAGAACAGTGTGAAACCAAAAAGTCTGAAGGGGGGGGGGGTAAGAAAAACTCAGTACAATTCCAAGTAAAACCAAATTTAATAATGGAACCTCCATTCATATAATTTTACCCAGCCACCTTGTACATTTACTACACAGTGCGGTAACTAGAGTATGACAAATTATGACTCTAGCCATAGCGCATTTGAATAACGGCGCCGAAATTCAAAAATTTAAATTAAAAATAAATTTTGCATAATGTTAAATTAATAAATTAAAATGTTTAAAATTAAAAATTTTAATTTGTTAACTATAGGGAGCGAGAAAGCTGACGTTAGTGTCCTCTAGAGTTAAAAAATTTCATGATAGCAGTGCACTTGTTTAACAGTAGAGGCGCTAAGGTCGAGTTTTTTCTCTTTTTTATTAGAGAATTAGTCTAAAATTTTCTTTCTTTTTAGAGAAAGAAAGTAAGCCTGAAAATTCGGCATTTTGAACCAAATTTAAAAAATTCCGGAGAACCTCAAACTCCTGAATTTGGGGGGGGGGAGGATTAACTACTAAACCCCCACTTACTTCCGTTTAAGGCACTTATACGGCTCATATCGTTTGAAACGTTGAAAATTGTTTTGAAGAAAATTTTTTTATAAAATAATTTGAAATGTTGGTTTATTTAAAAAGTAAAGATTTCACAACAATAAATAAACAAACAAGAAAAAATAAATTCTATATTTTATGTAATAAATATATTTTTGAAAAAAACGAAATTAAAATTCTCTTGAAGATTTCCCTTGAAAGTTTAATTTTTTATTCATTGACTTGGATGTTTTTTTAAACCTTACATTAAGGCGACTTTGTACTAGTTCAAATTGCCGTAGAATAAAAAAAGAAAGAGATGAAGCAGGAAGAGCGGCAATTGTGAAGCAACCTTTAAAATCCTAAATAATTTAGTACCTATTTTATTGTTCACGTATTTATGAAATGCTCGCTGAAAATATTTAATCGTGCCGTTTAAAATTACAGGCTTATTTCCGGGCAAAACGTAATACTTGAAAGAACATTAATTTATAAATTTGAATTAAAATATAAATAACTTAAACAGATAAATTTTATCTTTCGGATAATTTAAGATAAACACAGAGAAATTCTTTGCTTTGAATTTTCCCTAAGGAACCGTTGTATAGACGACTTTTACGATTGAGTCCCTTGCGATGACTCAAGTTATAATAACTGAAATCTGCTGAGAATTTCTTATTAGAAAAATCTATATAGTGAGGCGGACACACATTTCTAAATTAAGTTAATAAGATTTATTTTTAACATGTGTTTATGTGGAAGTACGTACACGATTTTAATTTAGCTCCATAAATCGTTAGCTTAACAGAGCTTAGCGTTCTGTGTCCGTCTCGCTTAAGGGTGGCGAACTTTATAAGGGATTCACATACGATTTGCCGTATTAAATATGACTTCATCTACTTCGACTTTTCTTTCATCAATTACAGATTAAAGTTACATTTTATTCCGTTCGCTCAGTAAAGTGCTAATCAATCAGCGCTAAAAATGAAAACTCATCTAAAATGAATTTTCAAGAAGTTTTAAATGGAAGACAACTTATTATAGATTTTTAAATTGTTAAACCTTTATATTTAGTCAAAAAGTATGGTCAAAATCAGTGATCACACGAAGATAGTGGTAAGCTAATAAATTTTCATAAAGCTTCCAGCGGGTCACGTTTATGCTTGTTTGTACTTTAAATAGAAAATTTTCGATACGAGGGTTTTGTTTTATTAAAAAGTGAAGTATGTACTAGGTAATGTTACACTGAAGCTGAATCGATTTTGCTTCCGGAAATAGTAGCTGCTATATTCTCCCACACAAAATATAAACTATAAATCGTTATGTAATTTTCATATGTTCAACTTCTGAGCCCTTTAAATTCCTTCAATTCTACCAAGTGTTGAGTAAAGTAGCTTAGGAGCGACTGCGAAATAGAGAACAAAGCGTCATTGAAATCTATAAACCCATGCATAATGGAAAGTTCTGAAATTTTTGAATGGAAGAATCAACTTTACTTACAAGAGATTTGGCTAGGAAAAACAACATCATAACCGTTACATTTTTATTCTTTTCGTACTTCCTTCATTCAGCTTTTAAACAAATTGGAAAAACTAAAACAATGTAATTTTCAATTTAAAATTTTCAGAAAACTTCATAAAGTTAAAAAAATAGTGTAGTACTAAAAGTTATTTTTATAAACTTATAATAATGGTGTAGCTTGCAATAAATTTGGCTCACATATTTCTTCATTATATCAAGCTCAGGATGATTTATCTCGCAATTTGTACAAATTTTTATCAGACGGTATTGAACATCGCATTGGGATTACTTGATACATCATTACATAAAATCAACACAGATTCAGTTTAAATTGTTTACCTTGTACAGGAAACTAAAGCTATAACGAGTGACAACACGGAATTATTTATGGGAAATTTCCAACACACGCAGCTACCGTATCCGCTTACAAACCAACATTTCCAATACTTTGCTTAAATAACTCATAAACCATTATTTAATATTGACATATTTGTTTTGATTATAAATTTTTATCGACGATTAAATCAAATTGTTTACGATACGAGGTGATTTCAAAAAGTTGTACTTATTTTGTTGGGTCCTAATTTTAAATAATTAACTGTTGACGGTACGTGCGCTAGACGTAAATATTTACAAGGCTTAGTAAGTATCGTCACGGTTTAAGAGTCCCGTTGACTTAAATATCTGTATTTAGGTTACGAGTTTGTCATATGATATCGATAACTTTAGCAAGTGAGTAGCTTAGAGATTCCGGTTTATAAATATCCCAATTTTTAAAGTTCCCGGCTGAAAAGTTGATATTTAATAAGTAAGCACTCTTAAGCGGCATTCACATTGAAGTGGGGTCTTGCCTTGCTTCGGTAGAAAGCTGGCAAGAGATAATCAAAATAAACAATTTTTAAATCATAAAAAAGGATAGAATAAAATAATTTAATCTAATAGGCAGCAAGAAAGCTGAGACGTTAGCGTTCTCTAAAGTTAAAAATTTTTATAAAAAAGTTTACTTTTTTAACGTTAGAGGATCTAACGTCAAACTTTCTCTGTCTCTTTCTCTTTCATTATTAGAGAATTAGCCAGAAATCTTGACGGTATTATGGGGGAGAGGAATTTTCTCGTTCCTTATTGGTTCTTGCCTGTTTCTTAACAAAGCAGGGCAAGACCCCACTCTTAGACTATTTCAAATTTAAATAGTCTAAGACCCCAATGAATTGTGAATGCGGCTTTAGAGATTCCACAGTTTTCTAGTTCTGTGAGTTAAAATAGTAAAAACCCCTAAGTATTTTTGGCACTAAAAAAATTAATTTATCATTTCGAACAGACGGGAGAAATAAAAATTCGAAAATTCTCACAATGTTTTATGCTGCATTTTATTTTTACGGGTTTTAGACAAATTTTGTAATGATTTAAAACCTCAGATTTGGAATGTGGTTTACTTGACAAAAAAAACAAAATGTTAGCCTACTGTTTACTTTTTGTCCTCAACAATTGAAAAATGTAATTAATTTTTTTTCTAGACGTACTCAAAAATTTCATTGACGCATTTGAAAATCAAGTAACAAGTAAGTATAAATTTAAAATTTTTTACTACCGCATTTGAACAACTTAATGACGTTATCGTCAGTCTCAGATGTGTTTTTTAAACTTGATGCACCTAGATGCGACATATTAAATAATAAAATGAATGCCAAAATTTTAGTTTTTTGGCATTTTAGAAAACAGGAAAGTTAACCTTTTTTCTAAATAAAATGATGAAAATGCCAGTTTTCGGCCTTGCTAATAAGATGATCAGTAGTCAGCCAACAATAAAATATCTTTTTATATCTCTATTACTTTCTCCATAGTTAGTAGCGAAAACGGAAGCGTAATCTTGCTAGAATTAAAATTTCTTAAGGTGGCTGATTTTTAAGATGTGGCTGGACTTAGGTGATCTTATCCTACACCACAATAAAAATAAAATTGACGGTGAAATTTTAGTCTGTTTAAAGAAAAAAAACGATATATTTACTGGAGCTCATTTTGAAAATCACAGGATGCAAATTATCACTGTTTTGGCCAAATCTAATAAAGGACAAATACATAAAAGCAGGGAGGGGGGGGAGTAGTTTCAAAAACTTTCTAAATTTGAAGAAAATGGTTAAATGAATTAAAAAGGCCATAATTTTAAAAATTGAATTTTATTTTCTTAAATGCATTTTCTGATTTTGTGATTGTTGCTTTCTCGTTATAGTTTAAAGTCGAAATTCTTGCTCCGACTATGAATCAACTCGGTGACGTTTGCGTCAGTCTCAGATGTGTTTTTCTATGTCTACCCACCTAAAGACGTCATATTAAGAGTTGAATAATTTGTGTTTTATGTTATTTATTTCCAGGACGTTACAAAAATTTAAATAATTACTAGCATTACCCAATCTTTGAACAGTTTTTATGTAAACACGCTAAAGTAAATCGATTGACTTATTTAAAATGGCATAATTCAAAACTCCGCTTACGAAGATTTCTGAGTGAGTTGAGTAGCTCAGCGGTTGAAGTTGCTGGTCTTAAGCCTATATTAAACAATATAGTGCTCAGAGAATCATGAGAAAAGCGTCGGAAAAGAGACGAATCAATTATATGAAGGACATCACAAAGAAAAGAAATAAACGAACTTGGAAATCGAATTTGGAAAATGGAACAACAAATATCAAAAAGTTTTATTAGAACTCACAAGAAATAGAATAGATGTATGCACTGTATTGGAGACAAAAAAAAGGAGAAATAATGACAAAGCAAAAATCTACCACCAAGAGCTCTCCCTCCCCGGAAGACTTCCAAAAAGATGGAAAAACAGCTTGACGTTTAAATTCCAGAAGAGAAATATTGTGATTAATTAACAGAGCCCTAACAAAAAAAAAGCAAAAATTCGAAAACAAAGATTTGTGGAAGGAAAGGGGGAAGGAATTTCTTCATTCTAATTTTCAAATAATGTGATTTTAAAAATAAGTAAATCCATTTCCTTTGAAAGATTGTGAAAGTAGTAATAAAGTGAAACTCGGATGACTGCAACGTTTGCACCATTTCCAGGAGTGTTGACACAGACCTCATTTTTTGGACTAAGGTAAAAGTTGGACCCGAAACATGCGCCGTCAGAAAAAATTTCAAATTCTTTAAGTACCTACAGGTACATCTGAGAAGAGAAGTAATCTCATTTTTCCCTCTCATGTAGACCCAGATAACCCAATTCATGACCCACGTCATGACTCACGTCAAGCGCAAATACAAGCCATTTTATTTTAGGAGCGGGTGGGGGGGGGCAGTAAACAATTTTTTAGATTTGAATGATGTGGCTTTTATAAGACGGAATGATGAAATTAGGACGAAATAGTGCAACGTCGACGACATTTTAAATCCTTTAACAGAAACACTTACTTCTAAGTAATGCTTAAGGTGGGTGGGTTGTAAGTAAGGGTGGAAAAACCTCATATACTTCACTTTTCATAAATATATTTTGAAGCATCAAATTCAAAGAACAGAACAATAGGATTTGAAGAAAATATTTAAATAATAACCGCTTTATACGGAGTTTAAAGTCAAAATTTTACTCTTGAGCTTAACGACGTTTAAGCTAACCTTAAATATTTTGGTTGGGTATGAGAAATAGATTAACTGCATCTGCGTGTTGTGGCTTTTTCAAGATGTGAAGCTGAAAGTTAAAAGGAAAACATAGTGGCGCCCTATATATTTATTTCTCCTCTACATTCACGAACTGCAAAAGCTGACAACAATCCCCACCCTTAATAAGCTAAGCGAATGTAAAAACAAACTTTACCATAATTAGGTTTGCCAAAAGGCAAACTTTCATTTCTTACCCCGCTAATATTAAACATTACGACCAGCAATAAAAAATTGTAAATTCTAATTGCTTTTCTAATAATTAATGGCTCACTTACGATTCAGGTGCTCAAACAAAAAAGCTTTTAAATAATGGCGTTAAAAATAAACTCTTGTTATATTTGTTTGCAAAAAATATACTATAAAGAAAATTCAATAATGGTAACTTGTTTTAACCCAAAGCAATTTTCTAATTGTTCTCAAACGCCGGTAATTAATTAAAAACCGCACTAAAAATAATGAAATGAAACGAATTCTTTGAAACTTTTTTATAATTGAAATCCCTTTTTAAATTTCGGTTTCAATTATCTGAAAAAGAAATCTCCAATATTAAAATTTTTGTTTGGATGGCATGGCGGGGCGGGCGTGATTAGGGTTTTGTGTAAAATGAAGCATTAAATTATTGAAAATGACAAATTTGGTATTTAATTATATTTACCCCATTGAGGATTACTAAAGACTTGAAAATGACTTATGCAAATTTAATGTGTTTTTGTATCGCGATATTCTTGTGGGTATTAATGTCTGAAAGTTGACATTTTAAATGGGAAATTGTTTGATCACGTTTTTGTGCTGTAGCTTTAATTAAGTCTGAAGGATTTTATTTTTTGTATGACAAGCTTTGTTATCAAAAACAGTGAATTGTTTAAGTAACAATGCAACATGAACATGCAGCGCTACAGGGTTTTGTCAACTTTAATTTGTGTAAGGGATGATGACGTCGCCCCTATCACTTTTCGAATAAATTCTTATCAAATAGGCTTTAAATTGGACTTTTTTTTGCTGGTACCGCAGATCACAAATTAAAGAAAAAGATTGAAAATTTTTTGGTTTTCTATTTATTCAAATAACAAAATTTCCTGTTTTCTTAACTCAAATTGCTTTCAGATAAATCTGAATATTTTCACAATTTTCTTAAGTGGGTCCATAGCCCAATAATATTTTGATTAAATTAACTTACGCAAATAGTGAAACCGCATCCATTATTTTTCCAGCAAAAAACCATAATTCTTATTTAAGCAAAAAAAACTGAATTATCGCAGTTTTCGTCCCCTTGAGATGTAATGTCAGTTCTGCTTTAAAGCAGTCGAGAATTGTCCTTACTTGAGTTTCGATCGAAAATGTGGAACAAGCAAGAGAGGCTGCATCAGGAAGTCATAAACTTGGAAACATTTAAGAGAACAATTTCATTGTGAAGGGTTGTCTACCGCTAGGTAATTTAGTTTAATTTAACTACTAATTAGCTTAATTAAAAACTCGCACAATAAAATAAAATTATTACAACTTGCACGAAAATTTCTCAAAAACAAAAATAAAGTTAGCGGAAGATTTAAGTTTAGCTTGAAAGTAATTCATTTTACCGAGTTATCGCAATTTCCACTAAATTAAATCGGAACTATCGTATCTCGGCTTTAAATTCTTATAAAAGTATTAGTTCAGAAGGAAAGTTTTTTTGGATTGTGATTCTACTAATTTACCTTTTTTAATTAAATCATCTCGAATTTAAATAGAAACGTCGCTCTTCATTCGTTTCAAATGGTACCCTAACCCTAACATATCCCACACCTTAATTTTTTTTTTTTTTAATTATAGTAACTCAAAAATTATTTTTCAGGTGGGATTGTAATTTAGATTATACTGAAATAATTTTGTATTTTACTCCGGTTTTAAGGTGCATATTTTAAAGATATCCCGAAGCAACGTTTCCGGATCAAAGCTTTTAAACGAAATACTGTTGTATTAATTAAATGTTTTAATTAAAGTTCTGTTAAATCAGCTATAAAATATTTATGTAATTAATATTTCTATGTGTTTTAATAATATAACAAAAAATTTAAATTACCTTTTTTGGATGTTCTGAAGCTGTCGTCTCGAGGCACGTATTGGATATCATACACCAGCGTGGTATTCGGTAAAATGTCTCGGTCTTTGTTGATCCTATAAACGGCATATTTGAACGCTAGTTCGACGCTAGTGTCCTTTTGGTCTTCGGTAAAAATAGCACCTGAAACAAAAATCCGATATAAACTTTACAAAAGACCTGAAGGCTACTTTACATGTAAATACTTCATTTCAAGTTGCTTTTATCGCAACTACATTTTTAATCAATATTGTCGAGAAGA
Source organism: Rhagonycha fulva (assembly GCA_905340355.1). Lineage (NCBI taxonomy): Eukaryota > Metazoa > Arthropoda > Insecta > Coleoptera > Cantharidae > Rhagonycha > Rhagonycha fulva. The sequence continues at coordinate 118,566,850 of HG996554.1, forward strand.
AAATTCTCTAGTAAATACTAAAATTGTTTTAAAATTTTCCTACACAGTAAATAGTTTAGACGGGAGACTTCAGAAAGAGAAGTGGCTTACGATGCTGTTCATTTTTTTTTTAAATAACAAACTTAAAATTTTAATAACTTCTATAAAACTTAACCGATTTTTAATTTTTTAAGCTTTTTAGAAAGAAAATTTATAGGGCTAAATATTTGGATTTATATCTTTTTTTGCTAAAATGACTATTTTTCCAGATATCGCATTTTTGGAAGTGGCGTCCAACGTTAAGCACATACTCGATCTCAGTAGTTACTTAGATCCTCAAGGTATGTGTTTGTAATAAGATTAAATAATTTTTTAATTTAACTAACCTGATGGTGTGCCTAGCAAAAAATTATTAACAATTTAGTAACTTAATTGAAATGTCAGGAATGTTAACAACATTTCTGTATTTATGTGACAGCTTCATCAACCAATAAAATTAATTATTTAATGTACTCGTGGGCCTAGAGGCCGCATTTAAACTTTTTACGTTGGTAACCAATAAATGAACCAATCAGAAGTAGACTGAAAAGGTCACAAAGAATTTATACGTAATTCCACCACAAAACTGAAACGACTAATTTTGTTTTATGCAATTTGTAGAATAAAAATAAAGTGCTATTACAACACTGCCAATTACATAAATTTAGAAAGTTTAAACGTGCGAGAATGTATGCAGCGTTAATTGTAAAAGGCTAGAAACTTCTGCTCAAAATCCATCTCTTTTCTAAGTTCCCATTTTGTTGTCTGAAATGCAGCAATTGTTTTTAATGGTTTTTATACTTCTTTAGCTTTAATCTATCCAATTTTACTTAATGTACACTCTACATTCGCAAAGTAATCAACAGATGCAGTATAAGACAGCGTTGCAGGAGTGATGAATTCCATTATCTGTTAAACGATTTTGTACCATTCATTTGATAAGCCTGAGCGAAAGACGTGAAATACAGGGTGTCGCTAAAAGTTTAAAATTTTTTATTACGTTTTATTTAATATACTGGCGCCCTTTATTTTTTTAAGGTTAGTTTCCAGATCAGCCCTTGCACGAAAAGAATTTAGAAATATCCAGAGCAGTACTACACATTTTTATTTATTCACAAATTTATCAACAAACTTCTTTATTTAAACTATTGCTAGATAAATAACATAAAATATTATATAACCTAAGCTATAGCATTTATAGAAATGTAAGTGGGCAAAATGCTTGGTTTTTTTCAATATGTAGATCCTTGCTTTTTTTGAATAAAATAAGTTGTGCTCAGCCGGATTGATCTAGACTCTTTAATAAATCTGACGAAAAGAATGCATAATAAATTGTTATTATCAAAAGAATAAATTTATTTTATGTTTCTGATGATCAGAACAGTTACAAATGTGATTTACATAAAGTTGACTATTTGAAATATTTTATTGAACCATGGATCACAAATAAAATAGAATAAATCGTTACAATCGGATAGAGGTACATTTACTTCCAAAATAATTCTTTGCTCTAACACCTAGTACAACAATCCACAATGATAAATCTTAATATCATTTTTTTTCCTTTCTTTCTTAATAAGCTTTTTAATTTTTTTTTTCAGGGTTAAATATGGGCCTTTCCACTAATGGGAGACAATTGACCTTTTCAATAATAGGGAGTTGTTGGTTTTAAATCGCCACACTGCCCAGCGTTTTATTATAAACACATCAAACACAAACACGTACTGCAAAAGTTGTTCATTATTTCATTTTTGTAGGGGCAAAAATAATATTTTCGTTCATCCATTAATTGAAGGCAAACTTATTCAAATCTCTGGTAGTTCAGGTAAGAATCATGAATAAATTACTTTGTCAATATCAATTAAACTTCACGTTTACCTTTAGGTATTAAAATTCACTTTGATGTCAATGCGGTTACAAGCTTACAAAACTAAAACAATCCAAATTAACATGGTTTAGATTATTCAAATATCAGATAGGTACAATTTTGCTTTAGTTTATTTAAAACTGTCATGGATCCTTCCTATCAAGGAATTGCTTAAAAATTTATTACTTTAAAATAGAATTCAAATGTAAGGATCATCATCTGTTCAATCAAATGTTTTCTAATTTTTTGCTTGCTTCAGATTTTCAGGAAAAATGAACAACTATTTATAAAAATTTTTAGGGTGCAAATTCGGGGTTGATTTTGAAATATGACAATATGTATTTTTCTCCTCACAAACCCTAATATTTTCAAAGATAAATCATTTTCAAAACTTTATAATTAAAGTTGTACATAAATGTGTTTTACTTTGTGGGGGTAAATTATTCTCAAAAATTTTTAACATCCTTTCATAAATTGCATTTTTTTTAGTAAAATTCAATATTTTTGAATGGACAGCAGGAGTAATCTCGTTAACTCAATAATGAGTAGGTAATTTTTTAGGGGAAGAAATCAAAACGTCTTTTTCTGTTAGTTTCGCCGTTACCATGGCAACGAGTGGTAATGTAAATTACGTCAAAAGCAGCCCCCCTTCCTAGTAGCACACTTTGCCGAGTTGGACTGGCTTGGGAATATTTTTAATTAGTACAGAGTTAGTTAAAACGATCCAGAGTGTCCAAAGCGGAGATGACGATTTTGGCAATGCAACTACGTCTGATTTATCATTTGTTTTTTTTATTGATTTTTAGACCGTTTCCAACAATCCAGGCCAATAAAGTGAGAGGCTTGGCAAAAAAGAATCCATAGAACGTTGCAATCTAGAAATGTTAAAACTCAAGTTTGTTTTGCCCCTTCGATGATATCGCACCGTGAGTGTAAAACACTAGTAAGTGTAAAAGTCATAGTTTGGAGATAATGGGAGTTAAAGCTTTTATATTATTAGGATAAATATAGTAAAATTTCCCTGCTTTTGGGACTGGATGCAAAGGTTAGTCTTGAGTGCCAAAGAGTTATAGCTAGTTATTGTATAACATCGTGTACACAAACTGAATCAGGGAATATAAGAGATACAGTTGTTCCATTATTATATTAGGAGAGCTAAAATAGCCCCTAAAATCGCTCTTATTTTTAATCTATTTAATTTTATTCAGTGCCTATATAAAATTTGCATTTTAATACCTTTGAACGGGAACGCAGGCAGCCTGAATTGCTAAAGGTGGGATACAGCACTGTAATGTCGGAAACCGCACCGGGGGGTCTGGGGGGTATGGAATACCCCCCAGCATCAAAGAAGCAACTAAGCGACGTTTCCAAATTGATCACAAGAAATTTAATTCTCAAAAAGTAATTTTGCTGCTTACTTAGAGCCGTGGATTATTCTACACCTCTCAGACCCCCTCGTTCTTGGAAAAAAAAATTTGGAAAAATAAACCTGTGTATTATTTGAGTTTTGTGACGTTCTACGCCGTCTTATAATTTTCAAACAGCGTCAAGCGGGGGTTGGTTCGTTACCGTTTTACAGTTTTTCTATTGAGCGTTTAGTCAACTCCCTTGACCATTAAACTTTTCGACCGCCTCTATGTACCTGTTTAATTTTATTGCATGTTTTAAATGTTAAACGGCAACCACAAAAGATGATCACCAACAAATATGTTATTTTTTTTCAAACTGCATAGAATCGCTGGACCACTTCTTGAGAACAGTGTCGTATTTGCCATAAATTTCAAATTAGTCTAACTTAATATTAAGGATCAGCTTAACAGATGAAAAATGCAGGACCGCATCGTAAGCTTTTAAAACTTTCATAAACGGTGGCCCCGTAATTTACAAAAACGGGTATTTTATTTTATTTGTACGGGAGATTTAAAATTTAAAGTTTGCCTTTACACGCATTAGTTGTTTGTAATTAATTGGTAAATGTTGTAAAAAAGTTTATCCGCAAATAAAATAAATAACACGTTAGTTGGTTCATGTTACGGATTCACGTAATTTGAATACCTATTTGTAATTTAAATAAAATTCCGGTTTCAATTGTTTCAAAAAAGCAGAAAGCAAGCTGATGGATTAAAATACGTTTTTGGCGATGTCAAGTAAATGTGAAACATTTTAAATCTGGTATCGCTTCAGTTACATATAGAAAAAGTGCAATTTTATGCAAGAACGCATTTTATGCTGATGATCAACGAGGCGAACCTAACATACATATATTAAAGCAAACAAAACTTTATTTGTTATCTGGATTTGACTATGCAGATTATTAAACCACTAAAAGCTGCAAGTTTCCATTTTCAAGTCTTCTACATCAAACTTTACTACTTAATGTTATTTTTGTTACAATTTTATTTTTACTATGCATCGTGTGCAAATTTATAACAAAAACTACTTCAATCTTCCTTGCAGAGAAGGATAACTACGGGATAGGAGCAAAATTGCTCAATACGTCAAAGCGAAGTTTTCTTAAAGGAAAAACCCATTAAGGATTTAAGTTAATAATTAATTTAAGCTCAAAAGAAATGAAACGAAAATTCAAGAAATATGAAAAGCGACAAAAAAACCTGTTGTTTTATCCGATACGTTTTTATCCTCGATAAAATGTTAAAAAATCAAAAAAAAAGTACGCAGGGTTTGGTTAAATTATCAGCAAAGTTGGCATACATTTGAACCTGATGTTTAAATCGGAATCTTAACGTTGAGAGTTATAAGTTTTCAGCGTAAGCATTTTCCTAACGGTTACACTTTCAAGTGCGTTAATTCACACATCATTAACATAAACGTGATTCAGCAAGATTAAAAAGAAAAACCGCACAATTGAATTTATTTCCTAAACTATTATTTGCAACGAATTAAGTGAAAGTATAAATACGTTTCGGTAACCTTAAAAGGTTTTGCCCTGGCATTGCACCTGAAGTATTCCCAATGCTCCACCCCATCGTTTTTAGTCTACTGGGAGTGTGGTTATCGAAACTCTCGCAGCTTACAGATGAAACGTAGAAAAAGAAAGAGAAATGTTACCCCATTTGAAATATACACCACGAATTTCACTCATTCCGTATGTCTCCAGAAAATATTATTATTGCATGCTTTAATGAAAACCATAATTTTGTGTGTTTCACAATTGGAAGCAAAATATGGCAGAAGGAAACAAAACTAACAGGAACTTAAAAATTATTAATTAAGACTAAACCGCCCATTTTCCTGAAACTGTAACAGCCGTTGGAAGTGTTTTATGGGACGCTAACCTCAATCTTCCTTATTTGTCACACCTTATTCCAAAATAACTAAATTTGAATAGGGTAAACGATTTTCATTTTATTTAAAAATATTGCTCGACTTTAGATTATTATTATTAAATCTCGAAACGAATTTGATGTTCTCTACAATAAAATTTATTAATCTTTTTTCTAATTTTAGCGAGTTATCCTACAAGATTTGTTTACTCTTTTCTCGTCAAAGAAAATGTAGTTTATATTGGTCTGCTCTCGACTGGTTGCTATGAAAGCAGTTTATTGTATTATATATAAAGTTATTTAAAAATTTATGTCTCGTTTCTGGAATATCTTTTGAGCGGTAGCGAAATAAACTACGGACATTTAAGGAAAAATCACTAAATAACTGTGAGATGGTCGTTTATGAAAATTTGGTATAAAAAAATTTGAGTGAAGAAAAAAATGAAATAATAACTAACATTTTACTGCCCCACGTTGGGTGCCATTTTTTATCTTGATTACTATATTCAACTTAATTTCAATTATGTAGTTTTTTTTTTAACTTTTTTTAAGTTTTCTAATCAAGAGTGTATAGTAAAAATTGTAACATTCCAAATGTCAGGTTTTAGCTTGGTGTCAGTTGTTAAAATTTGCTGTTTTTACATAACAATTTAATACAAGTTCTGATGAACCAGACCTACAAACTGCCAGACTATAGCTACGCCATTGATACTGCTATTAATTATAAAAAACAACAAAACAAAAGTTTACAAAATTTGTATCTAGATCTCACAAGCAATACTATATTATTACGTAGTAGGTACTTGTAATAGCGTTAATAATAATAGAATAAATCGATATCATAATATCAAAGGAATATTTCTTTATAAAGAAATTTATAGCGAAATATTGAAAAGCTATCACGCGAAAGAAGGAAATGCAAGACCAACAAAAAATCTGAGAGATAGTAACTAACCTAATTAGAATTTTATAGTGAAATTGCGTACTGTAGTTATATGGTACAAAGATTTAAAAATATTTGAAATTTTTAAAATACTAACTTGATTCTGTTTATTACATTTAGGTTTGGTACACTGTGATTGGTCTAGGGTATAAATTTATCTCTAGGTTAACGTTAACCGATGATTGTAAAAGTGGGACTTAATTGACAAAGTTTAAAAATTGTTTAACATTTAACTTTCTGCCACTGGGGGGTATTCCATACCCCCCAGACCCCCCGGTCTCACTATCGCAAAATGTTTATATATCTATTTGGAAAAACAACTATGTTTGACTGAGTGAAAAGGGAACTATAAAATATTTTTAGTTTTTTTTTTATTTGCCGAGGAAGATGGAAAATCTGTAATAGGACGCCAGGACTTACCGTACTATGCAGAAAGCATGGAACTTTTCTACTTCTTCTTCTGAATCTAAGCTTGTTATTTCTAGCATCTGCGTCGTTTCCTTGGCAGTGCTGGATCTGTGAGCATATAAATTGTTTGACGTCCAGTAAGTAGTTTGCTAGACTGGCATCCAAACGCGCCTGTAACCCTGGTTTTTATGTTAATGACGGCGATTCATCAACCCAGGAGAACTAACAGCTTAAGGTGCCTTTCGAAGCATGGAGACTAATAATGAAACTTTAATCCACCAAAACTCTCTTCTGTATATACAGAAGCTAGCCACTATAACACAACTGTCACGTGGTATCATTCTTTGCCGTAGCAACCAAATTGGCTTTCCAGACTTTTCCAGTTGTTTCTGCTGTAGCGCTAACTTTCCATTTCATGTCCACAATGCCGATTTACTTTACTGACCTTTGCGTATTTATTAGCTCTTTCCACAGTACTTCCAGCACTTAGCCGACTTATTATGGTCTTTACAGGCTTTTACCAGAAGCACAAAATCTCTTCAAATTAACAAACTTGCAGATTCCGAATATCTGCAGTTTGGGGATGTTCAAAAGAATTTCTGTCTTTTTCCAATCCATCCAAGTTGTCGGAATTTTATGTTTGAACTATCAGCCTTGGATAAACAGGTTTTCAAAATCGAGGCAAGAACTAGACATTGGATCTCTTTTTCTTGACATTATTGCCCCTTTCTTCCAGTATTTGAGTTTAAAGTTTAAATAAGTTTAAGTTTAAATATAAAACTTCGGCGTTTTTTGAGCTACCGCCCGGGATAGACACTCCGACTGCCCACAAAATATATCGTATTGCTTTTATCAATTTAAACTCTTTTAGATTTCTGCTGCTGGCCTTTCCACCACACCTGCACACAATGGGAACACCTGCACACAATGGGACTGGTTGACGGTGTACCGTCAATTCGTCACGGTCAATTCATCGCGCGACAATTCGTCGCGAAAAATTCTCGTTTACGAAAATTCGTCGCCTGCGACAATTCGTCGCCTACGACAATTCGTCGCCTACGACAGTTCGTCGCCTACGAAAATTCGTCGCCTGTGACAATTCGTCGCCTACGACAATTCGTCGCCTGCGGCAATTCGTCGCCTACGACAATTCGTCGCCTGTGACAATCCGTCGCCTACGACAATTTGTCGCCTACGACAATTCGTAGCCTACGACAATTCGTCGCCTACGACAATTCGTCGCCTACGACAATTCGTCGCCTACGACAATTCGTCGCCTACGACAATTCGTCGCCTGTGACAATTCGTCGCCTACGACAATTCGTCGCCTACGAAAATTCGTTGCCTACAAAAATTCGTCGCCTGCGACAATTTATAGCGTGCGACGGAAAACCATTTTAAAATATTTTTTAAAATTCATTTTTGAAATTTTTTTAGTACGATTATGTTCGACTTCGAAGTAGCTGCTATTGTTTTTTTGACTCCTTAATGCGTCTCGTCAACAGGCAATTTCTGTCACCCAAAAGATTGAATGAATATGGAACTATAAAAAATTCACCCCAGCTGAGTCACATACATAACAAACACAAACTTTAAAGTTTCAGGAGGATTAAGTACTGACAAAAAAATAATAAATTAGCAAGTAAAATTAGGTAAATCAATTTGTTTTGTAATTCTAGGGTCATAAATACAAATAAGAGGTGAGACTTCCTTGACGAGAAGCAAATCTACAACCACAAATTAAAAACGACCGAACTTTGCGGAAGTTCTCCGACAGAAAGGATTTCTAGGGTACCTAACACATTAAAATTTACGTTACGGTAATATGACATTTAAAAAAGCTTAACTCAGCAGTAAAATAAAAATCTGCTTTGCACTCATATTGGATTCTAGAAGTTTATGGTACGACTTACTCGTTTGGTCTCGTTTCAATAACATAATGGTTTTGCTATAAACACAAAAATTCACTGCATACAAATTACCAAAAATCAATCAGAATACATTCATCTTTAACGCAAGATCGTACAGTTAAAGTTACAATCAAAAAAAATCAATCGGATCGTAACAAAAAAAAACGTCGTTCGCATTGAAGTTCTACGTGCTGATGGTAATCATCACCCAACACTTAAACCTTCAATACTTTTTTTTTAAATTAAGCTGCAAATTGTAACTTTCCACGAGCTGTTGTTTCGCTGCGACGATTGTCGATTTGCTGGCAAGACAAACTTTCATTCAGACTGCTGCAAAATTTGTTTTCTTCATTTTTTGATGCATCCTGTATGTAGGATTTTTCCAATAATCCATGCCCCCTTTGAAAATTTTTTAATTTTTTGGAAATTCTTTTCTATGATGTGGTTGCGGTCTCGTGGGAGAGCGGACTAATAAAACCACTGCTGAGTTTATTTACAAATGCACAATATTAATTGCAAATTTCGATAAAATGCAATGATGGAAATAAATAGAAAACAAAAAACCTATTTAACATGAAATGAAGGTTATAATTAACTCTGCTCTGGGCGTTTCATTTGAATTCTGCAAATGACGTTTTATTAAAACCCAAATAAATCTTGAAATTTATCTAACCCAGGCTGCTATTTTTACAAAAATATAATGCACCTAAAAATGTAGTTAACTTAATTAGAAACAAAAACTACTTAGATTTAGCGAAACTCGAACGTTGGTTACTTTTTGCACCACGACACTCGTCCAAATAAAAACACACTTCAGTAATTTCAGCTATCCCTTAACACTGAAGCAGCCATAGTATTTCATTTAGAAGTCTTCGTTTTTGCTTTTAGATGTTAATGGCTTTAAAGTGGGATTCTCTCTAACAAACGCTTTTCAAGTAATTTGAGCGCCGTCAATTTTTCCGTGGTTGGGAAAGAAGTGTGCGTTTTTCTTCGTTTACTTTAGACATTTTTTCTTTTGCAATTTCATAATCAGACAATTTTACGCGACGGTGATTCGGAGACGACAAAGTGCGCTTTATTATTTTTCAAAAAAACTTATAGAGTTTCACGTCATTGCATCAGTTAATTTCATAATGCGATTTAAAAAAAAGTATATTTTGAAAATCAAAATCGAAAGGAAATTAATATAACAAGGCCTGGTTAATTATTTTAAGGGCTGGAGGTTCAAGCAGTGCAATTCTCGTAATTTTTCAAGAATGCATTTCATGAACTTGAAGGTGCTATTTTGCCGTTTAAATTATGCCGGAGTGTTTATGACGTTTGAGTCAATTTTTTCTTATTAAGAAATCTGCCAGTTCTCGTGCTGCTGAAAAAGTTCAAGATATTTAAATTTTAAAACAATCAAAACTTTTTTGTTGCTTGGTACGATTCAATAGTTCAATTTAATTTATTGCTTCCGTCGTAAAAGTCTCTTGGCATTAAATACTTCAATGAGAGAACTTGAATTTGAATATTTTAAGGGTAGCGGGTGGTTTACGTTGAAGGGGATTATGAAATTATCAGGTTTTACGTTTGTGAAAATTAATAGGTAACTTTCTAAAATTAACCACTTTGCATGAAAGAATTTTATGGATCCTTGCTCTCGACACTAAATTGTAAAGGCTAACCACCGTTACAAAGAAGAGGCGTAGTTAGCCTCAAGTGTTAAGGGGTTACAGCCCCGTTATTGTAAGTCTTCGTGGATAAAATATAAAATGTATGGTTATTGCATACTTACAGTCTGGAGGCTGAAATGTCATCTAAAAACCGCAGTTCCTGGAAAAAAAATTTTGAGGCCAATAATCTTAATATATTGACGTGGATTCTGATAGGTTGGAGTTTCTAAAATTATCCACAAATAAATTTTCATTTGGTCAAAGTTTTGTTTTTGAAGTTTTCGTTAATTTAATCAGATGAGTAGTAACCTGTTAATTTTTTCAATTACGTGTCAAAGGGATACGTGCAGAGACGAGATTTTAGGCTGGGAGATTTGTCCGTATCGCCTGAAAATTAAACATTTCAAACATGAAAAACGTTTAAAATTTTTGATTAATTTATTTTTTGTTGTTTGTTCTTAAAATAATTTACTTACGTTTAAATTGAGTTGGTACAAAGGTAGCTACGATCATCGATGCAGTGTTTTTAATTTAAAAGTGTAGTTCGCAATTTAAAATGTAGTGACTTCAAAATGTTGAATTTGGCATCTAAAAATTCGAATTTCGCTGGAAAACCAACCAACCAGAGTGCGACACGATTTTCCGATGAAAAATTAGTACAGGAAACGAGATAAATGGTCAGTTGCACGAGAGTTGCAATAGAGTAATGGAGGTGTGAAGTCTATGACTTAACGGCTTCAAGGTGTTATCTTCGAATGTTTAAAGATTACAAATTTGTAATTAATTTTTGCGAAGATTATGAGCAACTGGGTTTTTGTTGATGGTGTGTGCTGCTAAAGAAGAGTGTTATGAAATTCAGTGTGATTTTTGAAGATTTGGAAAGTTTACGGACCAGTCATGACATGAGGTCGCCATTTTGTCAAATTGTGAATGCAAAGAATTAGAGGGACAATCATCAATTATTCAAGCCATCTTTTTGGTAAATACCTTTTGAATTAATTATTCACACGATTTCAACGATTATCTTCGATATTTGTTATAATGTTGCGGAATTATTTGAGGTTAATCACATTTGACATTAAATTCGTACTTCAAGTTACATTTATCATCGAACTTTTACACTTAATTAATTAAACACATCAGTGGAACAATTTTAATATTTAAGTCGTGTTATTTAACTGTTAAATTTAAATTTAGGTGATAAATTTTTTTGTACGGATATTTTTCGTATTTGGTAGTGGCTACCATATCAACAACGGTACCAACTTTCGAACAGTTACAAAGGCGCTAATATTTTAAAATTAAACAATTTTTCTTATTTTGTACAAATTTTATTGCAGATGTTTTGTTTAAATTATAGTATGACGTTGATTATCTTACAAATTGGAGATACTGTTATTGAAGTTTAAATGTGTAAATTTGTAGGATAATTCTTCATGTTTTTGGAATTATCGATTGAGTCGATAAAGTTTAATTATAAGGTTTCGTCTCAATTTTTTTTTACTAATTTGATTATGACTACTACTTTCATCGAATTAAATTATAATTTCATCCCAGAGTTTTTTGTTTCATTTATTGTGGATAGTTTAAGAGAAAAATTCCTGGAACCTACTACTGAGAGAGCTCATTAATGCAGACTACCGACTATAACAGCTACGGCTTTTAAAGAGTTGTTCGTCAGAACACGACAATATGCAATGTTATCTATCCTTTAACTTGAGATAAAATTTTACCACAATATCTATGAGCAGAGGTGTAGCTAGCATTGAGTGCGCCTGAAGAGTAATGAGTAACGAGAAGAAATGGATTGAAAATCCGGCGGTGTGCGAGTGAGGGAGGCAAAAGAGGTACTTGTAAGTAAGTAGTAATGTTGATTTTCAAAATCATTTAGTATAACTGGAGGGTATTCCATACCCCTCAAACCCCCCGGTTTCAGCTTGCTTTTTCCATCAGTATCTAAAATAGACTAAAAAATTCTGAAAGCCCCCTAGCTACACCTTTAGTATTTTTTATGCAATCCCTAGTCTGGCACTAAATAAGGGTAAATTGTGCAAAACTTTAGTTTGTTTAGCCGCGATGTTAATAAACCAGCTCTCAATTTAATGCGGAGGTAAGGCCGTTGATTTTTCCCGTTGGACCGCGTTCAAACAGCAATATTTGCAAACCAAAGCCTGCATGGAATCTCAATTAAAATCAAATGTAACAAAATATTTGCAATATTAATATTTGTAAAAATACAGGATCGGATCGAGGAGTTATTGTAAAATGAATGAAAAGTTACGTAACAAATGCAAAAATTTGTAGCACATTATTACATAATTTTTTATTATACTGAACACAAACAACTACTTATATAAAAAACTTAATAAATCCCTGTTTTTGGAACTGGATGCAAAGGATCAAGAGGGCTAGAATAGCCCCTAAAATCCCTTCTATTTCTAATCTATTTAATTTTATTTGGTGACTAAATAAAATTTGCATTTTAATACCCTTGAGCAGGAATGCAGACAGCCTAGATTGCTAGGGGTGGGATACAGTACCGTAATGTAGAAAGCCGTACCGGGGGGTCTGGGGGGTATGGAATACCCCCCAGTATTAAAGAAGCAACTAAGCGACTTTTCCAAATTGATCACAAGAAATTTAATTCTCAAAAAGTAATTTTGCTGCTTACTTAGATCCGTGGATTATTCTACACCCTCAGACCCTTCCCCGTTTTTGGAAAAAAAATTTAGAAAAATAAACCTGTGTATTATTTGGATTTTGTGACGTTCTACGCCGTCTTTCAATTTTCAAACATCGCCAAGCGGCGTTTGGTTTATTGTTACCGTTTTACATTTTTTACTTACGACGCGACGGGGTGTTAGCTCGATGTAGAATCTTCAACCTGGGAAACCAGCGAGACGGCCAGAATAAAGCTGTTACTTTAATCTAAGTAAAAATTCTATGATTAATTAAAAAAAAATGATAGTGTTTGAATATTAAACACTTGTAAATTGCGGTTATACATGACTTTTTGCGTTACTAACGGACAGACAGATAGAAAATCTAAAAGTTTGACAAAATGACTTTTTAAGAATCAAATTTTTAGCTACGCCCAAGCTTATAAAGCAAATGAAGTTTAGTATTAATGTAACATGATAATCATAGTAACTACAGTAACCTGGCAACCTCATTTGTGGAGAGTTATCAACTGTCAGGTTGTCAAAGCTTGTCATCTGTTAACTGTCAACTGTCAAGTTGCTGTCATTTCAAGACGGCGATTTTGCAACTTTGTACACCCACAAGCAAAAAATCTTATGACAAAATTGATGTTTTGTACAATAGCACAATTGCCAAACAAGACAAAGTTTTGTAGCAGCAAAAAATTAGAACTCGGACTAATTTTTTCGTTTTGACAGTTCGATTAAAAATATACGAACTGAAAGTTTTTAATGTCTGTGCTGAAATATTTTGCGTTTTGTTTATATAACATTGGAAGAGAAAAACACAATTCATTTTTAAACGGGTATTTATGTGTAAAATAGATCGTCTTAAACATGACCTAGAAAACCCTTGTTTTTATCTTTTTATTGCTTCTTCTCATCATTTTTATTTTGCCGCATTCGGGGGATGGTTCAACATAAAATCTAATACTGTATCACATTTCATTTATATTTGGTATTTTCTTTCGGGAAATTTTGGCCATTTTAACAATTGTCGTGTGAATGGTAATATAAACAAATGAAATGTATTGCTGAACAATTTATCCAAGTGACCGCAACAAAATTGGGTCACAATTGACAATAAAATAAAATAAATGCCCTCGTTGGACTGCAACACAAAAAGGGAGTTTCATATCCTTCGTTCTATTTTGTTTTGTTATATTCGTATAAATGATTCATTTTTATCGAAAATAAGTTGCTTTATTCTTATTACTTATTGCTAAATAAATTTATTTTCCAACTCAACTCAGATTAGTTATCAAGTTATAAAAATTTATTGAACCGAAAAGGATTTTTTTATATGCTTTTTTAAGATTACGAGAATAAATTGACTCCTTGTTCGATTAAACCACTGAACCGGAGCTTTTTGAAGAAAATCGACCACTCCGAGCAAGTTACGTAACTTATTCCAAGTATTCATTTCCTAACATCCCTCTCCATTAGTTCATTGTGGAGTTCCTATTTTAAAAAGAAACGATGACAAATGTTAAAAATTAGGCAAAATTTGTATGCAAATTATAAACGAAATAAAAAAACTTGCGAAATTTTAAATTTTTGTTAATGATGCGGAGATTTAAAAGAACGTTGGCGCCAGGATGTCATAAAAGTATTTTAAATGGACGTTCCTAATTTCCATACCAAATTTAGTCTTCCTGTATCTTGCATGAAAATTTTTTGGGAGCAGATTATAAATTTTATTCGCTTACTGTTTAACTCAATTACAAATTTAATGGTCAGATTTTATTTACGGCTATCGTAAAATTAATGGCTCGGAAGTAAATTATCAAGAACGTAACGTAGAATTCAAAACTTTTTGGTACTTCATTCATAATACTATAAACACGTGGAAAATCATGTAGGAAATTTTGTTTAAGCTGGAAGATTTTCTACCAGACTACTTTCTGCAAGAAACACTTAGTAATCATGCAAGTAAAATTTAAATCGGCTCATTTGTAATACAAAAATATTATAAAACTAGATTGACCCGGCTGTGCGGCCTGAAGGCCGCATTGTAAATATTTTTAGGTAATAATAAATTTAGGATTAATCAGAAATTCGAAAAAACGTTACAAACAGACAGAGTTTTCTACTACACTCTTATGTTTTGTAATAACTCTTAAAACAACTGACATTTAAGATATTAAAATTGAGAGAGGCTAAGGCGAGGTGTAAATATTCAAAAAATGAACTTTAGTTGAATGTAAATTCAAAAACTAATTTTTACGGTTTCTTCAAATTTTAATCACAAATACGGTCTTTTTTTTATAGGGCAGCTCCGATTATTTTCGAGGCTTACTCTATTTCTATTTTTTCTTTTTGCATAAATAATTTTCTCAGAGCCCGGGTTCAGTAAGTCTTGAGAAATTGCAGCCCACAATTGAAAAGCGTCTTGTGCAGTACATAAAGAAATAATTATAAAACCGGGGGGTACTGAGTACCCCCCAGTACAACCAATTACTTGTCAGGAAGAATAAAAAGTAGTCACTTATAATAAGCAATAGTTTCAATTTTTTTCTTTCTTCTCTCTTTCTCAGTTTTTAGGTTCATGAGAAACCTACCAATTGAACATTAGAAAGAAAGAAAGAAAAGTTACTTTTACCAGGAATCAAACCTGGTACCTTTTTTTTTTATAAAAAAAAAAAAAAATTTCAAATAGGAAGGCGTAGAGAGTACACAAAATAATTTGGTTATAAAATTACTGTTAAATTATTTATTTACATTTCCAGTCATTAATAATAATGATTTAAATTTAAAGTTGCAAATTAAATTCTAATGCTCCAATTATTGAATTGTAATAAATAATTAAATAACACAAAATGTGTTAACGGTGAAAACAAACACTGAAATTGACATATAAATTAGTTCGGTACATACGATTAAAAACTGCATATTAATTCAATGGGAAAGCGTGCATCGAATAGTTTTTAAAGCTTTCAAAATCAGCCATTACCATAATTTTTAGATTTTAAAGTTTGCCTTTAATTCGAGTTTTAATATTCGTTTTATGCAAATTTTTAGAACGAAATAAATTCTAAACACAGTTACGTTTTAGTTCGTGAGTTTTATTAAAATGTTAACAACGGTAAAGAGGTACAAAAACCACATTATTTATGTTCATTAGTCAAGACGAAGGTTTAATGTAACAACATTCGATGATGGTTTTCGGTTTACAGGCCGATTGCAGCAAAACGTTTAATTTTAATTGTGTACTATTATTTTTAATTAATAAAGAGCTTAAACAAAGCAATAACTTTATATTCGGCTTACATTCAGCGGCGGTGTAGCACAATGCAAGTGTTGAACACAGCCAACGTGAAATTTAATTCACCCGACAAGCTACAGACCGATCAGCCTGCTCAACACTTTTTTCCAAATTTATTGTTTGATCTAATTATTAAGCTAAATAAAATTTTGCGTTTTTATTATAGTAGTAAAGCATAGCGCAGTAATTACCAATTTACCAAGTCATTAAAAATATTTTTTATATTAGGTACCGAAATAAATTCTTTTCAAATTTTCAATAAACTCGAGAGTGAATTAGAATGTGAATGGTTTTAAGGAGAAGATCAAAGAAAAATATTAAGATATTCAATGCACGAGTAAAAGGCATCGAAAATGTTTAATGAAAAATAAAGAAGAATAGTAAACCGTAAAAAGCTATTTGAAAGATTCGGTTTATCGGGGCGTATATTTCGATTTTGAGTATTAAAAAATAAATAACCAAATTCACTTCAACTTTTTTACAATTTATGGTTCAATTTTAGCCTTACAAATTTTATATTGTAAGCAATTTGTTGTGAAATATGGAGTAATAAAATTAAGCGTTCCATTTTTTATCGTTATTAAATGGTAGCTACGTGAAAATAATTTAAACAATTTTCTTATATGTAAAGTGTTGACTAATTACGTTTATTAAAAAAAGTAATTAAAGTAATATTATAAAATTAGATTGAACTGTATGTGCGGCCTGAAGGCCGCACTGGAAGTATTCTTAACTAAATAATGTAATTACTATGACTTATATTACGTCTTTAACTTAAACCGACTTGAGTTAGCTTAGTTTAAGTTAGAAGGAAAGTTAAGATTAAGTTAGGTTAGACTAGGTTGTTAACCTAAGGAAAGTTAGCCATTAACTTTTAAACAAAGATGTAATGGTTACTACATTTTTCATGGTCATAAAAACTTCCAACGTGGTTAACGTCTTATAGGATTTTTTATTTTCATAAACCATACTAACAAACAATGATCACTATAAATTTGCATTATCTGGTTTAAGACATTATAATGAAGCTGAGCCAGAAAATTTTATTGTGTTCCGTATGCTTGGACCATTTCTATTATTTTTTGATTTACCTCTGGTAAGTTTACACTAAAGCTTACTAGCTAAAAGCATTATAAGCTAACCGTTCAGCGCTGACGTGGCGAGATAATGAGTAGCCTCCTTTCAAAGCACAGTTTAACGATTGACGTTGCAAATTAATAGAAGGTTTTTGCAACGATGTCGGTTCTTATTAAGAACCAAAGCAAATTCTCGTAGACCTGCTCATCCGTATAATTTAAAATAAAAGCAATTAAACTTAAATTTTTTATTCGGGTATTTATGGATTTTATAAACTGCAATGTAAATAGGTATATCCGTGCAAAGATACAGTAACCTGATTACAATAAAAACGAGTAAATAAGGAAAAGAGAAGTGAACGAGAGTTCGCAGCTCGTCAATAACACGAGAGTTTTCTTGAAAATAGACAATTTAGAAACACTCCCGGGTAAATAAGAAAGAAATATAATTTTACGTTGGGTAATAGAAGCTGTTCCATTTTGAAAGATGGATGTTATTGATAAAGATATTATAGTTTGTGAATTCACATCATGATGGCGGGTCAAATGACATTTTTGACTGAATGTTGTTGGGGTTTTTCTCTTTCAGGAAGTACATGACAAGACACAGTATGGTGTCGCCTATAAAACGGTTAGGGTGTGCATGACATGTATTGATGTTTGCGGTTTAAGACATCCAATTCCGTATAAGGCATCGCTCAAAGAAAGTAATTTAAAATGTTTTAATTATTTTCAGACCAACAATTCATAAAACCCATTTGTTCAGTACATGTAACTCACTGCAGTATTCATAATGGTGAAAGATGAATAAACATTATCGTCCTGTTAAATTTATAATCCCATTTGTAACGACAAACAGAAATTTCCTGCGCTTTTCCTAAGTTTAATCAAAATTTAATTAGCAATTCCAGCTGAATCTCAAGATTTTCTGCACTTGAAGAAAATGTCTATGTGAAAGTATAACTTTTTGTCGTACTGATAAAATAAAATGGTTCACTATTAATTTTCTACTATTTCCCTTTAAGCGGACTTAAACTATAAGTAGAGCTTTAGTGAAACTAAGCACTCCTTAAGTAGTAAGCTCTACTTAAGCACTTCAGTGCAATATTACAATAACTAAAAAATTTGAAGCAATAACAACAAAATTTTCAATTACTTTAGTAAAAATAAATCTTTTAATTTCGGAAAGAAAACGGAAAAACATTTGAATTTTATTTTCAGTTTTTCAGTGCAATTCCAGCGGTAAGAGTTTTCGTGAAAGTAAGCAGTACGTAGTCGAAGACTATAAATATTTGTTAATAAAAGCGCTGCTTTTATTTCGAAATGCAACTAAATGGAACTATCAGGACTTGAATAAAAAGTCTTATGAGCGGTTTGTTTTATTTTTTATGGTTTTTGCTTTTTTGCTTCTACAGTGCAAAGCAACTTAGAGGGTATATGAACCGAACCAAAAAAATCAGTGTACCGTAACACAACATTTCCACAAAATAAAGTTAGCTTTGCTTTAATAACTTGAGCTTTGTATAGTTTTAAAAAGCAAATTTAATTTATAAAAAATGTAAAATTTAAGTTTTTTGTTAAATAAAATTGTTTTGTTACGAACGTTAAAACTATGCACAGGAAATCGCAAAAAAGTTTATTTTCGGTTTGTTAAAAGTAGGACAGAAATGCTCAAAGTTAAGCAAAAATACAATTTGTAATATTCCAGAAAAATTAAATTAAAATTGTTTAAAAGTTTTTTTAGCATATGCAAGAAATATTTCTTAAGCATAAACAGGAAAGGTCGTTAAAACGAGAAACTGGGAGAGAAGAGCTGGTAATGCTATTTGATTGGATACTCAAGATATTCCAGATCAAGTCATAAATTCACAATAAAACGTAGGTAACAGCATAAAATAAACTTTTCAATTTCACCAGTAAAAGCAAAATAGACACAATTTTAGTTTATAAATCAAACTCGATACTGAAGCAAGCAAGAAAAGATGTGCTTTTAGTTTGGTTTGAATAAAGATTTGAATTTCTAACCGGATTGATCCGGTTATTAAAGTTTATGGAGCCCTCTAACGGAGTTTTTTGAATACCGGACACTTAATTTTTATTTATTGTTAGGTTTCAACCAAAATCCATTAGAGGGCGCCACGAACTCTAATAACCGTATCAATCCGGTTACAGATTTGAGCTCCATTTTAGGTCTTTCATTTGTCATCGTATAATTCAGACCTTTTAGCACAAGAGCAATATTAAAAATGAACTTAACAATGTACAGTTAAGAAGAAATAAACAAACAAAAGAAATAATTTCAGAAAAAAATAAGAAAAATTATTCTTAAAATGATAGTAGGTATATAATTCAACGAGTAAGTTATGATATTTATTACTCCGAGATTGTATTTACGACACGAATACCGGCGAGCATTACTCAAAACTTTGAGTAATTTCTATCATTACTTAACAAAACTCACAGAAGAAACAAATTTGATTTTTCAGCTTTCAACATAAAGAATATGTCATTATTACATTAGATAATTTTGATTAAAAGTAAAAAAGATTTACTTTATAGAATTGATATGTAACACTTTACATGTGAAATATGTCATTATTCTTTTAAGGTTTAGTGAAGATTAAAAATAAATAAAATTTTGCTTTTTAATTAAAGTATACTATTAAATCCTTTATCTGACGTGATTTAGTTTTTTTTCAATTTTTCACATGATGTGGAATATGTCATTATTGTTTCAAATTTAATTTACGTCAAGTAAACTTTACTTTGTTTTTTAATGACATATGTGATGTTTTTATAAACTTAATTGTGACATTTTTTAAATTAAATTTAGTAATTTTGCTCTTTTTAAAAGTGGAATATGTCATTTTACTTTTAAACCAACTTAATTCAATTAAGACTTAACAAAACTTTACTTTTTTGTTAGTGACATGTTTAACTCTGATTAGATTTAATATTGTCATTTATTTATTGTTACTTAGTTACTATTCATTATTTCACATGAAAAATATGTCATTATTCTTTTAGCCATAATTTAAGTAAATTAAGTGTAACCAAAACTTTTTTTTTTATTTTAGTGGTATGTTCAACTCTTCTTAAGATTTAATTATTTAATTTATTCGCGTCCGTGGGTGTGTTTCACCTTTTCAGATGTGGAATACGCCACTATTTTTTTAAACATAATCTACACCAATTAAAAGATGTAGTGATTTTTACGCTTTTTTATTTTATTAACATGTGGAATATGTCATTATTTTTTTAGGTCAATTTAATTTAATTTAACTCTTTTTTTAGTGACATTTTTAATTGTTTTTAGATGTAACGTTATTGTTTATATTTAGAATATGTAATAAATTTTTTAGAATTTCTTTAAAATTCAAGACAACTAACAGTAAACAAAGATTTGTTTTTTAATTGGGGAATATAACGTGATTTCCTTTCTTTCACATGATGTGAAATATGTCATTATTGCTTTAAATTTAATTTAAACCAATTAAGAGTGAACTAAACTTTTGTGTTTAAGTGACATGCTTAACTATTTCCATGACTTAATTGTGTTTTTTTTAATGTAATTTAGTAATTTTTGAATCTTTAAATGTGGAATATGTCATTATTGTACTTTTAAACTAATTTAATTCAATTAAGAGCTAACAGAACTTTATTCTTCTGTATTTGACTAATACTTTTAACTTATTGTAGATTTTGGAACATTTTATTTTATTTAGCGTGATTTACTTACATTTTACTTTTTCACGTGTAGAATATGTCAGTATTCTTTTAAAATTAAATTAAATCAAACTATAAACTTTAGTGATAATCTTAATTTTTTTTAAATTTAATTATATTTTCTGTTTAAGGTGATTTACTTATTTTTTAAATTTGTCCTGGTGGAATATGTCATTATTGCTTTAGACCAATAAATTTCAATTAACCTCTTTATCTCGGTAAATTTTTTAATGATTTTTAGATTTAATTATTTTATATATTATTCATCGCAATCTAAAAGTTTTCTCTGACTCTTTTACATGCCTTAAATGTCATTATTCTTTTAAAACTATTTTAAAATTTAATTTAGTTAAAAGTATGCAAAACTTTGTCCTTTAGTTAATGGTTTTATTAACTCGTTTGTAAATACATCTTGCCATAGAATAATTTACTTATTTTTAAATTTTTCATATGTGAAATATGTCATTATTTTTTTAAAATTAATTAACTGAATTAAGAGTTAACAAAACTTTACAATTTGACATTCAAATTTGATAGTCAAAATCTATTGACATTTCTAAATCTTTCTTTCTTGATTTAATTATTTCATTTATTTAACACAATTTAATTTTCTTCATTCTTTCGTATATAAAATATGTCATTAATCTTTTAGTCGTAATTTTGAAGTCAATTTAGATAAACCAACCTTTACTATTTATTTAAGTAAAATTTTTAACTTTTTTTTTAAGTTTTTATTCTTTTACATGTGGAATATGTCACTATTCTTTTTAACTTGATTTAAATGAATTGGGAGTTAATAAAGTTTAGCTATTTATTTGAATGACATTTTCCACTTTATAAGATTTAATTATTTTTTATATTTATCAAAATTTACTTCTTGTTGAATACGTCGTTATTCTTTTAGAATTAATTTAAGACTTATGTCAACTAATAAAATTTTGGTTTTTACTTGAAAATTATGTTTAATTTGGTTATATAAATTTAATTACATCTTTTCATATAGTAGCGTAATTTACTAAATTTGATATCTTTGATATGTGAATTATGTCATTATTCTTTTAAACTTAATTTAAATCAATTCATCTTTTTATTTCAGTGCCATATGTAATGTTTTTAAAAATTAAGTTAAATCATTTATTCAGCGTGATCTTTCACTATTTCACATTTGGATTAGGTCATTATTCTTTTCGAGGTAATTTAACTAAATTAATATTGGACAAAACTTCATTATTAATTCTTTTTAAGACTTAATAATGACTTCTATTTAGCATGGTTTACTGAAATTTCACTCTTTCACATGTGGCATTATGTCACTATTCTTTAAGATCTCAATTAAATCTAAGAGGAATACCAAAACAAAATCTTACTTTTCATGTTTAACCTTTTAATATTAGATTTGATCCCTTATTTCGTATGATTAGGTGTTTCATTCCTTCATATGTGGAATATGTCACTATTCTTTTAGACTTTATTTCAACCAACATTATAATAAAATTATCACAAAAAATTTAAAAAAAATGCAATCCATGGTTAATATTCAATATATTTAAGTTTTCTGTAATATTTCTCAATTCTAATATGTTAATTTTTACCGATCGAATAAAAAGCAGTCCTTTACAGCCGCTAGGGACGACAATAATTTACTGTGTGTTATTGCATTGAAGCTGTTACATTGTACACGAGTATTACGCTTTGGATTAAAGTTTATTTGCTGTGCTCAAGTTTAATATTCTCCTACCGTCAATATTTTGTAAAATGAAAAGAAAAACCGATTTAAAAAAAGTTTATTATAAAATATTTTCATTTCAAATCGAAAGAAAAATCTCAAGTTTTCTTGCATTTATCGGCTAGAAAGTGGTTCAAGTTGTAACCGAAACATCAAAGTCAGTGTAATATTATTTTCGGAAAATTGTCGTACCTATCCAAGTTTTACCTTAAGATTTTAAAGTGACAAAAGGTTTTTCCATTTTCCTCTGCCTTAATGCACCGTCAGGTATTTTCAAAGAAATTCACACTTAATAATTACCTTCGAGCTTGCACGCATCACGCTAACGTTCTTTTTGATTAATTAATTAAATTTGAGTTTACTAAATTTAATCAACACCTGAGAATCGTTAAGAAAGATACAACAAAATAGTAATAAATTTAGTGGGATAATTCCAGTGCATAATTGGAAATTTGCCAATGAAAAAAGTTGAAGTACGAAGTCGTAAAACTGCGTTATTTGTTGCTCATATCGTCCCCTTAGTACTACAACTAGGTAACTTGAAATTACTGATATTGAGAAAATTCAGTTTAAAGTTTAGAATAGCAAAAAAAAGTATTAAAACGTTAAAAAAAATTTTGTTTTTCCGTTATAACTTTAGCTACTTATGGAAGTTAAATGTATTTTGTACCATCACAGTCTAATGTGTTATATTTTAGGAAATTTTTAAATATAAGTAAGATATCTAGTTATAGCACTAATAAGAATTTGAATAATCAGATTTATCTAATTCTTTCATGCTAGTAATTTTAACTTTGTATGATGTATCAAAATAAGTTTTATTCATAACAACTGATAAATGGTAATACATAATACAAAATAAATTCAAGATAATACATAATAATTAATATAAACAATAGAAATATTGCAAAAAGATTTTCACTCATCACTATCGCTAAACTCACTTTCTGATGACTCTCGACTAGTTTCATCTTTGTTTCTTTGAAAAGGAAGGTTTTCAAAGTATGGCTTATATTCTCTTGGAAGTGCAGAAGAATCCATTTGAAACAATGACTAAAGGTCGTTATATTTTTCTTTCTTAATCGGCAGTTGATCTTGGTATAAGGGCTTCAAAGTACTTGCGATAGATGAAAGACGTCTTGTTTTCCTATTGCAATTTAAAATTTTAAAGTCTTCATCAACTTTTTCCTTGAATCTCATGATCAATGGTCTTGATTTTGAAAAATTGATCCAACAAAAGTTTTGTCAGCTTACTGGATTACGGTTTTGATCTTCCTTTCTAAAAATCATGTTTTGTTCTACATGAGCCTTCCAATCAAATATTTGCTTATGGGTTATTTCGTGAACTATGTATGGCTTGTCACCTTTCCTTCTTGCGGATCTAGCAATAGTTTTCCAGTCTAAAGGCCAATTCGCTTTGCCAACTCTTTTCAATTCTGTAGAAATGGCGGAGTGCATGGAATCACACTCCATTTTGCTGTGTTCCGACACTAGAAACATAAGATCTATATTTTCCAAGTGTGGAATTTCCTGTACAGCAGTTAAGCACATGCCTGCTACAAATTTATTCAGGTTTTGAAGTACCTGTTGTAGGTCAAAATTGCAAGTGATTATTTTTCCTTTTGAGTTTTCTGCCTATTGTTTTCTTGATCTTTTCTCCTCTCTAGCTCTATCCTTTGCAGATATGTGGGCTTGGTATCTAATTTCTAAAGCACTTTTATCATTATTTGTAGAAGTATTGTAAGCCATACAAATCCGGCACTGATCTTTTCTTGGGCGGTGAAAGCCAAGGTTGTATTCCCCACAGAACATTTTTTTATAAATAGTAAAAGTTGCTACTGGTAGATTTAGTTCTGTACGTTCTTTTTTGTATAATGAATACATAATGGTAATGTTCATATCGGAGGCTAAATATTTTTGTTGAGTTTTTGCACGGAAGTAATGTGAAGACATTACCGGAAACTTTTCAATATGTTGTTTTACACTTTCCAATATCTCGGTTGATGTGGCCTTCTTTATGTGTTTACCTCTCTTATCTTCAACACTTGCATTTTCCGATGTTCTCTTTTGCATTGCAATATCTACAACTCCTTTTCGAATTTCCAATGTAGTAATAAACATAGTCTTACACACTTGAATTCTTTCATGGTCTCGTGCTAAAAAAAAATTAATCTTTTTTTTCTCAGTGTGGCTATGAATAAAATCACGTTTTCTTTCGTAAGACTCTAATTCATAATATCTATGAAAATTCATTAGTCTCTCATCATAAGAAATACGTTCATTGCATTTCCGTCTACAACTGGCTGGTCATGAATCTCTCATAAACACAGCCAGTATTGTTTGACCTTTAGAAGAGATATAGCTTTTGCCTTGCTGCCTTCTTTTCTTTGCAACATTTCTTTTCCATTCGTCGGGATGTTTGCTTCTTTTTCTTGGTTTTTCCGTTTTTACCGGAAGCTCTTCTATATTATGCAACTCAATTTCAGTGTTCCTAGGAACATTTGAATTTATAAGAACAATGTCATTACTAGAAGATTCACTGGAAGAACTTAGATTATATTCTGAATGGTCAGGGGAATAAGGTTCAAAATCTGAGTCCAAACTATCATCATAAGGTGGATACGATCAACTATGACCTGCCTCACACTCCATAGATCTACTCGCCAAATCCCCATTTTTACCTATATAAATTAAAACATGTATCGAATTTGTTTGAAATTTGTTATACAATCATGTTAAAATAGTATAATTTTCAAACTTAACTTCTTATAAACATTTTTAAATATTTTTCTACATTTTTAAATGAAATTATTAAATATAATTTCACGTATATACCTGTATTATTTTCTGATTGCTCACGTACTAATTCTAATATTTTCTTTCCTCGAGAATGCATTTTCACTTCTATAGTTCGCTAACATAAATATTATAATATTTGTTTTATCACTATAAAACTTTACTGTTAATTATTGCACAAGTAGATATCTCAAGTGTTTTGCGAAGGTGGCGGCAACATTCAGCACCTGCACAACTAGATATCTCAAATTATGTACTTATAGCATAACTACATTGAAAGGATCTGGGACTTATCTACATTTTGCAAGTGGATAATATATATTTAGAAACATAATAGAACATTTTTAGTTGTAGTACTAAAAGAAGCGGTTAAAATTAGGTAGATACATGTAGTTAACTCAAAACAGCCAAAATTCGAGTTACCTAGTTATAGTACTAAGGGGACGATATGATGGTTCTTAATTGTGACATTGCAAATGCTAGTTTTTACATACGTTTACTGTAAGTAAACTAATAATTAAGTAATTTAAAGATCATAACTTCAAGATCGAAGTAAGAAAACTTAAATTTTCAATTTTCAAGTTAATAAAAAATAGTTTGATAAATGATAATTTATGGTTCAAAAATCTGATTTTGAAAACTAAAAATTCCGATTTGCAAAATAATAGTAAACTTGGTAGTTTCAAGTTTATAACTTCAAGATTTGCATATATAATTAATAGATTAATGGAAAGAGCTGCATATAAATTAGAAGACATTGCAGGATTTACTCACAAATAACCTACGAATAGTGAAAAAGTTGTTATCGCTAATTGGTGGATTTAAGAAAGGTTGAGATTAAAAATTCATATAAAAATTTTGAAAATTTGGGGATAGGCAAGTAAATGCTCTTTAAAACCATAAAAAATAATTAAATTTTTTTTATTGCTAATGGGTGGTAATGAGAAAGATTCAAACAAGAAATATTTTTTTACAACATTCTAACAATTTGTGTATATAACTGCAGAATTGTAGTCTTTTGTACCATTCCAAATGTTAGCTTTTGCTCGGCGTGTGCTGTTTAGTTCTTTTATCTCTTAATTTTGTAATTGTTTTAAATATCCACGCTAATTTTTTACGGATGACTGAAAGGTTAGAAGCAACTGAATAACTGCGGAATTGTAGTGCCATTCTAAATGTTAGCTTTGACTCGGCGTGTGTTGTTTGGGTCTTTTATCTCTTAATTTTGTAATTGTTTTAATTATCTACGTAAATTTTTTAAAGATGGCTGTAAGGCTAGAAGTAACTGAATAACTGCGGAATTGTAGTCTTTTGTACCATTCCAATTGTTTGGTTTTGCTCGGCGTGTGTTGTTTAGTTCTTTTATCTCTTAGTTTTGCAACTGTTTTAATTATCTACGCTAATTTTTTAAGGATGATTGAAAGGTTAGAAGCAACTGAATAACAGCAGAATTGTAGTCTTTTGTACCATCCTAATTGTTAGCTTTTGCACAGCGTCTGTTGTTTCGTTTTTTTATCTTTTAATTTTGTAATTGTTTTAATTATCCTCGCTAATTTTTTAAAGATGGCTGAAAAGTTAGATGCAAATAAATAACTGCGGAGTTGTAGTCTTTTGTATCACCCTAATTGTTAGTTTTTGTTCGGCGTGTGTTGTTTAGTTTTTTTTATCTCTTAATTTTGTAATTGTTTTAATTATCCTCGCTAATTTTTTAAAGATGGTTGGAACTGAATAACAGACGAATTGTAGTCTTTTTTAACAATCTAATTGGTAGCTTTTGTCCGGCGTGTGTTGTTTCGTTTTTTTATCTTTTAATTCAGTAATTGTTTTAATTATCCTCGCTAATTTTTTAAAGATGGCCGAAAGATTAGAAGCAACTGAATAACTCCGAAATTGTAGTCTTTCGCACTATTCCAAATGTTAGCTTTTGCACGGCGTGTGTTGTTTGGTTCTTTTATCTCTTAATTTTGTAATTGTTTTAATTATCCACGCTAATTTTTTAAAGATGGCTGAAAGGTTAGAAGCAACTAAATAACAGCAGAATTGTAGTCTTTTGTACCATTTTAATTGTTAGCTTTTGCTTGGCGTGTGTTGTTTCGTTTTATTATCTCTTAATTTTGTAATTCTTTTAATGATCTACGCTAATTTTTTAAGGATGGCTGAAAGGTTAGAAGCAACTGAATAACAACAGAATTGTAGTCTTTTGTACCATTCTAATTGTTAGCTTTTGCGCGGCGTGTGTTGTTTCGTTTTTTTATCTCTTAATATTGTAATTGTTTCAATTATCTTCGCTAATTTTTTGAAGATGGCTGAAAGGTCAGAAGCAACTGAATAAGCGCGGAGTTGTAGTCTTTTGTACCATCCTAATTGTTAGCTTTTGCTCGGCGTATGTTGTATAGTTTTTTTTATATCATAATTTTGTAATTGTTTTAATGATCCAGGCTAATTTGCTGCACTGCGGAATTGTAGTCTTTTGTACCATTCCAAATGTTAGCTTTTGCTCGGCGTGTGTGGTTTAGTTCAGTTATCTCTTAATTTTGTAATTGTTTTGATTATCTATGCTAGTTTTTTAATAATGGCTGAAAGGTTATAAACAACTGAATAATTGCGGAATTGGAGTTTTTTGTACCATTTCAAATGTTAGCTTTTGCTCGGCGTGTGTTGTTTGGCTTTTTTATCTCTTAATTTTGTAATTGTTTTGATTAACCACGCTAATTTTGAAGGCTTACTGAAAGGTTAGAAGCAACTGACATTATGACTTACGTTTTGTATTATCAGTCAAATAATTCGTATTATTTTAAACGAATTAAAACTTCTGTTTCCTCATTAATTAATTTTAACTAGCTTTAATTGCAATTACATGGCAAAATAAAGTTGCTTTAAAAGCTTGTTAGTGTTGGAAAATGTGCCACGTAAGTTTTAATGGAAACATAGAAAATGTTTTTCAGGTACACTTTTTTTATCCCAATTTTAGTTTACTTATTTAACTCAACTATGTCGATCCTATAAGCTTTATTTTGTAAAATGCCTTAATTTGTATTCTTTCCTACAGAAAATGGTTGGGTTAACACGCTTACTTAGAAATATCGATTCCATGCTATCCTTCTCAACTATTTTGCTAAAATCCTACTACAAAGAGAAAATTCAATTAGAACTCAATGGAATCACATATATCGCGATTTGTGGGGGGTTATCTTATCACCGTAATTAATAAACTAATTAATTTTCACGTTCTACAAATTTTTATGTAAATAAATGTAATTTTACATAACAAATCAAATCTATTTTTTTCAAAAATCACACAATTTGATTTACTAAAATGTTGATGGCGACCAATTTAAAATAATTAATTTTTGCACGATGTTCACCTGGAGGCTTTTAAATTATTACTATGCAGATTAACTTGAAACTTTCTAGAAATTCTAGTTAAAAGTTTAACTAGATACTAAAATTAGCAATATAAGAGTTACGAACGCGTGCAATATAAGAGCGAAACAAAAATTTTATAATAGTAAAAAATTCAGAGTATAAGTTATATAACACTTCATAACTTGGTAAAGCTATTGTGAAGTCGAGCCGTATGTTAAATAAACTCGACAGCAAAGTTCGGTCAACTATACAACATGAATATTTCATGGCCACCCCTGATCCTTCCTGAAGCCAGTCCTCGACGGTTTTGCGGATCATAGCAGGCGTAGACAATATTACTTCCTGTTTGGTGGGATTTTTCTGTGTTTTGTTTTGAATGAATTTTAAGCGACTATTTAACTTTTCGTGGGTTACATCATTGTAACGTTAATTAACTCACTATGATTTACTCCCCTTAAAATAATTTAGACCTAGTTTGATAGCTTAATCAAGCTCAGCGGTCAGTTCGCAATGGCGCTATAATCGTTGTTACTCTCGTCCATCATTTAAATTGAAATATTATTTTGTTTCCTTTTAAGTTATTTGTTATTTTACTTGTTTTAACAGATTAGCAAGCTTGGTCGAACGGAGTTCTTGTAAAACCAAGAAACTTAATCAATACTCGACTTCAAAAAGAAAATATACTTCGCTCTTGTCGCTGGCGTCTAACGTCTACTAAAAAACTTCCAGATCCTTGCCAAAATTTAAGCTTGATGGTTGAGATGTCCTTTTAAAAATATTTAACGACTTTCTTAAATAGCAATCAACACAACTAGCGAAATGACTAAGGACTACCAACTTAAATGTTTTATAGTAATAATAATAAATTTCCTCAAATTTTGTTTGAGCGCAAAACGAATTTAGGTGAGATTTATGTAAAGGTTTTACGAAATAAACTTGTGTATTCTTTACATCAAAACGTTTCTTAGATAAACCATGTTCTTAAAAGTTGGCACGTATTTAAATGAAGCAGCGAAAGCGCTTCACAGGCTTTTCTATCTTGGTTATGTTTTCACCAAGTATACAATTTTATGTGACAGTCGGAAGATATTTTGTAAAATAAATCAGATTTTAGTAAGTACAAACAGTACACATCAAGTTAACCGGAAACTGTCAAACCAATTTTCAATAGTATGATTTGATTATTATTTAAATTGAGCTCTAACGCTCCAGCTTAGCGGGATTAATCCGCTGAGAGACTTTGCTAAATGACAGAAGACACTCTCATAATCTATAATAATATTAAAATCGCGGTCACACATTAAGATTAATTTAAACATTACATTTATTAACTGCTATATTTTTGTGACGAGTGTTACTAAATTATAATTCTAGTATTTAAATATTTATATTTCCAGAACGCAGAGCGCTCCCTGGTTAATATTCGTAATCATTTGCCATTTAGATTTCATAAATAATTTATATTCATAGGCGTTTTGGGAGATCGACACGACTTGCGGTTATGGCGTTTTTTTAATTACACGAGAAAATTTTTGAACCAAAAACAAATTCTTCTTGTTCGAGAGAATTATCTAAAACAAAATTTAATTGTTTTCCTAGTAAACATTGCTGAGCATAGTTGATGAGCATTCAATTACAATTAATAGTCGGATTAGCTTAGATTATTTATTTATTTAAGTGTCAAGGGTTAGTCGTTGAACTTCGGAAGTCTAATTCGGTTTACGTCAATTTAAAAATTTCTAATTGCTTAATTTTATTTATGTTATGCAATTTTATTTTATTCCTCTTTTTTAAACCCTAGCAAAAACCTGTAACAGATTTTTTGTATTTATAATTTAACTCCTTTTTAAATTGCTATTTTAGATCTTCAATCAAAAATTAGGAATAAATTCAATTATTACTCCGCTGCCAAACCGCACGTCAACAATAAACATGAAAGTTTGTTAGTTTACTAGAGCTCCACGTAAGTAATTTTTATGTTTTTTCCAATTATACAAATAATAAAAAACTATTTTATATATTTAATTAAAGCAATTTTTGACATCTCTATGTTATATTGCAGTTTCTAGCCTATCTTTTTTTAGAATTCTTGACCTTCCATCTCCCAAAAAAATTGAGAGCTAGCTTATAAGATCGTGGTTACATAAACTGGAGAGCTTTTCTCCGGATTGCAACAGAATCTAGATTATTGTCTTACGCAACCCTCTTGTAAGGGGTTGCGTCACAGAAAGCAGTTTGTATTTTATTGGCGCCCAACGTGGGGGCCGGTATAATTAAATATTAGAACATTTGATTCCAATATTCATTTTACCACCAGTATCCTCTTGTAAATCAAACATCTGAACATAAAATGCATGCAATAAGAGATTGAAGGCAAATTAAAATTTAGAGCTGGATCGAGAAATATTGCAAAATAGCAATTTAAAGAAAATTCAAGAAGTTTAGATCACTTTTCGACTTTTATTCAATGAATTGGGGCCCAACTTTGGTTTTTCATGATTGGATACCAAGTTATTGTTATTTAAATCAAAGAGAGTTAAGAAAATAGTCCTAAAACATGACGAGCAATGCTGTAGATGATCCTACAGTTGAACGTAAAATTCAAACCACAGTACAGATAAATTTGGATTTGGGGGAATCAAATGTTAGACTTTTTGAACCAAATTCCATCACCTCATCTTAACCCTATAAACAATTTATGCTTGAAGAAGGTAATCATCTTTTCCATGTCCGTAGAAAAACAATGAAATATTTTAGGGAATTCCACCATAGGTTAGTCAATCATTTAGACAGCTAATTCAAAATAATGTGGAAAATTTCAAGAAAATTAGTGCATGCATTACTTTGCAATGGTGTCTAGAAAATAGTTACACACAGACAGACATCAAAATAAGAACTCAGAAGATACAGATTATAATACTTTTCTTTTTATTTTTGTAAATAAATACAATATCGTGTATTTATAACAATATTTAAACAACTCCTAAATATAAAACTAAACTGTCCGGACTGTGCGGCCTGAAGGCCGCACTGTGGAACTAATATTTTATTGGTGAAAAAGACATTTATGCTTTGGATATCGATCTTAATTTATAGAGAATGTTAATAGAGGAAATCTAAAAAACCAAAATTTTAAAATGATTATTAGTGCATCAAAAAAGTTAATACATTTTTGCTTTTTTATCGTTTCCATGACAACAGTAACATTATTTTCTTCCTGTAAAAAATTTTTCTTGTGGTAATAGCAAAAATTAAGTAGGTACAATTAATACGTGGCTTTATCGGTAATCGTGTCCAAAAGTATGTTACATACAGACAGACATCAAAATCATAACTCAAAAAGTATTGGTTGCAATACTTTCCATGTTTTGTAAATGAAAAATATTGAAAGATTCATAGTCGAAACTGGTACAGAAGATAATTAATTTTATTAATGGAAACCCAACAGATTTTGATAGATGACATCAAAATTAAGAGTTTTATATAAGAAATAATGTCATAATATTGATTATTTTAGCCAAAAATCAATTTTAAAGTTGCGATTTTTTACGCAAATTTTGATCTTATTGACGCATTCTATTTCTTGTCGCAAACACGACCAGTGCTGTTCCTACGCTGTAGTAGAGATAAAATTGAGTTCATGTCACGGTTCATGGGTTTTTTTGGCTTAATTTTGTTGATTTTTAATGAGTTTGACTGTCTCAAAGATCTACAATTTTTAATATTCCGGTTGAGGTGGTGGTTGGGCTTCAAGGATTAATTAAATAAGCGGACTGGTAGCAAATTTCTGGTTTTGGCCACAGAGGGTATGGAAAATTGAGAAAAGGTGGAACTAACCTTATAGTTAATATGTAATTTTTTGTTTTTGCAAAATTTAGACCTTATTTAAAATAGATTGATAAAATTTTTGCTTATTGTTTTCTAGATACTTTTGCACCATCATCAAAACTTCAAAAAATTTTAAATTTGTGTATTTGTTTCTTGTGCTATTTTTGAAAATTTTATTAACAAAAAACTAAATTTTCAGACTATGGGGCCTAAAGGCCGCACTAGTACTTCGTAATGTGATTACTGTAGATCCTATAATATATAATTTATTGTCATTAAAAAATATTTATAATTGTCATGTCATAATTTCCATTCAATAAAATTGTAAATTAAATTTAAAATTATTATTAGTATGAAATAAGTCACTTTTCCGTCCGCTGCTAATGATGGTTTTACTGTTTTACCCTAGGGCGTAAAAGTTACATTTCCGACTTTGGAAATAAAGCGGGAAAGTGATAATTTCTATAGGATTGCACGTAATGTCAAATTACATCACTAAGGAGCAAAGTATAACTTCTCAAGAAAAGTGAAAAAAATTGTTTTTGAGACGAAGCCGAGGTTACTAATGCTTTTTTTTAATTGTCTGTATTACATTTAAAAAAAAATGTTATACACAGACACATTCACATCCAAATTTTCAAATTTTGAAATAATATTTGAAAGATTTATAACTATAAAATTAGTTTGTCTAGTCTGTGCGGCCTGAAGGCCGCATTGAAAGTATTAATTCCGATTATAATTAAGTAAATTAACTTCTTGTCTGCAAAACAAAATATAACTTTAAACTTTGCTATTGTTTTGACGAAAACTAAAGTACCTTAGCACCCGAGACCAGGGTTTGGACGTTTATTGTAACTTATTCGTTTAAAAATAAAAGTCGGAGACAATTCATCCAATAAAATTCTCATTTAGCTATCATCAATCTGTGTACCAATTAATAAATTATAGATTAGTGATTAGTAAACCGCCAATCAGATACGTGAAGAGCAGTAGACTCATTAACTATAAATGGTTTGTTTAATTAACCTTGAAGATATCGAAAGGTGACCTTTAAATCGATGTAATCTTTTAACAAAACAATCTGAGTTTAGAAGAGAACTGCAGTATTGTTAGCTAAACTAAACCTCATAATTGTGATTGTATCGCAGAACTGTCGTTCGGTCGTCGTATTTCCTCAACTAGGATTATACAGGCGTTGATTCTTACTCTAGCAGAGTTTTCATTAAACATCAAGTAGAACTTAAATGCATATTATGTCGATGTGGATGTATACCTTTAATTCTGTAAAATTATTTAACAAAATTTTGATCTTCACAGTATCATGTGATACGAAATATTTATGTAATTGTGTAAAATATCCAGGGTCAGGAACGTATTAACAAATTCAATTTTTTCCGATGCGAACGTGAAAGATGCGAAACAGAAGCTAAAATCCCTTTCTAAAATCACTTAAAATTTAAGATAATCGAAGATCTCATTACCCCAGTAATGAACAAAAAGTAGGACGGGAGAAAGCGCGGAAGTTAACCTGTAATTGATAATCTTTGACGAATTAAGACTAAAAATTTTTTTAATGTCGTGAATAATTTTTAAGGATCAAAACAAACACACCGTTATCTTGCTTTTAATATAAAACCTTTTGAATTTTTCAAGTTTCTTTTATAGTATGCCCTAGATATCGAATCGTTTGCCCTACTAATTCTTAAAGCAAATTGGATTTTACTCCAGGACCAAATACGGATTTACCGACTGGAACTAAAGCACTCGTCGCAGGTAGTTGGATGTTACTTCCACTTTTCGTTTTCGATCGCTTTGGCAGTGTTTCTTCCGTTTCGAATAAATATCTTAGACTTTGTTTTCTTTCTCTACTTTTGAATGATGAAAATTGACAAATAAAACATTCAGTTGTTGCAAAAACCCAAAAACGTAACACAAATCGGGTAAATTGTGAATTACGCAGATGGAGATTAGAGATTATAAAATCCATGCTTTCAATGCGTGGGCTATAAATGAAATCCATTTACATCTGTAGCCTTTCATGATATTCACTCATGTTGTACAATTTAAAGCGAAACAAGTAATCAGCTACTAAGTTACTTCCAAGCAATTTCCTCTGCATAAAGGTGTACCCTAAAACCAAACTGTAAATGCGAACGCACAAATTTGTATCGTATTAGTTACTACTAACCCGAATACTCTTATTTAGACCTCAGTAGTCAACTCACGCATTTCGTGTCGGGCACTTTGTAGGTTTAGGACTTCAAAGTTTTGTTCCTTGTGCTTGGCCCATGTTCTATTTGTTTGTTTTCCGACAAGTTAGGAGCTTTTAAAAAGATTTATGTTAAACAAAACTTTTATATTCTTTTACTGTTTTAGAAAACCTTTATTGAATCCTTTAAATTGTTCGATGTATAAATAATGATTTCAGGAGCGGACTCGCCAGTATTTTTGGGCAAAAGTTACACCACAACGAACATTTTCTTAGCTTGTTGATAGAAAAGAGGAGAATGGTGGCAGCGGTGGGATTCCAACTTACAACTTTAAGTTTTATTGAGTTTATTATTCCACTTTTTGTTGCTAAAAGTCAAAAATCTGTAAAACCGTGATCAGATTGGGTGTTACATTATTTTGGATGCCTTTAAACAAAATTTATTAAAATTGAATTTCATTGGATATCATTTTACTACGTTATTAAACGAAGGGTTATCTATCGTAGGGATTGGAAATTAAATATTAGTTTCTTGGATTCATCGAAGATTTCGGGTATACTTTATTAGATCATAACCTCGTTTATGAAGGTAAACTCTCGACGTTTTGGTGTAGAATTCTTTGTTAGTGATTCAAATCCATCCAACTGCAACGTCGCAATTACCCTTCCGGTGACAAGCACCTGTTGCCAATACATAAAAAGTGTCACTCTTACCTTATTCGTTTTATTTAAAATATAAGAATCTCAGCAACTGCGAACTGCAATTTAAATTTTTTTGGTTATCAAAGCGCCGCCATTTCTTTTTCTTTTACACAGAATAACATGCGAATAAAGTAATTTTTTTTGCAGTTGCTTTATTCAGTCACCTGATACCCGACAAAATTTGTTGCAAATTTCTCTAAACCAACCAACCACGAACGAAGTAATTCATGTACTACCCTCCTCCGGTGTAGTAATTAAGTTAATAATTTTCAAAATATAAATTGTAAAACTTCAAGTTAAAAAATAATATGGTAATTTAACGATCATAACTTTAAGATCTGAATTACAAAATTTGAATTTTCTATTTTCAAGTTAATAAGCAATTTGATAATTTATAGTTCACAAAAAGTGACTTTCAAAACTTAATTAACTTGGTAATTTAAAGGTTATAACTTCAAGATCCTAATTTTAAGTTAATAAGTAATTTTGAACTTTAAAGTTCTTACTTTTGATGTAAAATTTTATTTATTGGCAGAAGGTCCTATGTATGTTTTTTGGATTTCAAAATTTTGGGTTGATTTTCAAATTTTTGAAAGCCAAAACGCTGAAAATTTTTATTAAACAGCTCCAAACTTTCGCTAGCAATAACATAGGAAAATTGTAACATTTTTTCAAAAATTTTTGAAAGTAAATAAATTTGTGAATACCTTAAAAATAGTAAAACACTGCAAATCGCAAGGGCGGTGATTTTTGAAGAGGGGTCAGCAACAAAAATTTTGTTTAACATTTTTAAAACTTGGTTAATATATTATTATTGTTATAAAAAAAAAACTTTAACAAAAGAAGGGTAGTTTTTGAGGAAGTACATAGTAAAAATTTTGTTATTAAAATTTTTAAGGCAGTATTCTGGTCTAAAATTAAAAAAAAAAATTTAATTTTTTTGCATATTTTCAAAGTTTAGACCTTGAAAAATGAGCCTGTAAAAGGATTTTTAGAAATTGAAATTATTTTCGGAATTACATCTGTTTAAAAAAATGTAAGTATAATACACAATTAAATGACTCCAAACTTCAAACTGATTTTTCTCAAAACTACGTTTTTTGAATCGGTTGACATGATATCTCAAGTTCTAATAGACCGATTGCTTTGAAATTTTGTACAGAGCCTTCTTAGTATATTCAAAATTCGTTTGACGAGAGCTTTTTTAAAAATTTGTTTTTTTACTATTTTTAAAAAATTCCCAAAAATGAAAAAACCAGCAGAAAAATAAATTTTATTTTTACATAGACGCTATTTCAACAAAAAAAAATTTTTTTTAAATCGCTTTTGTCCAACGAAAATGACATCCTTGCCCTGTAAGAATTCACTAAAAAAATTTATTTTACATCACCGAAGGGGTCGAAATCATGTCAACCAGGGTGCAGCGTTTTTTTTTTGAATTCCTACTTTGTCGGCCTGTACTTTTTTTAATTTTGATTTTTTTCTTCTTTTTTAAACTTTGTTGCACATTTCAAATGTTAATAAAAATCTGATAAAAAAACCAATCTTAAAAATGTTTAACGTTTTTTATTTATTACGCCTAGAAAAACACCTAAAATTTGACCGTCTAGATCAGAATACCCCCTTAAAGCTACATAAATTTACCTTAAGCCCAGAAACACTACAAAATAGTAAACAAATTTTCATCCATCCAAAACATCCAAACAAGAACGCAGAGTGGTGGTTAAATAAATTTTTTATTTTATTATTTGTTGCACTTTTTACAATTAAAAGTTTGTGTATTATTTTTAAAATAAAGGTGTGTTATGGGCGTTTTTTACAAAACGACATTTACCCACCTGTAACAAAACGTCAGAGGTGCCGACTTAGCTTAACGTGGGTGGGTCGTCACCGAATGTTAAAACAAAACAAATAAATGCAAATATAATGATTTTTGGGATCTACTGGACACGTTCGAAACAGAAAAATAAGGAAGCCAAGGTTAATTTTTGCGATAATTCCAACGGCCCCCTCGTGCTCCAGGTTTGACGCACATGATTAGCCAGCACACACTAAGCATTAAGACTTCTTCAACTGAATTTAAACTACATCATGACTTTGACAGCGTAAACTTTGAACCTGTATCTGGAAGATTTCTTTTTTGCCGAAGTCTTAGAATTTTTAAAAGGAGAGGCTAATAATATAAAGTTTGAAAATCTCTGCTCTAAGGGTTGTTCTAAAAATCTAGAAATTTTTAGATATATTAATAAGTAAAATACACCAAATATTGTAATAATTCTTATCACTTATGGGTGGATAGGAAAAATTTAAAGTAAAACTTTTATTTGAAATTTTTTAAATGATGGCAATTCTTTTAGACTATTGAACTTCTCCCTCCCCACCTTTTGATTCACTTGATTAAATTTTTTAGTGTACTTTCCATGTACGAGATATACCACACTATTTTCAAGGCTAGAGTACGATAACCCTCCAAAACAGAAAATATTACAACGATTCTCAAAAATGTGAAGGGTTTTGATGCAGAAACATTAAATAAAGCGTTTCAAGTACAGAGTAACGTCAAATATTGATCAATTTAAAGGTAATAGATTGTGTGGCTCTAAACGCACTTCATTCTGTTGTAGGTCCGTGCACTTCACGTAAGTGGTTACATCAAGATTTTCTAAGAATCAAATTTATTTTAAATTGGGGTGGATCTTAGGGAGTAGACGAAGTTAAACTTATGCTAACATCCAATGCAATATGTAAAATTGTTTTTACGGATTTTGGCCCTATTTTACCCAAACTTTGGTACAATACTCAAAATTTTAAGACTTAAAAAATTTTCTATTAAAATTATGTTAGTTGAGGTTCTAAATTACAATTATAAACAAAAAATTTTACAAATCATTGAAAAATCTGGGCAAAATAGGGCCAAAAACCGTAGTAATAATATGCAAGCTTTGCATTGGATTTTTGGATATGTTTAGCTCCGCCTAGCCATGCGATCACATAGGATTAGTCCTTAATAAATTTTGCAGTAAATATTTATGCTAAGTGCACGAACAGTCAACAAAATGAGTTCACTTCCAAGAACTAGATCGTTCTTACGTAAAAAATCGAAATTTTGGAATTGATTATTTCCAAAGTTAATCAAAATTTGACATTCATCTTCATCTTAAATGCTTTATTTTAATGTTTTTTGCAGTTTTATAACTAATTGTAATATCTTTAGAATATAACCATTTCCAATTTTAATTCAGGTATCAATTGCAGTTAGAAAATTTTACATGCCAAACAGCGTCACAGAGCTATCATCAGAAGGGTTAAATCTGAACTTTAAGGGGCTTCTCCTGGTCTACTAGAAGAGTAATCGTTAACTCGGAAATACTGGTTTATTTGATTTAAAATAACAACTGATGCTTTTAAAACTTATAGCTTCAAAAAATGGTGGTTAGAAAGCCAGAAATACATTTTTCACTAAATATCTCAAACTTGGTAATTTTACAAGCAAAATTTTTTTTTATAAATTTTTTAATCAAAGGTTAATCTTATACTGTACAATAAAAGTTTTGTAGCCCAAAACTGAAATAATTCACGCACTTATAATGTCATTTTGGACGAATGGTTATTGGCTTTAAATGTATTACATATATTTATTTTAGTAATTATTTTTAATTTGAGATAAAATAGCGTAAACTAGAAAAGGAAAAGTGAGCGACACAAACAGACATTGAAATGTAGGCTGCTAATGGATGGAAATGACTTCACCATTTTAAACAATCAATCTAATTTTTTGGGGTGAATCGGTTTTGGAGTTCAAATCTCAATTTCCATATTAATCCAGGCGAAAAAATGTGTAAAATGCACACACGCTGTTGATACACGAAGTGGTAATAAATAAAGCAAGTTATTGATTAGGAATAGGGATGGAAGGCTGCCCAACTTGTTTACGGTGAAGTGCAAGAGAGCATATAGAGCGCTGCTAAATAATTCAGTTTTAAAATTGACGATGCTACTATGTAGCTTGGAAAATCTATTTTTATTGAAACTAAATCTCTAACTAATAATACGTGAAATTTAACAATAAGATATAAAAATGTTTTTACCAGTGTCTATCATGGGTAATTTAATATGCCATTAGAAATTATATTGATAGTATTACAGCAAACAAATACGATTTCCTAGTTGAATATAAGACAGATTGACAAGAAATAAAATAGAATTTTCTCAAATTGAGTTTTCGCTTCAATATAAATTTAGTTGAAATGTGAGAAAACTATCTCGAGTTGTTTGAGTTGTATAACTTACAAAGTAAGAAATGCTATCGGAGCCAGAAATTTAATTAAAATCGAACTCTTTTAGTTTTCAGGAAAGTCGAATTAGTAATTTTACGTTTCGCTGAGAGCCACCTTAATTTTTATACTAAACTAAAATTTACATTGCATAACGCAATAATTATTTTACTCATATTTTATGACATAGTTGGTAAATTTAACTTAATTAGCCATACAGCAGGCTGCAAAATTAATATTGCACAAGAACCGCAATTTTGCTAAATTAATTTTGAACTCATTACCTTCATTAATGCGGCACAGTATCTACTTCACGGTTTTCTAAAAATACATTTTAAACAAGTTCAAATTTTATTTTCAATTTATTTTTTAATTTTAATGAAAAATGTTGAATTTGTTGTTCTTACTTAAAAGGTAGAGCGTCGTTCGATTATAGAGTCAATTTTCAAGTCTGTAATTTTTTTCTAAACGAAATAAATGTTGAATTAATTTAATTTCCGGGAAAAACTTGGATACCCTCTTAAAATGTCTTTCATGTGTCACGGGATTTACTTCACTTATACCTCGAGCTTTTCGTCTGACTTTTAAACCCTGGCAGTTTTTACTTTTTTTCAGGTAATCTGCTAAATTTGGAAGCAATTGAGTGTAGAAAATCGTGAAAACTAAACTAAAACATCTTGGAATTCATTATTGGTGTTGAAGATTAATTAAAGAGATTTTTTGTAATTAATTTACTGTTAATTGGTTTATCAGTGGTGGAAAGGTACGCACGTGGCGTAAAGTTGGTTGCAGAACCTACAGATAGGTAGAAGGTGCTTATGGTCGGGGGTATGTTCCAATAACAAATGAAAAAGTAGAAAAAAAAAAAAAGTTTTAATATTTTGCTGTTTCACTGTAGCTACCGAATTGTTTCATATATAGAACGTACATTATGTGGGAAACCATAGAAATTACTTAGTTTAAATAATTATTAACAAATAATAATTGCTTTTGTGTTATTCATTATTCATCATGCATTGTGTTAATGCTTTACATGAACGCATTTAATTTACACTAATCAGCATAAATTAGTATTCCATAGAATTTTTAACAATTATTAACCTAGTGAACAGTTGCATTACAAGGCATAGCTCTATTTGGTAAAATAATTCACATATAGAAGCCTGCAAATGCCTTAAAGCATACACTAAATTGAATTTTGTAACTAGAAAAACAGACAACTAATAAATGTATGAAATGTGGAAAAATAGATTAAAAATAGAATTTCAAAAATATATGGATACATCGACGACATTATCATTTCAAGTACATCTCAAGAAGAAGATGATAAAACGTTGCAATATTAGTTTTATAAAAGTTAAGTCGAGCCAATTTAACGATATGCAAGCTGAAATGTTTATTTGAAGTGGATCAAATTGAATTCTTAGGATTTCAAGTATCAAGTAAAGGAAGTCAATAACCTACAGGTAAAAGAGTTGATGCCACTACGAAAGCACTTGAACCAAAGAATAAACAAGAATTGTAA
Organism: Rhagonycha fulva; assembly: GCA_905340355.1. Taxonomy (NCBI): domain Eukaryota; kingdom Metazoa; phylum Arthropoda; class Insecta; order Coleoptera; family Cantharidae; genus Rhagonycha; species Rhagonycha fulva. Next base: position 118,608,127 of record HG996554.1, read on the forward strand.
TCGTCCGTGAGACAAATAAACTAAAGAACATTTTAATGTTGTGTTTAGTAAGTTAAAAGAGGTATTAAGATTTTGGTTGATTACGATCAACTAAGCGGTTAATATTACCGTGCGACGCATCACCGTATGGTATAGGAGCGGTACTACCTCATCGAGTTACAAACGGGGATTCAAAAGAAATTATGCTCAGTTAGATAAAAAAAGCATTAGCTGTAATCAACGAGGTGAAATCCTTTCATCAATACCTAGATGATCGATAAATTACAATAATAACGGATCAAAAATCTATTCTATTTTTATTGCTTATTATGTGATAGTTGTAATAAAAATATACATAGTTTGAATCGAAAGAATGGGAGATTGTCTTTATTTCCACTTTGGAATACTACTCAATTGCTTTACCACAATTTTATTGAGTGTTTATTGAAAATCCTAAGAGTAATAAAGAAAACCACCATTGATGATTTCATTTGTGAGGTTTACACCAAAACTTCTGTAAGAGAACTGAAATTTAACGCTATTTGTATTTTTGTAAACCCAGTTTTGAATAGAAATGCAATAATTTAACCTGACCACATTTGTAAAAACGAGGTTGCTGACGATACCTTCCAATTCGAGTTCCATTATAGTGCGATATTCATTGAGATTCAGTCGAGGTTAAATTTGTTTTCCCATATCATATTCTACCTCAATGTGTGACATGCAAAATTCAAATAATATATTTGTGGCTCACTCAGCCTCCTGTTATGACTTGTTCGTAATTTAAACTTTGTTGATGTTATTCGGTTAACATACAAAGCAGAAATTAAATTGGGCTCTCAAATTTCAAAAATGTGAACTCTTGAAGATCTTGTAATGAACAATTATTTTAAGCAAAAATTTAAATCCGTTTGCACGTATCCCATTTCAAAAGATCCTTCAGCGTTAAAAAGAAGGGAGCTTTAAGCTATCCGACAAGAAAATAAGATAAAAAGCAAAATTTCAATCGATTTGAAACAAACAGGTTTAAATTTGTCTTAGAACCCTGATGACTAAATAATTGCTTAGGCAATTTGTTTCTTCCCGCTTTCTTTATTTATTTTGATTCGTGTTTATCTTGCTTTTGTGGTGATGCGAAAAAAACGATAAGTAACTTCCATAAATTTTAACTTTTTTAAATTAAAGTGGACAATTGGTTCGTCAATTGCATATAATTCTTCCTGCTTTTTAAAAATCCTTGTAACGAATTTAGAACTTTTTAAAATATTCAGTTCAAATAAAAGCGTTAATTATTTAAAATATAAAAGAACATGAAAGTGTAGGTCATAACAAGTTTAAAACTTGAAGACCGCGGTAAAGTTGTATAATGTGAATACAAATTAGTAAAAAGGCGATGCTTAAAAGTAATTTAAAAAATGAACGCTTAGCACATTATTTCATGAGAATCGTTTCTTCAACTCGAAGAAAAAAAAAGTCTATTACAAGTTTTTTTAAAAATGTATGAACTTCTCCAGAAGTTAGATGGAGTATTTCACGCCAACTCAGCAACAAAACAATTTGTTATTTTCTCTTTATTAAAGCAGGGGTTGATATCGCGACACGTTCATGAACTTCCTACCCTAATGACCTCGTAGTTCTGCAGATCACCACTCAAGTTTGCTGTTTTCATTTTGAAAATAGTCCATGTTTAGGTATATACGCTTCCCCTTTCATCGTGATAACGTCCGTCGCCGTATATTAACGGAATGTTTTGACGATAACTATCCAAGTAATGTAATTTTTGCTGAACGTTTGCTAGAAAATTTAAATTAAGTTATTCTGCTAAGTGCAACTTACCGAGCTGTTAAATTTAAATAACCAAGAAAAAATTTATTTTCTCTATTTTCTCGTTCCGAATTACCGACTGGAATGTGCAATGATACCAAATTACTGCTCAATTTAAACTTAAATTGAATTAGGCTGCGTTCCATTTGGACGTTTAATAAGTATCGTTGATGATCATGTTGACAAACTTAGCGTAATGTTCGGTTTGCGCAAAACACAAAATCATTTTGTATTTATATTTTAGTCGCTTTATTATTATTTTGAACAGGAAATAAACAGTAGAAAAAATGTAAAAGCTCTTGAAAAAAACTTGACGTTTTTCCATTAGTGCTGTATTTTGTGCTCGCTTCTATAAAAACTGTTATATTTAATCTGCAACTCTAAGCACAGACAATCAAGCTACAAGCTTAACAGTTTTTGTATTAATTGCTAAAACCAACTGTTCGGTACTTACAATTTAATTACAAAACTAACGCAAGTACCTGTAGCTTTGAGCAGAAGTGCAGCTTATTAAATTTTTCCAACGTGGTTGCGATTTTGTCGTACGCTTTGTGTTCAGTTTCATTGTTAATTTAGTTACATCAAATCTATTCAGAAAAGCGCAGTATAACTTAGGCACACGTTTAATAAAATTTGTGGAAGCCAACCAAATGACAATTGGATAAATTTAATTATTATAGCTAACTAACGGTAAAAATTTTAGCATTTAAGTACACCTAGCAGCTAAGTAAAAACCTAACTTTTATAATCGATTCATAAAACAGACAAATAAATAATTTAAGGCGGAATCTTAACCACTTAACGCACAAGTGACAAACTAAGTTATAATACTAATATTTTTATAAAACTAGAGAAAAACTGTTGCATTTTTATTATTCAAGTTTCTGTCGTCGCTTTTGTTTTTTACATTTATTTTTCTTGTGAATATTATCCAATACAAGAGAGTAATTAAGTTTACGATTTTAAGAAAATTATAACTACTTGACCGAGTTTTCTTCAAGAAAGTAGTTTTAAAGTTTTACTTGCTTTTCTTGAAAAAGTTAATCTAAAATTCTCAAGTGGCCTAATCTTCTGTTCAAAATCGGATAACCTACTTTAGGTTATGTTAAATTTGAAAATAATTTTGCAAATATTATTCCATCTCTTTAAGGATATTCATATGTTTTTGTTGTCGTTAAAGATGTTTATTCTGCAGATGCACAGTTTAATTAATATCAATCGTATTTTTAAATTGTTTCCATAACACGAAAATTTGTTGAATGGAATTGTTAAATAATAAAAAATATTTAAAATAATAATAATTAATTTTCTCAAACAAAAGAAGGTTTAATATTAGAAATAATTAATTGTTAATATTATTATTAATAATCTCAGCAAAAAAGCTGAGAAATTTAGTTTAAATATTGCATTTTCAGCTGGTGAAAACTAAGGGAAGTCGCTCAAAATCGGTGACTAAAGTGAAAACAAAAAGTCTATTTTTTGGAATTTAATAGACTGTAATAGTTTAATTTTAACACTGAGCAAAAACTAAACTGCGTCTAACAAATTTTATTACCATATTACATAGGAATATGTGGAAAAAAAATTAATGTTCCAATATTTAATTTTTGGGGTGAAAAAAACTTAAAAGGGTTAATTTAACGTTTTTGAAAAATTCGACTAAAATTTTAAAATAATGTCTTGCATTATAGGCGATGTATTGTGGTCCGTAGAGTATAAAAATTGCATTTTCAGTTGATGAAAACCAAGTGAGGTTACTCAAAATTAGCGACTAAAGTAAAAAAACCAACATTCTATTTTTCTGACTTTAAACGATCGTAAAAGTTCAATTTTAACAATGAGCAAACAATAAACTGCGTCAGACGAATTTTCTCATCAAAATACATAAAAATACGTAGGAAAAGCGATGATTTTCTAATATTTAATTTTTGGGACGAAAAAACTTTAAAGAGTTTTTATCGTTTTTGTAAAATCCGACTAAAATTTAAAATGGCTTTTTTTTATTATATACGACGTATTTTGGTCCGTAGGGTTCCAATAGTGCATTTTCAGCTGGCCCAAACTAAGGAAAGTTGCTCAAAATAGGTGACTAAAGTGAAAAACCTAAATTCTACTTTTTGAACTTCAAACGACCGTATAAGTTCAATTTTAACACTTAGCAAAAAATAAGCTGTGTCAGACAAAACTTTTTAAAAAAATATAAAAGAATACTTGGAAAATGAGATGGTATTCCATTATTTAATTTTTGAGATGATACATTCAAAAGGGATAAAAATTTACTGTTTTTGTATAATAATTGGACCCAAATTTTAAAGGGATTTTTTACATTATGTGACACAATAATTGTACTGTGATCCCTAGAATATAAATATTGCATTTTCAGCTGGCCAATATTTTATTTTTGAAGTGAAAATATTTCAAAAAAATTGTAAAATCGGACTAAAAGTTTAACGTGGTTGTTTTCATTATATATAGGGCCTCTTTTAGTTCGTAGGGTTTAAATATTGTATTTTTAGTTGGCAAAAACTAATGAAAGTTGTGCAAAATCGGTGACTTAATAAAAAACCAAAATTCCATCTTTTGGAATTGAAATGACCGTAAAACTTTAATTTTAACATTTAATGAAAAATAAACTGGGTCAAACACTTTTTCTCATCAAAATACATAAGAATTCGTCGAGAAAGCTTCAGTTTTCCAATATTTATTTTTTGGGGTCAAAAAATTCAAAAAATTGATAGTTAATCTATCGTTTTTGCAAAAATTCAACTAAAAATTTCAAGTTGTTTTTGTAATTACAGGCAACGTATTTGAATGCGGAAAGTCCAAAAATTGCATTTTTAGCTGTGGAAAAGATTAGAAATCGCTGATAAATTAATGTAAAAATCTAAAAATCGATTTTTACGACTTTAATCAACAGTAGAAGTTTAAAATTTTAATACTTACTCAAAAATAAACTGCGTCAGACGCTTTTTCTCATCAAAATACATAAGAATTCGTCGAGAAAGCTTTAGTTTTCCAATATTTATTATTTGAGGTGAAAAAAATTCAAAGGAGTTAGACTGCCGTTTCTGTAAAGTCTTAATAAAATTTTCAAATTGTTTTTGTCATTGTTGGCGACATATTCTAAAGCCTAGAGTCCAAAAATTGCTATTTTCGCTGGCGAAATCGAAAGGAAATCGATAGAAATCGCTGATAAAAGTAAAAAACCGAAATCGATTTTTGGAACTTCTTTAATCGACCGTAAAAATTAATTTTAATATTTCCCGAAAAATAACCTGCGTCAGACTAATTTTCTCATCAAAATACATAAAAATCCGTCAAAATAGCTATGTACAATTTTCCAATATTTAGTTTCTAGGGTAAAAAAAAATCAGAAGGGGTTAATCTGCCGTTTTCGTAAAATATGACTAAAATTTTCAAGTCGTTTTTATCATTGTAAAGGACGTATTTTAAAGGGTAGAGTCCAAAAATTGTCATTTCAGCTGGCGAAATCGAAAGGAAAACGATAAAAATAGCTGATAAATGTAAAAAATCGAAAATCGATTTTTAGGACTTCTTTAATCGAGCATGAAAGATTAATTTTAATATTTCCCGAAAAATAATCTACGTCAGACTAATTTTCTCATCAAAATACATAAAAATCCGTCAAAATAGCTAGGATTTTCCAATATTTATGTTTTGGGGTGAAAAAATTCAAAAGATTCAAAATCTGCCGTTTTTGTGAAATACGACTACAATTTTCAAGTTGTTTTAATCATTGTAGGGGACGTACTTTAAAGTCTAGAGTCCAAAAATTGCCATTTTAGCTGCCGAAAACCAAGGGAAATCGTTAGAAATCGTTGATAAATTTAAAAAACCGAAAATCGATTTTTAGGACTTATTTAATCGACCGTAAAAGATTAATTTTAATATTTCAAAAAAATAACCTGCGTCAGACTAATTTTCTCATTAAAATACATAAAAATCCGTCGAAATCGAAATAGCTATAATTTTTTAATATTTATTTTTTGGGGTGAAAAAAATTTAAAGGAGTTAGACTGCCGTTTTGTAAAATCCCAATAAAATTTTAAAATTGTTTTTGTCATTGTAGGCGACATATTCTAAAGCCCAGAGTTTAATAATTGTTCAAAAAATTGATACAGATCGCTGATAAATGTAAAAACCCGAAAATCAATTTTTAGGACTTCTTTAATCGACCGTAAAAAAGTAATTTTAATATTTTCCGCAAAATAACCTTGCTTAAACTAATTTTCTCATCAAAATACATAAGAATCCGCAAAAAGAGCTAGAGGTTTCCAATATTTATTTTTTGGGGTGAGAAAAATTCAAAGGGGTTAATCTAGCGTTTTTGTAAAATCTGACTAAAATTCTCAAGCCGTTTATATCATTGTAAGGAACGTATTATAAAACCTAGAGTCCAAAAATTGCCATTTCAGCTAGCGAAATCAAAGAAAAATCGATAGAAATCTCTGATAAATGTAAAAAATCGAGAGATAAATCACGGGCATAAATTGTGTACACCAGACTTTAAACTTCCCTAATAGATTACTCAAATTTTTTCGGACTTCCTCAGACTTCCTAAGACTACCCAAAACTTCCTCGGACTACCCAGACTTCCTCAGACTTCCTCAGACTACCCAGACTTCCTTGGACTACCCAGACTTCCTTGGACTACCCAGACTTCCCCAGACTACCCGGCTCTATTAAACTGAATTTTTATTTTGTAGCACCCTAATTGACTTACAATTCTGTATGTATTAAATAACAAAGATCATAAATTTTTTGTTCAATAATTAAAATTTGTTTTGCCAGTTTTAACTAACAAGGGGAACCATGGGCGTCCATTGGGAGAAGGCAAAAGAGTCGGCTGCTTAATTTTTTAACATTATTTTATTAATTATTTTATTAATTATTTCACCAGCCCAACTTTTTACAATTTTTTAAACTTTCGGTTTTAAATCATTAAAATTCTTTTCTAATAATTTTTTTTTATTTTGCTCTCCCCTGAAAATAATCTTATGGACGCCCATGAGGGAAAGCCTCCTACTCGTCATCACCGATTTTGTTCAGATTCCAACATAAACACACGGAATAATTCAAACTGCTGTTGAACAGTGTTGTCAAATTTTAGAAATCTGTGGTGCCAACTTTTAACTGAAAAAACGACGAAAACCGCAAAACGTGGCGTCAAAAATGTTAAAAATCTAAAATAAAATTAAAATTTAATTTTCAAAATTTTAAAATTTAATATTTCCCGAAAAATAACTTGCGTCAGACTAATTTTCTCATCAAAATGCATAAAAATTTGTCAAAATTGTCCAATATTTAGTTTTTAGGGTGAAAAAATTCAAATGCACCGTTTTTGTAAAATCTGACTAAAATTTTCAAGTTGTTTTTCTCATTGTAGGGAACGTATTTTAAAGCCTGGTGTACAAAAAGTGCCATTTCAGCTATCAAAATCCAAGGAAAATCGTTAGAAATCGCTGACAAATATGTGAAAAACCAACAATCGATTTTTAAGACTTTAATTAATTGCATAAGTTTAATTGTAATATTTATTCAAAAATAAACAGCATCAGATGAATTTTTTATAGTTTTTTAATATTTATTTTTGGACTGAAAAAATCTACCGTTTTTAGAAAATCCGACTAAAATTTAATAGTGGTTTTTTTTATTATACATATGTGACTTATTTTGGTTCGTAAAATTAATTACCTACCCTTCTTATCGTATCTTTCATTAATGATCTGCGGTTATGCTAAAAAAATTATGGTAATAAAAATTATTCACAATGTTCATATTGCACTTTTTTTCTGCAAATTTATATAAACCCCCACGTTGGGCGCCACCATGTAATGTTATTTTTACTTATTCTGGGCATTGCAAATTTCTTTGGAAAAAACTTGATCAATGCTTTTTCACCTTGATCTCATCAAGGTTTGATATCAAAGTTGGAGTAGTTTTGAAGTAAAAACTTAGCTTGAGCACGATCTCAGACAATCAATCATCGAATGCATTTTGAGTCAATTTTATTACTTGAAACTGTTGCTATGTTACGGTGTAAAAACGGTTCTTTAGTTCGAGCCCGGATGAAGTAAGAACTTTATTTTGACTACATTAGGTCATCTATAAAAACACTGAATTTGTTACTTAACCGAAATAATTTATCGACAAGTTTAGGATTCCTGCGTAGAAGATTTAAATAAAAAGTTTGACTGATTATTAATTGTTATCGTGTCACACAATCAACCATCATTTTAAGTTTGAAGTTAAACTTCCCCTGCTTGTGATTAATTGATCGCTTAAACATTCATTTAATTATCAAGAGAACTTTTAAACCAACTAAATTTTAAAGAACAAACGACAATAAATAAATAATTCTTTTTTGTTTGAGAGGACCAATAAGATCGAATAAATCGGGGACAACTTTCAAGTGGAGTTTGGATTTTTTTAACCGTTTTGTTTCTATTTTGCACGGTCGTCATCTGCAAGAAGTGAATCAACAAATTTTTCAAGCAATGCTCCCAGAAGAATTGAAGATGAACGAATTAAGTATCCGAGACGTAGGACAAATTCAATTTTATTCTAAATAGAATAAATCGCGACTGTAGCAGCACTTTAAACTACTCGATGACTCATACCTAGTACATAGTACGTAATTGGCTACTTTGTAGTTAACTTACTTAGTTTTGTTTTTTTGAATAAAAAAAACCTGTTAACATAGAATTTTAAATTCTGATTGAAATAAATAAGTAAATTCCTATCTACGTTTTATCTGTTGCATAACACAAAATCGAAATGTTATTGGCACTTAAAACATTCAAGCTTCCAAAATGTTGTTCTTGTTTTATCAATACCCTTATAGTTCTTTAAAAATACATTTTCAGAAACCAATAGAATTTTACTCAATATCACGTTAAGCGTTGTCATACACACATAAAAGTCAAATATAGGTCTCTTGAGAGTTTGAATCGCAGAACTGATCACATTAGTAGATGTCGATATCATCTGGCACGTCAAATCTTAAAATTTAAAGCTTTTCATAATATATAATAAAATTTGGTTTATTATCTGACCCACTCAACTTTGGATCACAAAAATCTGGTTTTATGATCAAATTTAATTATTATAATCCAATTAGGTACCAAGTGAAGTTTAAAAGTTAAGGGGTTAAAAATCAAAAAATTTTATTGGTTAGTTAACTTTTTGTTACAATTTCCACCTAATACTGAATAATTGGTTTTTAATGATAGTTTATATTACTGTTAAGTTCAAACTTTGTAGCATAGTTTTCGACAGTGCCCCAAGTAATAACTTCATTTTGTAAGGTTTCACATCAAAGTAGGTTATTATACTGACCGCATGAATTAAGTTCCACTAGCACAATTGTTGATCAAAGTTCGGGAAACTGACCACAAAGGTTTACTTATAATTCATTTAAAACTGTTAAAAATAACATAAACCTTGAGTTAACTTAACTTCGACTGCTTACAATATTATATTGTCGTAGTTTAAAAACGACGGGAATTTTGAGATGGTAGTCGAATCCAAATAAGGTGTGTTGTTTTTCTGAACACATTAAAAGTTACGATTCTTTCAATTTATTAAATTTGTTACAATGTTTGCCGCAAACCGACATTTACCCACCTGTAACAAAAAGTTAAAGGTGCCAGATAAGCAAAGCGAGAGAAGGAAGGTCAGATGGTAAACAAACAAGAAATAAATATTGATGTTGTATTTTACGGGCTTTGACGTGATTGGAATCAAAAGGTTAAAGGAGCCATAGTCCATTTTCGAAGTGACAAGTGGCATTTCGTGCTGCAAAAGGACTATAATGTAAACCTCAATCAATAAAAAACTAATTAAATTGGAAAGATAAACCACAAAATTATTTCATGGGAGGGTATAATAGAAATAAAATCCCAGGGTCTTAACACATTTCTACCTAGCTTACCTGTGAAAGTTAGGCTTTATGAAAATTACTAATAGAATTATTAATTAGCTTTTAAACTAATTCTCGCGGGAATTTTAGTGAAAATTGAAGCCTGGAGGTTATAAACTAATACAACTAAGGTAAACTGAAAACTTTTACTAGATAAATATAATTAAAGTAGAAACCAAAGAATAATAAATTAAATTTCCTTATAGAGCAAATTCAACCTTGTTATTTAAATATCTCAAAAGAATGTAATATCTCCCAAGGTTTTTTTAAATGCGCTTAATTAAAAACCCGTCAGGTACAACTGCATCAACACAACATTTCATTATCAAACACTGGCAGGTTTTGCTTAAGTAAACAAGCAAAGTCTGTTTTGCAGCTCTCTGTTGTTTTGATCGTTTTGAAAATTTTTCCCTTACGTAACAGCTCAAGCAAAAATCACAGCTCATTACGCAAACATAACCACACTTTACCCTTACGTCATTTTTGACAGCCTCTCCTCCTCATTGGATAGAAACTAAAATGCTCATCTTTGATGTTCTAGTTTAAATTTTTCGCTTACTTTAAAATTTAACAAAATAAAGTTTAGCTTATCAAACCGATTTAGGCAAGCTGATTTAAATCTTGGAGAATGGATGCGCTAGAGCAATAAAATCGAGTATATAAAATGGCACTAAGCGATCTCGCTACCCTTATTTGATGCGTGCGTGTGTGTGTATGTTAACAGTTCGTATTACAAATCAACTTTTGTATGCTGTAAAACCCTCAAAAGGAACTTCGATTACATTTTGTCGTAAAAACGTCAGGCTTATCTTGTTTATCTTTAATACGTTTCGTGTAAAATTTACTTATAATAAATTCGTTGCTTTTCAAATTAATGGGGGACTAGAACCTGAGAACCTGATCGTCGGTTTGAATCTCAGCCCTTAAATTTTTTTTATCTCTCGTTTCTAAGGGAAGGTTAAAGAATTGGTTGGCTAACCGGTTGACAGGAAGTCAAGGTATAAATAAGAAAAGGAAAAAAATTCAAGTATCAATTTCTAACGAGAAACGCAACGTTTTTAAATTTAATTTTGATTTTACTGCGATATTTGTGTGATTTTTATTAGAAACCGACCCTTCAATTAGGTCAAGAGGGTCTGCGATGCTGGTATTATTTGGGGATTAAATTTTTTACTGCGGATTAATCTTGACACATCACCATTAATTACTATAAAAAACATAAGTATAAAATTACAAATAAAAAATATATCGAAATTGGCAGTAAATAGAAAGAATTACAATAAAACGGAGGTTAACCTAGACAAATGTCATTGGCAGGAAAGCCACGAAAAGAAGAAACCTATTTCACGTTAACGGTTATATGTGTCAGTTCCATTGACCAAAGAAGTTAATAGTTTGCTTCTTGCCACGCAAACTCGCCATAATATTCAATTTAACTTTCAAAATTAATATGACTCAAATTGTTAGATTTTTTTTTTAAATAACCTTGATGCATTTTCGCTGCGTACAATTACAATAAAATTATGATATTGTTTAAGAATTAATTCTGCATTCCCTCCTCAGCAACTATGACGATAGCAAAAAAAGCTGCAAGTAAAAACAAGACTTTTGTTATAACAACAAATATTTTAGTTAATAATGTACCCTCAACCAAGTGTTTTTGCTGAAATAACAAAAGTTTTTGTAACTACAAGAAAATTCTCTAATAAGTCCCCAATTTAGGGCAGCCTACTAAAATTCTAGAACCACAAACTGTAAAACTAGAAAAATTGATTTTTCATGGTTTAAGAGCAGTTGAAAAATATTTGAAACGCTAAGTTTAATAGAATTTTCCACTTTTATAACTTAATTCTATTGATGAAGCTATAACTAAGAGTATAGCTAATAATATTTTTATTAGCTAAAATCACTCAAAAATCGTATCATGTAGCGCATTTTTATAAAAAATTCAATAACTTTGTTATTAAAATTCTGAAATTTTACTATGAGTTTATTTCTTTTAACGCATTCATAAACTTTAAGGAATCATTTTATAAATTGTCGACAGTTTAGTAGCTCATAAATTTTATGTGGATATATTTTTGCAGTGTATGAAGTTCATAAAACTATTATTACTTTCGTAGCAAACAAGACGACATGCTATTGCTTCCGATGGCATGGCGATAAGTCAGAAAAATATTCATAAATCTAGAACACCGAAAATGATTTTGCTTTTTTCCAGTAAAGCGTTCATTGTTAAAAAATTTTGTGTTTAGTTACTCACGAGAATTTTACCTTTTAAACTTTTTTTTAGTTTGAGCTATCACATTTTTTTATTTTTATATTCCATCCGCATTGTAACGTCAGATGGCGCTTAGTATTTTTAAAGAACACGTTCGCTTGATGTGAGCATGTAAAACCAGGGTTTGGACGTACATTGTTGCTTATTCGTTATGCTTATTTTCACCGACGGACGGGTGGGGTTCTCAAGTTTTCAATTTTTATTTCCTGATCATATTTACAAAAACATTTCAATCGAGGTTTTAATAGTTAGACGTTTGTTACCAAAACTGGGCTTGTGCTTAATCAAAGTTTGATTCATCAACGAAATCAAACAATTTATTCTAGGTTTACTACAAAAAATTTTGTTTAATTTTCAGCTAGCTTGGAGATGATTGGTTCCAATGTCGAAAATAAACGCAACCGAATCCTTTCAACCTTGATGTAGCGGAAAGCGTAGAGTATGCAAATACTAAAGCGCTACAATTCTAAAACTTAACCAATTTGATTAATTAGCGTTCAAGAGGAAAGTTTAAATACGGATTTATTGCATGTTTAATTAATTTTTATTGAAAATGTATCAGTGCGAGATCCTTTTAATTACAACAGGTGCAAAATAACCCAAACTCTTAAAGCTTGTTATGCTCGGAACTGCTCAGCTACATCGTTCGCCTAATCATAATAAAGTTTTTGTTAAATTTAATTATTCTCAATTTGTCTTTAACTAACATTGTAAATTTAATAATTTGAATATATTGTTCCGTGTTAAGTACGCGGTTTAATTTTCGAATCACAAAAGATATTTAAAATTGAAATGATTTAATTTGAATTTGCAACTAAATTTATGCCGTTATTTCTTTACTCTAATGACTTGGGTATACAATAATGCCAACTTTGAGCCTTCGCAACTTACTAAGTTTATTTACATTATTATTAAGATAAATACGACTTATGAATTACAACTAAGAAGTTGTAACTCAACAGTTTCACTTAACATATTTTACAATTCAAGATACGAGTATTGTCATATCTTTAGCAAGATGTAAATTTGAACAAACTTGGATAAAACATTTCTCACCACAAAGGCATATGTACATAAAATTTGGTAATTTAAAAATCGACAAAATTTGGTTATACGCACCTGAAGATTCGAAACAGCCATGAAATGACCGTATTCTGTTCACCATCTCTCAAGTAGCTAGGGTCAGTAAAGTCTTACTTTTCTGTACAATTTTGTGTTATGCAACCCACCCTGCACTAACAAAATTTTTTTTTTATTTATAATTTGCATTTGACGTTGCAGTTTTTTGAGTAAAAGATTTCCTTGTGATGGTAATGTTGATAGTTGATGTATTCTTTTATTCAGCGCATTTTCTATAAACGATTTAGATCGCACCGACGACGCCAGCCAATTTTATACGAAATGGTTTATTTTGCTTTTCTATAGGCATAAGAAAATGTGGACTGAGGATTTTTTATTTGATTTATATTTTTGCGTTATCACCGTATAAAACACAAAGTTCGTTCACTCAAGACTTTATAACCTTCCATCCATGCCGTTCCAAAAGAAAATTCATTACTTCGACTATAAGCTAATAAATTTTAACATCTTTTACATTACGAAAAAATAATTACTAAAGATAAAGAAAAACAGCGACTGCAAAGAGAAAAAAGTTTAATTAAAAAAATAACTCGCGCGACACATTTTTAAATTGAGTTTGCTTATTATTTATTATTATGTTGTCTGGAATTAAAGTTTTCCGATAAGAAATAAATAATAAAATAATTTTTCCAATTTCCTTTACATTATACAAGTTTGATCAAAGTTTTCTGCAAGAATTTCATTTACAAGAACAGTTCGGAAAAATTTTATGGGTATTAGATTAGAATTGTTGATTAACAAGTTTTTGTAGATAAAGCAACTTCTTAAAGAGCTCAATTGGCAGAAAATTGATTGGTTGAGTGATGAAAATGCGTTCGTCAATTATTTGCATTGTTTTTCTTTTGAAACAATTTATAATTTAACACCTAAACAATTTTCAAAATTGCACTTTTATTTTGAATCGCTGATGCAATTTGTTTAATTTTTCCTGGTTTTTAAGTTTTCAGATCAACACACCTGGGTAAATAATTTACAATTTTTTGCACCTTCGGCGCTAGTTATAATGGCCAGTCGTCCGTACCATCAATGTTGAACCCCTAACAATTTGTTATTACAATTTTAAGTTTGTTTATGTTTCAGTTTTGTTTTCATAACCGTTCATTTTTAACAAAAATATTGGAACCTTTTCCTTTCAGTTATTTCCATTAGAAAAGGTTTGGTTGAACATCACCCCCGCATTTTTTAAATAAACCGCATTATTTGAATTTATATTTGTTTCTTTCTTGTTTCAAACCAAACGACGACCTGCGTATTTTCTTAGCCAGTAAATTTTATTTTAAAAGAGAAATAAAAAGTTCCACTGCTTTGTCTGTTGGTTATAGCTGAATCCTTTACTACGTCAAGTAAACTTCCAAATTTATATAGTCGACTTTTTAGTTAGCTCAAAAATCTCGAAACTGTAAATTTTTACCATTTATTTTACAATAACGTCGAAAATACTAAAAATTCAAATTAAATAAATAATTTAGGTTATGCAAATAAATTAGAACAAGTAAATTATTTTTCAGTACTTCAGATCTGTCCTGAAATAACGTGAAAATTTTATTAACTTAATTATTTAATTTATTACGTTTGCATTTAATTATGCTAATTTTTATATTATAAAATTTTATTTTGGCATTGTAAAGGGATTTAGGAGTGAAATAAATTAAAAGGTTTGCAATTTGGCTGGTAGCCAAACAGATTGAAATGCAAGTTACAGAACTTTTGTAAAATATGCATTTGCTACAAGGGCTGTGAAGTGACTGCTAAATATACTAAATTATTTATGGTTTAGCACAATGTGGTTTTCTAAATTTTTTCCAAAAGTTTGCCTGAAACAAATACCAACTTTTTACTGCCGAAATTGAGCCGAATAAATTTTTTATTGTAAACTGCGACTCGTTAAAAAGTATCGAAAAACTTGTGTCGTAAATTATGTATTATTGTTACATCTATTTTACAAGAAATGTTAAAATATGCAACCAAAACGGTTATCTGTGGTATCTCCATAAAGGACCAGTAATTTAAAAATTCCAGAGGAAACCCTCGGCGAAGTACAAGAATATTACCATACAAACGAGATTTTATTTTAATTTAGTCGCTAAATGCAAAATCATCCACTTTTGGGTGTAATCTTAATGAAAGTAGAGCATCAAGGAGGAAATTCAGGTAAGCTGAAATCCATACACATTGTTTACACAGCATTTAACAGTATTTAGTTAACGATGAACTGAGCACAGTTTTTAAAGATTTTTTTGGATAAAAATCAATTATTTACAGAAAGTTTGTTTTTGTTATCAAAAATAAAATAAAATTTTATGTATGCATCTCATTTATCACAATCTCCAAGTGATGCCGAACAACTGTAGCCAATTCCCCATTAGTGAAGTAGAGCAACCACATCAAAGAAGCACAAGATGGTTAAAGGCGACCGGATACCGCCTGGGCTAGTTAATAATTAATAAATGACTCGATAGCTTTAACAACCCTAGTATCTCTCTTGTTGACCCCCCTCTAATGCTTTTGAAATTGTGCGTTTTTCAAGTTTCCGTATTGAAGTTCTGACTTGAAAGTAAAAATTTTGCAAACGTAACATTTCGTAGGTGCTTTAAATTTTATTATCCAAATTTCATTCAACATTTAGGGCAACAAATCATAAATATTCCAAAGAAATTGGATAGTCTGTGGTGTGAGCGTAAGTTGAACTGCAATTGCTATGCTTAACGTAACTAGATGATTAAAGTTAGTGTTTTCATAAAAATCTAGAATTTTAGAAAAATATTTAATTAAAAACTAAAAAGTGAAGCTAAAAACCGCACTTTTATCAAAATATCTTCAAATCTAAAGCAATTGAAAACTTTCAATTTTTTCTCTATTTTTTCTGTTTTTATTTTGACAATATCACTGTTTTCTTGAAGTTTATTTTGGATTACAAATTTATTTGTTATTTTGCGCTCTTTGTGTTTTAATAACATTCTAGAATATTTAAACAAAATTTCTTTTTATAAAAAACTAACAAAATACAAAATCGTCTACAAATAAAAAAAGCTAAAATTAAAAAAAAATTAGGGCTTAGTTTTTTTTTTAGATATTTTTCCTGTCGTTCCTATAGTTTTATTTGCTTTTTCAAGCAGTTCTAAAATATTTGAAATAAATTTAATACTTTATAAAATCTTGAAATAAAAAAATTCGCACAGAAATCAAAGCAACCGAATAATAAAAGCAACTTAGAGCTAATAAGTTTTTCATTATTTTTCCTGCTTTTATCATAATTCTATAAAGTTTCAAAATATTTTAACAAAATTCATTTTAAAACAAATGTACAAAATAAGAAGTCGCCTCGAATTCAAAAAAGCTAAAATCAAAGGCAATTTTAGGTATTAAATATTTTTTGCCTGTTGTTATGTTGGTATTATTTACTTTTTCATGCAGTTCTAGGATATTTGAACAGAATTTAATATTTATCAAAATCTTTAAATAAAAATTCGTCCAGAATACAAAATAACCCCAAATCAAAGTCAATTTAAGGCCAATAATTTTTTTATTATTTTTCCTGTTTTTATCATAGCAGTATTACTATTTTTATAAAGTTTCACCGTATTTGAACAAAATTCATTTTTATAAGAAAATTACAAAATAAAAATATCGACTCAAAATCAGAAAAAAAACCGAAATCAAAGATAATTTAAGGATAAAATTTTTTTGATATTTTTTCTGTTGTTATTTTGGTACTATTTGGTCTTTCATGTAGTTCTAGAATATTTGAAGAGAATTTAATATTTATCAAAATTTTGCACAAAAATCGAAAAAACCGAAAATTGAAAGTAATTTAAGACCAATAATTTTTTCAATATTTTCCTGTCAATTATAATAATATTAAAATTTTTATAAAGTTTTAGAATATTTGAACAAACTTAATATTTATAAAAAAATGACAAAAAAAATCGCCTGAAAATCAAAAAATGCTAAAATCAGACGCAATTGAAGGCTAAGATTTTTTTAGGTCGTTAATTTGTCGCAATTTTGGTATTATTGGTTTTTTCGTGCAGTTTTAGAATATTTGAATAAAATTTAATACTTTTCAAAATCTTCAAATAAAAATTTGCACAGAAACCTGAAAAACCAAAAATCAAGGGCAATTTCAAGCCAAAAATTTTTTTGATTATTTTTTTTGTTTTTGTCGTGATAGTATTATTATTTTCCTAAAATTTTTGAATATATAAACAAAATTCACTTTTATACAAAAATTTTAAATAAAACAATCGACTCAAAATAGCCTAAATCCACATAAAAGCCTAATTAACCTAAAAAATAGCCTAAAAATCAAAAACTGCTAAAATTTAATGCAATTTAGGGCTTAGATTTTTTTAGATATATTTTTTGTTGTTATTTTAGTATTAGTTGTATTTTATTGCAGTTCTAGAATATTTGAATAAAATTTAATATTTTTATCAACAAATAAATTGAGAAGAAAAAAATTCTCAGAAACCTGAGAAACCAAAAATTAAGAGCAATTTAAAGCCAATAATTTTTTGATTATTTTTTCTGTTTTTATAATGATAGTATTAATAGTTTCCTAACATTTCAGAATATTTGAACAACATTCATTTTTATCAAAAAAGCTGAAATCATAGGCAATTTGAGACTTAAATTTTTTTAAATTAATGTTTTTCCTTTTGTTATATTGACATTATTTGTTTTTTTTTGTACAGATCTAGAATGTTTAAGCAAATTTTAAAATTTATCAAAACTTTGAAATAAAAATTCTCAAAAAATTCGAAAAAGCCGAAAATCAAAAACAATTTTAGGTCAATAATTTTTTCATTATTTTTTCTGTTTTTATTATAGTAGTATTTCTATTTTTACATAGTCTCAGAATATTTGGACTTAATTAATTTTTATAATAAAATTCCAAAATAAAAAATCGCCTTTATATCAAAAAGTGATAAAATGAGAAGTAATTTAAAGCTTAAATTTTTTTAGATATATTTCTTGTCGTTATTTTCTTATTATTTGTATTTTCGTGCAGTTCTGGAATATTTGAATATAATTTCATATTTATGAAAATCTGCAAATAAAAATTCGAATAGAAATCTGAAAAGCCAAAAATCAAGGGTATTTTAAGGGCAAAATTTTTTTGATTATTTTTCCTGTTTTTATCTTGATAGTATTACTAGTTTTCTAAAATTTCAGAATATTCAAACAAAATTCAATTTTATGAAAAAAATTAACTCAAAATCAAAAAAGCTGAAATCGAAGGCAATTTAGAGCTTACATTTTTTTAAATGTATTTTTTTTTGTTATATTGATATTATTTGTTATTTTTCTGCAGATCTAGAATATTCCAACTAAATTTAATATTTATCAAAACTGAAATAAAAATTCTCAAAAAATTCGAAAAAGCCGAAAATCAAAAACAATTTTAGGTCAATAATTTTTTCATTATTTTTTCTGTTTTTATTATAGTAGTATTTCTATTTTTACAAAGTCTCAGAATATTTGGACTTAATTAATTTTTATAATAAAATTCCAAAATAAAAAATCGCCTTTATATCAAAAAGTGATAAAATGAGAAGCAATTTAAAGCTTAGATTTTTTTAGATATATTTCTTGTCGTTATTTTCTTATTATTTGTATTTTCGTGCAGTTCTGCAATATTTGAATATAATTTAATATTTATGAAAATTTGCAAATAAAAATTCGAAGAGAAACCAGAAAAGCCGAAAATCAAGGGTATTTTAAGGGCAACATTTTTTTGATTATTTTTCCTGTTTTTATCTTGATGGTATTACTAGTTTTCTGAAATTTCAGAATATTCAAACAAAATTCATTTTTATGAAAAAAATTAACTCAAAATCAAAAAAACTGAAATCGAAGGCAATTTAAGGCTTAAATTTTTTTAAATGTTTTTTTTTTGTTATATTTATATTATTTGTTATTTTTCTGCAGATCTAGAATATTCGAACTAAATTTAAAATTTATCAAAACTGAAATAAAAATTCTCAAAAAATTCGAAAAAGCCGAAAATCAAAGACAATTTTAGGTAAATAATTTTTTTATTATTTATTTTGTCTTTATTATAGTAGTATTTCTATTATTACAAAGTCTCAGAATATTTGAACTTAATTAATTCTTATAATAAAATTCCAAAATAAAAAATCGCCTTTATATCAAAAAATTATAAAATGAAAAGCAATTTAGGGCTTAGATTTATTTAAATATATTTTTTGTTGTTATTTTCTTATTATTTGCATTTTTGTGCAGTTCTAGAATATTTGAATATAATTTAATATTTATGAAAATCTGCAAATAAAAATTCGAACAGAAACCTGAAAAGCCAAAAATCATGGGTACTTTAAAATGGAAAATAAAAAATTTTAACGAAATCAAAAAAGGCTAAAATCAATGTCAATTTAAAGCTTAGATTATTTTCAGATATTTTTCTTGATCTTATCTTTGTATTATTTGTTTCGTCATGTAATTCTAGAATATTTAAACATAATAATTTAATATTATTTATCAAAGTTTAATAAAAATTTGTTCAAAAACCAAAAATACCACAAATCAAAGGCACATTTTGGCCAATAATTTTTTTCATTATTTTGTCTGTTTTTATCAGAATAGTAATACTATATTTATGAAATTTCAGAATATTTGAACAAAATTTAAAATTTATCAAAATTATCAAATGAATATAATAAATATCATAGAAATCAGAAAAACCAAAAATCAAAGGCAAATTAAGGCTAATAATTTTTTCATTATTGTTTCTGTTTTTATCATAACAGTATTACTATTTTCATAAAGTTTCAGAATATTTGAACTAAATTTATTTTTATAACAAAATTACAAAATAAAAAATCGCCTGAAAATCAAAAAAAACTAAAATTAATGTTAATTTAAGGTTTAGATTTTTTTGGATATTTTTTGTGTTGTTATGTTAGTATTACTTGTTTTTTCATGTAGTTCTAAAATCTTTGAACATAATTTAAAATTTTGATAAATTTTAATAAACATTTTTAATAAAAATTCGCTTGAAATCGAAAATGCCGAAAATCAAAGACAATTTAAAGCCAATAATTTTTTTTATATTTTTTTCTGTTTTTACCATTAAAATATTATTATTTTAATAAAGTTTCAGTTTCATTTTTATAAAAAAAAATACAAACTTAAAAATCGCCTCTAAATCCAAAAAAAAAGTTGAAATCAAAAGCAATTTAAGGCTTAAATGTTTTTAAAAATTTTTCTTGTAATTATTTTGGTAATATTTATTATTTCATGCTGTTTTAGTATATTAGAACAAAATTTTAAATATATCAAAATCTCGTAATAAAAATTCGCACAGAAATCGAACAAATCAAAAAAAATGCAATTTAAATCTTATTATTTTTCCTGTCTTTTTCATAATAGTATTGCCATTTTCATGAAGTTTCAGAATATTTAAACATAATTTTAGTACCTATCATCAAAAAATTTACTTAAAAATTTAATTAACATTAAATCTGATGCAATTTTGGGAATTGTATAAATCCATTATTTTTTTTATTTTTACTATAATACTCGTAGTACTAGTATTTTCATGAAGTTCCAAAATATGTTCAAAAAATTTAAAGCTTTTCCAAAAAATTGATACAAAAAAATTGCATTGAAATTAAAAAAAGCTTTTAAGACTAATCAGGGTTTAGAATGCTTTTGCTATTTTTCAGGTTGTTCTTATATGAAAATAAAAGTATTTTTATAAAGTTTCAAATTGTTTGAACAAAATTTTATTTTTATCAGAAGCTATATGAACTCGAAAAGTTACAGAGAGGTGGAAGGGAAAACTAGCAAAAAAATATTTACATCAATAAAGGGCGCCACCTGGAAAATGAAATAGCCTTACTTACCTTACATTGAAATTGCCTTTTTAGTAGGAAACTGCACGGAAGTTTACTTTTAGAAACTAATTATATTAAAAACACAAGACAGCTAAACCGAAGTTAAAATTTGGTTATTCCCTAATATTAGTTTTCAAGTTTTTTTTATTATTTTCGAAATAGTACCTACAATTTGGTTAAAAACTGCATAATCCAATTTTGTTAAAACTCATTTTCCATAAATTTAAAATTCAATCGTTTGCAATAAAAATATAAGTTTTTGACATATTAATCGGTATTTATGGCACAAAACTGCTGCGTATAATTTGTCTGTTCTTGTTAAACAGTGACATATAAAATGAACAAGAGATTTAGACGATACAAATATATCACGAACATTGCTACTATTTAATACAATTACTGGGCTTCATTTTCCATCTGCGTCATTTGTAACAGTTATTCTCTTTAATATTAACAAATACGATCCTATTACTTAAACCAAATCACACTAATAGCTACGTACTCCATTTTCTCGTTTAATGTAGTACTTACAAACAAAGTAAAGCATACACATGCTCACGTACGATCTTAATTCCCTTGGTTTATTGGAGGTAAAATGGAAGCCCATTGGCTGGCCGGCCATGTGCATCAAATTATCATTACTTTTACTTCCTATGACATTTTCAACACCGTAAGTTATTGCTAAAAACAAGATGGTCGTAATACCTTCACTTGTATTCCATCCACGTCCTCGGTGCATTTCCACTGGAAAATGTGTAAATTATTTTCTTCCAACTGGACAGAAAAAGTCACCCAAATGTATGTAGATAATTAATTTTGCAAATTTCAAAGTTATTAATTAAATGTTGTCTTACATCAGAAGTGGGATAAGTCAACAAAGTGTAATTGCTCAAATATGTATCTACATTGGTTGCTTTAATCCATCAATTATACATCATCTAAAGATCAAGTTTCTTGTTTTGTTCTGCTAATATGCCAACATAGAATCAAAATCTCTTTGTGCTAGGATAACCACGTATTTAGCAATTTTAAAATTATTCTGTGTGTAACTCAAACAATGTTTTATTACACAACGCAGGGGATAATTTACAAGTTAGTTTTGTGTCTTTTAGCCTTAAGGCAAGTTCAGATTGTCAGACTTTATCAAAACTGAGCTGCCAACTAAGAAAACGCTTCTCTGTTTATCGACTACACTAAAATGAAAGCGAGATCATTCTACCATGAAGATAATTATACACCCGCAATTTAGATCTTAATTCTTTGCGTGCTTTAAGCCAACCAAATAAATTACAAGTACTTGTAAAGCGATTCTCATTAGTAACGCAAACCAAAATAATCTCGGATATTTATTAATAAATAATTTTAATTATCGCTAAAAAAAGTTCGAAATTTATGGAGCGTGATAATTTAAACGCTACGAAATTACACTGCGCAGGGATTCGAACCGGAGAAGACCAGAATCTTGCAGTTTTTAATCAAGAAATAAATTTGAGAAAATTGAATTGGTAATAAAAGTTTTATCTGGGTTTACTTTATTTTCGACATTTTAGGTCAATTTGGCAAGTGTCCTAACTTTTGAAAGTGTAACTCGAAAATGCTCAACCAACAGAATAAAATTTAAAAGCCGTAATTTTTTGTTCCACGACTTTATCGTGCGCTTTCTAAATAAATTTTAAGATATTGCTTTATCTACCGGGTTCCACTTTTTTAGCAAAGCATCAAATGGATTAGAAATAGAATAAGTGATTGTCAGACATTGTAGTTTCACTGTAAGCAAATAAAAAGACTAAAAAGTCTTTTCAAATCTTTTTGTAAAATTCGTGTCGAAAGCCCCACTATCCATTAGGTGCGATAAGTTGGTTTGAGTTATGCACACTTGGATGCACTTGATGAACGAAACGAATATCGAATTTTGCAAGTACATGCAATTTTATGCACAATTGGAGTTACTTTTACATGTACCTAGGAATTTACGTGAATGTTTAAACCGAGTTGAGTTTCATTTTATTCGTAGGTAAGCGATCCCATAAAAATGTACTAATGGCTTATGCGGTTACACATTTTTAACCCTATAGATTTGAAAATGCAACTGTAAATGTTTTATTCGACTACGTAGTATTATTTAATTCTACTGCCTTCACTAGATAACTTTTTACTACACTTATTAAATGAACTCTTGAGGGAAGAATTCACACGATTTTCAAAGGTAAAATTAAACCGTGCGTTGCAAACGAAACTCTGCAGCCTAGCGAATGGCTAACCACGGTGAAGAAGGGGTGGGATTAACCAGTAAAGCAGTAAAACCTCTATTATAATAACCTCTTAATCAAAAGTTATCTCTTCCTTGATTTTCACAAGGCCGAAGATTCAGATTAGTTAATTATGAATGATATATAATCAGAGCACCAGGTTCAGTATTTTTAATTAAAAAAAATATATCACGTAAATACGAACGCTTTCTGTTAGCATATTGCACACATCTGAAAGAACTCGTACAATTTTTTTCAAACTTCCACGTAATGAAGCTTAACCAAACTTTTAAATTAATTTAAATAAAATAAATAAAAAGCCTCACGATTTTCTAAAAATGTTCAAGTGGTTAACATTTTCACAAGTCGTAAATATAATAACGTTATGTAAACTTTTACAGCGCCTTCTTCTGAAAATCAATTCATAAACGTTGCGTAATAAATAATTCATTTTTAATAACGTGCGGTTTTTTATTTTTTAAATCATAAAAAATTCTAATTAAATTTATGTTTGTACTTCCCCTTATATAAAAGTATCAATAGGGTCGCGCCGACTTTATTTATTATGTATTTTATTCCACTTCATTGTTTTGAATAAAATAAAACACTTAAAGAAAATCCGTTTGATGCAATTTCCTTAAGTTTATAGCTTTGAAAATAAATGTAGCAAAGTGTATGTTATCAATTTAATATCACAAAGCAGTCGCTTTCGTTTAAAGAGTAATAATAAACATAAGAATTAAATGCCAAACTCGGATCTCGTCATCCCACCTGCTCTGATTGGTTCATTCATTAATTGCCAACCTAAAAGGATAACCTCGCAACTTTTACACCGATAACTTTTTTGGTTTCATACGAAAGGTAATTGTTAAAAGCAAAAACTTTTCTAAAAATTAAATTTACTATTGTAACGGTACTAATTGTTTGTAAAAGCTTTTCGACCATTTTAAAAATATTTTCCTGACCTTTTACTACCCACGACTTGTCAAAAATTTAAAGAAGTGTTTTTAATTTGTCAACATTTTTTTTGGATAGAACGAACAATCAATCAATTGTTGAGCAACAAACTAAAAATATAAGAATGGGTGGTCGTCAAGTTGCCAGATTTTCTAAACAAAAAAATCGTTTGTCTATTAAAGTTATATTTCTTTTGTCAGACGATATGTTACTTGTGTTTTTCTAACAAAAGAATTTTTTATCCTCTCTACATTTCGAATAGCCTGAGAAAATTGAGTTCGCTGAAAATAACTTTTAATCATCTTTTTATTATGTTTTGCTCAAATTAATTATAACAAAACGCGGGGCGGGGCGAGGCGCTGCAGTTCGCTGGAAATGTATGAAATTTTATTATTTATAATATAATTTTGTAAAGCAGGTGCTTTGAAAATCACAGCTAAAATATGTTTCTGCAAAATTTGGCAGCATGTTAAGCCAAAAGATTAGCTATCCTTTTACATTCTTAAATATTTATCCTTTTCATGCAAGATAGAGTCGTGGAAAAATCGGAAATTTTACAACTCAACTTTGTCATACTGAGCACTCTCTTTTTCATTTATTTGTTTTTATCAAATTCAAAAAACTTAAAATACAAATTTTGTCAAGAATAAAATCAGGAATTTATTAACAGCTTTTGGAATGGAAAAAATTATAAGAAATTAAGAAAAATGTAATAGAAAATTTTAATTATGCGATTTCGAAGTTTGCCATTTCTGTCATCCTGTAATAAACATCCTGTAGAGTATCTTTTTACATAAAAAAAAACAGTTGAAAAGCTGCTCGGTCCACCTTGTACCAGCATAACTTCGACCGTACAGAAACTCCAAATTTCAATAGGGTAAAAAATCAATAGTTATTATCTCTTATTTTAAACCCTTTAAAATTTCAGTGAATTTTCAACATCTCAGTTTTGTCAAAAAATCTGAAATAATTTTTAGTCGCAACAACAGATCTCACAATTTTAAATGGTTACATTTTTGTAGAAATTACTATTTACTTGTAATAGTTATTTCTAATTCAAGTCTTTGTTGTTTATGTTTGTTTATACTGCACGAATTTTAAATTACTGTTTTTGTTATTTCTCCTTTTAGCAAACTTTAATTATTGTAAATAGCAGTTTACTAAATAAATGTCATTATAAAAGCACAAGGGTTTTGTTTGCAATAAAATTTTCTAAATAGAATTTTATATTATTTAGTTCTTTCATCTAATATAATTATTTACTAGACTTTTTCTTCTGAGTCGTTTATACCATTCTACCAACGTAAAACAATTATTGCATGTAGGAAATTCCTCATGAGCGACCACGTTGATGATAATATTTGCATCATTTTTAATATATCTTTTGGTCATAATTTAGCCAATTTGGAGAAAATCGATTTTGAACAACGAAAATGTCAAGTCATTTTACATTGCATACATCATCATACCATGATGTTCCTATAAAGAAAATATGGTTAATCTTGACATGCATTTATACAGTAATCATACGAATTCCTCTTTCAAATCGATTTTCTTCAAATTGGTTGAATTACAGAATTTTAAATTTTGTAATTTTGAGCAACATTTACTCAAAATATTTTTAATAAAGCGCCAAGATTGAACTACTTTGGGGAAGGGGATCCAAACACACGTAAAATTTGAATTAGTCTCTCAATTTACAAAGTGAGAAATGTAGGTTTTGAATTTGAAATCAAAAAAATCTTTATTTTATTCTTGGAAATTTTTATTCCAGTGGTTGTTATTTTGGGTTTCTAATGATGTAAAATTTTACTCCTCGTCACTAATGTTACGCTTGCTTTCTATTTCTAGTTTTTTTAATTCTTTTATTTGCCTATTTTATAATAAATTACAGTTACATATTTTTCGATCCCCAACCCGGGGATACACACCCCCCTCGCAAACGAAAAACTGCTATCAGTTTTGAGCAAAGTGATACCCAAACCAAGTAAACAAAAGTGAGGTTTTATCGTATCCAATGACAAAGTCCCTTGCTGACACATTGCACTAATCGCCATACCAGCTTCTCGTTCTACTATATGAACTATAACCGAAGGGGTAGGAGTCAATGTGTTGTGGTCTGACACGATCCATAAGCCAAACAGAAAATTGCTAAAGAAAAACGACAGTTTCCTGACAAGACAAACATAAAATTTCAAACTCTTGTAATCAGTTCCAATCCAACAAAGTTCAATTTCACGGCAAAATCGTGAACCCAAAATAAATTGCCGAATGCAGTACTGACAGTACTGGTAAACACCAGCCCAACTGTACTGATCTACACCCATACCAATTCAGTCAATTTCGCGATAGTGTCGACATTGAAAAATTCCAATGCCAAAAGTGAAACTTCCTGCAACATAAACCTGTAGATGTCTTTTGTTTCTGAACAAAGATGGAAATTGATCAGAACAGTAGCTACAGTATCTCTACGACAATACTGTTTACCCTGATGTTATTGGTAAGACAAGAGACAACACAAAACAACCCATCCAACCTCCCTATGTGACCACAATGAATCAAATCAAGTATGAATGCGGGTTTTGTATCGGTTTGGAAATCCGAATCAGGTGCACATTTTCTCGGTTCTGTCACTTCACTTTGTGAACTGACCAGAAGCGAAAATGGCGAATAAAAAAGTCTGCTGAGCAAGAACGAGCACAAAACGTAGCTCCAAAACCGTATAAATACTTGCTTGCTCAACATGTCATCCATAAAGAATGCCAGTTCCTGCAGAGAGGGAAAATTGTTGTGGCCCCATTAGACCTATAAGTAAATTCGCTTTGGGAAAAAACATCCAAAGCCATAACTGGTTTAGCAATGCACGCTAGACTGTACAGCAGTCCAGGGCCGGAGGCGGAAAACACAGTTACAAAGAAAATCGTATAATAAAATACACTCGCATGTGAGAAAAAATCACATCATACAGAGTGGTCAGTGAGAGCTGGCACTCGACTTGCAGATAGGAAACCTCCATCATCCACAAACCATCAAAAAAATAAAGGTTCACCGGGGGTAACCCGAATAACCTCACCTAAATATTTCGATCGACAATCATACCAATCCAAAACCAGATCTAGTTTGTCTCACAATGAACTCGGAATCAAACATGTCGAGAAAAGAAAAATTTAGTTAGTTGCAGATGTTAAATAGAGCGTTAAGTTGTCTGAGTCTCTGACTTAAAAAACGCGCTAGGTACCAAACTAACAAAAAATTGTTCGCAAAAAATAAAACGGGAGAACGTTAGCTCGAACCTAACTAAAACGCACTCTAGGATTAGTCAAATCAGAAAATGTTGACCAACCAGTCTACCACAAAAAATAGGAAGCCAAGAGAGTAGCAACCTGTGGACTACAAAAAATTGAGATCCACCCCAAAAATAAGCTTAACTGAACGCCAAAACAGTGACGACCAATAGCCCCGCAACAAAAAAATATTCATGTCCCATACATGGACATCAACAAAAAAGTGGCAACCAGTTAGCCCACAAAAAATCAAGCCCCACACGTTGGTCGTCAAGAAAGTGAAGCACAAGCTTGCCCCGCTGATCTGCGATGTAATGGCATACAGGCCAGCTAAGGGATTACACCCCCGTCCAGTACTAGAGCATGGGTCGCGCATGTGCGGTTTGTGGGTTCTTTAACGTTGTGACTCAGACGATCTTTGGCAACTAACTAAGGAAAAAAATAAATTGGGCCCCAGTCTTCTAAATAAAACACGAAAGTAAAAAAAGGGGTGGTTTTATTTATAAAACAAAAGTCGAGTAAAAAGATGGGGTTGACAATGTTTGATTCCAAAACTCCATATAGGAGACACACAAACACATAACAATTCAAGTTAAATCCAGAATACCATGAAATATCATCGGTATTACCGATTATTTATATTGTGGGGGGCAAGATAATCTTGCATGCACTTAGCCCTCTAAATCGGACCCATCGTACTCCCCTGGTTTTCCAGCAGTGTATATGACGTGACTATTAGGAATAAAACCGCGGAATTCCGCTATCTGGACTGTCAGTATATGCCTAAAGTCACACTGCTAATGTGGAAAAAAAGGCAAAAAATAAAGCAGCAGTCTGACGTAAATCAAACACGGATAGACTAGAGAGCGGAAAACCGCGGTTCTAATCCTGGTTGCGTTCAGATACATATGTGCTGTGATTTAAAAAGTAAAACGCCCTCTTGGAAATGGTTCCATCACGC
The DNA here is from genome assembly GCA_905340355.1 of Rhagonycha fulva. Taxonomy (NCBI): domain Eukaryota; kingdom Metazoa; phylum Arthropoda; class Insecta; order Coleoptera; family Cantharidae; genus Rhagonycha; species Rhagonycha fulva. The sequence goes on from HG996554.1 coordinate 118,636,603, forward strand.
TGATTGAACAATAGAAATATATCAGGTCCGCTTTAACTAATGTTGATGACCATTATAACCCTCTCCTCTCGGAAGGCAATGGCAAACCACCAAAAGTAATCTGCCAAGAAAGCCATTTAATAATGACATATTAAATTAAATATAAAAATTAATAATAACGTATTAAATTGGTCACGACGCTTCTGTCAAGAAGCAATAGAAAGAAGAAGAAAAAGTGTTGACCAGGTACCAAAAATATCAACACCGGGGGGTCTGGGGGGTACGGAGTACCCTCCAGTACAACCGACCACTTGTGTGTGAGATTCAAATAGATTTTGGTACTAAAAGCAAAGGTTAGTCACTTTTAAGAAGAGGGAAAATCAGCACGTGGGTAAAACAAAATTCTTAATAAATTTTCTAATCTTCTAGTCTTTCAAATATTTGCAAAACTTTAATTTTTCAATATGATCCAATATTTTCCAAAATATCAAATTTTCTGTTGTAAACTTTGATTAATTTTATTTCATTTTCGTATTCCAGCAATTTTTTTTATCTGCATTTTAACGTGCATCAACTACTGGGTTATTAGCACTTCAAAATGTTAAATTTTAATTTGTTAAGTATTTTTGTTTGTTATATGTTCTTTGGATTGGGTATTTTGTTTGGTTGGTTTTTTGGTTCACCACGGCGTGAGAATGTCCACTGGAAGGCCGAGCTAAGAAATTCTGAAGCGTCCGTGATTCGAACTCAGAATTCCCGCTCTGTAACGCAACCAGTGGGCACATCACTCCACTTAATTCCGTGGCTTTGCAATTTTTAATTCGTTCAATTGTCCAATTGACCTTTACCTAATTAAAAGTGAAGGACCATCGGGTTAACGTGCGTTTCAAAGCACGGAGTCTAATAAGAAATTATCCTTTTCCGGATTTGAACCCGGTACCTTGCATTCAAAAAATGATCGTGTTAGCTGAAAGGCAATTAAATTTTGGTATATAATAGGCATGAACTTAAAACTTTTGTAAAATTGTTGTAAAATTTTGGGCTTTTTTTGACACTTTTAGCATTCTAGTATATACACAGTTTTTTAAAGTGACTAATCTCTGTAAAGTTGAAGAAGAAGAATATTATCTAAAAAATATTTTTGGAACTGGCGCTGCCATTCCATACCCCCCAGACCCCCCGGTTCCAATACGAAAACAAGTCAAATATAGTCACATTTAACTACCTAACCAAGTTGATTGGGTTATTACTTAGTTCTATCTGACAGATTTTTGTTGAAATCAATCAAAATTATAGCCACAAATACATAAAAATTACGTACTAAATGTTAACTATTCCCGAAAGAATATAACGTTTTTGTATTTTTTTGAAAATTACCTTATCTGTTTCTAACTGTTGTAAGTTAATTGCACTATTTTGGTCTTTTAGATTGAGACGTTTGGGGGTAGTTAGGTTAGACAAAGTCACAACTTCGGATTGGGGGGGGGGGCCGATGCAAATCAAAGTGTCTGCGGTTGCTTAAAAAGCGACAAATTTATATATTTAATCAGTTGAACTTAAACTTATTTGATCTTTAAACTCAAATGCTAGAATCGACGCTGCAGAATTCAGTGTTAGGCTAACTCCCCCTCTCTCCCTCACCCCATTTGCATGGTGTTAAATGTCGATTTTGAATTCAAATAATAAGTTTATTCACTGTATTAGCATACCCCAAATTTGAGCGTAACTAAACCTAACTGACTGAAAATTCTAATTCAATACAATAATTTTCCAACAGATTGCACTTTTTCCATGTTATTTACAGTCACCCCTCTAATTGATTCATTAATTTTATCTTATCGTTTTCTGACGATCGTGGTCTACATCCGCGTGCGTCTACGTAAACATACAATTTTCTAGGGTTACTAATCTTTTTCAAACTGCAGTGATTAATTTGTCATGGTTGTCATGGAAACGAGAAACTGATAAGAAAACTTCTTTGATGTGTTTGTCTATTTGTTTTGTATCTGACAGATATTGCTAGTGAAACTTTTTGTTTTGTTTGAGATTCATTTTTACTTTATTAGGTCAGCCTGATTTATTCCTTCCCAGTTATTCATTTTCTTCTTAACAAAATTTAATTTAATGACCTCCATTTCTCTTTGTAATTTTAAGTTTATGCAGTAGCAGATTGCAATCTGCTGATTGGTTCACGATATTATATATACTATGATTAATATTGTTAAATGCTTGTTAGAATTTCTACTAAAATCTCAACAAGTGAAGCAATAATATATTTGTATCGATTTTGTAATTTGAATTTTTGATATGACATTTCCAATTTCCTTGTGAATGCCATTTGATTGTAAGTTTTTTTTTAGAAGATTTTTTTTATTTTAAATTGTTTCTGAATCAAAACTCACAAAAAAAGTTAATTTTTTGATTATAGGTGAATCGGTTTTTTTAACCTTATTGCAACCTACGTGAGCCAGCAAAGCTAAAAATAATTTAAAAAAAGTTTACATTACAATTTCTTATCTGAAACCACCAAATCTTCACTTTATTCTCCATTAATAAAAAAAAATAAATCAAAACTTACGTTTTTCGGTTACAGTACCTACCACAAAAGGGGTACATAGAAACGTCTACACTTCGTCTGTAACGAATAGTTACAAGGAAAGGGAGGTACCTTTGTTCTAATTGAAACTTTCTGTGTCTTTTAACAAATTCGTTTTTTTCAACAACTTGTGTAAGTAAAATCAAGAAACTTCAATTTAAGCTGAGAAATTTTATGTAAATTAAGAAGTAGTGCTTACGGTTTGGTAAGAGTGAAGTATTGATTGAGAGGTAATAAATTAGGATTAAGTGACGCTTGTAGTGCTGCTCATAAAGCTTCCATATTTTCTGATAATCGACTTATAAGCTTATTGGAGCTTTGTATGCAGTTTATAATTGAAAATAGAACTAAAAACCGAGTGATTACAAAATAAACGAATGGCAATTTTTTGTTCTAACTTCTGCTGAAAGTTAACCTGTTTTGTTTCCTGAAAATTGAATCTATGAATATTTTATTACCAATGCTTTTGAAGTATTCAGTTTAGTCCGATTTTCATCTGTAGTTACAATTTTCAAAAATACATTTTCAATAATTAATTGGTTGTTAAACTGACTTGCCCTTTACCGTGGAAAAAGTCAAAGAAAGGTCTAGCATGGAATTAGTATCCAAAATCAGTAGGTATGGTAGCACTTGGTCTAAACACAATTGTCAAGCGGGTTGCCTATCATCACTAAAATAGTCCCCAAAAATGAGACTAAACTACAGAACAATTTTTTGTTTTGTACGTACACTGCTAACACTTTAATTACTTAAATACATGTTGACATTTCTACTGACGTTAAAATTTTATAAATTTGAGGATTACAGTGAAATCACAATTTTAATTAAAATATATCGATTTGTTAGGTTTCAGAGAGTTTTTATAGAAAATGATGCAGTTATAAATTACAAACAGTTACTAAAATTTAATTAGATTTTTAATTTAAGCAAACTTTCAACAGGTCACTTTTTTATTGTAATTCTCTCATTTTCAGAAAAAAAAATTTAATGAAAATTTTAAATTAGCTAATAACATTTTTCAAGTGTAATTGAGTTAACTGAAAAACAAGTGACAACAAAATAATTTACAGGATAAAATGAATAACGTGAAGAGAGATCTACAACAGGATTACGATTTAATTTTTATCACGAGCGAATTATAATGATCTGAGAGTTACTCCAATTTAATTAAAAAAATAAGAAAAAAGTTAAAGGCGCTTTTAAACTCAGCTTATTTAAGTTAAAATCAGTTAGCTTCCAAAATTAACGTACATGTATACATGGTTGCCTATCCTAACACATTAATTTCACGGTTCACGTTTAATCTAAAATGAAAATCACTGAACGAATTTACCCATGTTTTTTCACCTTTAAAGAGATAAATAGGATTTAAATACCGAAATAATTAATAATTACAAGTAATCTCACGAAACTTGATAATTTAGATTTCCGTTTGAAGAAAAGCGATAATAGAAAGTCGTGTAAATTTTCTCACAAATTTAATTACGGACGTGTTCTTATTAAATACAACAACGTGATATTTCGAAATTAATTTAATGTTATATTAGTTAAATTTTCAGTTACACATACACATAGAAATGTAAACAAGTAATAATTTCTTGGAGCTTTCATTTTAAGTGCTTTACTTAAATAACTCCAGAGGAACCATTTAAAAGGCTTCACCCAGTTTACTTTCTTGATAGATTTATTACTTAATTTTACGCTTAATTAAATTTGTTTCTGAAATAAATAAACTAATATTAATTTACGTAGAACAAGTTTTAATTGAGGTTAAAGTTTTCAGTTTACTTCTCAAGTTTCTTGTCTTTTCGATCCTACTGGAACAAATAATCTACTGCTTGTGTATTAAGACCAAAATTATGAGTACAAAGTTGTTAAAGTACTCGGGTGTACAATTTAGTGCTTGTTTATACTTTTTTGCCCTTGTAATAGTTAACTCCTCCTCATGTTCCATCTGAATTTTAGTTAAATTTTTTAACTAAGCTGTTCATGGTTGATGGTATAATTTGGTTCATCATCCGCAGGTTAATCCTGTAGAAAGTGCTAACCGTCTACATTATTTTGTGATTTGTACAAGAATGCACATGCAATCCTAAACAACAACTGATGATGTTCTTTCAAGTGACCTCGAGTATGACCAGAAACTAAAAAACAAAATATTTTCTAAGGAAAGACAACCTTTACTTTACTCGGGATCAAATCTAGTAATTGGACGGCATTAGAAGTTGATGCACTCGCTGCTAATCTGTAACCGTTTCTTTCTAACTTAATATTTTTAATTGTTATCGTTATACTCAAGTAATAACAAACTGTTAAATAGCAATCAACCTGGCACTTCAGTGATTTACACGTAATTTCAACACCCTGTTACAACAAATCCATTTGTTCTAATGATGATGTGCTCATTATCTCATAAAAACTTATGAAGTTTTCTTCGCTTTCTATTGATTTTTAATTTAGTTAGAGATAATGTGCATGGCGCTGTAAAACAATTTTCTTACCCCTAAGTATTATTATGTAAAGGGGTAGTTTTCAGAAAGCCTTTTTAATAAACCATATTACTAATATTGCAACTGCAGCAAAACCGCACAAAATTTGCATTGCAATTGCTTCACATATCAACTGTCAACCACTGTTGAAGGGTTGACAAATAAAACAACAGCAATTATTCTGAAAATTAAAGGGTCAAGTCCCAGTTTTAACAAGTCACGACTTCTTATAGAAATAAAAATAAAAAGCACAGTGAAGCTTAGGATTACTTCAGATCAGTTACAAGGATTAGTGGTGTGGTTTTACAAAGACGATATTTTATTCGCTTATTATCAAGTGTTTGCGAGAAAATCTCGTAGAAATAATTCAAACCGTGCGGTGTTTTGCTAAGTATGAGGTCGTAGATCGAGTCGTATCGCTTTCGCTTACAAAGTTAATCAGTTAGTGTTGCTTATTAATGTGTAATTAAAGCTACCTAGAGATTCAAGTAAAATAAATTTTCTGCTTTAGTAAATTGGACGTTGTTATACAAAAAGGAAGTAATAAATTTTTGATAGAGGTACAGTTATGCATTTCTTGTGATTAAAATCTCAACAGGGAATTAAGATGCAATTTACAGTGAGTTTCAAAGTACACAAGAAGACTTAAGTTTTTGAGGTAAGTAAAAATTTATTCTGTGACATTTAAAACGTCAGTTTTCCGTTTAGTGTCAGTTGTTTCATTGAAATATTTGATTTTAGTTGCTTCCTTTTAGAATTATTAATATTCATTATTATTCTCATATGTTAAGCTAGAATTAAATTTGAAAAGTGCTAATTCAGATTTTACTCATGCTCATAGTAACCTTCAAACCCCAGTTCCTTTTTTGCTTGTAGGGTAGTCCATACCTCCCAAACCCACTAATCTAAAACACCAACATTGTATCGTATGCATTTATTGATATTATTAAATTGCAATTGTTCTGAATAGATACATTAGCATGTCGTAGTATTCCAATAAAATATACATAAATGATCAAAAATAAAAATAGTTTGAACAGAGGAGTGTAGGGGTATAAAATACCTCCTCGCACCTAAGTAAAAACCTGATAACCGCCTCTCCTCGAAAGGCAGCAAAAAAACCACTTAAAACTAGGAATATAATGTTAAAATTAATGGTTATGACGCTTCCGTTAAGAAGCATACGAAAAAAAGGAACTTTATGGTGTAGGTCATAGTTGTTCAGCGTTAAGACCTGTTTTTTCTAACGTTTGTTTTGTTTTCTTGACAGTGGTAATTCAATGAGCATACAAATGTTTTACTGCTATTAGGTAGCTTGCTGAGCTGGCCTGCAAGTATTTTAGCCTATAACCTGGTTTTTATGTTAATGATGGCAATTCATTAAACCAGCAGGACCACCGGCTTAACGTGCCTTATCACCCGTTAACTGCAAGGCGATTACCGTTTCTTCAGATGTGTCATCCGGATGTGATTATGATAAATCAAATGCGCACGTTTATTTTGTAAGTCGTACACTTTTTTAGGTTAGAGGTTAGAATGACACAAAAGTGTCGAGTTTTTACACTTAGTAAGTATTTCATGCCCCCAAAACTCCGCGTTCACCAAGATTAACATAGTTTTTATTAATCAGGACCGGGGGGTCTGGGGGGTATGGAATACCCCCCAGCAATAGGAGGTTAAACGTTATTGAATTTTTGATTTTCTTGTTGATGTGGTTGTATGGTTTGTATGGTGTGTGGTCAACACACGGTTGAGGTAAAGGAGGAGGAGATTGCTAGCAAAACTAGCTAACTTATCTAGGTAGTTTTTGTCTGTTTTTAGTCATTTAGTTCGGATTTTCTATCGATCCAACTCAGGAAGTTAGACAATACACAAATTTTTATGTTTATTGTGAAATTTTAGAATCATTCAAATTTTTAATGAGTTTACTTGCTACTTTTAGATAACGTTGCAGCTTCTTGCCCAATTTCTAGAGTGGGACAAAGCAACTACGACCTGTATTAACTTATTTAATTTTGGAGGTGCAAATTCTGTAACAGAAATAAGAGTTCAACTACGAGACTTGTGTTTCCCGGTTTGAAAGCCCAAAATAGTGTGAATTCTGAGATTGATTTTATTACACCAAAACCGTTCTAAATAGACAGATCTTTACGTTATTATATTGGAATAGCGAGGCGGTATGAAATATTAGCCTCCAAATTAGGAGGCGTTTTCTAGCAAGTTATTTGATAGACTATTGTAATTATTTTATCTTGAAATTCAACTAAAGTCCGCAAAAAGCAATAAATAGTGGTCAAACTATAAGCATGCAGCACCGCAACCCACACAGCTAATGGTTTATGTGGTACATTAAGCATCCCCGGCTTAACGGTCTCCAATCACTGGTTAAGAATAATAATAATAATAATTTTTTTATTACATGAATTCAAAAAAACCTCTTTTCATTTTGTCGGTCAGGAAATGAATAAATTGTAACTAAAGCGCACCTCCTGACTCTTAAATCTTTTAAAATTAAAATTAAACCAGTGACGCTAAAACTGTCACTGTAAAACAAATCAAACTAGAAGCTGTAATTAATTTCAACTATAATTAGCACATTTTTTTAAATTTTTCCAATAAAAGATCTCATAAATTTGCAAAAAAATGTGGTGTTTTTTGTCAGCTAGTTTTCAAAACTCTATAAAATAAATTATCAACAAACACACCTTGTACGTAATTATTAAAAGCCTCGCATATGAAATGTGGGTAGAAAAACCGTTATAAAATGGAAGGTGAAACCGCTTACATCATGCAAAACTTTCTGCTTAACTTTATCTTTTAAAAACATTTTACCTCGTTTAGTCAAAAGTTAGTGTTTGTGGTTTGGTTTCATTTGCATATCTACGTCCAATTAATATTTTGTCTGAAGTAATAATGTTCTTCACACAAGAAAACGCAAATTCCTAACGTTCAAAATCAAACCGTAAAATTAACTAAGACTTTAGAGAATTACGTCTGATTATTACTTAAACGTAGATTGCTGTATTTATTTATAATACACGTAAAACCTGATATAAGATCTGATAGTTGAGAATAAAAAATTATTTTTGGTACTTATTAGGTATTTAGTCCTACAACAACTACCCTCCCTAATTGCTCTTTTAGAACCAAAACTAAAAAGTTTTAGAACCCAAAAGACTAACTTTAACTTTCAATTTAAATAGAAATTTCGTTTGATAACTTTAGTGACTTGCTAAAATCTCCAATACAACCTAGACAAAGTCAGCCGAACTTTTTGCTGAATTTTTTGTGGATTTTAAATAACAAATAAATATTGTTAATTAGATGAACGCATTTCATTTACTTTGATGAAAACTTCGTTATAAATTATTATAAAGAGAACAGAAAGCTTGATCGAATTTTCAAGTTTGTATCCCACAAGATTTTTCCCAACCGCAAATTAAAAAAGCCAATTTAATCGTTCCAAAAAGCAATCTAATCTATATCCTTAACCGTTACAAATTAAGCAATCGATATTTTTACAAAACGAGAATAATTGTGGGCCTGTAAATATAATCAATCCTAAAGTTCAGTTTATTATCACGTCAAACAGATTACGCATAAAACTTTCAAAATAAATATTTCCAAGGCAACGTTCTTAATTGAAAAAGTTAAATTAATTTAGTTTAGGGTTGTATTGAATTAAACGAAACCATACATTCATAAACTAATATTTAAAGCAAGCAAAATTGAAACAAAACTTGTAAGGGAAAACAAGTTTTTCTGAACTATCCGAGGAGTTATCGTGGAGTGAAGTTAGAGCCGGGTTCGACAGGCTGATCTCATCGCCGAAATGACTACAACTTACATTTCCGCAGGAACAAGATCAGTCTGTTAACCATGTTCACTATCCGTTTGTGTTTTCCTGCAGCAAATAATTTAACGTACTGAGGTGTGTATGAGGTTTGGTCATCTTACAACAGCTTCAAAATTATACTAAAAATAAATTATGCTGAATTTTTGGATCTTAAGGATGTGCTTAGGTTATGAATTCTCTAATGAAATATTGACATTAATTTTGAAAGCTGTAACTTCTCATTTAAATTTAAGGTAAATTATTTATAGAAACAATTTGAAATTATGGTTCGGGAAGCAGAACAGACTCAACACACTAATATGGATAAATTTCTTTGTTCGATGAATTCCTCAACTGTACTACTCCGAATAAAACAAACTTTCTCATATTTATAAAGGAAATTGAAATATTTAAATTATTAGCTTGTTAAAATTATGTAAATTTGATCTTCTGCGTATGTTAAACTTAGGATTAAAATTCAAATATTTTACTGTTACGTTTTTTTCTAACATAATGCTGAAAGATTTTCAATTTTATTTGTTTATTAGAAATTAGTTCACTGAGGCTGTGGAGGACTGATGAGGAGAAGAGATCGATTCCATTCACCTAATCGTAAAATTGCTCATCAGACAATAAATTGTCGATTGGTATAGTACTTTTAAATAAAATAAGGGTGGTAAATTCAAAGCAATGTTTGCCTGTGATAATTCAGATGCTTATGACGTCACACACAAGTTCAAAGATTTATGCTATATAATACGATAAACTGTATGCTACATGATTATTATTGTAATTTATGTAAATTGTGCTTACTTTTATTGCAACTAATTGTAACTAATGTCGATAACATAGGATAATTATTATATGTTTGTTGTGGTATATAGACTGTTGTTTACATATCCGATCTCTATGTTTCCATGACTATAAACTCTTGTATTTAATTTTAAGGTTGCCATATCATTTTACCCTTATCAACTACGTTGGTTTGATAAGTTATTTGCAGTATGGTTGCCGCCGAAGCTAACGAGGAGAGAAAGCAAATTCAATCCTGTATGTGCCGAATTAATTAACTATGTATTACTTTCCGGCAATTGGAAAGAGGGAGTTACGGTTACTTTCCAGAAATTAGATTTTAGAATGGACGGAACTTGACATTCTATTGAGGTCACTAGATGCTGTCCTGAAAATATAACCTTGGATCAGGATTCAAACCCACGAGCATGCTGGGTTTGGATAGCACAGTAAAATTATTTTTTATTGTTTTTGGACGGAAGAAAAATTCTATCCATGTTGGAATTTAAAACTACAGGATCTAAATGTTTGATTATTATTAGTAGTCGCTCGGTCTCACCTGAAAGAAGGCGAACAAACTTACAGGTCATACTTGTTTTAAGCTGGTAAATTGAGAGGGGGATTGCTAATTAAACAATAAAAAGGACTACTAAAATCCAGAACCAATATTTTCCGCCGCGCGACTGATGGTGCTAATTCAAATTTTACATGTGCTTTTAACCATACCCCGCAACTCCGTGTTTCATTGGAGGGTATTCCATACCCCCCAAACCCCCCGGTCTGAAATACCAACAAAATATTTTATGTTTAGTCTAGGGTCGGATTATATCAGAACAAACTAGGCATTTTTCTAGCTATTTTAGCTATTAATTCTAGCCTTCATTTCCACAAAAAGTTCAAGAGAAAATTTTATTAAATTATTATTTTGAACGGAAGAAATGGATGGTTTTCAAAACAAACTATTACAAATTCTTCTTCACATTGATAGAGTAAGATTAAAAATATCAAAATGCATCTTTGCGTAATTAATGGACGCTTTACATTATATTTATGACGTTATAGAATTGTGTTAGAGCACTACATTAAAAAAAATTTACTTATCAATAATTTTATGGTTGCCATATTTTGAAATGCCTAATTATAATTAACATACAAAATCAAATCAATCTGAAAAGATAATATTTTAGAGTGCCGGAAGGGAGAGAGTGCTAAGAAACATTAGCTTAGGGCTCACGGAACGTTGTTCTGTAATTAAATATATTAAACAGCAACCGCACTAAGTTCATACATTAAATTGTTGTGATATCGTGACCGGGGGGTCTGGGGGGTATGAAATACCCCCCAGGACACTTCAGGACAAAAATGATTGTTGTCATTTTGTCAGCGATTTCTAATAATTTCGCCTGGTGAAAACGCAGTTTTTGGACACTACGCATTAAAATACGTCGTCTGCAATGACAGAAACGACTTGAAAACTTTAGTCAAATTTTACAAAAACGGTACATTACCTCTTTGAATTTGTTTCATCCAAAAAAATAAATATTAAAAAACTGTAGCTTTTTCCACGGATTTTTATTTATTTTGATTAGAAAGTTTGCCTGACGCAGTTTATTTTTTGGTAAATATTAAAATTAAATCTTTACGTTCGAGTCAAGTCCAAGATTCAATTGGGTATGATTGTGATTGCTACTGATTTTCCTTAGTTTCCGCCAGCTAAAGATGCAGCTGTTGGATTTGACGCATTAAAATCCGGCGCCTACAATAACAAAAATTATTTGAAAACTTTAGTCAAATTTTACAAAAACGGTACATTACCTCTTTGAATTTGTTTCATCCAAAAAAATAAATATTAAAAAACTGTAGCTTTTTTCGACAGATTTTTATGTATTTTGATTAGAAAGTTTGTCTGACGCAGTTTATTTCTTGGTAAATATTAAAATTAAATCTTTACGTTCGATTCAAGTCCTAAAAATCAATTTTTTGATTTCCCTTTGTTTTCGTCAGCTGAAGATGCTCAAATTGTTGTGATATTGGGACCGGGGAGTCTGGGGAGTATGGAATACCCCCCAGGACACTTCATCAGGACAAAAATAATTGTTGTCAATTTGTAAGCAATTGCTACTAATTTTCCTTAGTTTCCGCCAGCTAAAGATGCAGCTGTTGGATTTGACGCATTAAAATCCGGCGCCTACAATAACAAAAATGATTTGAAAACTTTAGTCAAATTTTACAAAAACGGTACATTACCTCTTTGAATTTGCTTCATTCAAAAAAATAAATATTAGAAAACTATAGCTTTTTCGACTGATTTTTATGTATTTTAATTAGAAGGTTTGTCTGACGCAGTTCATTTTTTGATAAATATTAAAATTAAACCTTTACGTTTGATTAAAGTCCTGAAAATCAATTTTTCGATTTCTCTTGGTTTTCGTCAATTGAAGATGCTCAAATTGTTGTGATATTGAAACCGAGCCATACCCCCCAGGACACTTCATCTGGACATAAATAATTGTTGTCAATTTGTCAGCGATTGCTACTGATTTTTCTTAGTTTCCGCCAGCTGAAGATGCAGCTTTTGGATTCGACGCATCAAAATCCGCCGCCTACAATAACAAAAACGACTTGAAAATTTTAGTCGGATTTTACAAAAACGGCAGATTAACCCTTTAAATTTTTTTTATTGCAAAAAATAAATATTGGAAATCTAAAGCTTTTTAGACAAATTCTTATGTATTTTGATGAGAAGAATTTGTCTGACGCAGTTTATTTTTCGGTAAGTATTAAAATTAAACTTTTACGGATGATTAAAGTCCTGAAAATCAATTTTTGGTTTTTAGACAAATTCTTATGTATTTTAACGAGAAAATTTCGTCTGACGCAGTTTATTTTCCGGTAAGTATTAAAATTAAACTTTTACGGTTGATTAAAGTCCTGAAAATTAATTTTTGGTTTTTTACTTATATCAGTGATTTCTAAAGATTTTCCTTGCTTTTCGGCAGCTAAAAAAGCAATTTTTGGACTCACGCATTAAAATACGTTGCCTACAATAACAAAAGCAACTTGAAAATTTTTGTCGGATTTTACAAAAGCGGCAGATTAACCCCTTTGAATTTTTTTCAGCTCAAAAAATAAAATATTGCAAAACTATAGTTTTTTTGACGGTTTCTTATGTATTTTGATGAAAAAATTCATCTGGTGCAGTTTATTTTTGATAAATATTAAGCCAATGGCCACACGGAGCTGTAAATATCGCTAGAGAAACGCAAGAAGGCGCATTTTCAAGGTAATGCTGATACAAATGCATTGTTGAAGCTGCGACATTACCTTGAAAATGCGTCTTCTTGCATTTATCAAGCGACGTTTGCAGCTTCGTGTGGCCAAGCACTAAAATTTAACTTTTACGGTTGATTAAAGTCATAAAAATCGATTTTTGGTTTTTTCAATTTGTCAGCAATTTCTATCGAATTCCTATGGTTTTAGTCAGCTGAAAATGCAGTTTTTGGACTCTACAAATTAAAATACGTCGCTTACATTGACAAAAACTTGAAAATTATCCTACATACGGTCCTAAAAATCGATTTTTGATATTTTACATTGGTCAGCGATTTCTAACGATTTCCCTTTCTTTTAGGTAGCAGAAAATGCAATTTTTGGACTTTTATTTTACAAAAACTGTAGATTAACCCCTTTGAATTTTTTTCACTACAAAAAATAATTATTAGAAAACTATAGCTTTCTCGACGGATTCTTATGAATTTCGATGCGAAAATTTGTCTGACACAGTTTATTTTCCGGTAAGTATTAAAATAAAACTTTTACATGCGATTAAAGGTATTAAAATCGATTTTTGGTTTTCCACTTTTATCAGCCATTTCTAACGATTTTCTTGCTTTTCGGCAACTGAAAAAACAATTTTTGGACTCTACGCATTAAAATGCGTCGCCTACAGTGACAAAAACTACTTGAAAATTTTAGTTGGATTTTACAAAAACGGTAGATTAACCCCTTTGAATTTTTTCAGCCCAAAAAATAAATATTAGAAAACTATAGCTTTTTTGACGGTTTCTTATGTATTTTGATGAAAAAATTGGCCTGACGCAGTTTATTTTTGGTAAATCACCCAACTTTTTGATTTGCCAATTTTTGGTAGATCATCCAGACGTGAAATTTCATGTACACCGTTTGGACAACGTTTGGGCACCGTTTGGACACTGATTTTTATGTATTTTAATTAGAAAGTTTGTCTGACGCAGTTCATTTTTTGATAAATACTAAAATTAAACCTTTACGTTTGATTAAAGTCCTGAAAATCAATTTTTCGATTTCTCTTGGTTTTCGTCAATTGAAGATGCTCAAATTGTTGTGATATTGAAACCGAGCCATACCCCCCAGGACACTTCATCTGGACATAAATAATTGTTGTCAATTTGTCAGCGATTGCTACTGATTTTTCTTAGTTTCCGCCAGCTGAAGATGCAGCTTTTGGATTCGACGCATCAAAATCCGCCGCCTACAATAACAAAAACGACTTGAAAATTTTAGTCGGATTTTACAAAAACGGCAGATTAACCCTTTAAATTTTTTTTATTGCAAAAAATAAATATTGGAAATCTAAAGCTTTTTAGACAAATTCTTATGTATTTTGATGAGAAAAATTTGTCTGACGCAGTTTATTTTTCGGTAAGTATTAAAATTAAACTTTTACGGATGATTAAAGTTCTGAAGATCAATTTTTGGTTTTTAGACAAATTCTTATGTATTTTAAATAGAAAAATTCGTCTGACGCAGTTTATTTTCCGGTAAGTATTAAAATTAAACTTTTACATGCGATTAAAGGTATTAAAATCGATTTTTGGTTTTCCACTTTTATCAGCCATTTCTAACGATTTTCTTGCTTTTCGGCAACTGAAAAAACAATTTTTGGACTCTACGCATTAAAATGCGTCGCCTACAGTGACAAAAACTACTTGAAAATTTTAGTTGGATTTTACAAAAACGGTAGATTAACCCCTTTGAATTTTTTCAGCCCAAAAAATAAATATTAGAAAACTATAGTTTTTTTGACGGTTTCTTATGTATTTTGATGAAAAAATTGGCCTGACGCAGTTTATTTTTGGTAAATCACCCAACTTTTTGATTTGCCAATTTTTGGTAGATCATCCAGACGTGAAATTTCATGTACACCGTTTGGACAACGTTTGGGCACCGTTTGGACACTGATTTTTATATATTTTAATTAGAAAGTTTGTCTGACGCAGTTCATTTTTTGATAAATATTAAAATTAAACCTTTACGTTTGATTAAAGTCCTGAAAATCAATTTTTCGATTTCTCTTGGTTTTCGTCAATTGAAGATGCTCAAATTGTTGTGATATTGAAACCGAGCCATACCCCCCAGGACACTTCATCTGGACATAAATAATTGTTGTCAATTTGTCAGCGATTGCTACTGATTTTTCTTAGTTTCCGCCAGCTGAAGATGCAGCTTTTGGATTCGACGCATCAAAATCCGCCGCCTACAATAACAAAAACGACTTGAAAATTTTAGTCGGATTTTACAAAAACGGCAGATTAACCCTTTAAATTTTTTTTATTGCAAAAAATAAATATTGGAAATCTAAAGCTTTTTAGACAAATTCTTATGTATTTTGATGAGAAAAATTTGTCTGACGCAGTTTATTTTTCGGTAAGTATTAAAATTAAACTTTTACGGATGATTAAAGTCCTGAAAATCAATTTTTGGTTTTTAGACAAATTCTTATGTATTTTAACGAGAAAATTTCGTCTGACGCAGTTTATTTTCCGGTAAGTATTAAAATTAAACTTTTACGGTTGATTAAAGTCCTGAAAATTAATTTTTGGCTTTTTACTTATATCAGTGATTTCTAAAGATTTTCCTTGCTTTTCGGCAGCTAAAAAAGCAATTTTTGGACTCACGCATTAAAATACGTTGCCTACAATAACAAAAGCAACTTGAAAATTTTTGTCGGATTTTACAAAAGCGGCAGATTAACCCCTTTGAATTTTTTTCAGCTCAAAAAATAAAATATTGCAAAACTATAGTTTTTTTGACGGTTTCTTATGTATTTTGATGAAAAAATTCATCTGGTGCAGTTTATTTTTGATAAATATTAAACCAATGGCCACACGGAGCTGTAAATGTCGCTAAAGAATAGCAAGAAGGCGCATTTTCAAGGTAATGCTGATACAAATGCATTGTTGAAGCTTCGACATTACCTTGAAAATACGCCTTCTTGCATTTATCAAGCGACATTTGCAGCTTCGTGTGGCCAAGCACTAAAATTTAACTTTTACGGTTGATTAAAGTCACAAAAATCGATTTTTGGTTTTTTAAATTTGTCAGCAATTTCTATCGATTTCCTATGGTTTTAGTCAGCTGAAAATGCAGTTTTTGGACTCTACAAATTAAAATACGTCGCTTACATTGACAAAAACTTGAAAATTATCCTACATACGATCCTAAAAATCGATTTTTGATATTTTACATTGGTCAGCGATTTCTAACGATTTCCCTTTCTTTTAGGTAGCAGAAAATGCAATTTTTGGACTTTACGCACCAAAATAAGTCGCTTACAATGACAAAAACGACTTGAAAAGTTTAGTCAAATTTTACAAAAACTGTAGATTAACCTGTTTGAATTTTTTTCACCCCAAAAAATAATTATTAGAAAACTATAGCTTTCTTGGCAGATTCTTATGAATTTCGATACGAAAATTTGTCTGACACAGTTTATTTTCCGCTAAGTATTAAAATAAAACTTTTACATGCGATTAAAGGTCTTAAAATCAATTTTTGGTTTTCCACTTTTATCAGCCATTTCTAACGATTTCCTTGCTTTTCGGCAGCTAAAAAAACAATTTTTGGACTCTACGCATTAAAATGCGTCGCCTACAGTGACAAAAACTACTTGAAAATTTTAGTCGGATTTTACAAAAACGGTAGATTAACCCCTTTGAATTTTTTCAGCCCAAAAAATAAATATTAGAAAACTATAGCTTTTTTGACGGTTTCTTATGTATTTTGATGAAAAAATTGGCCTGACGCAGTTTATTTTTGTTAAATCACCCAACTTTTTGATCTGCCAATTTTTGGTAGATCACCCAGATGTGAAATTTCATGTACACCGTTTAGACACCAAAAAAACAAAACGGACCTGCGTTGAAGGAGTGCCACAACGGCAATTTTGAATATCTCAAATTGAAAATTTTGTTACAAATACTTAAATATACCGGGTGCTGAATGAGTTAGGCGAACATAGGATATTAACATGTAAAAACTTATTTTTGCAAATTCCTGTTTCCCTAATTATTTTA
Source organism: Rhagonycha fulva (assembly GCA_905340355.1). Taxonomy (NCBI): domain Eukaryota; kingdom Metazoa; phylum Arthropoda; class Insecta; order Coleoptera; family Cantharidae; genus Rhagonycha; species Rhagonycha fulva. The sequence goes on from HG996554.1 coordinate 118,653,628, forward strand.
GAGAAAAATTGAAAGACACAAATTTAATGTAGAAATACAAACTACGAATGATAAGAGCATTAGATTTTATCTAGCTTTTACGTAAATGGTTAAAAAGTTCTTTTCAAATTGTTAAAACTTTTATTTATCAAACTTGCCATGAAATTTCCGAGGTAATTATTTTTGATAAGTAATAAAAAACAATTGCACGTTGTTGACAGTTTTGCACTTTATTAAATTTTAATTTCATAAAATGGAATATTACCTTGGAAACTTATACATGGCCACTTTGATAAATAAAATTTTAACAATTTCAAAAGAACTTTTTAACCATTTACGTAAAAGCTAGATAAAATCTAATGCTCTTATCATTCGTAGTTTATATTTCTACATTATATTTGTGTCTTTCAATTTTTCTCTAAAATAATTAGGGAAGCAGGAATTTGCAAAAATAAGTTTTTACATGTTAATATCCTATGTTCGTCTAACTCATTCAGCACCCGGTATAATAAAGATGACGGTGTAATTTACTTTAATGTACGAGCCATAATTTGTTAGAAAAAAAATCGGGAAATTCGGCCTGTTTTTTCTCTTGTCTTTGGTTTTTTAAGTTTGTCAGCAATTTCTAACGATTTCCTGTGGTTTTATAATATTAAACGCATTAAAATATGTCGCGTACAATGACAAAAAACTTGAAAATTTTCTACATGCGATCCTAAAAATCGATTTTTAATTTTTTACATTGGTCAGCTATTTCTGACTATTTCCCTTGCTTTTCGGCAGCTGAAAATGCAATATTTAGACTCGACGCATTAAAATAAGTTTACTCGGATTTTACAAAAATCCCTTTAAATTTTTTTTACTCCTAAAAATAAATATTGGAAAACTATAACTTTTCGACGGACTTTTCTTATGTATAGTCTTACTGTTAAGGGGGCAAAATAGAAAATCATCAATTAAACTTTTTGGTCGTTGTTAGTTTTGCCTTTCTAGAAATTTTATTAAAATGTGTTAAATTTTTTACACAAATACAATACATTTTTAATTAAAATAGAAAGTTAGAATGAAAAGTTTGTAATATTTTTAGTGCTTCTCTACATTAAAGAAAACAAAGATTTCAAAACGAAAAAACCGCAAAAGTTGAAAAGCTAACTAAATGTTGCTATTTACAAAGCTAATAAAAAATTGTAAGTTATAAAATACCAAATTTAAATTTATTCCCAAACTTTTAGTAACTTTAAGATATTTTTTTTTGTTTCGTTTTTCCTAAATATTTATGAACTAATTTGAATTGTATTGTTAGTTTAGCTTGAAAATATACAACAAATTATTTGAATATGCAAAAGTTAAAATAATAATAAAACTTCAATAAGTTTCACATTTTATATTTTCACAAGTTAATAACCCAAAATATATTTAAATATTTTAATTAAATTCAAAAGTTATAAACTTAACTAAAGTTTTTTTGATATAATTAATTATAAGTTTTATTCATGAATTTTTGTATAATGGCATTCAAAAACACTTAAGGAACAGAAACATTTTTTATTAGTTATTTTAGAAATATTTAATTCAAAGTTCAACATTACACAAGACAAAACACTTGAAAAATAATTTTGAAAAATTTTATTTGGGGTAGTATACCAAAAATTGAACTACCTTGTAAAGGATTTTCGCATTAATTATAAATTCTGTGCTGAAGCGTTTCACAGATTTGGTATTTTATTTTTATATTGATCGAGCTTTGGAAATAGAAAATATAAATTTTATGTAGTGATAGTTAAACTTTTAGACGATGTAAAATTAAATTTTCTGTTACCGATATAAATTTAAAATTTTTTGTACTAAATCAGGATTTCGCAGCCTTAAATTATAATGAGAAAGTGAAAATAGTTATAAAATTTAAAATTCTTTGATTCCTTTTATAATTTTGAATAATTTATATTCGCAAGGGGAAAAGCTCCGGGCGCTATTGTGAAAACTGCTACATAACATTTCGTTATAAAAACATTGAATATAAATGAAAACTGTAAATTTGAAGTAAAATACTGAACTTTTTTGTGTTTTATATTATTTATTTTGACGCATAACCAAGAAATTGAAATTAATTTTAACCCACCCAAAGTTTTGTTTACTGAAACTAAACCGGATTTGGTGGTATCGAAGGTGTGGATACATCAAACTAGGCAGCTCCGGAATGTTTGCAGTTTGAAATGGATCTTAGGGAAGGATCTTAAAGCTTATCGGTTGTCCTAGGGCTTCGTATTAATTAAAAAGTTGCAAATATCTTTTCCAATTAATTATTTAAAAATTTACATTTCGATGGAGACTCAGCCTATCCAATTAGAAAGCAACAGCGTCAATATTTATTCAAAATGTTTAAAATATATTCTTAACAAACCAGAAATTTGCTAAAGAGTATTGGTAAATAATATTCGGTTCTACGCTTTTCAAAGCAAATTAGTTTATCTGGTAATCTTCGCTTTAGATTAAGTTCGCTCAGATAATCTTGATTTCATTAACCCAACAGAGAATCAAATAAGTTTTACTTTTACACAGTTTTATTCATCGTATCGAAAATTAAAACTTAATCAAGCTTATATCGAAATAACGCAATTAGTCACGCCCACATCCCAATTTTGTAAGCTTGATCGACCTGTAGATGATGCATCATTAGGACACCGAAAGGAAGAATTAAATTATTTATGTTTCAATTTAGTTCGTTTGTATTTTCAACAAATTGTATAATAGAATGCGAAACCTAAGGTAAATTACGGATTCCTTTGTAAAGTCTAGTAGTGGAAGCCGAACATACAAATCCATTAACATAAATTTAGAAAATCTTATGTTTAAAAGGAACGCGTTAATATTTAATTGCACAAACCTTTTAAAAAATTCAGGAAACGTGTGAGCACTCACTTAGGATTTTAAAATTAATTATTATTTATGATTAAGTTAATTATATGTGGGTTTGCGTTGTTTCAGGTCATACAAGTGCATAAAATTGTCTGAAATTTGTGTCTAGGAACCGAATAATTTCAACAAGTACAAGTGGACCACCGACCAAAGTTATCTTATTATTTTATTTTTATAGTTAGTAAAAATGTACGTCTAGAAGTCACTGACGTGTCCATAAAAACGATTGCCAGTTTGAAAAAGTATAAATAAAATACCAAAGTAGATAAGAGTAAGTGAACTGACTGACGTTTTTTATTAACTACTAGCTCATTTAACAAATTTTTATTTATTTGAAATAAAAATTGTAAAATGTTTTATAAAATTATATTAAAAATTGTTTATGTATTCTTTTAGAAGTTCTAAATAAAAGTACAAATTCACTAGTAGTTTTGTATTTTTAAATATTATATTATATTTTGTTTATAAATATTACATACAAAATTAAATGTTATTTTTTGAAGAGTTAACATTTTAGCAATGTTTTTAAATTAGATTTTTAATAAGTTTATTTTATTATTTTTAAATAAAATATTTTTTAAGTAAAATTTAAAATTACAATATTTTAGGATATTTTTGAAACGATACAACTTCAATCCATGATCCCTAATGACGTCTTAATGTAAATATTACAATCGCTCTTAGCTACGATGCATTAGATTAACATTACCGTAACTTACACCGCTTCAGCTGTAATCAGAAACTCCAAACAGCTTTTTCAATTGCAGATTTCAAATCTAACAATGTGTCAGCAGTTTTTACTTGAAATGCTATACTAAACCAACATTTTTTGTTTTCTGTTTTGAAAACTACAAGGCCTTAAAATAATAATTAACTTATAGTCTTAAAAATTAGAATTACAGAAATGAGAGTTTCTGTTTTCAAGTTAACCTAATAATTAATTAGGTAATTTAAAGAATATAACTTCAAGATCGTATAAATTCATAGCTTGCAGTATCTATTTTCAAGCTAATAACTTTAAATACTTAACAATATTTTCTTGCCTGTTAATTTTAACTTTTAATATTCAAAAAGTTTCTAAAAAAACCGTAAATTACTAAATAGAAAACCAAACATACACGCGAGTATAAAAGGTTGCCTATTAATCCTCTAATTTTTTATTAATTGCCCCTTTTTATTCAAAATTTCCTCAAATTGTGATAAAAATTTCTAGGTATTTAATTAAATTATTTTCACGTTTCCAATAAGTTATTCTTGAAAATTTTAGGACAAATTAAGTTGTGTAACTGGAGTCTCAAAGGTTGACATATTGAAATAAATCACCAGCGTGCTAACTAGGGCACTTACCACATAGTTGGTAACAATGTAGTTTCAAATATCTAGCTGATGACAACTAAGTTTCACGAAGTATTTACTCCTTGTACATTAATACGTCCAAGTTAAGTACTAACTAATTCACAACGGGTTTATCGTTCAAAGTTGGTTAATAATAATTTGAAAATTAGCAAGCACGAATTGTTTTAAAATGTAACAACAAATTGCTATTACATTTATTGTAATATAAAAACTTGAGGTGTTATTTGAGTCGATTTTTGTTATTAATTTAAATCGGGGTGGACTGGCAAATTCAACTGCTTGATGCATTTCAAAAGGTACCTTGAGCTTTAGCCATGTTTAGAAAAGAGCAGTTAAGCGCGGGTAATTATTTTGAGACTGAATATTCAAATACAAACAAAAGAGGGAACACTTGAAATTAATTTGTGTTTAAGTGTTTTACTATAATTGAAATTTCATCCCTTTCAGCACTTTAAATTTATTTATTGTTATATTTGAATAAATAAAATAAGTAAATTATTTTTAAGTTGGAGTTCAAAATGTAACGAATTACCTAAACTGCAGTCAATCTTACAAAATTTAATTAGGCGTGGTTAACGTCTCCTGTTAACTCATAGCTTCCGATTGGTCGGTTAAAAATGTTTGTTAATTTTGAGTAATTTTAAGCTTGGTAAAGCAAAATACTAAAGTGCACCCAGGTTTACTTTCACTAAAATTATAATTTATTATCCCGTCCGACTGCAAAATTAGCAATTAAAATTCAAAGGTAAATCCCAGTTAATAAGTCTGTCGCTTAAGTTAATTGCAAATAATTCAAGTTTAACTTAAAATTTATTGCAGTTGTATGATGCATCAGAATTTTTGTTTTGTAATTCTTACAGTTTTGTTTTTATATCCTCAGGGAAAAATCAATAAAGATTCTTAAATGTGATGTGTTCTCTAAAGACTCATGTATCTGCTGACAAGAATCTAAGAGAGCAACTCAAGTAGATAAAGGATGAACATGACTCGATTTCCAGTTATCTGTCCCTAGTTTCCATTTTCGCTAAGATCTACTGCCTTACAACGCACTATAATTTCGGTACATCGGAGAATTTGTATTTAACTTAATTAAATTGTTATTAGTCCTCTCTGAATTTCACATTTCTCCTGCCATACCTACCAACGGTCACGTTTTCCGTAAAACCTATTTTGATTTACCTTTTTAAATTTTACATTTGTGATTGATAAGATAACAAGTTGCAATTGAAGATACGACAGTAAGCTCTGAACGTGATAAGAATACACGAAGCTTATTTGATAGAACAAATAGTATTAGGCAAACCAAACGCTAAAAACAGGTGGTTAGATAGATACAAGAGAAGGTTTAAAAACAGCGAAGTAGAAAATTGAACAATACACTAAACAAATGCACTCTTGATATCGCTCCCAACGTCAAAACAAAAGAACTCGTTGGATTTGTATTGACAAGCGAATCTACAATAGATTTTAAATAAAATACAAAAGAAATAACTTTGTAAGACGACGTTTTCACAATCTCCAATGCTTTATAGAGACACATCTTAAGTTACTTAAGTTACGACAATATTTCAAATTACTGGGTCGAAATGTGTTGAGTTGATTTATATTTTCTTACACCAATGTTGTTTTGAAGAAGTAAATAGTAGATAACAATTAAACCACGGTTCATCGCCGATTTATATTTTAGCAGCTGTCCTTTCACATGAGCAATTGAATCGAATATAACGTAATTTTAGAAATAAAAGAACTGTAACTTTACATTACCTTTGTTGTGAAACATTGCGGACGTGTTTCGTTTGACCTCAATTTACCTCAAATCACAGCTTAAATAAAATAATCAAGTATACTTGAAAACAAGCTCGAACCGCTTTTGTTTTTATTGAATCTGTTCTTGCTGCAATTCATTTTATTTTTATGCTATCAATAGAAATAAACACCAGAGATTAAACAACAAGATTGTTATCCGTAAAATCAAGTCACCAAAGTGACATAAAATTTTGACATAATAAAAAGGTGTGAAAAACAATTTAAAAAAAATACTTGATTTACTAGACTGAAATTAATTTAATAACAGTTCACCTGTCATTTTTAATTTTACCTTATAATGTCCATTCTTTATTTTAGTATTTTATTTTTAAAAACTACGTGAGATATTTTGCCACACAGTTCGTGAACTGCAAAGGGTAAAACCTAGATAGTCTGTCCACTTCACCATTCGAGGATCATCGCGGCAAGAGCAATTTTTATTTCGCTTTATCTACTAAGTTATTATTTGGTTAGTGCAGGTATTTGAGTGGTATGAATTTTATAAGATTGACCTCTGTTTGCCGCTATAAATTTAAATAATTATCCAGATAAAAAGGGCAAGAAAGTATTGTGAATGTGTTTATCGTGCACATGGGAATAATATGTCAAATGACTAAAAAAAATTACATTTTGCTGAATAAACTCATAAAGTTTGTTGTTTAATCCACCATCGAGGGAAAATTATGATTAATTATCCTGCCAAACGAAATAACAATTACACGAATAATATTATTTTGTACATTTGTATTATTTAAGCTGAAAAGTTGCTAATTACTGGAATCTAAATAAGCACATAATTTTTAAGCTTATTTTGATTAACTGATTTTCAAAAGTTTTGACTTGAAAACAACCGGAAGTTTAAAGTTATCTCGAAAGTATCTCCTCTTTCAATCACTGCTTCTTGTAAATTCACTGTCTCCGTATTTACTTAATCTACTAGTTGAATTTATGGCCCAGTTTTATTAGATACTAAATAAGCGTAGTGGTTATCAAGATAAATCGCATAAACCAAGTTAACTTACAATTGTTAGTTTGTAAGCGATTGAGAGTAAAATTGCAATCGATACGTTTGTATTTTGGGGATAAATTATTGAGAGATGTGCTGAGATTTACGTTCAAGATACAAAATTTTAAATTCAAACTTTAATAATGGTTTTAAAAGAAACTGATAATGAATAAACAAAGGAAAATTTAAAAAAACAAGGAGGAAAGGAAAGATAACTAAAGCGGGAGTGAGAAAAATTACATAGAGCAAAATTGCTATTAATTTTAAAAAGCACATTTTTGTTTTTATCGCTAACAGCTCCATAAACACTGTTAGCGCATTCAAAACCACAAAAAGCTCTCTCCAACGTTTTCGTAATCTTAAATAAATTCGTTACACGGAAGTAATCACAAAAAATAAAACGGAGTGTGGGAGAATATTAAATTTTCGCAAATTAAACGTTGCATTTGTACTACTACAAAAAAGTAAGTTTTTCTCTGCAAAATCACAAAAGATAGCATTTTGTCTGTTAAAACATAACAAGCTAATCTCAAGATTTTCAACACAAAGAAGAACCGCTCACCGACTTGGATAATTGCATCTGGTTTCCTCGTTTAATTTAATTATGTTCAGTGTTCATTTCATTTTGTACGTACTTAAGCTAAATTTATTACAATCGCTTTTTCGGAAAACAGATTTGAAAATGTTTACAATTGTATCATCAATTTTAGGAAATAATCCAAAATCCAATCATTTGGAATGGTAGCGCTCAGAGCTATTGACATACTTTTAGTTTTCAAGTTCTGTAAATTATTATTTTTAAAGTTTTCAGATGTTTAAAAGGTTTTGAAATTGTACACAAATCTGATAAAATTATAAAATGACTACTGTGAAACATAACCACTGAAAACACAGAGGATTATATAGAAAGTAATAAAAAAAAAATTGACGTCTTGAGTTAACGTTCGAAATTCTGCCTCTACGGTAAAAAATTTCAAAAATTTTAGGAAAACGATTTTGAAGGTAATTAAATTTTCTACAAAAAAGTTTTTTACTGCATGTACGTAACTTTGATAGTTTAAACGTGGAAGCCGTCCAAAGTTGAAAGTTATAAAAACTATTTTTAACTATTACTTTGCCCGGTGGAGATTTTGAAAAATATGATTTTGAAAAAAACATTGAAAAATATGTTCATTTTTTAGGTTAAATAGTTTTTTTTTTCCAAATGGCGATAGGCTTTAATTTTGGATTATTTTATTTTTTCGGATGAATTTTCTTAGTTTATTTTGAAACTATCATTGTGATTTTAATTATAGGAAATTTCAATGGATTTTTGGTTCCAGTAATGAAATTTTCTACAAAACCATTTTTGAATTTTTCTATTATGATAAATAATTCTCTAGTAATTCAAGCTTTGTAAAGTAAATAATTTTTTTTTGTTTTCGGGTAACGCAGCAGTACCAAAACTAAAACCTACATCAGGCAAACTAATTATTAAAAAATGATTTTTATAACTTTCAATTTTGGACAATTCCTACGTCTAAACAAATTAAATTAGATAAATGCTGAATAGGACTTTTTTGTAGAAAATTTAATTGCCTTCAAAATTGTTCTAATAAAAATTGTTGATATTTCTTTTCATTATTGCAGCATTTTGAATGCAAGATCGTAGCGTCAGCTTCTGGGTTTTTGCGTTTCCAATCGACTTCAGATTTAGTTCCATTTGAATCCTAATTTGACTAGTTTGATTTAATAGAAGATTGATAACGATAACTATAAAGCTTTTTAGCTAACCTAGCCTAAAATTACTATTTTTATAACTTTCTATTTTGGACCACTGCTACGACTAACCAATTAAAATTAGATAAATGTTGAATCGGACTTTTTTGTAGAAAATTTAATTGCCTTCAAAATTGTTCTAATAAAAATTGTTGATATTTCTTTTCGTTATTGCAGCATTTTGAATGCAAGGTCGTAGCGTCAGCTTCTGAGCTTTTGCGTTTCTAATCGACTCCAGATTTAGTTCCATTTGATTCCTAATTTGACTAGTTTGATTTAATAGAAGATTGATAACAATAACTATAAATCTTTTTGACTAACTTAGCCTAAAATTACTATTTTTATAATTTTCAATTTTGGACCACAGCTACGACTAAGCAATTAAAATTAGATAAATGTTGAATAGGACTTTTTTGTAGAAAATTTAATTGCCTTCAAAATTGGTCTAATAAAAATTGTTGATATTTCTTTTCAAATTGCAGCATTTTGAATGCAAGGTCGTACCGTCAGCTTCTGGGTTTTTGCGTTTCTAATCAACTCCAGATTTAGTTCCATTTGAATCTTAATTTGACTGGTTTGATTTAATAGAAGATTGATAACCATAACTATAAATCTTTTTGACTAACCTAACCTAAAATTACTATTTTTATAACTATCAATTTTGGACCACTGCTACCAATAAACAATTAAAATTAGATAAATGTTGAATAAGACTTTTTGGTAGAAAATTTAATTGCCTTCAAAATGGTTCTAATAAAAATTGTTGATATTTCTTTTCGTATTGCAGTATTTTGAATGCAAGGTCGTAGCGTCAGCTTATGGGTTATTGCGTTTCCAATCGACTCCAGATTTAGTTTTATTTCAATCCTAATTTGACTAGTTTGATTTAATAAAGGATTGATAACCATAACTACAAAACTCTTTGACTAACCTAGCCTAAAATTATTATTTTTATAACTTTCAATTTTGGACCACTGCTACCACTAAACAATTAAAATTAGATAAATGTTGAATTGGACTTTTTTGTAGAAAATTTAATTGCCTACAAAATTGTTCTAATAAAAATTGTTAAATAAAGCAACATCTACCTAATTATTACCATCTACTTAAATCTTATTTAACCGATCGAGTGTTTCAGGTCAAGGTCCAAAACGAATATTCCGAACTAGTTCCAATCAACTCAGGAGTTCCGCAGGGTAGCGTCCTGGGGCCAATCCTTTATCTTCTATTCACCGCAGACTTTCCTGTCTCAACCAATGTAATGGTGGCAACCTTTGCCGATGATACAGCAGTCATTGCATCTCACCCAGATCCATCCATAGCCTCACATATGCTCCAATCAATCCTGGACAAGATTCAAAAGTGGATGAAAACTTGGCGAATCAAAGCTAACGAGAAAAAGTCTGTACACATCACTTTTACATTGCGCAGAGAAACGTGTCCACCAGTCACCTTAAATGGCAAAGTTCTTCCCCAGGCAGAAGACACAAAGTACCTCGGCATGCATCTAGATCGAAGGTTGACATGGCAGAAACATATATGGTCCAAACGCAAACAGCTAGGCATTAAACTGTACAAGTTGAATTGGTTAATCGGTCAGCAATCCCAACTAACAATGGAAAACAAAGTTCTTCTTTATAAATCCATCATTAAACCAATCTGGTCGTACGGCATTCAACTCTGGGGTTCGGCTAGTAACTCAAATATCGAAATTCTGCAAAGATTTCAATCCAAAACCCTGCGAAAAATAAGCAACGCTCCATGGTACATCACCAATGAAGCTATCCACCGAGATCTGAGAGTAAACACCGTTAAGGAGGAGATACGAGCTAGCAGTACCAAGTACTATCAGAGGTTGTCCAATCACCCAAACATCCTCGCCTTTAATCTACCCGACAACTCCAACCAAATTAGAAGACTCAAAAGAGCCGATTTTCTGGATCTGCCAAAAAGAAGATTTTAATATAAAATATGATCTAAATGTAACAAGTACAAGTTAGTATTGTAAATATAGTCATTGGCAACTGTCGTTGGACGGTAGGCCATTCTAGTCACAACAAGCCACAAAACTTACCAAATGTATTATGTACAGATAGTAAATTAATAAAAGGAGTTCAAAAAAAAAAAAAAAATATATCCTTTCGTATCGCAGCATTTTGAATGCAAGGTCGTAGCGTCAGCTTCTGGGTTTTTGCGTTTCCAATCGACTCCAGATTTAGTTCCATTTGATTCCTAATTTGACTAGTTTGATTTAATAGAAGATTGATGACCATAACTACAAATCTTTTTGACTAACCTAGCCTAAAATTACTATTTTTATAACTTTCAATTTTGGACCACTCCTACGACTAAACAATTAAAATTAAATAAATGTTGAATCGGACTTTTTTGTAGAAAATTTAATTGCCTTCGAAATTGTTCTAATAAAAATTGTTGATATTTCTTTTCGTTATTGCAGCATTTTGAATGCAAGGTCGTAGCGTCAGCTTCTGGGTTTTTGCGTTTCTAATCGACTCCAGATTTAGTTCCATTTGAATCCTAAATTGACTAGTTTAATTTAACAGAAGGTTGATAACCATAACTACAAATCTGTTTGACTAACATAACCTAAAATCATTCTAAAGATCCTATTAAAAACACCGTCTTATTGTTAATTTTGCATTATTCCTGTATATTCCAATTGTAGCTAAGAAAACAATGTTCAAATTGAAATTTGTATAAGGAACTTTATGATAAATCAATTTTCTTTTGTTAAATAGCTGTAAATGATAAATTCAGTATTTCCGTATTTCTTATTTTTTGCGTGAAAAGTAACGAAAACTTATTTTCAGGTATTTATTACAACTAAATCTTTTGCTTTTGCTACTACGTGCAATGGTAGCTTTTAGCTCTTTTTATACAATTCTTTGATATTGAAACATTTTCAATGTGGTGTGAGCATTTCAACGATTTTATTCATACAGTTTTTTAGGATTTTGCAATATTTGAATCAAAAATAAAATTTTAGATGACATAATTTTTGTTCTTACGGTTGTGTAATATTTTAACTAAAAAGCTATAGTTTTTTGTGGTGTTTTTGGGTTTGTTTTGTTTTATGTTTAAGAGCTAGGTTAGACTTCAAAACTGGAAGTTTGACGAAGCTATGCAGGCAAAGTAATAGAGCATGCGCGACCAGGGTTTGGACGTATTCAATTATTCGTTATGTTAGCTAGCTCCGTAATTGTTAGTTAGCCTAATCAGCAAATTATTTACAAATCTTTAGACCAGTAGTACAACTTATCAAGAACTTGTATTTTAAAATTTTTAAATAAAACAACGCCATATTATTTTTAAATTATTATAAGAGACATTTTGAAAAAAAATTATTTGTGGAATTTTGTTTTTATAATACATTTGATTATTTTGTAAAATGAGGTTACATTCCATTTTAAACAAGATAGATGAAAATAAGAAAAATTCCCATAGGACAACGTTTTACAAAAAGAAAAGTTTCTACTGAAAAACAAAGTTTTCCATTCAGTATTTTTATAATAACAAAGATCGGCATCTCTTCAAAGTTACTGTATTTCCTAATTAAGGCTACAGATTAAAAAAAAAAAGAAAATGTGTGTATTAAATACCTAAAATAATTGAACTGTCTCATCTTACCCCACTATTCTTTGTAACTCCTAAGATATCGGTCACCCCTTAATTACTTTCTAATTAAAACATAAGGTGCATTAAACACTGCACTTTGCGGTTCATAAAAATTTAATAAGGTCGTAATAGATGCCGGAAATATTTCTTAAAAGCCAATAGACACGCCATGCATAGTTAACCAACTCGGATAAAATATGTGGCTTCTTACAACTTAACGATTGCTTGTTGGATCGTGTTTTACCAACACCTTGGGAATTGAATGAACAAACCCTTTGGCTAAGTAAATAAATAAAAAGTTCTTACAAAATTTTATCTTGGAATCGAGACGTAAAAACTAAACGGAAGAAGATTTATTACTTATTGGTTTGCCCGCTTCCCTAAGACGAACTAAACTGGGCGAAAATTAATTATATTAATTTAGGAATTCATAAGCCTAGATTATCGGAAACTTTAATGATTAATGAAACATCCTCACCATTCAAAAGCTTCGTTGACCTGTAGTGCTGACCCACGCTAGAATCGTAGTTTGTTCGAGTTCTCTGTAGGTCAGGGACAGGAAACGGTTCTTCCGTAATAAATTTAGCCCCAAAGGCTTCCTCCGTTTTGAAATTTTATACATTAATCATGTAATAACATCGATGGTTTAAGAGATTTGAAAGTATCGTCTTACGGCTTTGCACTGCTTAGGTGTAATGTATAGACGGGATAATTTATAACGGAACAAAAAATTTTAATCAAAACAAATCGACATTTTTTTCCCATAGTTTAATTTCTGTTCCATAAAGTTAATTAGAAACTGCACTGTTATAATGAGGTGATTTACTCCTTAGATGCGATCTTTTGTATCGCAAAGCGCATTTACCGCTTAAAGTTAGCTCCCACACGAAGCAGATACTGCAACTAAGTGGTACAAAAAATTTACAAATGAAGAAACCACTTCAAGTTATGTCGACAACTAAAATACTTTACTAATTTTCCGAACAGTACACTGCTGGCTTAGTCGAGATGTGTATTATCTGCTAACTTTTAGAGGAACAAATAAAAAATTTGTAGAGCTTAATTCAAAGTAATAATAACCGAGAAAAGGCTGTATAAAATTTAATGCTGCAGTAACTCATAAAACTGAAATAAAACATATTACGTTGCAGTGTTTTATGGAACCGAGATAACCAATTTGAAAGTGCTTATTACATTATTACTGTGCATAGAATAACAAATTTTAGTTACATCAAATTTGTTTCAAATATATTAGATTAAACCGATGCAGAGGAAGAAAACCTGCAAGATTTATTTGTTATTAAAAATGTTGATGTAGGATTGGTTGCATAAATTGCAAGTAAATTGACTACAGTTGTATTAGGCTAAACAAATCCAAAGTCGCAACGCAAACGGGAGCGGTAGTAGAACCACACTTAACCGACTTATTTAAATCAAATCTTAAAAAAGGAAATTTTAGCTTAGCGATTAAGTGGATTGACTGTTAATAATAAATGGCACGGTTAGATTCTAGATAAAGTGAGAATTTCATTTATGTTTGTCTAGGAGTGTAAAAAAAACTTCCGCATCTAGAATTAGTCGGGGTTTACATTGAACTGTAGGTCCCCTTTGCGTGACAATACAAAGATACGGTTTAATGGACAAGCCAAGGTATTAATTTACTAGAAATTGCAAAATTATGCATCGTGTCATATAGGCTTAATATATAAACATAAAACTTTGATAAAAAAATGCTATATAGTATGTGTATAATTGGTTAGCCTTCAAAGTCTGCCTTAGATTTTTGAAAATAGTTTTTATTGTATTTAAACTAAGCCCCATGATTGACTAATGATAATAATTAAGCATGGATTTGCGCTATTGCCAATTGGTCAATTGGTGGGCAATTCCTGTCGATGTAACAACATGGCATTTCTAATTGGTCCTTTTGTGTGACCTCAGCTACCGTTGACTCCGCTAATGTTTTTCAAAAATTTGTTATTTTTTTAATTTTAAAGACTCAGTTTGATATTTACTTTCAAATAATAAAAAAAACAATGAAACTCGTTATGGTACCTACTAAAAAATTACAAAAATGCGTTTTCAAAAACATTTTAAAATGGTTTATCGTCGCACGCGATAAATTGTCTAGCGCGACGAATTATTTTAGGCGGCAAATTGTCGTAGGCGAGGAATTGTTGTAGGCGACGAATTGTCGCAGGCGAAGAATTGTCGTAGGCGACGAATTTCTGTAGGCGACGAATTGTCGTAGGCGACGAATTGTCGTAGGCCACGAATTGCCGTAGACGACAAATTGTCGCGCAATGAATTGACCGCGACGAAGGGACGGTACACCATGGAGAACTCTTCCAAACACAGAAACAAAGTTGTAGAAGCAGGGGCGTTTCCAGCTAACTGACTTAAGGGGAGGGAGGGGTAATTTAACTATATTAATGTAAATTTCAACATAGATTGATTTTTATTTGTTGAAAAATAGAGAATTAAGTAATAATTCCTAGGGGCAGTAATTTTCCAATTACTAGCTTAGTAGGGGAAGTAATTAATCCCTCCCCCTTTTTGAAATAGCTATTGTACAGAGTTTTGATTGCTAAACACCAAAAAATTTAAAAATATAAGATTATTGTAGCTGTTGTCCAATGTCGAATGTCAAAATTTCCTGCATATAAGTAGTTAAAAAAGAGGGTCGGAGAGTAATGGTCAAGAAGTTGACTATACGAACGTTCAATACCCGGTTCGAATCGAGATAAAGTAACAACTTTACTGTGGCCGTCTTGCTGGTCTTCCAGGTTGGGGGTTCTACGTCGGGTTGGCTCCTCGTCGTAGGTGAAAAATGTAAAATGCTCACAAACCAAACGCCGCCAGGCGTTTTGAGAACCGGAAAGCTGCGTATTGCAGTATGAACTAAATAAAAGTAGGTAAATAGTTAAAAAAAGTCTTGGAAGGCAAACGCAAAGAATGGTATATTGTCTTACCATTTGAACTTTGGCCGATATCATTTTTTTTGAGTTTTTTTTTTATCCACTTTCATACTTTCATTTGCGAATTGAAGCGTAGCTAAACTAGAACAAGTGATAGAGCGCTGCAGCCCTTAATTGATAAGCACAGTTGTATAAAATATGAAGCTATGATCTTGGAACCGGGGGGTTTGGGGGTACGGAGTACCCTCCAGAACAACCAACCACTTGTATGGGAAATTCAAATAGATCAAACTTATTCATTTCTTCTTCAAACAATACCAATCACGTACTGGATGATCAAAGGTCGCCGAAGACCTCCAGTACCAGTTAGTTAATATAATAATTTGCTAGAAAGCTCGTCTTTCTTTCAGCGTTATGTTTAGTCAGATTTACTTCCCCAACCCCCCATTTTAATTTTTGGATCAATTTTTACGTCATTTGTTTGATTACGTTTGTGAAATCTTTTTTTTTGTTTAATCCTTTATCGTTTTGCGAATTATTTAACAAATAAGTTTGGGGGGGGGGGCTGGGAAAATGCCAATCAACCTCATCGCGAATTTTGGTTTAAAATTGGTGTCAATCGCTTATGCATTATTTTTGTACGTTTGTGCATTCAATATTTTCGTTTGTGCAAACACCGTTCAAAAATATTTTTAATTTATGTGAGGGGGGCTAGGAAAATGCCAACCCCCCCCCCCCAATTGCAAATTTTTAGTCAAAATTGGTGTAAATCATTTGTACATCGTTTGTGTACGTTTGTGCATTTATTATTTTTGTTTATTTTTACAGAATATAGGTTAAGCACTGCAGCAGGCAAGGGGCTATTAAAGATCAAGCAACAATTACAATTTAAAAAACCACCTAAGGCGGTTTTACATAATATATTATAAATCGCACCTTAAAATCCACCAATTTGATTCATTTTCGTTTTACCCGTAGATCATGATTAGGATATACAATAGCTAGAAATTGATTTTTAGACAAGCGTTTATTACATAAACAGTAGAAATAGCTAATAAAAGATAAATAAGTAATTAAATCAAATCCCCATTAAAATGATAGAAAAATAGATTTCTCGTTAATCCATTTACGCTCGTCATTCCTCTTGTACATAATATAAATCGTAATTAAAGACATTGGTATATTTGCAAGTTTCAACTGTCAGGGAGGGGGTTATAACCCTTTACTGTAGGGTGAGGTGCGCTAAATTTGAAAAAGTAAGTGGAAAACTCGAGGTCTGAAAAACACCTGAAAAAATGCTTTAGAAAAAATTAACAACATTATACTTAAACTTATCACGTTATTAAAATATTTATTCTATTTGCTAGCCACAGCCGTAGAGTATATGGAGCATTCCACACCAAATCGACCACTTTTGAACCCGACCCTTTTTGATTTTCCTGAAACTTTTACATATTATACTATCTCATCAACAACAGTTCTGTGAATTTTTTCAAAATTTTTTACTCAACCCAAAAAAAGTTACGAATTTTTAGAAAAACAGCTGTTTTTTTTTCAAACGATCGTAACTATTTCAAAAATTGACTAATTGGATCGTTTTTTTTTGTTTTGTTTGTCTTTAAACGTACTTTTCAGGAAAAAATACAAAAAAAATATTCAAACTTAGATTCTATAAAAGTTTTCAATTTTTCGAAGAAAATCATTGATTTTTCAAATTTCCACACTTTTGATTTTTGATCTTTTTATTTCAAAAAAAACTCTGATTTATTCCGCGGATAACAACGCAAACCCCATAATGAATGGGCCGACATTTCTTTCTATTTCTTTTGTTTAATTGAAAAATATTATTTGCTTAAAAATAAAACAAATTATTTTTTAATGAAACAAAAAAAATAGAAAAAAATTTTGGCCCAATATGGGGTTTGCATTGTTACACGCGGAATAAATCAGAGTTGTTTTTGAAATAAAAAAATCAAAAATCAAATGTGGAAAAATTTGAAAAAGTAATAATTTTCTCCGAAAAAATAAAAAATTTTGTAGAATCCAAGTTTAAATATTTTTTCCTAAAAAGTACGTTTAAAGACAAATAAAAACAAAAAAAAACGTTCCGATTAGTCAATTTTTGACATAGTTACGATCGTTTGAAGAAAAACAACATCAGTTTTTCTAAAAATTCGTAACTCTTTTTGGGTTGAATAAAAAATTTTGAAAAAATTCACAGAACTGAGATAGTATAATATGTAAAAATTTCAGAAAAATCAAAAGGGGTCGGATTCAAAAGTGGTCGATTTGGTGTGGAATGCCCCATATACAGAATTTATATAGAGACTATACAGAATTTCCTAGCTTGGCCTTCTAGTGGCTTTAATAACACGCTATGGTGAAAACGATATTAATTTATCGGAACTATGAGTTTGTAATTCCATGTTTCTATTTTCTAGGTAATGAATAGTTCTAGTACAACCCTTACAAGCTAGTAATATTTTATTATATCATTAAAGTTATTTCATAAACTTTTTGTAAAAAGAAGTTTTACATAGTCAACTCAAAATCAAAAAATTGGTAAAGCCACTTCTATTCTACTGTTACACAGCGTCAAGAATTATACTTTTTTGATTTGAAGCCGTGACTCCACTACAACCTGCACTATATTGCAATCCAATTACAAAAGCTTACAATAATTTTTTTGACCTGAAAACCTACACGACTGCGTTGTGCCCTATATAGCAACAAAGAAATACTAGGTAAAGTGTGGTTCCCAAAAAAAACTGCCGATGTTGGGTTAAATACTTTCACAAAAAATAATATTTTACCTTCCTTAAAATTTCATAGCAACTAATTGCTTTTATCGGCGGTATAAAGACAATTCAATTAGAGAAATAAAAATAAGAACAAAACTTTTCTATTTCAAGATCCATTAGTTTTCTACACGGTTATGGCCCATTAAAGTCGCTATATTTTCACCAATTTTGATTAGTTGGCAACTTTGTTTTGTAATGAAAGGCACTGCCCAATTGGCTTTTTAATTTATGTGTTTAAATACCGTAAAGTTACAAGAAGTATTGTGCTGATTAAAGATTGCAGTTTTCAATATATCAACGTACCGGGACACCAGAAACCAAACTAAGCTGCTATTGTGTGTCTGTCTGACCCAATAGTGTTCTTGACAGAACTAAACGACTTCGTTTTGCTACAAAAATTGAAATTATTTTCCTTTCAATTTTATCGATGTTCGGAAGTTGGGTATGAAGAAACAAACAATAAAACAAAACCGCCGTTAATTTTGAATTTTAGTTGTTGGTAACTCGGAAAGTTTATAAAATTAGAAGTTTGTATTTATTGCCTAAAGTTAACTGTGCGGTTTTTGTTATTGTGGGGTGCATCATCAGCGTCTGAAGTTTGTTTCAAAAAATTATGTACTAGGTACGTCATATGTCGCATTAATTACAGTTTAAATTTTTTGATTGCTTGACAATTTCACGTCGCAGTGTTTGTATTTTATTTTGTGAGTAGAACAGGAAGGCTGCGTAATTGTACGGATTCCCTTGGGATTTAACTAAGTCAGAGGTTGCTTTTTACAGGAATCGACACAAAGAGGCGCTGGATTTGCTCGAGTAATTGCTTGTCAATATGAGTTTCAGCGTCGACTGATTTTGAATTGTACCCGGCAAATTTTCTCGTAACTTGATGAAATCTCATTGTCGAAAGAGTTTAAAATGTTTTGTATAAAACATTTTTGTTAAGATCAAACAATTTTTTCTCTTTTGACCGTTTCTGTAATGGAAAGGTTAACCGTAAAATTTATATATTCAGCATATGTGCTGCTTACTATAAATTTACAATTTGAGTGCGCTTTGATATTTAAATTATCAATAAAATGGATACCAAATTGGATTTTTTATATGGAAAAAATATGAGGAACAGCAATTTCAGAAATTATTTATGGGCATTATTATCCACTTTCTGTTTTTATTGTGCATTAACATAACAGCCTTCTAATGTTAAGTTACGTTTCGAAAAAGAATTTTACTGCTCATGAAGGATCCTTGAGCATTTTCATTTTCATAATTAACTAACCAAAATTTTCCGTGTATTTACTACTTACACAGTATCTGCCGATAGCTATTTAAACATATTTACAGCACAACACAATTTTTTTTTTCTAATTTCCCTATTGAAAAATTTTTTGTGCACCTGTAAATTTCCTCAAAATAATGTAATTTTCACTATCTCACCAAAATTAAAATTTTTACGAAACTTGGAAAATTAAATTTGTTTCTGAATTTTGAAAGCTAGTAGTGGTTAAGTTCAGTGAACTGAGGGTTGGGTATCTTTTCTACTATTTGAACGCCAAATACTTGGACGAAGTAAAATTCTTACTAGAATTCGTATTTAGATAAATTTATGAGTTGATGCAGTGGTGCCAACGCGACGGCAAAAGGAGAGGCAAAAAAGAGAACAATATTTTGTTCCTACATTCGCATTCTTGCAAAGCACTTTCACAAAATACAGTCAATAACCGCAACCCTCACTATTCGAGCATTACAACTACCAGTACATCCCTTTTCAGCTAATAACAGAGTTAACATGTTAGTATATGACTCTCCTCGAATAATGGGGTGGTTAAGTTAAGTACCCTGGTAATTTTAACGTCAAGTTAAATAAAGTCGAAATTTTTGAAACTTTATTTTGATTTGTTTGGACTGATACGGTAAACTTGATCTAAATGGCATCATTATTAATTTAGTTAATAGGGCTAATTCCAGAGGGATACACAACTAAACTTGGTATCCCTCCCCGAGGTGCAATTCAAATCCGCAACAGTAATCCCTATCAGCACACAGAGATCGATAACAATGTTTGTTGAAATGTATCCGGATGTTTTTAAATTAAATTAACCATAACAAAGCAAAATTTATTTTTTAATAGAAAATATTGCTATATCTATACCTGACCCAGTTTTTCCTACGTATCTTGCAAATTAAATTTTCAGTACGAGCATTACAATCGCACGTTTCCTGTAAAAGGATAAGGAAAACGAGAAATTAGCTACAAAATTATTCGACCGCTACCCTCCCTTCCTCCCCACCCTCGGTGAATTACATTTTAATGGAAAATATAAAGAATAGGATTAATGAGGCTAGGAAGCAGTTGACGAATCGGTGATCGGAATAATCACCAATTTAACGTGAAGAGGGGTTGAACCCTAACCTACAATTGTACTACCACCGCGATTAGTTTCAAATTACGTTGATTCTGTGTAAGTGTTGCCAATTAACATTAGAAATTGGTCTTGTTTGTTTTATTACTTCTACGTTGCCTGATATTATTAATATTTAATTTACCCCCTAAGGGTTGATTTTCCAATCAAATACTTGTAATAATCCTGTACATTTAACTTTAAGTATCAGGAAGTCTCACGGGCACAAAAGTCATTACAGTACACCAACTTATATAATATACTGAAGCAGTGGCGCACCTTTCTTTATTAGGACCTTTGTTTGTTTTAGTACTGTTACAGTACTTAAATAATCTACCAAAAGGAAGGTGTGAAAGTAATTGTGCTAATTCAGAAGATGCTCCCGATAAATATATTCAAAATAAAATATTAAATTACAAAAAAATTACTAGGAGGAATATATGGAGAAGGATTGCTCATATTAAATTGGCCACAGTTTTAGTTAATTAATTCCAAAGGGTGTACCGTCAATTCGTCGCGGTCAATTCATCACGCGACAATTCGTTGCGGGCAATTCGTCGCCTACGACAATTTGTTGCCTAAAATAATTCATCACGCGATTGTCGTAATCGACGAATTGTCGTAGGGGACGAATTATCGTAGGCGACGTATTGTCGCAGGCGAGGAATTGCCGCGCGATGAATTGACCGCAACGAATTGGCCGCGACGAATTGACGTAAATTCTACAAAGATTCAATCGATCCTAAAAATTAAGAAAAGGTAATAAAAGATCTCCATTGTTATTACTTGCAATCTTAAATATCAAGAAAACAAAAATAATACAATATTAAAGAAAAGCTGAATTGAACATTAAATAAAATATCATGTATTATGAGCCCGTCAAGCTTCAAAAACGAGAAAATTTAATAAAAACGTTTCTATAAAATTAAGCTGAAAACAAATTAAACACGAAACTGAAATTGCCAAAAAAATTGAAGCGTAAAATGATTAGGTAAATTAAAATTTTAGAAACAAAAATGGTAATGGAATATTAAATAAATAAGGGGGAAGTAGGTACAAATTTCAGTTACTTGTTTACTTTAAGTGAAACTTATCTAAAGTGTAAAATGCTAACATAACATTAGGGTATATTGCAGGACAATACAGCAAGGAAAGCCTTACATTTGTAGGATTTCCTTTACAATAATAAAAATATTATTTCCAGTAGGTAACTGAGTTTGCTTGTTGGAAATCAAACAAATTGGGATTGGTTTGAATTACAAGTTTAGACGGTTGAAAACAAAAGAAACATTTGAATTATAAAATTTATACTAACAAAAATTGAACAGAGGATCACTCAGCGATTTCGAAGTTTTTATTAAACATAATTCAATTTATCAGTAGTTAATCTCGATTAAATATTTTTTACTGTTATTTTATTCAGTAAATGTACAAGAGTTGGCGTAGTATTTGATTCTATACATCGATTTTGAGTAAATATATTTAAAGCTTTGTAATAGATGACGCGTATAAATGGATTAACAAGATTCCTGTTGGTTAATTTAATGGGTTAGTGATCGACTGGGTCTCAATAATCCAGTAAATTAGTAAAACAATTGAGATCTGGTTAATCTATCCATGTGCGTCACTAACTTGTACTGTCTATAAAAATAATATGAAAGATAAACTACCCTCTGAACCGCAACCCCTAATGAGAAGGTTGACCAAAACAAAAACCAGAGAGAAACCACCAATTGGATTGCTTTGTTTGCTAACGAAAACAGAAAATTGGAGTAAATGTCCATCTGCTCTAAATCTCTGTGTTTGTTAGATAAACATCACTAAAAAATAAAATAAAAAAATACAATAACAAGTAACCTAAGCTTCTACATTTAAAAAAACCCATTAAATCTTGATCTTGTTAGCGGTCGGTAGCGGTAATCTCGTTAATCTATTCATGGGCATAGAAGCGTTGAGAATCAAGACGTCAAAAAATCAAATACCCAACAAAAATAAATCTGTGCTTCCACAGTTTACGTTATCGGGTATAATAATATTTACATTATCGACTTGAAAAAATTGGACCAAGATGTACATAAATACTAAACAATAATAAAGAAAAAAAATAAATAACAATGTCAATTTTACTTCCAAATACATTTCGATTATTAATAGATTTTCTTGAAAATGTTATGTGAAATAAATCTTTTATAGGGAAATTTACTTTGTATAAATTATTGTCATACGACGTTTTCCAACAATAAACTAATAAATTTTGAACAAGATTATTAAATTTTAATTAATTAACTTAGGCAGCTCTTACGAAAGGCACCGTTTTACTTTAATGGGTATTTAGTAAGAAAATTGAAAAACTAAAATTAATTTATAATCCAATTTTGCACTATTCTGTATACAACACAAGAAGCACTCCTGATTTTAATTTTCATTCCGTGATAATTTAATTTTGTTAAGAATTTTTACGATTGCTTTATACTAGATGAAAGAATTTCTGCTAGTTTTTTTTGTATTTTTATAGATTTCTTTGTATTCGCAGAATAAATAGTAATATATTGTATGTAACTTCTTGATTTTAAGTGAATGTGCACTTTAGTTTAAAGGAAAATCTGTTAAAAAACCTAATACTACTTAAACAATGCAACTAACTGTAGTAATTTCAGCATCTAGGTACACCTAATTAATATCATCATTTTTTAAATCGATTTAAGATAATTTTCTTATTCTTCTGTCTGACTGTCATTCATTACAACTAATCGATTATATATCAAATCTCTAATAGCAACGCCTTGTAAAATATTCTATACATTCATGTAGCAAGGTGCCTGAAAACTTTCCAATTGACTTGAACTGTTCCCTTCATATCATAATTTTAACGTAATAATAAACGTCTCAATTGCGAAGGAAATGTTTTTTGTTAATAAAACTTAGTTGTATTGCTTATTCATGCATATTACTTACAAAGCCCAAGAATATGCTTTGTAATAGTTACTAACTTTCAAATTAATTTAAATTTTCGATGCCCTTTTGCTCATTAATTAAGAGCTTGCCGAGTTACTCTTGTTGGTAAACGTGTTCTTTGGATAATTAAAGAAATGTGTAGCACACGTAATGAATTGTTTTATAACTAAGCAGACACGGTTACGTTACTGTTAACGTTTAAAGAGACAAGCAAAGATGAATTTTAATAATTTTAATTTTGGAAAATTTAAGCCCAACCGAGAGCTTGACCGGAAAATTCGTAAACCAACCTCAAGTTGTTTAAATTTTCTCTTTGACCTCAAAAGATTAATTTTTGAGTTTAACCCAATTCTCACGATTTTGTAAATAAATCTAGGACATTCTTCAAGAAGAAGGAAATTTAAATAATCAATATCGTTCTAGTTTTTCGAGTAATATCATCATCATTTCCCTTTAGTTTTCGAAAATTTCCTTTCACGCTACGCACATGTTAAACATCTTCGACGTTTTATTAAAAACCTTCCATCCGAATTTCAAATTCCGTTAAAACTTCCGCACAATTAGCAGTTTTTCCTGTTTCCTGACGAAAGTAAAATAATTTAATTGCAAATTTTTGGAAAGTGTCGCGTCAGTGTAAAGAGAATTTTTGAAGTAATTTGAAATAAAATTTAAATCTAATATTTTGATACCAACTTAGATTTATGAAGCAATTAAAACGAAAGCTTAAATTTTCATTTTCGCGTAACATTTATTTGCGTTTAGCCATTTCACATTACGAATGTTTGAGTGTATTAAAATATTTACTAACTCAAATATTTTGTCGGTGCTTTGTTTAATGAATGAAGAGATAGAGGGCTTTTCATAATTAATTAGTTTTTGTGTAAGGATGACATTTTATCGTTCTCTTTTATTTTAATGTCGCATTTTATTTTTAATTATTGTTAAGCATTCCGGGGCTTTTTCAAATAGGATGTTTGTCGCATCAATTATTCATTGCGGACGCTGAGCTGCAAACATTCGATTTTCCTTCTTAACGTTCGTGACTCGGACGAATCTCTGGACAGTACATTCTGTTTATTATCCTCCCATTTACATTTACACTGTACGTTTTAGGTTCCGGGATCCTGGTTGTGTTATTACAGGACTTGCGATACTGTTACACTAATGATAATGCCACAATGAATGATGGTTATTATTATTATTCATTAACACGTTTCAAGGACTCAAACGATTTCAATTATTAAGTAATTATTCATTTCGACAGATTTAGTTATTAGAATTTTATTTGAATCATCCTAAATTTATATTATTGAAAATGTTTAAATAACCATCAAATTCTTTCATTTATTTAGAAGTATAAAAAAACAGATCCGCAAATGACTAAATAAAAAAAATGTTTAGTATTTATACAGGCTCAAATAAATCTTTTCAAGTCTCTAAGCCAATGAAAACCAAGTACTTATTATTCTGGTTCACCTTGTATTATATCATCAGGGTTATTATAATAAATTAAATAAATTATCACTTTTCAAGAGTTTTCAGTTGCAGGCCCCCCGAGTAACATTTTTATCCTGGTAATTTCCTGCCAAGCCTGAGAATAATATGCATAAATAAACAATAGAACTAAGTTTTAGTAACAAAAAAATTCTCCTTCAGACTTCAAAAAAATTTACTAAATTCTTTAAATGGTTTTTCTTATTTTTAGGGTGGGCTATACTTTCCAGCCTCTCCTAATTTACTAAAATTTAGGTTAGGTTAGGTTCTTGAATCGGAATTAGTTTTTATAAATTTACCTTTTAAAGCCAAAAAACGGTAATATTTCAAATGCATTTTTTGAAAATCTACATTTTCTAACAATTTCCCACGATGATTCAAAAAATACTTAACTAATTTTGTTGATTTTACGTGCAATCGATTTCTAGTTAAATTCTTTATCATCTTAAGTACAATTAGTTATACTTGTTTTATTTCTGTGAATATAAAAATTTTACCAAACACTACAATTTTCAAAAAATTTCTCACGTTAACATAAAAAATTATCAATTAAGTTTACTCATCTCAAACTACTAAAGTTTTATCATCTAAATTGAGACTTGTATAAAATTTCTACTTTTCAAAAACTTCAAAAATTGAAAAACTAATTAACAAAAATATTGAATGAAAATTAATTCCTTATTAAATTTGTTATCATTTGAAGCAAATTCTAAATTTTTTTAGTTTGGATTTTTACTGAAAATTTTTAAACGAGAACAAAATTTCAACAATAACTCAAAAATTAATCAGCAAATTTTATTTAACTTTACTTTATTCAAATTGCAAAATCATTTAATAATACCAAAACCGATATTAGTTTCAGGATTGATTTTGATACAGAATTGTACGATAAACTGAAAAACTACATTTTTTTAAACAATATCCAATGGAAATTCAAGAATTAATCAACGAATTTTATTGATTCTAGGTTCAATTAATTCCTAGTTTTTGTCATCATTTGAGTATAAAATATTAATTTTTTTTTTATTTTTGTGAACATAAAATTGTAACAATAAACTTTATGGAAGTTTACTGAAAAAAATTAATTTTTTAACAAATTTCTGAAGATGTCTCAAAATATTCAAACTAATTTTGTTGATATCGAATTTAGTTGACTTCCAGCTAAGTTTTTTACCATCCAAGAGTATCATAGGTTCAATTTTATAAAAAAAAATTCTATAAGCACAGAAATTGTAGCAAAGAACTTTAAATGAGACTACCAAAAAAACTGAATTTTTTAACAATCTTCTCACGATAACTCAAAAAGTAAATCATGAATTTTATTGATTCCAGATTTAATCGATTTCTAGTTAAATTTATCATCGTGTAAAGTTTAAACTGTTATTGATTTATTATATCTATGTTCAAAACCAAACTTTTTAAAAATAATTTGCAAAATACCTAAACAATTTTACAATTTTACTGATCTTTGATTCAGTAGAGTCCTAGCAAAAATTTTTATCATTTGACGTATAACAATTGTTTCAATTTCTACAAGCATAGAAATTATACCAAAAAACTTGAAATTAAATTACCGAAAAAGCTACACTTTTCAACAATGTTCCCACGTTAACTCAAAAAATAAATCCTGAATTTTATTGATTCTAGGTTTAATCAATTTTTAGTTAAATTTATCATTGTGTAAAGTATAAACTGTTTTTGATTTATTATATCTATGTTCAAAACTAAAATTTTCAATAAAATTTTTAAAAATAATTCGCAAAATACCTAAATAATTTTACTGATCTTTGATTCAGTCTAGTCCTAGCAAAAATTTTTATCATCTCACCTATAGCAATTGGTTCAATTTTTTTAAATTTTTATGAGCATAGAAATTGTACCAAAGAACTTGAAATGGAATTATTGTAAAATTTTACAATTTTACTGATGTTTGATTCAGTTAAGTCCCAGCAAAAATTTTTATCATCTGACGTATATCAATTGATTATATTTTTTTAAATTTCTATGAGCAAAGAAATTGTTCCAAAAAACTTAAAGTGGAATTACTGAAAAAGCTACATTTTTCAACAATGTTCCCACGCTAACTCAAAAAATAAATCATGAATTTTATTGATTGTTAGTTTAATCGATTTCTAGTTAAATTTAACATCGTCTGAAGTAAGAACTGCTTTTATTTATTATTTCTATCTTCAAAAACTCAATTTTTCAGCAAAATTTTTAAAAAAACTTTAAAAACTACCTGAACAATTTTACTGATTTTTGGTTCAATCCATTTGTAGTTAAATTTTTTATTATCTAAACTATAATAATTGATTCAAGTTTTTAAGTTTTATAAGCATAGTTTAATTGTAGCAAAGAACTGGAACTGAAATTACCAAAAAAGTACATTTTTCAACAATAATTCAAGAAGTAAATCATGAATTTAATTGATTCTAGATTTTACTGACTTCCAGTTAAATTTATCATCGTCTGAAGTAAGAACTGCTTTTTATTTATTATTTCTATGTTCAAAAACTCAAATTTTCAACAAAATTTTTAAAAACAATTCAAAAACTTTCTGAACAATTTTACTGATTTTTGGTTCAATACATTCGAAGTTAAATTTTTTATCATCTAAACTATAATAATTGATTCAAGTTTTTTAATTTTTATAAGCATAGTTTAATTGTAGCAAAAAACTTGAACTTGAAGAAAAAACGTAAAATGTACCGAAAAAAGTACATTTTTTAACAATTCTTCAACAATAGTTCAAAAAGTAAATCATGAACTTTATTGATTCTAGGTTTAAATGATTACCAGTTAAATTTATCATCGTCTGAAGTAAAAACTGATTTTGATTTGTTATTTTCATGTCTAAAAACTCAATTTTTCAGCAAAATTTTTAAAAATAATTCAAAAAATACCTAAACAGTTTTACTGATTTTTGGTTCAATCCATTCATAGTTAGTTACATTTTTTATCATCTGAACTGCACTAATTGGTTTAAGTTTTTTAATTTCTTTAAGAATATGAATTGTAGCAAAGAACTGGAACTAAGATTACTTAAAAAAACTACACTTTTTAACAATCCTCCAACAATAAATCAAAAAGTAAATGATGAATTTTATTGATTCTAAGTTTAATTGATTTCCAGCTAAATTTATCATCGTCTTAAGTAGAAAATGTTTTTGATTTACTATTTCTATGTTCAAAAACTCAACTTTTTAACAAGATTTTTAAAAATATTTCAAAAAATACCTAAACAATTTTACTAATTTTTGGTTCATTCCATTCGTAGTAAAATTTCTTATTATCTAAACTGGTCAAATTGGTTTAAGTTTTTTAATTTCTTTAAGCATATAAATTGTAGCAAAGAACTGGAACTAAGATTACTAAAAAAACTACACTTTTCATCAAACCTCCAATAATAATTAAAAAAGTAAATCATGAATTTTTTTAATTCTAAGTTTAATTGATGTTCAGCTAAATTTATCATTGTATGAAGTAACAACTGTTTTTGATTTATTACTTCTATGTTCAAAAACTCAATTTTCAACAAGATTTTTAAAATTAATTCAAAAAATACCTAAACAATTTTACTGAGTTTTGGTTCAATCTATTCGGAATTACATTTTTAATCATCTAAACTACACTAATTACTTTAAGTTTTTAAATTTTTATATGCATAGGAATCGTAACAAGAAACCTGAACTAAGATTACTAAAAAAAAAGTTAATTTATTAACACTGTTCCAACAATAACTCAA
This sequence comes from Rhagonycha fulva, assembly GCA_905340355.1. Classification (NCBI taxonomy): domain Eukaryota; kingdom Metazoa; phylum Arthropoda; class Insecta; order Coleoptera; family Cantharidae; genus Rhagonycha; species Rhagonycha fulva. The sequence goes on from HG996554.1 coordinate 118,682,397, forward strand.
AAAGCAAATCATGACTTTTATTGATTCTAGGTTTACTCGATTTCCAGTTAAATTTATGATATTGTGAAGTATAAACTGTGTTTGATTTAGTATATTTATGTTCAAAAACTAAATTTTTCAACAAGATTTTTAAAAATAATTTGCAAAATACCTTAATAATTTTACTGATCTTTGATTCAGTCGATTCCTAGCTAAAAATTTTATCAGTTGAAGTATAATAGTAATTGGTTTAATATTTTTAAAATTTTTACAAACATAGGAATTGTAGCAAAGAACTTAAAGTGGGATTATTAAAAAAGCTATATTTTTCATCAATCTTCCCATGATAAATCAAAAACTAAATCATGAATTTTATTGATTTTTGGTTTATTCGATCTTTAGTTAAATTTATCATTGTGTGAAATATAAACTGTTTTTAATTTATTATAACTATCTTCAAAAACTAAGATTTTCAACAAAATTTTTTAAATAATTTGCAAAATACTTAAATAAATTTACTGATTTTTGATTCAGTCGATTCCTAGCAGAAAATTTTATCATGTAAAGTATAGTAATTGGTTAAAATTTTTTAAATTTTTTACAAGCATAGGAAATACAGCAAAAAACTTGAAATGGGATTACTGGAACAGCTACATTTTTCAACAATCTTTCCATGATAACTCAAAAAATAAATCATGAATTTTACTGATTCTAGGTTTAATCAACTTCTAGTTAAATTTATCATCGTGTGAAGTATAAATTGTTTTTGATTTATTATTTCTATTTTTAAAAACTAAATTTTTCAAAACAATTTTTAAAAATAATTCACAAAATACTTAAACAATTTTACTGATTTTTGATTCAGTCGATTGCTAGCAAAAACTTTGATCATCTAAATTGTAAAGTATAGAAATTGATTCAATTTTTTTAAATTTTTACAATCATAGGAATTGTAGCAAAAAACTTCAAATGGGATTACTGAAAAAGTAATCATGTACATTTTTCGAAAATCTTTCTATGATAACCAAAGAAGTAAATCATAAATTTTATTGATTCTAAGTTTTATTAATTTCTATTTAAATTCATTTGTTTAATTTATTATTTACATGTTCAAAAATTTAATTTTTCGACAGATTTTCAAAAATTATTCAAAAAATATTTAACTAATTTTACTGATTTTTGGTTCAATCAATTCACAGCTTTTTTATCTTTTAAACTATACCAATTTAATCAATTTTTTTTAATTTCTAAAAGCATCTGAATTGTAACTGAAAAAAAAACGTTTTTCAACAAACTAACTATAACTCAAAAAGGAAAATAATAAATTTTATTGATTCTGGGATCAATTTATTCAATTCTGGGTTCAATTCATTCACAGTTAAATTCGTTATCATCTGATGCATTATTTAAAAAATATTTTTGAATTTTTTTTTAAGCTCCACGTTTTTTATACTCTTTATTATTATATTTTTTTAAATATTTGTGGTTTTACCCTACCACAAAAAGCTAAAAATGGCTTTAAATTGATTGATTTTTTAAACTAAAAGTCTAGTGTGTTATTCTTCAATTACAGTTAAATTTCTAATATTTTAGCTTTGAATTAAATTTTTGTTTAATTTATAGCTTAAAGATAATTAGCGAAAAACTATAATTTAATAACAAAAAATAATCAACAAAATTTCAAGTCCTAAATTTATTGGATTTTAAATCCAATTATCTATCATCTGAATTGGGATTAGCTATAAATTCCTATAAATTTCAGCATAAAAATTTCGTCAATTTCTAGTTGAATTCGTTACCATCTGTAGATTATTAGTTTCATTTTTACTTTAATTAGTAGGGAAATTTTAGTTATTCTTTGTTATTAAATCATTACGTAAGGAAATGGAGAGAAGATTGGCGCCCAACGCGGGGCTATATTCATCACTAACTAATTTTTAGTATTTGACCACGAATTGATAGGAACTGTGGTGTAAAATAACTTAAAGTCCTAAATTCCAATCTTATTAGAATATACTAATTCAAATAACTGTCATTGTTAATTTAGTTCATGCGTAATTTAATGCTTTACGAACAGATCTGAAATTCAAATTACTATCATTGTTACATCTATGAATTTGACGTTCTAATCTAAACCCTGTTCTATACAATAATAATAATTACAATATGTTTACAATATTAATTATAATTAATTTCGAGTAAATTAAGCAAATGCACCACTTTCACTTGCATTCTCTTATTTAAGGTGGATTGAAATTTTAAACGACGGCTTTCTATCATACAATCCATCCAATAACCATTTAATATCGCAGTAGTAAGCGATTCGCCACCAGATTCAAACAATAGGAGAAAATTTGCTTTCTTCCACTCAGCAAATTAATCCAATTTTTGTATGCCATCGCCTTTATGAAAAAGTCAGCTGCCGGTAACTTATATTTGGTCAAATGACGAGGAAGTGATCCGACGATCTGCGAATTTAGTACAAAAGCCTTAATTAAAAAGCAAATTGTAGGATACGGATGTGCTTTTTACCTAAGCTTGGCGTTGCAGAATTAAATTTTTTTGTCCAACGTGCAAAACATGCAAACCGTATTAATCTTGTTCAAAAAAAAATTGGATCCAGACAAACACGATGCCACAATATTAATACTCAAGAGGAAAATGATATATTAAAAGCATTGCTTTTTCCTTTTTCTGTTTTTTAAAACTGTCGACGAGTACTAGAAATATGAAATTCCTCAGCTCGAATTTTAATGTAAAAGCTGTAACATACGGAAACAAAATTCTTTCTTTCACCTGAAGGGTCTTACCGTATCACCTGAATACCGAAAAAAAGACGTCTCCGAATATAAACCGCAAAAAAGGGAAAATCAGAAAAAAATGAAAATTAAGAGAAAACAAAAGCGCGATAAATCTCGTCCCTCGCCACCAACAAAGTAAGTCTGCAAACTTAAAGGCGCAAACGAAAGTACCTTACAGATTTGCACCATCGCTTCCTAAGGATAATCTTTTGTTAGGTAACAAAGCCGACAAAATACTTTCCGTTACGGAAGAATTTTTAAGCAAAAATTGTCGTCTTAATTTATTTCTTCGACTTTAAATTTTGCCAATTAGCACCAACAATAATGAAATTTATAGGGCGTTTGCGATTAAAAAGTATTTTTAAGTTATGTAATAAAGCTTTAAGCACCTCAACCGAATTATTAAGACCAATTAAAAACAAATTTGTAAGTTCTGAAAAAGAGCCTTCCATCATTAACATTGGGACAAAGCGTTTAAGCTGTGCGATATTTGGTAAAAACAGAAAAACTTCCGTTGTTCTAATATTTCAAATTGTTTAATTTATCAGGACGCGAAACACAACATTACTAACGCTTAAAGTTCATTTAGTACATAAACAGTAAATAATGTGAGCATACATTGTTCGGAGTTAGGATGCATATCAATTTCATTTATAACTTGAAACTTAAGCAAAAGTTTTTATAACCGTCCCAGAACATACAACTAACTCGAACATTATTTTGTGCGGAGAATTTAAGTGAGCAGAAATTTAATATCGTGTGGTTTTCATAACAGATTTATTTTTTATTTAAAGTTGACTGACGCAATTTTAACAAAAAACTGTGCTTTTTATATGCAAAATCCACAAATTGAGCTATATATTTTCTATGTTTAAATAAAGCACCACATTATGAGTACATAAAAGTTACTTTTGAAGTCATTTATTTAACGTACACTTCACAATTTTGTATTTATCACGCCAAACGTGGAGAGAGCTTAGGTGTTATTTTTAAAATTATTATTTTGTAGGTATTAAAACTAAAAGTAAATTGTTTTGAATCGGTATAGCAAATACCTTGACGTTTTCTAAAACGAATCATCAGATTTTGGTTGGAAAGATCTAGGAAATAAGGTTAAATGTAGACTGTCGTTTTTCTAACAAAACACAAGACAATGATCAGCTTGCACTGTAATTTCTGTAATTATAATTGTATAGGATGCTAGAGCGAAGAAATATTACGCAGATAAATGTGCACCTGTCCGATTATTAAAATTTATTTAATTAGATCTGTGATCCACGTGTTCAATAATACAATAATTAAAGTTTTTTCATAAAATTATGTACTTAATCATAAATTAAAAAAAATATTTCTCAAAATTTTAATACACAGTAAAACATTAAATTTATTTAATTTCTGATATTGGTCACAACAGTTCAATTTTGGACAAAGATGAAGTGAAGCTCTTAAGACGTAATCGTCACAACTGTCATGAAAAATGTCAAAATGAAAGAGGAATGCAAAAATAGATCCAAGGGAGATAACATTGAAAATACCGTGAAAAATAATAAATTTTTTATTTTTAGTTTAGGAAAGCGATGTCATTAGGTTCTGCATACGTTAACACGTGAGGATGACAGTTACAAGATGGAACAATGTGATAAGAGATGCAGTAGAGACAAGTTGAATATAGAACACAGTGGTTAACACGAGCGAATCGATTAAACGCAAGGGTTGTATGTAGAACAAAATTATTAGTCTTCCATACATTTTTTGAACGTCAGAACAACAGGGCCGAATCTAAGTTAGGGTGAAGACTAAATTAATAGCGTTTTACGTACCCGAAAAGTTTAAAATGCTATGTTAAAAATGAAACAATTTAGCTTTTCAAATGACTCACCATTAAAATTGTGTTTACTTTTCAGGATAATTCCCGCCCTCGCCCACCGCCGCACAGTGATCAATTTTCGAAATTTACGAGGACGAAATTCAAAATTCAAATATTTTATAATTTAAACATAATATTTTAACTAAATATAGAGAAAACACAGTATATTTTATGAAATCATACATTTTTGTTCACTTACCGCGCACTTACTCTCACATATTAAGAATTTTAAAGATCAAGAAAATTAATAAAATACTCTTTGCTCAAGTAGATTAAGGTAAAAATGTAAAAAATGCTAAAAAAAAACAAAAGCATTTTAATAATTTGTTTAGTTTTTAATAACTTCAAAGTTATTTGAATCAGTTTTTGCATTGTTTAATAAAATATTTCGATAAACAAAATTTGGCTAAAATGAAACTACTGCATATGTTTTTAGTAATTGGTCTAAATGTGATTTTGTAATATAATAATATTAAAATTAATACGGAAAATGATTAAACCAATTTATTTTATGAATTAAATTTTCGTTTGATCAAGTAAATTTGATTAGAATTTAATGGCAGTGCTAGTATTTATTTTGTTATAATAAATCCATTTAATCATAACAAAATTTACATAAATCCACAAATATTAGTAAAATATGGTTTGGAAAACCGCGGTATTAATCTTTTTGATGGACAGGGTTGGTTGTAGTAAAAATTGTAAATTAATAGTGTCCACTTGTACTGAAGAGGGTAAAATTCTAGCTGGCCGCCTACAAATACAAGGTGGGTCATTGAGGCAGTGACATAAAAGTTGATTATTTTCAACTTTTCAACAACTACAGTCAATCAAACGGTACCAGCAAACAATAAAAAGCTACGGCCACATTTCAAATTAAATTGTTTTGATTATTATAAAATAGCTTAATAATTAAATCTGTTTTGGGTATATCAATTACTCAAAAAAAATTGTTAATTAGGTTAGTTTTTTAGTATTTAAAATTATTACAAAAAATTTATATATGAAGCTCTAAAAACGGTCAATGCTTGCAATTTAGCAATTTTATAGTTTTACTTTTTTTCAAAAAATTGTACCTTTGTGAAATAAACAAAGATTTTATTAAAACATTTTATTGTTATTAAAGCAGACTACGTCTTAGAAAAGAACTAAAATTGAGTTTATATTTCTCCTATTGTAATAAAATTTGTTAGTAAAATACCTAATGACAGTTGTAAAACTTTAAAAGAAAATTGTATATTTTTTTACTCATCCTAGTTCTTATTAAGTTTTACTAATTTGTCAAAATAAAATTTTACTTTAACAAAAATACGAAAAAATAAAATTTTGTTTATTTTATGTTTCAATTTACTTTAAATTTTAAAACATTAATTTTTATTTCAATGGGTTGATCTATCCCCGCAAATTACTCGATTTTAATAAATACAAACGTCGAATTTATCCACCCTGTATACATAAACTTCTTAAAAAAAAACTGACCAAAAAAATCTTCTAAGATCAATTTTTCCAACTATTACTTTAAGTTATTTTGTTTCGATTTAACGTAAAATTCTTTACCCATATAATTTTGATTGCTTTTTCCTATTTTTATTAGCTACTATTTTAGTTATTTTAATGAAATAGGAAAGCATTAGGTAACGCGGAGCCATGTAGCACCCATAAAAAATTTCATTTTGTTTCAATCGATTCTTTTATTGAGAAAGGGTCAACTGAGGAAGTTTTTGTGGTATTTTAAAAACAAATTTTCATCGTTTAAACTTGGCAGGTCAAACATTTCAAGCACTCAAACTTAAAGCAATAAATGTACGTTTCCCATTTTTGAAAAATTTCCTGTAAACTCAGTGAGCAAAAATACAACTTTAATTTTAAAAATGTTTAGCCTCTTCGTTATTTCTTAAAGCTTCAGTCGAAGTTTTGTTAAAACTTTTAAAAAAGCTTTGGAAACTGAAGTAAATGTAAAATCAATATGAACTTGCATGCAAATGTGTTCGATTTAATACAGAATCAATCAAAAACTTACATCTTAGAAGTAAATAAATTTTAAAAGGGTTGGCTATTTTTGATTTTGAAGAAGCGAAATTTTTCGGCATCAATACAAATTACGTTCATTGTATGTTTTAATGGGGTGTACGACGCACCTTTCAAAACTTTGTTAGTTTGACAACTCCAGGTTGATCTGAGGCACTGAGGTAAGTGATAATTTTAAATCCATGATTTTCAAAACACCAACTTGTTGATTCCTTTTCAAATAGTTAAATATTCAATATTTGGATACAACCTTAATATTTTTCAAGTTTTTGGTGCTTTTACTTTTAACGCTAATTTGTCAGAATGTGGCTGAGGGAGTTTAAAGTAGAAATCGTTTAAAATTAATCATTGCTTAAAAACATTATTTAACACCGCATATCCCCCTAAATTTTACGTATAACAATATATTATTTTTTGAAGCGTATAAACAAAATCAACGAAGAAACCAAAAGAAGAAAGTAATATTATAAATTCTGTCGAATGTGACACATTTCTTCAAAACAACGCAAATCGAATCATATATTTGCATTACATCTCATAGTAATATACAACATGCGTCCTACAATTGTCGTCAACTTTGGATTGAAACAGCGGAGGCCCTGATCATAAGGCGATTTGTCTAAATTTGTTTAAAATGAGAAGAAATGGGTGTAAAACGGGGGGGGGGGAGGGTATGGAGTACCCCACAGGCATAAATAAGAAATAAGATCACTTTTTAAATTTTATTCTTGAGAGGTTGTCCTGTTGTTTACCAATGCCTGGGGGGTATTCGGGTATTCCATACCCCCCAAACCCCCCGGTTTTATTTACATTGACATCTTGGGCTTTACTTCTTTACCAAAAGATTTGAGCCCTGATTTGAGATTTTAAAATGACCCTTTTCCATTTGTACCTTCTGTAATCCTACCTAATATGTAAGTTTTTATATAAAAAGAATAACCTACATTTGCCTTTCAAATCTTCCCAAAAAATTGAACCATCCTGTTTTCAAAATTCTTCTCATTTTAAACCATTTAACCCCGACAAAATTTTCTTACGGCACTTTTTTTTACTAATTATTATCTTCTTTTAAAAATCTTTAAAAATTGACATCATCAGTGCCCTGCCCCCCCATCGAGAGAAAATTTTGGGTTAAATTTATTTTCGTTTGTTAAACGCTATTTCTAATAACTCCAGAGAGAATCGACAGATTTCAACAGCTTTTTATAAATTGGTGATAGTTTTGGATGGAAACCGGCGTGAAACCGAGGGGTCTCGGGGGTACAGAGTACCCTCCAGTACAACAAACATTTGTATGGGTGATTCAACTAGACCCTTGTTTGCGGTACTGAATGTAAAGGCTAGTCTAAGGGCTTAAACCTCCCATTCTATAGCGTCGTGATTAAAATGTAAAGAATTGGATGTGTAAGTGAAAACGGGAGGTCTGGGAGTTGCTTACTTATTCTTCCTTAACCACTCAAAATATTTGGTTTTTTGTATTAATCCTACTAACGACACTAATGAGAAACTGTACAACTTTTAACCCTCTGAAGCCTCTGGTACCGACATATTCCTTTGGAACCGTTGCGAATTTATATAGTTAATGACAGAACATAATATCCTATATGAGTATTTGTGACCGGGAGGTTTGGGGGTATGTAATAACCTTACTACCATAAGCATAATGACGGTTTCAATTCGCTACCACTCTCACTCGCAAAGTGGAAAATTTAAGTTTTAGTCACCCCGTTTTGTTTCGCAATTGTATCTTTTTCCAAATTTATTTTGCATCAAGCACTTGTAGGGGAGATTTAACTGAGTCCTCGTTCTTGGTACTGAATGTAAATAGCAATCAACTTTAAGCAAAAAAGCCTATAAGCAGGGGTGTTGTATGAAAAACTAGAGCTTTTTGTTGTAAAGCGCAGTGTAGAAAATTTAAACAAACATGTGCAAAAGTTGAACCTAAAAATTGGGGAGGGGGAGTAGGAATATTAAGACCTCCCGTCCCAATACATCAACATATTCATGTATCTATTTAGTATGGTTAAAATTTAATCAAATCAATAATTAATGTTTTATGACACTCCCCCCCCCCAAGCACTAGTTTTCTTGATCTGATTATTATTTTCTTCGAAATAGTAGCAAAAAATATGAGAAGCACCCGCACAATTGATTAAAAAAACAAATTTTATTTTTTAATGGTTGTCCTGTTACTTACGGCCGGGGAGGGGGGAGAGTAATCCGTACCCCAAGACCCTTCATTTCCTCTGAAAAATTTGTTTTAAGAAAGAAAGTCTATGATATACTTAATTTTACAAATGTTTTAAAACATATTTTACATTTTACAATTAGGCTTACTCTCAGCCTACTTTCAGCTTTAATTCAGAAAGAATCAATTGTGATTTAGATTAGCCAGTATTTTCGACCTCACGGGGGCCCATCGGGGTAACTCTACAAGAGTAAATACCGAGCAGTATTGTAAAGTTAGACATAGGAGCTAATATGAAATGCCAAAAAGCTTTGCAGATCTAACAAAAATGGCGGTTGTAAGATCAAAAATATTAGTTAATCTGAATAACAATTGACAATTTCTGAATTACAATTGAAAGTTGTGTAGAAAAAAAAATAGCTAAAATTAACTTTTAAATCAGAAACTTGAAAAACAGCAAATAATTGAAAAATATCGTGGAAAACAAAGTGCTCATTTTTTTTAGTGATTAAACAAAAAAATGAAAAACGTGCGGGCTTTGCCGCATTTCATATTATTTACTGATAATATTAAATTGCAATTAACTAAAGAGAAAGTTAACGGATAAATTAATGGCTTGTATTGAAGTTTCTCAATTAATTTTATTATTTTGATTAAATTACAGATTATTTTATGAAAAAACGCAAATTGAATCATGTGAGTGCAACTTTAGAACGTGTAGCGAGTGGTTAGGTCCAAGTTCTCCATTCCCAGGGTCAGGAAGTTAAAAGTTATGGAATTTTTAAGTATAAATATTATACAGTAAACTTTTTTAATTTAATCTAATAAAAATTACATAACAAACGAACTAATCAGAGGAGGAAGATGAGCTTACCATTAAATTATTATATTTAAAGATTAAATATTTTTTTGATGTTCTTGTTGTACGGTAAATCGAAATAGAAATCTTACTTATTCATTATTTATTTATACATTTTCTAAAAATTTTTTTTATTCAATAAATAATATGGATGTAAAATTTCCCGGGCCCTCCATTAATAAAGTAACTAAATCCATTAAGATGTAATTTAAGTACGGTAAATTACGTAAAAAACCTCAATTTATTTTCCTAAAAAAAAAATGTATTCAAAATTATTTTTTGAAAGACTCGGGTGGATTATAATTTTATTTAATAATACCTGGCCTCCTGCGATATTGCGTATATTTTAATATTAATGTTATATTTAAATATTGTTATTTACTTTGATTACAATTTTAGTAAATTCGATACAACATGCAGAAACATAATACAAAAACTTTCATTATGCCCCATCATATGAATAATGCAAAAATCACGTTTCGTTCCTGTCAGGATTTGTTTAAAATACAAACTTAATTTAAAATTTCTCCGAAAATATCCTGTTAGTTGACATAAATCTATATGAAAAACCTTACGCAGTGGGGTGCGTTCTGAAATAAAATGTGTTTCGAGCGTACGCTCCAATGTGCATATTTGACTGTCAGAGCAATTTTGGATATGACGCCTGATCCCCCGGATGAGCACACCACTGATTTAGCCATTTTTGAATCTCGAACTCCAATTAGGACTGGCAATTACGACTCCTTTATTAAAATGAAGCTTTCTTAAAACTTCATTACTAATTAATTCAAAGGGTTTAATTGCAATTATAAAATGCGTAGATTTTAATTAGAATATAAAAACAAGTTATCTCCGAAAGCAATTAGCGAATTTCCAGAAGTTAGACCCCAGTGGTATCAGCAATTAAATTTGTTAAAGTTTCAGTTAAATCCCAGTAGTCATGTTGAGATTGTACTTATTGCTTTCTGAAGTATTCGAGTATAGAAAAGCCTAATAATGCAAATAGAACAAAAATTAAGGTCTTCTAAAACAATTTAATTAATTTAAAATTTCTCAGTTTTATAATATTTACTTCCAAATCATTTCATTGAGCAGCCAAATTTTTTTTAGTTTGAAGTTGGAAAATCTCCACAACCCAAATTAATTTTCTCCTCCTGTTATCTTTTTGTGAACTTATCCACCTTGTTTGCATATGAGCTTCTGGTTTCCCAATGTTTGTTGTTTGTAAACCAATTTAAATCATTAACCACGAAAATTAAACAGGCAAGATTTTTCGTTTAGATTTGTAAATAAGCAAATTAAATAACAGGTTACGGATGGGAATGGGGTGACTGTAAATTCCGCTGTGAAAATATGTTTTATTAAATGTTGAGCAAAATATCTTTGTAGACTTGAGTGAATTAATAATTTATACAAGTTTTCACAACCGAATTAATTTCCGGTTTTAAAGAATCGGAAGACCTGATGTTATAAACTTCTGACACCGATAACAATTTTACAGCATTTTCCTTTTAATAATGACAATACCCCAAATATTTTTTTACTAAATAAGCTTTGGATTTTTATGACAAAACTGGAGAATCTTTGCTTTAAGGTATAGGCGCGGTTTTTCTGAGCAAGACCGAGCAAACAGCTCTAGTAGTTTTAATAATAATAATAGTTTTCAGTGTATTCAAATTAATGTGAAGAATTCATTTCCAGCACTTCGTTATACGTGCACTTGTATGTAATTTTGAAAGTGCACTTTGTAAGAAAATTTGAAACTCTTCAAAAGTTCCCAACTTCGAGGAGCTTATTTCGAGTGGTACAAACTTGTAATGCACTTGACAGCACTTTAAGATGCAAACTGCATACAAGTAAGTAATTATTACGTATTTAATAGAATTTATGAGCGCTATACAAATTTACATCTTACAATGTTAATAATAAACACTTGTAAACACTAACTTAATTTCACTTGATTCGAAACATTAAGATAATGAGAATTAAGACGCTTCTGTTGTAATAGGTGACGTGGGGGTATATGGCATAAAATTATAAATATTTTGTAAAGGGTGACCATGATGACCTGTTTTTGCTCTTATCAGTTCCAACTAATCAAATTTCATCACATAAAATGTACTCTAATTAATCAAATTTTACTTAAGTTTTTCAAAAGAATTTTTTATATCGAAAGGTTTCAGTCGGCTTATGCACAACGCCGACGTGAACACTAACACAACAAAATACAAATACTCCAGCAAGGACCTGGAATTATTGCTATGATTTTATATTTTTGAAAACAAATATTCGTTTGAGCTACCGTTGCCACGTTATAGTAACGAAAATCATAGAAAATATAGAAAACCGCAAAGCCGTAGTAAAATCAAAAATTTTCTGATAAAGCTCGATTTGGTCTGGCTAATTTTATTGTTTTGGATTTCAATAACATGTCAGCATCCCCATAATAAGCTTCAAGTATTTTGAAAAATCCCTTCATTTTTTATTAAAAAACTAAGTTTTTTTTGGAAAGTTTTCAAACATTCACCTTTTATTTTGTACTTTCATGCAAACTGTTTTTAGCTAAGGAACCGTCGGCGTCGTCATAGAGAATTGCTCCACACAAAAATGATTGTGTATATGCTTTCCTGACGTTTTCCTAACTGTATTATGCTCTTGATGGCAATAAAGCTACTCACTCCTACGCAAAATTACTAAGAATAAATTTCAATTTTGTATTTGGGATAATTTAGCTTTAAAAGCAAATGTTTTTGGGGGAAACGTAAAACTAGATTTTACTTCTTTCTATCTAATCGATACCGCATTTCCAACTTTAATCCGTCATAACTTGTTAAGTACTGCTCTTACACCAAAAATTTAAATAAAAATTTGATATAAAACCAAATTGTCTTTAACTTTTCATTAAAGTAATTAAGTCGTAAAAGCAACCCTTTCCGAAGGAAACGTAAAAATAAAGTTATATCCTATTCCAGTCTGAGAAACTGCAACGTTTCTAATTTTAATACATCGTAACTTGTTCATTGCTACTTCTGGTATGCAAAAATTAAAAAGAAAAACTTTTATCTCACATTCAGTTGCCTTCAATTTCATCCCAAGGATAGAAAACCGTAAAAATAAACTGCATGTACCTATTTCCATCTCTAGGAATTGCAATGTTTAATGTCCCATAACTTGCTAAGCACTGCTCTAAACCAAAAATTAATAAAAATAAATTTAGTGTAAAATTAAATTTTCTTTAACTTTTCATTAAAGTAATTAAAACGTAAAAGCAACCACTTCAGAGATAAACGTAAAACAGATATTATTATCTCTTTCTGTTCACGTTATTGCAATATTTCCAATCTTATCACCATAACTTGCTAAATATTACTTCTGCGCAAAAATTAATTAAAATAAATTTTGTGTAAAATTTAATTTACTTCAAATTCATATTAAAGTAATTTTGTCGTAAAAGCAACTGTTGACGAGAAAACGAAAAAAAAAGCTTCGAACTAATAAATAGCTATTAGCTAGAAAATTAATTATAGAATCGGTAATATCTTCCATTTTTGTCGGTAAGCAAAGGTGCGGTAGTAAAAGTATCCAACATTTTTTTTGTTGTGTTTTTTATCGTCAGTTTATTCAACCATAAAAATGAACGAGAATTTTTTTGTAATCCCTTTATTTTATCATAAAAGTATAGAGATTGATCCACAAGCTTTATTAAACATTTTAACAAAAACTTCACAAATTCTCAAATATACTTTGGTAATAGCTGCAGTAAAGTTTCCCTATTGTTCCACACTTACAATTTAGTCCTGAAGCAATTTAATTAATAATATTAAAAATAATTCAAGTTTCTGTTAAAATGTTAACTTTAAATTTTGAAACAATAATAGAATCTTAATTGAAATATTTTGTTACAAAATTTGTATCACTGCCTCGATGGTCCACTTGACTATTTTTAGTGAGGTTAAACTCGAAACTGTTAAATAAATAATAATTATTAATACAAAATAAATTATGTAGGTGCAATTAATATACTGGAAATTTTCCATTTTATATTTTATCTTATTGCTTACGAAGTAACTTTTGAAATAAACGATGGTATTAAATCAGTTGTTGTTTATTCTCAGTGGATTCAATGAGGTAGACGCTCAAATTGTAAGTTAGTTGTCAACTTTAGTGCATCTGTAAATTTATTGCATTACTTACTTTGCATACTTTTACATCAACGTCAGCTACATTATTACTATAAAAATTTCACAATTTTTTAAACTGATATGACACTTATCCATTCCTGTGAATGATTTGCTCTTTAAATCATGTAGAAACGAAAGGAATTTTTATCACAATTTACTGAATTTGATTAGCTGAAATGTTTGCTAATAATGAATAACGCGCGGTGCTTTCTGCTTCTAGTGCTGGCTAGCAGACAGTGAAGGTGGAGTGGGATTATTCGTATTAGTGGGGTTTCTATTTTTTTTCTTGAATTGAAACTGTTCTGTTTTATTAACTTAGTATGTTTAAATGAACATAACATCTAAATAATTGTTTTAGAGTAAGTACATCGTCGCTGACAAAAATTAGTTTTAAACCTGATTAACTTTAGTAAAACTTATTCAATTAGAGTTTGTATATTTAGGTTAAATAACAGTTTATGTGCTTAGGTGCATAAGATAAATGTGCCAAACATCCGCATCAAATTAAACGATTTTTATATGAAACTTAGTCACTATCCTTGTCGAACACATCCGAACACGGGAGCTAATAAGGAAAAGCTCTCTAATATTCAAGAGCCAAAGTCAACGTAACTGAGGTAACTGAGCTTTGGTAACATAATTAATAACGCCATATGCAGCCCCATTATGGCGCTTGAATTTCAAAGAAATCAAGAAAAACTCCAAAAAATCCAAAAACGCACAACCCTAACAGTGCGTTTCACTCAAGCCCATGGCCGATGTCGGCGAGGTCCCGTGGTTTTTTGATTGGAGTGACACACAACCGTGGTTGTCATGGATTTAAGTGGAACGTACCTTTATAGTCTCCAGCATTAACTCAAGAAGCTGCTCTAATACTGGAAAAAACGGTTGAATTTTACACTATAAATTGCTTTCAATAATTAGATATTTGATGTCGGTGCGCTCTTTATTTAATATTTTTTTAACAAAATTACATTTGGTTCAAATAATCTGGAGTTTTCTGAGATTGTTAATTCATTTATAGTAAAAACAGAAAAAATAACAATAGCATTAACAATAAACAATAAAATTAAGTGGCCTTTAATAATTAGAAATTTTTCTTTCGGTGCGCTTTTTCATTTAATATTTTTGACACAAATAAATTTTATTCAAATTTTCTGAAATTTTGTGAAACTGTTAATTTAATTACAGTAAAGACAGGAAAATTAACAAAAAATTCTACAGCGTAGATTTGTTTTTAATACTTACAAATTTTGATTTCGGTGCTCTCTTTCATTTAATATTTTTGACGCAAATAAATTTTATTCAAATATTCTAAAATTTTGTGAAACTGTTATTTTAATTACAGTAAAGACAAGAAAAATAACAAAAAAATTTTATAGCGTAGATTGCCTTCAATAATTAGAAATCTTGATTTTGGTGCGCTCTATTCATTTAATAGTTTTGACAAAAATAAATTTAATTCAAATATTTTGAAATTTTGTAAAACTGTTAATTTAATTGCATTAAAAACAGGAAAAATACCAAAAAATTTCTACAGCGTAGATTGCCTTTAATAATTAGAAATTTTGATTTCGGTGCGCTCTTTTATTTAATATTTTTGACACATATAAATTTTATTCAAATATTCTGAAATTTTGTGAAACTGTTAATTTAATTACAGTAAAGACAGGAAAAATAACAAAAATATTCTACAGAGTAGATTGCCTTTAATAATTAGAAATTTTGATTTCGGTGCGCTGTATTTATTTAATATTTTTAAATAAATTTTATTCAAATATTCTGAAATTTTGTGAAATTGTTAATTTAATTACAGTAAAGACAGAAAAAATAACAAAAAAAATTCTATAGTGTAGATTGCTTTCAATAATTATAAATTATGATTTCGGTGCGATCTTTTATGTAATATTTTTGATACAAATAAATTTTATTCAAATGTTCTGAAATTTTGTGAAACCGTTAATTTAATTATAGTAAAAACAGGAAAAATAACAAAAAAAATCTACAGCGTAGATTGCCTTTAATAATTTGAAATTTTGATTTCGGTGCGATCTTTTATTTAATATTTTTGACACAAATAAATTTTATTCAAAAATTTTGAAATTGTTAATTTAACTACAGTAAAAACAAGAAAAATAACAAAAAAATTCTACAGCGTAGATTGACTTTAATAATTGCAAATTTTGATTTTGGTGCGCTCTTTCATCATTTAATATTTTTGACACAAATAAATTTTATTCAAATATTCTGAAATTTTGTGAAACTGTTAACTTAACTACAGTCAAGACACTAAAAATAACAAAAAAATTCTATAGCGTAGATTGTCTTTAATAATTAGAAATTTTGATTTCGGTGCGCTCTATTTATTTAATATTTTTAAATACATTTTATTCAAATATTCTGAAATTTTGTGGAACCGTTAATTTAATTATAGCAAAATCAGGAAAAATAACAAAAAAAATCTACAGCGTAGATTGCCTTTAATAATTAGAAATTTTGTTTTCGGTGCGCTCCTTCATTTAATATTTTTAACACAAATTAAATTTTGTGAAAATATTCTGAAATTTTGTGAAACTGTTAATTTAATTACAGTAAAAACAGAAAAAATAACAAAAAAGTTCTATACTTTAGATTGGCTTTAATAATTAAAAATTTTAATTTCGGTGCACTAGTTCATTTAATATTTTTGATTCAAATAAACTTTATTCAAATATTCTGAAATTTTGTGAAACTGTTAACTTAGTTACAGTCAAAACAAAAAAAATATCAAAAAAATTCCACAGCGTAGATTGTCTTTAATAATTGCAAATTTTGATTTTGGTGCGCTTTTTCATTTAATATTTTTGAGACAAATAAATTTTATACAAATATTCTGAAATTTTGTGCACTTGTTAACTCAATTACAGTAAAAACAAAAAAAAATAACAAAAAAATTCTATAGCGTAGATTGTCTTCAATAATTAGAAATTATGATTCTGGTGCGCTCTATTTATTTAATATTTTTAAATACATTTTGTTCAAATATTCTGAAATTTTGTGTAACCGTTAATTTAATTATAGCAAAAACAGGAAAAATATCAAAAAAATTCTACAGCGTAGATTGTCTTCACTAATTAGAAATTTTGATTTCGGTGCGCTCTTTTATTTAATATTTTTGAGACAAATAAATTTTATTCAAATGTTCTGAAATGTTGTGAAACCGTTAATTTAATTACAGTAAAAGTAGAAAAAATAGCAAAAAAAACTATACTGTAGATTGTCTTTAATAATTAAAATTATTGATTTCGGTGCGCTTTTTCATTTAATATTTTTGACTCAAATAAACTTTATTCAAATATTCTGAAATTTTGTAAAACTGTTAACTTAATTACAGTCAAAACAAGAAAAATAACAAAAAAATTCTACAGCGTAGATTGCTTATAATAATCAGAAATTTTGATTTCGGTGCGCTCTTCTATTTAATATTTTTGACACAAATAAATTTTATTCAAATATTCTGAAATTTTGTGAAACTGTTAATTTTATTACAGTAAAAACAGGAAAAATAACAAAAAAATTCTACAACGTAGATTGCCTTTAATATTTGTAAATTTTGATTTCGGTGCGATCTTTCATTTAATATTTTTAGCCTCGAATGCTAAAAAAATAAGAAAAAAGGGGATTGAGACCGAGGAGTTTTGGGGGTACGAAGTACTCCCCAAAAGGAGGCCATTTATGGAAAATAATTTTATCACATTTTGTGTTAGTTTTTTTCATTCTTTAGGATAACTTGCAAATATTTTAAGGTTAGTGAACCCCCCAATCTCTACGCTAGCTACGCCAGTGTGATTAAATAGCAATAATTTATAAAGTACCTACAGTATTAATAAATGATAAAAAGAACAAAATGCAGTTGGGAAGTAGAAAGCTGAAAATTATTTCTTTAAGTAGATTTTAAGTAACAAACCGCAAGCCAAGCTATGTAGTAAAGCTTAAGTATATTATAATAAAGACCTTAAGTGCGAAGGTTGAGCGTTCAAACCCTAGGTGAGGTAAAAATTTATGTGTAATTAAGGTGGTTTAAGTTACAACTAATTTTTATACAATTTCCATCTCAGATATTTAGAGAATGACGTAGAAAATCTAGTGGATCAATACCACAAGTAGATAATTAAAATAAATAATTAATGTTTAAAGTGTTAGTGCTAAAACTTACCAATTCGTATAACCGGTGGTAAAGCTATCGATTCCATAATAAAAAGAACACACAACACAATCACAATAAGTTGCACCATTATGATATTATCGATTCCAAACATTAGCATTCCTGATTGTCACTAGACCAGCATGAACATCACATTGTCATTCAAGTAGGGAACTAATAGTATCAACACCGAAGATAACCACATCCTACATTAAGACAAACATTTACTCTGAATTGGTCCTTTGTAAATATTTGCATGAATGAATTACTATTGACGTTGATCATTAATTCTATCACGCTGTGTCCTCATATTTGTTGGCTTGTAGTCTATCTTTACGTTCTCATTTAAATGGTCAGTCAGGATAAGCTCTAGATAATGTAAATTATATTAGACTGAGCATCCCTTCATTAATATAGAAATCTATACTCGAGTCACGCAATCCAGGTTTGCGATCACCACATCCCTTTTATTCCCGTCACCTGCAGCACTGAAACAAAATTTATCGTTAAAACTTTTTCGCATCAAAAAATGTATCGATTTGAAAAAAATGTTAATCTCAATCAAATGCTACACACGTCGCACGTACTTTTTATAACTTAATTTTTTTCTTTTACATTTTTTTTTTATAAAGATACCGTAGACAATATTCAATCGTGACAGGATTACAAAAATTACGTCAAAATTGGAAGCGCTAACGAAAGAACTCTTTTCGTTCCGTTTGCTCCAAATTGCTCAAAAATATATACTATCTAATCGTGCGAGTCTGAAACAAACAAGAAGGCTTTTTATAATTTTTTTTTACATGTGTGACATTTTTGCACAGCACGTCAGTTTTTGAAGACACGAAACTCAATATCCTTGAACGTACTTGCTCATCCGCAGCGTTGATATAACTTTCTTTTCTCGTTTTTTGAGCTAATTTATATTCTGAACATGTTCTTTAGCTTACATAGAGTATTATCATATTGATCGAGGAAAAATTTACATGTTGTGAAAAGTGGAATTCGGTAGGTGTCTGGGTAGTCATGCAAATATAACATAACGGTGGTGTAATTGTGTTTTTCACGATTGATACCTAGTGACCTTTCAACAGGAATTCATTCGATTTTACAAAACGAGATCACAAGGAGTTATATAATTTTGAAAGCGTGCTGGGTGCTTTCAGATGTAGTACGAGTAAATCCATTTGTGGAAATAAGTTTATACTACTGATGCAGCGTTCGGCGACCTGAGTGGGATTGTAAAGTTTCACCGGGATTCAAATATTCCACAATATTGAGTAATTACCGCTTTCAATACAGTCCGACTTAGAAGTCATAAAACACAGCAGAAGGGAGCTTAAATGTTTAAATCCCGAAGATTTGTTATAATCTACTGGATCAACTTTAATTATCGATCCAAAACAATTTAGTTGTTTCTCAACTGGGTAAACTGTTTTATGGGATTTGCATCTCTTTAACGTAGTAAAAAATTTTTTTTTCAAATTTTGTAGCATTTATTTTAACTAAAATTATGATCAGTCTCTTAAACCGCTTGTCTTTCATTTTCAAGAGTGGCGCCCTTTGAACATAAGTTGTTCGAAATCTTACGTTTCAACTAGAATTTAGAAGTGTATGGATGGAAAAAGAAATTTAGGACCAGTCCGCCCCTGAATATCAAAACTCAGTAGCGACAAATTTATTTTAGCATATGAAAAAAAAATACTATTGAGGTTAACAAGTTTACAAAGAGAAAATAAATTGTCCTCTAGGTTCGTTTTGTATCGACAGTAAAAGCATCGTCACATACATTTTGAATAATTCAATTTAATGGGGTTGTTTGATTAAAACTTCAGCGTTTGGGTTAAAATAAAATTGTTTTTTTGCCTTGCACGATTCACTATTTTGCTCTGAAAATTCTAATAAATTTATTAGCTGCTAGGTAACTGTGGAGGTAATAAAATATCAAAACTCGTATATCAAAAATATGACCGCAGTAGATAAGAAGCTCTGTGGACAAGAATTACAGAATAGCGAAACAGTAATACAATAATCCAAGTAGCGTCATAATAAAGATCATATCATTCCATTATCTTTCCCCTAAACGTGAAAAAAATTGCAATTGCAACACAAAATTTATGACTTCCACGCAAACACTTTTTAAGAGCCGTTTGATTAAAAAGTTTCGATATTTTTCAAAACAGGGGTGAGTTATTGTTATTAAACTAGGTCACCACAGGACCGGACTGGCCAAAATATTCCTAGTCCAAAACGTAGGGTGAGTTACAATTAATATTAACCCTTGAAACTTTAAAACTCAAAAATTTCATGAGGGCTAGTTACTGAATTATTTGGACCAATCCGCCCCCGGGAACTACAATTTTGCATTTTGATGGATCTATGTAATATTTAGCTAAACTTGCATAGTCATGCCGAAAACAAATATTTTTTTTGTTCAAAAATTTCAATTTACGTGTTCGTTTATTTAACAACAAAATATTTATTCAATATTGACTTTCATAATGAGGTCCCTTCGGCGCTTTTTTTAATATTTCTGGGTTGTTTTGACTAACATAATTTTTTTGACCTGCCGATTTCAATTAGCATATTTTCTGGCAGTTCTGATGTTTTGTGCGTATATTAGCAACATCTGCTTGCTTACTTTCATTATAGGATCCATTATAACATCATTTATCAGCAGGTATTACAAAAACAAGGGTTGAATGCTGCACTTAACCTCAAAATGTTATTAATAGATTGAGATGCCATCGCCATTGATTGCATGCGTTTCAGACGTTCACCTATCCTATTTCGATTCCTTCAATTTCACCGGGTATTTTTTAACAATTTTGCTGCCTTTCGCACGATTCTATTGTAAAAAGTTTCTAATTTAGTTGTAAAGTAAATTGTATTTTGAATAACTTAAATATTACTCATAACTTTTTCAAAAGTTATCGGAATTACATTTTTCTGCACGTTTCCCATTTTTTTTAGATATTGCTTTGCTAATGTGTTCGTCCTTTAAAACTTTAAGATTTACATTTGCTAAAATTATCGATTTATTTTATATTAACCTCAATTTTCTAATTTAGCCATTTAAAAATTTAAATGCAACTTTATGTACTTGGGCATTTAAACTCTAAAAAAGCTGACTAAATATTTCAAAACGTTGGGTTTTATATTTTTAAAGCCCTTAACATAACACTTGGATTAATTTACTGTAAAAAGTTACTGTAAAAGCGCACAGTTTTTGAGTTATTTGCAAGTCAAATTTTATTACATTTGAAATGTTAATAACTTGAAAATTGCATGCTCTAGGCAAAAACATTCGCTATAAATTTTATATTACGCACAAAAATATATCACATTGTAATTTAAAAAAATATATAAAACGCAAAAAAGTTTACACTTTAAAAGATTTACATATAATTTCTGTAACTTTACACAAAAAAATTATAAGTGATTATATAGTGACGCCTACTTTGCGGTGGTCTGCACTGATAAGACCTCTTGTCCAAAATGTAGAATGAATGGCCATATGCCAGCTGGAGATGCTGGGTTTAACAAAATTATGGAGGTCCACGACAAAATGTCACTGTTGCGATTAGGGTACAACAACAGCCAAATTAAAGAGTCTGTGGCAAAATTTTCATAATAGAACATCATTTCTTTTCCAAAATTTGATTGTTACGCAAAATTTAATAACATTTTTATTATTATTAAATAAACTTTAAATCAAAATAATGACTTTATTTTAATCTATTTAAATTTTTCGCTTGATGTTTTTTATAAAGTAAATAATAAAAAAGTTCAAGTTTTGTATTCGCAAATTAAATTAAAATTTTATTGAGATATGGAAATGGTTTTATTACATTTCAAAATGTAAATATAAAACAAAACTCCATTAACAATTGAAAAACAATTTTATTTTGCAAAATTTATGTTTCAAAATTGTTCTACAATATTTGATCGGAAATGGAATAAACTTCCATTTTAATTTTTTTTTCATTATTTTACAACTTTGTTAATTTGCATTTTACATGCATAAATAATATTTTGTATATAATATCTAATTTAATTATACCAAACCTCTGTAGTTCACTTTTGGAGTGAAAATTAGCGTTAGGTGTAACTGCATTTATCAGTTTTCGGTGATGTAATTATTTGTTTTAACATATTAATAATAAAATTGATTAGTTCGACGCTGGAAATAAAGGTCAATCACTGTTTTTTAATTGTGAGTTGTTGTTAAATTATTATTTATTAGTTAGTTTACTTTTGGAGTTAAAATTAGCGTTAGGTGTAACTGCATTTATCAGTTTTCGGTGATGTAATTATTTGTTTTAACATATTAATAATAAAATTGATTAGTTCGACGCTGGAAATAAAGGTCAATCACTGTTTTTTAATTGTGAGTTGTTGTAAAATTATTATTTATTAGTTAGTTTACTTTTGGAGTGAAAATTAGCGTTAGGTGTAACTGCATTTATCAGTTTTCGGTGATGTAATTATTTGTTTTAACATATTAATAATAAAATTGATTAGTTCGACGCTGGAAATAAAGGTCAATCACTGTTTTTTAATTGTGAGTTGTTGTAAAATTATTATTTATTAGTTAGTTTACTTTTGGAGTTAAAATTAGCGTTAGGTGTAACTGCAATTATCAGTTTTCGGTGATGTAATTATTTGTTTTAACATATTAATAATAAAATTGATTAGTTCGACGCTGGAAATAAAGGTCAATCACTGTTTTTTAATTGTGAGTTGTTGTAAAATTATTATTTATTAGTTAGTTTACTTTTGGAGTTAAAATTAGCGTTAGGTGTAACTGCATTTATCAGTTTTTGGTGATGAAATTTTTTGTTTTGACATATTAATAAAAAAATTGATTAGTTCGACGGTTGAAATGAAGGTCAACCTTTGTTTTTTAACTGTCAGTTGTTGTAAAATTATTATTTATTAGTTAGTTTACTTTTACAGTTAAAATTAGCGTTAGGTGTAACTGCATTTATCAGTTTTCGGTGATGTAATTTTTTGTTTTTACATATTAATAAAAAAAATTGATTATTTCGACTCTGGAAATGAAGGTTACCCACTGTTTTTTAACTGTGAGTTGTTGTAAAATTAGTATTTATTAGTTAGTTTACTTTTCGAGCTAAAATTAGCGTTAGGTGTAATTGCATTTATCAGTTTTCGGTGATGTAATTATTTGATTATCATATTAATAAAAAATTGATTAGTTCGACGCTGGAAATGAAGGTTAACCACTGTTTTTTAACTGTGAGTTGTTGTAAAATTATTATTTATTAGTTAGTTTACTTTTCGAGTTAAAATTAGCGTTAGGTGTAACTGCATTTATCAGTTTTCGGTGATGTAATTTTTTGTTTTTACATATTAATAAAAAAAATTGATTAGTTTGACTCTGGAAATGAAGGTTACCCACTGTTTTTTAACTGTGAGTTGTTGTAAAATTAGTATTTATTAGTTAGTTTACTTTTCGAGTTAAAATTAGCGTAAGGTGTAACTGCATTTATCAGTTTTCGTTTTAACATATAATAAAAAAAATTGATTAGTTCGACGCTGGAAATGAAGGTTAACCACTGTTTTTTAATTGTGAGTTGTTATAAAATTATTATTTATTAGTTAGTTTACTTTTCAAGTTAAAATTACCGTTAGGTGTAACTGCATTTATGAGTTTTTAGTAATGGTATCTTTTGTTTTAACGTATTAATAAAAAAATGGATTAGTTCGAAGCTGGAAATGAAAGTTAACCACTGTTTTTTAACTGTGTGTTGTTGCAAAATTATTTTTTATTAGTTAGTTTACTTTTCGCGTTAAAATTAGCGTTAGGTGTAACTGTATTTATCAGTTTTCAGTAATGTGATTTTTTGTTTTTACATATTAATAAAAAAATTGATTAGTTCCACGCTGGAAATGAAGGTCAACCACTGTTTTTTAACTGTGAATTGTTGTAAAATAATTATTTATTAGTTAGTTTGCTTTTCGAGTTAAAATTAGCGTTAGGTGTAACTGCATTTATCAGTTTTCGATGATGATATGTTTTGTTTTAGCATATTAATAAAAAAATTGATTAGTTCGACGATGGAAATGATAGTTAACCACTGTTTTTAACTGTGAGTTGTTGTAAAATTATTATTTTAAAATTAATGTTAGGTGTAACTGCATTTATCAGTTTTCGGTGATGTAATTTTTCGTTTTAATAAATTAATAAAAAATTGATTAGTTCGACGCTGGAAATGAAGGTCAACCACTGTTTTTTAACTGTGAGTTGTTGTAAAATTATTATTTATTAGTTAGTTTACTTTTCGAGTTAAAATGATCGGTAGGTGTAACTGCATTTATCAGTTTTTGGTTATGTAAATTTTGTTTTAACATATAATAAAAAAAATTGATTAGTTCGACGCTGGAAATGAAGGTTAACCACTGTTTTTTAATTGTGAGTTGTTATAAAATTATTATTTATTAGTTAGTTTACTTTTCGAGTTAAAATTACCGTTAGGTGTAACTGCATTTATGAGTTTTGTGATTTTCCTGGATCAATCCTTGATCCAGTTGAGCGATTTGCATTTTTAGTGATAGCTTGTGGTGTGAAGTTTCTTCTCGAATAATTACGTAAGTAATTTTACACATTTTCCATTAACATCTTTTGGCTGCAAATTAAAAATCTATTTTGTTGGTGATAAGTTCTTTATCATCAACTGGCGCCCAAATTCCATCATTGCAGATTGTGTCACCTGTGGGCACTAAGAGCTTCTTGTGGTGAATACTCTAGATCATTTTTTCAAGAACCACGAAACGCGCTGTGCGCGACCCGTTTGTTCTCCGGCTGCGGTTAAGAACCAAAGCTTAGCTACCTTTTTTTTTTATCATAAAAGGATCAAGTGGCATTGTGACCATCTTTACTGCCAAAGATTGGTGCACAAGTTTTGTAATGATATCTTTTGTTTTAACGTATTAATAAAAAAATGGATTAGTTCGAAGCTGGAAATGAAAGTTAACCACTGTTTTTTAACTGTGTGTTGTTGCGAAATTATTTTTTATTAGTTAGTTTACTTTTCGCGTTAAAATTAGCGTTAGGTGTAACTGTATTTATCAGTTTTCAGTGATGTGATTTTTTGCTTTTACATATTAATAAAAAAATTGATTAGTTCCACGCTGGAAATGATGGTCAACCACTGTTTTTTAACTGTGAATTGTTGTAAAATAATTATATATTAGTTAGTTTGCTTTTCGAGTTAAAATTAGCGTTAGGTGTAACTGCATTTATCAGTTTTCGATGATGATATGTTTTGTTTTAGCATATTAAAAAAAAAATTGATTAGTTCGACGATGGAAATGAAAGTTAACCACTGTGTTTAACTGTGAGTTGTTGTAAAATTATTATTTTAAAATTAACGTTAGGTGTAACTGCATTTATCAGTTTTCGGTGATGTAATTTTTCGTTTTAATAAATTAATAAAAAATTGATTAGTTCGACGCTGGAAATGAAGGTTAACCACTGTTTTTTAACTGTGAGTTGTTATAAAATTATTATTTATTAGTTAGTTTACTTTTCGAGTTAAAATTAGCGTTAGATGTAACTGCATTTATCAGTTTTCGGTGATGTAATTTTTTGTTTTAACATTTTAATAAAAAAAAAATTAGTTCGCCGCTGGAAATGAAGGTTACCCACTGTTTTTTTACTGTGAGTTGTTTTAAAATTATTATTTATTAGTTAGTTTACTTTTCGAGTTAAAATTAGCGGTAGGTGTAACTGCATTTATCAGTTTTCGGTGATGTAATTTTTTGTTTTAACATATTAATAGAAAAATTGATTAGTTTGACGTTGGAAATGAAGGTCAACCACTGTTTTTTAACTGTGAGTTGTTGTAAAATTATTATGTATTATTTAATTTACATTTCGAGTTAAAATTAGCGTTAGGTGTAACTGCATTTATCAGTTTTCGTTGATGTAATTTCTTGGTTTAACATATTAATAAAAAAATTGATTAGTTTGACGCTGGAAATGAAGGTTAACCACTGTTTTTCAACTGTGCGTTGTTGTAAAATTATTATTTATTAGTTAGTTTGATCCAAGAATCGAATTGAACGTGTTCTAATTTTTTATTTAATGTGAAAGTAACGCAAATCCTTATTTTTAAATGTTAACCAAAATAAAACTGAATTTTTGTATAATATTCAATATTTTTGTTTCATTAAATGGTTGCAATAAAGTTTTTTTAAAATGATATAAAATATTTACTTATTCAGGTTTTCATTTGTTATTTTTGCCATAAATTCATATATTTTTAAAAATAAAAAATGTTTTATGTAGAATCTTGAGATATACAAAACTTACCTTTACATGTAAGACTATAAATAATTATTTTCTTCCTACTCTAATTTTTGAAGTTTTAAACCCCATTTATTTCAGTATCAATCTAAATTAATTGCACTACACAGCAAATTAACGCTATTACTTTACTGAGATTTATTACAAGATGCTTCTTATAATTTACCTTTCTAGAAAATAAACCAATTATGAGATGTATCATTGATGGCACACTTAAGGGCATAAAAATCTTAGTTTTTGGTATTTATCTGCGAAATAATTAATCGTTTTTCTTAATTCTATGATAATCTTTTATGCGAGAACTATGGATCTGAAAAAGTTTATAACGAAGTCTAAATAATAACATGGTTAAATAAGCAACTTGATTAACGTATTCTTTGATTTCATTTTTTTAATCATTGACGAACCCTCCAAATTATAGGAATGAAAATAACACATTTTAGTTATTTATTTAATCAAAGGAACACAAAATTTTTTTTACTCAAATTTGTTTCAAATTTTAATTGGATGTTTTCACAAATTTGGGTAAAGTTTAATACTGAAAATGTAAAATGATCGGAGAGTCTAAGTTCTTTTTCCCTTTACTAGAAAAATTTCCCTAATTAAATTAATTCAAAACAGAGCTATTACCACCATCCTTGAAACATTTTAAGTTATGCAAATTTAATCAAATTAAATTAAACTAAATCCTTTTATTTGGCTAAATAGAGCGAAATCGATACACTTAACTCGAAAAACTACTTAGAATATTCTAAGACAAATCTGTACTACTGCTAAAGTGTTTTGCGGTCAAAGCCTTCCTAAATCTGAGGATAGCAAGGATATGAATTATACATATTATAATCCTAAGGATGTGTGCTTTACATTATACAGCTGGTGAAAATTGCAAGGACGATGCATACAAATTTTATTCAAATAAATAATTTAGCGATCCAAAAAATTAATTTATTACTTTCAACATTTTTGGTTTCTGTTTCTCTACGAAACATCTCATATTTTCGGCTTATCGACGGAGGTCAGTCAATATTGGGGGAAAATATAATCTGGAAGTTTTTATTTATATCCTCACTTTACTAATTAAAAATTAAATTTTCATTTCATGCAGCCCGACGCAGGAGTAGCTATCTGTGTAATAAAGTCCTTAGGAGCCTTACATGTTATATGTACCATATTATTTACTGTTAAGCATCCATTTGTGGTAAGTAAAATTTTAAATCCTAAACAAATAGATGGTTTATGTTTCCCCCGAGGAATTAGTATCGACCTGAGCACATAGGTACATGAACCTTTAAAGTGTAAAAAGCTTCCGTAAGTAAGATTTCCGTTAATGGGTCAGACAGCTCATTATCCAAAAACAGGCATAAATAAAGAAAATTATTGGTTACCCTTGCAAAAAGTTCGTGTTTTGCAAAATAAACAAAACCGAGTTGCTATTTTTAATTTATCAAAAATTCACCTCTGCATAAACATCGTTAAAGCAACATTATCTTCAGTTGAAGCTAAATTAAAGCTAATGTGGTTTTTCATTTTTGTTTCAGTTTCACGAATACATATTAATTAGTTTGAACGGAAAAACGGAAAATTTCACCGTACAGGTGCACATTGCTCAAAATAGAAAAGAAAAACCATTGTTAACATACACGTCTCGCAAATAAAATTTATGATAGTGTCGCTTGTGGCATTTTATATAATTCTTCTTGTTGGATAATTTCTATCCTTTTTAAAAAGAAAAAATGGAAAATTTGACGACCTACGTAAAATTGTGATAAATTGATGTTTAATTAAATCTGCACAATGCATACGTGTGCTATTTTTATTCAATATTTCCGAAAACGTTACAATTCTGTAACAATTGCGGTGCACTTCTATTTTTTGTTTTGCTAGCCGGCCACTTATCTAGAGGGATAAGATCATTTTTTAGTTGTTTGTGTGACTCAAGTTAATTATTTTTGTGACATAATTCAGCACCTAACGTAAGGAACCCATAAAAATCAAAATCAAAAGGACGAAAGATTTGAATTTAAATAGAAAAATTCATTTTGATTTTGGTTACTAGACTTCAGGTATCGCAACTACAAGGGTTTTTACCAGAATTTAAGCGTCAAATTTAAACATAAATAAACACAATAGAAATTAAGCAATTTCTCAAATTCTAAAACGTTTCCCGATTGGATTCCTTCTAATGGTATCACGTAGTTACAAACTTGAAAGTTTGTCAGTTACAGAACAGGAAACATTACATCATACTCTAAGTTACAGATCCTTTGAAATTCAGAAAAGTACATGAAGCTAAAAACATGTGTATCATTGTTGGAACTTTTTTTACTTTAAGAATAGAAAAGTTGAATAGCTAACTTAAGACTAAAAAGTTTTCTTGTAAAATTACAGGCTTAAATTATCAAAAATCTTTGTATTTTTTCTTTGTACTCGCCGTTCCAAGTAGAAGTGTTCCTCTATGTACACTACATCCTTGTTAGTTTTTTTGTTTACCCTTCCGGTATTCTTCCGGACTGCAACAAAATTGGTTTGAAACGAGCAACATTATGACAATAACAAAGAAATCCGTTTTGTTTGGGGACGTCAACCCCATATTAGGAAACTTAAGTAAATAGAGAGACCTACTGTTAGATAACACAAGAAGTCGGAATGAAAAATTTACTACCACCACAATCTTCACAAATGAAAAAGTTTGATAGGAACCTGTAAATAATCCCTTTTATATTATAAATGTGACGTGTTAATCCTCTCCCACCAGAAAATATTTTGGAAGCAAACCCAACAAAATTTTTGAATATTAAGCTCTCCGATTAGCAGCTTAAAATAATAATTAACTTTTACAAATATTTTCACTGATGTTGTTCTTAATGAACCACTTAAATTGTGATGCACTCTGCATTGCTTCCTAATTAAAAACGTTTTGCTTTTGTATGCTAAGGATTTGTTAAACTACTCAAGCGTAACGTTTTTAATTAACAATTTAATAGGAAGTTAATCAGGATGTAGAAAACAAAATTGTTTTCTTCCTTTATCGATTTAAATTCGTCGTAGGTTGAAATAAAGTTTAAAAGGAAAATTCGATTTTTCTATATGATTTTCTTTCAGTTGCAGAAGCATCGTTACGATATAATTTACAGCTTGCCTGTTACTCGTTATTGTCAGAGTTCACACCTGATGCTGCTAATGGTTATTTTTTTTATAAAAATCAAAAATTTTTTATTTACGAATACACCAAACAGGATAGACTTTTGAAGGTCCAAAACTGAATACAATATATCCATTTAGATCGGTTACAAATTGCTGGAATCAATTAGGAGTGGTTCATAAATTACGTGAGACGTTTAGAGTGGGTGGAAGGGGTTAAGCCAAATCTTACGTGGGGGAGAGAGGAGTATTGGAAAATATTACGTAATTTTTTTGGACTACAAGCTACTGAGCTTCTGTGCCCAAGCAACAACGGTTTGGAGTGCCTAAATCAAAGCGAGGTTAAAGGATCAGATGATTTTACTGAAAATCACATGGACATGTTGGTTCTAATGGTCACTCTAGATACCGTGCATGCGGCCCAGTAGACTAAATTGAAATAAATATTTATATTGAAGTGATATCGGCGAGATAACTCTAAAAAAAATGCACCAGCAGCTCGTAAAATGGGAACACTCGCAAATCTTTCCGAGGGTACGTGGGTTCAGTGAGATATAAATTGAAATCCAGTCGAAACCAAAAATAATTACGTGGAATGCGTCAAAAAGATGAATAATAAAGTCGAAATTAATAAAATAATTATGAGAAAATTTTATTTATTCTAAATTAATAAAAAATTCACCAAAAAGACTTCTTTGAACTCACAATTTTAAGCTTTTGAAAGTATGGTGTATTTGGTGTTAGCAAATATGAATGCGCTATTATAATTGAAAAATCAAACAATCAAAAATAGCAAAATAACGCATTCGCAATTTACAATAAATACAAAATTTTAAATAAAAAAAAATCCAATTTAAAGGTTAATCAAATTTAAGTTTATCGGCGCCACAAATTTTTTATATCACTAGCGCGTATTTTCAAAAATGTTAAAGAATTTGTATTTGAGCTCATTTACCCTATTGTTACTCGTTGGTGAAAAAACTCTTCATTTGATACGCAGGAACGTCAAACCATTGACCAAAAACGCACAATCAATTCTTCCTCCAATGTACTCTTGGAACCAGAATCACTCATAATCCAAACAAAAAATGGCAAACCAAAAATAAATCGCCGCTCAAACTCAGGATAAACTTTTCCAAAAATTCCAAAATTGTTGACCAACAAACTCTTGGTCAAAACACTAATCCAAAAAAATGCTGGCCTTCATAAGACCAAAACGATTTTACCAATTAATCACTCAAAATTAACGCCTTTTTTGTCGGCCAAAACTAACTCAAAAAATGTCGACTCTCTCACGCGACCCTTGGTCGTTTTGCTTCACGACTCTTTGTCGACTTGCTTTACGACCTCCTCGGTCGACTGACTTTCTGGAAAATTTTCTCTTCCTCGTTTTTGATTTTTGATAACGTTCGAACTTGCGTTGTACAAATCACTTTATCGCGCGCTCACTTTCAAATTTTAAAATAATACACAATACAAAATAATTTCAAAAATTTCAAATAAAAACAAAGTTTGTTGGTGTGTTAAGAGTTACAAATCTTTCCTTTGAGTCTCCCTGATAAATCGTAATAACATAAAATAAGAAATAAAAGAAAAACAAAACTATCAATTTCGACTTAATTTATAAAATATTATAATTTATTTATATATTATAATTTATAAAAAATTTGATTTTTAAAGTCGTTTCACGACAATATATAAATGAATAATATAGGGGGTCAAGCCAAATCTCACAAAATCTTACCAAAGAGGGAGAAGGGGTCGGAAAATTGCCAAAAATGCTTTACCTAATTTATAAACCGCCCCTTATTATACTATGGTGTTTTTTTCTACCAGAGGGTTGAGGGGGGGCTATGGAATACCCTCTAAGCATAGACCAAAATATGGGGGTTTAATTTAAAAACTTTTATTTAAAAGAAGTTTTTCCTATAAATAATATTATTAACTGCAAAATCACAAAAAGTTTACATATAATTAAAACAAAAGTTTACACAGTAAAATAAGTGCATGCATTTAATTTTGTTATAAATCTCACCTCCTTAAGTGACGCTGAAGGTTTATCAACCATATCCGTCATGAAACCATTTCAATCTTTAATTTAGAAAGTATCAATAGCATTTTAGATAGGTTAATATTTCCTGTTTCACCACTGCTCATCTAGAGAATTGAACAAGGTCAACTACTGAGCAGCATTGCAGAGCTACCCAAAAAAGTTCAAGTTGAACTTTGACAGGTCTCCCAGAGTTAACCAGAAAAGTGGGCGTGAAGCCAAAAATATTAGTTAATCTGATTTACAATTGATGCTTTCTGAATTGAAACATGAAATGGTGTAGAAAGCCAAATATAATAATTTATGAAAACGTTTTTACTACGCTTTTGTCCTATTTGTAGCTTTGCCTACGATTAGTTTGGTTGCCTCTGTGTCAGTTTAGTACTATAAACAAAATAAAATAAATGATTTGCGTCTAGATAGACAAATATATTTATCTGTCTGTTCGTAACGTATCTCTAATTTGATTTAATTTTCCAGTTACTAATCCAAAATTACTGGTAATGCTCTATGACGTAAAAAAACTTATGCATATAATTTAAGGTCGCTTTTAAGTCAGCTGTTTTTTTTAATAATTAAAAAATATAAAATTTATCTAAAATACAGGCAAATTTTAGTATCAGCAATTTTACAACTGTCGGCTACAAAATACTGTAATAATCGCTTTAATGTAATACTAACTGAAACAAGTGGATACTAAAAAGAAAATAAGGAAAATCTTTCTAGTAAATTTATTATATTTGATATTTAACTTTTTTCATTGTTCTCTTAAATTTGGAGAGTACTATTTTATCAATAAAACTGGCTATAAAATACAAATATTTCCTACCTCGCGAGTAGCAGTTTTAATTCAAACACAGTAACCACTCTGTCATTGGAGGGTATTTTATACCTCCCAAACCCCCCGGTCTCACAAATCAACATGGTGTATGTAGTACATCTTGATACTAATTTTATTCTCTAAATAAATTACAAATATGTAGTGTAAGGAATGGCCCCGTAGTCAGGAGGTTAAAGACAATAAGTTTTTGGCTTTGGGCTTGACTCCAAATGATAATGGATAAATAAGACACTAATTTTTGCTTATTTATGAATTTCTTTTAGCTTGAAAAATGAGGGAGTGCTTTCATACGCACTTAGATTTTACATGTGGTTAGCATACCCAAACCTTAAAATTCCGTTCGAGTTGGAAGGCTACGATATACCCCCAAACCAAAAGATACAAAAAGATATACTACTACATTCTTGTATTTAGACCGGGGGGTCTGGGGGGTATGGAATACCCCCCAGAACAACAAGGTTGATTGTTTATAAATTACACATTGATTTATAAAGGCCACTGTTGTTCGGCCCACACACTCACTCAAAGGGATTGTGCCGATTACTTTCAAATTTATATGCTTTTTTAACAAGAAACTGCCCTGATTATGCCCTTAGCTGTACTTCAGGCTACACAACCAAATCAACTTTCCAATAAATTGTTACTCATTAAAATTTATTTTCAAAACTAAAACGAATTTTTAAATTCTTCTTGTGCTGCAATCCGACGAAAAAGCATAGTATGCTAGATTATCGGTTTCTCTTGAACTATTAGAAATTTTGGAAATAAAATTCTATGACAGTTTTTTGTTTGAAAAAGAAATAAAACTTTAGAAGTAAAAGCAATTCCGCTGTATTAATACCACCCCCGTCAACATGTTCGACCTTGAAGAAAACCCTTAATGTAGAATTTAACTAAAACTTAAAAAAAATGATTATTTTTTCAAAAAACCAAAATCTTATTAAATTTTGAAATCTAATTTTCTGGTGCAGTAGAATTGGTGGTAATTGCTCGAATATCAAGAATACTTATCACCATATCTCGCGTAATAGCTTCAAGTACGCACTCACCTGGAGGCTCCAATTTTATCACTTACAAACTAACTCAGTAATTAAGCACACTTGAAACTTGTCAAATTTCACCTAAAAGTACAAAAGCGGTTAAGTTTCATTAAAAATGATTGTTAAGAGTGAAGTCAAACAGATGAATTATTATTTATAGGGAAAATCACGTTGTAAAAGCGTGATAATTACGTTCAGCATGCTAAGTGCTCTTAAATGATTTATCAACACGTTTTACATCGCATACATTTTTATTTTACTGAAATGTTGAATCTGTGACGGAAAACCCACGATTTCTTATCTGAAGTTTCTTTAAACATCAAAACGTAAACCGCGGTTCAAAACCCCAAGAGAACCATTTTTCAAATAATATTTACCAAACATATTTATACTACATGGTTTCAAAAAACTTCCTTAAATTTAATTTTCTAATTGGTAGAATACGACTTTCTTCAAAATAAAAAAACTGCAGTTCCATCTTGGAGAATCTTACAGATTGGTTCACTTAGCGACATTTCCACAGATGCAAGCACTTCCATTAATTAAATTTGAATTATAGGACTAATTACTCCTAATAACGTTCGATTACATCAATCAAATTGATCTTACTTACATCGTTTCAAAATAAAAGTTTTGAAGGTTTTTCCCACTCAGTTGAAAATTTTTTCACAAACACAATTGGGATAAAAAAAATGAAGTAAAAGTTTCTAAACGAATTACGTGCTTTCCGATCACGGAAAATTCGAACCGCTGGTTGTCACCGTTCCGACGTTCCGATATCACTAACGGGCGCCCGTTTGGCGTCGACAAGTTTTCACCGCGCATTTCCATGCGCTACACGCCCACGTTCAAGATTTTCCAAACATGTGTATATGAAAACTTCTAATTTTTTATGCATGTGGTTGCTCGTAGGGTTTTGTGTAATCTTAATAGAAAACTTTCCCTTAAATTGAAAAGCAAAAATTTTTACTTGTTTAATTTGTGGAAATATTTTTCATAACCAATGTTTTCATATTATCTACGTTTCATGTTTTTATTTGTAATCTTTGTTTACTTGTTTAGTCGACTGTTAAAAACGTTTCCGATGTCACAGCCAAACGAAGGAAGGCATCCCAGTTTTATTTGATCAAGAAAATAATATATTTACGTTTCTGTGAAATATTTCACCTGATGAATATCGCGGGCTGGAAAATTGAACAGAAAATTGTTCCGCATGTTTAAAAAGAACTGAAGGATCCATAGTACTTTTAGTTTTTATGGACCTTTTTGATCCACATTTTATCTCGATTCTCGTGCTACTTCATAGCATCTGCAATAAATGTTTTCGTTGAACTTAGGAACTACGCTTCTAAATTTACAGGATAATGTTTGCATTCCATTATTTGCTTCTTCAGCACAGATGTTGTTAAAAAAAACAGGGTGAATAAAAACCTTACAGGCGATAATCAACTTTTTTAAATGCAATTTTTTTGGATGAACGGACGGTCATTACTTACTCATCGAAGGGTTTTGAAATAGTCTTAAGAAGAATTAAGTATTTTTTACAGTTTTTTTGTTAAATTTCCATCTTCTCCTACAAATTAATCCTACTATGAACCACTCGCCCCGATAATCCACAAATGTTGCAGTGGACAGAATAGCTAAATTTTAACACCTTTTGTTTACAAAACTTAGGTCGCTTTTATACGGTTCATGGGTTCTTTCCACGTTTGCAAATTACCTTTTTCTAAATAATTCTTAGTGATCTGGTTGCCTTATTCATATCATGAATTTTTTTTTACGCTCCGTATCAAAGCCTAAAAATAAAATGGCTTTGTTTCTTTTTCTACTCTAATAATAGAAGTATATACTAACGAAACTGTCGATACCACTAAAATAATTTTTTCGAAATCATAAACGTAAATTGCTAGACAGCTTAAGAAGAAGAATAAATCTTAAAGTATCTCTGTAATGTAAAGTTACTGTAAATCATACAGCATAAACGATATATATAGCAAATTATAACTTAATTACATTTTGGCTGAATAATATCGTATCTAAGTTAATTCCAGGTTTAAATTAGTTTCACTAATGAATAGAGCTATATTTGGACTAAAAAGTCTTAACCCAAGGTAGTTGTATGTGGTATAAGTTATTCAGCTATAAGCAAGAGACGGTAGAGCAGAGCTTTTAACACTGGCATTAGTTTTACCACCAATTGCAATTAACATAAAATAAAAATCAACAAAATATATTTTTATTACTGATTCAAACAAATCATTTTAATTAACAACAACTTTTAGTCTACAATATATTATGTTCAGGAAGCTTAGTTGAATGGTGGAAAGCGTCAGTGCATGTAGAGAATAGAATTTATATTCAGTAAAAGGATATAAAGTGCACTAAAATGACGTTGTTCTAAGGTCGGAAGTGCCAACAATGTACAAACGTTCATGTTAGCTCAGCACTTTATTCGCAATCGAAAACTCCAAGTTCCTTCATTTAAAGTTTGGTGTATATTGAAACTTAGAGTAATTGGAAGTTATTAACGTAGTAGTATATTCTTGGCGATAGGAACTCAGAAAGAATTGATCGGTTAGCTATGAAAGGTTTAGCATACTACAGGGTGGTCCAGTTAAAACAGACCGGTGCTTTATTGACCTGTTAACGACACTGCATTTTAAGCTACGGGAGAGGCGCCTTAATCAGGTTGTGAAACCAAATGACGTGATATTGGACTTTGTTTCTTTTGGTAACCCTCGGAACGGTGTTGTAAACAAAAGCAATTATTCTCGTGTGGGATGTGCTATTCATCCCCATGCATTGTTAATTGCACACTGCAGGGCGTCAAAGCTAACCGATTACAGCAACAATGCTTACTATGAACTTAAAACATTGTTGATTAAAAAATATTGATTGATGGTTAACGATTTTTAGTTGGTTTAATATTATTATGATTATTCAAATTATTATAAGCAGCCGAGCATGACAAAAATTTGATAGAGTATCACGCTAGGGATGAGCGTGTGTAAGTACCTTAAGAAGTTCAAAATTAACAATTGTTGATTTTACTTTGTTTTTCAGTTGTATATTATCACGTTGTATTTTTTTTATCAAAATAAAACATAAATGCTAGTACCTACAGCATAATTATTAAACTTGTTTGTTTATAACGTAAGAGGACATTTTAAGACGATTATAAAACTACCAAATTAATTTTGTAATCTTATTAGCTTTAACGGGAGTAGTTCAGTAACCAGAACTTCGATTGTAAAATCTTCTGAAGCAAATAATAAGAGAAACGGTTCAAAAAAGAAATAATAAAACAAAAAATTTATAAACCATTGCAAAAATAGGGCGTACATTTCAGAAATAAAATTTTTTTTTATGAAATAGTATTTATCCCGCAAAAATCATTCAGTACATAATTTTTAGTCGAAATTTATAAATCCAGATTAGATTTGAGTGTGGATCCTAATCGGACGTAACTAATTGCTTGTCAAAATCGACTCTACGCTCCCTCCGCTACAGACGGTCCCTTCCGCTTTGAGTCGTTTTGACTAACACTGTACTAATTATAAATATTTCTGAGACCCATCCAAATTGCATAAGTGCTACTAGTGAGGGGGTGGATCTCCTTTTTTCCCCACAAATTGAAGCCAAAATAGCCCTTAAACAGTGATTTTAATTTGACGTAATGCTACCATTTTATAGAATTAAACAAACTTAACCAAACGTTTAAAATTTTAGAATTTTTAACCGTAAGAAAAGAAACAACATACAAGAAATTTTATAAAAAACAATTTAAAAAACATTTGAAACTTTAGTGACAAGGCTACCATTTTAACGTTTTGTTTCAATGTTATTTATCAAAATCTATCAAATTTTTGCATCAAAATAAATTAAAACTTGTTGAAAAAGTATTGGTTTTCAAAAATTTAATGTTGAAGTCAAAAAATCCATAAAGTTTATAATTTCTTTTTTTTTCCGAGTACAGGAAACGCATCAGGGATTGTCGCAAACGTTACAAATCGCTCAACACAATCAGGCGCGTACTAGAAAACTTTAACTGTTAGGAAAATTTAACCATTTTTTCCATATTTTTTATAAAAATTTCTTTTGGTTTTTTATTTTAATTTTTTTTTGAACTGGAACTCAGGGTTTGTTTTGCTATTTTACGGAAGGCCTATAAAAAAGTTCCAAGTGGCTATTAAGAGCATTAGTACGATTTAAAAGCTTAAAAGTTTAGATACCTATTAACATTTTGAAATTTTTTTCCAAAGTTAATTTTGGAAATTAATAATTAGAAAAGAAGGGCAAGGAATTTTTTTTAATTATCAAGAATTAAATTGACCAAATGAAATAGAATTTTAAAAGAAAAAATATTTTCTTCAAAAATTAGTTTTAAAGAAACGAAATTTTCGAAACTTTGTTAATTTGAAAAACCTAATCTTTGAATTGTGGGGGGGGGGCACGTGCTTCCAGTGCTCCCCTTTAGTTAACTGGTTTTATTGACTTTACACACCAATAAAATATTAATTTTAAATCTGCGTGCTAAATTTTTGCATGGAAATAAAATAGAATTTATCAAAAAATGCAATTTTTATCAAAAATTTAATTTTTGGGCTCAAGAAAACCGAGAGGTAAATTTTAGTGTTTTTTGTTAATATTAATTTTAAATCAGTGACCAGGTTTTACTTTTTAAAGTTTTTGAAATTATTTTAAAAAGTTACTCTTTGAAATAAATAACAGGAAAAGCGCCGTAGGCAGTTTTTTTTAATTTTTGAAAACCAGGTCTAAAATTAATAAAATTTGATATGAAAACAATGATTTTATAACACAAAATTTTAAAACATTTTTTGCTTTGAAAAGCTGAAGATTTAATTTCGGAGAGAGGGGGTGGGGCAGATGCACTCAATGCTTGATTTAAGTTTTATTTTTTCTATTTAATCTTTGAGCATGACCTCTACTGTTTTTTTTAATTACCCCCAACTTTCTTAATCTAGATTATTGTTCATGAACAAACATTGCGTGTTTTATAGTCCAGTCAACAAAGACCAAAAAAGGCCAAATAGCGGAAATAATATTATATGTAAAAGCCAATTTTGACACAGTGTCTCTAACAACATACTAAAAGTGCTGATATGTAAGGGTGGAACTAAGGGTAGGGGCGGTCTTTAATGGTTCTTTTTTTAGTTTTTCGTTAATAACTTAAGAACTACGGTTTATATCAAAAAAATGTTTATATAATGAATTAACCTACTTGAAATTTTCTATAAAAAAGATGTCATGCACTTTTTTGCTAGAATCAATACTGAAAGAGATATGAAGGGAAAAATAGAAAATTATAAAAAATAATTGTTTTCATTTTTAAAAATGAAGTAATAAGTGTTTAAAAATGTATTTTAAACATTAATTTTCCTTAAAATCTATAATTTTATCATCATGCCTTCGATGGAGGCTCCGTTTACACATGAGCCAAAGCACACGTCGCAGGCACCGCAGTAGGCAATCCCTGCTTTGCGGCAACCGCAGCGCATCCCACACTAATTTTTCCCAGCAATTCAATTTAGTTACGGTCCTTCTGTAGCCCATAACACCGCTATATTTTTTACATCTTTTGAAGCCTTTATTTACTTCATATTAAAACTTTTATTTCAATAGAAAATGAATGAATTAAATTCAAGGACGATAGATAAAAAAACCAAAAACCATTTTTTTTGTAATATTTAATATTTTGGCAGTAATCGAAATAAAATAAAATAAAGTAACTTTTAGATTTATATTATTACAATTTCTAATGTTGCACCTTTTTTCCATTACAGACAGCGAAGCCTGGTTAATAAAACCAGCAAACTGAAAAACATAAGAAATTTTAATATTTGAAGAAAACGAATCAATAACTTAGTACTTACCAACCACCAATTATAAATTTAAAATTTCCTGTTATACCAAAACTGCTAGCATACGAGTACCTAGGACTCAACTTATACCCAAGGCTTTCACATTCTTCACGGAATTGTTGATAGTGCGGTTTTTGATTTGGCCGATAATAACTTGGATATGACTCCGTTCGAAAATATTCAGGTGATTCTAAATTTGATTAAGCAGAAAAAGTGATTCATTTTCTATTAATGGAAAAGAGAAACTTACCACTAAATCTGTGTACCTGGTGACGACTTGAACCGCCTTGAAAACTTAGTGAGAAATTCACTAACACTAATAGTAAACTTAACAGGATTAAATATTTCATTTTGCAGTTTAATTTCTCTGTTATATCTACAAATGCTTAATTAAGCTGATGTATTTATACTTTTTGAAATCTAGAAAATGTAACCTATAGCATTGTATGATAAGAAATTAGAAGATTTTGCTGCTTGACCTACTACAAAAAAATTAGATAACTTTAAAAATAACAAAATTTTGCGTTTATTCAAAAATTAATTAAAGTTTTTTAATTTATTTTTTATTGTTTACAGTAAATAATCAAAAAAAATTGATCGAATTCAGTAATTCAAATCCATAATTTCCCTCTCTGTACCTCAATCGTGATTAAACCAATACCAATCCTTTCTGCGGTTTTTAGTTTTCAAATGTGAAATTGATGCATGAAATTACAAATTGTATTATTTTAAGTTGATATGTAATTGAAATAATTAATTAATTCTTATTTTTTTGGTATCAGATGAAGTAGCAAAAAGTGGCTCTTATATTTATTATTATTATTATGCAATGTTTTTAAGCAAACAGATAATGAAACGTATACAAAATTTTGTTTTCAAAATTTAAACAAAATAAATAACAAAAATAATTTTTTAAAATCCCCAAAAAAATATAAATCTGCAAACACAGGAAAAATTCCCAAACGAAGTTCTAACTTTCCTACCTTTAAGCTAATATAATTTAATATTGGTTTCTAAACGAATTCAATTTTTCATAATGCTGCAAATTTTTTTGTGATTTTCAATTAATTTCAGTGTCTGCGCTGTTGAATATAAAAGTATAAATATTCTCAGTTACCACAGTGTACAAATTGTAAGAGAATAAAAAATTAAAATAGACTTGTTTAGTGAACTTGTTGTGAAAAAATCTATGCTTGAAATTTTGAAATTTTAAAAATTTGCATATTTCAGCCGAAAA
Source organism: Rhagonycha fulva (assembly GCA_905340355.1). Lineage (NCBI taxonomy): Eukaryota > Metazoa > Arthropoda > Insecta > Coleoptera > Cantharidae > Rhagonycha > Rhagonycha fulva. The sequence continues at coordinate 118,723,006 of HG996554.1, forward strand.
TTTGGAGATATTTGATTAAAGACAAACTTTTGACATTTACAGGGTACTTAGTTCTTTTTACCTGTAACTTATAAAACTTTAAGGCTTTTCTTGTTATTTTATTTCTCGCGGAGTCAACTTACGCAGGAAGTTTAGAGATTTCTACAAACTCACGATATTGACGTCATGATGGTTTTCAGTAGACAACTACAACGCAAAGCATACTTTATAGAGATCTAAATGAATAAATTATTTAGAAAACTAGTGAAACCCATGAAAGAAAATAACGTTCAATCTATCTCAATAAGACAATCTTTTGTTTGTTTAACTAACTACTTAATGGGCAGTTACCAAATTTGTTAACAAATTAGAACAAGTGTCACTCGGTTTTAAGAAACCTATCGATATATTTTTTGTTTTTCTTTAAACGCCTGTACATACGTCAAAGGAGGAAATGACAAAAAAGTCTTGAAGTTTTTTGAAGTTAAAAGTAAGAACTAATTATTTTGTAAGTTAAAAATTTGTATCTTTTATTAAACACGTAGGTGCAAATTGTAGCCTGAAATATGCAAATTCTTAAAATTTTGAAGTTTCTAGCAAAGATTTTTTATAACAAATTAACCGAACAAGTCGATTTTAATTTTTTATTCTTTTACGATATGATGTGTACTTTGATATCTGAGAATAATTAAACTTTTATATTCAACAGAGCAGACACTAAAGTCAATTAAAAATCACAAAAAATTAATAATATTCACGTATTTTTAATACATCTAAAGGTAAGATTTTTTCAGTATATTGCAAATAAAACACTTTAAAGTTTGAATTTTGAACAAGTTTAGTTCAATATTTGCTTAGAAATAAAAGCAATGTTTGGTTTAATTACAGCAAATTAGCAAATGCAATAAATATAAAACTTATTATCTTCAGTTGATTACCAGTATCTGTTGGGTCGTTGGGTGGTTTCCAAGGTCGTCAGAAATTATTAAGGAATCGGTAATTGATAATAATTTATATTTGCGACAAAGTTTTAAAATGCTTTTGAATTTTCATTTTTTATAGTTCAAAAAACTAATTAATGTTATAGAAAAACAAAAGTTAGTTATGATAAGCACCACCATAACATATCACTTAAATGATTTGGGCTGATTTTCATGGGCTGTTAGCTTGGATTTTCCACCTCAGACGGTACCAGAGCTGGGTTATTTCTAGGGTCGCTAGCTTTTTCGAATATTTAGTTGTTGTTCTTACCCGGCATTAAAATATAAAGCCAAATCTTACATTAAAGGTAGGAAGGGTATGTTAAAATGAACTATAATGATAACTTTTCAGATCTATATTTTAAGTTTTTGATTTTAGTTAACACAATTTCTAATTATAACTTTAGAATTTACAGTCGACCCCATCACAGTAGAGAGCGAAGCTTCATCGATAAAGCCAAAAAGCTAAAAATATAAAAGGTTATCAGATATGGAATAAAAAGCAACCAACGATTAAGACTTACCAGCCACTTATTACAAACATCAAATTTGCAGTTACGCCAAAACTACCGCTCATGCCACCACTCAATACATAGCCATGTCTTTCACATTCTTGTCGAATTGCTGATGATACATACATCTCTCGATTATCTAAAAAAAATTAAAACAATGAATAAAATACTAAATGAGATTTTCAATAAATGGTAAGCACCAAAAAAGCAAGCAAATTTGGTACAACATATTTAGCAAAATAGATGGAGCTAGCGATTTCATAAGTTTTAAATGAACCTGGAACTCAATCGATTACTTTCAGTTATCAGCGCCTTCTACATTTATTAACATTAACCCAGCCACTTTATGAATTTTTCCCACAATTAGCATTGTTACACCTTGTATGTTACACCATTTAGTAAGCATAATACTTACAATCGTCTCCGTATTGGCACAGCGCGAAATCCACAAACTGTAGAATTACTACCACTACTAAAAGTAAATATTTCATCGTGTAGGTTTTCAATTTTTCTTCTTCTGGTAAAAATAAGTTTAGTTAAGTTGTATTTATATCGGTTTTATGTAATGTGGTGATAATGTAATCACTTAAATTTGTGTGTTGCTTGACCTACTGCACAAAAACTAAGATAAGATTTAAAAAGAAAATAATTTTCTTAGTTTTTGACAAATTTTATATTTTTATTGCTTTTCCACTACCGCGCAATTTGTTTAAATTCTGCTCGAAAAATTTCAAATTATTGTACTCGTCAAGAAGAAAATGAAACTTGTCGATTTTCCTTTTGTACCTCTATTTATTTAGTACCCCCACCAAATACAAAATTCAAAAACAAAAATAAGAAGTGACTTTTTGAAATTTAAACAGTTTAAAGCTAAAATTATTATTATTGATGGATCAAATATTTATGGAATTTCACTACATTAATGTAATTGGCATAATTATTTGGCTAGTCTTATCTATTTTTTTTTGTCAAGAGGCAAAATATACAATAGTTTATTGTTCATTATATTACGAATAATTTTAAAATTGACAAGTTCAACGATATAATTTAAATTATAATTACATGGCTAAATAAACTTAAAAATAAAATTGTGTACACTTTTTGTTTGGTATTAAAAGAGTTAACATTTCAAGAAAAAATCATAAAATTTCAAGATGAAGTACTTAATTTTCTTGGGTTTGGTATTATTTATGATGGATTTTTCGCTGTGTGAAAGATGGAATATTAGTTACAGTAAGCACATTATTTATATTATACTAACAAGGTGAAATAAAGCTAATCAAAAAATTACGTAGTTTTTCTCTAATAACCTAAATACTTGGGTTTTTTGATTTATTATGGAGAAACTTGGATGAGTAATATTTGAGCTCTAGCTTACAATCTACGGATTTACTAATGCAATATATTTATTAGATGAAGGTTCCTGGAATTCACCATATACAGATCGAATTAAATCAGAATGTGAAAAATTTGGCTACGTTTTGGCAAACAGCAGTTTAGGCATAACAGGAAATGTTGCGTACATTCTTAGTGGATGGTAAGCACTTAATTCGATAATTTTTGATTAAAATACTTTTTTTTAATATTTTGTAGCTGTGTGGTTTTGTTAATGAAACTCCGCTTCTGAAGTGTGGAATCATAAAATGGACACCCTATATAATAAAATACATTTAAATATCAAAATATCGCTAATCTCTTAAAAACAAAAAAAATTTATTACACCGTAAAATTTTGTAACCTAATTAATATATTTGTAAAATAATAATAAAAATTAATAAATGGGAGAATAAGGTGAAATTTTTCCAGGTGGTAGATTATCAAAATTCTGGTGGCCAAATTGTCTAACCAAAATACAAAACTTTTGAGCCTCTGGTCAAATTTGGTTTTACAAATTTATTCTAATAACAAATAAAAAAATTTGCACAAGTTTTCCTCAAATAAGCGGAAGAGTTTAAAGGGTTAAATAAAATTAAGTAACCAAGCATTTATTATATTTTGGGAAAAATTCCTTAGTAAATACATTTAACATTTTTTGTATTCACAAACAGTTCCCATTGAGAGGCACCAACAACGATTACAGTCTTGGGTCCAACTTTGTCCTCTTTTGCAATTTTGGAGCTTCTCGTAAGGTTTGGGCTCACTGAAAAATTTAATTTGGTGTAGAAATAGGTACATGGAATTTGCAAAGATATGCATTTATAAATAAAGTATGAAGACTCACCAAAGCACCTTGGTGCAATAAAATGCAAATTCAATCTCCTTTAATATCTTGTGGCATTCGCATACATTGCAATCATTTTCCAGATATTTGACGTCGGGAAGACAAGCTAAAATAACAAAATAGTTTTTATAATAAAATTCCGATTAAGTTAAAGTATCTACGAAAAGAATCATTGTGGGCATCTGTAAAACACACAAGTAATCCTAAAATAATGATGAATTTCATGATTTTGCGATTAAACCTTCAAGAAACCTAAAGATTAACTATGCTCTGATTACACTATTTGTACAAATTATTATATAGGTAATATTAAGCACCCGAACATTACCATAAAACTTAACAATAGCAAATTAAGGAAAACCTTTAAAAATAACATATGGTTTAAATAAACTGTAATTGTGTCCAATCAAATTTTTTTATTGAATTTGTGTTTGATAAAAAAAACAATAAAAACGTTCTGATTAGTCAATTTTTGAAATAGTTATGATCGTTTGAAGAAAAAAACCATCAATTTCTCTAAAAATATTCATAACTATTTCAAAAATTGACTAATCAGAGCGTTTTTTTTTTATCTTTAAACGTACTTTTCAGGAAAAGTTTGATTTTTCAAATTTTTTCACTTTTGATTTTTGATTTTTTTATTTCAAAAAAAGCTCTGATTTATTCCGCGTATAACAACGCAAACCCCTCAATGGGCCAACATTTCTTTTTAATCTTTTTGTTTAATTAAAAAATATTTTGTTTTATTTTTACGTAAAAATATTTTTCAAAATAAATAGAAAGAAATGTCGGCCCATTATGGAGTTTGCGTTGTTATACGCGAAAAAATTCAAAGTTTTTTTTTAAATATAAAAATCAAAAGGGTCGAAATTTGATAAATCAATGATTATTTCCGAAAAAATGAAAACTTTTGTAGAATACAAATTTAAATATTTTTTTAATATTTTTTCCTGAAGAGTCGTTTAACGACAAAAAAAAAACAAAAAAAACGTTCCGATTTCAGGAAAATCAAAAGGGGTCGGATTCAAAAGTGGTCGATTTGGTGTGGAATGCCCCATACATAGTAAACCAAAATGAGAGGCGAGAAATTTGAATTATTAGGTACTTAATATAATAATTGTCATTTTTAAAGTATCTTTTTTGGCAGGACTGGTCAGTCAGGTCATTCAAATGTAGAGTGAACTACAATTCTAATAAATTATAGTTTTATAATATATATATTGTCGTATAACAAAACACAAAATAGAAAACAAGCGATATGAATAATAATTTTTTTTTTTTTGATTTGAAAGATTTTATTAAGCTTTGAAAGGAAAATTTTTTTATTTTTTTGTTGCGCAGTTTTATTTTTATTTATAGACTTCTGTTGTAAAGAAGTCAACATAGCACTTTGGTTTTTCTTAATAAGGCGCTTGTGCTTTTCTAAAGTTTGAATAGCCAACGATTCCAATTAAAGGAAATTTTTGAATATTAATTTGTAAAGAATAGGAGTTTTAAAATGTTAAGTTGGTAAGAGAAAAGTGAAAAGTGAAAAATTTTAATTTTAAAAAGTTGGGCAGAAAAGCCGGAAATATCGAGGACTTTTTGGTAAAACGTCAAGTAGGTTGGACGTCCATTTTTGTGTTCCTCTGGTTTAATTTTTTTTGAGTTTTCCTGGAAGAAAATTTGAACTGAATTTTGTATTTTTGGACTGCATTGATTTTTCAAGAGCATCACAACGTGGTGCATATCCTGTGATTGAATTGGATATTCAAGATTTCCATATTTTAAAAGCCGATGTGCAGAAGTTTGAGTTTTTGAATGCCATTATTTTATTTTAAAGAATTTTACTGTTATATGAGTTTTTTGTTTAAAGTTTAAAGTGTTATATGATTTATTTTTTTATCTGCGAAAAATTTTTTCCTTTTATTATTATAAGATTAAAAATTTGTGTTATCAAAGTATTCATATCGTTTTTTTTTTATATTTCTTGGTTAAAAGGCTGGCCGGAGCAATCGAGTTTGTGCTCTTCTATTTGCATGTAGAGTTTTCCTCTATGATTTTTGAGTTGTTTTTTTGTAGTTTTTGCAAAACAGCAGTAGGAGAGTACATCTTTTTTTTGTGAAAAATGCTCTCTCAAAACTTTGACCATCCGGTCGAACTCGTCGTTCGCCAATCCTCTCTTTTATTAAGTAATTACATTTTTAATTACAATTCTTAAATATCAACAATCTAAATAAATTTTCAACCTTTTGCCGGGATCGAACCGGTAATTCTTACATAAGAATCAACGACTGCACCTGCTATCACATCTTTTTTTACCAAAAAAGATGTACTCTCCTACTGCTGTTTTGCAAAAACTACAAAAAACAACTCAAAAATCATGGGGGAAAACTCCACACGCAAATAGAAGAGCATTTAATTATTTACAATAGCCAACGGTTTTTCATGAGCTGCAAAATTATTCAGTGATCCAAACTTGACACGACTGCGACGTAAGTAAAATTCTTTAAAAAAAAATAATGGCATTCAAAAACTCAAACTTCTGCACATCGGCTTTTAAAATATGGAAATCTTGAATATCCAATTCAATCACAGGATATGCACCACGTTATGATGCTCTTGAAAAATTAATGCAGTCCAAAAATACAAAATTCAGTCCAAATTTTCATCCAGGAAAACTCAAAAAAAATTAAACCAGAGAAACACAAAAATGGACGTCCAACCTACTTGACGTCTCACCAAAAAGTCCTCGATATTTCCGGCTCTTCTGCCCAACTTTTTAAAATTAAAATTTTTCACTTTTCACTTTTCTCTTACCAACTTAACATTTTAAAACTCCTATTCTTTACAAATTAATATTCAAAAATTTCCTTTAATTGGAATCGTTGGCTATTCAAACTTTAGAAAAGCACAAGCGCCTTATTAAGAAAAACCAAAGTGCTATGTTGACTTCTTTACAACAGAAGTCTATAAATAAAAAAAAAACTGCGCAACAAAAAAATAAAAAAATTTTCCTTTCAAAGCTTAATAAAATCTTTCAAATCAAAAAAAAAATAAAAATTATCATTCATATCGCTTGTTTTCTATTTTGTGTTTTGTTATACGACAATATATATGGGGCATTCCACACCAAATCGACCACTTTTGAACCCGACCCTTTTTGATTTTCCTGAAATTTTTACATATTATACTATCTCATCAACAACAGTTCTGTGAATTTTTTCAAAATTTTTTACTCAACCCAAAAAAAGTTACGAATTTTTAGAAAAACTGCTGTTTTTTTTTTCAAACGATCGTAACTATTTCAAAAATTGACTAATCGAAAAGTTTTTTTTTGGTTTTATTTGTCTTTAAACTGACTTTTCAGGAAAAAATACAAAAAAAATATTTAAACTTAGATTCTACAAAATTTTTTATTTTTTCTGAGAAAATCATTGATTTTTCAAATTTCGACACTTTTGATTTTTGATTTTTTTATTTAAAAAAAAACTCTGATTTATTCCGCGTATAACATCGCAAACCCCATAATGGGCCGACATTTCTTTCTATTTCTTTTGTTTAATTGAAAAGTATTATTTGCGTATAAGTAATACAAAATATTTTTTAATTAAACAAAAAAAATAGAAAAAAATTTTGGCCCATTATGGGTTTTGCGTTGTTATACGCGGAATAAATCAGAGTTGTTTGTGAAATAAAAAAATCAAAAATCAAAAGTGGAAAAATTTGAAAAATTAATGATTTTCTCCGAAAAAATAAGAAATTTTGTAGAATCTAAGTTTGAATATTTTTTTTGTATTTTTTCCTAAAAAGTACGTTTAAAGACAAATAAAAACAAAAAAAGGAACGGTTTAATTAGTCAATTTTTGAAAAAGTTACGATTGTGTGAAGAAAAAGAACATCAGTTTTTCTAAAAATTCTTAACTTTGTAAAAAATTTTGAAAAAACTTACAGAACTGTTTTTGATATGATAGTATAATACGTAAAATCAATTGTGTAATTTTTTTAAAAATTTTTTACAAAGCTAAAATTTTTCAGAAAAACTGATGTTTTTTTTCTTCAAACAATCGTAACTATTTCAAAAATTAACTAATCAAAACGTTCTTTTTTTAATTTTTGTTCGTCTTTAAACGTACTTTTCAGGAAAAAATACAAAAAAAATATTCAAACTTGAATACTACAAAATTTTTTAGTTTTTCGGAGAAAATCATTGATTTTTCAAATTTTTCCACTTTTGATTTTTGATTTTTTTATTTCAAAAGAAACTCTTATTTATTTCTTGTATAACAACGCAATCTCCATAATAGACCCACATTTCTTTTTATTTTTTTTGTTTAATTAAAAAATATTTTGTTTTATTTTTACGCAAAAAATATTTTTTAATTAAACAAAAGAAATAGAAAGAAATTCGGCCCATTATGTGGTTTGCGTTGTTATACGCGAAATAAATCAGATTATTTTTTTAAATAAAAAAATCAAGTGTCGAAATTTGAAAAATTAATGATTTTCTCCAAAAAAATGAAAAATTTTGTAGAATCCAAGTTTGAATATTTTTTTTGTATTTTTTCCTGAAAAGTACGTTTAAAAACAAACAAAAACAAAAAAAACGTTCCGATTAGTCAATTTTTGACATAGTTACGATCGTTTGAAGAAAAACATCAGTTTTTCTAAAAATTCGTAACTCTTTTTGGGTCGAATAAAAAATTTTGAAAAAATTCACAGAACTGTTTTTGGTGAGATAGTATAATATGTAAAAATTTCAGAAAAATCAAAAGGGGTCGGGTTCAAAAGTGGTCGACTTGGTGTGGAATGCCCCATATATAGTTTTAAAAATAAGAATTTCTAAAATAATTGTTAATATAAGTACCTATAATAAATTTAAAGGTACCGATAAGAATAGGTCATTAATATGTCGTAAAATTGTGTAATGCAGCTTTTATTTAAATTGTAGGATTAAGTTAATACCATATGAGTTACTAAATAGTAACATTTCTTTTATTGTTCATAATAATAAATAATGTACTTTGTTATTTACTACCATTTAATTAATGTCTTGGGAATACATCATTTATCCACCGGAATCTTGATCGGTAATAATGTGCTGTAATAAACAATCACAATCTAAACAATTCATTCTGAGAAATTGAGCGATGTTAGGTGAAAAACACTGATTAGTAAAAATGATATTATAATGATTAGGAGACGGTCGGAGAGTAATAGTCAAGCAAGTTGACTACAAACGCTCAATACCCGGTTCAAATCTGGGTAAAGCTACTACTTTATTCTGACCGTCTCGCTGGTCTTCCAGGTTGGGGGTTTTACGTCGGGCTGGTTTCTCGTCGTAGGTAAGAAATGTAAAATGTTTACAAAACCAAACGCCGCTTGGCGATGTTTGGGAATAGTAAAACGTCGTAGAGCGAACTGTTACAAAAGCCAAAGCTGTTCTTTCACTAGGTAAGATTACGGCGACTATTTTTGGGATGCTACTGGGATTTTGTTGATCAATTTTATTAAAGAAAAGTGAAAAAACTGTAAAAAACTAAAAAGCAATTTTTCTTTTACAAAATCCTGTTTTTTCTTTAGCGAAACAAAAATTTTTTACCCTATCCGTGTGATACTTGTACAAATTTGTTAGAAAATTTAAAATTAAAACTTCTTAAATAAGAAATAAAGTTGGTACTGTTTATTTCAAACAAAATTTTATTTACTTAAATTCCATTTGCAAATGTTTTTCTATTAGCATTTTGAGGAACATTGCTTGTTTTCACAAATGGTTCCAATTCTTGGCGCACACCAACAGCGATTGCATTTCTTCTTCCAAGATTTTCCTACTGGTTTACATTTTCTGAGCTTATCATGTTTTGGGCCCCTACTGAAAAATTATTTAAAGGGTGAAGTAATCTTCTATTCATAATAATAGAAAACTGTAAAGACTTACCAAGACAAGAAAGTGCAAAGCACTTTCGATATTTCTCCATTACCACAAAAGCAGTTATTGCAGTCGTTTTCCTTTAATGGAACGCCAATAGTGCAACCTACAAAAAAAAATATTAAAAAATTTATTTTTGATTAAGTCAAAGGGCCCCTACGTAATTCTTTCTTTTGAGCAGCTACCACAAACACAAGTAATCCTAAAATGACGATAAATTTCATGGTATTGGGATTATGACTTTTAACAATCAAAAGATTACTTTGAAAAATCAAAATTTCTTCTAAATTTACTATTTTTACAATCTGTGTTGTGTGATACAACCTCGATACATCGACTGAATGCAATTATTTGGCAACGCGTACAGGCAGCATAAAGTGTTCTAATATACTATAAAATTTAATAATAATAATAATAACAATGGGTTTATGTGAAACCAATTTTACGACAACATACCTAATAGTTATTTAATTAAGTAGTTTGTTAGTGAAGGCGATCATTAATCGATACTGTTTAAGGCACGAACGAGTGAAGCGAGTGAGTGTCTTTAATAGTTGAGATTATTAATCGCCAATTAACAAACAAATTGATTACAATATTTTTTTGTTGACTGTAAACTTTTCCACAAAGACTATCAGATGACAATTTTATACATTTTCAATTCACGTAAAAATCTCACTTGCAAAAAAAATAAAAGTCTATATTAAAATATCACCAAAACGTCAAAATCACAAATGCAGTTACTTAATGAAAGAGAGTGTATTAATGACGTCCATTAATACATCATTTTTTAAACAAAATAATTTATTAATATCAAAATTAATAAACGGTAAACGAAAAAATTTATTTAATTTATTACACTGGTAAAATTTTATTTAAATTTGTGGTTTATTTTAGCGTCAGCCCAAATTTTATAAGAGAGCTTGAAGTGGGTCCGCTTACATTTCACGCAAAAAATATTTGTGATTTTAAAAGAATTATCACAAGTACAGCTGTTTAAATTTTTAAATATTTTTGGTAGGACAGGTCAGTCGTTCAATTGGTCAGGTCATTCATATGTATATGTAGAATTAACTACATTTCAAATAAATTATAGTTATGGTGCAAATCTGGTAGTTAAAATAATTACTATATTGTTATTATAAGTAGGTACATTAAATTTAAGTGTTACGATAGTAAGTCATTAATATGTCGTAAAATTGTTATATTACATAAATAAGTTAATTATTATAGACATATTTGATTTTATCGAAAAATTAAAAAAATTACTTCGCGCGATGTCACAATTGCGCATTTCCTGTTGATATATGTAATTCTAAAATTTTCTCTCTTTGATTAGACACACATCTATAAAATAAGTAATAAAACACACAAACAAATAACAATAAAACACAAAATTTCAAAAATTTTGAAAAAATTCACAGAACTGTTTTTGTTTTTTCAAAAGTGGTCGATTTGGTGTGGAATGCCCCTTATACATTAAATACGGTTACTTTTGGATTAACATTAAGTTTATTTCTTGCAGTACGATGTTTGAAGCAATTAGCATTAAAATTTTCAAATACAAATAAAAAGGCATCTCATGTAATTGAACGCGACTTTTACATGGATGATATGTTATCCGGAGCGCGTACTGAAGAAAAGGTTATTGAGCTATGTAAAGAAATTTATAATATTTTATTATCAGCAGGTTTTGAAATGCGAAAGTGGAATTCTAACTCTTCAAATGTATTAAAATTTATGCAAACTCTAAATCAAAATTCAAATTTTCATATTATCACAGAATTCGGAGAGGAAAATCAAACAAAAACTTTAGGGTTGTATTGGAATTGTCAAGATTTTTTAATGTTTAAAATAGCAAAATTTGAAAATTCAAGTATAATCTCAAAAAGGACAATTTTATCTACAATCGTTCAAATTTTTGACTTTTTAGGCACAGATTACTATAGTAATAGTAATCTGTGCTTTAGGTTTAGTAAGTGCATGCATCGTGATTGTAAAAATATTTTTTCAACAATTATGGTTGTTAAAAATAACTAGGGATGATCAAATTCCTACTGATTTACAAAAACTATGGCTACAATTTAAGCAAGAGTTACCTATTTTAAACTCATTAGAAATACCAAGACAGGTAATTTGTAAAAATCTTGTTCGATTAGAATTGCATGGATTTGCGTTCATTTATACATCACTTTTTAAACAAAACAATTCATAAATATCAAAATTAATAAACGGTCAACAAAAAAATTTATTTAATTTAGCGTCAGCCCAAATTTTATAAAAAAAGCTTGAAGTGGGTCCGCTTACATTTCACGCAATTATTTAATTATCCAACTTTAATTTGCACTAAAATTTTTTTTCATAAATATTCCATCTTGGTTATTATTGTTTTTTTGAAATTCTGAAGCAAAAAATTTATAGTTAGCAAATATTTCATTAATTTATTCGATTGGATCGGTGATCCATGGTCCAACATAATATTTAAATATATGAACTTTGTGTAAAGTCATAACTACTTAGTATGAGTTTAATTATCTGTTTCGATAATCAAAACCTAAAAAATTAAAACTTACTCTTTTATTATAACAGCGAGTTATTTATTTCAGAAGTTCAGTGCTGGAACGGGCTGATTGAAGGACAAAACAGAAGTTTAGGAAGTCTCATATTCACTTCTCTGGCTCAATATTCCTGTAGGGAGATCTTAAAAAGCGGATATGCAAAGCTTTTTTTCCCAGCTTGGCTCTTGTTGTTATCATTATTGCAATACTGAGTTTAAAGTGTTAACTTTAGCGGAAAACAAAGTCACAAGCATACAACAGAAAAAGGTTTTACAATAACAGTTTTTTGATTGCACAAAAATTTATTGTTATGGAATGAGAAAAACTAGAAAAAACAACACAAATTAAAAATTACATTTGAAAATTACTTGATAACCTGGAAAAGTATAATATGTAAATCCATGCTAGTACTAACGGTGTCAATGACAATTTCTGGTTTCACAAACGGTTCCCATTCCTTTGACACACCAACATTGATTGCAGTTCTCGATCCAACTTTCTCTTGCCAATTTACAGCGTCGATGCTTATAGAAATTTTCGTTACTACTAAAATATTTTTTAATTTGCTTAGGTATACATCAAAATCTAGAATGTTTTCTTAAAGACTGTAGAGTAACAGAGAGCTGAGATTTATTAAAAAAATTTTAATGTAAAACTTTATTTAGGAATCCTCAACAGCTAAAAAGTCGAAAAAAACAACAGTAAAAATTTTTTACAGGTTGGCAAGAGAAAACTCTGCTGAAGACTAAATACAGAGTGGATTTGATCCCCAGCACCCTGTCATGACCTCCACTGCTTGGTTATTTCCAATTATTCTTTGTATTATTGATTGAAGTAAAAGTTTTCAAAAAATAAAAATTAGTCAAGACTTACCACCACTTTCCGGTTTTGCAAGATAAGTTCATCATATTTCCATCTGAAGGACAATCGCATGTATCACACCCGTTTACCCTCAACTTAATCCCAGAAACGCAACCTAAAGAAAAGTAGTTTATTTAAAAAATAATATTAAAACTTCAAAATATCGAGTTATTAATAAATTAAAAATTAATTAAAAGATTTATTGAGCTTTCAAACGATTATTTCGTTCGTCATCAGATTAATATGCAATATATCGTTTGAAAGCTCAATAAATCTTTTAATTAATTTTTAATTTATTAATAACTTGATATTTTGAAGTTTTAATATTATCTAATATCAACGAGTTAATAATTTATATATTTAAATATTTAAAAAATATTTTACTGATTAAGTTAAAAAGACCTACCAGGTCTCTGCCCGCGTACAGTCACAACGAACACAATGAATCCTAACAGGATAAAGAATTTCATGGTTTCTCTAATATAATTTTCGCGAATTGTAAAACTTCTTCTAAATTTGCTAGTCGTTTGAAGACTTTAAATAGGCCCAAATTTTTAGCGTGGATTTTATCTTCCTTCACACACCGACTAACATTCACGTCGTGATCCTGATCGGTGATGAGCGGTGCCATCATTTCCGTAGGAACTGAACATTAAATATTTACCAGGCAAAAATTTTACACACCATCAGCAAGGATCAGGGTATTATTGTTCGGCAAAATGTGGGGGCAGCGCAAGGTGTATAAATTTAGTAGGTTTCATAGATTTGCCTACTATAATTAATATTACAATAGTAAACTATAAAATATTTAATTAAAATAAATAGTAAATTATTAAAAATAAAGAAAGAATATTGTGAAAAAAATGAATGCAACGTTATTATTATTATTACTACATTTTAAATTAATTATTGTTTTGGTACAAATCTGGTAGTTAAAATAATTACAATAATGTTATTATAAGTACAATAAATTTAAGTGTTTAGATAGTAGCTTATTAATAAGTCGTAAAATAAATTGTTACATAAAAAAGTTAATTGTTATACACATAAATTTTGTAAATCAATTTTATCGAATAGGTAAAACAATTACAGAAAAATACTATATATCATTATTGAAAACTTGATCAAATTAAGAGGAAACGTTCACATTTAAACAAGGAGAATTTACTATTGGTTTTCTTCTTTGTGGGTAAATTGGACTAATTAAAATCGTTATTAAATAATTAACGTTTCAAGGTTTATTTCCTGTTTAATAAGTCCAATGCAATTATTTAGCTAAAATTTTAATAGTGTCGTATTTCGAAATCAACGCATAATTTATACTCAAATTTTTTACATAAGTTTTCCATCTTGGTTAAGTAGTATCATTGTTTTTTGAAATTCTGAAGCAGAAAATTTATAATTTGCAAATAGTTATTTAATTAATTGGATTATGATCCATGGTCCAATATAATATTTAAATATGTGAACTTCATGTAAAGTCATAACTATACGGGGTGAATGAGACCACCCGTATCAGTAATTTTTTTCAAAAACGGTTAGTCGTAGAGAGTTGGTTAAAAAAATTTATTATAAAAGCCTTAATAAAGAATCAAATGGTGATATTATTATTTCCGGGAAAAGTCGGCATCCTGGGTAGTTTGCTCCAGAATATCCAGAACTCCAGAATTTTAAATAGCACCATAGGTTAAAAATGGTATTTTTGAAAAAATTTTAAAAATAAGCAAGTTTTGTAGAAATTTTTTTTATTACTGCCACCCTTTTTAAGTAATATTTAATTGAAATTACTGGGGTTACTGTACGTAACCCCTTAATGTTTTGAATGTTTTACATAATGTTTTAAAGAAACTGAGGAATGTTAGGTAAAAAACACTGAATAGTAAAAATTAAATTACAATGATTCATCAGTACATTCCAAAAGCAAAAAAAAACAGTTTTAACAGAGGATAGAAACTGACACAAAGACCAAACCTTCACCAGGTAAAATTATGACGACCATTTTTGGGATACTACTAGAATTTTCTTGATTAATTTTATCGAAGAGAAGTAACCCCTGTAGGGTTCTAAAAAAACTGTAAATTACCAAAAAGTAATTTTTCACTAAAATCTGTTTTTTCTTTATTGGAACGAAAATTTTTTACCTTATGGCCGTATGATACTTGTACAAATTTGTTAGTAAATATAAAAATCAGACTTCTTAAATAAAAAATAGAGATAGTACTAGATTTTTTATTTCATGCAAAATTTAATTTACATAAATTCAATTTTCAAATAATGCTTTTCTGTATTAAACAATCTTGGAATCAAAACATTTATGGTTTTCACAAACGGTTCCCATTTTTGGCGTACACCAACAGCGATTGCAGCTCTTGATCCAAGTTCGTCCTTTTGGCTTGCACTTTCTGAGCTTTTTATGAATGGGTTCGTTACTGAAAAATTATTTGAAAAGTGAAGTAATCTTCTATTCATAATAAAAAAAACTGTGAAAACTTACCAAGCTATTTTAGTGCAAGGCAGAGAATCAGATAAATCTCCATCTGTACATAAACAATAATTGCACTCATTTTCCATTAATGGTACGCCAGGTATGCAGCCTGAAAAGAAAAATAAAATATTTGAATAATTTATTTTTGCTTGTCAATGTGCCTACGTAATTTTTTGTTTTTAGTAGCTACCACGAACACAAGTAATCCTAAAATGATGATGAATTTCATGGTATTGCGATTATGACTTTTAACAATGAAAAGATTACTTTGAAAAATCAAAATTTTTTCTAAATTTACTAATTTCACAAACTGTGTTGTGTGATACAACCTCGACACATCGACTGAATGCAATTTTTTGGCAACGCGTGCAGGGAGCATAAAATGTTTAAATATACTATAAAATTTAATAATAATAATAACAGTGGGTTTATGTGAAACCAATTTCACGACAACATAATAGTTATTTAATTAACTACATAGTTTATTAATCAAGGCGATTAATAATATTTGATACTGTTTAAGGCACGAACGAGTGAAGCGAGTGAGTGTCTTTAATAGTTGAGATTATTAATCGCCAATTAACAAACGAGTTAATTACCACATATTTTTGTTGACTGTAAACTTTTCCACAAAATTTATCAGATGATAATAACGTCAATTTTATTCATTTTCAATTTCACGTAAAAATCTCGTTTGCTAAAAAAATAAGTCTTTACTAAAATATCATTAAAACGTCAAAATCACAAAAGCAGTTAGTGTATAATTGTTATACACATAAATTTTGTAAATCAATTTTATCAAATAGTTAAAATAATTACAGAAAAATACTATGTGTCATTATTGAATCGATAACTTGATCAAATTAAGAAGAAACGTTCACATTTCAACAAGAAGAATATACTGTTTCTTTAGGACAATGCACCAGTTCATTCTTCAGGATTTGAAACCGAGGGGTAAATGACGAGCATAAATTTAAAGGACCAAAATTAAGGATCAAAATTACTGAATGTCAACATTCGCCGATAAATACTTTCGAACTTTCACCGGTATATGTCAACAAACACAACTGATCTTTGGTGAATGTCGACTGTCGTCAACAATCGACTAGTTGTGGCTTTGGTTTAAAAACAGCTAAAAGCCTATGTTAATACTTCCGAAGAAAATTTAGGTTGTGACCATATTAATGACCATGTGTCAGATGAAAGCGACGTGGATAACACTTTAATCAATAGAGCTTTATTGTTGTTTTGATTTATTAAAAAATGTTCCTTTTCAACATACACCATGAGTGCATGGTGAATGCCGACATTCCCCGGTGTAAGTTAGAAATAATGATATTCGACCGATATTTCAAACATACGCCAAGCAACTAAGAAAATGTTGATATTTACCGGTGTATCTCGACATTCGCCCGATTTTAGTTTTTTACGATAAAATGTGCACTAGACTTCTAACTTCCCCGGACTACACAAACTTTCTCAAACTACCCCAGACTTTCCGAGACTTCTTCAGACTTCCCCAGACTTCCCCATTTCATGAGGTGCATGACGCTGCCCTCCCCCCAAATTAAATTTTGAGATGAAATTGGTGTCGATCGTTAGAGCCTAAATGAGCTACCATTTTTTTTGTTTGAGCGTCAACCGTCGCGAAGATATTCGCAAAAATGTTGGGGGGGGGGGCTGTAGACACGTTGCCCCCCCAAGTTGAATTTTGGGTTAAAAATGGTGTCAAACGTTATAGCTTTGTTAGAGCCTAAATGAGATTTTAATTTTTTTGTTTGAGCGTCAACCGTCGCGAAGATATTCGCAGCAAGAAATCTCAATAAATTCCTGGAATTACTGGAAAACACTGTATCGGACTTAACCAGACAATATGGGCTGCAAACCAAATTAATCATAGCGGGTGTCATGTTGTCACCATAAGTAGTTCAAGCCACACGTGGATGACCTCTTCGAGTGCAGTTTATGTGCAACACTTGTTTATGTTTTTAATGTTAATTCACGCAAAAAAAAAAGTTGTAAATGTAACTACAAATGCAGTGCAATCTACTACAATGAGTTGCAAATATTGTGACAACACCAAAGAGTAATAAAATTTACATGTCAATTGTTGTAAAATGGCTGCAGTACAATTTACTACAATTGTTGTAAAGGTTTAACAGCATTGTAGTATAAAGTACTTAAAATTTTGTTGTTATATGAACGTGTGCTTATGTACATAGTACTAATGGTGATGTTGTTTTAACACCTATAGGTGTAGTTAACTCTACGTTTACTGTGTAGTAAATATTGCTAATATTCATTATAATTCACATTTTGTGCTGTTGTTACTTGTACAACATTGTTAAGTTAATTGTACTACACAATTGTTGCTATTTTTACATAGTGATGTTGTTACCTTTGAATTATAAATTAATTAAAACTACTACAATTATTGTGTGGGTTTGACAACAATAGCAGTATGCTTTACTTGTGTTTAATGTTATTAAATTAACAACTTATAGGGTAAACGCATATTAATAGTACAAATAATTTTGTATATTTATTAAAATAACTTGTTTTATAAAGTTTCTTATAATTAATAATTATTGTAGATAATAAGGTAGGCTACTTCTTTAATAAGGTAAAACTACTGTACATAACGTGGGCGTATCCAATGGTCCAATAATGGTTGGTTTTGAAGTAGAAATCCCTGTAACTTTCGTATCCGTTGTTCCAACTGGGCCGCTGTCTGAAATGCATATTATATGTACCTCGTGAGATTATTTCTATTTAATTAAGCAATCAAGTCATAAAATTACCTGCACATAAAGCACAAAATCTTTTTAAACTTCAGTTTTTGGGGGCCTCCAGTAAATTCCAGATTTTTCGATTTTACAGTAGCAGTTCCAATCATAATGACAATATTTCGTTGTTACCTACAAAATTTGTTATATAAAACGGAAGATATACGTTAAGTACCTGTAAGCAACAAGTGCTTCACGTCATTAGTTCTTAAAATCTGTTTTACATTGGTTGACTAGTTGTTTGGCACGTTGCTAGTAGATTTTTTCTGCACGTTATACACTGTTTTAACGGATTGACTAGCAGTCCCCTTTAAAAAATCGATAATGTTATTTTTGTCCATTCTAAGATTGCAATTTGATGTTTCAAGCTACTTACGTGGTTGTTGTTGATCCGTTGATTATAGTGATTTTGACTATATACGTTTCATGGTTTCATCCAAAAATTGGCGAAGATTTTTGTTGTCTTTCTGAGTAGAAGTAACAGGTTCACATTTCTTAAGTTTGTTTAGTTTGACTAGGTATAGATTTACAACCTCAGGTAGATATTACCATGTTGACCCTCTAAGCCTCTAGTGGTAACTAAAAAATAAACTTGGGTCTACCGTCTAGCAACAAAATCCTGCAACAAAAATCCTAATGCGCGCGCATCAATGAAAGTTGTGATCTTCATTTCAAAGCAACGATCTATTGAAAGTTTGAAAATATGTAATTTAAATTTTATTAATTACCTACTATTTTATGGTAGCAAGTATTTAAAGTAGAACTTCTTAAAATTTAATTGCTTACTGTCACTCTGGAAAAAAAAATTTTTACGTATATATGGCATAATAGTTTTAAGAATAAAAGCTTTTAAAACATTCTTTACAATTTATATTCTTTTACTTGAATACTATAAGAAAAGGTGAATACAGGGTGGTATCACAACATTTTTGAATATTATTTTGAATTGTTAATTACGTAATGCTGTTGATAACATCGTATTGTCTATAATTATATAGTAGAGGTCATGAAAACTGCATTGCAAATTATTTTTATGTGGATTATTCAAAATTTACAATTTCAATCTTTAGAACTAAATTTTCATCTATCATTACTAATGCATCACTAGACCAATCCCAATAGTACCTATAGGTATTTGTTTAATTTTT
This sequence comes from Rhagonycha fulva, assembly GCA_905340355.1. Taxonomy (NCBI): domain Eukaryota; kingdom Metazoa; phylum Arthropoda; class Insecta; order Coleoptera; family Cantharidae; genus Rhagonycha; species Rhagonycha fulva. The sequence goes on from HG996554.1 coordinate 118,742,444, forward strand.
GATATTTAGGTAAAACGAGTTCATTTATTATTAATTAATAGCAATTAAAATATAATTAAAAAAATTTATATTGTAGTTTAACAAATATTTACGATTCAAAAAAATGTGCTTATGTGACAATAAGAATGAATAAGATTTTAATCCGGTAGCCTGCCTGCAATTCTTAGAATTACACCTTTAAACTTTACATTGTTAAAAATTTTTAATCTCCACGTGTTTTTTTGAACTAAAATTTTACAAAGAAATATTTCTATAAGGACAAAGTCGATATTCGCTGAAAATCGACAAGTTTAAAATCAATTTCTGACCAAATTAATCGATACATAACATTTGCCCTTACCTAAATCGCTAAATTATAACTTCACATTACTTTGAGATTTCATTCGTAAAATTAATATCTTCGGGGAGCGCTTAGGTAGCCCGCAACTCAAAAATCGTCGTTATACTGCCGATTTTTAATTTTGAACATTAAAAAATTGAGTACTTACCTTTAAATAATAAAAAGTCATCCATAATTCTTTTCACTTCACGATTCATTTCAAAACTAATAATAATATTGTCCTCGTGTGCACTGTACCTTAAGGTGCTGTTCAAACATAAATTAAGAACGAATAAAAGATTCTGCATATTCGTCAAAACATAACTTAATTACGGAAACTGAAGGATTGCAAAACATTAGAGTTGCAATATTTTGTTACATAATTACACGAGGTAAATTTTAATTACTACAATCCAGTGTACTTTTTACTTATCTTATTGTTACACCAAAATCAATTATTTTGAGTGATAAGCAACAACACTCTAATAGAGTTAGAAGTACATAAAAATTGTAAAGTTAACTACATTCATCTTACAACAATGCGTAAGTGCATTTTCCAGCTGTTGTAGTATAAACAGCATGAGAGGTGCGTTTAATTTTACTACAAATGTTGTTCCTGTCACTACAATTAATTTACTACACGAAAAATGTAAATGTAACTACATTTTTTTTGCGTGTTCTGCAAATAGTTTGTAAGCATTTTTATATTATTGAGAGCATTGTTATCCACGGCAGTGATATAGTAATTATCGTAGAGTACGGTCACTTGTAATGTTTTAATATATTTGTAACTATTGATTGTATAACTTCTAAAATCGATGTTAGCAATTCAATAAATGATTTTAAATTAAATTTGCTTTTTTTTAAATTTTTTTTGGACACTAAACGTAACTGGCGCAGTCGGAGCGGATTGTAGTTAGGGCCTTAAGATCAAATTTCTGACGGCTTTTCGTTTCAACGATTCACTAACTCAATGAACAAAAAAGTGAAAAACTAAGTGCAACAAAAATTTAAAATAAAATTTAAATAAGACCGTACCGAAATCAAAATAATAATTAAACAATTTAAACAAAGTGATCCAAAGAAGAACCACAACACCAGAAGCAGTACGCATCAAGATATGAAGAGATTTGCAACGCTCTTGGCGATCTTGGCGTAAGTTTTGCTCATTTAATTCTTTTATTATTTATTTTCTGAATGTTTGAAGCCGAAATTGCCAACCAACAGAGATAGATAACACCATAAAGCAACTGAAGAATTCGTCATCCTACGACATTTATAATTTAAACTTAAAACTAATTAAATTCATAATTTCCTCAATTGATGTCCTCAAAACGTCGAGAACGATTACAATATACAAAAAGAGAAACAAAAATGAAACGTCAAATTACAGACCCATATCAATCCTCCCCATCTTCTCAAAAATATTTGAAAAATTACTATGCAACCGGTTCATGAGTTTTTTGAGTAAGAAGAGGACAATCACGAAACATCAATTTGGCTACCAAAAAGGTAAAAGCACGACAGACGCAATTATGTATCTGATATCCCATGTATACGAGATGGTAGGAAACAAAAAGAAGTGCCAGGTCACTTTTGAAGACCTGTCAAAGGCATTTGATATGATGGATCATGACATTTTCCTTGACAAGTTTCAACATTATGGATTCCGAGGATTGGCATATGACCTGATAAAGTCATATCTGACAAACAGAAAACAAATAGTGATGTGGAACGAAGAGCTGAGTGGCGAAGGTATTATGACACGCGGTATACCGCAAGGCAGTATCTTAGGACCACTTTTCTTTGTCCTTTACATAAATGACCTCCTACCAAACATGAAATGCCCAACGGTACTGTTTGGCGACGATACTGCTTATTTAGAAGAACACCAAGACAACACAACAACCAATGATCAGAATACTGCAGCAAAATGGTTTTCAACAAATCGAATACTACTAAGCGAAGAAAAAATGCAAAAAATAACTTTTATCACAAACAGAAACGACGAACACCAACACAAGACAGTAAAATATCTGGGAATTACACTGGACACTTACCTTACTTGGAACGACCACATAACAAACCTAGGAAATTCACTAGGCACAGCCATATATGCTGTGGAAAGAATAAGGGAAACTGTCGGAAAGGACACTGCAAGGCTCTTCTATTTTTCCATGTTTCACTCAAAAATGGTGTATGGTCTTCGAATCTGGGATCATTCGACACACATAAATCGCATTTTCGTAATCCAGAAAAAAGCTATACGCGCAGTAGAAGGACTACCAAGCAGAGCACACTGTAAGCCATTATTTAAAGCACACAAAATAAAATTAAATACCGAAGCTCACGTAACTGCCGGACACTGTTACAAAACAAGAATGCGTGACCAACTCCAAACAAAACGACGTCGATTGAAGTGCTGCGAAGGAGAGAATTTAAGTATATAACTATACAATAAGCTTCCCGAGGAAATCAAACGCCTTAATCTGACGCAGTTCAAAAGAAAAACAAAGCAGCTTTTAGTAGAGAGAGCGCTCTACGAAGTTTCAGAGTTCCTCAAGTAACCTGGAGTTGAGATGAAAACCAGCAGCTGCTGATCTCCACCTTTTTAAAGTTTGTTTCTTTTGTGACTTTAAATAAAGATTATTATTATTATTAAATCTTTGGGGGGGGGGGGCTGGAGACGTGTTTTTCTATTTTCGCTCATATTTTGAATTTTGGGCTGAAATTGGTGTCGAACGTTAGAACTTAAATGAGCTTCCATTTCCATCATTTTAATTTCATTTCTTACAAAGTTACAGGCATTTTTAATTTTCGAGCCTCCGAGCAAGTTCCGTGTGATAATCTTCAAGTTTTTTCTATTACATTAGATTAAAATATTTAATCCGTTTAAAAAAACTAATCCTGCTTTCCATTATAATAAATTTTGATAATAAATAAAACTGGAAAAATTAATTTTACAAAATAAATTTTATTAATCAAAAGTAATACAATTAATGTATGTTTTTTTTTCTTAATTTATGTTTTTGCTCATAAACTATTCATACTATGAATTGGTATTTTTTTGCAATTGTAGTTCTCCGTACTATCTTAGTTAAAAGTTATTCTCAAAAAACAATTTTCCTTCTCATTTTGAATTTATGTGTGCAGGGACGTGCCCAACCAACTTTTTTGGGGGAGAAAAATTTCAAATTAGCCAACTGAATTACTTCAAAATTGCCAACTTTTTGTAAGTTTTGCAATTTTTTGTAAATTTAGACATAATAACATGCCAAATTGACCAATTTTAGGGTGTTTTTGTCAACTTTTTGCCAACTTTCTAAAACTTGGAGGGGGGGGAGACTTCCCCATAGGTACGTCTCTGTATGTGTGCAGTCGACAGAGCTTCGTTTGAGCTTGAAAGAGCTTCAGTGAGCAAGATTTTAAGTTAATTTTATACAAAGTTATGGATAGTTGAAATTTTTGACTAAACTCTGAGCAGCATGCGTTAAAACGTAAGGTTTTTTAAAATTTTAAAATTTTAAGAAGATATGTAGCTTAATATACTAGAACTTTTATTTAAAGCTATTTAAAGGTAAATAGAAGCTCTAACGTTTGACACTATTTTTGTTATCTCAAAATTTGACTTGGCAGAGCCAACGTGTTTAGACCCCCCCACGGTTTTATTGTTCACGTTTTGTAGAAGTAAAATTCTAAAAATGTTCTTTAAATGTTGTTCTTTCATATAGAAAAACTTTCAAATAAATACATCTATTCATAACTTAGAAAAAAAATCTCAAAAATTGCTTTTTTCGACCTCATGACTGTACGTAATCCCTTAATGTTTTAAATGTTTTAAAGAAATTGAGGAATGTTAGATGAAAAACACTGATTAGAAAAAAATAAATTATAATGATTCATCAGTACATCCAGAAGCAAAAAAAAAAGTTTTAATAGAGGATAGAAACTGTAACAAAGACCAAACCTTCACCAGGTAAAATTATGGCGACCATTTTTGGGATACTACTAGAATTTTGTTGATCAATTTTATCGAAGAGAAGTAACCCCTGTAGGGTTCTAAGAAGACTGTAAATTACCAAAAAGTAATTTTTCACTAAAATCTGTTTTTTCTTTATTGGAACAAAAATTTTTTATCTTATGGCCGTATGATACTTGTACAAATTTGTTAGTAAATATAAAAATCAGACTTCTTAAATAAAAAATAGAGATAGTACTAGATTTTTTATTTCATGCAAAATTTAATTTACATAAATTCAATTTTCAAATAATGCTTTTCTGTATTAAACAATCTTGGAATCAAAACATTTATGGTTTTCACAAACGGTTCCCATTTTTGGTGTACACCAACAGCGATTGCAGCTCTTGGTCCAAGTTCGTCCTTTTGGCTTGCACTTTCTGAGCTTTTTATGAATGGGTTCGTTACTGAAAAATTATTTGAAAAGTGAAGTAATCTTCTATTCATAATAAAAAAAACTGTGAAAACTTACCAAGCTATTTTAGTGCAAGGCAGAGAATCAGATAAATCTCCATTTGTACATAAACAATAATTGCACTCATTTTCTATTAATGATACGCCAGGAGTGCAACCTAAAAAAAAAGATAAAATATTTAAAAAATTAATTTGTGCTTAAGTCAAAGTGCCTACGTAATTTTTTATTTTTAGCAGCTACCACGAACACAAGTAATCCTAAAATGATGATGAATTTCATGGTATTGCGATTATGACTTTTAACAATGAAAAGATTACTTTGAAAAATTAAATTTTTTTCTAAATTTACTAATTTCACAAACTGTGTTGTGTGTTACAACCTCGACACATCGACTGAATGCAATTTTTTGGCAACGCGTGCAGGGAGTATAAAATGTTTAAATATGCTATAAAATTTAATAATAATAATAACAGTGGGTTTATGTGAAACCAATTTTACGACAACATAATAGTTATTTAATTAACTACATAGTTTGTTAATGAAGGCGATTAGTAATCGATACTATTTAAGGCACGAACGAGTGAAGCGAGTGAGCGTCTTTAAAAATCTTTGTTTTACTTTATCTGGCAATCCTTAATAACAAAAATCTGTTACTTTTACCAATACTGCATCTTAAACCAACATTCTTTCTATTTTTTCACTTGATACTGTAAAAAACTAAAAGAAATTTTGCCAAAACCCTGTGTTTTCTTTATTGGTTCAAAAATTTTTTACCTTAAGACCGTGTGATACTTGTGCAAGTTTGATAAAAAATTCTAAAATAAAACTTCTCAAATAAGAAATAAAGTTGATGAATGGACTTTTTATTTCATGTAAAATTTGATTTACTTAAATTCTATTTGTAAATGTTTTTTTATTATTAAAGAAATTTAAGTAATCAGGTTAAACACATTCCTTGTTTTCACAAACGGTTCCCATTTTTGGGATACACCAACAGCGATTGCAGCGATTGGTCCAAGTTCGTCCTACTGTGCACTTTCTGAGCAAGTTGGAATAAGTTGGGTTTGAACTGAAAAATTATTTGAAAAGTGAAGTAATCTTCTATTTATTATAAAACTGTGAAGACTTACCAACCCCTTCGAGTGCAAGGTAGACCCTTCAATAAGTTTCCACAAATACAATCATTACACGCGTTTTCCCTTAACGGAACACCAGGAATGCAATCTAAACAAAAAGATAAAATATTAAAAAATATATTTTTGATTAAGTCAAAGTGCCTACAAAATCTATTCCTGCTTGCAGCTACCACAAACGCAAGTAATCCTAAAATGATGATAAATTTCATGGTATCGCGACTATGACTTTTAATAACGAGAAGAATTTAAGTTCCTTCTAATATTACTATTTATTCAAACTGTGTTGTACAGCCTTCACACATCGACTAAATGCTATTGTTCGGCGTCATGTGGAGGCAGCATAAGGTGTCCAATTGTAATCTAAATTTGAAAACTATGTTTGCATTGTATGAAAAATTGTGTAGGTGCAATTAAATTTGCAATCATAATTTTTTTAAATTTTTAATTCCTCATTATTTTATGTGTCCAATCAAGCCGTCGCCTGTCGCACTGTCTCGCGCCATCTTTCTCTATCATAGCGGGCTTGCCAGACAAATAACTGTTAATAGACAACAGGATCGAAATGCTTTTGAGAAATAGTAGTGTAGTAGATTCCTCTGGCTTTACTTCAGCCAAGAAAAAGGAGTGATTTATTTAGAGACGAAATAAAGTGTGAGAAATATATAAAACCCAAAAACTGAAAGAGATAGAGCAAGTAGTGCATTACCGATAAAGGAATACCTTAAAAGGGGAAAGGAAGAAATAAATACAAGTTAGGAAATTGAAGAAGCATTTCGAAGAAGTAAACAAACAGCTAAATCATTAAATAACGCAGTGGAGGAAGGGTTACAAATATGAGGATACCAACTAATGGAGATGATGGCTAGATTAAAAATAAATTTGTTAACAATGGAAAGTAACTGGAATGTTAAACTTTTTTGTTTTTTTTACATTATCAGAATGTTTTTCTGATAATCAATCATCATATACATTTTAAACCGAAATGAGAAGCGGGAAATTTGAATTTGTACTAAATAAATTTGTAATTTTAAAAAATATCACAAGTAGAGCTGTTTATATGAAAAGATATAATTTTTTTTGACAAGATAGGTTTGACGGTTAATTGGTCAGGTCATTCAAATGTACAATAAACTACAAATCTGGTAGTTAAAATGATTACCTACTGTATTGTTATTATAAGTACCTACAATAAATTTAAGTGTTCCGATAGTACGCCATTAATTTAAGTTAATTTAATAAAAGTTAATTTATTGTTATACACATAAATTTTGTTAATCTGTTTTATTGAAGAAGTCAAACAATTGCATAAAAATGCTATAAGTCATTATTGAATCGTTTACTTGATGAAATTAAGAAGAAACGTACATATTTGAAAAAAAAAGAACATTATTGTTTTTTTAGGACAATGCATCAGCTCACACTTCAGGAATAGGAACTACTAAATTTCTAGAATTACAAGAAAAACCATCGTATTTTGAAAATTTGCAGAATTTTTCCTGGTTTTAAAAGTTAAAGAAAATTAGATAAATCGTTCTAAAAAGACTAAAATATTTAAAAAAATTTTGCACAAAAATCTGTTTTTTCTTTATTAAAACGAGAATTTGTTAGAAAATTTAAAAATAAAACTTTTAAATAAGAAATAAAGTTGGTACTGAACTTTTTATTTCATGCAAAATTTGATTTTCTTTTCATTTGTAAGTGTTTTTATATTATAAGCATTTTGTGGAATTAACACGTTGCTTGTTTTCACAAACGGTTCCCATTTTTGCCGTACACCAACAGCGATTGCAGAGCGTTTTCCAACTGTATCCTATTGGCTTGCAGTTTCTGAGCCATTCATAATCTGGGTTTACACTGAAAAATTATTTCAAGACTAGAGTAATCTTCTATTAGTAATAATGAAAAACTGTGAAGACTTACCAAGCCATGCGAGTGCAAGGCAGTGTATGATTTAGATCACCATTTATTGGACAATTACAATAATTGCACCCATTTTCCTGTAATGGAACGTTAGGAATGCAACCTAAAAGAAAAAATAAAATATTTAAAAAATTTATTTTTGATTTAGTCAAAGTCCCTACAAAATCTATTTTTGCTTGCAGCTACCACGAATACAAGTAATGTTAAAATGATGATGAATTTCGTGGTATTGCGATTATGACTTTTAGCAATTTGTAAAATTATTACACAGCTTGTTTTCACAAACGGTTCCAAATTTTTGCGTACACCAACAGCGATTGCAGCCCTCGGTCCAAGTTTGTCCTACTGGCTTGCATTTTCTGAGCAATTCATAATCTAAGTTTGCACTAAAAAGTTATTTGAAGAGTGAGGTTATCTTCTATTCATAACAATAATAAACTGTGCTGACTTACCAACCCCTGCGAGTGCAAGACAGATGATTCATTAAATCTCCATTTATTGGACAATGACAATCATTGCACCCATTTTCCTGCAATGGAACGTTAGGAATGCAACCTAAAGGAAAAGATAAATTATTTAAAAAATTTATTTTTGATTAAGTCAAAGTGCCTACGTGATCTTTTTTTGTTTGCAGCTACCACGAACACAAGTAATCCTAAAATGATGATAAATTTCATGGTATTGCGATTATGACTTTTAACAATGAGAAGATTACTTTGAAGAACCAAAATTTCTTCTAAATTTAGTATTTTCACAAACTGTGTTGTGTAATACAACCTCCACACATCGACTGAATGCAATTGATTGGCAACATGTGGAGACAGCACAAGATCTTCAAATTATATACTTTAAAATTTAGTAGTAATAACAGATTTTTTATGTGAAACCAATGTTACGACAGTATAAATTTTTATTATAGGCATTAATCGTAAATTTTAATTTAAATTCATGTTTATTTCAGCGTCAGCCTAAATTTTATAAAAAAGCGTGAAGTTGATCTCCTTAGATTTCACCCAATTATTTAGCTAAAATTTTGATATAGTGTTGTGTTTCAAAATCTAACCTTAACTTGCTCTCAATTTTTTTTATAAATATTCCATATTGGTTATCATTGTTTTTTAAAAATCTGCAGCAGAAAATTTATGATTTGTTAATAAGTTCATTAATTTATTAGATTGGATCTGTGATCCATGGTCCAATATAATATTAAATATGGTATTTATAACTAGTACTAGTATAATTATCTGTTCTGATAATGATATAAGTTTATTTAATTGCACAAAAATTTATTGTTATATAATAAGAAAAACTGGAAAGTAGCACAAATTAAAAATTACATTTGAAATTTACAAAGTTTTTAACAATACAATTTATTATTATAGTAAAACCAACTATTTTAAGTAAAATTATATCTGTTTTCTTGATATAATTACTTGGCAACCTGGAGAAATTACTAACGGTGTCAATGACAATTCCTGGTTTCACAAACGGTTCCCGTTCCATTGACACACCAACATTGATTGCAGTTCTCGATCCAACTATCTCTTGTCAATTTGCAGTGTCGGAGCAGATGGTAATTTTTGTTATAACTGAAATATTTAATTCTCTTAAGTATACATGAAAATCCAGAACGTTTGCTTAAGAACTTTTGAGGTAGTGACAGGTAGCTGAGGTTCAGGACATTGAATGTTCAGTTCCACTATTAAATTTTTATTTTTCACTTGTTTTCCATTGGAACTAAAAATTAGGGAAAGTATAAACTCCCAGCACTCTGTCATGACCGCCGCTGCTTGTAGGTTGTTGGGAATTAATCTTTGTAATGACTGGATTGGAGGTTTTCAAATAATAAAAATTTATTAAAAATAAAAATTTGTAAAGACTTACCACCACTCTACGTTTTTGCAAGATAAGTTCATCAAATTTCCATCTTCAGGACAATTACATGTATCACACCCATTTAGCATCAATTTAATGCCAGGAATGCAACCTAAAGAAAAAATAGTTAATTTTAATACTGAATATTACTGATTATGTTAAAAGACCTACCGGCTCTCTGCCCGTGTACAGTCACAACAAACCCAAAGAATCCTAGCAGGATAAAGAATTTCATAGTTTCAACTTTCGTGAATTTTAATTAGAAAATAAAACTTCTTCTAAATTTGCTAGTCGTTTGAAGACTTTAAATAGGCCCAAATTTTCAGCGTGAATTTTATATTCCTTCACACATCGACTAACATTCACGTTGTGATCCTTATCGGTGATTTGTTAGGCAAAACCTCCATACACCAACGGCAGGGTCCGGATATAAATGTTTTTCAATATGTGGAGGCAGTCTAAGGTGTGTAAATTTATTAGGTTTTATTTAAAAATAGCCTACGATAGTTAATAGTACAATAGTGAATTATTAAAAATAAAGTAAGAATATTATGATTAAAAAATTAATGCAACATTGTTATATTTTTTCTAATAAAACTTTTAATTAATCTCGTACTTCACGTTGCTAAATAAATAACTATTTAAAATGTTATATTAATAATTTCACAAAATTTCAGATTATTTCAACAAAACTAAAATATTGCCTAAAATATTAAATATAAGAGCACACCGAAATCAAAATATGTAAATGTTGAAGGCAATCTAAGGTGTAGAATTTTTGAATTATTTTTCCCAAATTTGCTATAATTAAATTAACATTTTCACAAATTTGCAGATTATTTGAACAAAATTAAATATTGTCTAAAATATTAAATATAAGAGCGCACCGAAATCAAAATATCTAAATGTTGAAGGCAATCTAAGGTGTAGAATTTTTTAATTATTTATCGTAAATTTGCTATAATTAAATTAACTATTTCGCAAAATTTCAGATTAATCGAATAAAATTTAATTTTGCCAAAAATGTTAAATAATAAGAGCAAACCCGACTCAAAATATCTAAATTTTAAAAGACATCTGTGGTGTAAAATTTTTTAATTATTTTTCCTAAATTTTTTATAATTAAATTAACCATTTCACAAAATTGCAGATTATTTGAACAAAATTTAATTTTGTCAAAAATATTAAATAAAAGAACGCACCGAAATCAAAATGTCTATATATTGAAAGAAATCTAATAGTGTAGAATTTTTTAGTTATTTTTCCTAAATTTGCTATAATTAAATTAAGAATTTCACAAAATTTCAGATTATTTAAACAATATTTAATTTTGTCAAAAACGTTAAATAAATAAGAGCAAACCCAACTCAAAATATCTAAATATTTTTTCTAAATTTTTCCTAATTAAATTAACAATTTCACAAAATTGCAGAATATTTGAACAAAATTTAATTTTGTCAAAAATATTAAATAAAAGAGCGCACCGAAATCAAAATGTCTATATATTGAAAGAAATCTAATAGTGTAGAATTTTTTAGTTATTTTTCCTAAATTTGTTATAATCAAATTAACAATTTCACAAAATTTTAGATTATTTAAACAATATTTAAGTTTGTCAAAAACGTTAAATAAATAAGAGCAAACCCAACTCAAAATATCTAAATATTAAAGGCCATCTGTGGTGTGGAATTTTTTAATTATTTTTTCTAAATTTCTTATAATTAAAGTAACAATTTCACAAAATTGCAGATTATTTGAACAAAATTTAATTTTGTCAAATATATTAAATAAAAGAGCGCACCGAAATCAAAATGTCTATATATTGAAAGAAATCTAATAGTGTAGAATTTTTTAATTATTTTTCCTAAATTTGCTATAATTAAATTAACAATTTCACAAAATTTCAGATAATTTAAACAATATTTAATTTTGTCAAAAATGTTAAATAATAAGAGCAAACCCAACTCAAAAAATCTAAATATTAAAGGCCGTCTGTGGTGTAGATTTTTTTATTTATTTTTCCTAAATTGTTTATAATTAAATTAACAATTTCACAAAATTGCAGATTATTTGAACAAAATTTAATTTTGTCAAAAATATTAAATAAAAGAGCGCACCGAAATCAAAATGTCTGTATATTGATGGAAATCTAATGGTGTAGAATTTTTTAATTATTTTTTCTAAATTTGCTATAATTAAATTAACAATTTCACAAAATTTCAGATTATGTGAACAAAATTTAATTTTGTGAAAAATGTTAAATAAATAAGAGTAAACCCAACTCAAAATATCTAAATATTAAAGGCCATCTGTGGTGTAGAATTTTTTTAATTATTTTTCCTAAAGTTTTTATAATTAAATTAACAATTTCACAAAATTGCAGATTATTTAAAGAAAATTTAATTTTGTCAAACATATTAAATAAAAGAGCGCACCGAAATCAAAATGTCTATATTTTGAAGGAATTCTAATGGTGTAGAATTTTTTAGTTATTTTTCCTAAATTTGCTATAATTAAATTAACAATTTCACAAAATATCAGATTATTGGAACAAAATTTAATTTTGTCAAAAATATTAAATAAATAAGAGCAAACCCAACTCAAAGTATCTAAATATTAAAGGCCATCTGTGGTGTAGATTTTTTTAGTTATTTTTCTTGAATTGCCTATAACTAAATTAACAATTTTACAAAATTACAAATTAGTTGAACAATATTTAATTTTGTCAAAAATGTTAAATAAAAAAGAGCACCGAAATCAAAATAACAAAATATTGAAGACAATCTAAGGTGTAGAATTTTTTAATTATTTTTCTTAAATTTGCTATAATTAAATTAACAATTTCACAAAATTTCAGATTATACAAGCAAAATTTAATTTTGCCAAAAATGTTTAATAAATAAGAGCAAACCCAACTCAAAATATCTAAATATTAAAGGCCATCTGCGGTGTAGATTTTTTTATTTATTTTTCCTAAATTGTTTATAATTAAATTAACAATTTCACAAAATTGCAGATTATTTGAACAAAATTTAATTTTGTTAAAAATGTTAAATAAATAAGAACAAACCCAACTCAAAATATCTAAATATTAAAGGCCATCTGTAGTGTGGAATTTTTTAATTATTTTTTATAAATTTTTTATAATTAAATTAACAATTTCACAAAATTGCAGATTATTTGAACAAAATTTAATTTTTTTATAAATATTAAATAAAAGAGCGCACCGAAATCAAAATGTCTATATATTGATGGAAATCTAAAATGGTGTAGAATTTTTTAATTATTTTTTCTAAATTTGCTATAATTAAATTAACAATTTCACAAAATTTCAGATTATGTGAACAAAATTTAATTTTGTGAAAAATGTTAAATAAATAAGAGTAAACCCAACTCAAAATATCTAAATATTAAAGGCCATCTGTGGTGTAGAATTTTTTAATTATTTTTCCTAAAGTTTTTGTAATTAAATTAACAATTTCACAAAATTGCAGATTATTTAAAAAAAATTTAATTTTGTCAAACATATTAAATAAAAGAGCGGACCGTGTACCAAACTTTGGCAGTAAAGTTGGTCACAGCGCCACTTGATCCTTTTAAGATATAAAAAAAAAGGTAGCTAACTACGGACATTTAGTCCACAGTCGAAAAGCAAACGGGTCGCGCATTAGCGCGTTTCGCGAGGTTCTTGAAGATGTTGACCTAATGTATTTATACCAACAGAAGCTCTTAGTGCCCACAGATGACACAATCTGCAATGATGGAATTTGGGCGCCAGTCAACAAAATAGATTTTTTAGTTTGCAGCCAAAAGATGTTAGCAGAAAAGTGTAAAATCACTTACGTGAAATATTCGAAAAGAAACTTCACACCACAAGCTATCACTAAAAATGCAAATCGCACAACTGGATCAAGGATTGATCCAGGAAAATCACCAAAAAGAAAGTCACTTCCAGAAAATTGGACCACTCTCCTTCCTTGTTCGATTGCCAATCTTCTTGTTGCCAACCTTTGTTTGCAAAATTCCCAAAGTTACCAAAGTAACCATGGTTGTTACAAACAAGGTGTTACAACCGAAATCAAAATGTCTATATATTGAAGGAATTCTAATAGTGTAGAATTTTTTAGTTATTTTTCCTAAAATTGCTATAATTAAATTAACAATTTCATAAAATTTCAGATTATTTGAACAAAATTTAAATTTGTCAAAAATGTTAAATAAATAAGAGCAAACCCAACTCAAAGTATCTAAATATTTAAGGCCATCTGTGGTGTTGAATTTTTTAGTTATTTTTCTTGAATTGCCTATAACTAAATTAACAATTTTACATAATTACAAATTGTTGTACAATATTTAATTTTGTCAAAAATAATAAATAAAAGAGAGCACCGAAATCAAAATAACAAAATATTGAAGACAATCTAAGGTGGGGTGAATTTTTTAATTATTTTTCTTAAATTTGCTATAATTAAATTAACAATTACACAAATTTGCAGATTATTTAAACAAAATTAAATATTGTCTAAAATATTAAGAAATATAAGAGCTCACCGAAATCAAAATATCTAAATGTTGAAAGCAATCTAAGGTGTAGAATTTTTTAGTTATTTTTCCTAAATTTGCTATAATTAAATTAACAATTTCACAAAATTTCAGATTATACGAACAAAATTTAATTTTGTCGAAAATGTTAAATAAATAAGAGCAAACCCAACTCAAAATATCTAAATATTAAAGGCCATCAGTGGTGTAGATTTTGTTATTTATTTTTCCTAAAGTTTTTATAATTAAATTAACAATTTCACAAAATTTCAGATTATACGAACAAAATTTAATTTTGTCAAAAATGTTAAATAAACAAGAGCAAACCCAACTCAAAATATCTAAATATTAAAGGCCATCTGTGGTGTAGATTTTGTTATTTATTTTTCCTAAATTTTTTATAATTAAATTAAAAATTTCACAAAATTGCAGATTAATTGAACAAAATTTAATTTTGTCAAAAATGTTAAATAAATAAACCCAACTCAAAATATCTCAATATTAAAGGCCATCTATGGTGTAGAATTTATTGAGCGTTCGGAAGGTTAATGTTTTTCATCGTCAGAATAAAGTGAACAAGTTGTATCATATTTTGAAACTTGTTCACTTTATTTTGATGATAGAGTGATACAAAGATTCAGGTAAATATTTTTAAAAAATTGGAGAAGATTGAAAGATTTATTTAGATACGAAATGGAGTGTGAGAGCAGAGAAATACACAAAACCCAAAAATAACTTAAAAAAAAAATTAACAAAAAAATACAAGTTATGAAGAAGAAAAAGAAGTAAGCAAATACCAAATCACCAAATAAAGAAGCTGAGGAAGTAAACAAGAGAAAAACCATAGATAAACTGAAGTTGATGACAGCTGGTTTAACAAAAATGGTAATCGGTGGTAATGAAGTAAATATAGAAAAAAACAAAAAAAAACTACTTCAAATAGTCTAAATCTACCTAATGGCCGGTGGGTAGTCCTTAGCATGGACTTTTTTATTATTAGAATTAATAATAACACCTCTGGTTGTAAACAAAACTATAGGTATTTTCGTTTACAATTTTAGCAATAATTAGAGTTCATTTTGTTACACAAAAATTTTATTGTTATAAAATAAGCACAACTAAAAGATGCACAAATTAAACATTACATTTCAAGCCAATTAAATAAAATAGCATTATAAGTATAATGATAATTTTGTAATAAGTTACATATTGATATTATAGGAAAATATAATCGATCCTTCGTTAGTCCGAACCATCTCTTAAAAAAAGACACGCTTTTGTTTCACAAACGGTTCCTCTTCCTGGAAGACACCAACACCGATTGCAGTGTTCTAGCCAAGTGCTTCTGCTCTCATCTGAGCAGTGTCGGAGCTTATGGTAATCGTCGTTACGACTGAAAAATTTAAATTTAAAAATGTATCGAGTAATAAGTAGCCAAATGTAGTAACAAGAGGTTTTTTTTATTTTACCTTGTTACCACATCGTGCTCATGCATTTAGAAATTAAATGAAAACTTCATTTTTAGTTTATAATTTTCTAGTGTTTTTCACTTTCTGCTCTCCCAAAAAACCTTTCAGGCAATTTCCAATTTGTCAAGAAACTTAAATTCGTTGATCTTGGCTTGAGAATTTAACACTTCTGAGGACTAAAAATTGAGGGTGCAGTTCTACCCTGTCATGACCACCACTGGTTGATTTAAATGGTAAAACAACTGTCCCTTTTATTGATTGCATATGAGGTTTTCAAATAATATATAGTACATACATCTATTTATACTAAAAGTTAGTGACGACTTACCAATATTTGTCCGAGCAAGATAGTCTTGATAAATCTCCACTTATAGGGCATTCGCAACTATTGCACCCGTTTGCCATCAGTGGAACCAAAGGTAAGCAATCTAAAAAAAAAAATAATTTAATATAAAAATATATAAACTTTATGTTTAAGTGCTTACGTCTTCTCAAAATTTGTGCACCCACACCGACCATAAGTACCCCTATAACGATGGCGAGTTTCATGGTTTCACAATTATAATTTTTGCAAAGATTAATTGGAAGAAATCAAATATCTTCTAAATTTACTATTTGTACAAATCTCTTTAAATAGCACCGAATATTCGGCGTGGATTTTCAATTTGCCTCCACACATCCACAAACATTTGCGTCGAGATTCTCATCCGTGATGTGCGGCGGCATTGTTACCGCAAGAACTGAACAAAAAATTTCTGCCAGGTGAGAACTCCACTCGTCGTCATCAGGGGCCAAGATAAAATTGTTCGGCAATATGTGGAGGCAGCACAAGGTGTTCAAATAAAGCTTAACAATACTAGAATATAATATAGAAAATTGAATGCTAGCAATTAATATTACAATAGAAAATTATTAAGTTTATAATAGTTATTATAAATTGTTATTTTTTCTATTCAAATGTTTAATTAACCTTTTAATCTACGTGGGTAGTTTACTGTTATCCCAAATCTTATTAAAATAATTTGGGGTTGGTCTTGTACTTGTTGAAATTATCTTAGTAAGTAACTCCTGATTATTCTAAATTACATTCGAAAAATTACGTGGCGTTGGATGCGAGACCAAATCTTTATGGTTTTACTGCAGTTGTATTGCCAAATTTGAAAAATGTAAAAAAAGTAAAATAAAACCTCCAGGTTATATTAAAAAACAAAAAACCGACACCGTCACCACAAAAGACGTACGTGTTTTAAAGGTAAAATTCATAATAAGCAAGTCCATGAGATTAAAGGAAGAACAAGTTAGTCAAATCGGAAGAAATTTAATAGTTTAACCAAGAAACAAAAATCGTTAAAGACCCACAGAAGCAAATGGAAGTTTATGAAGTTATACAAAATTTTAGAAGTAAAATTCAAATGAGTGAAAAGTTATCAATCAGGTAGAATTTTTAGTTCAAATTCATGTTTGTTGCTTGGTGTTTTTGTTTTGACCGTTTCCAATAATTAAAAAAATTATGCTCTTCAAACTGCAGAAATTGTCCACTCAATTTGACTTTCAAGGTTTGTTTTTTGGTTTCTTATCTTCTGTTTTCCTCTCATTTACCTCGAATTTCATCTTCTTTGCCTTAATTAACAATTTATTGATGTCTCACTTTAATGCAAATTTTGTTTTTGTCAATGCTGTCAAATTGCCCGCAAAGACTAAACACTGATGTTTTTGTCTGTATATAATAACTTTATCAAGTTTTTTTCTCAACATTGTAAAGCTTCAAAATAATTAAAATTATTAACAACTGGGGATGATCGGAAAACTAACGTTTAGAATGTCACAAGGTCATGGTTATTAAATGCAAGATTATTTTAAGCAATTTTACTTGCACAGCTTACATGTAGCTCAAGGTCAACTACTGTGTATGGAGTAATGCACTAAATCTGAATACCATATGGTCGTATAAAATAATAACAATTAAATTTAGTAAGCTTTTAATAAACTAACAGTTCCTAAAATTCATTAAAACATAGAACCATTTTTATGTAATTAAAATTTAACAAGTCTTGGTTTCACAAATAGTTCCCATATTTTCGACACACCAACAAGAATTACAGTCCTTGCTCCACTTTTTCCCCACTTCGCAATCCGTCAACGTTTTGTTTTCATGAGAACGGCTGAAATGTAACAATCCAAAAATAAGAAAATAAAAAATGATGACGACTCACCATGCCATTAAATGGCACCCCAATTGTCCTTGGCTGCAAAAGCAATGATTGCACTCGTTTTCTTGATACGGAACGTCATCAACGCATTCTACAAAATTAAATTATTTAAAAAATTTATTACCGATTTAGCGCAACTTTATACTGAATGTCTCGCTGAAAGCAACAGCAACTAAAGCAAATAATCCAAAAACGATTATAAATTTCATGTTGATGCGATTGTAACTTTTAATAGCAAGGAACTAAGTCGAATAAAATCATGTTTAAACAATCCTTATCAAAATGTTAATTATAATATTACGTAGGTTGAAGTTTACGTAATTAATTTAACAAGTAATATCTGCATCAACTGATATAAACTTGTTAATAGCTTTAATTATCGAATATTGACTTCATTACTAAATAATGGTCAAGATAAGGAGCAAATTGAAAAAATTATGTATTTATATAAATCAATTAATTCTTTTTCTAATTTTGTACAGTAATTATTATTGCAATTAGTAAGATTTCTATATGCAATTTTGTTTAAAAATAAAATTCAGAGTTTATTTAAAATTGGTTTTGAAAATTCAGTGATGGTAACGCCCCACGTTGGACGCCTAAAGAAGTAGGTTATTTTTTTCAAAACAATAACAATTTTTACTAATAAAATGTTAGGGCACCTGATCTTCAGAAACAACTCGAGGAACTTTATTGGGTTGGTAAATTAATTCAGGAATCAAAACATCTGTAACACAAATTGCTGTAATTTTACCACTTACCCCGCTGATCTGCGATGTAATGGTAGATAGACCAGCTAAAAGATTTTAAATGCCAGACTTTTTCCATTTATTAATTTTTGAAACTTAAGGAAGAAAAAAAACTAAAAAGTGTATGTTTTTTGATTGCATTTTTTAATAAATTACTCAAGTTTGATAACAATAATTTTAACGGTTAAATAATCGTCAAAAATTAATCGATTTTATGATTAAGCTTTGTTATACAGAATAATTGTTAGTTTTATGGTTGGGTTCAATTGTGTTTATGGTTTTAAACCTGTTAAAAATGTTTTTAATCATTCTCACCTTCGAAATAGTTGAGGGTTCGTTTTGCACATTTAATTTTTTTTTACTTGTAATTATTAAATATTCTTTAAAATAAACTTTAAAAAATTAAAAAGCCTTCAGCTTGACCTCTGGTAAAATTAAAAATTATAGAAAATTTAACCCAAAACTACCCCACTCATTTTTTTTGGTAAGTGTAGTTGTGCTTGAACAAATGAAGCCCTACGCACTAGGGACACTATTAAATAAAATTAAGTAACCAGAATTGATTTAGTAATTATTTTATTTAAATCCCATTACAATATGAACTGGTTCATCTCATCAAGAACATTTATTCATTTCACAAATAACTCCTTTTGATTCAACACACCAGCAATGATTACACCCCTTCTTCCAGGTTTGTCCCACTTTGCAATTTATGAACGTACTACAAAATTTAATATTATACAGATACAAAGTAAGCAACAAATAATTCACAAAATTAAGAAATCCTACCAATTATTTTTAGCGCATTGCATAAATTCTCCTCCGGCGCACGTGCAAACATCACAGGAGTTTACTTCATACGAGACATTATGGTAACATACTGTAAAGTTAAAAAATTATTTAAAAAACTACGACTTATTTAGTACCTGTTCATACTAAAATCTTCACAACATGCAACAGCAAAAAACACAAATATTCCCAAAACGATAAAGAATTTCATGGTGCGAGTAGAATTTCAAACAATTTTAAAGCTGTTAGTACAGAAATCAAAGTGTTATCTTGATATATACCAGCTAGAAAATGTAGTTGAGGAAGAAAATTAAATAGGCAATTGGTTGTAAAAGTTTACAGTTAGCATTATCTAAGGCACTAAAATTGACAATGGAAATTAACACAGTTGAGAAACAAATTTAAAGGAATAGAAAAATAAAAAATTTTGTTTTAAAGCTTTTCACTCGATTAATGTTTTAAAAGTGATGTATCTAAAATTAAGAAAAGTTTGATGCATATGTAACTTGAAAGGTTCGGAGATTAAATATTATCTGGAAAATCAATTGATTAGATCGTGGGCGAGATCGTTGTGAAATTTAGATGATTACTTTACATTTATGTTGTTTTTTTTTAATTGTTTATACAAAATTGGGGTAGTGTTGTCAGATTTATAAACTAGTGGCGCCAACTTATAACTGAAAAAGCGCCCAAAAGCGTAACTAATGGATGACTTGGCGCCAACATTTAAATCCAATGTTTTTTTCTAAAATCAAATGTAATGTAAAATAATTCTATTCGCTAAATAGAAATTAAAACAATTAATTAAATAATGTTAATTGGGTAATATTAATTAATAAATAAAGAATATTTAAAATTGTTGTGTCATTAACTCGTGAAAATAAATAATGGTGATATATATATACTTAAAAAAATACTAGACATTGTTGCATTACTATATACATAATTTCTTCGACATCATTAACTTGATAAGTGTATTTCACCCACTTACCCATTTTTATGGTACATTTATTGCACGTTTTTGAACATTAAAAATTAATTATTTATTGTTCAAACCAGGTATAGTTAACACACGATTAGTAAACATGAACAGCAACCAGCGTTGCCAGGTTTAAAAATGTCTATCCCCAGATTTAAATCCCCACTTTGTGATAATCTGTAAAACTTAAATAAATGTCCTTAATCACATCCCGAGCTCTTTAAATGACTCATCAAACTTATCCCCACACTCTTTAGCATTTGCCTTCTTTAGAATTGTGATGAACGTTGATTTGAGTCAGCTCTCTAAAGTTTCATACTTTTTTTATCCAGAAGCTTGAGAAACTTGAGGAAAAAATCTAAGAGAAAGTCAGGGCTGTACCCAAATTTTATGTTGTACGAAGCTTTTAATTTATAACACTACTCCCATCATCTGGTAAATATTTTAATTTTTTTTTGATAACATAATTTAAATTAGTTCATTTCAGAACTTGTTCATTAGAATTTTTAGTACCATCAACCAAACAATTAATTGCTATAGTTAATTTTAAATTTTTTACAACCAGTTGTATATTTTTTTAATACATCTTCTGGCTTGTATATTATAGCTTTAAACACAAAAAACAAGAACTTTAAAATAAGTGTCAAACCTCTCCGTGAGCCAAATATTTTAGTGACCACTAATTTGATTAGTTTTGTATTACGTTTCACAAAGGGGTTTAAATAATTTATTGTTAAAGCGGTAAATGTGCTTTGTGAAAATGTTCAGATATGCTACGTTTTTTATAATTTTTCACCACATTTTAAAGGCGTTCAAATTTAATTTAAACATTTAAAAGTTAAAATTTAAAATAAAAATTTTCAATAAAAGGAATAATAGCACTCCGCCTGTTAATGTCCAAGAGCTTCTTTTACAGCTGGAGTGGCTTGAAAAGTAAGAGGATCGGGGTGCAGCTAAAACTCGGAGATAGAAGTTTTTAATTACCCTACATAATTATTTCACAAAACTACCTAATTTCATTTTAAGGTTTAAATTATTAACCTGGATTTCATCATTACAGGTCTATAACTTTTAGAAGAAAAAAAAAACATCAAATGGATATTCAATTTTCAATCACCTATCATAAGCAAATGTTGTTTATTGTTGACCTGAAAGTGTCAGTTTTCTTTTTCAGGAATTATCTAATACATAAAAGCAAAAACTCAAGATTATAGTTTATTTATTATTTGCTGAGTTTGATTACAATATTATTTATATTTTAAATTTTAGACTAAGTATTTTGCTTCAAAAATAGAAATTCCTTTTTAGAGACTGAAATTATTAAATACCTTACATTTAAGTTAGGAAAAATGATTTAGCAAAGCGATTTAAACTTTATTTGGAACCAACAACAGTAGGCTCATGTTCGAAAGAAGATAAACAACTTTTTTTTTGACATACAGTTCCTATTGATTTAACACACCAACATCGATTACAATCCTTCATCCAGGCTTCTCCTACTTTGCAACCTGTCAAAGTTTTGTTTTCATGGGATGAACTGCAAAGTTTAATAAAGAAAAACTACAGAGTGTCAGATGGATAACTGCAAATAAGAGTTAATTTAAGATAATTAGGAATACTTACCAAGATAATTTGCTACATTCAGTAATTCTTCCTCCATCGCACTGGCAAGTATTACATTCGTTTTCCTCTAATGGGATACCGATAACGCAAACTGCAAAATTAAAATGTTTATAAGGTTTTTAACTCATTTGATGAAAGCTTATATCAAAATCTTCCTTGTAAGCAACAGCAACAAACACTAAAATTCCAAGAAGGATAAGGATTTTCACGCTTATGTATTTAGAACTTCCAAAAATTTTAAAGTTATCAGTGGAGAATTGAAGTTATATATCAGAATATATGCAAATCAGAAGATGTATAAATATACAACTGGTTGTAAAAAATTTACAATTAACAATAACAATTTATTGTTTTGTTGATGGTACTAAAAATTACCATATAAATTAACAAGTTTTGAAGTAAGGAACAAATTAAAATTGTTTTATTATCCACTAGTGTTACAAAATAAAATATTTGTAAGAACATAATATTTGGGTACAACCGTGACCGTCGTTTAATTTTTGAATATATAAGGCTTTACAAAACAATACTACTATAAATGAATAAATAAGCGGTGATAAAAAGTGCTACACCGATAAAAAAAGACCCGCAACAATAACCTCTAACGGTTATACAAAACAAAACAAATAATTACAAAATAAAAATAATAAAAAGTACTTACTTAAAGCTCTGGTAAGCTAACACAATTGCTGCTGATAAACGCTTAATGGATAAGAAATGCTTTGCCGTGGAAGGTGAAGATTGGAAATCTTGTTGTAAATGAACAGGTGACACTTGACCAAAAGTAATTTGATCATACTAACTTAACTACCCTGTTAGTGGTGTTAGATCAGTGAAAGAGTTTTTGTTGGTAGCTAGGAAAACAAAACTTGACTATTCAGATAATGAAAAATTCCCAAAATAATTCGAGAACGATGTTTGAAGTTTGAGCTTTTCTTCTTTGTCTAAAACACTATCAAAGAAGCAGCTAATCGTAAGAAATTGGAAATGGTTTTTAGACCGGAGTAGTAAAACTGCGTGGAACTCCAGCATAAAAGTGACTTTTATATTTGTTTGCTAGATGTGGCACAGGAGGCAAAAACACTAAACTGCGGTTTGACTATTTGTCGTAGAGAACTTGAGGCTTCGTGTTGTTGTGGCCCTTCCTTCTAATTTATTATCAGAATTGCTGGTATAGCTGATAGAAGTGTAAAAAACACTGCACTTTATATCTCTTCCTCTCAATTGCCAAAAATGTCATTGTTCCTTTTCAGGAACTATCTAATACATAAAAGCAAAATTTCTAGCATATATAGTTTAATTATTATTTGTAGTCTTTGATTACAATTTTATTTATAAATTAAATTTTAGCCTATGTGTGTTGCTTCAAATATATAAATTCCTTCCTAGATATTGAAATTATAAAGTACATTAAAGTAAACAAAAATGATTTAGTAAAGCGATTTAAACTTTATTTGGAAGCCCCACCCTCAGAACCACCACCAATGGTAACATCATTAGAACAATCCTTTTTTTGACATACAGTTCCTATTGATCTAACACACCAACATCGATTACAATCCTTCATCCAGGCTTCTCCCACTTTGCAACCTGTCAAAGTTTTGTTTTCATGGGATAAACTGCAAAGTTTAATTAAGAAAAACTACAGAGTGTCAGATGGATAACTGCAAATAAGAGTTAATTTAAGATAATTAGGAATACTTACCAAGATAATTTGCTACATTCAGTAATTCTTCCTCCATCGCACTGGCAAGTATTACATTCGTTTTCCTCTAATGGGATACCGATAACGCAAACTGCAAAATTAAAATGTTTATAAAGTTTTTAACTCATTTAATGAAAGCTTATACCAAAATCTTCCTTGTAAGCAACAGCAACAAACACTAAAATTCCAAGAAGGATAAGGATTTTCATGCTTATGTATTTAGAACTTCCAAAAATTTTAAAGTTATCAGTGGAGAATTGAAGTTATATATCAGAATATATGCAAATCAGAAGATGTATAAATATACAACTGGTTGTAAAAAATTTACAATTAACAATAACAATTTATTGTTTTGTTGATGGTACTAAAAATTACCATATAAATTAACAAGTTTTGAAATAGAAAGCAAATTAAAATTGGTTTATTATCCAGTAATGTTTTAAATTAAAATATTTTTAAATAACAAAAAAAGAAATAAGTACTGTAAGATGGGGTAACATTGGCCTATTTTTAAGGAACTTTAAAGTTTTTAAATTTAATTACCGTTATTTCCTACAAAGAGACATTTACCTATTGGTAACAAAAAGGGAAGTTGCCGGTTCACTAGCAGGGGGCGTGGGAAAAAGAGAGAGGTTAATATAGGTGAACGGATGGTAAACGATAATCTCAGTGAGAAGTCATCACCATAATCCAATGCACAGCGTCGATAAATTAATTCAAGTACGGAAGGGAGGAATAAGCGCCAATATCGATATTCGCTAGATGTTGCCAGTTCTGACGTCTTAAGTACTAATGCTGTAACACCCCATGTGTTCTTTCAGGTTTATTGTAACACCTTGTTTGTAACAACCATGGTTACTTTGGTAACTTTGGGGATTTTGCAAACAAAGGTTGGCAACAACGGGATTGGCAATCGAACAAAGAAGGAGAGTGGTCGAATTTTCGGGAAGTGACTTCTTTTTTGTGATTTTCCTGGATCAATCCTTGATCCAGTTGTGCGATTTGCATTTTTAGTGATAGCTTGTGGTGTGAAGTTTCTTCTCGAATAATTACGTAAGTAATTTTACACATTTTCCATTAACATCTTTTGGCTGCAAATTAAAAATCTATTTTGTTGGTGATAAGTTCTTTATCATCAACTGGCGCCCAAATTCCATCATTGCAGATTGTGTCATCTGTGGGCACTAAGAGCTTCTTGTGGTGAATACTCTAGATCACTTTTTCAAGAACCACGAAACGCGCTGTGCGCGACCCGTTTGTTCTCCGGCTGCGGTTAAGAACCAAAGCTTAGCTACCTTTTTTATCATAAAAGGATCAAGTGGCATTGTGACCATCTTTACTGCCAAAGATTGGTGCATTATCAAAGATTAAAATTAATTTTTAATAACTTATTACACCTGAAAGTATGCAAACAATTTAATTCAATTTTAGAGATTTAAAAACACAGGTTGGCAACGAACAGAGGATTCGGAATCGAACAAGCGAGGAAGGTAAAAAGTTTAGAAGTGTCTTTTTTTTGAGATTTTCCTGGATTAATTCTTGATCCAGTTGTAATAAAGTTACCTCACTCGTGGAACACTGACTTATCCAATACAACATAGGTTAAGATGGTCCGCATGTACACAATTTTTACAACTAAAGCTTAAAAGTAATTTACAAAGATCATGAAAATTATGCAACTCAAGCGAGCGTCGAATTTTAAAGTTACGTTGCCAGCACGCGCCACTGCCGATTTATTTTATATAAAAATAATACAGCAAACGGCGTAGTTTAACATTAAAACAGGAGCACTTACTGCTTTTAAGCTTTTCTGAGCGGATAATCGAGCGGTCCACAGATGTGACGCATAGTAAGAGCTATGTTGGTGATCTACAATATCCCACAAGGAACAGGTACTGCTTATAGAACGATAGATGTCGGCTTGATAATGTCGTATAAAAGAAGAAAATAAAGAGTACTTACAATGAGGTCTTGTAAGTTTACAAAGTTTCTGATGATAAACTTTTAACCGACAAAAAAACGCTTTTGCCGTGAAAGGTGAAGATTGGAGATCTTGTTCTAAAGTAACAGGTGACGTTTGACCGACGTTAATATAATCACACCGACCACTGATGTTAGTGCCAAAACTGATAATGCTACTAAGAGTTACAATACAAATTATATTCAATGCATTATTAATAATATAAATAAGAAAATGTTTTATCTGCAAAATAGACCCAAATATCCAAATCAAAAATTCTATTCAAAATTCTAATTGATTGTCGGAATGCATCCAGTAGTAGAATAAAATAAAATCTTTTTAAAAACATATTTTTAGGATGCGACCCAGACTGTTTTATGGTTTAGTGTAAATAAACACTGATCGAATTTGATATTGAATAGACTTTGAATAGTTTTTGTTGTATACTAATTTTTATTTGTGGACATTTATCCCATATTTTAGAAAAGTATCTCTTACTTAGTTGGCTAAGTAAGAAAAAAAAACGGAATTAACCAGGGAAGATTTAGTAAAAGTCAATTTTTATTTCATAGATATTTATTTGTAAATACATACTATCGATTTGTAAACCTCCTTTTTAATTATCATTTATAAAGTTGAATCTCCTTCAATTCTTCTCCGAAAATCGTAAGTCCAAAATTTCAATTTTGGCGTGCATCGCGGTCAATTCGATGCACGACAATTCGTCGCCTAAGACAATTCGTCGCCTACGACAATTCGTCGCCTAAAATTTATCGCGCGCGACAATTTCTAACTTAAAATAATTAATCGCGCGCTACAATCTATGACAAAATTACAATATTAAATATCACACTCGCTTTCACTAATTAGCTTTAATTTAAAAAAAAAAATTAATTACTTTTCATTCAATTTTTCTAAAATCAAAATTCATTCATCCATGCGACTTGACGAGCCGCACGCCAATTTCTCATCCAACTTCTCCCCTCTTTGATTTCACACCAAGAGAGCCAAAATTCAAATTTACAAAACAAAATTAAATATTATAAAAACTATAATTATTAAATTATATAATAATTATTAAAAATAAATTACTCAAAAAAAAATTTTTAATTTTGAAGACTCAGTTTGACATTTACTTTCAAATAATAATAAAAAAATTTATTTAAAAAAACATTTTAAAATAGTTTATCGCCGCACGCGATAAATTGTCGTAGGCAACGAATTGTCGCAGGCGGCGAAATGCCCGCAACGAACTGTCAGCGACGAATTGACGGTACACCGTTTTCTTGTCTGGTGAAACCAAAAGATATGAGTGGATTGGAAAAACGTGCTATATGTCTTTTGGAGGTGCAAGTGTGCATGTTACAAACAGATAATGATCTATGATCATACATTTTTTGAAGAGTCGAGCAAACCATTTGCAGTTTGGGTTTAACTTATTTAATTTATTAATTATTGCAGTTTGATAACAATAACAAGTTGTTAATTCAACAATTAAATAAATGTCTAAAAATAATCAATTTTATAATTAATTAGTTCCTGTTATAATTCTTAATTGTTAATTCTTGATGTTTGGCTTTGTTGTGGCTCTTTCTTTTAATTTATTATCCGAATTACAGGTATATCTGCTAAAAGTTGAAAGGACACTGCACTTTATTTCTCTTTCTCTCAATTGACAAAAATGTCAATGTCCTTTTTAAGGAACTAACTAACTAATAAAAGCAAAAATTTTAACTGATAATTTAATTATTATTTATTTGCAGGATTACAATATTATTTATAAATTATATTTTATCCTATGTATGTTGCTTTAAATATAGAAATTCCTTCCTAGATATTGAAATTATAAAGTACATTAAAGTAAACAAAAATGATTTAGTAAAGGGATTTAAACTTTATTTGGAAGTCTCACCCTCAGAACCACCACCAATGTTATCATCATTAGAACAATCCTTTTTTTGACATACAGTTCCTATTGATCTAACACACCAACATCGATTACAATCCTTCATCCAAGCTTCTCCTACTTTGCAACCTGTCAAAGTTTTGTTTTCATGGGATGAACTGCAAAGTTTAATAAAGAAAAACTACAGAGTGTCATATGGATAACTGCAAATAAGAGTTAATTTAAGATAATTAGAAATACTTACCAAGATAATTTGCTACATTCAGTAATTCTTCCTCCATCGCACTGGCAAGTATTACATTCGTTTTCCTCTAATGGGATACCAATAACGCAAACTGCAAAATTAAAATGTTTATAAAGTTTTTAACTCATTTGATGAAAGCTTATACCAAAATCTTCCTTGTAAGCAACAGCAACAAACACTAAAATTCCAAGAAGGATAAGGATTTTCATGCTTATGTATTTAGAACTTCCAAAAATTTTAAAGTTATCAGTGGAGAATTGAAGTTATATATCAGAATATATGCAAATCAGAAGATGTATAAATATACAACTGGTTGTAAAAAATTTACAATTAACAATAACAATTTATTGTTTTGTTGATGGTACTAAAAATTACCATATAAATTAACAAGTTTTGAAGTAAGGAACAAATTAAAATTGTTTTATTATCCACTAGTGTTACAAAATAAAATATTTGTAAGAACATAATATTTGGGTACAACCGTGACCGTCGTTTAATTTTTGAATATATAAGGCTTTGCAAAACAATACTACTATAAATGAATAAATAAGCGGTGATAAAAAGTGCTACACCGATAAAAAAAGACCCGCAACAATAACCTCTAACGGTTATACAAAACAAAACAAATAATTACAAAATAAAAATAATAAAAAGTACTTACTTAAAGCTCTGGTAAGCTAACATAATTGCTGCTGATAAACGCTTAATGGCCAAGAAATGCTTTGCCGTGGAAGGTGAAGATTGGAAATCTTGTTGTAAATGAACAGGTGACACTTGACCAAAAGTAATTTGATCATACTTAACTACCCTTTTAGTGGTGTTAGATCAGTGAAAGAGTTTTTGTTGGTAGCTAGGAAAACAAAACTTGACTATTCAGATAATGAAAAATTCCCCAAATAATTCGAGAACGATGTTTGAAGTTTCAGCTTTTCTTCTGTGTCTAAAACACTATCAAAGAAACAGCTAATTGTAAGAAATTGGAAATGGTTTTTTAGACTGGAGTAGTAAAACTGCGTGGAACTTCAGCATAAAAGTGACTTTTATATTTGTTTGCTAGATGTGGCGCAGGAGGCAAAAACACTAAACTGCGGTTTGACTATTTGTCGTAGAGAACTTGAGGCTTCGTGTTGTTGTGGCTCTTCCTTCTAATTTATTATCAGAATTGTTGGTATAGCTGATAGAAGTGTAAAGAACACTGCACTTTATTTCTCTTCCTCTCAATTGCCAAAAATGTCATTGTTCTTTTTCAGGAACTATCTAATACATAAAAGCAAAATTTCTAGCATATAGTTTAATTATTATTTGTTTTCTTTGATTACAATTTTATTTATAAATTAAATTTTTGGCCTATGTATGTTGCTTCAAATATAGAAATTCCTTCCTAGCTACTGAAATTATGAAGTACATTAAAGTAAACAAAAATTATATATACGTCGTGATTGTAACAACAAGAACTTTGTCCAATATTATTGTCGGACAAAAACCATTTAACGTAAGCCAGTAGGCTCAGTAATTTTGAATTACATTTGTAGTATTTTTATACTTAGTTATAAGTTAATCTTTTTGACTGATCAGTAATCAATTAGGGTAAAATTTAAGGAATGAACCACTTTGCTAGATTCGATTCTAGACATGTATTTTGTGTATGGTATTTTACGCTCATTATATTTACTGCTGATATTATTATCGCCTTTTTCTTTCCGTATGTGTTTTTGTTTACAGATGTAAGATTCGCCGCTGAATGACCATCTCAACATAAGGGTAGGTTGGTAGTGACGACGCTTACGACCTTGCCGTTTTTGTATATTGATTTGTTTATGACGCTTTTCTCGAGGTCCATCATGTGTTCCGGATCCCTAGGTTACAGATTCGCTATAGCATGATAGGTCCAGGACTTTCCCTGTTTGTTAACCTTGGCGCTCAACTCTGTCCCGTTCTCGATTTTGTTTGATGTTTAGTCATCCCGTCTAGCTTTGCAACGTGTCTACCTTAATATCGTACCATCTTGATCCCCTCACTACTAAACCGACTAGAGCTACGAAGGTGATGACGTTTGTTGCGGGCGGACTTGGCGGGATTAGCCCGTAACACAATAACAATTTAATGTTTTGTTGATGGTACTAAAAATTACCATATAAATTAATAAGTTTTGAAATAAACCGTCTTTTAATTTAAGTAAAAATAATAAAAAGTACTTCCTTAAAGCTCTAGTAAGTTCACAAAATTGCTGAACGCTTAACGGGCAAAAAGATTTAATTGTAAAATTTTTACAACCAGATGCAAATTGTTTTATAATCTTCTGACATCTATAAATAGAGATAAAACAATAATTTTTCTAATCACCTCAGTATGAAATTTCTTATCGTTTTGGGAATTTTAGTGCTTGTTGCTGTTTCATACGAGCAAAAAAAATTCAGTATAAACTTGCATCAAATGAATGGTTCTTTTATAAAAATTTTAATTTTTCAGAATGCGTTCCTGGTGTTTCATATATACTAAACAAATGTAACGTATGCTCGTGCGCCGGCGAAGGAAAACATATGAGTTGTATTATGAGGTGGTAAGTGTTCTTAATTATCTTAAACGAAATATTATTTGCCGTTATCTAATGAGCACTTTTTATTTTTACTTTACTATAGTTACCCTGGATCAGCTGAAGATAAACCAGTCAGAGACTGCAAAATGGGAACCTCCTGGATGGAGGACGATTGTAATCGTTGTTGGTGTCGTTCAAGGGGAACTTTGTGTGAAGAAAAAAAATGTTTGAAAAAACGTTAATCGATGCCAGCTTATTCTAAATAAAGTAATTATAGTTTATCTCCAAACTGAGCTAGAAATAAAATTGTAAATTGATTTCTTGTATTCGTTGTACCTATATTTCTCACTTTTTTTGAATTTGTTTATTAGGGAAATTATAATAAAAGAATGTCACAATTTCTCAGTCAGATATGTCGCTCTTTTTCCATAAAGGACATTTTAGCATCCCAAGCTTGTGTTTTGGGAGAACAGGATACCCTGACTCAGAATAAGACTATCTCACTCAAACAAGACGTATAATATACAATAGGTAGTTATTGTTTATATTATGGCAGATCCATTTAGATTTTTAATGACTGACTCAGTAACGAGGTTAAAGCGTTCCTTTATTCCTTAGACTTGAAGGTAGGAAATACTATTACAGGTGGGTATGGAGAAGGGCAGTAATTGCATGCAAAAGTTCAAATTTAATTTCAGTTGATTCATTTATTAACTAAGCAGATTTTTATTTATTGATTTTCAGGAGTTAAAAACTAAGCAATTTAAAACTTGTATAGAAATAATTTAAGTTTTTATTGAGCAGGAAACCACTGATTTTGGAATCCAGAGCTATGATTTTTTGGCTTGTGAAACCAAAACAAATGATAGGATTGAAAAAACTTGCTACATGTCTTTTGGAGGTGCAAGTGTGCATTTTACAAACAGATAATGCCCTATAGGCATACATTTCTTGAAAAGTCCTGCAAAAAATTTTGCAGATTGGGCTTATTTTATTTTACTTTTTAAATTATTATAGTTTGATAACAATAACAAGTTATTAATTATTTAACGTTTAAATAATTGTCTTTCTTCTAATTTATTATTAAAATATCTGATTAAAGTGTAAAGGACACTGTACTTTATTTCTCTTTCTCTCAATTGACAAAAATGTCAATGTTTTTTTTCAGGAACTATCTAATACATAAAAGCAAAAATTCCAGCTTGTAGTTTAATAATTATTTGTTTGCTTTGAATACAATTTTATTTATAAATTAAATTTTAGCCTATGTATGTTGCTTCAAATATAGAAATGCCTTTCTAGATACTGAAATTATGAAGTACATTGAAGTAAACAAAATTGATTTAGGAAAGTAATTTAAACTTTATTTGGAACCGTGACCCGCAGGTAGCGAATTTATAATGGTAACACTATTGGAACAGTCATTTTTTTGACATACAGTTCCTATTGATCTGACACACCAACGACGATTGCAATCCTTCGTCCAGGTATCTCCCACTTTGTAATCCGTCAAAGTTTTGTTTTCATGGGATGAACTGTAAATTTAATAAAAAAAAAAAATACACAGTGTCAGTTGGATAACTGCAAGTAAGAGTTATTTTAAAACAATTAGGAATACTTACCAAGATAACTTGCCACATTCAGCAATTCTTCCTCCATCGCACGTACAAGTATTACAATCGTTTTCTTCTAATGGAATACCAATAACGCATACTGCAAAATTAAAATTGTTATAGTTTTTAAACCATTTAATCCAAATTTATACCAAAATCGTCCTTGTAAGCAACAGCAACAGACACTAAAATTCCAAGAAGGATAAGGATTTTCATGCTGATTCTTATAACTTCCAAAAATTTCAAAGTTATCAGTGAAGAATTGAAGCTAAATATTAGTATATATATACAAGTCACAAGATGTATTAAAAAAATATACAATTGGTTGTAAAAAATTTACAATAACAATTTATTGTTTTGTTGATGGTACTAAAAATTACCATATAAATTAACAAGTTTTGAAATAAGCAACAAATTTAATTTTTTTTATTATCCAGTATAGTTATAAACTGAAAAATTTGTAAGAACATAATATATGGGTACAACCGTGACTTTCACATATACAGTGATTTTTTCAATCTGGGGGGACAAAAGAATTTTTTGTTCTCACCGTGGAAGGTGAAGATTGGAGATCTTCTTGTAAATTAACAGGTGACACTTTACCAACTTTAAATTGATCACAATTAACTCTGCTGTTACCAGTAAAAAAGATTTTGTTGATCGCTAGCAAAACAAATTACTATTCATAAAGTGAAAATGTCCCCAAAGTAATTTTGGAACGATGATTTAAATGTGAGCTTTTTATCTGTGTTTAAAACATCACCAAAGAGGGAATTAACTGTAGAAAATTGGATGGAGTAGTTAAACTGCGTAGAACTGGCGCATAAAAACGCCTTTTTATGTTTGTTCTTGTAATTATATTTCATTTAATTCTATTTCATACTGAAATTTTCCTTCTCCGCAACAGCACCTAAGACTAATATTCTCAAAACGATAAGGAATTTGATGGTAACGTCAACTAAACTTCCAAAAATTGTACAATTATTAATAGAGACATTGAAGTTTTATTTCTATTTATACAAGCCAATTTACTACTTATTATAAACAATAATAATTTATTGTTTTATTAATGGTACTAAAAGTTAAAACAAATCTTAGTAAGTGTCAAAATAACATTGTTAATTAGATTAATTAATTAAAGATTCAACTGAATACCGTAATAGCAATGGTTATTTACACACAATACATCGTTAATCACTTAACCATTACAAATATTCAAGTCCTACTAAATCACGTTCATGTATTGGATTTATCTCGTTGCATCAAATTATGAAATATAAGCATCGAAATATATTATATTAATTACTCTACTGAATAACACGCTACCTCTGAGATCTCGCTCTTAAGACTTCTTCTTATGAATGTCTCTTTTTTTCCCAAAATGAGTTACAAATTTTAATTATTGTTAACTAATTGTATACTACAAACAAGAACAAGAAGAACAGAAAAGCCAAATTAGTGCAACTAATAGAGATTTTCTCTATTATTGTTTGATAATTTATTTAGTCTTACTATTTTTGTGTGATTTTCCTATTGGTTCTGTATATATCCTAAGGTGCGTTGTTATGGAGTCTGAAAATAAATATTATAAATTTTTAAGTGTTACCTGGGCTGGGGATTGAACCTCCGACTTTTCTTTTGTTTATTTGGAAGCCTGCAATGTTAACCACGACGCCATACAGTTTGGTTGTAAAAATTGCGATGTACTAATAATATTTTTTTTAATAATTTAATTAATTTTGTAATTAATTAATAATTAATTTTTTTTAAGTTAAAAATATTTAATATTTTCACACCTCGTGCGGCGATTCAACGATTTTAAATTAAATTTTTTTTTTAATTTCTAGTGTCCCCTAGGTTTATTTTGTTAATATACAGATAAGTTGAATTTTTTTCACACAACATTTTTGAATTCGTAGGTTTTCAATTAGTATGTTTTATTGATATTTTACTTCCAATTGGTTAAAATTTGAAATTTCATGTACATTCATGAATTAGGCTTAAATTCTATTGTCAAGTTCAATTATTCAAAAACGAATAATCATAGAAAATTGAAATTTTTAAAATATACGTAAAATTTGATTTTACTTACAATAAACTATTTTATATTTATAACTATTTTGTATTTTATTGAAAACTAAAAAAAAAATTTTTTATATTTATTTTTATTAAATTGAAAACATTGCTTATATTATGCCCCAGTTTAACAACCTGTCCTAAATAAATTTATCTGACAAAAGCAAGTATGAATTTCAACGCATGTATACCAAACACAGGAACGTGCCCAAAAGGAGGGTTTGGGGAAACTTCAACTCCCAATATTTTAGAAATTTGGTAAAAACACTCAAAATTTGGTCAAGTTGGCATTATTTCATGTCTAAATTTACAAAAAGCTGCAAAACTTACAAAAAGTTGGCAATTTTGAAGTAAGTCAGTTGGCAAATTTGCAAATTTACCCCCCCCCCTATTCTGTAACTTTTTCGTTACGTTTGTTATCGTTATCCAATCGTTAAGAACCGTAAAATTTGGTTTACACTCAGAATTTTATTAAATATTAATGTAATTATTGTATATGGAAACCAAAAACTACCGCTTTTAACGATTCGATAACAATAAAGAAGGTAACAAAGAAGTTACAGAATAGGGGGGTTAAGATTACTTCTCCCTGAAAAAAATTGGTTCGGCACGTCCTTGACTAAACACACGTGGTAATTAATATTTCTGTTTGTGGTTTTATGTCCCTTTAATTTTTTTTTAAATTTAATTCCAAATTATTCCATTCAAAATTTAAATAAACTGTCAATTTTTCATTAAAACAGTTCAATATTTAATAATATTTTTGACAAAAAATTATGTTTTTTTTTATAAAATTAAATTACTTTTGTTTATATAAAATTAAATGTTCGCTAAAATAAAAACAATAATTTTATTGTAAATATTATTTCAGTGCGCAAGTTAATAAATTTAACTAAACTTTGTCACATGTTTTAACAACTTTTTTTGCCCGTGGAAATCAAAATCATTGCAGGATTTTCTCAGGTTTGCGGCGGGTGTGGTACAGGTTTGTGACGGCACCTGCTTACTTCTAACCAAGTCTGTCACAAGGCTGTCTACAATAAATTCATGCGCCATTTTACCCAGGCAGGACCTGTAGCAGAACTGCTAAGTACCCGACACAGGTGCAGGTCCTGGGTGAATTTTCTCTGACAGGAAATTCCCAGGAATTTCTCAGGTTAAGCACAGACCAGACACAGAAGAAGAACAGCAAATTCTCAGGTTTAGGTAAATAACCTAAAATTGACTTGCGCCAGAGGAAACGCAGGAAATTCTCAGGTATCGCTAAATAACCTGTAAATTATTATTTACTTGGTGTCAACCAGGCCTGACGCAGGCTTGACAGGTAAATTTTGATTTTGCAGGTAATTGCCAGGATTGAAATGTTACTTGGGCAAGTAGATCACTCACTAGTGCATTGGGATGATCCTCGAGACGAACCCGATATTTCTTGCTCGCATGGTTTATTTCTTCTCGGACACTTCTGATCCGCAAGTCTGCACTAATAACGGTGTTGGGGATGTACCAAGGTGCATTACAAATATCACGCAGCACTTTGGATTGAAATCGCTGGATCTTGTCAATGTTGGACTCACTTGCTGAGCCCCACAAATGAAAGCCATATGTCCATATGGGCTTCAGGATTGTCTTGTAAAGCAATAATTTGTTGTCAATGGATAAGGGTGACCTGCGACCCATAAGCTAGTACATTTTGCGATAGTTGAGACCTAGCTGTAGTCGCTTTGACCAGATGTGTTTGGCCCAGGTTAGTCGCCGATCTAGATGGAAACCTAGATATTTAACAGTTTCTTGTACTGGGAAGGTTTCATCAAATAGTACTACGCTAGGGCAGGTTTCCCTTCTGAGGGTAAACGTAGTGTGCACCGACTTTGTGGTGTTGGCCTTTATACGCCATTTCTTCAGCCAATTTCCTATCTTGTTTGTATGATCCTGTAGGATGTGGGATGCACGAATTGGGTCTTCATCTGATGCTAATATAGCTGTATTGTCCGCAAATGTGGCTGTTTCGGTGTTGCCAGTTTCCGGCAAATCTGCAGTATACAGGAGATACAAAATCGGTCCAAGAGCGCTACCCTGAGGTACTCCGGAAAGAATTGGTTCCAAGGCTGAATAAGCTTCGCCAACCTTGACAAAAAAGTACCTGTTTGTTAGATACGATATTAGTAGACTGCTGTACGGATAAGGTAGGTACATTTTAATTTTGTACTTCAAGCCGTCACTCTGTCAAACGCCTGCGAAATGTCCAAGAAGGCAGCTGAACAATACCTCTTACTTTCCAGGTCAGTTATGATTTTTTTTATGACTCTATGCACCTGCTCCACCGTTCCGTGTCCCTGTCTAAATCCGAATTGATGGTTGGGGATTAATTTCCTGTCTTCTAATATGGGTTTCAATCGTTTTAGAAACAGTTTTTCAAAGATTTTGGACAAGATGGGTAGCAGACTTATAGGTCTGTAGGAAGACGTTTCAGCCGAGTCTTTCCCTGGTTTCTGGATCATGATCACCTGCGCTACTTTCCATTGTGAAGGAAAATGACCATATCTAATGATTGCGTTGAATATGATTCTAATTAGTTTCAAACCATTCTCTGGAAGGTTTTGTAGAATCTTTGCCGTTATCAGATCATATCCTGGGGCTTTCTTTGATTTTATTTGCTTGAAAATTACGTTTTTTATTTCATTCATTTTGAATTTTTTTATTTATGGGGCGGAATAATTCAGATTTTTTTTTAAATAAAAAAATCAAAAGTGTCGAAATTTGAAGAATCAATGATTTTCTCCGAAAAAATGAAAAATTTTGTAGAATATTTTTTTTTGTATTTTTTCCTGAAAAGTACGTTTAAAGACAAACAAAAACAAAAAAAAACGTTCCGATTAGTCAATTTTTGACATAGTTACGATCGTTTGAAGAAAAACAACATCAGTTTTTCTAAAAATTCGTAACTCTTTTTGGGTTGAATAAAAAATTTTGAAAAAATTCACAGAACTGATTTTGGTGAGATAGTATAATATGTAAAAATTTCAGAAAAATCAAAAGGGGTCGGGTTCAAAAGTGGTCGATTTGGTGTGGAATGCCCCATAAGTACCTAAACTTATTCCATTTTGCCTTTTTGCAACAGAATATATAAAATATACTCAAAGCAAATAAAATTTAAAAAAATAAACAATTATAAAGTATTTACTTTATTTATATGTTGCTTCAAATATAATAATTAATTTCTAATGGTTGATAGCATTAAATTGAATTAAGCAGTTGATTACTTTATTTAGAAATTGTTGGCCGCGAGTGAATTATTCTCTTACATTCATCTTTGTCTTCACACATAGTAGTTCCCTTTGAAATACACCAACAACGATTACAATTATTGTCTTTCATCCAGGAGGTTCCTACTTTGCAATGTATGGGTTCCTCACTTATATCATAAAAAGGGCGTTTTCCATAGTAACTACAGTAAAGCAAAAATAAAGAGCGCCCTTAGATAACGGCAAATAATATTTATTTTCAGATAGTTAAAAACACTTACCAATAGTCCATATTACACTTCACCTGATTTCTTTTGCCTTCACACCAGCATAAGTTACATTTGCTTTTCATATAGTAAACACCAGAAACACATTCTAAAAAATTAAAATTTTTATAAAGTATCGTTTCATTTGATGCAACTTCATACTGAATTTTTGTTGCTCGCATGCAACAGCAACAAGCACTGTTCCCAAAACGATAAGGAATTTCATGCTTACAAGATTAGAACTTCTAGCAAATTCAAATTTGTGAGCGAAAAAATTAATGTTTTATCTGTATTTATAGATGTCACAAGATTATAAATAAATTTGCATCTGGTTGTAAAAAATTTGCAATTAGCAATAACAATTTATTGTTATGTTGATAGTACTAAAAGTTATAATTCAAATTAAAATAAATGCATTAGAAATATTAATATACCATTGTTTTTTGGTTTGTAGGTATACTGGAAGGCACAGCAGTGGAGTGATGTGATTGCTGGTTGAGTAGGGAAGACCGGGGATTGTTTGGACACTTTTTAGGTTTTATTTTTTATTTTGATATCTAAATATTTTATTTTTTTGATTCTTAGGCTAATGTATAGAGTAGTCCTTTAGGTTTGTTTACTCATTTTATCAACTTTTCAAAAGTTGTGGTTTTTTAGAAACAGGCCGAAAACGAGAGGCACTGCATCTGTCCAAACTATCCCCGTGTATAAGGATACTTTGGACGGCACCTGGGGATGGTATGGACATGCAGTTATGAGCACTTAAACAGTGATTAAGTAACAGAAATTTTGTTATCTTATTATCTTTCAGTAAATAACCCACAAATTCCAAGAGTAGTCGGTACCAAGTGTTTGTCTCCTTCTACCCCAACAGGGTTAAGAAAATAAATACGACAATATGTTGCTTTTAAAATAACAAATCCTTTTTAATGGTTGATGGCATTAAATTAAGTTACCCGAAGCAATTTAACCATTACATTATTTAGAATTTACTGGTCTTTTTTCGGACATTCTTTGTCTTCACACATAGTACCTACCCGTTGAAGCAAACCATTACAATCGTCCAGCATCCAGGAGGTTCCTACTTCGCAATTTGTAAGTACTTCATCCATTGGACTGCAAGGATGGCAAGGCAAAAATAAAAAGTGCCCGTTAAATACCGACAAATAATATTTATATTAAGATAAGTAGACTTTAGAAGTGAGCTAAGTGAACGGGCTAAGGACCGGACTCTAGGCTAGAAACCCTAAGTTCGATCAACAACCGGCCTACAAAAATTTATTCAACTTCATTATGACCCTCTCCTCTCGGAAGGCAATGGCAAACTACCGAGAGTATTCTGCCATAAAAAGCCTTAGTTAAAGGCTCACCACACCAGAAAATACACTTATATTTTTTCCCTTTTAGCATAGAAAATGTAATATTTGTAAAACAAGTAAAATTAAAAATAATAAACAATAAATTATAAAGTATTTTACTTTATATGTTGCTTCAAATATTATACTTAATTTCTAATGGTTGATAATATTAAATTGAATTAAGCAATTGATTACTTTATTTAGAATAAGTTGGCGGCGAGTGAACTATTTTCTAACATTTATCTTTGTCTTCACACATAAAATATCCCTTTTTAGTACACCAACAACGATTACAATCGTCTTTTATCCAAGATGTTCCTTCTTCGCAATTTTTAAGTGCTTCATCCTCTATCGGTGGACTGTAAGTATGGTAAAGCAAAAATAAAGAGTGCCCATTAGATAACGACAAATAATATTTATTTTAAGATAATTAAGAACACTTACCAACCCACTACAGTACAAATCATATATGCCCCTTTGGCGCCGCACGAGCATCCATTACAGTTGTTTTCTCTGTATCTAACACCAGGAACACATTCTGAAAAATTAAAATTTTTATAAAGTAACGATTCATTTGATGCAAGTTCATACCGAATTTTTGTTTTTCGTATGCAACAGCAGCAAATACTAAAATTCCCAAAACGATAAGGAATTTCATACTTATGTGATTGGAACTTCTAGCAAATTCAAAGTTGTGAGCGGAAAAATTAAATGTTTTATCTGTATTTATAGATGTCACAAGATTATAAATAAATTTGCATCTGGTTATAAAAAATTTGCAATTAGCAATAAAATTTATTGCTATGTTGATGGTCCTAAAAGTTACAATTCAAATTAAAATAAATGCATTAGAAATATTAATATACAGGGTGAATGAGACCACCCGTATCAGTAATTTTTTTCAAAAACGGTTAGTCGTAGAGAGTTGGGTCAAAAAATTTTATTATAAAAGCAGATATAAAGAATCAAATGGTGATATTATTATTTCCGGGAAACGACGGTATCCCGGGTAGTTTGCTCCAGAATATCCAGAACCCCAGAATTTTAAATAGCACTATGGTCGAAAATGGTATTTTTGAAAAGATCTTTAAAAAATAAGAACGTTTTGTAGGAAAAATTTTTTTATTTCTGCCACCCCTTTTAAGTAATATCTAATTGAAATTAATCAGGGAAAACACCACCACCACAACTTAAAAGAAATCGAGTTTTTATTTTTTCATATGTTGTCAAAGTACATATTCAATAATATGTAAAACGAATTTCAAGGGAAAATATTAAAAATTGACCAAGTTTCAGCAAAAACAAAAAAGGTTTTGAGAAAAATGAGATTTAAAGTTTTAGAATACGCATATGGTATTTAGTCCGCTCTCACTAAATACGCTGTAACTTGCTCAATTTTCAATATTTTAACTTGAAATTTGTTTCACATATTATTGAATATTATTACTTTGACAACATATAAAAAAAACTAAATTTCTTTTCAGTTGTGGTGGTGGTGTTTTCCCTGATTAATTGCAATCAAAAATACTATTTTCGACCTATCCCAGGAAAATATTGCCGACGCTTACAATACGGCCAACGCCGGGCCCAGAACTGGCACGCCGACCGTTGGCACCCACGCTAGGGCCAAGCATTGGCCAAAGCTGTTTACCGTTAATTTGACGATCGTCAGCTTAAATATTGGCAGCCAGTGGATTGCCGTTGCTGGGTCGGTCTTGGCTTAACATTGGCAGCCAATCCTTGGTGTCCAATGTTCGAACTAGTGTTGGGTGAACCGCTGGTTACCATTTGATTACCAGTGCTCAGTTTAAGAATCGGCGGCCAGTGTATTGCCATTGCTGGGTCAGTCTTAGATTAACACTGGCAGCCAGTCCTTGGTGTCTAATGTTAGAACTAGCGTTGGGTGAACCGCTGTTTACTATTTGATTACCAGTGCTCAGTTTAAGAATCGGCGGCCAGTGAATTGCCATTGCTGGGTAAGTCTTAGCTTAACATTGGCAGCCAGTCCTTGGTCTCTAATGTTAGAACTAGCGTTGGGTGAACCGCCGTTTACCATTTGATTACCAGTGCTCAGTTTAAGAATCGGCGGCCAGTGGATTGCCATTTCTGGGTCAGTCAGAGGGCGATGTTAGGTGAATGATGCTTATTGACAATATTGCTACTAATTTATCAAAGTATTATTCCTTATATAGTAATTTATTCCATAAGTGATCCGAGTATAAATTAAAATTATAAATAAATATATAAAAGGGGGTCTAGCCAAATCTCACGAAATCTTACCGGGGAGGAGGGGTTTAGGAAAATTACAAAAAAAACCTCACCAATTAATCAACGCCCCTTTTACCATTGATTTTTTTTTCAAGAAAAGAGATGAAGGATGCAACATCAATTTTTCCGCATACAGTAAATTTATACATCGATACAGGGTTTCCCATAAAAAACATTGAAATTGAATTCCCTCCTCTAATGCTCACTTGGTAAACGCATTTTAGACTCTGCCGCATATGATATCACTCAGTGACTCAACACTCAATAGAAATAAAAAAACATGTTTGTGCACCAATCAAATTTCAGGTTTAACCCACTGCGTGATGTCATCAGGTGCCGTAAAATGTCAAATCATGTCCATTTAAAATTGGCACTTCTGAGCTTCGAAAATCTGCATTGCTAATAAATTAATGTCTGATAATAAAATAACGTTTGATGGCTACTAATGCGCTTTTTCTATCGGTTAGTTTCCTTTTACATGTAAATTTTATATAAAATTTAGCATCGTGTTATACAAGCTTTAGGGCCAGTTGTCCAAGAGGATAATCCTTGACCATGGATTAAATTCAAATTTAAACCAATCAGCACAGTTAAAATTTTATTTTAAGTTGGTAAACCATTTATTTTTAACTTGAAAACGCTCGTAGAGTAGAGATTGTCGTATATACTTAAGGGTAGTTCACACTACATGATTTATCATATGACTTAGTCATAAGAAAAGTCATGGCTAAAATCATACCATCACAACAACCAATCATAAAAGCCATAACTTCTATAATATCAAAAATCATATAGTGTGAACGTAAAAAAATCCCTCATATGAGAAGTCATGTGACAAGTCATATGATAAATCATGTAGTGTGAACTACCCTTTATAAGATTGGTAAAATAACATGGTACGTATGTTTTATTTTTTATTATTGTTTTGGTATTTGAATAAAAATATTTGTATTTAATTTTTTTTTCATTCTAGAAGAAGTTGTTTCTTTCTTTGATTGTAAGATAAAAAAGCGTCAAAAATGATATCGGCCAAATAATCTTCGCTGTTATTGCAAAATCGATACAAATACAATACTACGAGTGCGGCATAAAATCGAAAGAAACTGATGGAAAGTTGAATTTCAGTGAAATAGCAA
Source organism: Rhagonycha fulva (assembly GCA_905340355.1). Taxonomy (NCBI): domain Eukaryota; kingdom Metazoa; phylum Arthropoda; class Insecta; order Coleoptera; family Cantharidae; genus Rhagonycha; species Rhagonycha fulva. Next base: position 118,784,798 of record HG996554.1, read on the forward strand.
CGTTTGCTTGTATTACAGGCACAATAATAAATTTATAATTATATTTTCTAATAATAATGATTTAATATTTTATAACAATAATAATCTAATTTTTTTGTTTTGTTTTAGAGGTTTTGAAAGACAAATGGGCCCAGCTAAAGGAACCTTTATTTATTCGAACAAAAGTTAGTTACTGCTAAGTTATCAGAGGCGGATGATTGCTAAGGGGTCACATAGAAACGTTTCTGATTATATCCTATTTTTATTTTAAATATTTGTAATTATTTTTATTTTAAATAAAATATTATTATTTTAAAAGCAAACTTGATTAATTATTCTTTAAATTAAACCCCTTAAACCACCTCTCATATACGGCCCTGAGTATTACCAAAAGTTGGCCAACTATCGGGTAAATGCTGGTTCAACCACTGTACTAGTACTGGCAGACACCGTTGACCCAACCCTGGTCGCCAATCCTAGGACCTAAGTTATCATTTCAGCGTTTGCCCACTAACGTTGGGCTGGTGGTATTGCCAACATTTGGCCAACTGTCGGGTTCATACTGATTCAACCACTGTCTAGTACTGGCAGCCACCTTTGACCCAACCCTGGTCGCCAACTCTAGGACCCAAGTTATCATTCCAGCGTTCGCCCAACGTTGGGTCGGTGGTACTGCCAACAGTAGGTCAACTGTCGGGTAAATGCTGTTTCAACCACTGTACTAGTACTGGCAAGCAACGTTGACCCAACCCTGGTCGCCAACTCTAGGACCCAAGTTATCATTCCAGCGTTTGCTCAACGTTGGGACGGTGATGCAAGCCAATAGTAGGCCAATTGTAGAGCATCGTTGGGAGAATGCTGGGCGAATGCTTGGCCAATTGTAAATATTTCCCTGGGATGGTGCTATTTAAAATTCTGGAGTTCTGGATATTCTAGAGCAAACTACTCGGGATGCCGACTTTCTCTGAAAATAATAATATCACCATTTGATTCTTTATTACGGCTTTTATAATAAAATTTTTTGACTCAACTCTCTACGACTAACCGTTTTTGAAAAAAATTACTGATACGGGTGGTCTCATTCACCCTGTATATTGAGGTATATTGAGTTTATTCATTCATTTAGAATAAATCGCATTGCGAGATTTAGGTCTCAGCCATGCACTTTTGTATCGCAGTTATCTTTCATTATATTTGTTCTTATATTATTTAAAGTTTTTTCTTTTTGTTATGTGTATTTTTCTAGATGTACCATTTGATAGCAGAATGACCATCTATTAAACATAACGGTAAGTTGGTATGCGACAATGTTTTGGTTGTACATTTTCACAAATTGACGCTTTTATCTTGATGACCAATCATGTGCTTCAAACCCTTAAGTCGTAGGTTTGTTACGAGCATGAAAGGTCAAGGTTATCCATAAAAAACGATCTTGTCGCTTATGTATTTTAGTTCCGATTATAGTCATTTATCCCGTCGAGCCAAAGCACCGCATCTACTTTTTTTCGTTTACCATCTTGAACCCATGAAATTAAACCACTCAAGCTGTCGGCACTGATGACGTTTGTCACAGGTGGAGTAGATGTCGCTTTGCGGGAAAAACCTGTTACAAAATTTTAGCTGAGAATTTGTGCGACGTCATTAGTTTCATAAAATCAAAGGACGAAAGCTTTTGATAAAAATTTACATGGGGCTTGCAAAAGCACCAAGTTGATTTTGGATGATAAAAAAAATTTTTTAGTTTGGTAAAACTTTTTTTGGAAGAAGTTTGTATTATTAGTTTGTTTGATGTTAATATGTTATCTTCAAATCTAACTTGTATAAAAATTTTGATTTTTCTCAGAATTTAATTTTTAAGTTTTTTTAAGTTTTTTTTTAGGTGATAAGTAGACATTTATTTATAATTTTTTATTTTTTTATATGTTACTTCAAATATAATAATTAATTTCTAATGGTTGATAGTATTAAATTGAATTAAGTAATCGATTACTTTATTTAGAATAAGTTGGCCTTGCGTAATGTATTTTCTTACATTCATCTTTTTCTTCACATATAGTATTTCTTTTTGAAGTACACCAACAACGATTACAATTATTGTCTTTCATCCAGGAGGTTCCTACTTTGCAATTCATAAGTGCTTCATCCTCCTCTATCCATGGACTGTAAGTATGGTAAAGCAAAAATAAAGAGTGCCCGTTAGATAACGGTAAATAATATTTATTTTAAGGTAATTAAAAACACTTACCAATCCATTGCACTACACATCATATGTGCCCCTTTGCCGCCGCAACTGCATTCGTTACAGTTGTTTTCTCTGTATGAAACACCAGGAACACATTCTGAAAAATTAAAATTTTTATAAAGTAACGATTCATTTGATGCAAGTTCATACTGAATTTTTGTTTTTTGTATGCAACAGCAGCAAACACTAAAATTCCCAAAACGATAAGAAATTTCATACTTATGTTATTAGAACTTCTAGCAAATTCAAATTTGTGAGCTAAAAAATTAATGTTTTATTTGTATTTATAGATGTCACAAGATTATAAATAAATTTGCATCTGGTTGTAAAAAATTTGCAATTAGCAATAACAATTTATTGCTTTGTTGATGCCACTAAAAGTTACAATTCAAATTAAAATAAATGCATTATAAATATTGATATACCATAGTTTTTTGCTCTTGGGTTTCCAAAGCTTCTTCCAATTAATTAGTATTATTCACTTCCAATTTTCCAATCCAAATTTTTTCAACTACTTTCCAATTAAATCAATCCAAAAATAAACATTTTCCAGTTCTTCTTTAAAACCTTTTTTTTTTTTAATTTACCAGCTTGAATTTATTCACTTAATACTTTTAATCGTAATCTCTTTTAGAGCCAAATTTAATTATTATTTTGAAAATGTGTGTGATTTTATCACCACTTTTTTTTAACGTCTTTACTCTTGCACAGATCGTGAGCAATTGATTTGTTTGTGTCCTTACTTATCTTTATCAACTATCTCTTAGGAAACTTTCCTTTTTAATTTTTCAGTTATTGATCAACATTTTTTTTACCAAATTATTTTATTTGAAACCATGGTTTTATTTTATTTTGTTGCTTAAACTTTATTTTACACCGTGTTTTTGATTTTTTTTTAATTTGAAATTTGTTTTTCTAAATTTTACTTTGTCTAGTCAAAATTCAACCTTTTTAAATTATTTTTATTTTTAATCCCTTTATACCCCTTTCCCTCAAGTTATCACCGCAATATATATAAGTACTATATTGGAACAACAGTCTCATAAATCCGCTTTCAAAGTGACTTTGAGGTCTTGCCTTGCTTCGGTAAAAGATGGCACGCGCAAATCAAAGTGAAGTTTTTTTTTCTATTATTTGCTATGTTTAAAATTAGCTTTTGCCTTGCCTCAACTTGCATGCCTCATTCTTAATCTTCTGTCCCTTTTTAGGCTTAAAATTACTGCTGACTTTTTGGAGTCTTGTAGAAATTACGAAATTCTTGGAAAAAATAAGCTTTTTTGATGCAACTACCTATTATTTATTCTATGGCAACATAAATAACCAACCAAATTAAAGAATTTCATTTAAAAGTGAGCGCATCTTCTGTAGAAGTTCAAATATGTTGATGAACAGCTAATTTATTGTGGTTACTAGAGCAAATATTTTATTTTCGATAAGTGTTTACGCACTATTTATATTAATTTATTTAAATGGATAATTTAAATAATTTTCTACTTTTAATATATATCACTTTCTTACATAACCTAAAAATTTAAATTTTTTAAATAATCCTAAATATTAAAATTTTAAATATGTTAAAATTTCATAATTTCCTAAACTTTGGTTTACGAACCAAAAAAAAAAACTATAATGTATTTAAATTTATTATAGACGCTACAAATGAAATTAATTTATTTATAAAAATAATTATTGTTGTTCCAACAAGATAGTGCACCATGTTAAACATCTTAATTTATTGAGAGAAAATTTTAGTGACCTTTATTACACACAAAAAATGTACGTGAAAATAAAACAGCTTGTGTCTAGATTGTTTACAAAAACAAATTTAGTACAATTGTACTCGTTTTTAGCACAATTTTAGTATTCTCCAGCATAATTCTCTTATTTTCTAACCCAAATTGTACTAAATTTTCGTACAACTTTTACTATAAGAATTGTTCACAAAGATGTATTGATTATTACTACTTTTATAGTTATTACTAAGCACAACCTAATAAAAATAATTTTAGTTTATAGTTTGTATTTAATAGTCCAATTTATTAACTGCGACTTTACCAAAAATAAAAGTGTGAATGAAAGTTCAAATTTCATTTTCTATGATTACACCTGAATGAAAATGTACCTACCCTGTAAAATATTGTGTTTAAAGGTGGCACAATTTGGTTTTATATTGTCTACAAATCTAATTTATGTTAAAAATGTCTGCAATAATTGTACCTACAGAATTTTTGCACAATTTGAATTTTGTCAATAATTTAAACCATAATTATCTGCAAAAAAAATTGCCAATTATTTGTTAGATAACGACAAGGACGGAACATCAGGTTTAAATTCTGCAAAATTGAAATTTGTATAGAGTTTTTGATCTATTTAATCCAATTTTGTACTGAAATTTTCCTTGTATGCAACAGCAACAAACACTAAGATTCCCAAAACGATAACGAATTTCATGGTTATGATTAGAACTTTTAATAATTTCAAAGTTTTAAGTGGAAATTTGGAAATTTTATCTCTATTTATACAAGCCAAGAGTGTACGAAGAAAATGTGCAAGTGGTTGTGAAAATTTACAATTAACAATAACAATTTATTGACTTTTTGATTGTACTAAAAGTCCAACAGTGTTATCGTTAAGTGTAAATTCTATTATTCGCTTACTTACAATGATTAAAATTGAAAATATATCAAAATTCAAATTATCAAAATTCAAAGTATATCGAAGTTCAAAAGTGCTGCATTTATCACACATTAACTATAGTTAATTCGATATAATAGTTAAATCGATATAGCGATATGAAACAAAAAAATAAAATTGGTTTTTTTATAACGTATTAGCGGAAAGGATAAACCTATAACATTAAAACAAAGCATAAAATTCAATATAAAATAAACCTTTGAAAAATAAATCAGAATTTTGTGCTATTTTGTCGATATGTTGACTCCCAAAAGGTATTTTATATATATATGGAGCATTCCACACAAAATCGACCACTTTTGAACCCGACCCCTTTTGATTTTCCTGAAATTTTTACATATTATACTATATCACCAAAAACAGTTCTGTGAATTTTTTCAAAATTTTTTATTCAACCCAAAAAGAGTTACAAATTTTTAGAAAAACTGATGTTGTTTTTCTTCAAACGATTGTAATTATGTCAAAAATTGACTAATCGGAACGTTTTTTTTTTGTTTTTCTTTATCTTTAAACGTACTTTTCAGGAAAAAATACAAAAAAAATATTCAAACTTGGATTCTACAAAATTTTTTATTTTTTCGGAGAAAATCATTGATTTTTCAAATTTGTCCACTTTTGATTTTTGATTTTTTATTTAAAAAAAAACTCTTATTTATTTCTCGTATAACAACGCAAACCCCATAATGGGCCCATATTTCTTTCTATTTCTTTTGTTTAATTAAAAAATATTTTGTTTTATTTTTACGCAAATAATATTTTTTAATTAAACAAAAGAAATAGAAAGAAATGTCGGCCCATTATGGGGTTTGCGTTGTTATTGTTATGTTAAAGTACTTCATCCATTGGACTGCAAGTATGGTGAGGCAAAAATAAAAAGTGCCCGTTAAATACCGACAAATAATATTTATATTAAGATAAGTAGACTTTAGAAGTGAGCTAAGTGAACGGGCTAAGGACCGGACTCTAGGCTAGAAACCCTAAGTTCGATCAACAACCGGCCTACAAAAATTTATTCAACTTCATTATGACCCTCTCCTCTCGGAAGGCAATGGCAAACTACCGAGAGTATTCTGCCATAAAAAGCCTTAGTTAAAGGCTCACCACACCAGAAAATACACTTATATTTTTTTCCCTTTTAGCATAGAAAATGTAATATTTGTAAAACAAGTAAAATTAAAAATAATAAACAATAAATTATAAAGTATTTTACTTTATATGTTGCTTCAAATATTATACTTAATTTCTAATGGTTGATAATATTAAATTGAATTAAGCAATTGATTACTTTATTTAGAATAAGTTGGCGGCGAGTGAACTATTTTCTAACATTTATCTTTGTCTTCACACATAAAATATCCCTTTTTAGTACACCAACAACGATTACAATCGTCTTTTATCCAAGATGTTCCTTCTTCGCAATTTTTAAGTGCTTCATCCTCTATCGGTGGACTGTAAGTATGGTAAAGCAAAAATAAAGAGTGCCCATTAGATAACGACAAATAATATTTATTTTAAGATAATTAAGAACACTTACCAACCCACTACAGTACAAATCATATATGCCCCTTTGGCGCCGCACGAGCATCCATTACAGTTGTTTTCTCTGTATCTAACACCAGGAACACATTCTGAAAAATTAAAATTTTTATAAAGTAACGATTCATTTGATGCAAGTTCATACCGAATTTTTGTTTTTCGTATGCAACAGCAGCAAATACTAAAATTCCCAAAACGATAAGGAATTTCATACTTATGTGATTGGAACTTCTAGCAAATTCAAAGTTGTGAGCGGAAAAATTAATGTTTTATCTGTATTTATAGATGTCACAAGATTATAAATAAATTTGCATCTGGTTGTAAAAAATTTGCAATTAGCAATAAAATTTATTGCTATGTTGATGGTCCTAAAAGTTACAATTCAAATTAAAATAAATGCATTAGAAATATTAATATACAGGGTGAATGAGACCACCCGTATCAGTAATTTTTTTCAAAAACGGTTAGTCGTAAAGAGTTGGGTCAAAAAAATTTAATTATATAAGCAATTATAAAGAATCAAATGGTGATATTATTATTTCCGGGAAAAGACGGTATCTCGGGTAGTTTGCTCCAGAATATCCAGAACTCCAGAATTTTAAATATCACTATAGGTCAAAAATGGTATTTTTGAAAAGATCTTTAAAAAATAAGAAAGTTTTGTAGGAAAAAGTTTTTTATTTCTGCCACCCCTTTTAAGTAATATCTAATTGAAATTAATCAAGAAAAACACCACCACCACAACTTAAAAGAAATCGAGTTTTTAGTTTTTCATATGTTGTCAAAGTACATATTCAATAATATGTAAAACGAATTTCAAGGGAAAATATTAAAAATTGACCAAGTTACAGCAAAAACAAAAAAGGTTTTGAGAAAAATGAGATTTAAAGTTTTAGAATACGCATATGGTATTTAGTCCGCTCTCACTAAATACGCTGTAACTTGCTCAATTTTTAATATTTTAACTTGAAATTTGTTTCACATATTATTGAATATTATTACTTTGACAACATATAAAAAAAACTAGATTTCTTTTAAGTTGTGGTGGTGGTGTTTTCTCTGAATAATTTCAATTAGATATTACTTAAAAGGGGTGGCAGCAATAAAAAAATTTTTCCTACAAAACTTGCTTATTTTTAAAAGATCTTTTCAAAAATATCATTTTCGACCTATGGTGCTATTTAAAATTCTGGAGTTCTGGATATTCTAGAGCAAACTACTCGGGATGCCGACTTTTTCCGGAAATAATAATACACCATTTGATTCTTTATTACGGCTTTTATAATAAATTTTTTTGACCCAACTCTCTACGACTAACCGTTTTTGAAAAAAATTACTGATACGGGTGGTCTTATTCACCCTGTATATTGAGGTATATTGAGTTTATTCATTCATTTAGAATAAATCGCATTGCGAGATTTAGGTCTCAGCCAGGCACTTTTGTACCGCAGTTATCTTTCATTATATTTGTTTTTATATTCTTTAAAGTCTTTTCTTTGCGTTATGTGTATTTTTCTAGATGTACCATTTGATAGCAGAATGACCATCTATTAAACATAACGGTTGGTTGGTATGCGACAATGTTTTAGTTGTACATTTTCACAAATTGACGTTTTTATCTTGATGACCAATCATGTGCTTCAAACCCTTAGGTCGTAGGTTTGTTACGAGCGTGAAAGGTCAAGGTTATCCATAAAAAACGATCTTGGCGTTTATGTCTTTTAGTTCCGATTATAGTCATTTATCCCGTCGAGCCAAAGCACCGCATCTACTTCTTTTCGTTTACCATCTTGAACCCATGACATTAAACCACTCGAGCTGTCGGCACTGATGATGATTTGTCACAGGTAGAGTAGATGTCGCTTTGCGGGAAGAACCTGTTACAAAATTTTAGCTAAGAATTTGTGCGACGTCATTAGTTTTGAAAAATCAAAGGACGAAAGCTTTTGATAAAAATTTACAAGGGGCTTGCAAAAGCACCAAGTTGATTTTGGATGATGAAAAAAATTTTTTAGTTTGGTAAAACTTTTTTTGTAAGAAGTTTATATTATTAGTTTGTTTGATGTTAATATATTGTCGTAAAACGACTTAAAAAAAAATCATTGTTTTTGGTAAAATTGAGTCAAAATTGATAATTTGGTTTTCTTTTCAAATTTTTATGTTAATTTTTTCGATTTATCAAAGAGACGCTCAAGTGAAGGTTTACTGTAACTCTTGACACGAATAAAGAAAATTTTATTTTATTTGAAAACATTTAAAATTTGAATTTATTTTGTATTGTGAACTATTAAAAGTTTTAAAAAGTGAGCGCGTGATAAGATTTGTTGGTAGAACGCAAGTGCGAGTGTTATCAAGAATTAACGAAGGAAAGACAAAAATTTAAAAGCGAATCAATCGACTGAGTGTCGTGAGAAAGCCAACATTTGAGCCAATTTGGTTGAGTTATTTTTGACCGCCGAAAAAGGCGTAAAATTGAGTGATTGATACGTGAAATCGTTTTGGTCTTGTGAGGACCAAAATTTGTTTTTGAGGTTTGAATTGGCGTTTGACCGAAGTTATTGGTCTGTAGTTTGGAATTGTCCATAATTGGAGAAAAGAATATTTGGTTTGCTGAACCCGTAGTTGTCTGGAAAAATTTGCTAACTTTGGAAGATTTATAAACGTTTTGGTGGATGGATCAACGTTCAATGCGAGTCGAGCAAAGAGTTCCAGTTACAAGATTTCAAGGTATTTAAGCTCAAGTAAAAATTATTTAACATTTTTCATAAACACACGTTTGTGATATAAAAATTTTTGTGGCGCCGATAAACTTATTGCTGATTATTGTTTTAGTAGTTTAGTTCACAATATTTTGAAATTATTGTAAATTTGTTTTTAATTTGCGAACACAAATACACCGTAGTTTGTACGAATGCGTTATTTTGCTATTCTCGATTGTTAACTTTTTCAATTACAATAGCGCACTCGTATTTGCTAACACCAATTACACCATATACTTTCAAAAACTCAAAAATTGTGAGTTCAAGGGAGTCCTTTTGATAAAATTTTTATTAATTTTGAATAAATTAAAAATTTAAATTGTGAATTTCGACTCGACAATTTCATTTTTCATCTGAAACCACCTACCCTGGGAAAGATTTTTCGAGTGTTCCCATTTGCAAGCTGCCGGCGCACTTTTTGGAGGTGTCTCGCTGAAAACACTACAATATTATCTGCAAATCTAACTTGTATAAAAATTTTGATTTTCCTCAGAATTTAATTTTTAAGTTTTTTTTTAGATGATAAGTAAACATATACTTTTTTCTCCTTGTAACATAGAAAATATAATATTTGTAAAACAGGTAAAATTAAAAATAATAAACAATTATAAAGTATTATACTTTATTTATATGTTACTTCAAATATAATAATTAATTTCTAATGGTTGATAGTATTAAATTGAATTAAGTAATTGATTATTTTATTTAGAATAAGTTGGCCTTGCGTAATGTATTTTCTTACATTTATCTTTGTCTTCACATATAGTATTTCCCTTTGAAATACACCAACAACGATTACAATCGTCTTTCATCCAGGAGGTTCCTACTTTGCAATTTGTAAGTGCTTCATCCTCTATCCGTGGACTGTAAGTATGGTAAAGCAAAAATAAAGAGTGCCCATTAGATAACGACAAATAATATTTATTTTAAGATAATTAAGAACACTTACCAATCCATCGAATTACACACCATATGATATCCTTTGCCGCCGCACTTGCATCCATTACAGTTGTTTTCTATGTATAGAACACCAGGAACACATTCTAAAAAATTAAAATTTTTATAAAGTAACGATTCATTTGATGCAAGTTCATACCGAATTTTTGTTTTTCGTATGCAACAGCAGCAAATACTAAAATTCCCAAAACGATAAGGAATTTCATACTTATGTGATTGGAACTTCTAGCAAATTCAAAGTTGTGAGCGGAAAAATTAATGTTTTATCTGTATTTATAGATGTCACAAGATTATAAATAAATTTGCATCTGGTTGTAAAAAATTTGCAATTAGCAATAAAATTTATTGCTATGTTGATGGTACTAAAAGTTACAATTCAAATTAAAATAAATGCATTAGAAATATTAATATACCATTGTTTTTTGGTTTGTAGGTATACTGGAAGCCACAGCAGTGGAGTGATGTGATTGTTGGTTGAGTATATAGCGGAAATTCTGGGTTCAAACAGCGGATTGCACAAAATTTCTTGACTTGGCCTTCCGGTGGGCATCCACACTCTGTGGTGATCCCTGATGTTTGTGTCGACGTCGGCTGCGTCACACACGAAAGTTTACAAGACGTGTATTAGGTAGGCAAGGAATGAACCCAAGTGCTTTCTAGGCCTGTAGAGCTATAGTATATTAATATATTGTCGTATTTTTTTTGAGATGAAGAAGTTTATTTTGCTTGTTTTAATTTGATATTTAATTTTTGTAAATTTACAATTTGTGACGCCTCTGGTGTCATAGCCAAGGTGGGAAAATTGAAAATTTTTGATAGGGACTTGCAAGCGATCCACGGTGCTGCAAGGTCGTGATTTTGAGCATTGCGAAATTCGATGTAAAATTTTTGCATTAGTAATAATAAAATTTGAGTTCAGCGAAGGTTTTTGTGTTTCGTTTGATCTATTTTAGAAAAGAAGAATTAAATTTTTAAAGAAGAAAAATTTTCTTATTAGAAGGTCGCACGTGAGCGGTGCGATAAAGTTTTTCAACTGAGCAGGCTGGGCAAAGTTACTGAATAATCCGGTTTTATTTTAGAAAGTTTGGAAAATTATAGAATCAAAATATTATTTATATATGAAAAATTTGAACATTGGAATATTTTAGTACAATATATTAAAGTGTTCTATCCTAAGTACAAAATTGAAAATTTCCACAATCAAAATTTTACAAAGTTTTTCTTTCTTGCAAAGCCATATTTTACTTGAGCGAATGATCAATTGTCCTAATTCAGTAATTTGCACCTGAGATGATGGGTGAAAGGAAACGGATTATTCAACAGGAGGGAACTGTCCATTTCCTGAAATGATGAAACCCGTCAGAGTAAACAGCGTTAAATTTTATTTTATTTATTTGTAAATTGTTTGTAAATTTGTAACTAGAAAAATTTTGCATAACTAAATGTGTACTTGTGAACGAAAATCGTTTCACTTTGGCTTCTGTAAATTTGTTGGTTTACACAAGAATAATCCGTTTTTAAAAGTTTTATATTGGAACATCATTTGTTTAATTCAAAATTTATTATTTTACTGTACATTGAGTTTTAATTGTGGAGACTATTTTTCTTCTGCCTTATTTTTGAACCGACTAACTGAGGGGTCTCTATGCTGCTTCGAACAACCTGACTGCCGGACCTTTTGAGCGCTTGTTCGAACAGAACACGACAATATAAAAGTATATTGGAACAACTGTCTAATAAATCCGCTTTCAAAGTGACTTTGAGGTCTTGCTTTGCTTCGGTAAAAAGTGGCACGCGCCAATCAAAGTGATGTATTTTTTTCTATTCTTTGCTATGTTTAAAATTAGCTCTTGCCTTGCCGACTTTTCTAAGGTTCAAAGGTAGGTAATTTTTCAACATTTTACCTGAAAAAAGAACTTGCATGCCTCATTCTTATCTTCTGTCCTTTTTTAGACTCAAAATTACTGCTGACTTTTTGGAGTCTTGTAGAAATTACGAAATTCTTGGAAAAAATAAGTTTATATTTAGAAATTTCATTTAAAAGTGAGCGCATCTTCTGTAGAAGTTCAAATATGGTGATGAACAGCTAATTTATTGTGGTTACTAGAGCAAATATTTTATTTTCGAAGAAAGTGATATATATCACTTTCTTACATAACTTAAAAATTTAAATTTTTTAAATAATCTTAAATATTACTAGGTATGTTAAAATTTCATAATTTCCTAAACTTTGGTTTACAAACCCAAAAAAAAACTATAATGTATTTAAATTTATTATAGACGCTACAAATGAAATTAATTTATAAAAATAATAATTGTTGTTCCAACAAGATAGTGCACCATGTTAAACATCTTAATTTATTGAGAGAAAATTTTAGTGACCTTTATTACACACAAAAAATGTACGTGAAAATAAAACAGTTTGTGTCTAGATTGTTTACAAAAACAAATTTAGTACAATTGTACTCGTTTTTAGCACAATTTTAGTATTCTCCAGCGTAATTCTCTTATTTTCTAACCCAAATTGTACTAAATTTTCGTACAACTTTTACTATAATAATTGTTCACAAAATTGTATTGATTATTACTACTTTTATAGTTATTACTAAGCACAACCTAATAAAAATAATTTTAGTTTATAGTTTGTATTTAATAGTCCAATTTATTAACTGCGACTTTACCAAATTTAAAGTGTGAATTAAAGTTCAAATTTCATTTTCTATGATTACACCTAAATGAAAATGTAGCTACCTTGTAAAATATTGTGTTTAAAGATGGCACAATTTGGTTTTATATTGTCTACAAATCTAATTTATGTTAAAAATGTCTGCAATAATTGTACCTACAGAATTTTTGCACAATTTGAATTTTGTCAATAATTTAAACCATAATTATCTGCAAAAAAAATTGCCAATTATTTGTTAGATAACGACAAGGTCGGAACATCAGGTTTAAATTCTGCAAAATTGAAATTTGTATAGAGTTTTTGATCTATTTAATCCAATTTTGTACTGAAATTTTCCGTGTATGCAACAGCAACAAACACTAAGATTCCCAAAACGGTAACGAATTTTATAGTTATGATTAGAACTTTTAATAATTTCAAAGTTTTAAGTGGAAAATTTGGAAATTTTATCTCTATTTATACAAGCCAAGAGTGTACGAAGAAAATGTGCAAGTGGTTGTGAAAATTTACAATTAACAATAACAATTTATTGACTTTTTGATTGTACTAAAAGTCCAACAGTGTTATCGTTAAGTGTAAATTATATTATTCGCTTATTTACAATGATTAAAATTGAAAATATATTAAAATTCAAATTATCATAATTCAAAGTATATTGAAGTTTAAAAGTGCTGCATTTATCACACATTAACTATAGTTAATTCGATATAATAGTTAAATCGATATATCGATTTGAAACAAAAAAATAAAATTGGTTTTTTTATAACGTATTAGCGGGAAGGATAAACCTATAACATTAAAACAAAGCATAAAATTCAATATAAAATAAACCTTTGAAAAATAAATCAGAATTTTGTGCTATTTTTTCGATATGTTTGACTCCCAAAAGGTATTTTATTGAGGCAAAATATCTGAAATTTTAGGTTTATCTTTCCGATGTATTCCGATGTAGATAATAAAACCTCTCAAAATTTCAGACAAGTCGATCAATAACTTTTTGAGTTACAACACGAGCAGTTTTTTCAGTACACGCTCAATATACTGTATTTTCAGATTATGGAAAACAATTAAACTCGGTTTTTTTAAATTTTTACATGGGCTTCCCCTGTTAAAAAAGTTTGCATGGCTGATACCTTGAAGTTATTAATTTATTTTTGAATTTTGGAAAGATTTTTATGTGTTTCGATATTTAAAATTTACATTAAATTATAGTTGAGAATTTCTGCGACGTCATTGGTTTCAAAAAATCGAAAGACGAAAGCTTTTGATAAGAATTCAGAAGGGGCTTGCAAAAGTACTAAGTTGAATTTGAATGATGAAAAAAAATTTTTAGTTTGGTATTACTTTTTTGGAAGAAGTTTATATCATTAGTTTGTTTGATGTAAATATTGAAGTGTTTTCAGCGAGACACCTCCAAAAAGTGCGCCGGCAGCTCGTAAATGGGAACACTCGAAAAATATTTTCCAGGGTATGTGGTTTCAGATGCAAAATGAAATTATCGAGTCGAAATCAATAAATTTTAAAAATTTAATTTATTCAAAATTAACAATTAAATTTTCACCAAAGAGACCCCTGGCAACTCACAAATTTGAGTTCTGGAAGTTGTGGTGTATTTTGTGTTAGTAAATACGAATGCGCTATTGTAATTGAAAATAAAACAATCGAAAATAGCAAAATAACGCATTCGCACCCATTAAGGTGTATTTGTGTTCGCAAAAACAAATTTACAATAATTTCAAAATATTGTAAAATAAATTATTAAAACAATAATCAGCAATAAAGTTTATCGGCGCCACAAAAATTTTTTATCACAAACGCGTATTTATGAAAAATGTTAAAATTTTGTAATTGAGCTTTTTACCTTGTAATCATATAACTGGAACTCTTCACTCGACTCGCATTGAACGTCGATCCATCCACCAAACGTTCATAAATCTTCCAAAAATTAGCAAATTCCTCCAGACAACTACAAGTTCTGCAAACCAAACATTCCCTTCTCCAATTATGGACAATTCCAAACTACAGATCAATAACTTCGGTCAAACGCCAATTCAAACCTCAAAACAAACCTCGGTCCTCACAAGACCAAAACGATTTCTACGTATCAATCACTTATTTACGCCTTTTTCGGCGGCTAAAAATAACTCAACCAAAATGGCTCAAATGTTGGCTTTCTCACGACACTCAGTCGATTGATTCCCTGCAAATTTCGTCTTCCCTTCGTTATTCTTGATAGCGCTTGCACTTGCGTTGTACGAACAATTCTTATCACGCGCTCACTTTTAAAACTTTTAAAATAATTTGCAATACAACATAAATTCATCACTTCAAAAATTTTTAAATAAAAATAAGTCCGTTGCTTGTGTTAAAAGTTACAATAAACCTTCATTCGAGCGTCTCCTTGATAAATCGAAAAAAATAACACAAAAATTTGAAAAAAAAACAAAACTATCAATTTCGACTCAATTTTATTAAAAACAATGATTTTTTTTAAAGTCGTTTCACGACAATATATATATATGACAGCTCTACAGGCCTAGAAGGCTCATGGCTTTTTCCTGCTTACCTAACCTATCTTGCTAGCTTTGCGTGTGTGACGCAGCCGTATTTACGGTAATGACGTCGACACAAACATCAGGGATCACCACAGAGTGTGGATGTTCACCGGAAGGCCGAGCCAAGAAATTCTGTGCAATCCGCGATTTGAACTCAGAATTTCCGCTCTATACTCAACCAGCAATCACATCACTCCACTGCTGTAGCTTTGATGTAAATATATTATCTACAAATCCAATTTGTTAAAAAAATTTGATTTTCAGCACAATTTAGATTTGTTTATAATTTAGACCCAAATTACATCAGTTTTAAACCCAGTTTTTTTAGTGTATAATTAGACTTTTTTCCTCTTTTAACTATAGAAAATATAATATTCTTAAAACAAGTAAAATTAAAAATAATAAACAATTATAAAGTATTTACTTTATTTATATGTTGCTTCAAATATAACAATTAATTTCCAATGGTTGATAGTATTAAATTGAATTAAGGTAATTGATTACTTTATTTAGAATAAGTTGGCGTCGAGTGAACTATTTTCTTACATTCATCTTTTTCTTCACATATAGTATTTCTTTTTTTAGTACACCAACAACGATTACAATTATTGTCTATCATCCAGGAGGTTCCTACTTTGCAATTCATAAGTGCTTCATCCTCCTCTATCCATGGACTGTAAGTATGGTAAAGCAAAAATAAAGAATGCCCGTTAGATAACAACAAAAAATATTTATTTTAAGATAATTAAAAACACTTACCAAGCCGTCAAATAACACGGCCCAATATCGCCTTTGCGACCGCACGTGCATTCATTACAGTAGTTGTTTCGGTATCTAACACCAGGAGTACATTCTAGAAAATTGAAATTTTTATAAAGTAACGATTCATTTGATGCAAGTTTATACCGAATTTTTGTTGTTCGTATGCAACAGCAGCAAACACTAAAATTCCCAAAACGATAAGGAATTTCATACTTATGTGATTAGAACTTCCAGCAAATTCAAAGTTGTGAGTGAAAAAATTAATGTTTTATCTGTATTTATAGATGTCACAAGATTATAAAAAAATTTGCATCTGGTTGTAAAAAATTTTCAATTAGCAATAACAATATATTATTATGTTGATGGTAGGTACTAAAAGTTACACTTCAAATTAAAATAAATGCATTAAAAATATTATTAAATTTAAAAAAACGTTTTATCTGCAAAAGAGACCCAAATATTCAAATCAAAAACTCAATTCATAATTTTAATAGATTGTCGGGATGCATCCACAAGTCTAAATTTTTCAGTATTTGGTAACCTTGAAGCTTTAAAATAAATTATTTTATTTTTACATGGTTTATCTCCAAACTGAGCTAGCAAAAAAATTGATTTTTCACTTTTTTGTGTCGCTTTTTTTGCATGGACAAGGACATGTCGGCATCTCAAGCCTGTGGTTTGGGAGAACACCAGGAAGCCATGCCTCAAAACCATCGATTTTGAAATCTAAAGCTATGTTTATTGGGCTTTTTTGGGCTCTAACCAAAAAAAATGGTCCTAATGTTAGTTCATTTTGAGGCTTCCACAGTGGCAAAACCCCTTAATTAAACAAAGTTGTACATTCCTTGCTTTCACAATTGGTTCCCATTGTTTTAACCCACCAACGATTGCAGTCGTCCTTTATCCAGGAGTGTCCCACTTCACAATTTGTGAGAGTTTTATTTTGGTGGTATGGATTCTAAAGTTGTAACAGGAGGTAATATTCATTTTTAGACAGGTACGATTAAGAGCAATTGAAATAAAAAAAATTAATTTTTTGTGTAGGTATAAAATTTTGTGTCGGCCTAATAATTGATTTAAGGTCGCTATTCTTTTTTATAATTGTCATTTTGCTCGATTAATTACCATTAAGGAATACTTAAGCCCGAAATAATTGCCATACTTAATTTTATCACTTATTGAAAACTGTTGATTGATAGTAAAATTTATATTTTTATGGTTCTTGATAACATTTAGATGTGGATAAAGTTTTCAATTGTGAAAATATTTTAGTTATTGCTGATAAGCCATAACGAATTTCAGTCGATTTATTTAAATAGTTTACAAGAGTTTCGTCAAAAATTTTATTGCAATTACAGATTATCTCCGAACTGAGCTAGCAATAAAAATGTTTATAGTTTTCTTAATTAATTCCTCATTTTAATTTGATCACCTAGATTTAACGTTTATAGTCAACTAATTTGATCTCTGTACTTCGACAGCTTCTCTCTTTTTTTAGTATATAAGTAGACTTACATCTTTTTGCTCTTTTACCAGTGGCGCAACAAGACAATATTTAGTTGTACTGTAAAGTTCAAAATTGTGCAATAAGCTGCATTTGTTTTGGGATTTGCGATTAAAGTTGTCTTTTATCCAGACGTGTCCCACTTTGCAATTTTTGCAAGTTTTGTTTTATTGGGATGAACTGTAAAGTATAGTAAAGCAAATATTTATTTAAGATCATTCTAACAATTTCAAAGTTGTAAGTAAAAAAATTAACGTTTTTTTTTCTATTTATAGATGTCAGATTATTAAAAAAATTTGCATATGGTTATAAAAAATTTTTACAATTAAAAATAACAATTTATTGTTTTAATTAACAATAACAATTAAAATTAAAGTTAACAATAACAATTTATTGTTTTGTTAATGGTACTAAAAATTACAATACAAATTGATGATAAATATTAATAAATAAAAAAAAAATTATCTAGAAAACATACCAATAAAACATCCAGAAAATTTGAAAAACGTATTGAGTAACCAGACAATACCACACATAAGTTCCTTCTCATCAAATTTTCTGAGCGTTTCTCTTTTTTTTCCTACCAAAAAACAAAAATTTTTGTGTTGCGTAGTAACGGAAAATAGAAGTGAATAAAAATCAAAGTTTTACTGTAGTTATTTAAACTCCACCTACATAATCTCCCAGCCGGTTTTTTATACGTCTTAACCACAATAAACTAGATGGTCGGTGACGACATAAGGTCAAAAATGTTTTATTGAAATATAAACGTCAAAAGTTTACGTTCAATAACACCATAGTGTAGTAAATTGTAAAATCAGATTTAGAAAAGATTGTGCGGAAATCAGAGCTTGTTTAATAGTTACAAACAAATTCTGCGCTTTGTTACTCTACGAAATAGTTTGACGGTTTTTCCTGGTTTTTCCTACTTTTAAGCAAATCCTGCTTATAAACCTGCAATACTATGAACAAACTTCAATGAAGCTTTTAATATTATTATTGATCATTTCTTTTTTAATAATACTAATAAACTTTAAAACCAACCATGACATTTGTGTTAAATTTGTGAGTAGAATATTTATTACTCAAAATCTTATACACTTCTTACAAATACAAAAAAAAAAGAAATAATTTACCAAAGTCATATTATGCGATAGGGAGGTCCTTTATTAAACTTTTTGTAATAGGCGCAATATGACATTCGTAAAACAAATAAAATTATAAATAATCAAAAATTGTTAAACATTTACTTTATTTTATATTTTGCGTTAAATACAATTAATTTCTTGTTAATGCTTGATATTATTAAATTTAATTAAATGACCAGGAAAGATCCGTAGGAAAGAGTTTATTGCAAAGCTTACTTTCGCAAATAGCTCCCCATTTTCTAACACACCAACAACGATTACATCTGTCTGGTTTCCAGGAACGTCCAACTTCGCAATTTTTGAGATTTTTGCTTAGTTCGAATGGACTGTAAAGTTGAAAAACAAAATGGGAAGTGTCGGTTAGATAACGGGAGGTCGGAAGATAATATTTATTTTAAGATAATTAGTAACACTTACCAAGCCTTGGCGGAACATCCTCTAAGTCGTCCTTCGGTGCATTTGCACCTATTGCAGTTGTTTACCGTAAATGAATCACCAGTAGTACATACTACAAAATAATTTTTTTTATTAAGTTTACGATCCATTAATACAAGTTTATACTAAAATCATCCGTGTATGCAATAGCAGCAAACATTAAAATTCCCAAAATAATAAGATATTTCATGATTACGTGATTAGAACTTTTAACAATTTCTAAGATGTAAGTGGAAAAGTTGACTTTTTATCTCTGTTTATAGTTGTCAATATGTATTAAAATAAATATGCATTTCGTTGTATAAAATTTACAATTAACAATAACAATTTATTGCTTTACGGTATACATTAGCAAGTGTTGAGATACGGATTAAATTTAAAAAAATATTTTATGCACAAAGCAGATCCCAATTGTCCAAATCAATAGTTCTATTTAAAATTCTAATAGATTGTCGGGATGCATCTAGTCGTGGTATAAAATAAAAAAACTTTGTAATAACATAATTTCTGAGTGCGACCCTGACGCTCTTTTGATTTATTAAAAAAAAATGATAGACGTAATTTGTGATTTGGTCCCAGACAAATTAACCCGAGAAAGAGATGTGGGTGATATATTTTGCGTATGAAGAGGATTTTTATACAAACCTAAACTCGACTAGGATTCTCTCTTTAAATGGTCTTAATTTATAATAAAGTAAATGCCACTTTTTAACACTAACCTAAGCTCAATCGGTTAATTGCTATTAAAATAAGTTTAATTTAAAAAAATGGTTTTCCAGTTCTGACCATTTTAATTGTTTGCGTTCAAACGTCTTTTTATTTATTTTTTTGTAAGCAAAAGTTTGTTAAATTAACTGGGCTCCTTATCTCGACCGTTGTTAACTTTTCAGAAATCGTCATCATAAATAGGTGAATCTGCGTCATATCCAACAGCCTAGCAGCACTCAGTGCTTTTGAAAAAGTAGAAATACAATCCAAAGCCGTGAAGCAATTCCTTGATGCACTGGGGGTATTGGTAAGACACAAGAGCTTAACAACATCTAATAAAACCAGAACTTACTTGCAGGCTGGCTTTACCGGCCGCAAAACGGACTATTAAAAAATTACTAAAACTCCAGGAACTGAAGCAATTGCAAATGTTTATAAAAAGGCTATCCTGTAAACAAAGAAATAAGGTATTCCTCCAGGTGAGCAGAACACAACCGAAGAAGATTGTAGGTTTGTTTAAGTAACAAGACAAAACCATACATAGTTAATTCTCAATAAATTTTCTAAGCCTTTTTTTTATATTTGATCAAAATAAATTCACCACTTTTCCTACAGAAGAACAAAAATTTTAGGGCTGGGTAGCATTGAAAAATAAAAGTGAATCTAAATCAAAGTCGTACTGTTACATATTTAAACTCCACCTATATAATCTTCCAGCCGGTTTTTTTATTCGTCTTAACCACAATAAACTATAATGGTCGGTGACAACATTATGTCAAAAATGTTCTATTGAAATATAAGCGCCATGAGTTTACGTACAATAACACCATAATATAATAAATTGTAAAAAAAATTATGCGGAAATCAGGGCTTGCTTAATAGTAACAAACGAATTCTCCGCTTTGCTACTCTACGAAATAGTTTGACGGTTTTCCTACCTTTAAGCAAATCCTGCTTATCAACCTGCAATACTATGAACAAACTTCAATGAATCTTTTAATATTGTTATTAACAATTTTTTCCATTTTTTCAGAGTTAACTTACCATAAAAAAAAACACTATGGGTGCGTTCCACTTAAAGCCCACGACGACCGCGGCGTGGTCCCGTGGTTCTTTGATTGGACTAAAGATCCAGAGCGGTTATTTGATTGGACTGACAAACGACCGTGGTCGTCGTGGGCTTTAAGTGGAACGCACCCAATGATAATCAATTTTGTAATAATACTAATATACTTAAAAACCAACCATGACATTTGTTGAATTTGTGAGTAGGATATTTATTACTCAAAATCTTATACACTTCTTACAAGCACAAAATAGGAAAATAAAATAATTTACCAAAATCATATGCGATAGTCATAGTTTATTAAACTTTTTAACCAGAAACAAATCTGACAGATATTTTATTTATTTAGAAACTTTCATTTCATCATGGCCTCTCGAAAGCAGTCGTTTATTACAAGGGTTGCCTTCGCAAATAGTTCCCCATTTTCTAACACACCAACAACGATTACATTCGTCCTTCATCCAGGAAAGTCCCACTTCGCAATTTTTGAGAGTTTTGTATTCTTCGGATAAACTGTAAAGTTAAAAAACAAAAAGGAAAGTGTCGGTTAGATAACGGGAGATAATATTTATTTTAGATAATTAGTAACACTCACCAAGCCTTGGCGGAACATCCTCCAATTTGTCCTCCGGCGCACATGCAAATATTGCAGTCGTTTTCCTTTAATGGAACATCAGTAATACATTCTACAAAATAATTTTTTTTTTTATAAAGCTTATGATCCATTTAATACAAGTTCATACTAAAATCTTCCTTGTATGCAATAGCAGCAAGCACTAAAACTCCCAAAATGATAAAGTATTTCATGGTTACGTGATTATAAGTTTTAACAATTTCTAAGATGTAAGTGAAAAAGTTGACGTTTTATCTCTATATATAGATGTAAAGATGTATTAAAATAAATAAGCATCTCGTTGTAAAAAGTTTACAATTAACAATAACAATTTATTGCTTTACAGTATGAATTTGCAAGTGTCGAAATAAGGAATAAATTTAATTAAATATTTTATGTACAAAACAGATCTCAATTGTCCAAATCAATAGTTCCATTTAAAATTCAGCAAGGTATAAAGTAAAGACTTTGTAAGAACTAATCAATCCAAAATTTCAATCTTCTACCATTCCATGAGTGACATGCTTAAGAAATTATTCAAGCAAACCATCAATTCGTTCAATGTCACTTTCAGCCAACAAATAAAAAAATCAACCAAATTCTCAATTCACAGAAAACGACGTTATGCACCTATTTTTAGCGCACTTGAATACGATGAATGGATGATGATTTGTTTATAATTGGCTCTAAGTTATGAGAATGGACAGACAGACACAGCTTCAGATAATAAAGTTTTTACTATACATTGAAGCCTGAAATAGCTTTTTGAATAAAGTACTTATATTTTCCACCTTGCAAGATCCTCGAGACGCACCAGACATTTCTTGTTCGCATAAGTAATTTTTTCCGTAACACTACAATAATAAAATCGCTTTTTGGGCCTCACAATTGGATGCCGTAAGTCCATATGGGTTTTAGAATTGCCTTTTATAATAATAATTTGATGTCAATAGATCAAGGTGAGTTGCGACCCATGAGCAAGTACATTTTGCGATGGGTGAGTACTAGTTGGCGTCGCTTGGACCACAAGTGTTTGGCCTAGGTTGGTAATAATTAATAATATAATTTAGCAAGTGTCGAGATAAGAAATAAACTAATTTTTAAACTTTTACTAAAGTACAAAGTTTAAAAATACAAGTTTTTGTTTTTGGATGTTAAAAAATATATTATATAAAACTTTACGACTTAAGAGTATTAAGGTTATTAACTTATTTATCGATACATATTCTACTATCCCAATTACCTTTCTTATATTTAATATAAAATATTAAAAAAACTTCTCAAACACTAAAAATAAATACAATTTCTGAGTGCTCCGGCTAGTAACAACTCTTATTCAGCTGTGATAAATACACCAAATAAACCAAATTTTTTTTCCCAGAAGTCCCCAACACAGATCCTCTAAATGAAATTTTTATAAATTTTAAACATTGTTTTTTATGAGACCCCTTATCCAACAAAATATTTTTATATCTGAATCATGCCAGCTATAAACACTGTTTTTTTTAGTGTACACTTATACAGTTTTGCCCTTTTACCACACAAAAAATGACATTCCTACTAAAACAAATAAATTAATAAATAATCAAAAATGATTAAACATTTGCTTTATTTACAGTTTACTTTAAATATAACAATTCGTTGCTGGTAGTTGAAACTATTAAAAGAATTAAATAATACTTTATTTAGAATCTAATGTTTCAATTTCTGATTCCGAAGGAGGTAGAGACGAACAATCGATGTTTTCGCAAATTGTTCCCAATGATTTAACACACCAACAATGATTACATTTTTTCATCCATGACAGTCCCACTTTGCAATTTGTAAGAGTTTTGTTTTGACGAGATGCACTATAAAGTTAAAAAATAAAAAGCGAAGTGTCGCGTCGGTTACATAAAGGAAGGTAATTTTAATTTCAAGTTAATTAAGAACACTCACCAAGTCATGGTTGTACATCTTGCAATTCTTCCCCCGGAACACACGCAAGGATTACAGTTATTCTGAATTAATGGTACATCTTCAACACATTCTACAAAATTAAATTTTTTTTAGATAGTTTATGACCTATTTAAATGAAAGTCTATACTGATTTCTTGCTTATATGCAACAGCAGCAAACACTAAGATTCCCAAAATGATAAAAAATTTCATGGTTACGTGATTAGAAATTCTAACAATTTCTAAGATGTAAGTGGAAAAAATTGATGCTGTAGCTTAATTTATAGGTGTCAGAAGATGTAATAAAAAATATGCTTTTGTTATTATTATTTTCTTAATTGTTTACTTTTACAGCCAGATGTAATAAAACCGCAATTAACAACAGCAATTTATTGTTTTGGTGATGGTACTAAAAGTTTTTCTGCCTGGTTACCAAAAAAACAAAGGAAGGTTTTTAAAAAGGAGTTTTTTATAAAATATACTAATAAATTTTTCTTAAATAATCTTAATTTATTGTCGTATAAATGTCGTTCCCTAACACTAACCTAAGCTCGACGGCTGGATTGGCTTTTTAACTGGTTTCATTTAAAAATATAATTTCCCTATTTTGTCTATTTTATGTTCGCTTTTAATCATTCTTTTTTTATTTATTTTTAATTAAAAATTTGTTTATTTAAAATTATAGGGTTGCTAATTTTTTGATTATAAATTTAAGTACTCTTAAAATATCAATAAATGTTTATATTTAATTAAAAATTGATTTTTTAATTGATTGAATAACGTGATGACACTTGAGAAAGAAATTAATCAACCAACGCAAATAAATGGTGTTTTTTTAGCTACATGAAAACTTCAAATTGAAATAAAACATTAAAAAATTTATGGAACTTTTTTTTAATATATTGTCGTGTTCTGACGAACAACTCTTTAAGTCCCTAGCTGTTATGGTCGGAATTTTGCAATAAGAGACTCTCCCAGGTAGTGAATTCCAGGGTATTCTTAAATTATCCACAATAGAATGAAACAAAGTTTTACCGGGTAGCAATAAAATTTTACTCATACGAATGTTGGTAATTATCAAATTCTTGACTACAAGCAGAAAACAGAATTTTTGTTAAATCAAATTCAACAATGAATAAATCAGATATCGACGTGATTTATCTACAAGTTCTCACATTTACTATGTCAAAAATTATTTCTCTAACTTGTAAACAAATCAAACGTTGTGAATTGTACAAGCTGAAATAAAATAATAATTCGCACAAATTAATTTTCTTATTTAAAATTTTGCGCCGACCTGTAACGAATAGTATGAAAAACTGTTAACTTCTACCGCTAGACGCAAATAAAGTTTGACGTAACGCGTAGCACAGCAACTGATATAAATCATCATAAAAAAAAATTAAACTCGACGGTAAACTAATTAATCCAAATATTGAAATTAGTGCATCGATGAGATTAAAGTTGGTGTAATACTCCAATCAACATGTTATTAGCGAAGTTTCCAGGTTTGTATAAAAAAACGTGCATTGTATAACCTCGAATTTAAAATTTATAAATTCCATTTTCCAGATAAATAATGTCGAAATAACATAAAATAAAAGAATTTAAATTCTAATTACCATTCGATGTCTCGGAAAAATGTTGTTGCGTGGAAATAAATTGCGATGAAAAACGACAAAAAGTACGGCCATTTCCCAGCTCATCAGGAAGAAAAAATCCTTAATTTCCAATTCCAGAACTCAATCTTCTAGAAAACACCATATTCATCATACTGACACTTCACTCATCATAATTGCAATTATAATTCACAATTCATACTCAAATTGCAACATTTCACAACTTATCGAGAAAATTTTTGTTCTCTCGAAAACACAACTTAACACCTTCGCCTCTCAGTCAGTAATCCCTTATCATTCTACAAAATTTTCATTTCCTTCCTGTTCTAGGCTTTTGGAAATCGTGGCCCACGCTGATTTGTCAATTTTTCCAGCCAAATTTGAAAATTTTCAAAAAAAAAACGATATCACCAATTTTTAAATTGAAATTTTCCTCACTTCTCACACAATCTAGAATTATTTACACTAAACACGACGTTACAGGTTTCTACGTACGCATTCACTTAAATATTAAAAAGGTAAACAAATTAACAATATAAAAAAATTAATTAAAACAAAACGCAGTCATATCTGATTAATTTAACTTATTTTAGGTTTCTGGAACAAAAAATCCACCTTTAAAATCCTGTTTTCTTAATACCAAACAAAAAGTATAACGAATGAAAGCAAAACCATTCCACTCGTCCGAGTAAAATTCAAAATCATTCAAAATTCACATAAGGAACGGATCAATATCAAATTGTGGAGACTTTAAAAATTGGTAATTAGCTCGGCTCACGTCAATATTTTTACCGAAGTGGAGTTACCACCATTTATGATTTAAAAATAATAAAAGTGCATCCGAACAGTCAAATTTTGTACAATTTTTTCCAACATTTCTGGCTTTATTTTATTAATGACTTGCAGAATATTAACCTCCAATACTTCCAAAGTTGTTGGTTTGCTGGCATATACCATGGATTTAAAATACCCCCTATTAAAATAATCTGGAGGCCTCAAATCACACGATCTTGGAGGTCAATTGACAGGAACATATTTAGAAATAATGTTATTAATTATTATAATTATAAATTTTTTTGACAATTTAGCAGAGTTGTTCAGGTGTAAATTTTTTCAAGATTAAATAGTAAACCTTTCTGAACACAACTATTTTTTTGACAACCCTCATTCAATTGTTATCTCGATTCAAAGATCTCATGTAGCTAAAAAAATACTCATTATAAATATGAGCATTTGGTTTATATTGTCCTCCACTACTGCGATAGTAACAAAATTAGCAAAAATCTGGAGGGCAATAATTCACCAGTCACTCGGTCTAGTTCAGGGAAACGTTGGATAATAAAGTAAAACCTAGTGTGAATTGCTCACACACATAAAAAAACTCATTAATTTTGTTAATTTTTGTTGCAAAGCTGATATTTGTACAGAAAAAACTCCATGATTATTAAATTTAGATTAATTACATGCAATTATTAAAACCAACCACGTCTTTTATTGAATTTGCAAATAGACCATTTACTATTACAAAACCCATATACCTTTTACAAAATAGAAATATAAAATACAAATAAAATTATAAATAATAATCAGAGGTTATTAAACATTTACTTTATTTACATTTAGCTTTAAATACTACAGTTTTTTGCTGGTAATTGATACTATTAAAAGAATTAAGTAATACTTTATTTAGACGTTGGTCTCTCAATGTTTGGTATTAAATGAGATAGAGACCGACAATCGATGTTTTCGCAAATAGTTCCTAATGATCTAACACACCAACAATAATTACATTTCTTCCTCCAGGAGAGTCCCACTTCGCAATCTGTCAGAGTTTTGTTTCGTAGAGATGCACTATAAAGTTAAAAAATAAAAAGCGGAGTGTCGGTTACATAAAAGGAGGTAATATGAAGTTCAAGTTGATTAAGAACACTCACCAATGCATTCTCTTACATTTTGCAACTCTTCCCCCGGAGCACACGCAAGGATTACAATTGTTTTGAATTAATGGTACATCATTAACACATGCTACAAAATAAAATTTTAGAAAGTTTACGATCTATTTAATACAAGTTCATACTAAAATCTTCTTTGTATGCAGTAGCAGCAAACACTAGAATTCCCAAAATGATAAGGAATTTCAAGGTTACGTGCTTAGAAATTTTAACAATTTCTAAGATGTAAGTGGCAGAAATTGATGATGTAGCTCAATTTATAGGTGTCAGAAGATGTAATGAACAATATGCTTTTGTTATTATTATGTATTGTTAATTGTGCACTTTTATAACCAAATGTAATAAAATTGCAATTAACAATAGCAATTTATTGTTTTGTTCATGGTACTAAAAGTTGTAATAAAATTTAGCAATGATAAATATTTCCTTAAATGGTCATAATTTAAAATAAACGTCGTTTTCTGACACTAACCTAAGCTTGACCGGTGGATTGCCCTTTTAACGGTTTTTATTTAAAAATATAACTTCCCTATGCTGTCCATTTTAGTTGTACGCAATCAAACATTTTTTTTTAATTAAAAATTTGTGTTATTAGCTGTGTTTCTTATCTTATAAATTTTAGTACTCTTAAAATAACAATAATGGTTTATATTTATTTAATTGAAAATTGATTTTTTAATTGATTTATTTATTATTGATTGAATAACGTGATGACACTTGAGAAAGAAATTAATCAACAAACGAAAAAACATATGAGCAGATTTAAGCAAGCAATAATAATTTACTGTTTATTTACACATAGGTATGTAGAGTGCCATGAAAAACAGAACATCACGACAATATAGATATATTTTTATATCTAAATCAGGCCAGTTTTAAATCCTATTCCTTTAGTGTATAAGTACACTTATACTTTTTTGCCCTTTTACCACAAAAAATGACATTTTTAAAACAAATAAATTATTAAATAATCAAAAACGATTAAACATTTACTTTATTTACATTTTGCTTTAAATATAACAGTTCGTTGATGGTAGTTGAAACTATTAAAAGAACTAAGTAATACTTTATTTTTTAGATTCTACTGTTGGAATTTCTGGTACCGAAGGAGGTAAAGACAAACAATCGATGTTTTCGCAAATTGTTCCCAATGATTTAACACACCAACAATGATTACATTTATTCATCCAGGAGAGTCCCACTTTGCAATTTGTCAGAGTTTTGTTTTGTAGAGATGCACTATAAAGTTAAAAAATAAAAAGCGGAGTGTCGGTTCCATAAACAAAGGTAATATTAACTTCAAGTTAATTAAAATCACTTACCAAGTTATGGTTGTACATCTTGCAATTCTTCCACCGGCGCACACGCAAGGATTACAGTTATTCTGAATTAATGGTACATCTTCAACACATTCTACAAAATTAAATTTTTTTTAGATAGTTTATGACCTATTTAAATGAAAGTCTATACTGATTTCTTGCTTGTATGCAACAGCAGCAAACACTAAGATTCCCAAAATGATAAAGAATTTCATGGTTACGTGATTAGAAATTCTAACAATTTCTAAGATATAAGTGGAAAAAATTGATGCTGTAGCTCAATTTATAGTTGTCAGAAGATGTAATAAAAGATATGCATTTGTTATTATTATTTTCTTAATTGTTTGCTTTTACAGCCAGATGTAATAAAACCGCAATTAACAACAGCAATTTATTGTTTTGTTGATGGTACTAAAAGTTTTGATGCCTGGTTTCCAAAGCAACATAGGAAGGTTATCAATAAGTAGTTTTTACACGACTGATAATTTTTTCTTTCAATAATCTTAATTTAAAATAAATGTCGTTCCCTAACACTAACCTAAGCTCGACCGCTAGATTGGCCTTTTAACGGGTTTTATTTAAAAAATAACTTTTCTATTCTGTCTTTTTTAGTTGTTTGCTTTTAAATAATCTTTTTTTATTTATTTTTAATTAAATATTGGTTTTATTAACTTTGTTCCTTTTTCTACCGTTGCCAATTTTTTGATTATAAATTTTAGTACTCATAAAATAACAGTAAATGTTTATATTTAATTGAAAACTGATTATTTAATTGATTGAATAACGTGATGACACTTGAGAAAGAAATTAATCAACCAACGCAAATAAATGTTGTTGTTTAGCTACACGAAGATTTCAAATTGAAATAAAACTTTAAAAAATTGATAGAATTTTTTTTTAATATATTTTTACGGAAGTACAGTTAACACCATTTACGATTTAAAAATAGTATCTAGCATATGACCGCCACGACTAATCGTTACGAAGTGCATCCAATCAGTCCAATTTTGTACCACTTTTTCCAACATATCTGGCTTTATTTTATTAGTGAGTTGCAGAATATCAACTTCCAATGCTTCCAAAGTTGTTGGTTTGCTAGCATATACCATGGATTTAACATACTCCTAGGAGGCGTCAAATCACACGATCTTGGAGGTCAACTGACAGGACCACATCTAGAAATAATGTTATTTATTAATTACCCATTATAATTATAATAAATTTTGACAATTCAGCAGCGTTGTTCAGGTGTAAATTTTTTCATGATTAAATGGTAAACCTTTCTGAACACAAATATCAAAAAACTTTTATTTTGACAATACTCATTCAATTGATATTTCGATTCAAAGATCTCATGTAGCTAAAAAATAACCATTACAATATGAAAAGTTGGTTTATAAATTGTTCTCTACTACTGCGATAATAACAAAAATACAAAAATCTGAAGGGAAATAATTCACCACTCACTCGGTCTAGTTCAGGGAAACGTTGGATAATAAAGTAAATTTTTGTGTGAATTGCTCACACACATGAAAAAAACTGGTTAATTTTGTTAATTTTCGTTGCAAAGCAGAAATTTTGTGCAGGAAAAAAACGTAGATTATTAAATTTTGATTAATAACATGCAGTTATTAAAACCAACCACGTCTTTTACTGAATTTGCAAGTAAACCATTTACTATTCCAAATCCTATCTACCTCTTACAAACACAATATAAAGATATAAAATACATATGAAATCATAAATAATAATCAAAGGCTATTAAACATTTACTTTATTTACATTTAGCTTTAAATATTACAGCTTTTTGCTGGTAATTGGTACTATTAAAAGAATTAAGTAATACTTTATTTAGACTTTGTTCTCTCAATGTTTGGCATTAAATGAGATAGAGACCGACAATCGATGTTTTCGCAAATAGTTCCTAATGATCGAACACACCAACAATGATTACATTTCTTCATCCAGGAGAGTCCCACTTCGCAATCTGTCAGAGTTTTGTTTTGTAGAGATGCACTATAAAGTTAAAAAATAAAAAGCGGAGTGTCGTTTACATAAAAGGAGGTAATATTAAGTTTAAGTTAATTAAGAACACTCACCAATGCATTCTCTTACATTTTGCAACGCTTCCCCCAGAGCACACGCAAGGATTACAATTGTTTTGAATTAATGGTACATCATTAACACATGCTACAAAATAAAATTTTAGAAAGTTTACGATCTATTACAAGTTCATACTAAAATCTTCCTTGTATGCAGTAGCAGCAAACACTAGAATTCCCAAAATGATAAGGAATTTCATGGTTACGTGATTAGAAATTCTAACAATTTCTAAGGTGAAAGTGGAAAAAATTGATGCTGTAGCTCAATTTATAGGTGTAGAAGATGTAATTAAAAATATGATTTTGTTATTATTATTATACATTGTTAATTGTACAATTGTATAACCAAATGTAATAAAATTGCAATTAACAATATAGCAATTTATTGTTTTGTTCATGGTATTTAAAATTGTAATAAAAATTAGTAATAATAAATTCGCGTTTTACACTACCGTTGGTTACGCCACCGTCAATAACAACATTACGTCTTTCAGCAGTTCTAATTACTTCGTGTGGTGGCGTTTTGTTAATGTAAACAAAAGAAAATGTTTGTTTATAATGTTTATGTTGGTACTTACTATACGTTACAAACGAGTTTGAAATTATTCCGCCTGGTGGCGTTTTGTTAATGTAAAACGCGAATACTTTTTTAAATAATTTTAATTTAAAATAAATGTCGTTTCCTAACACTAACCTAAGCTTGACCGGTGGATTGCGTTTTTA
The DNA here is from genome assembly GCA_905340355.1 of Rhagonycha fulva. Classification (NCBI taxonomy): domain Eukaryota; kingdom Metazoa; phylum Arthropoda; class Insecta; order Coleoptera; family Cantharidae; genus Rhagonycha; species Rhagonycha fulva. Next base: position 118,816,094 of record HG996554.1, read on the forward strand.
ACGGTTTTCATTTAAAAATATAACTTACCTATTCTGTCTATTTTAGTTGTTCGTAAAATGTAACAACAGGAAAAATAACTATAAAATTCTAAAAGCTAATTTACTTTTGCTTTAAGTTACTTTTGGTTCAAACTCGATTTTTTATTTAAATTTTTTAACAAAAATCAAATGTTATTCAAAAATTCTCCAAGTTCGTGAAAATACTAGTCTTGTCTTAGTAAAAACAGGAAAATTAAACTAAAAATTCTAAGAGCTAATTTATCTTGGCTTTAAGCTAATTTTGGTTTCAGCGCGATTTCTTATTTAATTTTTTTGGTAAAAACTAAAGGTTGTTCAAAAATTCTGGAACTTTGTGAAAATACTAATTCTGTGCTAGTAAAAACAACAAAAATAACTAAAAAAATTTTAAGAGCTAGTTTACGTTGGCTTTAAGGTAATTTTGATTTCAGTGCGATTTTTTATTTAAATTTTTTGATAAAAATTAATTGTTGTTCAAAAAATCTGAAACTTTGTGAAAATACTAGTTCTGTAATAGTAAAAACTGGAAAAATAATTAAAAAATTCTATGAACTAATTTACTTTGCCTTTAATCTAATTTTGGTTTCAATGCGATTTTTTATTTAAATTTTTTGACAAAAATTAAATATTATTCAAAAAATCTGCAATTACGTGAAAATACTAGTTTTGTTTCAGTAAAACCAAGAAAATTAACTTAAAAATTTTAAGAGCTAATTTACATTGGCTTTAAGCTAATTTTGGTTTCAACGCGATTTCTTATTTAATTTTTTTGGTAAAAATTAAAGGTTGTTCAAAAATTCTGGAACTTTGTGAAAATACTAATTTTGTGATAGTAAAGACAAGAAAAATAACTAAAAAATTCTAAAAGCTAGTTTACGTTGGCTTTAAGGTAATTTTGATTTCAGCGCGATTTGTTATTTAAATTTTTTGATAAAAATTAATTGTTTTTCAAAAAATCTGGTATTTTGTGAAAATACTAGTTCTGTAATAGTAAAAACAGGAAAAATATTTAAAAAATTTTAAGAACTAATTTACTTTGGCTTTAACCTAATTTTGGTTTCAACGCGATTTTTATTTAAATTTTTTGACAAAAATTAAATATTATTCAAAAAATCTGCAATTTCGTGAAAATGCTAGTTATGTTTCAGTAAAAACAAGAAAATTAACTTAAAAATTCTAAGAGCTAATTTACATTGGCTTTAAGCTAATTTTGGTTTCAACGCGATTTTTATTTAAATTTTTTGACAAAAATTAAATATTATTCAAAAAATCTGCAATTTCGTGAAAATGCTAGTTATGTTTCAGTAAAAACAAGAAAATTAACTTAAAAATTCTAAGAGCTAATTTACATTGGCTTTAAGCTAATTTTGGTTTCCACGCGATTTCTTATTTAATTTTTTTGGTAAAAATTAAAGGTTGTTCAAAAATTCTGGAACTTTGTGAAAATACTAATTTTGTGATAGTAAAGACAAGAAAAATAACTAAAAAATTCTAAGAGCTAGTTTACGTTGGCTTTAAGGTAATTTTGATTTCAGTGCGATTTGTTATTTAAATTTTTTGAAAAAAATTAATTGTTGTTCAAAAAATCTGGTACTTTGTGAAAATACTAGTTCTGTAATAGTAAAAACAGGAAAAGCAATTAAAAAATTTTAAGAACTAATTTACTTTGGCTTTAACCTAATTTTGGTTTCAACGCGATTTTTATTTAAATTTTTTGACAAAAATTAAATATTATTCAAAAAATCTGCAATTTCGTGAAAATGCTAGTTATGTTTCAGTAAAAACAGGAAAAATAATTAAAAAATTTTAAGAACTAATTTACTTTGCCTTTAATCTAATTTTGGTTTCAACGCGATTTTTTATTTAAATTTTTTGGCAAAAAGTAAATATTATTCAAAAAATCTGCAATTTCGTGAAAATACTAGTTTTGTTTTAGTAAAAACAAGGAAAAGAACTTAAAAATTCTAACAGCCAATTTACATTGGCTTTAAGCTAATTTTGGTTTCAACGCAATTTCCTATTTACTTTTGTTGGTAAAAATTAAAGGTTGTTCAAAAATTTTGGAACTTTGTGAAAATACTAATTCTGTGATAGTAAAGACAAAAAAAATATCTAAAAAATTCTAAGAGCTAGTTTACGTTGGCTTTAAGGTAATTTTGATTTCAGTACGATTTTTCATTTAAATTTTTTGATAAAAATTAATTGTTGTTCAAAAAATCTGGAACTTCGAGAAAATACTAGTTCTGTAATAGTAAAAACAGGAAAAATAATTAAAAAATTCTAAGAACTAATTTACTTTGCCTTTAATCTAATTTTGGTTTCAAGGCGATTTTTTATTTAAATTTTTTGACAAAAATTAAATATTATTCAAAAAATCTGCAATTTTGTGAAAATGCTAGTTTTGTTTCATCAAAACCAAGAAAATTAACTTAAAAATTTTAACAGCCAATTTACATTGGCTTTAAGCTAATTTTGGTTTCAACGCAATTTCCTATTTACTTTTGTTGGTAAAAATTAAAGGTTGTTCAAAAATTCTGGAACTTTGTGAAAATACTAATTTTGTGATAGTAAAGACAAGAAAAATAACTAAAAAATTCTAAGAGCTAGTTTACGTTGGCTTTAAGGTAATTTTGATTTCAGTGCGATTTTTTATTTAAATTTTTTGATAAAAATTAATTGTTGTTCAACAAATCTGGAACTTCGTGAAAATTCTAGTTCTGTAATAGTAAAAACAGGAAAAATAATTAAAAAATTCTTTGAAGCAATTTACTTTGCCTTTAATCTAATTTTGGTTTCAACGCGATTTTGTATTTAAATTTTTTGACTAAAATTAAATATTTGTTATATATTATTTTGCTTCAACTATGTAAATATGCAATATAAGGTAACCAGATACAATTTAGCACACGTATTCGGAGCAACCAGAGATTGGCTTTACTAATTTTTCAAGTATCGCTTACCTAGGTACTGAAAAATTGATAATATTTAAAAAAAAAAATTTATTGTTTTTTCTCTTTAATATTATTTAGGGTTAGTTTTTTGAACCCAGGTGTTCATTATAGTAGTAGGTGATAAACTGAAACGGTGGTAAATCAATTTATATCCAATATTTTGGACGTATCCTACACCAAAGTTTGAAATATGTTAAATTGCTAAATTATGAGTAATTTATTATTAATGATCTTATGACCTACATTCTACCCAACGATTAAACAAACATTTTTAAAATTATTTAATCATTGCTTAGTACAAACAATTAAGTAAACACAAAATATTATCCTGTTTATTAATATCAGAACAAGAAGAGGTTATCAGCGTGGTTAAATAACTTTGAGATAGCAACATTTTAAGAACGCCATTAAAAATTAATTTTTTGGAAAATTTGTCGAATTCTTGCAAAAATAACAAAAATGTGTAATCAATCTTGTTTTTAGTAAATAATTTTTTGCGACCAAGTACTAAGTATTTTTGTGGATTATGATTCACCTTTTCATTTGTACGTAATTCAAGACTATAGTTTATCATGTTACGATAAAAAAATTGCGAGCCAGAAAGGGGGAAACTTTAGCCATAAATACCTTATTGAAACTCAATTTGCGTTATATTAATTAAATTCTTCGTAACATCTGATCACGTTTTTCTAAGTTATAATGAATTTTACTACAGTTTTAATGTTATTTTTTATTTTCGCAACAGTTTACGTTGCTAGTGCTGAAAATTTTGGTAAGACTTTTAAATTAAATTGGGTTAAGTATTTTAAAATTAATTCGGATTTTAGAGTGCGTTCCTGGTGTTCGCTACATGGAAAATGAATGCAATTATTGCATGTGCTCCGATGCCAAGTTTCTAGGATGCGATTTACGGAGATGGTGAATAAAATTATTTTTAGAAAAATTTAAATAAAATTTTTTTGTTTTGCAGTTCTACACATACGGACCCAAAATTTCGACGGTGTCGAATTGGAACCACTTGGTTTAACGAATGCAACAAGTGCTGGTGCATTCAAGTCTTGGGGACAATTTGTACTACAAATAAGTGTTCATAAGTTTAGTTTTTTATTGAAAAGTTGTTAATTGTAATTTATTATTGTAAAATAAACTATAGTTGTAATTTATACATTTGTAATTTATAGTTGAAGAGATTTCTAGCAAATTACATTATTGGATTTAAATCTTGCAGTTGGTACTATTATTGAAAAAGTTAGAAAGCTACCCTTATAAAGCTGTCGCACCCTCTACTCTACATAACTAAACGTACGAATTATCAAACATTTATTCTACATCCCACCCTTAAATAATTATATTATCAATATTTTTCACTTACACTAGTTAAAGTTGTAAATACAAAACTCGAGCAGAAGTTTGTTCAATTTGGATTATGCCTTTCTAAAATGTATTGTAATAATATGGTTTCATTTCCAATTGGTTTAAGCAATATCATTTAAGTTTAATTAACTTGGTTGCAAGGGATTACAACATAGAGATCGCGACCCAAGTGGTTAAACTATCTAATATCATACATCATGTTCTAACTGTTATTACGCTTTCTGCGATGACCACACTGATTATTGAACCCTAAAATTCCCACAACTTCAGCTTAGTGGCTTAGCAATTATAATTCAAATAGAATTATTATAAGTGTTTGCATGTCGATCCAAAATTGAAAACTATTTCAGGATTCCTTTAGAGTGTTACACAAATCTGTAATTAAATTTGCCGTTGTCGCTAGTAACAAAAAACTTTTTCTTAAAGGAAATTCGATCGATTTGACGAACGAGTCCATCTGGCACCTTAATGCATTCTAATTATTTAAGAGGTAGTTACAGAATCTTTATTGTCCAATTACGATTTTCAGTAATTGCAGTTGCATAATCGCTGAAATGATTGCTTATATGGTAACTGCGATAGCGGTCGGTCAGCTAGAAGTGTTAAAAACTTTGAGGTTTAATCGTAAAATTTCAAAAATTACTAAAGTTACGGACTAAATCACGTTTTAATTGCGGCAACGAAATGAAATAAAGGCTTTTTGGGAGTTAAGCACTTTTGTAATGAATTTGTTAAGTGGTGGTGTGGGGTCGTTTACACCCAAGCGGTCGGCGGTAAAATTCGGTCGGAAGCAAAAAACGGAGCGGATTAGCAAAATACTAGACGAGTTAACAAGTCGGAAAAATAAAATAATAGAGAAATTAAGAGAGGTGTAAGTTAAGTGCATAACATCCCAACCGCGGATTAAAACGATAGTAGCGCCTTTAAAGAATTATGTTTATTGCCGGTACTAAAAGAAATAAGACTTTAATCTTGCGGAACACAATTTGTAATTTATTTTGTTTTATGCTCGCTAAGGGATGTGTTGAACATTTAAAATGCCTTAAGCAAGAATAACCTCCATGTGCTTAGCATTATAATTACATTCCGGGACCAATTTTAAAGTAATTTTGCTAGCCCATCCTCTGCTTTTATTATAAGTTTGTTTTAATTTAGGATTAAACCTCACACCTACGATAAAACACTTCCTTTTTAGTACGTAATGTAAGAAACTAATCAGTGAGTTACCTGAATCCTTAAAATAATGAATACTAACTTAAAATATTATTATAATTAAACTTTTATACTTAAATTATGGCATAGAACGAGTGTTAAATTTATGCAAATTCTAAATTGTTAACGTAGTTCTATATTTATTGCGTATGCTAATTACAATTAATAATTAACAATTTATTGATCTTAAAGCGGATGTAAATTTTATTGCACTCACCACCCGCCAAATTAAGTGCAAAACTATGCTATTAATGCAATCTACAACACACGTCATTTTAACGTTGTTATAACGTAACTAACGAGTGCTAGCGCTTTAGCCCCTTTCACCTTCACATTCCTTTTTTTTTAAATAAGCAGAATATAATATTTTACATTATTTCCATTCAAAACAAAATTTAAAATGTTACTTAATATTATTTTGAAAATTGAGGTTTAATTTTAATGTGTTAATTACACCATAAAACCACGAAAAAGTAATTTGATAAGTAAACTTCCATTTACAATTATTAGAATTTTTAATGAAAAAAAAAGCAAAATTTGAGACCTTTAATTTACTTCGTTTAACAAGAATATAATTATTTTTTTATTGTTGTTTTGAATTATATTTTTTATATTTCAAAAATTGCATTTGTATCACTGCATCCTATAATTGGTGCTTTAGCCAAATTTTTTAATTACAATTTTTGTAAAAACTAAAATAATTCAATGAGAATCATTGAGTTACTACACATAACATAATTTAATCTTTGCGAACCGATACATAAATAAACAAAAGTAAAAAAAAACCGATAATATAATAAAACTTGGATTATTATTATCAAATTGGAGTATTAACTACGCAATAAATTTTATTAAACGAGATTCTGTTGCCATGGTTTAATCTTAAGTAAGAAATACGACATGAACTCTTCTAATAACTTCATTTTTGTTGCGTTTCTGTGTTGTGCTATTAGTTTACAAATTTTTTGTTTGGATTTTGGTATGGATATTGCTATAAATTTTTTTTGTTTTGTTGATAATTACAATAATTTTAGAATGTCAAACACATCTAAATTACACTTTAGACGAAGTCTACCCATGTGAGTGTGCCACTGATATAGGAAATGCAACTATTTTAAATTGTGATTTATCTAAATGGTAAGTATTTTGATAGTACCTACACTAAATGATGTTACTGAAAGTAATAACGACGCACAGTTGAGCGCAAAGTCATCTGTTAACCAAACTCAGGTTTGGTTGTTTCATTTCGTTTAACTCTTTTTATAGCTCTAGTTATAATTCATTTTTTCTTACAGCCCAAAAAAGACTCACCATCATCACAGACAAAGATGTAATTTTGAAGATACATGGAAAAAGGATTGTAATCAATGTTGGTGTCGAATGATAGGAATTGTGTGTACAGACAATACATGTGAAGCGGTGCCCTTACAGCAGCAATAGCATTCTAATATTTAAAAAAATGTAGTTAATTTATTAGTTTATCTTTATATTATTACTAAATACATTGTAAATTAAATTTTTCTTATTTTATTTTTTAACTGTAATCGTGGTTAAAAAGTCAGAAACAGAATATTCATCAAATATTCTAAACTTGGCGATTTTACGACAGTACATATAATATTAATTATTTCAAATACCTTAAAGAATGGCGCTTAGAGGTTAAATCGCCAACCCTACAAATCTTATGGACTTTATTATTGTTGAAAAGTACAGGAAACAAAACAAAACAAATTATTTTTTTCTTTTGATATAGTAGACCCTTCGATAAACACATTTTTTTCTTTAGAACCCAAAAAAAATTTGATTTAATAAAAGCGAATAAAACAGTCAAATCTGATCTCCACAATTCTTCAAGATCTAAGAGTATTTCAATTTATTTAAAGGTTTTTCTTTATTTTTACAGAATTTAATAACGCAACTAATGATTTTCAAGAAATCAATAAAAATCAAAATTATCCAAATTTTATTTAAATTTCAGGCAACGTAAAACTATATAATTTAGTTTTTCTGAAACGTTGCTTCAAATTTTGATTAACAAAAAAAAATTCCGCCTAATTGGAGCGTTTAAATGTTGTTTTTCAGTAACTTTTGTAATTATCTTCAGAAACAAAACTAAAATTGAGCATCATTTGTAAGCTTTCAGAGAAAATTACTAATAATTTTCTGATCTGTTCTTTAATTAACAGAAATTATAATTTTAATCTCCTGAAACCACTCCATCAAGCTTTAAATTTTTTTGTATTTTTTTCAGGACTTAGTTTTAAATATTTGTATAATAACAAAATTTCTGCATATTTAAACAAAATATAATTTTTATTAAAAAATATCGATAAATATTGAAAAAAATAATACAATTTTTCTTAAATTTTGGGCATACGAAAGCTTCATAAAAATTTAATATTGTTTGAATCTTTGCTTGCTTTTTGAGTAACAAAAACAGAAAATTAAAAATAATTTGAGAATTTGTTTGTAAATGTACAGAATGGAATATTTGAACCTCCTAAAAATCACCGCATTAAACATTAAAATTTTTTTTTTATTTTTGCAGTATTTACTAACGCAATAACATAAAAATTTTTAGTCTATTTAAGAAACATATAATTTTTTTTCCAGAAATCAATAAAAATCAAAATTATCCAAATTTTATTTAAATTTCAGGCAACGTACAACTATATAATTTAGTTTTTCTGAAACGTTGCTTCAAATTTTAATTAACAAAAAAAAATTCCGCCTAATTGGAGCTTTTAAATTGTTCTTTTTCAGTAACTTTTGTAATTATTTTCAGAAACAAAACTGAAATTGAGCATCATTTGTAAGCTTTCAGAGAAAATTACTAATAATTTTCTGATCTGTTCTTTAATTAACATAAATTGTGATTTTAATTTCACTGAAAAGCACTCCATCAAGCTTCAAATTTTTCTAGTATTTTTTTAAGGACTTAGTTTAAAAATGTTAGTAGATATAATAACAAAATTTCTGAATAATTTAAACAAAATATAATTTTTATTAAAAAATAGACATAAATATTGAAAAAACAATACAATTTTTTGTTGAATTTTGTGCCCATCAAAGTTTTAAAAGTAAATTTTTTTATAATCTTTGATTGCTTTTTGAGTAACAAAAACAGAAAATTAATAATAATTTGAGAATTTGTTTGTAAATGTACAAAATGGAATATTTGAACCTCTTAAAAACCACCGCATTAAATATTAAAATTTTTTTTTTATTTTTGCAGTATTTACTAACGCAATAACATAACAATTTTTAGTCTATTTAAGAAACATATAATTATTTTTCAAGAAATCAATAAAAATCAAAATTATCCAAATTTTATTTAAATTTCAGGCAACGTAGAACTATATAGGTAATTTAGTTTTTCTGAAACGTTGCTTCAAATTTTGATTAACAAAAAAAAAATTCCGCCTAATTGGAGCTTTTAAATTGTTCTTTTTCAGTAACTTTTGTAATTATTTTCAGAAACAAAACTGAAATTGAACATCATTTGTAAGCTTTCAGAGAAAATTACTAATAATTTTCTGATCTGTTCTTTAATTAACAGAAATTGTGATTTTAATCCCCCTGAAAACCACTCCATCAAGCTTTAAATTTTTCTAGTATTTTTGCTAGATTTAGTTTGAAAATGTTAGTATAATAACAAAATTTCTGCATATTTATTAAAAATGTAATTTATATTAAAAATTTTCGATAAATATTGAGAAAATAATTCCATTTTTGGTTAAATTTTGTGCACATCAATGTTTTAAAATTAAATTTATTTATAATCTTTGATTGCTTTTTGAGTAACAAAAACAGAAAATTAATAATAATTTGAGAATTTGTTTGTAAATGTACACAATGGAATATTTGAACCTCTTAAAAACCACCGCATTAAATATTAAATTTTTATTTTTATTTTTGCAGTATTTACTAACGCAATAACATAAAAATTTTCAGTCTATTTAAGAAACATATAATTTTTTTTCAAGTAATCAATTAAAATCAAAATTATCCAAATTTTATATAAATTTCAGGCAACGTAGAACTATATAATTTAGTTTTTCTGAAACGTTGCTTCGTATTTTGATTAACAAACAGAAAATTCAATCTAATTCGAGCTTTAAAATGTTGTTTTTCAGTAACTTTGGTTGGTATTTTGAAAAACAAAACTGAAATTGGGCATCATTTGTAAACTTTCAGAGAAAATTACTAATGATTTTCTGATTTGGTCCTTAATTAACCGAAATTGTAGTTCCAATCCCTCTAAAAACCACTCTATCAAGCTTTAAATTTTTCTGGTAATTTTTTCAGGATTTAGTATAAAAATATTAGTATAAAAACAAAATATAATTAATATAATTTTTAATAGAAATTATTAATAAAAATTGCAAAAATAATACAATTTTTCTTAAATTTTGGGCATACCAAAGCTTCAAAATGTAGTGTTTTTATAATCTTTGGGTATGAACGAGTTCAAAGTACAATACATCGGCGATCAACAACCAACTCCAGGATAAAAAAAGCTCTACGACTTGGGACCAGGAACGTCTTCCAAAAATTTCCAATTATGCTTTGAAATCCCATTTTTCTTTTTTCTTGTTTAGCCCGGAGTTGAACCAAGTATTTGCAAGTGGGACATCGAGGCAGCAATACAAATAATTGACATCTTTATCTTTTATAGCAAAATTGTAGGTCCTGTTAGATAAATACAGATAACAATCAATAAAATATTCGACTTGTACTATGTAAATATTTGTAGTAAATACCATTTATTTTGATATGTATCATGATTATAATACTTTAGTCATTAACATACGTGGCACGAACAATGTTTCGTGAAAATTGCCTGTCTTGTGTTATAAGTCCCATTATAAAATTAGGTGCGATTTTTGGATTTCCACTCATTTGGCCAATTTGTCAACACAGTGATCTAAAATTAAAATTTCGTTACGCAAAGTTTCGTTACGTAGTATTCCCCAGTTTACTCCTTTTACTAGTTTTGCTGTTTGGAAATATTTCCTTATCGGTTCAACTTTATGAAGCTATAAAAGATTCCAAAAGTATTGATGAAATTTTGATTAAAATTCCAAATTTGATCTTTTGCCTTACCTCAGTGCTAACTATCGTAATTTCTTATTTTCAAGTAAACACAATTCTCCGCGTAGCACAATTATCGCAGAATTTAGTGGAAGATTTTCACGAGGTTACGGCCGTTGTGTTGGTAACGTTACAGGATATCACCAGGATAAGAACGGAATTATATTTTTGTTTGATGGCGATAACTGCAAATCTTTTTGCAATGTTGTATTTATTTTTAGATGTAACTCAAATTTCATATTCAAAGTTTTTACAAACAATTGCTTTATTAGTTGCTCTGATTTTCACAATTATAATCACTGTGGTGGCTTATTATTTTACTGTAACTTATGAGATTATGGTAAACGGGTATCAAAATCACGTGCAACGGGAATTGTTCGAAACTTTGCATTCCTCTCTACGCAGTGTGAACAAACGGTCAAGAATAATCAACAATAGATTTGTGAAAGTCAACATTGCAAGTTCCATTGCTTCGTATACTCAGTTACACCATAAATTTTATATAATAATTCGTTTGTTTAACAAATTTCTCAATCCACTGCTTTTAATCTGGGTTATGTCTTATATTGGAATTACAATTTCTATTATTGTTCAAAATATTTTAACAATCACGTCAGGCTTTTACGATATTTTTAATCGATCACTTGTTATTTCATACATCGAGCTAGGAACCATATCTGTTACATTATTTATTACTTCTTGTATGATAAAGAAGATTGAATCTCTGGTAAGTTGAATTGTTTGTCTGTATAATGCATTTATGTCTTATTTTTAACTTCAAATTAACTTTGTTTTATCTATTGGCAAGTCAAACACAAACATGACACAACCAGCAAGTTGTAGACCGATCAGCCTGCCCGACAAAACATTTACAAATACATGGCAATTCGCTTCAGAATTATATAGTATACATATCGGACGTTAAACAAATTTTACAATACTCAGAAAACATGTGATTGAGTGCATCTGTACTTGATACAACCGGTAAAACAGAACATGGTCCTAATTAGAAGTTTGTAGAACAAGAATAAAAATTTTAACTTATTTTTAAGAGTAGACTTGTCCATCCTAAAGGTTTTTACATTTCACAAACAAAACTAATAACCGATTCCTACATAAAATAAATTAATAAAAATGCCTTATAACTTTTAGAACAAAAATATGGTAAAGTTTCTGTTTAAATATCCTCTCTGCAAGTTAAGTCCAGAGGAAGCATTGCAGGTTTAAAACTCTTAACAACAAAAAGACATCTAAAACCTTTAATTTCATTTATAGGTGGAAGTTTATTTTACTGCATTAAAGTTGGAAAAATTAACATTGAACATATCTCAAATAGTAGAGTTGAGATTTCCATTATTTGGTTCTGTAAGTTTGAAGAAATTATTTAAATATCCACTTACTTATTACATTTGTTTCAGATTGTAGCTACAGTAATTACACTTGTTTGTTCAACATTGCAAGTTATAAAATGGTATTCCAAGGAGTAAGTTAAAGAGGAGAGTAAACAACACAAACAATCAAATAAATAATGGAAATTGGGACACTTTTTATTAATTAATTCGTCACATTTTGTGCTTTACACTTGCAAATTAATAATATGCTATGTGTACCTACTGCTTTGATGATCTACATGATCTTAGTGGATAGACTACCTTACGTAGTAAAACGCTAGAAATTAGCAAAATAAAATTGCACTGTTAAATTTATTATAAACAAATTTTTTTTGTAAACGAAATTATTCTGTATATTATGTTAACTCCATTACATCGGTTTGCTGTTATTGCTGATTGCTGATAGAGTGGAAATTCCGGGTTCGGATACCGGAAGTATCTTATCTTACAATTCAGTTCCTGGATTTTGTAATGAGCACTGCTTTGTATTTTATTTTATTGTACATGCAAAGTCTTATAAATATTATAAAAAAAAAAAAATTTCTCATAAGAACTATTTTTTTGTGGATGAAATACAAATTCATTGGTGCTTTTACTATCTTCTAAACAATTCAAACTAAAAGTCTACAGATATTTTTGTTAAGAGTGACCCATCCAGTCGAACAGTTCAAGTGCATAACTAATCTTTTAAATTACTTAACATGTGCGAAAAAATCCTTTAAACAATTCGTCTTGCTTTCAGTGCCTTTGGAATTTTTTTCTGAAATTATTTAAAAAGCATCTTGATAATTTGGATTGCTGAACATACATAGGTGATTACTGCACCTATAGCCTACAAAAAAACGTAAAAAAGGGGAACACTACTTTTAACTAGTCTTACCGATCCGTACTCTGTTAAGTTCACCTTCAGTACATCAGACGCATTGATTTCCACTTTTTGCAAATTCAGTGTAGTTATCATAGCTTCAATCTACAAAAAGCAAAAAAAAAACACTTGCTATTAGGAGTTTTACTATAAAATAGTACTCAACCTGATCGGCTTCTTCCTGATCCAATTTGGTGATAGGATATTTGTAGAGAAAAGAAATCAATTCTGTGTTCTAAAGAAATGTAATTTTTTTAGTAAAAAAAGATTGCGGTTGTATCAGAATTCCAAGTTTGAAAAGTAAAGTGGTACTTACCATTCTTTCCAATTTTATGGTCGCCCAAGCAGACATAAGTATACCTATAGATGCAATACCCAATTCGATATTTGAAATGACATGAGACCAAGTGAAAAGATCCTTAATATTTTTGGTTATCAACAGGTAATCTTCAACGATAATAAAAACCAGCAGAAAAATGTAATTAGTTGAAACTATTAAAATGGCTGGATTAAGAAATCTATTAGTCAGCCGAAAACATAAATTTAGTCCATATTGTAATCGATTATATGCTGCAAACGAGTTTGCCATGCTTATTTTTACAAATCTGTTGTTTACAATTTTTAACCGTTGCCTCACATCGTGGACCGAAAAACTCAAAATCCCATTCAATTCCTGTTTCAAATGTTCTTGATATTTTTTTTCTATAATACTGAAAATCATGATGAGATGGTAAAGTCCAAGCAAAAATCCATTCACAAACATCGAAACGGCTAGTAAACCAAATTTTTCCAAATTCTGCAAATCTTCGGTATTTATTACCTCAAATAACATAATATATGTTCCTGATAGAGAGGCAGTAATTAAAATTAACCCAATATAAGTGGTGGTTCTTAGCATGGCGATATCGTTAGCCGTTATTAGAACAATCAATTTCAACTCTCTAAAGTCTTCGACTAAATCCTGAAGGAGATGACCTACGTTTTGCATTATTTTTACTTGAAAAAAGATAGTTACTATAGAAAGTGCCGTCAGTAAATACAAAAGGAAATTTGGAATTAAAGTCAAAATTTCGTCAATTGCCTTAAAACTTTTCAATCTGTTATTGATTTGCAAACCACTCGAAATCATGGCCGACGAAACCACTAAAAATAAAAATAAAATGGGATATTTGATGTGCGCAGACTTGACGATATGAAATTTTAATTTTCTTTCGCTATGTTTACATGAAGGCACCATAGAAAGAAAACCAAGAATGGCACAAAATTTTAGGGCAGGGCCTAGACTGCAAGACACACAATTCTCGTGAAACATTTCGGTGATTACTAAATAATTATTCTAACTCTGAATGATTTTTATGTTAGAAAGGAAAAATTCTCAATATTTACTTGAGCTTATTTAAATATATGTCTGGACTTTTTGTTATTGTACATAAGTACTACAAACAGACATTATAATATAATTATCGATTTGTCGAAATAAGTAACTTTTAATAGCTCCGATCAACTGTTACCAGTTGCTTAGCTTAGAAAGTTGGTTACTCTGTTTTGCTTCTATACTAATCAATTTTATGCTGGTTACTATCTTAGGAACATTAGCAATATTTTACATTTTTATAGTCCTTCTCTTAAACCTTAATTTTCTTTTGGGTTTTATGATCTAGTCTAGATCTGCCAAACAAACATCAAAAAGATTAAAAATTACGGTTTTCTAATTTTGACCTTGCTTCTCTCTATGTTCTGGTGCCTTTAAAGTTTTTAAAAAATTTGTTATTGCATGTCCGCCCAGCTCCACTGTAGCTAAGCCAGCCACCAGTTTGTAGAGCCCCCTTTTTAAATAAAATGATTGACTATTGGTACATTTACTTTTTTACATTTACATTTTACATTTAGACATTTACACACAGGTCACATTAGTGAAATTTTTCAAACAAGTATCCAATATCATGTAAGTAACTGATGCATTATTTGTGCAAAAAAAACAGTCCAAAAAGTGAAAATCAGTAAACTTCTTCAGTTTATATGTGCTAAAACCATGGTTAACTCTTAGTCTTCCTATTGGTGCTTTTGAACATTTCTTCAATATTATTTAGAATACATCTTTATAAACTGCATTGTTGTACAGACATACGTAACTATTGCACCTATAACCTACAAGAAAACTTAAAAAACGGAAAAAACTTTTGTGCAGACTTACCGATGCATAAAATGATACACTCAGTGTTACGACGTCAGATCCGTTTAAATTTAACTTTTGCAAAATCAATGTAGTTATAAAAACCTCAATCTAAAACAAAGCAGTACAAAATTGCAAATTTGCATTTTTACGTTAAAATAATTTTGAACCTGATTAGCTTCCTCCTCGTCTAAGTTATTGATAGGATACTTTAATAAAAACGAAATCATGTCGTTGTTCTAAAACAAAAAGTACAATTGTTTAATGTCTGTAGTTCAGATGAGTTTATTTAGAAAGAATTAACAACTTATTATTTATCTCATTCTCAAATCTTAAAAACTTAATGACGGTCGAAAAAGAGACGGTCGTTAGAATAGCGATTAAGCGCCCAGACTGCTAATACAAAAAACCCAGTTCGACTCTGGGTGAAATAAGAATATTATTCTGACCGTCTCTACTCGGAAGGCAACGGCAAACCACCGAGGTCTAATTTGCCTAGAAAACATTTGAAAAAATGTCACTATGTCCTTTCGTAGGACGAAGGAATCTGAGAGAGAGAGATAGATAATATAAAGTACATTTATGTTATTCTGAATCTATGTGATAAATCTTCCGGCGAAAAAAATTTTCATAAAACATTTCGGTAATTACTTAATTATTATTCTAACTCATAATAAATTTCATATAAAAACCAACGAAAAAACTTTTAATATTTACTTGAGCTTATACAAAATATAACTCTGGACTTTTTGTTATTACATTTACATAAATTATAATATAATTGTAGGTTTTTGTAGATGAAAACTTGTGATAAGTCTTACTTACACTTACAAGCATTAGCTGTATTTTACATTTTTAAACACTTTTTATTGTCCCCCCCCCCTAACTTAAATTATTATCATTTGATTTCCTTATTTTAAAGTTCATCTTGGCCAGGGTAATTCAAGAAAAAGTGGCGATACTTATTTTGATATCCGGTTTGTTAATAAACAAATGGAACTCTAAGAATTGTGTCATTGTTTGTTTCTGTGTTCTGGTGCTCTTGTAGCTTTTAAGAAAGCTTTTACTGCAAAACACAACTATATGTTAGCTTATAGTTTAAAATCCAAAAATTGGTTTGATACCACTTGATTTAGATACAAACTGATCGCGTCACTAATTTACACTCAATCTTATGTTTCCGTGGACCGATTTTAACCAAAATCTAATCAAATCTAAGTTTCAATATAAAAGTACTAAATATAAAATTTGGTTGAGAAAGTCTTATTGGTTTGAGCGCTAGAGCGCACACAAAATTAAGTGACATACAGACACACTGACACACAGACACACAGATATTTCTTGATGTTTGGTCTCTTTAAACTAATTTGACATCCAGGAATGTAAATCCGTAAAAATCTAAAAAAAAAAAATTTTTCCTATTACATAACTTTCCCATTCGGTATGGTAAAGTAAAAAGACATTTGGGGGTTAAACATGTGTATCGAAAGGTACAGCTGTTTAGAAATCTAACCAGCCTTTCCAACGTTGTCGATGTCTTATGGATTACTTCTGCGTGTTATTAAAATCCAAAATGTTCCTTTGGGGCAATGCATCATCCCCTCTGTAGACGATTTTGACTAACTCAAAACTCATAAAGGGCTAAACTAATCGTGGTGGCGTTTTTTCAATCGTATGATCACTTTTATTATAAAAACGACAACTGTAGGTCTTCATTGCGTTCTTTTAATAACCCCCTCTCCTAACCACGAGCTACCGGCACCCTATATACAAATTTTCAAGAATTTTTACAAATCTTTCTAATTCGAAAATTTAATACACTTAATTTTGAAACTTTTCATGAGGTTTCAGAATATTTGAACAAATTTTAATTTTAATTAAAAATTGTAAATCAAAAATCGCACCGAAATGAAAATATGTAATTAGTGAATGCAATTTAGGGCTTAGAATTTTTTAGTTATTTTTCCAATTTTTGTTTTAATAAAATTAGTATTTTCAGAAAGTTTCAGAATATTTAATCAAAGTTTAATTTTAATTAAAAATTGTAAATCAAAAATCGCACCGAAATGAAAATATGTACCTAATTATTGAAGGCAATTCAAGGCTTAGAATTTTTTACTTATTTTTCCTATAATTATTATAATAAAATTAGTATTTTCATAAAGTTTCAGAATATTTGAACAAAGTTTAATTTTAATTAAAAATTGTAATTCAAAAAACGCACCAAAACGAAAATATGTAATTATTGAAGACAATTTAGGGTTTAGAATTTTTTAGTTATTTTTTCCACTATTATTATAATAAAATTAGTATTTTCTTGAAATTTCAGAATATTTGAACAAAGTTTAATTTTAATTAAAAATTGTAAATCCAAAATCGCACCGAAATCAAAATATGTAATTACTGAAGGCAACTTAGGGCTTAGAATTTTTTAGTCATTTTTTCCATCATTATTATAATAAAATTGGTATTTTCATGAAGTTTTAGAATATTTGAACAAATTTTAATTTTAATTAAAAATTGTAAATTAAAAATCGCATCGAAATTAAAATATGTAATTATTGAATGCAATTTAGGGCTTAGAATTTTTTTAGTTATTTTTTATATTTTTATTATAATAAAATTAGTATTTTCAGAAAGTTTCAGAATATTATTCAAAGTTTAATTTTAATTAAAAATTGTAAATCAAAAATCGCACCGAAATGAAAATATGTACCTAATTATTGAAGGCAATTCAAGGCTTAGAATTTTTTACTTATTTTTCCTATAATTATTATAATAAAATTAGTATTTTCATAAAGTTTCAGAATATTTGAACAAAGTTTAATTTTAATTAAAGTTGTAATTCAAAAAACGCACCAACAAAAAATATGTAATTATTGAAGACAATTTAGGGTTTAGAATTTTTTAGTTATTTTTCCAATTTTTATTATAATAAAATTAGTAATTTCTTAAAATTTCAGAATATTTGAACAAAGTTTAATTTTAATTAAAAATTGTAATTCAAAAAACGCACCAAAACGAAAATATGTAATTATTGAAGACAATTTAGGGTTTAGAATTTTTTAGTTATTTTTTCCACCATTATTATAATAAAATTAGTATTTTCTTGAAATTTCAGAATATTTGAACAAAGTTTAATTTTAATTAAAAATTGTAAATCCAAAATCGCACCGAAATCAAAATATGTAATTATTAAAGGCAATTTAGGGCTTAGAATTTTTTAGTCATTTTTTCCATCATTATTATAATAAAATTGGTATTTTCATGAAGTTTTAGAATATTTGAACAAATTTTAATTTTAATTAAAAATTGTAAATTAAAAATCGCATCGAAATTAAAATATGTAATTATTGAATGCAATTTAGGGCTTAGAATTTTTTTAGTTATTTTTTATATTTTTATTATAATAAAATTAGTATTTTCAGAAAGTTTCAGAATATTTAATCAAAGTTTAATTTTTATTAAAAATTGTAAATCAAAAATCGCACCGAAATGAAAATATGTAATTAGTGAATTCAATTTAGGGCTTAGAATTTTTTAGTTATTTTTCCAATTTTTGTTTTAATAAAATTAGTATTTTCATAAAGTTTCAGAATATTTGAACAAAGTTTAATTTTAATTAAAAATTGTAAATCCAAAATCGCACCGAAATCAAAATATGTAATTATTGAAGGCAATTTAGGGTTTAAACATTTTTAGTCATTTTTTCCATCATTATTATCATAAAATTGGTATTTTCATGAAATTTTAGAATATTTGAACAAATTTTAATTTTAATTAAATATTGTAAATTAAAAATCGCATCGAAATTAAAATATGTAATTATTGAATGCAATTTAAGGCTTAGAATTTTTTAGTTATTTTTTATATTTTTATTATAATAAAATTAGTATTTTCAGAAAGTTTCAGAATATTTAATCAAAGTTTAATTTTTATTAAAAATTGTAAATCAAAAATTGCACCGAAATGAAAATATGTAATTATTGAAGGCAATTCAAGGCTTAGAATTTTTTACTTATTTTTCCTATAATTATTATAATAAAATTAGAATTTTCATAAAGTTTCAGAATATTTGAACAAAGTTTGATTTTAATTAAAGTTGTAATTCAAAAAACGCACCAAAAAAAAAATATGTAATTATTGAAGACAATTTAGGGTTTAGAATTTTTTTTTTAGTTATTTTTCCAATTTTTATTATAATAAAATTAGTAATTTCTTAAAATTTCAGAATATTTGAACAAAGTTTAATTTTAATTAAAAATTGTAATTCAAAAAACGCACCAAAACGAAAATATGTAATTATTGAAGACAATTTAGGGTTTAGAATTTTTTAGTTATTTGTCCTATTTTTATTACGATAAATTTAGTATTTTCAGAAAGTTTCAGAATATTTAATCAAAGTTTAATTTTAATTAAAAATTGTAAATCAAAAATCGCACCGAAATGAAAATATGTAATTATTGAAAGCAATTTAAGGCTTAGAATTTTTTACTTATTTTTCCTATAATTACTATAATAAAATTGGTATTTTCATAAAGTTTCAGAATATTTGAACAAGGTTTAATTTTAATTAAAAATTGTAAATCCAAAATCGCACCGAAATGAAAATATGTAATTATTGAATGCAATTTAGGGCTTAGAATTTTTTAGTTATTTGTCCTATTTTTATTATAATAAAATTAGTATTTTCAGGAAGTATCAGAATATTTGAACAAATTTTAATTTTAATTAAATATTGTAAATTAAAAATCGCATCGAAATTAAAATATGTAATTATTGAATGCAATTTAAGGCTTAGAATTTTTTAGTTATTTTTCATATTTTTATTATAATAAAATTAGTATTTTCAGAAAGTTTCAGAATATTTAATCAAAGTTTAATTTTTGATAAAAATTGTAAATCAAAAATTGCACCGAAATGAAAATATGTAATTATTGAAGGCAATTCAAGGCTTAGAATTTTTTACTTATTTTTCCTATAATTATTATAATAAAATTAGAATTTTCATAAAGTTTCAGAATATTTGAACAAAGTTTGATTTTAATTAAAGTTGTAATTCAAAAAACGCACCAAAAAAAAAATATGTAATTATTGAAGACAATTTAGGGTTTAGAATTTTTTTTTTAGTTATTTTTCCAATTTTTATTATAATAAAATTAGTAATTTCTTAAAATTTCAGAATATTTGAACAAAGTTTAATTTTAATTAAAAATTGTAATTCAAAAAACGCACCAAAACGAAAATATGTAATTATTGAAGACAATTTAGGGTTTAGAATTTTTTAGTTATTTGTCCTATTTTTATTACGATAAATTTAGTATTTTCAGAAAGTTTCAGAATATTTAATCAAAGTTTAATTTTAATTAAAAATTGTAAATCAAAAATCGCACCGAAATGAAAATATGTAATTATTGAAAGCAATTTAAGGCTTAGAATTTTTTACTTATTTTTCCTATAATTACTATAATAAAATTAGTATTTTCATAAAGTTTCAGAATATTTGAACAAGGTTTAATTTTAATTAAAAATTGTAAATCCAAAATCGCACCGAAATGAAAATATGTAATTATTGAATGCAATTTAGGGCTTAGAATTTTTTAGTTATTTGTCCTATTTTTATTATAATAAAATTAGTATTTTCAGGAAGTATCAGAATATTTAATCAAAGTTTAATTTAAATTAAAAATTGTAAATCAAAAATCGCACCGAAATGAAAATATGTAATTATTGAAAGCAATTTAAGGCTTAGAATTTTTTACTTATTTTTCCTATAATTATTATAA
This sequence comes from Rhagonycha fulva, assembly GCA_905340355.1. Classification (NCBI taxonomy): domain Eukaryota; kingdom Metazoa; phylum Arthropoda; class Insecta; order Coleoptera; family Cantharidae; genus Rhagonycha; species Rhagonycha fulva. Next base: position 118,836,958 of record HG996554.1, read on the forward strand.
TAAAATTAGTATTTTCATAAAGTTTCAGAATATTTGAACAAAGTTTAATTTTAATTAGAAATTGTAATTCAAAAAACGCACCAAAACGAAAATATGTAATTATTGAAGACAATTTAGGGTTTAGAATTTTTTAGTTATTTTTCCCACCATTATTATAATAAAATTAGTATTTTCTTAAAATTTCAGAATATTTGAACAAAGTTTAATTTTAATTAAAAATTGTAAATTCAAAATCGCACCGAAATGAAAATATGTAATTATTGAATGCAATTTAGGGCTTAAAATTTTTTAGTTATTTGTCCTATTTTTATTATAATAAAATTAGTATTTTCAGAAAGTTTCAGAATATTTAATCAAAGTTTAATTTTAATTAAAAATTGTAAATCAAAAATCGCACCGAAATGAAAATATGTACCTAATTATTGAAAGCAATTCAAGGCTTAGAATTTTTTACTTATTTTTCCTATAATTATTATAATAAAATTAGTACTTTCATAACGTTTCAGAATATTTAATCAAAGTTTAATTTTAATTAAAAATTGTAAATCAAAAATCGCACCAAAACGAAAATATGTAATTATTGAAGACAATTTAGGGTTTAGAATTTTTTAGTTATTTTTCCCACCATTATTTTAATAAAATTAGTATTTTCTTGAAATTTCAGAATATTTGATCAAAGTTTAATTTTAGTTAAAAATTGTAAATCAAAAATCGCACCGAAATGAAAATATGTAATTATTGAAGGAAATTTAAGGCTTAGAATTTTTTAATTATTTTTCCCATCATTATTATTATAAAATTGATATTTTCAAGAAGTTTCAGAATATTTGAACAAAGTTTAATTTTAGTTAAAAATTGTAAATCAAAAATCGAATGAAATCAAAATACGTAATTATTGAAGGCAATTTAGCGCTTAGAATTTTTAATTTATTTTTCCTATCTTTATTATAATTAAATTAGTATTTTCAAGCAGTACCAGAATATTTAAAAAAATTTTAATTTTAATTCAAAAATGTAAATCAAAAATCGCACCAAAATCAAAATATATAATTATTGAAGGCAATTTAGGGTTTAGAATTTTTTTTAGTTATTTTTCCTATCTTTATTATAATAAAATTAGTATTTTCAAAAAGTTTCAGAATAATTAAATAAAGTTTAATTTATTAAAAATTTTAAAGTAAATTTGAACTAAAATTGAAATATGTAAATATTGAAGGCAAATTACAGCTTAGAATTTTTTCGTTATTTTTTCTGTTTTTATTATAAAAGTTTTAGTATTTTCGTAGTGTTTCGCAATATTTGGACAAAGTATAATTTAATTTTATCAAAATTTTTAAATCAAAAATCGCACCTAAATCAAGGTAATTTAGGGGTTAAAAATTGTATTGATATATTTATAGTATTAAATATATAATTGAATTAGTGTTTCCAGAAAGTTCTAGAATATTTGAACAAATTTCAGTTTTTATCAAAATTTTAAATGGAAAATCGCACAGAAATCAAAATAAGTAAATATTGAAGTCAATTTAAAGCTCAAAAACTTTTTTAACATTTTTTCAGTCTTTAGTATATAATTGGGCCCCGTTCTGCAGAAAGCGACCAACCCACAATTGACTAAAATTGAACTAATGATATATTTTGATTGTTTTTAACCCATACTTTATTTTGCACAAAGCGACCAAGTGATAATTTAGAATTTAAAAGTCAAAACCTTCCTCGATCAATAAAAAAATTCTGTAACACAAATTTAATTATTGCAGAAAGCAACCAAACTATACATGGTCGGGTTCTGTTATTTGTCTAACAAGCTTGAATGCATTCTGCAGAACATTCGTGAAAAAATGAACTGGCTTACTATTAGATCTATAAAAATAACAAGAGATGAACCTTTTATACTGTATATTCCACAAAACTAAAAGCTAATTTTGTGAGAAACTATCTTTTGTGGGTTGGTTGCTTTTTGCAGAACTAGGCCCAATTGAATTAGTCTTTCCACAAAGTTCCAGAATATTTAAACAAATTTTAGTTATTATCAAAATTTTAAAGATTTGCACCGAAATCAAAATATCTAAGTTTTGAATGCAATTTAGGGCTTAGAATTTTTTCGACATTTTTCCAGTTTTTAGTATAATTGAATTAGTGATTTCACAAAGTTGCAGAATATTTGAACAAATTTTAGATTTTTATTTTTATTTATTTTTCTGTTTTATTATACATTTAAGGCTTCTGTGCCTTATGATCTAGTCGAGATCTGTTAACAGAAGCATGGAAATTACGATTTTCTAATTTTCATTTTGCTTTTCTTGTTCTAGTGTTCTTAAAGTTTTCAAGAAATCTGTTATTTCATGTCCTCTCAACTCCACTGTAGCTAAGCCAGCCACCAGTTCTTTGAGTTGCTGGTAAATTAATGTACGCTATTCATTTTTGTGTGTGATAAAATTAAATAAATAACTTTCACGTATTTTATAATTATATTATTTATTATTAATTGTTTTAAAATTTTACATTACATTTACACACAGGTCACATTAGTGAAATATTATCCAAACAAGTGTCCAATATCATGTAAGTAACAGATGTACTATTTGTGCAAGAAAAACAGTCAAAAAAGTGAAAATCGGTAAACTTCTTCAGTTTATATGTATGTATGTGCTAAAACCATGGTTAACTCTTAGTCTTCCTATTGGTGCTTTTGAACATTTTTTCGATGTTACTTAGAATACATCTTAATGAACTGCATTGTCGTACAGACATACGTAATTATTGCACCTATAACCTACAAGAAAACTTAAAAAACGGAAAACAACTTTTGTGCAGACTTACCGATGCATAAAATGATACACTCAGTGTTACGACGTCAGATCCGTTTAATTTTATCTTTTGCAAAGTCAATGTAGTTATAAAAACCTCAATCTAAAACAAAACAGTACAAAATTGCAAATTAGTATTTTTACACTAAAATAATTTTGAACCTGATTAGCTTCCTCTTCGTCTAATTTATTTATAGAATACTTCAACAGAAACGAAATCATGTCGTTATTCTAAAACAAAAAGTACAATTTTTTAATGTTTAGTTCAGATGAGTTTATTTAGAAAGAATTAAAAACTTATTATTTATCTTATTCTCAATTCTTAAAAACTGATTGGCGCAATTTGAAATACGACAATATATAAAATTTATGTTGTTTAAAGTAAACCTACCGTTTTCTCTAACTTCATAGTCAACCAAGAAACTACAAAGGCAGATACTATTGAAAAACCCAATATATAATTCGAAATAAGACTGTGCCAAGTTACGAGATCGTATACATTTCTAGCTCTAGTTACCATTAAAATATTTTGAGCAATAATGAAAACTTGCACAATAATATAAGAAATTGTGATGAATAAAATAGTTGGATTAAGAAATTTGTTTGCTAACCGAAAACACAAATTTAGTTTGTAATGCAATCGGGTATACTCAGCAATAGAATTTGCAATACTTATTTTTACAACTCTGTTATTAACGATTTTTAACCGTTTTGAAACACTTCGTACTGAAAAACTCAGAACCTCATTTAAATCGTGTTTAAAACTTTCTTGATATATTTTTTGTATAATGAGGAAAAGCTTGAAGATATGGTAAAAACCAAGACCGGCTACATTAGTGTAAAGCGAAATGATAAATAAGCCAATTTTTACCATATAATGCAAATCATTTGTATTGATTAATTCAAATAATACAATAAATGAAGCCGATAAGGAAACAGTAATCAAAATTAATATAATGTAACTGCTGGTTCTTAGCATAACAATATCATTTTCCGTTATTAAATTAATCAATTTGAATTCCCTGAAGTCTTCGACTAAATCCTGAAAAAGTTTTCCTACGTTATCCATCTTTTTTATTTGAAGTAACGAAGATACTGCTGAAACGGCGCCCACAAAGTATAGTACAAAATTTGGAATTAAAGTAAAAATTTCTTCAACATTCTTGAAATTCTTCAAAGCATTATTTATCTGTAAACCACAATAAATGGTGGTCGAAAACATAGATAAAAATATTAATAAGTTGGGAATATACGAGTAAAATGGTTTAGGTGTAATAATATGATACTTCAGTTTTCTTTCGCTATGTTGGCAATATGGCCATGAAGGTATAAAGCCAAAAAGTGCACAAGCTTTTAGACTGGGACCTAAACAACACGTCACACAATTCTCATGAAACATTTCGACAACAACTGAATTGTTATTGAAAAACAACACAGATATTATTATTTTTTTACCAAGTAAAACATTTCTATATTTACTTGAGCTTGTCTAAATATCAATCAGTACTTTTTACTGTAATTAACAGTTACAATGTAATAAATAAATCAATTATATTGTATATTTAGAACTTTGTGGTAAATAGTAACATCATTTGTTATTGATGAGTGCCACCAGAATAATAAATTATCAGAAAAATATAATTTATATTCTAAATTTACTATTGATCGCAACCAAAACTCTATGTACCGGTAGCTGGCTAGTTAACAGTGCAGAAAGTCGGGGTTCAGATAATTTTAATAAAAGATTTAAAGGGATCTGGAAGGCATGGAATTTCTCTAGGAATTGGAAGTATTCCAAATATAATTTATTCATAGTGTATATTCACTGTCATACATAATGTTAGTGCAAGCTGGGTTGCCTAAAACTCCAAATGGAGTTTCTTTGAGGAAAGATAAAATCGCTGCGGATCTATTTAGAAAATCAGGCTGAAAAGCTAACTGTGACCTTGACGACACTACTGAAGCAGAGCTTTACGTTCACTCCTTAATAGTGGAATAGCTAAGTATTATATCGACACCTCGATTTCTCCTGACAGAATTGATGCTGTCAGCAAAAAATACGTAAAATTTTTAAAGCAGCGACTCAAAATTAATTGCAACATAATTATAATAATTTATTATTTTTTAATACATATTATTATTTTAAATACACCATGTACGTGAAAGGTGCAATAGTTGCTCAAAAATGTGCCAACTAACACTTGCCTGATTGTGCATTTTCTTATGAATACAATATTATTAAAAAATATTATTTCAATGAGTACCTATGTATTAAACTCATTTTAACTCTTAGCCATGCCTTTGAACGTTTTTCTGAAATTATTTTGAATACATCCGTACAAACTGCATTGTTGTACATACATATGTAATTATTGTACCTACAATCTAAAAGAATATTAAAAAAACGAACAAGAAGCACTTGCGTGGACTTACCGTAGCATAAAATGTTAAGCTCATGGTTACGATGTCAGATGCATTTATTGTTATTTTTTGCAAAGTTAACGTAGTTATGAAGGCCTCAATCTAAAACCAAATAGTACAAAATCAAAAACTTGGAACTTTAGATTAAAATTGTCATATTTGAACCTGATTAGCTTCCTCTTCATCTAATTTATTGATCGGATATTTTAATAGAAACAAAATCATATTGTGGTTCTAAAACCAAAACAGAATTATTTATTGCTGTAGTTAAGAACAGTTTTTTTTACGTTATCTTTCAGAACTCAACTGAAAAATGCGTCAGTTGTACCCCTAAAGATTTACAATGTTTAAGGTAAGAAGATTTACAAAGTCGCATTATCTTTGATCTATCTTACCAACCTCTGATTACTTGGTTTATTTATTACCAACCAAGCAACTTTTACAATCTAGGAAATTGACGCATCCTATTTCTAGGTAGTTTCAGCTGGATAGACTCCCATATTCATATAAAGGAATTATTGCACCATACATTATAAAATTTATGTTACATAAAAGTACACTTACCGTTGTGTTCAGCTTTGTTGTTAACCAAGAAACAAACATCATACTCATTAAGGAAGCACCCATTATAAAATTTGATATAGCATTAGACCAAGTTAAGAGATCGTATATATTTTTAGCTTTGGTAACCACTAAAATATCTTGAGCAATAATGAAAACTTGTACAATAATATATGCAATACTGATGAATAAAATAGCTGGATTAAGAAATTTGTTTGTTAATCGAAAACACAAATTTAGTTTGAAATGTAATCGAGTATAGTCAGCAATAGATTTTGCCATGCTTAACTTTACAAATCTGTTGTTAACGATTTTTAACCGTTTTAAAACATTGCGTACTGAAAAACTCAAAATTTCATTTAAATCCTGTTGGAAATTTTCCTGATACTTCTTTTCTATAATAAGGAAAAGCTGGAATATATGGTAAAATCCCAGAAAGGCTACCATAACGTAAATCCACATTGTAAACAATCCAGTTTTCTCCATAAAATGCAAATCTGTCGTACTCATTATTTCAAATAAAATAATAAAAGATCCAGATATGGAGACAGTAATTAAAATTATCATAATATAACTGCTCGATCTTAGCAGTTTGATATCATTTATGGTTACTAGATTAATCGATTTTAATTCCCTGAAGTCTTCGACCAAATCCTGAAACAGCTGGCCTACCTTTATCATCAATTTTGCTTGAAGCAACATGGTCCCTGCTGAAATGGCACCCGCGAAATATAAAACAAACTGTGGAATTAATGTAAAAATTTCTTCGATACTCTTAGACGTCTTCAAAGCATTATTTATTTGGAAACCAGTGTAAATGTTGACTGAAGTCAAAGTGAAAAATAATATTAAGTTGGGAAGGTATAGTACCATAGGCGTGCCAACATGGTACTTTAATTTTTTTTCACTATGTTGGCAATAGGGCCATACAGGTATGAAACCAAAAAGCGCACAACATTTTAGGCTAGGAGCTAAACAACAGGACACACAGTTTTCATGAAACATTACTGAATAATTGTTAAAGTGAAATATAATACAGAAATGGACTGTTTCAATATTTAACCGCGCATGTTCAAATATTCTATGTGTATCTTTGATTTTATATATGTAAATTATAATATAATTAGAGCTTTGTGGTAGCTAATAAATTACGTTTGGCAGCTGCCTAAACTCAAATCAAAGGGTAAATCTCCTAAACATAATATTTATAGGCAGTTGTTGATTCAAACAATCGATTGTTGGTTAACGTAACTTCAACAACTAAAGTATAGGCTTAAATTTTGAAGGTATCGAGATATAAATTCGGAATTATGTTCCTTACCTGGGGTCAAAATTTGTGTCAATTGTGTCAAACATTGTTTGCAAAAGATTTTTAATTTTGCAGCCTCTCCCCCACTTCTTTTTTTTCTTCAAATTTGTTATTGTTTTTAAACTACTTACTTATAAACAAATACTAACATTTTTGAAATTATTTTAATATTTTCAAGAGTTTGTTCATACAAACACACACAATAAAGCTACAAATTTAGGAATTTGTATTCTAAATTTAAGCGGCAGTAAAACCAAACCCATGCAATGGTCAACGTACAAATATTTAACATTAAAATTTATAAATTGGAGTAATATTTTCCTTATAATTAATTTTATTCCCAACTAAATATTTTAACTTTTTGAGTGACAAGCTAAAAGTCGATAGAATTTTAAATATTTTTTTGTCAATTATTGACAACAGTGCATAAGTTTTTTTTAAAAGGGTCAACTTATTAATACACTACTGCAGCTCACAAATCATAAAAAGCTCTAAAATTTGTTAATCTAAAAAGATTAGTTAGTTTGTTTTTGTATTATCAGAAAAGCAAGAATACACAATTTAAAATCAAACAAACCGCAATAAATCTATCTGTTAAAGTATTTTAAGATTGTGTCCTGAAACCGAAGCAAACTTTTCAATTGAATAAAATTAACACAAAAATTTCGTGGATTAAAGAAAACCCACGACTCTGAACTTAGCTAACCCAACTTGTCTGTCCACAGACCACGATGACAAATCATCGGGGCAGCGGCTCACAGTACATTACAACATTATTTTACAAAATTTATTAGTTTTAACACTTATTTATTTCTACTGGAGTAAATAACTAAAATTTAGACAGGTTCACAAATTTTTTTGTAATTTTACCTCTTCTTTGCCAAATTTTTTCTAACCTTAACTGTTGAACTTATTCAATATTTAAGCAATTACAATTTCAATCAAATTCAAACTATTATTTAATCTGTACTAGTTTTTTTATTATTAATGCCCTTTTTATAGCTGGTCTTGCCACAAAGCCAATGGGGACAATCAAAATAAATTCACAGCTTAATCATAATTTATTTTTTGTAATAAATCTTATTCTGTTACTTGCAAAGTGCGATACATTCCATCTACCACATGATTGATTGTGCAAGGTGCAAAGTTTAATCTTCATTGGTCGCTTTACAAATGCAATTTAATAATTTGCATTATCGAACATACCAGTGTAATTATTGTACCAACAATCTACAATCAAAGTATTAAGTAGATAATTATCATTAAAACATTTTGTTGTGTCTTACCCCAGCATATACTGGTAATCTAAACTGAAATGTTTCGGACACGTTCAATGTTAAAGTATGCCATTTCAGGGAATATATATAAACGTCCAGCTATAAATAAAGATAAAAAATGTATTTGCATTTTACAATTTCAAAATTTAAACCTGCAAGGCTTCTTCTTGTCTTAAAGCGCTGAACGGATATTTTAGAACAAATTTAAGCATATCTTCATTCTGAAAATTACAAGATTGATGTTACTTCTATGTGAGACAAAAAAATATATAACACAAAAATTTAAAACTGTATCTGCAACTCTGTTTTGTTGAGTTGGGCTTATGGGACTGTAGGTTGTCGGTTGTGCTCTATCTCTGACATAAAGCCAAGTTTACATAATACACCATTGGTATAATTAAGAAAACTTACCGCAGAATTAATATTCGTTACCATCCTAGAGGTCATAAATGTTACTATAGACGCAATTGCTACTTCCAAGTTTAAAATATTGTGAGGCCATGTAAAGATTTTGTGAAAATCTGTCAGAATCATTAAAATGTTTTGAACTATAATGGAAATTGCTATTCCAATATAAGAAATTATCCAGATTAACATCAGTGGATTGAGAAATTTATTTACCAAGCGAAATATTTTATATATTTTATAATTTATCCGAGTGAATGAAGCAATGGAATTTGCTAGGTTATTAACACTTACAAATTTATTATCGACAATTTTTATTCTTTTCTTTACACTTTCAACAGAAAAACGCAATGTTTCCCGCAATTCCTGTTGCATATGATATTGGTAATTGTATGTTATCATTGCATAAAATTTAGTGGCCAAATAAAGTAGCACTGTAATTGCGTATGTGAAAAATAGAGCAAGTGATACACCGATTGCTTCTAGACAATATAAATTTGAAACTTCACCCACATTAAGGATCATATACACTACCGCAAAAACATAAAGAGTTAAGGGCGTTAGAAAAATGTACCCTTCTGTTCTCATCCTGACGATATCCGGCAATGATAGTAAAACAATGGAGTTTAACTTGTGGAAATCTTCTAACATCTCCTGGGTTAATTCCTCTAGGCGGTGAACTGTTTTTGTTTGTAAATACGAAATTATGATTGTAAAAACCGATGTGGAGCAAAAAATCAAACTTGGAACTCTAAGTACCAATTCATCAATACTCTTGAAATTTCTGAAAGAGTAACAAAATTGGATCCATGAAGAAATTAGTCCCAATAAAAAAATTATTAAAAAAAATAATCCGGAATATAAAACGCATCGATGCTTCGCGGTACAAAACTTTAATTTAGGATCACTGTGTTTGCAAATTGGCCACAAAAATGGAAAGCCAAAAAAAGCGCCTAATTTTAACATGGGAGATAAAGCGCAAGAAAAACAATTTTCACGAAACATTTTTAGTGGAGCGTACACGACTAACTGAATTATTATCATAATCTTAATTATATAATATTGCAAAACAAACGGTATTATTACTTGCACATTAAAAATTTACAGTTTTATTGATTCTCTATTATAATAAAATTATAATGATCAATACTTTAGTTAGATGTGGAAAATTACCAGCTAAGATGAACTTCAAATTTTTTTAGAAATTTAAAATACGGTTATGCGCTATTTTCTTGGCGTGGTTGTTCAGCCTTCGGCCTTACTCTCCTGGTCTAAGGAATTTCGAAAACAATGTTAATTTATATATTTATTAGTGCTCTTAATTTTTTAGTAGCAAAAACCCACCAATTGAGTAATTAGCTATTAGCAACTAAAATTTTCAAAATTGAGCTAGCAAATAACTCCGCCCTTTCACTTCATTTTTTCGAATTACTAAAGTATTAAAATAAATATCTCTTCTGCTTCACCATGAATTAGATAGTTACGAAATTTAAATAACATTAAATCAAAGAGTCTTTAAAAACTACTACCACAAGGCAACATCAACACGTCAAAAATAATGGCTATTTACTTTGGGGGCTGCTAAGTATTTTAAAATAAATTTCAACAATGTAAAGGTAATTTGAAATATAAAGCAAATTTTCAGATAATGACATTTTAAAGGAAGTAAATAGCCAAAAATGTGGGGATGTATGACATGGAGCATAATAGGGTTAGCAATACATATTTATTTATTTAAGTCAAAGTTAATTTAAAAGCTCAACCACAGCCTTAAGGATAAATTGATAGAATGTACAAACTCATCCATTTTGTAGCTACTTTTGTTTATCAAGTACTTTGTTTTCCAACAATTTGATTGAAGGATACATCTCATAATTTAAATATCTGTGGATATAAGCATTTAAAAAAAATTGAAGTTCATCTTAGCGGGTAATTTTCCACTTCTAACCAAAGTATTGATCATTATAATTTTATTATAATAGAGAATCAATAAAACTGTAAATTTTTAATATGCACATAATTATACCGTTTGTTTTGCAATATTATATAATTATGATTATGATAATAATTCGTTAGTTAGTCGTGTACGCTCCACTAGAAATGTTTCGTGAAAATTGTTGGTCTTGCGCTTTTTCTCCCATTTTAAAATTAGGCACTCTATTTGGCTTTCCATTTCTTTGGCCAATTTGCAAACACGGTAATCCAAAATTAAAATTTTGTGCCTCCAAGCATCGATGCGTTTTATATCCCGGATTATTTTTTTTAATCATTTATCTATTGGGATTTATTTCCACATGGATCCAATTTTGTTACTTTTTCAAAAATTTCAAGAGTATTGATGAATTGGTACTTAAAGTTCCAAGTTTGATTTTTTGCTTCACAGCGGCATTAACGATCATAATTTCGTATCTGCAAGCAAAAACATTTCACCGCGTAGGGGAATTAACCCAGGAGATGTTAGAAGATTTTCACGAGTTAAACTCCATTATTTTACTATCATTGCGGGATATCGTCAGGATAAGAACGGAAGGGTACATTTTTCTAACGCCCTTAACTCTTTATGTTTTTGCGGTAGTGTATATGTTTCTTAATGTGGGTGAAATTTCAAATCTATATTGTTTAGAAGCAATCGGTGTAGCACTTGCTCTATTTTTTACATACGCAATTACTGTAGTACTTTATTTTATCACTAAATTTTATCCATTGATAACAAACAATTACCAATATCATATGCAACAGGAATTGCGAGAAACTTTGCATTATTCTGTTGGGAGTGTAAAGAAACGAATAAAAATTGTCGATAATAAATTTGTAAGTGTTAATGACCTTGCAAATTCCATTGCTTCATTCACTCGGATAAATTATAAAATATATAAAATATTTCGGTTGGTAAATAAATTTCTCAATCCACTGATGTTAATCTGGATGATTTCTTACATTGGAATAGCAATTTCCATAATTGTTCAAAACATTTTAATGATTCTGACAGATTTTCACAAAATATTTACATGGCCTCACAATATTTTAAACTTAGAAGTAGCAATTGTGTCTATAGTAATATTTATGACCTCCAGGATGGTAACGAATATTAATTCTGCGGTAAGTTTGCTTAATTATACCAATGGTGTATTATGTAAACTTGGCTTTATGTCAGAGATAGAGCACAACCGACAAGCTACAGACCTATAAGCCCTACTCAGCAAAACCGAGTTGCAGATACAGTTTTAAATTTTTGTGTTATATATTTTTTTTGTCTCACTTAGAAGTAACATCAACCTTGTAATTTTCAGAATGAAGATATGCTTAAATTTGTTCTAAAATATCCGTTCAGCGCTTTAAGACAAGAAGAAGCTTTGCAGGTTTAAATTTTGAAATTGTAAGAAACAAATACATTTTTTATTTTTATTTATAGCTGGACGTTTATATTTCTTCTCTGAAATGGCATACTTTAACATTGAACGTGTCCGAAACATTTCAGCTTAGATTACCAGTATATGCTGGGGTAAGCCACAACAAAATTTTTTAATTATATTTATCTACTTAATACTTTGATTGTAGATTGTTGGTACAGTAATTACACTGGTATGTTCGATAATGCAAATTATTAAATTGCATTGGTAAAGCGTCAAATGAAGATTAAACTTCCCACCTTGCACAATCAATCATGTGGTAGTTGGAAAGTATCGCACTTTGCAAGTAACAGAATAAGATTTATTAAAAAACTAAATTATGATTATGCTGTGAATTTATTTTGATTGTCCCCATTGGCTTTGTGGAAAGACCAGCTATAAAAAGGGCATTATTAATCAAAAAAACTAGTACAGATTAAATAATAGTTTGAATTTGCTTGAAATTGTAATTGCTTAAATATTGAATAAGTTCAACAGTTAAGATTAGAAAAAATTTGGAAAAAAAGAGATAAAATTACAAAAGAATCTGTAAACTTATCTAAATTTTAATTATCTACTCCAGTAGAAATAAATAAGTATTAAAACTAATAAATTTTGTAAAATAATGTTGTAATTTACTGTGAGCCGCTGCCCCGATGATTTGTCATCGTGGTCTGTGGACAGACAAGCTGGGTTAGCTAAGTTTAGAGTCGTGGGTTTTCTTCAATCCACAAAATTGTTGTGTTAGTGTTATTTAATTGTAAAGTTTGCTTGGCTTTCAGGACACAATCTTAAAATGCTTTAACAGATAAATTTATTGCGTTTTGTGTGATTTTAAATTTTGTATTCTCATTTTCCTGATAATACAAAAACAAACTAACTAATCTTTTTAGATTAGCAAATTTTAAAGCTTTTTATGATTTGTGAGATGCAATAGTATATTGATAAGTTGACCTTATCACAGGAACAGGAAAATATTTAAAATTTTATCGACTTTTAGCTTGTCACTCGAAAAATAAAGAAATTTAGGTAGGAATAAAATTAATTATAAGGATAATAACACTGCAGAATAAAACTTTTTAATGTTAATTATTTATTTGTACTTTGACCATTGCATGATGGGTTTGGTTTTACTGCTAGTTAAATATAGATTATGTGTTCCGAGCTCGGATATCAAAAATTTTTAATCTTAGCTTTCAGCACCACCATTTTGTAAATTGCAATAATTTATAACTTTATTGATCAAGATTACATATATAACCAAAATCTTTAAAAAAATAAAATAATATCAAAAATGTCAGTGATTAATTATTATTATCAAACAGTAGCTTGAATTTAATTAAAATTAAGGAAGAAGTTAAAGAAAACATAATATAAAGTAAGGAATTAAATTGGATAACGAACTTAAAGAAAAAAGCGAGAAAGTTAAATTATTTTTTTAGGCCTAGTTGTCTTGGCAATTTTTATGCGTTGGCTTACCAACATTTTTTTCCTATCAAAATGACCTCCTCTCTAATACTGGTCTGAAAAGCATCCAAGCTCAAGCTGCAAATCAAGACACCGAAACAAAAATTCCACAAATTTGAGCCAATCTTTTCGATTTTCAGGTGTAAAACTATAAATAACAAAAAATGCATGCAATTAAACAAGAATCAATTCACCTGCAAATGGTAACATCTCAATGTCGATGTAAATTATTGAGGCAACTTAATTTCCCAAATGCGTTTTTAACAAACATAATAAATCTATGGTTTTTCCGGTCATTTACGTTTTTGGTGCTGTCCTAATCACTAAAGATGGAATGGTGGTGTAGGTTTAACCTACCGATGCGTATAAAAACGTATGAAAAAGTTGTCACAGCAGACGACCAAAGTGACAAAATTATTACACCACTTCTGATCCAAAAGCACAAAACTGCAGCAAAAATTTTTTTTCACTTCCTTCTTCAACTGAATAAATTCAGCCTAAGCCAAGGGCTTGTTATTTCCAGCTACTGCGTCATTTTATGGGCAGTGCTATTTTTTTAGGCGACAAATTGTCGCAGGCGACGTATTGTCGCAGGCGACGAATTGCCGTAGATTCGTTTTGAAGATCCACCTTTTGATTCGAGTTTAGTCAGCTGTCAAACGTAATTTATTAGGTACCACAAAGCTTTATTTATATTATAATCTATAAAAAATCAAAGATAAACATAGAATATTGAAACATGCGCGGTTAAATATTGAAACAGGATATTTAGTTTCATTCTGTATTATTTCACTATAACAATTATTCAGTAAAGGACAAAATGTTTCATGAAAACTGTGTGTCCTGTTGTTTAGCTCCTAGCCTAAAATGCTGTGCACTTTTTGGTTTTATACCTGCATGGCCATATTGCCAACATAGTGAAAGAAAATTAAAATATCATGTTGTCCCTACTATGGTACTACACCTTCCTAACTTATTATTATTTTTAATTTTTTTTTCAGTCAGCATTTACACTGGTGTACAATTAAATAATGCTTTGAAGACTTTTAAAAGTATTGAAGAAATTTTTATATTAATTTCACAGTTTGTTTTATATTTTGCGGGGGCCATTTCAGCAGGAAATACTTTGCTTCAAGCAAAATTGATGATATCAGTGGGCCAACTTTTTCAAGATTTAATCAAAGACTTCAGGGAATTAAAATCGATTAGTCTAGTAACCGTAAATGATATCAAACTGCTAAGAACGAGCAGTTATATTATGTTAATTTTATTTACTGTCTCCACATCTGGATTTTTTATTATTTTATTTGAAATAATGAGTACGATAGATTTTCATTTTATGGAGAAAATTGGATTAATTACAATGTGGATTTACTTTATTGTAGCCTTTCTGGGGTTTTACCATATATTCCAGCTATTCCTTATTATAGAAAGGAAGTATCAGGACAAGTTTAAACAGGATTTAAATGAGATTATAAGTTTTTCAGTACGCAATGTTTTAAAACGATTAAAAATCGTTAACAATAGATTTGTAAAGATAAGCATGGCAAAATCTTTTGCTGACTATACTCGATTACATTTGAAACTAAACTTGTGTTTTCGGTTAGCAAACAAATTTCTTAATCCAACTATTTTATTCATCAGTATTGCATATATTATTATACAAGTTTTCATGCTCAAGATATTTTAGTGATTACCAAAGCTAAAAATATATACGATCTCTTAACATGGCCTAATGCTATTTCAAATTTTATAATGAGTGCTTCTTTCGTTGGTTTGTTTTTTGTTTCTTGGTTAACAGCAATGTTAGACGCAACGGTAAGTATACACTATGTAAGATAAATTTTATATTTTATAAATATCCCTGATATGAGTGTATATGAGATTCTGTTCAGCTGAAACCACCTAGAAATAGAATCAAATTAATAAAATTTTAACAATCACTATAACTTTGTGTTTTTCCACTGCAAAATAAAAGCTTCTACTATTACAGAGTTTTTTTGGCTATTGCTCTTCACGTTGTTTAAATAAATGAGTTGACGAGTGTAGTCCGCAGATTAATTTTGGACTATTGTTGTTTTACATCCAGTAGTTAGCTTGCTATATTGGCCTTCAAATGTACCTGTAACCCTATTTTTAATGTACCCTCTAAAGCACGGTTTTAGTAGATATACCTATATGTCCAGGTGATGTGGTTAAAATGTATAACATTTTTTACAGTGACCCACTCACCAATTTCTTTACTTTAAATCTTGTAAATGTTTAGAGGTACAACTGACGCGTCTTTCGGCTCAGTTCTGAAATATCTAGTAAAAAAAAACGGTGCTTAACTACAGTAATAAATCATTCTGTTTTGGTTTTAGAACAACGATATGATTTCGTTTCTATTAAAATATCCGATCAATAAATTAGACAAAGAGAAAGCCAATCAGGTTCAAATATACCTGTCGTGCCATATGTTCTGTGAAATGTTTGCAAATAAATTTAAACTATTTAAAAATAAAAATTCAATAATTTTTAAAAGCCATTTTATTAGGTACATTCCAAAGAACGTTTTACATTTGAATTTATTCGAAATGACCACCTTTTGCTTTCACACAGGCCTTTAAACGCCGTGGCCAGTCATCTATTGCGGCACGAACCACTTTAATTGGTATCGATGCCGCTGCCTTGATCAAATCTCGCTTTAGAAGCTCGATATTTCTATGAGGTATCTTACAAGCTTCTTCCTCAAGAATCGTCCACAATTTGTAGTCCAATGGGTTCAGATCGGGACTTCCTGAGGGCCAATCTTCTGCAGCAATAAAATCGGGTAAATTTGTTTGAAGCCATCGTTGCGTAGTTTTTGCTTTATGAGCAGGTGCCGAGTCTTGCTGAAATATCCAACGCTTTCCATCGAATAGAGTAGTGTTTAGTGGCTTTACCACTTCCTCTAACATTTCTTGATAAACTGGAGCAGATGTTTTTACACCTTTTTCACAGAAATGAAGCTGTGTTACACCTTCGTATGATACACCCCACCAAACCATTACTGATGCTGGAAAATGACCTCTTTCTACCCTAGGAATTTTTTCAGATGCTTCCTTAGAGCTGTGGGCATACACGCGATCATTTTGCTTATTAAATTTTGCTTCTATCGTAAAAATTTTTTCATCGGTAAACAAGATGTTTCGATGATCGTCATTCGCGTGCCGTACTAAAAGACGTTTTGCTCGTTCGCATCTCATGCTTTTTAAAGCCACTGTAAGGCGCTGTCCCGTTATCCTGCGATAAGCCCCAAGTTTTAGATCACTTCTTAAAACACGTGACATACTTCTTTTGGAAATTTGAAGTTCCCTAGCCATAATTTTCTGCTTTCTTAATGGATTTCTTCGAATTCGTTCACTAACTGCTTTTATCACTTTAGGTGCCTTTACGCTTCGTGGGCGACCACTTTTTTTTCTATCAGTTACTTTAGACGTCTCATTGTAACGATTGATGGTGCGATAAATAAAGGTTTTATTAATTTTTAATTTTTTCAGTAAATTAAAAATCTCCGTCACACTTTTATCACACTTATGTAGTGCAATCACTGCAATACGATTTTCTTTAACACCCCAATTCATGTTCACTCTTTAAAATTTCAAACTAAACTGTTACTCATTTTTACCTACCCTAATTGACCTTTCTAAAAGTACTGTTAAAAGTCCTAATCCCTTAAGCAGTAATGGCAAAAATTAACGGTACTTTCTATTCACAGAACATATGGCACGACTTATCAAATCTCAAGTTTCGAGTTTTTAATGTTGTACTATTTTGTTCTAGATTCAGGCTTTCATAACTACATTAACATTGCAAAAGATAACAATAAATGCATCTGACATCGTAACCTTGAGCTTAACATTTTATGCTACGGTAAGTTTACGGAAATATTTTTTGCCTGTTTTTCATTTTTCTTTTAGATTGTAGGTACAATAATTACATATGTATTGTCGTATTATTTTTGGGATGAAGAAGCTTAGCTATTTAATTTCTATTATTATTTTGATAATTATGATTTATAAAATTTTATAAAATGTAAAAATGTTTGTTACGCCTATGGTGTAGTAGCCAAGGTGGGGGAAATTTTTAATTTAGAGGGGGACTTGCGAGCGACCCACGGTGCTGCAAGGTCGCAGTTTTAGGAATTTGAAAGATTGAATATGTAAATTTTGATTGAAAACGTAATAAAATTTGAGTTCAGCAAAAAGTTTTGCGTTCGATTTTATTTTTAGTAAAGAAGAATTGTAGAATTCGTTGGCAATTTATTGCAACAAACAAATAATTTAATATTAGAAGATTGAATGTGTTTTCAAGGTCACGCAGTGCAAAAATGCGATAAGTTTTTTGATTGGACTAGCTGGAAAATGATAGTAGATGATCAGGACTATTAAATTTTGGAAGAATTTATTTTTTGAATACAATATTATATTTTAGTACATTTGGCGTGCCCATTACGTGGGGCATCTGGTGAAGATTTTTGATAAGTGGATTTTTGGTAAAGTAAATGTTCACCAAAGAACCTACCTTGAACCCTGAGATTTTGATGAAATAGTAACCAAGATGAGTAATTTCGAGATTATGAATTTTTTAAGGATGCTGGATGAAAAACGAAAAAAGGATATGAAGGAGATGGAAGAACGTATCAAAAAATTATTTGAAAGTAAGATCGAACAAATAAAAATTACGATAGAAGAACCAAAAGAAGAAATAGTAGTGAAAGAAGAAATTCCATCAGAAATGATTGAATCATCGCAGGAGAGTATGGAGGGATTAAGTAAAACTGTAAAGTGTCAAAACGAGGGCACTAGTAAGCAAGTCAGGGTATTTAAAAGAAACAAAGTAAGACGAAACAAAAGAAAAAAAATCCAGAATCCAAAAAAACTGAAAATAAAGTCAAGAATTGGCAAAGAAAATTATAAAATAAAAGTGAAAATTATCTTCCAGAAAAAAATTTCTATCGAGAAAGAAGACGAAGATGAAGATGAGATGCCGTCTGATAAATTAATTTGGTTCCCTGAAATGAAAGTGCGTTTTGAAAACAAGAAAATTAGCCAGAGAAAAATATTTGTTGGTCTGATTTGGAAAGAGAAGATGGTAGTGGTCCGAATCGCATGGGAGGCTGTTGTACAGAAATGGCAGTATCGGCGGGCAAGGTGGAAGTTCGCTGAAGTCACCAACTTCTGAGAGTCAACAAGTAGCGATGAGGTATTATGATGACCGCGATGAATGTGATAACGAGAGAGGAAAAGAGGCAAATTTAACAAATAAGAACGAACATTGTAAATTTGATATAATTAAAGTTAAAATTTCAAATAATTTAAGCACTTTAAAATTTAGTTTATTTGATAATTTTAAAATCGAACAAATGCAAAGTGATAAAATTAATCTTCAAAAAATAATCAAATTAGAAATTTAACATTATAAAGTAACTTAAATAAACTGAACAATTTTCTAGTAAAATAAAAATTAAAGTTGATTTAATTTTAAAAAGTGGACAACAGTTACATTTTGGGATGAAAATTTTGGAAACATATTCAAGCACCTGATTGAAGAAACAAGATTGGTCAAAGTTCACAACAGAAAATTTGATATTTTGGAAAATTATGAATCATTTTGAAAAATTTAAAGTTTTGCAAATATTTGGAAGACTAAAAATTAAAAATTTGTTAAGATTTCAGGAGTGTTAGTGTGAAATGGATTAACTGCATTCATTGATGACTGCATTTGTGATTTGTAGATAGTTTTTAATTGTAAATTAAGTTAGAAACATTTTATAAATTTGAAAAGTTAGTTCTTCATTCCAAAGATACGACTTCGAGTATTTTTCTAAAAATCCCTTTTGGATTTATCGAAAACTAGGGAGGCTTGATGTCGTATTATTTTTGGGATGAAGAAGCTTAGCTATTTAATTTCTATTATTATTTTGATAATTATGATTTATAAAATTTTATAAAATGTAAAAATGTTTGTTACGCCTATGGTGTAGTAGCCAAGGTGGGGGAAATTTTTAATTTAGAGGGGGACTTGCGAGCGACCCACGGTGCTGCAAGGTCGCAGTTTTATGAAATTGGGAGATTAAATGTAAATTTTGAAAAATAATAAAAGTTGAGTGAAACAGAAAGTTTTCTTGAGTGTTTTGATTTATTTTAGAAAAAAAGAATATAATTTTTATAATTTCAAGTTTTATTTATTGAAAATTATTTATCGCAAATGTGCGATTGATATTCTGGTGGTTTTATCTACTACAGTATGTACAACAATGCAGTTTATAAAGATGTATTCAAAATGATTTCAGAAAAACGTTCCAAGGCACCAACAGCAAAGCTAATAAGAGTTAAAATTAGTTTTTCACACAAACATATTAATTGAAAAAGTATTTTGTAATATTGCACTGATAAGAAAATCCACAATCAATCAAGTGTTAATTGGCACATTCTTGAGCAACTATTGCACCCTTCTCGTACATGGTGTGTTTAAAAAATAATATGTATTGAAAAATAATAAATTATAATTATGATGCAATTAATTTTGATTCGCTGCTTCGAAAATTTACGTATTTTTCGTGGACAGACTATTTATGTTTCAGCATTATTAGTTTTAAAATTGCGTTATCTAATCATAGAGTGCACTTACTTACTTCTCTGTAAGTTAAATAAGTTTTTTGTGTATTTTTCAATTTTTTTTAAATACCACGTTTTTCTTTTATTTTCTCTCCTTCCCTCCGTTTTTATAATATTATTCATATCTTAAGAACATTAACTACATTTTACATTTTTATATTCACTCTCTTTAACCTTAATTTTTATTTTGATGTTCTTTTTAAAGCTTCTGTGCTTGTAAAAGGGAAGTTGTCGGAAAAAACAAAAAACCAATTAGAGTGAACTCATGACAAAGGGACCAACTCAAGGAAGGCGGCCCGACTAAAAGAGGACTGTAGTTACATAAAAAGGCGCTCTGAAGAACTCAGGAAAGTCGCAATTTAATTGGCTTTGGTATTACATGCTAGTTGGAGTGTTGTTAAGCAAAGTGCCAAAAATATCAAAGATACTGAGGGTGATTTAATTGCCTTAATGATTTCCAGAATATCCTTGTCTTGGATTTGTATTTGTTGGAGATCTTGTTTCTAATAAAAATGTAGGAATTTCAAAGGCTTCTTCTTCATCTTTTATGTTACCTTTTAGAACAGAATTCCTTGACAGGCAATCAGCATCCTGATGGTTTTTTTCGCTTTTGTAAATTATCTCATAATCGAATTCTGATAGTTTTATTGCCTATCTTGCTAATTTACCTGTCAGCAATTTTGTCCTAGAAATGTAGCATAGGACGTGGTAATCCGTTATAATTTTGACGGGTTTTCCGTAGATTAGATCAGACTCCAAATGACAGCAAGGCATTCTAACTCTGAAATTTAATAATTCCTTTTTGCTTTAGTCAACGAACGATTACCGTAGGCAATAAGGTGCATCTTTTTATATGGTCCTTTCTGTAAGAGGATTAATCCTATTCCAGAGGTACTGGCATCTGTACTAAGTGTGCATCTCTTCTTTGGGTCAAAGTGGCGAAGAAAAGGGGCAGTAAATAGTTTTTTTTAGCTGATTAAAAGCGTCTTCTTGAGCTACTTTCCATTTAAATCCTTTTTTGGAAGTTTTTTCGTATTGTTTTCCCTTCGTATTTTTTTTTCGAATTTTGGCAAAGTTGGGCACAAATTTTCTATAGTAATTGCACAGTCCCAAAAAACTTTGAGTTGTTTTGACATTAGTTGGTGTTTTAATTAAATTCTTTTATGGCTATTATTTTACTTTCCTCCGTTGCGATACTTTTATTACTTATGAGTTATGATATGTCTTAAATCTTTTATTTTGGTTTAATTCGATAAAAGATCTTATCAGCTAGGTCTTGAAACGTGGATGGGGCGTTACATAATCCAAAAGGTAATACGTTAAATTCGTAAAGGCCACCATACCCGGGAGCTACAAACGCGGAGTAATCTTTGACTTCTTTTCTATTGCTATCTGCCAGTATCCGCTGTATAGGTAAAGCGACGAGAAAAATTTTGCGCCGTTCATGTAGGTCAATATATCATCCATGTTTGGCAATAGACAACTGGACTTTTTTGTGCAATTGTTCAGGTTTCTACAATAATCGACGAAAAATTTTTTTGTCAAGTTTCGCTTTGGCACCAACACAATAGGTCTGGCCCAGGGGAATTGTGACTTTCTAATTACACCTGTTTTTAACATTTCTTTTATTTGTTGGTCAATTATTTCGCGTTCGGCTTGTAAAACGCGATATGGTTTAGATTTAATAGGTGCTCTACTTAATTGTTTATTTTACATTTGATATGTTACTTTAAATAATTATTTTTAATTTATTTTTTAATTGCCACAATATCTAATAAAAGACAGGATCCTGAGAATTACGGTTTTTTAACTTTTATCTTGCTTTTTTTGTGTTCTGATGCCTCAAAAGTTTTCGAAAAATCAGTAATTGTATGTCCACCCAACTCCACCGTAGCTAAGCCAGCCACCAGTTTGTAGAGTCTTCTTTTTCCTTTTAGATAATGGTTGACTGTCGGTAACTTACCTTAGATTAGGGTATTGATTTTTCTGTATGTTAAAATTTAATAAATTACTTTCACGTATTTTATAATATTATTTTATTTTGTTGATTTAAAATTTTACATTACATTTACACACAGGTCACATTAGTAAAATAATATCCAAATAAGTGTCCAATATCATGTAAGTAACTGATGCATCATTTGTGCAAAAAAACAGTTAAAAAAGTGAAAATCAGTAAACTTATTCAGTGTTTATATACTAAAGCCGTGGTTAACTCTTAGTTTTACTGTTGTTGCCTGTGAACATTCTTTCAATGCTATTTAAAATATATCTTTATGAACTGCATTGTCGTATAAACATAGTACGTAATTATTGGACCTAGTTTTTCAATAAAAAACTTATTTTACTTACAGCGAAGTAAGTGCACCCACCACTCTGCGATTAGCCAACGCAGTTTTGTAACAAAGAATGCCTACGCATAGATAGTCTGTCCACAAAGAATACGTAAATTTTCGAAGCTGCGACTTTATTATTTTTCAATACAACCATATCATTATTTTAAACACATCATGTACGTGAAATGTGCCAAGTAACACTTGATATTTGTAAATTTTCTCATCAATGCGATATTATAAAATACTTTTTCAATTAATATGTGTGAAAAACTAATTTTAACTCTCGGTCTTGCCTTTGAACGTTTTCTAAAATTATTTTGAATACATCCTTACGAACTGCATTGTTGTACATACATATGTAATTATTGTACCTACAATCTAAAAAAAAAAATGAAAAAACGAGCAAGAAGCACTTCCGTAGACTTACGTTAGCATAAAATGTTAAGTTCATGGTTACGATGTCAGATGCATTTAATGTTATCTTTTGCAAAGTTAACGTAGTTATGAAGGCCTCAATCTAAAACAAAATAATACAAAATTAAAAACTTGAAATTTTAGATTAAAATAGTTATATTTGAACCTGATTAGCTTCCTCCTCATCTAGTTTATTGATCGGATATTTTAATAGAAACGAAATCATATCGTGGTTCTAAAACCAAAACAGAATTATTTATTGCTTTAGTTAAAAACCGTTTTTCTTTACTAGATATTTCAAAACTGAGCTGAAGAATTTTATACCCCTAAAGATTTACAATGTTCAAGGTAAGAAGAATCTATTTTACCAATCTCTGATTGCTTGGTTTATTTATTGCTAACCCATAAACTTTTAGGATCTAGAAAGTGGACGCTTCTTAATTTCTAGGTAGTTTCAGCTGGATAGAATCTCATATACACTCATATAATGTAATTATTGGACAATACATAATAAAATATAAAATTCATATTACGTAAAGTACACTTACTGTTGTGTCCAACTTTGTTGTTAACCAAGAAACAAACTTCATACTTATGAAAGAAGCACCCATTATAAAATTTGATATAGCATTAGGCCAAGTTAAGAGATCGTATATATTTTTAGCTTTGGTAATCACTAAAATATCTTGAGCAATAATGAAAACTTGTATAATAATATATGCAATACTGATGAATAAAATAGCAGGATTAATGAATTTGTTCGTTAATCGAAAACACAAATTTAGTTTGAAATGTAATCGAGTATAGTCAGCAATAGATTTTGCAATGCTTAACTTTACAAATCTGTTATTAACGATTTTCAACCGTTTTAAAACATTGCGTACTGAAAAACTCAAAATCTCATTTAAATCCTGTTTAAAATTTTCTTGATATTTCCTATCTATAATAAGGAAAAGTTGGAATATATGGTAAAACCCCAGAAAGGCTACCATAAGGTAAATCCAAATTGTAAATAATCCAATTTTTTCCATATAATGCAAATCTGTCGTATTTATTATTTCAAATAGAATAATAAAAGATCCAGATATAGAAACAGTAAATAAAATTAACATAATATAACTGCTCGATCTTAGCAGTTTGATATCATTTATGGTTACTAGGTTAATCGATTTTAATTCCCTGAAGTCTTCGACCAAATCCTGAAACAGCTGGCCCACCTTTATCATCAATTTTGCTTGAAGCAACATAGTCCCTGCTGAAATGGCCCCCACGAAATATAAAACAAACTGTGGAATTAATGTAAAAATTTCTTCGATACTCTTAAAAGTCTTCAAAGCAATATTTATTTGTAAACCGGTGTAAATGGTGACTGAAAACAAAGTGAAAAATAATATTAAGTTGGGAAGGTATAGTACCATAGGCGTGCCAACATGGTATTTTAATTTTTTTTCACTATGTTGGCAATAGGGCCATGCAGGTATGAAACCAAAAAGCGCACAACATTTTAGGCTAGGAGCTAAACAACAGGACACACAGTTTTCATGAAACATTACTGAATAATTGTTAAAGTGAAATATAATACATAAATAGACTGTTTCAATATTTAACCGCGCATGTTCAAATATTCTATGTGTATCTTTGATTTATATATGTAGATTATAATAAAACTAAAGCTTTGTGGTAGCTAATAAATTACGTTTGACAGCTGTCTAAACTAAAATCAAGAGGTGAATCTCTAAAACATAATATTTTATAGGCAGTTGTTGACTGAAACAATTGATTGTTGGTTAACGTAAATTCAACAACTAAAGAATAAGCTCAAATTTTAAAGATATCGAGATATAAATTTGGAATTATGTTCCTTACCTGGGGTCAAAATTTGTGTCAATTGTGTCAAACATTGTTTGCAAAAGATTTTTAATTTTGCAGCCTCTCCCCCACTTCTTTTTTTTCTTCAAATTTGTTATTGTTGTGAAACTACTTACTTCTAAACAAATACTAACATTTTTGAAATTATTTTATTATTTTCAAGAGCAGAGACGGTCGAAGAGCAATGGTCAAGTGAGTTGACTACGAACGCTCAATACCCGGTTCGAATCCGGGTAAGTAACAACTTCTGGCCGTCTCGTTTGGTCCTCCAGGTTGGGGGTTCTACCGACGGGCTGGCTCCTCGTCGAGTAAAAAACTCGTCGATGTTTTTTACATCGTAAAAAATGTAAAATGCTAAAAAAACCAAGCGCCAATTCGCATGGTTGGTAGTTTGGTATCGGACAACGTCGCAAGACGTTTAAAACCGACTATATATATATATATATTTTCAAGAGTTTGTTCTTACAAACACACACAATAATGCTACAAATTTAGGAATTTGTATTCTAAATTTAATCAGCAGTAAAACCAAACCCATGCAATGGTCAACGTACAAATATTTAACATTAAAAATTTATAAATTGCAGTGATATTTTCCTTATAATTAATTTTATTCCCAACTAAATATTTTAATTTTTTGAGTGACAAGCTAAAAGTCGATAGAATTTTAAATATTTTTTGTCGATTATTGACAACAGTGCATAAGTTTTTTTAGAAGGGTCAACTTATTAATACACTATTGCAGCTCACAAATCATAAAAAGCTCTAAAATTTGCTAATCTAAAAAGATTAGTTAGTTTGTTTTTGTATTATCAAAAAAACAAGAATACACAATTTAAAATCAAACAAACCGCAATAAATCTATCTGTTAAAGTATTTTAAGATTGAGTCCTGAAACCCAAACAAACAAACTTTACAATTGAATAACATTAATGCAATAATTTTGTGGATTAAAGAAAACCTACGACTCTGAACTTAGCTAACCTAGCTAGTCTGTCCACAGACCACGATGACAAATCATCGGGGCAGCGGCTCACAGTAAATTACAACATTAATTTACAAAATTTATTAGTTTTAACACTTATTTATTTCTACTGGAGTAAATAAGTAAAATTTAGATAGGTTCACAAATTTTTTTGTAATTTTACCTCTTCTTTGCCAAATTTTTTTTAACCATTACTGTTGAACTTATTCAATATTTAAGCAATTACAATTTCAATCAACTTCAAACTATTATTTAATCTGTACTAGTTTTTTAATTAATAGTGCCCTTTTTATAGCTGGTTTTTCCACAAAGCCAATGGGGACCATCAGAATAAATTCACAGCTTAATCATAATTTATTTTTTTTAATAAATCTTATTCTGTTACTTGCAAAGTGCGATACTTTTCAACTACCACTTGATTAATTGTGCAAGGTGCGAAGTTTAATCTTCATTAGTCGCTTTACAAATGCAATTTAATAATTTGCATTATTGAACATACAAGTGTAATTACTGTACCAACAATCTACAATCAAAGTATTAAATAGATAATTATCATTAAAAATTTTTGTTGAGGCTTACCCCAGCGTATACTGGTAATCTTAATTGAAATGTTTCGGACACGTTTAATGTTAAAGTATGCAATTTCAGCGAAGAAATATAAACGTCCAGCTATAAATAAAAATAAAAAATGTATTTGCATTTTACAATTTCAAAATTTAAACCTGCAAGGCTTCTTCTTGTCTTAAAGCGCTGAACGGATATTTTAAAACAAATTTTATCATATCTTCATTCTAAAAATTACAAGGTTGATGTTATTTCTATGTGAGAAAAAAATATGTATCACAAAAATTTAAAACTGTATCTGCTACTCGGTTTTGTTGAGTTGGGCTTATGGGTCTGTAGCTTGTCGGTTGTGCTCTATCTCTGGCATAAAGCCAAGTTTACATAATACACCATTGGTATAATTAAGAAAACTTACCGCAGAATTAATATTAGTTACCATCCTAGAGGTCATAAATGTTACTATAGACACAATTGCTACTTCCAAGTTTAAAATATTGTGAGGCCATGTAAATATTTTGTGAAAATCTGTCAGAATCATTAAAATGTTTTGAACTATAATGGAAATTGCTATTCCAATATAAGAAATTATCCAGATTAACATCAGTGGATTGAGAAATTTATTTACCAAGCGAAATATTTTATATATTTTATAATTTATCCGAGTGAATGAAGCAATGGAATTTGCTAGGTCATTAACACTTACAAATTTATTATCGACAATTTTTATTCGTTTCTTTACACTTTCAACAGAAAAACGCAATGTTTCCCGCAATTCCTGTTGCATATGATATTGGTAATTGTATGTTATCATTGCATAAAATTTAGTGGCAAAATAAAGTACCACTGTAATTGCGTATGTGAAAAATAGAGCAAGTGATACACCGATTGCTTCTAGACAATATAAATTTGAAACTTCACCCACATTAAGGAACATATACACTACCGCAAAAACATAAAGAGTTAAGGGCGTTAGAAAAATGTACCCTTCTGTTCTCATCCTGACGATATCCTGCAATGATAGTAAAACAATGGAGTTTAACTTGTGAAAATCTTCTAACATCTCCTGGGTTAATTCCCCTACGCGGTGAAATGTTTTTGTTTGAAAATACGAAATTATGATTGTAAAAACCGATGTGGAGCAAAAAATCAAACTTGGAACTCTAGGTACCAATTCATCAATACTCTTGAAATTTCTGAAAGAGTAACAAAATTGGATCCATGAAGAAATTAGTCCCAATAAAAAAATTATTAAAAAAAATAATCCGGGATATAAAACGCATCGATGCTTGGCGGTACAAAACTTTAATTTAGGATCACTGTGTTTGCAAATTGGCCACAAAAATGGAAAGCCAAAAAAAGCGCCTAATTTTAACATGGGAGATAAAGCGCAAGAAAAACAATTTTCACGAAACATTTTTAGTGGAGCGTACACGACTAACTGAATTATTATCATAATCTTAATTATATAATATTGCAAAACAAACGGTATTATTACTTGCACATTAAAAATTTACAGTTTTATTGATTCTCTATTATAATAAAATTATAATGATCAATACTTTAGTTAGATGTGGAAAATTACCAGCTAAGATGAACTTCAAATTTTTTTAGAAATTTAAAATACGGTTATGCGCTATTTTCTTGGCGTGGTTGTTCAGCCTTCGGCCTTACTCTCCTGGTCTAAGGAATTTCGAAAACAATGTTAATTTATATATTTATTAGTGCTCTTAATTTTTTAGTAGCAAAAACCCACCAATTGAGTAATTAGCTATTAGCAACTAAAATTTTCAAAATTGAGCTAGCAAATAACTCCGCCCTTTCACTTCATTTTTTCGAATTACTAAAGTATTAAAATAAATATCTCTTCTGCTTCACCATGAATTAGATAGTTACGAAATTTAAATAACATTAAATCAAAGAGTCTTTAAAAACTACTACCACAAGGCAACATCAACACGTCAAAAATAATGGCTATTTACTTTGGGGGCTGCTAAGTATTTTAAAATAAATTTCAACAATGTAAAGGTAATTTGAAATATAAAGCAAATTTTCAGATAATGACATTTTAAAGGAAGTAAATAGCCAAAAATGTGGGGATGTATGACATGGAGCATAATAGGGTTAGCAATACATATTTATTTATTTAAGTCAAAGTTAATTTAAAAGCTCAACCACAGCCTTAAGGATAAATTGATAGAATGTACAAACTCATCCATTTTGTAGCTACTTTTGTTTATCAAGTACTTTGTTTTCCAACAATTTGATTGAAGGATACATCTCATAATTTAAATATCTGTGGATATAAGCATTTAAAAAAAATTGAAGTTCATCTTAGCGGGTAATTTTCCACTTCTAACCAAAGTATTGATCATTATAATTTTATTATAATAGAGAATCAATAAAACTGTAAATTTTTAATATGCACATAATTATACCGTTTGTTTTGCAATATTATATAATTATGATTATGATAATAATTCGTTAGTTAGTCGTGTACGCTCCACTAGAAATGTTTCGTGAAAATTGTTGGTCTTGCGCTTTTTCTCCCATTTTAAAATTAGGCACTCTATTTGGCTTTCCATTTCTTTGGCCAATTTGCAAACACGGTAATCCAAAATTAAAATTTTGTGCCTCCAAGCATCGATGCGTTTTATATCCCGGATTATTTTTTTTAATCATTTATCTATTGGGATTTATTTCCACATGGATCCAATTTTGTTACTTTTTCAAAAATTTCAAGAGTATTGATGAATTGGTACTTAAAGTTCCAAGTTTGATTTTTTGCTTCACAGCGGCATTAACGATCATAATTTCGTATCTGCAAGCAAAAACATTTCACCGCGTAGGGGAATTAACCCAGGAGATGTTAGAAGATTTTCACGAGTTAAACTCCATTATTTTACTATCATTGCGGGATATCGTCAGGATAAGAACGGAAGGGTACATTTTTCTAACGCCCTTAACTCTTTATGTTTTTGCGGTAGTGTATATGTTTCTTAATGTGGGTGAAATTTCAAATCTATATTGTTTAGAAGCAATCGGTGTAGCACTTGCTCTATTTTTTACATACGCAATTACTGTAGTACTTTATTTTATCACTAAATTTTATCCATTGATAACAAACAATTACCAATATCATATGCAACAGGAATTGCGAGAAACTTTGCATTATTCTGTTGGGAGTGTAAAGAAACGAATAAAAATTGTCGATAATAAATTTGTAAGTGTTAATGACCTTGCAAATTCCATTGCTTCATTCACTCGGATAAATTATAAAATATATAAAATATTTCGGTTGGTAAATAAATTTCTCAATCCACTGATGTTAATCTGGATGATTTCTTACATTGGAATAGCAATTTCCATAATTGTTCAAAACATTTTAATGATTCTGACAGATTTTCACAAAATATTTACATGGCCTCACAATATTTTAAACTTAGAAGTAGCAATTGTGTCTATAGTAATATTTATGACCTCCAGGATGGTAACGAATATTAATTCTGCGGTAAGTTTGCTTAATTATACCAATGGTGTATTATGTAAACTTGGCTTTATGTCAGAGATAGAGCACAACCGACAAGCTACAGACCTATAAGCCCTACTCAGCAAAACCGAGTTGCAGATACAGTTTTAAATTTTTGTGTTATATATTTTTTTTGTCTCACTTAGAAGTAACATCAACCTTGTAATTTTCAGAATGAAGATATGCTTAAATTTGTTCTAAAATATCCGTTCAGCGCTTTAAGACAAGAAGAAGCTTTGCAGGTTTAAATTTTGAAATTGTAAGAAACAAATACATTTTTTATTTTTATTTATAGCTGGACGTTTATATTTCTTCTCTGAAATGGCATACTTTAACATTGAACGTGTCCGAAACATTTCAGCTTAGATTACCAGTATATGCTGGGGTAAGCCACAACAAAATTTTTTAATTATATTTATCTACTTAATACTTTGATTGTAGATTGTTGGTACAGTAATTACACTGGTATGTTCGATAATGCAAATTATTAAATTGCATTGGTAAAGCGTCAAATGAAGATTAAACTTCCCACCTTGCACAATCAATCATGTGGTAGTTGGAAAGTATCGCACTTTGCAAGTAACAGAATAAGATTTATTAAAAAACTAAATTATGATTATGCTGTGAATTTATTTTGATTGTCCCCATTGGCTTTGTGGAAAGACCAGCTATAAAAAGGGCATTATTAATCAAAAAAACTAGTACAGATTAAATAATAGTTTGAATTTGCTTGAAATTGTAATTGCTTAAATATTGAATAAGTTCAACAGTTAAGATTAGAAAAAATTTGGAAAAAAAGAGATAAAATTACAAAAGAATCTGTAAACTTATCTAAATTTTAATTATCTACTCCAGTAGAAATAAATAAGTATTAAAACTAATAAATTTTGTAAAATAATGTTGTAATTTACTGTGAGCCGCTGCCCCGATGATTTGTCATCGTGGTCTGTGGACAGACAAGCTGGGTTAGCTAAGTTTAGAGTCGTGGGTTTTCTTCAATCCACAAAATTGTTGTGTTAGTGTTATTTAATTGTAAAGTTTGCTTGGCTTTCAGGACACAATCTTAAAATGCTTTAACAGATAAATTTATTGCGTTTTGTGTGATTTTAAATTTTGTATTCTCATTTTCCTGATAATACAAAAACAAACTAACTAATCTTTTTAGATTAGCAAATTTTAAAGCTTTTTATGATTTGTGAGATGCAATAGTATATTGATAAGTTGACCTTATCACAGGAACAGGAAAATATTTAAAATTTTATCGACTTTTAGCTTGTCACTCGAAAAATAAAGAAATTTAGGTAGGAATAAAATTAATTATAAGGATAATAACACTGCAGAATAAAACTTTTTAATGTTAATTATTTATTTGTACTTTGACCATTGCATGATGGGTTTGGTTTTACTGCTAGTTAAATATAGATTATGTGTTCCGAGCTCGGATATCAAAAATTTTTAATCTTAGCTTTCAGCACCACCATTTTGTAAATTGCAATAATTTATAACTTTATTGATCAAGATTACATATATAACCAAAATCTTTAAAAAAATAAAATAATATCAAAAATGTCAGTGATTAATTATTATTATCAAACAGTAGCTTGAATTTAATTAAAATTAAGGAAGAAGTTAAAGAAAACATAATATAAAGTAAGGAATTAAATTGGATAACGAACTTAAAGAAAAAAGCGAGAAAGTTAAATTATTTTTTTAGGCCTAGTTGTCTTGGCAATTTTTATGCGTTGGCTTACCAACATTTTTTTCCTATCAAAATGACCTCCTCTCTAATACTGGTCTGAAAAGCATCCAAGCTCAAGCTGCAAATCAAGACACCGAAACAAAAATTCCACAAATTTGAGCCAATCTTTTCGATTTTCAGGTGTAAAACTATAAATAACAAAAAATGCATGCAATTAAACAAGAATCAATTCACCTGCAAATGGTAACATCTCAATGTCGATGTAAATTATTGAGGCAACTTAATTTCCCAAATGCGTTTTTAACAAACATAATAAATCTATGGTTTTTCCGGTCATTTACGTTTTTGGTGCTGTCCTAATCACTAAAGATGGAATGGTGGTGTAGGTTTAACCTACCGATGCGTATAAAAACGTATGAAAAAGTTGTCACAGCAGACGACCAAAGTGACAAAATTATTACACCACTTCTGATCCAAAAGCACAAAACTGCAGCAAAAATTTTTTTTCACTTCCTTCTTCAACTGAATAAATTCAGCCTAAGTCAAGGGCTTGTTATTTCCAGCTACTGCGTCGTTTTCTGGGCAGTGCTATTTTTTTAGGCGACAAATTGTCGTAGGCGACGTATTGTCGCAGGCGACGAATTGCCGTAGATTCGTTTTGGAGATCCACCTTTTGATTCGAGTTTAGTCAGCTGTCAAACGTAATTTATTAGGTACCACAAAGCTTTATTTATATTATAATCTATATAAAATCAAAGATAAACATAGAATATTGAAACATGCGCGGTTAAATATTGAAACAGGATATTTAGTTTCATTCTGTATTATTTCACTATAACAATTATTCAGTAAAGGACAAAATGTTTCATGAAAACTGTGTGTCCTGTTGTTTAGCTCCTAGCCTAAAATGCTGTGCACTTTTTGGTTTTATACCTGCATGGCCATATTGCCAACATAGTGAAAGAAAATTAAAATACCATGTTGTCCCTACTATGGTACTACACCTTCCTAACTTATTATTATTTTTCATTTTTTTTTCAGTCAGCATTTACACTGGTGTGCAAATAAATAATGCTTTGAAGACTTTTAAAAGTATTGAAGAAATTTTTATATTAATTTCACAGTTTGTTTTATATTTTGCGGGGGCCATTTCAGCAGGAACTACTTTGCTTCAAGCAAAATTGATGATAAAGGTGGGCCAACTTTTTCAGGATTTAATCGAAGACTTCAGGGAATTAAAATCGATTAGTCTAGTAACCGTAAATGATATCAAACTGCTAAGAACGAGCAGTTATATTATGTTAATTTTTTTTACTGTCTCCACATCTGGATTTTTTATTATTTTATTTGAAATAATGAGTACGACAGAGTTTCATTTTATGGAGAAAATTGGATTATTTACAATGTGGATTTACTTTATTGTAGCCTTTCTGGGGTTTTACCATATATTCGAGCTATTCCTTATTATAGAAAGGAAGTATCAGGACAAGTTTAAACAGGATTTAAATGAGATTATGAGTTTTTCAGTACGCAATGTTTTAAAACGGTTAAAAATCGTTAACAACAGATTTGTAAAGATAAGCATGGCAAAATCTTTTGCTGACTATACTCGATTACATTTGAAACTAAACTTGTGTTTTCGGTTAGCAAACAAATTTCTTAATCCAACTATTTTATTCATCAGTATTGCATATATTATTATACAAGTTTTCATTATTGCTCAAGATATTTTAGTGATTACCAAAGCTAGAAATATATACGATCTCTTAACATGGCCTAATGCTATTTTAAATTTTATAATGAGTGCTTCTTTCGTTGGTTTGTTTTTTGTTTCTTGGTTAACAGCAATGTTAGACGCAACGGTAAGTATACACTATGTAACATGAATTTTATATTTTATAAATATCCCTGATATGAGTGTATATGAGATTCTATTCAGCTGAAACCACCAAAAAATAGAATCAAACTAATAAAATTTTAACAATCACTATAACTTTGTGTTTTTCCACTGCAAAATAAAAGCTTCTACTAAAGAGTTTTTTTGGCTATAGCTCTTCACGTTGTCTAAATAAATGAGTTGACGAGTGTAGTCCGCAGATTAATTTTGGACTATTGTTGTTTTACATCCAGTAGTTAGCTTGCTATATTGACCTTCAAATGTACCTGTAACCCTATTTTTAATGTACCCTCTAAATCACGGTTTTAGTAGATATACCAATATGTGCAGGTGATATGGTTAAATTGTATAACATTTTTTAAAGTGTCCCACTCACCAATTTCTTTACTTTAAATCTTGTAATTGTTTAGGGGTACAACTGACGCGTCTTTCAGCTCAGTTCTGAAATATCTAGTAAAAAAAACGGTGCTTAACTACAGTAATAAATAATTCTGTTTTGGTTTTAGAACAACGATATGATTTCGTTTCTATTAAAATATCCGATCAATAAATTAGACAAAGAGGAAGCCAATCAGGTTCAAATATATCATATCTCAAGTTTCGAGTTTTTAATGTTGTACTATTTTGTTCTAGATTCAGGCTTTCATAACTACATTAACATTGCAAAAGATAACAATAAATGCATCTGACATCGTAACCTTGAGCTTAACATTTTATGCTACGGTAAGTTTACGGAAATATTTCTTGCCTGTTTTTCATTTTTTTTTAGATTGTAGGTACAATAATTACCTATGTTTGTACAACAATGCAGTTTATAAAGATGTATTCAAAATGATTTCAGAAAAACGTTCAAAGGCACCAACAGCAAAGCTAATAAAAGTTAAAATTAGTTTTTCACACAAACATATTAATTGAAAAAGTATTTTGTAATATTGCACTGATAAGAAAATCCACAATCAATCAAGTGTTAATTGGCACATTCTTGAGCAACTATTGCACTCTTCACGTACATGGTGTGTTTAAAAAATAATATGTATTGAAAAATAATAAATTATAATTAGGATGCAATTAATTTTGATTCGCTGCTTCGAAAATTTACGTATTTTTCGTGGACAGACTATTTATGTTTCAGCATTATTAGTTTCAAAATTACGTTATCTAATCATAGAGTGGTGAGTGCACTTACTTCTCTGTAAGTTAAATAATTTTTTTGATGTAAAATCATGCAGCACAGCTGCGATAAGGTTTAATATGAAGACTTATTAATGAAGTTTCGGCAAATATTGTC
Source organism: Rhagonycha fulva (assembly GCA_905340355.1). Taxonomy (NCBI): domain Eukaryota; kingdom Metazoa; phylum Arthropoda; class Insecta; order Coleoptera; family Cantharidae; genus Rhagonycha; species Rhagonycha fulva. The sequence goes on from HG996554.1 coordinate 118,871,816, forward strand.
TAAATATTATTTGGTTTTCAGGTCTTACATTATAAAGACGATGTTTTGCGTCAGGTAGGGGAAATCATACTTAAATCTCACGGTAGCAAACCACAAGATAGCATTACTCTACCTGCTGACCTAAAAAAAACGTAGATAAGTACTGGAAGTGGACAAAGAGATAAAGTATAAGACCAAATGACTCCAAGTCTGTACAAATTATTTTCATAACAAAAAGAGGAGAATGTCCATCGCTCAGTCATAGAGTTAAATCGTTTAATTAAAGCTAAAGTTGAAGGAAACATATGAAATATGCCAGGCTTCGGTACCTAGAGTTTTGTTTGCAATCAATAGTAAATTTTAGATATAGATCATATTTTCCTGATAACTTATTATCCTGGTAGCATTCGTCAATAACAAATGATATTACATTTTACCACAAAGTTGTAAATATTCAATAAAATTTATTTATTTATTACATTGTAACTGTTAAATACAGTAAAAAGCACTGATTGATATTTAGACAAGCTCAAGTAAACATTGCAACTTTTTGGTTAGTAGAATATAATAATTTCTGTGTTATTTTACAATAACAATTTTGTAATTATCGAAATGTTTAGTGAGAATTGTGTGTTGTCTTGTTTAGGTCCCAGTGTAAAAACCTGTGCCCTACTTGGTTTTGTACCTTCATCGCTATATTGCCAACATAGTGAAAAAAACTGAAAACAAAATTAAAAACCAATAATGCTATTGTTTTGTACCTGATTTGTATCCAATTGTACCATCGATGAAAAATTTTGTAAAGTTCACGCACGTGAAGTTCAAAATGAAATAAAGGTTTAGAATAATAAAAAATAGTGATACACGTTCAATTTTTACTTCACGCGTGTAAAGAAATCTAGTTTAATTATTTCTATTGGTAAGCATTTTTAGTTTTTAAATTCTTTTCTTTTTTTAACTGTTTTTAATTCAATTTCTTCACTTTTCTTTCTGGTTACATACAACTGAAGATTGGCAATTACCTTGAAATGGCGCCATATCGTATTACTATTCTAAATTTTAAAATCATTTTAGTATATTTTTCAATTTTTTTTAGATACCACGTTTTTCTTTTGTTTTCTCCCTTTCCCTCCGTTTTTATAATATTATTCATATCTTAAGAACATTAACTACATTTTACATTTTTATATTCACTCTCTTTAACCTTAATTTTTATTTTGATGTTTTTTTAAAGCTTCTGTGCTTGTAAAAAGGAAGTTGTCGGAAAAAACAAAAAACCAACTAGAGTGAACTCATGACAAGGGGCCAACTCAAGGAAGGCGGCCCGACTACAAGAGGACTGTAGTTACATAAAAAGGCGCTCTGAAGAACTCAGAGAAGTCGAAATTTAATTGGCTTTGGTGTTACATGATAGTTGGAGTGTTGTTAAGCAAAGTGCAAAAAATATCAAAGATACTGAGGGTGATTTAATTGCCTTAATGATTTCCAGAATATCCTTGTCTTGGATTTGCATTTGTTGGAGATTTTGTTTCTAATAAAAATGTAGGAATTTCAATGGCTTCCTCTTCATCTTTTATGTTATCTTTTAGAACAGAATTCCTTGACAAGCAATCAGCATCCTGATGGTTTTTTCCGCTTTTGTAAATTATCTCATAATCGAATTCTGATAGTTTTATTGCCTATCTTGCTAATTTACCTGTCAGCAATTTTGTCCTAGAAATGTAGCATAGCACGTGGTTTTCCGTAGATTAGATCAGACTCTAAATGACAGCAAGGCATTCTAACTCTGAAATTAAATAATTCCTCTTTGCATTAGTCAAGGATCGATTACCGTAGGCAATAAGATGCATTTTTTTATATGGTTCTTTCTGTAAGAGGATTGATCCTATTCCGGAGGTACTGGCATCTGTGCTAAGTTTGCATTTTTTTTTGGGTCAAAGTGGCGAAAGAAAGGAGCAGTAAATAGTTTTTTTAGCTGTTTAAAAGCGCGTTCTTGAGCTTCTATCCATTTAAATCCTTTTTTGGAAGTTTTTTCGTATAAAAGCCTAGTATTTTTTTTTCGAATTTTGGCAAAGTTGGGCACAAATTTTCTATAGTAATTGCACAGTCCCAAAAAACTTTGAGTTGTTTTGACATTAGTTGGTGTTATAATTAAATTCTTTTATGGCTATTATTTTACTTTCCTCCGTTGCGATACTTTTATTACTTATGAGTTATGATATGTCTTAAATCTTCTATTTTGGTTTAATTTGATAAAAGATCTTATCAGCTAGGTCTTGAAACGTGGCTGGGGCGTTACATAATCCAAAAGGTAATACGTTAAATTCGTAAAGGCCACCATACCCGGGAGCTACAATCGCGGTGTAATCTTTGACTTCTTTTCTATTGCTATCTGCCAGTATCCGCTGTATAGGTAAAGCGACGAGAAAAATTTTGCGCCGTTCACGTAGGTCAATATATCATCCATGTTTGGTAATAGACAACTAGACTTTTTTGTGCAATTGTTCAGTTTTCTACAATAATCGTCGCAAAATTTTTTTGTTAATTCTCGCTTTGGCACCAACACAATAGGACTGGCCCAGGAGAATTGTGACTTTCTAATTACACCTGTATTTAACATTTCTTTTATTTCTTGGTCAATTATTTCACGTTCGGCTTGTAAAACGCGATATGGTTTAGATTTAATAGGTGCTCTCCTTAATTGTTTAATTTACATTTGATATGTTACTTTAAATAATTATTTTTAATTTATTTTTTAATTGCGACAATATCTAATAAAAGGCAGGAGCCAGAGAATTACGTTTTTTTAACTTTTATCTTGCTTTTTTTTTGTGTTCTGGTGCTTCAAAAGTTTTCGAGAAATCAGTAATTGTATGTCCACCCAACTCCACCGTAGCTAAGCCAGCTACCAGTTCGTAGTCTTCTTTTTCTGTTTAGATAATGGTTGACTGCCGGTAACTTACCTTAGATTAGGGTATTGATTTTTCTGTATGTTAAAATTTAATAAATTACTTTCACGTATTTTATAATATTATTTTATTTTGTTGATTTAAAATTTTACATTACATTTACACACAGGTCATATTAGTCAAATAATATCCAAATAAGTGTCCAATATCATGTAAGTAACTGATGCATCATTTGTGAAAAAAAAAACAGTTAAAAAACTTTTGAAAAACCCTTACCTGAGGTCAAAATTTGTGTCAATTGTGTCAAACATTGTTTGCAAAAGATTTTTAATTTTGCAGCCTCTCCCCCACTTTTTTTTTTCTTCAAATTTGTTATTGTTTTTAAACTACTTACTTCTAAACAAATACTAACATTTTTGAAATTATTTTATTATTTTCAAGAGTTTGTTCATACAAACACACACAATAAAGCTACAAATTGAGGAATTTGTATTCTAAATTTAATCAGCAGTAAAACCAAACCCATGCAATGGTCAACGTACAAATATTTAACATTAAAATTTATAAATTGCAGTGATATTTTTCTTATAATTAATTTTATTCCCTACTAAATATTTTAATTTTTTGAGTGACAAGCTAAAAGTCCATAGAATTTTAAATATTTTTTTGTCAATTATTGACAACAGTGCATAAGTTTATTTTAGAAGGGTCAACTTATCAATACACTATTGCAGCTCACAAATCATAAAAAGCTCTAAAGTTTGCTAATCTAAAATGATTAGTTAGTTTGTTTTTGTAGTATCAGAAAAACAAGAATACACAATTTAAAATCAAACAAACCGCAATAAATCTATCTGTTAAAGTATTTTAAGATTGAGTCCTGAAACCCAAGCAAACTATACAATTGAATAACATTAATACAAAAACTTCGTGGATTAAAGAAAACCCACGACTCTGAACTTAGCTAACCCAGCTAGTCTGTCCACACACCACGATGACAAATCATCGGGGCAGCGGCTCACAGTAAATTACAACATTATTTTACAAAATTTATTAGTTTTAACACTTATTTATTTCTACTGTTAGCTACTGTTAGCTGTTAGTATGTTTAACTGTTGATTTTATTCAATATTTAAGAAATTAAAATTTCAATCAAATTCAAACTATTATTTAATCTGTACTAGTTTTTTTAATTAATAGTGCCCTTTTTATAGCTGGTCTTTCCACAAAGCCAATGGAAACCATCAGAATAAATTCACAGCATAATCATAATTTATTTTTTGTAATAAATCTTATTCTGTTACTTGCAAAGTGCGATACTTTCCAACTACCACATGATTAATTGTGCAAGGTGCGAAATTTAATCATCATTTGTCGCTTTACAAATGCAATTTAATAATTTGCATTATTGAACATACAAGTGTAATTACTGTACCAACAATCTACAATCAAAGTATTAAGTAGATAATTATCATTAAGAAATTTTGTTAAGGCTTACCCCAGCATATACTGGTAATCTGAGCTGAAATATTTCGGACACGTTCAATGTTAAAGTATGCCATTTCAGCGATGAAATATAAACGTCCAGCTATAAATAAAAATAAAAAATGTATTTGCATTTTACAATTACAAAATTTAAACCTGCAAGGCTTCTTCTTGTCTTAAAGCGCTGAACGGATATTTTAGAACAAATTTAAGCATATCTTCATTCTAAAAATTACAAGGTTGATGTTATTTCTATGTGAGAAAAAAATATGTATCACAAAAATTTAAAACTGTATCTGCAACTCGGTTTTGTTGAGTAGGGCTTATAGGTCTGTAGCTTGTCGGCTGTGCTCTATCTCTGGCATAAAGCCAAGTTTACATAATACCCCATTGGTATAATTAAGAAAACTTACCGCAGAATTAATATTCGTTACCATCCTGGAGGTCATAAATGTTACTATAGACACAATTGCTACTTCCAAGTTTAAAATATTGTGAGGCCATGTAAATATTTTGTGAAAATCTGTCAGAATCATTAAAATGTTTTGAACTATAATGAAAATTGCTATTCCAATATAAGAAATTATCCAGATTAACAGCAGTGGATTGAGAAATTTATTTACCAAGCGAAATATTTTATATATTTTATAATTTATCCGAGTGAATGAAGCAATGGAATTTGCTAGGTCATTAACACTTACAAATTTATTATCGACAATTTTTATTCTTTTCCTTACACTTTCAACAGAATAATGCAAAGTTTCCCGCAATTCCTGTTGCATATGATATTGGTAATTGTGTGTTATCATTACATAAAATTTAGTGACAAAATAAAATACCACAGTAATTGCGTATGTAAAAAGTAGAGCAAGTGATACACCGATTGCTTCTAGACAATATAAATTTGAAAATTCACCCACATTAAGGAACATATACACTACCGCAAAAAAATAAAAAGTTAAGGGCATTAGAAAAATGTACTCTTCTCTTCTCATCCTGACGATATCCTGCAATGATAGTAAAATAATGGAGTTCAGTTCGTGAAAGTCTTCTAACATATCCTGCGTTAATTCCCCTACGCGGTGAATCGTTTTTGCTTGCATATAAAAAATTATGATAGTTAATGTCGCTGTGAAGCAAAAAATCAAACTTGGAACTTTAAATACCAATTCATCTATACTCTTGAAATTTTTGAAAGAGTAACAAAATTGGATCCATGAGGAAATAAATCCCAATAGATAAATTATTAGAAAAAATAATCCGGGATGTAAAACGCATCGATGCTTGACGGCACAAAACTTTAATTTTGGATCACCGTGTTTGCAAATTGGCCAATGAAATGGAAAACCAAAAAGAGCGCCTAATTTTAAAATGGGAGATACAGCGCAAGACAAACAATTTTCACGAAACATTTCTAGTGGAGCGTACACGACTAACTGAATTATTATCATAATCATAATTATATAATATTGCAAAACAAACGGTATAATTATGTGGATATTAAAAATTTACAGTTTTATTGATTCTCTATTATAATAAAATTATAATGATCAATACTTTAGTTAGAAGTGGAAAATTACCCGCTAAGATGAACTTCAATTCTTTTTAGATGCTTATATCCACAGATATTTAAATTATGAGATGTATCCTTCAATCAAAATGTTGGAAAACAAAGTACTTGATAAACAAAAATAGCTACAAAATGGATGAATTTGGACATCCTCTCAATTTATCATTAAGGCAGTAGTTGAGCTTTTAAATTAACTTTGACTTTTATAAATTAATATGTATGGCTAACCCTATTATGCTCCATGTCATACAACCCTACCTTTTTGGCTATTTAATTCCTTTAAAATATCATTTTTGTTTCTGTTTTGTTTGTGTTTTGCACAGACGCTCTCAAACAATCGACACAAATGTTGACCCCCAGGTGAGGAACTTAATTCCGAATTTATATCTCGATACCTTCAAAATTTGAGCCTATGCTTTAGTTGTTGAAGTTAACAACAGTTAATAACAAGTTCAATCAACAGCTGCCTATAAATATTATGTTTTAGAGATTCACCCTTGGATTTGAGTTTAGGCAGCCATCAAACGTAATTTATTAGCTACCACAACGTCACCATTTACACTGGTTTACAAATAAATAATGATTTGAAAACTTCTAAGAGTATAAAAGAAATTTTTAATTATTATTTTTAAAAAAATTAAATTATGTTCAAATATTCTGGAAATTTTCTGAAACTGTTACTTTATATGTAGGAAAAATATAAAAAATAACAAAAAAATTCTACACCATAGATTGCATTCAATAATTAGAAATTTTGATTTCGGTGCGCTCTTTATTTAATATTTTTGATTAAATTAAATTTCTTTAAAATATGCTAAAAATTTGGGAAACTGTTAATTTAATTATAGCAAACACGTAAAAAATAACAAAAAAATTCTACACTATAGATTGCATTCAATAATTAGAAATTTTGATTTCGATGCGCTCTTTTATTTAATATTTTTGATTAAATTAAATTTTGTTAAAATATGCTCAAAATTTGGGAAATTGTTAATTTAATTATAGCAAAAACGTAAAAAATAACAAAAAAATTCCACACCTTATATTGCATTCTATAATTAGAAATTTTGATTTCGGTGCGCTCTTTATTTAATATTTTTATTAAATTAAATTTTTTAAAATATGCTAATAATTTGGGAAACTGTTAATTTAATTATAGCAAACACGTAAAAAATAATAAAAAAAATCTACACTATAGATTGCATTCAATAATTAGAAATTTTGATTTCGGTGTGCTCTTTATTTCATATTTGTGATTAAATTAAATTTTTTAAAATATACTAATAATTTGGGAAACTGTTAATTTAATTATAGCAAACACGTAAAAAATAATAAAAAAAATTACACTATAGATTGCATTCAATAATTAGAAATTTTGATTTCGGTGCGCACTTTATTTAATATTTTTATTAAATTAAATTTTTTAAAATATGCCAATAATTTGGGAAACTGTTAATTTAATTATAGCAAACACGTAAAAAATAATAAAAAAAATCTACACTATAGATTGCATTCAATAATTAGAAATTTTGATTTCGGTGCGCTCTTTATTTAATATTTTTATTAAATTAAATTTTTTAAAATATGCTAATAATTTGGGAAACTGTTAATTTAATTATAGCAAATACGTAAAAAATAATAAAAAAAATCTGCACTATAGATTGCATTCAATAATTAGAAATTTTGATTTCGGTTCGCTCTTTATTTAATATTTTTATTAAATTAAACTTTTTAAAATATGCTAATAATTTGGGAAACTGTTAATTTAATTATAGCAAACACGTAAAAAATAATAAAAAAAATTACACTATAGATTGCATTCAATAATTAGAAATGTTGATTTCGGTGAGCTCTTTATTTAATATTTTTGATTAAATTAAATTTTTTTAAAATACGCTAATAATTTGGAAAATTGTTAATTTAATTATTGCAAAAACGTAAAAAAATAACAAAAAAATTCTACACCATAGATTGCATTCAATAATAAGAAATTTTTATTTCGGTGCGTTCTTTTATTTAATATTTTTGATTAAATTAAATTTTGTTAAAATATGCTAAAAATTTGGGAAATTGTTAATTTAATTTTAGCAAAAACGTAAAAAATAACAAAAAAATTCTACACCATAGATTGCATTCAATAATTAGAAATTTTGATTTCGGTGCGTTCTTTTATTTAATATTTTTGATTAAATTAAATTTTGTTAAAATATTCTAAAAATTTGGGAAATTGTTAATTTAATTATAGCAAAAACGTAAAAAATAACAAAAAAATACTACATTATAGATTGCATTTAATAATTAGAAATTTTGATTTCGGTGCGCTCTTTATTTAATATTTTTGATTAAATTAAATTTTTTAAAATATGCTAATAATTTGGGTAACTGTTAATTTAATTATAGCAAACACGTACAAAATAATAAAAAAAATCTACACTATAGATTGCATTCAATAATTAGAAATTTTGATTTCGGTGAGCTCTTTATTTAATATTTTTGATTCAATTAAATTTTTTAAAATATACTAATAATTAGGGAAACTGTTAATTTAATTATAGCAAACACGTAAAAAATAATAAAAAAATTACACTATAGATTGCATTCAATAATTAGAAATTTTGATTTCGGTGCGCTCTTTATTTAACATTTTTGATTAAATTAAACTTTGTTAAAATCTGCTAAAAATTTGGGAAATTGTTAATTGAATTATAGCAAAAACGTAAAAAATAACAAAAAAATTCTACACTATAGATTGCATTCAATAATTAGAAATTTTGATTTCGGTGCGCTCTTTATTTAATATTTTTGATTAAATTAAATTTTGTTAAAATATGCTAACAATTTGGGAAATTGTTAATTTAATTTTAGCAAAAACGTAAAAAATAACAAAAAAATTCTACACCATAGATTGCATTCAATAATTAGAAATTTTGATTTCGGTGCGTTCTTCTATTTAATATTTTTGATTAAATTAAATTTTGTTAAAATATGTTAAACATTTGAGAAATTGTTAACTGAATTATAGCAAAAACGTAAAAAATAACAAAAAAATTCTACACCATAGATTGCATTCAATAATTAGAAATTTTGATTTCGGTGCGTTCTTTTATTTAATATTTTTGATTACATTAAATTTTGTTAAAATATGCTAAAAATTTGGGAAATTGTTAATTTAATTATAGCAAAAACGTAAAAAATAACAAAAAAATTCTACACTATAGATTGCATTCAATAATTAGAAATTTTGATTTCGGTGCGCTCTTAATTTAATATTTTTGGTTAAATTAATTTTTGTTAAAATCTGCTAAAAATTTGGGAAATTGTTAATTTAATTATAGCAAAAACGTAAAAAATATCAAAAAAATTCCACACCATATATTGCATTCTATAATTAGTAATTTTGATTTCGGTGCGCTCTTTATTAAATATTTTTGATTATATTAAGTTATGTTCAATTATTTTAGAATTTTGTGGAGTTGTTAATCTAAGTATGATAAAAACAAGAAAAATAACAATAAAGTTCTACGCCATAGATTGCCTTCAATATTTACAAATTTTTATTTCGATGCGCTCTTTATTTAATATTTTGGTTAAATTAATTTTTGTTTAAATATTCTGGAATTTTGTGAAATTTGTAATCTAAATCTAACCTAAAAACAAAAAAAAATAACAAGAAATATCTACACCTCAGAGTGCCTTTAATATTTCTACAGTTCTTTCTCGGTACTCTACTTTCTTTTCTTGATAAACTGATAAATATGATAGAATTGATGCTATTTACAATGTTTCCCGGATCAACTGTCCTGGTCAGGGTAGTCACCAACTTACTGAATAAGTAGGTAATGTTTCAAAAATCGCGGAGTAGTTCCCTGACATTTTGTTAATAACAGATAGGTCAAGTTCCAAAATTTTCAATTATCTCCGCTTAGTTCTGACATTGCTGCTTTTTCATTGTATCATCAGTGCATTCAGTGAATGAATTTTTTTTCTCTTTACAAAGGCCAACTTATGATTACATTATTGTAGCTCCTTCTCTATATACCAAACCTCTGCAATGGAAGCTCGTCGTTAAAAAAAACTTATTTTAACTACCAACCTTCTCTTGTACTCTCAAAAGCCTATAGACCTAATTACTAATTATTATCGTTGAGAAATTAAATAATTGAAGCTTAGAACTACCATAAAAATAATTCTCAAGTAAAGGTACATGAAATTATAAAAAAAATTTAACACTAACTTGACTTCGTGCACTCAACTTTCTAATATTTTTTTATAGATTTTTCACCTAATTTTGACAAAGTAAATGATTTTAACAACACAAGTGTCAATTACTAAACCTAACTGAAGAATTCCCATTTATTATACATTCAGAAGACATAAGTGCTTGGTAAAGAACAGACATAGATCACTCTCATGTTACTATAAAATGACTAAGGCAACCATTAAAACTTATAAAAAGCTTAGAAGTCACCCCTATTAATTGAGAGGCTAAGATAACCTCTTGAGCTGAATGTCTTTAAATTTAGCTCTTTTTATGAAATTGTTTTATGAAATACATAATTATTGATTATTTTATTTTATTATGCATGGTCAACAGCAATCATCCAACGTTGGGTTCCAAAGCAACTTTTCAAATAATGGCAATGCAAAATGGCGCCCAATGTAGGGCTGTATGAGATGGAGTCTAAAAAGCTTAGCACAACATATTATTTATTTATATACTACACTACATGTCAAAGTCAAATTCAATTAAAAAGCTCAAGTAAATGGAAAAATTTCCAGGCTCAACTATTACGTAGCTGCTCCTGTTTATAACTTTGTTTAACAACATTTTGATTTAGAAATGCATCTCATAATTTGAATAGCGGTGGATATAAACGTGATTATTGTGCATAAAATCTGCAACAAATTTAATAAGTAAGGGAAAAAATATTTATTCAAAAAATATAAGCAAGTCAATCAAGTCGGCTCTGAATGTTACCTTTCATAGTTTTCATTATTGTTTAGCCTGGGTGCTGAACAGATGATTATAATCAACACTTTTTTATATAAAATCGTGAAATAGTGAATTTTTTTAAGAATACATTTTTATAATTTGCATTGTTGTGCATATATACGTAAGTGATGTTGCAATAACCTACAACAGAAGTAATAAATAATTAAAACAGCTTTTGCACCGACTTACAGCTCCGTATATAGAAAATTGTAATGGCACTATATCCGAAGCAATCAATATAAATTTTGGTTTGGATAGTAGAGTTAGCAGAAAATTCAACTACAAACAAAGGAATATACGTTCGACAATTATTAGATTCGAATATTATAATTTTTATTTGGAACGCATTTAACCTTAATCGCCTCGTCTTCTTCCAATGTGCTGATGGGATATTTGTATAAAAATGAAATGAAGTCATCGTTCTAAAAATTGAAAGGTTTTAATAGTAGGTACACAAATTTTATATACGTGCATTTATATTTTGGTGGACTGCGTACGTAAAACCATACATTTACTCCACCGGACGATAAAATGTTCACTTATTAAAAGTGAATTAAAATAAGTAATTTTTAATAATCGATTGACTCTGTACGCACATAAAACCGTAAAACAGGTTATTCGTCTTACAATGCAAGTCTGACAAGAATAAAGCAAAATGTAAGAAAACTCACCACTTCTTCCGTTATCATAACTATCCATGAATAAAAAACCATCATTGCTTCCACCTCCACCTCCAAGTTTGAAATTTAATACAATAATAGGCCAACTCAACATATCTTGCATATTTTCCAATATAGTTAAATTATTAACAACGACAATAGCAACTTGGACTACAATTAAACTAATAATCCACATGAGAAGAAGTGGGTTCAGAAATTTGTTCAGCAAGCGAAAAGCCAGAAATATTTTATATTGCAGGCAAGTATACGAAACAATAGAATCCGCAATATTTACTTTTACAAATGTGTTGTTAACTATTACTATTCGTTTCTTTACACCATGAACAAAATAACATAAAATTTCGTTTAGTTCTCGCTTCAAGTGATTCTGATAGTTTTTCGATATTACGCGTACGAACTTGTTCCAGAAATATATAATAAGAGTGAATGAAATTATAAAGGATTCGGTAGTCAAAAGGCTAACTTTTTCCAAGAGATTTAAATCTGCTGTTAAATACAACACAAATCCTACAGCAAAAGTTAAAACGCCGAAAATAATGAAACAAAAATTACTTGTGGTTCTGAGAGTGGTCACGTCATTTAGGTTAAGTAAAGTAATTGATTTTGATCTTCGAAAATCCTCTAATAAGTCTTGATACACTTCGGCTGCGTAGTAGATGGTTTTTCTTTGGAGATGTGAAATAAGTACACTTAACGCAACGTTGATGTATATAACAATGTTTGGAATTTTTATCATGATTTCGAGAATGTTCTTTAAACTCTTGAAATCATTGTATAATTGCACCGAGTTATAGACAAATGCTGAAAGAAATATCGTAAAAGTGATCAAGCTGGGATATACGATGTACTTGTATTTGAGAGCATGAAAAGTTAAATTTATGTCAGAATGTTTGCAAATCGGCCAAAGAAGTGGAAAACCAAAAATTGAACATAATCTCGATATGGGACCTAAAACACAAGACACACAATTTTCACGTAACATTTCGAACTTGACTGTTTTAGAGCGTTTTTATTACTGACGTGTGCTTGTAGGTGATTAACAATACAGAATTACTAATTTTGTTCGATTACATCTATTCAAATACAATTATAAATATATTAACAATTTCGATTTTGGTTTGATTTTAGTCAATATGTTTAACCTTCAACCTTTGTTTTATGTATGTATGTTAGAATAGACGAAAATTACTAAATTATACAAATTAGGTCCTGACCTGCTTAACGCTTTAATGAAATGCGGTCCTGACTACTAACGTAAGTTAAGTTGGTATTATAAGGGTGGAAATCAACTGAACTATTCCATAACGTAAGTCAATTGGTGATGATAATCAGAATGCACAGAAAGTAAAAAGTGCATTTACACTGATGGATGATTTAAATTAATTTTTTTATAATATCTTACCTATAAGAACCTTAATTAAATTTAATTAATTAAATTTAATTAAAATGTGAGTGTAAACCAAACTTTACAGTTCTTAATAACTCGGTAACGATAACAAATGAGTTAGTGGATAAGGGTGATAGTCTGTTAACAAGGGTAATGTGGATCATTGGGGCAACAACTCATAATAAATTTACATCACAATATAATTTTTAATTTTACAATATATTATTATTACATTTTGTTCTATAGCTAATCTGTCCACAATATTGATCATCGGTGCAAACACAAGATAAATTTACAATATATACGTGAAAAGTGCAAGACTTGTGCAAGAAATGTTACAATAAATTGTAGGTGTAGCTTCCTCTAATCTTACACATCCTTCTTATCAATAAAATATATAATTTGCATCATCGAGCATACAAGTGTTATTATTGTGCCTACCATCTGAAACCAAAGCAATAATTAAATATCAAGTAATTTTCCTCAGACTTACCGAACCATATATTGGTAATTTTAACTCGAACATTTCGGACACGTTCATTGTTAGAGTTTGTAATTTCAGTGAAGAAATGTAAGCTGCCATCTAAAATAAAAATAAAAAAATAGAGCTGCATTTACAATTATTTCAAAACATAAACCTCCAAAGCTTCTCCAATTATTAAATTGCTGATAGGATATTTAAGCACAAACTTAAGCATATCTTCGTTCTAAAAATTACAAAATCATAATACTTTTGAGTAGGTATAATTTTTTGAATAGGCTTATGGGTCTGTAGCTTGTCGGTTGCTAGCCAAGTTTACATCTTTGCTACTCACCGCAGAAGTAAGTTTTGCCATTATCCTGGAAGTCATAAATGTTGCTAAAGATACAATTACTACTTCCAAGTTTAAAATAAATTGAGACCACGTAAAGAATTTGTGAAAATCTGTCGAAATCGTTAAAATATTTTGAACAATAATAAAAATTGCTATACCAATATAAGAAATTATCCAGATTAACATCATTGGATTGAGATATTTATTTACCAAGCGAAATATGACATATATTTTATAGTTCAACCGAATGTACGAAGCAATTGAATTGGCAATGTTATTAACACTTACAAATTGATTGCCGACAATTTTAATTCGTTTCTTCACACTGTCAATAGAATAATTCAGGGTGTCAAGCAATTCCTGTTGCATATGATTTTGATAATTGTGTACTATCAACGGAAAAATTCTCAAGGTAAAATGAAATACCAGAGCAGCTACGATTACAAATAATAAAATAACTAAAACGCCGATTGCTTCTAAGCAATATAGAAATGAAATTTGAATCACATTTAAAAAAATACACAGCACCGCAAATACATAAAAAGTCAACCCCATTAAATAAATGTAACCTTCGGTTCTTATCCTGGCAATATCCTGCAGTGTCAGTAAAACAATTGAGGTTAATTCGTGAAAATCTTCTAACATATCCTGAATTAATTCCCCTGCGCGGTACAATGTTTTTGTTTGTAGATACGAAATTATGATAGTTAATGCCGCTGAGAAGCCGAAAATCAAACTAGGAATTTGAACTACCAATTCATCAATACTCTTGAAATTTCTGAAAGAATTGCAAAATTGAATCCATGACAAAATGTTGCCCACTAAAAAAAGTAATAAAAATAATAAACCGGGACAATATAATTTTCGATGCTTTGCCACACAAAATTTTAATTTTGGATCACTGTGTTTACAAACTGGCCAAAAAAAGGGAAAACCAAAAATAAAGCCTAATTTCAGAAAGAGACCGAGAGTGCAAGACAGGCAATTTTCACGCAACATTTTTCGTGGAACGTACACCATGAACTCAAGAATTATTATTGCAATTTTGTAATGTGAGGTAGCATTGCCAAGGAAACTAAATAAAATAAATATGTGCATATTAAAAATTTAAGATTTTATTGATTGTCTCTTGTTCTAAAATTATATTATTCAATACTTTACATTGTATAATCTGAGCTGTGAATGGCAAATTGCAAGTGAATAAAGGTGAAATTGAAAGGATTTTTCCTGTAAACTAAGGACGCCTAAGAATTTAAGGAACAACGTTTTGTAAATTTTGGTGGTTTTTAATTAAGCCCTCAACGTTGGACGCCAATGTACTACGGCTAGTAAAAAAAATTGAAGATTTTTCTAACCAAAAGCAGAGATATACATTTTGGGTCGCTACAGCCAGCTCAGTTAATCCCACCTGAAAAGTTAACGATTGTTACGTGGTCCTACATTTTATTAAAATCTATAAATACCAACGATGATTTTTAAATTAAAGTAAAAATGGTTTTAAATAATTATTATAATTGTGGGAGATTATCAACTTTCAGACGCCACGACTAGCCTAATTTCAATATCGGCAATATGTTTTTATGACCTGTTCACAATAAAATTAAAAAATCGCCTGCGACGCTGTTGTTAATTAAAACCGAAATAACTTATCATTAAAAAAATGAGTTTCAAATTTCTCTTTTCATAAAATCTGCAGAATAAAACTAAAAATTTGATGTTATAATATTGACAATAAAGTTGAAAGACATTAAAAATCGCCTGTGGCACTGTAATAATCAAAAACCTGGATGATTTAATATTCAACAACTAAATTTGGATTTTAATTTTCTGCAAAATAGCAACAAAAAATTGAATAATATGTAAATATTTTATTATATTTAAAAAAAAAGATAAAAAAATCGCCTGCGGCACGGTAGTAATCACAGGTTCTAGACTTTTAAACATTAAAAAATAAACTAAATTTGTTTTAACGTTGAAAAAAAGACTAGCACGTAAAATGTATTCAAATTTTCAAATATTTATTGATATATTTTTAATATTAATTTAAAAAGTAATTAAAAAATTGCCGTCAGCACTGTATTAATCAAGATATAAAATGCAACAAACAACGGAACTTCTTCATTTTATACCTATAAACCACCACATATATTTGAAAAATTTTATATTAAATTTTTGGTTAATATTAAAAAATCACCTGCGGCATTGTAGCAATTTAATAGTTTTAATTTCTGACAATTGCTATACGTTAAATTTAAAAATTTTTTTAAGATATTTACAATGAAATTTAAAAAGCGTAATAAAACTGCCTGCGGCTTTGCAGTAATCAAATCCTAGAATTTTTAAAACTTACCAAATTAAATAACTATTTTTAATTTTGTAAAAATTGCTAAATTAAACTACAAAATGTGATGTTATTTTATTCGTTTGAAATAAAGTTTAAAAATTTAAAAATTTAGCAAAGATTAACTAAATATGTTTAAATTTTGTGATAACTGTATTGTGATTTTCAAAAAAAAGGTGATGTTATTATATTTTATTTTAATAATGCAATTAAAAAATCGCCTGCGGTAACAAAGGCCTAGAATGATCAATTTAACAAATTAATTTAAAGTTTCTAATTATACAAAATGCCCAAGTAACATTCAAAATTTGATGATAATTTTTATATTTATCTTTTTTATATTTTTTTTTTTTTATATTTTAAATCAAAAACTAGTTTAAAATCGCCTACGGTTCTATTGTAATTAAATTGACAATTTAAAAATTAACAAATTTTTTATTAAATTAATGCTAACTGCTAAAAAAGTTAAAAATCGGATTTTAGGGTATTTGGATTTAGGTATAATAGTGGAAAATTGTTAAAAAATCGCCTGTGGTACTGTAGTAATAGAAGATTAAATGGTTTACAATTTATCTAGTTAACTAAAATTTATTTCAAATTGGGCAATTTGCTAATTAAAATTAAAAGACCTGATGTTAAATTTTTTGTATACATAAATCAAAAAAAATTTTAAAATCACCTGCGTCACTGTAGTAAGTAAATAAAACTATAAATTAAAAGTCAAAAAATTAATTTGATGGTTTGAATTCTTGAAAAGCCGCTTCATAAAATTTACAAATGCAACGTTTTATTTGATTTTTGTAATAAAACTTAACAAGAATAAGAAAATCGCCTGCGGCGCGATAATAACTAAATGCTAAGATTTTTAAAATTTAGAAAATTAACAATTTTATAACTGTTGAATAAAATTGGATAACCTTATTTTTAAGTTTTGGGCAACAGTGTAAAATAAAAAAATAAAAAAGAAACGCCTACGGCACTGTAGAAATTATTTAAAAGTGTAAATAATTTAAAGTTTAACAGCTAAATTTTTTCAATACTGCTGTGTAAAACTGAAAAATATAATAAAACTCTTCATATACAAAACAAAAATTAAAACTCATAAAGAAATTGCCTACGGCTTTGTAGTAATCCAACACCAGAATAACTTAAAAAAAATATTAATAAAATTTTTAATTATCATAAAATTGCCATATTTCTGTGATTTTGTGAAATCGCCATAAAATTGAAAAATTTGATGTTAAATTTTTTTTATTTGTATAAAAAAATAAAAATAAAATCGCCTGCGGTAATGTAGTAATCTCAGATCAAAACACTTTAAAATTCAACAAATTTACTTAGCTTGCTTGAATTTTTGATAACTATACTACATGAAATTCAAAAAATTGATGTTATCATTATTATACCTACTACTTCTAATAAAATTTAAAAAATCTGACAAAATTGCCTACGGCTCTGTCGTAACCACAAACCGAAATTGATTAATATTCAAAAAATTAATTTAAATGTTTTAATTTTTGTTAACTGCTGCATAAAATTAAAAATTGCGCTGTTATAATTTCAATAAAATTTAAAAATAATTTAATAAAATCGCCTACGGCTCTGTAGGAATCACAAACAGGAAATGCTTAAAATTAAACAGATTAAATAAATTATTTTAACTTTTATGTAAATTTTATAATAAAACTTAAAAGTTTGAAGTTGAACATTTTCAATTTATAATAAAATTAAAAGGTATTACAAAATCGCCTGTGGCGCTGTTGTAATTAAAGATCAAATTATATCAAACTTCAACAAATCAACTTAAACGTGCCAATTTTTGAAAACTATTACATAATGTTGATGAATGTGGAGTTATTATTATTTATAATAAAATTCCACAAAATAGAAAAATCGCCTGCGGTTTTGTACAGTACACAAAAGCCAAGGTGTAGCATCATACTGAACAAGATAAATAAATTATTTTAACTTTCATGAAATTTTCAAATAAAATTGAAAAACTTTATATATTTTTTGCAATTATAATAAAATTAAAATTTTTTTTAAAATCTCCTACGGCACTACTATGGTAATAAAACATCTAAATAATTTAAAGTTTAACAATTTTACCAGCTTTTTCTATTTTTTGGAAATTGTTACATAAAATTGAAAAATTTGATATAAATTTGAAATACTTAACAAAATCGTCTGCGGCATTGCAGTAATACCTAATAAAAAATTGGAATGCTTTAAAATTTAATTATTCATTTACATTTAATATAAAAATCCTTAACTAAGTTTATTTCAATTCTATAAAAATTTTCAACTAAATTAAATTTCAATAGAACATCGCCTGCGGCACTGTAGTAATTAAAGTAGTTGCTGAAAACTGCCACACAAAATTGAAAAATGTTAGTTTTACAATAAAAGTTAAAAACATAAGACATTCGCTTGTGGATCTATGGCTATCAAAAACTAGGAATTCTGAAGTTCAACAAACTAAATTGGTTTAAATTTTAAGAAAATAAAATTTTAATTTATACCTAATATATTTTATTTTTATTTGTAGAATCTCGTTAATCCATCTCTGCGAATCACTTCCACTCTCAGAGTTTGTTTAACCGATTTTAACTAAAATTAAATTAAGTCTAAGCTGGAACAGAAAAACCATTCAGTTTTTTAAACCTTCGGAATTTACCTTTTTGCAGGGGAGGGGGGGGGCGACGAGGAAACAAAATGGCGCCGTACACTTTGATCGCCAGCATAAAATGGTTATATACATGAAAATATTTAAATGTTTATTGAAGCAATATAGACAGACATTTGGTCAAAAATCTTTATTTTATTACACACAGCAAAGTATGCAGTCGCAGCTGAATAAAGATTAACCCAAAAAGTACTCTTAAAATTATCGGTGTTTCATCACTGGATCTTAGAGTAACAATAAAATTGTATTAAACTTTTTTTTACTGTTTTTGTGAAAGTGGTTATTTACAATGACTTATCGTTTCCATGGTAACCTCGTAATACAACCTAATTTGAAATTTTGCAGGTGGTACTTAGTAATGGTTTTTTAACGATATCTTCTTTTAGGTGCTTTCTAGTAAAAAAATAATAATTACAAAAATTGTAGATAATGAAATTCTCTACAACTTTTATCTAAAAAATTTTTTTTGTTAAGTACATAATTTTAGAGTTATCGGAGTATTAATCTCTTATACCCCATCTCATGGTAGAATACCCCATTACTCTCATGTGAATTAATTCCATTAAATGTAGAAATAAAAAAAACTTTTTTATTTTATTTTCTTCTTTTTTTAGAAAAAGAAGGTTTATAGTATAAGTTGCTAACTTAAAATAAAATAAATATAATTTTTTGGGCTTTTAATAGCACAAGTTAAGATTCAAACATCGTAAAATTTCGTGGTTAAAACAAATTTCTTATAATTTTATAACATCAAAAAATATTGCAAAATCGCCTGCGTCAGTATAGTAATCAAAAACCACAGCGGTTTAAAGTTGAAAAAATTAATTTAAACATTTTAATGTCTGAAAACTGCCAGATAAAATTAAAAAATCTAATGTTATATTTCATATTTATAATAAAATTTAAAAAAAAACGTAAAAAAAGTCGTCTGCGGCTCTGTAGTCATTAAAGATAAAGAATTATAAAATTTCATCAAAATAAATTAATTATTTTAACTTTTATGTGAATTTACAAATAAAATTTAAATATCTTATGTAAATTTTTTTGCAATTATAACGAAATTAAAAAAATTTAAAAATCGCCTGCGGCAATGTAGCAATCAACAATCAAGTGCAATTAAAAATTAACAAATACATTACAAGAAATGGCATCTCATTAATGCGCGTCGCTTTGAATTACCAAATTTACAATCCCAAAATTAATTTAAACTATTTACAATGATTAATGCTATCATATTATCCATTTATCTATTGATCCTATTCGCAATTTTCTTCTAAATGAAAAAACTTTCATTTTCCTCTGTGGATCTTGGTGTTTTACAGAGGTACTGTAAAGATTGGCTACAAGAAGAAAGTTAATAATAATTTAAAAAAATATAAGGTTTTTAATTAAAAATTTAATTTTGTATCCCTAATTTAGTGTAATTTTAAAAAATGAATTTACGCTTTTCGCTATGAAACCTCACATATTTTGTGCATTTTAGAATAATTTAAATTACATTTGTTAGGTAAATAAAAGTAACAATTACGTGCAAATCTCGTATTTATTTTATTTGATATCTAGTATTCTAATCTGTAAATAATTCCAAATCGAGTAGAATAAATAGAATTTATTATTTAATCGACTGCATAATAATTTATATTTTTAAAAATATTGATTAAAGATTATTAAAAATCTTTAAGTATAAAGTATTTTAATGCCTTTTTAGGTACTATTGTGCGGCCTGAAGGCCGCACTGGAAATAAAAAAAGTACTTTTCTTTTTCTCAAAATTTGAAAGTGAAATTACGTAAAAACAATCTTTTCATGACTAATAAAATAATAATCAAAATTACTAGAAAAAAATATTACTAAAACCACCAAATAAAAAAGTTATTAAAATTATATTAATTTCATTATTTCAAAGGTATCAAATTAAAATTATGTAACCTTGGAAAACAAGTATTTTAATCAATAAGTTTGTAATTATTATCAAACAATATTTTGAACATCTAACCGTTATAAACAAGTCAATTTTATCTTAAGCAAAAAGTTACACGAAAATCAAGATAACCTCTGCCCTCTTTGATCTACATAAGCATTGCAACATTGAATAATAAGAAAATTGATAAACTACAATAACATCATTTTCTTTTCTAATTTTTTTTTACTTTTATTTTCGAGGTCACGTGTCTGAAAATTTAAATCTTGAATACTCTTAATTTTTGTAACTTTGGATTTTACCGTAATTAAAATTCCCAACTTTGAACTTGACTAAGAAAGCAGTCAACCGCTTCAAGCACGAAATGAAATAATAATATCGCGGAGTTGTTTTTAGTATCACTTTGCTACTGACCCATGCACTGGGTACTATATAATACTATAATCAATCGCATTTTAAAACAAAGTTTTATTTTTATTCACTCACAATTTTGCTTTAAATTTGTTAGGAAATATGAAAGTTTCTATGTGGGCATTGTTGGTAGTCGTTTACCTTGGAGTGTATGTAAATTGTGCATCCATACAGGACATCTTTCGTAAGTTAATAAACCCTGCAATTTTAGTAGATAGTTACAACAGTAAATTTTTAGAATGCCAACCAGGACTTCAGTATGAAAAAAATGAGTGTGACCAATGTTTTTGTCTAGACATAGATGATTTTGTTTGTACCATGAATAATTGGTAAGAAATTCTGTTTTTTTGTTATATACAGAGTGCCCCGATAGTTCACACTTCGCTCCTTTTTAAGTATCATCGCAGTTTTAAACCTTAAAATAACAATAACTTCCGGAAAAGTTTATCGATTTTACTTTTTCTTATTTCTATCAACGCACAGTTCTTCGAGTTAAAAATTTTGTTTTTAAAGTTTTTTTGTCCGGCGCATAATTTGGAAGAAAACTTAATATCAATTAAATCAATTGTGACACGTTTAATGCGGACCATGCTTTCCTCCTTTATCGGTAGGCTATGTTACCGTTTGTACCTTTTTAAGCTTAATTAAGACTAACTAATCAACGTCACTATTTTATAACCGATTGCCTAATTTGTATGTTTACATTTTTGTCTAAAACTTTGGTTGTTATAAACAGAAAGCTAAAATTTTGGTGGTGAAACGCTGCTTGTAGTTTTATGTAACATCCATCTAGGATATTAAATGTCACATGATAAATCATCTCCAACCCTCACAAAATTTTGTTACTATCATCCAACTTTACTTCCTTTGAGTCTAATGTGTTAACAAGTGTCGCAGACAAGCGTAATTTTCCAATTAGTTTTCCAGTTTCATCTTGTGTTACATGAAAGTAAATTAAACTCGCGTTAATTACGTAAATTTGTTTTATTATTTGGAAAATATTTAAGCACGATTTTTGTTGTTTTAATTTCACGAGATGAAAAATAATATCATTTTTAATTTACAGCGATAAAATCAAAGAAAATAACTTGAAAAGTTGCACGTCTAGAACAAAATGGACCAAAGGATGCAATACATGTTGGTGCATAGATATTGGAACAGTGTGCACAAAAAATCAATGCAGTTAATAAAAGAAATTTGTTCCAAACGCCTTTTGTGATGCTACTTTAACCAGGAAATTTGACAATATTTGAATCTCAACTTGTGCTTTAAAAGCCCAAAAAAATTATATTTATTTTATTTTAAGTTAGCAAATTATACTACTATAAAACTTTTTTTCTAAAAGAATAAAAAAATAAAATAAAAAAGTTTTTTTTATTTCTATATCTAATGGTATTAATTCACATGAGAGTAATGAGGTATTCCACCACGGGATGGGGTATAAGAGATTAATACTTCGATAACTCTAAAATTATGTGTTTCACAAAAAAATATTTTAGATAAAAGTTGTAGAGAATTTTATTATCTACAATTTTTGTAATAATTATTTTTTTACTAGAAAGTACCTAAAAGGAGATATCGTTAAAAAACTATTAATGAATATGGTAGAATTTAAAATTAGGTTGTATTTCGAGGTTACCATGGAAACCATAAGTAATCACTACTTTCACAAAAACTTAGTGAACAAAAGTTTAATACAATTTCATTGTTACTCTAAGATCCAGTGATGGAACACCGATAATTTTAAAGATGCTTTTTGGGTTAATCTTTACTCAGCTGCGACTGCATACTTTGCTGTGTGTAATAAAATAAAGATTTTTGACCATATGTCTGTCTATATTGCTTCAATAAACATTTAAATATTTTTATATATATAACCATTTTATGCGGGCGATAAAAGTGTACGGCGCCATTTTGTTTCCTCGTCGCCTCTCCCCTTCCCTCTCCTGCAAAAAGGTAAATTCCAAAGGTTTGAAAAACTAAATGTTTGTTCGGTTGCTACTTAGACTTAATTTAATTTTAATTAAAATCGGTTAATCAAACAATGAGAGTGAAAGTGACTCGTAAAAATGAATTAACGAGATTCTACAAATAAAAATAAAATATATAAATTAAAATTTTATTTTCTTAAAATTGAAACCAATTTAGTTTGTTGAACTTCAGAATTCTTAGTTTTTGATAGCCATAGATCCACAGGCGAATTTCTTATGTTTTTAACTTATATTGTAAAACTCACATTTTTCAATTTTATGTGGCAGTTTTCAGCAACTACTTTAATTACTACAGTGCCGCAGGCGATTTTCAAAAATGGAAAAAGCTAGTAAAATTTTATGTTTTATTACTATAGTAGTGCCATAGGAGATTTAAAACAAAATTAATTTTATTACAAATTTGCACAAAATATATAAAATTTTTCAATTTTATTTGAAAATTTTCATAAAAGTTAAAATAATTTATTTAACTTTGTTCAATATGCTACACCCTGACCTTTGTTTACTATACAAAACCGTAGGCGATTTTTCTATTTTTTGGAATTTTATTTTAAATAATAATAACTCCACATCAATCAACATTATGTAATAGTTTTCAAAAATTGGCACGTTTAAGTTGATTTGTTAAAGTTTAAAATAATTTGATCTTTAATTACTACAGCGCCACAGGCGATTTTGTAATACCTTTTAAATTTATTATAAATTGAAAAACTTCAACATCAAATTTTTTTATTTTATTTTGAAATTTACATAAAAGTTAAAATAATTTATTTAACTTGTTGAATTTTTTACACCCCAGCTTTTGGTTACTACAGAGCCACAGGCGTTTTTTTTTTTTGTTTTTTGAAACTTTATTATATCACAATTTACAATGTTATGCCGTAATTATCAAAATTTAAACTTTAAATATTAATCTGTTGAATTTTAAACAATTCCGGTATGTGATTACTACAAAGCCACATGCGATTTTTGAGGTTTTTAAATTATATTATAAATATAATAAATTATCAACATCAATTTTGTAAATTAAATGTGCAGTTCTTAAAAATTTGAACGGATTTAGTCAATTTGTTAAATTTTAAACTAACCTGATCGTTGATTGCTACATTACCGCAGGAGATTTTTTAATTTTTTTATAATTGCAAAAAAATTTACATGAGATTTTTTAATAATATTAAGAAATGTACATAAAAGTTAAAATTATTAATTAAATTTGATAAAATTTTATAAATCTTTGCCTTTGATGACTACAGAGCCATAGACGATTTTCTTTGATTTTTTAAAATTTTATTATACCTAAATATAAAATATAACATTAGATTTTTTACTTTTATGTGGCAGTTTGCAGACATTAAAATGTTAAAATTAATCTGTTGAATTGAAAAAAACAGACTGGTGTTTGATTAGTATACTGACGCAGGCGATTTTTTAATATATTTCGATGTTATAGAATTTAACATAAGATTTTTCAATTTTGTTGTAAAATTGACATAAATTTAAAATAGTTTATTTAATTTGTTCAATATTTTACACTTTTATTTTTGATTACTACAAAGCCATGGGCGATTTTTTTAGGTTTTTTAAATTTTATTATAATTATATAACAGCACAATTTACAATTTTATGCAGCAATTATCAGAAATAAAACATTTAAATTAATTTGTTAAATTTAAATTTATTTCGGTTTGTGGTTACTATAGAGCCGCAGGCGATGATTTTTTAGGTTTTTTAAATTTTATTTCAAGTATAATAATATAACATCAATTTTTTAAATTTTATGTAGCAGTTTTCAAAAATTCAAACAAGCTAAGTCAATTGGTTAAATTTTAAAGCGTTCTGGTCTGCGATTACTACATTACCGCAGGCGATTTTTTAATATTTTTTAATTTTATTACTCATACAAAAAATTTAAGATCAGATTTTTTACTGTTATGACACATTCACAAAACCACAGAAATATAAAAATTTTCAGATAATTAAAAAAATTTTCTTTTAATAATATTGGCCTTGGATTACTACAAAGCCGTAGGCGATTTCTTTATCTGTTTTAATTTTTGTTGTGTATATGCAGTGTTTTTTTATATTTTTCAGTCCAGTAAATACAGCAGTATTTAGAAAATTTAGCTGTTCAATTTTAAATAATTTATGTCTTTAAATAATACAGTGCCGTAGGCGTTTTTTTCTTAATTTTTGATTTTACAATAATACCCAAAATTTAAAGTCAAGGTTTTTTAACTTTATTTGGCAATTTGCACAAAATTAATTGAAAGTAAAACTGTTAATTTTCTGAATTTTTAAAACTTTATCCTGTGGTTATTACTGCGCCGCAGGCGATTTTCTTAATTTTTTAAAAAGTTTTTTGTAAAAATCAAATAAAACGTTGCATTTGTCAATTTTGTGAAGCAGTTCTTTGAGAATTCACATCATTAATTACTTTTTGAATCTTAACTTATGGTTTTCTTTACTTACGACAATGACGCAGGCGATTTTTTAATATTTTTTTAATATTATATTATACCTAAACTCAAATAACCTAAAATCAGATTTTTAATTTTTTTAGCAATTATTAGCATTAAGTTAAAGAATTTTTAAATTTTAAATTATTTTAGTCTTTAATTACTACAGAACCGTAGGCGATTTTCGACTAGTTTTTAATTTTATTATAATTATATAAAAAAATTAACACCAATTTTTAATTTTATTTTTCCATTTTCATAAAATTAAAAACTTTAAATTAATTTGTTGAATTGAGCATCTTAGTCCTTTTTTACTATGATACCGCAGGCGATTTTTAAATTGCATTATCAAAATAAAATATAATATCATCACCTCTTTTTGAATTTCACAGTGCAGTTATCACAAAATTTAAACAAATTTAGTTAATGTTATCTAAATTTTTGAAACCCTTGATGTAATATCAATATTAATTGTAATATCAAGCCTCAGGCGATTTTTTTATGCTTGTTAAACTTTATTTCAAACATATAAAATAAAAAATTACATCACATTTTGTAGTTTAATTTTGCAACTTTTACAAAATTAAAGAAATGAGTTATTTAACTTTTTAAATTTTAAAAACTCTAGGATTTAATTACTGCAGAGCCGCAGGCGGTTTTATTACGCTTTTTAAATTTCATTGTAAATATTCTACAGAATTTTTAAGTTTAACGTATTGCAGTTGTCATAAACTAAAAGTATTAAATTATTGTGTCGCATTGTAAGTTATCCTGCTCTGTGATTGCTACAATGCCGCAGGTGATTTTTTAATATTAACTAAAAATTTAATATCAAATTTTTCAAATCGCTTTTTTAAAGTTTAGATATTTGCTGCATTTTATATCTTGATTACTACAGTGCCGAGGGCGATTTTTGAATTACTTTTCAAATATTAAAAATGCAACAATAAATATTTGAAAATTTGAACACATTTTACGTTTTAGTTATTTTTAACGTTAATACAAATTTAGTTCATTTTTTTAATATTTAAAACCCAGAAACAGTGATTACTACCGTGCCGCAGGCGATTTTCTTATTATTATTTTTTTTAATATACCTAATAAAATATTTGCATTTTTTTTTCATTTTTTGTCGCTGTTTACCAGAACATTGAAATACAAATTAAGTTGTTGAATATTAAATCATCCTGGTTTTTGATTATTGCAGTTTCACAGGCGATTTTTAATGCTTTTCAACTTTGCAATTAATTTGATGAATTTCAAATCATTTATAGGTATATTTTTAAGTTAAACAAACTAATTAAATCTAAAATTATGTAATTATATTATTATACTACAAAAAAAAATTAATTATTTATTTATTTTGCTATGAACATTTGCACATCATAAATAAGTATGGTATTATAATATTATAAATTATGAGTTTTACAATGCTTGGATAAATCTACGATTACACTAATTAACAATTGACCAATCGTCTTCTTAGTTTACTGTCAAAACTACAGTGTCACTTTTACTCTAAATGTAAACAAAATTAAAAAAAAAATGTTTTTCATTAAATTCGGTTCGAATTATCGACGTTGCACTGTATTTACGTTACCGTTTCTCAATAAAACAAATTTCTAATACCATTTCTCTATTTTCATTCAAAAACAAGTAATTCCAATCACTTAAATATTCAGTCCTTTCAAAACTACCAGAATTAAGTAAATTTTCAAGGCCCCGCTCTTCACAACTAACATTTAACCTTGCTAATCACATAATATTATTATTCGATTAGGTTTAAACGCATCATTTTATATTAATTTGTTCCAACGTACACAATAATTATGAAATTTACTCTGTTGTTTATTTCGGCGATTTATATATTTTTAAATGTGGATTCCCAGTTACTGCAAGCAGAAGAATTTGGTATGTAATTTTCTAATGCGTTTCAATTTTGTTACTGCTGATAATTATTTTAGATTGTCCCACGGAGGTCAAGCTGAGAGAAAACAATTGTAATAAATGTTACTGTACATCCGAAGGTGAATTAGCTTGTACTGGTTATGAGTGGTAAGATGAAATTTTATACATTTTTCCAGTGGAAAAATAGATTTTTTTTTAGTCCTGAAAATTATGGAAAAGGCATAGAAAATTGTAATTTGGGTACCAGCTGGCAAAATAATTGTAACAAGTGCTGGTGTATTACCATAGGACAAGTTTGTACAGATATGAATTGCACAATCGAGATAAAATAAATTATTTAAATATATTATAATCGTAATTAAATTTTTTATTATTTATAAAAATTATTAGTTTCGTTAAGCCAGATTAATGTCTTGCGTTATGATCAAAAAGTTTGAAGGGGTTAAGGGTGATCCGGGGTCCAATAGGAACAATGGGCACCTGATGGGTATTATTCTGATGAATATTGTGGTGCCCAACTTTTGTCCTTTTCATTTCCTAATAACTCAAGCCCACTTTAAAAACTCCCCCCCCCTTTTTCTATAATTACGTGCAAAACTCATTCGACCATTCAAAAGGAATTGACACCTTGAAAATTAATTCAGTAAGTATCTTTTGTAAGTTTTTTTGCTCGAGTATTGCTCGGAGAAGCAGATAAGAGAGATTGAAGTAACCAAAATGTTTGAATTAAAAATCAAAATGTAATTTAGCTTATAACAGAAAGAACCGACGCCGACAATACTCTCAAAAATTTGGTAAGTATTTAAAGAAAAAATTTAATTTGCAGCTAATCTTTAATTTGATTTTAGCGGCGATGATAAACATCGAGAGCTCAGGTGTTGTAAAATAAAAATTGTGAAGCTAAATGCACTGGTGTTCAAAATATAAGAACTGTTTGCTTAAATTGTAATTGCTAAATTATTAATTGTTTAGGTTCACTTTGAGGCAGATGAGTAATGACGAAAACTAATTTTTCAAAATTTTAGTCCACCCACTTCAAACGATATCTGATGAGAACATATTTTAATAAATTAATATTTAAATTTCTCCTCGTAATTACAGAACCCAACAAAAACATGTAAATATTGATATAAAGTAACCTCGTAATAAAGATTATCTTGTAATAACAACAATATAATGTTATTGATTTTTAATATGAATTTATTTGCGATTACCATTTTAATTAAAGTCCCGCTATTAATTGGCATTAATTTTTGTTTTCTAATTAAAAATGAAAAGTTACATTGTATAAAAAATAATGGTCAAATTTACTTTGTAAACTAACAATTCGATTTGCTTATTTAATTACTTATAGCTGTGCCTGACGTTTTTACTGTGTTGTTAATTGATTTTACGTTTTATTCATTAGAAATGCTACCATTTTAATAATTGTACTTTCCGTGCTCTAATTTTTTATTACCTTTAGCTTTTTCAGGCAAACAAAGTTTTTCAAAAACTTCAGCCCGAACGTAGAATAAAACATTCAAATTACGGATTTTTCTAAAAATTGTAATTTTGGAACAGAAGAAAAAATAATAATTATTACTAGATAAATTTGTATTTTTAATATAAATAGTTCCTTTATGAGAAAGCTGACACTTTCATATTAAACAAGGGCGTATGTGATTATAGAAGGGTTGAAAAATTAAATTTTGCTTGAAAGTGTGGCAATTTTTAAACTTAAAGGTGCAAAATTTGCTTTATAATAACAAAACATAATCAAAACTTTAACAAAATCTTTCAATTTACCAACAAAAAATAATAATGAATAATCTGAGTTGATTTACGTCCAGTTTTTAATTAGTTTGCTGAAGCTTTTTGTGTTAGGCTAGCCTTAAAAAAAAGAACCCTTTGCAAAAATTCTTTTGTGAATTTTTTTAAAAAAGTGAAGCAAAAACTTTGTGATTAGAATGTATAGCTTGTGTAAAGGTCATTTTTTTTGCAATAATTGCATAAATTTCATAAATTTATAACACGTTTCAATTGACATCGTAGTAGTGTAAAACCAACTTCTACTTGTAACCATGGTGTTTTTCTTGGCACCAGTTGGTACCTTGGAGGCCGGCCATGTTGGGGCAACATGTTCATTTTGATTTCTGCTCTCGTGAAGTTTGAACGTTTGTGTATTGTGTAGCGTGTTTTCAATTAAAAATGCCTAAAAACCAAGAAATAATTGTTAAATAATCAATAAATACGACATTGTGGTCGCATCTATCGATGTTCATGGACACGTTGCAAAAAAATCGCAAATTCAATATCGATGGATCACGTGGTAGGTACTATCGCGATCAACAAAAAGCGGTATTTATGGGGCGAATGTATAAATTATTTTCTATTTCGGGCTACATAGCCACGATAGTCGATCTACGTGTTCTTGTCTCCCCTACAGGATTTTTTATGCGCCAAAAAGCGCATATTTTGAAGATCAAAAATGTAAATGACGAAAAGCACGTTCGCCAAAGACAACCGCAAAACGTTGTAGATACGCAAGACAGGCAAGTTTTTCATAATTGTGTGGTAAACATTAAATATGTGAATAAATGATTTTTGAAATTTTTTGTACCCAAACAAAGTGTGACAAAAATACATTTTTTACTCCCGAAAATCCGGGTGTAAAGTAGTCACTTTACTCCCAAAATCACGAAAAAATTTATTTTATTGTATGGGGCTTAAAGCAAAATAAATTGCCGGACTAGGGGCACTCCACCCAACTTTTTAAAGTGAAGATTGCCAACCAAAAGTATTTAAAAATAAATTAATTAAAAATAATTGGGAGCAATACGACTGACCCATTTCAGGGGAAAAGATGAAAATATAAATTTTTATTGCAGGTTCATAGCTACATTTTCACCTAATTTGCCCAAAAATTATGTTAATTTGTAGATGAAAAATAAACCAGAAATTTTAATGTGTTTATTAACCTGACTAATTTCATAAAGACATCAGATAACTTAAATTAATTTAAACCTAATGCAAAAAAAATTTTACTTTGTGGAGCTTAAAGCAAAATAAATTACCGGACTAGGGGCAGTTCACCCAACTTTTCAAGATGAAGATTCCCAATCAAACTGTAGGTTTTTAAAAATAAATTAATTAAAAACAATTGGGAGAAAATAACTGACCCATTTCAGGGGGAAAAATGAGAATATAAATTTTTTTTTGCAGGTCTCTAGACACATTTTTACCTGATTTGCCCAAAAATTATGTTAATTTGTAGATGAAAAATAAACCAGAAATTTTAATGTGTTTATTAACCTGACTAATTTCATAAAGACATCAGAAAACTTAAATTAATTTAAACCTAATAAAAAAAAAATTTTACTTTGGGGAGCTTAAAGCAAAATAAATTACCGGACTAAGGGCAGTTCACCCAACTTTTCAAGATGAAGATTACTAAGCAAACTGTAGATTTTTAAAAATAAATTAATTAAAAACAATTGGGAGCAAACAACTGACCCATTTCAGGGAGAAAAATGAGAATATAAATTTTCTTTGCAGGTCTCTAGACACATTTTTACCTGATTTGCCCAAAAATTATGTTAATTTGTAGATGAAAAATAAAGCAAAAATTTTAATGTCTTTATTGACCTAACTATTTAATAACCTAAATTAATTAAAATCTAAAACAAAAAAAATTTAATTTAATAAAAGGGGCTTAAAGTAAAATAAATTGCCGGTCTAGGGGCAGTCTACCAATTTTTCCAAGATGAAAATTCCAAATCAAATACATTTAAAAATAAATTTATTATCAATAATTGGGAGCCATTCAACTGGCGATAAATTAGAATATAAATTAACTCCGCAAGTCTAAACACAACTTTACCTGACTTACCTATGTAATTTGCGTAAACCTGATGTAATAATAAATAAAAAAACTAACAAAATTTAAAACATTACATATTATCAGCCTAGTTGTGTCATAAAAAAATCAAAAAAATTAAAGAATTTTAAACCTAATACTTAAAATTAATTATCATTAGCAATAAATTTGTTATAATATGTACTATTTTTTTAGTGTTTCAGATAGTAGTTTTTTTTTAGTAAAAATATTATACAATAATAAATATTACCAATAATTTATGTAAGTAATGCAAGCGTAAATAAACAATTAAGAAAACCCAAAGTGACATTGAATAATTTATAAATAAAGATGAATTTATAAGAACCAACAAAAAACGTAATTATTAATTTTAATAATTCTGTGAATTTCCCATTATCTTTTATAAAATAAAAGGTATTCTATTTTTACTTGCTATATTATTGCAAAATTAATGAACATTAAGATTTAACAATCTCTTCATACGGAATTTCATTTACTTTCATTTGATTATGTGATATTTTTGTGAAATTCAGATTAAAAGAATCTTTAATGATCATTAACTTGGCAGCGTGTTGAAGTATAAGCCAAATATTCCATTTTAATTATTAATTTACTTATATTAAGACAAACTACTCTAAGTTTCCTCCCTCCCTCCCCTACTGCCTAGTGGTCTAACTGACACTCGTGAGCGGTTAGTTTAAGTGTTATTTTTAACAAAATATTGAAAAGTTTTAAATTAATTGATTTACCGCTTCAGAAAACGTGCAAGCTAACATTGAAGTATCCTAAATTTAACCTCTCCTTTATCCTGCATTCCGAAAGGTTGTTCTAAAATTAATTCTTATTGTTGCACTTTCATTGTTCATTTTGCGGTTAAAACGAAAAATTTATCTTTTAATCTTTACAATACAAATTACTCTCACGCAGGTAAACTGAATAACAAAATAGACATCCTTTCAACAATTTTGACAGGACATTTATTGTAAAATTTAAACAGTTATCCTTTACGTTTGGTATTTTAAATATTATCAACTTCTAACAAACCGCAACTGTCAGCTAATCTGAAAATATCTTGGCAAAAATTTTAAATATTAATAAAAATATTACACTCCTACACAGGGCGTCTTTTAGTTTGATCCTGACAGTTGCCAGAGTAAAATATTAAAACTGCACCCGATATTTTCCAATTGACGTAATAAAAATTAAATAATAAATATATGTATAACAAATTAATGTGCAAATCTGGTTAATTATCAATTTAATTATAATAATTATCCTTTGGCGATTTAAAATTTTTCTGTCTTTAGTATTTTAATTCATCCATATAATATAAAAGGTGTGTTGGTGATCCAAATTGCAGTACTACCTTGAAGTTCCATTGCAATCAGGAACAACAATGAAAGTTACCATTATTTTTGTAATTTTGGCACTAGCGGCGTTAGAAATAAATGCAGCTAATTTCAGTAAGTAATTAAATTGTATTTTTTTGAAAAACTATTTAATTTTTTAACGTCATACTCAAAAATTATAGTTATTTTGTTTAGAAAAGCCCTACTTTACAATAGCAATTTCAGTTAGGTAAAGTACTTTTTTTCGCCCTAGTGTTAAAATGTAAACTTTAAAGTGCTAGTGCGTAAAATATTATGAAATTTAAAGGCTTCTTTTACAAACTTAAAAAATTTAATAGATGAGGTTATTTTCTTTTTAATATTGTAATTAATTTTTTTCAGGGTGCAAACCTGGGGTATCTTACAGAGAAAATGATTGCAATAACTGCTTCTGCTCGAGTTCCCGAACTTTATCATGCAGCTTAGGTGCTTGGTTAGTTTACCTGTGATCAAATTTATTTTTTTTTTACTGAGTTTTGGCTTTTTTTTAGTGTTGGTCGTAAAACTGCAGCGCTTCGTAATTGCAGAGTAGGAACCAGAACTCAAAAACGATGCAATACTTGCACTTGTATCAAAGGCATCGGAACCGTTTGTACAAATTACCGATGCTAGAGATCTTCAAAAAAATTATGTTTTGTGCAAAATTAAAACTAAAAAAAAAAGTTGTGCTGAGATTTCCCAGAGTTTTCTAAGCTAATTTTATTATTTAAATTTTTTGAAAATTCCGTAACTAGTTGTAAAATTTAGAATTTAAGCTCTAATTTTGTAAAAATAAAGCTGTACTTATTAATTAATGCAGTTTACTCTATCATCACAAAAAAATTTTGAAAAAATTCTTCTGGACTCACTGCGAAGCCGAACATAGAACAGCACCGCAGAGCCAGTCACAGGGCCGAAAATACTGACTAACCTAAATTACAATTGATGCTTTCTGAATTAAAAGTCATGATGATAGCCAAGCAGGCGCCCACCTTCGTTCCCAAATTTTTGTAACTTGACACAATTTAATAAACTGTTTAAATATTAATTAAATAAACAAATTAATCTCAGGTAATTTCTTAGACAATCGGTTTAATCTTAGACGAATTTAAGGTTATTTAGATACACTCATATATAAGCGAAATTGTTTATGTTAATTAGTATCTTAAAGATCTAATCACATCAGCATCATCAATAATGAGATTCACAATTGTTTTAGTAATTTTTGCAGTAATTGTGGTGGAATTTAGTTCAGCTAGGTTCAGTAAGTAATTTTATTTTTTTAACCACTTTGTGTGAATTTTGAAATAATTGAAACAGCCAAGTAGTCTAAACAACGTTATGTAAAACCTAATAATAAAATTATCAAGTAATTTTTTCTAGAATGCAAACCTGGAGAATCTTACAAGGAAAATGATTGTAACGATTGCTTGTGTTCTGATTTCGGCAATTTAGTGTGCAGTTTCTTCTCTTGGTTAGTATTTTAAAATTAACTTTTTTCCTTACTAAACTATAATTTTATTTCAGTTCTGGCTCCAAAAATGAACAACTTCGTAACTGTTCAGTGGGAACAATAACTCAAAATGGATGCAACACTTGCACTTGTGAAAAAGGTCTAGGGACTATTTGTACAGCTGATGAATGTTAGACAAATTTTGGTGTTCTTTGTATTCA
Organism: Rhagonycha fulva; assembly: GCA_905340355.1. NCBI lineage: Eukaryota > Metazoa > Arthropoda > Insecta > Coleoptera > Cantharidae > Rhagonycha > Rhagonycha fulva. The sequence goes on from HG996554.1 coordinate 118,906,247, forward strand.
AATGAATTATTTTTTTTTTATAAAAATTTAAACAGTTTTTGCAAATAAAGTATTTCTGGAGAAAGCGTGGTTTTTTTTACTCTCCCTGATGTTTCACGAATGTCGTGGTGAAAAGACTACCCTAGGATTTGAATCGTTCAGTTGTTAAAGTTAGCGACTCAAAACTTTAATTTAGAGTCAAATCAGGAAGAGGTAAGGTGCCATTTAAATTCCAAAGAAGATATGCAGGTGATTTAAATTCTAACTCTCGATAAGAGCAATGAAAAAAGATCGCTGCAAAATTAAGCACAAAAACTTTGGCAGTTTTCAAAAAAACTAGCCCGAGCCATTACTAAGTGGAGACCCTCAAGGCCATTATTGTCTTATTCTTAAGCCCCTTATCCACGAAAGAAATTTTTGATGGTCCCTCGCCACTGAGGGCTGTAGGGGGGAAATTTTGGTAAGTAAAATCTGACATTACCGCCACAAATTATGACTAATTGATTCTAAAGCTGTCGGCACTATAAAAATAAATTTTTGTTGTTACTATACGAAGGAAAACATAAAAATTAATGTTATTATTGTTTAAAAAAGTGACCATTAAATAATTAATACTTAGTTGAAATATGATATCACTAATTACTCGAGATAATTAAATAAGGTCAGTAGAACTGATTCTAAGGTTACTTTGTCGTAAATATTATGTACATCAGGAATCATATAAAAGGTGGTTGGATTTCAGTAAATTACCATAGATTAAAGTTCTACGCCAATAAGCAGTAACTATGAAGTTTACCATTATTTTTGTAATTTTTGCGGTAGCCGTGGTGGAATTTAGTTCAGCCGACTTTAGTAAGTACTCACTCTGTGCTATTTAGAAAAAATTGTTTTATGTTTGTGGTTTCTGATATCGTAATTTATAATTTAGCCTGTACCCCCGGAGTACCTTATAAGGAAAACAATTGCAACAGCTGCTTCTGTACAGAGACCCATCTGTTAGGGTGCACTGAAATGGCTTGGTTAGTATAATACGCATATCAAAAACAAAGTTTTATTTACATTTAATTTTGTTTTAGTATCAGTGAAGAAAATACAGCTCTTACAAATTGCATTGAAGGAACAGTAACTCAACAAGGATGTAATACTTGTACTTGTGTTAAAGATTTAGGAACCATTTGTACAAATAACGAATGTTAAATCATCAAGTTTTGTACTAAATATTTAGTTTTATAAATTAAATTTTTCTAATACGTAAATTTGTAAACTGTTTTTCTTACTATCATTTGTCCCTGTCAGAACGAAATTAAAAGTTTTACTAGCGACGCCTGTCAGATATGAACTAAACTCTGATAAACATTTTTGTGCTTTCAATTTGTATTTATAACTGGTACACTTGGATAAAATTTGGAGTCGTTATCGAAGACCTGGCGCGGTCTTACATAACTTCGAATAATTCTAATTTATATATTTTTTTTTTAAATAAGCCACAGCAGTGGAGTGATGTGATCGCTGGTTGAGTATAGAGCGGAAATTCTGGGTTCAAATCACGGATTGCACAAAATTTCTTAGCTCGACCTTCCGGTGAGCATCTACACTCTGTGGTGAATCCTGATATTTGTGTCGACGTCATTACCGTAAATACGGCTGGGTCACACATGCAAAGGTTTACAAAAGAATTTAAGCAGGAAAATGGCGATTTATCGTCATCAGCCCTGGGCCTGCATGGCCTGTTAGCGCTTGCTTATATATATATATTTTTTAAATAAGCAAATTTATAGAAGCTTTTATTATGAGAGAATTCGAGATAATCGAATAACGTCAGTGGAAATTGTAAGGTTTTTTAAGGCTAAACTATTGTATATCGCAGATCCAATCAAATAAATCCAGGTAATCGAACAGAGGTACATTTATTTGCTGAATAATTCTTCACATTAACACCCTGTACAATTATCAACAATGTTAAAAACTGCATGAAACATAAACCTTTTATATCTACGCCCCTGGTATACACAGTTCTTTAGTTATTTAAAATTTGTTTTTTAACACCTTACGAATTAATTGTTCACACACAATTTGAACACAAATTTGTTATTATCAAGTAGGTAAATTCTTGTTAAAGTCAACCTCCTCAAAATTTTTATTTATGAGGGTTCCAGTTTAGGACCATCGGCGCTATTTTTCATTATCTTCTTATAAAATTAGTTTTAATAAATAAACCGAATGGATGACTTACAAGTAATAACTTTGTAAATTTCTTACCTCAAAATTTTTGTAGGGATGACTTAAGCCCTTTTAATTAAAAATCACTTTGATTCGTTGGAATACTCTGCAAATTTTATCACTTTAAACTAGAAATGTGCAGAAGGCTCAATCACAATGTAGACGAAAATTTTCTCCCGAATTCATAAATACCATGGATCAAGGTTTATAAAATTTTTGGTGTGGTAATTAGGGGATGATTTTAGAATACGACAATATAGTATAATAAAAATTCTCCTTGTAAGTATGTCAAAAATGTAATTTTAACCACGTTTTCATAACTTTGACATAATTTCAGTTATCTGTTTAAATCAACAAATTAATCTATGAAGGTAATGTTTATGATTAAAAATAAATTGTTATTTTTCCTTCGGTGAATGTATAAAAAGTTTGATGTTTAGGTGGAACGGTACATTAAAGTTTTAATCCAATTAGCAGCAACAATGAATTTCACCATTATTTTTGTGATTGTTGCTGTAGCTGTGGTAAAACTTAGTTCAGCCACATTCGGTAAGCAATTAAATAAAGTTAAATTAATTTAAAAAACTACATACCCTTTAAATGTTACTCCTATTTACGTAACTAGTTATGAAATGGCAAGTTTTACGGAACGAGTATGATTATCTCATTTGAGCCCTAAAAATTTAAATAACGTACAGAAGTTACTGCAAATGTGTCTTCAGTTAACATGTTATTTTTCTTTTTTAGTTTGCACTTCTGGAGTTTATTACAGGGAAAACAATTGCAACCAATGCTTCTGTTCAGACGGTGGCAATTTAGCATGCACTTACATGTTATGGTTTGTTTTATTAAAAAATTTTAAAAAAAATTTATTATATTTTAATGTCGTTTTAGTTCTGGAACCAAATATGAAGAACTTCGTAATTGTGAGGTTGGATCAACAACTAAAGAAGGCTGTAATACTTGTACTTGTGTCGAAGGTTGGGGAACTCTTTGTACCGATTACAAATGTTAGCTCTACAAAACAAATTTATAATTTTTATAAAGTTTTTTTCCAAAAGAACAAAAATAATGTAGTATAAAATAAAATATTTTGGTTACTTTGGTTTTATTATACTTTCGCCTGTGGTCTAAAAACATTTTTATAGCTTTCTATTTTATTATTTACTTTGCTCAAAATTTCACAAATTTTAACAAAATCTAATTTTCTACTACATTTCAAAATAAATATTCGATAAAATCAAAATTCTAATAATTATAAGAAAATGTGAAATTTGAAAGTTAATGGCAATATTACATTTATGTTTATTTTATTTAATACAAGAAATTTGGGGTGAGGACATTCGTACTTTACTACCTATAAAATTTATCTGTGCCGTGGTTTAGATTCCACGTAAATTTATAGGTCCTGCTTCTTAATAAATAATAATAATTCTTATATTTCCAATTATGAATTTAAGAAATAAATTTTGATGGCTTCCTATTACCGTAACCTTCGACGAATTTTCAACGTTTACATTACTAAAACACACAAAAGATAAATACATGGGTAATCACTTATAGTATCAGTGTTTTTGTGATTGTGTTTACCAATTTTACTATTTACATATTTGCCTGGTTTTTTTTAGGAAAACTGATGTAACGCTTCTTGAAAGCTGAAAAACTTTGTACTCCGTCTAATCACTTAGACCGACTTATGGGGTAATTGAATTTTTTATAATATTGACAAAATTCTAATTAACCGCTTAAATAATCTGCAGAGCTTTTAAGAAAAATCAATTTATTTGTTGTCAAGTCGATATAATCGAAAAAGGTCATCGGTCGATCCTAAGGTTATTTTTTAGTCATTATATGCTGGTACACACATCGGTGATTATATAAAAGGTTTGTTGGTGTACGTGGATTTTAAAATTGAAGTTCTACTCCAATAAGCAGCAACGATGAAGTTTACTATTATTTTTGTAATTTTGGCAGTCGCCGTGGTGGAATTTAGTTCTGCTAACTTTAGTAAGTAATTTAAGCTAATAATTACCTTAATTCCTTTTTTCAAAAATTGAAAAACATTATTAACCCTAATTAATTATTTAGAGTGCACCCCTGGAGTACCATACAGGGAAAATGATTGCAACAACTGCGTTTGCTCCGACACCGGAAATTTAGGATGCACTTACATGGCTTGGTTGGTATATGTCAAAATAATTTTTTTTTTACTAATTTTTTTTTTTTTAAGTTTTGGACCCAGCCAAGATCAACTTCGTAATTGTGTAATAGGAACAACTTCTCAAAATGGATGTAATACTTGTACTTGTGCTCAAGATCTGGGAACTATTTGTACAAATAACGAATGTTAGAACTTTAAGACAAAATCAGGTTCTTTAAAGTTTTCCGAAATTTATTTTTGATAACAAATATTTTTTTCTAAATTTCATAAATGTGTAATTTTGAAATTTATAATTTGTACCACTTTCACCAATAAAGCATTTTCATTAAATTTTTTTCTATTGTATACGAGTACATACGAATTATATCGTACAAAATTTGGAACTCTCTCTCTCTCTCTCACTTTTCATTGATTGATTATAATCTCTCAAAGTAAGAACAAGAAACTCTACAAGTTAGACGTGAGAACAAAATCGTCTGTAAAATACAAGAATGCCAATAAGCTGATGCAGAAGGTCACCGATTGAAAACTCCCCAAAAATATATGGGGCATTCCACACCAAATCGACCTCTTTTGAACCCGACCCCTTTTAATTTTCCTGAAATTTTTACATATTATACTATCTCACCAAAAACAGCTCTGTGAATTTTTTCAAAATTTTTTACTCAACCCAAAAATAGTTACGAATTTTTAGAAAAACTGATGTTTTTTTTCTTCAAACAATCGTAACTATTTCAAAAATTGACTAATCAAAACGTTCTTTTTTTTTGTTTTTGTTTGTCTTTAAACGTACTTTTCAGGAAAAAATACAAAAAAAATATTCAAACTTGGATTCCACAAAATTTTTCATTTTTTCGGAGAAAATCATTGATTTTTCAAATTTTTCCACTTTTGATTTTTTTTATTTCAAAAAACGCTTTGATTTATTTCTCGTATAACAACGCAAACCCCATAATGGGCCAACATTTCTTTCTATTTTTTTTGTTTAATTAAAAAATATTTTGTTTTATTTTTACGCAAATAATATTTTTCAATTAAACAAAAGAAATAGAAAGAAATGTCGGCCCATTATGGGGTTTGCGTTGTTATACGCAGAATAAATCAGAGTTTTTTTTTTGAAATAAAAAAATCAAAAATCAAAAATGTCGAAATTTGAAAAATCAATGATTTTCTCCGAAAAAATGAAAAATTTTGTAGAATCCAAGTTTGAATATTTTTTTTGTATTTTTTCCTGAAAAGTACGATTAAAGACAAACAAAAACAAAAAAAAAAGTTCCGATTAGTCAATTTTTGAAATAGTTACGATCGTTTGAAGAAAAAAAACATCAGTTTTTCTAAAAATTCGTAACTTTTTTTGGGTTGAATAAAAAATTTTGAAAAAATTCACAGAATTGTTTTTGGTGAGATAGTATAATATGTAAAAATTTCAGGAAAATCAAAAGGGGCCGGGTTCAAAAGTGGTCGATTTGGTGTGGAATGCCCCATAATTATGTATTGTACTAAAACAATCCTATGTTCAAACTTTCCATTAAATTAAATAAAATTTTGATTTTATAATTTTCCAAACTTTCTAAAATAAAACAGGATTATTCAGTAACTTTGCCCAGCTTGCTCAATCGGACTTTTCTTTCTTGATAACGTGCGACCTTGCCACGTTAATAAAATTTTACTTAACCCAATTCAAATCAAAATTAATAATATTGAATTTTCTTCACTAAAATTTTATTTTTCCACTAATTTTCACTTTTTTACAAAATCAAACAATTGCTCTCTGAAAACTCCGACCGTCCGGTCGAACTCTCCGTTTGCCAATCTCCAATGCATTTCAAAATCAAAAATTCCCCCACCTCTGCTATCATTTTAAATTATTAAAGTAAAAGTATAAAATAAAAATAAGTAAATAAATTTCTTCATCCCAAAAAAATATACGACAGTATATATGAGCAGCTCTGCAGGCCTAGGAAGTCCTTGGCTTGGTTGACGGCTTTGGTTCATTTCTTCCTATCTTTTGCCTTCTTCTTCCAGTGGCTATCCACCATATCCTTAAGGTCTTCTAGTACTTCGTTCTTCCATCTATTTTCTTCATTCCGTCTATTTTGGACTTCCATATCTGATGTATTATTACTCTTTCTTCGCTCCTTTTTAAGATATACCCGAGTCACCTTATTCTTTGTGCCTTAATAGCACTTACTATACTTGGTTCATTATATAACTCATAATATATTTCTTGGCTTGTTCTTTGCAGCCACTGTCCATCTACTTTCACCCCGCCAAATACTCTGACCATCTTTCCATTGTGTCGTCTTTTGACCCAACCAAATTTTCTTCTTTATCCATACAAATGGATGTTTTTGATTGGAATCCTTTACGTATTCTTTTGGCACCCTGGTAAATGTTTCTCATTTCCTTGTTATTTTAACGTTCTTCTAGTTCTTCTAGTTTTTTGACTTTATATCTTTTCTTACTTTCTCTAATTACTCGTTTACACTGTCTGCTTTGCTCTCAGTGTCTTTGTTTATTTCCTTCTGTTTTATTGTTCAAAATTTTTTCTTTTTTTTATTTTTTTTTTTTGCATTTTTCATCAAACCATTCGTTCTTAATTTTATTTTGGGGCACTGTAAATATTTTTGTTGCCAACCTCATATTATTCTTCAGTGTTGATACCATTTCTACCATGTTTTGCTGTTTTATTTCTGGTTTCATTAGTCTTTCCATCTCCTTATGATATTTTTTTGCATTTTTTGGTTTATCTGTATGCTTGGTTTTCAAGGTTTGCTTCAGTTTTATTCTCAGCATAAAATGGTCCCTATCTACATCTGCTTTGTGGTATCTTCTCATCTGGTTGATTGTTTTGGCATCGTGGCTCAACCATGTATCCTTATGTATTCCTTTGTGTTAGTAGTGTGCACTTTTGATTTTCAAGTTTTTTGCCATTGTAAACTCGATCGCAAATTTTCCGTTTTCATTTGTTTCACTATGTAGGCTAAATTTACCTATTGTTGGTTGGTGCATTGTTTTTCCCACCACCAGCTTTATATTGTATTTAGGGATTTTTTCGTACACTTTATCCAGTTGTTCGTAAAATTCTTATATAATTTCTATTTTTTATTGCGCCCACTATAAAAGTACCCCTTACATCCCATATAGCTATAAAAATTACATTATTGGTTTTTGGTTTTCCACTATCTCGCTTTGTCATCATATTATTTGTTGAATCATTTGGGTTAATCAGTTTTTTGCCACTGGTTGCAATTCGTTTGTTATTTCGTTCCAAACAAATTGTTTTTCAGAGCGACTCATAATTTTTTGTGTCCAACCGTCGCTTGTCTTCTTTTCTTTCGTTTTTCTTTAGCTTCAATTTTGATCTGGGCTTGGATCGATCATCCTTTACTTTTTTTAGCTTTTTCTTATTCTTCATAACATCTATTTTAGATTCATTATGTTTGAGTTCAACCACACGTCTGTGTTGTCTGTCTTATTCTGTATGCTTTAGATATTTTAGGTTTAACCTCCAGCGCCAACTTACGAAAACTGATGTAACGCTTTTTGAAAGCTGAAAAACTTCTTACTCCGTCTAACCACTTAGAGCAACTTACGAGATAATTGATTTTTTCATAATATTGACAAATTTTTAATTAACCACTTAAGGGGGTGTCCCGATGCAATGTTTTAAAACATCGTTTTTTTGCAAATTCTTTTAGAAGGGAGAGAAAGAAATGAAGTTATTGAATTTTAAGGTATCGTTTTGTACATTCAACAAATAAAAAAAAAATTCTTTAAAGTACAAGAAAAATTTTCTTCAAGTCTTCAATCGGTTTGAAAGATCCACCTCGTAGGTAATGTTTGACTGAAACAAAAAACCAAAAAAGGATTAATTTTTGTTTTATTATATTTTTCTTCTCGGTGAACTTCTCCTTCACCAAAAAGTTTACAAAAAAAACGCTGTTTTAGAACGTTATAATTCAGGACACCCCCTTAAATAATCTGCAAAATTTTTAAGAAAATCGATATATTTGTTGTCAAGTCGATATAATCGAAAAAGGTCATCAGTCGATCTTAAGGTTATTTTGAAGTCATTATACGCTGGTACACACATCGGTGATTATATAAAAGGTTTGTCGGTATATGTGGATTATAAAATTAAAGTTATACTTCAATAAGCAGCAACGATGAAGTTTACCATTATTTTTGTAATTTTTGCAGTCGCCGTAGTGGAATTTAGTTCTGCTGACTTCAGTAAGTAATTTAACCTAATAAATTTTAATATTTACCATAAATCTTTTTTCATGCAAAAATTGAAAAAAAATTTTTTAGCGTGCACACCTGGAGTACCATACATAGAAAATGATTGCAACAACTGCTTTTGCTCCGACACCGGAAATTTAGGATGCACTTTCATGGCTTGGTGGGTTTTATTTATGTAAAAATAAATTTTTTTGTTTACTAATTTTTTTTTTTAGTTTTGGACCTCACCAAGATCAACTTCGGAATTGCGTAGTAGGAACAACTTCTCAAAAAGAATGTAATACTTGTACTTGTATTCAAGACTTAGGAACTATTTGTACAAATAACAAATGTTAGAGCTACAAGACAAAATCAGGTTTTTCAAACTTTTTCGAAAATTATCTTTGTTAAAAAAAATTTTTGTAATTTTGAAACTATTATAATTTGTATTAATTTTACCAATAAAGCATTTCCATTAAATTTATTTATATTATATACATAAGAATGTCGTACAAAGTTTGGACGTCACTCTCGCTCTTTTGACTGATTGGTTACAATCCCTCAAAGTGAGAACAAGAAACTCTACAAGTTAGGCGCAAGAACGAAGCACAAGGTCACCGATTGCAAAACGCGTTGGGGACTCCCCAACAATTAAACCTTAAAAACCACAGCAAGTGGTGAATTCAATTGTTCCAATTCACTGTTAACTAAAGCCACATTCACATTAAAGTGAGTTCTTGCCTTGCTTAAGTAAAAAAAACAATTTTTAAATCACATGATAGAATAGAATATAAAAAATTACTCTAATATAATTAGTCCTTGCCAGTTTTCTACTGAAGCAAGGCAAGACTTTACTTCATTGTGAATGCGGCTTAACTCTAAAAGATCTCTAAACTTTCCTTGCTTGCGCTTTACTTATTTATTTGCATAGCTTCTCCAAGAACTTAAAGTTAAATCTCATGGTTTGGTGATCTACCGATGAGTCAACCTCTCCTTTTGTTTTTTCACAAACAAACAGAAACCAAAAACACTATGCGAAAGTTGGACGACTGGTTACACACGAACTTGGTACAAAAACAAAAAAAAATTAAACTTCTTGCAATGGATTGTGGGGAACAGCTTATCAACACTTGCACAAAATGTCTGCATAAAAGCAAATGAAAATGCAAGACCGGATCGAAGAATCGAGGATCGAGGAAAGGAAATTCAAGAAGGAACTAAATAACAATTATAAAAATTTGTTATGTAGGCGTCATAATTTTGTTTCAAAAAAAAGGAAACTTGCCTTTAATCTTGAATTTCCCAACTTTTCAAAGATTTTGAGCAAGGAATCGATAAAAATTATCCAGCTTTTTTTTGGCAGTTTCAAGTATTTTTAAAATTTTTTTCTTAGATTCTTTCATTTCATTATAAAGGGTTTGTTAGCCATCTAGAATTCTAATATGAATTTCTTTTTTAAATAAATTTTCCGGGTGTTCTCGACCCATGATGAAAAAGAAGCATTAAAATTGACTAAAAAAATTGTGATGAGTGGTGTAATGGAGATCTTTTAATGGTTTAATGACCGTATGGCCTCCTTTTTAAAAACAAAACAATTTTTAGGTTTAAAACCGCGGCCATTATAACATTTTATTTTTAATTAACAGTTGAAATAATATTATATCACTAATGACTCGAGATAATTCAAAAAGGTCAGCAGAAATGATTTTAAGGTTAATTTGTCGTCAATATTTTGTACATTAGGAATCATATAAAAGGTTGAATAATTTTAGTAAATTACAAAGTATTAAAGTTTTACTCTAATAAGCAGCAACAATGAAGTTTACCATTATTTTTGTAATTTTTGTGGTAGCCGTGGTGGAATTTAGTTCAGCCGACTTTAGTAAGTAGTACAAATTAACCTTTTTTATTCTTTTTATTTCTGATATTAAAATTTATTTTTTAGCGTGTACCCCAGGAGTACCATACAAAGAAAATAAATGTAACAACTGCTTCTGCACAGAGACCCATGTCTTAGGATGCACACAAATGGCTTGGTTGGTATACGTAATACTTAAAAAAAAAAATTTAGTTACACTTTCTTTTCGTTTTAGTATTAGTGAGGAAAATACAGCACTTACAAATTGTATAGTAGGAACAACAACTCGACAAGGATGTAATACTTGTATTTGTGTCGAGAATTTGGGAACCATTTGTACAAATAACGATTGTTAGATGACCTTCAAGAAAAAATTCTTTGTGATGCATTTAAAAAAAATTTGTTAGCAATTTTATAAATTAAAATTTTCTACTGAATTAAGGTTTTTTTTCTTCTTGCTGACTTAAACTAAGCCCTGGCTAGTGCAATGCTTTAATAAAAATAAATTAAAAGTTTCACTAGCGACACCTGTCAGCTATGAACTGAAATCCGTTAGGAATTTGTGCCTCCAAGTTTTATTTTTGCACATTCGTAAATAACATAAGTCATAATAAATTAGCGAGCTGTTAAAACAAGTGTAAATGAACTTATTGATCAATGTCAGATTTAAATTCCTTTTGATCTGTTCGACTTACGAGATTTATTCGATTATTTACTTCAGTGGCATTGGGGTAATTTCTATCTTCATTTGAATGTGCTGTTGAAGAGTAATTTCCTGTAACCTTTGCTTTTAGCGGACGCCACTTCCACAAATTAACATAAAGCTTAAGAATTTACAATACAAATCAGTCAATTTTGATCGTGTCTATAGGTATAATTATTATTTTCGTGAATTACGTAACGAAACACTCATTTTTCTTTGTATAAGTTGGTGGAAGAGTTGTCACGGTTTGGGAGTGTATTTGAATAAAACAAAAAAATGAATTCGGTTTCTTTAAAACCAAATTGCTTTATATTAGTACAAAAAAACCTACATAGATATTTCAACAAGATAATGCACCCATTCATACATTCATAAAGGTTTACTATCCTGACAAAAAAACGTCATCTCTATTTTCTCAATAAAAAAACTCACTCAGTATAATCTTTGTGGAATTTTTAACTTCAGAATAACGCTAATAAAGCAATTTGAAATTGTATTGAAATTCCATGTTTATGACGGAGTAAATTGTACTTTGTAATAATTTAGAACAACATTTCAATTATTTGTGATGAAATAGCTATAGGAATAGCAGTGCGGTTTAATTACAATACTGATGCGTGGATGTTACAAGCAGCAAATTAATGTTTAAAAATTTTTTCACACCTAAGCAGGCAAATTATCCTAATTTCGAAGGTAATTTATTTACATTTTTAATACAACATAATACAATTTAAATTATTTCTAGTTTTATAAATAATACGTTAATTATTTTCTTCGCATGGATAATTTGTGCAAACGGTGCCGACATCTTTAACGCACATGCAGGAATTACACTTATAGGTTGAATTTGTTCCTACTTGGCAGTTGAATAATATTGATTCGATTCTATCTAAGCTGAAAATTTAGTCGTAAATTATTGTCAACCAAGCACTTACGCGTCTACTGAACTAATTCAAAAAACAAAAATGGCGCTGTGGCACTTTACGCCATATTTATTTAATGGTGATTCAAAAGTAACAAAGTTATATTTACCATGGATTATCCTGGCACTTCAATATTTTATTTTCTTCGCAGGTGCAGTCGCTGCAACGATTTTCTCTGTACGGAGTTCCTGGCTCGCATTCTAAAAATATTTACCGTATTTCAAGATCAAAAAATGAGGTTATGCTTAATCTACCGCGCTGTCCTTCTAATGCAAATTTCTTGAGTAAATAAACCAAATCTAATTAGATAAATGTTGTTGTTTGTTCGTAGATGCAATTACGCGTCTTGAATAAAGAAGTAAAATTTAAACAAACAAAAAAAATTTTTGTGTCTTTTATCTTTCGTAACCCAAAAAAGTAGATAATAGATCGAGGTTACTTCGAGATCAAATTAATTTTTGTTTATCACCTTCTTTCGCGCGTTTATTGTTTATCACGCAAATGTTTTGTTGACGCAGTGAAGGACAGTGCAGTGTTTTGTTCTGAATTTCTAATATTGATTAATAAAAAGAGTGGGTTAATTAAATACAGGAGAAATGGTACTCACCCCAATCGGCATAACATAGAACAACAAAAACAACGACAAATACAGAAAACGTAGACTTCATGTCTGCATTAAATAAATAATAAGACTAATTGTTATTAAACGATAGAGATCTCTGAGAGATACTATTTTTATGTTTATAAACTTTATCTGAATGGAAAAAACCAAAAAATTATTATACACTGAGGCTGAACTTTGAACTATTGCTGCTGTAATGTTAAAACGTGGTGCATACTAAGCCAGAAAAAAATATTGTTTTGCATAAAAATTAAACAAATTGAAAATGTTTTATGTTTTCTGTTATCTTCAGAATAATTTATGCTAATCAATTGAATCTACTACATCAAAGGAACGTATTCAATTATGACATCACAGGGTCGTGACTCGATTGCTAAATTTTCCTTTGCGCATGGATCAAATGTTGAAAGGATTTCATTCATTATTTAAAATGCCTTGATAACAATGTTACTTATACATTTTTATAAAACTGATTATTTTTTTAAGATAACAAAGATCAAGTAATCCAGTAATTAAACGCAATTAAATTTTACTACTAAGTTTCTGAGGTCAACTGAAATCATCTTTCGAAGAATAAACATAAATATTTAAGTTTACCAATAATTCCTTAGGTCATCACTTCAATTAATTTTAATTTAATAGAATATTACATTTTTTAAGTTTATGTGGGGCCCCCGTAGAAAATTTATGTCGCCCTTTCGATAATAGATCTAGGGCGATTTGAAGTAGAAAGAGGTCATACAATGCAATTTAACAAAATAAATATTATTACAATTCTAATATTATCAAAAACTACGTAATTAACACGTGTTTCGTTTTTGGTGAAGCTCCTCAGATGGATTTAATTTTGCAAAACGTAATATGTCATAAACCACATAGAAGGTTAAGATGAACTGGATGAGTCTGCTACCAAGCAGAATTTTGTAAATTATTTTTGAGTAAACACACAATCAATCAAAATTTTTAAATAACGTTACGAACAGATAGAATTTTCTATAAAATTAGAAATGAAAACTAATCTTGCACTTAACATCAATGCATATTGAATAGTAAAAATTTCGTCTGGTTTTTGAAAAATTTTTACGAAAAATTTCGTAAGGTTGTGTCTGCCGTTCCTCCTTGATTGTATAATTTTTATTTCATCTTAAAGTTTGTGCAAAGGAAATTTTTAATAAAATTAGAAATTTAAACTTATATCAAAATTGTTAAATTTGACTTTCGGCACTGAATTGTCATTCATAATTAACTATTGAATATAAAACTAATAACTGTATGGCTCCGATTGTGCGGCCCGAAGGCCGCACTGCAACATTTTTTAGATTGAAGAATAGAATCAATTTTGATTACATGAGAGAGCGCGCGTTACTTACACATTTATGTTTTTTACTATAAAAATAACAATTATATTAAAGTCTATTTTAATAATTCGCTAGCAAGCTCCTCCTATGCTGTGTCATTTACAGAAGAAGGAGCAAAATTTATTTATTCATCTATTAGCACTTCTAATCTACATTTTTTTTAATCTTTCTATAATGATAGTAATCCTGACTAATATTGAAATGTGATAATTCAAATAAACATAATAAGAATATCGTATAGAATTTTGTCTGTCTGTCTATCACTCTGTTCGTAACACACGTTGCCGTACTTTTGATTAGTTGTTCGTTCACTATTAACTTAAAAAAGTTGGCACATCTGTAATTGACAAAATAGGCACATAGTCGGTAGGGCTCTTACATTGTTAACAGTTAAAGTTGGGTTAGGATGATAGGATAACGGCCTGAGAGGGAAAGGAGAGGATAAATTTCTATATTTTTGTACACAAATATAAATCTAATAAGATCAATTATTTGATAAAACTTAGATAACATTAAATTTTAGGGTGGATCCGAGATTTTCTGTGGTTGCGTTGTTAAAATTGACTCTTTACGATCTCCGCTTCGGAAGCTCTACTAACTAAAAATATTCTCGAAGGCCGATCCTATTTGGCAAAATGTGCTACTAAGAAGGGAGTGCGTAATCTTAAATAAATTCCAAAATCTTAAAGGATTCTTAACTTACAAATAGAATATTTGAATATTTAAAAATAATTCTTATGTTTCCAATCTTTTATATGCCGACAGATTAATCTTTGTCAGGTTATCGCGCGGACTTAACCTCACGAGTAAGAAAGCTAATTTAAGTTTTACCTTTTAACTCCGTCTGTGCTTGGTGGGTATTTTTTATCCCCAAATCTACTTGTCTTATTACGTCTAGGGCAATGATATGATTGTTGTGATAGTTGACCGGGGGGTCTGGGGGTATGGAATACCTTTCAGCGTCAAGAGGATTAAAGTTATATGTAAATATACGTAGTTAACTTCATCAATTATATTTAATCAAAATCGATCTTTTAGATATTACCATTAAATTATTTGCTCAGGCTTCGGCCTTACACATGTCTAAGCTTGCAATAGATTGTAGCCAATATTTTTCTGATTTTAACCCGACAGAATCTTTTAGGACTGCTAAAACTAAAACATTTAGAATATTTTCACTTTTAGTTATTTTACTGACATAACACTTTTATTTTTTGTGCTTATATTTGTTTAAAGTAAACACAGCCGCTTCAGCACTCGATAGCTAATTAAGTGCAGGTAAATAATTATGTGAAAAATACATTTAAAAATATAATGGAATAACCTTGCAATAACAAAAAACTAATATAATTGTATTATTACAGCAGTACTCAATTTTTAGTACCCTTTGATTGTCAACCTTCTATCCTATAACTGTGGTGTACTTACAGTAACGTAACTGTTATAGGGGACCTACTGTTTAACTTGAAGTTCGTTTTTATTTACTTACAAAGATTTACCACGTAAATTATATTTTTATGGTTTACCGTTGCTTTCTTCTAAAATTTAGTTGTTATTTTACTTTTTTTTGACTTGATTATTATTTACTTTCTGTATAACTCCAAACAATTCAAGCTCACATTCTGTTCTGTAAAGCTTAATCTGCTGTTTTTAATTAAAAAAAAAAATATTTTACAATATAAGTCAACAATTTATCAAATGTTTAGATAACCCACGACTATTTAACATTAATTCAACTTTAAAATGTTTAATTATAAGAATTAACTTGTGTTCTCCCCAAAATCATTTTATTTATTTACATTAATTAAACTTTTTTTGTAGAAATGTTAACATTATCAGTTTATCGCTTGTTGAATCTGGTGGCTCTAAACAAATAGAATCATATTTTCTTTTCAAATTAAAAACAGTTAACTTTTTTTAATACACCTGATATCCTGAACCTAACGGAAACGAAGCTCAGAGATTATACCAAACCTTAAACAATGCATGCTCAGTTAAAAAAATAAATACGAAATTGATACTTTACCATCCTTAAATAACAAAGCTTTAATTGAAGAACAAAAAAACAAAAGATTATACACACTAAAACAGTTTGAGATGCGCTGTATTTTAAAGTGTTTTTATCCAATTATCCAAAAAAAAAACCTGTTAGGTAAATTATCTATTCTGTGTAATTATTTATTCACTTTATCAAATATTTACATAACTCAAACCTATATAACATTGATTCATCGTTGAAGTTAGTCATAAATTGTTGAATCGTTAGTATTTGGTGTCCGAACTACAAATTTATAAAAATGAAGTTTATAATATTTTTCGTAACGCTTGCGGTTATTGCAACAATTTCTTGTTATGCTGAAGAATTCAGTAAACAATTTCTACAAGTGTAAATACAAATTAAATTCCATTTTTCGTTTTAGAATGCGTTGAAGGAGTGCCATACATTGAGAACCACTGCAATAACTGTTTTTGTACACCAACCGGGGTGTTAGGGTGCACTGAAAAGTTTTGGTAAGGAAATTAATAATAAAAACTTCAATTTAAAGAAAAATCATGATTTTAGTACAAATGTCCCAGATCAGACAAAGCACACAGTTGGTGATACTTGGAATGAAGGTTGTAATAAGTGCTGGTATGATGGACAACTAGGAACAGTTTGTACAAATAACAATTGTTAAAACTTGTAAACTTTTCATAAATGTTTAAACTTTTTCAATAGAAAAAGAAGTTTGTATGCTAATTTTTATATTAACATAAAGAAAATTTTTTATTATTGTTAGCTTTACAATTAAAGTTTCTTCTCATTTCCTTCCATGTTCCCATTATAACCCCCTCAGTGTCAGTGTCAGTTCAGAAATGAATTCTTTTTCATGATTAGGTACATTCCTTATTTGTATAAATTCGCAAAACACAGTCGATAAACGAAATCTAAAGTTTCACTATCGACACCTGTCAGATGCGATCACAATTCAGTTAGTCGTTTGTGAGGTTATGTTACTTACATAGTAAGAAGCACCCTAAGTGTGCGTTCCACTTAAAGCCCATGACGACCACGGTCGATCGTCAGTCCAATCAAATAACAGCGGTTGATCTTTAGCCCAATCAAAGAACCACCGGACCACGCTGCGGTCGCCCATGGGCTTAAGTGGAACGCACTGTTAATGTCATAATGGTTCAAATTCAAAACAAAGGGGCGGAGTTTATTGTCGGCCATGTTTTTAAAAGCGTAAGAAACAAGTGCAATATGCAGGTTCATCAATGAAAAAAAAATCAAAAAAAAAAAGTATTTTAGTAGTCTAGACTGCAAAGAATTAGTTCGTGGAAATCACACTGCTTCTGGGTAAAACATATTATTTAAAATTGAATAGAAAGCCATCTTTACGATATTTTACAATGAATATATGTAGTTTCTGTAATTTTTGCTACTTTTTCATATTTAAAAAAAAAATTTAATTCGTGAATTTAATGGTTAATAAATATGCGTTTTCTACATAATTTGTTTCTGGAGTCATATAGAAAAAATTTAAAACTGAATTTTGAATTGCATTATAAAAAATCATGTGGACAATGACTTAAATTTTGTTCAAGTACTTTAGAATTTTGTGAAATTGTTAATTTATTTATAGTACACACAAGAAAAATTTCAAAAATATTCTACGCCTTAGATTGCGTTTATTTTTTGATATTTTTGTTTCGGTGCGCTCTTTTATTTAATATTTTTGATCCAATTCAATTTTGTTCAAATATTCCGGAATTTTGTGAAATTGTTAATTTAATTATATTAAAGACGGGAAAAAAACAAAAAAATTCTACGCTCTAATCGCTTTCGTTATTTAGATATTTTGCTTTCGGTGCGCTCTTTTATAATTTAATAATTTATTAACAAAACCTAAATTTTGTTTAAATATTTTAGAACTTTTTGAAATTGTTAATTTCATTATAGTACAAACGAGAAAAATATCAAAAAAATTCTACGCCTTATATTGCTTTTAATATTTAGATATTTTTGTTTCGGTGCGCTCTTTTATTTAATATTTTTGTTACAATTAAATGTTGTTCAAATATTCAGGAATTTTGTAAAATGGTTAATTTAATTTAATAATTGACAAACTAAAATTTTGTTCAAATATTTTAGAATTTTGTGAAATTGTTTATTTCATTATAGTACAAACGAGAAAAATATCAAAAAAATTCTACGCCTTAGATTGCTTTTAATATTTAGATACTTTTGTTTCGGTGCGCTCTTTTATTTAATATTTTTGATACAATAAAATTTTGTTCAAATATTCCCAAATGTTGAAAAAATGTTAATTTAATTATATTGAATACAGCAAAAACACAAAAAAATTCTACGCCCTAGATCGCTTTCGATATTAAGATATTTTGATTTCGGTGCGCTCTTTTAATTTAATAATTGACAAACTTAAATTTTCATCAAATATTTTAGAATTTTGTGAAATTGTTAATTTCATTATAGTACAAACGAGAAAAATATCAAAAAAATTCTACGCTTTAGATTGCTTTTAATATTTAGATATTTTGGTTTCAGTGCGCTTTTTTATTTAATTTTTTTGATACAATTAAATTTTGTTCAAATATTCCGGAATTTTGTAATATTGTTAATTTAATTATATTAAAGACAAGAAAAACACAAAAAAAATTCTACGGCCTAGATCGCTTTCGATATTTAGATATTTTGATTTCGGTGCGCTCTTTTAATTTAATAATTGACAAACTTAAATTTTGTTCAAATATTTTAGAATTTTGTGAAATTGTTAATTTCATTATAGTACAAACGAGAAAAATATCAAAAATATTCTACGCCTTAGATTGCATTTAATATTTAGATACTTTTGTTTCGGTGCGCTCTTTTATTTAATATTTTTGATACAATAAAATTTTGTTCAAATATTCCCAAATGTTGAAAAAATGTTAATTTAATTATATTAAATACAGCAAAAACACAAAAAAATTCTACGCCTTAGATCGCTTTCGATATTAAGATATTTTGATTTCGGTGCGCTCTTTTAATTTAATAATTAACAAACTTAAATTTTCATCAAATATTTTAGAATTTTGTGAAATTGTTAATTTCATTATAGTACAAACGAGAAAAATATCAAAAAAATTCTACGCCATAGATTGCTTTTAATATTTAGATATTTTTGTTTCGGTGCGCTCTTTTATTTAATATTTTTGATACAATAAAATTTTGTTCAAATATTCCCAAATGTTGAAAAAATGTTAATTTAATTATATTAAATACAGCAAAAACACAAAAGAATTCTACGCCCTAGATCGCTTTCGATATTAAGATATTTTGATTTCGGTGCGCTCTTTTAATTTAATAATTGACAAACTTAAATTTTTATCAAATATTTTAGAATTTTGTGAAATTGTTAATTTCATTATAGTACAAACGAGAAAAATATCAAAAAAATTCTACGCCATAGATTGCTTTTAATATTTAGATATTTTTGTTTCGGTGCGCTCTTTTATTTAATATTTTTGATACAATAAAATTTTGTTCAAATATTCCCAAATGTTGAAAAAATGTTAATTTAATTATATTAAATACAGCAAAAACACAAAAGAATTCTACGCCCTAGATCGCTTTCGATATTAAGATATTTTGATTTCGGTGCGCTCTTTTAATTTAATAATTGACAAACTTAAATTTTTATCAAATATTTTAGAATTTTGTGAAATTGTT
This sequence comes from Rhagonycha fulva, assembly GCA_905340355.1. NCBI lineage: Eukaryota > Metazoa > Arthropoda > Insecta > Coleoptera > Cantharidae > Rhagonycha > Rhagonycha fulva. The sequence continues at coordinate 118,926,008 of HG996554.1, forward strand.
AATTTCATTATAGTACAAACGAGAAAAATATCAAAAAAATTCTACGCCATAGATTGCTTTTAATATTTAGATATTTTTGTTTCGGTGCGCTCTTTTATTTAATATTTTTGATACAATAAAATTTTGTTCAAATATTCCCAAATGTTGAAAAAATGTTAATTTAATTATATTAAATACAGCAAAAACACAAAAAAATTCTACGCCCTAGATCGCTTTCGATATTAAGATATTTTGATTTCGGTGCGCTCTTTTAATTTAATAATTGACAAACTTAAATTTTTATCAAATATTTTAGAATTTTGTGAAATTGTTAATTTCATTATAGTAGAAACGAGAAAAATATCAAAAAAATTCTACACCTTAGATTGCTTTTAATATTTAGATATTTTGGTTTCCGTGCGCTTTTTTATTTAATTTTTTTGATACAATTAAATTTTGTTCAAATATTCCGGAATTTTGTAATATTGTTAATTTAATTATATTAAAGACAAAAAAAAAACAAAAAAAATTCTACGGCCTAGATCGCTTTCGATATTTAGATATTTTGATTTCGGTGCGCTCTTTTAATTTAATAATTGACAAACTTAAATTTTGTTCAAATATTTTAGAATTTTGTGAAATTGTTAATTTCATTATAGTACAAACGAGAAAAATATCAAAAAAATTCTACGCCTTAGATTGCTTTTAATATTTAGATATTTTTGTTTCGGTGCGCTCTTTTATTTAATATTTTTGATACAATAAAATTTTGTTCAAATATTCCCAAATGTTGAAAAAATGTTAATTTAATTATATTAAATACAGCAAAAACACAAAAAAATTCTACGCCTTAGATCGCTTTCGATATTAAGATATTTTGATTTCGGTGCGCTCTTTTAATTTAATAATTGACAAACTTAAATTTTCATCAAATATTTTAGAATTTTGTGAAATTGTTAATTTCATTATAGTACAAACGAGAAAAATATCAAAAAAATTCTACACCTTAGATTGCTTTTAATATTTAGATATTTTGGTTTCCGTGCGCTTTTTTATTTAATTTTTTTGATACAATTAAATTTTGTTCAAATATTCCGGAATTTTGTAATATTGTTAATTTAATTATATTAAAGACAAGAAAAAAACAAAAAAAATTCTACGGCCTAGATCGCTTTCGATATTTAGATATTTTGATTTCGGTGCGCTCTTATAATTTAATAATTGACAAACTTAAATTTTGTTCAAATATTTTAGAATTTTGTGAAATTGTTAATTTCATTATAGTACAAACGAGAAAAATATCAAAAAAATTCTACGCCTTAGATTGCTTTTAATATTTAGATACTTTTGTTTCGGTGCGCTCTTTTATTTAATATTTTTGATACAATAAAATTTTGTTCAAATATTCCCAAATGTTGAAAAAATGTTAATTTAATTATATTAAATACAGCAAAAACACAAAAAAATTCTACGCCTTAGATCGCTTTCGATATTAAGATATTTTGATTTCGGTGCGCTCTTTTAATTTAATAATTAACAAACTTAAATTTTCATCAAATATTTTAGAATTTTGTGAAATTGTTAATTTCATTATAGTACAAACGAGAAAAATATCAAAAATATTCTACGCCTTAGATTGCATTTAATATTTAGATACTTTTGTTTCGGTGCGCTCTTTTATTTAATATTTTTGATACAATAAAATTTTGTTCAAATATTCCCAAATGTTGAAAAAATGTTAATTTAATTATATTAAATACAGCAAAAACACAAAAAAATTCTACGCCCTAGATCGCTTTCGATATTAAGATATTTTGATTTCGGTGCGCTCTTTTAATTTAATAATTGACAAACTTAAATTTTCATCAAATATTTTAGAATTTTGTGAAATTGTTAATTTCATTACAGTACAAACGAGAAAAATATCAAAAAAATTCTACGCCTTAGATTGCTTTTAATATTTAGATACTTTTGTTTCGGTGCGCTCTTTTATTTAATATTTTTGATACAATAAAATTTTGTTCAAATATTCCCAAATGTTGAAAAAATGTTAATTTAATTATATTAAATACAGCAAAAACACAAAAAAATTCTACGCCTTAGATCGCTTTCGATATTAAGATATTTTGATTTCGGTGCGCTCTTTGAATTTAATAATTGACAAACTTAAATTTTCATCAAATATTTTAGAATTTTGTGAAATTGTTAATTTCATTATAGTACAAACGAGAAAAATATTAAAAAAATTCTACGCCTTAGATTGCTTTTAATATTTAGATATTTTTGTTTCGGTGCGTTCTTTTATTTAATATTTTTGATACAATAAAATTTTGTTCAAATATTCCCAAATGTTGAAAAAATGTTAATTTAATTATATTAAATACAGCAAAAACACAAAAAAATTCTACGCCCTAGATCGCTTTCGATATTAAGATATTTTGATTTCGGTGCGCTCTTTTAATTTAATAATTGACAAATTTAAATTTTCATCAAATATTTTAGAATTTTGGGAAATTGTTAATTTCATTATAGTACAAACGAGAAAAATATCAAAAAAATTCTACGCCTTAGATTGCTTTTAATATTTAGATATTTTGGTTTCGGTGCGCTTTTTTATTTAATTTTTTTGATACAATTAAATTTTGTTCAAATATTCCGGAATTTTGTACTATTGTTAATTTAATTATATTAAAGACAAGAAAAAAACAAAAAAAATTCTACGGCTTAGATCGCTTTCGATATTTAGTTATTTTGATTTCGGTGCTCTCTTTTAATTTAATAATTGACAAACTTAAATTTTGTTCAAATATTTTAAATATTTTGTGAAATTGTTAATTTAAGTATAGTACAAACGAGAAAAATATCAAAAAAATTCTACCCCTTAGATTGCTTTTAATATTTAGATATTTTTGTTTCGGTGCGCTCTTTTATTTAATATTTTTGATACAATTAAATTTTGTTCAAATATTTCGGAATTTTGAAATATTGTTAATTTAATTATATTAAAGACAGGAAAGAAACAAAAAAATTCTACGCTCTAGATCGCTTTCGATATTTAGATTTCGGTGCGCTCTTTTAATTTAATAATTGACAAAACTTGTATTTTCTTCAAATATTTTAGAATTTTGTGCAATTCGTAATTTCATTATAGTACCAACGAGAAAAATATCAAAAAAATTCTACGCCTTAGATTGCGTTTATTATTTAGTTATTTTTGTTTCGATGCGCTCTTTTATTTAATATTTTTGATACAATTAAATTTTGTTCAAATGTTCCGGAGTTTTGTAAAATTGGTAATTTAATGATATCCCTATATCAATTTAGAACAGGTTCAAGGAGAGTATGTCAATAAGTTTGTAAATTTATTAGAGCTCAAGGTAAGTAATATTTTTGTTTTTACCAATTCTAGTTTGTGTTTCACCATCAATTATTAAATTTAATTGCAATCTTCTTAAATATTTTTTTTTCTATTATTAGCAATCTTATTATCCAATATACATACAATTCACTTGGCAATATTATTTATCCAAACCAAATCCAAAATATCAAAAGTTGTTCAGATTTGATATAGACCAACTAAAGAATACTTGTATTTCAAGGTCACCCTGGAGCTTTTCTTTCTTTGTTTTAATATTGTACAAGATTGGTAGATAACAATAACTAATTATTAAATAAACAATAATTATTATATTTTTAATGTATACAATAGAAAGTGTCGATTACTGAATAAATAAAAAAAATAAATAATGAACTTTCGGTTAAATATATAATAACGGCCACGTAGAATAATAATTCAGTAATTAGAAAAATGTTTCGTGAGAACTGTATCTCTTGTAGTTCAGCTCCTTCTTTAAGGTTTTGTGCGGTTCTGGGTTGTGTGTTTATATGGCCGTTTTGTAAACATAGTGAAAGAAAATTAAAATTTCATACTGTCAGGTCTAAACTATTTTATTTTTCTGCGATACTATTACTGTCAGCTATGTCGTCAGCCACGATTTACACTGCTTTACAAATAAATGATATAATATGGACAAATTCGAAGAATATTGAAAAAATTTTATATTTAATTGGACAATTTGTTTTATATTTTGTGGCATTGATTACCTTAGTCAGTATTATATTTCAATCAAAAATATTGCAGAACTTGGGCGAATTTTTTCAAAATTTTGTGGAAGACTTCAGAGAATCAAAATCGATTATTCTAATAACGGAAAACGATATAGCAATGCTAAGATCCAGCAGCTATGTTTTGATAATTTTAATTACTTGTTTTATATCTTTTTTATATATTCTGTTATTTGAGATAATGAACACTACAGATTTGCATTTGTTGGAAAAGTGCGGTATGTTAGCCACTTCGATTTCGTACAGTGCATTCTGTCTGGAAGTTTTATTTATCTATAAGGTTCTTCGTATTATACAAATAAAATTTCAAGAACATTTCAAACAGGAATTAAACGATGTTTTAAGCTTTTCAGTTTACAATGTGTATCGACGGTTAAGAATCGTTAATAACAGATTTGTAAAAATAAGCATTGCAAATTCTATAGCTGAGTATACCCAGTTACATTATAAATTGTACTTGAGTTTGCGGATGGTCAATAAACTTGTAAATCCTTCAATATTATTGGCGTCGATTGCCTATATTATTGTGCTGGTCTTTATTATAGTTGAAGATTTTCTAAGAATAAGTAGAAACAGTGTAAACGATCTCTCATTTTGGCTTCTTTTAATTTCAAATGGAGCGTTGGTTGTCGCATCCGTGAGTTTATTTGGGTTGTCTTGGATTACATTTAAATTGGAGTCATCGGTAAGTCGTACTTATAAGTTTTCTGACTTACTTCAAAAGCTACCCCTTCAGCCACCATCGATATACACATACGAATTTGTCGATATTTTTTCAAAATTCAATAAATTAAATTTTTGAAAATTATTAATTGCAAAAACTATTTCTTTCCAAAACTTGCTTTTAATTTAGCCCCGATGGTTCACAAATGTTGTGGTGTGGGGGATCGGGGAGTTTTAAAATATTTTCAAACCTACAACAAGTTCCAAATAATGTAACTTCAAATTTTTTCTTTATTTATTATAAAGTTTCCTCCAGCTAGACAATCTATTAATAATTAACTTCAGTAAACAATTTTACTATTTATTTTAGAATCAAGAGACGATTTCATTTTTATTGAAATATCCTATCTGCAAATTACTTCAAGAGGAAGCTGATCAGGTAAAAAATATTTTAAAATAAAAATATTACCGAATTTTAATTTTTATCTTCTATAGATTGAGGCTTTAATAACCACATTGACTTTGCAAAAGTTAACATTAAACGCATCTAATATTTTATCACTGAATTTAACATTGTACGCATCGGTAAGTTCCCTGAGAAGTTTATTTTCCATTTTTAATTATTTTTGTAGATTATAGGTACAATAATTATGTACGTATGTACAACAATGCAGTTCATAAAGATGTTTTGTGAATAACATCAAAAAATATTTTATATTTAATAGCTGAAAGGGAGTGACCCAATAAAGCATTTTTATCCTCACATGGAAGAAGCACTCAAATAAAATTGAGGCATATTTTCTTATAGGCACCAATTCTTAGTGTTGTAATTGGTCAATCTTGTAAAACAATTTCACGATTTTATGCAAACAATTTCAGCCAATTTTTAAAAATATTTTAACCACGAAACTTTTGCAATTTTTAACGTAAAATATTTATATGTTAGCCATTGCAGTGGAATGGTGTTACCGCTGCCTGGAAATACTTTTGTGATTTGTAATGATTACTATGGTTGCACAAACAAAATGTTTAAAAAAATAAAATAATATCAAAAAATCAAGATATTTTTTTATAAACCAAAATATATTACCGATTCCAATAGGTCATTATTGACGCACAATTTTTAACTTATTATTTGATTATTGAATAAATATATATTACAGCTCTACAAGCCTAGAAGGCCCATGACTTCATTCCCTGCCTACCTAACCTGTCTTCTAAACGCTCGTGTGTGACGCAGCCGTATCAACGGTAATGTAACGTCGACACAAATACCAGGGATCATCACAGGAGTGTGGATGCCCACCGGAAGACCGAGCCAAGAAATTCTTTGCAATCCGCGATTTGAACCCAGAATTTCTGCTCTATACTCAACCAGCGATCACATCACTCCACAGCTGAATTGAATAAATATGTAATTTAAATCCAATTATTTAATACAAGATTTAGTTCCCGTTGTCTACTATCACGTGCCGCAGTTATCTTTAGGACCCCTCCCCCCCTATTGGCGTAGGTTCTTTAAGCTTTTGATTTACTGTATTGAAGCAGTTTAATCATCCACCTGAAGTCACGTCATGTTTTCTGAGGTCGGACATGTTCAGCTTGTAGTTTTAAAGATCACTACGGATGTAGTTTAAGTTTACAGAAATTTAGTGAACGATTTTGCTGCGAGTGAAATTGTCTTAACTAATCGAATGAAGGTTATTGACAAACCAGTAAAACCAAACCTTCAAATTTCGTTCTTTCTTAGAGACCACAAGTAAATTTAAGAACTTTTTTATTATTTGAGTAGTTCACAAAAGAACGTTTGTGATTACAAGTTCATAAACTTACTGGAGCTCAACGTAAGTAATTTTTTTTTATTGTATTTTATTTGGATAGCAATTGGAGGTTATTGTTTTATGGGTGTTTTGTTTATTATCAATGAAAGCACTTCTTGATACTACCGATTCATTCATTCATACTGTATGTAAACACAGCTTTTCTTTTTCTTTTTTTTATGAAAAATTGTTAATTTATTTATAACAAACACAGAAAAAATTAACTGAAAAATTTTACACCATAGATTGCTTTCAATATTTAGATATTTTGATTTCGGTGCGCTCTTTTCTTTAATTTTTTTGACAAAAATTAATTTTGTTCAAATAATCTGCAATTTTGTGCAATTGTTAATTTAATTATAGCAAATATAGGAAAAATAATTATAAAATTCTCCACCACAGATTGTCTTCAATATTCAGTTATTTTGATTTTGGTGCGCACTTTTATTTAATATTTTTGACAAAATTAAATTTTGTTCAAATAATCTCAAATTTTGTGAAATACTAAACTTAATTATAATAAAAACAGATAAAATAACAAATAAATTCTACATTTGTGATTGCCTTCAAAATTTAGATATTTTTAATTCGACGCGCTGTTTTAATATTTTGGACAAAATTAAATTTTGTTCAAATATTTTAAAATATTTTGAAATTGTTAATTTAGTTATAGCAAATTCAGGAAAAATAACTAAAAAATTCTACACCATAGATTACCTTCAATATTTAGATATTTTGATATCGCTACGCTCGCTCTTTTATTTAATATTTTTGACAAAATTAAATTAAGTTCAAATATTTTAAAATATTTTGAAATTGTTAATTTAATTATAGCAAATTTAGGAAAAATAAGTAAAAAATTCTACACCATAGATTTCTTTCAATTATATTTAGTTATTTTGATTTCGGTGCGCTCGTTTATTTAATATTTTTGACAAAATTAAATTTTGTTTAAATAATCTGAAATTTTGTGAAATTGTCAACTTAATTATAGCAAATTTATCAAAATTAACTAAAAAATTTTACACCATAGATTTCCTTCAATATTTAGTTATTTTGAATTCGGTGCGCTCGTTAATTTAATATTTTTGACAAAATTAAATTTTGTTCAATTATTCTGAAATATTGTGAACTTGTTAATTTAATTATAGCAAATTTAGGAAAAATATATAAAAAATTCTACACTATAGATTTCTTTCAATATTTAGTTATTTTGATTTCGGGGCGCTCATTTATTTAATATTTTTGGCAAAATTAAATTTTGCTTAAACAATCTGAAATTTTGTGAAATTGTTAACTTAATTATAGCAAATTTAGAAAAAATAAGTAAAAAATTCTACATCATAGATTGCCTTCAAAATGTAGATATTTAGTTGGGTGCGCTCTTATTTATTTAATATTTTTGACAAAATTAATTTTTGTTCAAATGATCTGAAATTTTGTGAAATTGTTAATTTAGTTATAGCAAATTCAGAAAATATAACTAAAAAATTCTACACCATAGCATGCCTTCAATATTTTGATATTTTTATATCGCTGCGCTCGCTCTTTATTTAATATTTTTGACAAAATTAAATTTTGTTCAAATATTTTAAAATATTGTGAAATTGTTAATTTAATTAGAGCAAATTCAAAAAAAATAACTAAAAAATTCTACACCTTAGATTTCTTTCAATATTTAGTTATTTTGATTTCGGTGCGCTCTTTTATTTAATATTTTTGACATAATTAAATTTTGTTTAAGTAATCTGAAATTTTGTAAAATTGTTAACTTAATTATAGCTAGTTTATCAAAATAACTAAAAAAATTCTACATCATAGATTTCCTTCAATATTTAGTTATTTTGAATTCGGTGCGCTCGTTTATTTAATATTTTTGATAAAATTAAATTTTGTTTAATTATTCTGAAATTTTGTGAACTTGTTAATTTAATTATAGCAAATTTAGGAAAAATAAATAAAAAATTCTACACTATAGATTTCTTTCAATATTTAGTTATTTTGATTTCGGGGCGCTCTTTTATTTAATATTTTTGGCAAAATTAAATTTTGCTTAAACAATCTGAAATTTTGTGAAATTGTTAACTAAATTATAGCAAATTTAGAAAAAATAAGTAAAAAATTCTACATCATAGATTGACTTCAAAACTTAGATATTTAGAGGTGGGTGCGCTATTATATATTTAATATTTTTGACAAAATTAAATTTTGTTTAAGTAATCTGAAATTTTGTAAATTTGTTAACTTAACTATAGCTAGTTTATCAAAATAACTAAAAAAATTCTACACCTTAGATTTCCTTCAATATTTAGTTATTTTGAATTCGGTGTTCTCTTTTATTTAATATTTTTGACAAAATTAAATTTTGTTTAATTATTCTGAAATTTTGTGAACTTGTTAATTTAATTATAGCAAATTTAGGAAAAATAAATAAAAAATTCTACACTATAGATTTCTTTCAATATTTAGTTATTTTGATTTCGGGGCGCTCTTTTATTTAATATTTTTGGCAAAATTAAATTTTGCTTAAACAATCTGAAATTTTGTGAAATTGTTAACTTAATTATAGCAAATTTAGAAAAAATAAGTAAAAAATTCTACATCATAGATTGACTTCAAAACTTAGATATTTAGAGGTGGGTGCGCTATTATTTATTTAATATTTTTGACAAAATTAAATTTTGTTCAAATATTTTAAAATATTGTGAAATTGTTAATTTAATTATAGCAAATTACGAAAAAATAACTAAAAAATTCTACACCTTAGATTTCTTTCAATATTTAGTTATTTTGATTTCGGTGCGCTGTTTTATTTAATATTTTTGACATAATTAAATTTTGTTTAAGTAATCTGAAATTTTGAAAAATTGTTAACTTAATTATAGCAAGTTTATCAAAATAACTAAAAAAATTCTACACCATAGATTTCCTTCAATATTTAGTTATTTTGAATTCGGTGCGCTCGTTTATTTAATATTTTTGACAAAATTAAATTTTGTTTAATTATTCTGAAATATTGTGAACTTGTTAATTTAATTATAGCAAATTTAGGAAAAATAAATAAAAAATTCTACACTATAGATTTCTTTCAATATTTGGTTATTGTGATTTCGGTGCGCTCTTTTATTTAATATTTTTGACAAAATTAAATTTTGTTTAAGTAATCTGAAATTTTGTGAAATTGTTAACTTAATTATTGCAAATTTATCAAAAATAACTAAAAAATTCTACACCATAGATTTCCTTCAATATTTAGTTATTTTGAATTCGGTGCGCTCGTTTATTTAATATTTTTGACAAAATTAAATTTTGTTTGATTATTCTGAAATATTGTGAACTTGTTAATTTAATTATAGCAAATTTACCAAAAATAACTAAAAAATTATACACCTTTGATAGCCTTCAATATTTAGATATTTTGATTTTGGTGCGCTTTTTTATTTAATATTTTTGACAAAATTAAATTTTGTTCAAATATTCTGAAATATTGTGAACTTACTAATTTAATTATAGCAAATTTAGAAAAAATAACTAAAAAATTCTACACTATAGATTTCTTTCAATATTTAGTTATTTTGATTTCGGGGCGCTCTTTTATTTAATATTTTTGGCAAAATTAAATTTTGCTTAAGCAATCTGAAATTTTGTGAAATTGTTAATTTAATTATAGCAAATTCATCAAAAATAACTAAAAAATTCTACACCTTTGATTGCCATAAATATTTAGATATTTTGATTTTGGTGCGCTTTTTTATTTAATATTTTTGACAAAGTGAAATTTTGTTCAAATATTCTGAAAGATTGTGAACTTGTTAATTTAATTATAGCAAATTCAGAAAAAATTAATAAAAAATTATACAGGATAGATTTCCTTCAATATTTAGTTATTTTGATTTCGGTGCGCTCTTTTATTTAATATTTTGACAAAATTAATTTTTGTTCAAATGTTCGAATTTTTATGAAATTATTAATTTAATTATAGCAAATTTAGCAAAAATAACTAAAAAATTCTACACCTTTGATTGCCTTCAATATTTAGATATTTTGATTTTGGTGCGCTTTTTTATTTAATATTTTTGACAAAATTAAATTTCGTTTAAATAATTTGATATTTAATTGTAAAATTGTTAATTTAATTATAATAAAGACAAAACAATTTTAACCGTAGATTACTTTCAATATTAAGATAAGTTTATATTGGTGCGCTTTTTTATTTAAAATATGTGATATACTAAGTAATTATTTTTCAAATATTCGAAAAGTTTGTAAAAATGTTAATTTAATTATAAGAAAATCAGGAAAAATAGCAAGAAAATTCTTAACTCAATCAGTAACAATCTTGTGAGTGTTTGGGTGATCTTTTACTGTGTTACTATGTTGCAGTACCTGAAATTCAGTATATTTCTGATTTAATGTTGAAGAAGAACAAGAAGAATTTAGCAAACCTATTTTCTTTTATTTTCTCATCAGAGTCCCATCAGTGCCAAGTTACGAAAAATCAAAGTTACGAAAATTACATTCTAACTATTGTGAAGACTAAAATCGGTGATAGTGACGATCTCTATTGTATTTTATATAAAAAATGTATAAAATATTTTATTATAATAGACATTTAAGATTTCAAAAGTTTTGATTAAATTTTCACTACTATATACAATTAAAAGTTGTTTTAGGATAAGTTTTTGTCTATTTAATAATAAATTAATTTGTGTTAGTGGACCATATAAATTAACGAAACGTTGAAGATAGGTATAACATAATCTAATTATTGTTATTTAGTTCACTTACCCAAAAATAACAATAAATTTATTATTCATATTATTGATTTTATTTATCAAATATTTACATAACGCAGGTCTATTTCACATTGATTCATTGTTTAAATAACTCATAACTTTATTTATCGTTGATGTTGGTTGTCCAAATAACGAAATCATAAACATGAAGTTTGTGGAATTTTTTTGCACCTTTGCTATTATTGCAGTTATTTCTTGTGACGCTGAAGAATTCAGTAAGTAATATTTACTTATAAATAATGTACAAAATAAATTAATTTTTACGATTTTGAATGCGTCGATGAAGTGCCGTATATTGAGAACCACTGCAATTCCTGTTTTTGTGCAAATGGGGCATTAAGGTGCACTGAAAAGTATTGGTAGGCAAGTTTAAATTAAACTAAAATTAAATGTAACATCAAGATTTTAGGAACACCCAAGAAAATCAAGAAAAGTGCAAAGTTGGGGAGATTTGGAACGAATATTGTAATAAATGTTGGTGTGATGATGAAATAGGAACAATTTGTACCAATCAAAAATGTTAAAATTAACTACCCGTTAAAATATTTTCAATAAAAAGCAAATTTGTTATTGGGGTAGACGAATGTTTTTTATGTGTAAATTCGAAACTGTAGGAATTTAATAAGAAAAATTTTGCAAAACACGCAAAACTGGCCCCACAACTATTGAATTTTTAAACAGTTGCTAGACATTTTTGGTTGGTAATAAACGAATAAACTGAGGTAGAGGAGGAGACTTCTAGCAAATTGGTATATTAGGTAATTGACAAAGTTTACTGTGAATTTTTTACATATTTTAGTAAAAATCTCGCTAGTCAACAAAGCTATTAATTAATTAGAGAAATTTTTGTCAAAATCCGTTCAGTATTTTAGACTAGAAAAGAAAACGAACAAAAAAACAATCATTTTTATGTTACTTGAAGTGTACATCTACATTAAAAGGTTAGATAGGAATTTTAGATAAACAAATTAGATGACTTCGAGAAACTATTATTACAACCTTTGTAACGGATGTTAAGCAAAATTGGTAGTTATTAATAACAAATTTTTGTAGGTGATTTATTGTTAAATACATTATTTAGTCATTTGGAATAATTCCGTTTATAAATAAACCTCAAATTTAATTCATAATTTAAACTTCAGTCCATTTGATGCGGTCGGGTTATCAAAACCAACCAAAATGGTTTCAAAAAATTGTGTCATTCAAATTTTAATATTTGTAAAAGCGATTGACGTGATTTTTGCAGGACCACCAAAAACTGCTGGAATGGTAAAAATTAAGTGTTTTTCGAAATATTCAATAAAATAAGCAAAGAATGCAATATAAATTTTTTCATATTTGCTTATTAAATAATTTATGGTTGTTGTTACAGTTTCATCAAACCGATTATTCGGTAATTTTGGAAAAACATGAGCTACCCTTCCTCAACAAGAGCTATGTCGAATATTTGGAAGTAAATGAAATATTGGTAAACGGATCTGAAAAAAAGTACAGCTTATCTGCCTCTTTATTGCAAGATTTAAACGCCGAAAACTTAGATGTAAGTAATGAGCGTTTTAGGAAAGTTTAGTTCAATTGGCAGAATAATAGGATTAGCTAATAATTATTTTCTTGCTCCAATTTTTAAGTAACGAAGGATATTTATTTTTCAGCTACGTGTAGAAGCAAAAAAATTCAAAAATGGTGAATATCAATCGTTTCCGTTTATGTACACCGAAAATACATGTGCCGCTTTGAATTTTCCTAAATTTGGAAATTATTTAGAAAAATACGACTGCAATTTTAAAAGGTCGTGTGATATCAAGAAGGTAAATTTACAACACAACTTCTATGTTTATCGATCAAGTTGAATTAATTTCAGGGTACCTATCATTGTAAAAGTATCTACGTCGACGATTCGCAATATCCACCTTATGCACCAAGAGGAAAATTCAAGTTGATAATGTACCTTACCTATAAGAAAACCATTTTGTTAGGTATTGGGGAATATTTTATAGAAATAAGATCACGCGATCCTTTAGAAGAAACAAGCGGGGTGGAATAATATAATTTTTTTCGGATTATTTGATTCAACAGGTGGATTTTCAGCACCTCCTAGTGGACATGGTTATCACTACTTTTTAACAGAGAAAACTTCTTGTTTTTGCATAGAAATATTATATACTTTTAAAACTGTAATTGAGCAAACTCGAGGAATCTTCAACTGCACTTTTACGTCTAAAAAAGTTTTCTATGTGTAAAACAGAATTTTTCATCTTTTCTTCACGCACAGAGGGTTAAAACTTTTGCGGATTAGTTTTTAATTTTAGTTTTGTACAATTACATAACAATAAATTTTAAAAAAATTAAATTTTAAAATATAGGTACATATAAAAGCCACAGAAATCTGTTCGTAAAAAGCAACGTGGCCTAAAGGCCGCACTAGAAATATTTTTAGGTTAGAAATAGTAAACGTTCTATTAATAGGATATCCAAAACCAATCAAGCGTTTTGAATTAGCGGACATAAGCTTTCTTGTAGAATCCTAAAATTTCATTATTTTTGAAGTTATATAATCAGCAAAACAGCAATTATTTTATTTTAGTTAGAAAAAAACTCAAAAGAGTAGAATAAACAATGAAAAAGGCTACAAAACTTTATTAACAGTCATAATTTGTACAAACTGTTCCAAATGAATCAGTGCACCAGCACTGGTTGCAATTTTCTTTCCAAGTTGCTCCAAGCTTGCAGCTATTAGTTCCGTCATTGTGATGCATACTAAAATTTATATTGGGTAAAATAACTACCTCACATTGAATAGAATAACATACCAAGCCATAAAAGTGCAATGCAAAACTCCGTTCTGGCAACTGCAACCGTTGCAATTGTTTTCTACATAAGGCACCCCGTCAGTGCATTCTAAAAAAAAATTGTACAAGACGAGAGAGCAGAAAAAATATTTTTACTTACTAAAATCTTTGCAGTTTGCAGAAACAATTATTACTGAAAGAATTGCCAAGCAAGCAAATACGACCTTCATTTTTGCTACTTTTGATGTGACTGGTTTTATTCACTTAGGTAAATCGGTTTAGACCCAGATAAGATTAATTTGTTATTTCCTAAAAGTGTGATAAGGATAACATAATCTGAAGAGGGTTGTTTTGATTCATGATAATTTTGATAAAAAAATTACATCAGCAGCCACGTTTAAGCGTCGAAAGATAAAACAAAAATTCAAATTAACCTTAATGAGTGACTGGTTAAGTGACAGTAGTTTTAACTACATGCAGCTGTATCTTTAATAGCTTTAATTTCAATAATATTTTTTCATTGTTTTCTCTAAAATACACCTGCAATTTTCTTTAGTGATATTATAATTATTATCATAAAAAATATAAACAGGAAAAAGGCGATTTATTGTCAACTCAGCCATAGGTCTACATGACACGTAGCGTTTGCTTATTTGCTGTTTACTTAGTTCTTTCCTCCTATTTTTTGTGAACTTGAAATCAGCTCAACTTTTTTAAATAAACAATTAAGAATTTTAATTATTTTGTTAGGTTTTTTTGTTTCCTGTTTTCAATACTCAAAAAGATAGGTACATTTGATAATTAACAAAAAAAGAATATATTACGTAATATTATAATGACAATATTTTATTACTTAATTCATGTTCTCTATAATAATTATATTATTTCAAGCAAATCCTTTGACATGAATTAGTTTGTTTGCTATTTAAATTTTAAGATGAAATTAGTGGTGTGCTTAACTTTATTTTTTATTTTGAGGTTTTCATTGGCGGTAAGAAAAAAATTCAATAATATTTTTATCAATTAAGTTTTTTTAATTTTCTCAATTTGAGACTGCAAATTTTAACCACCAAAATGCACATTAAATTTTTTTTTATTTAAACAAAATTATAAAAAATATACCTAACTAAAAATTGATCTCATACGATCAAAATATTTAATGAATTTAATTGACAATTAAATCGATTTTCTTTTATTTTGATTTATTTTACTTCTTTAATTAAAATCGTGGTAAAATTAATTTTAAACAGATATTGTTCATTTCGATTTTATTAATTTTGATTTAAAAAATTATACAAAGTGAGGTGACAGTATTGGTCAATTGGTCAATTTTGTAAACTCAACCCCAATTTTTCTCTACTTTTTCTCCCTCTCCCACAACTCGATTTTTTTGATGAACTTCACTTGACAATTTTATTTTTTCGCTTCACATTTTTTCTTAATCTAATCTAAAACAAGAACAAACAATAAAGCACGAACAATTTAGACTATTTCGGATTCATAATTTTAGAAGCTGGGGCGAGAAGGGGGGGCATATGCACTTTTTTGCTTTCTTTAGTTTCAAAAGAATGAAAAATAAGTTCACATTAATTTATCTATTTCCATAAAACTATTAGACACAAAATTCGTGAGTAGGGCACATAATTAACACAAAATTATGATATATTTTTATCTGATTTTGCAAAAGTTAGGTTTGAGGTTTTTAAAGTTATTTTCATTGCTATTTTGTACATATGTAAACATGCGCTGTAGTGTGGCTTTTCGTCTTCTAATAAATATTTTTTGATAATATTTTAATGTTTTTTGGAACAGTTTCATCAAACGGATTACACAGTAAAAATCGAACGGTACAACATTTTGAGCCACGACAAAAGGTATATTGTAAATCCAATCTTTGCTAAAAAATATGTAACCAGATATGAAGTTCAGTACGATTTAAGTTGGTGCTTTGTACAGGATTTAGATGCCACCAAATTAAATGTAAGAAATTACATTTTTTTCATTTTTTAAAATTATTTGCTGAACATAATTTGAAATTTAAGAAAAACCTATTCAAAATTATTGTTTTAGTTGCATGTAGAAGGCAGAAAGTTTCAAAGTAATGAATATCGATTATTTCCGTTTAATTTTACCGAAAATACATGTGCCTCTTTCAAATTCCCCAGATTTGGAGATTTTCTTGAACTATATGATACCAACTTTAAACCTTCTTGCGATATAAAAAAGGTAGGTAATATTTCTTAATGTGTAATTTTTCTAATAGTTTTCATTTCAGGGTTGCTATTATATAAAAAATATGTACATTAAAGATTCTGAATATCCACCCTACGCGCCAAGAGGAAGATATAAGATAATTCTGCATCAGTTTTACCAAAAAAATATTTTGTTAATTGCTTATGAATTTTATATAGAAATAAAAGCACGTAATCCTTTAGAAAGGACTGTTGGAGTGTAATAATAATATACATAACAAATGCAAGAACTCCAATTTTTTTTAAATTTGCCGCCATTTTTCACATGTCAAACTTAGAATATTATTTATAATTAACATACTTGACCTACGTAACCTGAAATTGATATAAGCAATACGCGATTATGGAACAGTTAAAAATTATTAAAATATATTATAGAAGTGGTTTCAGCAAGATGAGACCACTTGTCATACTGCTGATGAAACAATTGTCGTTTAATTTCTTATCCTGCAAATGTAAACTGGCCGCCATGCTTACGTGATTTAAAACTTTTAGATTTTTTTCGGGAAAGTATGACAAGTATCCCCATCCTGCTGGAACTATTTTTTTCAACCGATCTCTAATATATAGGTGCTATATGCACCTATATGCACATACATTATAAATAATATAAGCTTGACCGCTGAAAAATGGTGAAAAATTTAAAATTTCAGTTCTACAGTTAAATTTTTGTTTGTTTGTTTTTGTTTATGGTATCAATTTATTAATATTTCAGTTTTGCTTCCTTGTAATAAATAATACCTACTATAAAATATGTACTGTTTTTTTGTAAATTAATAATCGAAATTTAAAAATTAGCTTCTTATTAGAAGGTAATAAAATGATGATATCTGAAAACGTAACTAAAATTTCAAAAATTTGTAGTTTTAATGTATAATATAACATTGTAATAAAATTTGTTTTAGTTTTATTTTTAATTTTTATTAAATTATTTTTATTATTCTTATTCTATTCTCAACACTAATTTTTGGAAATACACAGAGCAAAAAGTTATAACGTTATCGTAACAGAGTGACAATGTAAAAATTAAAAAAGTTCTTAATAAAACTTTGTTAGAGGACGCTACTAACTTCAACAACCGCATCAAACCGGTTAAGTGTTCAAAGGCCGTCAAAGTAATAAATTGTTATCATTTAAATACACGCAAAATAAATGTACAGCTTTGAAATCTTGCCCATTTAGTGACCAATTTTAGTAAATTTGATACAAAATAAATCCCAACATATGGCACTAAAAATGTGAAAATATAATTATTGTATTTGTTCTTATTGCTCGTTTTAATTTGGTTTTTTTTATTTGCTGTGTGCATAGGTGTAGAGGGGATACGAAAATCTATCGAAGCGTTTGGAGTGGCCGGCAATAGAACTGAATTGGGACTTGCTTTATGTGATTACCTTAGACCATTTAAACTTATGGACACGCCTTGATTTTCAAGCAGTGAAGCAAACATAAGTGACGTCACTGGTGGGGTAAATGCTAAGATATACCTGTAAATACCAACTATTCGCTGTGTGCGTAGGTGTAGAAGGGATACGAAAATCGATCAAAGCGTTCGGAGTGGCCGGTAATAGAACTGAATTGGGACTTGCTTTGTGTGATTACCATGGACTTAGAAGGATTATGACCCGCAACTCTTTACCTGAAAGCTTAAAATTTGCAAGCTTTTTTTATGTCAAGAGTCCCAATTATTTTGTCTATTTGAGCCACTAGAGGGCAGCAAGAGCAATGCACACAGCGAATAAATGAAAAAAATAGTTAATTTTAGTATAGCGTTATTATAAATCTTGATACAACCCCACCAGTGACGTCACACATGTTTGCTTCAATTTATATTTAAGAAGAGAATAGAAAAGGGCGTGTCTATAAGTTTAAATAGTCTAAGGTGATTACCATGGACTTAGAAGGATTATGACCCGCAACTTCCTACCTGAAAGCTTAAAATTTGCCAGCTTTTTATGTCAAGAGTCCCAATTATTTTCGTTTATTTAAGCCACCAGAGGGCAGCAGGAGGAATGCACACAGCGAATATGTACATTTTAGAGTTGTTACTACATTTACTTTTATGTCCTCAATCCTTCCTTGCATGACCCGTATTCCCCACCGAAAATATTTTTCTCAAATAAGTTTTTTATTGGTATTCTCGTCAGGCATCCATTTTAGTTTGTTTTGCTTTTCCTCACAGAAAAAAAAGGTGTACTTAAAAGTAGAACAATTTGTGCCTAGATTGTCTACAAGTACAAATTGGGTGAAAATTAGGTACAATTGTACTTAATTTTAGTCAAATTCAGTCATCTCTAGCGCAATTGTACTATTTTATAGCACAAATTGTGCTAAATTTTTACACAATTTGTACCTGTAGACAATCTAGGCACAAATTGTTCTACTTTTAAGTACACATTTTTTTCTGTGCTCCCTGCTCTTACTAGTAAAAACAATGCCCTCAAGTTCACGTTTATTTAACTCAATTTAACAATTAAAAATTTTACCCCACTCTAAGGAAGTAAGGAAGCATAAGAAAAAACTAATTTATAATTAATATTACTAACAATTATAAACAAAAATAATAATTTGTAATATTGTAATTGTAATAATTCAGTGGAATTTTTTGAGTGTTCCTTACATAAACAACTCAAAAACCTTAATTGTTTTATAATGTTTTTTGTTTCCTGTTTTCTACGCTAAAAAACTTGCTTAAAATATTATTCTGAGTTTTTTTAATTATTCGATTTCCTGAACTAATTAGTATAGGATATTTATTTAAAAGGCGCTTTTTACGTTTTATCATTTATTTTCTACTTAAGTTTTAATATGAAAATTGTGGTGTGCTTAGTTTTATTTTTATTGTCGAGGTTTTCATGGACGGTAACAAAAAGTTTTTTACCAATTTTTTATTATACTCATTTTCACCAATTAAAGCCATAATTATCACTAGCTTTCTACATAAAAAAAATTTTTTTTAATTTTGAGAATAACATTAAAAAAGTATAATAACAAAACTCTAATTTTCCGTACATTGAAAATAATCTTAACAATTCCAAAATTTTTTAAATGAAATCTTAGATTGATGTATAAGCTTAGTATACTTTGATCATTAATTTATCGTTTTGTGTTAAATCGTTAGAGCACAATATTTGCGAATAGAGCACATAATTAACACAAAATTATAACATATTTTATTTATCCTTTTAAAAAGATGGGAGATGGGAGTTTTTTAATACATTTTTTATCATTTTCTTTTAAAAAAAATTTTAAAATTGGAGTTCTGGTTAATAAACTGTTCTCTTCATCGTAATCATGTACAATTCAATATAAAGAACACTTAAATACAATTTCTATTAAGAAAAGGTAATATATAAATTTAAAGAAGAACTAATTAGTGTCGTTTAATTAAATATTAACTGACAATTTGATAAATGTCTTAATGTAAGTATCAATGAAACAAAAATATTAACGAATCTACGTCAATTCATCGCGGTTAATTCGTTGCCTGCGACAATTCGTTCTCTACGTCAATTCGCCGCCTGCGACAATTCATCGTGCGTGACTATTCACCGCCTGGAATAATTCATCGCGACACAATTGTTGATGATAAAAATACAATAAGATTTGTTTATTTATTTAAGAACCACCTTTTAATTTAACACTTATATTGACAAATTAGTACATAGTTACAGGTATTGTAAATAATCTACGCATTGTCGCAGGCGAAGAATTGACGGTAAACCTCACTCTATAACCCAAGATACTATTCTTATTAAATAACACATTATTTGAATAACATGGTTCCCCTTGACGTTCTTTAATAATTATAATATCTTAATGTTATTTGGAACAGTTTTATCAAACCGACTACACAGTGACTTTCGAGCGCTACAATATGTTAACCTTGGACAAGAACTACATTGGAAACTTCAATGTAACAAAAATATTTGCAACCAGATATGAAGTAAAGTACAATTTAAGTGTTCGTCTTCTAAAGAATATCGATGCAACCAGATTAAATGTAAGGACGCTCTATTTCGTGTTATAATATGACGTTGAAAAACGTTTGTGGAAAATTTAAAAACTAAACGTTGTATCAGTGTAATTCTTTTTTTATCTTAATATAAAAAGAAAACTAAACAAAAACTAAAATTAAAATTTGGATTATAATACCTATATATTATTTTGATTTTGAGATTTTAATATTTGAAAGTTATTTTTTTAGTTGCACATTGAAGGCAGAAAGTTTCAAAGTAATGAATATCGATTATTTCCATTCAATTATACGGAAAATACAT
Source organism: Rhagonycha fulva (assembly GCA_905340355.1). Taxonomy (NCBI): domain Eukaryota; kingdom Metazoa; phylum Arthropoda; class Insecta; order Coleoptera; family Cantharidae; genus Rhagonycha; species Rhagonycha fulva. Next base: position 118,946,712 of record HG996554.1, read on the forward strand.
GTGTCGCTTTGAAATTTCCCAAATTTGGAAACTTTCTTCAACAATATGATACCAACTTTAATCGATCTTGCAATATAAAGAAGGTAATATTTACTACTTAAAGGGTGCTTATTCTAAATAATTCTTTATTTCTCAATTTTGTATCTTAATAACTGCTTTTTTCAGGGTTACTATTATATAAGAAATATTTATGTGAAAGATACTGAATTTCCACCTTTTGCACCAAGAGGAAGGTATAAGCTTATATTGCATCATTTTTACAATAAAAGTATTGTGTTGGTTGCTGCGGAATTGTTTATAGAAATAAAACCACGCAATCCTTTAGAAAGAACTATTGGAGTATAATAATGAAATTATATTAGAATCATAATTATTTAAAAAAAAGTATTTATATTACTAAATAAATAAAACTAAAAAACCAAATACAGGCACATCTAAGGCCAGCCAAAAACTCTGGATCTTTGTCTTAGGCAACCCTCTCATTAGAAGGAGGAGGTCATGAAGTGTGTATTTCAGGGCCACCTTGGAGCTTTTTTTTTGTTTTTATATTGTACAAGATTGGTAGATAACAATAACAAATATATTAAATAAACAATAAATATTATATTTTATAATGTATACAATAGAAAGTGTTGATTACTATATAAATAAGGAAAATAAATAATGAACTTTCGGTTAAATATATAGGTAATAATAACCACGTAGAATAATAATTCAGTAATTAGAAAAATGTTTCATGAGAATTGTATCTCCTGTAGTTCAGCTCCGGCTTTAAGGTTTTGTGCGGTTCTGGGTTGTGGGCTTATATGGCCATTTTGTAAACATAGTGAAAGAAAATTAAAATTTCATACTGTCAGGTCTAAGCTATTTAAACTTTCCGTCATATTATTACTTTCAGCTATTTGGTCGGCCACGATTTACACTGCTTTACAAATAAATAATATAATATGGACAAATTCAAAGAATATTGAAAAACTTTTATTTTTAATTGCACAATTTGTTTTATATTCAGTTGCATGGATGGCTTTAGTCAGTATGTCCTTTCAATCGAAAATAATGCAAAACTTTGGCGAATTTCTTCAAAATTTTGTAGAAGACTTCAGAGAATCAAAATTGATAGTTTTAATAACGGAAAATGATATTGCTATGTTAAGGTCCATTAGCTATGTTCTGATAATTGTAATTACTTGTTTTATAGTTTTTTTCTATATTCTGTTATTTGAGATAATGAACACTACAGATTTGCATTTGTTGGAAAAGTGCGGTATGTTGGCCACTTCGATTGCCTACTGTGCATTCTGTCTTGAAGTTTTATATTTCTATAAAATTTTTCGTATTATACAAAAAAGATCTCAAGAACATTTCAAACAAGAATTAAACGATGTTTTAAGCTTTTCAGTTTACAATGTGTTTAGACGGTTAAGAATCGTTAATAACAGATTTGTAAAAATAAGCATTGCAAATTCTATAGCTGAGTATACCCAGTTACATTATAAATTGTACATGTGTTTGCGGATGATCAATCAACTTGTAAATCCTTCTATATTATTTGCGTCGATTGCCTATATTATTGTGCAAGTCTTTAATATAGTTGAAGATGTTCTAAGGATAAGTAGAAACGGTGTAAACGATCTCTCATTTTGGCTTCTTTTAATTTCAAATGTAGAGTTGGTTGTCGCATCCGTGAGTTTATTTGGGTTGTCTTGGATCACATTGGAATTGGAGACATCGGTAAGTGGTACTTTTGACTTACATCAAAAGCAACCTCTTTAGTCACAAAATGAAAAAGACCTATGGGTTATACTCTAATTAGCATATTCATCATTATATTTGTGAATCATTGGAGTAGTAGTTAAAACCGTATATTTTTAAATTGCAAAATTGAGGACCATGGGAAACAAAAAAAATTTTCAACTTGAAACGGTGACGTACTAATTAAAATTTTAATTATGCATAAAAGTCACTAAATTAATTAGCACAAAGACACAAGGTGAGAGCTGCAAATTATTAGATCATTAAATGTACCTTGTGAATTTGTTCAGTTAATTATTATCATGTTGAGAAAAATTTAAATAAAATAAAAATCATTTTTTCAGTGCTTAAAGATAAATTTTATTAATCTTTTGTAAGTATACTATATAAAATTAAAAAGTCTTAAGCATTACTAACTGAGAATAATTATAATAATAATAAAAAGCAATAATCTGAAATTACACGTAAGAATATTGCTGATAATTTTTCAAAATTAATAAAAAATTATTAATTGCAAAAACTTTTTCTTTCTAAAGATTGTTTTTAACTTTAGCCCCGATGGTTCACAAATGTTGGGGTACATAGACTCAATGGATTTTACTTCTCAAGACACCAAGCTTGAAAATATTTTTAAATCTTTGACAAGTAACAAATGTAACTTTTCGAACTTTTTCTAGTTATTACAGTTTACTCCAACTAGAAAATCTATTAATAATTAACTTCAGTAAACAATTTTACTATTTATTTTAGAATCAAGAAACGATTTCGTTTTTATTGAAATATCCTATCTGCAAATTAATTCAAGATGAAGCTGATCAGGTACAAAATAGTTTAAAATAATAGTCTTACCAAATTTTAATTATCTTTTTTATATAGATCGAGTCTTTTATAACCACATTGACTTTGCAAAAGTTATCATTAAACGCATCTGACATATTCTCAGTCAATTTATTATTGTGTGCATCGGTAAGTTCCCTCAAAAGTTTTTTTCCCCATTTTAATATTTCTTTTAGATTATAGGTACAATAATTACGTATGTATGTACAACAATGCAGTTCATAAAGATGTATTGTGAGTAACTTTAGAAGAAACTGAAAAGGGAGTGACCCAATAAAACATTTTAGTCTAAGGACAGTTTTTTAAACCTCACATCCTTATGAAGATCCTTTTCATATAGGCACCAATGCTTAGTGTTGTTCAGTCTTGTAAAATAATTTCACGATTTCAGCAAAGTTTTTGAAAAACTTTCAAACTCAAAATATTGCAATTTCAGCAATACTACCACTGCTTGGGAATTTTTTTGTATTATGTAGAATAGAAATTTAGAACGACACCTGGTGATACAAAACCTGACCAATCGAGAGTATTTATTGGCAACACCGCGTTTAAGTTAATAGTTGGCATCCGTTCGTCTCTGAATGATACGATTGTAAATCAGTGTAAATTTAATTTGCAAATAAAGTTTTGTATGTTTAATTGTGCTCTTTTTATTTCAACGTGCATTGAAATTCTGTTTAAATTATTCTAATATATTAATTGACTATAATCTATATTTTTAATTATAGTTGCACAAATAAAATGTTTAAAAAAATAATATAATAATATGAAATAAAATGAAAAATGAACAATTTTTTTTGTCTGAGTTCTGGTCGGTTTTGCAAAACAATTTCACGTTTTTGTAAACAATTTCAGCAAAATTTTTGAAAAACTTTGAAAAATAGAACAAAATGCAATTTTTGCACACCTTGGTGTTACCGCCGACTGGGAATATGTTGTTATTTGCAATAATCTGCATTTTTAGTGATTAATATGATTGTAGCATCAAATATTCAAAAAAATAAGTATTAGGCAAAAGTTTGAATTTGATTAAAATTGTATTTGTTTAAATAAGACAGAGTTTGAAAAAATATACTAAATATAGAATTAAAAGTGAAAACGGATGTGATGAAAAAAGAAAGTTTTATAGCCAACTACACCAATTACCTCAATAGTAAATACAGCAAGACATTTTAAGGTTTAAATTTGTCCTCTACCTCTTGTATTGACAACAGAGCAAAAAAAAACAATTTAATAAAATATTATAAAGAAACGAGGTTTTAATTTGTCTAATTTATCTTAATGATTTACATCTTCATCCTATACTAAAGCAAATTCCTAACATTTACATATCAAAGAAAATTATTAAAAAGGCGCTTTGCTGCCTAGGAATTACACATATATCAAAAAGTAGTTCTGTGGACATTCGTATGTTATCCATAAACGTACGTCCGTACGTCCATTGCACGTTCCTAACAGTTTATTTAAAATAGTACGGTTTTGGACGTCTAAAGGACGTCTATAAAACGTCCATAAGAGGACATCTTTGAAACGTCAGTAACTGGACTTTCTTAGAACGTACATCTGTACCTCTAAAAGAAGTCAAAATAAGAATCACGTAGTCGAATAAATAAAATAACGAAATAATTAAAATTTCGAATCGCATCGAATTCACTTGGAATAGTAACAAAGTAGTTTTCCATCAACGTGGATATGTAATAGATCTATTGAACCGCTTTTGGAATATCAGAATCAAACCCAGTAGCGACACCGATAGATCATACAGGTTCATTCCTTTTCGGGACGTACATCTATGGACCATAAATGGACATACGTAAAATTTACAGTTACGGACGTTTTTGGAACGTTAGGAATTGGACATTTTTTATATGTACAAAGTCATCTCTTACCGGGACGTACATCTCTGGACTATTAACGGACGTACTTAAAACTTACAGATGTTTTTGGAACGTCAAGAATTGGATATTCTTTGTATGTACATGAACGTACGTCCTAAAAACGGATGAACTTGTACGTATAAATAACGTCCAATTCCTGATATCCCAAAAAGTTTTAAGTATGTCTATTTATAATCCATGAACGTGATTTTTTCGTATCATTCAGAAAAAGTATCAGGAACATTTTCAACAGGATTTAAATGGTGTTTTAAGCATTTTAGTTTCTAATGTGTATAATTTTAATTAATTTTAGATTTTCCGCCACATTTCACTTGTCTTGGTTAGAAATTATTAAAATATATTATGGAAGTCGTTCCAGCAAGATGAGGCCACTTGTGATACTGCTGATGAAGCAATAACCGTTAAATTTCTTGTCGTGCAAATGTGAATTGACCGCCAAGCTTACGTGATTTAAAACCTTTAGATTTTTTCTCCGAGAAGGTATGACAAGTATCCCCATCTTGCTGGAACCATTTTTTTCAACGGATCTTCAATATAATAGGTGCCATATGCATCCTGATGATAAATAATAAACGCTCGACAGCTGAAAAACATTGACAAATCTAAAATTTTAGTATAGCAGTTAAATTTTTGTTTGTTTGTTTTTGTTTGTTGAATCAATTTATTCATATCTCAGTTTTGTTTCCTTATAATAAATAATACTGTAAAATATGTACTGTTTTTTTGTAAATTAATAATCAAAATTTAAAAATTAGCTTGTTAATAGAAGATAATAAAATCATTACCATTTGCAGTTTCAAAAAGACATTCTAATAATATCTAAAAACGTAAGTAAAATTTTAAGAATTTGTAGTTAATTTTATTGCGTTTAATTAATTCCATAAATTTTTAAATTTTTATTATTATAAAATTAATGTAATAAAATTTGTTTTAGTTTTATTTTAAATTTTTATTAAAATATTTTTGTCATTATTCTTATTTTAATCAACACTTATTTTTGGAAATACACAGAGCAGAAAGTTTTAACGTTACCGTATCAGAGTAACACTGTAAAAATTTAAAAATTTAAGGTTAATTTTTTATTCGATTTTAATAAAACTTTGTTATAGGGCGCTACTGACTTTAATGACTTAAAAAAAAACTTTAAAAAAAGTATTGGAATTCAAAATTAAAAGTTCAGTGAAATTGTTTTAGTGTTCTTTACATAAACAAGTTCTTCTTCTTCTGCACGTTTTTGGTTTAATTTATCCGTTACGTCACCCTAGATTTTCTTTTTTTACCTTCCCCTTTCTTTTTCTATTTAACTTAAATATTTTAATTGCTTTATAATGTTTTTTTGTTTACATAATGTCATTTATTTTCTATTTAAGTTTTAATATGAAAATTGTGGTGTGCTTAGTTTTATTTTTATTGTCGAGATTATCATGGACGGCAACAAAAAGTTTAACAATATTTTTTACCTATTTTTTATTATACTGATTTTCACCATTTAAAGCCACATTTATTACTAGCTTTCTACATAAAATAAATTTTTTTTAATTTTGAGAACAACATTAAAAAAGTATAATAACTAAGCTCTGATTTTCCGTATATTGAAAATAATATTTTAACAATTCCAAAATTTTTTTAATGAAATCTTAGATTGATGTAAGCTTAGTACTTTAATCATTTATTTGTCGTTTTGTGTTAAATCGTTAGCTCACAATATTTGCGAATAGAGCACATAATTAACACAAAATTATGATTAATTGACAATAATTGATATGACAAATTAAATAATAATAACTGACAATTTGACAAATGTCTGAATGTGAGTACCGAAGAAACAAAAATATTAATAAATCTACGTCAATTTATCGCGGTTAATTCGCCGCCTGCGACAATTCACCGACTGCGACAATTCATTGCGCGCGACCATTCACCGCCTAAAGTAATTCATCGCAACACAATAATTGTTAAAAATACAATAAAATTTGTTTATTTATTTTTTGATAAATAACAACCAAATCGGTACATGGTTTCAGGTATTGTAGATAATCTGCGCATTGTCGCAGGCGAAGAATTGACGGTAAACCTCACTCTATAACCCAAGATACTATTCTTATTAAACAACACATATTTGAATAACATGGTTCCCCCTGACATTTTTTAATAATTATAATATCTTAATGTTATTTGGAACAATTTCATCAAACCGACTATACTGTGATTTTCGAGCGATACAATATCTTAACCCTGGACAAGAACTACGTTGGAAAATACTATTATAAAAAAATATTTATATTACTAAAAATTAAAAAACTAAGGTACAGGCACATCTGAAAGCCAGCTAAAGACTCTGAATGTTTGTCTTATGCAACCCCCTCATTAGGAGTTGCGTCATAGACGGCAGTTTGCGTTTTACATTGCAATGTTTTTAAATTTGTTTTTGCCAATTATTAGCAATTTTATTATCCAAAGCGAATCCAGAATATCAATAATTTTGGTAGACCAACTAAAGAATGCTATAATTTCAGGGCCACTCTAGAGCTTCTTATTCGTCCTCTCTTTGATTATATTTATATTGTACAAGATTCATAGATAACAATAATAAATATAGGTATTAAATAAACAATAATTATTATATTTTATAATGTATACAATAGAAAGTGTCGATTACTGTATAAATAAAAAAAATAAATAATGAACTTTCGGTTAAATATATAATAATGATCACGTAGAATAATAATTCAGTAATTAGAAAAATGTTTCATGAGAATTGTATCTCTTGTAGTTTAGCTCCTGTTTTAAGGTTTTGTGCGGTTCTGGGTTGTGTGCTTATATGGCCATTTTGTAAACATAGTGAAAGAAAATTAAAATTTCATACTGTCAGGTCTAAGCTATTTAAATTTTCCGCCGTATTATTACTTTCAGCTATTTGGTCGGCCACGATTTACACTGCTTTACAAATAAATAATATAATATGGACAAATTCGAAGAATATTGAAAAAATTTTATTTTTAATTGCACAATTTGTTTTATATTCTGTGGCATCGATTACCTTAGTCAGTATGTTCTTTCAATCGAAAGTAATGCAAAACTTTGGCGAATTTCTTCAGAACTTTGTGGAAGACTTCAGAGAATCAAAATCAATAGTTCTAATAACGGAAAATGATATTGCTATGATAAGATCCATTAGCTATGTTTTGATAATTGTAATTACTTGTTCTATGGTTTCTTTATATGTTCTGTTATTTGAGATAATGAACACTACAGATTTGCATTTGTTGGAAAAGTGCGGTATGTTGGCCACTTCGATTGCCTACTGTGCATTCTGTCTTGAAGTTTTATATTTCTATAAAATTTTTCGTATTATACAAAAAAGATCTCAAGAACATTTCAAACAAGAATTAAACGATGTTTTAAGCTTTTCAGTTTACAATGTGTTTAGACGGTTAAGAATCGTTAATAACAGATTTGTAAAAATAAGCATTGCAAATTCTATAGCTGAGTATACCCAGTTACATTATAAATTGTACATGTGTTTGCGGATGATCAATCAACTTGTAAATCCTTCTATATTATTTGCGTCGATTGCCTATATTATTGTGCAAGTCTTTAATATAGTTGAAGATGTTCTAAGGATAAGTAGAAACGGTGTAAACGATCTCTCATTTTGGCTTCTTTTAATTTCAAATGTAGAGTTGGTTGTCGCATCCGTGAGTTTATTTGGGTTGTCTTGGTTTACATTGGAATTGGAGACATCGGTAAGTCGTACTTAGGTATTAGTTTTTTGAATTACCTCAAAAGCAACCTCTTCAGTCACAATATGAAGAGGATCTATGGGTTATACTCTAATTAACATATTTATCATTATATTTGTGAATCATTGGGGTAGTGGTTAAAACCGTAATTTTTAAATTGCAAAATTGAGGACCATAGGAGACAAAAAAACTTTCAACTTGAAACGGTGACGTACTAATTAAAATTTTAATTATGCATAAAAGTCACTAAATTAATTAGCACAAAGACACAAGGTGAGAGCTGCAAATTATTAGATCATTAAATGTACCTTGTGAATTTGTTCAGTTAATTATTATCATGTTGAGAAAAATTTAAATAAAATAAAAATCATTTTTTCAGTGCTTAAAGATAAATTTTATTAATCTTTTGTAAGTATACTATATAAAATTAAAAAGTCTTAAGCATTACTAACTGAGAATAATTATTATAATACTAAAAAACAAATAATCTGAAATTACACGTAAGAATATTGCTGATAATTTTTCAAATTTAATAAAAAATTATTAATTGCAAAAACTTTTTCTTTCTAAACATTGTTTTTAACTTTAGCCCCGATGGTTCACGAATGTTCTGGTACATAGGCTCAATAAATTTTACTTCTCAAGACACCAAGCTGGAAAATATTTTTAAATCTTCGACAAGTACCAAACGTAACTTTTCAAACTTTTTCTAGTTATTACAGTTTACTCCAACTAGATAATCTATTAATAATTAACTTGAGTAAACGATTTTACTATTTATTTCAGAATCAAGAAACGATTTCGTTTTTATTGAAATATCCTATCTGCAAATTAATTCAAGAAGAAGCTGATCAGGTACAAAATAGTTTAAAATAAAAGTCTTACCAAATTTTAATTTTTTTCTTATATAGATCGAGTCTTTTATAACCGCATTGACTTTGCAAAAGTTATCATTAAACGCATCTGATATATTATCAGTGAATTTAATATTGTGTGCATCGGTAAGTTCCCCGAAAAGTTTTTTTTTTTTAATATTTCTTGTAGATTATAGGTACAATAATTACATATGTATGTACAACAATGCAGTTCATAAAGATGTTTTGTGAATAACATCAAGAAATACTTTATATTTATTAACTGAAAGGGAGTGACCCAATAAAGCATTTTTAACCTCACATGGAAGAAAGTACTCAAAGCAAATTAAAGCACATCTTCTCATAGGCACCAAAGCTTAGTGTTTGTAGTTGGTCGATTTTGTAAAAGAATTTGACAATTTTTCGCAAAAAATTTCACTCAAGTTTTTAAAAAACTTTAACAAAACAAGGGCAAGTTTTGTAACGTGAGATATTTATATGTCAACCATTGTAGTGGCTTGGTGTTACCGCTGCCTTGAACTATTTTTGTGATTTGCAAATATTTGTATTTATAATGATTACTATGGTTGTACAAACAAAATGTTCAAAAAAATAAAATAAAAATAAAAAATCAAGATATTTTATTAGAAACCGAAATATATTATCGATTTCCACGCAAAGTCAAGTTATGTTTTCTGAGGCGGGACTTTGACTTGTTTTATTTGCCTAGATTTGTAATAATGTAATCTTTGTTTTTAACTAATCGAGTCACAATCAATAGTATAACGTAAATGTCAAAAACGGTTTCAAAAGCTTAACAAAGTTTCAAAACAATGAATGAGGGTTAGTAGCGTCTTTGGTGTTGTAATTGATAAACAATTTACAAATAAATTTGAGAAGTTTTTTATTATTTGAGTGGTTCACAACGGAACGGTTGTGATTACAAATTTGTAAACTTACTAGAGCTCAACGTAAGTAATATTTTTTTTAATTATATTTTATTTGGGCTAGATGTTACTGTTGCATGGGTCTTTTATAACGGTTAATCACACAACACAATAAAAGTTACTTTAAAGGAGTGTACTGAAGTGGAATAAAAGTGAAAAGTAAGAGAAACTCCCCCAATATTTTAGCAATTTGACAAAAAGTTGGCAAAATTTATAGCTCTGTTTTTTCAGCAGTTTAAAACCTTTTGCAACTGTCAGACGCATGCGCATAAGTCTTAATTTTTAATTTACACATGCGTCTGACGGTTTCAAACTCTTCAAACTGCTTGAAGAAACAAACCTACTCAAAATTTGGTCAAGTTTACATTTTTTTATATCTTAATTTACGAAACTTTCAAAAAGTTATCAATTTTTAATTAATTTAGTTGGCAAATTTGCAAATTTGTGATTGCTCCGTATTGAAAAAGGTTAGATGGGCACGTCCCTGATTAATGGAAGAGAGTGCTTTAACAGATCTTATAAAAGTAAACAAACAATAGTGGCGTAACATAGGGAAAATAACCAATGTGTGAAAACAACCAAAATAAAAGAAGAATTACATAGAAATCAATTCACCAGAAAAGTTTTCATTCCAAGGGAATGCAAAAATCACTAACCGAAATAAACCACAATAGTGGAAGTAAAATTGAAACAAGCGTTAATAAAGAAATGGAACAGGTGTTGGAAGAGATGAGAAAGATGACAAGTGCCAAAACGGAAGAAATACAAACCCAAAATAAAACCATGTTAGAGGCACATAAGAAGCAGTTTATGAGTCAAATTAACAAAAAGAAAGATGATAAAAATCAAATAAAAGAGCAAGTGGGAAGACAAGCAGTAACTTATCAAAGTGAGGAAAATGAATGGAAAGAGAAGAAGAAAAATCTTGAGGAGCGTCTTAGAAGAATAAAGCAAGAAATGGGAGTGAGAAAAAGGAAGATAAAAAAAATAATTGATGTGTGGTCAAACTGAAACATAATGAATCCAAAATGGAAATTACAAAAAATTAAGAAAATTTGAATAAAACTTAGATGATGATTTAAAGATTCAAAAAGAAAGATTAAAACCCAGATAAAATTTATTTATTTATCTTATGGCAATTACAAAAAAAAGCAACTACATGTTAAATGCATAGTCATATTCTAATATTCAGATCTTCAATCCAGGTAACAGCTGGTGGAGTCGCTCTCAGAAAGTCCTCCGCCGTACAATGACTCGGTCTTTCAGAAAAAAATGCTTTTAATTTTAGCCCCGATGGTTCACAAATGTTGTGGTGAATTGACTAACTAGGTTTTACTTCTAGGTAAAATTATAGGTTTTAATTATAATTAAAATAATAATTAACAGCAGTAAACAATGTTACCATTTATTTTAGAATCAAGATATAGTTTCGTTTCTATTGAAATATCCTCTTCACAAATTAGATCAGAAGGAAGTTGATCAGGTACAAAATTTTTGATGTAAAAATTTTATCAAGTTAGTATTATTTTCTCTTATAGATTGAGGTTTTTATAACCATACTAAATTTGCGAAAGTTATCACTAAACGCATCTGATGTGTTCTCACTGAATCTACAATTGTATACATCGGTAAGTTTACTGAGAAGTTTAATTTCTCTTTTGAATTATTATTGTAGATGATAGGTACAATAATTACATATGTATGTACAACAATGCAGTTCATAAAGATGTATTGTGAGTAACTTTAGAAAAAACTGAGAGGGGGTGACCCAATAAAACATTTTGGTCTAAGGACAGTTTTTTAAACCTCACATCCTTAACAAATATATTAGAAAAAAGCACTAAAATCAAATTGAAGATCATATTTTTATATGCACCAATGCTTAGTGTTGTAGTTGCTCAGTCTTGCAAAAGAATTTCACGATTTCAGAAAAGTTTTTGAGAAACTCTCAAAAGCAAAATATTGCAATTCTACAACATTACCACTGCTTGGGAATTGATTGGCAATAATCTATATTTTTAACTATAGTTGCACAAATAAAATGTTTAAAAAAATAAATTGATATAAAAAAAGTTCGTAATTTATTTAACATAATTAAGTAAAATAGCATAATTTAATTTTCATCTGACAACCTCCAGTGCGAGAGTTGATCAAATTAAAAAATTTAGTAAAACGTCGCAATCTGAAAAGGTTAAAATTCCGGTTTATTTTGCTACGATAGACGTAAAGACTACCCGCTTTGACGATATATCGGAGAAGCTGGGTGGTGAGTTCTGAAAAACCCTGATAATAATCAAAGATAGTTTCTCAATAAAACACTGGCTGTGGTAGCAATCAGATTTAAGATCAAAATATGTATTAAGTAGTGCAACGGTTGATACAATTGTCAGTAAACAATCTATGCAAAACAATTAAGATAATTAATGACATTACTATAGGTAAGTCAAAAGGTGGGTCAGAAGATGAGGGAAGGAACTTCCCAAGTGTAATCACAAACGATTACCAGATTAAAAATAGGCCCAAAAAACTGCATAAAGTCGCTGGACCACTTTTAAGCAATTGTCAAAATGTACTGAGTGAAGCCAAGAATGCCAAAAGTTCAAAAATCACATTGACATTGTTGTCATGTCAATGTAGTTGCGAATCTCTTTTTAGTGGGCACCAGTCTCAATGCCAAAGGTTTTTAGGTGCCGTTTTGCTTTCTTTGATTAGAAGTTGGGAAGGATCAAAACAAATTGAAAATTTTTTTTTTAATCTCTTATATCGTTAAAACATACTTAAACCTGATAGGCTCTTGCCAGTTTCAACTAATGCAAGGCAAGACAATAATCTTGATGTAATGTAATTAAACTAGATTATTGAACAGCTAATTAGATTATAATAGAAATTCAATTAAGTTATAAATGTTTAATACGTACGTATTTGTATATCTTTTTTTTATCGGTTTATATCGCCATCCTATATACTAAAGCAAATTCCTAACATTTACGTATCAAAAGAAATTATTAAAAAAGCGCTTTGCTGCCTAGGAATTACACATTTATCACAAAGTAGTTCTGTGGCCATCCATATGCTGCCTATAAACGTACGTCCATACGTCCATTGCACGTTCCTAAAAGTTTATTTAAAGGACGTCTATAAAATGTTCATAACTGTACGTCCTTGAAACGTCCGTAACTGGACTTCCTTAGAACGTACATCTGTACCTCTAAAAAAAGTCAAAATAAGAAGCACGTAGTCAAATAAATAAATAAACAAAATAATTAAAATTTATTTTTTTATCACCACTCATGTGGTGATGATGTAAATTGGCACAATTGACACAGAAAATACAGGCAAAAATGATGAGAAAAACATTGTAGGTGATGACGAAGATATGGTAGGTAAAGACGCAATTCAAACGACACACGGTAGAGGCAGACCAAAAATAGACAGAACCGGAACCAGGGGAAGACCGAAGAAAGTGCATAAAATAGTACCCGCAGTCAGCAAAGTTGAAACGGAAGAGGTGTTTGCTTTGGAATGGTACATGGCAATAGCCGATGAAATGACGTCTCTCCTGAGAAACAATACGTGGATCTTGGTCACACATTTGCCCCAGTAGCACGTCTTAGTTCCATGAGAATGGTGGTCGTTCTTACAACTCAATACCAGATGGAAATACATCAGATCGACGTGGCTTGTGCTTACTTGAACGGTGAACTGAAAGAAATTATACACATGGAAATTCCTAAACAAACTCCTGAAATTCTTAGAATTATTTCTAACTAAGATGGTTCGATCATTGATAAGAAAGCAGAAGAGATGAGGAAGAATTTAGGAAATAAAAACAAAGTTTGTTTATTAAAAAAATTGTTTTGCGGCTTACGTCAAGCCGGAAGAAGCTGGTACGAAAATCTAAACAATTTCTTACGTACTATAGTATACGCTTACGTATATGCTTGTATTGTATCAAAGAAGAGGAAGACGCAACGTTAATATTAGTGTATGTCGATGATATACTGATAGTGTTAAAGGACGTGAAGAAAATTTCTAATATAAAGCAGAAATTATTTGAGAAGTTTGAAATCAAAGACACGGGTAGTGCGAGTTATTGCCTTGGCATTGAATTTACTCGGAATGGTAACAGAATAGCTCTCCATCAACGTGGATATTTCATGTAGAGACCGGATTTTATACAACTTAAAATGGTAGAAATATGCATCATAATTGCTCAAAATATGCAACAAAATTTCTGAAAAGTGCCAAAATATGCAACATTAAATTGCAATAAATACTACAAAACAACGTTATTTTTTTATTTAAAATTTATTTATTTACTGTTCCAAGTGTTCAGTAGTAAGGTTGTACTTTCAATCAGTTAATATATTCTTGTAATTGGAAAACAATAATTTTAAATCATTTTTTGTCATCATCTATTTTTTTATTTATCAGTTTTTTTTCCTCTGTTGTTTAAAATTTATGAAAATAAAATACGAACAGGAACGTTCGTATGGGGGGGGGGGGAGAGCTCTCCTTTCCAATATTTTAGAAAGTTGGAAAAAACACTCAAAAGTTGGTCAATTTGGCAATTTTTTTGTTTAAAATTTCAAAAAATTGCAAAGCTTACAAAAAGTAGGCAATTTTGAATTAATTCAGTTGGCAAATTTGGAATTGCTCCTCGTTGAAAAAAGTTGGTTGGGCACGTCTCTGTCGAACAATTAATTTACAATTTCGAAATTTTATAAAATATACCCAAATATGCACGATCAGTAGATTTTAGTTGAAATATGCAATTTTCTGAAAAAATAGCCAAAATATGCAAATGCATATAATCCGAGGTACATGTCGCTAGCCCCCCCCCCAATCGAATTTTTGGGTAAAATTTGTGTCAAACGTTTGAGCATCGTTTGAGCATCAATGAGCTTCCAATATTTTCGTTTGAGCCTCAACCGTCGCGGAGTTATTCGCAAAAACTTTGGGGGGGGGGGCGTAAACATGTTCCCCCCCCCCCAAGTGGAATTTTGGGGTGAAAATGGTGTCAAACGTTTGAGCATTGTTTGAGCATTAATGAGCTTCCAAATTTTTTTGTTTGAGCCTCAACGGTCGCAAAGTTATTTGCGAAATTCTTGGGGGGGCTGCAGACATGCTAGCCCCCCCCCCTCCCAAGTAAAATTTTGGAGTAAAAATGGTGTCAAACGTTTGAGCATCAATGAGCTTCCAAATTTTTTGTTTGAGCCTCAACCGTCGCGGAGTTATTCGCGAAATTCTTGGGGGGGCTGTAGACCATGTTTTTCTATTTTCGTTCTTATTTCGAATTTTTTTTTGAAATTGATGTCTATCGATAGAGATTCGTTTGAGCTTGAATGAGCTTCTATTCTCATCATTTTAATTTCATTTTCTGCAAAGTTACGAGCATTTCAAATTTTGAGTACTCCGGGCAAGTACCGTACAAACATTTTCTATTTTAATTCCATTTTATCGGATTAAAAATTTTGATCCGATTAAAAAAACTTAATCCTGCTTAATTACCATCATCATTTTGATGGAATAATACGGAAGGTGTAATTTTAGAAAAGAATATTTTGTTTAATAGAATATCGTGAACTAATAAAATGGTGATATATTATAATTTTATTAAAAGATTTAAAAAAAATTTTAAAAAGGATATAAACTAAATAGGTCAAAATGACATTTTACTCTAAAAAAACGTTTAAGTTTAAGATAAGTCAATATTTATTTTCTTACCATTCCCATCTAAAAAGTTGTACAAGGTCATAATACCATGCAGCATTGCATAAGCTAGCCGAAAAAGAGTCAAAGTAGAACTTCGAACAGTCTCTTAGAATTGATGTTTTCTAAATTGAAGCTTGAAATGATGTAGTTGAGCAAATAATTTGACTTTGAAAAGAGGCAAATTAATCATTGGCATTGCCAAACAAATTACACAAAAATATAAAAAATGCTTAATCAAAGCTAATCGGCTAGTGATCCGGTATAAATCTTGAGATTAAATTCATTAATTTTTGGATTTAGTAAATTTTTTTATTTGGTTTGCTAAAACCAATCACAAAATTTCTATTAAGTACACGAAATTCTATGACTACGATAAAAATTGTTTACAAAAATTTAAGCTAGTAAAACCTCTGCTTATTTAGATCTCCGGATTGTCTGCAGGTCATGCTTCACACCGGATTTTTTTTTTGATTTTTCCGCGAGCTCCAATTTGATGCAGAAATTTCTCTTTTCTCACTATTCATTTTTTTTATTAATTTCTTCTTTATCCATTGCTTTCTGCAATAGTCAATCTCCTGTTGATATCCTGTTTTACCAGCCTCGATCTTGCCTTCACTCTCCTAGTTAATTGCACTTTTTATCCAATTCAATCGCATATCATTCATCTTTGCTTCCACCTTTCGTCGTTTTTGTAATTGATTTGCCAACGTGATTTATTCCTAGGGCCCACGTTCTCGTGTCGAGTTCCAACAACTCAACTAATTGCTATTGGGTTGTTATAAAGAATTCACTTTATCACTTCTTTTTCAATTTCAGAAACCAACGTTTTTCCGTCGATTACCTGTAAAACGATCTTAGCATTTTCAGGTTTTATTCATAACTGACTATTTTGTTTTGGTTTCCTTTTTTTGTTGCCTGCGTTACTATCCCACTTGCATTGTAATTCTTGCAGCCTTACGACATTCTTGATATGTTACACCACGTCCATTCTCTTTTCTTTTGTTCTTTCCATTTTTTAATCATGACCTGTAACTTTTAACTCTAAAAATGAGTGACTTTTTTAATTATTTCAATAATCACTTTGTTAAATTAGTAGGTATTAATTTTATTAACCAAAAAGATAATAATTTTTCTGTAGTGTTGAAAATTTGTACAATTCAACAACTCACTTTTTAATATTTAAACGCTGATAATAATAATTAACTTGAATGTAAATACAAAAAACACTGTTTACATTTATCTTCTACCTCTTGTATTGACAACTGAGCAAAAAATTTAATAAATTGTTTTTAAAAAAATAGGGTTCTGATTTGTTTTAATGTTGTTTGTGGATATGTCACCAAAGCAAAATTCTAAGATTTACAAATCAAAAAGAAGCTTTGCTGCCTAGGAATTGATAATCCAAATTTTCTAAAAGACAAGCATCTTCTTCTAAGTGAGCTGTTGGCGTAGTTTTTATTTTTACATGAATGAGTCTTTATAACACTTTCTTCTGCTCATAAGTGTTTTTAGACAACAACACATAGTAATAATAATATAATTATAATAAGTATATTAAATATGTACTTAATGTAAATAAGAACTAAAATATAATATTCACTAATATCATATTCAATAAAAAAAGTGTCGATTATTTCTATTTAAATAAGAAAAATACACAATCAACTTTCTCTTTAGATATATAAAAAGCTAATGCGTAGAATAATTTTTCAGTAATTAGAAAAATGTTTCATGAGAACTGCGTCTCCTGTAGTTTAGCTCCATCTTTAAAGTATTGTGCGCTTCTGTGTTTTATGCATATATGGCCAATCTGTAAACATAGTGAAAGAAAATTAAAATTTCATACCGTCAATTCTAAACTATTCTATTTATTCGGATTATTATCAATTTTAACTCTGTGGTCAGCCGCGGCTTACACTGGCTTACAAATGAATGAAAAGTTGAGGAATTCGAAGAATATTGAAGAAATTTTATTTTTAATTGGAGAATTTGTTTTATATTTATTTGGATCTATTGCTTTCCTAAACATGTTATTTCACGCAAAAACAATGCGGGACAATTATGAATTTATTCAAAATTTTGTGGAAGACTTCAGAGAATTAAAATCGATTGTCCTGATAACCGAAAATGACATCGCTATGCTAAGAACTAAAGGCTATGTTATGATAATATTAATTATTTCTTACACATTTAGTACATACGTTCTGTTATTTGAGGTGATGAATACTAATGATTTGCATTTTTTTGAAAAATTTGGTGTGCTAGCCGCTACAGTAACCTACTCTGCATTCTGTCTCGGAATGGTACAATTCTCTCAGATTTTTCGTGTTGTACAAAAAAGATATCAAGAACATTTGAAACAGGAATTAAATGACTACTTAAGCTTCTCAGTTCACAATGTTTACAAACGATTGAGAATCGTTAACAACAGATTTGTAAAAATAAGCATGGCAAATTCTATAGCTGAGTATACCCGGTTACATTACAAATTATACTTGAATTTGCGGATGGTAAATAAATTTCTAAATCCTACTTTATTGATGACGTGGATTGCCTATGTAGTGGTACAAGTTATGGTTATTGTTGAAGATATTCTAAAGATAACTGGAATTACTGTGAACGATCTCTCATTTTGGATTATCTTCATTGAAAATTCGGAGTTAGCTCTTGCGTCCATATCTTTATTTGGAATGTCTTGGAACACATTGAAATTGGAGACATCGGTAAGTCGCACTTATTGTACAAAAGTGTATTATTTTGGAAAGTGGGCACATCTATGATTTTTTTGAAATAACTTGAGAATGATTATATTTACAACTTTAATTAACCTATTCACCATTATATGCGTAAATCATCGAGGTAGTGATACAAATTGAGATATTCAAATTATTTATTGAAATAATTTTTATGAAAAAATTACTGCAAATTTTTTCAACTGCCCCGATGATTCACGAATGGTAGTGTTGGGAATCTACCACCTAAGTTTAACACCCCAAAGCATCAATTTTGAAAAAAAATTTTTAAAATTTTATATTTTCTTAAATGCTTTTGTTACCATCCACCTCGCCCCTTAATTATTACAATTTGTAAGTTTTAAGTTTAGTTTTTAGGAACTACCACTACAAACATTTTATTTTGTTTGTACACGATTATTAATTTATTTTGTTTACTACAGTTTAATCCAACTTACAAAACTCTTAATTAACTTTAGCAAACAATGTTATTAATTATTTTAGAACCAAGATATGATTTCTTTTGTATTAAAATATCCCATCAACAAATTAGATCAAGAGGAAGCTGATCAGGTACAAAATATTTTAATATTAAAATATTACTAAATTTGAATTTTTTTTTTTTTTATTAAGATTGAGGCATTTATAACCACATTGACTTCACGAAAGTTATCACTAAATGCATCTAATGTGTTATCGCTGAACTTAATATTGTATGCATCGGTAAGTTAACTGAAAACTTTATTTCCACTTTTAAAATTTTCTTTTAGATCATAGGTACAATAATCACGTATGTGTGTACAACAATGCAGTTCATAAAGATGTATTATGTTTATGAATAACATCAGAAGTAACTACACATGCACCAACTCAAAGGGAGTGACCCAATAACACAGTTTTATCTAAGATCAACTTTGTAACCTTCACATCTTTATAAAATATATTAAAAGAAGCACTCAAAGCAAACTGACGCGCAGTTTTATATGCATCAATTTTTAGTGTGGTATCTGGTCAGTTCTGCAAAACAATTTCACGTTTTTTCGCAAGCAATTTTAGCAAAAATTTTGGCAAAACTTTTAAAACAAAATAAAATGCAATTTCTGCTCGACTTGAAGTTACCCCTGACTGGGAAAGTTTTTGTGATTTGCAATAAACTGTAGGTATATTTAGAGATTAATATGGTTGTAGAAACAAAATATTCAATAATAATAAAGTAGTATCAAAAAAGTTGTCAAAATTTAAAATTTCACTGCTTTCAAGTTGGTACAAAATCTTACCACTTAGGGAGCGAGAAAGCTGACGTTAGCGTTGTTTAGTGTTAAAAAATTTTAAGATTAAAGTTTACTTTTCTACCACTGGAGTCGCTAACGTTGAACTTTCTTGCTCCCTTATTGGAGAATTGGTAAGAAAACTCAATGGTAGCGCTTTTAGCGTTAAAAAACTGAGCATTTATCATAAACTTTTTTAGAACTACAGAGCAGCTTTCTGATTTCCTATAGATGCATTCGACTTAAAGTCCACAACGACCACGGTCAATTTTCAGTGCAATCAAAGAACCTCGCAACCAAATCTTGGTTGTTGTATAGGCTTTAAGTAGAACACATCTCATATATAGCAGCCCTAATCATGTGCTACTTTAAATTGCAAAAAAAAAGCACATGCTGATTACATATAATTATAATTATACTAATTATTATAATAATTATTAATTAATTATATAAAACAATAATTAATTAAATATATAATAATTAATTAAAATAATAATAATTACAATCTAAATGTACTACAAATTATATCTTCCTTTTTTTTCTAAGTACCAATTGGTTTAAATTTTTTTAAATAAATTAAAATTGGTTTAAATAAATTAACAATTTTACAAAACTCTAGATTATTTGATCTAAATTTATTTTTTCAAAAATATTAAATAAAAGAGCGCATCGAAATCGAAATTTCCAATTATTCAAAACAATTTCGTGTGTAGAACTTTTTGTTATTTTTCCTGTATTTACTGTAACTAAATTAACAATTTCACAAAATTCCGAATTATTTGAACCAAATTTAATTTTCACAAAATATATTAAATAAAAGAGCGCACTTTAATCAAAATATCTAAATGTTAAAGGTTATCTATGCCAAATTTTTTTTTTTATTTTTTCTCTATTTACTATAATTAAATTGACAATTTCACTAAATTTCAGAATATTTTAACATAATTTAATTTTGTTAAAAATATTAAATAAAGAGCGCACCGAAATCAAAATTTTAAAGATTTGAAGAAAATCTATAATGTAAAATTTTTATGTTAATTTTTTTGTTTTTACTGTAAAACAATTAAAAATTCCACAAAACTTCAGAATATTTGATCAAAATTTAATTTTGTCAAAAATATTAAATAAAAGAGCGCACCCAACTCAAAATAACTAAATATCGAGAGCAATCTATAGTGTAGAATTTCTTGGTTATTTTATCTGAATTTGCTATAATTAAATCAACAATTTCACTGAATTCCAGAATATTTGAACAAAATGTTTTTTCAAAAATATTAAATAAAGAGCGCACAAAAATCAAAATATTTAAATATTGAAAGCAATCTATGGTATAGAGTTTTTTTGTTATTTTTTCGGTTTTTGCAATAATTAAGTTAATAATTCTACAAAATTCCCTGAATATTTAAACAAGTTTATTTTTGTCAAAAATATTAAATAAAAGAGCGCACCGAAATCTTCATATCTAAATATTGAAAGCAATTTCTGGTGTAAAATTTTTTTGTTATTTTTCTTGTTTTTACTATATTTAAATTAACAATTTCACATAATTTCAGAATTTTTAAACAAAATGTAATTTCATCAAAAATATCAAAAAAGAGCGCACCAAAATCAAAATTTCTAATTATTAAAAACAATTTGTGGTGTAGAATTATTTTGTTATTTTTCTTCTTTTTTCTTTAATTAAATCAACAATTTCACAATTTCAATAAAAAATTTCAGATTATTTGAACAAAATTTAATTTTGTCAAAAAGGGTAAATAAATAAAAGCGCGCCCAACTCAAAATATATAAATATTGAAAGCAATCTATGGTGTAGAATTTTTTAGTTATTTTTTCTGAATTTACTGTAATTAAATCAACAATTTCACTGAATTCCAGAATATTTGAACAAAATTTATTTATTTATGTCAAAAATATTAAATGAAAAGGCGCACCGATATCAAAAATTATTGAAGGCAATGTACGCTGTAAAATTTTTTTGTTATTTTTTTTCTTTATTATTATTAAATTATTTAAGCCACAGCAGTGGAGTCGCCCTCTACCGACCACAGTACCAAACATATTCATCGGGTCACTAATTTACTCCCAATCATATGTTTCCGTAGACCGATTTTAACCAAAATCTAATCAAATATAAGCTTTAATATAAAAGTACTAAATATAAAATTTGGTTGAGAAATTCCTATTGTTTTGAGAGCTAGAGCGCACACAAAATTAAGTGACATACAGACACACAGACCATTCTTGATGTTTGGTCTCTTTCAACTCGTTTGACCTCAAGGACTCTAAATCCGTGAAAATCTGAAAAAAATTTTTTTTTGATTACATAACTTTCCCATACTACGTATGGTATATTACGTATACTCATACTGTGTAGTATGGTAAAGTAAAAAGTTATAATTTGTTTAAATAAGGAAGAGTTTGAAAAAAATCTATCAAATATACAATTGTTATTATTGCTAAACGGTTTGTGTTTTTTTTAATCCACGAGAACTGAAGCTCCTGATGGTTTATGGTACCTCGCATTTCAAGTTTTACTCCATGAGTCTTGTATCCTCTATGAAAGTTGAAGACGTGGCTGATGTGAACTTGATTTATTTCTACAATAGTTGACTATTGTTTTCTCTATTTGAATAGAGAAAACTAAGATGAAAATTAAACGTCTAATATAATCTATTACGGGTATTAATTAATAAAATAAAAAATAAGAGGAATTAAAATAAATCTTTAGGTTTTTTATATGCACTGTTTTACTTTTTCTGCCGCTACCGGCAACAGATAAAGTTTTTTACAGCCGCCTCGCTAATAAAGTATTACCTGAAATCATCACGGTGAGGATATTAAACTTTAGCCTTGTGGACATAGTTCATTTTGACGGTTGAAGGTAAACAGAAATATTATTTTAATTTTATTTATTTGCTAGTTTTTTAATTCCAAATTTTAACGTTTTTATAACAAATTTAAAATTATATACCTATACAATGTACCATCATAGTACAATAGATAGTCGATATGAAAATAAGATATGTAAGTAATGACTTTTTGATTGTTACATTTCCTAAACTAATTAGTACTACTAATGGATATAATGTGTTTAAAATGAGAAGTTTTACATTTTTCAATTTATTTACTATTCAAATTTTAAAATGAAATTGGTGATATGCTTAACTTTATTTTCTGCTTGCAGATTATCATTATCGGTAAGAAAAGTTTTTATAATATCTATATCAAAAAGAAACAAAAATATCTGATTAGATCTTTTATTTTAATAACAATTTATAAACAAATAAAATCATTAAATTCAAAAAATAACTCGATGCGTATTAAAATATTTTAATACATCATATAAAAATTCTCAAAAAAAAGCAATTTTAGAAATTGTTTTCACAATTTTGATAGATATATTTATTTGAAATATAAAATTTCATTTTTGTACCTATTATTTATTTCATTATAATAAAGATGCAATTTTATTTGAATAACATAAGATCTCATGCGACCCAAAGAGCCACTGAGCTATTATAACAACTTAACCTATAGTTTATTATTTTTCAGAATATTAAAAATTATTTAATGTAATTTTTTTTAATAGTATCATCAAACCGATTACACGGTAATTTTCGAGAGGTATAATTTTTACAGTTATTTTTACATTTCCATGTGCTGGAAGGTATTCCATACCCCCCAGACCTCACCGGTTTCACGCCCGTTTCTTTACATTTTGAAAGAGAGGGTCCGGAAACTTTAGAATATAGAAACAATTTTTGAAAATTATGTCAAATATATTGTCGTGTTTCAAAATGATTAACAATAATTCGTATGGAGGATAGACCTAGAGACAAAATTTTTAGTTTTGCAAATAACGGTTTTTTGTCGATATGGGGAATAAAATTGGTTTTTCACCAATGTGAGTCCTACGTGAGTTGCGACCTATGGAGTTTCTGGTTATCGTTATCTTTGCATTTCTTCCAAGTAAATTTCAGTGCTCGACGATAATTTGTTTTCAGTTACAATTTGTTGTTTTGTTTATAATAAAAATGATATAATGTAGCAAACGTTGATTTGTGCAGATTTGCAATTGAACTTTTCTTTGGAGTGGTGATTCAGAGACGATGTTCCAGGTTTGTCAGTTAAACAAAAGTTTACTTTTGTTTACGGAGATGACTTAAATGAAAGGTTCTATACGTGAATGCATTGGGAAAAATTAAATGCCATTCATGTGAATTGTTAATACCTGCGCGTTTGCAAAAACAAACATTTTTAGGCGAGGAAATTCGATCAGGATTCGGCGAGGATTGATCACCATAGCGTTGTCATTACAGCGACTACAAAAACTTTCATTTTCTTCGCGCGCATGTTTGAATTTTATGAACAGGTTAAAGTTTTATAAACGGTGATTACTAAATGTGCAAGTCGCATGCGAGGTAGTGGCGGTTTACAGAGCTATTAAAGGAATCTTGTACATGTGTCATACAAGGTACAAAAATATTTATTGTTTCATTTGTTTAATTTATTTATTTTTTATGTCAATAGTCACGGAAACGCAGTAATAATTTTTTAAATCGTAAATATCGCTTCCGCAGTTACATGTCATACAGAGTTATAAAATTTTTTTTAACCTTAGGTAAACTTGGAATAATTTGCTGTAAACTTTTTATGTTTGATATTTGCTTTATTTATCCAATTATACAATTTTTTGCATCTTATTTACATTTGGTTGTTTTTATTTTTGACGAACAATTTATCCTTGCAACGTGGAATCTCCGATTGAGCTAGTTTGGGTAAAAATTATTTGTAAAAAAATTAGAGAAAACTTGGTGTAAAATTTTAAATTTTTCATTAAGCTCTTTTACCATTGCAATATCTTATTGAAAAATGAGATAAAATTAAATATTGTGAAGTTTGTTTTTTTTACAAAAATTTTTTCTGACCTGAAGAATGGCAGGGGAGCAGCTGCCTCTTTTGCATCTTCCCCCCCCCCCCCGGCTCTTAACCGTTTAAATTTTTTTGAAACATTTAATATTTCACATTAATAAAACTATAAAGTATAATTTAAAAAAAATGTGTTTTTTCTATTTATGTATAAGCTTTGAGAAAATGTATATTAAATAGCTGCAGTAAAATTTTATTTTTAGTACCTTTCACTATCATTATGTACCTTTTTAGTTTCCAAGAAGTGCCTTTTATTTTTGGATGTGGCTACTTATACATACAGTATTTATACATACAGTATGTATTCAAAATTGGCTAGTTTTATTGATTAAAGTTGCTATTTTTGACAATGTTTTTTAATAAACTAATCATTGAACTATGAACTATCAAATGTCAAATCGCAGATCTATTGTATACAATACAATAGTACCTACAATAAAATTAATAAAAAACTTTTTAACAAAAAATTAAACCGACCTCAAGAAGGAAACTAAAAAGCATAAAATAAATATATTTCATTTTGAGTCTTAATAAGTAATGTAAGTAACTAAGTTTGAGTCGGTGCAGAGTGGGTGACTTTTGTTTTAATAATTTTTTTAAAGTAATTTAGTAATCGTTGATTTTTGCACCGACTCAAAATTAGTTACTTACATTACTTATTAAGACTCAAAATGTAATATATTTATTTTATGCTTTTTAGTTTCCTTTTTGAGGTCGGTTTAATTTTTTGTTAAAAAGTTTTTTATTTTTTAATTTTTAGTGATTAAAATCTACTAATTACTACCTTAATTAATTAATTTGTTCGATATAAAGTTTTTCTCCACGCCAAGTTTCAACAGAATAGGTTGACAAGTGAAAAATCAATAAATGAAAAACAATCATTCCCTATTTTCTACCCTTACGGGTGCAATTTTTCCTTATTTCTTACCCTTACGAATAGAATTTTTTTGTGAAATTTAAATGGGACCACCATGAAGGTATACTCTATTGTATAAAAAAAAATTCATTAAAATCGGATCACTCTGTAAAAAGTTATGCCCGAACATACATAAAAAAAACATACAAACAGACGAATTGAGAAACTCCTCCTTTTTTTGAAGTCGGTTTAAAAATAAAATAAAATACAAATCAATAAAATAAAATAGAATATAATTAATAAAATACATTACCCAATTCATTATTTTAAGCTATTAATCAAAACAAATAAAACATTTAACAATGATAAACCAAAGCAAGCAAGTTTATAAATTGTACCCCTAAAACAAAAATAGATTTATTGTGATTTTAATAAATGTGAATATGAAATTCAATTTAAATGTTAACAGAGGCGGATCCAGCAACTTTTTTAAGGGGGGGCGATTTCATAGATTGTTAAGAAAAATACTAAAATTGATAGCCTTTTTCCACTAATTTTAGTTTTTACGTTATATTTATAATGCATAATTTTTTCAAGGGGGGGAGACAATTGCCCCCATTGCCCTTTCCCTAGATCCGCCCTTAAATGTTAACAATTAAATTCATGAAGATGAAACATCCCTTGTAGTATTTTTTCAATAAAACATAAACATTTGATACTTTGTCAGTTGTAAGCCTTCCAGTTTTTAAATTGATAGTCTTCGAGATATGCTGTGATAGAAGCCATATAATAGATAATTTAGACATCTACGTTGTCCTCTATTTTTTTGGATATGGTATTGGACGATATACTTCAGCATACCCATTTACGGTAGCAAAATCGATATTTTTGTAAAGTAGATCTATTTGTACTTTAAATTCACCATTTGGGAATAATGGTGGAAACCGAGATTCGTCCAAGTGAAAATTACATATGAAATAAGTTACTCCCTAAAGCAAATTAGAATTATTATTAAAGTAAAATAATATAAAGTGCCTTCCTTTTAAAGTTATCTACTCTCAGAAACTATCGATTTTAAGTAAATTATATAGCGAGGAAGAATTTCAAAACAAATATAATTGTATTTTAGATTTCATCTCTACACCACCGTGTTATCCGTATATCCGTACTTTTAAGTTTCAAATGATACCGTGTGATAGATTATTTGAAGATTGCACTGATAATAATTTTCTCTTACTGCATTTTGCTCCATAAGCTTTTTGATTTAAAAGGTGGCCAATTTTGAGAGTCCGGATTTTGTGAATTTTCTTATTAAGGCGGTATTCTGGTTGTACTGTTTAAAAATTAAAATAGCAAAAGAGAACTTCACAAATAGCACCAATGGGTTAAAATCATCAACTAATATAAAAGACCAGCACGCTGCTGCTGCCTCAGCGTGTCATTTTTTTAGGACACATAACGCACTCTGATTGGTTGTTGTCGTTGGTCGTACCAACTTAAAATCACCTTAGTACTCCATTCAGAAAAGGTTATATACGACCGACGACCAATCAGAGTGCGCTGTGTGTTTTAAAAAAAATGACACGCTGGAGCAGTAGCAGAGCAGGGCAATTTTTATAAAAACCACCATGGCACGAGGAGGATCCACGCGAAAAAGTATTAACCGTACGTTAACATTGCGTACGACGGGTTCCCCGTACGACAAAGTGAAAAAATTGTTATCAGCCGGACTCTTTTGTCCGCACTCGTACCGACCATACAATGCACCTTTGGCCCAGTTTACCATTTTCAAAATTTTAATAAAATTTGTTTTTGGCCCAGTTTACCATTTTCAAAATTTTAGTAAAAATTGCTTTTGGCCCAGTTTACCATTTTCAAAATTTGGCCCAGTTTACATTCACCTCAATCTAATGTTTTCCTTATTTACAACATTAAAAATATCTAAAGAAAGTTGTGGAAATATTATAGGAAAATTTTTATTTCATTGGTTACTTAGCTTGTAAACTTCTAAACTGTGATTTTATGAGATCATATTATGTAAAAATTTTAAAACATACCTGTTGACAAAAACATTCTGTAGTCTTCATATTTCCGCAGTTGAAATTGGATAGTAAACCAGCAATATTTGCAAGAAAAACTTTACAATAATTCACTCGAACTCTAGCAGCAGGAAAGATTCGATACTCGTTACTTAGGAATTTATAAACTTGTACGATCATCTAAAAATTGATTTAAAAGTACAACTTACTTCCTTTTCCTTACAAACAAATTTATTATTATCAAGCCTCTTTTCATTCCAAAATACTAATATTTGTTGTAATTTATAACAGTGTGGTCTAAGTAGTGCAACTTGATAAACATAATCACAATTTTTTAGACAAATCAGAAATGTATCGACTTTTTTGGAACTAAAAATATTAAAAGTTATAAATATTATTCACAGTGAATAAAATTATACATTTTATACAGTATAATTTACATTGTGTCAACTTTTAAAATTATTTTTAGTTCCAAAAGTGTCGATACATTTTTGGTTTGTCTAAAAAATTGCGATATACTAATATTTGTTGTCATTTTAGAATGTTTTTTCACACATTTTCAAGAAGAAACTCTGAGGATGCTCCTATAACATCACAACTCAAATGCAGTCAGTTGTCGTTGGGTTTCTTCTAAGGCTGGGAATTTTTAACATTTTTGTATTCGATTATTCGTTCAACAAATTACTATAATATTCAAATTATTCGATTATTCAAATTATTCGAATATTTAGATTATTCGAATATTTAGATTATTCGAATACTCTGATTATTTGAATATTCAAATTTTTCGAATATTTTGATTATTCGAATACTCAGATTATTCGAATAATTAATTTAAACTAAGGCTGAGAATTTTTAACATTTTTGTATTCGAGTATTCGTTCAACAAATTACTAGAATATTCAAATTATTCGGTTATTCAAATTATTCGAATATTTAGATTATTCGAATACTCTGATTATTTGAATATTCAGATTAATCAAATATTCAAATTATTCGAATATTTAGATTAATCGAATATTTAGATTATTCGAATATCCAGATTAATCGAATATTCAGATTATTTGAATATTCAGATTAATCGAATATTCAAATTATTCGAATATTCAGATTAATCGAATATTAAAATTATTCGAATACTCAGATTATTCGAATAATTAATTTAAACTAAGGCTGAGAATTTTTAACATTTTTGTATTCGAATATTCGTTCAACAAATTACTAGAATATTCAAATTATTCGATTATTCAAATTTATCGAATATTTGCATTAATCGAATATCCAGATTAATCGAATATTCAGATTAATTAAATATTCAGATTAATCGAATATTCAAATTATTCGAATATTTAGATTAATCGAATATTTAGATTATTCGAATATCCAGATTAATCGAATATTCAGATTATTTGAATATTCAGATTAATGGAATATTCAAATTATTCGAATATTCAGATTAATCGAATATTCAAATTATTCGAATAATCAAATAACTCGACTATTTGAATAGTGCCGTTGAGAAACTATTCGTATTCAAATATTCGAATACTCGATTAGTTGATTATATTCGATTTTGATTCCCAGCCTTAGTTTCTTCCATGAATGTCCAAGCCTCTACTCCGTACATGAGGACGGCAAACACGTAGCATTTTGAACCTGATTTGTATATTTAGCTGTAAGTTACATAAAATGTTTCGCAAGCTGTTAAATTTGTTTCTGGCTTTCTCTATTCAAATTTTTATTTCTTTGCTGTGGTCCTATTCTTCGTTTATAGTATTTCGAACTTGTTTTAGTTCCACTTCGTTTGCAAATATTCTTACATCTTGCTTTTTACTAATAACCTTGATCTTAGTCTTAAAGTAGCGGTGACAATATAGAATAATTAATTTCGGACTAGTAATTGTAATCATTTCCAATAATTTTAACTTTGTGGTGCTTTTTTTAGTAATTATTTTATATTTTTATGTATTTGCTTCGGACGAAGGCAAATAAATGCTTTGTTGGATTGGATAATTTTTTTAGTACTATTAATTACCGTAGTTTTAATTAGTTTTTTGAATCCATCAAAATAAATTAGGTATTTTTTAAGAAGAGACGGTCGAAGAGCAATAGTCAAGCGAGTTGACTACGAACGCTCAATACCCGGTTCGAATCCGGGTAAGTAACAACTTCTGGCCGTCTTGTTTGGTCCTCCAGGTTGGTAGTTCTACCGACGGGCTGGCTCCTCGTCGTAGGTAAAAAAAATTGGTTGCCTGTAAAGTCGGTATACGGGCAAAAGTTTTACGTGACAACGACTTTGAGTGGTAAAATAATTTTAATTTGAATATTCATTCGTATAGTAGGAAGAAGGATGAAATAATAGTAACAATTTAAAACATTTATTTATACAAAGAATTATATTTATGAAAGACATGAACCGGTGTGTATGCCTATCTCTCTCACTCTCTCTCTCTCGCTCTGTCTCTCTCGCTTTTAGGCGGGCTAACTGTGCTCGAGTGGAAGGGATGCGTGCCTTTCACTTTTTATGTCTGTCTCTCTTGCTCTTAGGCGGGCTAACCATGCCCGAGTGGAAGGGACGCGTGCCTCTCATTCGCTCTCATTGTGAGCGCATAACGTGAGCGGAGCGTAACGCAGTTTCTTGAAGTGTCACCCGGCAAACCAATTTATAAGACGTTGTCACGTCAAAAATGTAAAATACTAAAAAAAACCAAGCGCCAATTCGCAAGGTTGGTAGTTTGGTATCAGATATTGTCGTGTTCGTCGAACAACTCTTTAAGGTCTGTGTCCAATTTATCGGAGTTTGCAATACGAGACTCTCCCAGGGAGCGAGTTCAATAAAGATCTTAAGATTTCCACAAGTAAATAAAACAAAATTATGCCGGGCATTAACAAAAATTTACTTAGACAAATGTTGGTAATAATTAATGTCTTGATTACAAATAAAAACGAAATTTTTGTAATTAAATTAAATTCAACAATAGAATAAACCAGATATTGACGTGATCTATTCACAACTTTACACATTTACTATTTCAAATTTATTACTATAACTTGTAAATAAATCGTACGTTGTAATTATTATACAAACTGAAAATAAAATAATTGTGCACATAATAAATTAAAATTGTTTGATTTAAATGTTCGCGCCGACCTGTAATTGAACGCGTAATTCACAGCTTAACGCAGCCATCGGTAGCAACAGTAGTTTGTGGAATAAAACGTGCACTACACGAGCTAATTAAATTTATCGTAATAAAGTTATTTACAACCACGAACGAATTAATCCAATAATTAAATAGTTGTAACAGTGCTTTAAAATTGGTGCAAATGTGAAATTAATTTGTTATAAACGAAGATTCCAGGTTTGCAAAAGTGTGTCTCGTGTATAACCTCAAATTCTTCAAACTCATAATTTTTAAATTCCAGATAAATAATGTTGAAATAACGCAAAATATAAGAATTCAAATTCTAATTACCCTATGATGACTTCAAAAATTTTCATTATAAGAGAATAAATCGTGATGAGATTTCATAAAATATACGGCCACCATTCCAGTTTATCAGGTAAATTTTTCAAATTTTATATTCTATAATCTAATCTTTCACAAATTATAATTTTCATTATGCTGACACTTCACTCATCATAATTCACAACTTAATTTCAAAATTGTTACATTTTCAAAAATTATCGAGAATTTTTATATTCTCCTCGATTTCACTACTTTATTCTTCCGCTTCTCAGTCAGCAATCAATTTATATCAATTAATTAAATTTTTTATAATTATAATTCTTAAATATTCATAAATCATCTAAATAAATTTTTCAACCTTTTCCGGGATCGAACCGGCAATTTCTACACAAGAATCAACGTCTGTGTTCAGCATACCAAACAATAGGTACAACAACTGAATACAATTCAACCGCAATTCGTCCAAGTAAATATTAAAATTACTCAAATTCAAGAAAATATCAAATTAAACTTTTAATTGTGGAAATTCTCAAATGGGTAATTACCACGGGTCACTACGATATATATGTATATATATTTTAATAAACTTCATCTTAAGCATTGTTGTTTAGGAAGATGTACACCAAATTACCAAATTTTAATAATCCATTATAATTTTTATAAGTTCAGTGTCTTTAATATTATAAATTGTGTTCAATAAGGTATTGTTAGTAAACTTCTGATTGCTCAAAACGCTAGCCGGAGTGTTACCATTCCGAACATAATAAAAATAATCGTTGTCGAGGAATCAACGTAACAAGCTGATATATTTCTACCTTTCAATTAGCAAGATGTAACCCATTTCTATTTGTTGTTTTAATGGATATTCCACATCTGGCCCAGTTTTTATCAGCCCGCTTGAGCTGACCTTGCAAGTTTTGACGTCACCGCCTTATCAGCTGTGCTTTGTTTCATTTGATGTTGAAATATTTTTGGAAATATTTCCGTCTTTTTTATGGAGTTCGTCTACTCTTTCCCAGCATCAAACATTTGTTTTGTGGCAGCCGTTGAGAATAACACCGACGACGTGGGAGGACCGAAAAACCATGGATTTATTATTTGTTTCAATAACTTACACCGACGGACGTTGAGATGTTACCGTTTGCAGGTGAATTGATTTTTGTTTAATTATTGCAGTTTTTGTTATTTTTAGCTTTACACCTGAAACTCAGTTTAAACGATGAACCATTAATATTTCAGATGTTTCAAAAGAATAGCGTTATTGAATCAAAAAGATTGTGGTGGAAGGGTAAGTTGAAGAGGCAATTACTGTATTTAATTTTACTTGATGATATCTCTTACAAATGGGTATTTGCAGTCAATTTTACCGATGTGTTATGTCTGCTTTGGGCAGTTTCCTAGATGCGCGGTTTATTTTTTTGATGTTACATTTGTATTTTGTTAGTTTTTTTATTTTGATTTGATTGTCCTAGGGTATCCATCCCTTCAGGATATCCTAGATTTAACTTGATTTGTTATGTGTTTGTGTGTTTTCTATAAGGATGAGTTTTGGAATCAAACATTGTCAACCCCACCTTTAACTCAACTTTGTTTTTTTTTTTTAATAAAACAACTCTTCTACTTTCGCGTTTTATTTAGAACTTATTTTTTTTCTTAGTTAGATGCCAAAGATTGTCTGAGTCACATCACAACGTTAAAGAACCGACGAACCGCGTAAGCGCAACCCATGTTCTGGTACTGGACGGGAGATTATATAATTATGTAAAAAATTAATTTGTACTTACATCAACTTCGTCACTCATATTAACTTTTGTATTAACAGTTACATTAAAAGCTGTTGTAGTACGATTATATTTAAATGTTTTTATTTCTATTTTATTCAAAAGATCTTAATTGTAAGTATCAGAAACATCAGCTCTCATGTTTTTAAGCTTATAATCATGTTGATAAATCTAAAAAAAAGTATAAAAATTATTTAGCAATAAAACGAATTTTACTACAAAACGGCAAGTGTAAAAAAATGTTTTTTTGTTTCCAAAATTTAAAGCAGTACCACATTATACATAAATCAACTGATTAGAATGGAAATATTAATTCAATAATTTTCTAAAATATTAAATTAACATGTAAATATATAAATTATTAACTCGTTGATATTAGATAATATTAAAACTTCAAAATATCGAGTTATTAATAAATTAAAAATTAATTAAATGATTTATAATAATCGTTTGAAAGCTAAATAAATCATTTAATTAATTTTTAATTTATTAATAACTCGAGATTTTGAAGTTTTAATATTATTAAATTAACATGAGCTATACATAATTATTATATAACCTTAGTCAGATCTATGTCGCACAGTATAACTTGAACCCATACTATTAGCAAGAAAATGAAAATAAAATGTTCCATTTCAAAAACAACTCTCTATTGAGCTTAAATAATTTAACTGCAACAAAAGTTGACAAAGTATATGATGTTATGGTTGTTTTTTTAGCTTTTTTATGTTTAATGATACGTATTAAACTAACATTAGCTTTGTTCGTACCCCAAGTTTGCAATCAGATTGTGGTAAAATTCATTGTAATATATTATTTATCTATTGTTAAATTCAACAACCGATGCAACACAAGGCCGTGAAAAATGTAGATTTTATCCTGCATATTTCCATATTGTAATTTCCACATCAATAATTAAATAATTAAGATAAGTGAAACTTCAGATTTTTTCTGAAATTAAGAGGTTTTTTGAAGATTCTATGTGTACTAGTATAGGCAAGCTGCATTATCTTTAAAAAAAATTGCAACACATTTCGTAACTTCATAGTTAGTGAAAGTTTAAACTCCGTCAAGTTACATCCTCCATTTTGAAATTCAGAAATTTTGTGAGTCACTTAAAAAAGCTCGCGAAGTGCTCTAATTTAAGGATGTGGCTATTTATACATATAAATGTTTGGGGGGAACAAAGATTTTTCTTGTATGTATGTGTTATGTAACACATGTGTTGGTGACAAAAAGAAGAGACTCGTCGTTAAAAGATGTGAAATCCTACAGAGGAGCCAATGCTGACTCATATCACTACTTCGTAATAGCGGAAGTTAAACAGAAGACATCATTGGTAAAAAATAAACATGAAACAAGGAAACTTATGGCAGTGGAAAAACTTAAACATGATGCAGTCAGAGTGAAATATGCAGATAAATTAAAGGAAGAAATGGAAAAGAGGAAGAATGAAAATATAATTGACATAGATGAGGAATGGAAGATAATATCAGATAGCATCACTATAACGGCAAGGCAAGTAATGGGATATAAAGAGAGGTCAAAGCAAGAAGCATGGTTTGACAACGAATGTAGTGAGATGAATATACTCAAAAGAAAGGAAAGACTCAAAAGAAAAGAAAATATAAAATTTGTGCCAATGAAATGTTTTGAATAAAATGTACATGTAAATGTTAACTAACCAATAGAAAAAACGCATTAGTAGCCATCAGACGTTTTTCATTGGTTAGTTACCATTTACATGTTAATTTTATGAAAAATTATGCATCGTCTCATGTAGGATTTACGATAGGTCTGTCGTGAACGCCATCTATTAAAAGTAAAAAGTAATAATTTTTGTGCCAATGAAATATTTTGAATAAAATGTACATGTAAATGTTAACTAAGCAATGGAAACAGCGCATTAGTAGCCATCAGACGTTCTTTATTGGTTAGTTACCATTTACATGATAATTTTATGCAAAATTATGCATTGTCTCATATAGGATTTACGATAGGTCTGTGATGAACACCATCTGTTGAAAGCAAAAAGTTGTTTTTGCAATTTTTGTATCTTTTTGGGCAACTTTTTAAATTTTTCTTTGCGTAAGAACATTCCTTGGGTAATTGCAAACATTTTAAAAAAAAGATGAAAAAAATCGATCCGGCCGTTTTCGCGTGATGTCGTGACAAAGATTACACACTCATTTTTATTTATATTGTCGTATATTTTCTTGGGATGAAGAAATTTATTTACTTATTTTTATTTTATATTTTTACTTTAAGAATTTATATTGTAACGCCTCTGGTTATGATAGCAGAGGTGGGGAAATTTTGATTTTGAAATGAATGAGGAGATTTGGCAAACGGAGAGTTCGACCGGATGGACGAAGTTTTGAGAGAGCAATTTTTTTTTGATTTTGTAAAAAAGTGAAAATTAGTGGAAAAATAAAATTTTAGTGAAGAAATTTGAGAGTGTTCTTTCTTTTTAGCAGTTTTTGGAAAAGAAGTATAAAATTATTTAAAATTTTGTTGCAATATTGAAAAAGAATTATTTTAG
The DNA here is from genome assembly GCA_905340355.1 of Rhagonycha fulva. Classification (NCBI taxonomy): domain Eukaryota; kingdom Metazoa; phylum Arthropoda; class Insecta; order Coleoptera; family Cantharidae; genus Rhagonycha; species Rhagonycha fulva. Next base: position 118,982,078 of record HG996554.1, read on the forward strand.
TACAATATAGATATTAATTTTGAAAACACATGTTATGTAATTTAAATTTTATTTCTACCATTTTAAGTTAGCAAACTTTTTAAAATTTAATTGCTTACTGGCACTCTGGAAAAAAATTATTTACGTATATATGGCATAATAGTTCTAAGAATAAAACCTTTTAAAACATTTTTTTACCTGAAAACTATAAGAAAAGGTGAATACAGGACAGGGTGGTAATGAATATAACATTTTTGAATTGTTAATTACGTATTGCTGTTAATAACACCGTATTGTCTATATACAGAAGCGGTCATGAAAACTGCATCGCAAATTATTTTTATGTGGATTATTCAAAATTTACAATTTCAATCTTTAGAACTAAATTTTCATCTATACAAAACATTATTAATGCATGACTGGACCAATCCTAATAGTACCTATATTTATTTAATTATCGATATTTAGTTAAAATATAATTAAAAAACTTAATAATGTAGTTTAACAAATATTTATGATTCAAAAAAATGTGCTTATGTGACAATACAAGAATTAATAAGATTTTAATCCGGTAGCCTCTGTCTGTAATTCTTAGAATTACACCTTTAAACTTTACAAGTTACATTTTTTCTATTCAAGTCAATGCAAAAACTACGAAGTGATGCTCTTTAGGTCAAGAGGAAAAGTTTACGAAGTCATCGTGTCGATGTTCACAACAAAAGTTACGAAGTTCTTCCTTTGAAGTCAAGAAAAAAAGTTTAGTTACTCTGCTTATTTTTTCTAAAAATGGCGGCAGGAAAGGGAGGTGCTATTTTACAAAAATTCCTTTTTTCGTTCAAATATTCACGATAGCAAGTAAAGTTATCTAACCTACAGGGGGTAATAATCACTTTAGAGTTTAAATCGATTGTTCTAATAACCGAAAATAATATCGCAATATTAAGAAGCAGCAGTTATGTTATGATAATTTTAATAATTTTTTGGTTATCTGGTACATACGTTGTGTTATTTGAATTTATGAATTCTAATGATCAACATTTTTTGGAAAAATTTGGTGTGCTTTCGACTTTAGTATTTTACTCAGCATTCTGTCTCGGAATTATACAATTCTTTCAGCTTTTTCGTATTATTCAAAAAAAACTATCAAGAGCATTTCAAACAGGAATTAAACGACTACTTCAGCTTTTCGGTTCACAATGTTCTTAAACGATTGAGAATTGTTAACAACAGATTTGTAAAAATAAGCATCGCAAATTCTATAGCCTAGTATAACCGGTTGTATTATAAATTATACTTAAATTTTGCGGATTGTAAATCAATTTGTAAATCCTTGTTTATTGTTGGGATTGATTTTCTTTGAAATAATACAAGTTTTTGTTATTGTTAGAGATGTTCTAATCATAACTACTAAAAATAGTGTAAGCGATTTTTCAATTTGGATTCTTGTCATTTTCAATATAGAGTTGGCTTTCGCATCCATGACTTGGTTACATTGGTAAGTCAAACTTATTGTACAAAAATGTAATATTTTTGCAATTTCCAGACTTATGTGTTAAACTTTAGTTAGCCTATTCACCATTTTAAACGTAGATCATCGAGGTAGTGCTTTAAATTATAATAAATTGCAAAAGTTCTCATAAAAAAATTACTCAAAATTTTAAAAACTGCCCCGATGATTCACAACTGTTCTGAAGAATGCACTGTCTAGGTTCATATAAGAACCTAGAATAAGAAACATTTTAATTTCATATAAGAATACACTAAATATTTTAAAATTCTTGTATGACTATCATATCATAAGCTTAGTACTACAACTATTAGTTACTCGAAATTGGACTATCTTGAGTTATACCTATAGTTTGACGTGATTCAAAAAAACTTGAAACTTTGGTACAGTTGAATCCAACTATAACAAAACTATAAATTAACTTCAGTAAACAATTGAATTTTTTATTTCAGAACCAGGATATGATTTCATTTCTATTAAAATATCCCATCCGAAAATTAGATCAATAGGAAGCTGATCAGGTTCAAAATATTTTAGTATAAAAATTTTGATAAATTTTAATTTTTTTTATTGTATAGGTTGAAGCTTTCATAACCACATTGACTTTACGAAAGCTATCACTAAACGCCTCTGATGTATTATTGCTGAACTTAACACTGTATTCATCGGTAAGTTTACTGAAAAGTTTATTTCCACTTTTAAAGTTTTCTCGTAGATGATAGGTACAATAATTACATATGTGTGTACAACAATGCAGTTCATAAAATGAGTTATGAATAACATCAGAAGTAACTACACGTCCAATAACTTGAAGGGAGTGACCCAATAACACAGATTTATCTAAGAACAATTTTGTAAACCTCACATCTTTACGAAATATATTAAAAAAAGCACTTAAAGAAATTAAAACCTAGTCTTTGTATGCATTAATTTTTAAGGTGGTACCTGATCGGCTTTGCAAAAAAATTTCACGTTTTTGCACAAACAATTTTAGCAATGTTTTAGCAAAATTTTTAAAGCAAAGCAAAATGCAATTTTTACACACCTTGGTGTTACCACTGACTGGGAAAGTTTTTGTGATTTGCAATGATTGTATTTAATATGGTTGTAGAAACAAAATATTAGAAAAAAATAAAGTTATATCAAAAAAGTTGTAATTTGTTTAAATAAGAAAGAGCTTGAAGAAAATATATCAAATATACGATTATTATTATTATTATTGCTAAACCGGTTGTGGTTTTTTTTTTAATTCACCAGCACTGAAGCTCCTGGTTTATGGTATCTTGCATTCCATGTTTTACTTCATGAGTTTCGTATTCTCTATAAAGTTGAGGACGTGGCTGAATTGAACTTGATTTATCCCTATAATAGTCGGATAGAGAAAATTAATAGCCAGTTGTATAACGGAGGATAATAATCCATGGTTAAGGATTATCCTCTTTTATACAACTGACCCTAAGTGTTTGAACTTTTCTAAGACTCAGGTGGAACATGCGCAAAAGAGGTTGAAATAAAAATAAGAGCTTGAAAGAGGTTGAGGTTGGTATTAGATCGACGCGACGTGTCAGTGACTCTTCCCTTCCAGTTTCAAATTTTTTGATGAATTTGGAGTCAAACGTTAGAGCATCGTTTGAGCCTGGATGAGCTTGTAACACCTTATTTGTAATAACCATGGTTACTTTGGTAACTTTGGGAATTTTACAAACAAAGGTTGGCAACAACGAGATTGGCAATCGAACAAGGAATGAGAGTGGTCGAATTTTCTGGAAGTGACTTCTTTTTTGGTGATTTTCCTAGATCAATCCTTGATCCAGTTGTGCGATTTGCATTTTTAGTGATAGCTTGTGGTGTGAAGTTTCTTCTCGAATGATTACGTAAGTAATTTTACACATTTTCCATTAACATCTTTTGGCTGCAAATTAAAAATCTATTTTGTTGGTGATAAGTTCTTTATCATCAACTGGCGCCCAAATTCCATCATTGCAGATTGTGTCATCTGTGGGCACTAAGAGCTTCTTGTGGTGAATACTCTAGTTCATTTTTTCAAGAACCACGAAACGCGCTGTGCGCGACCCGTTTGTTCTCCGGCTGCGGTTAAGAACCAAAGCTTAGCTACCTTTTTGTATCATAAAAGGATCAAGTGGCATTGTGACCATCTTTACTGCCAAAGATTGGTGCAAGCTTTCATTCTTCTTCTCCGCCATATTTCGCCCACTGCTGCACATAGGCCTCTTCTAGTTTTACTAGTGCAGTTAAACGTACACTCCTGAACATTACATATTTCTTTTAGACTCCCCCCAAGTGGGGGGAGAGAGGGGTTTGCCCATAACTTACCACGCTGGGCAGACGGGTTGGCAAGTAGAGGGTCATAATAAAGTTGGATAAATTTTGTAGCCGGGCTGGAGATCGAACCCAAGACTTCTAGCCTAGAGTCCAGTCCTTAGCCCGTCCGCTTACCTCACCTCTATTTTCATCAGCTTTCATTATTTTTTAATTTTAATATTTACGAAAAACTATTGAGAGGAGGGGAGCTGAAATGTTTTGCCATTTTCCTTCCCGTTCTGAATTTGTGTGTACAGTTGATGTCATTCGATATAGCTTTGTTTGAGCCTCAGTGAGCTTTAGTAAGCAAAACTTTAAAATAATTTTTTACAAAGTTATGAATAGTTGAATTTTCGACCAAACTCCAAGCAACATGCGTCAAATCTTAAGTTTTTTTAGGGCCCGTTTTACCAGATTTGATTAAATTGTTGATTAAGTAATTGCGGTTAGAAATTTAAACAAATATTTTTTAACCGACATTAACTTCACAGAGTTCCACCAAACGTTTCATATCTATGATTAGTTGACTGCATCTCATATGCTAAAATTGGTTAATAAGTTTGGGGGCTGATTAATTTGATTGAACAATAATCAAAAAGTTAGTAGAACATACTTTTTTATTTAATCGTGATTAACTCCGGTTAACCGACATTCAATTTAATTCAACATTGAATTTTTGGGTGAAAATTGTGTCAAACGTTTGAGCATCAATAAGCTTTCATTATTTTCATTTGAGCTTCAAACGTCGCGGAGTTATTCAAAAAAACTTTTGAGGGGAGCTGTAGACATGCTAGAGCTATCCCCCAAGTGGAATTTTAAGTTAAAAAAAGGTGTCAAACGTTTGAGCATCAATGAGTTTCTAATTGTTTTGTTTAAGTCTTAACCGTTGCGGAGTTATTAGCAAAATTCTTTGGGGAGGAGGAAACAAAACTGTAAACATGATTTTCTATTTTAGTTCTACAATTGATGTCTATCGATAGAGCTTCACTTGAGCTTCCAATCCCATCATTTTAATTTCATTTTTTGCACAGTTACGAGAATTTTAAATTTTGAGTCCTCCAAACTACTATCGTACGATAATCCTCCATTAAAAATAATTCAAAAATTTAAAATAAATCTTAAAAAGAACATAAACTAAAAAGGTCAAAATTCACCCAAAAACATGGGTAAAGTTTTTGGGGGTAAAGGTAAAATAAATTTTGGGGTAAAGTTTACCCAAAAATTTAATTTGGGGAAGGGGTGCAACATACACCTTTGAAAGTCTTGCTATCCAGCAAACCTCAACCCCAGTCGACGATATTGACCGTTTAATTTTATTATGTTTGTTCACTACACCATTTCAACATTTAATTCAGAAAACATTAATTACAGTTCAGATTAGTCAATATTTCTTTCCTTACCACTGCCCATCTAAAAAGTTGTACAAGCTCATAATACCGAGCACCATCGCATAGCTAGCCAAAAGAGTTAAAGTAGAACTTCGAACAGTTTCTTAGAATTGATGTTTTCTGAATTGAAGTAAAAAGTGTAGATTATTTTTAATAATAATTAAATAATAACCGAGCCATTTTGGTTCATTTCAAAAATTTGTAATATTTTACTTTAAAATCTACATTTTATAAGTCAAAATCGCTTTATCGATGAATGATAGAATCAAAATGCTCAAATATTTATGAAAAAACTATTTATAAATATGTACATCATATTAAACATTTACAAGTTTATTGAATTTCTATTATATTCTATTTATATGTTTAATATTCTAGTTATAAGTTGGAAATTATTTGTCAACAATGACGGTAAAATTAGCTTCGAGAAAAGTCTTAAACATCCAATTTTTTGGAATTGACAAAATTAAAATATTTTATACAAAGTAAAATTTTCTAATTCAAAAAATTTTTCTATCTGCTTTATATAAACTTTTGCACAAGTTTAAATATTGCCCCTTTTGTATAGACAATTCAGAAGGACTTTTGCATAGATGTGCTTTGCTTGACGACTTGGAATTTAAAAAAGCCATCGGCTCCCTCAGTAAAAACTGGACGTAAATCAACTTTATTTATTTGCTTACCATTATCAAGGATAACAAGTTTAATATTATAAACAGAACGTGGATTTTGCTATTTAAATTGTATGGTTTGAAACCCCACTATTTGCATATTAATCAAAATTTTTACTTTTAGGTTTAAAGATCACTTTTAATTAATATTATACAAATTTGACAACAGTTTCGGTTTACATTCGATTTCTACTTGAACCCCCCTACTTGAAAGCCATGTTGGTTCTGACAGTGGCGCCATCATTGGTAATGCAAATTGCCTATATATCCGTAGTATATAGATTATTTAAACTATATCAAAATTAAATTTCTACTAAAACCGACATGTGGTTAGTAATTTATGAAATGGAAAGTAATTAATTACAATTAAAATAAATCTTTAGGTCAACCAGCAGTGTGGTGTGAAGCATATACTGGCCGGCTAGGAAGAGGAAAACTGCAGTTCTATTCCTAGTGGCGCCACATACACTGCTGGGAAATCGGAGGTAGTACAATGGTCCCAATTTAGAAGCCTAAGTACGTGCGATCTTGTCTTGCCCTCCACAATAAGATCCAGAATCCAGATCCAGAAATCTTTAGGTCTTACACGTACTGCTTTACTTTTCTGCCGTTACCGACGACAGATAAAGTTCTTTACAGCCGCTTTGCTAATAAAGTATTACTTGAAAGCATGACAGTGAGGATATTAAACTTTAGCCTTGTAAACATAGTTCATTTCGACATTTGAAGGTAAACAGATATATTATTTAAATTTTATTTATTTTATAGTTTTCAAATTCCAAATTTTAATGTTTTTATAAGAACTATATAAAATTATATATAATGTACCACCATAGAACAATACATAGACGATACGAAAACAAGATAGCGCAAGTAATGAGTTTTTGATTATTACATTTTCTAAACTAATTAGTACTACTACTAGATATATTGGGTTTAAAATGAGAAGTTTTACATTTTTGGGTTTATTTCCTATGCAAATTTTAAAATGAATTTAGTGGTATGCTTAATTTTATTTTCTGCTTACAGACTATCATTATCGGTAAGAAAAGTTTTGATAGTATTTTTCTACAATTTTTTATTACCTAAAAATAAAAGTTTATGTACCCCAGCACATTTACAATATTAATTTGTTATAATATATCTACAAAAAAATATATAATATATAAGTAAATTTAAAATTATTAAATTCAAAAAATAACTCGTTATATTATCGTATATTTTTTTGGGATCAAGAAATTTATACTACTTATTTTAATTTTATATTTTTATTTTAAAAATTAAAATTAAAATTTTATTTAATTATTTTAGCACAATAATTCAACGAATTAAAATGTCAGAAGTTAGATTAAGTCAATGTAGAGAACTTTTTATATAAAGAATCGCAACCCTAAAAGAAGAGCATACATGGAAAGAAAAAAATGAACTTATTATTTAAATTTGGAATAAATTAAAGTTAAACTTACCATCTTTAAAATGAGAATAAAAATTCTCCAAAAAAACAATTTTGGAAATTAGTTCCACAATTTTGATATATTTATATGAAACATAAAATCTCATTATTATTTTATTATAAATAATCACTTTTATATAAATTCGATAAGATTTCATGCGACCCAAAGAACCACTGAGCTATTATTATAGCTTAACCTAGAGTATCTGCTTTATTTTTTTGAATATTAAAAATCATTTAATATTTAATTTAAAATTTGTTGTATGATTAATGTTTTTTTAAATAGTATCATCAAACCGACTACACGGTAATTTTCGAGAGGTACAATGTATTGTCCATCAACAAGAACTTCTTGGCCCAACTGAAAGTACTGAAGATATTTATAACTAGATATGAAATAAAATACAATATAAGTTGTTGCATTTTACAGGACATAGATGCCAGAAAATTAATAGTAAGACATTTTTTTTTGAAAACCGATAATAAAATAATAAAACCTACCACCCGTTAGTAAATTTTCAACCGTTTTTAATTTTTTCGTGATTGACATTTTCTTTTAGTTGCACATAAAAGGCAGAAAGTTTCAAAGTAATGAATACCGATTGTTTCCTTTTAATTACACTGAAAATGTATGTGTTGGTATAAAATTTCCCCTATTTGGTGACAACTTTAAAAAATATGAAACTAACTTTAACCAATCATGTGACATTAAAAAGGTAAAAATATAGTAATCAATAGTTTCAATTTGTGTTAATCGCTTTATTTTAGAACTGTTATTATATTAAACACATTTATATCGATGATTCTGAATACCCCCCATTTGCCCCAAGAGGTAGGTACAAGCTAATCATGCACATCTTTTACGATAATAATATTATGCTTGCTGCTGCCGAATACTTTATAAAAATAGAAGCACGCAATCCTTTAGAAAGGACAATTGGAGTATAATCAAAGAATAAATAAGTAAAATTGTAAATAAAAGAGCACCAAATCTAACAGCACCATCTGTGGAGTTGTGCACATACCTAAGCCAATTTTGAACTAGCTCTAGTATTAGACTTGACACTGTGGTGATAAGAATTATTTGTACTATGCTTAAAAGTGTAATCTTGTATAATAATAAAATAAGTGTGGCACGAATTTTATTTTACCAAAATTTTACCATCACCGGCTTTTTATTGTAGTTTCCCAAACTTTTTTTTCAAAATTCACGACCTCGCTTCTCCCAAAAAATTGAAAGCTAATTTACAATATTGTCATAATTATATCAATAAATTTTGAGGAACCCTCTCATTAGGGGTTGCGCTATAAAAGGCAGATTGTGTTTTAGTAATGCTATTAATTTCAACAGTTATTTAATTATTTTGAAATTTTGAACATTTTGATATTTGAAATTTTGTTCATTAATTAAAATTAAAATTAAAGCCGGTCATTTGCCTTGTAGGTAACGCGATTAACTGCAAATGCGAGGTACCGGGTTCAAATCCGGAGAAGGGCAACTTTCTTATGACTAGTCTTCGTGCTTTGGAAGGCACGTTAAGCCAGTGGTCCTCCTGGGTTAATAAATTGCCATGATTAACATAAAAACCAAGATTACAGGCTCGTCTGGAGGCCAGTCTAGCAAACTAAACAGTTTCTCCATTCTGTTGACGTTCCACGCACTTGACGTAAATATCCAGAGCGCGATGATTTAAAAGGCGAGTCCTGCCTCAGTTCTGATTAATTGTGTAACTAACATCAAATTAAAAATTTTATTTTATAGCAAACTTTATAGTAAATAATGACTAGTAATATTGTACTACTAATTACTATAATTTCTACAAATATTTGCTACAAATTGAGAATTTCCACAATTTATAGTAATTTGTACTATACAATCAAATTGCTTCAAATTTTATTCGGTGTTATTAGTATATCAAATGTACTATACGAAATTAAACAAATTTTCTAAATAAGTACTACAAAGCATTAATTATAATTATCAAGGCAAGTTTTACAACATTTTCTTTCCGTGCGGAGAAGGGAAGGGTTAAAGATGAATATAACAATTGGGGTTTTCTATATTAAACTGAAAAAACTGTATATTAATGTCAGCAGAGTAACTAAAGCGTGGCAAAAGTGGCGTAAGGCAAGAAATCACAAATTTGAGGAGCAAAATTAGCTATAAAGGCTTAGCTGCTCTAAAAATTAAAAATCACACTTTAAAATAAGATAAAATTAGGTATTGTGTAGTTCATCATCATGAAAAAATCTGTAACCTTGGGTTTACGAGTTTACAAATTTTTATTCTAAAATTTAATCTCATTCCGTTCTTTCGTTCGAAAAATACAATTGACACCTCTGTATTACATAACCCAACTTTGCATGCCAACTGTCAAGTTAAATTCTTTAAGAGCTACATCACCGCACCACAGATGGCGCCACAGTCACAGCCAGGATATTACTGTCGAAAGACACTTGTATTTTTCTTGTAGTTTCTTGCAATGCATTCCATGCTTAATTTTAAAAGTCAGGGGTCAAATGCGCTTCAAATTTGCAGGTGTCTGTCGTATTTTAAAGTTTAAACGACCACCAACTGGTAAACTTTGCTAGACTAGTTTTACGTAACTATTTAGTTATGTATTTTTTTTATGTGTGTTTTTCTAGATGTACTACTCGATGGCAGTAGACCATCTACTATACATAACAGTAGGCTGGTGTTTATGTCGTTTCATTTCGATGTCTGGCCATATGGCCATTTTGTCTTTTTATTTTGATAACCAATTATGTGCTTCAAACTTTTTGGTTGTAGGTTTGTTTCGAGCATGAGAGGTCAAGGTTACCGTAAAATTCGACCATGGCGCCTTGTTCTTTTAGTCCCAATTTGATTCAATTTAACCCGTAGAGCTAAAGCATAACATTTACTTGTTTTGTTTGAAATCCGAACCCACCCACTAAACCACTCGAGCTATGCTGGCACCCGTGATTTTTGTCGAGGGTGGAGTAGATGTTGCTTTGCGGGAAGAGCCCTTGACAAATCTTGTCTTGATTTGGAAGATATTTTTAAAAGTAAACAATTGGAAAACCGGGGAGTCTGGGGGGTGTGGAATACCTTCCAGCCATTAAGAAATAGTAGTTTATATTACGAGGGTGTAAAGGGTTGTTTTTCGTCACGAGACGTAGTTTATGACACGAGCCGCAAGGCGGCGAGGGGAATAATAGTCGAGAGATGGAAAAACCCTGAAGCCCGAGTATTATGAACAGCTTTTCGTGAATTTGGGAATAATATCCGACAAAATTTACGATTTTTTTGCAATAATTGCATAAATTTTATAAATTATAACACGTTTTATTTGACATCGTGGTAGTGTAAAACCAACTTCTACTTGTAACCATGGTGTTTTTCTTGGCACCAGTTGGTACCCTAGAGGGCGGCCATGTTGGAGCGCCATGTTCATTTTGATTTCTGCTCTCGTGAAGTTTGCACGTTTGTGTATTGTGTCGTGTGTTTTTAATTAAAAATGCCTAAAAACCAAGAAATAATCGTTAAATAATCAATAAATACGACATTGTGGTCGCATCTATCGATGTTCATGGACACGTTGCAAAAAAATCGCAAATTCGATATCGATGGATCACGTGGTAGGTACTATCAAACTCAGCAAAAAGCGGTATTTATGGGGCGAATTTATACATTATTTTCTATTTCAGACTACAAAGCCACGATAGTCGATCTACGTGTTCTAGTCTCCCCTACAGGATTTTTTATGCGCCCACAGGCGCATATTTTGAAGATCAAAAATGAAAACGACGAAAAGCACGTTCGCCGAAGACAACCGCAAAACTCTGTAGATACGCAAGACAGGCAAGTTTTTCACAATTGTGTGGTTAAGATTAAATAAGTCAATAAATGATTTTTGAAAATTTTTGGAATTTTTTTACTCCCGGGAGAAAAATAAAGTGTGACAAAAAGAGCTTCTTTACTCCCAAAAAACCGGGTGTAAAGTAGTCACTTTACACCCAAAATCACGAAAAAATGTTTTCTTTAGAATTAAATTTGCGTCTTTATCAATTTTTAAAGTCATTTCTAAAGTTCCATGTGCTGGATGGTATTCCATACCCCTCAGACCCTCCAGTTTCACGCCCGTTTTTTTACATTTTGGGAGAGAGGGTCCGGACACTTAATAAAACTTAATTAATAAAACTGTGGAATAAGCTAATAAAAATAATTAAAAGCAAATGTGTTATTTTTATTATGTATTTACGCTTTGAGAAAATTTATATCGAATGCTGCAATAAAATGTTTACTTCAGTACCTGTCACTCCTGTCACTATCATTTAGTACCTTTTTAGTTTCCAAGAACTACCATTTATTTTTTAACTGTGGCAACCATGACCCTTAAGCGTAGGTGGAACCACGGACCTTTTAAAATAAATAGACTGCTGATAAAGGCAAAAAAAGTGTGTTTACCTAGGAGGCCGCCATTTGTGGTGCAACGGTTATTAGAATATAACCAATAGTAACTTAGGATTTTTGAGGGAAATTTAAACACGATAATCCAACTTGATTAATACAGGTAATTTCTAATTTTATTCATATAATTTATGTAATGTCTTATAATTTGGGGATGGAGAAGTGAGAAGTTTTTTTTTTATTTTTATTTTGTAATAGGCCTCACTTTTTTGGCTTGAAAGCAATAGGTATAAAGTCTATTTATTTTAAGAAGTCAGTGGGTGGAACTAAACTAAAATGGAAATATCCAATTTCCTGTGTGCGTTGCTCTTGCTGCCCTCTGGTGGCTCAAATAGACAAAATAATTGGGACTCTTGACATATAAAAAGCTGGCAAATTTTAAGCTTTCAGGTAGGGAGTTGCGGGTCATAATCCTTCTAAGTCTATGGTAATCACATAAAGCAAGTCCCAATTCAGTTTTATTACCGGCCACTCCAAACGCTTCGATTGATTTTCGTATCCCCTCTAGACCTACGCACACAGCGATATTAACAGAATTTATTTTGAAATGATAAATTATTAACTAAACTTTAAAATATTTTTTATTATTAATTAATTTACCGGAATTACTAGTAATAAAAAAATTACTTTTAATTATAAATTTTAAAAAAGGTAGGTATTTATTTTTTAAATTTAAAAACAACTAATTGGAATTTCGGAAATATTTTAAACAATAATTAACAAGGAACCTTGAAAAATTGGTGTTACATGTGTTTTAATCAAAAAAAAAAAAAATTTATTATTATAAAAATGTTATACAGTGGAATCGCAAGTTAAAAAATAATACTGCAACCTAGGCAATTTTATAATACAGAAACCAAATCACTTAAATTTGGTATGATTAATTCAATCAAATTAGCATTCAAGATTTGTACAGACAGTTCCTATTGTCTCATGGCAATGACATTCGTTACATTCATCCGTCCACGACTTTCCAATTTGGCATTTCATCCATTTAGGATCATGGTATTCCGGACTAAAATTTAAAAAAAAATTGGTTTTAGTAAATGTTATTAAGTGAAACTTACCAAATATTGGCGCCACATTGCAAAACATTGTCACTGCATAGGCAAGTATTGCAATTATTTTCTATGTAAGAAGATCCATCTCTGCACACTTCAATGCAAAAATAATTGGGTTAAGTAAAAATTCGTTGAAAATAAAATTAAAATACTTACAAAAGTTGTCGGCGTTAACAGGAAAGAAAATTGTAACCGAAAGACACAGGAAAAACCAAAATTTCGTCATTTTTCTTGCACGAACCAAAAACCTACGATAACAATATCACTGTAGAATCATAATGCGATTATTACTTAAAATAAATTAAAAATAATTACAATTTTAATTATGAGATACTCAAGGCTAGCGTTAGTCGAGGTTAAAATTCATTGTTTGTTTCTAGAAACAAAGTAATAAAATAACGCATAGAATGAACATGCAGAAAAAGCTAAAATTTGGGTCAAGAAATATTTATTGATTTTTAACATGAAAAGTAAATTTTTTTGGTTGAAAAATGTAAAAAGTATTCTCGATCAAGCAATTGGAAATATCCAGTAATTATTTTCCATCTGAAACTGCAATTTTGATTATTAATTATTGAACGAACACGAACCAATAAAATGTTAACAGATTTTGAAAATAAATACAAAAAATTTTCGGGAAAGCTCATTAAATGCAGGCCCTCGTTGCATGCTTGGCAATTAAAAGCTCTGAAGAATTACTTCGGGATGTACGACATTGTCTTATTAAGAGAAGATAAATTGGCAATATTTCAACATTTATAGGTATTGCGTGATGATGGTCTGTTATAAAGGGGAACACTCCATTTGCTGTGGATGCGAGACGTTTCAAGAGTGCAGTTAATTGATGACCAATAAATTTGCAGTAAAGCAGAATTTTCGACTACTGATGCGAATAGTTCGAGTAATTCGCCTCATAAACTTGGAATCTTGTAGGAATTTTAATTTTTTGAACTTAAAGCGGCCACTTAGTTCCTTCAAACACGAAAACGTTTTGTTCTGTGACGCTTAATTAAGACAATCGTGACGGATGATTATTCTTTTTTCTGCAAAAATTTGGAGGAGCTAATCCATCAAAAAAATTGGGTAAAGCAATTTTTTGTTTTAAATGAAGAAAACTTTCCAATCGGCATGCTGAATTTATATAAACTCATAAGGACGCTATCGTTTAATGCAATTCGCTTCGATTCGTCCCCTATAATTTCTTGTGACATTAGCCTTCCCGACAAAATTGCACTGTAGAATTGCTAGCATCAAAAAAGTTACAAGCGTTGTCGGCGTAATCGGAAATTGGTTGTCGCGTAAAAAATCCAAATTTATATCCAAAATTAATTTGCTAAGTGAGAGGAGAGATGTGGTCACCTACTGACATATTTAATCAAGAAGCTCTTTAATACAGTTCTTGAGACGAGGATGTCGCAGCAGTAGACTAAAGATATAATCTATACGACAACATTCCATTGATACTGTAAAAGGGTCCTTATTCCACTGACTGCTTGCTCTGATAAGGACTGAGATATTCTAGAAATGCCGCCTTAGCACCTCACATTCCATGAATAACCTGGCACCGCACCGCAGTATTATGGAAGCTGTTAAAGGTTCATTAGGTTGCTTCTTTACAACCTGTTTTCTGTCTTGGCGAATAATTTTCCAAGGCACGCTCATGAAGAAAAAAAGTAAAAAGTTTTCTTTTTATTGAAAATTGAAAAGCTTTTTAGATTGGAACCTTTACTTCATTTACTTTGATGGAAATTGGATGAAATATTGAAATTACACCAGACATCTTGAAACGAAAAAATTAAAACCTTAGAAGTCAAAAAGTTGAAATGAAAAGTTAAAAGGTGTTTTTAATTTTAATGAACGGTCGGTGAGATAAGCAAGATTTTCAGTTAGGTTGAATTGCTTGAAAAACCAATAACGTCCCGACATCTGCCGGAAAAGCGTCGAATGTACGTGATAAAGTTATAATCTTTTAGGTAGACGGAGGAAATGTATTGGATTAAAAGCTCAAGAAAAACTAACTAAATTTTTAATAACCGTGAATAATTAAAGTTGCATTATTACTAAATTGAAAAACAATTGTTAAACTGAGATATCTAAGATAATCTCAATAAAATTCAAATTTTTAATCAAACAAAAATTTTTTCTCTCTTTTCAGAATTGGAAGAATCTGATTAATTGTGAGTTTTCAACAAATTGCGACTCAGGCGATTGTCCAAAAACTAACTAAGAGCATCAGATAATCTCAAAATTCTTTTCTTCTGTGTCAAAAACCGAAAGATTTCAGCTTTTTAAAATTTTTTATATATAAAAATATTTATCATCTTCTTCTTATCATCTAAAAAAAATCATCTTTTTAGCGGTTATCTGTAAGAAACCATCAAATCAAATAAAAAATCCGAGAATTGAATTAACGTGACCTAAAAAAGTCAACTTAAGCACCCAGAAAATCTCAGTGGAAATTGAAAATCTTTAGTAGTCTTTAAAAGCAATAAATTTTTAAAGTTATAAAATTAGATCCTATAAAAGAATAAAAATATTCAAATTAAATCATCGGATTTTAAATAAAGCAAAATTAGCTAAAACAAAATTTGAATGCACTTAACTTTCACTTGAAAACTTTCAGCGAAAAACTCACATTTGGAATGAGATATAATAATTTACTAGAAAACTCCTCCTCTGTGTAATTTATTATCAACTTAAAAAAAAGTTTAGGACCTATTAAATTAACATAGTATCTGATTTATTATAATCTCACGGAGTGACAGCGTAAACCAAAAGACTATGCCTTCTATGTATGTTCGAATTGGTCTTGAGTGAGGCAAAAGGCTGAACAACTGCGACAATGCTGTCTAAAAGATTTATTCAATTTAATTAATTGTTATTAAGATTTAAGTGCCAAAGATTTAACCTCCTGACTGGCAAGATTTTATTCCCCTCTCTCTCACCCCCGACGCCCTTGTCATAATTTTATGATATATTAAACTGTATAATTAGAACATAGAGGATTGAAGGGTATAGAAAAGTTGGAAGTCCTTAAAAGTTTCTAAGAAAATACAAAAAATTAAATTTTCTAAAAAAAATTTAATTTTTATAATATGAAAGTTTGCTAACAAGGAAAGATGGTAAATTACAATTTATAATTAATTTGGTAGATAATTTGAGAAGTTTAATCTCCAAAGTAAACTAAAGCAGCAAGATGAAAAACTATGGCTTTTACATATGGTCGCATTTTTCATCAGTGAGATTGAAGACCAAACGCCATTTAAAAATTGTGCAATTTTTAATTTATTAGCCCGGGGGGAAGGGAGTATTCCATACCTTGAAACCCCCCAGGTTATAATAAAAATATGTGTTGGTAAGTCAATTTGAAATACCCCCCAATCATACACAGAGTTTGGCTTTGCTAAGAATACGTAGATTCTTAATTAACACCCTTTTCTCGAGATATAAGTTTCGTATTGTAATAGTCATTTTTATTTTCTAATTTTCAAACTTAAAAATAGCGTCTAGTGCGGCCAGGGGCCGCCTGTTCCGAGAAATTTCAGATATGTTTTAAATGTTGAAAATTATTTTAAACGTTTATGTCCTCATCAGTAGTAATGGAATTTCAACCGTTTGACTAAGAACAGAATGGCTTTATATGCTTAAAACCCCGTTTACACTACATGATTTTTTATATGACTTGTCACATGTAGGGTTGAGTGATTGTTAGATTTAACAATCGATAATCAATGGTGTAAGAACAATCAATTATATTGAAAACTTGCGATTAATCGAAAACAATCCAACAATCGATTAAACAAAAATAATCGATTAATGCAAAATAATCGATTAGTCAAACAATCGATTAATCAAAAATAATTGCTTAATCGAAAACAATCGATTAATAAAATGCAATCGAATAATCGTTTAATCGAAAATAATCAATAATCAAAAACAATCGATTAATAAAAAAACAATCGATTAATCAAACAATCCATTATTCAAAAACAATCGTCTATTTAAAGACAATCGATTGATTATACTGTCAATTATTAACAGAACAATAGAGAGCAAGAAAGCTGATCAGCGTTCTCTAGAGTTAAAAAATTTCATGGCAGAAGTTCACTTTTTTAACACTAGTGGCGCTAAGTCAGCGCCACTAATCAATCAATCAATGGACTGTTACAAAATTTGTTCAAGTATCACACGGCCTTAAAGCGTTAAAATCCTGTTCACAGTGTAAACTTTACACTATATGATTTCTTATGTGACTAGTCACATGACTGGAAGTCACAGACGTGCCTAACCAACTTTTTTGATACGTTTAAAACCCCGTTCACACTACATGATTTTTCATGTGACAGGTCACATGTAGGGCTGGGCGATTGTTAGATTTAACAATCGATAATCGATTTTGTAAAAACATACGATTATATCAGTTAATCGAAAACAAGCGATTAACCGAAAACAATCGATTAATCTAACAATCGTCTATTTAAAAACAATCGATTGATCATACTGTCATTTATTAGCAGAACAATAAGAAGCGAGAAAGCTGACGTTAGCGTTCTCTAGAGTTAAAAAATTTTATGACAAAAGTTCACTTTTTTAACAGTAGTGGCGCTATGTTAGCGCCACCAATCAATTAATCAATGGACTCTTACACAATTTGTTCAAGTGTCACACGGCCTTAAAACGTTAAAACACTGTTCACAGTGTGAACTTCACACTATTCGCTGTGTGCGTTGCTCTTGCTGCCCTCTGGTGGATCAAATAGACAAAATAATTAGGATTCTTGACATATAAAAAGCTGGCAAATTTTAAGCTTTCAGGTAGGGAGTCGGGGGTCACAATCCTTCTAAGTTCATGGTAATCACATAAAGCAAGTCCTGAGTCAGTTCTATTACCGGCCACTCCAAACGCTTCGATCGATTTTCGTATTCCCTCTACACCTACGCACACAGCGAATATGACTAGTCACATGACAAGAGGTCACAGACGTGCCCAACCAACTTTTTTGAGAGGTGAGCAATCCTAAATTTGCCAACTGAATTAATTAAAAATTGCCAACTTTTTGTAAATTTATACAAAAAAATTGCCAAATTTACCAACTTTTGAGTGTTTTTTCCAACTTTCTGAAATATTGGAGAGGAGCTTACCCCATGGGCACGTCCCTGCTAGAGGTAGACGATTGTTAAAATTAAATGGATTTTGTGGAAATAATCGAAAGTCGATTGTATAGAAACAATCAATTATATCGATTAATTGAATAACTGATTAATCGAAAACAATTTATTATTCTGATTGATTAATCTATTGTTTGATTTTTTACACTCTCGGCCTTTTTCTACCAAAACTATTTTAACTGACTTTTTTGCGTACTACTCTATATTGGTTCCATATAACATAAATAAACAATCGATTAATCAAAAATAATCGAACAATCGATTAATCGAAAAATCTGATTATTCTATTGTTGAATTTTTTACATCTCGATTTTTTTACTAAATTTACTTTGAAAAATTTCTTTTGCTATTTTATATTCGTGTTATATAGGTAACATAAATAAACAATAGCTTAGTCAAAAACAACCAATTAATCGAAAATAATCGAACAATTGAAATTCATTGAACAATCGATTAATCGCAAACAATCGAAAATAATCAAATAATCGAAAACAATCGATTAATCGAAAACAATCGATTGATCAAAAATAATCGATTCATCGAAAATAATCGATTAATCAAAAGCAATCGATTAATATCGAAAATAATCGATTATTTGCAAGCAATCAAAAATAATCAAATAATCGAATGATCGAAAGTAATCGATTAATCGATTATTTCAAAAATATTAATTGAAATTAATTCCCAGCCCGAGTCACATGACTTCTCATATGAGAAATTTTTCGTACCTGTTTTTAGGTCGTAAAGAAGCTCTTTTTGTCACCTTTGTTCGGGTACCTTCGGGTTTGTTTGGCGCTAATAATCGTTTTCTATTGGTGATTTATATTATGACCGGTCTGTTGCAAAAATTTTGTCGCATACAAAATAACGAAAAGTTTTTCATATTACTCGGACTCCAGGGTTTTTTCACCCCTCGGCTATTGTTATTTCCTTCGCCTGGCGGCTCGGGTCATAAACCTCGCCTCGTGGTAAAAAACGATCCTTTACGTCCTTGTGATATAAACTACTATTACGTTCGCACTATTATGATTTTTGATATTATAGAAGTTATGGCTTTTATGATTGGCTGTTGTAATGGTATGATTTTAGCCATGATTTTTCTTATGACTAACTGTTCTGTAACTTTTCGTTATCGTTATGAAATCGTTAAGAACGGTAAAGTTTGGTTATCACATACCATTGCATTACTATTTAATGCAATTCTGAGCGTAAACCAAAATTTACGGTTCTTAACGATTTCATAACGATAACGAACGAATAGGGGAGTAAGTCATATGAAAAATCATGTAGTGTGAATTAGCTTTAAGAAGATGTGATTGTTTGTTCATGATTTGTTTGTTAGTTTCATATGATTGTGTGTTCAGTATTATACAAGATTTTATTATTATAATTACGATTTTGTATGGCTTTTGATTTAATGAATTACTAGCTTCGCACTTGAATTCTCTATGCAATTCTTGCACGGCTTTTGTCAATATGTAAAATTTATTAACGTTTAGCAAGGTAAAAATAGGTATAATCCTAATCGCATCTGATCCAAAATTCCAAGATGGATCTGCGGACTCTGGAGCGGACAAAAGAAAAGCCACCCCCATTAAAACTTTCCTAGTATGTCGTCTTGACTTTGAATAAAACTTCTCTGGATTAAAACAAAATTTTTATTACTAGATTTTTTATCTTTTGAATTCTATTTTGTATCAAGATTTTGGCAGCTCGTTAATCTACTGATGCGCATTACGTTTGAAAACTTAATTGCTTGTTTTCGGTTAATTTATGATTATGCCCTTTGATCTATTCTCAATCAAACTTTTAACTGCAGTTTTACTGAATTTTAATAATTAAATTATCCTCTTGAGATTTGCTTCAAATAATCTAATCTCTATACTTTCATGCAATTTTTTTGTTCATTAAGGTTGTTTAGTAAACTTTACATAATATTGATTCAAAAAGCTTTTGCTTTCCCTAAAATTATGTTTACATTTACAAAAAACCTAATAACATTTTTGGTAATTATCCATAAAAAAAATTCAAAACACAGTTTTTTAAAAAATGGGAAACTAATCCGGGTGGTTTCCTTTAACGATATGAGAATTATTCTGGGTTACTGACCACAATGTCTTATTTGGTTATTCGTATAAAAGTTTTTTGCAGTAGTAATAAAAAAAACGGAAAACTTAAATTTCTAATCTTAATCACCCCTAGAAAATGTTCGCTTTAATTTTTCTATAAATCAAATTAAGTAAAAACATGAAGATAAACAAACATCAATCGATTTGGAAGTTAAAATATTTTTATCTCAAAACTTATGGTGGTGAGGGGAGCAAAAGTGAGATAAAAGTTATGACGTAGCGTAAATTTTCTTAAATTCGAATAGAGGGAAAAGAGAATTGCATGGAACTGACGCCACCCGATCTTAAATTTTGTGATAGTTTGTCGCGTCACCCTTTCTGTTTTAGGGTAGTTGGTGGCGCTTGTGGTCATAGTCTTCCGGCAACTAATTCTTTTCTTCGAATCTATAGAATTATTCTTATTTCGAGGGTTTCTTTAAGTGCTACTATTCGTTAATAAACGCATTTCAGGCATTTTTATATTCTTTATAATGAAGTTGCGTTTTCATAAATTTCATTAGTATTTTAACGTTTTGACTCGAAGGATTCAAGAATCAAAAAAAACTTTTTGTAAGGTTGCCAACCCGCAACAACTTAATATGTTAGTTTATAGCCTCACGAATAAATCAAAGGATTTTAATATTGACTTATTATTAATTTTCATTATTATTTTGCAACTTGAAGTTCGTCTATTTTCTACACGGTTTCAAGTTTTTAGTGTAAAACACGAACAACTATAAAGTTTCAAACGACTGTATCATAAATTTTTAATTAAGTAACTGAAACTATAAAACAAAATATTTAAAACTTTATTATAAAAGTTTACATTTAAAGTGTAGTAAAGTTTACTTTCCAACTAAGTTTTCGGGAAGTTGGCAGGCGCCAAGTTCGTCCGTTAACCTTAAAACTACGCGAAATGATCTTATTGCACTTGCAGAACTTGAAACTATAAAATTTTCTAATTTAGCAATTAACGTAATTGACGTAAAATTACGTCAACCAGGTGTAAGATTTATTATTAACAAATAAAGTTTTCAAAAAAGTAGTACTACGCAAAAATTGTCGATACAAAAATTGTAAAACAGAAAATTTTATATAATTTCTTTTTATTCGTATTTTTTGTCAAACGAGCGGTTTTTGAAAAATGAACAATTTCGTGTGCAATTATTGATCCTGGGGGGTAAAAATATTAACTTTATTTTAAATTAATTTGTATGGGCTACCTGTTACTTAATCAATTACAAAATACGAAAAATTGTGTATGCTTTCAAGTGGAAAACATCTAAAAAAAAAAAGAAAATAGCATCTCATATTTTATGGCTCCCAACTTAGGGCATTTTAAATATTTAGGTTAACAAAGTAAATAATATTTTAAAAAGTTGTAATCTTGTTGAAACTAACTTAATTTTAAATAATTAAGCTTACTAATAGAATTTTAGTGCTTAGAAAAGTAAATATTTTCTAATCCTGGAAATTCCTAGTAAATAATTAATAAATAACATTTAAATTTTAAATAAAAAAAAATTGCTTTTCAAACAAGCAGAATATTTACCTTTTAAATTTAATTTTCGTCTCACTAAACGGCATTAACAAATTCAAGCAGGAAAAGCCTGGTTCTTCCAAAGTACATAAATCTGAAATGTTGATCTAAAATATAGCAAATTTATTTAAAGGTAAATATAACAAAATTGTAACGTTAATTTCTGTAAATAATAAATGAACTATGGAATATCAATTTAAAATGCAAAAACTGCCTTTGAGACCTTTAAAATATTTACTTTGCATTTTATTTTTTAGAACTAGAACTATTAATAATAATAATAATTTAAAATAGGGACCTATAAAATGTTAGGAAAAATATTGAAATTTACTAAACTGAATTCACATAAACGTAACAATAAAATGTGATATATAAACGCAAAAGCATGAAGTTCTTATTATACCAATTTTTTAAAAATTATTTTCGTAGGGGAGTGCATCACAATAAAAAATCCATTAAAAATTTCCACTAAATAAAGCACAATTCACAGACGATAATCTCGAATTCAAATTTATGTAATAAAACATGAAATATGAGCCCGTTTTAATAAAAACGAATAAAACTTTATTATTATAATTTTTTCTCATTAAACTTTTCTCATTTTTTACCCAGGGATTACGAATTTCCTGCGAAATGGGATACCTTGACTTGATTATTGCATTTTGTTTCATTTTATTCGCTTTAAAGCACATTTTTTAGTTTATTCTGAGCACGTGGCACAGAGCTTGCGCTTCTTTGAACACGTTGTGGTCGAAGTTTGCGCGCGTCGGCGTCGCGACGCTTAACAATTCAGAACTTTAGATCAAGCACGTTAGTTTTATCGTGACCGTTCTAGTAGCATCTCGCTACTCGCAATCATAAAATTATCTCGTTTCCGTTTTTATTAGGTGAGTAAACTTTCAATTTTCAAAAACCAAAATTTTTTTTCAAAATTACCGAAACAAAATTCGACTAACCGATTCAAATTCTGAAATTTAATTTCATACATTTTTTTGCTTTTGTAGTATTCAAAAATTTTAATGTATATTAAAATTTAGTTTAATTTTTTTTAATAATGAAATTTCAATTCAATATTGCTCAAATTTATGTAACAGTTAATTTTTGATTGGATACAAAAGTTATTTTATAAAAGTTTTTGTAGTACAGGGTGATTTTTTTATGTCTTCGCAAAAAAATAACTTTTAATTATTGAAACTTATTCTAAAGCGGATGGATTAGGGTCGATTACCGTTGACAGCCATTAATGGATGGGACGGCATAAGTAAAGCTACAGCATTATAATCCCATAACAGATACAACTGTCAATAAGACTTTCCTTGCTTGAATTGACTTATCTCTGCGGTCAAATGTTATTTCATCCAAAGCACATAAAATAATAATCCAGTAAAAGTGTCAATTAAATTTTTGTCATTAACTTTTGGTTTACTTTGGCGAGCTGTTCGGTTTAGATTTATAACCCCTGATATTCGTCATTAACCCTAACACTGAATAAACCAAAAGATAAATTAACTTAAATTGAAAGTAATCCGTTTTTACTTTACAAATTGATAAGTTAATTATTTTTTCTATTAGAGCTTATACGGCGACCCAAAAATTAAATTATCCTTTTATTAATATTTACACGAAAACAGCATCATTTATCATTTTGTCAATTTACCAGTTTATCATGGTTTCAGTAAAAGTAAAACAGGTGACATGAAAAAATGGGATTTAAATTAGTTTTTGGTTATCTCAACCCTTTTGTATTTTTAGGGGTTTGAAAAATAATACTATATTCATATCTATAACTTTTTTCTTTACATCGAAGTCAAATGTAATAAAGAAAATCGAAGGTCCATCTTCGATAAGAAGTTGCGATTTGAATGTAATTTTATACTAAAATAAAATATATCATCCTACATATTTTATTATACTATAATATAATATTTGAGACGTTCAAAATATTTTTTCTGGGTGATAGTTTAGTATTTTGTTACTTTTTTTATCGATAATTTAATATTTAATTTAATTCCGAGTTTTATTGAATCACCTGACGCCTCATATTTATCTAATCACTTACATCAAAACTAATAAATTTTTCCTTTAAAAAATAGTTGGTGTTGGAAAATCTTTCTTTGGCGGGTACCAGTCACAATACTCGCGCTTTTAGACTTTAAACTTTAATCACTCAGAAGTTGGTAAATATTTTAAGATAAGCTCGCAACTGCATCAATACTTGGACGGTATTTCATATTTCCCAGATCCATCAGTCCTAATACCATTCTATTTCAATATTTTTATTTGGAGTACATTTAATACTATCCCCAAATTAGACACATTGGACCCTCTATTACTACCTAAAGTAAATGAAGTAAAGTTAACCGCGGTTTCAGCTTATTTGCGTACTATGTAAATTGTACTCGTTCTGTCAAACTCATTCCTTTCAGTTTAAACCCCTACCCAACTTGGATAAATCAGTTTTTGAATCCTATGAAATACATATACGAACTAAAGCTAATTGTCACTATGTCCCTGAGAGCAGACCAAACAGCTAAGCTTTAGTTACATTTTTTATAAGTGAGGCCGAAGACGGAACAACCACATCAAAGAAAAAAATATCTAGGAAATCCGTTCAATTCAGATAAGTTTTATTAAGATTTAATTAACAAAATGCATCTAAAAATTATACTCCCAGTTCTGGGGGGTATGGAATACCCCCCAGACCCCCCGGTCTTGCACCCATTTGTTTATGTAATAGGCAGTAGAGCTTTCAACACTTTTAGTTACTGATGCTCTTAAATACTATATTACAGTCGACTCTAGTTAATTCGAAACTCGTAAATATTACGAATTATCGAGTGTTTGAAATATCAAATGGTTCAAACTTTTTCTTTTCAGCAATCGTCAAACATTTATACTTTCTAGGACTCATAACTAAGACCCATTTGTAAGAAATGTGTGTTAAATAGTCAAACTAATCATAGCAAACACAAAGGCTCGTGTACGTCGATAAGTTTAAACTTGTCGCATTCGTTATTTATATTAAATTGTTACAATCTTTCCGTCTCTTTCTCTCTGCAACTTTGAATTGTCGAGTGTTGGATTCCTATGAGTTCGAATTAACGCGTCGTTTTGTTATATAGCAATGATTTTTTCGTTCGAATTACCAAGTGTATAAAAATGTATTGATTTAATTCGAAACTAAAACTAAACTAAAACTAAAGAGTCGACTGTATATACAATAAATTAAATTTATATTTCGATAAAAAATAATCCAAAGAGTGTAGAAGGTAACTCCTCCCCTCACTCCCAAGCTGGAAGAAAGTGCTAAGACCATTTTTATTGCAACAAATCTGATTAATTTCTTCTTAAATTTTGAATTGCTATCTGTTTACTTTTTATAGCTGAGCGGAGAGAAAGTATGACTTACTACCAGAAATTGATTTTATAACTGTTTTTTTTACATTACCGGATGTAGCCTTATCCTCTTCAGCACTCATGATTAGAAGAGCCCTTAACTATTTTAACGGAAACCTAAATTACTTATCCACAGTTAAAGTGGACATAATGAGTTTTAAAATTAAATTTTAGTCAAATATTCTGGAAATTTCTGAAATTGTTGATTTAACTATAGTAAATACAGGAAAAATAACAAAAATATTCTACACCATAGATTGCTTTCAATATTTAGAAATTTTGATTCCAGTGCGTTCTTATTTAATATTTTTGATAAAATTATATGTGAAAATATTCTGAAAATGTGAGAAATTATTGATTTAATTATAGTAAAGACAGGAAAAATAACAAAAAAATTCTACACCATACACTGCTTTTAATATTTACAAATTTTGATTTCGGTGCGCTCTTTATTTAATATCTTTGATAAAATTAAATTATGTTTAAATATTCTGGAATTATGTGAAATTGTTGATTAAGTTATAGTGAATACAGAAAAAATAACAAAAAAATTCTACATCATAAAATGCTTTTAATATTTACAAATTTTGATTTCGGTGCACTCTTTATTTAATATTTTTGATAAAATTAAATTATGTTCAAAAATTCTAGACTTATGTGAAATTGTTGATTAAGTTATAGTGAATACAGAAAGAATAACAAAAAAATTCTACACCATACATAGCTTTTAATATTTACAAATTTTGATTTCGGTGTGCTCTTTATTTAATATTTTTGATAAAATTAAATTATGTTAAAATATTCTGAAAATGTGTGAAATTATTGATTTAATTATAGTAAAGACAGGAAAAATAACCAAAAAATTCTATACCATAAATTGCTTCTAATATTTAAAAATTTTGATTTCGGTGCGCTCTTTATTTAATATTTTTGATAAAATTAAATTATGTGAAAATATTCTGAAAATGTGTGAAATTATTGATTTAATTATAGTGAAGTCAAGAAAAATAACAAAAAAATTCTATACCATAAATTGCTTCCAATATTTAAAAATTTTGATTTTGGTGCGCACTTTATTTAATATTTTTGATAAAATTAAATTATGTTTAAAAATTCTGGAATTATGTGAAATTGTTAATTAAGTTATAGTGAATACAGAAAAAATAACAAAAAAATTCTACATCATACACTGCTTTTAACATTTACAAATTTTGATTTCGGTGAACTCTTTATTTAATATTTTTGATAAAATTAAACTATGTTCAAAAATTCTAGACTTATGTGAAACTGTTGATTAAGTTATAGTGAATACAGAATAAATAACAAAAAAATTCTACACCATACATAGCTTTTAATATTTACAAATTTTGATTTCAGTGCGCTCTTTATTTAATATTTTTGATAAAATTAAATTATGTGAAAATATTCTGAAAATGTGTGAAATTATTGATTTAATTATAGTGAAGTCAAAAAAAATAACAAAAAAATTCTATACCATAAATTGCTTCCAATATTTAAAAATTTTGATTTCGGTACGCACTTTATTTAATATTTTTGATAAAATTAAATTATGTTTAAAAATTCTGGAATTATGTGAAATTGTTAATTAAGTTATAGTGAATACAGAAAAAATAACAAAAAAATTCTACATCATACACTGCTTTTAATATTTACAAATTATGATTTCGGAGCACTATTTATTTAATATTTTTGATAAAATTAAATTATGTTCAAAAATTCCAAACTTATGTGAAATTCACATAAAATTATGTGAATATAGTGAAGTCAAGAAAAATATCAAAAAAATTCTATAACATAAATTGCTTCCAATATTTAAAAATTTTGATTTCAGTGCGCATTTTAATTATTAATATTTTTGATAAAATTAAATTATGTTTAAAAATTCTAGACTTATGTGAAACTGTTGATTAAGTTATACTGAATACAGAAAAAATAACAAAAAAATTCTACACCATACATAGCTTTTAATATTTACAAATTTTGATTTCAGTGCGCTCTTTATTTAATATTTTTGATAAAATTAAATTATGTGAAAATATTCTGAAAATGTGTGAAATTATTGATTTAACTATAGTGAAGTCAAGAAAAATAACAAAAAAATTCTATACCATAAATTGCTTCCAATATTTAAAAATTTTGATTTTGGTGCGCACTTTATTTAATATTTTTGATAAAATTAAATTATGTTTAAAAATTCTGGAATTATGTGAAATTGTTAATTAAGTTATAGTGAATACAGAAAAAATAACAAAAAAATTCTACATCATACACTGCTTTTAATATTAAAAATTTTGATTTCGGAGCACTATTTATTTAATATTTTTGATAAAATTAAATTATGTTCAAAAATTCTAAACTTATGTGAAATTCTTGATTAAGTTATAGTGAATACATAAAAAATAACAAAAAAATTCTACACCATACATAGCTTTTAATATTTACAAATTTTGATTTCAGTGCGCTCTTTATTTAATATTTTTGATAAAATTAAATTATGTGAAAATATTCTGAAAATGTGTGAAATTATTTATTTAATTATAGTGAAGTCAAGAAAAATATCAAAAAAATTCTATAACATAAATTGCTTCCAATATTTAAAAATTTTGATTTCAGTGCGCTTTTTAATTACACTGTGCAACAAATTTATAAAAATTTTTTTTCACTGGGTTTACAGTATGTAATAATGATACCTCATTCCAAACTTAATGAAAGTTTGTAAATAAAATAGTGCCATCACGTCAGGTTTCATAGTGAAAAGAATTTATTGATTTTTAACAATTATAGTAAATTATCGACAAAAAACTTTATTTTTCAGTAACATACTTATATGCTTTAGAAATATTGGCTTTTTTTCTTGTAGTCAATCTTTGCAGTATCTCTGTGAATCATTAAAAGAAGTCTGCAGACATTGCTGGTTCTCATCTACCCCCATAACGCTTCTTAAAGTCTGTTATTAACTCCATTAGTGATGACGTCACAACTCAGAGAAATAAGCCTACCAAATTACACCAAATGGAATCAGTGCATATAAGCATATGAGCATTAACACTGATTCAAATTTGTTTAGTATGGGGAGCCTATATCTAAGCGTTTTGACATCTCTCTAATGGAGTCGATTTCCTAGCGAAAGAGCTCGCCATATTTAGCACTAACAAAGTCTTATTTTCCGGAAAAACCTTTAAATAAGAATGTAAAAAATTCATTTATGGGTAGTTTAACTGTTTTGATGACATTTGTACTCAGAAATATGATATTTGGATGACTAATCTCAAGCAGGTATTGTGTAGAATACATAAAACAAAACACTGCATATCTATGTTTTGAGATGTGATATTAAAATAAAATTTTGTTTTTTTACATATACTAGGTATACCTAATACGAACCACTATTCGAGATATTGGTGAATTTTTTAGTGTTGCACAGTGTTATTAATATTTTTGATAAAATTAAATTATGTTCAAATCTTCTGGAATTATGTGAAATTGGTGATTTAGTTATATTGAATACAGAAAAAATAACAAAAAAAATTCTACATCATACATTGCTTTTGATATTTATAAATTTTGATTTTGGTGCGCTCTTTATTTAATATTTTTGATAAAATTAAATTATGTTTAAATGTTCTGGAATTATGTGAAATTGTTGATTTAGTTATAGTAAAAACATGAAAAATAACAAAAAAATTCTACACCATGCATTGCTTATAATATTTACAAATTTTGATTTCGGTGCGCTCTTTATTTAATATTTTTGATTAAATTAAATTATGTTCAAATATTCTGGAATTATGTGAAATTATTGATTTAGTTATATTGAATACAGAAAAAATAACAAAAAAATTCTACATCATACATTGCTTTTAATATTTTTAAATATTGATTTTAGTGCGTTCTTTAATTAATATTTTTGATGAAACTAAATTATGTTCAAATATTCTGGAATTATGGGAATTTATTGATTTAGTTATAGCATACACAGTATAAATAACAAAAAAATTCTACACCATACATTGTTTTTAATATTTACAAATTTTGATTTCGGTGCGCTCTTTATTTAATATTTTTGATAAAATTAAATTATGTTCAAATATTCTGGAATTATGTGAATTTATTGATTTAGTTATAGCATACACAGTATAAATAACAAAAAAATTCTACACCATACATTGTTTTTAATATTTACAAATTTTGATTTCTGTGCGCTCTTTATTTAATATTTTAATAAAATTAAATTATGTGAAAATATTCTGAAAATGTGAGAGATTATTGATTTGATTATAGTAAAAACAGGAAAAATAACAAAAAAATTCTATACCATAAATTGCATCCAATATTTAAAAATTTTGATTTCGTTGCGCTTCTTATTTTATAATATTTTTGATAAAATTAAATTATGTTCAAATATTCTGAAAATGTGTGAAATTATTGTTTTAATTATAGTAAAGACAGGAAAAATAACAAAAAAATTCTATACCATAGATTGCTTCTAGTATTTAGAAATTTTGATTTCGGTGCGCTTCTTATTTTATAATATTTTTGATAAAATTAAGTTATGTTCAAATATTCTGAAAATGTGTGAAATTATTGGTTTAATTATAGTAAAGACAGGAAAAATAACAAAAAAATTCTATACCATAGATTGCTTCTAATATTTAGAAATTTTGATTTCGGTGCGCTCCTTATTTAATATTTTTGATTAAATTAAATTATGTTCAAATATTCTGGAATTATGTGAAATTGTTGATTTAGTTATATTGAATACAGAAAAAATAACAAAAAAATTCTACAGCAGACATTGCTTTTAATATTTTTAAATATTGATTTTAGTGCTTTCTTTAATTAATATTTTTGATGAAATTAAATTATGTTCAAATATTCTGGAATTATGTGAATTTATTGATTTTGTTATAGCATACACAGTATAAATAACAAAAAAATTCTACACCATACATTGTTTTTAATATTTACAAATTTTGATTTCTGTGCGCTCTTTATTTAATATTTTTGTTAAAATTAAATTATGTGATAATATTCTGAAAATGTGAGAGATTATTGATTTGATTATAGTAAAGACATGAAAAATAACAAAAAAATTCTATACCATAAATTGCATCCAATATTTAAAAATTTTGATTTCGGTGCGCTTCTTATTTTATAATATTTTTGTTAAAATTAAGTTATGTTCAAATATTCTGAAAATGTGTGAAATTATTGGTTTAATTATAGTAAAGACAGGAAAAATAACAAAAAAATTCTATACTATAGATTGCTTCTAATAGTTAGAAATTTTGATTTCGGTGCGCTTTTTGAGTATTAAAATATTTTTTGTAAAATTAAATTATTTTCAAATATTGTGGAATTATGTGAAATTATTGATTTAGATATAGTAAAAACATGAAAAATAACAAAAAAATTCTACACCATACATTGCTTTTAATATTTACAAGTTTTCATTTCGTTGCGCTTTTTAATTATTAATATTTTTGATGAAATTAAATTATGTTCAAATATTCTGGAATTATGTGAAATTATTGATTTAGTTATAGTAAACACAGTCAAATTGGGTGTCCTAATTACAGAAGTCATTATTACTTTTTTTTGTTAAGAATTTATAAAAATCTCTAATAATTTTGCTTTTCTACATTTTGTATTTTATGTTAAAAATTAACCCAATATAAATTAAATTTTATGCTGTTATTGGAATTCAAACCAGGGATACTTAGAACCGAATTCCTGTACCTTTATCATTAGACCAAATTACATTAATTAATATAGTCAAGATTGATTCTCGATCCACTTTTTAAAGACAAAAAGGCCACTTTTGGTTTCTTTTTTAGACAATAATGATTTTGTGGTTGCAATAGAAGCGTCTCACGACTTTCTATAAAAACTTTCAGATAGCCCAACTTCGTAGTTCAATGAGAAAAACCGTAAAATGCAAACTAAACTTTAACTTTCTAAAGACAATTTTGAAAATCAGAACTATTTGCGGTGTGTGTTCCTAATCTTGATGACGTCGCCATGGCTTACCATTAGGACTTAGGATTTGCTCCGATACTTTACATCCAATTTTAAACTGGAAGAAAGAATTGGGTCGAGAATTTGTTACTTTATAAAAAATAAGACAATCCGGACTACTTTGAAATTGTAAACCGAACATCAATTCTTTCTTTTTTAGACGTAAATCGTATTAGAATCCAACATAAAGCAGGTTTACCGTGAAGGGGATTATACTGGTGCACTTGTTGAAAGGCTTCCATGCATTATAGGTATTTTTGCAAGTGCAAGTCACGCGAGATTTAAAAAGTACTTTGTTTAAAATGAAAAGCTTTCCGACCAAAAAACGCATAAATCAAAATTTTAAAATTTAATATTCCCTGGCAAATTTATTATTTTGTTTTTAGTGCTTCTATTACCATACGCGAAGTTGTAAACATTTTTGGTACGCATTTGTCGAAAAATTTATATCCATATAAATTTTCCATTTCTTTGCAAGTCAACTATGTACCCTTTGTATATTAAGAATGACAAACTGACGATAAAGCATAACAAGAAAAATGAGAATACAGAAAAACTTTTTTATCCTTTAAATTGTCTGCACTAGATTGAGAAAAGTTTTCTTTTTAAGATAATGGGTATGGATTTTATCTTGCAGACAATTTAAGAAAAAATATGAGATTGATAAAAAGATTCTCTGCATAATTGTAGTAATTTAGATGAAACGTTTTTAGTTCAGTCAACTTACATTGAGATTATACGGCTAAAAAACTATTTCAGCCTTTTAATGATTTTTTAATCTTTTTCGTTTAAAATTGAACTGAATACAAAGATAAGTCTAATCAATAGTCGACAAAAAAACTTTTTATCTCTCATTTCCTAAGTTTTTTCATTCAAATTAACTAACTTTAATTGTTAATTAATAAAAACGCTGATAGAAGTCAGCATAAATTTTGGGTCTGGGCTTCGTAAAGATCGGATTATATCTCAAAACATATGCATAGTTTTCAGAAACTGTCATATACAGTATGTGCGCCCTTTACTTCATTGCAAAGATTTGGCCTTACCAAACAAAAAAATTGCTATTTGGGCCCTAACATTCAATAAGAAAAAACCAAAAATTGTGGTAGTATCCTGTATAGCACTTCTGCGTGTTTCAAATGGTTCACTACCGCACCTGAAGGTAAAAGTGCGCTGTTCTAATATTCAAGACTAAATTATGAAAAAGCTCGCACAATTTCTTTGGTTTCAGGCTTAACTACCTGTCAGGTTTTTTACAAAAAGAAACTTTTTAACGGCGCCGTTAGCAATCTTGAAGTATCACACGCCCGTGAGTTTTTTGTTTATTGCTTGATTTGCTTTGATTAACTTTCTCTTAGAAACAGAATAAAAATCTTTTTGCTTACGTTAATTACGTTCAGTATCATTAAACAAAGTAAGCGGTACTAAAAATGTTTTATTTACATAAAGTGACTATTTAACATGAAAGTTGTAATTTTGCAAAGTATTATTGCTGCTTAGTATTCGTAAAATACGCGAGCTATTAGGACAATCTTAAAAATCTGTTTATAAAGAAAATAACAAATTTGCAAAGCATGTCTGAAAGAGTCGGGCTTTGTAAGGTTATAAAAAATTAAATTACATCAACCATTAAAGAGCCGGGGAAAAACCTCAACACACTTGAAAAAACCATTATAAACAAAACTTTCTTTCATACCAACCAATCTCGTTTAAAGAAGTCGACACATAAAGAGATATAAAGTGAGAATTTGAGCATTAGACTGTATTAAATTATGATTGCATAACTCAGAAGGTGTCATGAATAAGTCTTACCGACTTTGTCGAGTTAAAGTTACACGCCATTGTGAGGGCATTTCGTGATGAAAAATGACTTTAGGTGAGACAGTATAATATAAATTTTTAGGTCTAAGTATAAATAAAAATAACTTTTTGACGTAAATGACTTTTATGATATTGATACGGACCCCTGGTGGCCTCTGAATTTTATGCTACTCGTTTACCTCGTGCGTTGCTTAGAATCTTTATATATTGGGGTTGGGTATGCTTCAATGTCGTTATCTGTTACATAAGCGTGCCCGCACATAACGAAAATAAAATTTATGAATAAGCAAAAATTGGCTGACGTAAAATTTCTAATTTAATTTGTCCAACTAATAAATTGCCCATGATGGCATACGTGAAAATATTTTACATTTTTATGATGCGCTTATTTTAAAAATTGCCACCGAATTGTGTTAATAATAATTTAAGCCGCTATTCAAATAGTCGGCCGTCTCCAAGGATTTTATTAAATTTTATGAGCTTACAGAACTTCCCTATCTATATTAAATTGGAAAACGTTCTATATACTTTACAGATTATTATTTACTAGGTTATACTACCTACGGACATTCCATTGTTTATCTAATAACGTTTAAGCCCTCCGTTCTAAAGTTTACGTTACGCTTTACTGTCCTTTCATTAAAATTTTCCTTTTGATACACAACTTTTAATAAATTAAATTTCAGTTGTTACATCTCGCAACACCGCCATTGCGAGTTACTTCGGTTGGTTTCCACGATTTTACGCAACCAATTTAAAATTTGTTATTTATTAATTTCATTTTTTAGCAATTGTGGCGTCGTCTAATTATCAATGATTTACGACCGCATACGTACAGTAAATAAAGCTTAGCTTGATATATTTTCAGTCACTTTTCATTTTTGTAGCCTGTAACTGCCTCACAAATAATGTTACCACATTTTTATTCTTTAATTCCAACTGGAACTTGTTAACTGGGAAAAGTAACTGTATTAAGAATTGGAATCATTACCATATTTTTTAACCGTTATATTAAAACGGACATATTGATGTCGGTTAATAAATCAATAATAATTGAAGTTAACATTTAGACAAATTATGCAAAATATCAATAACTTACCCTAAAGGCCTAAAGCATAATATAGTTAGGAATTTGGGGGACCCTTTTATTTCCCCAAATTAACTATAACTAAAAAAAACCTTTGATGGCAAAGATCTGTGATAATAAGAACGATGAAGGATTTTCGTTTGAAGATGGGTGCATTTTGAAAAATTTTCAAATTTAGAAGATATAACATTTGAAGAAGTGCAATTGGAATGCTTTTTGTACAGTTGTAAACTATGTGAAGAATATGGAAATGACCCTTTCGTTACTGTTAACAACAACAGAAAAATAATTTTTAATGACGTGGTGGTGGAAAAATTTATATGGCACTACAATGATTATATTCAAGATATTGCACACTGTATCTTTGATGACTCATTTGAAGAAAAAAACCTTTTAAAATGGGATTATTCAATTGAATTAATTGATAAGGAAACCAGTATAACTATTGGACAGAAAATTCTGAAAGTGTGGCCGGAGATAAGTTTGAAATTATTACGCTACACTATTTTACCAAAAATTCAAGAAAAATTGTGTTTTAAATTATATGGCTTAGAAGAAATTATTACAAACATTATGGAAAAATTAAAAAAACTAAATCATATAAATGAATTTAATGATGATTTTCCTACCACCTACATTTACAACGAAATATATTTAGCGTTACATTAAAATACAAATTACATTTGCTATATTATGTATAAATTTTGAATAAATTATAAATAAATAACTTTTTGAGATCACATACAATATTTTTTGTGAACAACTAGTGATGTTGTTCTGATAAAGCTGTGTTATTAACCTCTTTCTTCAGATGTGTAAAAAATTCGAGAAACTTTGACCATCTGTTAAGGTACAAAGTTTACCGTAATAACCGATCATTATTATTTATAGTGGCTCATGAGCATAAGTGATCCGACGGGAAGTCTCGCGCGCTGGAGTGTCTCTTACTTTTAGCATTTTTTTGCAGGTATTCCAAACCCTTAGCCTCTAATGCGGCTAATGAAATTTGACATGGTTGTTGGTAATGATATTTTAAACATGTGTACTAAAATTTATGAGGGGATCTTAAAAGATTCGGCTGGTACACGAAATTTACTTCCGATTTTTATCTAAAGGTACGA
The DNA here is from genome assembly GCA_905340355.1 of Rhagonycha fulva. Classification (NCBI taxonomy): domain Eukaryota; kingdom Metazoa; phylum Arthropoda; class Insecta; order Coleoptera; family Cantharidae; genus Rhagonycha; species Rhagonycha fulva. The sequence continues at coordinate 119,017,192 of HG996554.1, forward strand.
TTTTCAAACTCTTAGCCTCTAATGCGGCTAATGAAATTTGACATGGTTGTTGGTAATGATATTTTAAACATGTGTACCAAAATTTATAAGGGGATCTTAAAAGATGCGGCTGGTACACGAAATTTACTACCAATTTCTATCTAAATGTAGGATTTTCAAACCTTTAACTTCTAAAGCGACTAATAAAATTTGACATGGTTATTGGTAATAATATTTTAAACATGTGTACCAAAATTTATATGGGGATCTTAAAAGATGCGGCTGGTACAAAAAATTTACTTCTGATTTCTATCTAAATGTAGGATTTTTATACCCTTAGCCTCCAATGCTGCTAATTAAATTTGACATGGTTGTTGGTAATGATATTTAATCATGTGTACCAAAATTTATAAGGGGATCTTAAAAGATGCGGCTCGTACACGAAATTTACTTCTGATTTCTATCTAAATGTAGGATTTTCATACCCTTAGCTTCCAAAGCGGCTAATTAAATTTGACATGGTTGTTGGTAATCATATTTTAAACATGTGTACCAAAATTTAGGAGGGGATCTTAAAAGATGCGGCTTGTACACGAAATTTACTTCAGATTTTTATCCAAAGGTACGATTTTCACACTCTTAGCCTCTAATACGGCTAATAAAATTTGGCATGGTTGTTGATAATGATATTTAATCATGTGTACCAAAATTTATATGGGGATCTTAAAAGATGCGGCTGGTACACGAAATTTACTTCCGATTTCTATCTAAATGTAGGATTTTCAAACCCTTAGCTTTTAATGCGGCTAATAAAATTTTACATGGTTATTGGTAATAATATTCTAAACATGTGCACCAAAATTTATATATGGATCTTAAAAGATGCGGCAGGTACACGAAATTTACTACCGATTTCTATCTAAATGTAGGATTTTCAAACCCTTAGCTTCTAAAGCGGCTAATAAAATTTGACATGGTTATTGGTAATAATATTTTAAATATTTGTACCAAAATTTATAAGGGGATCTTAAAAGATGCGGCTGGTAGACGCAATTTACTTCCGATTTTTATCTAAAGGTACGATTTTCAAACTGTTAGCCTTTAATGCGGGTAATGAAATTTGACCTGGTTATTGGTAATGATATTTTAAACATGTGTGCCAAAATTTATAAGGGGATCTTAAAAGATTCGGCTGGTACATAAAATTTACTTCTGATTTCTATCGAAATGTAGAATTTTCAAACCCTTAGCTTCTAAAGCGGTTAATAAAATTTGTTGTGGTCGTTGGTAATGATATTTTAAACATGTGCACCAAAATTTATAAGGGGATCTTAAAAGATGCGGTTGGTACACGAAATTAAATTCCGATTTTTATCTAAAGGTACGATTTTCAAACTCTTAGCCTTTAATGCGGATAATGAAATTTGACATGGTTGTTGGTAATGATACTTTAAACATGTGTACCAAATTTTATATAGGGATCTTAAAAGATGCGGCTGGTACACGAAATTTACTTCTAATATCAATCTAAATGTAGGATTTTCATACCCTTAGCCTCCAATGCGGTTAATTAAATTTGACATAGTTGTTGGTAATGATATTTTAAACACGTGTACGAAAATTTATAAGGGGATCTTAAAAGATGCGGCTGGTACACCCAATTTACTTCCGATTTTTATCTATATTTACGATTTACAAACCCTTAGCCTCTAATGCGGCTAATGAAATTTGACATGGTTGTTGGTAATGATATTTTAAAAATGTATACCAAAATTTATAAGGGTATTTTAAAAGATGCGGCTGGTACACGAAATTTACTTCCGATTTCTATCTAAATGTAGGATTTTCATACCCTTAGCCTCTAATGCGGCTAATGAAATTTGACTTGGTTGATGGTAATGATATTTTAAACATGTGTACCAAAATTTAAAAAGGTATCGTAAAATATGCGGCTGGTACACAAAATTTACTTCCAATTTCTATTTAAATGTAGGATTTTCATACCCTTAGCCTCCAATGCCGCTAATAAAATTTGACATGGTTGTTGGTAATAATATTTTAAACACGTGTACCAAAATTTATAAGGGGATCTTAAAAGATGCGGCTTGTACAGCCAATTTACTTCCGATTTCTATCTAAATGTAAGATTTTCTTACCCTTAGCCTCCAACGCGGCTAATGAAATTTGACGTGGTTGTTGGTAATGATATTTTAAACATGTGTACCAAAATTTATAAGGGGATCTTAAATGATGCGGCTGGTACACGAAATTTACTTCCAATTTCAATCTAAATGTAGAATTTTCAAACTCTTAGCCTCCAATGCGGCTAATGAAATTTGACATGGTTGTTGTTAATAATATTCTAAACATGTGTACCAAAATTTATAAGAGGATCTTAATTGATGCGGCTGGTACACGAAATTTACTTCCAATTTCAATCTAAATGTAGGATTTTCAAACTCTTAAGCCCCCCCTAAACGTGCCATCAAGTTTGTTAGATTTGTATGCACATTCAAATCGAAGTAAAAAATTATATCGAAACTAGACGTTCATACAAGTATATCTAATATGTTTGGTCCAAGTTGTGTGCCCAAACATGAATGTGCGCTACATTTAAGATTATGCTTGTATGTTATGTTTGCACAATCATGTTTGAAGATTGAAAAGTAAACTGTAACATGTTTGAATTGACAAATTTGTTGTCACAAACATAATGTCCCACTAGACGTAACAACATTTAATATGTTTTGTATGAACGGGGAGGTTTGCACATTCCAGAAACTGCATGTAGTTGTGATACTTGATTGTACAATCTAAAAACACAAGCATTTTTAAATAAACTGCAGGTTTTGATATTTTGTTTGAACGCATTTCAATTAATTGAAGTTTGAACGTGTAGCGTGCAGTCATGAGTGATTTAAGAAATTTTTCAAATCAATTTATAGAAGAATTTATAGAAATGTATCGAGATTTGCCTTGCTTATAGCAAATTAAAAACAAGGATTATAGCAATGGACTATTTCAAGCCTATGTTATTTTTCAGGATTTATGTAGCACATAATGTTGACGAAATATTGATCCAATATTGGGTCAATATCAAGATGTGAACATTTTTCAATATTGCTTTCCAATATTAGCGGAATATTATAACGATATTGGCCTAATATTAGAAGACAATATTAGTTATCATCTTATCAATATTGGTGTAATATTGCGCAAAGTTCCAGTTAACGTTGCCGCAATATTAAAAAACAATATTGAACCATTATTGGCTAAATCTTGCAATATTGCACCAACATTGTGTGCTACATGGGGAAAAATTATTCTCAATGACTGGGGTGATATAACACATTTAAATTTCGATTCTTTGAAAGATTTTCCAGTAGCAAGGAAGCTTAAGGTTACTGTTAATCTTTCTTCTGCAGTAATCCTGCAAAATTTTATCAAGTAATATTTTGAATTGATCTTTCTCCATACGTATGTAATTTTTAAGATCTGCCGTTGAAGAAATTCTCAATTCATTCAATAAGTTCATATGTGAAAATTGATGTCTTTTCATTAACCATTCTTTACACCACAACCTTTTCAGTTTATTTTTCTTTTCACTAAATGTTGTAATAGTTATTATCGCAGCTGCAATTTTTCTTTTGCTCGACATGTTGAAAGAACGATTAAACTAAAATGTTACGTGTAGCTGAGATACTTGCTGTCGACCAGGTTTGTTTTAAATTATGTGTGCGCACTTTTTCAGTATGATATGTTGATCAACTACACTGTCAAACATATTTGAGCAAACATCCTATAAAATTTAGTGGTACAGATTTGTTGCTGCGTCTAGGCAAACATTTTGTATGTCACACATGGAAGTCAAAGTATTTATCAAATCATATACCTACACGTGAATGTAAGTTTGCACAAACTTGTATTTTTTGACAAGTTTGTTCTAAAGATGTACAGTGTAGGTTTAAATCTTGAATCTGCAGTTTGTATGCACAAACAAGTCCGACAAACTTAAACGTACGTTTAGGGGGGGCTTTAGCCTCCAATGCGGCTAATGAAATTTGACGTAGTTGTTGCTAATAATATTTTAAAGATGTGTACCAAAATTTATAAGGGGATCTTAAATGATGCGGCTGGTACACAAAATTTACTTCCGATTTGTATTTAATGTAGGATTTTCAAACTCTTAGCCTCCAATGCGGCTAATGAAATTTGACATAGTTGTTGTTAATAATATTTTAAACATGTGTACCAAAATTTATATGGGGATCTTAAATGATGCGGCTGGTACACGAAATTTACTTCCAATTTCTATCTAAATGTAGGATTTTCAAACTCTTAGCCTTTAATGCGGCTAATGAAATTTGACATGATTATTTGTAATGATATTTTAAACATGTGTATTAAAATTTAAAAAGGTATCTTAAACGATGCGGCTGGTACACAAAATTTACTTCCGATTTCTATTTAAATGTAAGATTTTCATACCGTTAGCCTCCAATGCGGCTAATAAAATTTGACATGGTTGTTGGTAATGATATTTTAAACACGTGTACCAAAATTTATAAGAGGATCCTAAAAGCTGCGGCTGGTACACGAAATTTTTTCCGATTTTTTTCTAAAAGTACGATTTTCAAATTCTTAGCCTCTAATGCGGCTAATGAAATTTGACATATATGTTGGTAATGATAATTTAAACATGTGTACCAAAATTTATATGGGGATCTTAAAAGATGAGGCTGGTACACAAAATTTACTTTCGATTTCTATCTAAATGTAGGATTTTCATACCCTTAGCCTCAAATGCGGCTAATGAAATTTAACATGGTTATTGGTAATAATATTTTAAAGATGTGTACCAAAATTTATAAGGGGATCTTAAATGCTGCGGCTGGTACACGAAATTTACTTCCGATTTCTACTTAATGTAGGATTTTCACACTCTTAGCCTCCAATGCGGCTAATGAAATTTGACATGGTTGTTGTTAATAATATTTTAAAGATGTGTACCAAAATTTATAAGGGGATCATAAATGATGCGGCTGGTACACAAAATTTACTTCCAATTTCTATCTAAATTTAGGATTTTCAAACTCTTAGCCTTTAATGCGGCTAATGAAATTTGACATAATTATTGGTAATGATATTTAAACATGTGTACCAAAATTTATAAGAGGATCCTAAAAGCTGCGGTTGGTACACGAAATTTTTTCCGATTTTTTTCTAAAAGTACGATTTTCAAATTCTTAGCCTCTAATGCGGCTAATGAAATTTGACATATATGTTGGTAATGATAATTTAAACATGTGTACCAAAATTTATATGGGGATCTTAAAAGATGAGGCTGGTACACAAAATTTACTTTCGATTTCTATCTAAATGTAGGAGTTTCATATCCTTAGCCTCAAATGCGGCTAATGAAATTTAACCTGGGTATTGGTAATAATATTTTAAAGATGTGTACCAAAATTTATAAGGGAATCTTAAATGATGCGGCTGGTACACGAAATTTACTTCCAATTTCTATCTAAATGTAGGATTTTCAAACTCTTAGCCTTTAATGCGGCTAATGAAATTTGACATAATTATTGGTAATGATATTTAAACATGTGTATCAAAATTTATATGGGGATCTTAAAAGATGCGGCTGGTACACAAAATTTACTTCGGATTTCTTACTAAATGTAGGATTTTCATACCCTTAGCCTCAAATGCGGCTAATGAAATTTGACATGGTTATTGGTAATAATATTTTAAAAATGTGTACCAATATTTATATGGGGATCTTAAAAGATGCGGCTGGTACACAAAATTTACTTTTGATTTCAATCTAAATGAAAAATTTTCATACCCTTAGCCTCTAATGCGGCTAATGAATTTTGACATGGTTGTTGGAAATGATATTTTAAACATGTGTACTAAAATTTATTAGGGGATATTAAAAGATGCGGCTGGTACACGAAATTTACTTCCGATTTCTATATAAAGGTACGATTTTCAAACTTTTAGCCTCTAATGCGGCTAATAAAATTTGTTGTGGTTGTTGGTAATGATAATTTAAACATGTGTACCAAAGTTTATGAGGGGATCTTAAAAGATGCGGCTGGTACACCCAATTTACTTCCGATTTTTATCTAAAGGTACGATTTTCAAACTCTTAGCCTCTAATGCGGCTAATAAAATTTGACATGCTTGTTGGTAATGATATTTTAAAAATGTGTACCAAAATTTATAAGGGATCTTAAAAGATGCGTCTGGTACACAAAATTTACTTTTGATTTCTATCTAAATGAAAAATTTTCATACCCTTAGCCTCCAATGCGGCTAATGAAATTTGACATGATTGTTGGTAATGATATTTTAAAGTTGTGTACTAAAATTTATTAGGGGATATTAAAAGATGCGGCTGGTACACGAAATTTACTTCCAATTTCTATATAAAGGTACGATTTTCAAACTTTTAGCCTCTAATGCGGCTAATAGAATTTGTTGTGGTTGTTGGTAATGATAATTTAAACATGTGTACCAAAGTTTATAAGGGGATCTTAAAAGATGCGGCTGGTACACTAAATTAAATTCCTATTTTTATGTAAAGGTACGATTTTCATACTCTTAGCCTTTAATGCGGCTAATGAAATTTGACATGGATGTTGGTAATGATATTTTAAACATGTGTGCCAAAATTTATATGGGGATCTTAAAAGATGCGGCTGATACACAAAATTTACTTCGGATTTCTATCTAAATGTAGGATTTTCATACCCTTAGCCTTCAATGCGGCTAGTGAAATTTGAGATGCTTGTTGGTAATGATATTTTAAACATGTGTACCAAAATTTATGAGAGCATCCTAAAGATGCGGCTGGTTCCGATTTTATATCTAAAGGTACGATTTTCAAACTCTTAGCCTTTAATGCGGCTAAAGAAATTTGATCTAGTTGTGGGTAATGATATTTTAAACACGTGTTCTAAAATTTATAAGGGGATCTTAAAAGATACCGCTGGTACACCCAATTTACTTCCGATTTCTATCTAAATGTAAGATTTTCTTACCTTTAGCCTCCAATGCGGCTAATGAAATTTAACGTGGTTGTTGGTAATGATATTTTAAAGATGTGTACCAAAATTTATAAGGGGATCTTAAAAGATGCGGCTGGTTCACGAAATTTACTTCCGATTTTTAGTTAAAAGTACAATTTTTAAACCCTCAGCCTTTAATGAGGCTAATGAAATTTGACATGGTTATTGATAATGATATTTTAAACATCAGTACCAAAATTTTTTAAGGGGATCTTAAAAGATGCGGCTTGTACATGAAAGAATTACTTCCGATTTTTATCTAAATGTACGATTTTCAAACCCTTAGCCTTTAATGCGGCTAATTAAATTTGACATGGTTATTGGTAATGATATTTTAAACATGTGTACCAAAATTTATAAGGGAATCTTAAAAGATGCGACTGGTACACGAAATTTATTTCCAATTTTCAGTTAAAATAACAATTTTCAAACCCTTAGCCTGCCTTAGCCTCTAATGAGGCTAATGAAATTTGACATGATTATTGGTAATAATATTTTAAACATCTGTACTAAAATTTATGAAAGGATCTTAAAAGATGCGGCTGGTACACGCAATTTACTTCCAATTTTTATCTAAATGTTGGATTTTCAAACCTTTAGCCTCTAATGCGGCTAATGAAATTTGACATGGTTGTTGGTAATGATATTTTAAACATTTGTACCAAATTTTATCAGGATATCTCAAAAGATGCGGCTGGTACATAAAATTTACTTTTGTTATCTAAGGGTAGGTTTTTCAGACACTTGGTTTTGAGTTTGAATTCGTGTACAACTTCAGCCACGTAGAAATGTTACCCGTTTTTGGTTCAAAGAAGGGATAAAGAAGTCTGGCGAGAGTGAGACTGACAACTTATTAAAATTAACTGGGTGGTGGTTCCCAAAGAAGAATTTTACTGCTGCTTTTGCGTGGAAGTTTCGCGATGTCAAATGTTATTTAGTTACAGTTGCTGGCACTTTCTTTTTCCGTCACTTACTATCGTTGGGGTTGCTACAATCAAATCCAGGATAGACGACGATTTTTTTATTTTCACGGTCAAAACGTTACATTCACCGCAGCCCACCAATTCTGCTTCCCCAAAAAACTTGTTCAAGAGCTCACTATTTTAATCATCACTGAAAAAACTTTAGCGTATAATTTCCCTCGATTCCTTATGTTTTTAATTAAAATCCTCAGCTATTCCTCAAATAAGTCTTGGCCAGATTGGAGAACAATAGCAAAAACATGTTATCCAATTTTAAGTTTTAATCCACGCTTATCTATTTGAGCAACATTGATCGCTGCTGTGCAGTTATTCAGCAGTTTCTAGACTACATAGATTAATCAGAGTGACCTTTGGTTTAATTAGTTGTTTATTGTTTTTTAGAGTAAGATTGCTCCCTCCGCATTTGAGACACTTCGGAGTGCTTCTACATGACTTTATGTCCTCTCTTACCACATTTAAGATACTTAGTATGTATGTTTTTGGTTTTTGGATGAGGATGGTTATACTTCCACCATTTAGCAACCTTAATCATAAACCCCACTTCATAATTGTTCCAAAAATGTTCCAAGTTTATACAAAACTTTTCATACATTTTCGTATTCAAACAACAAACATCTTACAAAATATTTGATGTAACGATAAATAAATTATATCACGTTAAAAGGTATGCTCTCGCCAAACAGAACAAATCTTTAAAAATTATGAAAGAAATATTTTCAGTATTATTTGTTTTATTTGACAAGTAAATACATACATTATACTTTTCATCATGAAAGAAATGTATATTAAAATTTGAATTTTTACAATGGAATTTGTTATATTGTCCACAATAAACGTCGTCTTTAAATCCAAAAATTTTCTATTGGTCCAATAATAAAATTTTCAGTTTTTTTTTTAATCTTTTTCTGCTTTTCAGAAAAAAATCCTAACTACCTAAAATTTCACCATTAGGAATTAAGATTTATCCTTTTTGAATAGAATTCCTTGAATGATCACCCATCCAAGCACTAAACCTAGCTGTGTCCAGAACAAATCGAACTGCAACGTTTGATTTCCACCACTTGAACATAAACACTGTCAAATTTTTCAGTAAACACGGAGCTTCGTAGTAGTACATCAAATTAATTATTATGAGTGTAGAGATGCACTTCAATATAATCAACATTTACGTTGTCGTTAAATTAGCCCTGAACGTGCTCACTCTACTGTTTCTGTTATTAAGCACACATCCGATTTAGTTACAAACAAATCGAATTCAAAACTTCTGAAGCACAACCGCCACAACTCAAAACAAAGTATTCGTGGATGGTTAATACTCGCGTTGGGACCAAAACCACCCTAACTCCCGATCGCGGTAATCCAAAACCAGTAAATTTCGCATTATAATTTATTCCGGTTCGAATTTCTTTAACATTTAAACTCAAGTTTTAAGAGTAAAAACAGGGATAAGTCTGTGCGGTTTCATAAAATTACATTCAATAAAAAAAACTTATAATGAAATTTATAAAGTTTCAACAAGTTACCTAGCAAAATCAGAAAAAGTTTTGATGTAATCAAATACTTGCGACAAAAAAAATGTTGTTACAAAAACTTTGGATTTGTGTTACAAATTAAATTTAACGTGACAATTTTCCACACAATAAATTTCGCTTTATTTCAGGAAAAATAAATTAAGAAATTAAGTTTCAATTATTACATTTCGTCTGAACAGCGGGGCTCAATTCCCCAACTAAGAGTTCGTTTGGAACATCGAACTTCACCTTAAAAAATTTGTAATTTTACTTACTTAATATCAATTACGAAGTTTTTATTTATTCATGAAAATAAAACTAGCTACTTTTACATGATGTAATAGTAAAGTATTACAAAAGAGAAAACCTATTAAAACTTTTCAGAAGCTTAAAATTTTTTTATGGAAAATTACTGAAAGATCAGTAGAAAAGTTTTTCAAGTGTTTTTTTCGTGAAACCAAGCGGTCGAGTAAAATTTGAATTATGGTGAGCATACAGGGAAGGGTAACATCAAAATCCTTCAGTAACGGGGGCAGTCGTTTTTCTTAGAGAGAAGTAATGCCAATTTTACGTTGTAATTAAGTAACTTTTTCAAGTGTAACAATAACAACTTTGTTGTAGGTACAAGTACGTGACTTACCTAATCAGGGGAAAATTGCTAATATTTTAAACAAAGGTGGAAAGTAATTAACTATTATTCATTTTTTTTCAATTTTGTTACAAAATAAAACCCAGTTTTATATTTTTTAACTTTACCTGCTCTTCGATGCACAAGAACGGAAAAATTATAAACTTTTGTATGAAATAAAGTAATATTTGGATGTAATGTATATCATTCAGAGAGGTAGAAGTCACATTAATTTAACTTCGAGTTTATTTTTGATGTGTTCAAGTACACGTATCATCATAAAATATTTATTATTGGAACTATTTATTGATCTTCAACTTATTTGAAAGATTAAAGAGTGCTCTATATTATGGTCGGAGAGAATATTTAAAATACAATTTTGTTCAAAATATATAAGTTATACCAAAAGTTCATTTAACTTTAAACGTCAGACATAATAAAATAAAATTTTTTTGTTAGCTATCAAAAAAGTACTTTCAGAATATTTGTATATCGTAATTTGTCAGAGCAGCGCATTTTAGAAAAAGGCAATTTTTGCTTTAATTTATAATTGACTTTTAGAGTATCAAACAGAAGAGGTTAGAATTAGATTAAAATTTTTTCATTATTTTTGGTAAATTTGCCGACTTTATTTTGAGGTATTTACTAAGTTTCTGAATTCTGAAATAAAATTTAGGTTGTTTTGCAAGTTAAGGGATGTTTTTGGGAAAAATATGCCCAAATATTACTAGATAGTTTTGAAACTATCCGAGAATACGAATTACCTTTACCTTTAAAAACCACAAAAAATAAAAATTCCTAAGCTCTAAAGGGGTGGCTTTTGATTACAGTAATAAATAAAAATTTTGAACCTATCTAAATATTAATCCTGGGAATATAACAAAATAGTAAAAAAATTGTAAGCCTAAGATTTTATTTTATATTAATTATTAACACCATTAACAGTAAATTTTTTTTTTATTTTTATGCATTTTCCTATTATTTATAAGTAACTTTTCAAAATTTCAGAATTTGAACATGCAATTTTTAATTTTCACCCTCTTGAAAAACTACCCCACAGCGATTAGAATTTTTTTTGTTATTTTTGATGTACTGACTGATTTAATTTATCCGTATTTACTAAATTTCAGAATTCTGAAATTGAATTTAGGTTGTTTTTCAAGTTAAGGGATGATTTTTGGAAAAAATAAAGGCAAATTTACTGATGAATAATTTTTAAACTTTCTGAAAATATAAATACTTATTAAACCTTTCAAGACAACAAAATTAGTCAAAAAAATTGTACACTTTAAAGGGGGGGGGTGGCTTTTGATTAGAGTAATAAGTAAAAAATATTGAAACTATGTAAATATTAAACCTGCAAATACAACAAAAATAGTAAAAAACATTCTAAAATCAGTTTTTAAAAAATTTTATTTTATATTCTCATTTATAACGACCCAATTAACAGTAATTTTTTTTTTTGTGCATTTTCCGATTATTTATAAGTAAATTTTCAAAATGTCAGAATTTTAAAATACAATTTTTAATTTTCACCCTTTTTAAAAACTACCTTATAGCGATTAGAATTTTTTCGTTATTTTTGATGTATTCACTGATTTAATCTGTCCGTATTTACTAAGTTTTAGAATTCTGAAATTAAATTTAGGTTGTTTTTCAAGTTAAGGGATGATTTTTGGAAAAAATAAATAATTTTTAAACTTTCTGAAAATATAAATACTTATTAAACCTTTCAAGATAACAAAATTAGTCAAAAGAATTGTACACTTTAAAGGGGTGGCTTTTGATTAGAGTAATAAGTAAAAAATATTGAAACTATGTAAATATTAAACCTGCAAATACAACAAAAATAGTAAAAAAAATTCTAAACTTAGTTTTTAAAAAATTTTATTTTATATTCTCATTTATAACGACCCAATTAACAGTAAATTTTTTTTTTTTGGTACATTTTCCGATTATTTATAAGTAAATTTTCAAAATTTCAGAATTTTAACATGCAATCTTTAATTTTCACCCTCTTGAAAAACTACCCCACAGCGATTAGAATTTTTTCGTTATTTTTGATGTATTCACTGATTTAATTTATGCGTGTTTACTAAGTTTCAAAATTCTGAAATTAAATTTAAGTCGTTTTTTAAGTTAAGGGATGATTTTTGGAAAAAATAAAGGCAAATTTACTGTTGAATAATTTTTAAACTTTCTGAAAATATAAATATTAAACTTTTCAAAACAACAAAATTAGTCAAAAAAATTGTACACTTTAAAGGGGTGGCTTTTGATTAGAGTAATAAGTAAAAAATATTGAAACTATGTAAATATAAAACCTGAGAATACAACAAAAATACTAAGAAAATTCTAAACTCTATTATATTCACATATAAAAATACCCTATTAACAGTTTTTTTTTGTGCATTTTCCGATTATTTATAAGTAGATCTACAAAATTTTTGAAATTTTACATACAATTTTTAATTTTCACTCTCTTGAAAAACTACCCCATAGCGATTAGAATTTTTTCGTTATTTTTGATGTATTTAGTGATTTAATTTTTGCGGATTTACTAAGTTTCAGAATTTTGAAATTAAATTTAGGTTGTTTGTCAACTTAAGGGATGATTTTTGGAAAAAATAAACCAAACATTGATAAATAATTCTTAAACTTTCTGAAAATACAAATACTAAACCTTTGAAGACAACAAAAATAGTAAAAAAATCTTAAACTTTAAGGGGGTGGCTTTCGATTAGAATAATAAATAAAAAAATTTGAAGCCATGTAAATATTAAATCTGGGTGTATAGCAGAAATAGTAAGAAAATTTTAAGCACAGTTTAAAAACAAAGTTTATTTTATATTTTAATGTAAAACCACCCTCTCAACAGTAAATATTTTTTTATTATTTTTAGTACATGACATGGTACCGATTAATTCACAAGTTAATTTTAAAAGTTCAAAAATTTTAACCGCAATTTTCACTATTCAAAAACTACCCCTCAGCGATTAAAATTTTTTTATTATTTCTGATAAATTCACTGATTTATCTTTTGTGTAATTACTCAGTTTCAAAATTTTGAAATGACATTTAGGTTGCTTTTCAAGTTAAGGGATGATTTTTGGAAAAACTACAGGCTAATATTGATAAATAATTCTGAAACTTTCTGAAAATATAAATATTAAATCATTGAAGACAACAAAGTTAATAATAAAAAATGCTAAACTTTATGGGGGTGGCTTTTGATTAAGGTAAGAAATAAAAGTTTTGAAACTGAATTTTCACACGCAATTTTCAATTTTCACCTTTTTCAAAAACAACCCCTTAGCCAATAGAATTTTTTTGTTATTTTATATGTATTTACGGATATAAGTTTAGTATGTTTACTAGAAAATTTAAATTGGATTTCAAATTAAGGGATGATTATTAAGAAAAATATACCTAAATAATGATGATAAATTCTAAAACACTGAAACTTACAAATTTTAAACCGTTGAAGACAACAAAAATAATGAAAAAATTTTAAACACTAAGAGGGTGCATTTTGTAAGGGTTAAAAAATTTATATTACCAATTTTGAAACTGAAAAAAATATTGAACCTAAAATATAACAAAAATATGAAAAACTTCTAAACGCCAAGTTTTAAAGAAAAGTTTATTTTATATTATCATAAATAAAATAAACCCTTAAAAGGAAAAAGAATTAAATAATTTTGAATTAAATTTTAGATTGTATTTTAAGTTAAGGGATGATTTGTTTTTAAATTAAGCTAAATATTAATATAAGATTTTAAAACTGTCTGAAAGTACAAGTATTAATTCTTTAAAAACCACAAAAAATAGTGAAAAAATCCTGCACGCTAAGGGGTGGTTTTTGATAGGGGTAAAATATAAAAATTTTGTTTAAAAATTTTGAAATTATATGAACATACTAATATTGAATATTAAAAATACATGAAAAATAATGGATAAATTCTAAACGTTAAGGGTGGTTTTGTAATTGAGGTAGTAATTGAAAAAAATTATAAATATTTTGAATTTATGTAAATGTACTAATATTAAACCTACAAATTCATAAATAATAATAAAAAAAATTACAAACTTTAAGGGGTGGTTTTTGATGGAGTAAAAAATAAAAATTTTGTTTAAATAATTTAAATTTATGCAAATTTACTAATATTGAATAGAGAAATCCATAAAAAATAATGAAAAAATTTCAAACGCAAAGGGGTAAATTATGTTAAGGGAAAAACTAAAAACTTTGTTTAAAACTTTTCAAATTAAATAAATGATCTAATATTACACCTGCAATTATAGTAAATATAGTAAAAAAATTCTAACCGCTAAGGGGGTGGTTTTTGATAGGGTAGAAACTAAAAGTTTTATTTATTTTAAAAAAGTTTTTAAAGAAATTATTTTATTTTCATATAAAATGACCCCTTTAGCAGTAAATATTTTTTGACAATTTCAGAATTTTTGCACGAAATTTTTGTGTATTCACAGATTTAATTTTACTATATCCCATCTTTTGCAAAAATAAATATTAGGCACTCCAGTTTTTGACGAAAATTATTAGGTCGCTCTTGAATTTTATGAAATCTATTAAAACCCTGAATTTTGTTTAATTGAATCTTAATTTTATTTTAGGCGCTTCTCTCGTGTCTTTAACAAGTTAAGACTGTGCTGTTATTAATAAATATATTTAAATGATGTAAAAATAATTAATTAGGTAAAATAAAAAATTATTTTGGTAAAAACCTTAAGAAATTAATTTTAATTTACAAATTTTAAACCCTTACCATGTTTTACTTACTATGTTTTACCGAATCAGCCATTTGCAAATATTTATTATTAACAGCATAATCTTGAATTGTTCAAGACATTGCTGTCTTACGAGAGAGGCGCCTTAAGTTAGATGAGATTTAATTGCTGAACGAAAACCAAAAATTTCAAACTTTACTAACAATTTTATGCTTTTTTCCAGAATGATAATGACAATTTGGTTAAAGTGGTCTGGCGAAGGGGGATGAGCCATGCATTTGGGCAGCTGGTGGGCCATTGCAGGGCTTGCTGGACTGCTCACGTTTGCAACAGGTTTGCCGCCAGTTATTAGAATAGGTAAGTAATTTTTTTTTTGTTTTTTATTTCCGCATAAAATTTCTAGCGAGTAAACAAAATTTTAAAAATATAAAATAAATTACTTTAGCAAATAATAAAATTCTAATTTTGGAAAATCAAAATTTAATTTTATATTCGACATGGTTCTCCAGTTTGCTGAAATTGGGGCTTGACATGATAAAGCTTTCGTAATTTGAAGGATTAAGTTAATAATGAGTGATTTATTTGTTGGAATAATTGCAGTCAAGATTAATGTACATTTTTCAGCGTTTCTTTTGAACTCATAAATAATTTGATTTATCGCTGCTGACGACTGCAATTTTGATTGAAATGGAACTCAAAGTTGAACATTTGAATTCAATTAATTTATTCCCATTTTGTTGTTCTGTACTGAAACCAAGGCGCGGAATTTTAAAATAAATGCAAATCCAAAAATTTTATCGCTATCGAAGCTGTGAAGTCATAAATAAAACCGTGGACAGGTTTTGCACCTCGTAGAAGGTTTATTAATATTTATAGTGTGATTATTCCTTGAACAGGCGGTTTAAAAGTAAAAGGATTTGCGATAAGTAAAGCTTTGTAATACAAACGCTAAGCTAACAGCTTCAGGCAGATTACAGAAAACTGAAAACTAAACAGAATTTTTTAAGTATTCGAATGCCATTAAAAGAAGTAAATGTCTTCGTTTACATGTCGAAAACTTATTTACAGTTGTGAATTTTTTCAAAAATTGTTATTTCTTTCATTAGAAAAATATTTAACGATGAAAGAAAAACTTTCCGCCTGGTTTCATCGGATAAATTTTGTGATGTGAAAACAAAGCAAATAAAAGAAAAAATAATATTTTTACGGCTATCAAATTAAAATTTTATTTTGTGATACAACTCGACCAAGCACATAAAATACGGAAAATCTTAACAAACCAATCGAAACCTACAAAATCGTTTTCCAGTTGTACGGTGGGCAAATAACACGACTACAGCGCCACTACCCACGCCTACTTTTAGTTTAGCTGCTGTAATTTAACCACCTGTAATATCAACGTTTTTTTGTCCATAAACTTAAATAACGTGTGAATTTATCAAACACTTAAAATTTGAGTAAAAGCGACATTTAAAATTTACATTTAATTTGAGGGAAATGTACAAATTTATTTTCCACGTTGAAGGGGCGTGGAAAATTAGATTAAAATTTTAGGTTACCGTTAAGGAAAAGTAATTTTTAGCTATCGCCTTCGCAATTACAAGCTGCACACTTTTAGTAACCAATAAACGATGTTAGTTATTACCAGCTTTTTGATTTGCATCCCAAAATGGTAAATTTGAGTGTTAATTTGCTGCAGTTGTAATTAACTTAACTATTGAAATGCTTGCGTCGCAATTTGCATGAATTCGTTTTCAATTTAAATTTAAATAAAAGAAAACGACGTAATAATTTGGCGCCCAACGCGGGACCACTTTTCGTTTATGATGGAACAAAATTAATTGCATCTTATTTCTTTAATTTATTTTTCATTAAAAGTTTTTGTGAGAGAAATAAAAGCGTTTACATTTCATTTTAGCAAATATTTAAATTTATTTTATGAAGAATTTTCTTTACAGAGGGAAATTTTTGTAAAGGTACATAAAACGTACGTGGAGCATATCTTTATTACTTTTACCTTATGTCGTTATAAAATTCATCATTTTTATATCGAATATGATACTCTGTATCTTGACAAGCCAAAACTATAAATATGAAATATTTGCTTTTCACGTTTATTTCGTATTGGTTGTTGATTGGTTAGTAATATTTCTGTCAGAACATATACATCGTGTCTGATATAAATGATTGGATATCTCATGAGATTTAAAAAGAGAGAATTTTTCAATGTATTGCTTGGATTATTTACTTTTATTTCTAGAGAAATATTTCCTTGACAGTGGATATTATTTTAAGTAATAGAATCAATTCCATTTTCATTTTACTTGCAACGATGAACTATTTTATAAGTGCATCTTGTTCATGTCGTCTCGCTACAAAATCTTTAAGATATTTCGATTCCCACGCGATTTATGTTTCTCCTACAATATAATCAAATAATTTTAAATTAAATTACGACTCGCTGATTTCCAGACTACCTATATGCATATTCTCTTCCATTGTTGAGCAAATTAATTTTTGTATTACGTTCCAAGAGATAGATCCATTACAGCCTAGCTTAAATTTTTTAAATTATATCTTGATAGACGCAATGTTTCATCTGGAGGTATTATCCCGCTGCTTTTGATATATTTAATCAATCACGGCAACTATTAACTACAAGAAAAGAGAGGGGTGCAAATTAAATAAACAACCTTGTAATTATTATCCAAAACACGATAGTAGTGTTTAATATCTTACATGTATATAGCATAACATTATCTATTTCCAAATCAAATTTGTCGATCCAATCTGTTATCCGGGGGGAAAAGAAAATCTTCCAAAAAACTTCATGCTTTGATCTTTTTGTTTGCATAAATATGCAACCGTCAATGCATTGATAATTTTAGTGACGCGCATAAATAGACTAACGATATTTCCAAATTTATTCAGTTGCTCAACAATTTTATGTCACAACTGGAGTTACTATGTGACTTTGGTTAACTTCACATGATACATCTTAAAATTTATTGTTAACAAACAAAATCGTTGACAACTATCGCTAAGTTAAAAACCGGCATTTATAACATCACAATTTCTGTCTTCATAAGGAATAAATCAACTGCAAAACGATTACCACCCATTAGCCTATATCTGACAATGGAAACTAATAAGCACGCCATTACAAAATTATTCGTGGTCATGAATATTACACGGTGATTTAGGTCATACTCTTAAATCACCAGTAGGTACACTTAAAGATCTTTAAGTTTTATAAAAAAAAAGAGGTAGCTTAATGACCAATAAACGCGAAAAATAAAGGTAAGAGCTATTAGCAGGAGCATAGCTAAGGGTGTTTAAACAAAGTATTTAAAAAATGTGATGCGGTTATTTCAGCAGGTACGTAGGTACATAATAATAAAAGCTATTCTAAAAAACATCACATTTTAAGTTTTAAATACATAATATTAATTTTTTCACTGAAATTTGTAATTGATATAAAAGGAAAGGGTTAATATAATCCCCATAAATCAGGAAGAAAAAAAATTCTACATTATAGATTGCCTTCAATATTTACATATTTCATTTTCGGTGCGCTTTTTTACTTAATATTTTTAACAAAATTAAATTTTATTCAGCAATTTTATGAAATTGCTAATTTAATTATAGTAAAACCATCAAAAATAATAAACAATTCTTCACTATAGATTGTTTTTAATATTTAAATATTTTGATTTCGGTGCGTTCTTAATTTAATATTTTTGTAAAAATAAAATTTTGTTCAAATATTTTGGAATTTCGAGAAATTGTTGATTTAATTATATTAAAAGCAGAAAAAATAACAAAAAAATTCTTCACCACAGATTGCCTTCAACATTTAGATATTTTGATTTTTGGTGCGCTCTTTAAATACGAGCATTTTTAATAAAATGTAATGTTCATATATTCTGAAATGTTGTGGAATTATTAATTTAATTATAGTAAAGCAGAAAAAGATAACAAAACAATTCCGAATCATAGATTTTCTTCAATATTTACACGTTTTGATTTTGGTGCGCTTTTATTTAAATTTTTGCCAAAATTAAATTTGGTCAAATAATTAGGAATTTTATGAAATTGTTGATTTAATTATAGTAAAACCATCAAAAATAACAAAAAAATTCTATACCATAGATTGCTTTCAATATCTAGCTATTTTGATTTCGGTGCGCTCTTTATTATTTAATATATTTGATAAAATTCAATTTTGTTCAAATATTCTGAAATTTTGTAAACTTGATAACTTTATTATTGCAAAAACATAAAAAATAACAAAAAAATTCTTCACCATAGATTGCCTTCAACATTTAGATATTCTGATTTCGGTGCGCTCTTATTTTACTTATTTAATATTTTTGAAAAAATTGAATTTTGTTCAAATGTTCTGAAATTTCGTGAAACTATTAATTTAATTATAGTAAAACCATCAAAAATAACAAAAATATTCTACACTATAGATTGCTTTCAATATTTAGAAATTTGGATTTCGGCGCGCTCATTATTTAATATTTTTGTTAAATTAAATTTTGTTCAAATATTCTGGAATTTTGTGAAATTGTTGATTTTATTATAGTAAAAACCAAAAAAAATAACAAAAAAATTCTATACCATCGGTTGCTTTCAATATTCAGATGTTTTGATTTCTGTGCGCTCTTTCATTTAATTTTTTGTACAAAAATAAATTTTATTCAAATCTTGTGCCATTTAGTGAAATTGTTAATTTATTTATAGTAAAACTAGGAAAAATAACAAAAAATTCTACACCATAGTTTGCCTTCAATAATTCAAAATTTTGATTTCGGTGCGCTCTTTATTTTTAATATGATTAAATTTTGTTCAAATATTCTGAAATTTTGTGAAATAATTGATTTAATTATGGTGAAAACAGAAAAAACAATAAAAAAATTCTACACTATAGATTGCTGTCAATAGTTAAATATTTGGATTTTGGCACGCTCATTATTTAATATTTTGGTTAAATTAAATTTTGTTCAAATATTCTGGAATTTTGTGAAATTGTTGATTTTATTATAGTAAAGACAGAAAAAATTTAAAAAAATTCTATACCATCGATTGCTTTCAATATTCAGACATTTTGATTTCTGTGCGCTCTTTCATTTAATTTTTTGTACAAAAATACATTTTGTTCAAATATTGTGGCATTTTGTGAAATTGTTAATTTATATGTAGTAAAACCAGGAAAAATAACAAAAAATTCTACACCATAGTTTGTCTTCAATAATTCAAAATTTTGATTCCGGTGGGCTCTTTATTTTTAATATAATTAAATTTTGTTCAAATATTCTGAAATTTCGAGAAATAATTGATTTAATTATGGGGAAAGCAAGAAAAATATTAAAAAAATTCTACACCATAGTTTGCCTTCAATAATTCAAAATTTTGATTTCGGTGCGCTCTTTATTTTTAATATAATTAAATTTTGTTCAAATATTCTGAAATTTTGTGAAATTGTTAATTTAATTATGGTGAAAACAGAAAAAATATTTAAAAAATTGTACACTATAGATTGCTGTTAATGTTTGCATATTTTGATTTCGGTGCGCTCATTATTTTTAATATTTTTGAAAAAATTAAATTTTGTTCAAATATTCTAGAATTTTGTGAAATTGTTGATTTTATTATAGTAAAGACAGAAAAAATTTAAAAAAAATTCTATACCGTCAATTGCTTTCAATATTCAGACATTTTGATTTCTGTGCGCTCTTTCATTTAATTTTTTGTACAAAAATACATTTTGTTCAAATATTGTCGCATTTTGTGAAATTGTTAATTTATATGTAGTAAAACCAGGAAAAATAACAAAAAATTCTACACCATAGTTTGTCTTCAATAATTCAAAATTTTGATTTCGGTGCGCTCTTTATTTTTAATATAATTAAATTTTGTTCAAATATTCTGAATTTTCGAGAAATAATTGATTTAATTATGGAGAAAGCAGAAAAAATATTAAAAAAATTCTACACTATAGATTGCTGTCAATAATTAAACATTTTGATTTCGGTGCGCTCTTTATTTTTAATATTTTAAAAATAATTAAATTTTGTTCAAATATTCTGAAATTTTGTGAAATTGTTGATTTTATTATAGTCAATGCAGGAAAAATAGCAAAAAATTCTATACCATAGTTTGCCTTCAATAATTCAAACTTTTGATTTCGGTGCGCTCTTTATTTTTAATATAATTAAATTTTGTTCAAATATTCTGAAATTTTGTGAAATTGTTAATTTAATTATGGTGAAAACAGAAAAAATATTTAAAAAATTGTACACTATAGATTGCTGTTAATGTTTGCGCATATTTTGATTTCGGTGCGCTCATTATTTTTAATATTTTTGAAAAAATTAAATTTTGTTCAAATATTCTAGAATTTTAAATTGTTGATTTTATTATAGTAAAGACAGAAAAAATTTAAAAAAAATTCTATACCATCGATTGCTTTCAATATTCAGACATTTTGATTTCTGTGCGCTCTTTCATTTAATTTTTTGTACAAAAATACATTTTGTTCAAATATTGTCGCATTTTGTGAAATTGTTAATTTATATGTAGTAAAACCAGGAAAAATAACAAAAAATTCTACACCATAGTTTGTCTTCAATAATTCAAAATTTTGATTTCGGTGCGCTGTTTATTTTTAATATAATTAAATTTTGTTCAAATATTCTGAAATTTCGAGAAATAATTGATTTAATTATGGGGAAAGCAGGAAAAATATTAAAAAAATTCTACACTATAGATAGCTGTCAATAATTCAACATTTTGATTTCGGTGCGCTCTTTATTTTTAATATTTTAAAAATAATTAAATTTTGTTCAAATATTCTGAAATTTTGTGAAATTGTTTATTTTATTATAGTAAATGCAGGAAAAATAACAAAAAATTCTATACCATAGTTTGCCTTCAATAATTCAAAATTTTGATTTCGGTGCGCTCTTTATTTTTAATATAATTAAATTTTGTTCAAATATTCTGAAATTTTGTGAAATTGTTAATTTAATTATGGTAAAAACAGAAAAAATATTTAAAAAATTCTACACTATAGATTGCTGTTAATGTTTGCATATTTTGATTTCGGTGCGCTCATTATTTTTAATATTTTTGAAAAAATTAAATTTTGTTCAAATATTCTAGAATTTTGTGAAATTGTTGATTTTATTATAGTAAAGACAGAAAAACCAACAACAAAATTCTATACCATCGATTGCTTTCAATATTTACTCATTTTGATTTCTGTGCGCTCTTTCATTTAATTTTTTGTACAAAAATAAATTTTGTTCAAATATTGTGGCATTTCGTGAAATTGTTAATTTATTTATAGTAAAACCAGGAAAAATAACAAAAAATTCTACACCATAGTTTGTCTTCAATAATTCAAAATTTTGATTTCGGTGAGCTTTTTATTTTTAATATAATTAAATTTTGTTCAAATATTCTGAAATTTTGAGAAATAATTGATTTAATTATGGGAAAAGCAGGAAAAATATTAAAAAAATTTTACACTATAGATTGCTGTCATTAGTTAAATATTTTGATTTCGGAGCGCTCATTATTTAATTTTTGTGATAAAATTAAATTTTGTTCAAATATTGTAGAACTTTGTGAAATCTTTCATTTTATTATAATAAGGACAGAACAAATAACAAAAAAATTCTACACCATAGATTGCTTTTAATATTTAGATATTTTGATTTCGGTGCGCTCTTTATTTAATATTTTTGATAAAATTAAATTTTGTTCAATATTCTGGAATTTTGTGAAATTGTTGATTTTATTATAGTAAATGCAGGAAAAATAACAAAAAATTCTATACCATAGTTTGCTTTCAATAATTCAACATTTTGATTTCGGTGCGCTCTTTATTTTTAATATTTTTAAAATAATTAAATTTTATTCAAATATTCTGAAATTTTGTGAAATTGTTAATTTTATTATGGTGAAAAGAGAAAAAATATTAAAAAATTCTACACTATATATTGCTGTTAATGTTTGCATATTTTGATTTCGGAGCGCTCTTTATTTAATATTTTTGAAAAAATTGAATTTTTTTCAAACATCCTGAAATTTTGTGAAACTGTTAATATACTTATAGTAAAACCGACAAAAATAACAAAAAAATTCTATACCATAGATTGCTTTCAATATCTAGCTATTTTGATTTCGGTGCGCTCTTTATTATTTAATATTTTTGATAAAATTCAATTTTGTTCAAATATTCTGAAATTTTGTAAACTTGATAACTTTATTATTGCAAAAACATAAAAAATAACAAAAAAATTCTTCACCATAGATTGCCTTCAACATTTAGATATTCTGATTGCTGTGCGCTCTTATTTTACTTATTTAATAGTTTTGAAAAAATTGAATTTTGTTCAAATATTCTGATATTTTGTGAAACTATTAATTTAATTATAGTAAAACTATCAAAAATAACAAAAATATTCTACACTATAGATTGCTTTCAATATTTAGAAATTTGGATTTCGGCGCGCTCATTATTTAATATTTTTGTTAAATTAAATTTTGTTCAAATATTCTGGAATTTTGTGAAATTGTTGATTTTATTATAGTAAAGACAAAAAAAATAACAAAAAAATTCTATACCATCGGTTGCTTTCAATATTCAGACGTTTTGATTTCTGTGCGCTCTTTCATTTAATTTTTTGTACAAAAATAAATTTTGTTCAAATATTGTGGCATTTCGTGAAATTGTTAATTTATTTATAGTAAAACCAGGAAAAATAACAAAAAATTCTACACCACAGTTTGTCTTCAATAATTCAAAATTTTGATTTCGGTGAGCTTTTATTTTTAATATAATTAAATTTTGTTCAAATATTCTGAAATTTTGAGAAATAATTGATTTAATTATGGGAAAAGCAGGAAAAATATTAAAAAAATTTTACACTATAGATTGCTGTCATTAGTTAAATATTTTGATTTCGGAGCGCTCATTATTTAATTTTTGTGATAAAATTAAATTTTGTTCAAATATTCTGGAATTTTGTGAAATTGTTGATTTTATTATAGTAAAGACAAAAAAAAATAACAAAAAAATTCTATACCATCGGTTGCTTTCAATATTCAGACGTTTTGATTTCTGTGCGCTCTTTCATTTAATTTTTTGTACAAAAATAAATTTTGTTCAAATATTGTGGCATTTAGTGAAATTGTTAATTTATTTGTAGTAAAACCAGGAAAAATAATAAAAAATTCTACACCATAGTTTGTTTTCAAGAATTCAAAATTTTGAGTTCGGTGAGCTTTTTATTTTTAATATAATTAAATTTTGTTCAAATATTCTAAATGCCAAATCTTGTGGCATTTAGTGAAATTGTTAAATTATTTATAGTAAAACTAGGAAAAATAGCAAAAAATTTTATACCATAGTTTGCCTTCAATAATTCAACATTTTGATTTCGGTGCGTTCTTTGTTTTTAATATTTTTAAAATAATTAAATTTTGTTCAAATATTCTGAAATTTTGTGAAAGTGTTAATTTAATTATGGTGAAAACAGAAAAAATATTTAAAAAATTCTACACTATAGATTGCTGTTAATGTTTGCATATTTTGATTTCGGTGCGCTCTTTATTATTTAATATTTTTGATAAAATTGAATTTTGTTCAAATATTCTGGAATTTTGTGAAACTGTTAATTTAATTATAGTAAAACCAACAAAAATAACAAAAAAATTCTATACCATAGATTGCTTTCAATATCTAGCTATTTTGATTTCGGTGCGCTCTTTATTATTTAATATATTTGATAAAATTCAATTTTGTTCAAATATTCTGAAATTTTGTAAACTTGATAACTTTATTATTGCAAAAACATAAAAAATAACAAAAAAATTCTTCACCATAGATTGCCTTCAACATTTAGATATTCTGATTTCGGTGCGCTCTTATTTTACTTATTTAATATTTTTGAAAAAATTGAATTTTGTTCAAATGTTCTGAAATTTCGTGAAACTATTAATTTAATTATAGTAAAACCATCAAAAATAACAAAAATATTCTACACTATAGATTGCTTTCAATATTTAGAAATTTGGATTTCGGCGCGCTCATTATTTAATATTTTTGTTAAATTAAATTTTGTTCAAATATTCTGGAATTTTGTGAAATTGTTGATTTTATTATAGTAAAAACCAAAAAAAATAACAAAAAAATTCTATACCATCGGTTGCTTTCAATATTCAGATGTTTTGATTTCTGTGCGCTCTTTCATTTAATTTTTTGTACAAAAATAAATTTTATTCAAATCTTGTGCCATTTAGTGAAATTGTTAATTTATTTATAGTAAAACTAGGAAAAATAACAAAAAATTCTACACCATAGTTTGCCTTCAATAATTCAAAATTTTGATTTCGGTGCGCTCTTTATTTTTAATATGATTAAATTTTGTTCAAATATTCTGAAATTTTGTGAAATAATTGATTTAATTATGGTGAAAACAGAAAAAACAATAAAAAAATTCTACACTATAGATTGCTGTCAATAGTTAAATATTTGGATTTTGGCACGCTCATTATTTAATATTTTGGTTAAATTAAATTTTGTTCAAATATTCTGGAATTTTGTGAAATTGTTGATTTTATTATAGTAAAGACAGAAAAAATTTAAAAAAATTCTATACCATCGATTGCTTTCAATATTCAGACATTTTGATTTCTGTGCGCTCTTTCATTTAATTTTTTGTACAAAAATACATTTTGTTCAAATATTGTGGCATTTTGTGAAATTGTTAATTTATATGTAGTAAAACCAGGAAAAATAACAAAAAATTCTACACCATAGTTTGTCTTCAATAATTCAAAATTTTGATTCCGGTGCGCTCTTTATTTTTAATATAATTAAATTTTGTTCAAATATTCTGAAATTTCGAGAAATAATTGATTTAATTATGGGGAAAGCAAGAAAAATATTAAAAAAATTCTACACCATAGTTTGCCTTCAATAATTCAAAATTTTGATTTCGGTGCGCTCTTTATTTTTAATATAATTAAATTTTGTTCAAATATTCTGAAATTTTGTGAAATTGTTAATTTAATTATGGTGAAAACAGAAAAAATATTTAAAAAATTGTACACTATAGATTGCTGTTAATGTTTGCATATTTTGATTTCGGTGCGCTCATTATTTTTAATATTTTTGAAAAAATTAAATTTTGTTCAAATATTCTAGAATTTTGTGAAATTGTTGATTTTATTATAGTAAAGACAGAAAAACCAACAACAAAATTCTATACCATCGATTGCTTTCAATATTTACATATTTTGATTTCTGTGCGCTCTTTTATTTAATTTTTTGTACAAAAATACATTTTGTTCAAATATTGTCGCATTTAATGAAATTGTTAATTTATTTATAGTAAAACCAGGAAAAATAACAAAAAATTCTACACCATAGTTTGTCTTCAATAATTCAAAATTTTGATTTCGGTACGCTCTTTATTTTTATTATAATTAAATTTTGTTCAAATATTTTGAAATTTTGAGAAATAATTTATTTAATTATGGGGAAAGCAGGAATAATATTAAAAAAATTCTACACTATAGATTGCTGTCAATAGTTAAATATTTTGATTTCGGAGCGCTCATTATTTAATTTTGGTGATAAAATTAAATTTTGTTCAAATATTGCAGAATTTTGTGAAATCTTTCATTTTATTATAGTAAAGACAGAACAAATAACAAAAAAATTCTACACCATAGATTGCTTTTAATATTTAGATATTTTGATTTCGGTGCGCTCTTTATTTAATATTTTTGATAAAATTAAATTTTGTTCAATATTCTGGAATTTTGTGAAATTGTTGATTTTATTATAGTAAATGCAGGAAAAATAACAAAAATTCTATACCATAGTTTGCCTTCAATAATTCAACATTTTGATTTCGGTGCGCTCTTTATAATTTAATATTTTTGATAAAATTAAATATTGTTGAAATATTCTGGAATTTTGTGAAATTAATGATTTAATTGTAGTAAAGACAGGAAAAATAACAAAAAAAATTTACACCATACATTGCCTACTATATTTAAAACTTTTCATTTCTGTGCGCTTTTTTATTTAATATTTATTGTAAAAATAAAATTTTGTTTAAATATTCTGGAATTATGTGAAATTATTGATTTCATTATAGTAAAAAAAGAAAAAATAACAAAAAAAATCTAAACCATATATTGCTTTCAATATTTAGATATTTTGATATCGGTGCGCACATTATTTAATATTTTTAATAAAATTAAAGTTTGTTCAAATATTGTGAAATTTTTTATTCTATTATTGTAAAGACAGGAAAAATAACAAAAAAATTCTACACCATAGATATCTTTCAATATTTAGAAATTTGATTTCGGTGCGCTCTTTATTTAATATTTTTACATAATTACATTTTGTTTAAATATTTTGGAATGTTGTGATATTATTTATCAAATTATGGTAAAATCAGAAAAGAAATAACAACAAAATTCTAAACCATAGATTGCCTTCAATATTTAAATATTTTGATTGCGGTGCGAATTTCCATTTAATATTTTTAAAAAAATTAAATTTTCTTTAAATATTCTAGAATTTTGTGATATTGTTGATTTTATTATAGTAAAGACAAACCAAATAACATAAAATTCCAAACCATAGATTGCCTACAATATTTCAAAATTTGGATTTCGGCGCGCTCTTTCTGAAAAAATTAAATTTTGTTTAAATATTCTAGAATTTTGTGAAATTGTTATTCTAGATATAGTGAAAACAGGAAAAATAACAAAAAAATTCTACGCCATAGATATCCTTCAATATTTAGATATTTTGATTTTGGTGCGCTCTTTATTTATTATTTTTGACAAAATTAAATCTTATTCAAAAATTCTGAAATTTTGTAAAATTGTTAATCTAAATATAGTAAAAACAGGAAAAATAACAAAAAAAATTTTATACCATAGATTGCCTTTAATATTTTGATTTCAGTGCGCTGGTTTATTTAATATTTTTGACATAAGGGGCATTTCACGTGAAGCGGACCATGAAAAAAAAATGAGGTTGTGAATTTCGTTCATATTGAGCATATTTGTACTTCTAGGGGATATAAACGTGTACACATAATATTTTTTTTATTTGAGGTTTTAGTTGTTAAGATATGAGATCTTAAAGATTCACGTAATTGACGGAAGGGTTTATTTGGAATTTTATTTTCACATTGAAGTAAATTATAATAAAATAATAAATGTAGTGTTTTCTATAGAAAATTTACTGTTCTTTTTGATTTTTAAATCAGATTTCAAATTTGAATTTTTTTTCTAGTGTTAAACCGGAAGTAAATATTTAAAATATTTTTTTTAATAACTTTGACCATTTTAATTTTAATTTTTTTTACGTTAAAATAAAGCTAAACATTTATAAATTCTGCTAAAAAATTTTTAGAATGGGATCTCAATTAGTTTAGAAGATACATCTTCTATTAGATGTACTAAACTTAAATTATGTTTTAATCTTTTATAAATAAAATTCAAAATAAACTTGGGCTTGCTTTTTACCGTGTCAAAAAAATAAAATTTATTCCTTATTATAAAAAAGGTTGTTAAAGAAATAAACAACCGTCATAGTTCTTCGTCAGATTTACTATCAAATGGTAAAATTAGTTTAAGTAAAATGAATATTTTATTACTATATAAATTTATTTTTTACTTCTGTGTTTTTTTTAATGTTTTGGATTTTAATAACTTAGCAAACATGGCCGTATGTAAGTATGTTATTTATTTAGAAAGTAAAATTTTTCTGAATGTTTTGCTATTGGATCAGAATACCTCGCAGCAGTTCTGTTGAAAAAATATCATCATGTGAACGACTTTTTCATGCAATGGCTCTAGCTCAAATGGATAATTTTGGGAAATGAAAATAAACCGAATAATGTTTAAAACCACGCTCGTAAGATGTTTATTTTGAGGTTATAAAAAGTTCATTATCGGATTATCACCCAATGATAAAAATTTTATGAAGGAAAATGACCACTTAAATTTTGCAACCCCAATTTATTGAGTAATTTAATATTTATTTTCATTTCATTCCTTCCAAAACGTAAAAACAGGTTATTATCGATATACAAATTTAATTGTTATTGCTTTAACTAAACTTATTATTCCATTTTGTTTTAGTTTTATTGTTCATTATGCGGAACCGAATCCAGCGCTAAGTAAATTAGGTTTGTTTCAAAGGGCGACAGGTCGCGCGCACTACCGCGAAAGTTATTTCAATACAAACTAAACGCATAATTAACAAACTTGTTGAACAATTTTTTTATGTTTTACTTTACAATCACTGTATAAAAATTGAGTGTTTACTCACGTGGATTTGAAATCTATGCTCAAAAACCGACAGCAATTTTCCGCTTTTTACGTTTCAAGTAAACAGAAATATAATAAGATTGTTATTTTTCTTGATATTTATTTAATAAATTAATGATGACAAATAGATAATAAGTTCACTGAAGCATTCGTTAGAATTGTCGTTTGTGATTTAAAGGAAAAAAATTATAAAGTTCGTAATAATTGTAATTTGAAGAAGTTTTTGAAAAAGTAATTTAAACTTTACTGGAGCTTTTAAATGTGCAAATAACGCTGTAATGTCGAGTTGATTTAGCATTCAAATCTAGAAGTAGCCTGAATACGTCTAATTTTACTTTTTACTCTGTCGGATGTTTAATATTAAAGTTAAGATTTTAACAAAATAATTGCGAGTCTTCGGCTTTCTTTTTTGCTTAAGTACAGCAATTTATTTTTATTCTTATTGTGGATTGTAGCTGCCTCGATAACCTTCCCGATATTCTAGGACGACCATGTTTTAAGTTTCAAGAAGACTCAGGCGATTTTCGATCGAAATAAAGTCATTGCTTCTTTTTGTATTAGCTTAATGGCATTTTACTCAAAATTCGGTAGTTGCTACATTTGGTAAGAGATTTATTTACCGCGCGTAATTATGATTTCAGTCCACCGTTGTTAGAGGATGTGTTAATTAGTTTACAACAATCAAGACTGTTGTGAACCGCACTAAGGACCCAACCACCATATAATTAATTTCTACAAAACCAGACTTGTCGCAACGAAAAATATTATAATAATGTGATGTAATATTAAAAATTTTAATTTCCTAAATGTTCCAATAAATTGTAAAGCGTTCAAGAACGTGTCATGAAGTAATTTCTGTTTACGGACACAAAGAAAGCTTTAATATAGAAAGCATAATTGAACAAATAAAGTTTTTGGAATTGAAACTCTTTCTAGCGAAAATCGGTACAAGCAACCAACAACAGAATACAAATACAAAACGAAAAAGGACAGTTAACGTCAATGGAAATAAGTTATTGGTATCCACATCAATTCCCTTTTTGTTTATTTCGAGATAAGCTCCCCAAACTTTGATTTCTTTATTTGTTATTTTTGCAGGAACTGAAAACATCGTCGTCCGGGATTATCGTTTCGGGTATAGACAGCAATAATGTAATTGTTGAATCCGAGAAGAAATTTGAAAGCTTGGTGTCGTATCGTTTGCAAATCGCGTTCTTAGAGCTTGTAACTGATAAACTAGATTGTTACTTGGTTACTTCCAACTTAGCGGTAAGGACGAGTAAAATCTAAAATGGAACAGGGAATGCGTTTGGAACCTAAAGTGCTTTGTCTGCAGTTGTCTAATCACAATTACTTTTGTGCAATTTTTCAAAAGTCTTGTAAATTTAAAACTGATAAAAATATTTCTCTTTGTTTCGCCGTTGCATCAAGACTGTTTAATTAAATTTGTTACTGTAGAACGTTTATTTTCTATATTTTAATTACAGGTGCCATATTTATGGAAGATCAAAGAGACGGTAGCACTGAGCTTGCTTTTAAGTATGCAGTATACAAAATTAATAGGGACAAAACTATTTTACCCTACACTTCTCTTCAATACGACATTCGTTACGTTCCAAAGGACGACAGCTTCCATGCAAGTAAAAAAGGTCAGTAAATTTATTAGTAGTACTAAAATAATAGAGCAACATACACATAACAATCTTGCTGAGTTTGGCAAACTTTATTAACAGAAAAAAAAAGAGTTTAAGCTTTACGCTCCTAAGTTCATGTCAACAGTGCTGCATTTTTATGATTAGAAAAACGGAAATGTTCAACAAGACGAATTTTTTTCCAGTAATAAAATAATCCTTACAAAATTTGAGCTGTTAGCACAACTTTAGCGGCAGTTTCTACACCGCAGTTCTTCCTTTTTGTCAATTAAAATCGTTGTTCTGACTTTATTCAACCCTAAAGGTATGCCAGATATTGATAAATTATTCGGAAAAACGGTTAAAGTTTAATGGCGTGAAGCAGGTAAACAGATCACAAACAAAAATTATGAGAATTAAAATAAATATTTAGCTCTTAACATGCGAAGACTTAGAGATCCAGCAGAGTTAGTTACAGTTAACCTACTACCGCTATAAATTCTTTAATTTTTAATTAACTTTGATCAATCGTAGATTAATTTACAAATCTGTGGGTTTACCAAACTTTTATATGCGATAAAAATGGACATCCTGAGAGACATTCCGATGTAACATTTTTTTAAATTAACATTTAAAATTCCAAACCTTCAAAAAAACATCCGTATAGATGAAGTTTTTCATCTTCCTGGATATCGCATCAGAACTTTTTAGATTTGTCATCTTAGGCTACGTGTTCGCCCATCTGTCTGTACGTCTGTACATCTCAAAGCCATTCACACGTCAAATTGTTATCTTCTGCGCTGGGGAATTTGATTGAAGGGAGAAATTTGAAATTTAATTAAATAATAAAATTAAACGCTCGCAAAACTTCCAAGTTTCTGTTGGTATTTAATCAATAACAGTTGCGCGCAATGTGGCGGCCTATTACAAAAAAAAATTTCAGCATTTGTTTTAAAATTACAGCAAATTCTGCCTTTAGAGGAGCAAAAACTTGAGGAGCAGGCAAAGAGGGGCACATTGGCCGGAAAGCATCACAAACCGTACAAAATTTCTTAGTTCGGCTTTCCAATGAAATCCACATGCTGTTGGTGATAACGGAGAAAATGCTCTAAACCTGAACCTCAATTTCACAACCCCTCTAACATCTCAGAATGAAATAGGGGACAGTAAACCTAAAATCTCAATGTAGGTGGATTAAAGCACCTGCACCCGCTAAACTGTTACATCACGTTTTTTAACATTTCAACAGCAAACCTTGCGGTAACCATGGTAACCACAACCTTGGATGATATGTTGGAACATAAGAGTATCGCTAAAACCACTAGCGTAGCGAAAGGAGCGAAGACGGTAACAACCTAACAAATCTTTAGGTTTTCTCACGCGAAAATGTGGCTTTGCCATTCGATTGTTTTAATTGAAATTCATAAAAATTCACCGAAAAAGTAAACAAGCATCTATTAAGTATGTAAACACAATTTTTAAAATTTTGGACCCCTCCCCCCATGTAACGGTTTGTAAGATTTTAAAAACCTCTCTACCTCTACATTACATCAAGATAATTTTGTAAATTTTTAACTCCTAAAAGTACAATTTTTGATAACCCTTATTTTTGGAATAATTTTGGTGATTTTGGAAAGAAAAATTTGAGCCTTTTTTTGGGATCTATTTTTGAAAAAATTAAAAAGATTAAAAATTTATTTCTTCAAATATAATTATAGAATTGCTATACCAATTTATAAAAACTCAAATTTTATGACTGCTTGTGAAAATTTTTGAAAAATCATTTGCTTATTTTTTTGAAGTGAGAGAGGGAAATTGCAAGCTTTCCAGTTTTTACTCGTTTCTTTTCATAACAACTTGTAGCTTTTTTAATTTTTAATTACGCTTTGGCAATACATAATAAATCTAAATTACACTTTTAAAAAATGGGGGGTCTAAGAGGTATGGATTTTCACCCATTTCTTAGCATAAAAGGCTTTAACCCCTTCTTTTAGGGTTAAAAATTAGTTACGCTTTTGCCTATTAAATGTGAGTACATAGTAAAACTAAAGTTTGTTCCAACAAGAAATAAGCTGGATGGTTTGGGGGATAAAATACCTCCCAGCTGTTTTTTATAGAATTATTTACATAAAAGGCTGTAGCTCATCCCAGGACTTGAGGTTAGTTATGTCCTTTACAACAATAAATTTAAATTATGTTTCAACAAACATTAAATTGGGGGGTATGGGGGTATGGAATACGTTCCAGCTGTAAAGAAATACTGAGACGCTTTTCAAAAATTTAAGTTTAATTATTGGTTGTTAAAAATGTTGAAAGGTCAATTGTTTGTTTTTATATTCTCCTCCTTCAGTGTATCCGTCTTAACAGACGCGTAATGATTATTTTCATGTGTCCAATCGAGCCGTCGATTACTAGACAACATGATCATAATGCTCTTGGCAGATTACCCTTGGTGGTTTGCCATTGCCTTCCAAGAGGAGAGGATCATAATGAAATTGGATAAATTTTGTAGCTTAGTTGGATATCGAACCCAGGGCTTCTAACCTAGAGTTCGGTCTTTAGCCGGTATACTTAGCTCACCCTCTTTGTTTCTATATTTTGGGGAGGACTCCATCTACCCCCCCTACCTCCCAAACTCAGAGATGGGTTTTATAACCATTTTTTTACATTACAGGCTATAAACCCACCCAACACTCAAAATTAGTCTTGTTCTTGGCTGTTATGTTATAGAAAACTAAAATTAAATTCCAACAAAGAATGTACCTGGTAGCTTAGAATATTGTTATCAATTTAACCCTTTAACGCACAAAACTATCTGCTAAAAATTTTGATGGAATCAAAGATAAATTCAAACACGAAAACAATAAAATTTCTGCTTGAATGCAAACTGGTATTACTGTGTTACCACATGGCGCTAAAGGGTTGAAAATCTTCTATGTGATTTGTAGACCCTACTTTTCCACCAAGTAGTTGACAAAATAAGTTGTAAACCTCCGGACTCAAAGTTAGTTGCGTGCCTTCCGTAATAATAAAATAAACCGGGGGGTCTGGGGGGTATGGAATACCCCCCAGCTGCACGACAGTTTAAGATGATTTTCAAAGAACCAAATTTGATTATTGTTTGTTCTAATATAATTAAATAAAAGTCGAATTAAAAAATACTTAGAAAAAGTAAATAAATTAGGGTTCATATACTTTGATTTCTAAATAAAAAATTTTCAAATAAAGTTGTGCTAAGTGTGGGCCACCATGAAATGGACTTCAAAAATAAATCTAATAAATAATGAGAAAAAGATAAATATTTGCAAAAATTATCAAGTTAACGTAAGTTCAACAATTACAAATAAACTAACCATTCATCTACAATCTGTCAAAATTCTCATTTTAGTTTTTTCAAATCAGTCTTGAAATATTCA
The DNA here is from genome assembly GCA_905340355.1 of Rhagonycha fulva. Lineage (NCBI taxonomy): Eukaryota > Metazoa > Arthropoda > Insecta > Coleoptera > Cantharidae > Rhagonycha > Rhagonycha fulva. The sequence goes on from HG996554.1 coordinate 119,051,550, forward strand.
TAATTCATTGTGAATACAACTAAAAATTCCCATAAATACACTTTAGTAAAACAAAAATCGGCGTTCAAAAAGAACCTTAAAGTAAATTAGCAATTTTCGACAGTTACTTAAAAAGTTGAATTTTGTTTATTTTTGAAAATTTTGGGTAGTCAACCGCAAAATAAAAGAAAACTTTTTGAATTTTATAATTTTGTATTTGTGGCTGTAGACATTCGAACATAAGAATTGCTGTTGTTTTGAGAATTGTCACATAAAATCGCTGTAAACTGTTTGCGGCTTTCAAGTTAAAATATGTATGGGAAAACACAAAATTTTATGTTGGAAAATGAGAATCAACATGACAATTTGATGGCTGATGATCCGAAATTATCCAGGGATTTAATTATTTATTTCTACTTACTCTGTGATTTCCACTGCCGCGTAAACAGAATTACAAAATGTTATAACCGGATAGCATTTATGAGTGACTTTAATGAAATCCATCAAATTTGTTTAATTTATTTTTAAGTGTAATTGAGATCAAAGGTGTAGCAGTTTAAAAAATTTGCTTTCACTATTTTTGATGAATAACTCCGCAAATATTAATTTTTTTACCAGAAGCTTACACAAATGAAGTTGTAAAAAATTGTTCTCTGTGTTCTATAATTTTTATAACTTTATTTTTACAAAAGTCTTTTGTGAGTTATTTGTATAAAAAAAATGCGATGTATGAAAAGGAGAAATTAAAGGTTACAAGTTATGAATTACCTTGGTGAAGGTAGTACATTTATTATTTGTAAATTTTTGTTCAAACAAAATATATTTTAAAATCCGTGAGAGATTTATTACCTCAAAGTTTAAGCCGTTAGGTCAAACAAAATATGCATGCATTACAAAATTAAGACCCCGAGAGATAGCAATTTATCAAGAAGTGCGTCAAGTACAAAAGCCTAGCTCGTGTAACCATTCGTTACACGTGTAACGTGTAACAACCATTCGTGTAAACATTGATTAACGGATTTTTGAAAAAAAAAATTACTAAACAGCTTTTGTACATAGTACATTATTACGATGCGAGATAAGTACGTCGTTAAGTTTAGGTTAAGTATATTGTAACTAATCAACAAATCCATACGAGGCGCGTTAAACTACAACTTAAGAATTTTCTTTTCCGTTAGTTTCTTCGTTGAACAGCGACTCTATGCAATTTCTTAAGCGGAGATCTTGGGAGCGATCATAGGCTAGAGGCGCTACCATCAATTGACGTTAACGCCTCTAGCGTTGAAAAAGTAAACTTTTTTCATAAAATTTTTTAACTCTAGAAGGCGCTAACGTCAGCTTACATTGGTACTAAACATTAAATTAATAATAGTTGTGTTTGCAGTCCTAAATTCGGTCCTGTTCTTTCAATGGGGCCCTTTAATGAATTTTTTGATTGAAAAATTCGTTCGGTTTCAACAAAAATCATTTTAAAAATTACGTTTTAATGTAAATTCTTGTTTAGTGCTGCTTACAGAATAAACAAACAAAAAATTAAGACGTACTAAAAGTTTTTATTGGAAAACTACGTTAGTTTACGTGAAAGAGAAGTTTCGAGTTTTGTATTTGCTTTAGTGGATATCTAAATATGATCAACGGCTTGATCAATAGCAATTGGAATGTTCAAGGACTCATATCGTAGAATATTTTTCCATTGGCAAAAAATAAGAAAACATGAAAGCGAAAAGTTACCTGTAGGGGAAATTCGATATCGAATAAAATGAAAGTAGTACAATTAAGAAAATTATATTTATCGATTTTTTAAGGGTCACTTGATTGACACTACAAAACATAATTAAAGACAGACGAGTAAAAAAATGTTACTTCAAAGGTAATTTTCAATATTTCAAGAAGGGGTCGTTTTAATTTATTATAATGGTTTGTTTTTATTTTAAAGAAAAATCTGGAAAAATATTTGAGACTGAGATAAAAGCGAATTTTTTTAGCATTATGTGATTAATGGCATAGCTGGAGAAGGCAGGAAAATTATAACCCACCCTAGAAAGTGAAAAAATGATTTCAAATATTGTATTTTTTTGAAAAAAATTTTGTTGACTAGGTGATGGGTACTCCGGACCCCCCAGACTTCCTAAATTGTGCAACGCATTTCGAATATGACTATGGGATCTTATAAAATTGTGTGATTTGATTTGCGTTGTTTTAACAAAGTACATCGCAGATTTTAAAACAAAACTTTGACGCAGAGTTAACGCATTCTAAGCTGACGCAGACAAATTTCTGCACAAAGAAAGCGTGCCGGTGCCGTTGTGTAAACGGACCGAACAAAATTTCGTATTTGCACATAACCAAATTGAAACTTTTAAATTACAATACCACATATTGAAAGTACAAAAGATCACCGTAACAACCGATCATTACGCTTTGTTGTGGCTTACGAGCATAAAAAATACGGTGGGACGTCTTGCGCGTTGGAGTATCTGTTTCTTTCATCATTCACTTGGAATTAAGAGGATTATATTAAAGTCGGATTAAATTTTATAACTGGGCTAGCTCACCTCTCTTGTTCACCGAGTCAAGGCAATCTAGTAAAAATGAATATTTTTGAAAAAATACAAAACACAAATATGTAGAGGATAGATATTTGGAATCTTGAGAGAGCTATGCAAAAGTTTAAGCTATCGATTTACTTGGTCTAATTCAAATTAGTTTTGCCAACTAACCACAACTAAATTTTGATACAAAGCAATTCTATTAAAGGAAGCAATACGAGATGCTACAATTAATCATACCGTATGATTGGAATCATTACCAGAACGTATTAGTCATTTATAGTACTATAAATATGTATTAACCATAATATAGTCGCTTCATTATCCTTCGGTATCCGGAATTCAATATCAGGTAAAGGAGAACCACCGAAAATATCAATTAACTATTGTGCGTGCATTAGTTCAACTAGTCAGAATGGAATATTTAATTTCTGAATGGAAATTGTGCAGTTACAGAAAATTATATATTCACCTTCCTCAATCATGCACTTCAGTATTACAGTGTGCTACTAATGCAAAGCGAAATAATGGAATTACTTTAGTAGAACAACTACAAAGCCGGAATTCAAGCGATAATTTTTCGTTCTCTTTTAAAATAAAATGCTTTATATCCTAAAGACAGTCCTTTATTGTACAATCGATCTCGCCTGCGGCGCTTTTTATAAGGGTATCTTTTATGCTCGCCTTTGTTTTGCTAGACTTCCTTTCATTCATTAAATAGGTAAATTATGTTAAAGTTATAATTATATTTTATTTGTTTCTAACTTGATATCACACTTGAGTGGACAACGTTCTAATAATGAAGTTATTCGCTCTAAATAACATAAAACATTTGGATGAAGTAATATCAATATTTTGTAATTAAAATTTAATTGCTGCTGTTTATAATTTCGCTTTATGTAATTTATTACTCCGGTGCAGCGTGACACATCCTAAGTAGAAATTAATTGAAAAATCTGTAGCTAACTAACTCATTAATTTTCCATCAATTTATGTATCAAATAGTGGACGTGGTTCAAATAACACTAATTTAGGGTGGAATTTGAAATGTTATGTTTTTTAATAGAGCCTTTTTTAAACTAATTAGTTGGCTACAACAGTAAGACATGACGGTGCGCGCCCGTACCTCTTCAAAGGCAAACCGCATCTGAAATACATCCATTTACTTTAAAAAATTAGTTTGTTCGATCCTGGATCTGCACGCCAAAACATTTCGTGATCCTTTAACATTATAAATTGAATGCCTAAACAATATTTTCAAGAATTTTCATTGTTATTTGAAGCCTGCCGTCTTCATATCATCCAGAAAATCAATGGGCCATCGATTAACCCACATCAAATTTATGTTCCGAGTGCTAACGTTTCCTTTCTATTATCAACGAATTTATTACGAATTGACCGCCGAGCCTTGTACGCTTCATTCCACACGAAATATTAATACCGCGGTATTAAAACGATACTGAAGATTTCCTGTTCATTACGTTTTAATTCGGCAAAAATTAATTGTAAATTGCATGATGTAAAACTAATTAAAACCTCGCACGTCCTGCACGCGCGTAAATATGAACTTCTAATTAGATCGATGTCGAACGCCCTTTTCTCTATTAAGAAACTTCTTTTCCAACTAACTAAATTTTCTTGAAGACGTGTAAGGTACTTACTTAACTTTGGAGATGTTCTCAAGTCAATTAAGGATGCTAAGCTTAAAGAAATTAGGTAATACGTGATTAGTAAAAGTTTAATGAAACTAAAGGCAATAAAATGTGGATAACGAAGAGTTTGTTTCTTTTTAGTTTGAGATTTGCTTATTTTTTGAAGAGAAAATCGATTTTACCGAACTTGAAATTGTTATTTTTGTTTTGCGGGTAAGGCGCGCCCCAGAGCGCGCTTTAAAACAAACCGACTTGATAAACTAATGCTTCTAGTCCACAAAAGTTTGCAAACCCCATAATCCGATGTTTGGGTCGCGAACCTACTAAACGTATGTAAATACGTTTCACTATCGCAAGTTAGAATAACATTCCTGACTCTAAAACTTGCAAAGCTCACCAACTGATAAATAACAGAACTATCGATTTTTACTGGCTCAACATTTGCAAATCTCAAAATGCCAGTAAATTTATCTCACGAGAAAGAAAGCTGTTTTCTTTTGGAGATAATCAATCATCGAAAATCTGTTTGCTTTTAATTTTAACTGACTCGTGAAATAAATTTTTCTGCTGTTTTTTCTCGTACTAAATACAAATATTAGCTCACCACAATAATCCGTGGAAAAGTTTCGGTGAAACAGTTACAATTAACAAGAGAAAGCGTAAAATTAGGTCGTACTGTGGAAATTCACGACCTAGTTGTAAATAAAAAAAATGAGTTAACAAGCTAATTAACACAAGGACGATTTAGAAATCTCTAATGGAAAGCTGGAAATGCAGTTTTTCACTGCGCTTTTCGTATAAAAGCTGTTAAAACATTAATGCAGCGTTTGCTCAAAGTAATCTCTCTGAAAATGTAGTTGAAAGTTTGCTAGAATCCTATCATTACAATAAACCAGTTTTCAGTAAACTAAAACATAAAATTACTTTTAAAAAATAACAAAAAAATTAATAAAATAAATTTAAAAAATTCTAAAATGAAACTGTGGTGAACGTTAGGACGAGCACATAATTACCAAGCATTTGTTACGATTTTACAAGGCAAATGCTTAAGTTCTGGATGAGTATCTGGTGTTAAAACTTTCAAACCGCATGCAAACATAGATGAATTCAGGAAAAACCGTTTAGTTGCCTTTAAACATCGATGAATATTTGTCGAACAATCTCGATCAGCTTGTTTTGTCGTGCGAATATTCGGCTTTCGGGACAAACATGAGTGAAAATGCATTTTATGTCGAGCTTTTGCTTTGATGTTTGCCTCACAAGGCTTTCCACACCGCCGGTGCCGTTAAAATGATCAAATTTGGTTGATAACTTTAGAAGGTTAATACTAAGATAATAAATAAGTTTACAATGCTCTTGCAAAAACTAGAAAATCGGATAACACAGGTTTATCATTTGCAACTTTTAAACAAAAACGTTGATTTATTGAAACGTAGTCTATGCACAAGTACATTTTAGAAAAAAAAGCGGAAGCGTTTAAACGAGTTATTGAGCGTCCCAGCAGAAGCCAATTTAGATATACAGTGCAATGCTGAATAAATCTGTAGAGTAATTCTCAAAACCCCAGTTACGTAATTTGCTGTTGTTTTACTTAGTACTTAAGAAGACACTTGAACTTAAAACTAAAAAGGAGAATATTTAATAAACAAAATTACAGTGAATTATCTAACCTAGCCTACCTTTATTTGTTTGCAAAAAAATCGGATACTACGTCATCCCAAACTGGGTGGTTAAGTAAGGTTCTACATCTCAAGATGTCAGACTTCTCGTTTTGTGTGTGTTTTCGAATTGCACACTTTAGTCTTTACTTCCTAGTTTTACTCTTTTAAGAGTTTGCGTTCCTTTGCTCATTAGCAAAGCAAGTAAACGGGCTAAAGACCAAACTTTAGGCTAGAAGCCCTGGGTACGATACCCAACCCGGCTACAAATTTATCGAACTTTATTATGACCCTCTTTCTTCGGAAGGCAATGGCAAACCACCGAGAGTAATCTGCCAAGAGCATTATAATCATGTCGTTTAGTAATTGACGGCTTGATTGGACACATAAAAAAAATCACAACGCGTCTGTTAAGACGGATAGACTGGAGGAGGAGGAGCGACAGCACCGGTTTTTTTCAGTTGGCCCTTCTTGCAGACACTTTCGTAACAATCAACTCCGCAACATCTTCACCACTTTTTCCTTCTATCTTAGCTCTTGCAATGCCTCATGACCAAAAGCCATTTGGTCTTTCAGCCGACTCTACCTGCGTTTGTTCCTATTTTGCTGAGTGACGGTTATCTACTCTTTATATCTTCACAACGTTTGCCATTTTGTTCTTAATACTATCCTGATTCATAACCGATGTCCGTAATCTTTCCAAATTTTTTCTGAATTTCTTTCTTAGCCATTGAGGTTTTCCTCCTTCTCTTGTCATCTCTATCAACACGGCACACCAATATGTATTAATTTCTTAACTTTAAGATCATCACCGATGACTTACTTATTTTCACATACGCAAGACCGCGCTTGTGCGTCCTCCTCTTATTCATTGAGACGATTTATTTTACTCCAAACTCTAGTAATCTGAGAGGTTTTACGTTTTCTATCTACCCTTATTTAGATTTTCCTATTGACCGTTTTAAAGAAGTTTTCTCGCGCTATTTGGTCTTACCTTCAGTTCACTGTGGCCCCGTTAGAGTCTATGGTGTTTATTGATTTCCTCGTATTTGAGTAGATTATCAAGACTTTATTTCAAAAAGTTTGACGCCACTTCTAAAATGATTTGCTACACAGCACTAAACTTTACGTTTGTGGTACCTGAAGATTGAATTACCAAATTATTTTCTGATTTTTTAGCCTGTAAATCCGCAGAAAACCAATTCAAACTTTTTCCAATGTAAAACTTGTCTTGTAGAACTTCTACCAACATTCTTTTATCTGTGATGCTAAACCGCCGGGGGGTCTGGGGGGTATGGAATACCCCCCAGCACAAGGAAGTAACGAAAAGGCTTTTAAAAATTGATAACGACACAACTTTAATTCCAAAAAAAACATTCTAACTACAGAAGTGACGCCTATAACCAATAAGCGTTACAAAATTTCTTCGACAATGAAAAATCTTTAATTCATCTTTTAAATTTTGTTCCTGGTTAAACTAGAAAATACACAAAGTTTTGGTTTCTTGTTCTTCCTATGTATTCAGCTACTTTGACTACTTGAGATGAAATGGTGAGTCGAGTTCAAGCCTCAACTGCGGTTAACTTTTTCAACGTTGTTTAATTGAAATTTTAACAATTTATATTTCTTTGTTTAAATTTTGTAAAGTGACAACTAAATCAAGAAGAAAGCACATTTTTATACAAAATACGCAAAAGTTTTCCAAAATTTGAGTTGAAAATATGCAAAACACCCACCCAAACAGAGAGGTAAAAAAATCATAATTTGTGTAGAAATAATTGATTTTTTAAGTTTAATGATTTCGACGTGGAAGCCATCCAAAGTTAATATTTGTTACAAAATTTATTTTTATTTAGTACCTACTTTAACCTGTAGAGTTTTTAGCTAAAACTCAATATCGTTTGTCACTTTTTCGTTGCTCAAAAACTTAAAAAATATTCATGATGAAACTATAAAGTACAAAAAATTTAGAGGGCGCTTAAAATTTATTTTTTATACAAAGTGGTAATTTAGCACAATTACCAGAAAAAAGTAAGTTATATAGTTAGTGCTACTCACGCATAAAAAAGCTAGAAATCGTAAATTGCCGAGTGGGGTAAGATAAGGTCATCGAAATTGGGTTACCGAAACCTCAAAGCGTGCTAAGAAAAAGGGCTTACCAAATAGTAAAATAATAAGCAACAGATGTTTATGTTGAACATTAAAACATTCCTACACAGTCTTCACAGGTGTGCATCCATGCAATGCATCTAAACGTGATTTCTTACAATCGCTACCCATGCAAGACTGCTTGGTTTAAACACAACCGCGTATTAGCTCGGAGCCTGCAGCAATGTTGTCGCGGAGCCCTCCTAATTTCTTTTAATGAGCTTTTCTAGCTTTTTTTAACCAAAAAGGATTTTTTTTCTCTCAGATTCCTTCGTTCTACGAAAAGACATAGTGACATTTTTTTAAATATTCTCTAAGCAAATTACACTTCGGTGGTTTGTCGTTGCCTTCCAAGTAGAATAAGATTCTCACTTCGCCCGGAGTCAAACCAGGTTTTCTGTATTAGCAGTCTGTGCTCTTAATCGCTATGCTAATAACCACCTCAAAAAGAACTTACCTGTTACCAAAATGGCCTGTAGTATTTGCTTGTGTTAAGCCGACACTGAATACTTCCCAGCTGTGGTAATTCAAATTCTTATCTATTGGTCTTTAATTAAAATACGTAAAATTTGAGTATTATAAACCGCCCCTCCCCCCCCCGGATTTATACAATTATTTTAGGTCATAATTCTGTTTTTATTCTCAATGGCCTGTAGTATTTGCTTGTGTTAAGCCGACACTGAATACTTCCCAGCTGTGGTAATTCAAATTCTTATCTATTGGTCTTCAATTAAAATACGTAAAATTTGAGTATTATAAACCCCCCCCCCCCCCGGATTTATACAATTATTTTAGGTCGTAATTCTGTTTTTATTCTCATCTAAGTGCTGTTTAAAAAAAACAAATATTTTTTTTTTTGGTACAAATAAGTGCAACATTTTTGTATATTATTCTGTAGTTAGGGTAAAGCCGAGATATTCTCCACTAACAGTCCGGGGGGTCTGAGGGGTATGGAATACCCCCCAGCACCAAGAAGATCAAATTTTCATCAATTATTCTTGATAAAAGACGGTCATACTACTTCTAATTTGGTACAAATGAGTCTTCATCACAAATATAGATGAAATCTAATACATAACATTTAAGTATCATGACCTCAGATGTCCACAATTAATTTATGTCATATTTCCGTTTCCTTTCTCATCTACTGTTTTAAAAAAAAAATCAAACGTACTTAAGTTTTGATATACAAATGAGTCTAAAGAGACTAGCCGTCGTTTTGTCGTCCTGACGGCTAACGTAATGCGCCAATCACACCACTTTTTATCCACTTCAAGTATCATTTCGGCTTCCGAAGGTCGCGTTTGAATGACTCGGGTTCGGAAGCTAGGACCGTTATGAGAAACTGCAAGCGTTTTTTGGCGTCTTACTTTATGTAACTTATTTTTAACCCCCGACCCAAAAAGAAGGGTGTTATGTGTTTAATTTGTGTATGGGTGTGTCTGTCTGTGGGGTCATAGCTCCCAAACGAATGAACCGATTTTGATTTAGTTTTTTTTGTTTGAAAGGTGACTTGATCGAGAGTGTTCTTAGCTATGATTCAAAAAAATCGGTTTAGCCGTTCGAAGATCATTTGCAGTTTTCTAGTCTACTTGATGAAATCAGGGCCGTACTTGTAATATAAATAGTTGATGAATGCAGAGCAGTACTAGTAATATTTAAAGTTTAAAAAGCATCAAATAAAATTAAATTTAAAATTTAAAATACCCCCGACAAAAAAAATCTTTAAAACGTGAAAAATAAAATCCAAGCGTCGTCGCGTCGGAGGACCTCTAAGTAAATAAAATAAAAACAGAATACAACTGAAAATGCTACAGTATGAAATTTAAACATACGTCAACTACCTAGGCCTCCGACGTGACGACGCTTGGATTTTATTTTTAGCGTTTTAAAGATTTTCTTTGTCGGGGGTTTTTTAAATTTTTAATTTAATTTTATATAAAACAGTTATATAGGCATAGTTTCTATAAAAAAGATCTTATTTGCTCCGAGCAATATACGCATTTTATGTTGCTTCCGTTTCTAGGTTTTCTTGCCTACTTTTTTTTCGTTATTAAATTGGCCCATTTTTATTTTGCTTTTCTGTTGAGGTGATCTTACACCCAACGAGTGGTTCCTCATTTATAAATTCCTCATTTAGAAGCTCGGTTGGATTTAGACAGTGATGTGCGAGAATTCTCCATCAACCTTCATCCAGCTCAGCATCTACTGAATACCGCGTTCCAAGATGTCATGAGTTTTCTCAATTGGACCAAAGTTGCGATCATTTATGAAGAGGATTATGGTACGTGACATGTTCGGAGCTTCCAACTGTCCGACTTAATTAAAATTGTTAAAAAATTAATTAAAAAAGTGGCACTATATTATGAAGTATAAGAGTACATTATATACCAAAAAACTTAATTATTTGGTTTTGAGGTTAATATACCTTAAGGTCAAAAAAGCACGCATTAAAAACAAAAAAGTGAAGTTTACAAAGAACGTAAAGAGGGGAATAAACAAAAACTTTACACGATACGTAACTAATAAAATGATTTTTAATAATAAATAACTCTGGTTAAAAAAAGTATTAAAAAGTTGATTACCGTGTTTGTATTTAATTTATTTGTTTGCAACAATGGCTTTACATATGTACTTAATATTATTTTTTTTTTTTGAAATAATACCGAAATTCTATGTTTGAACAGTATTATTTGTGCAACTGTTTACTATGTATAGAATTTGTAATGAATAAAAGCTATTTAAATTTTAGATTAATTTTCTAAGTTTACATAGTATTTTGTTTAATTATTTAAAACTATTTTGTTAAATTATTTAGATAAGGGGTGGTTTTGCAACATGTTAACAATACAAACGAAACGCGATATTACAAAAAGCAAATTTATTCATAATGTTTCAAGTGCTTTTTGTGTTTACCATTGCTTTTAACTCAGATTCATCTTCTGTATTAAAAGCACAATCCATCACATTCAGTTGACGAACCCCACAATTCATTCATATTCAAGCGTTATTTACAATCTCCGCTATAACTTTCAAGAAATAAATTTTTGCATATTTGCATAAGAAATAGTTGGTGGTAAGAAAAACTTAATTTTTTTGTTATAGCTTGCGGCCAAGTGCAGCTTGGCGTTCAGGCGGTTTTTGGTCCTTCCGATCCGCTTCTTGGAGCACACATCCACTCTATTTGCGACGCCTTAGACATTCCTCATTTAGAAGCTCGGTTGGATTTAGACAGTGATGTGCGAGAATTCTCCATCAACCTTCATCCAGCTCAGCATCTACTGAATACCGCGTTCCAAGATGTCATGAGTTTTCTCAATTGGACCAAAGTTGCGATCATTTATGAAGAGGATTATGGTACGTGACATGTTCGGAGCTTCCAACTGTCCGACTTAATTAAAAATTTTAGGATTAATCAAGTTGAGGGAAATCGTTCGTTCGCCTCACAACTCCGATTTGGAAATACACCTACGTCATGCCGATCCGGACTCGTATCGAGCAGTTTTAAAGGAAATCAAAAATAAAGAGATCCATAATTTAGTTATCGATACGAAGCCGACAAACATGCAGCATCTACTTAAAGGAGTAAGCAAAAAAAAAATTTTGCTTACAAAAATAACATTATTTGAAAATAACCCTTTTCAGATCCTTCAACTTCAAATGAATGACTACAAGTATCATTACATTTTTACAACTTTCGACTTGGAAACATACGATCTTGAAGATTTCAAGTACAATTTCGTCAATATGACAGCTTTTCGAGTTGTAGATACAAGCGACTTACACATCCAAGAAGTATTAAACGACATGGCCAAATTTCAACCGTCACCCACTTCCTTTAGATTAAATTCTTCATCTATTAAGGTTGGTATTATTTTCACCTCACCGCTTCATAAATCACGATTTTCATTACCTAAGCTTGAGTTATTCCAAAAAATAAGTTAGATCTTTCAAAACTGCTAATTCAAACCTTTTCTTAAATTACGCTTGAAATTTTTTGTAACTTTTTTTGCATGGAATAAATGTTTAAATTTGCTGTGCTTTTTCTCAAAAAAAGGAATCGATTTTTGATTTACATTTAGATATTTGCCAACTTATTTTACTGACGTATATCAGATGTTGAATTAGAATCCAAAAATTTCTGTTGTAGCATTAAATTGATCGTAACGCTCATTTTTAATTAAAAAATTTTAATTGATCATCTGAAAGGGTAAAATTTACTTAAAAATAAACAATTTTGGCACGAAATCTAACGCCTCGTTCGGGTCGATGCAATTAATATTGTACGATTACGTTCTGAAAATGCAATGTGTTTATTAGGATCTGAAACACAAAGCAAAGTTTTACATGAAAATGAATTTCAAACGTACGGTTTTAGGGTGCCAGGTGGAAGAATTACCGCAGGGCCAACTCAAGCGGACTAATTTAAACTGTGTTAATAAATTTGTCTTAAATGCTACGTTTCTAAACACAATTTTAATATTATAGAACTTGCAGGAGTTTGGTTAGCATTCAGTAATTCCAAAAATTCTCTACGAACTGATGGACAACTAGCAACAGTGGAGTGGTCGTCGATTACCGTTAAAAGCTTCTAGAAAAACTAGATCGCAGAAAGGGAACAATAAGATATCAGGACGTCATATTTAAATATAGTCAATTTAAAGGGCGCCACTCGGAATTCAAACCGTTTACCTTTATTTGAAGAACTCTGCCAGTAATAGTAACAAATGTAAATAAAAATAAATGAAAAAATCATGTACAAAGACTTAATCGAAAATTTGGAAGCTTTATCAAAAAAAAACAGACAGAGAAGTGCACTGATTACTGAGAGGAATAAGTAAAATTATAAAATATCTTTAAAACAGTGCACCGAACAAAAAAATGTCAAGAGTAACTTTTTATTGTAACTGCACCACAGAGCCCAAATCTTTAGAGAAACTTGCAAAAAGTTGAACACCGGCCAAGTTATCATCATTTTTCGCAACCACTGAGACTAAAATTTTATTTGAAATAAATTTTGAATAAATTCTGTTAGTAGATGAACAACTAAAGTAGAGTAGACCATATCAAGGAGGGATTGTTATTACTGCCAACTTCTTAAGAATATATTTCGAAAGTTGATAGTATCGAACAGGGGTTGGCTCAAATCCAAAGCGATGCGCTAACCGAAAGTTTAATTAAGCTTGCACTCGGTTTCCTTTTTATTCGTTAAAAAACTCCATAGAAATATAAGCGATAATTTTGAATCATAAATCTGGAAAGTTTGTTCCGCGAAGGAGTGTTAAAGTAAACCACCTTTATAACTTTTCAGTGGTTTGAATGATTTTTTTAACAGGAATTGCGTGACCAAGTGAGCTAATGGTCCACGAAAACCGACGTAATTTATCCTTTTCCTTTTTTCTTTAACAGGAAACGTTGAAAAAGCTCAAGTGAAATGTTGCAAGGCAACCGTACAGACAAGTTATAGATCGATTTTAAATTTGTTATTTTTTTTTTCGTGTAATGCAGGGAAAACAGGAAAATAAAAAAACTGTTAACTTTGCAAAATTTCGTAAAAATTTTGTAATTTTATGTTACAGGCGGAAGCTGCATTGATATACGATTCCGTTTTTGTTTTCGCAATTGGTTTACAAACTCTTGAACAATCGCACACCTTAAAGCTCTCCAATGTATCGTGCGAAAAAGAAATGCCGTGGAATGACGGACTGAGTCTCACTAACTACATCAGCTCCGTAAGTGCCAAGCTTTTTCAATAATTTCAAAAAAAAATAATTTAGCTTTTTATAAAAGCGTTATGAAATCTAAATGGTATTTTTATGCTTAGTTTTGTTTTACCAAAAAGTTTTATTCTCCTATTTTATTTTTATTTATGTTCTTTACGTGTCGAGCATTTAAAATTTTTTGGGTGTCCTTGCTACCCTAAAGCGGTTACCGTAAAATTGTGACTTATATCTTGTTTCGCCATTTAACAAGATTTTCAATACAATAACTACTGGTTATCCACCTTTATTCAGATCGACTTATTTGTCCTTTCGATTATCTTGAATCCTCGATAAAAAAAAGAAAGGTTGACACGAATGCTAACAATTTAATTTAAATTTCGGTTGTAATCACACTTAGACTAATTGGAGCTTAAAGTTTGCTCAGAAGTCGTTTAAATTATTAGACAATAATGAAATTTGCAATTACAAACCAAAGCGGTAAATTTTATCAATGGGTTACCACATTTAACTTGTCAGTTTGCATAAATGTGAGGTATGAAATTGCATCCGCTTAAAATATAACAGTACAGTTTTATGGAATTCATTTGGCTGCATAAAAGTTATACGCTAAAATGATCGTCGAAGAATATTAATTAAAAAATTTTCCTCGATCTGGGTTCGAACCCTGGTCAGCATAAAAAGCTTAATTACTCCAGTTACTTTTTTAAGATAGTAGATGTGAGGCAATAAGTTTTATGAAACGCAGAGGTCTATATCAAATTCGATAATCACCACAAATGCTGTTAACGCTCTTTTTTATTAACGTCCATTTATTAATCAGCAATCTGTTACAGTTATAGGATCAAAAACATCGGTTGTGTTAGACGAATTACGGAAAATATGTTAAAACATCATCCAAAATTTTACAACAATCCGTGAAAATTTCACTCTTAATGCAAATGCCATTCAAATACGCGATTACAAATTAACGGAAAGTTAACGTTAAAGTTAAGTTTACTGAGACAGATAAATAAAACGTCAGGTGTTAAATTCCAAAATGCATCGATCGAAAAGATCGTGTGATTCAAATTCCGCGGGGGGGGGGGGGGGCAGTAGTTCATGAAGTAAAACCATACAATAGTCACTAATGAACCTTGAAAGCTGCAAATTGTAAACGTCAAAGTTTGTTCCAAGTAGAATAAAATATTTACGACTCACAAACTTAACCGTTAAAGTTTAAACAAAGCAAAATTACTCCTTTTAAACTGTTTGTGGCTTTTAATAAAACATGAAACTAACATCAACTTCACTTCGCCATACTGAAAACGAATAGTTTTAGAATGTTTAGATTGCATTTGAATATTTAACTGACTAATTAAAATTATCAAACAACTGACATTTACAATGTCACAAAAGTAAAAAATTTGTAATTCATTTCACGTAGCAATGTTTGTAATAGTTGAACCCACTGGATGTTATTTCGTCTCAAATAAACAAAAAAATTATTTTTTTTTAAATGCGAAACTTTTACCCTGTTGTATAAAAACAATTTCAGGTCAACGTGTAGAATTAGAAACTCCAATTTGATGATTCTAGTCACAATAATCTCATTTTTGTTATCACAAAGATTTCTTGTACGCTGTTTAATTTAATATTTATTATTTTTTGTTAAGTTGTTCTTTTTAGATGTGAAATCTATCAGCCCTTATATTAAAAGTCTTAAAAGTAAACTAAACTCAATTTGGAGCCCAACGTGGGGCTAACAGTACAATTTTTTAAATTGCCAATTCTCAATCAGGGAAGTTTTTGGAAATATTTATAATGTTATTTGAAGCTACCAGGTAAAAATTTTGTGAGCAAAAAATTTTTATATTTAATTCTGTCATTATTTTGATTAAATGTTTCAGAATTTTCTTCTTGATTATTTACATGAACTCTAGCTAAATCGTTGAAAAAATAAATTAAGAAAACATTTTTATACAAATTGTTTTTTAAACATAAAAGTTAAAGAATTTTCAACAGAGTCGAGCTTTATTTGTTTTATAAATAACACTAATTTTAAATAACGAGCCGAAATGAACACAACATTATTCCAATTTATTGTATTTACAAGAGTTTTTTAAAGGTATTTTAACCATTTTTTCAGTATTGTTGTTTTAAAATCTCATTTCAAGAGGATAAAAGTACAAACATTTGTTTTGTTCTCTTATTAAATTATTTTTTCTCATTAAACGTTAAATTTTTTAATAATATATAGTCCTTACCACGAAGCTTGAGAGTTACGTCATCGCACACCTGACGTACATAAGCGCCGCCATTGGTTATTTAAACGCAACTGCATATACAAGTACATTGCAAACATTGAGCTATGTTTAAAACAACTAATTTAACTCGGCGATTTCAGTAAGTCACGAAAACTTTTAAAAACTTTAATTCCGCACAGCACTGAAAATTTAAAAAAGAATCATCAGATTACTTCAAAATGCAAATTGAACTACCGCTGATTTGCAATTTGAAACTAAAAATTATATTTGACCAACAAATGTGACATTTTCTAGCCTAGCTCCTGAGTAGAAATTTTCGATTTGCTAGCGGAAATGCAATTTTAACGTAAAGCTTCTGTAAAAGGAATCTTAATGAAGTGCATTAGGAGGAGGGAGATTGCAGCTCGAATAATTTGCTAGTTTGACCTACAAATTCAATGTACACCTTCACAAAAATGTCAACTTCAATATTGCTAAATTTGAGTCTGGAAAATATTCGATTTGTTGAAGGAAATGCAATTGCAATGTAGAGTAACTGATAAAAGCTCGAGTAAACTGATTGTAAAGTGAAGTGCAACAATAAATTGGTAACCGCTGTCGATGTCGACGTCTCTTGTAAAATTTTGTATTAAAGATAAAGTTGACGTCGTTGCAGATTGCGACAGATCTTGTTACGCTGAAGCAGAGCCATCTTATTAAACAGGATTTTAAAACTTTTGAACCAATTCGATTGTTTGATCTACGTTCGGCATTGTTTTGTTCTGTTTTGAGAGAAAGCGGTGGATTACTGGACTTAAGAGATCGGGATGAACTGAGTGTTCTTTTCTCTTTGTCATCCAACTAATTGCCAGGCCGAGTATTACCACCAGAAATCCTCCAATACAAGAGTTATACCAAAATGAGAGTCGGTATAAAACAAACGGTAACGCTTTAGACGTTTGGTTGTTTGAGGTGGAAATAATGGTTAAATTACAACCGTCGATTGAAATTGGTTTTTCGAGATTTGGAAGTAATCCGTTTACTGAGTTCCATTTATTATTAAAAACTATCCACGATGTAATCACCAAACTTCCAATGACTCCATACAAAGCGCCCTGTGGGGGTAAAACCAAAATTAAGCTTTTGTTTTTTGTTTTTATACAGCGCTTACTTTTAAATTTGCCATTGGAAATAAAATACCCAAAACAAATAGTCCTAGTAAAGGACCCGCAATTATTCCTTGTAAAGTAGCAGTCAATTGTAATATTCCTCCCAAATGCTCTATAATGTACACCAAACCGATGCAAACCAAACCTACCAAAACTACGAGCACTTTTAAGATATTGCTCGCTCTTCTTTCGCTCGTGTTAACTGGCAAAAACGGTAAAATAAAATCTTGATAAACCACCCCCGCCGTAGTATTTAAGTTTGCCGAAAGTGAACTAAAAAAATATTAAAGTCTTCTTTAGCAACAAAAAAATTGTAATACCTTAAAGCTGCGCTGAAAACTCCGCCGATGAAAATTCCAGGAAGTCCAGGAAAACTTCCCCCAACCTCCATAACAAAGTATGGAAAAATTTGATCACCTCTGGTTATTTGTTTACTCAAGAGTGGGTCACAGTTATAATACTTTGCATATAAGATATTTCCAGTAAAGACGCTAAAGCTCGATAAAACTATAAATAAAATGCAGAAAATGATCGTTGCGCTGAATAAGAAGAAAATTACTAATGAATATTTCGGAGGAACCAAACGTTTTTTACCGTTTTACGTGACTTAGTGAAGGAAGAGACAACATTTTTTGGAGTGTTCCTTGATTTGTTGAAAACAAACCCATGCAGTAGATGGTGCCGCCAATTAGATATGCCCAAATTCCATCTCTAATGGTTGGATCAAACTCAAAGCTGTAAAAAAGTGACAAATAAAAGTGTGCATAAAACATTGAATACTCTAACCTAACTTAAACCTAACCTAACCTAACTTTTTTGCTTTTCAGACACCGTCGCCATCTATGACAGTACCCTCAGACTTGTATTAACTAAAGTCTCCCTTTACCACCCTTTGACGGTAAAGAGGATGATGTATCGTCCTGCTTTTTCTTTCTTCACTTTAGATTCTTCTTGTTTTTATTACAATTGGTTAGACATTCGACAGTTTCTTTTGCCTTCTCACTGCTTTTTTTATAACAATTAAATGTATCATCTTTTCGATGTTTATCCTATCATCCTGATAGTGATGACCATGTTGTCAGGCAATGGCTCTGCCCTGCTCCCATTTCCAGCAGTAAAATCTTTAGTTTTACTAGTGTCTCATTTGGGTTTCGTTCATCTTCCAATACAATACCGCAAATATGGTAATATCAAGTTCATAACTTCAAGATCTATATTTCATAACTTTAAGATCTAATCAAAAATGCTAATTATTATTTAAAATATAATTTAGTTACTTTAGCAAATCCAATCGATGACCTTCCACATTTTTGTTGTAAATATTTGCAAATCCACCAGCTTCAAACACTCCCATAACCATAATTGTAACTGCAGATCCAATTATCCCAAAAAATTGCAAGGTGTCTGTCCAAATCACAGCTTTCAGACCACCTATTGAGGTGTAAAAAATGCAAATTGCGGTGATAGCTGTCGCCAAATAATGGATGCTGATTCCCGTTGCTAAAACTTCAATCTTATCATTGGCCCAAATTTTTTTTAAACTTACCCTGAGAGAACGCCAACGCAGGCATGTAAATCACAATTGAATTGTAAATTAGCGCTATCAGAAGAAAAAGAACCGAAGAAATGATTTGAATCTTTTTATCGAACCGCACGTGTAAATACTCAAAAATGGAAGTAAACTGCAGTTTGAAAAATACTGGGAAAAATACATACACCGAAATGATGCAAGTCAAAACTACGCTGACGTTTATCCAAATGTAATTGGAACCAAATTTGTAAACATCAGCTGGAATCGCTAGGATTGTTATGCCCGATACTTGACTAAAATCATGGATTAATTAAATTTTTTTCAAGGGGAATTTTGGGGTCACCTTACCTTGCCACTAATGATATTGCAACAGGAAGACTTTTCATTTTCTTTCCTCCTAAGAGGTAGTCGATGGTAGATTTTTGGTTCGCACAGAATCCAAAGTAAATTCCAATTAATACACTCAAACTTATTATTCCGAAAAATACTGAGTAGTCGATCCATGAGAATATGAATTGTCCTGGTGATGTTGGTTTATCCATCTTGCAAGATGGATCTTCCTGTTTACAGTATAAGAAGATCTGCAAGAATTAATTAGTAATTTAAAATTGTACAATTATTATATTTAGAAATAAAAATTTTACTTACTTTGTTTTAAATTACACTGATAAAAATATTTATTTATTTATTACATTTAGTGCACCAACAGTCCACGGACTAATTAGAGGTACACACGAAATAACAGTAAAGTAACAAAATAATATAATTGCATTGTTAACGGAATAATTTAAAAATACGTAAATTTAATGTGATAAGTTAACGTTTAAAATAACACAAAAGCTAGAGATAATCTAAAACTAATCTGTGCAAAACCGTTCAAAAGCGGTTCAATAAAAAAAATATATAACAAAAAGCAAAAAATTCAGTGATTAACCTACTAATTATAATAATTAATTAGTGATTATTATAAGATAATAAATAATATGTATAACGTACTGATGAAATTGATATCCGTTCAAGGTCGATATAATGCAAAGCGCAGCATCATTGAAAACAATGATAAACAAGTTGTGTTATTTAGATTTAAATTTGAAGAGATTGAGATCTACCTGCAAGTTTCCAAATGATGCTCTCTATAAATAAAGCAAAATGGAAGTAATTTTTACTGTAGGTTCCAAAAATGACCAACAACCAAGTGCCAATAATTTTACTCATACCAGGACTTGCTTAGAGTTCCAAAAAAATTCTTATAAAATTTAAGTTTTATTATAAAAAAATTACGCTAAATCCATTATTGGATAAGCCAATATTTCAATTTTACAAATTTATTATTAGATAGGTAATAATTCTAACTACTACAATTTTTTATTTCTTAATGTAGTCTTGGTGTACAATCAATCACAACTACTTCTAATTTGGGGTTAATAGTATATTTAATACGCAATAATGTAACACAACATAACTCGTCAACGTCTTACTATCGAGTGCCTTAGCGTCCTCGCGTCTCCCTCCTTATACCGCGTTACCTTTTGATGTTATCACACTACACTCACATGGCATTGATATACAGGGTGCCCGCATTCGGCCATCCTGAAACAACGATCGTCCTCGATCGACGTGGCTCTATGCTGTAACACCCAACGATCTATTATTTCACCAGATGGTGGATACAGACAGAAATATTGAAGCCCACCATAAGATCTCTTTTAGCGTGGCGTGCTTTTTCTTTGTTTACCGAGTCCTTGGATCTCATTGGTACTTTCAAGATTGCTCATATTTACCTGGCCCGTTGTAAAAGGTTGCTCATCCTTAAAGTAGGTAGGTTAACAAGATTTCTTTTATTTCAAAATCGATAGTTTTTGAAAAAATTCTTTAAAAATAGAGGCACCACTGGTAGCGTAAACAGTAAACAAATAAAATGTAAATATAAACATGTTATGAGTGGCTTTACAACAACCAATGCTTTTTAGATAGGAGTCCTGCATCTAGTGTAATATAAGAACGATGGTACTACCTGTAACCCAAATTATTAGAACAATTTTTCATACACAGAGTCAATACGCTACTGGTTTACATTTGTATGCGTCAGACATGCTACCAATTTACACTGTGAACGTCAGATACGTCACCTCATTTGAATTTGTATGCGTCAAACACGCTACCAATTTACACTGTGAACGTCAGATACGTCACCTCATTTGAATTTGTATGCGTCAAACACGCTACCAATTTACACTGTGAACGTCAGATACGTCACCTCATTAAAATTTGTATGCGTCAGACACGCTACCAATTTACACTGTGAACGTCAGATACGTCACCTCATTAAAATTTGTATGCGTCAGACACGCTACCAATTTACACTGTGAACGTCAGATACGTCACCTCATTTAACTTTGATACACATACCTATTATATTCTTTCTATATTCTTACTTAACTTTCTGAAAAGCAAACGGCTTGATATGTTTTCCCCCCACTACACCTTCGTAGAGGCGGTTCGTCCTTGACGAGTAAACATCTTCTTTTACATTGTACCTGTCATTAGGCAAAGCATTTGTGATCGTAAATGGGCCTCTGTACTTAGGGAAAAGTTTCTTGCTTTCATTATTATTGGCTGGGAAGTTATTAATTTTATAAAGCACCAAATCTCCAACAGCAAACTGTTTAGGTGCACATCTCTTCTTATTAAAATAGCTATCTTGTATTGCTCTGTTGTTTTCTAGTTTGTTTTCTACTTCTTTTCGTAATTTTGTTACATCCATAACCTTTGTATCATCGTCACTTATATACTTGTCACTGTCAGTTCTCATCTTGCATCCAAAAAAAATACTTCCCTTGGTGTAGTTTTCATAATTTTATGAGCGGTATTATTTATTCCTTGTTGAACATTTTTGAGATTCAAGTCCCATGAATCAGAATCTAACGGTGCCCCAATTGTTGCCAAGGCATCTAACACTGTCTTATTAGCCCTCTCTACTTGCCCATTGCCTCTTGCAATGCCCAACCGCTGTAGTGAACACTCGAATACCACCTTTATGTGTATAATTTTTAAATTCTTTAGATATAAAAGCTTTTCTTGCCTCTGTTATCAATCTCCTTGGGTTGCCAAATATTGCAAATATTTCATCTAGTGCTTGAATAGTGTGTTTACTCGATGTATCTGGTGTTGCTTTTAAATACACAAATTTGGTAAAGCCATCAATTATTACCAATAAATATTTATTTTCATTCTTTGTTTCCACAAATGGACCCAAGTGATCTACATATAACGTATGATGTGGTTTTGCACATTTTGGTAAAGACTGAAAGTAGCCTGGTTTTTTTTTTCACTCGGTTGTTTATGATATACACATGGAAGACTTGCATTAATGTACTTTTTAACAAAGCGTCTCATTTTGGGAAATCAATATCTTTGTTTTAATCTGTCGATCGTTTTGTCAAAAGCAAAGTGACCTATATCATCATGGTTACTTTTAACTACCTGCCACCTACACTTCTTTGGTACTACCCATTTCTTTAATATTTGTTGTAAATGTTCTTTTTGTATTGTATTTAACGTCTATGTTTTAATGTGACTTAAAAATATCAGATCTGTTTTGAGAGATCAAGTTGTCGTCAATACGGTAATACATTATATTTTTATTTTTCGTGAAATTTTTGCTTGTTAATAAATCCGTCTTTAGTGACTCAACATTTAAAACATACAAAATTATGTCAAGCATGACGTCATCAATAGTTACTGTTGTCTAAACATAGGAATTAACGGTTGTAGTATTGCCTAAAAATCCTGCTAATACCACATTTTCTTCAAGTTGTTTAATTTCTAGTGCAAACCGATTAACTAATTTCCTTGCAATTAACGAACAATCGCTACCAAAATCTTATTCGTACTCTCAGTTATGGCAGTTGGCATGGTTTCTCTTGGAGAGGTTGTCGTTGGAGTTCTTGTTTTTCTTTCCTTTTTTTTGGTTCTGTATGCAGTAAGTCTTTTCTTCGCACTTGAGTTGGAATTATCACTATAACTATCACTTCTACGTCTGATTTGTAACGTCTTTTTATTTTTGATTTTCGAACAACGTGGTCATTATCACTTACACTATTATAAGAACTAGAACGTCTGCTTTTCTGTTTGGGCATGATTACTACCACTTCTGATGTAGTCTTGGTGTACAATCAATCACAACTACTTCTAATTTGGGGTTAATAGTATATTTAATACGCAATAATGTAACACAACATAACTCGTCAACGTCTTACTATCGAGTGCCTTAGCGTCCTCGCGTCTCCCTCCTTATACCGCGTTACCTTTTGATGTTATCACACTACACTCACATGGCATTGATATACAGGGTGCCCGCATTAATAATCTCAAGAAAGCGTTCTTCTCCATACGATCCCGGAAATGTCCGCACATATTCCAATTTCAAGTTTTTATTTTTTTTTACGTAATTCCTCAGCTGTTTTGGGCAATACGGATGGACCTCAAGAATTAATTTTCCACCTGGGTTTAGTACAACCGAAGAAAATTTTAAGACAGGGATCATCATTTTTAAGCCATCCTCACCGCCATCTTGAGCTGTTAGATCTTGGTACCTGTAAATTGACTAAAATTAGTTATTTTGCAAAATTATGAAATTTTATTTTTACTTCAGATATTCAGCAGGCAAATCCACGTAATCGTGTTTTGGAACATAAGGTGGATTGCTAACAACGAGATCCAGTTTTTCGTAATTTTCCGGTATGCAGCTTTCAGTTCCAATTTTAACGTGTTCAATTTTTATCCGTGATGATACATTATTAATTTCTGCGTTCTCTCTGGTAAGCTTGCAGCACTCTGGTAAGTGATCGAATGCTAAGATTTCCATCTAGAAAATTTATGAAAAATTAATATTTGGAAATATCAGAGTGGGCGACCTCACTTACCTGAGGTCTTTCTTGCAAAATAGCTAAACTGATAGCTCCTGAACCACAGCACAGCTCAATTGCGCGATTGATATTTTTAGAGTCAATTTCCTTCACCACGATGTCGATAATCATTGCGGTTTGGGGTTGTGGAATAAATACAGGTGACGCCATTTTTAAATTCAAACCACGAAATTTTAACTTCTGTGTAAGGTACGGCACTGGAACACTAAAAACCCAAAAAAGTGTTAATAAAAAAATTGAAACCGGAAGTAAAAATTAATACTGTTGTAATCTTTCGTTGCACATCAAGTCGATTTGAGTAATTTCGTCGTGAGTCAGAACGTCTGATACCTAAAAAAAAAGTTTTTTTTAATAAAAATTGCATTCTTAAATCATAATTTTACCTCATTTGTCAAAATGTGCGTTAAAATTAATTCTATTGATGTTGTTGGATCCAAAACATTTTTTTCGCGAAATTGTTTTTCCCATTGCTGTTTGATCTCATGTACCGTTATTTTTTGCCCATTTAATTTTGCTTGATTTTGATAAACGTGGTTTACTACACTTGCAGATGACGACATTGCGAATATGGTGATTAAACAACTAATTTTATTAATCGCAAATGCTTTTTATATTGAAACGATTGCATATTATTTGATAACAAATGTGTCAACTTAAATCTAATATTGAAATTTTAATGAGGTTACAACTTTGCTCGTGCAGTTGGTTTACAATCATTTTGTAATAAAACACCAGGGACGTGACCATGAGAGAGGAAAAGCTTCATTCTCAATATTTAAGAAATTTGGAAAAAACTTAGCAAAAACACTCACAAGTTGGTCAATTTGGCGTTGGGAATTCTTAGCAGTCAATCACTTACCAGGAGTGCTCCAAACTCACAAGAAAGAACGCAGAAATTAATATAATTTATCAACAAAAATAACAATTGAAAACGTTAAAATTGGAACTGAAAAGCTGCATACCTAAAAATTTTGAAAAACTGGATCTCATTGTTAGCAATCCACCTTATGTTCCAAAACATGATCAGATGGAATTACCTGCTAAAAATATAAAACTTCCAAAATACCAAGACTTGACAGTTGAAGATGGCGGCGATGATGGCTTGAAAATGACGTTACCTGTCTTAAAATTTTATCGTATAGAGAAGAACGATTTCTTGGGGTAATTAAGATATGAAAGCTGCAGTTGTTAGTTTTATCTAATGGATTTAGCATAATTCTTTATAACAAAACCTAAACTTTGCAATATTTTTTCTTGGACTTGAAGCAGATCCTGTTTTAACCAAAATTTTTGGCCCTTAATTCTTAATCATTTTTGGAACCTATAGTAAAATTTCTTGCATCTTGGATTATTTCCAAGAAATAGAAGAATTTCGTCTATATATAATCGTATAAATTAAAAAATTTCACACAAAGTAACCTGAGGTTCGTCGGCTTACATCAAAATGTTTGTTTGGTACCTTTTAATGGTCAGTTTTAATTCGCTTTTAAAACAAAAGTATAATTATAAGCTTGCAATTAGTGTGAAAGTAGTGTACTAACCAACCCTAATAAGGGTAAAGTAAATGCAATTTTAACCCTCTGGGGTTAAAGTTAAACCCCTTAGGTTCGTTTTATAAATTTTGATTCTGATTACGTTAGATTATAATAGCATCATTTATAATTCGAAAAACATCAATATTAATCTTTTTTTTTGCATTTTACATTGTTATTGACCCTGGACGGAATTGCAATATCAAAATTATCTTGATATATTTTTGGTTATCCTATAATAAAGAAATGCAGTCTTAATATTTAATTAGTGGTTTACAAATAATATTTTTACCTTTTCTTATATCTTTCTTCATCCACGTGCCAAAATTGCAATTTTGCTATTGAACCGCTTAGTTACGGCCGATTCTGCACCGAATCGATGGTACCAAATTGGCCGTTCGAGATACAATTCAAAAATGACTGCTGGTCTCAGGTTACACTTGACTAATTTAGTTTATCTCAAACTTTTTTTATTTTAAACCTTAAATTATCAATTGTAGTAACTGGTGCACTCACATAAAATTTGCAATGTTACTAAATTAATCAGTTTGCATTGCATTATTATAGCAACATATTTTTATCAAATTAATAATTAAGACTAAAGTTAAATTATTATCTCCAGTTTTTTCTTGCTATATTATAATATTGTCATGTTATTTTTTCTATAATTAAACAATGGATATTTTTATTTCAAGTTTGCAAAGAAAAAAAAGAAGTTTTCGTACCACTTTGGTTTTTTTTATAATGCGGTTGTGCCTGTTTTTGAAGTTTAAACAGCCAACAGTCCAGTGCAGTAGCGTAATCAAAATATTTAGATATTTTGGGTTCAGTCCGAAAAATTTAAAAACTTTAATAAAAATTAAACTTTGTTCAAATATTCTGAAACTTTTGGAAACGACTAATCTTTGAAAAGTAAATACTAAAAAAATTATAAGCACATGAATAGTGTAAATATTTTAATATTTTGATTTTGGATTGAATTTTACCTTAAAAATTTTGATAAAAATTAAATTTTTAGTTCAAATATTCTAAAATTTCTTGAAATTACGATATTTGAGATGGTAAATATTGGAAAAATGGTAACAAAATTTATGCTTATGATTACTGTAAATTTTTAGATATTTTGGGTTCAGTTCGATTTTTATACTAAACTTGAATATTTCTAATTCAAATTAAATATTGTTCAAATATTTTGAAACTTTTTGAAAGTACGGATCTTTGGATAGCAAATACAAAAAAAAAATAAAAAAAAAATTTTCAAGCTGATGAGTAGTGTAAATATTTAATTATTTTGATTTCAGGTTAATTTTAACATTAAAAATTTTGATAAAAATTAAATTTTGCTCAAATATTCTAAAACTTACCGAAACTACTAAATTTGCAATGGAAAATATAGAAAAAATACCAAAAAAATTTTAAGCCCAATGAGTAGTGAAAATATTTAAATAATTAAATTTTTCTTTTTACCTTAATAATTTTGAGCAAAATTAAATTTTGATCAAATATTCTGAAACTTTTGAAAACTATTAATCATTGAATGCTAAATACTGCAAAAATACCAAAAAAATTCTAAGTCTATGAGTCGTGAAACCATTTAAAGATTTTGATTTCAAGTTGATTAATTTTGACCTTAAAAATTTTGATAAAAATTAAATTTTGTTTAAATATTCTAAAACTTCCTGAAACTACGAAATTTGTAATGGTAAATCTAGAAAAAATGTTAACAAAATTTTAAGCTCAAAATTATTGTAAATTTTTAGATATTTTGAGTTCAGTTCGATTTTTATACTAGAATATATTTATTTCAAATTAAATATTGTTCAAATATTTTGAAACATTTTGAAACCACGGATCTTTGAATGGTAAATACAGAAAAAATACAAAAAAAATTTTAAGCTCATGAGTAGTGTAAATATTTAAATATTTTGATTTCAGGTTGAATTTTACGTTAAAAATTTTGATAAAAATTAAAGTTTGTTCAAATATTCTAAAACTTACCGAAACTACTAAATCTGCGATGGCAAATATAGGAAAAATATCAAAAAAATTCTAAGCCCAATGAGTAGTGCAAATAATTAAATAATTTAATTTTTCTTTTACCTTAAAAATTTTGATTAAATATTCTGAAACTTTTGAAAACTACTAATCGTTTAATGCTAAATACTGCAAAAATCTAAACCCACAAATAGTGAAAATATTTAAATATTTTGATTTCTCCTTTTTACATGTAAAATTTTGATAAAATTTAAATTTTGATGAAATATTCTGAAACTTTTGAAAACTACTAATCGTTAAATGCTAAATACTGCAAAAATACCAAAAAAATTCTAAACCCACAAATAGTGAAAATATTTAAATATCTTGATTTTGGATTGAATTTTACCTTAAAAATTTTGATAAAAATTAAATTTTTAGTTCAAATATTCTAAAACTTCTTGAAATTACGATATTTGAGATGGTAAATATTGGAAAAATGGTAACAAAATTTATGCTTATGATTACTGTAAATTTTTAGATATTTTGGGTTCAGTTCGATTTTTATACTAAACTTGAATATTTCCAAATCAAATTAAATATTGTTCAAATAATTTGAAACTTTTTGAAAGTACGGATCTTTGGATAGTAAATACAAAAATATAAAAAAATATTTTAAGCCCATGAGTAGTGTAAATATTTAATTATTTTGAATTCAGGTTGATTTTTACATTATTATATAAAAATTAAATTTTGTTCAAATATTCTAAAACTTACCAAAACTACTAAATTTGCGATGACAAATATAAAAAAAAATACCAAAAAATTTTAAGCCCAAAGAGTGGTGAAAATATTTAAATAATTAAATTATTCTTTTTACCTTAAAATTTTTGAGCAAAATTAAATTTTGATCAAATATTCTGAAACTTTTGAAAACTACTAATCGTTTAATGCTAAATACTGCAAAAACACCAAAACAATTTTAAACCCACAAATAGTGAAAATATTTGAATATTTTGATTTCTCCTTTTTACATGTAAAATTTTGATTAAATTTAAATTTTAATCAAATATTCTGAAACTTTTCAAAACAACTAATCTTTGGATCGTAAATTTAAAACAAACACCAAAAAAATTCTAAGTCTATGAGTCGTGAAACCATTTAAATATTTTGATTTCAGGTTGATTAATTTTGACCTTAAAAATTTTGATAAAAATTAAATTTTATTATAATATTCTAATACTTCCTGAAACTACGAAATTTGGAATGGTAAATATAGAAAAAATGTTATAAAAATTGTACGCTCATGATTATTGTAAATTTTTAGATATTTTGAGTTCAGTTCGATTTTTATACTTGAATATTTTTATTTCAAATTAAATATTGTTCAAATATTTTGAAACTTTTTGAAAGTACGGATCTTTGGATAGTAAATACAAAAATATAAAGAAAATATTTTAAACCCATGAGTAGTGTAAATATTTAATTATTTTGATGTCAGGTTGATTTTTACATTATAAATTTAGATAAAAATTAAATTTTGTTCAAATATTCTAAAACTTACCGAAACTACTAAATTTGCAATGGAAAATATAGAAAAAATACCAAAAAAATTCTAAGCCTAATGAGTAGTGAAAATATTTAAATAATTGAATTTTTCTTTTTACCTTAAAAATTTTGATCAAAATTAAATTTTGTTCAAATATTCTGAAACTTTTGAAAACTATTAATCGTAGAATGCCAAATACTGCAAAAATACCAAAAAAATTCCAAACTCACAAATAGTGAAAATATTTAAATATTTTGATTTCTCCTTTTTACATGTAAAATTTTGATTAAATTTAAATTTTAATCAAATACTCTGAAACTTCTCAAAACAACTAATCTTTGGATCGTAAATTTAAAACAAACACCAAAAAAATTCTAAGTCTATGAGTCGTGAAACCATTTAAGTATTTTGATTTCAGGTTGATTAATTTTGACCTTAAAAATTTTGATAAAAATTAAATTTTATTATAATATTCTAATACTTCCTGAAACTACGAAATTTGGAATGGTAAATATAGAAAAAATGTTATAAAAATTGTAAGCTCATGATTATTGTAAATTTTTAGATATTTTGAGTTCAGTTCGATTTTTATACTTGAATATTTTTATTTCAAATTAAATATTGTTCAAATATTTTGAAACTTTTTGAAAGTACGGATCTTTGGATAGTAAATACAAAAATATAAAGAAAATATTTTAAACCCATGAGTAGTGTAAATATTTAATTATTTTGATGTCAGGTTGATTTTTACATTATAAATTTAGATAAAAATTAAATTTTGTTCAAATATTCTAAAACTTACCGAAACTACTAAATTTGCAATGGAAAATATAGAAAAAATACCAAAAAAATTCTAAGCCTAATGAGTAGTGAAAATATTTAAATAATTGAATTTTTCTTTTTACCTTAAAAATTTTGATCAAAATTAAATTTTGTTCAAATATTCTGAAACTTTTGAAAACTATTAATCGTAGAATGCCAAATACTGCAAAAATACCAAAAAAATTCCAAACTCACAAATAGTGAAAATATTTAAATATTTTGATTTCTCCTTTTTACATGTAAAATTTTGATTAAATTTAAATTTTAATCAAATACTCTGAAACTTCTCAAAACAACTAATCTTTGGATCGTAAATTTAAAACAAACACCAAAAAAATTCTAAGTCTATGAGTCGTGAAACCATTTAAGTATTTTGATTTCAGGTTGATTAATTTTGACCTTAAAAATTTTGATAAAAATTAAATTTTATTATAATATTCTAATACTTCCTGAAACTACGAAATTTGGAATGGTAAATATAGAAAAAATGTTATAAAAATTGTAAGCTCATGATTATTGTAAATTTTTAGATATTTTGAGTTCAGTTCGATTTTTATACTTGAATATTTTTATTTCAAATTAAATATTGTTCAAATATTTTGAAACTTTTTGAAAGTACGGATCTTTGGATAGTAAATACAAAAATATAAAGAAAATATTTTAAACCCATGAGTAGTGTAAATATTTAATTATTTTGATGTCAGGTTGATTTTTACATTATAAATTTAGATAAAAATTAAATTTTGTTCAAATATTCTAAAACTTACCGAAACTACTAAATTTGCAATGGAAAATATAGGAAAAATACCAAAAAAATTCTAAGCCTAATGAGTAGTGAAAATATTTAAATAATTGAATTTTTCTTTTTACCTTAAAAATTTTGATCAAAATTAAATTTTGTTCAAATATTCTGAAACTTTTGAAAACTATTAATCGTAGAATGCCAAATACTGCAAAAATACCAAAAAAATTTTAAACCCACGAATAGTGAAAATATTTAAATATTATGATTTCTCCTTTTTACATGTAAAATTTTGATTAAATTTAAATTTTAATCAAATATTCTGAAACTTTTCAAAACAACTAAACTTTGGATCGTAAATTTAAAACAAACACCAAAAAAATTCTAAGTCTATGAGTCGTGAAACCATTTAAGTATTTTGATTTCAGGTTGATTAATTTTGACCTTAAAAATTTTGATAAAAATTAAATTTTATTATAATATTCTAATACTTCCTGAAACTACGAAATTTAGAATGGTAAATATAGAAAAAATGTTATAAAAATTGTAAGCTCATGATTATTGTAAATTTTTAGATATTTTGAGTTCAGTTCGATTTTTATACTTGAATATTTTTATTTCAAATTAAATATTGTTCAAATATTTTGAAACTTTTTGAAAGTACGGATCTTTGGATAGTAAATACAAAAATATAAAGAAAATATTTTAAACCCATGAGTAGTGTAAATATTTAATTATTTTGATGTCAGGTTGATTTTTACATTATAAATTTAGATAAAAATTAAATTTTGTTCAAATATTCTAAAACTTACCAAAACTACTAAATTTGCAATGGAAAATATAGAAAAAATACCAAAAAAATTCTAAGCCTAATGAGTAGTGAAAATATTTAAATAATTGAATTTTTCTTTTTACCTTAAAAATTTTGATCAAAATTAAATTTTGTTCAAATATTCTGAAACTTTTGAAAACTATTAATCGTAAAATGCCAAATACTGCAAAAATACCAAAAAAATTTTAAACCCACGAATAGTGAAAATATTTAAATATTATGATTTCTCCTTTTTACATGTAAAATTTTGATTAAATTTAAATTTTAATCAAATATTCTGAAACTTTTCAAAACAACTAAACTTTGGATCGTAAATTTAAAACAAACACCAAAAAAATTCTAAGTCTATGAGTCGTGAAACCATTTAAGTATTTTGATTTCAGGTTGATTAATTTTGACCTTAAAAATTTTGATAAAAATTAAATTTTGTTATAATATTCTAAAACTTCCTGAAACTACGAAATTTAGAATGGTAAAGATAGAAAAATGTTATAAAAATTTTAACCTCATGATTATTGTAAATTTTTAGATATTTTGAGTTCAGTTCGATTTTTATACTTGAATATTTTTATTTCAAATTAAATATTGTTCAAATATTTTGAAACTTTTTGAAAGTACGGATCTTTGGATAGTAAATACAAAAATATAAAGAAAATATTTTAAACCCATGAGTAGTGTAAATATTTAATTATTTTGATTTCAGGTTGATTTTTACATTATAAATTTAGATAAAAATTAAATTTTGTTCAAATATTCTAAAACTTACCGAAACTACTAAATTTGCAATGGAAAATATAGGAAAAATACCAAAAAAATTCTAAGCCCAATGAGTACTGATAAGGGTATACAGTAAAAACAATTTTAATCCTTTGAAGTTAAAACCCTTAGGGTCGTTTTATAAATTTTGATTCTGATTACGTTAGATTATAATAATAGCATCATTTATAATTGGAAAACATCGATATTAATCTTTTTTGCGTTTTACATTGATGTCGACCTTGAACGGAATTGCAATATCAAGATTATTTTCATATATTTTTGGTTATTCTATAATAAAGAATTGCAGTCTTAATATTTAATTGGTGGTTTAAAAATGATATTTTTACCTTCTCTTATATCTTTCTTCATCCACGTGCCAAAATTGCAATTTTGCTATTGAACCGCTTAGTTACTGCCGGTTCTGCACCAAATCGATGGTACGTGCCAAATTGGCCGTTTGAGATACATACAATTCAAAAATGACTGCTGGTCTCAGGTTACACTTGACTATTTTAGTTTTTCTCAAACTTTTTTTATTTTAAACCTTAAATTATCAATTACACTAACTGTTGCACTCACATAAAATTTGCAATGTTACTAAATTATTCAGTTGTTATATTTTATTTTAATATTATTTATATTTTAATTATTTTTAATTTAAGTATTTTTTTTTTTTTAAGTTTCGAAAGGAAAAATTTTTTTGTTTTGCTCAATTTTTTTATTATCTGATATCTGTCGTAAAGAAGATACCATAACATTTTGGTTTTTTTTATAAAGCGCTTGTGCCTGTTTCTAAAGTTTAAACAGTCAACAGTCCAGAGCAATCTGGACTTTTTGGTCAAGTAATGCAATCAACTGCTTACATCCTTCATCTACTTCAGAAAGCTGTCAATAGATGACGCTATTATTTTGGCATGCTTAATAAATTATTTTATTATTTCTTTGGTTTTTATTGATTCTAAAGTAATTTAATAGCGCCATCTATTAACAGGTACTTCAAGTAAATCAAGGTGTCAAAAACTAGCAATAAGATTGCCAATCTGATACCGGAACGTAATCTGAAGCTAACATAGGTTAAGTTTCTTTTCAAAAAAGGCGGTGAAAATTATAAAATGAATTTTTTTAACCAAAAGTAATTTTTTTATTTACAATAAATTTCTTTAGATATTTCAAGCTAAAGTTAAAATTTGAGAAATTTGTGTTGCAAAATTGCAAGATAAAAATATTTTCTTATTAAATTGAATGAATATGTATTTAGTTTATCTATTCTTAATTAATTTTTAATTATTACATTACGAAATTATTTTATTATAAAATCTTTCGTTATTCTCGTGGTATCAGTGTTATCTAGAAGATTATGCAATTTTGAAATACAGAATAATACACCTAAAAAAATTTAAGTATCCAATTTCTAATTGCATTTACTTTAACCCGCTTTAAATTAATTTTTAATTAAAGATTTTCCAGAATATCATTTTACGTTATGGTTATAGCAAAGCAGCTTACCATGTTATTAATGCTTGCAGAATAAATTACAAGGTTGGCATGAAAATTAAAAAAAAAACTAATAAGTTTCAGTAGTCAAGGTTTTATTTTCTAGTCCGTCTTGTTTATCAATTTTTTAATTATGAAAATCGTACTTTTACAATTTAATACAAATAAATTTGGATGTGCGGATATCAATCAAAAGTAGCGATTTTGACCTCAAAATTTCATCTTTTCGGCCGATATGTTAAAATTTAAGAAATTAAGTTTTGACGAATGTACCAACAAATAAATGTAAAATTTACCATCATAAAAAGAAATTACAATTTGTTCAATATGTCGATAAAATTAACATCCAATTTAAACGTTAACCCTTAATTAATCAGAATCAAACGCAAGCCACTGGATAAACTGTTAATTATCTACTTTAACTACCCAATCCGTTGCTATTTGCTCAATTTCCTACCAAAATCATTTCACCAAAATTAAACTTAATTAGCAAAATTATGTTGGTGTAAACATTTTTACTACTTACACAAAACTTTTTATTATACCCTGGGAAAGTTTTGCGAAATAAAGACGTTGATGATGAATGAAAAACAAAGTTAAATTTTCTTATCTGCTTTACCCTATTCCCTCTTCAGGCAATCGATTTGATTTAACCGTGTAAACATTATACTCGTGACTGAAAAGAGGAAATAAAGATTGTGCGAGATTGGTAAATATTTTAAGTAAACAATTGCAATTTCGTTGTTGAATTTAAATTTTTGAAACTGTTGATATTTATTTGTTAGCTTATGTATTTTTAAACCAATTAAATTGCTTTTAAGAAACTTCGTCAGCAGATTCCACCTGAGGTTCGAATCTCAAACCACTTTTTTTGAAAATTTAAAGTTAGCCAAGTTAATCTCATTATTCCTGAACACCTAGTGTAATAATCCTGAAATTTTCATGAAACTGTAATGTTGGAAGCAGCTGCAGAAAATTAAATTAGCTTTACTCGTGCACTTCTAATTGCATTACTTAATAATGCATTGTAATTTTAGAACTTCGCGCGATGAAGTGACCCTTAAAATTATTATAATTTTAAATTCGCGAAGTTCAATGGACCTCATTTAACAATCTTGAATTTTTTTGTTGGATTTTTATGAGTGAAATTTCTGGGCGATCACCTCACGGAAACCCTTAAATGTCATTAACAACCCTCGAATCAACACCAAGACGGCGATCGATTCATCTCGACGAGCTACACGTTTCAATCTCAACACCGACCCTTTTTATAAGGATCCTTTGTGTAGCTTAATCCGTGTAACATGATTTTAGAAAGTTAAGATTTTAACACTCGGAAAAGTTTTGACATTTTCCGCGACTGTTATTGCAGCAATTTAAATTTAACACGTCTAAATTGCTGCGTGTGACTGTGTCACCAAATTAAGAGCAATTAACGCGTCGGCTTGTTAACATCTTCGTTACGTGCAAAATCAAATTTTCCGTTTGCTTCTCCGGTAAACAACCTTTTTCACAAATTAATTCTGTACAAGTAAACCATTTTTTATATTTTTAAAATAGGAAAAAAGTGAAAAAGTGTTTGTAGCTTTATCACGTCTTAGTGTTTCCCTGGGTCACTAAAGAGATACATCAATGCTGCAATTTCGTGCTCCTTGAATGATCTCGTGATGATAATACAATACTTGAATTTTACTTCTCCTGAGTTGCAATTTAATTTATTTACTGCATGTAAAAAATGAAGACTAAGATGAATTGAAAAAGTTTCTCGAGTAATTAAAGAAAAGCAAGAAACAGCAATGATGGTCTCGCGGGCATTCCTTCTCGGTAATTCACTGACATCTAACATCTAATAAGCTTTCTCGACTTTTTCGTGGTCGTGAGCCACGTGTAGATGTTTGAGTTCTGGAAGATCTTATCTACTACTACAGTAGATGTTAGTAACCCACATTATGTTTGTGATTTTTACTATTCCCCATGCTCGTATTCATATCGTCTGTTCATCCCATTTCTTTTATTTATTATACCATTTTCCCTTATCTATAATGTTTTCTTTCTGTGAGCATCAATATCCAGGGGGCAAAATTCTGATGCCGAAAATATAACATAAAAGACTTCATTTTTTAATTAACGAGTTATAACAATTTTTGCTCATAAAGCATTTTTTAAACAAAGCAATTAATCTGATCTAATTAAACAGATAAATAGATTAATGAGGAATTTTAACGACTGCACAAATAATTTGAAATTCAAATTCTTTATCCAAATCAATTTTTGAAAAAATTTAATTTTGTTCAAATATTTTAAAACTTTTTGATAATACGAATCTTGGGATACTAAATACTGGAAAAATACCAAAAAAATTCTAAGCCCATGGTTATGGTAAATATTTAGATTATTTAATTTCAGTACGATTTTCGCCTTAAATTTTTTGATAAAAATTAAACTTTGTTCAAGTATCCTGAAACTTCTGGAAACTACGACTTTATAGATGGTAAATATGGGAAAAATTAAAAAAAATTTGAAACTCATGAGTAGTCAATATATTTAAATATTTTGATTTCATCATTTTGTTTATCATAAAATTTTTGATTAAAATTAAACTTTGTATAAATATTTTGAAACTTCTTGAAACTACTAATCCTTGGATAGTAAATGCAAAAAAAATACTGATAAAATTCTATAAGCCAATGAGTAGTGCAAATAATTAAATATTTTTATTTCTTTTCATTATTTTACCTTAAAAATTTTGATTAATAGCAAAATTTGTTCAAATATTCTGAAACTGTTTGAAACTACTAATCATCAAATGGTAAATACAAAAAAAAACAAAAAAAATTTAAGCCTTTGCGAAGTGTAAATATTTAAATATTTTGATTTTATCTTAAAATTTTTTATAAAAATTCTATCTTGTTCAAATATTCTGAAACTTTTTGAAACTACAAATCCCAAGATGGTAAATACGGTAAAAAATACCTAAAAAATTCTAAGCCCATAATTATTGTAAATATTTAGATATTGTGGGTTCAGTCCGATTTTAATAACTGAAAATTTTTGATTAAAATTAAACTTTGTTTACATAATCTGAAACTTCTTGAAACAACAAATCTTTAGATGGTAAATGCAAGAAAATGGCAAAAAAATTACAAGTCTATGATCATTACAAACATTTAGATATTTTGGGTTCAGTTCGAAAAATTTAAAAACTTTAATAAAAATTAAACTTTGTTCAAATATTCTAAAACTTCCTAAAACTACAAAATTTGGGTTGATCAATATAGAAAAAATGCTAAAAAAAATTTAAGCTCATGAGTATTGTAAATTTTTAGATATTTTGAGTTCAGTTCGATTTTTATACTTGAATATTTTTATTTCAAATTAAATATTGTTCAAATATTTTGAAACATTTTGAAACTACGGATCTTTGGATAGTAAATACAGAAAAAACTTAAAAAAATTTTAAGCCCATGAGTAGTGTAAATATTTAAATATTTTGATTTCAGGTTGAATTTTACATTAAAAATTTTGATAAAAATTAAATTTTGTTTAAATATTCTAAAACTTCCTGAAACTACTAAATTTGAGATGGAAAATATAGGAAAAATACCAAAAAAATTCTAAGCCTAATGAGTAGTGAAAATATTTAAATAATTAAATTTTTCTTTTTACCTTAAAAATTTTTATCAAAATTAAATTTTGATCAAATAATCTGAAACTTTTAAAAACTTTTAATCGTTGAATGGTAAATACTGCAAAAATACCAAAAAAATTCCAAACCCACGAATAGTGAAAATATTTAAATATTTTGATTTCTCCTTTTTACATTTAAAATTTTGATTAAATTTAAATTTTAATCAAATCTTTTGAAACTTTTCAAAACAACAAATCTTTGGATGATAAATTTAAAACAAACACTAAAAAAATTCTAAGTCTATGAGTCGTGAAACCATTTAAATATTTTGATTTCAGGTTGATTAATTTTGACCATAAAAATTTTGATAAAAATTAAATTTTGTCAAATATTCTAAAACTTCTTGAAACTACGAATCTTGAGATGGTAAAAACAGAAAAAATAGCAAAAAAAATCTAAGTCGATGGTTAGTATAAAAATTTAGAAATTTTGGGTTCAGTTTGAATTTTATACCTGAAAATTTTTGATTAAAATTAAATTTTGTTCAAATATTTAAAAAAAATTTAAAACTACTAATTTTTGAGTGTAAATACGAGAAAAATACTGAAAAAATTTTAAGTCCGTGAGAGTAGTGTAGGTAAATATTTATTAATTTTTATTTTAAAATTTTGAGTAAAAGTAAATTTTGTTCAAATATTCTGAAACTTCTTGAAACTGCGAATGTTTAAGTATAAAATACAAGAAAAATACTGAAAAAATTCTAAGCCCACGAGTAGTGTAGATAAATATTTATTTATTTTGATATTAAAATTTTGAATAAAATTAAATTTTGATCAAATATTCTGAAACTTTTCGAAACTACTAATTTTTAAATGGTAAATACAAAAAAAATGCTGAAAAAATTCTAAAGCTATTAGTAACGTAAATAATTAGATATTTTGGGTTCAGTCCGATTTTTAAACCTGAAAATTTTTGACTAAAATTAAATTTTGTTCAAATATTCTGAAACTTTTTAAAACTATGAATCTTTAAGTATAAAATACGAAAAAAATACTGAAAAAATTATAAGCCCACGAGTAGTGTAAGTAAATATTTAATTATTTCAATTTTAAAATTTTGAATAAAATTTAACTGATCAAATATTCTGAAACTTTTTGAAACCACTAATCTTTAAATGGTAAATACAAAAAAAACTGAAAAAATTTTAAAGCTATTAGTAACGTAAATAATTAGATATTTTGGGTTCAGTTCGAGTTTTATACCTGAAAATTTTTGATTAAAATTAAATTTTGTAAAAATATTCTGAAATTTTTTTAAACTACGAATCTTTGGATGGTAAATACAGGAAAAATTACAAAAAAATTCTAAGCCCATGGTTAGTATAAAAATTTTGAAATTTTTGGTTCAGTTTGTTTATAATATACCTGAAAATTTTTAATTAAAATTAAATTTTCTTCAAATATTTTAAAACTTTTTGAAACTACTAATTTTTGAGTGTAAAATACAAGAAAATATACTGAAAAAATGTTAAGCCCATGAGTAGTGTAGGTAAATATTTATTAATTTTTATTTTAAACCTTTGAGTAAAATTAAATTTTGTTCAAATATTCTAAAACTTTTTAAAACTACGAATCGTTAAGTATAAAATACAAGAAAAATACTGAAAAAATTCTAAGCCCACGAGTAGTGTAGGTAAATATTTATTTATTTTAAATTTAAAATTTTGAATAAAATTAAATTTTAATTACAAATTCTGAAACTTTTTGAAACTACGATGTTTTTAGTGGTAAACTCAGGAAAAAAAACAAAAAAATTTTAAACCCTTTGTTTTTGCAAATATTTAGATATTTTGAGTTTTGTCCGATTTTTATATCTGAAAATTTTTGATTAAA
Source organism: Rhagonycha fulva (assembly GCA_905340355.1). NCBI lineage: Eukaryota > Metazoa > Arthropoda > Insecta > Coleoptera > Cantharidae > Rhagonycha > Rhagonycha fulva. The sequence goes on from HG996554.1 coordinate 119,090,333, forward strand.
ATTAAATTTTTTTCAAATATTTTGAACTTTTTTTAAACTACGAATCTTTGGATGGTAAATACAGGAAAAATTACAAAAAAATTCTAAGCCCATGGTTAGTATAAAAATTTTAAATTTTAGGTTCAGTTTGTTTATAATATACCTGAAAATGTTTAATTAAAATTAAATTTTCTTCAAATATTTTGAAACTTTTTGAAACTACTAATTCTTGAGTGTAAAATACAAGAAAATAAACTGAAAAAATGTTAAGCCCATGAGTAGTGTAGGTAAATATTTATTAATTTTTGTTTTAAAATTTTGAGTAAAATTAAATTTTGTTCAAATATTCTGAAACTTTTTAAAACTACGAATCGTTAAGTATAAAATACAAGAAAAATACTGAAAAATTCTAAGCCCACGAGTAGTGTAGGTAAATATTTATTTATTTTAAATTTAAAATTTTGAATAAAATTAAATTTTAATTACAAATTCTGAAACTTTTTGAAACTACGATGTTTTTAGTGGTAAATACAGGAAAAAAAGCAAAAAAATTTTAAACTCATTGTTTTCGCAAATATTTAGATATTTTGAGTTTTGTCCGATTTTTATATCTGAAAATTTTTGATTAAAATTAAATTTTTTTCAAATATTCTGAAACTTTTCGAAACTACAGAACCATTTAAATGTAAAATACGAGAAAAATACTGAAAAAATTCTAAACCCATGGGTAGTGTGGGTAAATATTTATTTATTTTTATTTTAAAATTTTTAGTAAAATTAAATTTTGTTCAAATATTCTGAAACTTTTTGAAACTAAGATGCTTTCAGTGGTAAATACAGAAAAAATAGCAAAAAAATTCTAAGCCCACGGTTATTGCAAATATTAAGAAATTTTGAGTTCAGTTCGATTTTTATATCTCAAAAATTTTGATTAAAATTAAATTTTGTTTAAATGTCCTGCAACTTTTTAAAATTACAAATTTTTGAGTGTAAAATAGGATACAAATACTTAAAAAATTCTAAGCCCACGAGTAGTGTAAGTAAATATTTATTTATTTTTCTTTTAAAATTTTGAGTAAAATTAAATTTTGGTCAAATATTTTGAAACTTTTAAAAACTACGATGCTGTTAGAGGTAAATACAGGAAAAATAGCAAAAATATTTTAAACCCATGATTTTTGCAAATATTTAGATATTTTGAGTTCAGTCCGATTTTTATACCTAATCTGAAAATATTTTATTAAAATTAAATTTTGTTCAAATATTCTGACACTTTTTGAAGCTACAAATTTTTAAGTGTAAAATACGAGAAAAATACTGAAAAAATTTTAAGTCCGTGAGAGTAGTGTAGGTAAATATTTACTTATTTTTATTTTAAAATTTTGAATAAAATTAAAAATTATTCAAATATTCTGAAACTTTTTTAAACTACAAATTTTTGAGTGTAAAATAGGATAAAAATACTTAAAAAATTCTAAGCCCCCGAGTATAGTGTAAGTAAATATTTATTTATTTTTCTTTTAAAATTTTGAGTAAAATTAAATTTTGGTCAAATATTTTGAAACTTTTGAAAACTACGATGCTTTCAGAGCTAAATACAGGAAAAATAGCAAAAACATTTTAAACCCATGATTTTTGCAAATATTTAGATATTTTAAGTTCAGTTCGATTTTTATACCTAATCTGAAAATTTTTTATTAAAATTAAATTTTGTTCAAATATTCTGAAACTTTTTGAAACTACGATGCTTTTAGTGGTAAATACTGAACAAATAGCAAAAAAATTCTAAGCCTATGATTATTGCAAATATTAAGAAATTTTGAGTTCAGTTCGATTTTTATATCTCAAAAATTTTGATTAAAATTAAATTTTGTTCAAATGTCCTGAAACTTTTTTTAACTAAAAATTTTTGAGTGTAAAATAGGATAAAAATACTTAAAAAATTCTAAACCCACGAGTAGTGTAAGTAAATATTTATTTATTTTTCTTTTAAAATTTTAAGTAAAATTAAATTTTGTTCAAATATTCTGAAACTTTTTGAAACTACGATGGTTTCAGTGGTAAATACAGAAAAATAGCAAAAAAATTCTAAACCCATGATTATTGCAAATATTAAGAAATTTTGAGTTCAGTTCGATTTTTATATCTCAAAAATTTTGATTAAAATTAAATTTTGTTTAAATGTCCTGAAACTTTTTTAAACTACAAATTTTTAAGTGTAAAATAGGACAAAAATACTTAAAACATTCTAAGCCCACGAGTAGTGTAAGTAAATATTTATTTATTTTTCTTTTAAAATTTTGAGTAAAATTAAATTTTGGTCAAATATTTTGAAACTTTTGAAAACTACGATGCTTTCAGAGATAAATACAAAAAAAATAGCAAAAATATTTTAAACCCATGATTTTTGCAAATATTTAGATATTTTGAGTTCAGTCCGATTTTTATACCTAATCTGAAAATTTTTTATTAAAATTAAATTTTGTTCAAATATTCTGAAACTTTTTGAAACTACAAATTTTTAAGTGTAAAATATGAGAAAAATACTGAAAAAATGTTAAGCCCATGAGTAGTGTAGGTAAATGTTATTTATTTTTATTTTAAAATTTTGAGTAAAATTAAATTTTGTTCAAATATTCTGAAACTTTTTGAAACTGCGATGCTTTTAGTGGTAAACACAGAAAAAATAGAAAACAAATTATAAACCCATGATTATTGCAAATATTTAGATATTTTGAGTTCAGTCCGATTTTTTTATCTGAAAATTTTTAATTAAAATTAAGTTTTGTTCAAATATCCTGAAAATTCTCAAAACTCTAATTTTTTGAGTATAAAATACAAAAAAATGCTAAAAAAAATTTTAAATCTATGAGTAGTGTAAATATTTTGGTTTTAGGTTGATTTTTACACTGAAAATTTTAATTAAAATTAAATTTTGTTTAAATATTCTGAAACTTTTCAAAACTACTAATCTTTGGATGGTAAATACAGAAAAAATACCAAAAAATTCTTAGTCCATGAGTACTGTAAATATTTAAATATTTTGATTTTATTTTGATTTTACCTTAAAATTTTTGATAATTATTATATTATATTACTTTGTTCAAATATTTTGAAACTTTTTGTAACCACATATCCTAAGATGGTAAATACGGTAAAAATACTAAAAAACTTCTAAACCTGTGATTATTGTAAGTATTTAGATATTTTGGGTTCAGTCTGCTTTTTAACTTATAATTTTTTTTATATATTTTGGACTCCGATGGAATTCAAACGCTATCTACTATTTGGTTGATATTTAAACAATTCTTTCACTTCTAAAGGCTATCATCAGATAGCACTATTTTTGAAATGGGTATAGTGTTAGTTGATCAAATCATAGACGCCTTGCAATATGGGGTTTTCCTCCTTTTTAATATAATTATAGCTTAGTTACTAAGGATAATAGTGAAAAATAAAAGAAGAATTTTATTTGCATTTGTACGCGGTTTGCATACTAAGTAGGCAACCAATCATAGATTCGAATTTGGCGGTTTGTCTAAAGTTTAAATTATTCAAACAGTGGCGTGCGTGATTATTAATCGTATCTCATTATAAAATTAAAATGAAATTTCGTGCGTAATTTGAATATTAAATGCAGTATCACAGTCCATTTAGCATAACAATGCGAATTAACCATTCTCGGTATGGAAAACTGGAATAACTTTAAAGCTTCGAAATCGTAAGATCTTCTATGTTTTTTATCTGGCCATCTCATGATAACGCAAACTTGCAGTTTGAAATTTCAAAGTTTTCCAATCTTCGAGGTGAATGGACGAAATCGGAAGAGAAAAAATGTTTCGCAGTTTATCAAAATTAATTGCTCTTTAAAATTTTGGACGTTTATTATGTCGTACTAATATTTATACTGTTAAGTGTACCTTCTTCGTAAAATGTAAAATGGCTGCATTCGAAGTTACTAATAGACTTAATGCGCCATTTACTAAGTGGTATAATTAATTTTCCTTCCAAATGGTTACTTGACTATCACAGGAGAGAATTGGTTTGGAAAGGGGTAGTTGCAATTTCACAATTCACCGGTTCAAGTTTTAATTTATAATTACAAAATCAATTCTCTGTGTTATTTGGAAGAAAATTGTTTACCTGCGTTTAGCCGCAGTTTTAATCTCTGCACTTCCTAGGTGCAAATGAGCAAATTATTGGAAAAGTAATTAATTCCTTTTAATCGTTTTCTGTTTGGCTCATAGCGCGAGCCCGATAATTATCCGTTAATTGAATTAAATCACTAAAACACAAAAATGCAATCGATTTTGATGTCAGGATTCTCCCTTCTCGAATTGTTTTACGAGGGTGGATTACACGAAAACAATAAAAACAAATGAAGTTGTTAGCTTCTTGCCCCGAAAAAGCTATTTTGTTCTGAACTGCTCTCGTGTTTACAGCAAATCTTACAACTAAACACGTGATGGATTTTTCTAAAAAATTGTTGACATATTTTAACAAGATCTTAAAATTTATGCCGACCTATAAATTTATGTTAGTCCCGAGAACTTAGCGTTTGTTAAATTGAATCCTTGCCAAAATGCTATCATAAATGATATATCACAAAATGTATCGTTTTATCCACCACTTATCAAAATTTCTTTAGGCTCCCGCATTGCTGAAATTATTTCTGTTGCATCGATAGAATTATTGCAAGTATTAAATATCGAAATTATATCAAATTCTGAAATCAGATAACTTAGTTTGTTATATCCAAATATTTGCTTTTCATATTAAATTTCTGTTATGCGGTTAATTTCACGTTATTAAAATATAAAACAAGTTTATTGTTTATCTCTTCAATATATCCGCTATTAAATATTTACTTTACCAAAAAATAATAGAAAAAAAAAATTTACAGAACAAGTAATTCTAAATAAAAGCATTTTTTAATTTATAAAATTGCGTTAAAAGTAAACAAGTTATGATATTTTTTATTTTACAATACAGTAGAAATTTTGGACGCGAGCGCCGGCGGGGCGGCGCCGTCAAACTTGACCAGGGTTCAATTCTTTTATTTTTGTAATGCACTAAAAACATACCAGTTATCAGTACCGGAAAAACAAATTTCATGATATGTTGAAATGTTATATTAATCGAGTTAACCTTGATATCGCATAGAAATATTCTTGATTTCCTTGTTTACTTTTTCATATTTACATTTCATTAGCACTTTTGTAATTTGAATGTTATTTTTATTTTTGTTTTTAGTTTGCTCTAACTATTTTAGATTGGAGGTTTTGTTCTTTTTTTTTATTGGCCCAACCGACGACTGAGGAATTCAAACCCACCCCACAACTACGCTGCTTGGTTTCCTTATTTTAGTTCTGTTTAGAATTTTAATAACTGAAAATCGATTCTCCACATTTTTCTCTGGTTGTCGTAATAACAAACTTTTGAGAGAAAGAACGCAAAAAAGTTAAAAATAAAATGGCAACCGCTTAATTGAGCGGAATTAAAAATTAAACAACAATGCATTGCTGAGCTTCAGGCTTAAACCAAACTTCAACTTTAAATGTTTGCAAAAAAAGATTATTGATGAAATAAACACTATGTCACTAACTGATTAAAGGATTAACCTTGCACTTGTTAATCCTTTCAGTAAATTTCAAATTCAAATACTATCACAGATTTCCTTATAAACAGATTCATAAGATCGAAGCTGGCATAAGTTTATTCGGGGTATATTATTACTTTTTAAAAATATCCATTTTAATGATAGCTTTTGCTATAAATTTGCTTAATAAAATTTGAAATATACATTTAAATCAAAATTTCTGGAATTTAATTAAATAAATAATCCTTCAGAACCGAGTTTAAAATACAAATTCTTTATCAGTATTTTCTTAGTTGAATAAAATTAATCAAGTATGCTTTTTTTAAACAAATGGTTAATGTTACTTCAATTTTTTATTTTTTCCGTCCACGGACGGGATTCGTCAGAATCCACACGAGTAAGACAATAAACCAAACATCTGTAGCTTTCATTTATTTTTTATTAACATATAATTGACAAAATTTAATGTTTCTATTTAAAAATTTTATTACTTTTAATCGCATAAACCTGAGAGTATAAAATAGCTTAATAAATTAACTTTGAAAGAGACTAAAAAGGTTTAAATTGACACCTGGAGACCGAGATACAGGATGGTTTCAAAAATTTGTTTTTGACGCCAACTTTAGGCATGGCACCTGACAGAATCCAAAACATCGTAGACAATCCAAAAGAAAACGTCATAGTAGAATAGAATCTCACAAAAAATATTCCCACATTTAATGTAGAGGAACTGCGGAAATAAAATCCTGTCGTTTGAATTGCGTTTGAGTACAAAATTATTTATGACATGGTTCGGATCCCACATTAAAGTTTAACTTAAGATTATGTTAGGTTGGAATTTTAACCTGGGTTAAGTTCAGGTTAGATCAAGATTCTAACTTAGAATTTTTTTGACATTTTTCCCGTATTTACCATTCAATGATTACTAGTAGTTTTCAAAAGATTCAGAATATTTGAATAGAGTTTAATTTTATCAAAATTTTAAATTTTTTTGAACTGAAATCAAAATATTTGAATTGTTACAATAATCATAAGCTTAGAAATTTTTTGCAATATTTTCTGTATATGCAATCCAAAGATTCGTCTTTTTAAGGACTTTCAAAATATTTGAACAATATTTAGTTTTAATCAAAAATTTTCAGATGTAAAAATTGGACGGAATCTAAAATATTTAAATATTTACAATAATCATACGCATAGAATTTTTTTACTATTTTTCTTGTATTAACCATCCAAAAATTCGTAGTTTCGAAAAGTATCAGAATATTTGAACAAAATTAAATTTCAATCAAAAACATTGAAGTAAATTAAATAAAAATCGGACTGAATCCAAAATATAAATATTTACAATAATCATGGGCTTACAATATTTTTGACATTTTTTCCGTATTTACTATTTAATGATTAGTAGTTTTCAAAAGTTTCAGAATATTTAAACAAAGTTTAATTTTATCAAAATTTTTAATTTTTTCGAACTGAAATCAAAATATCTAAATATTTACAACATTCATGGCTTAGAATTTTTTTGCTATTTTTTCCGTATTTAACATTTATTGATTAGTGGTTTTCAAAAGTTTCAGAATATTTGAACAAAGTTTAATTTTATCAAAATTTTTAATTTTTTCTAACTAAAATCAAAATATCTAAATATTTACAATATTCGTGGACTTAGAATTTTTTTGACATTTTTTCCTTATTTACCATTTAATGATTAGTAGTTTTCAAAAGTTTCAGAATATTTGAACAAAGTTTAATTTTATCAAAATTTTTAATTTTTTTGAACTGGAATTAAAATATCCTAAATCGTTACAATAATCACAAGCTTAAAATTTTTTTGCTATTTTTTCTGTGTATGAAATTCGAAGATTCGTATTTTTCAAGAATTTTAAAATAGTTGAACAATATTTAGTTTTAATCAAAAATTTTCAGATGATTATAAAAATCGGACTGAATCCAAAATATCTAAATATTTACAATAATTATAGGCTTAGAATTTTTTCACTATTTTTCCTGTATTTACCATCCAAAAATTCGTAGTTTTGAAAAGTTTCAGAATATTTAAACAAATTTTAATTTTAATCAATAACATTGTAAAGTAAATATAAAAATCCGACTGAATCAAAAATATCTAAATATTTACAATAATCATGGGCTTAGAAATTTTTTGACAATGTTCTCGTATTTACCATTTAATGATTTGTAATTTTCAAAAGTTTCAAAATATTTGAACAAACTTTAATTTTATCAAAATTTATAATTTTTTCGAACTGAAATCAAAATATCTAAATATTTACAATATTTATGGGCTTAGAATTTTTTTGACATTTTTTTCGTATTTGCCATTTAATTATTAGTGGTTTTCAAAAGTTTCAGAATATTTGAACAAAGTTTAATTTTATCAAAATTTTTAATTTTTTGAACTGAAATCAAAATATCTAAATATTTACAATATTCATGGGCTTAGAATTTTTTTGACATTATTCCCGTATTTACCATTTAAGAGTGTTGTGCAGTTGAAAACTTTCAAATTTTGTTTTTCCATTTAATTAATCATCATGTCAAATTGTTTGAAATATTTTAATAGATGATTGAAGATAAAAATTTTACCTGACCGTCATATTAATTATGATATTAATTAATTATCAATTAATTAACAAAATTAATATATCAATTATTATCTTTGAAGAGAAATTACTCTTGATTAAATTAACTTAGAAACATTCTAATTACAGCATTGGAAAGCTACATTCTTTGCGCAGGGGAGTAAATGGCCAAATTTTAATAAACTACCCTAATAAAATAATAATTCTACAAAATGTGATGAATTAAAAAACATGGGATCATTTAATTGCAAATAATCAAAAAATTAAAAAAAATTTAAAAATGTGACGATTTACTCCCCTGCGCAAAGAACGTAGCTTTCTAATGCTGTGATTAGAATTTTTCTAAGTTAATTTAATCAAGAGTAATTTCCCTTCAAAAATAATAATTGATATATTAATTTTGTTAATTAATTGATAATTAATTAATATCATAATTAATATGACGGTCAGGTAAAACTTTTATCTTCAATCATCTATTAAAATATTTCTAACAATTTGACACGATGATTAATTAAATGGAAAAACAAAATTTGAAAGTTTTCAACTACACAACACTCTTAATGATTAGTAGTTTTCAAAAGTTTCAGAATATTTGCAAAAAGTTTTATTTTATCAAAATTTTTAATTTTTTTGAACTGGAATTAAAATATCCTAAATCGTTACAATAATCACAAGCTTAAAATATTTTTGCTAGTTTTTCTGTATAGAAAATCCGTATTTTTCAAGAATTTCAAAATAGTTGAACAATATTTAGTTTTAATCAAAAATTTTCAATTGATATAAAAATCGGACTGAATCCAAAATATCTAAATATTTACAATAATTATAGGCTTAGAATTTTTTCACTATTTTTCCTGTATTTACCATCCAAAAATTCGTAGTTTTGAAAAGTTTCAGAATATTTAAACAAATTTTAATTTTAATCAATAACATTGTAAAGTAAATATAAAAATCCGACTGAATCAAAAATATCTAAATATTTACAATAATCATGGACTTAGACTTTTTTTGACAATATTCTTGTATTTACCATTTAATGATTTGTAGTTTTCAAAAGTTTCAGAATATTTGAACAAAGTTTAATTTTATCAAAATTTTTAATTTTTTCAAACTGAAATCAAAATATCTAAATATTTACAATATTCATCGGCTTAGAATTTTTTTGACATCTTTTCCGTATTTACCATTTAATGATTAGTAGTTTTAAAAAGTATCAAAATATTTGAACAAAGTTTAATTTTATCAAAATTTTTAATTTTTTTGAACTTAAATCAAAATATCTAAATATTTACAATATTCATGGGCTTAGAATTTTTTTGACATATTTCCCGTATTAACCATTTAATGATTAGTGGTTTTCAAAAGTTTCAGAATATTTGCACAAAGTTCTATTTGATCAAAATTTTTAATTTTCTTGAACTTGAACTAAATATCTTAAATTGTTACAATAATCATAAGCTTAAAATTTTTTTGTTATTTTCTTCTGTGTATGGAACCCAAAGATTTGTATTTTTCAAGAATTTCAAAATAGTTGAACCATATTTAGTTTTAATCAAAAATTTTCAGATATAAAAATCGGACTTGAACCAAGATATCTAAATATTTACAATAATCATAAGCTTAGAATTTTTTCACTATTTTTCCTGTATTTACCATCTAAAAATTCGTAGTTTTGAGAAGTTTCAGAATATTTGAACAAAATTTAATTTTAATCAAAAACATTGAAATTATATAAATCGGACTAAATCAAAGATATCTAAATATTTACAATAATCATGGGCTTAGAATTTTTTTGACATTTTTTCCGTATTTACTATTTAATAATTAGTAGTTTTCAATAGTTTCAGAATATTTGAACAAAGTTTAATTTTATCAAAATTTTTAATTTTTTTGAACTGAAATCAAAATATTTAAATATTTACAATATTCATGAGCTCAGAATTTTTTTGACATTTTTTCCGTATTTACTATTTAATAATTAGTAGTTTTCAATAGTTTCAGAATATTTGAACAAAGTTTTATTTTATCAAAATTTTTAATTTTTTTGAACTGGAATTAAAATATCCTAAATTGTTACAATAATCATAAGCTTAAACTGTTTTTGCTATTTTTTCTGAGTCTTGAATTGAAAGATTCGTATTTTTCAAGAATTTCAAAATAGTTGAACAATATTTAGTTTTAATCAAAAATTTTCAGATATAAAAATCGGACTGAATCCAAAATATCTAAATATTTACAATAATCATGGGCTTAGAATTTTTTCATTATTTTTCTTGTAGTTGCCATCTAAAAGGTCGTAGTTTCAAAAAGTTTCAGAATATTTAAACAAAAATTAATTTTAATCAAAAATTTTCCGGTATAACAATCGAACTGAATTCAAAATTTCTTAATATTTACAATTATCATGGGTTTAGAATTTTTTTGCAATTTTTTGTGTATATGCAATCCAAAGATTTGTAGTTTTGTAGTAGATTTGTAGTTAGAAGGAGTTTCAAAATATTTTAACAATATTTAGTTTTAATCAAAAATTTTCAGATATAAAAATCGGACTGAATCCAAAATATCTAAATATTTACAATAATCACGGGCTTAGAATTTTTTCATTATTTTTTCTGTAGTTGCCATCTAAAAGGTCGTAGTTTCAAAAAGTTTCAGAATATTTAAACAAAAATTAATTTTAATCAAAAATTTTCCGGTATAACAATCGAACTGAACTCAAAATTTCTTAATATTTACAATTATCATGGGTTTAGAATTTTTTTGCTATTTTTTGTGTATATGCAATCCAAAGATTTGTAGTTTTGTAGTAGATTTGTAGTTAGAAGGAGTTTCAAAATATTTTAACATTATTTAGTTTTAATCAAAAATTTTCAGATATAAAAATCGGACTGAATCCAAAATATCTAAATATTTACAATAATCATGGGCTTAGAATTTTTTCATTATTTTTTCTGTAGTTGCCATCTAAAAGGTCGTAGTTTCAAAAAGTTTCAGAATATTTAAACAAAAATTAATTTTAATCAAAAATTTTCCGGTATAACAATCGAACTGAACTCAAAATTTCTTAATATTTACAATTATCATGGGCTTAGAATTTTTTTGCTATTTTTTGTGTATATGCAATCCAAAGATTTGTAGTTTTAAGGAATTTTAAAATATTTTAACAATATTTAGTTTTAATCAAAAATTTTCAGATATAAAAATCGGACTGAATCCAAAATATCTAAATATTTACAATAATCATGGGCTTAGAATTTTTTTGACATTTTTACCGTATTTAACATTTAATGACTAATAGTTTTCAAATGTTTCAGAATATTTGAATAAAGTTTAATTTTATCATAATTTTTAATTTTTTTGAACTGAAATCAAAATATCTAAATTGTTACAATAACCATAAGCTTAGAATTTTTTTGCTATTTTTTCTGTATATGCAATCATCAGATTTGTAGTTTTAAGGAGTTTCAATATATTTGAACAATATTTAGTTTTAATCAAAAATATTAAGATATAAAAATCGAACTAAATCTAAAATATCTAAATAATTACGATAATCATGGGCTTAAAATTTTTTGACATTTTTTCCTTATTTACCATTTAATGATTAGTTGGTTTCAAAAGTTTCAAAATATTTGAACAAAGTTTAAATTTATCCAAATTTTTTAATTTTTTTAACTGAACTCAAAATATCCAAAATTGTTACAATAATCACAAGCATAAAATTTTTTTGCTATTTTTTCTGTATATGAATTAGGAGGATTCGTATTTTTCAAGAGTTTCAAAATATTTGAACAATATTTAGTTTTAATCAAAAATTTTCAAATATAAAAATCGGACTGAATCCAAAATATCTCAATATTTACAATCATCATAGACTTTGAATTTTTTTACTATTTTTTTGTATTTACCATCCAAAAATACGTAGTTTTAAGAAGGTTCAGAATATTTGAACAAAATTTAATTTTAATCAAAAACATTGAAGTTAAATAAATCGGACTAAATCAAAAATATCTAAATATTTACAATATTCATGGTCTTAGATTTTTTTTGACATTTTTTCCGTATTTAACTTTTAATGTTTAGTGGTTTCCAAAAGTTTAATTTTATCAAAATTTTTAATAATTTTTTCGAACTGAAATCAAAATATCTAAATTTTTACAATATTCATGGGCTTAGAATTTTTTTGACATTTTTTTCGTGTTTGCCATTTCATGATTAGTGGTTTTCCAAAGTTTCAGAATATTTGAGCAAAGTTTAATTTTTTTTAACTGAAATCAAAATATCTAAATTGTTACAATAATCATAAGCTTAAAATTTTTTTGCTATTTTTTCTGTATATGCAGTCCAAAGATTTGTATTTATAAGAAGTTTCAAAATATTTTAACAATATTTAGTTTTAATCAAAAATTTTCAGATATAAAAATCGAACTGAACCCAAAATATGTAAATATTTTCTATAATCAAAATGTTGGCTTAAGATGCTAGCTTAAGTTATGTTAAAGGCCATAGACGCAAGCATCTGATTCGTCAGAATCCTCCCGAGTAAAGCCGCAAACCGAACAACTCTGACCTTCACGCATTTTCATTAATTTTTTTTTAAATTCTATAAACTTTTTAACTCTTGACTCTCCCCCTTCTCATGCCATGACATTTTAAAATTATTTAGAATAATTGCGATATTGAAAACAAAAATGAACGTACTATTTTGGTCTCAGAGACCGAGGGACAAACAAAGTATCGGGGTTCGAGTTCACAAAGCATCAGTAAAATCTGAATAAGCACCCCCCACTCGCGAGGTAAAAAATGCATATTTTGATTTATAAAAGCCATGTCAGTTTTCCTGAAAAGTACTCCACTTACATCAAATTTGAGAGTCTAATTCCGTCTGTAATAATAATACTGACTTATAAAAATAATAAAATAGTGTTAATTCCTTACAGGTAGAATATAAAGGTTTAAGTGGACCAGTAGAGTTCAAAGAGGGTAGACGCATTCGGTTTAAGCTCGATCTTCTGAAGCTGAAACAGCATGCATTGGTAAAGGTCGGCGAATGGAACCCTGGGGCAGGGGTTAACATCTCCGACCATGCCGCTTTCTTTGATCCTGGTACAATGAACGTAACGCTGGTGGTGACAACAATTTTGGTAAGAACAGCTTGTTTGAAGTTTTATTTTAGAAATGTTTTCCTAAAAAAAAATTGATGATTTAAGTTTCAGTTGCATGTTTACTATTTGTTTAGGAAACTCCTTATGTCATGATGCATGAAAAGACAAATAAGAGTGGAAATAGTCGTTTTTATGGCTTTTGCATTGACGTCTTAGATTCGATCGCCAGAGAAGTTGGATTTGTGTATCTAATCGAATTAGTTCCTGATAAAAAGTACGGTGCACTGGATCCTGATACAGGAAATTGGAATGGCATGGTTTTTCAGCTTATGCAGCATGTAAAAGTTTTTTTTATTTAAAACTGAATTAGTGACCAATAGAAGTAACGTAGAATTCCTTTCCCGACGTTGCATGCGGGAAATGTTATAGCTTAAGAAAATTGAATTGTAAAAATCTGGATAAGATTTTTCAATTTACATAAAATCGTAAAATTTTTTATTATACCTATTCGTTTTTTTGTACTATTGGTATTGGTTGCACATCACCTTAGAAAGCTTTTATTGCTCCGCTAGGAACAGCCTTATGTTATGCTGAGACCCCAGTCAAACTTAACGGGCAATGCAAGATACGAGGGATTTTGCATAGACCTGTTGAAAGAAATTTCTACTATGGTGGGATTTGAATACCGCATCGTTCTGGTCCCCGATGGAAAATATGGCGCTATCGAGTTAGAAACAGGAGAATGGAATGGAATTGTAAGACAACTTATGGATAAGGTACGGTCAGCACGTATGCTTCCTATCTCAAAGATAATCCCATTACGTGTTTTATTAGACGTTATACCCAAATAATTCACAATTTAATAATAAATCCTAGCATAATTTAATTTATTTGCTTTTGTACTTCATTGCAGATAACTTGAAATGAATTTAAAACATCAAAGCAATATTTTCGTTTACATTAACGTCAGTCGTTAAGTTTCCATTTAATTTGATTTTTATTCCAAAATGCCTCAGAATTGCTTTTCTGCAAAATCAACCACTAAAAAACTTTTAAATTACACGTTAAAATAACGTTAAATTGACATTTGATAATAATAACCTAATTTTAGATTGTTATATTTCAACTATAATGTACGTTTTTTCAACCGCCTACTCGGATACGTGTATTTAACGTTATTACTACGTAACTCTACGAAAGCTCTCGTTTACGTGTGTTGATTTTAAAAAAAATTAAGAAACAAAAAAATTTTTTATATTAAGAAGACGGACATAAGAAAGAAGTTATTTTCAGAATCCACCCTATCCAATAAATTTGCTTTATCAAGAGATCCACTCAAACCTTCATTGTTCAGTAGAGGGAACTAACCATTTTCAGATGTCTCGAACATTCCAACCATTTAAAAACAATTTGGCTTATTAATTAAGCATTTTAAAATTAAATTATCGTTTTCATTATTCATCAACTTAATGAGACGTAAAAGTTTCTTGCTTCTTCTTATTTTTTTTTGTATCTAATAAAAAACTAATTACATTCACAAATTTTTATTTCAAAAAGTTGCTGGGTATCAAAATAAAATTTTAAATAGATTAAAGTGGAAAAACTATTTCAGCATCTTTTCAAAATGATATTTTTATTGTCGATAACAGTTAAATCATCGGGTTCATGAAAAAACACTCCAGACAAAAGTTGTGTAAAATATTATGTTCTATAAAATTTATTTTGATTGTAGAATTCACGCAGAGTTTTTCAAAAATCGTTTTTTAATAAAAATATATGTTACTTCGGTAGTTTGTAGCAACACTTCAAATTTAAACTTAAAATTATTTTCCGTTAACTCGATGCTTTGCCTGATCTACGTGGGCGACAAGCTAAGGTTTCATCCCCAGTACCAGAAGTTGTGTCACTTTTGAGCAATTCGTGGATTTGTAATACACACGTCGTTCGAAAGCTAACTAACCTCGCGCCTTACCTGATGTTTGTCAGTGGCCAGCTAAGGTTTCATTCCTGGTACTCACTCTTGAGTGGTTCGTGGATCTATGATACGTTGCACTTTGAGTGATTGTCCAAAAGCTAACTATAAAATATTTTCCGGAATTCCAACAGTTCTTGATAATATTAATATTTTTATTGATAATATTAAATTACGGTTAATTACAAATCAAAAAAATTGGCAGATGCTCCGCATTAATTATTTTAAACGTGCCACAATTGATTTTATCAATATTGTTAAATTTTGTCTATTAAATTTTATTAATTACCAGATCTTTTTTATACAAAAAGACGCAAATTGAATCATATTACATAGACCAGAATTTCATAAAATTTTTAAGTAGCATAAATTGAAACGACGCAAATCGAGACCTTGATGTATGTACTATTTTTATCATAATCACAAAATCTCATCACAATTTTGCTCTAACAAGAAGTTTTTCTTATCTTAAGTTGGGTTATACTGCAATTCTTGTAGTTACGACTATATGAAATAAATCATATTGTCCTGGCTGTGCGGCCTAAAGGCCGCACTAAAACTATCTTTAATTTGTTAATTAACTTACAAACCAATCAAAAACTTTTTGCAAATTACTATATTGCCTACAAAAAATATTTTAAACTTTTTTTTGTTAATCAATCGGTTATTAAGTTACAGCTTCTGAAGCGGAGAAAGGAAAACTAATTTAATTTCGAAAGAATATTATATAATCAAATATAAATCATAAATTAAAAATAACTCTAAAACGGTAAAAGATATTAAAAATGTTGAAGAGGCCAAAAATGTTTTAATTATATTTTTGAAATTGCTCTCGTTTTTTGAGTTCTTCAAAAAAACCATAATTATGATTATTTTAACACTAATTTAATAGTCATAAAAAAAATTACAGAATCAACATGAATTATTTGAAACAAAAGTTGTGTAAAATTTTTTACTCCATTGTTTATTCTAAAACATTGAATACTATGTACTATGCAGGGTGTAACTAAATGAATTGCCCAAAATGGTTCTTGAAAAGTCACTTTAAATTCAAAAATGATGATTAAAATTGTAAAATAATTTATTTGGGTGGTTTAATAAAGCAGAAAATTTGTATAAAAAAAAGCCCGATAGAAAACAAATTTCCAATAATTACTTAACTTATTAAAAATAAATCTGTTATTATTTGCAAACAACATGAAAATTTGAAAACTTAATTAGTTTGATGCCTTTGAAACGTTTAAATTAAAATCTTAGGGAGGAAACAGACGTACGACTGGAAAAGCGCGTCTGCTGGAGGTGGTGCGTAACCAAAAACACTTGGGATTGACTGTGCAATTATTATTCTTAGGAAGTTTGACAAGCTTAATTTAAACAAACCACCAATGCTTAAAGCTATTGTGCTTTTCTTAATTAGCCTTTAGCAATTAAAGCAGAATAGCGTACATCTTTGAGTTTATTTATCTTTCGCTAGGCTTGTATTAAATTTGCAAACGCTTAAGCGGTAGAAATATATCATAATTGCGAGTAATTCATTAAAGACAATAACGTCGTTGTACAAACTTGCAAAGCTTAGTCTTTAAGCTGCTCACCGCTTTGAGCACATCCATTAATTTACCTTACTACACCCATTTTCCGCTAATAATGAACACCGACCAATATCGGCACCCTAAAACCTAACTTATGTTCTAAGAGCAATCAATACTAATTTATTAAAGAATATCCATCCAACTTTAATTTTATTTCGTCGTGCGCTGACTTCGAAATTTCTTCAAAAAGGAAAACTTTTACGCACGATTTCACACAAAATTTTAAAATATCTTAGCGGTTTTGTCTAAACGACCAGAATTTCTAACGAGAATATTTGGTTTTAGTAGGTACAAAAATAACAGAAATTGTAATAAAAGAAAAAAATGTCGATTTGATTAAATTTTTTGTTTTTAGCTGTACCAATTAGCAGGGATTTTCTTTTTTCTAACTTAGCTTAAATCTTTATCGTCATTATTGTTTGTTAAATTGTCTTACTTTCTTAAGTGTTTCTCTTGGTTTGTGGCTACAACTTACGTAAGACTTTTGAATAGAAACTGAATTAGAAGTTTAATGATAAACTAACAGCAATTTATTATTAACGTATTGTATTTGAGTTTGTTCAACTAATTTTTTAAATTAATTATTTCTTAGTATAGCAGAGTTTCAAGAAATGCATGTTTTAGCACAATGAAGTTTGATAAATAAGCACTTAACAATGGAAATGCTTTTTCTAGTCGGTTACTAGCGGTTCGTACTTGGATGGGTGACCATGTGGTGATCGATTTAAAAACACCTACTACTTGTAAATATTTATTACACCAGTAGTGTAGCTAAGAGGCTAGGGAAGTTTAAGGCACCCTAAAAAAACACTTAAAAAAATGTTATCTTGCACTAGAGGGTACTCCGTACCCCCCAGACCCACCGGTTTCCCATTCATTTCAAAATTGTATAAGAGTCAAATTTGTTGGTTTCTGGCACTCAAAGATGATTTTTCTAGAGCATCATGAATTGTATGTTTTTTTAATTCTAGTGTGATGTTGGCTAGAATAACTCGAAAACAGTGAACAATACCAAAATTATTGGTATTATTTTTTCTGTATTTGCCATCCAAAAGATCGTAGTTTCAAAAAGTTTCAGAATATTTAAACAAAAATTAATTTTAATCAAAAATTTTCCGGTATATCAATCGAACTGAACTCAAAATTTCTCAATATTTACAATAATCATGGGCTTAGAATTTTTTTGCTCTTTTCTGTGTATATGCAATCCAAAGATTTGTAGTTTTAAGGAAGTTCAAAATATTTGAACAATATTTAGTTTTAATCAAAAAATTTCAGAAATAAAAATCGGACTGAATCCAAAATATCTAAATATTTGCAATAATCATGTGCTTAGAATTTTTTTGACATTTTTTCCGTATTTGCCATTTAATGATTAGTAGTTTTCAGAAGTTTCAGAATATTTGAACAAAGTTTAATTTTATCAAAATTTTTAATTTTTTGAACTGAAATCAAAATATCTAATTATTTACAATATTTATGGGCTTAGCCAAATTTGTTGGTTTCTGACAATCAAAGATGATTTTTCTGGAGCATCATGAATTGTATGTTTTTTAATTCTAGTGTGATGTTGGCTAGAATAACTCGAAACCAGTGAACAATACCAAAATTATTGGAATTATTTTTTCTGTATTTGCCATCCAAAAGGTCGTAGTTTCAAAAAGTTTCAGAATATTTAAACAAAAATTAATTTTAATCAAAAATTTACCGGTATAACAATCGAACTGAACTCAAAATTTCTCAATATTTACAATTATCATGGGCTTAGAATTTTTTTGCTCTTTTCTGTGTATATGCAATCCAAAGATTTGTAGTTTTAAGGAGGTTCAAAATATTTAAACAATATTTAGTTTTAATCAAAAATTTTCAGAAATAAAAATCGGACTGAATCCAAAATATCTAAATATTTGCAACAATCATGTGCTTAGCATTTTTTTGACATTTTTTCCGTATTTACCATTTAATGATTAGTAGTTTTAAAAAGTTTTAGAATATTTGAACAAAGTTTAATTTTATCAAAATTTTTAATTTTTTTTGAACTGAAATCAAAATATCTAAATTTTTACAATATTTCTAAGCTTAGAATTTTTTTGACATTTTTTCCGTATTTACCATTTAATGATTAGTAGTTTTCAGAAGTTTCAGAATATTTGAACAAAGTTTAATTTTATCAAAATTTTTAATTTTTTGAACTGAAATCAAAATATCTAATTATTTACAATAGTCATGGGCTTAGCCAAATTTGTTGGTTTCTGACACTCAAAGATGATTTTTCTGGAGCATCATGAATTGTATGTTTTTTAATTCTAGTGTGATGTTGGCTAGAATAACTCGAAAACAGTGAACAATACCAAAATTATTGGTATTATTTTTTCTGTATTTGCCATCCAAAAGATCGTAGTTTCAAAAAGTTTCAGAATATTTAAACAAAAATTAATTTTAATCAAAAATTTTCCGGTATAACAATCGAACTGAACTCAAAATTTCTCAATATTTACAATTATCATGGGCTTAGAATTTTTTTGCTCTTTTCTGTGTATATGCAATCCAAAGATTTGTAGTTTTAAGGAAGTTCAAAATATTTGAACAATATTTAGTTTTAATCAAAAAATTTCAGAAATAAAAATCGGACTGAATCCAAAATATCTAAATATTTGCAATAATCATGTGCTTAGAATTTTTTTGACATTTTTTCCGTATTTGCCATTTAATGATTAATAGTTTTCAGAAGTTTCAGAATATTTGAACAAAGTTTAATTTTATCAAAATTTTTAATTTTTTGAACTGAAATCAAAATATCTAATTATTTACAATATTCATGGGCTTAGCCAAATTTGTTGGTTTCTGACACTCAAAGATGATTTTTCTGGAGCATCATGAATTGTATGTTTTTTAATTCTAGTGTGATGTTGGCTAGAATAACTCGAAACCAGTGAACAATACCAAAATTATTGGAATTATTTTTTCTGTATTTGCCATCCAAAAGGTCGTAGTTTCAAAAAGTTTCAGAATATTTAAACAAAAATTAATTTTAATCAAAAATTTACCGGTATAACAATAGAACTGAACTCAAAATTTCTCAATATTTACAATTATCATGGGCTTAGAATTTTTTTGCTCTTTTCTGTGTATATGCAATCCAAAGATTTGTAGTTTTAAGGAGGTTCAAAATATTTAAACAATATTTAGTTTTAATCAAAAATTTTCAGAAATAAAAATCGGACTGAATCCAAAATATCTAAATATTTGCAATAATCATGTGCTTAGAATTTTTTTGACATTTTTTCCGTATTTACCATTTAATGATTAGTAGTTTTAAAAGGTTTTAGAATATTTGAACAAAGTTTAATTTTATCAAAATTTTTAATTTTTTTGAACTGAAATCAAAATATCTAAATTTTTACAATATTCCTAAGCTTAGAATTTTTTTGACATTTTTTCCGTATTTACCATTTAATGATTAGTAGTTTTCAGAAGTTTCAGAATATTTGAACAAAGTTTAATTTTATCAAAATTTTTAATTTTTTGACCTGAAATCAAAATATTTAAATATTTACAATATTCATGGGCTTAGCCAAAATTGTTGGTTTCTGGCACTCAAAGATGATTTTTCTGGAGCATCATGAATTGTATGTTTTTTAATTCTAGTGTGATGTTGGCTAGAATAACTCGAAAACAGTGAGCAATACCAAAATTATTTAAAAACAAAAAATATTCATTTTTTAACGCTGATCACTTTTGGACTTCTGGACAATAATAAATTCTACATAATAAATTAAAATTCAAGATGGTCGTAATATAATTAAAAACAATTCAAATATAACAAAAATAAGAACAAACAAGTAATTCACGTTTTCAGACTACCGAAGTTTAAAATTTTAATTTGACTTTAATAAAATTTTCAGATTTTGTGTAATTAACAAACTTCTCAAGTTGTAAAAGTGATTTCCTAATTTATTTTATATTAAAAACTTTTAATAGCTGCATTATGCGAAAAGGTTAAAATTTTACAATACAATGCTGAAATTAATTTTATAATCATAAAATTATTTTACATAACTACTGAAAAAAAAAACTATTGAATTAAAAATCATGTACAAATGTGCTAATAAAAATAATTATTAAAATTTACTAACAACCTAAACCTGTGTTTTGTTTGTCACATGCTAGCCGCTCGGTTTAATTAAGAAAATAGAGTTAGAATTTGCATTGCTGTCGCTTATTATAAAAATTTGTATTTTCAGAAAGCTGATTTGGCGGTTGGATCGATGACCATAAATTACGCAAGAGAAAGCGTGATAGACTTTACGAAACCTTTCATGAATCTCGGAATTAGCATTCTTTTCAAAGTAAGTTTTGTTAATACTATTAAATCTCTTTCTAACAACTTTTTAGAAAGATTTCCAAGTTTACTGATTTGTCAGGTACCAACGAGCAAGGCTTCCACATTTTTCAGCTTCCTGAGTCCACTAGGATTCGACACCTGG
Organism: Rhagonycha fulva; assembly: GCA_905340355.1. Taxonomy (NCBI): domain Eukaryota; kingdom Metazoa; phylum Arthropoda; class Insecta; order Coleoptera; family Cantharidae; genus Rhagonycha; species Rhagonycha fulva. The sequence goes on from HG996554.1 coordinate 119,111,667, forward strand.
CTTTTCGTAGGCGGAGCAATTTTTATGGCTTGTTTCACGTTATTTACACTAGCAAGGTTCACACCGTGCGAGTGGGCCGCACCGACACCTCGCTCTCAGAGAAATAAAAAATACCTTAATAATACATTTACAGTTTCCAACAGCTTCTGGTTCATTGTTGGAACCCTTTTGAGACAGCCATCTGGAATAAATCCACAGGTAGACAACCGAAAACTCCTATCGACAAAACTTGAGACTTCTCTAATTTCTTTGCTGCCTGCTGATTTTTATTTTTATCTTGAAGGTGCCCACGGCTGCGCAAACGCGTTTATTTTCATTCATGAATCCTTTGGGTGCGGATATTTGGGTATACTCCCTTTCGGCCTACATCTTAGTGTCGATAACGATGTACGTCGTGGCTCGATTTTCACCCCACGAATGGCGAAATCCACATCCTTGCGAAACGGAAAACGAAACCGTATCAAATCAATTCACTTTTGCAAATTCGTTTTGGTTCACAATTGGCACTCTCATGCAGCAAGGATCGGATTTAAATCCAAAGGTACCATGTTCTAACATAAGCACTCATAATAACATCTGCACTCACAACCACATCACTTCTTTGTTAGGTACCTGCATGTTTAATAAGCACCCATTTCGTTTATGCATTTTTGCACACTTACACAAAACCATTGAAAAACGTCGCATTCGAATACTTAACCGGTTTGATCCGGTTATTAAAGCTTGCAGCGTCCTCTAACGGATTTTTGCTAAAACAACCATAAATACATAAAGAACTAAAGTTTGGTTTCAATAATAAATTGTTAGAGGACGCTTTCAACTTTAATAACCGAATCAACCCGGTTAAGTTTTCGAAAGCGACCTTTAATACCGATGAGATGTATATTTAATTATTCAATGCTCAAAAAAAGTGGTTCTAAAGTGCCACATCGTCCGCCCTCCCCTACTTTAGTATTGCATCGTACATCTTTTCGTATATAACAACAATCAATGGCAAAACACAATTTCACATTTCTATGGGTGCTTATTTGACTTGACATGGTACCAGAAAAGAAAAGTTTTGAGTTTTGGAATTTTTTACATTTAAAAACAAAATTGGACGCAGTTATGCAGATAATAAGTCATAAATCAAGTTTGAAATGTTTCCGCATAATTGCGCTCGGTTCCATAAACTTTATTTTAAACTCACCCTGTAGATTAATTACCCTCGCAAATTACTATCGAGTTTTTGCTTCTAACAAATTTATCGTTTAACAGGCATTGTCCACAAGAATCGTAGGCGGAATTTGGTGGTTCTTCACGTTGATAATTATCTCGTCTTATACTGCAAACTTGGCAGCGTTCTTAACCGTGGAACGCATGATTACACCGATCGAAAATTCCGAGGATCTTGCCGGACAAACGGAAATTCCTTACGGAACTTTGGAAAGCGGTTCAACAATGACATTCTTTCGCGTGAGTATTCTATTGATTTGTTAAAATAATTTGCTCAATGAAACGTTAACTTTTTAGGATTCGATGATTGAAACTTACAAAAAGATGTGGAGGTACATGGAGAATCGTAGCCCGTCAGTTTTTGTCGGCACTTACGAAGAAGGCATCCAAAAAGTTTTGGAGGGAAACTACGCGTTTCTGATGGAATCCACCATGTTGGATTACACTGTTCAACGCGATTGTAATTTAACTCAAATTGGGGGTTTGTTGGATTCGAAAGGTTACGGAATTGCCACTCCAATGGGAAGTCCTTGGAGGGACAAGATTTCTTTGGCAATTTTAGAGCTGCAAGAGAGAGGAGAAATTCAAATGTTGTATGATAAGTGGTGGAAAAATACAGGTGATACGTGCTCGAGGAACGACAAAGGGAAGGAATCGAAAGCGAATTCGTTAGGGGTTGATAATATTGGAGGAATTTTTGTAGTTTTATTATGTGGACTTGCATTTGCGGTTGTCGTAGCCATATGCGAATTTTGCTACGATTCTAAAAAGAAAGCTATAAGTGAAAAGGTGAATATAAAATTATGTTTTGAAGAGGAGGATGATGATGATGATTTTTTAGCGTCCTATTGGAACCCCGCATCAATCTTTGTGCGCCGAAATGGCAGACGAATTGTGTTTTGCCGCACGTTGTAGGGGTTCACGACAGCGACCGGCACTGCGCAGGAAGTGTTCCAATTGTATGAGTGGAGCGAGCTACTTGCAAACAATTCTTGATATCCCTCCTCACCCACCTCATCCTCCCTTGCTAGCGCTTCCGCCACCAAATGTGTTAAACGACCTAACATCACCCGAAAAGATGTGCGACGTAAGTAACTAACATCGAAACGAATGACTTTCAATAATTTTTCTTTTTTTTTTTAGCAAAAGCGGAAGTTGGACGAGGCGGTAGTTCTTCGTCGCCATATTCATCATGGTTCGTTGAATCATACCCATTTTGACGAAAACGAATAGTCCCTAGGCGTTATCGCCCTTCGTATCCCGTGCGTGTTAAAATTTTATCTAAGTGTTTGATGTTTATCTAAATAAATGTTAAATAACCATTAAGCACTCACTCCTTGGTTTAAGTTCCGTCCTTTTACTTTCTTTCTCTACGCAATTTTAAAATTACGATAATATATTAATAAGTGTAAATATTATAGAGGAAATTTGTATTAATGTTGAAATAAATAATCGTGATACTTCTGAAATTTTCTTAAATTAATTTCAGGGGCAGGAAAAGCAAGATGAATGAATTACGCGATCCCGAAACCCAGAGCCGAATTGCACTTTATAGTACCTACACCTCCTGAATTTTAGATTGTAAATGTAGATTTTCGACTGTGCTACTGAATTTTAAACTTTCGTACAAAAAGCGGTAGGGGGGCGGTAAACTATACTGAATTTAGAGAGTGTTGGAGAAGGAAATTGGAATACTTAGAAAAAACAAAAACAATGGTATGGTAAAAACAATTACGATCGAACTTTTACGGGTCAAGCCATCTATTGGAGTTAGATTAAATTAAACTTTCGAAACTGTAAAGCTTAAAGTTTTCTATTTAAAGTGGATTCTATTTAGCAAAATTAAACTATAAAAATTTAGAGTTATCTATAGACTCTAGGGCTTGGAGCCAATTTTTGATAAATCTTCAAAATTGGTCATGAAGAAGAGCCTACTGGGGTGCTCCTGGTAGCGAGATGAATTTGGTGGGTAGTGAAAATTCTTAGGCACACATCTTGAGTCGTTTAAAAACATTTTATTTGCCAGTCGGAAGCAATGGTCATGACGAATTGAACGACGCTGTGATAAATTCTCATCTTGTGGTTCAACACCATATCTTAGTGGCTCTTGCTTGACTGAACAGTTCCTTCTATCTAACCTCTGAAGTAACATCTGGGTAGTTAGTAGAGTGCGTTTGCTGTTCAGTAAAACTCCAGATGGGATACCATAGTTCCAAAATGTCTAGAGCTCATTGAATATGTTCTGGAGGTTAATTTTGGACATGACGACTTTACGACCATTGTCAGTATAAAAAAGTTTTTGGGATGTCGCTGATTCATAGGTTAAAAAGAGTATGCACGCCCGCTTTGATCTTATTCAATTTTAAATTTTCTTTTGATAATGCTAAATTTGTCCAGATATTGCCACAGCTTGACTTCAAATGAACAATTGGTTTAGTACCTGACACATTTGGAGTTAACTCCAACAAGCTCCACGAGCGTGAGAAAATTCTGAAAGGTAACATCTGGTGGCATGAACAGAAAGCATTGAGCTTTCCCATTAAGAACTGGACGAAAATCAACTTCGTTTGTTTAATCATTTTGTCACTCAGCATTAGTTAAACCAATTAATGAAGAAACTGCCTGATAATCAGATAATCGTCTGTCGGTTTGTAATCTATAAAGGAGTTAAAATAAATATATAAGTATAAAATTTTGAACAAAAAGAAAAATTTGACCTCCAAAACATAAAATTTCAAGTTACACCACTAAAGATTTAGTTTTTGATATGAGTGATTTATTCGAAGATTTATTTTTAGATAGTCGTAATGGCGATAGGTCAAACGAATCTCAATTTGCCCAAAAAACAAGCGTTCGAGAATTGATCAACCGTTTGAATCAACAATCCATTTTAAAAATATCAGAAGATCAAACGTATCACAGTGGCCATAAAACAACTACTGTTGGAAAAATCCCAAAAATAAATAATAACAATGTTAAAAGTGGTGGTGAAAAACGTACAATTTGCGGTGAGCCAGAGAAGGACTTGCATATTTGTAAAAAGCGGAAAATAGAAAATATAATAAAAGAGAAAAAATAAAGGTTGGAAATATTAATTTTCCACTTTAATTTGTGTGTCATTCCAAATGTCAGTTCTCCTCTTAGCGCCAGTTGGTTTTTGATTACTAACAACAAATTTCTGTTATATTTTGAGTTTTGTTTTAGACGACGCGACGTCTTGGAAATTAATTCATTAGTTAACTACCGGTCAATCGCCTCAGTCGCACCGTTTAGTCGCGTATAAATTTAATAAATTTATGAAATTAATTTCTTTCGTTTGACTTTCAAAATTAAAAAATAACTTTTAAAATTTTTGTTTTGTTTCTTCCAATCTATTGATTTGTTGTGGTGTAACGGTAAGTGGAAGTTTTAAATAAACCTGTACGGATACTATGATAATAATTTATTTTTGGTTGTTTAAATATAATTACCGTTTTATCTATTTTATATAAACTCTCGAATTAGGTGGATTTCCTTTAGTAAATTAGAATAAATTAGACAAAACCGATAAATTATTATTAGCTGGTGAGTTTACTTTTAAATTTTAATTTTCAAGAAATTAAACGCAAGATTTTTGTCTCTTATATAAAATAAAACCGGTGAACCACCCCACGGGATACAACCGGTACCCTCTCCACAACTACCACTCAACGACGACTTGTTTCAAAAAAATTTTTACAGATAACCAAGAAATTTAAAAATAATGAATAATTTATTTAGAATAAACCGTTTGATTTCCAAAAAAGCCAGAAATTTTCAAAATCTAAGCTTTAAAAACTACATCAGCCACACTTGTGCAAATAACAGGTAAAAAATGTTATAAAAATATTTTTCGTTACTGTTAAAATTGTATTCTCTTAGAAGCCATCCGAATTATTATACTTCCGTTTTACAACCCAAGGATGCGTTCACACAGGGAGAATTTGAAGAATATCAATCTCACTTTCCAGACGTCGTTGCATATTTTATGACATCCGACAAAGTTATTCTTCCAGAAGTTAAAGAATATTTTAAGGAAATTATGACTTACAACGTACCTGGACATGGGCAAGCTACGGGACCTTTAGCAGTATTATCCTACAAGTATTTTTCTCTTCCCGAAAATCAAACTCCCGAAAAAATTCGGTTAGCTTGCATCACGGGATGGGTTAATGATATGGTGAGTGATTCTTGATGGGTTGTATCACCACAAAATACTAACGATTTCCTTTCAGATTGGAATCAGTTTTCAAATTATAGACGATATTTTTGATTCGTCCCAAATGCGAATTAACAAACCTTGTTGGTATAAAGTTGATAATGTCGGTCTTAAAGCCGTGCAGCATTCTGCTGCGCTGGGAGATGGGGCCTTCATGATATTGCAACATTTTCTCTGTGATCATCCCAACTACATCCCAATCGTACAATTAACACAAGAAATTAAATTTAAAACTTCTCTTGGTCAAACTTTGAACATAATGAGTGAACGGCAATTTCAGTTTTTTACGAAAAACCAATACAGAGTTGCATCGAATTACAGAGGTTGCTTTATGGCCCTTATTCATCCAGTTTGTGCGGGAATGTATCTGGCAGGCGTGGTTGATCCAAAACTGCATTCGGAAGTGAGGGCCGTTCTACACGAACTTTGTGTATACTTCACTGCGCAGGTATTACTCGCCTCTGGCTCCCAACCAAAACACAAAATTATTATTTTGTTTTTTTCAGAATGACATTTTGGATTGTTACGGAAATCTGGAGGTAACAGGAAAAGATGGCACCGATATTCAGACAGGAAAGCATACGTGGTTAGCAACCCAAGCAATGACGGATGGTAACCCACTTCAAAAACAGCTGTTCCAAAAACATTACGGAAAAAGTGACTTAAAAAGCCAAAAAGTTATCTACGATTTGTATAAAGAATTGGAAATTTTTGAAAAGTTTTTGATATTTGAAAGAGATAGTTATAGCCAACTTGGGGATATGATTGAAAACATGTCAGATTCCATACCAAAAAAATTGATACAAAATATTGTAAATATATTTTACGCAAAATTATAAAAAATAATTATTATAATTAATAATTGCATTTGTAAACTTTTTAGTTGGTATAATAGAAAATATTTTAATTATGGTTATAACTGACTCAGCAAAACCTCCCCCTTCTAACCAATACAATTTTTATTGAAGTTAGTCCAAAGTTATATCAAAATTCCCCCGTATTATAAATATTTTTTATTATTCTGAAATTGACGATCAAATATAAGCATAACATTTTATAAAGGTAACCAGCTAAAAATTACCCACTAAAATTGTATTTTTTTTTTCAAAATTTAAAAAAATTTTTAGGAAGAAAATCGACACTTTCAAGTCAAAATAAGTGATCTGTGCTCACGATGAGGGTTGCATATTCAAGTGAGGTAATTTGTTTATTTTTGTAAAAATGTTAAACATTAATCAAAAGTGATCTTTGAACCTAAGAGTGAAAATTAATTAATTATGTAAAAATTTAGAAAAAAAACGATAATATTATTACTTATTTAACATAATATAATTAATCAACACTTTATGTAATATTATATTTATAAATCAGTTAATAACTTCAAGTTCAGTAATTTTTTTTAATTAAAACTGGAATATAGTAAACGCATGTACCTACGTTTATTTTTCCAGAAAATAAGTAATTAGGCATGTAAGTAAAAAACACTCAAAAAACCAGTTTTTGAATTTTTATTAAGTACTTACCTAAATACTTAATTAAATTTAAAACTTTTATGCTATTTTTATAATTAATTATAGTAATTATTTGATAAGATAATAGCCCTGTCAAAATAATGACGCCATTTATATTTATAAGGGAGAGTCGGGTAAAACCGTATATTTCACGTAAAGTGTTATAAATAATTAATTTTTTGTGAAAAGCTCCATTATACCATTATAGTTTTGATGGCTCTTAATAACTTTTTTTTAAACTGTTCAACCTTAACTATACGTGTAATCTTTCAAAAAATATACGGTTTTAGCCAACCTCTCGGGTAAAACCAAATTTAAAGACAGAAAACAATTTATAAATGAAATGTTACTTTCGCATTTTTTGTAGCTTCATGTAGGGGAATTCGAATTTTGATTTCAAAGAAGATCATAGGTATTATTTTGATCGTGAACGATATTTAACATAATTTTTGGATTTCGTGTATTTAAAAGTTTTTTTTGGTACGATTACAAACAAATTCGTGCACCAATTTGTTTGAAATTTTGCATACTGTCTTTAAAAAACCGACTGAAAAACTGATTACTGAAATCACTGGTATACGATTTTACCCGACCTCCCCTATATACCAAAAATTATGTAACAAACAAATTACCCCGATGCAAATAAACGGTCCAAAAAGTATATAATACATTAAATTGTCAAATTTTTAACTCGTAATAATAAATAAATAAGATATTTTAAAATATATCAAGTTATAAGTAAACAGATAAATTAATTAGTACCTATTTTTATTGAGCTTTCAAACGTAAATACATGTAAATAAAAATAAAATTTCATTATTATTTGTTTCCGACAAAGAACGTATTTACGTTTGAAAGCTCAATGAAGATATTAATTAATTTAATTATTTTCTTAAAATTCGATATATTTTAAAGTGTTTTATTTATACTGACTAAATGTTTATCAAGACCACCCCGACAAGTCAAGGTAAAAAATAATTATAATTTACTTTTTGGTACACTTGAAATCCATTTTTTACGTAATATTACTTAAAGTTCGTGAAATATTTGCAAAATTTTTTAAATAATTTATGAAATTTTATAATAATATAATTAGATATTATTGCTATATAATTATTAAAACCTAATAATTTTCAATTTCAATTCTCATTAGGGGATCAAACCTCGACTAAACAAATCTGAATTTTTCGGTAGGTCCCTTGTATCTGCAGATACTTTAATAGAAGCCGCGGAAGCTATAAATGCCTCTAATAATAATATAAAACCTTTTAATATTCTCTATAATATAAAATTTTAAATTTTTTAATATTAAACGGAGATTGTAATTATTATAATAAATATTTGTCCGGTTATCTATGGAAGTAGAATCAAATAATAACATACGGAAAATAGAAAAACAAATACGATTTATTTGAACCAAAACTAATTTCATATAATAAATAAATATCAGCTTTAAATTATCATATCACAAAATGCTGTATAAAATATCAAGATATATAAATGAAATGTATGAATTTTTTACATAAAATAGATGAATGTAGGGTAAGTCTACCTATTGTTATCACTCCCTAATTATTAAATTTGGATAAATTTTACTTGTCCGATTTTAATTTTGTCGTTACAAAGTTAATTTCAAAATATTTTTTCACAGATTTTCGAGAAATTTAAAAATAATGAATAATTTATTTACAATAACCCGTTCAATTTCCAAAACAACTATGAATTTGAAAATTCTAACCTTTGAGTATTTCATTGGCCGCACTTGCCCAAATAATATTAGGTAAAAAACCTTGCTAAAATTTTTTAAGTTATTGTTAAAATTGTATTATTCCCTTAGATGCTATTCGAATTATTATTCTTCCATTCCGCGACCTAGGGATGCTATCGGACAAAGTGAATTTGATGAGTATCAGTCTCACTTTCCAGACGTCGCTGAATATTTCATGTCCTCCGACAAAGTTATTCTTCCAGAAGTTAGGGAATATTTTAAGGAAATTATGAGTTATACTGTACCAGGACACGAGCAAGCTACAGGACCTTTAGCGTTGTTGTCCTACAAGTACTTTGCTCTTCCTGAAAAGCAAACTCCCGAAAATATTCGGTTAGCTTGCATCACGGGATGGGCTCATGACATGGTAAGGAATTCTGCTACTACCGATCTCTCACTCAACTAATTGTTTTAGATTGGAAGTAGCTTTCAAGTCTTAGATGATGTTTTGGATTCGTCCGAAACACGGATTAATAAACCTTGCTGGTATAAAAACGACAATGTTGGTCTTAAAGCTGTTCAGCATTCTGCTGCGTTGGGAGATGGAGCCTTGATGATATTGAGTCATTTTCTCTCTAAACATCTCTACTATATCCCAATCGTACAGCTGACCGAAGAAATTAAATTTAAAACTTCTCTTGGTCAAATTTTAGACTTAATGAGCCAAAAGGACTTCCAATTTTTTACAAAAGAAAAGTACAGAGTTGAAGCAATGTATCGAGGTGCCTTTTTGTCACTTATTCATCCGACTTGCTCGGGAATGTACCTGGCAGGTGTTTGTGATCAGAAGATGCATTCGGAAGTGAAAGCCGTTCTTTGCGAGCTTGGTGCATATTTTGCGGCTCAGGTAATTTTTTTCTCCAACCTCTAAATGCAAATTATTTTTTTTTTTTCTAGAACGACATTTTGGACTGCTACGGAAAGCCCGAAATGACAGGAAAATTTGGCAATGATATTCCGGCAGGAAAGAGCACTTGGTTAGCAGTCCAAGCAATGACGGATGGAACTCCACTTCAGATGAAATTGTTTCAGAATCATTACGGAAAATTGGACATAGAAAGCCAAGAAATTATCTATAATTTGTACAAAGAGTTAAATATTTTAGATAAGTTTTTGACAATGGAAGAAGACACGTATAACCAGATTCAGGATATGATTGAAAGCATGCCAAACGCGATACCAAAGAAACTGATGCAACGAATTATGACAGCTATTTACGGAAAATTTAAAAAAGTAAATTAGTAAAATTATTATTATGCAATTAGGTAAAAATAGTTTTAATTATACCTAAATGTTAATGTAAGTCCAAAATTAATTTTACCAGATGGTTTCGAATCGTTTTCCCAGCTCCTGTTCGCCGCCCTCCGAACCCCTCTCAGGAATTAAACCTTAAAAGGTTTTCGGAAGTCTCTTACAGTGCTCGTTCTATCAGAGCGTGTTGTTACTCTTGTTGAAGTTGAAGATGTTGAAGATCATGGTATGGTGGCCCTCTCTATAGATTCCTCCCCCTTGATCATTAATCGTCAGCCTGTATGCAGCCATTTGGGCCTCCATTTCCACCACCAAATGCCACCAGATAAAGGAAGCGTATGTTACTGTGGGTATCACCACTTTGGTGTAAAGCCAAAGGACCATTTTAGGTTTAAGTCCCCACGTTTTACCGATCGTTCTCCTACAAGCCCACATGGCCCTAGTCGCCTTGATCGTATAAATAGAGATAATAAAAACTGATCTACTTCCCATCAATAATCTTCAAAATATCGTAAAGTTGTAGTGCTGCATTTAGGCTTTGAAATGTTGAATTGTCAAAAGCTACTGCAATATCAATGAATCCACCCAAAATAACCTCTTGAGAGTCTAGTGATTTTTCTATGCGCTCAACCTTCTAGAGCGCCGGCGCCTATTTGGTTGATCTCCTTTAAAAATATAAGAATTTTCTAAAGCTAATCTGAAGCTTGAAATATTTTTCTGCACGACTTTGTTAACTACTTATAACTAACCTAATAAGAGATACTTCAGTCTTGATCAACTATAGAAAAAGCAAATCATTAATATTTGATTGAATTAAACACAGTTTGTAACCAACAATACCTCTTATTGCACCTGTAAGCAGATATTTAAGATATCTTTTAACTCTTCATCTTAGGACGCTACCACACTGTTACTACCTGTTAAATGGTGTTAAACTAAAAAGCCACAAAACTGACAAAACGCAAGTTTATTACCCTTTGATATGGAAGATTCCCGTACAAAATTTGTTACAGTTTTTAGAGTAAATTTTCATTATGTAATATTATGTTAAAGTACATTTTTTTAAATAGGCATATTTAATTGCTTATTAACAAACTTTAAATTTTAAATTTAATTAGAATAACCCAAAAATAAATTAATATATAAATTAATTAAATTTAATATTTTAAATATCTCTCTTATTGCGTTTCTTATTCGTTCATAGTGCGAAAGGTTGGATATTTTAGTAAAATATTCAAGGCTTTACAATAATTTAAATTAATAAGTCCTGTTTCTACGTCTATACCTCTTATGTAATATAAAAAAAACCTTTGAACTTCGCCAGTGCCAAACGTTACTTATTTAGATAACTATCTAATAAATTTATAGCATTTCTAATTAATATTTTGTCTATTTTAATTAATAAAAAAATTTATGATATTTAAAATATTACTGAGAATTATTGCATATTAAAAGGTAAGCAAATATTTATTTTAATTCTACTAATTGCTAATTAAATACATAATTAAATTTTGGGGCGAAACGACCGTTAAAAACCACCTCTGACAAAACCAATAATAAAAAATTTTAATTAAATAATATTAATTTTAACTACTATATTTGATTCTTTCAAGTTTTAAAAATAAGGAATACTGCAAAATAGGCACATTTGTAGTAAAAGCAACGGCTTGGGTGCCCTTTTAGCTCTTATTTAGTTAATCGATTAGTTGCAAAGTTACACACTGATAGAAAGAAATGTTTTACTCAAGAATCGCTTGTTTGTATATAGTATAAGCAAGAATATAATTATCTTAAATCAAGAATTTATTTAATATTTAAATCAAGAATATTTGCTTATGCTAAACTATTGGAGATGTTTAAAACAAAAAATTATTTTAGATTAAACAAATATATTCTTGATTTAAGCCAATTATATTCTTTGCTCATATAGTTACAATCAATTCTTGAGTAAAACATTTCTTTCTATCAGTGTGTAGACAATTTTTGTAGACAATTTAGTCCAGTTCGTTTTAGTAATAAAATATTTTGCTCTAAATTTCACCTACATTGAGATATTCACAAAAATATGCATCAAAATGTCTTTTGGAGAAACGGGAGGTCGGATTATCGTGAGATCGGATTATCAAAGTTGCACTGTACTTTAAAATAAATACAAATTGTTTTACTATTATTTATTTTTATATGCAGTTTATTCAACCAATTTAGAAATGATGAATAATTTATTTTCAAAAAGTACTTTGATTTTCAAAACGGCCAGGCATTTTCAAATTCTCAACTTTCCGTTTAATATCCGTCGCATTTGCGCAAATAGCAGGTAAATAAAATGCTGATATTTTAAAATCATTGTTAGAATTTTATTGTATTTACTTAGATGCTATTCCAATTATTATAATACCATTCCAAAACCTAAGAATGCTCTCGAGCGAAGCGAATTTCATCAATATGAATCTCACTTTCAAGAAGTTGTTCAACATTTCACGACCGCCGACAAAGTTATTCTTCCTGAAGTTCAAGAATATTTTAGAGAAATTATGAATTACAATGTCCCTGGGCATGAGCAAGCTACGGGGCCCTTGGTCGTATCAACCTACAAGGATTTTTGCCCTCTCGAAAAGCAAACTCCCGAAAATATTCGTTTAGCTTGTATCATAGGATGGGTTAATGATATGGTGCATCTCTTTCTACTACACTATAGCACCGCATGTAGCTAACGATTTTTTTGTAGATTGGGAACAGCTTCCAAATTGTAGATGATATTTTTGATTCGTCCCAAATGCGAATTAATAAACCTTGCTGGTACAAAATTGACAATGTCGGACTTAAAGCTGTACAGCATTCTGCTGCGGTTGGAGATGCAGCCTTCATGATATTACGACATTTTCTGGCTGATCATCCAAACTACATTCCAATCATACAATTGACCGAAGAAATTAAATTCAACACTTCTCTTGGCCAAATTTTGGATTTAATGAGTGAAAAGCAATTCCAATTTTTTATAGAAGAGAAATACAGAGTTGCAACGATTTACAGAGGTTGCTATTTGGCAATTATTCATCCAGTTTGTGCGGGAATGTATTTGGCTGGCGTGATTGATCCAAAACTGCATTCGGAAGTGAAAGCCATTCTAATCGAGCTTGGTGTATTTTTCGCTGTACAGGTATTTTTTTCGTCTGGCTCCCAAGCAAAATACAAAATTATTAGTTTCTTTTCCTTAGAATGACGTTTTGGATTGTTATGGAAAGTCCAAAATATCAGGAAAAGATGGAACTGATATTCAGACAGGGAAGAATACGTGGTTAGCAGTCCAAGCAATGGCGAATGGAAATTCACATCAAAAGCAGTTATTCCAAAAGCATTACGGAAAAGAGGACTTAGAAAGCCAAGAAATTATCTTAAATATCTATAAAGACTTGGAAATTTTGGAAAAGTTTTTGATATTTGAAAGAGATAGTTATAGTCAGATTGGGAATATGATTGAAAACCTGTCGGACTCCACAGCAAAAAGATCGATACAAAATATTGTAAATATTTTCTACGGAAAATTATAAAGGTTAATTTCAAAATTGCATTTTGAGAATTTTCAAATAAAACATTGGGAATAAATACATAATATGAAGAATTTTAATTATCTTATTTTTATTTTTTACGCCCTCAAAAACCACCCCCTAACCTTAGCAATTGGAATTTCTCAAATATTTTTGCTGTATTTATGGATTGAACGTTAATATAGTAAAAGTCAGAATTTTAACAAAAATTTAATTTTTTTGTTTCTTTGGACAAAAAATTGGTAGTAATTGCAAAACTCAAAAAGGAGGATTAAAATTTCTCCAATATTTTTGCTGGATTTACTGATTTAACGTTAATATATTACAAGCCAGAATTTTTTTAAAAATTTTATTTTTAATTTTTTCAGTAGGGCAAGGTCGGTAGCAGGAATCTCGTTAATCCGTTCATGCGCGTCGGTGGTAAACACATAAAATAAACATTGAATTGATGTAGATAAACTATTATTTCATTTATTTTTCAAAACTTTACAGCTGGAATTTTTATATATAACTTTTTTAAGATTATCTACTTTCACTTTACAATAAAAAAAATCAGTCGATATAAATTTAAACACTGATAGTTCTGAATATATTAAAATCACGTGCGGTGCTTATAATTGTACCAGGTATTTGAGGGTGCCAGTGCAATTCTTTGACGTCCTTTTGGCCTTGATGTATGAAGAGTAACTGAGGTGGCACTCCCTGAAAAATTTTTTAAAAATAAATAACGTATTATTACACTTTCTTATAAAATCACTTACTTCAACTTCGTTTTCAAAATTTTCTGAATCAATTTCAACGGACAAATCCCAAAGAGCAATTTGATCGTCTTCCCCTCCAGAAGCAAACACAGCGGAGTCGGTTGGATGCCACTCAACCGTCGTAACAGATTTGGTGTGGTGTTTAAAAGTAGCCACAGGACTCCCTTCCTTAAACAATCTTAAATCCCACACATGCAAAAATCCATCGTCACCCCCGCTCACTATAAATGGTTCGTGTTTATTCCAACTTATAACATTTACGTCCCTCTCGTGTGCGTTTTCGTTAACCAGCATACAAGATTTGCTAGGTTGAGCCCTGATATCCCACACCCTGATACTTTTATCGACAGAACAGGACGCTAAGACTGTAGCTTCGTTGGGTGACCACTGGATATCTTCGACGGAATTTATGTGACCAACTAAAGGTCTTTGATCCACGTTCCACGTGCCGTCACCTTTCGGTTTCCAAATATGAATGTTCTTTTTACAATCACCGGTTGCAAGAACTCCCGGTACAATAGAACTCCAATCCAAGCCGTAACCTTCCACTTGATGCCCAGAAAAAGTAAACAAGGGTTGAACATTCAAAGCCAAGTTGTCCTTTTTGTATGTTTCAAGTGCGTGGGCATCATCAAGCGCCCGCAGTTGTTGACTTAAGTCCCAAATTTTCACTTTACCCAGTTCACTCCACGAAGCTGCCAGAATTGTATTATTCATCGTAGTCGCCTGCAACAATACTGATGATGTAACTTCTTAGAAAAATTTTATACTGTGAGAAGAATCGGAAATAACGGATAAAGATCCGATTCGAGAGACGTACGATTTTTTTGTCCATTTTATGTTAAGTTTCTAGTTCAAGTGGCAGTTGGTATTGCTTAATTTAGAAATTAACCCCATAACAAACTTTTACTTACCCGTATCCTGTTGACAGCACCCGAATGTTTAATAAAAGCTGACGACAACTGTGGCTCACTTCCTTCTCTTTCGGCGTCTTCTTCATTATCATCTTCGTCATCCGACTCATCATCTTCATCCTTCGTTTTATTAGTTTTATTTAAATTCGAAAATTTCACCATGAGAAGATTATTTAACTGAGGTTTCGTTGCCTGGGTTCCAGCAACAATGTACGACGTCTGTGGAAAGCTATCCCTATTGTCTCCCAAGCTATCCTTAATTACATCAAAACTTAAACAAGGAAACATCATTTCTGCTTGATGTAGCATAACGTAAGCCGACTGATCGCATACCAATTCTTCACCTTCTCCCAGTTCTTTGTCGGGTAAATAAACTTCCTGGCTGACTGCGTTTGCTTCCGTTTGAGGATTTTCATCTTCCTCCATCATTTCTTCTTCGTTAGAACTATTGTCTTCGTTCATTTCCATTTTATTTCGAATTTATTTAACAACACAGCTCTCGAACATGTGAAAGAATACCAGCAGACGACACTAAATTTGTAGGTTAGTTTTGCAGCGGTACCAAACCTTTTTTGTAAACTGTAAATTTGAACTTTTTTAAATCGGATTAGGAAATTAATTTAAAAAAAAAAGCGTGGTTAGTGATACATAAATTTTGAAAAACACAGTCGACTAGTAAGTACATTTTTCTGCGCCTAAGCACGGCACTGCTCCGTTACGTAAAGCACAAAGCAGCGGCTGTTCACTCAAACGTCATTCAACCATCGATTTTTTCGTACGTCAAATGTCGAATTTTTGTACTTTTTTCCAATTTGTGAATTTTCGGGCGTATCGTAATCATTAATGGCTTTTCAGTTTAATAATCAATCGATAGGTTAGTCCGAACTTGGGATGAGATTAAAATTTTAATACCTCAAAAATTTTCAGGTTCGAATTCAATCATCACTAGTGGTCCAATAGCGGGTGCTAGCTTCCTGAACGTAGGTGCTACAGAAACGAACGACTACTTCATAGGGATGAACGATAATCCTTTAGAGTTCAACGTGAGTAAGAATAAAACGACGGCGCGGTCTTCCGAAGACAAGGACGACTCGAGTCAGAGCCCCACCGACAAGAGGGATCGACGTGTCCGCCGCGAAAGGGCGCGAGACAGCATGCTGGACAAACAGAAAGATGACTCGGACTCGAACCTGTCGTCACAAGACATGCTGATGCAAAATGGGGGCGCTGCCGCCGCCGCAGCTTTAGGACCAAATATGTGGGGCGGAATGATGAACATGGGGTATCCGATGGTCGGCATGAACATGATCGTCGATCCCAGCAATATGATGTCGATGAACAACTACGGAATGATGCCTTCGATGATCAGCGCCCCCGACCATCAAATTATGGCTTCCGATCCAAATCTGGGTTTGATGAATCCGGTGAAGGAAATAATTCATTGCAAATCCTGCACTTTATTTCCACCCAATCCGAGCGCCCCGCCCCCTACCACCAGGGAGAGACCTCCGGGGTGTCGAACAATTTTTGTTGGTGGTTTACCCGAGAACATTAATGAAGATATAATTCGTGAGGTGTTTGAAAGATGCGGGGAAATCACAACGTTGAGGTTGAGCAAGAAGAACTTTTGTCACATTCGGTTTTTGTTCGAGGTGTCTGTGGATTCGGCGATATTTTTATCCGGTTATAGAATTCGTATCGGCTCTAACACTGACGCCCCCAATACCGGTCGTTTGCACGTGGACTACGCCCAAGTAAGTACCTAATTATAATTTTCATGTTTTGGCTAAGCGAAGTGTAATGGCACTGCCACAACCGGGGGGGGGGGGGGTAAAATGAAATATATTTATGTTTTATGCAGAATTTTCGAGGTATTTGTTTTTCACCCTTAATTCATTGTAATACTGACCTTTTTTAAAGGCTAGGGACGATCAGTACGAGTGGGAATGCCGGCAGCGCCAACTTCAAAGGGAGCAACGCCACAGAGAACGCATGGAGGAAGAACGGTTACGTCCACCTTCTCCTCCACCTGTAGTACATTTCACCGATCATGAGGCATCATCGGTTGCCGAAAAGCTTAAATTGGACGACACCTTCACCAAAGCCGCTATGGTGCGTTCAATTTTCTGTTAACTATCGGAAATTATAACTTTTTTGTAGATTTTGCTGACGTGGTTAGAAAGAGGCGATTGTTCGAAACGCAACTCAAACACATTCTACTCGATGATACAGTCCACCAATTCGCACGTGAGGCGGTTGCTAAACGAGAAAGGGCAATATGAAGAGGAATTGCAGAAAGCACGCGAAATAATGAAGGGCCGCATGCAGGGAATTTTATTGCAATGTAAGTGTTATTGTTGTCTATAATTTTGTTGGGTCAGTACTCTATAAGGCGCTTTTTTAACACGTGACGTCAAGTTAAAAATTAATTTTGTTACGGTTTCGTTGTATATGGTGTCAGATATCACAAATATTGTAGAGAAAATCTGACGCCTGGATAGGTTTCTTTTTAAGTGGGAAGGGCGTCAATCTTTCAATGCAAATTAGTAGGTATGAAAATTTAAAAAAGTCAATATAATCGAGAGTAATCAATTATACAATTCGATGTCGCTGTGTTTTTACCAATGTGGGTAGGTATGGACTTAAAATTTTATGTTAATGCACTCGGAAAATTAATGTGGAAAACTTAGGGAGAGAGAGAGTGTATAGAATTTTTGTCCAAATTGCTTAAAACGAGCAGAGAGCAGCGTAAAATTAAGATAATTTTGTTAGTTCCACGTCAAATCCATTTTACTTTTTCCGAATTGCCCTAAAATTTGGACAAAACTCTGTCGGCGAAGACGCAGAGCGAGGTGGTAAGACAAAAGGAAATAAATCTTCAAGTCGTGGAGATTTGTAGGTGGTAAAAGACAATCAAGGCAGTTTGTTGCCGTTCGTATATTTTCCAGGAGGGAGGGACGTAAAATTAAATAAAAATATAATAAGCAGGGAATTCACCGGACTGACTGATAAAAGTTGATGAATTTTATATTGTGAACCGTTTAGGCAGAATGTTAATAATTTAATTTTGTTTTGTAAATTTTAAAGTCTCAATAAGTCGCCTGCATGGTCATCACATATTCCACCAAGCTCATCTAATTGAACTTTTTAAGTGAGCTTAGATGTGCGTGAAGTTAGCCCCTCTTTTTTAGAAATTGTAATTTTTTTTATTTGTGCTCAATGTGCTTTAAAAGAATTTTTTAATTTTGAGCAAAAATAACCGCATAAAGCGCGAAATAAGATTTCGACCTAGCCCCCCTTTTTTTGAAATTGCAACTTTTTTTGATTGTGCTTAAAAGAATTTTTTAATTTTGAACAAAAATAAAAAGAGCAAATAAAACTGCGCTTTATGTATCATACAGGGTGGAAAGTAAAATAGATTTTCAAATTTTATTTTTGCAGGCTCAGGTGCATGTCCTTGCCCCCCCCCTCTTAAATTGAAATTTAGGATAAAATTAGTGTCAATCGTTAGAGAATTATTAAAGCTTAAATGAGCTTCCATTTTTTCATTTGAGCCTCAATCGTCGCAAAGATAGTTTCTAAAACGTTTGGTGGGGGGGAGGGTAGACACGTTGGATCCCCCCAAGTTGAATTTTGGAATGAAAATGGTGTCAAACGTTAGACCTTCGTTTGTTCCTGAATGAGCTTCAGTGAGCGAGATGTTAAATTAATTTTTTTTTAAGTTATAGATAGTTGAAATTTTTGACTAAACTCCGAGCAACATGCGTTTAATCGTAAGATTTTTTTAAGGCTTTCTTGGAGCCTGAATGAGCTTCAGTGAGCGAGATTTTAAGTTAATTTTTTACAAAGTTAGGGATAGTTGAAATTTTCGACTAAACTCCGAGCCTTAAAAAATCTTACTATTAAACGCATGTTGCTCAGAGTTTAGTCGAAAATTTCAACTATCCAAAACTTTTTAAAAAATTAACTCAAAATCTCGCTTACTGAAGCTCAATCAGACTCAAACAAAGCTCTAACGTTTGACACTATTTTCATCCCAAAATTCAACTTGAGGGGATCCAACGTGTCTACCGCCTCTCCCCCTCCTAACGTTTCAGCAAATATCTTTGCGACGGTTGAGGCTCAAACTAAAAAATGGAAGCTTATTTAAGCTCTAACGATTGACACTAATTTTATCCTAAAATTCAATTTTTTATCCACCTGTAAATAAACAGCTTTACGTTTTTAGATTGATGTTTTTAAGAAGCTTTGTTAGCTCTTATTAAATAGCAGTTTATATCACTAGGTTGTAAAGGGTCATTTTTCACCGAGGGGTGAAAAGACCCTTACAGCCGAGTCATATGAACAGCTTTTCTTCATTTTGGGGAAAATATCCGACAAAATTCACTATTTTTTGCAATAATTGGTTAAATTTCATAAATAAAACACATTTTAATTGAACATCAACCAACTTCTAGTTGTAACCATAGGGTTTTTCTTGGCACCAGTTGGTACCCTGGATGGCGGCTATGTTGGGACGCCCAGTTCATTTTCATTTGTGACATTGTGGTGTGTAAATGCGTGCCTGTTGTGTGTCAGTGTTTTCAATTAAAAATGCCTAAAAACCAAGAAATAAACGTTTAATAATCAATAAATACGACAATTGTGGTTTGCATCTATCGATGTTCATGAACACGCTGCAAAAAAATCGCAAAATTTCCATGGATCGCACGTGGTAGGTACCATCGCGCTCGGCAAAATTTTTAGGCGATTTTGAGGGGAATTTTTACATTATCTCCTATTTCAGACTACGTTTAAGAGCACGATAGTCGATCTACGCGTTCTAGCCTTCCCTACAGGATTTTTTATGCGCCAATAGGCTCATATTTTGAAGATCAAAAATGAAGACGACGAAAAACACGATCCGACAGGCAAGTCATTGCATTCATGGTTTTGTGTCGTTCACATAAACGTTAAAATTTTTTGATTTTTTCCGATCGGCCCCCGAAAAATCCCGTACCCCTTCCCCCCCCCCTCTAAACAACCCGAGAACTCTTTCGGGAAGGTACCCGAACAAACTGTGTCGAAAAGACCTTCTTTACAGGCTACCTCAATGGGAACCGACCCGAACTTTTTTCAGTCCTAGAACAAAAAACCTAACTTTTTTCATCCCTAGGACAAGAAAAACACTCTTTGTTCGGGTAGAGACCAAATTGTCCGTCATTCGGAAATTTCAAAAGAAAATCATTAATTTCCTCACCAAAGAAAAAAACTTTACTAATGACTTGCAATCTTCACGCCATCTATCGATAGTTATCTCAGAGCTATTATATAAAATCGCGAATTTTGTAGGATATTTTTCCCAAAATAACGAAAAATTGTTCATATCACTCGGACGTAAGGGTTTTTCACCCTTCGGGCTATTATTGCCTCGCCGCTGCGCGGCTCGTCTCAAAAACTACGCCCTCGGCGATGAAAAACGACCCTTTACGTCCTAGTGATATAAACTACTATTACTTTTCACCCTGTATGATAAAATTGTTCAATGCGCAGATTTTTTTGCTCTTATTTTGCGCTTTATGCGGTTATTTTTATTTAAAATTAAATAAAAATTTTAAGCACAATCGAGAACAATCAAAAGAAGTTGCAATTTCAAAAAAAGGGGGGCTAGATCGAAATCTTATTTCGCGCTTTACGCGGTTATTTTTGCTCAAAATTAAAAAATTCTTTTAAGCACAATTGAGAACAATCAAAAAAAGTTGCAATTTCAAAAAAAGGGGGAGCTGGCGTCAAAAAGTGTTTTTTTTTTCGATTTTTTCTGTTATTTTTGTTCAAATAAAAAAATCACAATTTTAAAAAAAGGGGAGCTAACTTCACGCACGTTGAGCTTAGTGGGTAGGAAATGCCACGTGATCTCTCCACGGCAATGAATTCAGAACAATTTAAAGCCATTAGTACACGTTCACCCATGAAAGTGTTAGTTTACATGGTTTGTAAGTGAAGTACAGAAGTTGCTCGGAGTTTTAACTTTAGGGTGCATGTTTTCTTAATTTTTACATGGATTTGACGTGGATCGATCCATCGGTCATCAATCCATGGATTTTTATTGTTTTTTTTTAGTGGAAAAACGAAAGATTTAGTGTTTTAGTGACCCCTACGTGAGCATCTCAATGCAGGGACGTGTTCAATGCATTTTGGTCACGTGGTGGTCAATTTCGAATGCGAAATTTGTAGAATAAAAAAAAAGAGCAAAATTATTTTGTTAAATGTTAAATTCTTAAATGGTTATGTCATTTATAATCGTATAATTTGCGTGTGCCTATCAGTCAGTCAGATCGAGCGTGTATTCCTGGCTGCCTGCCACAAGAAGGTTTGGGACCATTTCACCAAAGCACAAAGAAAAAACATCGAGTTGTGGAAAAAGCAATCTATGGTACGTACATTTTTCGACTTTTTACAAAACGTATCGACCTGATTGTTGTTGTTGTTCAACTTTCGGTCATTGTTTTCGTAAAAGTTAGCTCTACTACTAACGTCACCCTTATTTAGTTCATTTTCCACAAATGACGTTCTGTACTCTCCACAATAACACCTTGATCCTTTTTGTAATCTCCTCCACAATTTGTTTTTTCGTCCTTTTCCCTTCACTATATTTTTTTGTTCCGTTTATTTCTCCACAAATGTTTCACCTTATTCTCCACAAATGGTACCGCAGCTTTTTTTGCTTATTGAAATATTATTTTAATAGATTCCTATCTTTATTTCATTTTATTACTTTTTCCTCCACTATTTTCCACAAACCCTGCATCAGTCAATTTTGTTTTCTGTCCACAAATATCACCTCAATTCCTAAATTGTTATTTGGGTTGATTGGTGTTTTAAATTTCTTTTCCACAAATCGCAGTTTTTTTTTCACAAATCTTGGCACAATTTTTTCCCTGAAGTTTTCTCCACAAATGATACTTTTGATATCTACCACCTTCTACTTTTCATTTTTATTTATTGTTATATTACTTCTCCACAATTGATATAAGCACACTAATTTTTTTTTTAATTTTCTTTCCACAAATTTTACTTGAATCCTTCCGCAAGTGTTGGTACCATTCTTTAATTTACCTGTGTTGTTTATTTTTCTACAGTTTCCTCTGTTTTCTTTTACCTTCACATTTATTCCGTAAAAAAGAACTCTTAATCTCCTTCCTCTCCACTGCCTTCTCTATCTTATTTACTACCAGAGCATGTTTAGAAAAAAAAAGATTTCTAATAAACTGAGGCGATTACATTGGAGATAGTCGAAAAGTTTAATCTTCTAATGTTCACTCACTCATCCAAGTTTAAAAAACTGAGTTGTGGACGACGAGTGCAAATTTTTTGCTTTCGGTAAATATGATAATTTTTTTTTCTTAATTTATTTTCCAAGGTCACGTTTAGAATTAATTGCATAATTTGGTTTTCCTTAAATAAACGCACGAGGTTGGTTTATGAATTTTCCGATAAGTATTACAACTTTTTGATTCTCGTCATGTAAATATTATCTTTGACTGACAAAAGTACACTACTTGATGATGATGATGATGACAAAAGTTTGTGTGTGAATCGGCAGGTAAGTGCGAAAAATTTGAATTTGGAGAAAAACTTTTTTGTAGCCAAACAATAGAATTCGAATTTTGGTAAAGTTGTGTCATAGATTTAGCAATGCTAGGGAAGTTTTTTCACCCAACGAAACTTTGCTTCCATACTCACACCTTCCAGTATTTCCTGAAGGCAGATGCAATAATGGGGTACAGAAAACTCAGTTTAAAACTAATAATATCTGTAACCATTCGCTAAGTTTTCTACCCTGGTAAAGGCCGCCGTGCGGTTTTAATGCCGAATCCGCGCTTCCCCTAAGCACTAAGGAAAATGTGAGATATAAATCTAAAGAAAAGACAATTAAGTCAAATCAAAATTCCTAAGGAGACGCTGTTAAGGTAGTTAGGTTCTCGCCCTCCCGGGTCTACTACCAACGGACAGGTAGGTACATAAACATCTTTTTTTAATGGTCAAAATTTTGCGTCATTTTAGCCTGGCAGCTAAATGAGGAAACCTTTCAAGGTGAGATTGTTTTACGAAATTCGAATTCTATTTTGGCAAAAAACGGAATCTTAATTCAAATTTCAAATAACGAACCCTATAGATTTTTTGCTCACCCAATATTGTTGGTTTTTTTTTGTTTACTCATCTATTACACACTTGTCTTAATATTTAATTATTGTGTCTTCAACAGTTTTCAATTTTTCATGTGCAGTCGAGGAATTTTATTTTTTCTTTGTTTGTGATAAAATTAACTCCTTCGGGTTTTGTTATATCCAATAATGCTTTTGCGGTTTATAGGAGTTGAAGAACATTCGATTGGATGAAGAATCGCAGGGTGAACGCGCGGACGATGAAATGGAAGTTTCCGACGGCGAGGAGAGCTCGAGGAAGAGATCGCGAGTGGAATCGCAACATTGCGAGGAGCGCAATAATAATCTCAGGGAAGAGAACGACAATTTAAAGTGCCAACTTGAGGCTTACAAAAATGAGGTACGGTGTGCGTGATTTCCTTAAACCGCGCGAGCACTAAACGAGGTTTTTCAGGTTGACGTCATCAAAATCGATCTCAAGAAGGAGTTGGACGATAAGGACAAGCAATTCAAAATGCTTCAAAATACCTTGCATGGCATGCAACAGCAACTGATTGATGCAAAGCGGAAGCAAAGCGAAGAGGAAGGGAAAGTGAAGGAACTTCAGGGTAAACTGCAGGCGCTCAACGAAAGCAGATTTTCAGATAAGGACATAGTGACTTTGGATGATAGTGAACCGGAATTGTCAGACAGTGTTAACGATAGCGTGATCGAAACGACGCAGCATCCGGTTTCGACGTTGAATGAGCGCGACGCCAAGTTAGTAGGTATAATTTCGGCCTTTTTAAACGTGCATCCTTTTGGCGCGGGTTTAGATTACATTTGGTCGTACGTTAGTAAATTAGAATCGAATTTAAAGCCATCTGATATAGAAGTTTTAATGACGCGTTTTCCGACGGTTTTTAAACAAGAACTTATGGGAATTGGCGCCAATATCGAAAGGCGCTGGTTATTTACCGCTTTCAACTCGTCAAACGATTAAAACTTGGAGAATTTTGTATTGGCTGCGCGACATATCACTTATTAAGTTTAAAAGAACGAAATTTTTGAAATTACGTTGCAATAATTTATTTATGTTTCGTTGGATTTAAAGAAGTTACACTGTGTGTGCTTATTGTGATCACAACAAAATTGTTATGTGTTTGAAAAGTTTTCTTTATTTAAAAATAAAATTACAAAATTGATATAGACATATTCACTACTTTTTCTTCTTTTCTTTACCTTCTTTCTTATCTTTACCTTTCTTCTCCGGTGGCGGTGGTGGTGGCGGCGGTTCTGGTTCCGGTTCTTCAAACTCCTGCATTTCTTCTTCTAAAAAATAATATGAAGTGATTTATAAAAAAAAGTGGTTTTGTTTCTCTATGAGCCAGAGCTGGAAATAGCCCTAAATACCAAATCTCCACGAATGTATATGGGGCATTCCACACCAAATCGACCACTTTTGAACCCGACCCCTTTTGATTTTCCTGAAATTTTTACATATTATACTATCCCACCAAAAACAGTTTTGTGAATTTTTTCAAAATTTTTACTCAACCCAAAAAAAGTTACGAATTTTTAGAAAAACTGATGTTTTTTTCTTCAAACGATCATAACTACTATTTCAAAAATTGACTAATCGGAACTTTTTTTTTTGTTTTGTTTTTGTCTTTTTAGGAAACTACAAATTTGTCGATTATTTTCTATTTTATTTCTTAATTAAAAATCTTACAAAAATAACGTGGTGGTTAGAGGGGTCTGTTCAGGACAGCCAACTGTCCAGCGTCTCTACCAACCTTACAAAAATTAAAATAAATTATTTTTAAATTTTACACAGGGCTGCTTGTAAGGGGTGTGAGATGTACGCCACAGTACTCCCCTCCCAGTAAAAATGTTATGCATTTTGACGGTACTTCATTAAAGCCGTTGAGTTTTAACTAATTCGCAATACCTATCCGGAAATCTCACTTGCCTTCCCGATCTTGTTATAATACTTGGCCCCTTTTTTAATATTCCTTTTTCTGCCGATTTAAACGTCTGTGAAGGTTCAAAATCCTGCTGCGGACTTGGTATCCCATCTTTTTTTACTAACGCTTGTGTGGTTGACTCGTTACTCATAATGTACGCTGGTTTTATTCGGTCTATCGATATCGCTATGTTTTTTCCGTTTTTTTCAATTTGGAACACCTTCTCTGTTCTTGCCAAAATCTTGAAAGGACCATCATACGTTGCTTGTAACGGTTTTCTTACCGCATCGTGCCGTACAAAAACATGTGAACAAGTGGATAAATCTTTATGCACGAAAATTTTCCTATCTCCATGGTTACTACCAGGTACTGGTCTCATATTGTGAAAATGTTTACGCAATTGTGAAACAAAATTTGTGGGATCGTTAGGGACAGGACTATTTTGAAATATTTCTCCTGGTAATCGCAGATTTTCGCCATAAACCAATTCTGCCGCCGTTGCGTTGATGTCTTCTTTGAAAGCTGTTCTTAACCCTAAGAGTACTATAGGTAATGCTTCTACCCAAGTTTCATTATTCTCTAAGGCATGACATTTAATTGCGCTTTTTAGCTGCCGGTGCACTCTTTCAATCATTCCATTCGCCATTGGATGGTATGCAGTTGATTGAATGTGTTCTGCTCCTAAAAGTTTTGACAAATTTTTAAATATGTTTGACGTGAATTGCCGTCCCTGGTCGGTTGTTATTCGCGCTGGTACTCCAAATCTTGATATCCACGATGTTACAAGAGTCTGGGCTACTTCTTCTGCTGAAATATTCTGTATTGGGACAACTTCAATCCATCTAGTAAATCTATCAATCATCGTCATACAATATGTAAAACCTTTTGAATACGGAAGTGGACCAACTAAATCGAGATGAATATGTTCAAAGCGTTTTGTGGGAGCCAGAAATTTCCCAAGCGGCGCTACGGTATGTCTCTGAACTTTGGTTTTTTGGCATGGAATGCATTCTCTACACCAGTTTTTTACATCTTTATTGATTGCAGGCCAAACGAAACGCTTTGTGATTAGTTTAGCTGTTGCTCTTCTTCCCAAATGCGCCAAACCGTGCATTTTTTTAAATATCGCAAACCTTAAATTCTTTGGCACCCATGGTCGAACATTATTGGTGCTCGTATCGCATACTAGATGAGTTTCTGCTTCTGAAAAGAATATTTTTTTAAGCTGCAAGGAATGTTTCTTTTTATGAAATATATTTAATTCATTATCGTTCTCTTGATCGATGGCTAATTTTTTGTAATCTATCACGATTTGGTCTGGCGTTAACTCTTCAATTTGTAATCTCGATAACGTATCTGCAGGAATGTTCTCAATACCGTTAATATGTCGAATATCTGTTGAAAATTGTCCAATGAAATCTAGATATCTATATTGACGTGGCGAACTATGGTCTGATTTCTGCTTAAAAGCAAATACTAACGGTTTATGATCCGTAAAAATTGTGAATTCTCTTCCTTCTAAGGAGTGTCTAAATTTCTTTACTCCTTCGTAAATAGCTAGCAATTCACGATCGTACGCGCTGTATTTTTGCTGTGCGGGAGATAACGTTTTTGCAAAAAATGCAAGTGGTTGCCATTTCTTCTTTATTTCTTGTTGCAAGACCGCGCCAATAGCTAGATTCGATGCATCTACCATTATCGATAACG
The DNA here is from genome assembly GCA_905340355.1 of Rhagonycha fulva. Taxonomy (NCBI): domain Eukaryota; kingdom Metazoa; phylum Arthropoda; class Insecta; order Coleoptera; family Cantharidae; genus Rhagonycha; species Rhagonycha fulva. The sequence continues at coordinate 119,138,666 of HG996554.1, forward strand.
GCATGTTTTGTGCAGGATGTGCGAGTAACGTGGCATTAGCTAGTGCTTCTTTACTCTTTTCAAACGCGCATTCAGCTTCCGAATTCCACTCAATCTTTCGGTTATCTTTCTTGCTTCCTGTTAAAAACTTGTTTAAAGGCGCCTGGATTTCTGCTATCTTGGGAATAAATCTCCTATAAAAATTTATCATCCCAAGAAACCTTCTCAATTGCTTGATTGTGATCGGGCGTTGGGCATTTTTTATCACCTCAATTCGTTCATCTGGCGGTTTGCTACCGTGTGTGTTTACTGTATAACCTAAAAAACTTACCTCGCTTTTTCCAAAAATACATTTATCGATGGTTATTTTGATACCAAATTTATCCAAGCGTTCGAATAAAATGTTTAGGTGCTTTGTATGCTCTTCTTCCGATTCTGATGCGATTAAAATATCATCCACATATGCAAAAACAAAATCCAACCCACGCGTTACTTCATCGATAAATCTTTGAAAGGTTTGTGCGGCATTTCTTAACCCAAAACACATAAATAAGAACTCGAACAATCCGAATGGAGTTGCAATTGCAGTTTTTTCTATATCGTCTGGATGCACCGGAATCTGATAATAAGCTTTAACGAGATCTATCGTGGAAAATATTTTCTTATTGTACAGCATGTGAGAAAAATCTTCAATATGTGGCACTGGATAACGATCAGGTATTGTACGAGCATTTAATGCTCTGAAATCGCCACAGGGTCGCCATTCGTTATTCTTTTTTTTAACCATATGTAAAGGAGAAGACCAACAGCTTTTTGATGGCCGAACAATCCCTAATTGCAACATCGTCTCGAATTCTTTTTTTGCTGTCATCATTCGTTCTGGGGCCAATCTTCTAGGACGACAGGTTATTGGTGGTCCAGGCGTTGTCTCAATATGGTGCAAGGTTCCATGTTGGATTTGTTTTTGAGGTGCAACCGGATTTGTTAATGAAGGAAATTTTTTTAATAACGTATGAAAGGGATTCTTGCTTGATACAGTTCGAATTATCATAACTTCGCTGTTGTTTACTCTCCCAGCAGCTTGTTTTGTCGTTACCATGTCAACCAGTTTCCTATTTCTGATATCTACCATTAATCCAAAATTTTTTAGAAAATCCGCGCCTATAATAGGTTTATTCACATCTGCTACTAGAAACGACCACCGAAATTCACGATTTAACCCAAAATTTAGTATCATTGTTATAAAACCATACGTGTTTATTACCGAATCATTCGCGGCGTACAATTTGGTTTCACTGATCCTGCTATATCCCCTTGCCAATCGTTTTGGCATTACACATACATCCGCTCCCGTATCTATCAAGAACTCTATTTTACTTTTACGATCCTGAACGTAGAGACGGCTTGAAGTGGTTCTGTTGCCAGGCGTCTCTTCTACTGGCCACAATTTCCGTTTTTTGAATTCCAATTGCATGGGAGTCTACACTTTGTAGAGTTTTTTCCAAATCGCTGGTGGTACCAACATGTCGAATTTTCACTTGCTCGATCACGACTATTGCTACGTTGTCGTCCACAACTTCTCCACTCTTCTCTTTGAGGTCGAACATGTCTCTGGAAACGATTCTGTTTAATTTCTGCCAGTTCTTCTGTTACTTTCTCCATATTTTCGCTCAACTTGGTTAGCTGAGTTTGCAAATTGATTCTACTCGTAGGAAAATCCTGTGTGCTATTGATACCCGCGATGTTCCTTTGAGGCAATGCATCCTCGACCCTGTCTGCGATTTCGGCTATTTTCTCTACTGGTCTGTCGATTTGGGCTGCCACTAGCGCCTGCAAATGATTAGGAAGACGTCGAGTCCAAACAATTTTGACCAATTCATCCGTTGCTGCTGATCCTCCTAAACTTTTAAGATGTCTTAAAAATTGAGAGGGAGTTCTATCTCCAATCTGTTCGTCTTCTAGAAAAGCGATCAATTTCTTTTCTTGCGGAACGGCGAATCTTTTTATAGTTTCCTTTTTTAAATATTCATACTTGTCCTGTGAAGGGGGTCTTAACAACACGTCTTTCATTTCCAACATCGCTTTTTCATTAAAACTAGCTAACACATGATAATATTTGGTTGTATCTTGCGATATTCCAACCAACGCAAATTGTGCTTCAATTTGTAAAAACCACATTTCAGGTTCCTGAATCCAAAATGGAATTTGTTTTATGCTTACCGCGTTTGCTTGCATTGGTACACTTTGCATTGTTTGGTCGCTCTTCTTTTTTTCGCCGTCGATTGACATTTTATATCGGGGTCACCACTTTAGGAAACTACAAATTTGTCGATTATTTTCTATTTTATTTCTTAATTAAAAATCTTACAAAAATAACGTGGTGGTTAGAGGGGTCTGTTCAGGACAGCCAACTGTCCAGCGTCTCTACCAACCTTACAAAAATTAAAATAAATTATTTTTAAATTTTACACAGGGCTGCTTGTAAGGGGTGTGAGATGTACGCCACATCTTTAAACGTACTTTTCAGGAAAAAATATAAAAAAAATATTCAAACTGGTATTCTACAAAATTTTTCATATTTTCGGAAATAATCAGTGATTTTTCAAATTTTGACACTTTTGATTTTTGATTTTTTTATTTCAAGAAAAACTCTGATTTATTCCGCGTATAACAACGCAAACCCCATAATGGGCCGACATTTCTTTCTATTTATTTTGTTTAATTGAAAAATATTTTTGCGTAAAAATAAAACAAAATATTTTTTCGACCCATTATGGGGTTTGCGTTGTTATACGTGGAATAAATCAGAGTTTTTTTTTAAATAAAAAAAATCAAAAGTGGAAAAATTTGAAACATCAATGATTATTTTCGAAAAATTGAAAATTTTTATAGAATACAAGTTTAAATATTTTTTTTGTGTTTTTTCCTGAAAAGTACGTTTATAGATAAAAAAAAAAGTTCTGATTAGTCAATTTTTGAAATAGTTATGATCGTTTGAAGAAAAAACCATCAATTTTTATAAAAAAATTCATAACTATTTCAAAAATTGACCAATCAGAACGTTTTTTTTTGTAGGCTTTTTTTATTTAAACGTACTTTTCAGGAAAAAACACATAAAAAATATTCAAACTTGTATTCTATAAAAATTTTTAATTTTTTCAGAAATAATCATTGATTTTTGAAATTTTTCTATTTTTGATTTTTTTATTTCAAAAATAACTCTGATTTATTCTGCATATAACAACGCAAACCCCATAATGGGCCGACATTTCTTTCTATTCTTTTTGTTTAATTAAAAAATATTTTGTATTATTTTTACGCATACATTTTGATTTCAAAATCAAAAGGGGGCAGGTTCAAAAGTGGTCGATTTGGTGTGGAATGCCCCATATGAAATATTTAACTAAGGGAAAATATTTATGTAATATTGTGATGGGAATAATCCGTTAAAATCGGTTCAACATTTCAGAGATGTTCGCTAGTTAATTCATGCGCGCCAGGTTTTCTCTAATAACTCGAAAACTGTGTAAGGTATCAAAAATATTTTAACCGAAATAATATTCGTCTTTTTCTGCTGAACATTTTTGGTCTCTTCTACATTTTTATATTTATTGCCATTTACGAGATATTGAAGAAAAACTGGAGTGAAACGGTGGTTCTAAATATTGATGACGTAAAAATTGTCTATTCCTGTAATTTAAAATCCATAATAGGTCCCCTGTATCCATCACATTTTCCATAGGTGACAGCAGAGTTGGCTTGGGCTAAAAAGAACCAGAACGTGATAATGTGCAGATGCGAAAATTCGTTCTCCCTCCACATTTACTGCGTCGGTACATCTCCTTCCTGCTTCTTCTTAGCCCGAGTCAACTCTACATGCTTTGATAATATAGCACCCTGCCCGGATCTAGGAGGGCAAACCGGGGTGTCCAGGCGCCAAATTTATATATTTGAACTTTAAATTCAAATGCTAGAGGAAAGGGGCGCCTATGGAAAAATCGTAGATCCGGGGCTGATAGTACCAAATAGTTAACTTTGACACCTTATGTAGTTCAATAGTTTGTCGTCCTCATCATTTCTACTTACGATCGCGCAATTTAACCGATTCCACGATAAAAGTTGAAGTTTTCCAAAATTTTTCTTTTTTTTTAACAGAATTTCGTCAAAATTGCAGCATTTTCAAAATTCTTCGTTTTTGAGCTCTCAGCGTGCCACCCCACTTAATTTTTAAGCTTTATTACCCAACGTAAGCAGTAGTAGGGACTTTTGGTCGTCGATCGGTACCGGTGGGGACGATAACGTTTGTCCGGGTGGGCCGCGAGGGACGGGTTTATCGCCGCTCCCGACGTCCCACCTTAAATTTTCATGACGGTATCGGACAGATTTTGTGCAAGCCGACATTTTAACATCTTGAACGAAATCGCCCCTTTGCCTCCCCCTATTTCCTGAGCTTTTTTACAACAAATTTTCGAAAAAAATTCTTCGACTTTGAGGCCTTGCCACGGAGGCCACCGACATTTCCCAGGAACGCCGTTGCGGTTGTGTACGATGGGAATACCTCCAGCGTCGATTGCCGCTTGTCCCGTTGAAATCGGTACGGTGGGTTCTTCTGGCGTTCTTTTCCAGGAATTGCTTGTCGTTGCAATTTTTTTAATTTTTTGGTTTACCTCGCCAGAAAAGTTTTTAGTTAGCTGCTGCCGCCTCCACAAACTTGGCTCAAATGTTTTGCCATGGTCGGATGCAACTTTTAACTGCTGATATTTTGACATTCAAATCCGTCCTGATCCATCGCCACCTCCTGTTATCGAAAGACATTTAAAACAAATTATGTGAGAAACGCACTTCCACTACACGGCTTTGCCACCCCCGGCAATTCTAAGCGACGCTGTTGTGTTTATGCGCGATCCGGACACTTCCAGCGTCGATTTAGACAAATGCAATGAAAATCCATTGAGCAGATTGGAAAATCTCGTCCAAAAAGTAAAAATCCAGGGAAAATGGCACTTTTTTGCTTTCCCACGCAGCCAGCACATAGCTCGGCCTTTGGCCTGGCACCAGTTATTTTTCTATAAACATAGCTCGGTCTTCGGCCTCGCACTAGTTATTATTTCTCTATAAACATAGCTTGGCCTTCGGCCTCGCACAAGTTATTTCTCTATAAAGATAGCTCGGCCTTCGGCCTCGCACAAGTTATTTCTCTATAAACATAGCTCGGCCTTCAGCCTCGCACTAGTTATTTCTCTGTAAACATAGCTCGGCCTCGCACTGGTTATTTCTCTATAAACATAGCTCGGACTTCGGCCTCGCACTAGTTATATCTTTGAACGTGACTCTGTCTGCGGCCATATACTTTTATTTCTTGTAGCATATAGCTCACCCTACGGGCTTCGCACATTTTTTTTTATTTCACTTTAAACATAGCTTTATTACCCTGCATACTGGATACGCATACCTTCATGAGGGATGTCATTTTTCGGAAGTAACTCGTTAAAGGTCCACTCGTGTATGATGGCAGGCCAGGTTTTTACTAGATTTTACAATATCTCCCACATACCTTCTGGTTCCGGATCTGGTCCATACAGTTCGAAATGAATAACTTGGAAGAACTCCTCCTCTGCTTGCAAAATCAACGGATCGCCCAACATTTGCACGGACGGTTCCTTCTCCTTGATTTCCGTTCCACTTTCGGTCGTTAACGCCTGCGCACTCTTAGTTTTCATTTTCAATCGTAACTCCCTATTACGGGCTTCCAAAATCTTCTCTCTCCTACTCTCACGTTCAAACATCTACCAAAAAGTTGTATCAAAAACGGAAACAGCGCGAAACGACGAAAACTTACAGCAGTTAGAAGCATCTTATCGTTTTTATTGCAAGTGGACAAGTTTTCACTAAACTGCACCAAATAGGTTGTACCTTTTTGATTTCCTACAGCCACTAAACGGCCCATTTCGTGGGCACGTAAACATTTCAAACGTTCATCGCAAACTTTAACGCCTAAACACGCTTGCTTCTGCTGCTGCAGAATGTCCCAAACATCTAACGTGCCGTCAGACCGTGTGGTAAAAAAAACGGAATACCTGAAAAAGATTCCATCAAACCACCACACCGAAACCTTTTCAAACCCACCTGGTCGGACTCCACCCGCCATCCGTGAGCATGGGTCTGTGATAACTCGTCCACATGATCGGGCTCTCTCGACATTCTTCCGAGAAAATCTTCGCGGTCCAATCTCCGATGCTCAAGAAATTTTTAGCAAACGCCGCGTTACGCTGCAGAGCTAAAACAGGACCCAAGTGAGCCTGAAACCTGAGCGCCATTTTTTCCGACGGCGATTTTCCTTTCCTGTTACACGAAATAGCGACCCCGTTTTCCGTTCCAACCATAAAACGCGTCGGTATGCTTGATTCGTATTCCAAACACGTTGCTCCCATAGCTCTCTCAATGATTTGTCCAGGAGCGCTCAATATTAAAGTTTCCAACGGCTCGTTCAATTTTCTAGTATCCCACCTGTTAAAGTTTGGATTACTGAACGGCTTCCCGACGCGAAACGAACGCATCTTACCATTTTACTTGTCCGTCCGATGATGTACTGAAAAATTCTGTTCCTGATTTGGAATTGATCCAGAGAACGTTGCAAACTGGATCTCGATGACTCACTTCGAGTAAGCTCTGATCAACCGGTTCCGCTCCGCGCCGCGTGTCCCATACCGCAACCAATCCGCTGTGTTGACCGCTCACCAACGAATTGCAATCTTTCTGATGGTATTCCAAACATACGGTGGGAGTTGAGGGTTTAAACGTGAGAAGGGGTCGATTTGGGTTCTCTAAAAGGTAAAAATGGCGTGACGAAGCTATGGAATGCGTATCTCTGCTGCTTACCAACTTCCCAAATATAGGTTTGGCACGCTTCTTTCGGTACGACTGCTTGAAATTGTAGGTCGCAGTACGTGACGGCCAACTTTGTTCCGTCATCGGGTGACCAAGATATGTGGTTAATGGGTCGCTTGTTTAAGCATTGGTCTTGATAAACGTTGACCGTTCTAGCCGAACTTCGTTCCACTAATGGAGTCGGTTCCACATCCGAGAAGTATTGCTGGTAAATATTGATGGCGTTGTTTTGCAAAATGCAGCTTTCCATGCTCTAAAAGTTAAAGGAGAACTTGAAAAGCTGCTGGTGATACTGAGCTTCGGGAAGATGAAGTGCATACTTTAGTTAAACCCATCACGACAGGGTTGTACGCATCTTCTTTTTCTATTTTACGACGATATCTTTTGGTTTGTTCTTCGTCGTGTATATTGACATCTTTTGGCCAACCACCTTCGGTGTGGTTGATTCCAGTGTTACTGTATTCAGCTCTGGTTGTGTTTATGTAGTGCTCCGCTTGTACTGGTGTACACTGAACGCCTTGTGACACAGGATCTCTAAAATGTACGAATTTTGTAATTTGAGAATGAAATTATTGTTCAGTTTTTAGGCACTTTGCTATGAAGAGCCCTGCGTGATGAGTATTTGATGGATAATTATCGATCAGCTCTGGTCCCTTGTCCGAAAATACACACTGACGACCAAAGTCCGCTCTCTTTTTTTGGTACACATATTGTAATTCCATGTTTATTTATTTATTTTTAAACGTTTTTTTTTGTCAAAATCTGACATAAAATATCTAAAAATTTGAGTTTGTTGCTGTGGTAACGTAATCACGTTGTTATGGAGATACAACGTACCTCTAGTGAAGTACAAAAGTTCTCTTCCTTTTTAGGGGACGAATCCAAAGAAAGTGTTCAGATATGAACGCCAGATGGCGTAAGTTAATATTTCACAGGCGCGCAGGAACGGAGGGTCATTGGTCCCCAAATTTTGGAGTTCTGTGGACGAAATTCATTAGAAGTCTTAATATTGGTAGAGGTCATAAGGGAGAAGCGATGGTCTCTTCTAAACCTTTGGAGTAACCATGTTATTTTCTTTTTGGAATGACTGGTGCGGATGAGTCACCTCTGAGAAAAGGTAGAAAAGTTGTATGTACTGGTGGTGGTTAACAGTGTACAACATCTTCGTGGTTGGGTTTGTCGTGAAGTGGCGAAATTTGAATGTTAAGGTGGGACTTTGAAGCCTCTGATTGGGGGAGCTGAGGCGTTGATGTCTTATTGGCCGAGTTGTTTAATCAGCGGATTGGAACTGGTGGTGCACTTGTAGCAAAACCTGATGGATTGTTTGCAGATAAACTAACCGATTGATGTCATTTTTGCAAAAAAAACCTACATCAGACGATTCCACCCTTAATGTTCGATTCCTGGAGACCAAATGCAAGAAGACTATACAAGTACCAGTTGCTTGATTCTCATAGAAGTTGTCCAACCACCCAAGGGACTGCCAAAACTGCACCGCCATCAAAAACAACTTACTTAAAGCCAGAAACCCATACGTCACTTCCGTAAGACAAGTGCGAATAGGTTCTGGTAAACCCCGTTCCGATTCCTGAAGTCCCATTAAAAATCTGCTCGGGTTTGACAGGCTAAGTTTCTACTAGATAGTGCAAAAATTAAAAAAATTGTGAAACCCTGTTTAGAGTGCATTCAGATACCTTCTGGTTGTAGATCTGGTCCATGCAGTTCGTCATGGATTACTTGGAAAAATTCTTCCTCTGCTGTCAAAACCAACGGATTGTCTAACATTAGCACGGACGGTTCCTTCTTCATATCCGTACCACTTTCGGTCGTTAACGCTTGCGCACTCTTAGTTTTCATTTTTAATCGCATTTCTCTATTTCGGGCCTCTAAAATCTTCTCTCTCTTACTCTCACGTTCAAACATCTACCAAAAATGTGTGTCAAAAAGTGGAACAAGATGAAACGACGAGAACTTACAGCAGTTAAAAGCATCTTGTCGTTTTTATTGCAAGTGGACAAATTTTCACTAAACTGCACCAAATAGGTCGTACCTTTCTGATTCCCTACCGCCACCAAACGACCCATTTCGTGGGCACGTAAACATTTCAAACGTTCATCACAAACTTTAACACCTAAACACGCCTGCTTTTGTTGTTGTAGAATGTCCCAAACATCTAACGTGCCATCAGATCGTGTGGTAAAAAAAACGGAATACCTAAAAAAGATTCCATAAAACCACGACATTAAAATCTTTTCAAACCCACCTGGTCGGACTCCACCCTCCATCCGTAAGCATGGGTCTGTGATAACTCGTCCACATAATCGGGCTCTCTCGACATTCTTCCGAAAAAATCTTCGCGGTCCAATCTCCGATGGTCAAGAAATTTTTAGCAAACGCAGCGTTACGCTGCAGAGCTAAAACGGGACCCAAATGAGCCTGAAACCTGAGCGCCATTTTTTCCGCCGGGGATTTTCCTTTTCTGTTACACGAAATAGCGACCCCGTTTTCCGTTCCAACCATAAAACGCGTCGGTATGCTTGGTTCGTATTCCAGGCACGTTGCACCAATAGCGCTCTCTATGATTTGTCCCGGAATGCTCAATATTAAATTATCCAACGGCTCGCTCAATTTTCTCATGTCCCACCTGTAACGTTTGGATTACTGAACGGTTTCCCGACGGGAAAGGAACGTTCTTACCATTTTACTTGTCCGTCCGATGATGTACTGAAGAATTCAGTTCCTGATTTGGAATTGATCCACAGAACTTTGCACACTGGATCTCGGTGACTCACTTCGAGTAAGCTCTGGTCAACCGGTTCCGCTCCGCGCCGTGTGTCCCATACGGCAACCAATCCATTGTGTTGACCGCTCACCAACAAATTGGAATCCTTTTGATGGTATTCCAAACATACGGTAGGAGTTGAAGGTTTAAACGTAAGAAAGGGTCGATTTGGGTTCTCTGAAAGGCGGGAATGAAGTGGCGAAGCTATTTAGTCCATAGTTTGCTTACCAACTTCCCAAATATAGATTTGACACGCTTCTTTCGGTACGACTGCTTGGAATTGTAGGTCACAATAGGTGGCCGCCAATTTTGTTCCGCTGTCAGGTGACCAAGATATGTGGTTAATGGGTCGCTTGTTGGAGCATTGGTCTTGATAAACGTTGACCGTCCTGGCCGAGCTTCGTTCCACTAGTGGAGTCGGTTCCACGTCCGAGAAGTATTGCTGGTAAATATTGATGGCGTTGTTTTGCAAAATGCAGCTTTCCATGCTCTAAAAGTTAAAAGGTAACATGACAACGAATGTGGCCCTACTGCAGAAATCCATACTTTAGTTAAAGCCATCACACCAGGGTTATACCCTTCATCTTTTTCTATTTTACGACGATATCTTTTGGTTTGTTCTTCATCGTGTATATTGACATCTTTTGGCCAACCACCTTCCGTGTGGTTTATTCCAACGTTACTGTATTCAGCTCTGGTGGTGTTTAGGTGATGCTCTGCTTGTATTGGAGTACATTGAACTCCTTGTGAGACGGGATCCCTAAAATGTGCAAATGTTGTAATTTGTGATTGAAATTGTTGTTAATTTTTTGGGTACTTGAATATGAAGAGTCCCGCATGGTTATTATTTGATGGATAATCATCGATCAGCTCTGGGCCCTTGTCGGAAAACATACACTGTCGGCCAAATTCCGATCTTCTTTTTTGGTACACATATTGCAATTCCATTTTTGTTTTAAAAGTTTTTCATCACAATGAGAAACAAAATATCTAAAATTGATTAAATAGGTCGGTTGCTATGGTAACGTAATCACGTTGTTATGGGGATACAACTTAAAATGATTTGTTCAGTGGAGTGCAAAATTTTTGGCGGAAGTTTTAACGAAGTAGGCACGTACTAAAAATTTAAGTTTTGCTCTTGAGGATTCCAGAAAACAATACGACTAAATTATTGTCTATTGTTAATTTTTCTTAATAACTAAAATATGAAAATGGACGTTAACGTAAAAAGTTAAATGACATTTAACCCCCCCCCCCTCTTATGACATTTAGCTAAACGTCGTCAGTGTATCTTCAAAATCTGGTTTCAGTCATCAGTCTGTTTGGCCGTTTTCAAAATAAACCTCGATCACCTCAAAATTCCCACCCTTAAGACGACAAAATGGCCGACAAATGGAGTTATCGACATTTATTTGACAGTTGTTACTTCAGTTTTGAGCTTCACATACGACTTTCCCGGTATATAACAAACGTCATCGAAGGCGTGGTGGGCGTGGCCATTAATCATCTGTAATCAACTTCTGCCGGTGTACTTTTGTGTGTATAATCAAAATTCGTGTCGACTGACCAGAGTCCACGGATTTATTAATTGGAAATTAATAACTGAAAATCTTTTTCACAGGAAACGTAAGTTTTGGATGAAAAAATGTAGATAAATGCAAAAATTATAAACTTTGTTTTTTTGGCAGCAAATTCATCATGACGGAAATTTTGAAATTAGGAACCACCATCAGCCCCATAACTTGCCACGCTTGGAATAAGGATCGTACTCGTAAGTGCAATAATAACAATTTCATCAATTCAGGGGTTTCACTTAAAATAAACAAACGACTACGTGGGGCATTTGACAGCAGCAGTCAGGGCCGGCTTTAATTAAATCTGCTTCACGGGCAAAAAAACTCCTTACTGCTTTGGGTTATTTTTTGGTATTAACCCTTTCGTTTCCGAGCACTAAATTTTGGTTACGAAAGGGTTAATTAATAAATACCTACAATAATTCAAAATATTTCTGCAGAAATCGCCATTTCGCCAAACAACAACGAGGTCCACATATATAAACTGACCGATTTGGAATGGAAATTAGTGGACGTACTAAATCAGCACGATTTACGCGTAATGGGAATCGATTGGGCTCCTAATACGAATCGCATAGTTACGTGCGCGGTGGATCGTAACGCGTACGTTTGGACCCAATCGGACGACGATAAAAAGTGGAAACCCACTCTGGTGTTGTTGCGTATCAATCGCGCGGCGACTTGTGTGAAATGGTCGCCCAACGAAAATAAGTTTGCCGTTGGTTCAGGAGCGCGTCTGATTTCAGTGTGCTATTTCGAATCGGAAAACGATTGGTGGGTGTCCAAGCACATCAAGAAACCAATTCGATCGACCGTAACTTCCATAGATTGGCACCCTAACAACGTTCTCTTGGTGGCGGGTTTGAGCGATTTCACTGTTCGCGTCTTCTCGGCGTTTATAAAAGACGTCGAAAGTGTTCCAGAAGCAACACCTTGGGGTAATAAGATGCCGCTGGGACATCTAATGGCCGAATTTCGAAATTCAAACTGCGGAGGAGGATGGGTGCACGACGTGAGCTTTTCACCGGATGGTAATAAAATTTGTTGGGTCGCTCACGATTCTTCGATTAACATAGCCGATGCGGCTAAAGGAACGACCGTGATAAAGATCAAGACGGAATTTTTGCCGTTTTTGAATTGTACGTGGATTACTAATCGGTCGATCGTGGTTGCCGGCCACAGCTGCATGCCTTTATTATATTCGTTGGATCAAAACGGTCAGTTGATGTTCAGTTCCAAATTGGATGCTTCTCAGAAAAAGGAGACGGGCGGTTTGTCAGCTATGCGAAAATTTCAATCTTTGGATAAGCAAGCGCGCGTCGAAATGTCCGATACGAGTTTGGATTCCATTCATCAAAATGCCATTACTTGCCTGTGCCTGTATGCAGGTACCAAAGCAGATGCCGTGAAATTTAGTACTTCGGGATTGGACGGTCAGTTGGTAATTTGGAATTTGGTTTCTTTGGAAAAAGAACTGCAAGGATTGAAGATTGTTTAGGAATTTATAATTTTTTATTTTTACAAAAATTATTGTAATTTTGTTTGTCCGCAATAAATATTGATCAGAGTTTGATAATTTTAATTTAGCCAAGTTTTAGGGCCGAGCCAAACGAAGTTAGGAATTTTTTTCTATCGATTTTAATTTTGAGGCAGTTATTAGAATTGCATGGAATTTTCTGTAACAAAGATTTCATCGGTTACAGGTAGAATGGTAGTAACAACCAAATATAACTTTGCGTGACCAACAATCCGAGTCAGCTTCTACAGTTCAATATTTTAAATGAATTTTTTCAGTTTAATTAAGATTAGTATTTTAAGAATGGCCATCAGAATTTTTTCAAAATTTTTATCATATTCACCGATTACCCGTTAATATATCTGAATATTTTCAGAATTATTAAAAACAAATTTAGATCTTAAACTTTTTTAAATAACAATTGATAATTGTAAACACAAAAACCACCCCTTTTTCGATAGAACTCTTTCAGTATTTTTGCAATATTCAGAGTTTTAACGTTAAATCATTTGAGAAGCTTCAAAATTAATTAACAAAAATTTTATTTCATAAGATTTTCTTTAATCAAAAATTGGTAATTTTGAACTCAAAAACCACCCCTTTGTCGGGTAGAATTCTTTAAATATTTTTGCAATATTCACAGATTTACAGTTAATTCATTAGAAAAGCTTCAGAATTATTAACAAAAATTTTATTTCATAAGATTTTCTTTAACAAAAAATTGGTAATTTTGAACTCAAAACCACCCCTTGTCGGGTAAAATTCTTTAAATATTTTTGCAATATTCACAGATTTATAGTAAATTCATTAAAAAAGCTTCAGAATTATTAACAAAAATTTTATTTCATAAGATTTTCTTTAATCAAAAATGGGTAATTTTGAACTCAAAAACCACCCCTTGTCGGGTAGAATTCTTTAAATATTTTTGCAATATTTACAGATTTACAGTTAACTCATTAGAAAAGCTTCAGAATTATTAACAAACATTTTATTTCATAAGATTTTCTTTTGGTCAAAAATTGGTTATTTCGAACTCAAAAACCACCCCTTGTCGGGTAGAATTCTTAAAATATTTTTGCAATATTTACAGATTTACAGTTAATTCATTAGAAAAGCTTCAGAATTATTAATAAAAATTTTATTTCATAAGATTTTCTTTAATCAAAAATGGGTAATTTTGAACTCAAAAACCACCCCTTGTCGGGTAGAATTCTTAAAATATTTTTGCAATATTTACAGATTTACAGTTAACTCATTAGAAAAGCTTCAGAATGATTAACAAAAATTTTATTTCATAAGATTTTCTTTAATCAAAAATGGGTAATTTTGAACTCAAAAACCACCCCTTGTCGGGTAGAATTCTTTAAATATTTTTGCAATATTTACAGATTTACAGTTAACTCATTAGAAAAGCTTCAGAATTATTAACAAACATTTTATTTCATAAGATTTTCTTTTGGTCAAAAATTGGTTATTTCGAACTCAAAAACCACCCCTTGTCGGGTAGAATTCTTAAAATATTTTTGCAATATTTACAGATTTACAGTTAATTCATTAGAAAAGCTTCAGAATTATTAATAAAAATTTTATGTCATAAGATTTTCTTTAATCAAAAATTGTTAATTTTGAACTCAAAAACCTCCCCTTTGTCGGGTAGAATTCTTTAAATATTTTTGCAATATTCACAGATTTATAGTAAATTCATTAAAAAAGCTTCAGAATTATTAACAAAAATTTTATTTCATAAGATTTTCTTTAATCAAAAATTGGTAATTTTGAACTCAAAAACCACCCCTTGTCGGGTAGAATTCTTTAAATATTTTTGCAATATTCACAGATTTATAGTAAATTCATTAAAAAAGCTTCAGAATTATTAACAAAAATTTTATTTCATAAGATTTTCTTTAATCAAAAATTGGTAATTTTGAACTCAAAAACCACCCCTTGTCGGGTAGAATTCTTTAAATATTTTTGCAATATTTACAGATTTACAGTTAACTCATTAGAAAAGCTTCAGAATGATTAACAAACATTTTATTTCATAAGATTTTCTTTTGGTCAAAAATTGGTAATTTCGAACTCAAAAACCATCCCTTGTCGGGTAGAATTCTTAAAATATTTTTGCAATATTTACAGATTTACAGTTAATTCATTAGAAAAGCTTCAGAATTATTAATAAAAATTTTATGTCATAAGATTTTCTTTAATCAAAAATTGTTAATTTTGAACTCAAAAACCTCCCCTTTGTCGGGTAGAATTCTTTAAATATTTTTGCAATATTCACAGATTTACAGTTAATTCATTAGAAAAGCTTTAGAATGATTAACAAAAATTTTATTTCATAAGATTTTCTTTAATCAAAAATTGCTAATTTTGAACTCAAAAACCACCCCTTTGCCGGGTAGAATTCTTTAAATATTTTTGCAATATTCACAGATTTACAGTTAATTCATTAGAAAAACTCCAGAATTATTAACAAAAATTTTATTTCATAAGATTTTCTTTAATCACAAATTGGTAATTTCGAACTCAAAAACCACCCCTTCTCGGGTAGAATTCTTTAAATATTTTTGCAATATTCACAGATTTAAAGTTAATTCATTAGAAAAACTCCAGAATTATTAACAAAAATTTTGTTTCATAAGATTTTCTTTAATCGAAAATTGGTAATTTTGAACTCAAAAACCACCCCTTGTCGGGTAAAATTCTTTAAATATTTTTGCAAAATTCACAGATTTACAGTTAATTCATTAGCAAAGCTTCAGAAGTATCAATAAAAATTTTATTTCTTAAGATTTTCTTTACTCCGAACTCAAAAACCACCCCTTGCCGGGTAGAATTCTTTCAGTATTTTTGCAATAATTACAGATTCAACGTTAAATCATTAAAAAAGCTTTAGAATTATTAATAAAAATTTTATTTCATAAGCTTTTCTTTAATCAAAAATTGGTAATTTTGAACTCAAAAACCACCCCTTGATTGGCAGAATTTTTTAAATATTTTTGCAATATTCACAGATTTACAGTTAATTTATTAGAAAAACTTCAGAATTATTAACAAAAATTGTAATTCATTAGATTTTCTTTAATCAAAAATTGGTAATTTTGAACTCATAAATCACCCCTTGTCGGGTAGAATTCTTTAAATATTTTTGCAAAATTCACAGATTTACAATTAATTCATTAGCAAAGCTTCAGAAGTATCAATAAAAATTTTATTTCTTAAGATTTTCTTTACTCACAAATTGGTAATTTCGAACTCAAAAACCACCCCTTGTCGGGTAGAATTCTTTAAATATTTTTGCAATATTCACAGATTTTAAGTAAATTCATTAGAAAAACTTAGAATTATTAACAAAAATGTTATTTCATAAGATTTTCTTTAATCAAAAATTGGTAATTTTGAACTCAAAAACCACCCCTTGTCGGGTAGAATTCTTTAAATTTTTTTTGTAATATTCACAGATTTACAGTTAATTCATTAGAAAAGCTTCAGAATTATTAACAAAAATGTTATCTCATAAGATTTTCTTTAATCAAAAATTGGTAATTTTGAACTCAAAAACCTTCCCTTTGTCGGGTAGAATTCTTTAAATATTTTTGCAATATTCACTGATTTACAGTTAATTCATTAGAAAAGCTTCAGAATTATTATTAAAAATTTAATTTCTTACGTGTAGAATTTTTTCAACATTTCTGCAATATTTGCAGATTTAACTTTCATATATTGGCAAATCTTCAGAATTATTAACAAAACTTTTATTTCTTAAGTTTTTCATTAAAAAAAATTACTAATTTTGAACTCAAAAACCAACCCCTGACGGGTAGAATTTTTTCAACATTTTTGCAATATTCGGTAGAATTGGTAGAATTTTTTCAACATTTCTGTAATATTTGCTGATTCAACTTTCATATATCGGCAAATCTTCAGAATTATTAACAAAACTTTTATTTCTTAAGTTTTTCATTAGTAAAAAATTGATAATTTCGAACTCAAAAACCACCCCCAGACTGTTGGAATTTTTTTAATATTCTAAATTCTAGCAATATTTGCAGATTTAACTTTCATATATTAGAAAAACTTCAGAATTATTAACAAAAATTTTATTTTTGCCCGGTTTCTTTACAAATTATTTACTTTTATAAAAAACGTCACCACTGAGTCTTTCGACGGTTCACAAAAATTAATCTGCTTCTGACCAACAGCTGAATGGTATTCCACACTGCCAGGCCTCCTGGTTTTATTGCAATATCTTCACAATTTACAAAAGGTATCGGCGGTCGTATTTAAAGGGGAAGATTTCATTTGGATGCCCTAAAAATTCGTTTGAATTCTTTTCAAAAAAAAAATTATTTCCAGATTTTTATGTTCAAAACCTTTTGCTGAGAAACCCACTTTGAAATGTACACGTTTTGGGGTTTGTTGGACAAAACATCGAATTCGAACTTCCAAACAATTAGATTAAATTTTAGGTGAGTTATACTTTTGGTTACGGTTTTGGAGGTTTGCGATGGGTTCCTCCACCTATCTGAATTATATTTGGTGTTAAAAGTCTTACCATACCAAAAAATGGAATTTGTGTTTACGAAAAGCATCTATGTTACTCATTAACTGGTTTATGGACCAGGGAAGAAATCAAGACTGATAAATAATGTTTGGAAACCCAGCATAAATTCACTATACACCCAACATGAAGTTTGGATAAAAGATGGGATGGGTAGGTCTTCCAATTAATGACTTGCCTAATTTTGCAGTAAATTTAAAGTAACCTTTTTAATTTACCAATTCTGTATTTTTCGGAAATAATTTTTTATTTGAAAACCTTGAATATTAATATATCGTAACGTGTGTTGCATATCTAAGCGAAATATCTTGAAATATTTTAAACTATTAATAAGTATATCTAATTTAATTACATAATCATTTACACGCATCAGTAATCTAATCGATGTTTTGGTCTCAGGTGCTCGGCATTAATTACAGTGACAAGCAAAAATGTTAGAAAGACTAATTTGTGTTACGATTTTTTTAATCATACCCTTTTGTGAAGGAGCAAAGATTTTGGGAGTGGTGCCTACACCCGCATACAGTCATCAAGTAGCTTTTCAACCAATATGGAGAGAGTTATCCTTGAGAGGCCACCAAGTAACCGTTTTAACTACGCATCCGATGAAAGACCCAACCTTGACCAATTTAACTGAAATTGATTTAGGATTTTCAAATAAAATATGGAGCGACTTCATTCCAATGTGGGCAAATGCGGATAGTCTATTATCGTTTGATTTAATGGGACAGTTGATGGATTTGGCGAAAAATATAACTCATGAACAATTAAGTAGCTCCCAAGTTCAAAATCTTATTAACAGCAAAACAGAACATTTTGACTTATTGATGATAGAGTTTGCAAATCCTGCATATTTGGCATTTTCGCATCGATTCAGTTGTCCTTATATTGGCATTCTCTCGCACAGAGGTACTTCCCAAGCGTTTGCAGCCATGGGAAGTCCTACCCATCCTGTACTTTATC
This sequence comes from Rhagonycha fulva, assembly GCA_905340355.1. Classification (NCBI taxonomy): domain Eukaryota; kingdom Metazoa; phylum Arthropoda; class Insecta; order Coleoptera; family Cantharidae; genus Rhagonycha; species Rhagonycha fulva. Next base: position 119,156,932 of record HG996554.1, read on the forward strand.
CAGAATGGATGTTGGCTCTTGATATAGATCTTACTTTTTATCAGCGTCTAACAAGTGTATTTGCGGCGAGTTTCCAAGATGTTCTCTTGCATCTTTTTGTCTTTCCAAAAGAAGAATTAAATATAAAGAAATACTTTGGTGAGAACTACCCATCCGTAAAACAGATAATAGCAAACGTAGCGATGCTTTTTGTAAACACCGACCCAATATTTGGGGTGGTGAGACCCTTAACACCAAATGTAATCCAGATAGGTGGAGGAACTCATCGCAAACCTCCAAAACCTTTACCAACGGTAACTCACCTAAAATTTAATTTTATAATTTTTTAAATCTATTTTTTTTTCAGGAGCTGCAAAACATTTTAGATAACGCAAAAAATGGATTCATTTACTTCAGTTTGGGTTCCACCGTGAAAAGCAAAATCATACCGGAAAAATTGCGGAACACAATTTTGGAAACGTTTGCTGAACTTCCTTTCACAATTCTGTGGAAGTTTGAATTGGATGTTTTGCCCAACAAACCCAAAAACGTGTACATTTCAAAGTGGGTTTCTCAGCAAGACGTTTTGAGTATAAAAATTTAAACGGTTGTTTTTGAAAGAAATTAAAACGCAATTTTTAGGACATCCAAATATAAAACTGTTTATAACCCAAGGAGGACTTCAATCTTTGGAAGAAGCGATTTATAATCGCGTACCTTTCGTGGGTATTCCGTACTTTGCTGATCAACCAATGAACATGAAAAATCTGGTGACTAAAGGAATAACAGTGTCTTTGGATCGCAAGAACCTTACGAAAGAGGATTTCAAAAGCGCCATTTTGGAGGTCATAGAAAATCCAAAGTGAGTATTTTTTGTGTGGAAAAAAGTGTAGTGGGGAAATTGAAAACTTTTTTAGATACCGAAACAAACTGATAGAATTTGCAAACTTAGCACAAGATGAACCAATGAATGGACTAGAAAAGGCAATATGGTGGACCGAATATGTTCTGCGCCATAAAGGAGCAAAACACTTACGGAGTCCGTCACTCGACATCCCAAGCTATCAGTATTACCTTTTGGATGTTATCGGTTTTTTACTGCTCGTTACTGCAATCGTAGTTTATTTGCTACGCAAAATTTGTATTTTAGTGCTTAGGTTACCTAAAATGTTGTTTAAGCCAAAGATGAAGTCGGAGTAGTTCTCTAAATTAAAGTTATTTTGGAAAAGCTGTTTAATTCACGTCATTCCAAAATTCTCCCTAAAACATAATTATTTAAATTTGGCTTGAGCATCTCAAATTTTATGGGTAACTATAGTAAAATTAGTAAGACTGATCTTATACTAAGATCCAAATTGAATCCAAATTCAAGTTGGTCTTGGATGCTCTCTACATTGAAGTAGTAAAAAAAACCGTAAAGTTTTACGGCCTTACCAAAGAAGTTTGGGGAGTTTTGGAAAAGCTAATATTCGACATTTTAGATATTGAGATGTTCACCACCCTAAATTCTTTTAGGCCATAACCTTTAACCACCTTTTTTCCATGAATTCTCTAGTTCAACTTTCGTGAGCGCTACCACTATGACTATAGCTTCGAGATTTCTACCCTCAACATCCGCTGTTGTGCTCTGCGTTTATCATGTTTATCATTCTTTTTAAATTATCTACATATTTTCGGTTGTAGATATTTTCTTGTTTTAAAAGAAGACTCCATCAGTATGCGTTTTTCTTCAATTCTTCGTCGTTTTTTTCAGACTTTTTGACCCCATTTTTTTCTTTTGTCAGTAAGTCACGCTTTTTGTTTTTTCCTTCCCTAAATTCTGATGATTGCAACTCAAAAACTACGCATTATTTTTTTTATGGTATTCTATTCCTTCAAACTCGGCTTTTTTACCAATTCTATACATTTTATAGAAAATATTACCCGCGAGTCCGGGAAAGTTCTATGGAATACTTAACTGCAAGTAAACAAAAAAGGACTTTACAAGAGTCATTTTGCTTCTTACCAACAGCTGTAAGTATTCCATACCTTCCAGGTCTCACGGTTTTCTTACAATATCTTGACAATTTAGAAAAAAAAATTTCAAGGGTGATTGAGAGGGGAGGTATATTCATAAAAAACTTCCAAAGTTTTTCCGACTTTTTAACCCCCCTTCCTTAACTTCCCATGGGCATAATCCAAAGACTCTCTCTTACTTCTTTAAATCCAATTCAAGATTTCCTTACAAATTCAAAAAATAAGATTTTTATAAGGAGCGAGAAAGCTGACGTTAGCGTCCACTAGAGCTAAAAAATTCCATAAAAGAAGTTCTCTTTTTTTTAACTCTAGAGGTGTTAATGTCAAATCTAGATTACATTTGGTGTTAAAGATCTCCACCATACTAAAAATTGGATCTGTGTTTACGAAAAGCATATGGGGCATTGCACACCAAATCGACCACTTTTGAACCCGACCCCTTTTGATTGTCTTGAAATTTTTATATATTATACTATCCCACCAAAAACAGTTTTGTGAATTTTTTCAAAATTTTTTACTAAACCCAAAAAAAGTTACGAATTTTTAGAAAAACTGATGTTCATAACTTCATAACTATTCCAAAAATTGACTAATCGGAACGTTTTTTTGTTTTTTTTTTCGTCTTTAAACCTACTTTTCAGAAAAAAATATAAAAAAAATATTCACACTTGTATATTCTACAAAATTTTTCATTTTTTCGGAAATAATCATTGATTTTTCAAATTTCGACACTTTTAATTTTTGATTTTTTTATTTCAAAAAACACTCTGATTTGGGGTTTTTGATTGATTGATTATGGGGTTTTTTTGAAATAAAAAAATCAAAAATCTAAAGTGGAAAAATTTAAAAAATCAATGATTATTTCCGAAAAAATGAAAAAATTTATAGAATACAAGTTTGAATATTTTTTTTGTGTTTTTTTCTGAAAAGTACGTTTAAAGATAAAAAACTAAAAAAAAGTTCTGATTAGTCAATTTTTTAAAGTTACGAATTTTTTTAGAAAAATTGAGAGTTTTTTTCTTCAAACTATCATAACTATTTCAAAAATTGACTAATCAGAACTTTTTTTTTCTTTTTAATCTTTAAACGTACTTTTTAGGAAAAAACACACACAAAATATTCAAACTTGTATTCTATAAAATTTTTAATTTTTTCGGAAATAATCATTGATTTTTCAAATTTTTCCATTTTTGATTTTTTTATTTCAAAAAAAAACTCTGATTTATTTCGCGTATAACAACGCAAACCCCTTAATGGGCCGACATTTCTTTCTAATCTTTTGGTTTAATTAAAAAATATTTTGTTTTATTTTTACGCAAAAATATTTTTCAATTAAACAAAATAAATAGAAAGAATTGTCGGCCCATTATGGGGTTTACGTTGTTATACGCAGAATAAATCAAAGTTTTTTTTTAAATGAAAATATCAAAAGTGTTGAAATTTGAAAAATCAATGATTTTTTTCCTAAAAAATGAAAAATTTTGTAGAATACAAGTTTGAATATTTTTTTTTATATTTTTCTCTAAAAAGTAGGTTTAAAGACAAAAAAAACCGTTCCGATTAGTCAATTTTTGAAATAGTTATGATCCTTTGAAGAAAACAACATCAGTTTTTCTAAAAATTCGTAACTTTTTTTGGGTTGAGTAAAAAATTTTGAAAAAATTCACAAAACTGTTTTTGGTAGTATAGTATAATATGTAAAAATTTCAGGAAAATCAAAAGGGGTCGGGTTCAAAAGTAGTCGATTTGGTGTGGAATGCCCCAGCTAAAATATTAAAAAACTTCCGCCCGCCAGGGAGTGGTTTTTGAGTTAGTAATTAACAATTTTTGACTAATTAAAAACTTAAGAAATGAAAGTTTTGTTAATAATTCTGACCCTTTGCCAATATATGAAAGTTAAATCTGCAAATATGTTGAAAAAATTCTACTCGCCAAGGGGTGGTTTTTGAATTGGAAATTAACAATTTTTTTAGTAATGAAAAACTTAAGAAATAAAAATTTTGTTAATAATTCTGAAACTTTTCTAATTTATGAAAGTTAAATCTGCAAATATTGCAAGAATATTAAAAAATTCTACCCGAGAGGGGGTGGTTTTTGAATTCGAAATTAACAATTTTTTACTAATGAAAAATTTAAGAAATAAAGGTTTTGTTAATAATTCTGAAGCTTTGCCAATATATAAAATTTAAATCTGCAAATATGTTAAAAAAATTCTACCGGCCAAGGGGTTGTTTTAGAATTCGAAATTAACAATTTTTTACTAATGAAAAATTTAAGAAATGAAAGTTTTGTTAATAATTCTGACGCTTTGCCAATATATGAAAGTTAAATCTGCAAATATTGCAAATATGTTGAAAAAATTCTACCCGCAAGGGGGTGGTTTTTGAATTCGAAATTAACAATTTTTTACTAATGAAAAATTTAAGAAATAAAAGTTTTGTTAATAATTCTGAAGCTTTGCCAATATATAAAATTTAAATCTGCAAATATGTTAAAAAAATTCTACCCCCCAAGGGGTTGTTTTAGAGTTCGAAATTAACAATTTTTTACTAATGAAAAACTTAAGAAATGAAAGTTTTGTTAATAATTCTGAAGCTTCGCCAATATATGAAAGTTAAATCTGCAAGTATTGAAAAAATATGTTGAAAAAATTCTAGCCGCGAGGGGGTGGTTTTTGAATTCGAAATTAACAATTTTTTACTAATGAAAAATTTAAGAAATAAAAGTTTTGTTAATAATTCTGAAGCTTTGCCAATATATAAAATTTAAATCTGCAAATATGTTGAAAAAATTCTACTCGCCAAGGGGTGGTTTTTGAATTAAAATTAACAATTTTTTACTAATGAAAAATTTGAGAAATGAAAGTTTTGTTAATAATTCTGACGCTTTGCCAATATATGAAAGTTAAATCTGCAAATATTGCAAATATGTTGAAAAAATTCTACCCGCAAGGGGGTGGTTTTTGAATTCGAAATTAACAATTTTTTACTAATGAAAAATTTAAGAAATAAAAGTTTTGTTAATAATTCTGAAGCTTTGCCAATATATAAAATTTAAATCTGCAAATATGTTAAAAAAATTCTACCCCCCAAGGGGTTGTTTTAGAGTTCGAAATTAACAATTTTTTACTAATGAAAAACTTAAGAAATGAAAGTTTTGTTAATAATTCTGAAGCTTCGCCAATATATGAAAGTTAAATCTGCAAATATTGAAAAAATATGTTGAAAAAATTCTAGCCGCGAGGGGGTGGTTTTTGAATTCGAAATTAACAATTTTTTACTAATGAAAAATTTAAGAAATAAAAGTTTTGTTAATAATTCTGAAGCTTTGCCAATATATAAAATTTAAATCTGCAAATATGTTAAAAAATTCTACCCCCCAAGGGGTTGTTTTAGAGTTCGAAATTAACAATTTTTTACTAATGAAAAACTTAAGAAATGAAAGTTTTGTTAATAATTCTGAAGCTTCGCCAATATATGAAAGTTAAATCTGCAAATATTGAAAAAATATGTTGAAAAAATTCTAGCCGCGAGGGGGTGGTTTTTGAATTCGAAATTAACAATTTTTTACTAATGAAAAATTTAAGAAATAAAAGTTTTGTTAATAATTCTGTAGCTTTGCCAATATATAAAATTTAAATCTGCAAATATGTTGAAAAAATTCTACTCGCCAAGGGGTGGTTTTTGAATTAAAATTAACAATTTTTTACTAATGAAAAATTTAAGAAATAAAAGTTTTGTTAATAATTCTGAAGCTTTTCTAATTTATGAAAGTTAAATCTGCAAATATTGAAAAAATATTAAAAAATTCTACCCGAGAGGGGGTGGTTTTTGAATTCGAAATTAACAATTTTTGACTAATGAAAAATTTAAGAAATAAAAGTTTTGTTAATAATTCTGACGCTTTGCCAATATATGAAAGTTAAATCTGCAAATATTGTAAATATGTTGAAAAAATTCTAGCCGCGAAGGGGAGGTTTTTGAATTCGAATTTAACAATTTTTTACTAATGAAAATTTTAAGAAATAAAAGTTTTGTTAATAATTATGAAGCTTTTGAAGTAATAATAGCAACACAAATTATATTTTGTAGCATTTTTTATCGGCCACGAACGTTGTGGTAGCAAATCATGTTGATCACTGAGGCGAGTAATCAATTGGGCAGATCACTGAACTTTTAATTAAAATTGGTCGTTGAAAATGTTTGATTTGGATAAATTATTTACAGTTCCAATAAGAATTAGGGCAGACTTGCCTAATTTTGCAGTAAATTTAAAGACACCCTCTAATTGAGCAATTGCTGTGTAATTTCTGAACGAATGTTTTATTTGATTCGAAACGTGTGTTGCATATCCAACCGGAAATTCTTGATATATTTTAAAATTAATATAACTATTAATACATTACATAATCGATTACTCACATCAGTAATCTAATCGACGCTTTGCTCTCAGCTGCTCGGCATTATTTACAGTGACAAGCAAAAATGTTAGAAAAACTAATTAGTGCTGCAATTTTTTTAATCATACCCTTTTGTGAAGGAGCAAAAATTTTGGGAGTGGTTCCTACACCTGCGTACAGTCATCAAGCAGCTTTTCAACCAATTTGGAGAGAGCTATCCTTGAGAGGCCACCAAGTAACCGTTTTAACTACGCATCCGATGAAAGACCCAACCTTGACCAATCTAACTGAAATTGATTTAGGATTTTCAAATAAAATATGGAGCGACTTCATTCCAATGTGGGCAAATGCGGACAGTCTATTATCGTTTGATTTACTTGGACAGATGGTGGATTTGATGAAAAATATTACTAATGAACAATTAAGTAGCCCCCAAATTCAAAATCTTATTAACAGCAAAACAGAACATTTTGACTTATTGATGATAGAGTTTGCAAATCCTGCATATTTGGCATTTTCGCATCGATTCAATTGTCCTTATATTGGCATTCTCTCGCACAGAGGTACTTCCCAAGCGTTTGCAGCCATGGGAAGTCCCACCCATCCCGTACTTTATCCAGAATGGATGATGAGTGCTGATAAAGACCTTACTTTTTTTCAGCGCCTAACTAGTGTATTTGCGGCAAATATCCAAGATGTTATGTTTCGTCTTTTTCTCTTTCCAAATGAAGAATTAAATATAAAGAAATACTTTGGTGAGAACTACCCATCCGTAAAACAGATAATAGCAAACGTAGCGATGCTTTTCGTAAACACCGACCCAATTTTTGGTATGGTGAGACCCTTAACACCAAATGTAATCCAGATAGGTGGAGGAACTCATCGCAAATTTCCAAAACCTTTACCAACAGTAACCCACTTAAAATTTAATCTTTTATTTTTCTAAACTCATGTTTTTTTTCAGGAGTTGCAAAACATTTTAGATAACGCAAAAAACGGATTCATTTACTTCAGTTTGGGTTCCACCGTAAAAAGCAAAATCATACCGGAAAAATTGCGGAACACAATTTTGGAAACGTTTGCTGAACTTCCTTTCACAATTCTGTGGAAGTTTGAATTGGATGTTTTGCCCAACAAACCCAAAAACGTGTACATTTCAAAGTGGGTTTCTCAGCAAGACGTTTTGAGTATGAAAATTTGAAAGGTTGTTTTCGAAAGAAATTAAAACGCATTTTTTAGAACATCCAAATATAAAACTGTTTATAACCCAAGGAGGACTTCAGTCTTTGGAAGAAGCGATTTATAACCACGTACCTTTTGTGGGTATTCCGTACTTTGCTGATCAACCAATGAACATGAAGAATCTGGTGAACAAAGGAATAACAGTGTCTTTGGATCGCAAGAACCTTACGAAAGAGGATTTCAAAAGCGCCATTTTGGAGGTCATAGAAAATCCACAGTGAGTATTTTTTGTGTGGAAAAAAGTGTAGTGGGGAAATTGAAAACTTTTTTAGATACCGAAACAAATTGATAGAATTTGCAAACTTAGCACAAGATGAACCAATGAATGGATTGGAAAAGGCAATATGGTGGACCGAATATGTTCTGCGCCATAAGGGAGCAAAGCACTTTCGAAGTTCTGTATTGGACATCCCAAGTTATCAGTATTACCTTTTGGATGTCATTGGATTTGTTTTGCTTGTTACAGTAATTGTGGTTTATCTGTTGTGTAAAATTGTTGTTTTAGTGCTAAGGTTTACTAAATTCTTATTTGGATCTAAGAGAAAAATGGAATAAAAATCTAAAAAATAAATATTTGGGGTGACAGTTCTTCAGAATCGCTACTGGTCCTTGACTCACCGATCCTTTCAACATGGAAGGTAAAGGCATCCATGACCGGAGAGGATTGGTGTCGGGCGCAGGTAACATATCTTCCAATTACTTTCCCCACTCGTCTGTTAAATTTGGTTTTACATCTGCTTCCCCAAAACTACTCTCCATTTTTTTACCAAGGATCCTTGCGACATGGCAATTAAAAACATGAAAGTTATGGCTTGGATGTTTTTATTTGAAACGAACAGAAGTCTCCACAGAAATTCGAAGAAAATATGGAGATGGTCTCTCCATGGTATGGTAGACCTTCATCTGATGGGTGAAGCGCATGTTGAGTGTTTGTTTAAATCTTGAAGTCGTAGTGTTGGCTCTCACAAACCAGCGAAGGCAAGGCAAGAAGGTGGTAAACTCCAAAAGAGTTTAACGAGGTAAATGACCTTCATTTTTTAGACATGATTTGCGAAGTCGCTTTCAAACACGATATTAGCTCCTCTAAAGCTACTGTTTCACATAACTTCTTGAAGGGAGCTGTCATTCAAATTTTATGTTAAATTAAACTCAATTAAAATGCTCTTCCATAATCTTTTTTATCTAAATGTGGGTCACCAATTACAAGACGATTACGATTACCCTGCCTCCGTTGCAAAATACGTTGCATAACCCACAACAAATTTTCGGGAAAATAATTAGGTAATTGATGTTTGTCATCTCACACTAATCTAATCTAAAGTTTGCTACCGCATCACCAGTGATAATGAATAATTAAAGTGGCCAACAAAATATGTTAGAAAATCTAATTATAATTGTAATTAATTAAAGTAATCGACACGTAAAATGCTAGGTAAACCAATTATTATTTGCGTTGCCATTATTTTTATTTTAAATGTTTGTGATGGTGCAAAAATTTTGGGTGTGGTACCGACGCCAGCGCACAGTCATCAAGTAGCTTTTCGACCGATATGGAGGGAACTATCGTTAAGAGGTCATCAAGTTACCGTTTTAACCACGATTCCAATGAACGACCCAACACTCACCAATTTAACCGAAATTGATTTAGGAGCTTCATATAAAATATGGAACGAATTCGTTCCATCGTGGGCAAATGCGGATTCGGAATTGTGGAGCTTATTCACGCTTGAATTGGTGGGGAAAATGATAAAAGTCCAGAAACAAGTAACTGACGCACAATTCAGTCACCCGGAAGTCCAAAAGCTTCTCAACAACAAAACAGAACATTTTGACTTATTGCTGCTAGAGTTTCACAATCCAACATATTTTGCATTGTCGCATAGATTCAAATGTCCTTACATTGGAATTCTTTCTTATGGAGGTTTTTCCCAAGCATACGATATCATTGGAAGCCCTACACATCCTGTTCTTTATCCAGATTTTATGGTGGGTGCTTACACAAATCTAACCTTTTCTGAACGTCTGATAAGTTCACTTCTGGTAGTATTCATAAAAATATTTCTTAGTCTCTATGGAGTTTACAAAGAAGATTTAGCACTGAAAGAGTACTTTGGTGATAACTACCCACCTCTAACCGAGCTAATGGGAAACATGGAAATGCTTTTCGTAAACACAGATCCAATTTTTGGAATGGTGAGACCCTTAACACCGAATGTAATTCAGATAGGTGGCGGAAATTATCATAAAACTTCGAAACCCTTACCAACAGTAACTAACCTAAAATTTAATCTTGTACTTTTCTAAACCCTTTTTTTTCCAGGAGTTGCAAAACCTTTTCGATAACGCAAAAAATGGATTTATTTATTTCAGTTTGGGTTCCAGCGTAAAAAGCAAAATCATATCGGAAAAATTACGGAACACAATTTTGGAAACGTTTGCTGAACTGCCTTACACAATTCTGTGGAAATTTGAATTGGATGTTTTGCCCAACAAGCCCAAAAACGTGTACATTTCAAAGTGGGTTCCTCAGCAAGATGTTTTGAGTAATTTAAAAATTTTCGTGTTTCTTTTCGGAAAAAAAAATAAAACGCTGCTATTTTAGGACATCCAAATATAAAGCTTTTTATAACCCAAGGAGGGCTTCAGTCTTTGGAAGAAGCGATTTATAGCCACGTTCCTTTTGTGGGTATGCCATACTTTGCCGACCAACCAATGAACATAAAGAGTCTGGTGTCCAAAGGAGTAACTGTGTCTGTGGATCGCAAGAACCTTACGAAAGAGGATTTTAAAAGCGCTATTTTGGAGGTCATAGAAAATCCAAAGTGAGTAGGTACTTTTTGGGTGGAAAAAAATGTGGTGAGAAAACTGGAAACTTTTTTAGATACCGAAACAAACTGATAGAATTGGCAAACTTAGCCCAAGATGAACCTATGAATGGATTAGAAAAGGCAATATGGTGGACCGAATATGTTCTGCGCCATAAGGGAGCAAAACACTTACGGAGTCCGTTACTCGACATCCCAATTTATCAGTATTACCTTTTGGATGTTATCGGTTTTCTATTGCTCGTTACTGCAATCGTGGTTTATTTGCTACGTAAAATTTTTGTTTTAACACTTAGGTTAGCTAAAATCTTGTTTAAGTCAAAGAAGAAGTTAGAGTAGTTCTCTAAGTTGAACGAGGTTTAACTGAGGTTGGAACAACCCACCTAAAATAAAAGTTATTTTGGATATGCTATTTAATTTACTCCATTTAGACCTTTTTCCTAAAACACAATTGCTTAAATTTGGTTTGGGCAAACCAAATTTGATGGTTGACGCTATATTTCATTTTTTTTGTAAGATTGGTAAGACTGACATGCTTATCTGACAACGGATTATCCAAAAACCGAAGAGGAACTAAATGACAGATTTGCCACCCTAACTTCTCTTGGATCATTACCACCTTCTTTCCAGTAAACCCTCAACATCCGCTTTACTCATCAGATGCCCTTGTATGCCGCACTTATCACGTTCATCATTTTTATCAGTTCATCTTCATCTTTTTGGCTACTATCTTTTTTTTTACTTATTGCTGGTGGATATGCCATACCCCCAGACTCTCCCAATTGTGCTAAACACTTACTAGGCCAGTCAAATTAGACTAACATCAGTTAACTTTAGAGAAGGTCTAAATAAAGTGAATTAAACACCTTTTCCGTAATAACTTTTATTTAGAAAACTACTCCAATTTTTTCTTGGACATAAACAACATTTTAGCTAACCTAAGAGCTACAATAAAAATTTTACGTAGCAAATAAACCACGATTGCAGTAACCAGGAGTAGAAATCCGATAACATCCAAAAGGTAATACTGATAACTTGGAATGTCAAGTGACGGACTCCGCAAGTGCTTTGCTCCCTTATGGCGCAGAACATATTCGGTCCACCATATTGCCTTTTCCAATCCATTCATTGGTTCATCTTGGGCTAAGTTTGCCAATTCTACCAATTTGTTTCGGTATCTAAAATAATTTTCAGTTTTGCTCATCACACATTTTCCCACACAAAAAGGACTCACATCGGATTTTCTATAACCTCCAAAATGGCATTTCTGAAATCCTTTTTTGTAAGGTTCTTGTAATCCAAAGACACTGTTATTCCTTTAGACACCAGATTCTTCATGTTCATTGGTTGGTCGGCAAAGTATGGAATACCCACAAAAGGAACGTGGTTATAAATCGCTTCTTCCAAAGACTGAAGTCCTCCTTGGGTTATAAAAAGTTTTATATTCGGATGCCCTAAAAAATTCGTTTTAATTTCTTCCCAAAAAATACCTGGAAATTTTTATACTCAAAACGTCTTGCTGAGAAACCCACTTTGAAATGTACACGTTTTTGGGTTTGTTGGGCAAAACATCCAATTCAAACTTCCACAAAATTGTGTAAGGCAGTTCAGCAAACGTTTCCAAAATTGTGTCTCGTAATTTTTCCGGTATGATTTTGCTTTTAACGGTGGAACCCAAACTAAAGTAAATAAATCCATTTTTTGCGTTATCCAGGAGGTTTTGCAGCTCCTAAACAAAAATGTTTAAAAAAATGCAAGATTAAATTTTAGGTGGGTGGGTTACTTTTGGTAACGGTTTTGAAACTTTGCGATGAGTTCCTCCACCTATCTGGATTACATTTGGTGTTAAAGGTCTCACCATTCCAAAAATTGGATCTGTGTTTAGGAAAAGCATGTCTATATTTCCCTTTATTTGGTTTATGGATGGATAGTTCTCACCAAAGTACTTTTTGATTATTAGTTCTTCCTTAGGAAAGAAATAAAGATCTACAAATATTTTTTGGAAAACCACCATAAAGAAACTCGACATGCGTTCAGAAAAGGTCAAATTTTTGTAAGCTCCCACCATGAAGTCTGGATAAAGGACGGGATGGGTAGGACTTCCAATTGCTTCGAACATGTCGTTAGTACCTCCATACGAAAGAATTCCAATGTAAGGGCAATTGAATCGATGCGAAAATGCCCAATATGATGGATTTAGAAACTCCACCATTAATAAGTCAAAATGTTCTGTTTTGTTATTGAGAAGGTTTTGGACTTCTGGGTGACTGTATTGTGCATCAGCTAGATCTTTCATAACGGTCATTATCTGTCCAATCAATTCAAACGTGAACATGTTATCTGCATTTGCCATTAATGGAACGAATTCGTTCCATATTTTAGATGAAGATCCTAGATCAATTTCGGTTAAATTTGTAAGAGTTGGGTCGTTCATTGGATTAGTAGTTAAAACGGTAACCTGGTGACCTTTTATGGATAGTTCCCTCCATATCGCTTGAAAAGCTACTTGATGACTGTACGCTGGCGTCGGCACCACACCCAAAATTTTGGCTCCATCACAAATATTTTTATTAAAAATAATGGCAACACAAATAATAATTAGTTTTCTTTGCATTTTTTGTCGTTCACTTAAGTAATTACTATTATCAGTCACGTACGATATTGTTGCAAAATATTGATTAGATTATTGAGATTACTTAATTTGATAACTAATTTTTTTCGAAATTTTTTTTGTGGGTTATGCAAGGCTTGGTACATGGAATCGGTGTAATCATTTTAATTCTTCACCAGAAGACACAAAAAAGATTCGAAGCAAAAAGGGTCCATCCCAAAAAGGGGACCTAAGAAAATTCTTATCTGTGCAGATTGCCCAGAAGGCTTTTACAACCCAAAATAGAAAGAGAGAATCAACGGTGATTACTTTTGAAAAAAAAGTGTTAGACTGTACAATACTGACTGTATTTAACCATGTTAATGCGTAAATGTTGTGGTCGCTTGGCCTTTGGGCTTACTTAGGAGAAAATGCGACCATCCACCATACATCAGGATCAGTGTTGCTTGACAATAAACCCTAGTTATGAGGAGAGAAATGAGAAAAAAACAAATCTAATTCACCTATGGTTGGAGAGTATTCCATACCCCCCAAGCCCTCCGGTCACTAAAAAATCACGTGGTGTACTTCCTGTCATTAATCATAATATGAAACCATAACTTTTCCAAATATAAATATTAATATGTGGCTGTATATAGACCGGGGGGTCTGGGAGGTATGGAATTTCATGGATTGATGATTCAATCAAGCGATTTTGCATTTGAATTTTTTGATTAAAATTAACCTTTGTTCAAATATTCTAAAACATCATGAAAATAATAATAAGATAACAATAAAAGCAAGAAAAATAACTAAAAAATTGTAAGCCTTCAGTTGCCTCAAATTTAAAATAATTTTTGATTTTAGTGCGATTTTTCATTTAAAGTTTTTCATAAAAATTAAAATTCATGCAATAATTCTGAAACTTTTTGAAAATAACAACAAGATAACTGTAAAAGCAGGAAAAATAACAAAAAAATTCTAAGTCTTAAACTGCTTACCATTTAAAGCATTTTTTGATTTCAGTGCGATTTTTGAATTAAATTTTTTGTTAGAAATTAAATTATGTTTAATTATTCTGGAACTTCGCGAAAATACTAATACAATTATAACAAACACAGAAAAAATAAGGAAAAAATTCTAAGCCTTAAGGTGCCTTAGATTACAGTTATTTTGATTTCGGTACGATTTTGAATTTAAATATTTGAAAAAGTTAAATTTTGTTCAAAAAATCAGAAACTTCTTGAAAATAGTATTGCAATTATAAACACAGAAAAATAACAAAGCAATTCTAAGCCTTAAATTTAAAGTATTTTTTGATTTCAATGCGATTTTTGATTACATTTTTTTGAAAAAATTCAATATTGTTCAATTATTTTGAAACTTCAAGAAAATACTAATTACAAGTTTAAAAAACACAGGAAAAATAACTAAAAAAATTCTAAGACCTAAATTGCTTTTGATCTAAGGTAGTTTTTTAATTTCAGTTCTATTTTTGATTTGAAATTTTTGTTACAAACTTAAGTTTGTTCAAATAATCAGAAAGTTCTTGAAAATACTAATAGGTACAATTATAATAAACACAGAAAAAATAACAAAAAAATCTAAGCCTTAAACTGCCTTGTATTTTTTGATTTCGGTGCGATTTTTGAATTTAATTTTGTATTAAAAATTAAATATTGTTCAATTATTTTGGAACTTTACCAAAATACTAAATAAATTATAAAAAACACAGCTAAAATAGGAAAAAAATTCTAAGCCTTAACGTGCCTTAGATTAAAGTTATTTTGATTTCACTGCGATTTTAATGTAAATTTTTGATAAAAATTAAATTTTGTTCAAATAACCAGGAACTTCTTGAAAACAATAATGCAATTACAATAAACACAAAAAAAATAAGGAAAAAATTCTAAGCCCTAATTGGTCTTAGATTTGAATTATTTTTTGATTTCGGTGCGAGTTTTGAATTTGATTTTGTATTAAAATTTAAATATTGTTCAATTATTTTGGAACTTCACCAAAATACTAATTAAATTATAAGAAACATAGCTAAAATAAGAAAAAAATTCTACGCTTTAACGTGCCTTAGATTAAAGTTATTTTGATTTCAGTGCGATTTTGAATGTAAATTTTTGATAAAAATTAAATTTTGTTCAAATAACCAGGAACTTCTTGAAAATATTAATGCAATTATAGTAAACACAGAGAAAATAAGGAAAAAATTCCAAGCTCTAATTGGCCTTAGATTTGAATTATTTTTTGAATTTAATTTTGTATTAAAATTTAAATATTGTTCAATTATTTTGAAACTTCACCAAAATACTAATTAAATTATAAGAAACACAGCTAAAATAATGAAAAAATTCTAAGCCTTAACGTGCCTTAGATTAAAGTTATTTTGATTTAAGTGCGATTTTGAATGTAAATTTTTGATAAAAATTAAATTTTGTTCAAATAACCAGGAACTTCTTGAAAATAATAGTGCAATTATAGTAAACACAGAAAAAATAAGAAAAAAATTCCAAGCCCTAATTGGTCTTAGATCTGAATTATTTTTTGATTTCGGTGCGATTTTTGAATTTAATTTTGAATTAAAATTTAAATATTGTTCAATTATTTTGGAACTTCACCAAAATACTAATTAAATTATAAGAAACACAGCTAAAATAAGAAAAAAATTCTACGCCTTAACGTGCCTTAGATTAAAGTTATTTTGATTTCAGTGCGATTTTGAATGTAAATTTTTAATAAAAATTTAATTTTGTTCAAATAACCAGGAACTTCTTGAAAATAATAATGCAATTACAATAAACACAAAAAAATAAGGAAAAATTTCCAAGCCCTAATTGGTCTTAGATTTGAATTATTTTTTGATTTCGGTGCGATTTTTGAATTTCATTTTGTATTAAAATTTAAATATTGTTCAATTATTTTGGAACTTCACCAAAATACTAATTAAATTATAAGAAACACAGCTAAAATAAGAAAAAAATTCTACGCCTTAACGTGCCTTAGATGAAAGTTATTTTGATTTCAGTGCGATTTTGAATGTAAATTTTTAATAAAAATTTAATTTTGTTCAAATAACCAGGAACTTCTTGAAAATATTAATGCAATTATAGTAAACACAGAGAAAATAAGGAAAAAATTCCAAGCCCTAATTGGCCTTAGATTTGAATTATTTTTTGAATTTAATTTTGTATTAAAATTTAAATATTGTTCAATTATTTTGAAACTTCACCAAAATACTAATTAAATTATAAGAAACACAGCTAAAAAAATGAAAAAATTCTAAGCCTTAACGTGCCTTAGATTAAAGTTATTTTGATTTAAGTGCGATTTTGAATGTAAATTTTTGATAAAAATTAAATTTTGTTCAAATAACCAGGAACTTCTTGAAAATAATAGTGCAATTATAGTAAACACAGAAAAAATAAGAAAAAAATTCCAAGCCCTAATTAGTCTTAGATCTGAATTATTTTTTGATTTCGGTGCGATTTTTGAATTTAATTTTGTATTAAAATTTAAATATTGTTCAATTATTTTGGAACTTCACCAAAATACTAATTAAATTATAAGAAACACAGCTAAAATAAGAAAAAAATTCTACGCCTTAACGTGCCTTAGATGAAAGTTATTTTGATTTCAGTGCGATTTTGAATGTAAATTTTTAATAAAAATTTAATTTTGTTCAAATAACCAGGAACTTCTTGAAAATATTAATGCAATTATAGTAAACACAGAGAAAATAAGGAAAAAATTCCAAGCCCTAATTGGCCTTAGATTTGAATTATTTTTTGAATTTAATTTTGTATTAAAATTTAAATATTGTTCAATTATTTTGAAACTTCACCAAAATACTAATTAAATTATAAGAAACACAGCTAAAAAAATGAAAAAATTCTAAGCCTTAACGTGCCTTAGATTAAAGTTATTTTGGTTTAAGTGCGATTTTGAATGTAAATTTTTGATAAAAATTAAATTTTGTTCAAATAACCAGGAACTTCTTGAAAATAATAGTGCAATTATAGTAAACACAGAAAAAATAAGAAAAAAATTCCAAGCCCTAATTAGTCTTAGATCTGAATTATTTTTTGATTTCGGTGCGATTTTTGAATTTAATTTTGTATTAAAATTTAAATATTGTTCAATTATTTTGGAACTTCACCAAAATACTAATTAAATTATAAGAAACACAGCTAAAATAAGAAAAAAATTCTACGCCTTAACGTGCCTTAGATTAAAGTTATTTTGATTTCAGTGCGATTTTGAATGTAAATTTTTAATAAAAATTTAATTTTGTTCAAATAACTAGGAACTTCTTGAAAATATTAATGCAATTATAGTAAACACAGAGAAAATAAGGAAAAAATTCCAAGCCCTAATTGGCCTTAGATTTGAATTATTTTTTGACTTCGGTGCGATTTTTGAATTTAATTTTGTATTAAAATTTAAATATTGTTCAATTATTTTGGAACTTCACCAAAATACTAACTAAATTATAAGAAACACAGCTAAAATAGGAAAAAAATTCTAAGCCTTAACGTGCCTTAGATTAAAGTTATTTTGATTTAAGTGCGATTTTGAATGTAAATTTTTGATAAAAATTAAATTTTGTTCAAATAACTAGGAATTTCTTGAAAATAATAATGCAATTATAATAAACACAGAAAAAATAAGCAAAAAGTTCCAAGCCCTAATTGGCCTTAGATTTGAATTACTTTTGATTTCGGTGCGATTTTTGGTTTAAATTTTTTGTTAAAAATTAAATATTGTTCAATTATTTTGGAACTTTACCAAAATACTAATACAGTTACTATAAGAGACACTGAAAGAATAAGGAAAAAATTCTAAACCTTAACGTGCTTTAGATTATTTTGATTTTAGTGCGGTTTTTGATTTAAATTTTTGATAAAAAATAAATTTTGTACAAATAATCAGTAACATCTTCAAAATACAAAGTTATAATAAAGACAACAAAAATATCGAACAAATTCTAAGCCTTATTTTGCCTTTAATTTAAAATTTTTTTGATTTTGGTTCAATTTTTGAATTTTTTTTCTTAAAAATTAAATATTGTTTAATTATTCTGGAACTTTAGGAAAATACTAATACAATTATAATAAATATAAAAAAAATAATAAAAAAATTCTAACCTCTAATATAAGCCTTCAAGTGCCTTAATTAAAATTATTTTGATTGCAGTGCGATTTTTGCAAAAAAATTAAATTTTGTTTAAATAATCAGAAACTTTTTGAAAAATCTAATACAATTATTATAAACACAGAAAAAATAACAAAAAAATTCGAAGCCCTAAATTTAATGTATTTTTTATTTCGGTGCCATTTTTGAAATAAATTTTTTGATACATTCTAAATTTTCTTTAAATATTCAGGTACTTCTCGAAAAAACTAATCCAATTATAATAAACACAGGAAAAACAACAACAAAAATTATAAGCCCTAATTGGCCTTAGATTTGAATTATTTTTTGTTTTCTATAAAAATAATTTCAAAAAATTATTTGGAAAATCAAGTTGGAATCATCAGCAGCTTAATAGTTATACAATTTCTGACCCATTAGGGGTGGCGATAAAATTTTGAACAAAATGAATGGTTGGGAATAGAAATAGTTTGGGGACCACTGATATGACCTACCACAAAAGCTATCATTTTGAGAATAAAAACTAAGATAGAACTTCAATTACTACAAAACTTAGAACTGCAGTTCTTTTTTAGACTTTTACTCCCCCCCTTTCTCCTCCCCCCGTTGTCCCAGTTGGATGGTTTTTTGTCTTCCTCTCTCAAAAAAACGTCTGATGGTCACAAATCAAAAAGTGTCTTCTTATTTCTCTAAAATCAAACTTTTCAAAAATCAAGAAAAATATTCAAGCACAATTTCCTTACAAATCTTACAATCTTGCTACATTAAAAACTACTGACTACTTGTGAAGGTTAGCCGTCGGGCTTATTCGGGAGAAAATGTTACCATCACCATATGTACATGAGGACCAGAGTTGCTTGACAATATACCTTAGTCATGAGGAGGGAAATTGAAATAAATCAGATCCACCTATGGTTGGAAGGTATTCCATACCCCCCAAACCCCCCGGTCCCAAAAAAATTACATGGTGTATTTCCTGTCTTTAATCATACGAAACCATAACTTTTCCAAATAAATATAGTAATATGTGGCTGTTTTTAGACCGGAGGGTCTGGGGGGTATGGAATACCCCCCAGTACCAGGTGGTTAAACGTTACACAATATCTGAATTATAATACACATATAGGTACTAATTGTATATCATGTTCTAACAATTTGGCAATAAATTTAAAAATATCTTCCAGTTCTGGAATCAAATATGTTTTTTTCATAAATTGTTTATTTCTCATAATAATTATGAAACAACAATAAAATTTGTGTACATATTTTATTGTTTAATAAATAATTTTATTCCAGTAATTAACTTGCTGTTTGTAATACAATAAATTTTTTTTGCATACGTAGACATTTTTCTTAATTTCCAACTTTATAACAAATAAAACATAATCAGATAACAAAAGTACTCCTTGAGTTTTGTAAATTTTTTAATTACAAAATTAATTAATTAAAAAGCAACAGAATAATTTTTATTAGGAATAAAACTTTTTAGTAACTTTATCGTTTAGAATAAAATAAATCTTTACTTTCCAGTGCAATCTCAACGGTACGGTGGCCCCCTTATTTTGTTCTAATTTATTTGTATTTTTTAGATTACCAAAGTCTTTTTTGTTTATGTGCTATGACAGATTAGGTTAGGGTCCTAGTCTAAGAGTGCGAATTTTATTCTCCTATTTCCTTTATCCTGGATAGTACTTTGGAGGGGATGTAACCCCCTCCCGCCTTGCACTCCAATCTAGCTATCCTTTAGTTTATCATACCTTTTAATTTAATATCGTTTTATTATTTGCTAAATAAGATTTTAATTAATTGAACTTTACCTCCTAATTACAGGTAAAAAAAGTGTAAAGACCTTTTAGTTTATTACTTTTATTTTCCGCACCAGAGAATATTATTATATAAAATGTAATACATAAAAAAATTCCTTATTAACTAAACACATTTAAATTATTATTAAAATTAATGTTAAATAATGCAAGAATTATTATTAAAATTAATATTAAATTCCAATGTAATTTTAATGGAAATTAATGTTTTAATTATTGCATTTTTTGTGTAACTATGTCACAGAACATTTACTAAATATTTGTTATAATTTAAATTTAGCTGACAGTTAAAATAATTTTACTAGTATTTAAACAAAGTGCTTATCATATAGCGGCAAACGGTGCGCAGCCCAATAATTCACTTTTAAGCTTTAATTATACTATTACTCAGCTGCGCCTGACCATTTTTGCTGTGTTTTAACCGATTAATGCCTTCCACAGTTTATTTTTATTACTATATAATTTTCTTTCCACTAAATAATACTTACAATTTTTCAATGTCCAAGTAAATCTCTTCGTTGAGAGTTACAAGTATCGCCTGCTTATTTATCGTAAGCGGCATTTTAGTTTTGGGACTCATTGATAATTTGTAGTTGCTAAATAGCAAAGTAATAAAAAATTTTATGTTCATTTTAGCAAGGCGACCTCCTAAAAAAAGATAAAATCAATTATGACACGGTTTATACGGAGCATCTTGTAAACTAAGAACAAAATTAACAAATTTTGCTTACCGATACAGTATCTGGGCCCATTTCCCATTGGGAGAAAAGGGAATTGGTTGTCACCATTCGAAGAATGTCTTTCTGGATCAAATTTTTCAGGTTCTGGATAATACCGAGGATCGTAATGGATTTCCATTGTTGGGATATAAATTATGGTTCCCTTCTCGATAATGACATTTGTTTTGGGGATCTTGTACTCCTTGGTACACACTCGAGCAACCACAGCAGCTCCTGGAGCTTTTCTCAAAGTTTCTGGTAGAAAGCCAAGTTTTTAAGATTTCATGGTTATTGGAAATTTTACCAACTTACCGGTGATACACAGATCTAAATACGGCATGTCCATGATGGCGTCGTACGTTACTTTTCCGCCATGTTTGGCTAAAACGTTAGAAATTTCGTTCCGAACTTTGACTTCAATCTCTTTGTTTGATAAAACGTTGGTAATGAGAAAAGTGATAGTTTGTAAAGTGGTTTCGTAGGCGGTTCCAAAGAAGATTAGGGCTTGAGAAGCAATTTCTTGAATATTCAGGACTTTTTTACCATCATCTGAATCTTTAAGTTGTTCAAAATTGTCTCCTTCTAAGTCAACGTTGTTTCTCAGTTGGATTAGCAAGTGCATCAAATCTTTACGGTTTATTTTCAATTTTTCTCTTGTTTCGATTGTCGATTTTGTGATTTTATAACAAAAATCTGACGCCTCTTTGTTGTTATATGGAATTTTGAAAAAATGAAGTATATCTGCGTTCAAAAGGGAAAGTGCCAGTTTTATGTTTTGTGAGGTACTGCCGCCTAGTATTTTCGACGTACAATGCTTGAATTCCAAATTTTCATTGTTTAAAGTGTTGCAGTCGATTCCAAAAATGCAAGCTCCTACGGCATCCATCATAAATTTACCGACTACGTCTTGAAGATATAAATTTTCTCCGTTATTGGTTATATCGTTTAATACCTTCAATAATTGGTCTCCTACTGGTAACAAAGTTTGAAACATAACTTTTATTTTACTAGGCGTAAAAGCTGGAGACAGCTGATCCCTCATCCTCTTCCATGCGGCACCTTGAGCCGAAACCAAATGCAAACTCAACGGGTCCACTTCCGTATTTAGATAAAATGGACGATCGGTGAAATGGTTAAAATCTGTTTTAAGTATACAATCTATTAATTCAGGATCCACAACCACCAAACCTGGTTTGACGAGATAGTAATATCCCATGAATTTTTCCCCTTTTGCGACACATTCCTGGTATATTTCTTTATAGGTGGAATAAAATGGAACTCTTTGGAGAATCACATCCGTTACGTTTCCAAAAATTAAATTCGTACTCTTCAAGACCTTTACACCACGTCTTTCCCAATAATTGAAAATCCACTTCAAATAAAGGAAAATCGAGAGGACGATAATAATAACAAAAGCACCGAAAACGATCATCTTTCAAATTGTTATAAACAAATGAGCACAAATAATAATAACATTAATTATTACATAACCCAAAAAACGACTCTCACAATGGAGTTATAAAAAATAATTTTTCTTATTCTTCTTAATTATAAGAATAATTATTAATAATTATTCTTCTTAATTATTCTTAAATTATAAAAAAAAGTTTTCAAAAATAATTATTAAAACAAGAATCCACATTGACAATTTTCATAATGAGTTTAATGATATACTAAATTATCTCACAGGTTCTTGAGTTATAGTCGAATAAAAATTTAAATTTGAGAAAGTTAAAATCGCATTAGTATATCAAAAAAAGATTAAATTTTATCGGAAGGTTAAGTTAATTTCAATAAAAACTACATTTGCAGCTTTGCAACAACAATTAATTATCTTTAATTTATTTCAAGCAGCATTTGATTCTCACAATAACAGTGATAAATCAAATAAATATTCCATAAAATGTTATAAGATTAATTTAAAAAACATTGCGTAACTTTGCATTCATTAAAATAATAAATTATTGCTAGATAATGCTAACAAAACAACAATTGGTCAAAATACAGGGTGTTCCACTTCACCTGTTATACAAAATTTACAATTTTGTTTTTACTCGTTAATCCCTTCAT
The DNA here is from genome assembly GCA_905340355.1 of Rhagonycha fulva. Taxonomy (NCBI): domain Eukaryota; kingdom Metazoa; phylum Arthropoda; class Insecta; order Coleoptera; family Cantharidae; genus Rhagonycha; species Rhagonycha fulva. Next base: position 119,179,758 of record HG996554.1, read on the forward strand.
GCGCGTCATTATAGAGATTTTGATTCTTTCATGATTAAATTGCTTGATTTGAATTGCAGTTTTGCAGGGACGTGCTCGCGATTGAAGATGAGAGGGAGCTTTCCCCGCAATGTTTTAAAAAGTTGCCAAAAACACTCAAAAGTTGATCAATTTGGCATTTTTTTATGTTTAAATTTACAAAAAGTTGCAAAACTTACAAAAAGTTGTCAATTTTGCAAATTTAGGATTTCTTTCCCCCGAAAAAAGTTGGTTGGGCACGTCCCTGGCAGTTTAGGGAACATTTTGAACAATGTTAGCATGTAAATGTGATTTTTCTTACTTTAGGAATAATCGGGATTAGGAAAACTTGACTTTTAAGTTAATATTTTCACTTAAAAAAAGTTCTGTTGGCTTTACTTGGGGAGGGGCAACCACATCTTTCAATATTTTTGACTTACCCTGTAACCTAGCCTAACTTTTTGTAGTTGTAAATATAACCTAAAAATTTAAACAAACACAAGGTAATATTTAATCAATTTTTAGTTGCACGTTGATAAATTTAAAATTTTTAGATGTCGGACGAAACAACGGCACTGGTTATTAGCGCAAAACCGCCCCGGAAGGTCTTCACAGCGAAGAAGATCAACAAAATACCTGACTCCTTACTTCAAGACGAAAAGTTACAACAACTCGTAAGTTTATTACCTTCTAACTACAATTTTGAAATTCCTAAAACAATCTGGCGGATTCAAGAGGTAAAAGCGAAAGCCGTGGCTCTCCAAATGCCCGAAGGGTTGTCGATGTTTGCAACCACGATTTCAGAAATCATCCGCAGCTACACGAACGCTAACGTAATAATCATGGGTAACGTGACGTACGGTGCTTGCTGCGTTGACGATTTAACCGCGAAGAGTCTGGAAGTCGATCTTTTGGTGCATTACGGTCACAGTTGTCTCGTTCCGATGAACATGTCGAGCGAACTGAAAGTTTTGTATGTATTCGTCGACATCAAAATCGATTACTTGCATTTCATCGAAACTCTGAAGATTAACTTCACCCCGGAAACGAAGTTGGGTCTTGTTAGTACCGTCCAATTTGTCGCCACGTTGCATTCCGTTGCGACAGAATTAAGGGGTCTGAACTACACCGTCCTAGTGCCCCAGTTCCGGCCGCTTTCTCCGGGCGAAATATTGGGTTGCACGGCTCCGGTTATCGAAGACACTGACGTGGTTGTTTATTTAGGCGATGGACGCTTTCACCTCGAAGCCGCCATGATTGCAAATCCAAGATTACGGGCGTACAAGTACGACCCGTACAGCAAAAAGTTTACTCAGGAGTACTACGATCATCACGTCATGTTGGAGACTCGACGGAAGTTTATAGACGAAGCTCGTTCGGCTCAAACTTTCGGGATCATCATGGGGACGCTTGGTCGTCAAGGTAGCAGAAAGGTGGTCGACGATATCTACAAACGACTGAAGGAAAAGCACAAGAAGGTGGTGGTTATTTTACTTTCGGAAATCTTTCCGGCTAAATTGGAATTGTTTGATGACGTAGATGCTTTCGTTCAGATTGCTTGTCCTCGGTTATCGATTGACTGGGGCAAATCGTTTTCTAAGCCGCTTTTAACACCTTACGAACTTGCCGTAGTCTTAAAAGACGTCGAATGGACCGCCGATAAGGACGATTCGAGTTATCCGATGGATTTTTATGCTAGTGAGAGTTTGGGGTCTTGGACTCCCAATCACAAACCTAAAAAGCAAAATTTGACTGAGAAACCGTGCTGTGCAAAGTGTTGAAGTTTTACTTAATTTTATTGGTTTGTCGAGTTGTTTGTTGTAAAAGGGTGTAAATAATGAAAGTGAGGTAAGTCATGAAGAATTATTGTTACTGCATAAAAGTTTTTATTTCAATAAAGCGAAATTTTGTTATAAATAACTACAGTTTTCTTTAAAAGGGGGTGAGGGAGGGGCAAGATCTCAAGGAAACTTTCAAAAGCCAAATCAATAAGTTTCTTTGTACCAAGGGCGGTTCCAGGGGGGGATCGCCCCTTTTGGAAAAACTATGCATTATAAATATAACTTAAAAACTAAAATTACTGGAAAAAATTATAAAAGGGGCTATCAATTTTGGTATTTTTCTTAATCTATGAAATCGCCCTCCTTTAAAAAAGTTGCTGGATCCGCCCCTGCGTGACCCCCGCCTGTGCGAGTAGGTGTCTGTAGCGTAACCTTGTAATATTTTTGATGGAAAAGACACAGATATTTCAGGTTAATTTCTTAAAATTCTTTAGGAAATTAAAAATAATTTTCCAATTTGTTTTTTAATTCGAAAAAGTTGACTATTGTACCCTTTAATTCCATCCCTTTAATTGTTAGAATTTCTTCATTATATTTACAGGATTTAGTAATGCAATATTATTATAATTACACATTTTCAGCTGATTTAATGAAAATTAAATTTTGTAATTAAAAGATTACCATAAATTCAATTTATTTTAAATTTAGGATAAATCGGTGCTTTAAAGTTAATTTTTTCCGTAACCTTGTAATATTTTGATGGAAAAAAGACACAGAAATTTCAGGTTAATTTCTTAAAATCTTTTAGGAAATTAAAAATAATTTTTCAATTTGTTTTTTAATTCGAAAAAGTTGACTATTGTACCCTCTAAATTCCACCCCTTTAATTGTTAGAATTATTTCATTATTTTTACAGGATTTCGTAATGCAATATTATTATAAGTACACATTTTCAGCCGATTTAATCAAAATTACATTTTGTAATTAAAAGATTACCATTAATTCAATTTATTTTAAATTTGGGGTGAATCGGTGCTTTAAGCTTGATTTTTTCCGTAACCTTGTGATATTTTGATGGAAAAGACACAGTAATTTCAGGTTAATTTCTTAAAATCTTTTAGGAAACTAAAAATAATTTTCCAATTTGTGTTTTAATTCGAAAAAGTTGACTATTGTACCCCCCAAATTCCACCCTTTTAATTGTTAGAATTTCTTCATTATATTTCCAGGATTTAGTAATGCAATATTATTATAATTACACATTTTCAGCCGATTTAATCAAAATTAAATTTTGTAATTATAAGATTACCATAAATTCAATTTATTTGAAACTTGGGGTAAATCGGTGCTTTAAGCTTAATTTTTTCTGTAACCTTGTAATATTTTGATGGAAAAGACACAGACATTTCAGGTTAATTTCTTAAAATCCTATAGGAAATTAAAAATAATTTTTCAATTTGTTTTTTAATTCGAAAAAGTTGACTATTGTACTCCCCAAATTCCACCCCTTTAATTGTTAGAATTTCTTTATTATTTTTACAGGATTTAGTAATGCAATATTATTATAATTACACATTTTCAGTCGATTTAATCAAAATTAAATTTTGTAATTAAAAGATTACCATAAATTCCATTTATTTTAAATTTAGGGTAAATCGGTGCTTTAAAGTTAATTTTTTCCGTAACCTTGTAATATTTTGATGGAAAAGACACAGAAATTTCAGGTTAATTTCTTAAAATCCTTTAGGAAATTAAAAATAATTTTTCAATTTGTTTTTTAATTCGCAAAAATTGACAATTGTACCCCCCAAATTCCACCTCTTTAATTGTTAGAATTATTTCATTATTTTTACAGGATTTAGTAATGCAATATTGTTATAATTACACATTTTCAGCCGATTTAATCAAAATTAAATTTTGTAATTAAAAGATTACCATAAATTCAATTTATTTTAAATTTGGGGTAAATCAGTGCTTTAAAGTTAATTTTTTCCGTAACCTTGTAATATTTTTGATTGAAAAGACACAGAAATTTCAGGTTAATTTCTTAAAATCCTTTAGGAAATTAAAAATAATTTTCCAATTTGTTTTTTAATTAGAAAAAGTTGACTATTGTACCCTCTAAATTCCACCCCTTTAATTGTTTGCATTTTTTCATTACTTTTACAGGATTTAGTAATGCAATATTATTATAATTACACATTTTCAGCCGATTTAATCAAAATTACATTTTGTAATTAAAAGATTACCATTAATTCAATTTATTTTAAATTTGGGGTGAATCGGTGCTTTAAGCTTAATTTTTTCCGTAACCTTGTGATATTTTGATGGAAAAGACACAGTAATTTCAGGTTAATTTCTTAAAATCTTTTAGGAAACTAAAAATAATTTTCCAATTTGTTTTTTAATTCGAAAAAGTTGACTATTGTACCCCCCAAATTCCACCCCTTTAATTGTTAGAATTATTTCATTATTTTTACAGGATTTAGTAATGCAATAATTACACATTTTCAGCCGATTTAATCAAAATTAAATTGTGTAATTAAAAGATTACCATAAATTCAATTTATTTTAAATTTGGGGTAAATCGGTGATTTAAGCTTAATTTTTTTCGTAACCTTGTAATATTTTGATGGAAAAGACACAGAAATTTCAGGTTAATTTCTTAAAATCCTGTAGGAAATTAAAAATAATTTTCCAATTTGTTTTTTAATTCGAAAAAGTTGACTATTGTACCCCCCAAATTCCACCCCTTTAATTGTTAGAATTTCTTCATTATTTTTACAGGATTTAGTAATGCAATATTATTATAATTACACATTTTCAGCCGATTTAATCAAAATTAAATTTTGTACTTAAAAGATTACCATAAATTCAATTTATTTTAAATTTTGGGTAAATCGGTGCTTTAAAGTTAATTTTTTCCGTAACCTTGTAATATTTTGATGGAAAGGACACAGACATTTCAGGTTAATTTCTTAAAATTCTTTAGGAAATTAAAAATAATTTTTCAATTTGTTGTTTAATTCGAAAAAGTTGACTATTGTACCCCCCAAATTCCACCCCTTTAATTGTTAGAATTTCTTTATTATTTTTACAGGATTTAGTAATGCAATATTATTATAATAAACACATTTTCAGCCGATTTAATGAAAATTAAATTTTGTAATTAAAAGATTTTAGGGGAAGCCGGTACAATTGGGGCGGGTTTGATTCATAGGTGCCAATAATTTATAAGAAGGAGTGAGTTAACCCAGAGTAAATTTCTACCAAAAATTACTTGAACCCAATTAACGTTTTTATTTTTCATTAGAGATGGTTTAATTTATTAAATTTTAATTGGAACATAAAAATTGTTAATTTAGCCATCAAAACCAAATATTTTACTAGTAAGAAATTAACACGACAACAATGAAGTTTATTTTTTTATTACTTTTGCATGTAACGCTTGTAATGGCAAAAACAAGAATATTTAAGATTGCACCTCCTGAATATACTCCTGGGGAATGCAAAAGCACCAATTATAAAAATTGTGAGTGTCCATTAGAAATATTTGAACTCTATTGCGTAATAGTTCCACCCATGAAAAATGAATTTCCTGTTTGTATTTCGAATTACACTTTTAATCATCTTCTTCCAAAATGTGTTAAGTAGGTTTTTTCTTTTTTTGTTAGAATTCTTAGTAAAATTTGGAATTTTTAGGCATTTAAGCATCGAAATTTTTAGTGAAGAGGCAAGTAGTATTGAAGATGATTCTATTATTATGAGAAACGATGTTCATCCTAATATTGAGAATTTTATTAGTAAAAATGGTATGAACAAATTGCAAGACGATCCAAGTTCCAAAAGGAGACGAAATATATTTAATCAAGTTCTTCCGTTATTGTGGAAAACCATTTCTTTGCTTGTGCATAATATTGATGATCTTGATATAAACTCTGTTTAGTTGTGAATTTTTATTTTAATGGCTATTAAGAAACCGTTGAAATATAGCAGCTAACTTTCAAACTTCCCGCTCCCACTTCTTGCTTAAGTAAACTAAATTTTCACTCTAATTAACCATATTTTTACTCGTGGAAGTTCTTATACGGAAAATGAACTCAAAAGTGGATAAAATGTTTCTTTACTCACTAGTCCCATAAATTACTATAATACATCAAGTTTTATTTAAGGAAGAATTTTTACACACAGAGAGAAACAAATTTTTTTAACATACATAATAAAATAGAACATTTTTATTTATTCCATTAATTTTCTTACTAATTTTTCTCGTGGCTCTCAACTGCTGATGTCTCAAATTCCGAAACTAGAACAGAAAATTGTCATTGGAACCTTGATTGATATTACTATCAGCTTTTCTATAGTACCATTAACATCAGTTTACTCACAATTATCATCATCACCACCACCAGTACTTTTGATTTCACCATTATCGAATACTCTATTGCCAACAATCGAACCATTACCCGAGTAACTGTAATCTCCCATTCTCGATAAACTAATAAAAATGTCAGATTTTACCATTAAAATCGGAAAAAACTTTATTTATGAAACTCAAAAAAGCGCTACAGAGCTCAAATGTTAAAAATGATTGAACAACAGTACAAAATACTGTGAATTTGTGACAACAATTACCTAGTGCATTCGGGAGTAGTCTCATGAAAAGTATCAGAATTATTGAAAATACAAATAAGTTTCTCTATTTGTACAGGCGGAATGATCAGGCAATGCATTTCATAGTTTTCTTCAAGACACTTGCAATTTTCATAATCGCTATTTTTGCACTCACTTGGAGGTAGCGCAATTTTAAAAATTTTCAAGTCTTTTGCCATTACAAGTGCTACGAACAAAAATAGTAAAATAACAACCTGCATTGCTGTAATGTAAATTTCTTACTGGTAAAATTTTGTATTTTTTTTATGATCGATAAAATAATAGTAGGTATACGTTAATATTATTTTTATAGTCGATTTTAAAAATGCAATTGTATTGAAAAATTATCAATAATTGTAATTAGGTTCCATTTAATTATAATTAAGGCAACATTTAAGGGGTAATGAAAAATGTTAATAAGCTGAATTTAATTAATTAGAAACTATTTCGACACTGAAGCTTTTTAATTTTATTTAAATAATTGTATTTTGATTTTACTGCCTTTGCTGCTGACAATAAAAGTTTTTGAATGCTGCTGGCTGTGGCAGTAAATATACTTTTAACATTGATTGATAGCATAAAAAGATTAGCTTGTTCTTCAATCAAAGTTTTTAGTGATTATGGCAGTGCAGGGCATAGCGCTTTACAATCCATGGAAGTAAAAGTAACCAGATATAAGCAAAGTCTCAGCACAAACCGAGAAAAATTTCAAATTTGGTATTATGGTTGTAATTATTAGTATTATCTAGAAGTTCCAGAATATTTCAAAAAAACATTTCAACCAAAAAATAAGTTTTTGAAATTATTTTTATAGAAAACAAAAAATAATTCAAATCTAAGGCCAATTAGGGCTTATAATTTTTGTTGTTGTTTTTCCTGTGTTTATTATAATTAGATTAGTTTTTTCGAGAAGTACCTGAATATTTAAAGAAAATTTAGAATGTATCAAAATATTTATTTCAAAAATTGGCACCGAAATAAAAAATACATTAAATTTAGGGCTTCGAATTTTTTTGTTATTATTTCTGTGTTTATAATAATTGTATTAGATTTTTCAAAAAGTTTCTGATTATTTAAACAAAATTTAATTTTTTTCAAAAATCGCACTGCAATCAAAATAATTTTAATTAAGGCACTTGAAGGCTTATAGTAGAGGTTAAAATGTTTTCATTATTTTTTCTATATTTATTATAATTGTATTAGTATTTTCCTAAAGTTCCAGAATAATTGAACAATATTTAATTTTTAAGAAAAAAAATTCAAAAATTGAACCAAAATCAAAACAATTTTAAATCAAAGGCAAAATAAAGCTTAGAATTTGTTCGATATTTTTGTTGTCTTTATTATAACTTTGTATTTTGAAGATGTTACTGATTATTTGTACAAAATTTATTTTTTATCAAAAATTTAAATCAAAAATCGCACTGAAATCAAAATAATCTAAAGCACGTTAAGGTTTAGAATTTTTTCCTTATTCTTTCAGTGTTTCTTATAGTAACTGTATTAGTATTTTGGTGAAGTTCCAAAATAATTGAACAATATTTAATTTTTAACAAAAAATTTTAACCAAAAATCGCACTGAAATCAAAAAATAATTCAAATCTAATGCCAATTAGACTTGGAATTTTTTGCTTATTTTTTCTGTGTTTATTATAATTGCATTATTATTTTCAAGAAGTTCCTAGTTATTTGAACAAAATTTAATTTTTATCAAAAATTTACATTCAAAATCGCACTGAAATCAAAATAACTTTAATCGAAGGCACGTTAAGGCGTAGAATTTTTTTTTATTTTAGCTGTTTTTCTTATAATTTAATTAGTATTTTGGTGAAGTTCCAAAATAATTGAACAATATTTAAATTTTAATACAAAATTTAATTCAAAAATCGCATCGAAATCAAAAAATAATTCAGATCTAAGACCAATTAGGGCTTGGAATTTTTTCCTTATTTTTTCTGTGTTTACTATAATTGCATTATTATTTTCAAGAAGTTCCTGGTTATTTGAACAAAATTTAATTTTTATCAAAAATTTACATTCAAAATCGCACTGAAATCAAAATAACTTTAATCTAAGACACGTTAAGGCGTAGAATTTTTTTCTAATTTTAGATGTGTTTCTTATAATTTAATTAGTATTTTGGTGAAGTTCCAAAATTGAACAATATTTAAATTTTAATACTAAATTAAATTCAAAAATCGCACCGAAATCAAAAAATAATTCAAGTCTAAGACCAATTAGGGCTTGGAATTTTTTTCTTATTTTTTCTGTGTTTACTATAATTGCATTATTATTTTTAAGAAGTTCCTGGTTATTTGAAGAAAATTTAATTTTTATCAAAAATTTACATTCAAAATCGCACTGAAATCAAAATAACTTTAATCTAAGGCACGTTAAGGCGTAGAATTTTTTTCTGATTTTAGCTGTGTTTCTTATAATTTAAAATAGCATTTTGGTGAAGTTCCAAAATAATTGAACAATATGTAAATTTTAATACAAAATTTAATTCAAAAATCGCACCGAAATCAAAAAATAATTCAGATCTAAGACCAATTAGGGCTTGGAATTTTTTCCTTATTTTTTCTGTGTTTACTATAATTGCATTATTATTTTCAAGAAGTTCCTGGTTATTTAAACAAAATTTAATTTTTATCAAAAATTTACATTAAAATCGCACTGAAATCAAAATAACTTTAATCTGAGGCACGTTAAGGCGTAGAATTTTTTTCTGATTTTAGCTGTGTTTCTTATAATTTAATTAGCATTTTGGTGAAGTTCCAAAATAATTAAACAATATGTAAATTTTAATACAAAATTTAATTCAAAAATCGCACCGAAATCAAAAAATAATTCAGATCTAAGACCAATTAGGGCTTGGAATTTTTTCCTTAATTTTTCTGTGTTTACTATAATTGCATTATTATTTTCAAGAAGTTTCTGGTTATTTAAACAAAATTTAATTTTTATCAAAAATTTACATTAAAATCGCAGTGAAATCAAAATAACTTTAATCTAAGGCACGTTAAGGCTTAGAATTTTTTCATTATTTTAGCTGTTTTTCTAATAATTTAATTAGTATTTTGGTGAAGTTTCAAAATAATTGAACAATATTTAAATTTTAATACAAATATAATTCAAAAATCGCACCGAATTCAAAAAATAATTCAAATCTAAGGCCAATTAGGGCTGGAATTTTTTCCTTATTTTTTCTGTGTTTACTATAATTGCATTATTATTTTCAAGAAGTTCCTGGTTATTTGAACAAAATTTAATTTTTGTCAAAAATTTACATTCAAAATCGCACTGAAATCAAAATAACTTTAATCTAAGGCACGTTAAGGCGTAGAATTTTTTTCTTGTTTTAGCTGTGTTTCGTATAATTTAATTAGTATTTTGACGAAGTTCCAAAATTGAACAATATTTAAATTTTAATACTAAATTAAATTCAAAAATCGCACCGAAATCAAAAAATAATTCAAGTCTAAGACCAATTAGGGCTTGGAATTTTTTCCTTATTTTTTCTGTGTTTTTCATAATTGTATTACCATTTTCAAGAAGTTCCTGATTATTTGAACAAAAGTTAATTTTCATCAAGAATTTAAATTAAAAAATCGCATTGAAATCAAAATAACTCTAATCTAAGGCACGTTAGGGCTTAGAATTTTTTCCTTATTTTTGCTGTATTTCTTATAATTTAGTTAGTATTTTGGTGAAGGTTTAAAATAATTGAACAATATTTAATTTTTAATACATTTAATTCAAAAATCGCACCGAAATCAAAAAATACAAGGCAGTTTAAGGCTTAGAATTTTGTTGTTATTTTTTCTTTATTTTTTTTTTTTAGTTTATTATAATTGTACCTATTAGTAGTTTCAAGAACTTTCTGATTATTTGAACAAACTTAAGTTTTTAACAAAAATTTCAAATCAAAAATCGCACTGAAACTAAAAATATACCTTAGATCAAAAGCAATTTAGGTCTTAGAATTTTTTTAGTTATTTTTCCTGTGTTTTTAAACTTGTAATTAGTATTTTCTTGAAGTTTCAAAATAATTGAACAATATTGAATTTTTTCAAAAAAATGTAATCAAAAATCGCACTGAAATCAAAAAATACTTTAAATTTAAGGCTTAGAATTGCTTTGTTATTTTTCTGTGTTTATAATTGCAATACTATTTTCAAGAAGTTCCTGATTTTTTGAACAAAATTTAATTTTTTCAAATATTTAAATTCAAAATCGTACCGAAATCAAAATAACTGTAATCTAAGGCACGTTAAGGCTTAGAATTTTTTCCTTATTTTTTCTGTGTTTGTTATAATTGTATTAGTATTTTGGCGAAGTTCCAGAATAATTAAACATAATTTAATTTCTAGCAAAAAATTTAATTCAAAAATCGCACTGAAATCAAAAAATGCTTTAAATGGTAGGCAGTTTAAGACTTAGAATTTTTTTGTTATTTTTTCTGCTTTTACAGTTATCCTGTTGTTATGTTGATGAAGTTTCAGAATATTTGCACAAATTTTAATTTTTATCAAAAAATTTAAAAGAAATATCGCACTGAAATCAAAAATTATTTTAAATTTGAGGCAACTGAAGGTTTTAGAATTTTTTCGTTATTTTTCTTGCTTTTATAGTTATCTTATTATTATTTTTATGAAGTTTCAGAATATTTGAACAAAGTTTAATTTTAATCAAAAAATTCAAATGCAAAATCGCACCGAAATCAAAAATTATATTAAATTTAAGGTAACCTGAGGCTCAGAATTTTTTTGTTATTTTTTCTGCTTTCATAGTTATATGCTGTTGTTATTTTCATAAAGTTTCAGAATATTTGAATAAACTTAAATTTTTAACAAAAAATTTAAATCAAAAATCGCACTGAAATCAAAAAATACATTAAATCATAAGCAATTTAGGGCTTAGAATTTTTTAGTCATTTTTCCTGTGTTTCTTATAATTGTAATTAGTATTTTCGTGAAGTTTCAAAATAATTGAACAATATTTAAGTTTTATCAAAAAAATCGCATTGAAATAAAAAAATACTTCAAATCTAAGGCAATTTATAGGTCTTAGAATTTTTTCGTTATTTTTTCTATGTTTATAATAGTTGCATTATTATTTTCAAGAAGTTCCAGAATATTTGATCAAGCTTTAATTTTTATCCAAAACAAAATCAAAAATCGCACCCCTAAATGAAAATAATTTGAAATGATCGGTAATTTAGCACATAGAATTTTCAACATCCTGAAATCTTACATGGCCTACACAAATTTGAACCAACCCTTCACGCCTATTTTTATTATTTTTTTTTTGGTATTTTATTGTTTAGAAAAAGAAAATAAGAAAATTTCAAAATTATAGACATTTTTTAATTAATGTACCTACTAATCACAACAATTTAAATTCCAGTTTACTTAATTTTGCCCTACGTAATTTTATCAAGGGTTGATCTACCCTTATAAATAGATTGTTATAGAAGGGATAATAGTAGACCTTATAAGGGGGAAGAGATTTAAACGAAATGTTTTTGCATTGTGTAATTTTTTTAATTAGGTCCAGGTCCTGAAACCAAATAAAAATTTTATTTCATTTTTGTAAGCGACGATGTGCGCACGTGCCATTTTAGTCGAGTACGGCCCTGTATAATTAAAAACCGAGTTGTTTTTACTTCATAATAATTATAAACAAGTTCAGCTTCCGTTGTTTTCCGGTGGCCGTGACCATCCCGGGCTTAATTAAAAGAAAAACTTGCAGAAATCGATAAAGAAAATTTTAATTGTTTATTTTTATGGATTCGCGTATTACGTAACAAGAGCGCACCGTAACCTTGAGACTTGCGCTTCAAAAATGCAATTTTTTGTTGAGCGCTCGTTCGAGCAACATAAAAAATTATTTTTTTGTTAATTATTTTAAACAATTAATTGGTACAACAATGCATCTCGAGAGAAAGCAAAATAAATTGTTATTTGGCGTTGAACTTGAATGAAAATGTAAGCGCGCGTGGGGTGAGAAAGTATTGATCCGCTATGTCGAGGGATGTATTGACTACATTTTGGTTAGTATCGCGTCGACCCTTGTAAAAGAAGGGTGCAATGTCGACGCGACCCTATTGACGACAATATGTCGTCGATTTCGGCTCAAGGTGTTGTTGAGCGGGCTTCAGCCGAGCTCACCAAAAGGATAAATGGATTGGGATTACGGGGTAGCAAGCACCACTCAAAAAGTAGTGTTATGGAACGCGTCACCAATGTTTTTTGTGGAAGCAGCAATACGACAGTTTCAGCCCCCGAAAAACCGTCACGTTTATTGCCTTCTCGCGGTTCCAGGACGACAAACAATACGGTGATCGTAGTCGCGAGACGACCCCGTCTGCCACAAGTTTATCTGAATTGGGAACAGCTGATGAACGACGAGCGATTCCTGTCAAAATTTTTGTGGTACTTCACTTCTAGCGAACGATGTGTTTTGGCCCAAACTTGCTCCAAATGGAGAGACGTTCTGTACAGAACGCCACGGTACTATTCGGGTTTGGTGCCGGTTTTGCAGTGTCGGGAATTGAGAAATATGCCAGCCAACGATCGTGGACGTTTATATTCGTCTTTAGTGAGAAGGAACTTCCACGCTATTCATCTGGTCGGCACTTCCGACGAAGATGCCGTCGATTTAGTCAATTCCTTTCCACAAGCCTCGAAGAATGTTCACTCTCTAAGTCTTCGTTGTTCTAGCATCACAGATAGAGGTCTCGAAAGTCTGCTGGATCACTTACAGGTGACAATCTAACTGTAATCCCCTCAACCCCATAAAACAAATTCTACTTTTTTTAGGCTTTGTACGAACTGGAACTGGCAGGATGTAATGAGATCACGGAAGCTGGATTATGGGCTTGTTTAAACCAAAGAATTGTGTCGCTCACTTTGAGCGATTGCATAAACGTTGCCGATGAAGCCGTTGGCGCAGTTGCACAACTTCTTCCAGGATTATACGAATTTTCTCTTCAGGCTTACCATGTAACTGATTCAGCGCTTGGCTATTTTTCGGGCAAACAAACCAACACACTCAATATTCTTCGACTACATTCTTGCTGGGAAATCACCAACACCGGAATTATTAATTTAGGTAACCAAATTTTCACTCTAGTATTTTTGTGTCTCTCATTTGCATATTTTGAACGGATAAGGTGGGCGCGATTTCGGTCACGGCCAAACCGATCTGAGATTAGGTTCCCCTATAAACAACTTAAGGTTGTTTACCATTCGGGAAATTGAACTGCGCCTTGTAAAAAAATATTTTTTTTTTTTACTTTATCCTGTGGTTATGCAGATATATAAGTATATAGGTATTTAGCTTGTGAAATATTTTTATTAAAAACGTCGCCATGCTCGATCGTGCGCGGGAGGGGACAACGACCCATTCATGGTTCCGTTGACTCCACCGTAATCCAAATCGAGAACAAATTGTTTACTCGTTATAAGTTACCCAAAAAGGTAGCAGAATTGGTGGGCGAGAAAGAACAAGGGGGGAGGTTTTGTGGCGAAGATATGAACTACGCGGATTCCAGGTTTTGAGTCAGTCATAAAGGAAAGAGGGGGGGAAGGGATTATAGTCCGAATTAAACCGCAGCGCAACCTTTGAAATACAAATTTCCGTCCATTAAATTTAAATAGATTATTCATAAAATAAAATTTTGTAAATGGTAAAATAATTGTCACGCTTGATTGTTCGGGAAGGGGAACATGATCCACTTATGATATGCTATTGACTTGGCCCCAATCCATGTCGATTTCTTTTACAGTACAAAATTCATTACATATTTATTAAAAAAAAAAAAACGAAAACTTAGACGTAGATTGGAACCTACTTAGATAATATGATAATAGTAATTGTGCGAAAGGAAGTAAATAATATATTATTCATAGTACTGAATTCGGTTTTTGATTAATACATAATTTAATAATTAATTGTTAATTGGGTTAAATGGAACACCGTCGAGAATAATTCATAGTCTAGTTGTTAGTCGTTAACCGCAAATTCAAAGGTCCCCGGTGGATCCCGGGCAAAGTTAGTGCTTCATTCAAAGTAGATGATTGTAAATTCTATAAAATGAATTTTTCAGACTTTTTTTATCCACTTTAACACAGGAAACGAATTTAATTACGAAGTTATTTCAAAATAATCAAAATAAAAAAGCACGAAATTTAAACAATTCACGGGACGTTTTACCCTGAAATACCGAACTTATTTTGACGGAATTTTCACCGATTGATACCTTTTTATCTGTTAGTGACATATACAGATCAATATAAAATTATGCCACTGCGACGCGCTCGAATAGACTAACGAGATTACTACTGAAATACCGGACTAATTTTTACAAAACTTTAAAATTGTATTCCTTCCTTCTTCTTTCAGTCTATCCGTCTTAACAGACGCGTAGTGATTATTTTCATGTGTCCAATCGTGTAATCGAGCCGTCGATTACTAGACAACATGATCATAATGCTCTTGGCAGATTACTCTCGGTGATTTGCCATTGCCTTCCGAGGGGAGAGGGTCATAATGAAGTTGGATAAATTTTGTAGCCGGGTTGGGGATCGAACCCAAGGTTTCTAGCCTAGAGTCCGGTCCTTAGCCCGTTCACTTAGCTCACCTCTTAAGCCAACAAATTCGTATAGGTCATAGTTTGGCTTCAAGTTATAAAAAACGCCTACTAAATTTTCAAAAATTTTTGCTCTGAATAGTTAGATCAAGCTAGAAATAGATATAATTAGTAGTTTTAAGTAGCTTTATGAACAGAGAGACAGACAGAGTTTTTTTGTGCTTGTAACTTTTTAATTCGTGTCATAAATAACAGCTAGAATTTTACTGATTTACAGAGGTTAAGTTCTTAAGACCATAAACTAAGTCTGTCCCTTTATCAAAGTTGGTAACAATCTTTAGTCCCCCATGGTCACTCATTAAATACCGCCCCCCTTATTTATTTAAAATCGATTTTAGTGAGAACCTTTCGAAAACGATTCATTGATTTAAAAAATTGTATTACATTTATAAAAATAACTACGCCTTATTGTATTTCATTAATACAAAGGTTATAACGTCTACTACTGGGGGGTATTCCATACCCCCCAGACCCCCCGGTCATGATCTACCCGCATTTTAAAATATTATTTTATCTTTTTATATCTATTTGGAATGGTTACGATTTAATATAAGGAAGAGCAGAAAATACACTACGTCATATTTTGGAACCGGGGGGTTTGGGGGGTATGGAATACCCCCCAATTACAGACGGAGATACGGGATGTGTGCGGTTTTTATTGCTGAATTAACTCTCCCACAAATTTATAGTAGCTTTGAATAAAATTGACTTCGTGATGCCCAGAATTGCCAACCATTGGCCATTAATTCGTGTCATAAATAACAGCTAAAATTTCACTGATTTACAGAGGTTAAGTTTTTAAAATCATAATAATAAACTAAGTCTGGCCTTTTATCAAAGTTGGTAACAATTTTTAGTCCCCCCATGGTCACAAATTAAAGACCGCCCCCTTATTTTTTTAAAATTGATTTTAGTGAGAACCTTTCGAAAACGATTCATTGATTTAAAAATGCGGACCTTACATTCACTTACCACCCCCCCTACCCCCTAGGCTTGGATTTAGACTTCTACACGATTTTTATGATCGGCGGATAATCATATCATCAGATCACTAAATTAATAATAATTGGCTGCTCGGCCTTTGGTTTCACTCAAGGGGAAATGCGACAGTATGCCGCAGTCCTGGAGAGAGGGATTGTGATAGATTAGTTATTGGAGGGTATTCCATACCCCCCAAACCTCCCGGTCTCACAAACCTACATAACGTCACTGTTTTGATTAAATCACAATCGTTACAATTAGGTATACCTTTTGGTTATAAGACTGGGGGGTATGAAGTACTTTTATTATTTTTAACTTTTATTAATCGATTGATAGCTTTTTATCTGTGAGTGACATATGCAGATTAATATAAAATTACGCTACTGTGACGCGCTTGAATAGACTACCAAGGCTACTACTGAAATACTGGAATAATTTCCACAAAACTTTAAAATTGTTATTACATTTATAATAATAACTACGCCTTTTTGTATTTCATTAATACAAAGTTTATAACGTCTGCTACTGGGGGGTATTCCATACTGGGGATTCCATACCCCCCAGACCCCCCGGTCATGTTCTGCCCGCATTTTAAAGTATTATTTATTATTCTGTTATATTTTTTTATATTTATTTGAAACGGTTACGATTTAATATAAGTAAGAGCAGAAAATACACTACGTCATTTTTTGGAACAGGGGGGTTTGGGGGGGTATGGAATACCCCCCAATCACAGACGGAGATACGGGATGTGTGCTTACGGGGTTTTCATCACTGAATTAACTCTCCCACAAATTTAATTTAGCTTTGCATAAAATTGACTTTTTGATGATATCCCAGCGCCTAGAATTGCCAACCATTGGCCAATATTCACCCACGAGAAGAAGCCAACAAATCCGTATAGTCCAGTTTGGCTCCAAATTATAAGGGGCATTTTCAGTCATTTCCGAAAAAAGCCTACTACTAAATTTCCATAAATTTTCACTTTGAATGGTTAGATCAAGCTAGAAATAGATAATTAGTAGCTTTAAGTAACTTTAGGAACAGAGAGACAGACAGAGATTTTTGGTGCTTGTAACTTTTTAATTCGTGTCATAAATAACTGCTAAAATTTTACTGATTTGCAGAGGTTCAGTTCTTAGAACCATAAAGTAAGTCTACAGTTTTTCTGGCTTTTTGAGCCCCTCCCCTCTTTATCAAAGTTGGTCACAATCTTCAGATTCTCCAAGAACTCCGATGGCTACAAATCAAGACCGCTTTCCTTATTTCTTTAAAATTGATTTTGGTGAGAACTTTAAACGATTCAATGATTTAAAAATGGGGACCTCACATTCGGTTACTCCCCCCCCCCCCGTAGTATCATCATTAATCGTATCATCAGATCACTAAATTAATAATTATTAATTTATTATTGTTAAGTCGTGGATAGGAGGATTGTGATAGATTAGTTATTGGGGGGGGGGGGGTATTCCGTACCCTCAAACCTCCCGGTCTTACAAACCTACATAATGTCACTGATTTATGTGACTCGGATCTGATTCTGATCACTTCTGATTATAAGACTGGGGGGTATGGACTATGGAGTACTTTTATTATTTTCAATTACGTACGAGTGTAAAACTTACAATTGCAAGGTTATTCCACTTGTTAAAATAACATCATAATGGTATAATCAATAAAACAAATATAATAAATAAAAAATTATTTATTTCCATTGAATTTCATTCTTAGCATGCATATACTGCGTATAGTAACCACGAGAGCTCGAGTAGAACTTGAACCAATTTTGATTTAGTAACTCAAAAACGGTAAAATATTTTACAAAAATGTTTTTTTATTATGCTGATCATTTTTGCATCATCTTTATCCTCGTTTTCGAGTTATCAAAAAAATATTGAGACAATTTATACTCGAGCTTTCATGGTTACTATGGTTGCAGAATAGCAAATTTTACAATTATTTTATTAAAATAAGAAACGTCAGTGGGAATTGATTCGTTAATTTATTACTGACTTAAAATTAATTTTAGTGCGGCTTTCAGGCCGCACAACTTGGACGATTTAGCCTGCAGCTTCCGGTTTAACCTACACTTTTAAATTAAACTCGAAATCTCTTAGAAGATTGTAATATTGCAACTAACTTTTGAATTTCCCGCCCACATTTCCTAAAGAACTAACCTAAATTCCCACTTACAAATTGATAATAACCAAATTATTTTTGTTTTAGTAAACGCTTTACCAAATCTAACCGTACTAAGTTTATCGGGATGTAGTAAAATAACAGACGAAGGAGTGGAAATGCTAGCAGAGACTTTACAAAAATTGCGTTCGCTCGATTTATCATGGTGTCCACGTATTACCGATGCTGCCTTGGAATACATAGCATGCGATCTCAATCAACTAGAAGAGCTTACTTTAGATAGGTACGTATGGAACGCTTTGCTGGTCCAATTATAACATCTGGGGACTATTTTCAGATGCGTCCACGTAACCGATATAGGGATTGGTTATATTTCAACGATGTTATCGTTATCGGCTTTATATCTTCGATGGTGTTCCCAGATAAGGGATTTCGGTCTCGGACACTTATGTGCAATGAGAAATTTACAGGTTTTATCCTTAGCAGGTAATAATTCGCATTTGACTTCGGGCTAGTCACGTTAACACAAATTTGGTTTCAGGTTGTCCATTATTAACTTCGAGTGGCCTTTCCAGTCTAATTCAGTTGAGACACATGCGCGAACTCGAATTAACAAATTGTCCAGGAGCTTCGCACGAATTATTCGACTATTTGAGAGAACATTTGCCTCGTTGCCTCGTTATAGAGTAACATTCATATCACTTCACTGTCCAATTGTTATTGCAAGGTGGGGCGATAGCGTCTGACGGTTACCAAGACTGAAACGTTGAACAAGATGAAGGTGGTGAATTCGTCCATTCGATAAAATGGTTCTTCCAGTCTGTGCCGCCATGTTCTTGATTCGTTCAAGGTCACTCATCTGTAGGCTACTAGAGACATGGTCGGTTTATTCGCTTCGTTAACCTTGAAAATAAATAAAACATGGCGGCCCTCGATAACTGACGCGCATTAAAAAAGTCGTCTGATTATATTGTTCCACCCTATACATAATATACAGAGTGAGAAAAAGTATGGAACGTTGATTATATTTTCATAAACAACAACTTAAAAAAAAATTAATAGCCTCAACGGATAAATACGAGTATATAGGGTAACACAAAATTTTGAGTCCTTTGTTTGCCAAAATGAAATTGATGTTGTACACTTTTGCCCACCCCTGTATAATTACATAATATTTGTTACTACTACTACTAGTTTGTGCAATAATATTCGATTGTTAACTTTTTTTCTACTTCTTTACGTAATCTTAGAAGCATCATAGTCGGTTTTGTTCATTGTGAAGGACATTAGTTTTCTTGTGATGTAAATATGTAAGGTACATAATTTTCAATGTTTTGGCAATAAATCGTAAAGTATTTTGTACGTATATTTTGCCAAAAATAAACTCGGATATTTGGTCCTATTGGGGATCGAACCAAAGTGCTTTATTACTTTTCAGAAGGAAAAATTTATTGATGCCCCACGTTGGGCGCCAATTGAATCAAAAAATTCAGTTAATTCCAGAGTTTTATTTCATAAAAATTAAATGGAATCATATTCTACACAAGTGGGATTATTTTTATACGCTAAAGTGAGCTTATGGTGGCGTTCCGTACTAATAATCGTTTCTTGTATCTCCTTAAGTTGGCGCATTTTCTTACACCAACTGTAAATGTTTGGGTATTGTTTTTCATCAGGCAGGTCCTCATTGAAACAAAGCTGCAAAACGTCTGCCCTTTCTGCCCATGGCCAAAACATGTAGTCCACTATGTTTGGAGATTCGCCCCCAAAATACGAACCTAAAAAACTAAAGGTTCAAATGCGTCTGAAAAACGTAGATTACAAACCTCTCGCCAGCAGTTCGCTCTCCAGTTTTCCCACAAACGGTTTAAAGATCTCCAAATGTTCACTCAGGGATTGGTTGTCTGGGTTCCTAATGGCTCGGTAAAAAAGAGAGAACAAATCGTCGCAAAATTTGATGAGTTGTTTGTCTTTTTTGCATTGTTCTTCGTTTTTGGGATACAGCGGAATTTTTGGGTAATTCTTTTCTAAATATTCACAAGCGTCAATACTTTCGGTTATCACAGCTGTTCCTGTATCCAATACTGGAACTAATCCTGAAAAGGTGGACATGCAATTCAATTTGCTTAACAAAATTGTGTATGAGAGCTCGCATACAATTCGGTCTACTTTTTCTCAATAACTCGAAAATGGTGAAAGATACAACAAATATCAAAGAGACCGATAATGTTCGACGGAAAAAAAGGAACAATTTTTATTTTAAACTTTTTTTGATACCGTTCACCGTTTTCGAGATATTAAGGTAAAATTGGAGTTCGTCATAATTCGAGTTATGACTGTATTTAACCAAGGTATAATAATAGATTACAATTTATCTATGTAAATCTATCGACCTTGGTATTTGACTATTGCCAAGTGATACTGATAAGGAAAATTTACATAGTACAAATTGTTACCTTTAGGATTCAGTGCCAAGAGCCATTCGGGTTTCCTGCCCAAATCCACATTTACAACATCATGCGGAATTTGTTTTTTCAACAAAACCATACGGACTCGTTCAGCATAGGGACAAAATTCCATAGAATACAACCTCAATTTTCCCTCAACTTTAAGAGGCTTCGCACTACCTACAAGCAAAACACAAAAAATCTTCAAGTATTTGGTAGGTCCTAGGTAATTTATATTATTTTTCCTTACCAGTAGATAAATGTTTTGGACTCATTGCACAACGAACTTGTTAAAACTGATGTAAATGAGATAGGAGGCCTTGAAGATAAGAAAACAAAATTAAAACTGTCAACGACGTTACGGAAAATCACGATAGAATTCATGGTCGTTTACCTGTTTTGAATTTTGCCGCCTAAAATTTTTGGAGGGAAATTCTTATGTTGTACACTTTTGCCCATTCCTGTATATTAACATAATATTTATTACTACTACTTGTAGTTTTTTCTACTTCTTTAAAGTGCTTTATTACTTTTCAGAAAGAAGAATTGATTGGTGGCTGTTTCACGTATTTACAATCTTATTGGTGACAACGTGGGTCTGATGCCCCACGTTGGGCGCCAATTAAACCAAAAAATTCAGACTTTTTTCAGAGTTTTATTTCAAAAAATTCACAAGTAGTACCAAATTAAATGGAATCATAATCTACACAAGTGGGAGTATTTTTGTAGGCCAAAGTGAGCTTATAGAAGCGTTCCGCACTCGTAATCGTTTCTTGTACCTCCTTGACTTTGCGCATTTCCTTACACCAACTATAAATCCTTGGGTATTGTTTTTCACCAGGCAGGTCCTGATTGTAGCAGAGCTGCACGACGTTTGCCCTTTCAGCCCACGGCCAAATCATGTAGTCCACTATGTTTGGAGATTCGCCTCCAAAATACGAACCTAACAAACTGAAAGTTTAAATGCGCCTAAAAAATGCAGATTACAAACCTCTCGCCAGCAGTTCGTTCTCCAGTTTTCCCAAAAACGGTTCGATGTTCTCCAAATGCTCACTCAGGGTTTGGTTTTCTGGATTCCTAACGGCTCTGTAATAAAGAGTGAACAAGTCGTCGCAAAATCTGATGAGTTGTTTATCCTTCTTGCATTGTTCTTCGTCTTCGGGATACAGCGGTGGTTTTGGATAATTCTTTTCTAAATATTCGCAAACGTCGATACTCTCAGTTATCACTTCCGTTCCTGTATCCAATACTGGGACTAATTCTAAAATAGTGGACACGAAATCCAATTATTTCAACAGAATTGTGTACGGTCTAGTTTTTCCCCAATAACTCGAAAATGGTGAAAGATACAACAAATATTGAAGAGACCGATAATGTTCGGCAGAAAAAACGGAATAATTTTTATCTTAAACTTTTTTTGATGTCGTTCACCGTTTTCGAGAAAATTGGAGGGAGTCGTAATTTGAGTTGTGACTGTATTTGACCTTTATTGACAAGTGACATTGATAAAGGAAATTTACATGGTACAAATTATTACCTTTAGGATTCAGAGCAAACAGCCATTCTGGTTTCCTTTTCAGGTCCACATTCACAATGTCATGCGGAATTTGTTTTCTCAACAAAACCATACGAACTCGTTCAGCATAGGGGCAAAATTGCATAGAGTACAACCGCAATTTTCCCTCAACTTTTGGAGGCTTCGCACTACCTACAAACAAAACACAAAAAATCTTAGGTACAATTTTAGTATTTTTCCCATTAAATACCAGTTGATAAATGTTTTAGACTCATTGCACAACGAACTTGTTGAAACTGATGTAAATGAGATAGTAGGCCTTGAAGATAATAAAACAAAATTGTTACTTTCTACGACAAAGCGGAAAATCACGAGTCGTTTACCGGTTTTAAATTTTACCGCCTAAAATTTTTGGAAGGAAATTTAACCAAAAACAAAAATTTGTTTACGTTTTGATTTAAAAACAAGATCACGCTTTAAATCGTGACTACTGCATCGACCTTGAAATTTAGACCACCTTGCGGATAACTCCCGAATGACGTCACAATGTAAATCGAGAGGGAGAATAATTTGACAACGAAAACGAACGGCCGCCATTATAGTTCCTGTAAGTGATGAGTAAACAGCGTTAAAGTATTTTCTGTGTTTTTCGACGTCCGCGATGGATCAGTAGTTTTTGGAACTTTCGCACACGCAAGTGTGCTGCTACAATTTTTAATCATGTCGTAAGTAGTTTTTTATTTCTTGTTTTTTTGAGAAAAGCGTGGATTCTATTTGACAGCAGATGGAAACTTTTCCGAGAAATGCAGTGGTGTAATTGCGCCTGATTGGATAATTATCCAAAATTAGATAACGAGACGATTTGAATTTACGTTATCAGTAAATTCTTTGTTGTTATAGAATTATAGATGAACGGAAAACAAGAGAAAGGCGGAAATCGATTTATGCGTCGATGCCCCCTGGCGCGTAGTTTGTAATTTTGAAATGAGCCAAGTTGGTTTTCAGGTTAATAACTTTCTGACCTCACAGTTTACCTAGCGGTTGTACTACATATTACAAAATCTGGTACTACTATATCAGAATTGCACACATGTAATGATGCAATTTGTATCAGCGGCTCCCAAAATGTGGTCTATATACACAAACAATTTTTACAAGGCATTCATTGGCTTTGTACACTGTAAAATAATCAGGAAGAAATTTGGGTGTACCTTTGGCATACTGGCAAGTTAATGATCATTAAGGATTTTTTAGGCGAAACTCGGTTTCTCGGTAGTACTCGAATTACTATTACTTAATTAAGTTATTTAATCAGCTATTATTTGTAAGCTATCTGACAAATTTCATTTTTCCGAATAAAGAAAGTTAATGATCATTACTTTTTAGTGCGTCAAAGGATTATCAATTATTTTTTGTAATTTTGTAGCGCGGAAAATTTTAACTCTTAATTTTTTTGTGTGAGATATGGGCCGTGAGGCACTAGCTAGAAAATGGAAAAAACTTTCTCTCTCGCCTACCTGGAGGGGGGGTTGGGACAACTCGCCGCCAGCTCAACTCGCCGCCATCAACTGAAAAGAATTTGAATTTTATGATTAAATTTTTGAATGCTTAAATTTGGTGAAGTCCCCCGGATATTTTCTACTTTTTGACGATTAAATTGATTTAGTCCATGGCTTATAAAAACCATGAATGCAAAAATTTGCATGTTTCAGATCCAATTTTATGTTTTGTATCGAGAGTTCATAAAATTAATAATAATTGAGTAACTGGTCGGAAAACCACTTATAAATAGAAATTTAAAAATAAATTGCATTCTAAGGCTGCATGACACTTGTACTGATATATTAACAAATTTGATACTAACTCATTGGTTGGTAAAACAAACAAATGTTAGTACCGATGTTGGTTGTTTAACCAATCAATGGGTTGTACTTTCTTAACATAGTACAAGGGTCACAAGATCTTTATAGTAATCGTTAACCATTTTACGATGATTTTGAACAAAACATAAAATCGGATCTGAAACATGCAAATTTTTGCATCCATGGTTTTTATACGCCATGAACTAAATCGATTTAATCGTTAAAAAATTGAAAATATCCGGAGAACTTCACCAAATTTATGCGTTCAAAAAGTTAATCATAAAATTCAAACTTTTTTTAGTTGACGTCGGCGAGTTAGACCGGCGGCGAGTTGGTCAGCGACGAGTTAGCCCGCGGCGAGTTGTCTTGGACCCCCTGGAGGGTACTCCGTACCCCCCAGACCCCCCAGTTTTAGGTACCGCGCCCTAAGAGTCGTAGATAGCTACGCCGTCAGGGCTTGAAGATTTAAAACAGTAAAAATTCCAAACAATGCACCTATAATAAAGATACTGGGTCACCGTCACCCACCTAGTATTACAAAGCTGTCAACCAATGCAATGCCGCTATTTACTGCTCACTATAAGTAGGAACAGCGCCTTTTTGATTGGTAGAACTTGGTGGTTATTGATGGCTCGATAGGTCTTGAAGGTTTACAGTATAACAAATAACTTAAGCTCCATACATTTTCATAGCATATTGATCACGAAATTTACAAAAAAAAGTTTAACGGATAGCTTAAGCTCTGATCTTCCAAACCTATGCGTTGTGGGGGGGGGGCTAACCAAACGTGATCTAATCTTTTTGCGTTTACTTTCACCGAAACGTTCCATACCGAATGTTTTCCTTTTGGTTAACATAATCACTCCTTGAGGTTATGCAACCTATGGTGTGCCTTAAAAGGAAAACAAACTTTGTTGTTTTATTGCTTTACCGCCGACAAAGATCAGTTTTCTCAAGTTATAATGTGGAAGTCGGTTTTTCTCCAGTTCATATTACACTTCTTGGCTTTGCTCTGAATCACTGGAACTCTGAGTTATGGGGGGGGGAGCTGCGTCTGTCTTTTTACTGAAAGTATCTGGCAGTGTTGTTAACGATTTAGTCGTACAACTGGCCAATTGTTCGTTATTAACTTGATTCTCACCGCGAAGACATCTTAAGAGGTCAAGGGAGCTTTGCTCCCAATATACTCCGGAATATTTTATTGTTTGCTTCACAACAAATGGAAAATAAAGTGTGAAGATTCACCCTAGCAATGAAATTAGAGTCGAGGTTATTCTAGATCCACTCTAGCAATGAGAATAACGTTGAGAGGAGGAGCTTGGACCTCCATACTTTTCACGTTGCTAGGTGACTCGATAAACATTATTTTAATTTGTAATCATTTTTAGTAGGCATAATTATTTTTTTATCTCCAATATTTTTGAAATGATTCATTCAAGTCAATAATTTTCAGTAATTAATTATTATTTTGTAATTACAAAAATATATTTATTAAATATATCTTTACAACGCAATTATTTACAATGTGAGAATATATCCATAATATCCAATGCAATGTCTTGAACAAGTCAAAATTATTCTGTTAATTTAAAATATTTTTAAATAATTCAAAAAGAATGATTAAGGTAAAACACAAAACTATTTTGGTACAGGCTTAAATATTTGAGTTTAAAATTAATTTCGAAGTAGTGGTGTTTTCAAATACGACGAATTTTTATAAGCGCTGACATTATTGCTTCAAAATTAACCTTAAATTCAAAATTTTAAGTCTTTACCAAAATAGCCGTACGTGTTACCTTATTAATACTTTTTGAATCATTGAAAAATATTCATTATTAACGCCACAATTTTGATTTGTTTCGAACTGCGAGAAAGGCGCCTTAATGTTCTTATAATTTTGTTTTCTTATTTAATTGCGTATTAATTCTCTCTTTTATTTGGGAGTCCCAAACAACTAAAATTTAACTCTTTTGACGCGTAGATCGGCTAAAACGCTGGACTTCAGTCGATTTAAGCGTCCAAAGGGTTAAATTTTAATTATTTTGGCTCGGAGTTTTTCAAAATTTTAAGTTTTTCGTTCCTGGTAATTAATAACTTATAAATATTTGCTTACAAATTTGTAACAATCAGTGAGCGAAAGATAAGTCTCGTTATCTAAACAGGTACTTGGATTTTGTTGCTATATGATTAAATAATTCCTCACGTTTCTTTGATAAACTCATGAATGGGACATTGATAAGAATTGACGTTCGACGGGAGGGGGAAGTTCACACATAAAATTAATTTTTTCATTCAACTTTTTAACTAATACATAATTTTTAATTTCAGCGCCATAATGGCCCCCTCTTGCTTTGCCGCACGCCTATCGGCACAAAAAATCAACTTAAACAAACTTTCGAGTTTAAATCAAGAAAACGTCGCATATCAACACGAACAAAATGAGTTCTGTGATGATATGGAAATGGAAGGAAGAGCCGGTGTCTCCTTCATCTTCTGAGGAGTCGCTGGTTTCTGAAGATGTGCTTCTTTATGGAGCCAGCCCCGAGTACTGTCGAGATAAATTGGAGGATGAGACTTTTTTGGAATCCAAAGCCGAAATTGCTTCGAAACTTTTGGAAAGCTTGGAGCAATTGGAAGATCTGGACACTTACATCAAAACCGATTTTGACGATTACACCAAACACGGTAAGTTTTGAAAGCGCATTTGGATAAAAATTACACACAAAGTTTTCTTGTTTTTTCAAACTCTCCATCACTTCAAAATTCTATGAATATTTTCTTCAGTCTTTCTTTGTTTTTTCGTTCCTCTGAAGTCGACTAGACGCCGCCACTCCTAACGTTTTCTGATTTAGATTATAAAATTTGAAGTTAACATTACATTAACGTCTGATTAACCTTCAAAGTACCACATAATCGAAAGGTTAGCCAAATTTATTACACTTTTTTTTTGTAATCTTGGCCTAATTTATTGAGGAAGGAACACAGTTCGTTTTGAACTTTTTGCACACCCAAATCCCACCGCTTGAATTAGTCGTCACCGCCAAACAATAGAGGTCGCTGCGAACAATAATTCTCCCCAATAAAATGGCGCCCGTTTGCATCTAAAGGCGGCCATTTTGTTGTAGCAACAAAATGTAGTCTTGCACTAGTTAACTTTCCGTTTCTTTGATATCTAATCAAGTGTTACAAAGTGACAGGCGGTGGGTAGATTAGGTAACTTGGAAAGCGGGGAATTCGGTAACCATCAAACCAAACGTTTGTTGTGGTTGGATTATACCTGAATCAGACTCAGCGGTTCTTAACCTTTTAATTAACGCATCTCTTCTTCTTAATTAAATGTGATTGACCTAATTTTCTTCGAATCTGCAGCTGCTTGCATTTCTGACGCAGTTAGCGAACGAATTCACGAGACATCTTTTTATTTTATTCCGATTATTGATTTGATCTGTCGAGAGATCAATTGATTTGTTTCGAAAATTAGGTCTACTCCAGATGTGCCAAACGAAAATTTGAAAGTTTTGGGTTTCGTTTCGGTATTTTTGAACTCACCTGCGCACTGGCGTGCATGCCCTTGCATGCTCTGGCAGCGTGCAAGTTGGAGAGTCGCTACGCCGTTCCACATTTCGCTTGGTTTCAAAAGCAGCAAATAAACAAAATCGATAAATTATTGCATTAAAAGTGCATCGAAGCACTTGCTGATTTTTTCCCTGAAAATATGAGGACAAAGCGCAGTACCTTTGATCTTCTTCGTAAAAAATGCGATAAACCTCGCGTTGTTGTTTTTTTTTTGTTAAAGAAGCGGGGATAGTGTTATCTTCTGGCTATCAAATCACGTGTTGGTTTCTTTGGGGGGAAGTTGTTTTTCCACTTGCGTTCCAAATTGTTTGTCTTAACATTCACTTGTTGCTCGTGTGTGTTTGCGCGCGTTTCTTCTATACTCAGTAGCGTTTGACGTGGTCAATTGTGCTCGACCTTACGTTAATTAAGTTACGATTGTAATAAAAAAGTTAGTCTTGAGTTTACATTCTCGATGTGCGGCCGTACAAATGATCGTTATCACCGTTGTGTGTAGTAGCATGAAGTTCACCTATCGCTACACGTGGAATCGAGAAATTATCGTCAATTCACAAAAATTAGTAAAAAGACGTTGATTATAACATTGAGATAAATAGAATCGTCACGATTTCTTTTTATTCCAATAATCGATCAAAGTGGAAGACCTTTTGGACTGACTTTAATTTTATTCGACGACCTCTTCTAAGCAAAAATGGCCGGATGTTACGGTAGGTTTTTTAACAACTGTGCGTGCGTGCTTGTGCCCGTTCTGCGTAAAAGACCATACGTCGAGCAGGTTTTACATAAAAAAATTTCTCCTTCGCGGACCTCGTTCGAGTGAAACTCGACATTTTTTGTCCACTGGAATTTTTATTTCAAGGCGATGAGCGCCACTAAAACCGATTCAAAATTTGATTGCGTCTTTATCTTTTTGGTATGGATTTTCCCCCTGACATTTCCATACTCACGGAGGTGGTTTAATCGGAATCGGAACCACGTGCCAGTAAAACCCGCTTACTATCACTTGCCGGATCAAAAACCTTCACCCTTAAACTTATTGGCGCCTAGAGCAAAAATTTCATGCACTTTGATAAAATTTTATCAGCATGCAACTGTCAAAACAAAATGAATTTGCGTTCGTCCTCGAAATTATCAAATTATTTTTAAGATGTTATAACTTTTTTTTTTATTTATAAACAAAACGGATCCGCTTTACAGATAATAATTATTGTATAATCATTAAATTTCTAAAGGGGGACACGGACGGTCAACAGATCATATTTACAAGAGTGGTCAATCTCACCCCAATTTACTGTAAACGTTGGGGACTACAGGATTCACTCTGGATCTTTCACTTTCTAAATTATAATCTTTATTAAGTTCAAAGGGGAAATCGAAAGAGTGGTCAATTTCACCCCAATTTACTATAAACGCTGTGGTCTAAGGGATTCACAACGGATCTTTCACTTTCTAAAGTTGGAGTGCCTTTTTTAAATCACTGCTGCTATTTAATGGCAAAATTTTCAAAAATTTGTTGTTGTAATTTTGCACTAATGCGCTTAACTTAACGAAAATCGAGGATCCGTAAACATGGTCTTCTTGTTACTGTGAATTCACACACTTGGGAGGGTGGGGGGGGCTTATCCTACCGGAAAAAACATAGAAAATCATCCGATGAGGATCGTGTAAATGCAAGGTTATAAAACCAATTTCCCCGGATTAACGGTACTTTATAAATTACCCCCAGAAACCGGGGGTATGGAATACCCCCCCCTCCTAGCTAAAAGTTAGAGGTATTACAGATCGCTAGTTTCTGCGGAAAATTTTTAAGGAGGTTTGTAGTACCGTTCATGCTGGGGTATTTTATAAATTTGTATTTACACTTAAATCTTGACACTTTTACTTCCACATCTGAGGTTCCTGGGGGGTATTCCATACCTCCCAGACCCCCCGGTCTTATACCCATTTCTCCTCCTATTATACGCGGAGCCTACAATAAGAAGTTTTATCACTTCAGGTTAACTACGCCTCTGTATTTAACCACAAAAATCTGAAACTATTCTGAAAAAATAATTCTTAAAAGTGAAAAAATTATTCCCCCTCCCCCCTGTAATCATGAGAAATTTTCTAGCGAAATACATTAGATTTGGGAATGGACTATTAAGATTAAAATTGATTTATAATTTATAAATATCAAATTATTCACATGGGGGGGGGATTAACATAAACTTAACGGTTTAACAAAAAAAACATATACTACATTTTGCTTTCTTGATTTCATTATTTTTTTCCTAAAATCGCACTGCTACGGATGTTGCTTCAAAATTAGAAAAAAAAATATTTTGAAAATTTACATGGAGAGAGGAGGGAAAGTTGGGGACTACAGGATTCACTCTGGATCTTTCACTTTCCAAATTATAATCATTAAATTCAAAAGCGTGGTCAATTTTATCTCAATTTACTGTAAATGTACCACCACGCTGTGGTGTATTTTATGCCGTAGGGTACTCCGCATTTTCTTCAAGATTTTCTTGGGGGGGGGGGGGCATGGAATCCCCTCAGTTGTAAGTAACAAAGCAACACAAGGTGACTTAAAAAACAATTTTAACATTAAGATATAAAAGAAATTCTTTATTAGTATGAAATCCCTGGTGGGGGGGGAATCGTAAGCTACTGGACAGAATTTTTACTTACAGCTGGGGGATATTACAACCCTCTAATTCCTGGGAGAAATTTTTAAGAAGGATCGGATATTCCGAGATAAAATTTATATAATAATTTATTCATACATAAAAATTTACATATTTACACGCCTCATCGGAGGTACCTGGAGGGTACTCCGTACCCCCCAGACACCCCGGTTTCCCACTCATTTCTCCACCTTTTATACGCGGCTCCTTCAATGAGGACCTCTAGCACTCCAATGTTAGCTAATGCGCTATATTTCACTATAGCCAAGAAGCAGTTCAAAATTTAAACCCTACGGAAGGAATAGCCCAAACGAATAACCCCCCCCCCCTCCATAAACTTGAAATACATTATATTGCCATAGAAAATTCATATTGAAATTTTCAATGGCGTATGCAGTAATTTGCGCAGGGTGGCGAAATTCATTTTAAGAGGTCCGTGGCTTATCCAGAGTTCCGATCAGCCTTTAGCCAGAACCTCCCCCCCACCGAAATCAAACCGTCTGTTTTCCAAAACAACAAACTTTTGAAAATTCGGTCCAACGCTACTCAAACCCCAGCCTTAAAATTCCTGCTTCATATTTTTCCGGATACGCTGGTATACCTAGGGAGGGCTTAGCCCATCTTACTTAGAAAATGGAGAAAAAATAGCACAAAAATAAAACAAACTTCTATTTAAAAAGAATATGAGTTGGCGTATAAAAACTCACCTACAAAGAACTTAAATAGATAATCCAGTTGTACAACCAAAACATTGGAGTAAAAAAAGTTGTTTTGATCTGTCCAAATAATTTGTAGGTGATTACTCTGAATAACATCCGTGTATTCGGGCTACTAAACCGAACTAACCGTACTATCATAATATTTATAGTGGCCCTCAGCCTCATCGCTCTTGGCAGACCAAGTTTTGCTGATGGATCATCGCATTGACGCTTTTCTCACCTCTTACTTTTTAAAACCGTTTGTTTTATTTTTAGCAATAATTAAAGAGGAAACTCAGAAATTGAGAAGCAGGAATTCAAAAAAAAACTGATTTATCAAGTTATTTTAGAATAACTCACGCGGCTCGGCCTTGTGCCTCGCGCTTTCTGAATATTTTTTCTGCGTTTTCCCCCCTATCTTCAGGTTTGATATTTTCACTTAATATAAGGAGCCCTGGAGTTTAATAATTTCAAAAAGGCTGGTTATACCTCATGGTTTCCCATTCTCTTCTGGGGGGAGAGGGCTAGCATAAAGTTCTTGGTTCAGCCGTGATACCCAGTGCAAATCTCTGCATTAGTAACAGACAAACTGGGAAATCGTCGTTTATTTTCTCCGTAGCATCGACCACCACATTTGGTTACAAATTGTCCAATAATTTTCCCAGTTTTCTAATAGCATTGCATTCCACCCAAGTTTATTGCACTCTGTTCAACCGGTTTGGATATTGAACCATTGCGGTGATAGCGCAAGATCAGCCTTTCCAAAACTTGTGAGTTTTTATGTTGACATATTCACGCTGGTAGAAGCGAACAAAATTATTATGATTTGGGGTGACTTTGGACCACCTTCAAAACCTTTCTTATCCTAAATTCCACTTATCCGGCTTACGATGGTTGGTTATGGGGTTATCTATGAGGGACAAACGAGATGAACTGCGGACCTATAGTCGTAACATCAAATAAATTCTCACTCCCGAAATATTTGTGGGATTTTTTTTTGTTCTATATACCGGTCAAACGGGGTGAAGCGGTTCAATGTTATAATTACCCGCTTCGAGAACTGATAAAGCAATCAGGCCATCAACAAGTCCAACAGTTCAACAATTTTAACATTAATAATTCACTTCATCCACAACATTTTCGGCACGGGGTGAAACCACCCCAAATCATTACACTTCCCCGCAAAGTTGAAATTGTAATTTATCTTCTGACACGCCCTTTTCTTCCTCTACGCGGAACAAAAACAAGTGAAGGACTTTAAAATAACTCGATCGAGTTTTAATTATTACTTTCACTCGCACGCAGGTGTTTCATTTATGCGTGACTATTGGTACCCCTCGTGGGGTTGAGATATTTTAATATGTTTTATGGGATCACAGACCTCTCTGATTGAAAAAATCTTCATGTAATAAATTAATAATAATTGAAGGATTTAATAATAATTAATTTGTTTGTACAAGACGAACTCTGTCTAGATTACGTTATCTAATATTATTATTATAAAAGATGCCCCGATTTTGTAAAAATTAATTAACTATGTTTATTTTTAGCGATAAATGAGTGCGAGCGAGGTTGTATGTTGCGAATTGATAATTTTGTTGGTTGTCTTGTCAACAATATTATTTATTGACCGGAGGGCAACCGAATTGAGATCGAAAGTTGATGTTATTGTTTTAACTTGCGACGCATTACGAGTGGGCGATTTTTCTTCGTCCAACATGCGTAGTCGAATTTCGTGGCGCCCGAGATAATCAATCGGAATTTTTATCACTTTTTGTTCTTTTCGTAATTAGAACACCGCGTTGCGACACGCAACGCCTGTCGTAACCGTAAATATTCGGACTTTGGAATTGAATTGCTGTACCCCATTTCGATCGGCATTTCCTCGTCGTAAACAATTTTATTTTCTTAAAAGGAACTGATTAATTAATCAATTGTATTTAATTATTCTGCACATGTCGATTTTGCATTTCAAAGCGGGGGGGGGGAGGGGCTGTTGTTATCGCAATAAGGACGCCCGCGGGTATTGTTCATAAAAACTCTGCTACCATTACAAATATTTGTTTCCAATTAACAGGAATTACAAAAATTTGCATACCTACACGAGCGTAACCTTAAAAGGAATCTGCAACATAAACAAAAATAATGCGCATTTCAAACGTCGAGCGTCTTATTTTGTTTTGAACGGCGGCGAAATTTCGAATCGCTTTCTAATCCAGTTCACTTTTGGGTTAGAAATTTCGTTTTTGTTACTAAAATTAGGATCGCCGAAAATTTAATAAACATATTAGAATATTTTCCCTGTTCTAAGTCGGCAAGGACAAACCACACCAAGAAGACTTTCACTAACTCAATGCCAAACTAGCTATAGCTGGGCGCTTGAATTTGATTTGCATTTAATCAATAATAATAATACAATTCCGCTCTAAAGATTTTGAAAAACGCATAATTTAACGTGTCGACCTCCTTTCAATTAATTCTATCGGTTTCCATTTATTAATAGCTTTTTTTTAACAACTTTCAGAACCATTTTCAAATTGGTTGGAATTTGAAGATGACGCATCGGACCACCACGTGGGAACTATCAGTCCCGTTAAAATCGAGAACCATCGCGCGATACCCGACACCCAAAGCCTCTTGCAGGAGTTTGAAAATGTTTTAGACGCCGTCGAAATGACCCACGGAACTTTAACCCCTCCCCAAAGTCCCACATACAAACCCTTCCTCACTACTCTGGAACCTCTCATCACTCAACCCATCAATTACCCCGTCCAGGAACGATCACTCCTCAACGATGTAATCGATCTTCCGAGCACAATCCAGCAGTCTGATGTCGACCGCGAATTAGCAGTCGTAGACGAACTAATTCGCAGTCGAGCGGAAGATCTGATCTACCCATCTTCACCTGGCAGTAACAGCAACAGCAGCGGAAGTAGCAACTTCGGTGATTGTTCGTCTGACGATCCCGAATGGATACCCGATACTGTCGAACCATCCCAGTCCGATTTCTCACTCCCAGGTAAATCATCCACGCGAAAGCGTTCCAAACCCTACTCCCGTGGTTCCAACGACGACAAGAAGTCCCGCAAGAAGGAACAAAACAAGAACGCGGCCACCCGTTACCGCATGAAGAAGAAGGCAGAAGTCGAAGATATTTTGGGAGAAGAACGCGTGGTCATGGACGAAAATTTAAAATTGGAGAATCAAATTACCGACATGCAGCGCGAAATTAAATACTTGAAGGGTCTGATGCGCGATTTGTTCAAGGCTAAGGGACTTATTAAATAAAAGGTTCTCTTGCGTTTTAGATTACAAAAGTTTCAGGATTCAATTTATCTTAATGGTACTTTAGGTAGGCTTCAAGAAGTTTGTTTAAGTGTTTCTTGACCTTTTTTATTATATTTAAGTTTAATACTTTTGTAACACGAATGCTCATCGCCGAGGAAGCTTTTTTGACCAAATGACGCTTCACAGCTGAAGACTTCAAAGGAACTTCGTAGGTGTGGCA
The DNA here is from genome assembly GCA_905340355.1 of Rhagonycha fulva. NCBI lineage: Eukaryota > Metazoa > Arthropoda > Insecta > Coleoptera > Cantharidae > Rhagonycha > Rhagonycha fulva. The sequence continues at coordinate 119,214,241 of HG996554.1, forward strand.
TTTTATGTAGAGGTAGCTTTATGTTTTAATATTGTATTCACTTTGAATTTATAAATATATAATGAATGATCTGCAATTTAATTTATTAATATTGGTTAAAAAAAATTATTATTTGAAGACTTCCTGGATATTTTTGAAAGCTGAAGAGATTGTGGAAAATGTGAAAGCCACTGTTGGATAAGTTGGAAGAGAAGAAATATTAACAATTGTGAATAAGTAATTTTTGGGGGAGGGGGATGAACACAACTGTGTTCATTGTTTCCTTCTTGCCCCTTAAATGCGCTTTTGGAAATACTGAAGATCAGTGCATTTAAAAAATAAAATTGGAACTTTATGATTAAACTCAGTATGTTACAATAAAGACTGGAAAAATTTCCAAGTTTAAATTTGGTGATTTTGGTTATTACAATTTTTTTGAAAATTAGATTTTCTTCAAATATTCTGAAATGTCGCGTCGTCGTGACAATACATGTTATATTAGAATAAAGGTAAGAAAAATAACGAAAAAATTCTAATTTTAAGCATTAAAATTGCTCTAGATTTTATGTAATTTTGATTTCAATAACAAATTTTTTGAAATGTTTTGATGAAAATTAAATGATGTTTAAGTATTCTGGAACTTCAAGCATAAACTCGGTATGTTATAATAAAGACTGAAAAAAATGTGGAAAGATTTCCAAGTTTAAAATTGCCTTACTTTTAATGTGATTTTGGTTATTAAATTTTTTTTGAAAATGTAAATTTTTTTCAAATATTCTAGAACGTCGTGATAATACGTGTTATATTAGATTTAAGATGATTTTGGTATTTAAAATTTTGTTGAAAAAATAAATTTTCTTCAAATATTTTGGAACGTCGGGATAATACATGTTATATTAGAATAAAGATAAGAAAAATTCCGAAAAAATTCTAAGCCTTAAAATTGCCCTAGATTTTAAGTAATTTTGATTTCAATAACAAAATTTTGAAATGTTTTGATGAAAATTAAACGATGTTTAAATATTCTAGAACTTCATGATTAAACTCCGTATGTTATAATAAAGACTGGAAAAATTTCCAAGTTTAAAATTGCCTTACATTTCATGTGATTTTGGTTATTAAATTTTTTTTGAAAATATAAATTTTCTTCAAATATTTTGGAACGTCGGGATAATACATGTTATATTAGAATAAAGATAAGAAAAATACCGAAAAAATTCTAAGCCTTAAAATTGCCCTAGATTTTAAGTAATTTTGATTTCAATAACAAATTTTTTGAAATGTTATGATAAAATTAAATGATTTTTAAATATTCTGGAACTTCATGATTAAACTCAGTATGTTATAATCAAGACTGAAAAAATGTGGAAAAATTTCCAAGTAATTGCCTCAAATTTAAGGTGGTTTTGGTTTTTAAAATTTTGTTGAAAAATAAATGTTCTTCAAAAATTTTTTAACGTCGGGATAATACATGTTATATTAGAATAAAGATAAGAAAAATACCCAAAAAATTCTAAGCCTTACAACTGCCCTAGATTTTAAGTAATTTTGATTTCAATAACAAATTTTTTGAAATGTTTTGATGAAAATTAAATGATGTTTAAATATTCTGGAACTTCATGATTAACCTCAGTATGTTATAATAAAGACTGGAAAAATGTGGAAAAATTTCCAAGTTTAAAATTGCCTTACATTTAATGTGATTTTGGTTATTAAATTTTTTTTGAAAATATAAATTTTTTTCAATTATTCTGAAACGTCGTGATAATACATGTTATATTTGAATAACGACAAGAAAAATACCGAAAAAATTCTAAGCCATAAATTTCCCTGGATTTTAAGTAATTTTGATGTCAATAACAATTTTTTTGAAATGTTTTGATGAAAATAAAATGTTATTAAAATTTTCTGGAACTTCATGATTAAACTCAGTATGTTATAATAAAGACTGAAAAAATGTGGAAAAATTTCCAAGTTTAAAATTGCCTTACATTTAATGTTATTTTGGTTATTAAATTTTTTTTGAAAATATAAATTTTCTTCAAATATTCTGGAACGTCCTGATAATACGTGTTATATTAGAATAAATATAAGAAAAATACTGAAAAAATTCTAAGCCTTAAAATTGCCCTAAATTTTAAGTAATTGTGATTTCAATAACAATTTTTTTGAAATGTTTTGATGAAAATAAAATGTTATTAAAATTTTCTGGAACTTCATGATTAAACTCAGTATGTTATAATAAAGACTGGAAAAATGTGGAAAAATTTCCAAGTTTAAAATTGCCTTACATTTAATGTGATTTTGGTTATTATAATTATTTTGAAAATATAAATTTTCTTCAAATATTCTGGAACGTCGTGATAATACGTGTTGTATTAGAATAATGATAAGAAAATACCGAAAAAATTCTAAGCCTTAAAATTACCCTAGATTTTAAGTAATTGTGATTTCAATAACAATTTTTTTGAAATGTTTTGATGAAAATTAAATGATGTTTAAATATTCTGGAACTTCATGATTAAACTCAGTATGTTATAATAAAGACTGGAAAAATGTGGAAAAATTTCCAAGTTTAAAATTGCCTTACATTTTATGTGATTTTGTTATTAAATTTTTTTTGAAAATATAAATATTCTTCAAATATTCTGGAACCTCCTGATAATACGTGTTATATTAGAATAAATATAAGAAGAATACTGAAAGAATTCTAAGCCTTAAAATTGCCCTAAATTTTAAGTAATTTTGATTTCAATAACAATTTTTTTGAAATGTTTTGATGAAAATTAAATGATGTTTAAATATTCTGGAACTTCATGATTAAACTCAGTATGTTATAATAAAGACTGGAAAAATGTGGAAAAATTTCCAAGTTTAAAATTGCCTTACATTTAATGTTATTTTGGTTATTAAATTTTTTTTGAAAATATAAATTTTCTTCAAATATTCTGGAACGTCCTGATAATACGTGTTATATTAGAATAAATATAAGAAAAATACTGAAAAAATTCTAAGCCTTAAAATTGCCCTAAATTTTAAGTAATTTTGATTTCAATAACAATTTTTTTGAAATGTTTTGATGAAAATAAAATGTTATTAAAATTTTCTGGAACTTCATGATTAAACTCAGTATGTTATAATAAAGACTAGAAAAATGTGGAAAAATTTCCAAGTTTAAAATTGCCTTACATTTAATTTGATTTTGGTTATTAAATTTTTTTTGAAAATATAAATTTTCTTCAAATATTCTGCAACGTCGTGATAATACGTGTTGTATTAGAATAATGATAAGAAAAATACCGAATAAATTCTAAGCCTTAAAATTTCCCTAGATTTTAAGTAATTTTGATTTCAATAAGAATTTTTTTGAAATGTTTTGATGAAAATTAAATGTTGTTAAAATATTCTGGAACTTCGTGATTAAACTCGGTATGTTATAATAAAGACTGGAAAAATGTGGAAAAATTTTAAAAGTTTAAAATTGCCTTACATTTAATGTGATTTTGGTTATTAAAATTTTTTTGAAAATATAAATTTTCTTCAATTATTCTGGAACGTCGGGATAATACATGTTATATTAAAATAAACATAATAAAAATAACGAAAAAATTCTAAGCCTTAAAATTGCCTTAGATTTTAAGTAATTTTGATTTCAATAAGAATTTTTTTGAAATGTTTTGATGAAAATTAAATGTTGTTAAAATATTCTGGAACTTCCTGATTAAACTCAGTATGTTATAATAAAGACTGGAAAAATGAGGAAAAATTTCCAAGTTTAAAATTGCCTTACATATTTAATGTGATTTTGGTTATTAAATTTTTTTTGAAAATATAAATTTTCTTCAAATATTCTGGAACGTCCTGATAATACGTGTTATATTAGAATAAATATAAGAAAAATACTGAAAAAATTCTAAGCCTTAAAATTGCCCTAAATTTTAAGTAATTTTGATTTCAATAACAATTTTTTTGAAATGTTTTGATGAAAATAAAATGTTATTAAAATTTTCTGGAACTTCATGATTAAACTCAGTATGTTATAATAAAGACTAGAAAAATGTGGAAAAATTTCCAAGTTTAAAATTGCCTTACATTTAATTTGATTTTGGTTATTAAATTTTTTTTGAAAATATAAATTTTCTTCAAATATTCTGCAACGTCGTGATAATACGTGTTGTATTAGAATAATGATAAGAAAAATACCGAATAAATTCTAAGCCTTAAAATTTCCCTAGATTTTAAGTAATTTTGATTTCAATAAGAATTTTTTTGAAATGTTTTGATGAAAATTAAATGTTGTTAAAATATTCTGGAACTTCGTGATTAAACTCGGTATGTTATAATAAAGACTGGAAAAATGTGGAAAAATTTTAAAAGTTTAAAATTGCCTTACATTTAATGTGATTTTGGTTATTAAAATTTTTTTGAAAATATAAATTTTCTTCAATTATTCTGGAACGTCGGGATAATACATGTTATATTAAAATAAACATAATAAAAATAACGAAAAAATTCTAAGCCTTAAAATTGCCTTAGATTTTAAGTAATTTTGATTTCAATAAGAATTTTTTTGAAATGTTTTGATGAAAATTAAATGTTGTTAAAATATTCTGGAACTTCCTGATTAAACTCAGTATGTTATAATAAAGACTGGAAAAATGAGGAAAAATTTCCAAGTTTAAAATTGCCTTACATATTTAATGTGATTTTGGTTATTAAATTTTTTTTGAAAATATAAATTTTCTTCAAATATTCTGGAAAGTCGTGATAATACCTGTTATATTAGAATAAAAATAAGAAAAATACTGAAAAAATTCTAAGCCTTAAAATTGCCCTAGATTTTAAGTAATTTTGATTTCAATAACAAATTTTTTGAAATGTTTTGATGAAAATTAAATGATGTTTAAATATTCTGGAACTTCATGATTAAACTCGGTATATTATAATTAAGACTGGAAAAATTTTCAAGTTTAAAATTGCCTCAGATTTAAGGTGATTTTGGTTTTTAAAATTTTGTTAAAAAAATAAATTTTTTTAAATATTTGGGAACATCGTGATAATACATGTTATATTAGAATGAAGACAAGAAAAATACTGAAAAAATTCTAAGCCATAAATTTCCATAGATTTTAAGTAATTTTGATTTCAATAACAAATTTTTTGAAATGTTTTGATGAAAATTAAATGATGTTTAAATATTCTGGAACTTCATGATTAAACTCAGTATATTATAATTAAAACTAGAAAAATTTTCAAGTTTAAATTTGCCTCAGATTTAAGGTGATTTTGGTTTTTAAAATTTTGTAGAAAAAATAAATTTTTTTTAAATATTCTGGAACGTAGTGATAATACGTGTTATATTATAATAAAGACAAGAAAAATACCGAAAAAATTCTAAGCCTTAAAATTTCCCTAGATTTTAAGTAATTTCGATTTCAATAACAAATTTTTTGAAATGTTTTGATAAAATTAAATGATGTTTAAATATTCTGGAACTTCATGATTAAACTCAGTATGTTATAATAAAAACTCGAAAAATGTGAAAAAATTTCCAAGTTTAAAATTGACTTACATTTAATGTGATTTTGGTTAATAAAATTTTTTTGAAAATATAAATTTTCTTCAAATATTCTGGAACGTCGTAATAATTCAGGTTAAATTAGAATAGAGATAAGAAAAATTACTAAAAAATTCTAAGTTTTAAAATTGCCTATATTTTAAGTGATTTTGGTTTCTATAACAATTTTTTTGAAATGTTTTGATGTTGTTAAAATATTCTGAAACTTCATGATTAAACTCAGTAAATGTTATAATAAAGACTGGAAAAATGTGAAAAAATTTTCAAATTTAAAATTGTCTTAGATTTAATTTGATTTTGGTTATTAAAATTTTTTTGAAAATATAAATTTTCTTTAAATAGTTTTAGTTACTTGTTAGAAAGTTTGAAAGTTACTTGCAATATTCTCCTTAGATAAATGAAAGTTCTGCCAGTTTAAATAAAATAAAAACAAACTTTATTTTCTCTATTTGAATTAAAAATTTAACAGTATAAAATATTTACAGGTCAGTCTAGGTGATTCCCCGAAATTTAAACAAAAACATTTACAGATTTTGAAGCAATTGTAAGTTTACTAAATGGCGCATCGTCGGTCTTCCATGTGGACAGTTCTGAAAAAAAAATATTTAACTTGAAATTAAAATCTTGGTTGAAAGTTGACCTACCCATGGTTGATCAATTTCCCCCATGTGTTGAACCAAACGCTTCATATCACCGTGACTCAGAGGACACCCCACCATCACGCTTTTACGGCACGCTCTGGATGCGAACATTCCACGAATCCGTGAAGGGCGGCACGCAGTGTGATTTACTTCTTCCTGTAACCAAAAATAACGCAATTGGAGTGACAGAAAACGGCAAAACTTACCCTTAGCATGTACAGCATTTCATCTATGTCGTCCTTACCAAAAATGTAATTTTTGCTCATTGGAATCGCAGACAAGGCGACTTTCTTGGTCGAGGGAGCTAAAGACAAAAAAAACACTTAGAAACGAACATTGAGGTTGCTCTATACCCACCAGACGAATCAATCGCGAAATTAAACCCATTTTTCTGAAAAACTTCTATATTTTCCATTAGCAACTCTTCATTGGCGGAAGTCAATTCTAAAGGTTTGGGTCTGAAAACAAAAGATTATCATTTGACGAGCAGTTTTCGTGTTGGACGTTCTGTAATACTCACTTGACAAGCACTTGCCGTTCTAAGATCGTATTCATCTGTAACTGTTCGAAGTTAAATTTCTCGTCACTTGCGTGCTGATCGATAATAAACAAATCATTTTCCAACTTTGTGATAATAAAACCTCGATTAAACTGACCGATAATTTCCATCTTTTCGAACATATCTTTGCTGATTTGCCGCTCCAGCTCCTGTTCGGCGGTTTTATTGTTTGCTGGATTTATTTGGGATCTGAAACGCACACGTTCTTCTTCCGTGTTAGAAATTTTACACGATTCCATAGCTTTTTTTATCATTTTTATCGAAGTCGTTATTTGTACGCTCTTTCTTTCCTTGTCGACTTTAGGACGATCATCAAACGTAATCAACTCTTCGTCCTCCTCATCGTTGCTCATTTTGACTTCTTCAACTTTTTGAATCTTAGAAGTTAAATTTAGACGTTTTGGGCTAGTCTTTTCTTTTTTGGGGGGCGACTTTTTGTTTTCTTTTATCGAAACCGTCGTTTGTACTTCCTTCCGTTCTTTGGCGTCTTTAAAACTATCATCGAGGTTTGCGTCGTCGTTCATTTTAACTTCTTCAACTTTTTTAACCCAGGAAAGTAAATTTAGACTTTTAGGAGAGTCGCCCTCTCTTTTTGGAGATTTCTCGATTTCTTTTACATTTTTGGGTGTTTCCTCCTCCTGGGCTGTTTCGTTGGCGAGAAAAATAAGCTTACTGATGTTAGCATCAGCTACATCATCATTTTCGGTCGTAACAATTTTGGTTTCCACGATGCGCTTCTTGAAACCTCCGCGATCTTCGCTATTCGTCCGCTTCATTCCGTGTTTTCCCACGTCGTTGTTTTGCGTAACAAAGGAGTGGGAGAAATTTTTGAACACGTTCAACATGGAAGCCTTCAAAGTGGCGAGCAGATACTTTTCATTTTCGATAAAAATTTGTCGTTTGTCAGGGGTTACGTTCACATCCACCGACGATCTCGCAAGCTTTACGTTTAAAAAAACAAACGGAAATTGAGTTGGGTTAAATTGCCTGTAGAGTTCGTTCACGAATTTGACAATTTTTTGGGATTCAAACGGTCGACCGTTTATGTAATAAAACTGCCGATCAGCAGCACTACGTCCGTTCCCGTGAGATGCGTTCGAAATTACGAACTCCCACGTCAGTTTTATATCCGCAGGAGATTTTTTCACTTTGAATTCCTCCAAGATTTCTATATCGGGTTCAATCACCGCGATATCGATCAAAGTCGTCGATTGTTTCGAACTAAAAATGCTGATTACATTGTCGCGAATCGCAGTCGAACCTTCGGTTGCTACCACAACTGACGAAGCCCCCATTTTGCCCCGATTCAAGCACGTAAATCTGCAAAAAGTTGTGGTTGTAGCACGTTAACCCTGACTCAAAAAAACTAAACCAAAAAATAAATTTGGTTGTGAAATTCTTACCGATGTTGGAGGTAACTCACAGACATTTCTTGATGTTTGGTCTCTTAACAGTTCATTTTTTTTTTTGATTTTGACAGATTTGCATTCTTGGAGGTTGCACAAGTTGAAAAAGACCAAATATCACAAAATATCTGCGTATCTGATAATTATAATAAAAAACCTACACATTTTATAACATTTCAATCAAGTCGAAAAAAGTAAGTAAAATAACTTACTTCACTCCTGTTGAGACCAAACAGTAAGCGTAGAGCAACTGACACATTTTCGAATATTCGCGCTTTAGATTTTTAACAAACTCCTTTCGTCTAACTGGAAGAGACGAAAATAAATTTTCCAGTGTCACGGTGGTCCCAATTTCACGAGCTGCTGGTTTTTCTTCCACAATTTTACCGCTGGCATCGTACTGAATACTAGTAGCATGGTCACTGCTTTGATGGCGTGTTGTCACCGAAAGTTTACCCAAAGCACAAAGCGAACTGAGGGCTTCTCCACGAAATCCCAAAGTGCTGACTGTCTCCAAGTCATGAAAATCGGTCAACTTTGAGGTGTAATGCTTCAGAGCTTCAAATTAAAATATAATAAAAACAATTATTAACAAAAGTAAAACTTCTTACTAAGTGCTTGGAAATTTTCTGGTTTTACTCCGACTCCGTTGTCGCTCACTCGGATGCTTTCGCTGCCGTACTCCTTCAGGTGAATTTCGATGCTGGTAGCAGATGCATCAATCGCATTTTCTATTAATTCTTTAACCGCGATTGCCAAACTTAAGATTACCTGAAAGGAATTTTGAGAAAAGGAAAATAAAAGCAGTCGGGTTTACCTGGCCTGAACAAATTTGGTGGACAGTATTGCGGTTCAGGGGGGCGATGCTGTCCGCTGCTCCCTTGGTGGTAGTTTCTCTTTCGATTTCAGTGTCCATGAAAACTTTGAAATTGAATTTAGTACCTTTTGAAAATAAACAAAAAAGTTGGGTTAATTTGCGTTTTAAATACACATCAAATACTTCAGTGGTGCTCAAACTTTTCTTGTGCTATTTTTAAATACTTTTTAAGATTTCGAAGTTTATGCTGCATTAAACTTAAGTTGATTATTTACGTGGCTGAAATATTGTTTTACAAAATTGTTTTCAAAACTTTTAACGAAGCGTTAATATTAAAACTAACATCTGATAATTTTGCCAATGATTTCACTGACTTTTTTTTAAATTTAAAAATTGTTTAAATATTCTGCAGCTTTCTACAAATGCTAATCCCATTTAAAATGCAAACATAAAAAATAACAAAAAAATTCTAAGCCTTAAAATTGCCTTGGATTTTAAGTTATTTTGGTTTCAATAACAATTTTTTTGAAATGTTTTAAGGAAAATTAAATGTTGTTTAAATATTCTGGAACTTCATGATTAAACTCACAATCAGTATATTATAATAAAAACTAAAAAAGTGTGGAAAAATTTCCAAGTTTAAAATTACCTTAGATTTAAGGTGATTTTGGTTATTAAATTTTTTTTGAAAAAATATCTTTTCTTCAAATATTCTGGAACGTCGTGATAATACATGTTATATTAGAATAAAGATAAGAAAAATGACGAAAAAATTCTAAGCATTAAAATTGCCCTAGATTTTAAGTGATTTTAGATTCAATAACAATTTTTTTGAAATGTTATGATGAAAATTAAATGTTGTTCAAATATTCTGGAACTTCTTTATTAAACTCAGTATGTTATAATTAAGACAGAAAAATAACGAAAAATTTCAAAACCCAAAATTTTCTTACATTTATTGTGATTTTGGTTATTAAGATTTTGTTGAAAAAATAAATTTTGCTCAAATATTCTGGGACGTCGTGATAATACATTTTATATTAGAATAAAGATAAGAAAAATACCGAAAAAATTTTAAGCCTTAAAATTTCCTTAGATTTCAAGTGATTTTGGTATCAATAACAATTTTTTTGAAATGTTTTCATGAAAATTAAATGTTGTTAAAATATTCTGGAACTTCATGATTAAACTCAGTATGTTATAATAAAGACTGGAAAAATGTGGAAAAATTTCCTAGTTTAAAATTGCCATAGATTTAAGGCGACTTTAGTTAATAAAATTTTTTTGAAAAAATAATTTTTCTTCAAATATTCTTGAACGTCGTGATAATACGTGCTATATTAGAATAAAGATAAGAAAAATAACGAAAAAATGCTAAGCCTTAAAATTTCACTAGATTTTAAGTAATTTTGATTTCAATAAGAATTTTTTTGAAATGTTTTGATGAAAATTAAATGATGTTTAAATATTCTGGAACTTCATGATTAAGCTCAGTATGTTGTAATAAAGACTGGAAAAATGTGGAAAAATTTCCAAGTTTAAAATTGCCTTACATTTAATTTAATTTTGGTTATTAAAATTTTTTTGAAAATATAAATTTTTTTCAACTATTTTGGAACGTCGTGATAATACGTGTTATATTCGAATAAAGATAAAAAAAATAACGAAAAAATTCTAAGCCTTAAAATTGCCCTAGATTTTAAATAATTTTGATTTCAAAAAGAATTTTTTTGAAATGTATTGATGAAAATTAAATGATGTTTAAATATTCTGGAACTTCATGATTAATCTCAGTATGTTATAATAAAGACTGGAAAAATGTGGAAAAATTTCCAAGTTTAAAATTGCCTTACATTTAATGTGATTTTGGTTATTAAAATATTTTTGAAAATATAAATTTTCTTCAAATATTCTGGAACGTCGTGATAATACGTGTTATATTAGAATAAAAATAAGGAAAATAACGAAAGAATTCTAAGCCATAAATTTCCCTAGATTTTAAGTAATTTTGATTTCAATAATAATTTTTGTGAAATGTTTTGAAGAAAATTAAATGTTGTTCAAATATTCTGGAACTTTTTTATTAAACTCACTATGTCTATATTAAGACAGAAAAAATAACGAAAAATTTCAAAACCCAAAATTTTCTTACATTTATTGTGATTTTGGTTATTAAGATTTGGTAGAAAAAATAAATTTTCTTCAAATATTCTGGGACGTCGTGATAATACATTTTATATTAGAATAAAGATAAGAAAAATAACTAAAAAATTCTAAGCCTTAATTTTGCCTTAGGTTTTAAGTGATTTTGGATTCAGATACATAATTTTTTAAAAAAAGTTAAGATAAAAATTAAATTTTGTTCAAATTTTCTGAAATTAAATGATTAAAATTCAGTGTTATTATAAGAAAGACAGGATTAAGAACATAAAAATTGTAAGCCCTAAATTGTTTTAGATTTAAGGTTATTTTGATATCGATTTTGATAATGTGGTCAACAATTAAATCCAGTTTTCAAAATAAAAAATTATATTACACATTATAAACATACAATTATTTTTGATTAGGTATAAGTACATTAATTTAATTAAATGAAAAATTTTAAAGCTATAAAATAAGGAATAAAACATGCAATAAAATATAATTAAAATAAAATAAAGATATAAAATAACTTGAGATTTTATGGCTTTTTGAATTATTTTCAATATGAACAAATTTTTTTGGTAAAATTTTTTATTCTAACGAAAATATTTCAATTTTGAGAAGATTTCACTTCAAGTTCAAAATATTTATTTTAAAATGTTTTGGCCTTACAATTTTGAATTAATAACATCAGGTCCGGACTTTACAAATACAATTTTTGACTTATAAGTTGAAATTTTTTTATGAATTTTTATATTGTAGGTATTGAAATTAAAATAAGTGAAAAAATTTATATTTTACACATCATTCTTCCTAATTAAGGCTGCAATCGAAGGGCCCCATCCAATCGAATGACTTCACCATTCAACATCGGGTTTTCGATGACATTTTGCACGAGCTGTGCAAATTCGTTTGGATCTCCTAGTCTTTGAGGGAACGGTGACAGCTTTGAAAGAAATGCCATTTCTTTTTCCGGTAGGGATCCCAGAATCGCAGTTTTGAATATCCCTAACAACAGAAAAAAAAGTCAAAATCCCTGTTTAAAAAAAAAGTTTTTATTACCAGGTGAAATTGTGCAAACTCGGATTCCTTGTACAGAAAGATCTCGGGCTAAAGGAAGGGTCATACTAATAATGGCCCCCTTACTGGCAGCGTAAGCTACGAGCCCCATTCGACCTTCGTAACCTGCTATACTTGCCGTGTTGACTATAACTCCTCGTTGACCATCCTGATTAGGTTCATTTTGTCCTATCAAACCCACAGCCAGCCGAATCACATTGAAAGTTCCAACTGTATTAACATTTAGCACTTTGACAAAGTCTTCCAGCTTGTGAGGCACATTTTTGTTGAAACTATACACTTTGATTGCCACTGCAATCCCGGCACAATTAACCACGTTATTTAACCCTCCGAATTTATCCTTAGCCAACTTGAGTGCGTTAACCACATCGTTTTCGCTGGTTACCTGAAAAGGAAGTTATAAATCGGTCCACATTGTTGTATTTCGGATTCTTACGTCAACGGGTGCAAAAACGCATTTATCTGCTCCGATCGATTTGGCCAACTCTTCGCCTTTCGAAATTGGCAAGTCGCATAAAATCACACGACCCCCCTGTTGGACTGAACGTTCCACGACCGCTTTTCCTAATCCTGACGCACCGCCGGTTACCAACGTTACTGCGCTCTTTTATCAATAACAACAAAATTATAATAAACTCAAAATCCTCCCTTCAACGTAATAATTAGTTACTTTTAACATTTCGGTTTTAAATGGCACTTCATGTTATGTTCCACTTCTGCAACTGAGGGGAGTCTGGGGGTATGGAATGCCTTCCAGCTGTAACAAAGCAACAAGGGGACTTTTTTAAATCGATTTTAAAAACGATCGAAGAATCCGGGGTAACATTTTGATACCTAAATATTTTCATATATCCTCATAAGTGGACTGCTATTCGTGGTTAAAAAAAGTGGGTCACCTCTTTTGTGGATTAAAAACAACAGGAAATAGTAGTCCATTAATTTTAAGAGGTCCGTGATTTACCTACCCCCTTACTCTCAGAATTGTAAATTGAAATTTTGTGCACTTATGTATCTTAATATTTTCGATTGTAAATCTGAATTTAAATCCAAAAATTCTAAATTCGAATCAAACTTAAGCCAGGTTTCTTTTGAAATGAACACCCAGTATATAAACTTTGGGGTAGGCGGAGCTAAACTGATAACAACATCCAATACAATACTCACAAATTATTTTTACGGTTTTTGGGCCTATTTCGCTCAAATTTTGGGTAATGATCTGCAAAATGTAATGTTTATATTATTTGTAGTTTATCATTGATTTACCACCTTAACTACTGTAAATTTGCCGCACCTTGTACGAAAAACCATAACCTTACTTTTAACTGTCAAAATCCTAACAAAGTTTTTTAATTTAAAAACAGTTTTTAAACAAAATTCTTCATCTAAAATGGACACAGTGGAAGGTACGAACTTTTATTTCATCATTCGCACAATCTTTCACTTTTTTTTGTAGATTCTGCTTACCTAAAACTGCAGCTTCTAATTTTGGTGTTTCTGTGTGTGCTGACAAGAATATTGTACTTGATTCATAAAATAACGACGGGGCACACGGAATATAGTACAGAAAAGCGAACCAAGCCGATGAAAACTATAATTTGTATCGGATCCGGTGGCCACACCACCGAAATGCTTGCACTACTGAAAACTTTGCACATAAAGAATTACTTTCCCAGGTTTTATATTTACGCTAAGAGCGATACGACGAGTTTGGCGAAAATAAAGCTGCAGGAGGGTGGAAATGATTACCAGACGGTTCCGATACCCAGGAGTCGAACAGTGGGCCAGTCGTACTTCACTTCGGTCTTCTCTACGTTGTATTCGATTTTGTGTTGTGTTCCAACCGTTTTGAAGATTCGACCCGATTTAATAATTTGTAATGGACCGGGCACTTGCGTGCCCATTTGCGTTATTGCGTTTCTTCTGAAAGTTGTGTTTGTGTGTGACACGAGGATTGTGTTTGTGGAGAGTTTCTGTAGGACGCGGAGTTTGTCTCTTACAGGGAAGATTTTGATGTATTTTGCTGATAATATGTTGGTGCAGTGGCCGTCTTTGAAAAAGCGGTTTAAACGGGTCACCTATATTGGAAAACTGATGTGAGGTGTTGGTTCCCTTAAAAATCAGACTTGAAATTTTAAGCTTCGATTTAAGTGATAGGTACGAATACAGGTGAAACTGAATCATTTCCTTGTATAATTACGCCCCCCCTGAGAGATTTTAGAATGTAAGAAATGTCAACATTTTGATCGAATAAAGCCACCTCTTATTTTCTTCTTTGTTTTATTTTAGTAGACTGGCACCCAGGTCATATTTAACCTTGATTAGGTGCCGAAGAAAAACCAGAAAAAAAAAGAATACTTATGAGATCCCAGCCCTCAATGTTTTTGACACTTTAAAAATCGCCTACGTCGCTTTTTTCCGCCACCTACTCAGAAAACTGGGCTTTACCTTACAAAAAAAGGCGACCATTTTTTTGGTTCCCTCGTACACTAAAAAACAATAAATTTGGGGTTAAAGATCAATGTTCAAGTTCATTCGTTCCGCGTAGTAACGAGATAATTACAATATCATTCTCATCATTTTTTTATTAATTGTTATTATCAAAGTGCAACTTAGGAAGAACCAATTAACAATAAAATGTTAAAAGTAAGTAATTATGACGTTGCCGGTACAATTTTGAGGTTATAATTTTGTTGTTATTGTTAAAAGGGCGCAGTGACGTTGGTAACCGGCGGTGCTTCAGGATTAGGAAAGGCGGCTGTGGAACGTTTGGTGCAACAGGGAGGTCGTGTGGTTTTATGTGACTTGCCGATTTCGATGGGCGATGAGTTGGCCAAGTCGATCGGAGAAGATAAATGCGTTTTTGCACCGGTTGACGTAAGAATCCGAAATACCACAAAGTGGACCGAATCATAGCTTTTTTTTTAGGTAACCAGCGAAAATGATGTGGTTAACGCACTCAAGTTGGCTAAGGATAAATTCGGAGGGTTAAATAATGTGGTCAATTGTGCCGGGATTGGAGTGGCATTCAAGGTGTACAATTTCAACAAAAATGTGCCTCACAAGCTGGAAGACTTTGTCAAAGTGCTAAATGTTAACACAGTTGGGACTTTTAATGTGGTTCGGCTGGCTGTGGGTTTGATAGGAGCAAATCAACCCAATCAGGATGGTCAACGTGGAGTTATAGTCAACACGGCAAGTATAGCAGGTTACGAAGGTCAAATGGGACAAGCAGCTTACGCTGCCAGTAAGGGGGCCATTATTAGCATGACCCTCCCTTTAGCACGTGATCTTTCTGTACAAGGAATCCGAGTTTGCACCATAGCACCAGGTAATAAAAATTTTCTTTAAGCAACGAATTTTAACTTTCTCTGTCGTTTAGGCTTATTCAAAACTCCTTTGCTCGGATCCTTACCGGAAAAGGTAATTGCATTTCTTTCAAAGTCGTCGCCTTTCCCTCAAAGACTAGGAGATCCAAACGAATTTGCACAGCTCGTGCAAAGTGTTATCGAAAATCCAATGTTGAATGGTGAAGTCATTCGATTGGATGGAGCCCTACGAATGCAACCTTAATTTTTTTATAACAATTTTATAAGTAGGAAGAATAAAGTGGTCTTTTTTGATAATAAAAATTATGTTTATTTTATACACGTTTATGGCCCAAGGTCTAATTTTGCAGTACGAAAAGGTAAACATAATTTGTATATTTTTGGTCCCTTAAATTGGTAGACTTCTGTGTAAAAATGATTTTTATTTGTCCTCAAATGGCTTTTGAGAAATTTAAATAAATAAGGGGGGGGGGGGGTTGGAAACATGCCAGCCCCCCCACCCCATTTTAAATTTTGGATCTAAAATAGTCGAAATCGATTGTGAAATTTAAGATTTAGAATAGTTAATTTTTATGTATTGGATTATTACCGAAGATCTCGTTAACCCAATCATGCGCGTCAGTGTCAGACTATTTTGAATCCGAAATTTTGAAAAAGGATGTTTAATCAAGTTGCAAATTCAAGCTAATAGAACTTAAATAAAGTTCTCTTTGTATGAAGCTCAGTGTATGCTGTATGGATCAAAATAAATCCTTGCCCCCACGAAAATATGAAAGGTCGACGCTCATGTATTAGTAGGTTAGGTAATATAGTTTTCTATACTAAATGGTACAAAACCAAATTATTATTTCTATGGTTGTTAACTAATCTTTAAAAATTGCGTTGTAAAGGCATAACTGGATTGAGTTTGGTTTCCATTATGGATAAGTTTATACTTTTGGCAGATTATGTGAAATTTGAAGAAGCAATGGATGGTTTGCGAGCTCCTGGTAATGACTACGAAATTACAGCTGATGAAATGGAGGTCACGGAAGTCGAACTTGAAGAATTACACCACTCCATTGATATTAAGGAAGAAGACGATCCGGATTTAGGATATCAAGAGGATTCTAATCAGGTAAACTATATAAACTGTTAAACGTCAAAAGTTCATTATTATATTTCCGGCTGTCAGAATCGAAGAGTTTCACTATTTCTTTTTATTCAAAAGTAGAGGTCTAACTGACAAGGGGAGGACGCCTACTCGTCATCACCGATTTTGCCCAGATTCACAATATACGTAGGGTCCGACTAGAAGTAAAAGTGATGTAAGTGGAAACTCCAGATGGCCAAGCGTTTTTTAAAAAATCAAGTTTTTGTTGCAGTCTATTGAATGCATAAGTCGTTAAAGTTAGCATAATTTGCAAGGATTAGGTAGTAGAGTGGTAAGAGTTCAGGACTTGTGATACGAGAATCGGTGGTTCAAACCTTCCTTAGGGTATGTTTTTTTGGTCGGATTTTTTGATTCGGTGTTTGGCAGTTCAAATCCCCGTCATGGAACTTTTTTTTCTTTGACTTCTTTTTAATTTTTGCTATACTTACGTCACAAATGAACTAAAATAATCCATATTATAATTTATTCAGGAGTATTATGTATCACCAACGTTATCATAAAGGTGATCGTTATAACATATTTCGGTAAATCGTATCGATTTCATTGGTAGGATTTACCGAAAAACTTTATTTTATGTCATAACTGTCACCTTTATGATAACGTTGGTGATACATAATACCTCTGAATAAATTATAATATGGATTATTTTAGTTCATTTGTGACGTAAGTATAGTAAAAATAAAAAGAAGCCAAAGAAAAAAAAGTTCCATGACGGGGATTTGAATTGCCAAACACCGAATCAAAAAATCCGGCCAAAAAAAATACCCTAAGGAAGGCTTGAATCACCGATTCTCGTATCACAAGTCCTGAACTCCTACCACTCTACTACCTAATCCTTGCAAATTATGCTAGCTTTAACGACTTATGCATTCAATAGACTGCAACAAAAACTTGATTTTTTAAAAAACGCTTGGCCATCTGGAGTTTCCACTTACGTCACTTTTACTTCTAGTCGGACCCTACGTATTGTCATATTATTTTTATGTGTATTTTTATAATTATAATTTGTATATTTTTATTTTGTAAAGTTAAATTGTTACGCCTCTGGTGTAAGAGCTGAGGTGGGGAAATTTTTGATTTTGGAGTGTATTAGAGACTCGCGAGCGATCCACGGAGCTGTGAGGTCGCGATTTTGGTTTGAGAGTTTCAATGTAAATTTTTGAATTAGTTATAATAAAATAAGAGTTCAGCGAAAGTTTTTCTGTTTCTTTTCATTCTTAGAAAAGAAGAATTAATTTTTTAAAAGAAAATTTTAGTTTTATTTATTTGCAAGGTCGCGCACTGCAAATGTGCGATTGGTGTTCTTGGGAGATTATAATATTCGATGTCATCATATTGTGAATCTGGGCAAAATCGGTGATGACGAGTAGGCGTTCTCCCCTTGTGAGTTTAAAATTTTTTGGAGTATACTGACATCGATTGTTACCACAAGATCTTTCGGCAAGTGAACTTAACCAGGATTTTTAAATCGAGAAACAGGTTAATCTGGAGGTGCATGTCCCCCCCCCCAATTCGAATTTTGACTCCAAAATAGTCTACATCGTTTGTGCTTTGTTTGTACATGTTTGTGCAAACATTATTTTTGTTTGTACCTAAATAGTTTTTGAGATTTTCAAGAAAAACATCAAGGATACCGACGCGCATGAATGTATTAACGAGATTCTGGGCAAAACTTACAGGATCACGTTCAAAATACTCTCTATCGTTTGTAATTTGTGCAAGTTTCATTTTTGTTTATACCCAAATAGCTTTTGAGATTTTCAAGAAAAACATCAAGGATACTGACGCGCATGAGTGGATTAACGAGATTCTTAGAACGGGGAAACACAGAATTTTTTAAAATTTTGAATTTTGTATTCAAAGTTAACGAGATTCTGGATAACACCTACAGGATCAACTTCAAAAAACTTGCAATCGCCTGTACTTTGTTTTTGCCAAGGTGTGATTAGCTTTCTACCACCGTCATCCAAACATATGTCGGCAGTAGGTCACTATATAGCGTGTTGCTAGAAAAGAGAAAACAATCGATAGAAAAAAATTGATGATCTGGAGCACTCAGCAAAGAACATGCGGTTATCTGAAATAGTCAATTGTCAATTTCTTGTATATGGGGCATTCCACACCAAATCGACCACTTTTGAACCCGACCCCTTTTGGTTTTCCTGAAATTTTTACATATTATACTATCTCATCAACAACAGTTATGTGAATTTTTTCAAAATTTTTTACTCAATCCAAAAAAGTTACGAATTTTTAGAAAAACTGCTGTTTTTTTTTCAAACGATCGTAACTATTTCAAAAATTGACTAATCGGAACGTTTTTTTTTGGTTTTGTTTGTCTTTAAACGTACTTTTCAGGAAAAAATACAAAAAAAATATTCAAACTTAGATTCTACAAAATTTTTCATTTTTTCGGAGAAAATCATTGATTTTTCAAATTTCGACACTTTTGATTTTTTTATTTACAAAAAAAATATGATTTATTCCGCGTATAACAACGCAAACCCCATAACGGGCCGACATTTCTTTTGTTTAATTAAAAAATATTATTTGCGTAAAAGTAAAACAAAATATTTTTTAATTAAACAAAAAAAATAGAAAGAAATGTGGGCCCATTGTGGGGTTTGCGTAGTTATACGAAAAATAAATAAGAGTTTCTTTTGAAATAAAAAAATCAAAAGTGGACAAATTTGAAACATCAATGATTTTCTCAAAAACAAAAAAAAGAACGTTTTGATTAGTCAATTTTTGAAATAGTTACGATTGTTTTAAGAAAAAAAACATCAGTTTTACTGAAATTTTAACTTTGTAAAAAAATTTGAAAAAAATTACACAACTGATTTTACGTATTTATACTATCCCATCAAAAACAGTTCTGTAAATTTTTTCAAAATTGTTTACAAAGTTAAGAATTTTTAGAAAAACTGATGTTTTTTTTCTTCAAACGATCGTAACTTTTTCAAAAATTGACTAATCAAAACGTTTTTTTTTTGTGTTTTTATTTGTCTTTAAACGTACTTTTCAGGAAAAAATACAAAAATTTTATTTTTACGCAAATAATATTTTTCAATTAAACAAAAGAAATAGAAAGAAATGTCGGCCCATTATGGGGTTTGCGTTGTTATACGCGGAATAAATCAGAGTTTTTTTTTAAATAAAAAAATCAAAAATCAAAAGTGTCGAAATTTGAAAAATCAATGATTTTCTCCGAAAAAATAAAAAAATTTTTAGAATCTAAGTTTGAAAATTTTTTTTTGTATTTTTTCCTGAAAAGTACGTTTAAAGACAAACAAAACCAAAAAAAAACGTTCCGATTAGTCAATTTTTGAAATAGTTACGATCGTTTGAAAAAAAAAACAACAGTTTTTCTAAAAATTCGTAACTTTTTTTGGGTTGAGTAAAAAATTTTGAAAAAATTCATAGAACTGTTGTTGATGAGATAGTATAATATGTAAAAATTTCAGGAAAATCAAAAGGGGTCGGGTTCAAAAGTGGTCGATTTGGTGTGGAATGCCCCATATATTTCTATTTGGAGTGGTAAAGTAACTTTAAGTTGGTATGACCGACAACGACCAATCAGAGTGCGCTGTGTGTCCAAAAAAAATGAGGTATGCCCCCCTCCCCGGTACATTTTGAAATTTTCCGAAAACTATTTAGATACAAACAAAAATAATTTTTGCACAATCAGGAACAAAGAAAGTACAAAGGATAGAGAGTATTTTGAACGTCATCCTGTTAGTGTTACCCATAATCTTGTTAACTTACTCATGCGCGTCAATATCTATGATTTTTTTCTAGAAAATCTGAAAAGCTATTTTGGTACAACCGAAAATAATGTTTGCACAAACTGGCAAAAACAAAGTACAGGCGATTGCAACTCTTTTGAAGTGGATCCTGTAGGTGTTATCCAGAATCTCGTTAACTTTGAATCCAAAATTTTAAAAAATTCTGTGATTTTCCGTGCTAAGAATCTCGTTAATCCACTCATGCGCGTCAGTATCCTTGATGTTTTTCTTGAAAATCTCAAAAACTATTTTGGTACAAACGAAAATAAAACTTGCACAAACAAGCACAAACGTTCTAGACTATTTTGAATCCAAAATTCGAAATTTTAAAAAATTCTATGTGTTTCCCCGTGCTAAGAGAATCTCGTTAATCCACTAATGCGCGTCAGTATCCTTGATGTTTTTCTTGAAAATCTCAAAAACTATTTTGGTACAAACGAAAATAAAACTTGCACAAACAAGCACAAACGTTCTAGACTATTTTGAATCCAAAATTCGAAATTTTAAAAAATTCTATGTGTTTCCCCGTGCTAAGAGAATCTCGTTAATCCACTAATGCGCGTCAGTACCCATCATGTTTGTTTTATAACAAAATAATGTTTGCATAAACAGGTACAAACGAAGCACAAACGATTTAGACTATTTTGGAGTCAAAATTCGAATTGGGTTGGGGGGGGGGGCTGGGGACATGCACCTTTAATCTGGTTTATTTTGATTTACTGTAATTTAAGGAGAATATTGCAATTGTAGCTTTGTTACAGGGTACTATATGGCGTTCAAATAACCACTCCCAATTTAAAACAGAAGAAATAGAATTGAAGTTGGAAGATTTGCACCATCATTCCATCAACATTCAAGAAGACACTTCAGTTCACCATCGCAAAACAAAAGCAAGTGCTATACCTCTTGAAATTTCTAACTGTAATTCTGATACCAAATCGTTCCAGTGTGTAATTTGCGACTACAAATACGCACATAACAATAGTTTAAAACGTCATTTAAAAACTCATACAGGCGAGAAAGAGTTCCAGTGTGAAATATGTGATTACAGATCTGCACGACAGGACCGTTTAAAACTTCATTTAAAAACTCATTCAGGCGAGAAAATGTTCCAGTGTGAAACTTGCGACTTCAAATATGCAGACTTGGGAAGTTTAAAACGTCATTTAAAAACTCATACAGGTGAGAAAGCGTTCCAGTGTGAAATTTGTGATTACAAATCTACACGAAAGGACCGTTTAAAACGTCATTTAAAAACTCACACAGGTGAGAAAGCGTTCCAGTGTGAAATTTGTGACTACAAATCTGCACAAAAGGAATATTTAAAAATTCATTTAAGAACTCATACAGACGAGAAAGCGTTCCAGTGTGAAATTTGTAACTTTAAATCTGCACATAAGAATAGTTTAAAACTTCATTTAGCAATTCATACAGGAGAGAAAGTGTTCCAGTGTGAAATTTGTAAGTTCAAATCTGCACACAAGAGTAGTTTAAAACTGCATTTAAAAACTCATACAGGCGAGAAAGCGTTCCAGTGTGAAATTTGCGACTACAAATGTTCACTACTGGGAAATTTAAAAGCTCATTTAAAAACTCATACAGGTGAGAAAGCGTTCCAGTGTGAAATTTGTGACTATAAATCTATACGAGAGGGTGCCTTAAAGGTTCATTTAGTAACCCATACAGGGGAGAAAGCGTTCCAGTGTGAAATTTGTGGCTACAAATCTGCACGCAAGGGAGATTTAAAACTACATTTAAAAACCCACACGGGCGAGAAAGCGTTCCAGTGTGAAATTTGTGGCCACAAATCTGCAGAATTGAGAAATTTAAAACGTCATTTAAAAACCCATACAAGC
This sequence comes from Rhagonycha fulva, assembly GCA_905340355.1. Lineage (NCBI taxonomy): Eukaryota > Metazoa > Arthropoda > Insecta > Coleoptera > Cantharidae > Rhagonycha > Rhagonycha fulva. Next base: position 119,236,563 of record HG996554.1, read on the forward strand.
GAAAAAGATTTCCAGTGTGAAATTTGTGATTTTAAATCTGTACATAAGAATAGTTTAAAACTGCATTTAAAAACTCATACAGGAGAGAAAGCGTTCCAGTGTGAAATTTGTGACTATAAATCTGCACGAAAGGATACTTTAAATTGTCATTTAATAATCCATACAGGAGCGAAAGCGTTCCAGTGTGAAATTTGTGACTATAAATCTGGACGCAAGGGAGATTTAAAACTTCATTTAAAAACTCATTCGGGAGAAAAAGCGTTCCAGTGTGAAATTTGTGACTATAAATCTACACGAAAGGATACTTTAAAACATCATTTAAAAAGTCATCAAGGCTACAAAACCGCTTCATTGTGAAATTTGTAGAGAAATAAACATAAATTTTAAATTAGGAAATTCTTTATGGATCACCCTGTATTATTAATTATTATATTGTTTTAACTAGTTGGAAAGCCCGTCCACGGACGGGTAGCTAGCCGGTGGATTTCTATTTTAGAGGTATTAATTTAAAAAAATAATTGTTTTTAAACACCAACACTAACCTAAGCTCAACCGATGGATTTGTCTTTTAACATTCTTCATTAAAAAAAATAAATCCCTAATACTGACAATTTTAATTGTTCACGTTCTTAAGTTCAAAAATAATGATTATATAGCTGATTAAATCGCGGACGGGCGTCTCACCAACGTTGGAAATTTGTTTGGTGTGGAACTCGATCCCAGGAGAGTTGATTTTAAGTTGCTAAAAGCCAACGACGACAACAACCAATCAGAGTGCATTGTGTGTCTTAAAAAAATGACACGCTGAAGGAGGAGGAGGTAGAGGAGTAGCGTGTGTTGGTCGTTTAGTATTGTGAAATATACATTTATTGAAAATGTAAAAGTTTAATATTTCCACCAACGTTGGAAATTTGTTTGGTGTGCAACTCGATCCCAGGGGAGGTGATTTTAAGCTGGCATGATTAACGACAACTACCAATCAGAGCGCGTTGTGTGTTTTAAAAAAATGACACGCTGCTACTGCTGCTACTCCTCAAGCACAATTCATTTTTTTTGGACACACAGCGCACTCTGATTGGTCGTTGTCGTCGGTCATACCAACTTAAAGTTACTTTACCACTTCATATAGAAATATATGGGGCATTCCACACCAAATCGACCACTTTTGAACCCGACCCCTTTTGATTTTTCTGAAATTTTTACATATTATACTATCTCACCAAAACAGTTCTGGGAATTTTTTCAAAATTTTTTATTCAACCCAAAAAGAGTTACGAATTTTTAGAAAAACTGATGTTTTTCTTCAAACGATTCTAACTATGTCAAAAATTGACTAATCGGAACGTTTTTTTTTGTTTTTGTTGGTCTTTAAACGTACTTTTTAGGAAAAAATACAAAAAAAAATATTCAAACTTGGATTCTACAAAATTTTTCATTTTTTCGGAGAAAATCATTAATTTTTCAAATTTCGACAATTTGGTTTTTGATTTTTTTATTTAAAAAAAAAATCTGATTTATTCCGCGTATAACAACGCAAACCTCATAATGGGCCGACATTTCTTTCTATTTCTTTTGTTTAATTAAAAAATATTATTTGCGTAAAAATAAAACAAAATATTTTTTAATTAAACAAAAAAATGGAAAAAAATTTTGACCCATTATGGGGTTTGCGTTGTTATACGCGGAATAAATCAGAGTTGTTTTTGAAATAAAAAAATCAAAAATCAAAAGTGGAAAAATTTGAAAAATTAATGATTTTCTCCGAAAAAATAAAAAATTTTGTAGAATCCAAGTTTGAATATTTTTTTTGTATTTTTTCCTGAAAAGTACGTTTAAAGACAAACAAAAACAAAAAAAATAACGTTTCGATTAGTCAATTTTAGAAAAAGTTACGATTGTTTGAAGAAAAAAAACATCAGTTTTTCTAAAAATTCTTAACTTTGTAAACAATTTTGAAAAAATTTACAGAACTCTTTTTGATGGGATAGTAAAATACGTAAAATCAGTTGTGTAATTTTTTTCAAATTTTTTTACAAAGTTAAAATTTCAGAAAATCTGATGTTTTTTTTACGTAAATGATCAAAAAATTCTTTTGAAATTGTTAAAATTTGTTTTTATCAAACTGGCCATGTATAAGTTTCCAAGGTAATATTCCATTTTATGAAATTAAAATTTAATAAAGTGCAAAACTGTCAACAACGTGCAATTGTTTATTATTACTTATCAAAAATAATTACCTCTGAAACTTACATGGCAAGTTTGATAAATAAAAGTTTTAACAATTTCAAAAGAATTTTTTGACCATTTACGTAAAAGCTAGATAAAATCTAATGCTTTTATCATTAGTAGTTTATATTTCTACATTATATTTGAGTCTTTCAATTTTTCTCTAAAATAATTAGGGAAGCAGGAATTTGCAAAAATAAGTTTTTACATGTTAATATCCTATGTTCGCCTAACTCATTCAGCACCCGGTATATGTGAATGTCTTATTTGCTTTGTCAACTGAGTCAATTAAAATTTGTAAACTTTTTGTAAGTTTTGTAACTTGTTGTAAAGTCCATGGTTAATGTTGAAGGTTTGAGTGACAGTTACGGTATACTGGGTTTGAGTTCGTGTAAAACTTCAGCCACGTCAAGAATACTTTTTATAATATCAAAAAAAATTATGTTGACCCACTGTAAAACAATAATACGGACGCCTATGTCTCTTGAATCGTATTTTTATTCGGCTGGCGTGATCCGAACCCGACAGTACACGACATGGCAAATTATTCTAAAGCATTTTGAAGTTATTTGTCTCTAGATTTTAGGCTTAAAAATGAAAATTAGTAAATTATTGTTGTACTAATGTGCTCCTTATAACAGGCTGTAATTATTTAATGCTTTCATTCGATCTTAAACGGTTTATAATTTGTGGTACGTAGTCATTTTGTTTCAATCATTTTATAACCTCACAAAATTGCGTCGACGTATATACAATTTACTAATTATTTTTAAATTATGTGCAACATTTTGTGATATTCACTGTAAATTATGTATTTGTTGTAGGCTTTCATACCAAACGAGTTGAATAATGGAATGCAAATTTGTACAATTGAAGAAGCCTAAGTTGCCACAGCAGTTGAAAACGAAAGGTTAGTTTACTTTTTTTTCAATCCAGTTTCCACTATTTGTTGTGTATCATTCATTAGTGTAATTTACTTTTTCTCTCACAAAACTATATTACGAGGGATGCAAGTTTTGCAACGAATCGAATAAAAGTTTTCCTCGTAAGAATGTAAATGAAATGAATGAAAACTTTCGGTTAAATATGGGGTTTTTAAGCATGTTGATTGGCTGAACTGAGTTTAAAGTGGTACGAGGTTTAACCGACGTTTGTATAACTTGCCCTATGTGTGGGTTCTGCCCAAGATTAACGAATTATTCTTTTAAAATAATTTTGTTTCAAAATTATATAAATAACAAATGTTTTAGAAAATCATTCATTATATGATGTATTTAAATTATAATAATTTGTTCTAGCCTTCCTTCTTAATGAATTATCAGATGGTACATCACTGCACAAAATTGGAAAGCAACAATTGAAAGTTATTCCAACTGCAGCAAGGGAAGATAAAACGAAAAAATGCCACGCTTTGAGGACCAGAACAGCTTTAGTAAATTTATTACAGGTTAGTTGCATGACTATTTTAAAAAGTTTAAGTTTCTCTCTGCAGTATAATCTTCATCCAAGTTCTTCAGATGATTTTATAATTGTAAAAACCGTGATTTCTTCCCTGTAATTTCACTTGGAAAAGTTAAATTTGCTCCTTGTAATTTACATTAAAGTAGCCGAAAAATACATTTTGTCAGGTGAGAAAACACAGCATTCTCTAGTCACTTTAAAAACAGACCAGTAATGAATAAAATTAAATTAAAAATTTAAAAAACCCCCTACAAAGAAATTCTTTAAAAAGTAAAATCCAAGCGTCGGGGACCTAGGTATCTGACGTGTATTTAAATTTCATACTGTATCATTTTTAGTTGTATTCTGTTTTTATTTTATTTACTTAGCGGTCCCTCGACGCGACGACGCACAGCGTGGTGAAATGAGGTTTTTGTGGACAAACGGTAGCTGAGCCTTCAATTTCAAAACAAAAAATTTGAAAAAAATCTGGAAGATGCCTTATTATATCCTAAATACATTAGAACAAAAAAATAATTAAAAACTGAAGCCGGAATTTAAAAAAATAATTTTTATTAAAAAATTCTGTTTTAAGAGACTTAAAATGCCTTCAACAGATGGCGCGAATTTCTTTAAATTATTGTACTATAATGTCATTCATCTTTCTCTGAATCCAAATTCTGGTGTTCCAATAATTTTACGGCTTCTGGTGATAGTAACGAGTTCTTTTTGTGTCGCAATATTCTTAATTTTTTTATTTCTGAATTTAAAAATATAATTTTTATTAAAAGATCCTGTTTTGAGAGCCTTAAATGCCGTCAACAGATGGCGCAAAATTTATTTAAAATATTGTACCTTAATTTATCATTCATCTTCCTCTGGATCCAAATTCTGATGTTTCAACAATTTTACGGCTTCTGGTGATAGTAACAAATCATTTTTAGGTCGCAATATTGTTAATTTTGTTAATTCTGGATCAGAAGATTATTCGATACTCTGATAATCCCTTCGGTAAAAATTTGATAAGCCTCAGTAAAAATGCTCCCGTGTTCGCATCTGCAAGTATCTGCAGCTGAAATTTGGAGGGCAAGTACTAGAGATATCAATGATACTACAAAAAATTTTTTGGTGTGTCTCATGCGTTCTCACACAACTTACAGTTTAAGAAAGGTTAAAATTAAAAAAAAAATCGAGTTTTTAACAAATTAGGCCTAAATTTTTTTTTTGTTAATTTACTGATAAGTGGGAAATGAGGGGGGGTGTCCCGTTTTGAGTCAAAAAATAAATGGTCACGCTAGCTATACAGTGTGTTCACGAAAAGTGGTAACAGTGAATAATTCTTAAATATTACTAGATACAAAAACAAGTTTAAATAGTTTTTTTTTCAACTCCAAATTTTCTATTGGAAACTGACAAAGTATATTTTTTTGGCAAACCATGGTTCACATTCACTCAGGCCACATAATCGGGCCCATTATGCTACCTCCGATATTAGCAGCCCACCAGCCTCCTATTCCTCAAGCCACCCCAAACTCAGGGCGAACTCGAGTACTTTAGAGGGCGGTGTGCCACTAATACTGACCATGCTAGGCCAGAAGCTCCCCAACATGGATCCTCTTTTCGATGCTAAAACTGGGCAGTTGCAAAGCACATTCTCCACTGTTTCATCTTCTTCTTCACATCCGCGACATAATGGGCTGTCAACTAGTCCAATAGTGTGCAGGTGTATGATTAGCTTACAGTGGTCATAGGTACCTTTATACGACAATTTGGAAATTAGGAGATTACCAATTTGTACAGGTTTACATGGATTTTAAAAAATTTTGTTATTCAATGGACGAAGAATTTTACTCTACAACTTTTATTTTATGAGTTATTAGAGTAGTCATTTCCAAGTTGCAGACTCATATTATAGGACTATTAGGTGTACAAATGAATAATCCAAATTATTTTAAGCAGTTATAAAATCATGTAGATTTTTTCGCTTTTTTGTGATTATGGAATGTCGATATTATAGCTATAAAAAAAACATATTGACGTGGATTGTGATAGGTTCAAAATTCCGAAATTATCCACAATTTAAATTTTAATTTGGTCAAAGTTTTGTTTGGAAATTTTCTAAAATTTAATTGGACGAATAGTAGTCACTTGTTATTTTTTCAATTACGTGTCAAAGAGATACGTGCAGAGACGAGATTTTAGGTTTGGAGATTAGTCCATATAGCCTAAAAATTAAACATTTCAAACATGAAAACGTTAAAATAATTGACTAATTTATTTTTTATTTGTTTTAAAATTGTTAACTTACGTTTAAAAATTGAGTTGGTACAATGGTAGCTACGAGCATCGAGGCAGTGTTTTTAAATAAAAAGTGTAGTTCGCAATTAAAATTTAGTGACATCAAAATGTTGAATTTGGCATCTAAAAATTTGAATTTCGCTGGAAAACCAACCAACCAGAGTGCGACACGATTTTCCTGAGAAAACTTTGTACAGGAAACGAGATTAAATAGTCAGTTGCTCTAGAGTAGTGAAGTCTAGAACTTAACGGCTTCATTGTGTTATCTTGGAATGTTTGAAAATTACCCATTGGTAATTAATTTAATGAGGATGATGAGCAACTGGAGTTTTGTTTGATTGTGTGTGCTACAAAAGAAGAGTATTATGAAATTTATTGTGATTTCTGAAGACTTGGAAAATTCACTTACTAGCACGAGGTCGCCATTTTGTCAATCGTGGATGCAAGGAATTCGAAGGGCAATCTTCTATTATTCAAGACATCGTCATGGTAATTAACTTTTAAATTGTTTATTTGCGCTATTTCCACGATGATCTTCGATATTTGTTACGATGCTTAGTAAAGTTTTGAGGTTGTCTACACCTGAAGTTAAAACTTTGTATTTCGAGTCGCATTTATCATCGGATTTTCACATTTAATTAATTAAACACATCAGTGGAACAATTTTAATAATTAAGTCGTGTTATTTGACTGCGAAATTTAAATTTATGTGATAAACTTTTTCATACGGTTTTTTGCGTATTTGGTAGTGGCTACCATATCAACAACGGTACCAACTTTCGAACAGTTACAAAGGCGCTAATATTTAAAAATTAAACAATTTTTCTTATTTTGTATAAATTTTATTGCAGATGTTTTATTTAAATTATAATATGACGTTGATTATCTTACAAATTGGAGATACTGTTATTGAAGTTTAAATGTGTAAATTTGTAAGATAATTCTTCATGATTTTGGAATTATCGATTGAGTCGATAAAGTTTAATTATAAGGTTTCGTCTCAATTTTTTTTATTAATTTTATTATGACTACTACTTTCATCGAATTAAATTATAATTTCATCCCTGAGTAATTTGTTTCATTTATTGTGGATAGTTTGAGAATCAATTTTTTTTGGAACCTACTCCTGAGATCGTCTCAAAAGTGCAAACTACCGACCATAACGGCTACGGCTTTTAAAGAGTTGTTCGTCAGAACACGACAATATATTTTGGCGAAAGGCCTAATGTAACCTTCAAAAGTACTCAGTTTAGTATAGTAGAAAATGGCAACAAATAAGGTGCACATCCGACACTACATTATTTACAAATCCCAACAAGGAAGAAATGCTGCAAGAGCGTGCGAATCGATTTGTTTCTTTCTCGACGAAGGTATTGTATGATGGGTGCACATTTTGGTTGAAGGGGTTCAAAAGCGGTAATTTTAGCCTAATCGACAAACAACGCCCTGGAGGTCCTCGAAAGTGTGGAAGTTGTTGGAACCGAGTGAAACAGTTATTATGGACTGTTACCAACGTCAGTTAATCTTCTTGAGTCAAGAATTGGAACGAAAACACACGTATACTGGCAAAAGAGAACATCCAGTGAAATTTTTGCAAAACAACACCAATGCAAGAGACACCATAATAAGTCTTGGCTGAGACGTTTTGCAGCACCCGGCGTATTTTCCAGACATTGCTCCATTCGCCTACCACTGCAACACGCCATGTCCGATATGCACTTTAAATCAGTGGATGAGATGCGAAAAGGGCTTGACGACTTTATCGCGTCCAAAGACAAACACATTTTTTCGAGATGGAATTCATCAGCCGCCTGAAAGATGGCTTAAAGTTGTAGAAAGCAACTGCGAATACTTTGATTGGACAATTTAATTTACTTTCTGTTAAAATAAACCTGGAATGTAACTGAAAAAATTGGATTATTTATTTGTACACCTAATATATCTCAGTTTTTAATAAAGTTGGAAAAAATCGTCGTTTTTTGACCGTGACCATACTACTTAACCAAATTATTAAGTTGTGGTACTTATGTGACGCAGAATTTAATGATTTCTAATTTGTTACGTTATAACTTTTTTGTTAAGTTGCACCGTTTATTAATTATAGGCGAGAAAACAAAAAAAGTCCCAAAATTTGGAGGTTTTTTTCAGGCCAAAAGTTCTTCTGAGATCACCCATGTTAGCATTTTTGTTTTTTACAAGTTAAAAAAATAAAACCTTTTATAATGTTAAATGTAAATATCAACTGACCTATTGGCAGGGATGGGCAAAATATATTTGTATTTTAATTTTAATGTAGAAAGAAAACACACGATATCTATGCTATTTTTGTTTGAAATTCAAAAAAAAGTGCAGTCTTATACTTGGGGCATTCCACACCAAATCGACCACTTTTGAATCCGACCCCATTTGATTTTCCTGAAATTTTTACATATCATACTATCTCGCCAAAAAAAGTTCTGTGAATTTTTTCAAAATCTTTTATTCAACCCAAAAAGAGTTACGAATTTTTAGAAATACTGATGTTGTTTTTCTTCAAACGATCGTAACTATGTCAAAAATTGACTAATCGGAACGTTTTTTTTTTGTTTTTGTTTGTCTTTAAACGTACTTTTCAGGAAAAAATACAAAAAAAATATTCAAACTTGGATTCTACAAAAATTTTCATTTTTTCGGAGTATATCATTGATTTTTCAAATTTTTCCACTTTTGATTTTTGATTTCTTTATTTCAAAAACAACTCTGATTTATTCCGCGTATAACAACGCAAACCCCATAATGGTCCGAAATTTTTTTCTATTTTTTTTGTTTAATTAAAAAATATTTTGTTTTATTTTTACGCAAATAATATTTTTCAATTAAACAAAAGAAATAGAAAGAAATGTCGGCCCATTATGGGGTTTGCGTTGTTAAACGCGGAATAAATCAGAGTTTTTTTTGAAATCAAAAGTGTCGAAATTTGAAAAATCAATGATTTTCTCCGAAAAAATGAAAAATTTTGTAGAATCTAAGTTTGAATATTTTTTTGTATTTTTTCTTGAAAAGTACGTTTATAGACAAAGAAAACAAAAAAAAAACGTTTTGATTAGTCAATTTTTGAAATAGTTACGATCGTTTGAAAAAAAAAACAGCAGTTTTTCTAAAAATTCGTAACTTTTTTTGGGTTGAGTAAAAAATTTTGAAAAAATTCACAGAACTGTTGTTGATGAGATAGTATAATATGTAAAAATTTCAGGAAAATCAAAAGGGTTCGGGTTCAAAAGTGGTTGATTTGGTGTGGAATGCCCCACATACATTGTATCTCATATTTTGAATTTAAAATAAAAAATTTTAAAATATTTTGGATTTTGTACTTCAAATATGAAAATTGTCCACCCGTGATTTCCTATTTGAAGTACAAAATGCAAAATATTTCGGAATTTTTTATTTTAAATTCAAAATGTGAAATATAATGCATGAGACTGTGAACTTTATTTTGAAGAAAAAATTCAAAGTTATCATGTGTTTTCTTTCTATTTTCAATTCAAAATACAAAAGATTTGAACTGACAGCATGATAATTCCCCTGAGTTTATAAGTTTGGTTTGACAGCCAAAATTGAGTCAACTTTTCCATCCCTGGTGCATGCAAGTTGAGTTGGATCAGAATGAATGTCATCTGGACTAATGTGTATATTTTCTACTTGCAGATTTGAAACATCCCAGAGCTATTCAAGGAAGATCTACAATCTTGGAAGCTGGACAGAGTTAGTTGGTTTAAAGAGATGCTTGCTGACGAACGAAATGTTTTAATTAGAAAACTTGGTCCAACGAGATGAAAAAACATAAATTAAGGCGTAGTTCTGCAGGAGAGCTGTTAAAGAAAAGGTAAGTTATATTTTCTTCCTTATAAATAAGTAGTTTTCCGTTGAAATTAAAAAGCATGAATCAATTACAGTGGAATCCGCTTATTATGACTCCGCCTATATTGACCAACCGCTTAATATGAAGTAATTGCAGTGCGAAGTTTGGTTTTCATATAAAATTCTATATAACAAAGTTCGGATATAATGACTTCGCCACTTCGCTTATAGTGACATGTCGCTTAATATGACCTATTTTTAAGAAATTATGTGACCAACATCCCTTTCCCTGCAACGATCTTTGGTGCTAGGCTCATTTTTGTTTTGATTCTCAGTGATTTTGTTTTTAAATGCTTGTTTTGTGTCAGTTCATGTTTCTTTTTTATTAATAGATACACACAATTTGTAGTTTTTTTCTCTATTTAACTAAATATCTAATAAAAATAGGAAGTTGTTTATTTTCTAAGGCTATGCTTTGTATGACGTCCGCTTAGTATGACTTGTTTGTCACTTCCCTTCGATGTCATTATAAGCGGATTCTACTGTATGCTATAATTTTGTTTCGCATTTGTGGATTTGATTTTACAAGTTGATTACAGCGACACCTTGTAAAACTACGAATAACTACGATCTTACCGACAGCTGTAGATTACTGTACCACTATTAATAATTACAGGTATCTACTAACCGTGATACCGACCTTGAATCGCCGACACCTACCGTTACTTCCATCTACTATAGACTCGTTTGTACTTACCGACAATTACAGATTTCTATTGTTTATCGACATTTATTGTGAGTGTGTCATAATTCTCCCGCGTTTTAATCATGCAATGCAAATTATTATCAAGTTTTTTCGGCGATTATCAGTTTGAAAATGAAAAGTAGTAGTAAATCATTGTACAAATGTGCTGCGGATGAGTAGTGGTTGTAAACATGTAATACTAACTGAAATTGTCGATAAGTTTTAGTAGGTAATCGAAGGGTTTAAAATATTTTTAATTTTTAACCTCACAATAAACTAATTTTAAAATTAGATATAAAACATCCTGTGATTACAATACGTAATATTATGAATTTGTTATAGATTTTCATAGCGAACAAAATGCATGGTGAAGTTCAAAGTTTCATTGCGACAATTTGAAAATTGAGGAAAATCCTGGTGCAGCATTCGATAACAAAAGGTCAGTTCATAATCATTTTCAATGCAGTTTTCATCATCCTTTGTAGTTAGTTACCTTAGTGGAATTTAGATTTTCTCTTATTAAACCATATTTTTTTGTAAACAAGTTTTTGTCAGAAACACTAAAAATCATGGGCTTGGCTGGAATTTGTTACTCCACCAGACTTTGCTCCTTCTGATTAGTATCATTTGTTTTCATCGATGGGACACGCACTTCAAGTGCTGAATTGTAAAACAGCCAAGAAAAGGGTAAATTGGGTATCACAATGTAATAATTTCGCCACATTCTCCAAATAAATATTTGTGTAACTGTAAATAAATATTTGTTATAATAATAAATAAATGTGTGTTTTTCTACTTTGCAGATTTGAAACACCTAAGAACTATTGAAGGAGGATGTACAATCTCAGAGGCTGGACAAAGTTGATGATGTTTGTTGACGTTGACTAAAATGTTTTGGTAGAATATTTGGTTCAACGAAATGAAGACATAACTTTAATTTTAGATAATTTAATTTATTTTATTATTTAATTTAATTTATGAAGACATAAAGCATAAATTGAGGCAGTGTTTTGCAAGAGCGCCGTTGCATAATTTTTAAAGGAAAGGTAGGTGTTATAGTTTATTTTCTTTCGTTTATGTAAATTTGTGGTTTGGTTTTGACAAGTTGCTACAGCGACACCATTTATAGCAACAGATAACTACAATTTTACCGATAGCTGCAGATTACTGTACTTGTATCAACAGTTACAGATTTCTACTATTCGATAACAACATTTAACTTGACCGACATCTACAGTGACTTCTTTTAACTATGGTGTACTTACCGACAATTACAGATTTCTATTACTTACCAACATCTGCAGATTACAATTTTTTAGTTGAATGTCTGTCCAATAGTTTCATTTAATTCATAACCTTACAATTAAATAAATAAATAATTTGCCAATTTTTAAATGAGATGCAACTTATTTTGTGATTAAAATACGTAAACGTAATATTATGTGTTTGTTATAGATTTTCATAGCGAAAAAGGTGGATGGCGAAGTGCAAGATTTTACAAGATTTCATTTGACAACAAAAGGTTAGTTTAGTCTTTTTTGTTCTATCCATTTTCCAACATCTTTTTTAGTCACATTAGTATAATTTAGTTTTTTTCTTATAAAACCAAACGTGACCTCTGTCACGAGGAAAGATACTTGATCGTGAAAAAAAATCGAATTTTTGTTTTTTTGCAGTCATAGAAACTGCATGTTCTCTTTTTAGTAACGGTGTAAAGAAAAAATTTGTCTGCCGTTTCTTTGTTTACTACAAATAGTTGTAAAATTTCTTTCTCGCTATCGACGTTATAACAATAGCTATGGTTGTTTTTTGCTTCCCTGTAAAATTCTTCAAATAATCTTGCTTACGTAGAGAAGGTAGTAATATCGAACGTGGAACCTCCTGATTACAAAGGGACTCGTTTAATAAGTTTTAGTTTACTCTCAGTTTTTTGTTTTGTGCGTGTCTAATAAGTTGTGATGGTATTATAAAAATTTAAAGATGAAGAAAGAGTTAAATGGAAGTGTAAAAGATGGTTTTAGACTATTGTCAAGGTAAGCTTGGTTGATTTTAAATAATTTTGATGTAAATTTGAAAAAAATAAAAAATGAAGTTGTTTTTATTACGAAACCCATTCCTGCTTTTATTATATATTATTGTTATATTGCTGAGAAGTGAAGAGATGCGGCAGTTTTTATTTTACTCTGGAGGAGCTACGTGATAGTTGAGAATTATTTAGGAAAGCTTATCTGAAGTGTCAAAGTGGTGCTTGTAGTCGTCAATGATTTTAGAGTCACGGTCATCTAACCATCAAGCAGAATCTGATTTTAGAGCGACCGCACCAGGGAGTAATCTAAAAAATTAAAACTCGATCAAGCCTCAACCTGGACCTTCGAATGCACTCGTTTTACCTGCAGATATTATTATATTAAATATATTTTATCATATAATAATAAAAGAATACAGAACAACATGGAAGAAACATCTGGATAGAATGGAGGATGCTCGAATACCAAAGAAGCTGTTCCTATTATATAATCGCAGAGGAAGAAGATCCATAGACCGTCCCAGGAAGAGGTGGCAAGATTAGTTTTGAGTAACCCTACGAACCGCTGGTCTCAAACGTGTAGTTGAAGATGGTGATATTTTATGATTATGTCTGTAATTAAAGGTATAATAGGCTCATTAATTTTCATATTTTAATTTAAACTAGCCATAATCGAACAAAAACAGAGGGGTTCTATATTACTACCTTCTTCTCTATCTTTCCTCGTGACAGGTCATATTTTATGCCATAAATAAGTTTTTGTTATAAATCGAAAGAAATTGCCATGTAAAAGAATGCAAATGAAATTTTTGCGTTTTTGCTCCTCATAATTGTCAAATTAGAACTGCGTTTTATGTAGACCATCGTTACCCAAAAAAATTCTCAACGCAACCTACAAGATTAGATTAGGGACTTGTCATTTTCTTGCGACTTCTCCACAAAAAACGTGTATTAATTTTTCTTTTTCTATTACTGTGATAATTTTATAATTGTGTTATGTGTTCTTGTTCTGTACACCACTATTCGATCTCTAGTGACTAGGGCAGGATCAACGGCGTAGGATGCCCAGAAAACCATAGATTTCTTTATTTTTGTTAGAAGCGCATTTAAGAAATGCCTCAATAATTTACGTTGACAGTCAGATATTACCGATTGCAGGTGAATTGATGATTCTTGTTTAATTATTGTAGTTTATGTTATTTTTAGCTTTACACATAAAGCCCAGTTTCAACGATGAGTCATTAATATTCCAGTACAAAAGGATTGAGATGTAAAATCGAAAAGATTGTGGTGGTAGGGTAAGTTGAAAGGCAATTACTATATTTTTAAATTTTACTTGATACTCTTGCGTATGTGTATTTGCAATTAATTTTACCAAAGTTTTTTTTGCCTGCGTTGGGCTGTTTCCTAGATGCGCGATTTATTGTTTTAGTAAGTTGTCTTCAGATGGGGACTGATTTGTATTTTTTAGTTTTTTTTATTTTTATTGATATCCCTTCAGGATATCCTGGATTTTACTTGCTTTGTTATGTGTTTGTGTGTCTCCTATATGGAGTTTTTGAGTCAAACATTGTCAACCCCACCTTTTATTGGGTTCACATTTTATCATCGGAAGACAACTCGTCAAGAAAATAAATCGCGCATCTAGAAAACTGCCCAGTACAGATACAACACGACTGTAAATATGACTGCAAATATATATTTACAAGAGATCTAATAAAGTAAAATTAAATACAGTAACGGCCTCTCAACTTACGCTTTCACCTCAATAGTTTCGATTCAACATCTCTATTCTTTTAAAACCTCTGGAATATTAATTGTTTATCGTTATAACAGAGTTTCAGGTTTAAAGCTCAAAATCTGCAAAAATTAAACGAATATGTCGAACGGTAACATCTGAATGTCGATGTAAATTATTCAGGCATTTCTTAAATGCGCTTCTAACAAAAATTAAGAAATCTATGGTTTTCCGGCCATCCTACGCCGTTGATCCTGTCCTAGCCACTAGAGGTGGAATGGTGCAGTAGGTTCAAGCTATCTATCGTTGCGACAGAATAATCACTCGATGTCAGAGTGATAACACGTCTTCCCATAGATAGACACCCCCATAAATGCAAAACCCAAAATGGCAGACATTTTTCTGGTGGGATAAAAACGTAATTCGCATAAAATTGTAAGAATTTGTAGGGCAGCGCGGTACCCAAGGGATGGTAAAAAGGTAACCGTTACGGATACACTCGCTATATCTCAGGTTCATGCCATTGTCTGACGCGAGCGAAAATTTTTCATGCGCCCGTTTGATTTTTTGAAATCAGACAGCCGTGTTATAGGGGGGCGTACCCGTAACGGTTGTACTCGTTAATTTTGTAATCGTAAAAATCCCGAAGCCGGTCCTGTATTTACGCGTCTAGCAGTTTACATTTTCGTTTTGTAAATTTAATTTTATAATCGTAAAAAACCCCTAAGCCGGTCCTGTATTTACGCGTCTAGTAGATTAAATTTTCGTCTTGTAATTTTAATTTTGTAATCGTAAAAAACCCCTAAGCCGGTCCTGTATTTACGCGCGTCTAGTACAGTGTTCCCAACTCTCAAAAATTAATCTCCCTAAAGTTAAAACAAAAATCCCTAGAACCCCCTAAATGAAAATTCTAATTAGAAACTCCTAATTGGAAACTCTACTAAAAAAAATATTATTATTAAAAAAATAAATAAATTAATACTCTGAAATAAATAAAAAGTTAATAGTATTTAATAAATAATAAATATCAATTTGTTATATTTTTCAATATTTTTTTTATTTAAAAATTATTTAATACTTCAAATATAACTTCACTTTCTTCTGGTTCAGAAGATTGTTTGAAATCATACATGCTTACATTAAATAAACTTAACATTTTTGTGGATGGAATGAATGTTGTACAGGATCCACCATTTCGCTTTAATGTGAATCGGACCATCAACATACTCTGCAACATTTCAATAGACAGCCTATTCCGCAATTTATTTTTGATAATATATTGTAAATGGAGAACGCGCGTTCAACACTTGCATTAGAAATTGGGACCGTAACAAATGCCAGTTCACATTTTATTATTGTTGCTTGATTTTCAATCCCACCTTCACCCCCATGGCTAAACCATTATTTCGAAAATAAATATGATTGGCTAGTTTGGGTCATTCCAAAGCCAATATTTTTACACCGTTATTTTTTTTTAAAAAACAAAAATACATACTTGAAATCAATAAATCCCTAAAAATACCCCTAAAAAAATAACGCCCCTAAAAAAATCCCATCTCACTTTTTTATCCCCTAAATTTAGGGGGAAAACCCCTAAGTTGGGAACCCTGGTCTAGTAGCTTAAATTTTCGTCTTGTAATTTTAATTATTTAATCGTAAAAAACCCCGAAGCCGGTCCTGTATTTGCACGCGTCTAGTAGGCTAAATTTTCGTCTTGTAATTTTAATTTTGTAATCGTTAAAAACCTCTAAGCCGGTCCTGTATTTACGCGTTTAGTAGATTAACTTTTCGTCTTGTAATTTTAATTGTGTAATCGTAAAAAACCCCTAAGCCGGTCCTGTATTTCCGCGCGTCTAGTAGATAAAATTTTCGTTTTGTAATTTTAATTGTGTAATCGTAAAAAAACCCCTAACCCGGTCCTGTATTTACGCGCGTCTAGTAGGTTAAATTTTCGTCTTGTAATTTGTAATTTGGTAATCGTGAAAAACCCCAAAGCCGGTCCTGTATTTACGCGCGTCTAGTAGATTAAATTTTCGTCATGTAATTTTAATTGTATAATCGTAAAAAACCCCGAAGCCCGTCCTGTATTTACGCGCGTCTAGTAGCTTAAGTTTTCGTCTTGTAATTTTAATTGTGTAATCGTAAAAAACCCCTACGCCGGTCCTGTATTTACGCGCGTCTAGTAGGTTAAATTTTCGACTTGTAATTTGTAATTTTGTAATCGTAAAAAACCCCAAAGCCGGTCCTGTATTTACGCGCGTCTAGTAGATTAAATTTTCGTCATGTAATTTTAATTGTATAATCGTAAAAAACCCCGAAGTCGGTCCTGTATTTACGCGCGTCTAGTAGCTTAAATTTTCGTCTTGTAATTTGGTAATCGTAAAAAACCCCAAAGCCGGTCCTGTATTTGCACGCGTCTAGTAGGCTAAATTTTCGTCTTGTAATTTTAATTGTGTAACCGTAAAAAACAACTAAGCCCGTCCTGTATTTACGCGCGTCTAGTAGCTTAAATTTTCGTCTTGTAATTTTAATTGTGTAATCGTAAAAAACCCTAAGCCGGTCCTGTATTTACGCGCGTCTAGTAGGTTAAATTTTCGTCTTGTAATTTGGTAATCGTAAAAAACCCCAAAGCCGGTCCTGTATTTGCACGCGTCTAGTAGGCTAAATTTTCGTCTTGTAATTTTAATTTTGTAATCGTTAAAAACCTCTAAGCCGGTCCTGTATTTACGCGTCTAGTAGATTAACTTTTCGTCTTGTAATTTTAATTGTGTAATCGTAAAAAACAACTAAGCCCGTCCTGTATTTACGCGCGTCTAGTAGCTTAAATTTTCGTCTTGTAATTTTAATTGTGTAATCGTAAAAAACCCTAAGCCGGTCCTGTATTTACGCGCGTCTAGTAGGTTAAATTTTCGTCTTGTAATTTGGTAATCGTAAAAAACCAGAAAGCCGGTCCTGTATTTACGCGCGTCTAGTAGCTTAAATTTTCGTCTTGTAATTTTAATTGTGTAATCGTAAAAAACCCCTAACCCGGTCCTGTATTTACGCGCGTCTAGTAGGTTAAATTTTCGTCTTGTAATTTGTAATTTGGTAATCGTAAAAAACCCCAAAGCCGGTCCTGTATTTACGCGCGTCTAGTAGCTTAAATTTTCGTCTTGTAATTTTAATTGTGTAATCGTAAAAAACAACTAAGCCCGTCCTGTATTTACGCGCGTCTAGTAGGTTAAATTTTCGTCTTGTAATTTGGTAATCGTAAAAAACCCCAAAGCCGTTCCTGTATTTACGCGCGTCTAGTAGCTTAAATTTTCGTCTTGTAATTTTAATTGTGTAATCGTAAAAAACCCCTAAGCCGGTCCTGTATTTACGCGCGTCTAGTAGGTTAAATTTTCGTCTTGTAATTTGGTAATCGTAAAAAACCCCAAAGCCGGTCCTGTATTTGCACGCGTCTAGTAGGCTAAATTTTCGTCTTGTAATTTTAATTTTGTAATCGTTAAAAACCTCTAAGCCGGTCCTGTATTTACGCGTCTAGTAGATTAACTTTTCGTCTTGTAATTTTAATTGTGTAATCGTAAAAAACAACTAAGCCCGTCCTGTATTTACGCGCGTCTAGTAGCTTAAATTTTCGTCTTGTAATTTTAATTGTGTAATCGTAAAAAACCCTAAGCCGGTCCTGTATTTACGCGCGTCTAGTAGGTTAAATTTTCGTCTTGTAATATGGTAATCGTAAAAAACCCCAAAGCCGGTCCTGTATTTGCACGCGTCTAGTAGGCTAAATTTTCGTCTTGTAATTTTAATTTTGTAATCGTTAAAAACCTCTAAGCCGGTCCTGTATTTACGCGTCTAGTAGATTAACTTTTCGTCTTGTAATTTTAATTGTGTAATCGTAAAAAACAACTAAGCCCGTCCTGTATTTACGCGCGTCTAGTAGCTTAAATTTTCGTCTTGTAATTTTAATTGTGTAATCGTAAAAAACCCCTAAGCCGGTCCTGTATTTACGCGCGTCTAGTAGGTTAAATTTTCGTCTTGTAATTTGGTAATCGTAAAAAACCAGAAAGCCGGTCCTGTATTTACGCGCGTCTAGTAGCTTAAATTTTCGTCTTGTAATTTTAATTGTGTAATCGTAAAAAACCCCTAAGCCGGTCCTGTATTTACGCGCGTCTAGTAGGTTAAATTTTCGTCTTGTAATTTGTAATTTGGTAATCGTAAAAAACCCCAAAGCCGGTCCTGTATTTACGCGCGTCTAGTAGCTTAAATTTTCGTCTTGTAATTTTAATTGTGTAATCGTAAAAAACCCCTAAGCCGGTCCTGTATTTACGCGCGTCTAGTAGGTTAAATTTTCGTCTTGTAATTTGTAATTTGGTAATCGTAAAAAACCCCAAAGCCGGTCCTGTATTTACGCGTGTCTAGTAGATTAAATTTTCGACTTGTAATTTTAATTGTGTAATCGTAAAAAACCCCGAAGCCGGTCCTGTATTTACGCGCGTCTATTAGCTTAAGTTTTCGTCTTGTAATTTTAATTGTGTAATCGTAAAAAACCCCTAAGCCGGTCCTGTATTTACGCGCGTCTAGTAGGTTAAATTTTCGTCTTGTAATTTGGTAATCGTAAAAAACCCCAAAGCCGTTCCTGTATTTACGCGCGTCTAGTAGCTTAAATTTTCGTCTTGTAATTTTAATTGTGTAATCGTAAAAAACCCCTAAGCCGGTCCTGTATTTACGCGCGTCTAGTAGGTTAAATTTTCGTCTTGTAATTTGGTAATCGTAAAAAACCCCAAAGCCGTTCCTGTATTTACGCGCGTCTAGTAGCTTAAATTTTCGTCTTGTAATTTTAATTGTGTAACCGTAAAAAACCCCTAAGCCGGTCCTGTATTTACGCGCGTCTAGTAGGTTAAATTTTCGTCTTGTAATTTGGTAATCGTAAAAAACCCCAAAGCCGGTCCTGTATTTGCACGCGTCTAGTAGGCTAAATTTTCGTCTTGTAATTTTAATTTTGTAATCGTTAAAAACCTCTAAGCCGGTCCTGTATTTACGCGTTTAGTAGATTAACTTTTCGTCTTGTAATTTTAATTGTGTAATCGTAAAAAACAACTAAGCCCGTCCTGTATTTACGCGCGTCTAGTAGCTTAAATTTTCGTCTTGTAATTTTAATTGTGTAATCGTAAAAAACAACTAAGCCCGTCCTGTATTTACGCGCGTCTAGTAGCTTAAATTTTCGTCTTGTAATTTGGTAATCGTAAAAAACCCCAAAACCGGTCCTGTATTTGCACGCGTCTAGTAGGCTAAATTTTCGTCTTGTAATTTTAATTGTGTAACCGTAAAAAACAACTAAGCCCGTCCTGTATTTACGCGCGTCTAGTAGCTTAAATTTTCGTCTTGTAATTTTAATTGTGTAATCGTAAAAAACCCTAAGCCGGTCCTGTATTTACGCGCGTCTAGTAGGTTAAATTTTCGTCTTGTAATTTGGTAATCGTAAAAAACCCCAAAGCCGGTCCTGTATTTGCACGCGTCTAGTAGGCTAAATTTTCGTCTTGTAATTTTAATTTTGTAATCGTTAAAAACCTCTAAGCCGGTCCTGTATTTACGCGTCTAGTAGATTAACTTTTCGTCTTGTAATTTTAATTGTGTAATCGTAAAAAACAACTAAGCCCGTCCTGTATTTACGCGCGTCTAGTAGCTTAAATTTTCGTCTTGTAATTTTAATTGTGTAATCGTAAAAAACCCTAAGCCGGTCCTGTATTTACGCGCGTCTAGTAGGTTAAATTTTCGTCTTGTAATTTGGTAATCGTAAAAAACCAGAAAGCCGGTCCTGTATTTACGCGCGTCTAGTAGCTTAAATTTTCGTCTTGTAATTTTAATTGTGTAATCGTAAAAAACCCCTAACCCGGTCCTGTATTTACGCGCGTCTAGTAGGTTAAATTTTCGTCTTGTAATTTGTAATTTGGTAATCGTAAAAAACCCCAAAGCCGGTCCTGTATTTACGCGCGTCTAGTAGCTTAAATTTTCGTCTTGTAATTTTAATTGTGTAATCGTAAAAAACCCCTAAGCCGGTCCTGTATTTACGCGCGTCTAGTAGGTTAAATTTTCGTCTTGTAATTTGGTAATCGTAAAAAACCCCAAAGCCGTTCCTGTATTTACGCGCGTCTAGTAGCTTAAATTTTCGTCTTGTAATTTTAATTGTGTAATCGTAAAAAACCCCTAAGCCGGTCCTGTATTTACGCGCGTCTAGTAGGTTAAATTTTCGTCTTGTAATTTGGTAATCGTAAAAAACCCCAAAGCCGGTCCTGTATTTGCACGCGTCTAGTAGGCTAAATTTTCGTCTTGTAATTTTAATTTTGTAATCGTTAAAAACCTCTAAGCCGGTCCTGTATTTACGCGTCTAGTAGATTAACTTTTCGTCTTGTAATTTTAATTGTGTAATCGTAAAAAACAACTAAGCCCGTCCTGTATTTACGCGCGTCTAGTAGCTTAAATTTTCGTCTTGTAATTTTAATTGTGTAATCGTAAAAAACCCCTAAGCCGGTCCTGTATTTACGCGCGTCTAGTAGGTTAAATTTTCGTCTTGTAATTTGGTAATCGTAAAAAACCAGAAAGCCGGTCCTGTATTTACGCGCGTCTAGTAGCTTAAATTTTCGTCTTGTAATTTTAATTGTGTAATCGTAAAAAACCCCTAACCCGGTCCTGTATTTACGCGCGTCTAGTAGGTTAAATTTTCGTCTTGTAATTTGTAATTTGGTAATCGTAAAAAACCCCAAAGCCGGTCCTGTATTTACGCGCGTCTAGTAGCTTAAATTTTCGTCTTGTAATTTTAATTGTGTAATCGTAAAAAACCCCTAAGCCGGTCCTGTATTTACGCGCGTCTAGTAGGTTAAATTTTCGTCTTGTAATTTGTAATTTGGTAATCGTAAAAAACCCCAAAGCCGGTCCTGTATTTACGCGTGTCTAGTAGATTAAATTTTCGACTTGTAATTTTAATTGTGTAATCGTAAAAAACCCCGAAGCCGGTCCTGTATTTACGCGCGTCTATTAGCTTAAGTTTTCGTCTTGTAATTTTAATTGTGTAATCGTAAAAAACCCCTAAGCCGGTCCTGTATTTACGCGCGTCTAGTAGGTTAAATTTTCGTCTTGTAATTTGGTAATCGTAAAAAACCAGAAAGCCGGTCCTGTATTTACGCGCGTCTAGTAGCTTAAATTTTCGTCTTGTAATTTTAATTGTGTAATCGTAAAAAACCCCTAAGCCGGTCCTGTATTTACGCGCGTCTAGTAGGTTAAATTTTCGTCTTGTAATTTGGTAATCGTAAAAAACCCCAAAGCCGTTCCTGTATTTACGCGCGTCTAGTAGCTTAAATTTTCGTCTTGTAATTTTAATTGTGTAATCGTAAAAAACCCTAAGCCGGTCCTGTATTTACGCGCGTCTAGTAGGTTAAATTTTCGTCTTGTAATATGGTAATCGTAAAAAACCCCAAAGCCGGTCCTGTATTTGCACGCGTCTAGTAGGCTAAATTTTCGTCTTGTAATTTTAATTTTGTAATCGTTAAAAACCTCTAAGCCGGTCCTGTATTTACGCGTCTAGTAGATTAACTTTTCGTCTTGTAATTTTAATTGTGTAATCGTAAAAAACAACTAAGCCCGTCCTGTATTTACGCGCGTCTAGTAGCTTAAATTTTCGTCTTGTAATTTTAATTGTGTAATCGTAAAAAACCCCTAAGCCGGTCCTGTATTTACGCGCGTCTAGTAGGTTAAATTTTCGTCTTGTAATTTGGTAATCGTAAAAAACCCCAAAGCCGTTCCTGTATTTACGCGCGTCTAGTAGCTTAAATTTTCGTCTTGTAATTTTAATTGTGTAATCGTAAAAAACCCCTAAGCCGGTCCTGTATTTACGCGCGTCTAGTAGGTTAAATTTTCGTCTTGTAATTTGGTAATCGTAAAAAACCCCAAAGCCGGTCCTGTATTTGCACGCGTCTAGTAGGCTAAATTTTCGTCTTGTAATTTTAATTTTGTAATCGTTAAAAACCTCTAAGCCGGTCCTGTATTTACGCGCGTCTAGTAGCTTAAATTTTCGTCTTGTAATTTTAATTGTGTAATCGTAAAAAACAACTAAGCCCGTCCTGTATTTACGCGCGTCTAGTAGCTTAAATTTTCGTCTTGTAATTTTAATTGTGTAATCGTAAAAAACCCCTAAGCCGGTCCTGTATTTACGCGCGTCTAGTAGCTTAAGTTTTCGTCTTGTAATTTTAATTGTGTAATCGTAAAAAACCCCTAAGCCGGTCCTGTATTTACGCGCGTCTAGTAGGTTAAATTTTCGTCTTGTAATTTGGTAATCGTAAAAAACCAGAAAGCCGGTCCTGTATTTACGCGCGTCTAGT
Source organism: Rhagonycha fulva (assembly GCA_905340355.1). Classification (NCBI taxonomy): domain Eukaryota; kingdom Metazoa; phylum Arthropoda; class Insecta; order Coleoptera; family Cantharidae; genus Rhagonycha; species Rhagonycha fulva. Next base: position 119,259,230 of record HG996554.1, read on the forward strand.
AGCTTAAATTTTCGTCTTGTAATTTTAATTGTGTAATCGTAAAAAACCCCTAACCCGGTCCTGTATTTACGCGCGTCTAGTAGGTTAAATTTTCGTCTTGTAATTTGTAATTTGGTAATCGTAAAAAACCCCAAAGCCGGTCCTGTATTTACGCGCGTCTAGTAGCTTAAATTTTCGTCTTGTAATTTTAATTGTGTAATCGTAAAAAACCCCTAAGCCGGTCCTGTATTTACGCGCGTCTAGTAGGTTAAATTTTCGTCTTGTAATTTGTAATTTGGTAATCGTAAAAAACCCCAAAGCCGGTCCTGTATTTACGCGTGTCTAGTAGATTAAATTTTCGACTTGTAATTTTAATTGTGTAATCGTAAAAAACCCCGAAGCCGGTCCTGTATTTACGCGCGTCTATTAGCTTAAGTTTTCGTCTTGTAATTTTAATTGTGTAATCGTAAAAAACCCCTAAGCCGGTCCTGTATTTACGCGCGTCTAGTAGGTTAAATTTTCGTCTTGTAATTTGGTAATCGTAAAAAACCCCAAAGCCGTTCCTGTATTTACGCGCGTCTAGTAGCTTAAATTTTCGTCTTGTAATTTTAATTGTGTAATCGTAAAAAACCCCTAAGCCGGTCCTGTATTTACGCGCGTCTAGTAGGTTAAATTTTCGTCTTGTAATTTGGTAATCGTAAAAAACCCCAAAGCCGTTCCTGTATTTACGCGCGTCTAGTAGCTTAAATTTTCGTCTTGTAATTTTAATTGTGTAATCGTAAAAAACCCCTAAGCCGGTCCTGTATTTACGCGCGTCTAGTAGCTTAAGTTTTCGTCTTGTAATTTTAATTGTGTAATCGTAAAAAACCCCTAAGCCCGTCCTGTATTTACGCGCGTCTAGTAGCTTAAATTTTCGTCTTGTAATTTTAATTGTGTAATCGTAAAAAACCCCTAAGCCGGTCCTGTATTTACGCGCGTCTAGTAGCTTAAGTTTTCGTCTTGTAATTTTAATTGTGTAATCGTAAAAAACCCCTAAGCCGGTCCTGTATTTACGCGCGTCTAGTAGGTTAAATTTTCGTCTTGTAATTTGTAATTTGGTAATCGTAAAAAACCCCAAAGCCGGTCCTGTATTTACGCGCGTCTAGTAGCTTAAATTTTCGTCTTGTAATTTTAATTGTGTAATCGTAAAAAACCCCTAAGCCGGTCCTGTATTTACGCGCGTCTAGTAGGTTAAATTTTCGTCTTGTAATTTGTAATTTGGTAATCGTAAAAAACCCCAAAGCCGGTCCTGTATTTACGCGTGTCTAGTAGATTAAATTTTCGACTTGTAATTTTAATTGTGTAATCGTAAAAAACCCCGAAGCCGGTCCTGTATTTACGCGCGTCTATTAGCTTAAGTTTTCGTCTTGTAATTTTAATTGTGTAATCGTAAAAAACCCCTAAGCCGGTCCTGTATTTACGCGCGTCTAGTAGGTTAAATTTTCGTCTTGTAATTTGGTAATCGTAAAAAACCCCAAAGCCGTTCCTGTATTTACGCGCGTCTAGTAGCTTAAATTTTCGTCTTGTAATTTTAATTGTGTAATCGTAAAAAACCCCTAAGCCGGTCCTGTATTTACGCGCGTCTAGTAGGTTAAATTTTCGTCTTGTAATTTGGTAATCGTAAAAAACCCCAAAGCCGTTCCTGTATTTACGCGCGTCTAGTAGCTTAAATTTTCGTCTTGTAATTTTAATTGTGTAATCGTAAAAAACCCCTAAGCCGGTCCTGTATTTACGCGCGTCTAGTAGGTTAAATTTTCGTCTTGTAATTTGGTAATCGTAAAAAACCCCAAAGCCGGTCCTGTATTTGCACGCGTCTAGTAGGCTAAATTTTCGTCTTGTAATTTTAATTTTGTAATCGTTAAAAACCTCTAAGCCGGTCCTGTATTTACGCGTTTAGTAGATTAACTTTTCGTCTTGTAATTTTAATTGTGTAATCGTAAAAAACAACTAAGCCCGTCCTGTATTTACGCGCGTCTAGTAGCTTAAATTTTCGTCTTGTAATTTTAATTGTGTAATCGTAAAAAACAACTAAGCCCGTCCTGTATTTACGCGCGTCTAGTAGCTTAAATTTTCGTCTTGTAATTTGGTAATCGTAAAAAACCCCAAAGCCGTTCCTGTATTTACGCGCGTCTAGTAGCTTAAATTTTCGTCTTGTAATTTTAATTGTGTAATCGTAAAAAACCCCTAAGCCGGTCCTGTATTTACGCGCGTCTAGTAGGTTAAATTTTCGTCTTGTAATTTGGTAATCGTAAAAAACCCCAAAGCCGTTCCTGTATTTACGCGCGTCTAGTAGCTTAAATTTTCGTCTTGTAATTTTAATTGTGTAATCGTAAAAAACCCCTAAGCCGTTCCTGTATTTACGCGCGTCTAGTAGCTTAAATTTTCGTCTTGTAATTTTAATTGTGTAATCGTAAAAAACAACTAAGCCCGTCCTGTATTTACGCGCGTCTAGTAGCTTAAATTTTCGTCTTGTAATTTTAATTGTGTAATCGTAAAAAACCCTAAGCCGGTCCTGTATTTACGCGCGTCTAGTAGGTTAAATTTTCGTCTTGTAATTTGGTAATCGTAAAAAACCCCAAAGCCGGTCCTGTATTTACGCGTCTAGTAGATTAACTTTTCGTCTTGTAATTTTAATTGTGTAATCGTAAAAAACAACTAAGCCCGTCCTGTATTTACGCGCGTCTAGTAGCTTAAATTTTCGTCTTGTAATTTTAATTGTGTAATCGTAAAGAACCCTAAGCCGGTCCTGTATTTACGCGCGTCTAGTAGGTTAAATTTTCGTCTTGTAATTTGGTAATCGTAAAAAACCCCAAAGCCGGTCCTGTATTTGCACGCGTCTAGTAGGCTAAATTTTCGTCTTGTAATTTTAATTTTGTAATCGTTAAAAACCTCTAAGCCGGTCCTGTATTTACGCGTCTAGTAGATTAACTTTTCGTCTTGTAATTTTAATTGTGTAATCGTAAAAAACAACTAAGCCCGTCCTGTATTTACGCGCGTCTAGTAGCTTAAATTTTCGTCTTGTAATTTTAATTGTGTAATCGTAAAAAACCCTAAGCCGGTCCTGTATTTACGCGCGTCTAGTAGGTTAAATTTTCGTCTTGTAATTTGGTAATCGTAAAAAACCAGAAAGCCGGTCCTGTATTTACGCGCGTCTAGTAGCTTAAATTTTCGTCTTGTAATTTTAATTGTGTAATCGTAAAAAACCCCTAACCCGGTCCTGTATTTACGCGCGTCTAGTAGGTTAAATTTTCGTCTTGTAATTTGTAATTTGGTAATCGTAAAAAACCCCAAAGCCGGTCCTGTATTTACGCGCGTCTAGTAGCTTAAATTTTCGTCTTGTAATTTTAATTGTGTAATCGTAAAAAACCCCTAAGCCGGTCCTGTATTTACGCGCGTCTAGTAGGTTAAATTTTCGTCTTGTAATTTGGTAATCGTAAAAAACCCCAAAGCCGTTCCTGTATTTACGCGCGTCTAGTAGCTTAAATTTTCGTCTTGTAATTTTAATTGTGTAATCGTAAAAAACCCCTAAGCCGGTCCTGTATTTACGCGCGTCTAGTAGGTTAAATTTTCGTCTTGTAATTTGGTAATCGTAAAAAACCCCAAAGCCGGTCCTGTATTTGCACGCGTCTAGTAGGCTAAATTTTCGTCTTGTAATTTTAATTTTGTAATCGTTAAAAACCTCTAAGCCGGTCCTGTATTTACGCGTCTAGTAGATTAACTTTTCGTCTTGTAATTTTAATTGTGTAATCGTAAAAAACAACTAAGCCGGTCCTGTATTTACGCGCGTCTAGTAGCTTAAATTTTCGTCTTGTAATTTTAATTGTGTAATCGTAAAAAACCCTAAGCCGGTCCTGTATTTACGCGCGTCTAGTAGGTTAAATTTTCGTCTTGTAATTTGGTAATCGTAAAAAACCAGAAAGCCGGTCCTGTATTTACGCGCGTCTAGTAGCTTAAATTTTCGTCTTGTAATTTTAATTGTGTAATCGTAAAAAACCCCAAAGCCGGTCCTGTATTTGCACGCGTCTAGTAGGCTAAATTTTCGTCTTGTAATTTTAATTTTGTAATCGTTAAAAACCTCTAAGCCGGTCCTGTATTTACGCGTCTAGTAGATTAACTTTTCGTCTTGTAATTTTAATTGTGTAATCGTAAAAAACAACTAAGCCCGTCCTGTATTTACGCGCGTCTAGTAGCTTAAATTTTCGTCTTGTAATTTTAATTGTGTAATCGTAAAAAACCCTAAGCCGGTCCTGTATTTACGCGCGTCTAGTAGGTTAAATTTTCGTCTTGTAATTTGGTAATCGTAAAAAACCAGAAAGCCGGTCCTGTATTTACGCGCGTCTAGTAGCTTAAATTTTCGTCTTGTAATTTTAATTGTGTAATCGTAAAAAACCCCAAAGCCGGTCCTGTATTTGCACGCGTCTAGTAGGCTAAATTTTCGTCTTGTAATTTTAATTTTGTAATCGTTAAAAACCTCTAAGCCGGTCCTGTATTTACGCGTTTAGTAGATTAACTTTTCGTCTTGTAATTTTAATTGTGTAATCGTAAAAAACCCCTAAGCCGGTCCTGTATTTACGCGCGTCTAGTAGGTTAAATTTTCGTCTTGTAATTTGTAATTTGGTAATCGTAAAAAACCCCAAAGCCGGTCCTGTATTTACGCGTGTCTAGTAGATTAAATTTTCGACTTGTAATTTTAATTGTGTAATCGTAAAAAACCCCGAAGCCGGTCCTGTATTTACGCGCGTCTATTAGCTTAAGTTTTCGTCTTGTAATTTTAATTGTGTAATCGTAAAAAACCCCTAAGCCGGTCCTGTATTTACGCGCGTCTAGTAGGTTAAATTTTCGTCTTGTAATTTGGTAATCGTAAAAAACCCCAAAGCCGTTCCTGTATTTACGCGCGTCTAGTAGCTTAAATTTTCGTCTTGTAATTTTAATTGTGTAATCGTAAAAAACCCCTAAGCCGGTCCTGTATTTACGCGCGTCTAGTAGGTTAAATTTTCGTCTTGTAATTTGGTAATCGTAAAAAACCCCAAAGCCGGTCCTGTATTTGCACGCGTCTAGTAGGCTAAATTTTCGTCTTGTAATTTTAATTTTGTAATCGTTAAAAACCTCTAAGCCGGTCCTGTATTTACGCGTTTAGTAGATTAACTTTTCGTCTTGTAATTTTAATTGTGTAATCGTAAAAAACAACTAAGCCCGTCCTGTATTTACGCGCGTCTAGTAGCTTAAATTTTCGTCTTGTAATTTTAATTGTGTAATCGTAAAAAACAACTAAGCCCGTCCTGTATTTACGCGCGTCTAGTAGCTTAAATTTTCGTCTTGTAATTTGGTAATCGTAAAAAACCCCAAAGCCGTTCCTGTATTTACGCGCGTCTAGTAGCTTAAATTTTCGTCTTGTAATTTTAATTGTGTAATCGTAAAAAACCCCTAAGCCGGTCCTGTATTTACGCGCGTCTAGTAGGTTAAATTTTCGTCTTGTAATTTGGTAATCGTAAAAAACCCCAAAGCCGTTCCTGTATTTACGCGCGTCTAGTAGCTTAAATTTTCGTCTTGTAATTTTAATTGTGTAATCGTAAAAAACCCCTAAGCCGTTCCTGTATTTACGCGCGTCTAGTAGCTTAAATTTTCGTCTTGTAATTTTAATTGTGTAATCGTAAAAAACAACTAAGCCCGTCCTGTATTTACGCGCGTCTAGTAGCTTAAATTTTCGTCTTGTAATTTTAATTGTGTAATCGTAAAAAACCCTAAGCCGGTCCTGTATTTACGCGCGTCTAGTAGGTTAAATTTTCGTCTTGTAATTTGGTAATCGTAAAAAACCCCAAAGCCGGTCCTGTATTTACGCGTCTAGTAGATTAACTTTTCGTCTTGTAATTTTAATTGTGTAATCGTAAAAAACAACTAAGCCCGTCCTGTATTTACGCGCGTCTAGTAGCTTAAATTTTCGTCTTGTAATTTTAATTGTGTAATCGTAAAGAACCCTAAGCCGGTCCTGTATTTACGCGCGTCTAGTAGGTTAAATTTTCGTCTTGTAATTTGGTAATCGTAAAAAACCCCAAAGCCGGTCCTGTATTTGCACGCGTCTAGTAGGCTAAATTTTCGTCTTGTAATTTTAATTTTGTAATCGTTAAAAACCTCTAAGCCGGTCCTGTATTTACGCGTCTAGTAGATTAACTTTTCGTCTTGTAATTTTAATTGTGTAATCGTAAAAAACAACTAAGCCCGTCCTGTATTTACGCGCGTCTAGTAGCTTAAATTTTCGTCTTGTAATTTTAATTGTGTAATCGTAAAAAACAACTAAGCCCGTCCTGTATTTACGCGCGTCTAGTAGCTTAAATTTTCGTCTTGTAATTTTAATTGTGTAATCGTAAAAAACCCCAAAGCCGGTCCTGTATTTACGCGCGTCTAGTAGCTTAAATTTTCGTCTTGTAATTTTAATTGTGTAATCGTAAAAAACCCCAAAGCCGGTCCTGTATTTACGCGCGTCTAGTAGCTTAAATTTTCGTCTTGTAATTTTAATTGTGTAATCGTAAAAAACCCCTAAGCCGGTCCTGTATTTACGCGCGTCTAGTAGGTTAAATTTTCGTCTTGTAATTTGGTAATCGTAAAAAACCCCAAAGCCGGTCCTGTATTTACGCGCGTCTAGTAGCTTAAATTTTCGTCTTGTAATTTTAATTGTGTAATCGTAAAAAACCCCTAAGCCGGTCCTGTATTTACGCGCGTCTAGTAAGTTAAATTTTCGTCTTGTAATTTGTAATTTGGTAATCGTAAAAAACCCCAAAGCCGGTCCTGTATTTACGCGCGTCTAGTAGCTTAAATTTTCGTCTTGTAATTTTAATTGTGTAATCGTAAAAAACCCCTAACCCGGTCCTGTATTTACGCGCGTCTAGTAAGTTAAATTTTCGTCTTGTAATTTGTAATTTGGTAATCGTAAAAAACCCCAAAGCCGGTCCTGTATTTACGCGCGTCTAGTAGGTTAAATTTTCGTCATGTAATTTTGTAATCGTAAAAAACCCCTAAGCCGGTCCTGTATTTACGCGCGTCTAGTAAGTTAAATTTTCGTCTTATAATTTGTAATTTTGTAGAAAAAATTATATTTGTCCCACGCAATTTTTTTGTCATGACTCATGACATTCCGGAAGTGTCGGAGGATCCAACACTTGTTAGAGCGGTGGAGAAATTGTTGGAGCGCGTCATGTGTAAAATATAAATCCCCCTCCTCTTCTTTAATTTTTGTGGTAAATTTCCGTAGGCGTTGGGGTGATAAGTTGAACATGGAAAACGCGATTACGGTTCGGAAGTTAATTAAATATTTGGCATTGTTAATGCCATCGCCGTAGTTCACCACCTACCTCACGGTGTTCCATTTTGAAAAGCCCCGAAATGGCTAATGGCGTGGGTCACGGGTGTTTATTTGTAGTCGAAGATGTCGACGAATTTTTATAAAGTGTTGATGAGTTTATAATTTGTATTTTGTACTTTGCAGATTCGAAATGATGGGCCCACTACAACGAGGAGTCGACGGCAATGGCGGATGGCAGAGGTGGTGTGCGGTCGGATCCAGTCGTTCCAAGTGTCGTGGTGTTTGTTGATATTATATGTTTACTTGTAATAAATTATACTTTGTAATATTTAATATTATGCTGATGTGAATAAATGAAAAGTAAAGTACAACAGAATTTTATTTACAAGTGTCATACCACTAATAATTTAATACTAAATATTCAAAAATGAAATGGACAGCCTTTCGGTTTAAGCCTCTGAACCTGGGCTCCTCCAGTCCACCGTCGCTCGCTTCGCTCGCGTAGTCCCAACCGCCCGCCCTAACGAGATACATTACTTATATACCCAAAATTCCCCACTCTAGCATCAAAAATAGTGGGGTCGGTTTCCGAATGCATACCGAACTCGAATCGCATTTTTCCACTTCTACTTGATCGTCACACGAGTGTCAAAATATTTTTTGACAATTGGACTTAGAATATTTTCAAATTTATTTCTTACAACTCATGCACTCCTGATAAGTAACGATTTTTAAAAATTTACTGTTTTGCTACCAGGATCACAGAAGTTAAAAGAGGTATATTTTTATATTTGTGCTCCTAATACCTAGTAAGTTTTTATTTGTAAAAATTTGCAAGTTTTTAAGTTTTCGACCAGGATCACAGAAGTTGAAGGAGGTATATTTTTATTTTTCTGCTCCTAATAAATTTAATTTTTATTTGTAAAAATTTCAAAGTTTTTAAGATTTCTGACCAGGAGCGCAGAAGTTAAAGGAGGTAAATTTTTATTTACTTGTGATACTTACATCGAGATGTTCTCCTAATACATGGGACGTTTTATTTATATAATTTTGCCACTACTTTTTTAAGTTACTTATCAGGAAAGCATAAATTGAAAGAGGTAAAAAATCAAATACTAAGGGAATCTTATTATTTTTCATCCCATATTTATTTTCACTTAAAGACTAAGAAAAGCAGCCGTTAACACAGCTTTTGTTGATCAATGATACTAATAAACGATATTTTAAATTATATTGTAAAAATAAGTACAAGGCAACGCAATATTTTCCATTTCATTTTTCCAACCCATTGTCTAGCGAAAACTTTCTATGTTCCTAATTCTGCGGTCCAAATCAGTAGGTGACGGATGGCCGGCCCCGGCATTTATCTGAAATTAGAAATAATAAAAATCAAAATCAGTCTTTTACTCTTTAACTAAAAGCATGGGCGTAACTAGGGGTGGGCTATGGGGGCCAAGCCCCCCTCCCCTAAGAAAATATGAAAAAATAGGTTTTTAACAGCTAATTATTTTGCTATCCCGCCCGTAAATGGACTGTTTTCGTACTCGATTTAAAGTACGAAACGGGACACACACTTTTCGTCACTAGGACGCGAAAAGCATTTAAAACACTTCCCTTAATTCTTTTACGGTTTTATGAGCGGGATCTAAACCCTTTTCAGAAGGGGGGGCTTAATGGGAATTACCGGATTTGGTTCCGTAACTTGTTATTTGAACCACGTACCCAAGGGCTATCTGATCCCATTTTTAGAAAAAATTGGACTTGATTTCGGAATTCCGCCATCCGCAACGATGAGCATGGATTACATATACGAGGGGACTTACAGTTTTCGCGTAACGAGTCCTACACTTTCCGGAATGATCTAATGTCCTTAGTTTTGGGATACACACAACGCCCTCCTAAGCGGTCTAGGACGTTTCGCCCATTTCACTCTCTAATAAAGATCTCGAATCAAAGATTTAGATTCTATTTCTGAGATCTGCCCGATTTCCATACAAATTATTTTCGTTAGACATGGCATGTACCCGTGGTGTATAATATTTATTCCCGCTGTACACCATCATTGCTCTCGCCATGTCTCGTCTGTCACAGTGTGCCTGGTAGTATTGCTAGTGTTTAGATCAACGATCTATTACATGACGAAAGTTTGACCTACTATTACGCGCAACAAAGGTCCGGCTTTGGGGTTTTTAACCACTTCAAAATTAAAACTACAAGACGAAAGTTTGACTACTATTACGTGCAACACAGGACCGGCTTGAGGTTTTATTTTCAACTACAAAATTAAAAATACAAGACGAAAGTTAGACCTAATATTACGCGCAACAAAGGACCGGCTTTGGGGTTTTTAACCACTTCAAAAATAAAATTACAAGACGAAAGAGTGACCTACTATTACGCGCAACAAAGGATCGGCTTTGGGGTTTTTTACCACTACAAAATTAAAATTACAAAAGGAAAGTTTGACCTACTATTACGCGCAACACAGGACCGGCTGTGGGTTTTATTTACAACTACGAAATTAAAAATACAAGACGAAAGTTTGACCTACTATTACGCGCAACACAGGACCGGCTTGGGGTTTTATTTTCAACTACAAAATTAAATATACAAGACGAAAGTTTGACCTACTATTGGCGTTTTACATTAGTGAAACGCCACGTAGTGTCCTTAATGGTAACTAACTTAAGTAATATTTAGCGTGTACTTATCGTTAAATATGAACAAATTCGAGGTTATATAATTAACTAATACGAACTAAATTGATTTAAAAACACGATTTCCAATGTAAACAACGTAAAATGCAATGTTTAACATAGGTTTAATTTAGCAGATGTACTACTTATGTCGTCCATGTTGTTGAATTACAACGCCATCTATACGTAATGTAAAACGCCAATTACGCGCAACAAAGGATCGGCTACGAGGTTTTTTGCAACTACAAAATTAAAATTACAAGACGAAAGTTTGACCTACTATTACGCGCAACACAGGACCGGCTGTGGGTTTTATTTACAACTACAAAATTAAAAATACAAGACGAAAGTTTGACCTACTATTACATGCAACACAGGACCGGCTGTGGGTTTTATTTACAACTACAAATTTAAAAATACAAGACGAAAGTTTGACCTACTATTACGCGCAACAAAGGACCGGCTTTAGGGTTTTTTACCACTACAAAATTAAAATTACAAGACGAAAGTTTGACCTACTATTACGCGCAACACAGGACCGGCTGTGGGTTTTATTTACAATTACAAAATTAAAAATACAAGACGAAAGTTTGACCTTATATTACATGCAACACAGGACCGGCTGTGGGTTTTATTTACAACTACAAAATTAAAAATACAAGACGAAAGTTTGACCTACTATTACGCGCAACAAAGGATCGGCTACGAGGTTTTTTGCAACTACAAAATTAAAATTACAAGACGAAAGTTTGACCTACTATTACGCGCAACACAGGACCGGCTTGGGGTTTTATTTTCAACTACAAAATTAAAAATACAAGACGAAAGTTTGACCTACTATTACGCGCAACAAAGGATCGGCTACGAGGTTTTTTGCAACTACAAAATTAAAATTACAAGACGAAAGTTTGACCTACTATTACGCGCAACACAGGACCGGCTTGGGGTTTTATTTTCAACTACAAAATTAAAAATACAAGACGAGAGTTTGACCTACTATTACGCGCAACAAAGGATCGGCTACGAGGTTTTTTGCAACTACAAAATTAAAATTACAAGACGAAAGTTTGACCTACTATTACGCGCAACACAGGACCGGCTGTGGGTTTTATTTACAACTACAAAATTAAAAATACAAGACGAAAGTTTGACCTACTATTACGCGCAACACAGGACCGGCTGTGGGTTTTATTTACAACTACAAAATTAAAAATACAAGACGAAAGTTTGACCTACTAGGTCTGTTTGGTACTACAGTCCTTGTGCTACACTAACTACACTACTACAAATTGATTGGTGGTACAATTACCAACCCACTTTTTACACCAATCAATTTGTAGTAGTGTAGTTAGTGTAGCACTAGGACTGTGGTACCAAACAGACCTACTATTACCCACAACACGGGGCCGGCTTTAGGGTTTTTTACCACTACAAAATTAAAATTACAAGACGAAAGTTTGACCTACTATTACGCGCAACACAGGACGGGTTTCGGGTGTTTTACAACTACAAAATTAAAATTACAAGACGAAAGTTTGACCTACTATTACGCGCAACAAAGGACCGGCTTTAGGGTTTTTTACCACTACAAATGTAAAATTACAAAACGAAAGCTTGACCTACTATTACGGGCAACAAAGGACCGGCTTTGGGGTTTTTAACCACTTCAAAATTAAAATTACAAGACGAAAGTTTGACCTACTTTTACGCGCAACACAGGACCGGCTGCGGGTTTTATTTACAACTACAAAATTAAAAATACAAGACGAAAGTTTGACCTTCTATTACGCGCAACAAAGGATCGGCTACGGGGTTTTTTGCAACTACAAAATTAAAATTACAAGACGAAAGTTTGACCTACTTTTACGCGCAGCACAGGACCGGCTGCGGGTTTTATTTACAACTACAAAATTAAAAATACAAGACGAAAGTTTGACCTACTATTACGCGCAACAAAGGATCGGCTACGGGGTTTTTTGCAACTACAAAATTAAAATTACAAGACGAAAGTTTGACCTACTATTACGCGCAACACAGGACCGGCTTGGGGTTTTATTTTCAACTACAAAATTAAAAATACAAGACGAAAGTTTGACCTACTATTACGCGCAACAAAGGACCGGCTTTGGGGTTGTTCATCACTACAAAATTAAAATTACAAGACGAAAGTTTGACCTAATATTACGCGCAACAAAGGACCGGCTTCGGGTTTTATTTACAACTAAAAAATTAAAAATACAAAACGAAAGTTTGACCTACTATTGCGCGCAACACAGGGCCGGCTTTGGGTTTTATTTACAACTACAAAATTAAAAATACAAGACGAAAGTTTGACCTACTAGGTCTGTTTGGTACTACAGTCCTAGTGCTACACTAACTACACTACTACAAATTGATTGGTGGTACAATTACCAACCCACTTTTTACACAAATCAATTTGTAGTAGTGTAGTTAGTGTAGCACTAGGACTGTGGTACCAAACAGACCTACTATTACCCACAACACGGGGCCGGCTTTAGGGTTTTTTACCACTACAAAATTAAAATTACAAGACGAAAGTTTGACCTACTATTACGCGCAACACAGGACGGGTTTCGGGTGTTTTACAACTACAAAATTAAAATTACAAGACGAAAGTTTGACCTACTATTACGCGCAACAAAGGACCGGCTTTAGGGTTTTTTACCACTACAAATGTAAAATTACAAAACGAAAGCTTGACCTACTATTACGGGCAACAAAGGACCGGCTTTGGGGTTTTTAACCACTATAAAATTAGAATTACAAGATGAAAGTTTAACCTACTTTGATACGCGCAACAAAGGACCGGCTACGGGGTTTTTTAAACTACCAAATTACAATTTCAAGACGAAAGTTTAAGAGGGGAATTTTTTTCAGGGCCCTTTTAATTTAATCAACAGATGGCGCCTACTTAAATATTTTTATAAAATAAGAGGAATTTGCTATATTTAAAATATAGCAAATTTGTTGAGATAATACTATTCTATAAACAATATTCTTGATCTTAAGCTATTTTGAGTTCGTAATATTTATTTATACAAACACAATTCATAATTCAAGTTTAATTATCTTTTTTGTAAGTGAGTGTGTTTTGACATACTCAATACGAACTCAAAATAGCTTAAGATCAAGAATATTGTTTATAGAATAGTATTATCTCAACGATTTTTCTATATTTTAAATATAGCAAATTCCTTTTATTTTATAAAAATATTTAAGTAGACGCCATCTGTTGATTAAATTAAAAGAGCCCTGAAAAAAATGCCCCTCTTAACCTACTTTTATACGCGCAACAAAGACCGGCTACGGAGTTTTTTACAACAACAAAATTAAAAATGCAAGACGAAAGTTTGACCTACTATTACGCGCAACAAAGGACCGGCTTTGGGGTTTTTAACCACTTCAAAATTAAAATTACAAGACGAAAGTTTGACCTACTATTACGCGCAACAAAGGACCGGCTTCGGGTTTTATTTACAACTACAAAATTAAAAATACAAGACGAAAGTTAGACCTACTATTACGCGCAACACAGGACCGGCTTCGGGTTTTATTTACAACTACAAAATTAAAAATACAAGACGAAAGTTAGACCTACTATTACGCGCAACACAGGACCGGCTTCGGGTTTTATTTACAACTACAAAATTAAAAATACAAGACGAAAGTTTGACCTACTATTACGCGCAACACAGGACCGGCTTCGGGTTTTATTTACAACTACAAAATTAAAAATACAAGACGAAAGTTAGACCTACTATTACGCGCAACACAGGACCGGCTTCGGGTTTTATTTACAACTACAAAATTAAAAATACAAGACGAAAGTTAGACCTACTATTACGCGCAACAAAGGACCGGCTTTGGGGTTTTTAACCACTTCAAAATCAAAATTACAAGACGAAAGTTTGACCTACTATTACGTGCAACAAAGGACCGGCTTTGGGGTTTTTAACCACTACCAAATTAAAATTTCAAGACGAAAGTTTAACCTACTTTTATACGCGCAACAAAGGACGGGCTACGGGGTTTTTACAACTACAAAATTAAAAATACAAGACGAAAGTTTGACCTACTATTACGCGCAACAAAGGACCGGCTTTGGGGTTTTTAACCACTTCAAAATTAAAATTACAAGACGAAAGTTTGACCTACTATTACGCGCAACACAGGACCGGCTTCGGGTTTTATTTGCAACTAAAAAATTAAAATTACATGACGAAAGTTTGACCTACTATTACGCGCAACAAAGGACCGGCTTTGGGGTTTTTAACCACTTCAAAATTAAAATTACAAGACGAAAGAGTGACCTACTATTACGCGCAACAAAGGATCGGCTTTGGGGTTTTTTACCACTACAAAATTAAAATTACAAAAGGAAAGTTTGACCTACTATTACGCGCAACAAAGTACCGGCTTTGGGGTTTTTTACCACTACAAAATTAAGATTACAAGACGAAAGTTTGACCTACTATTACGCGCAACAAAGGACCGGCTTTAGGGTTTTTTAACACTACAAAATTAAAATTACAAAACGAAAGCTTGACCTACTATTACGGGCAACAAACGCCGCCTTTGGGGTTTTTAACCACTACAAAATTAGAATTACAAGATGAAAGTTTAACCTACTTTGATACGCGCAACAAAGGACCGGCTACGGGGTTTTTTACAACTACAAAATTAAAAATGCAAGACGAAAGTTTGACCTACTATTACGCGCAACAAAGGATCGGCTACGAGGTTTTTTGCAACTACAAAATTAAAATTACAAGACGAAAGTTTGACCTACTATTACGCGCAACACAGGACCGGCTGTGGGTTTTATTTACAACTACAAAATTAAAAATACAAGACGAAAGTTTGACCTACTATTACGCGCAACACAGGACCGGCTTGGGGTTTTATTTTCAACTACAAAATTAAATATACAAGACGAAAGTTTGACCTACTATTACGCGCAACAAAGGATCGGCTACGAGGTTTTTTGCAACTACAAAATTAAAATTACAAGACGATAGTTTGACCTACTATTACGCGCAACAAAGGACCGGTTTCGGGTTTTATTTACAACTACAAAATTAAAAATACAAGACGAAAGTTTGACCTACTAGGTCTGTTTGGTACTACAGTCCTTGTGCTACACTAACTACACTACTACAAATTGATTGGTGGTACAATTACCAACCCACTTTTTACACCAATCAATTTGTAGTAGTGTAGTTAGTGTAGCACTAGGACAGTGGTACCAAACAGACCTACTATTACCCACAACACGGGGCCGGCTTTAGGGTTTTTTACCACTACAAAATTAAAATTACAAGACGAAAGTTTGACCTACTATTACGCGCAACACAGGACCGGCTTTAGAGTTTTTTACCACTACAAATGTAAAATTACAAAACGAAAGCTTGACCTACTATTACGGGCAACAAAGGACCGGCTTTGGGGTTTTTAACCACTACAAAATTAGAATTACAAGATGAAAGTTTAACCTACTTTGATACGCGCAACAAAGGACCGGCTACGGGGTTTTTTAAACTACCAAATTACAATTTCAAGACGAAAGTTTAACCTACTTTTATACGCGCAACAAAGGACCGGCTACGGGGTTTTTTACAACTACAAAATTAAAATACAAGACGAAAGTTTGACCTACTATTACGCGCAACAAGGGACCGGCTTGGAATTTTATTTTCAACTACAAAATTAAAAATACAAGACGAAAGTTTGATCTACTATTACGCGCAACAAAGGACCGGCTTTGGGGTTTTTAACCACTTCAAAATTAAAATTACAAGACGAAAGTTTGACCTACTATTACGCGCAACACAGGACCGGCTAGGGTTTTATTTACTACTACAAAATTAAAAATACAAGACGAAAGTTTGACCTACTATTACGCGCAACAAAGTACCGGCTTTGGGGTTTTTTACCATTACAAAATTAAAATTACAATACGAAAGTTTGACCTACTATTACGCGCAACACAGGACGGGTTTCGGGTGTTTTACAACTACAAAATTAAAATTACAAGACGAAAGTTTGACCTACTATTACGCGCAACAAAGGACCGGCTTTAGGGTTTTTTACCACTACAAAATTAAAATTACAAAACGAAAGCTTGACCTACTATTACGGGCAACAAAGGACCGGCTTTGGGGTTTTTAACCACTACAAAATTAGAATTACAAGATGAAAGTTTAACCTACTTTGATACGCGCAACAAAGGACCGGCTACGGGGTTTTTTAAACTACCAAATTACAATTTCAAGACGAAAGTTTAACCTACTTTTATACGCGCAACAAAGGACCGGCTACGGGGTTTTTTACAACTACAAAATTAAAAATGCAAGACGAAAGTTTGACCTACTATTACGCGCAACAAAGGACCGGCTTTGGGGTTTTTAACAACTTCAAAATTAAAATAACAAGACGAAAGTTTGACCTACTATTACGCGCAACACAGGACCGGCTTCGGGTATTATTTAGAACTAAAAAATTAAAATTACATGACGAAAGTTTGACCTACTATTACGCGCAACAAAGGACCGGCTTTGGGGTTTTTAACCACTTCAAAATTAAAATTACAAGACGAAAGAGTGACCTACTATTACGCGCAACAAAGGATCGGCTTTGGGGTTTTTTACCACTACAAAATTAAAATTACAAGACGAAAGTTTGACCTACTATTACGCGCAACACAGGACCGGCTTGGGGTTTTATTTTCAACTACAAAATTAAAAATACAAGACGAAAGTTTGACCTACTATTACGCGCAACAAAGGACCGGCTTTGGGGTTTTTAACCACTTCAAAATTAAAATTACAAGACGAAAGATTGACCTACTATTACGCGCAACAAAGGATCGGCTTTGGGGTTTTTTACCACTACAAAATTAAAATTACAAGACGAAAGTTTGACCTACTATTACGCGCAACACAGGACCGGCTTGGGGTTTTATTTTCAACTACAAAATTAAAAATACAAGACGAAAGTTTGACCTACTATTACGCGCAACAAAGGACCGGCTTTGGGGTTTTTAACCACTTCAAAATTAAAATTACAAGACGAAAGTGTGACCTACTATTACGCGCAACAAAGGATCGGCTTTGGGGTTTTTTACCACTACAAAATTAAAATTACAAGACGAAAGTTTGACCTACTATTACGCGCAACACAGGACCGGCTTGGGGTTTTATTTTCAACTACAAAATTAAAAATACAAGACGAAAGTTTGACCTACTATTACGCGCAACACAGGACCGGCTTGAGGTTTTATTTTCAACTACGAAATTAAAAATACAAGACGAATGTTAGACCTACTATTACGCGCAACACAGGACCGGCTGCGGGTTTTATTTACAACTAAAAAATTAAAAATACAAGACGAAAGTTTGACCTACTATTACGCGCAGCAAAGTACCGGCTTTGGGGTTTTTAACTACTACAAAATTAAAATTACAAGACGAAAGTTTAACCTACTTTTATACGAGCAAAAAAGGACCGGCTTTGGGGTTTTTTACCACTACAAAATTAAAAATACAAGCCGAAAGTTTGACTTACTATTAAGCGCAACAAAGGTCCGGATTTGGAGTTGTTCATCACTATAATATTAAAATTACAAGACGAAAGTTGGACCTACAATTACGCGCAACAAAGGACCGGCTTTAGGGTTTTTTACCACTACAAAATTAATATTACAAAAGGAAAGTTTGACCTACTATTACGCGCAACACAGGACCGGCTTTGAGATTTTGTACACTACAAAATTAAAAATAAAAGACGAAAGTTTGACCTACTATTACGCGCAACACAGGACCGGTTTCGGGTTTTTTACAACTACAAAATTAAAATTACAAGACGAAAGTTAGACCTACTATTACGCGCAACAAAGGACCGGCTTTAAGGTTTTTAACCACTACAAAATTAAAATTACAAGACGAAAGTTTGACCTACTATTACGCGCAACACAGGACCGGCTTTGGGGTTTTTTACCACTACAAATATAAATTACAAGACGAAAGTTTGACCTACTATTACGCGCAACAAAGGACCGGCTTTAAGGTTTTTAACCACTACAAAATTAAAATTACAAGACGAAAGTTAGACCTACTATTACGCGCAACAAAGGACCGGCTTTGGGATTTTTTACCACTACAAAATTAAAATTACAAGACGAAAGTTTGACCTACTATTACGCGCGACACAGGACCGGCTTTGGGGTTTTTTACCACTACAAAATTAAAATTACAAGACGAAAGTTTGACCTACTATTACGCGCAACAAAGGACCGGCTTTAAGGTTTTTAACCACTACAAAATTAAAATTACAAGACGAAAGTTACACCTACTATTACGCGCAACAAAGGACCGGCTTTGGGATTTTTTACCACTACAAAATTAAAATTACAAGACGAAAGTTTGACCTACTATTACGCGCAACACAGGACCGGTTTCGGGTGTTTTACAGCTACAAAATTAAAATTACAAGACGAAAGTTTAACCTACTGTTATACGAGCAACAAAGGACCGGCTTTGGGGTTTTTTATCACTACAAAATTAAAAATACAAGCCGAAAGTTTGACTTACTATTACGCGCAACAAAGGACCGGCTTTAGGGTTTTTTACCACTACAAAATTAAAATTACAAAACGAAAGCTTGACCTACTATTACGGGCAACAAAGGACCGGCTTTGGGGTTTTTAACCACTACAAAATTAGAATTACAAGATGAAAGTTTAACCTACTTTGATACGCGCAACAAAGGACCGGCTACGGGGTTTTTTACAACTACAAAATTAAAAATACAAGACGAAAGTTTGACCTTCTATTACGCGCAACAAAGGATCGGCTACGGGGTTTTTTGCTACTACAAAATTAAAATTACAAGACGAAAGTTTGACCTACTATTACGCGCAACACAGGACGGGTTTCGGGTGTTTTACAACTACAAAATTAAAATTACAAGACGAAAGTTTGACCTACTATTACGCGCAACAAAGGACCGGCTTTAGGGTTTTTTACCACTACAAAGGTAAAATTACAAAACGAAAGCTTGACCTACTATTACGGGCAACAAAGGACCGGCTTTGGGGTTTTTAACCACTACAAAATTAGAATTACAAGATGAAAGTTTAACCTACTTTGATACGCGCAACAAAGGACCGGCTACGGGGTTTTTTAAACTACCAAATTACAATTTCAAGACGAAAGTTTAACCTACTTTTATACGCGCAACAAAGACCGGCTACGGGGTTTTTTACAACAACAAAATTAAAAATGCAAGACGAAAGTTTGACCTACTATTACGCGCAACAAAGGACCGGCTTTGGGGTTTTTAACCACTTCTAAATTAAAATTACAAGACGAAAGTTTGACCTACTATTACGCGCAACAAAGGACCGGCTTTGGGGTTTTTTATCACTACAAAATTAAAATTACAAGACGAAAGTTTGATCTACTATTACGCGCAACACAGGACCGGCTTCGGGTTTTATTTACAACTACAAAATTAAAAATACAAGACGAAAGTTTGACCTACTATTACGCGCAACAAAGGACCGGCTTTGGGGTTTTTAACCACTTCAAAATCAAAATTACAAGACGAAAGTTTGACCTACTATTACGTGCAACAAAGGACCGGGTTTGGGGTTTTTAACCACTACCAAATTAAAATTTCAAGACGAAAGTTTAACCTACTTTTATACGCGCAACAAAGGACGGGCTACGGGGTTTTTACAACTACAAAATTAAAAATACAAGACGAAAGTTTGACCTACTATTACGCGCAACAAAGGACCGGGTTTGGGGTTTTTAACCACTTCAAAATTAAAATTACAAGACGAAAGTTTGACCTACTATTACGCGCAACACAGGACCGGCTTCGGGTTTTATTTGCAACTAAAAAATTAAAATTACAAGACGAAAGTTTGACCTACTATTACGCGCAACAAAGGACCGGCTTTGGGGTTTTTAACCACTTCAAAATCAAAATTACAAGACGAAAGTTTGACCTACTATTACGTGCAACAAAGGACCGGGTTTGGGGTTTTTAACCACTACCAAATTAAAATTTCAAGACGAAAGTTTAACCTACTTTTATACGCGCAACAAAGGACCGGCTACGGGGTTTTTTACAACTACAAAATTAAAAATGTAAGACGAAAGTTTGACCTACTATTACGCGCAACACAGGACCGGCTGTGGGTTTTATTTACAACTACAAAATTAAAAATACAAGACGAAAGTTTGACCTACTATTACGCGCAACACAGGACCGGCTTGGGGTTTTATTTTCAACTACAAAATTAAATATACAAGACGAAAGTTTGACCTACTATTACGCGCAACAAAGTACCGGCTTTGGGGTTTTTTACCACTACAAAATTAAAATTACAAGACGAAAGTTTGACCTACTATTACGCGCAACACAGGACCGGCTTTAAGGTTTTTTACCACTACAAAATTAAAATTACAAGACGAAAGTTTGACCTACTATTACGCGAAACAAAGGACCGGCTTTAGGGTTTTTTACCACTACAAAATTAAAATTACAAGACGAAAGTTTGACCTACTATTACGCGCAACACAGGACCGGCTAGGGTTTTATTTACTACTACTAAATTAAAAATACAAGACGAAAGTTTGACCTACTATTACGCGCAACAAAGTACCGGCTTTGGGGTTTTTTACCACTACAAAATTAAAATTACAAGACGAAAGTTTGACCTACTATTACGCGCAACACAGGACGGGTTTCGGGTGTTTTACAACTACAAAATTAAAATTACAAGACGAAAGTTTGACCTACTATTACGCGCAACAAAGGACCGGCTTTAGGGTTTTTTACCACTACAAAATTAAAATTACAAAACGAAAGCTTGACCTACTATTACGGGCAACAAAGGACCGGCTTTGGGGTTTTTAACCACTACAAAATTAGAATTACAAAATGAAAGTTTAACCTACTTTGATACGCGCAACAAAGGACCGGCTACGGGGTTTTTTAAACTACCAAATTACAATTTCAAGACGAAAGTTTAACCTACTTTTATACGCGCAACAAAGGACCGGCTACGGGGTTTTTTACAACTACAAAATTAAAATTACAAGACGAAAGTTTGACCTACTATTACGCGCAACAAAGGACCGGCTTTGGGGTTTTTAACAACTTCAAAATTAAAATTACAAGACGAAAGTTTGACCTACTATTACGCGCAACAAAGGACCGGCTTTGGGGTTTTTAACAACTTCAAAATTAAAATAACAAGACGAAAGTTTGACCTACTATTACGCGCAACACAGGACCGGCTTCGGGTATTATTTACAACTAAAAAATTAAAATTACATGACGAAAGTTTGACCTACTATTACGCGCAACAAAGGACCGGCTTTGGGGTTTTTAACCACTTCAAAATTAAAATTACAAGACGAAAGAGTGACCTACTATTACGCGCAACAAAGAATCGGCTTTGGGGTTTTTTACCACTACAAAATTAAAATTACAAGACGAAAGTTTGACCTACTATTACGCGCAACACAGGACCGGCTTGGGGTTTTATTTTCAACTACAAAATTAAAAATACAAGACGAAAGTTTGACCTACTATTACGCGCAACAAAGGATCGGCTACGAGGTTTTTTGCAACTACAAAATTAAAATTACAAGACGAAAGTTTGACCTACTATTACGCGCAACACAGGACCGGCATGGGGTTTTATTTTCAACTACAAAATTAAAAATACAAGACGAAAGTTTGACCTACTATTACGCGCAACAAAGGATCGGCTACGAGGTTTTTTGCAACTACAAAATTAAAATTACAAGACGAAAGTTTGACCTACTATTACGCGCAACACAGGACCGGCTTGGGGTTTTATTTTCAACTACAAAATTAAAAATACAAGACGAAAGTTTGACCTACTATTACGCGCAACAAAGGATCGGCTACGAGGTTTTTTGCAACTACAAAATTAAAATTACAAGACGAAAGTTTGACCTACTATTACGCGCAACACAGGACCGGCTTTGGGGTTGTTAACCACTTCAAAATTAAAATTACAAGACGAAAGTTTGACCTACTATTACGCGCAACAAAGGACCGGCTTCGGGTTTTATTTACAACTACAAAATTAAAAATACAAGACGAAAGTTAGACCTACTATTACGCGCAACACAGGACCGGCTTCGGGTTTTATTTACAACTACAAAATTAAAAATACAAGACGAAAGTTAGACCTACTATTACGCGCAACACAGGACCGGCTTCGGGTTTTATTTACAACTACAAAATTAAAAATACAAGACGAAAGTTAGACCTACTATTACGCGCAACACAGGACCGGCTTCGGGTTTTATTTACAACTACAAAATTAAAAATACAAGACGAAAGTTAGACCTACTATTACGCGCAACACAGGACCGGCTTCGGGTTTTATTTACAACTACAAAATTAAAAATACAAGACGAAAGTTAGACCTACTATTACGCGCAACACAGGACCGGCTTCGGGTTTTATTTACAACTACAAAATTAAAAATACAAGACGAAAGTTAGACCTACTATTACGCGCAACAAAGGACCGGCTTTGGGGTTTTTAACCACTTCAAAATCAAAATTACAAGACGAAAGTTTGACCTACTATTACGTGCAACAAAGGACCGGCTTTGGGGTTTTTAACCACTACCAAATTAAAATTTCAAGACGAAAGTTTAACCTACTTTTATACGCGCAACAAAGGACGGGCTACGGGGTTTTTACAACTACAAAATTAAAAATACAAGACGAAAGTTTGACCTACTATTACGCGCAACAAAGGACCGGGTTTGGGGTTTTTAACCACTTCAAAATTAAAATTACAAGACGAAAGTTTGACCTACTATTACGCGCAACACAGGACCGGCTTCGGGTTTTATTTGCAACTAAAAAATTAAAATTACATGACGAAAGTTTGACCTACTATTACGCGCAACAAAGGACCGGCTTTGGGGTTTTTAACCACTTCAAAATTAAAATTACAAGACGAAAGAGTGACCTACTATTACGCGCAACAAAGGATCGGCTTTGGGGTTTTTTACCACTACAAAATTAAAATTACAAAAGGAAAGTTTGACCTACTATTACGCGCAACAAAGTACCGGCTTTGGGGTTTTTTACCACTACAAAATTAAGATTACAAGACGAAAGTTTGACCTACTATTACGCGCAACAAAGGACCGGCTTTAGGGTTTTTTAACACTACAAAATTAAAATTACAAAACGAAAGCTTGACCTACTATTACGGGCAACAAACGACCGCCTTTGGGGTTTTTAACCACTACAAAATTAGAATTACAAGATGAAAGTTTAACCTACTTTGATACGCGCAACAAAGGACCGGCTACGGGGTTTTTTACAACTACAAAATTAAAAATGCAAGACGAAAGTTTGACCTACTATTACGCGCAACAAAGGATCGGCTACGAGGTTTTTTGCAACTACAAAATTAAAATTACAAGACGAAAGTTTGACCTACTATTACGCGCAACACAGGACCGGCTGTGGGTTTTATTTACAACTACAAAATTAAAAATACAAGACGAAAGTTTGACCTACTATTACGCGCAACACAGGACCGGCTTGGGGTTTTATTTTCAACTACAAAATTAAATATACAAGACGAAAGTTTGACCTACTATTACGCGCAACAAAGGATCGGCTACGAGGTTTTTTGCAACTACAAAATTAAAATTACAAGACGATAGTTTGACCTACTATTACGCGCAACAAAGGACCGGTTTCGGGTTTTATTTACAACTACAAAATTAAAAATACAAGACGAAAGTTTGACCTACTAGGTCTGTTTGGTACTACAGTCCTTGTGCTACACTAACTACACTACTACAAATTGATTGGTGGTACAATTACCAACCCACTTTTTACACCAATCAATTTGTAGTAGTGTAGTTAGTGTAGCACTAGGACAGTGGTACCAAACAGACCTACTATTACCCACAACACGGGGCCGGCTTTAGGGTTTTTTACCACTACAAAATTAAAATTACAAGACGAAAGTTTGACCTACTATTACGCGCAACACAGGACCGGCTTTAGGGTTTTTTACCACTACAAATGTAAAATTACAAAACGAAAGCTTGACCTACTATTACGGGCAACAAAGGACCGGCTTTGGGGTTTTTAACCACTACAAAATTAGAATTACAAGATGAAAGTTTAACCTACTTTGATACGCGCAACAAAGGACCGGCTACGGGGTTTTTTAAACTACCAAATTACAATTTCAAGACGAAAGTTTAACCTACTTTTATACGCGCAACAAAGGACCGGCTACGGGGTTTTTTACAACTACAAAATTAAAATACAAGACGAAAGTTTGACCTACTATTACGCGCAACAAGGGACCGGCTTGGGGTTTTATTTTCAACTACAAAATTAAAAATACAAGACGAAAGTTTGATCTACTATTACGCGCAACAAAGGACCGGCTTTGGGGTTTTTAACCACTTCAAAATTAAAATTACAAGACGAAAGTTTGACCTACTATTACGCGCAACACAGGACCGGCTAGGGTTTTATTTACTACTACAAAATTAAAAATACAAGACGAAAGTTTGACCTACTATTACGCGCAACAAAGGACCGGCTTTGGGGTTTTTTACCATTACAAAATTAAAATTACAATACGAAAGTTTGACCTACTATTACGCGCAACACAGGACGGGTTTCGGGTGTTTTACAACTACAAAATTAAAATTACAAGACGAAAGTTTGACCTACTATTACGCGCAACAAAGGACCGGCTTTAGGGTTTTTTACCACTATAAAATTAAAATTACAAAACGAAAGCTTGACCTACTATTACGGGCAACAAAGGACCGGCTTTGGGGTTTTTAACCACTACAAAATTAGAATTACAAGATGAAAGTTTAACCTACTTTGATACGCGCAACAAAGGACCGGCTACGGGGTTTTTTAAACTACCAAATTACAATTTCAAGACGAAAGTTTAACCTACTTTTATACGCGCAACAAAGGACCGGCTACGGGGTTTTTTACAACTACAAAATTAAAAATGCAAGACGAAAGTTTGACCTACTATTACGCGCAACAAAGGACCGGCTTTGGGGTTTTTAACAACTTCAAAATTAAAATAACAAGACGAAAGTTTGACCTACTATTACGCGCAACACAGGACCGGCTTCGGGTATTATTTAGAACTAAAAAATTAAAATTACATGACGAAAGTTTGACCTACTATTACGCGCAACAAAGGACCGGCTTTGGGGTTTTTAACCACTTCAAAATTAAAATTACAAGACGAAAGAGTGACCTACTATTACGCGCAACAAAGGATCGGCTTTGGGGTTTTTTACCACTACAAAATTAAAATTACAAGACGAAAGTTTGACCTACTATTACGCGCAACACAGGACCGGCTTGGGGTTTTATTTTCAACTACAAAATTAAAAATACAAGACGAAAGTTTGACCTACTATTACGCGCAACAAAGGACCGGCTTTGGGGTTTTTAACCACTTCAAAATTAAAATTACAAGACGAAAGAGTGACCTACTATTACGCGCAACAAAGGATCGGCTTTGGGGTTTTTTACCACTACAAAATTAAAATTACAAGACGAAAGTTTGACCTACTATTACGCGCAACACAGGACCGGCTTGGGGTTTTATTTTCAACTACAAAATTAAAAATACAAGACGAAAGTTTGACCTACTATTACGCGCAACAAAGGACCGGCTTTGGGGTTTTTAACCACTTCAAAATTAAAATTACAAAACGAAAGAGTGACCTACTATTACGCGCAACAAAGGATCGGCTTTGGGGTTTTTTACCACTACAAAATTAAAATTACAAGACGAAAGTTTGACCTACTATTACGCGCAACACAGGACCGGCTTGGGGTTTTATTTACAACTACAAAATTAAAAATACAAGACGAAAGTTTGACCTACTATTACGCGCAACACAGGACCGGCTTGAGGTTTTATTTTCAACTACGAAATTAAAAATACAAGACGAATGTTAGACCTACTATTACGCGCAACACAGGACCGGCTGCGGCTTTTATTTACAACTAAAAAATTAAAAATACAAGACGAAAGTTTGACCTACTATTACGCGCAGCAAAGTACCGGCTTTGGGGTTTTTAACTACTACAAAATTAAAATTACAAGACGAAAGTTTAACCTACTTTTATACGAGCAAAAAAGGACCGGCTTTGGGGTTTTTTACCACTACAAAATTAAAAATACAAGCCGAAAGTTTGACTTACTATTAAGCGCAACAAAGGTCCGGATTTGGAGTTGTTCATCACTATAATATTAAAATTACAAGACGAAAGTTGGACCTACAATTACGCGCAACAAAGGACCGGCTTTAGGGTTTTTTACCACTACAAAATTAATATTACAAAAGGAAAGTTTGACCTACTATTACGCGCAACACAGGACCGGCTTTGAGATTTTGTACACTACAAAATTAAAAATAAAAGACGAAAGTTTGACCTACTATTACGCGCAACACAGGACCGGTTTCGGGTTTTTTACAACTACAAAATTAAAATTACAAGACGAAAGTTTGACCTACTATTACGCGCAACAAAGGACCGGCTTTAAGGTTTTTTACCACTACAAAATTAAAATTACAAGACGAAAGTTTGACCTACTATTACGCGCAACACAGGACCGGCTTTGGGGTTTTTTACCACTACAAATATAAATTACAAGACGAAAGTTTGACCTACTATTACGCGCAACAAAGGACCGGCTTTAAGGTTTTTAACCACTACAAAATTAAAATTACAAGACGAAAGTTTGACCTACTATTACGCGCAACAAAGGACCGGCTTTGGGATTTTTTACCACTACAAAATTAAAATTACAAGACGAAAGTTTGACCTACTATTACGCGCGACACAGGACCGGCTTTGGGGTTTTTTACCACTACAAAATTAAAATTACAAGACGAAAGTTTGACCTACTATTACGCGCAACAAAGGACCGGCTTTAAGGTTTTTAACCACTACAAAATTAAAATTACAAGACGAAAGTTACACCTACTATTACGCGCAACAAAGGACCGGCTTTGGGATTTTTTACCACTACAAAATTAAAATTACAAGACGAAAGTTTGACCTACTATTACGCGCAACACAGGACCGGTTTCGGGTGTTTTACAGCTACAAAATTAAAATTACAAGACGAAAGTTTAACCTACTGTTATACGAGCAACAAAGGACCGGCTTTGGGGTTTTTTATCACTACAAAATTAAAAATACAAGCCGAAAGTTTGACTTACTATTACGCGCAACAAAGGACCGGCTTTAGGGTTTTTTACCACTACAAAATTAAAATTACAAAACGAAAGCTTGACCTACTATTACGGGCAACAAAGGACCGGCTTTGGGGTTTTTAACCACTACAAAATTAGAATTACAAGATGAAAGTTTAACCTACTTTGATACGCGCAACAAAGGACCGGCTACGGGGTTTTTTACAACTACAAAATTAAAAATACAAGACGAAAGTTTGACCTTCTATTACGCGCAACAAAGGATCGGCTACGGGGTTTTTTGCTACTACAAAATTAAAATTACAAGACGAAAGTTTGACCTACTATTACGCGCAACACAGGACGGGTTTCGGGTGTTTTACAACTACAAAATTAAAATTACAAGACGAAAGTTTGACCTACTATTACGCGCAACAAAGGACCGGCTTTAGGGTTTTTTACCACTACAAAGGTAAAATTACAAAACGAAAGCTTGACCTACTATTACGGGCAACAAAGGACCGGCTACGGGGTTTTTTAAACTACCAAATTACAATTTCAAGACGAAAGTTTAACCTACTTTTATACGCGCAACAAAGACCGGCTACGGGGTTTTTTACAACAACAAAATTAAAAATGCAAGACGAAAGTTTGACCTACTATTACGCGCAACAAAGGACCGGCTTTGGGGTTTTTAACCACTTCTAAATTAAAATTACAAGACGAAAGTTTGACCTACTATTACGCGCAACAAAGGACCGGCTTTGGGGTTTTTTATCACTACAAAATTAAAATTACAAGACGAAAGTTTGATCTACTATTACGCGCAACACAGGACCGGCTTCGGGTTTTATTTACAACTACAAAATTAAAAATACAAGACGAAAGTTTGACCTACTATTACGCGCAACTAAGGACCGGCTTTGGGGTTTTTAACCACTTCAAAATCAAAATTACAAGACGAAAGTTTGACCTACTATTACGTGCAACAAAGGACCGGGTTTGGGGTTTTTAACCACTACCAAATTAAAATTTCAAGACGAAAGTTTAACCTACTTTTATACGCGCAACAAAGGACGGGCTACGGGGTTTTTACAACTACAAAATTAAAAATACAAGACGAAAGTTTGACCTACTATTACGCGCAACAAAGGACCGGGTTTGGGGTTTTTAACCACTTCAAAATTAAAATTACAAGACGAAAGTTTGACCTACTATTACGCGCAACACAGGACCGGCTTCGGGTTTTATTTGCAACTAAAAAATTAAAATTACATGACGAAAGTTTGACCTACTATTACGCGCAACAAAGGACCGGCTTTGGGGTTTTTAACCACTTCAAAATTAAAATTACAAGACGAAAGAGTGACCTACTATTACGCGCAACAAAGGATCGGCTTTGGGGTTTTTTACCACTACAAAATTAAAATTACAAAACGAAAGCTTGACCTACTATTACGGGCAACAAACGACCGCCTTTGGGGTTTTTAACCACTACAAAATTAGAATTACAAGATGAAAGTTTAACCTACTTTGATACGCGCAACAAAGGACCGGCTACGGGGTTTTTTACAACTACAAAATTAAAAATGCAAGACGAAAGTTTGACCTACTATTACGCGCAACAAAGGATCGGCTACGAGGTTTTTTGCAACTACAAAATTAAAATTACAAGACGAAAGTTTGACCTACTATTACGCGCAACAAAGGACCGGCTTTAGGGTTTTTTACCACTACAAAATTAAAATTACAAAACGAAAGCTTGACCTACTATTACGGGCAACAAAGGACCGTCTTTGGGGTTTTTAACCACTACAAAATTAGAATTACAAGATGAAAGTTTAACCTACTTTGATACGCGCAACAAAGGACCGGCTACGGGGTTTTTTAAACTACCAAATTACAATTTCAAGACGAAAGTTTAACCTACTTTTATACGCGCAACAAAGGACCGGCTACGGGGTTTTTTACAACTACAAAATTAAAAATGCAAGACGAAAGTTTGACCTACTATTACGCGCAACAAAGGACCGGCTTTGGGGTTTTTAACAACTTCAAAATTAAAATAACAAGACGAAAGTTTGACCTACTATTACGCGCAACACAGGACCGGCTTCGGGTATTATTTAGAACTAAAAAATTAAAATTACATGACGAAAGTTTGACCTACTATTACGCGCAACAAAGGACCGGCTTTGGGGTTTTTAACCACTTCAAAATTAAAATTACAAGACGAAAGAGTGACCTACTATTACGCGCAACAAAGGATCGGCTTTGGGGTTTTTTACCACTACAAAATTAAAATTACAAGACGAAAGTTTGACCTACTATTACGCGCAACACAGGACCGGCTTGGGGTTTTATTTTCAACTACAAAATTAAAAATACAAGACGAAAGTTTGACCTACTATTACGCGCAACAAAGGACCGGCTTTGGGGTTTTTAACCACTTCAAAATTAAAATTACAAGACGAAAGAGTGACCTACTATTACGCGCAACAAAGGATCGGCTTTGGGGTTTTTTACCACTACAAAATTAAAATTACAAGACGAAAGTTTGACCTACTATTACGCGCAACACAGGACCGGCTTGGGGTTTTATTTTCAACTACAAAATTAAAAATACAAGACGAAAGTTTGACCTACTATTACGCGCAACAAAGGACCGGCTTTGGGGTTTTTAACCACTTCAAAATTAAAATTACAAGACGAAAGAGTGACCTACTATTACGCGCAACAAAGGATCGGCTTTGGGGTTTTTTACCACTACAAAATTAAAATTACAAGACGAAAGTTTGACCTACTATTACGCGCAACACAGGACCGGCTTGGGGTTTTATTTTCAACTACAAAATTAAAAATACAAGACGAAAGTTTGACCTACTATTACGCGCAACACAGGACCGGCTTGAGGTTTTATTTTCAACTACGAAATTAAAAATACAAGACGAATGTTAGACCTACTATTACGCGCAACACAGGACCGGCTGCGGCTTTTATTTACAACTAAAAAATTAAAAATACAAGACGAAAGTTTGACCTACTATTACGCGCAGCAAAGTACCGGCTTTGGGGTTTTTAACTACTACAAAATTAAAATTACAAGACGAAAGTTTAACCTACTTTTATACGAGCAAAAAAGGACCGGCTTTGGGGTTTTTTACCACTACAAAATTAAAAATACAAGCCGAAAGTTTGACTTACTATTAAGCGCAACAAAGGTCCGGATTTGGAGTTGTTCATCACTATAATATTAAAATTACAAGACGAAAGTTGGACCTACAATTACGCGCAACAAAGGACCGGCTTTAGGGTTTTTTACCACTACAAAATTAATATTACAAAAGGAAAGTTTGACCTACTATTACGCGCAACACAGGACCGGCTTTGAGATTTTGTACACTACAAAATTAAAAATAAAAGACGAAAGTTTGACCTACTATTACGCGCAACACAGGACCGGTTTCGGGTTTTTTACAACTACAAAATTAAAATTACAAGACGAAAGTTAGACCTACTATTACGCGCAACAAAGGACCGGCTTTGGGGTTTTTTACCACTACAAAATTAAAATTACAAGACGAAAGTTTGACCTACTATTACGCGCAACACAGGACCGGCTTTGGGGTTTTTTACCACTACAAATATAAATTACAAGACGAAAGTTTGACCTACTATTACGCGCAACAAAGGACCGGCTTTAAGGTTTTTAACCACTACAAAATTAAAATTACAAGACGAAAGTTAGACCTACTATTACGCGCAACAAAGGACCGGCTTTGGGATTTTTTACCACTACAAAATTAAAATTACAAGACGAAAGTTTGACCTACTATTACGCGCGACACAGGACCGGCTTTGGGGTTTTTTACCACTACAAAATTAAAATTACAAGACGAAAGTTTGACCTACTATTACGCGCAACAAAGGACCGGCTTTAAGGTTTTTAACCACTACAAAATTAAAATTACAAGACGAAAGTTACACCTACTATTACGCGCAACAAAGGACCGGCTTTGGGATTTTTTACCACTACAAAATTAAAATTACAAGACGAAAGTTTGACCTACTATTACGCGCAACACAGGACCGGTTTCGGGTGTTTTACAGCTACAAAATTAAAATTACAAGACGAAAGTTTAACCTACTGTTATACGAGCAACAAAGGACCGGCTTTGGGGTTTTTTATCACTACAAAATTAAAAATACAAGCCGAAAGTTTGACTTACTATTACGCGCAACAAAGGACCGGCTTTAGGGTTTTTTACCACTACAAAATTAAAATTACAAAACGAAAGCTTGACCTACTATTACGGGCAACAAAGGACCGGCTTTGGGGTTTTTAACCACTACAAAATTAGAATTACAAGATGAAAGTTTAACCTACTTTGATACGCGCAACAAAGGACCGGCTACGGGGTTTTTTACAACTACAAAATTAAAATTACAAGACGAAAGTTTGACCTACTATTACGCGCAACAAAGGACCGGCTTTAGGGTTTTTTACCACTACAAAGGTAAAATTACAAAACGAAAGCTTGACCTACTATTACGGGCAACAAAGGACCGGCTACGGGGTTTTTTAAACTACCAAATTACAATTTCAAGACGAAAGTTTAACCTACTTTTATACGCGCAACAAAGACCGGCTACGGGGTTTTTTACAACAACAAAATTAAAAATGCAAGACGAAAGTTTGACCTACTATTACGCGCAACAAAGGACCGGCTTTGGGGTTTTTAACCACTTCTAAATTAAAATTACAAGACGAAAGTTTGACCTACTATTACGCGCAACAAAGGACCGGCTTTGGGGTTTTTTATCACTACAAAATTAAAATTACAAGACGAAAGTTTGATCTACTATTACGCGCAACACAGGACCGGCTTCGGGTTTTATTTACAACTACAAAATTAAAAATACAAGACGAAAGTTTGACCTACTATTACGCGCAACTAAGGACCGGCTTTGGGGTTTTTAACCACTTCAAAATCAAAATTACAAGACGAAAGTTTGACCTACTATTACGTGCAACAAAGGACCGGGTTTGGGGTTTTTAACCACTACCAAATTAAAATTTCAAGACGAAAGTTTAACCTACTTTTATACGCGCAACAAAGGACGGGCTACGGGGTTTTTACAACTACAAAATTAAAAATACAAGACGAAAGTTTGACCTACTATTACGCGCAACACAGGACCGGCTTCGGGTTTTATTTGCAACTAAAAAATTAAAATTACATGACGAAAGTTTGACCTACTATTACGCGCAACAAAGGACCGGCTTTGGGGTTTTTAACCACTTCAAAATTAAAATTACAAGACGAAAGAGTGACCTACTATTACGCGCAACAAAGGATCGGCTTTGGGGTTTTTTACCACTACAAAATTAAAATTACAAAACGAAAGCTTGACCTACTATTACGGGCAACAAACGACCGCCTTTGGGGTTTTTAACCACTACAAAATTAGAATTACAAGATGAAAGTTTAACCTACTTTGATACGCGCAACAAAGGACCGGCTACGGGGTTTTTTAAACTACTAAATTACAATTTCAAGACGAAAGTTTAACCTACTTTTATACGCGCAACAAAGGACCGGCTACGGGGTTTTTTACAACTACAAAATTAAAAATGTAAGACGAAAGTTTGACCTACTATTACGCGCAACACAGGACCGGCTGTGGGTTTTATTTACAACTACAAAATTAAAAATACAAGACGAAAGTTTGACCTACTATTACGCGCAACACAGGACCGGCTTGGGGTTTTATTTTCAACTACAAAATTAAATATACAAGACGAAAGTTTGACCTACTATTACGCGCAACAAAGTACCGGCTTTGGGGTTTTTTACCACTACAAAATTAAAATTACAAGACGAAAGTTTGACCTACTATTACGCGCAACACAGGACGGGTTTCGGGTGTTTTACAACTACAAAATTAAAATTACAAGACGAAAGTTTGACCTACTATTACGCGCAACAAAGGACCGGCTTTAAGGTTTTTTACCACTACAAAATTAAAATTACAAGACGAAAGTTTGACCTACTATTACGCGAAACAAAGGACCGGCTTTAGGGTTTTTTACCACTACAAAATTAAAATTACAAGACGAAAGTTTGACCTACTATTACGCGCAACACAGGACCGGCTAGGGTTTTATTTACTACTACTAAATTAAAAATACAAGACGAAAGTTTGACCTACTATTACGCGCAACAAAGTACCGGCTTTGGGGTTTTTTACCACTACAAAATTAAAATTACAAGACGAAAGTTTGACCTACTATTACGCGCAACACAGGACGGGTTTCGGGTGTATTACAACTACAAAATTAAAATTACAAGACGAAAGTTTGACCTACTATTACGCGCAACAAAGGACCGGCTTTAGGGTTTTTTACCACTACAAAATTAAAATTACAAAACGAAAGCTTGACCTACTATTACGGGCAACAAAGGACCGGCTTTGGGGTTTTTAACCACTACAAAATTAGAATTACAAAATGAAAGTTTAACCTACTTTGATACGCGCAACAAAGGACCGGCTACGGGGTTTTTTAAACTACCAAATTACAATTTCAAGACGAAAGTTTAACCTACTTTTATACGCGCAACAAAGGACCGGCTACGGGGTTTTTTACAACTACAAAATTAAAATTACAAGACGAAAGTTTGACCTACTATTACGCGCAACAAAGGACCGGCTTTGGGGTTTTTAACAACTTCAAAATTAAAATTACAAGACGAAAGTTTGACCTACTATTACGCGCAACAAAGGACCGGCTTTGGGGTTTTTAACAACTTCAAAATTAAAATAACAAGACGAAAGTTTGACCTACTATTACGCGCAACACAGGACCGGCTTCGGGTATTATTTACAACTAAAAAATTAAAATTACATGACGAAAGTTTGACCTACTATTACGCGCAACAAAGGACCGGCTTTGGGGTTTTTAACCACTTCAAAATTAAAATTACAAGACGAAAGAGTGACCTACTATTACGCGCAACAAAGAATCGGCTTTGGGGTTTTTTACCACTACAAAATTAAAATTACAAGACGAAAGTTTGACCTACTATTACGCGCAACACAGGACCGGCTTGGGGTTTTATTTTCAACTACAAAATTAAAAATACAAGACGAAAGTTTGACCTACTATTACGCGCAACAAAGGATCGGCTACGAGGTTTTTTGCAACTACAAAATTAAAATTACAAGACGAAAGTTTGACCTACTATTACGCGCAACACAGGACCGGCATGGGGTTTTATTTTCAACTACAAAATTAAAAATACAAGACGAAAGTTTGACCTACTATTACGCGCAACAAAGGATCGGCTACGAGGTTTTTTGCAACTACAAAATTAAAATTACAAGACGAAAGTTTGACCTACTATTACGCGCAACACAGGACCGGCTTGGGGTTTTATTTTCAACTACAAAATTAAAAATACAAGACGAAAGTTTGACCTACTATTACGCGCAACAAAGGATCGGCTACGAGGTTTTTTGCAACTACAAAATTAAAATTACAAGACGAAAGTTTGACCTACTATTACGCGCAACACAGGACCGGCTTTGGGGTTTTTAACCACTTCAAAATTAAAATTACAAGACGAAAGTTTGACCTACTATTACGCGCAACAAAGGACCGGCTTCGGGTTTTATTTACAACTACAAAATTAAAAATACAAGACGAAAGTTAGACCTACTATTACGCGCAACACAGGACCGGCTTCGGGTTTTATTTACAACTACAAAATTAAAAATACAAGACGAAAGTTAGACCTACTATTACGCGCAACACAGGACCGGCTTCGGGTTTTATTTACAACTACAAAATTAAAAATACAAGACGAAAGTTAGACCTACTATTACGCGCAACACAGGACCGGCTTCGGGTTTTATTTACAACTACAAAATTAAAAATACAAGACGAAAGTTAGACCTACTATTACGCGCAACACAGGACCGGCTTCGGGTTTTATTTACAACTACAAAATTAAAAATACAAGACGAAAGTTAGACCTACTATTACGCGCAACACAGGACCGGCTTCGGGTTTTATTTACAACTACAAAATTAAAATTACAAGACGAAAGTTTGACCTACTATTACGCGCAACAAAGGACCGGCTTTGGGGTTTTTAACCACTTCAAAATCAAAATTACAAGACGAAAGTTTGACCTACTATTACGTGCAACAAAGGACCGGGTTTGGGGTTTTTAACCACTACCAAATTAAAATTTCAAGACGAAAGTTTAACCTACTTTTATACGCGCAACAAAGGACGGGCTACGGGGTTTTTACAACTACAAAATTAAAAATACAAGACGAAAGTTTGACCTACTATTACGCGCAACAAAGGACCGGGTTTGGGGTTTTTAACCACTTCAAAATTAAAATTACAAGACGAAAGTTTGACCTACTATTACGCGCAACACAGGACCGGCTTCGGGTTTTATTTGCAACTAAAAAATTAAAATTACATGACGAAAGTTTGACCTACTATTACGCGCAACAAAGGACCGGCTTTGGGGTTTTTAACCACTTCAAAATTAAAATTACAAGACGAAAGAGTGACCTACTATTACGCGCAACAAAGGATCGGCTTTGGGGTTTTTTACCACTACAAAATTAAAATTACAAAAGGAAAGTTTGACCTACTATTACGCGCAACACAGGACCGGCTTTGGGGTTTTTTACCACTACAAAATTAAGATTACAAGACGAAAGTTTGACCTACTATTACGCGCAACAAAGGACCGGCTTTAGGGTTTTTTAACACTACAAAATTAAAATTACAAAACGAAAGCTTGACCTACTATTACGGGCAACAAACGACCGCCTTTGGGGTTTTTAACCACTACAAAATTAGAATTACAAGATGAAAGTTTAACCTACTTTGATACGCGCAACAAAGGACCGGCTACGGGGTTTTTTACAACTACAAAATTAAAAATGCAAGACGAAAGTTTGACCTACTATTACGCGCAACAAAGGATCGGCTACGAGGTTTTTTGCAACTACAAAATTAAAATTACAAGACGAAAGTTTGACCTACTATTACGCGCAACACAGGACCGGCTGTGGGTTTTATTTACAACTACAAAATTAAAAATACAAGACGAAAGTTTGACCTACTATTACGCGCAACACAGGACCGGCTTGGGGTTTTATTTTCAACTACAAAATTAAATATACAAGACGAAAGTTTGACCTACTATTACGCGCAACAAAGGATCGGCTACGAGGTTTTTTGCAACTACAAAATTAAAATTACAAGACGATAGTTTGACCTACTATTACGCGCAACAAAGGACCGGTTTCGGGTTTTATTTACAACTACAAAATTAAAAATACAAGACGAAAGTTTGACCTACTAGGTCTGTTTGGTACTACAGTCCTTGTGCTACACTAACTACACTACTACAAATTGATTGGTGGTACAATTACCAACCCACTTTTTACACCAATCAATTTGTAGTAGTGTAGTTAGTGTAGCACTAGGACAGTGGTACCAAACAGACCTACTATTACCCACAACACGGGGCCGGCTTTAGGGTTTTTTACCACTACAAAATTAAAATTACAAGACGAAAGTTTGACCTACTATTACGCGCAACACAGGACCGGCTTTAGGGTTTTTTACCACTACAAAGGTAAAATTACAAAACGAAAGCTTGACCTACTATTACGGGCAACAAAGGACCGGCTTTGGGGTTTTTAACCACTACAAAATTAGAATTACAAGATGAAAGTTTAACCTACTTTGATACGCGCAACAAAGGACCGGCTACGGGGTTTTTTAAACTACCAAATTACAATTTCAAGACGAAAGTTTAACCTACTTTTATACGCGCAACAAAGGACCGGCTACGGGGTTTTTTACAACTACAAAATTAAAATACAAGACGAAAGTTTGACCTACTATTACGCGCAACAAGGGACCGGCTTGGGGTTTTATTTTCAACTACAAAATTAAAAATACAAGACGAAAGTTTGATCTACTATTACGCGCAACAAAGGACCGGCTTTGGGGTTTTTAACCACTTCAAAATTAAAATTACAAGACGAAAGTTTGACCTACTATTACGCGCAACACAGGACCGGCTAGGGTTTTATTTACTACTACAAAATTAAAAATACAAGACGAAAGTTTGACCTACTATTACGCGCAACAAAGTACCGGCTTTGGGGTTTTTTACCATTACAAAATTAAAATTACAATACGAAAGTTTGACCTACTATTACGCGCAACACAGGACGGGTTTCGGGTGTTTTACAACTACAAAATTAAAATTACAAGACGAAAGTTTGACCTACTATTACGCGCAACAAAGGACCGGCTTTAGGGTTTTTTACCACTACAAAATTAAAATTACAAAACGAAAGCTTGACCTACTATTACGGGCAACAAAGGACCGGCTTTGGGGTTTTTAACCACTACAAAATTAGAATTACAAGATGAAAGTTTAACCTACTTTGATACGCGCAACAAAGGACCGGCTACGGGGTTTTTTAAACTACCAAAATACAATTTCAAGACGAAAGTTTAACCTACTTTTATACGCGCAACAAAGGACCGGCTACGGGGTTTTTTACAACTACAAAATTAAAAATGCAAGACGAAAGTTTGACCTACTATTACGCGCAACAAAGGACCGGCTTTGGGGTTTTTAACAACTTCAAAATTAAAATAACAAGACGAAAGTTTGACCTACTATTACGCGCAACACAGGACCGGCTTCGGGTATTATTTAGAACTAAAAAATTAAAATTACATGACGAAAGTTTGACCTACTATTACGCGCAACAAAGGACCGGCTTTGGGGTTTTTAACCACTTCAAAATTAAAATTACAAGACGAAAGAGTGACCTACTATTACGCGCAACAAAGGATCGGCTTTGGGGTTTTTTACCACTACAAAATTAAAATTACAAGACGAAAGTTTGACCTACTATTACGCGCAACACAGGACCGGCTTGGGGTTTTATTTTCAACTACAAAATTAAAAATACAAGACGAAAGTTTGACCTACTATTACGCGCAACACAGGACCGGCTTGAGGTTTTATTTTCAACTACGAAATTAAAAATACAAGACGAATGTTAGACCTACTATTACGCGCAACACAGGACCGGCTTCGGGTTTTATTTACAAATAAAAAATTAAAATTACATGTCGAAAGTTTGACCTACTATTACACGCAACACAGGACCGGTTTCGGGTTTTATTTACTACTACAAAATTAAAATTACAAGACGAAAGAGTGACCTACTATTACGCGCAACACAGGACCGGCTGCGGGTTTTATTTACAACTAAAAAATTAAAAATACAAGACGAAAGTTTGACCTACTATTACGCGCAGCAAAGTACCGGCTTTGGGGTTTTTAACTACTACAAAATTAAAATTACAAGACGAAAGTTTAACCTACTTTTATACGAGCAAAAAAGGACCGGCTTTGGGGTTTTTTACCACTACAAAATTAAAAATACAAGCCGAAAGTTTGACTTACTATTAAGCGCAACAAAGGTCCGGATTTGGAGTTGTTCATCACTATAATATTAAAATTACAAGACGAAAGTTGGACCTACAATTACGCGCAACAAAGGACCGGCTTTAGGGTTTTTTACCACTACAAAATTAATATTACAAAAGGAAAGTTTGACCTACTATTACGCGCAATACAGGACCGGCTTTGAGATTTTGTACACTACAAAATTAAAAATAAAAGACGAAAGTTTGACCTACTATTACGCGCAACACAGGACCGGTTTCGGGTTTTTTACAACTACAAAATTAAAATTACAAGACGAAAGTTAGACCTACTATTACGCGCAACAAAGGACCGGCTTTAAGGTTTTTAACCACTACAAAATTAAAATTACAAGACGAAAGTTTGACCTACTATTACGCGCAACACAGGACCGGCTTTGGGGTTTTTTACCACTACAAATATAAATTACAAGACGAAAGTTTGACCTACTATTACGCGCAACAAAGGACCGGCTTTAAGGTTTTTAACCACTACAAAATTAAAATTACAAGACGAAAGTTAGACCTACTATTACGCGCAACAAAGGACCGGCTTTGGGGTTTTTTACCACTACAAAATTAAAATTACAAGACGAAAGTTTGACCTACTATTACGCGCGACACAGGACCGGCTTTGGGGTTTTTTACCACTACAAAATTAAAATTACAAGACGAAAGTTTGACCTACTATTACGCGCAACAAAGGACCGGCTTTAAGGTTTTTAACCACTACAAAATTAAAATTACAAGACGAAAGTTACACCTACTATTACGCGCAACAAAGGACCGGCTTTGGGATTTTTTACCACTACAAAATTAAAATTACAAGACGAAAGTTTGACCTACTATTACGCGCAACACAGGACCGGTTTCGGGTGTTTTACAGCTACAAAATTAAAATTACAAGACGAAAGTTTAACCTACTGTTATACGAGCAACAAAGGACCGGCTTTGGGGTTTTTTATCACTACAAAATTAAAAATACAAGCCGAAAGTTTGACTTACTATTACGCGCAACAAAGGACCGGCTTTAGGGTTTTTTACCACTACAAAATTAAAATTACAAAACGAAAGCTTGACCTACTATTACGGGCAACAAAGGACCGGCTTTGGGGTTTTTAACCACTACAAAATTAGAATTACAAGATGAAAGTTTAACCTACTTTGATACGCGCAACAAAGGACCGGCTACGGGGTTTTTTACAACTACAAAATTAAAAATACAAGACGAAAGTTTGACCTTCTATTACGCGCAACAAAGGATCGGCTACGGGGTTTTTTGCTACTACAAAATTAAAATTACAAGACGAAAGTTTGACCTACTATTACGCGCAACACAGGACCGGCTTTAGGGTTTTTTACCACTACAAAGGTAAAATTACAAAACGAAAGCTTGACCTACTATTACGGGCAACAAAGGACCGGCTTTGGGGTTTTTAACCACTACAAAATTAGAATTACAAGATGAAAGTTTAACCTACTTTGATACGCGCAACAAAGGACCGGCTACGGGGTTTTTTAAACTACCAAATTACAATTTCAAGACGAAAGTTTAACCTACTTTTATACGCGCAACAAAGGACCGGCTACGGGGTTTTTTACAACTACAAAATTAAAAATGCAAGACGAAAGTTTGACCTACTATTACGCGCAACAAAGGACCGGCTTTGGGGTTTTTAACCACTTCTAAATTAAAATTACAAGACGAAAGAGTGACCTACTATTACGCGCAACAAAGGATCGGCTACGGGGTTTTTTGCTACTACAAAATTAAAATTACAAGACGAAAGTTTGACCTACTATTACGCGCAACACAGGACGGGTTTCGGGTGTTTTACAACTACAAAATTAAAATTACAAGACGAAAGTTTGACCTACTATTACGCGCAACAAAGGACCGGCTTTAGGGTTTTTTACCACTACAAAGGTAAAATTACAAAACGAAAGCTTGACCTACTATTACGGGCAACAAAGGACCGGCTTTGGGGTTTTTAACCACTACAAAATTAGAATTACAAGATGAAAGTTTAACCTACTTTGATACGCGCAACAAAGGACCGGCTACGGGGTTTTTTAAACTACCAAATTACAATTTCAAGACGAAAGTTTAACCTACTTTTATACGCGCAACAAAGGACCGGCTACGGGGTTTTTTACAACAACAAAATTAAAAATGCAAGACGAAAGTTTGACCTACTATTACGCGCAACAAAGGACCGGCTTTGGGGTTTTTAACCACTTCTAAATTAAAATTACAAGACGAAAGAGTGACCTACTATTACGCGCAACAAAGGATCGGCTTTGGGGTTTTTTACCACTACAAAATTAAAATTACAAAAGGAAAGTTTGACCTACTATTACGCGCAACAAAGTACCGGCTTTGGGGTTTTTTACCACTACAAAATTAAGATTACAAGACGAAAGTTTGACCTACTATTACGCTCAACAAAGGACCGGCCTTAGGGTTTTTTAACACTACAAAATTAAAATTACAAAACGAAAGCTTGACCTACTATTACGGGCAACAAACGACCGCCTTTGGGGTTTTTAACCACTACAAAATTAGAATTACAAGATGAAAGTTTAACCTACTTTGATACGCGCAACAAAGGACCGGCTACGGGGTTTTTTAAACTACTAAATTACAATTTCAAGACGAAAGTTTAACCTACTTTTATACGCGCAACAAAGGACCGGCTACGGGGTTTTTTACAACTACAAAATTAAAAATGTAAGACGAAAGTTTGACCTACTATTACGCGCAACACAGGACCGGCTGTGGGTTTTATTTACAACTACAAAATTAAAAATACAAGACGAAAGTTTGACCTACTATTACGCGCAACACAGGACCGGCTTGGGGTTTTATTTTCAACTACAAAATTAAATATACAAGACGAAAGTTTGACCTACTATTACGCGCAACAAAGGATCGGCTACGAGGTTTTTTGCAACTACAAAATTAAAATTACAAGACGATAGTTTGACCTACTATTACGCGCAACAAAGGACCGGCTTCGGGTTTTATTTACAACTACAAAATTAAAAATACAAGACGAAAGTTTGACCTACTATTACGCGCAACAAAGTACCGGCTTTGGGGTTTTTTACCACAACAAAATTAAAATTACAAGACGAAAGTTTGACCTACTATTACGCGCAACACAGGACGGGTTTCGGGTGTTTTACAACTACAAAATTAAAATTACAAGACGAAAGTTTGACCTACTATTACGCGCAACAAAGGACCGGCTTTAAGGTTTTTTACCACTACAAAATTAAAATTACAAGACGAAAGTTTGACCTACTATTACGCGAAACAAAGGACCGGCTTTAGGGTTTTTTACCACTACAAAATTAAAATTACAAGACGAAAGTTTGACCTACTATTACGCGCAACACAGGACCGGCTAGGGTTTTATTTACTACTACTAAATTAAAAATACAAGACGAAAGTTTGACCTACTATTACGCGCAACAAAGTACCGGCTTTGGGGTTTTTTACCACTACAAAATTAAAATTACAAGACGAAAGTTTGACCTACTATTACGCGCAACACAGGACGGGTTTCGGGTGTTTTACAACTACAAAATTAAAATTACAAGACGAAAGTTTGACCTACTATTACGCGCAACAAAGGACCGGCTTTAGGGTTTTTTACCACTACAAAATTAAAATTACAAAACGAAAGCTTGACCTACTATTACGGGCAACAAAGGACCGGCTTTGGGGTTTTTAACCACTACAAAATTAGAATTACAAGATGAAAGTTTAACCTACTTTGATACGCGCAACAAAGGACCGGCTACGGGGTTTTTTAAACTACCAAATTACAATTTCAAGACGAAAGTTTAACCTACTTTTATACGCGCAACAAAGGACCGGCTACGGGGTTTTTTACAACTACAAAATTAAAATTACAAGACGAAAGTTTGACCTACTATTACGCGCAACAAAGGACCGGCTTTGGGGTTTTTAACAACTTCAAAATTAAAATTACAAGACGAAAGTTTGACCTACTATTACGCGCAACAAAGGACCGGCTTTGGGGTTTTTAACAACTTCAAAATTAAAATAACAAGACG
This sequence comes from Rhagonycha fulva, assembly GCA_905340355.1. Taxonomy (NCBI): domain Eukaryota; kingdom Metazoa; phylum Arthropoda; class Insecta; order Coleoptera; family Cantharidae; genus Rhagonycha; species Rhagonycha fulva. The sequence goes on from HG996554.1 coordinate 119,302,183, forward strand.
AAAGTTTGACCTACTATTACGCGCAACACAGGACCGGCTTCGGGTATTATTTACAACTAAAAAATTAAAATTACATGACGAAAGTTTGACCTACTATTACGCGCAACAAAGGACCGGCTTTGGGGTTTTTAACCACTTCAAAATTAAAATTACAAGACGAAAGAGTGACCTACTATTACGCGCAACAAAGAATCGGCTTTGGGGTTTTTTACCACTACAAAATTAAAATTACAAGACGAAAGTTTGACCTACTATTACGCGCAACACAGGACCGGCTTGGGGTTTTATTTTCAACTACAAAATTAAAAATACAAGACGAAAGTTTGATCTACTATTACGCGCAACAAAGGACCGGCTTTGGGGTTTTTAACCACTTCAAAATTAAAATTACAAGACGAAAGTTTGACCTACTATTACGCGCAACACAGGACCGGCTAGGGTTTTATTTACAACTAAAAAATTAAAATTACATGACGAAAGTTTGACCTACTATTACACGCAACACAGGACCGGCTTCGGGTTTTATTTACTACTACAAAATTAAAAATACAAGACGAAAGTTTGACCTACTATTACGCGCAACAAAGTACCGGCTTTGGGGTTTTTTACCACTACAAAATTAAAATTACAAGACGAAAGTTTGACCTACTATTACGCGCAACACAGGACGGGTTTCGGGTGTTTTACAACTACAAAATTAAAATTACAAGACGAAAGTTTGACCTACTATTACGCGCAACAAAGGACCGGCTTTAGGGTTTTTTACCACTACAAAATTAAAATTACAAAACGAAAGCTTGACCTACTATTACGGGCAACAAAGGACCGGCTTTGGGGTTTTTTGCAACTACAAAATTAAAATTACAAGACGAAAGTTTGACCTACTTTTACGCGCAACACAGGACCGGCTGCAGGTTTTATTTACAACTACAAAATTAAAAATACAAGACGAAAGTTTGACCTACTATTACGCGCAACAAAGGATCGGCTACGGGGTTTTTTGCAACTACAAAATTAAAATTACAAGACGAAAGTTTGACCTACTATTACGCGCAACACAGGACCGGCTTGGGGTTTTATTTTCAACTACAAAATTAAAAATACAAGACGAAAGTTTGACCTACTATTACGCGCAACAAAGGACCGGCTTTGGGGTTGTTCATCACTACAAAATTAAAATTACAAGACGAAAGTTTGACCTAGTATTACGCGCAACACAGAGCCGGTTTCGGGTTTTTTACAACTACAAAATTAAAATTACAAAACGAAAGTTTAACCTACTTTTATACGCGCAACAATGGACCGGCTTTGGGGTTTTTTACCACTACAAAATTAAAATTACAAGACGAAAGTTTGACCTACTATTACGCGCAACACAGGACCGGCTTGGGGTTTTATTTTCAACTACAAAATTAAAAATACAAGACGAAAGTTTGATCTACTATTACGCGCAACAAAGGACCGGCTTTGGGGTTTTTAACCACTTCAAAATTAAAATTACAAGACGAAAGTTTGAGCTACTATTACGCGCAACACAGGACCGGCTAGGGTTTTATTTACTACTACAAAATTAAAAATACAAGACGAAAGTTTGACCTACTATTACGCGCAACAAAGTACCGGCTTTGGGGTTTTTTACCACTACAAAATTAAAATTACAAGACGAAAGTTTGACCTACTATTACGCGCAACAAAGGACCGGCTTTAGGGTTTTTTACCACTACAAAATTAAAATTACAAGACGAAAGTTTGACCTACTATTACGCGAAACAAAGGACCGGCTTTAGGGTTTTTTACCACTACAAAATTAAAATTACAAGACGAAAGTTTGACCTACTATTACGCGCAACACAGGACCGGCTAGGGTTTTATTTACTACTACAAAATTAAAAATACAAGACGAAAGTTTGACCTACTATTACGCGCAACAAAGTACCGGCTTTGGGGTTTTTTACCACTACAAAATTAAAATTACAAGACGAAAGTTTGACCTACTATTACGCGCAACACAGGACGGGTTTCGGGTGTTTTACAACTACAAAATTAAAAATGCAAGACGAAAGTTTGACCTACTATTACGCGCAACAAAGGACCGGCTTTGGGGTTTTTAACCACTTCAAAATTAAAATTACAAGACGAAAGTTTGACCTACTATTACGCGCAACAAAGGACCGGCTTTGGGGTTTTTAACAACTTCAAAATTAAAATAACAAGACGAAAGTTTGACCTACTATTACGCGCAACACAGGACCGGCTTCGGGTATTATTTACAACTAAAAAATTAAAATTACATGACGAAAGTTTGACCTACTATTACGCGCAACAAAGGACCGGCTTTGGGGTTTTTAACCACTTCAAAATTAAAATTACAAGACGATAGAGTGACCTACTATTACGCGCAACAAAGGATCGGCTTTGGGGTTTTTTACCACTACAAAATTAAAATTACAAGACGAAAGTTTGACCTACTATTACGCGCAACACAGGACCGGCTTGGGGTTTTATTTTCAACTACAAAATTAAAAATACAAGACGAAAGTTTGACCTACTATTACGCGCAACAAAGTACCGGCTTTGGCTTTTTTTACCACTACAAAATTAAAATTACAAGACGAAAGTTTGACCTACTATTACGCGCAACACAGGACGGGTTTCGGGTGTTTTACAACTACAAAATTAAAATTACAAGACGAAAGTTTGACCTACTATTACGCGCAACAAAGGATCGGCTTTAGGGTTTTTTACCACTACAAAATTAAAATTACAAAACGAAAGCTTGACCTACTTTTACGCGCAACACAGGACCGGCTGCGGGTTTTATTTACAACTACAAAATTAAAAATACAAGACGAAAGTTTGACCTACTATTACGCGCAACAAAGGATCGGCTACGGGGTTTTTTGCAACTACAAAATTAAAATTACAAGACGAAAGTTTGACCTACTATTACGCGCAACACAGGACCGGCTTGGGGTTTTATTTTCAACTACAAAATTAAAAATACAAGACGAAAGTTTGACCTACTATTACGCGCAACAAAGGACCGGCTTTGGGGTTTTTAACCACTTCAAAATTAAAATTACAAAACGAAAGTTTGACCTACTATTACGCGCAACACAGGACCGGCTTCGGGTTTTATTTACAACTAAAAAATTAAAATTACATGACGAAAGTTTGACCTACTATAACACGCAACACAGGACCGGCTTCGGGTTTTATTTACTACTACAAAATTAAAAATACAAGACGAAAGTTTGACCTACTATTACGTGCAACAAAGGACCGGCTTTAAGGTTTTTAACCACTACAAAATTAAAATTACAAGACGAAAGTTAGACCTACTATTACGCGCAACAAAGGACCGGCTTTGGGGTTTGATACCACTACAAAATTAAAAATACAAAACGAAAGTTTGACCTACTATTACGCGCAACAAAGGACCGGCTTTGGGGTTTTTAACCACTTCAAAATTAAAATTACAAAACGAAAGTTTGACCTACTATTACGCGCAACAAAGGACCGGCTTTGGGGTTTTTAACCACTTCAAAATTAAAATTACAAAACGAAAGTTTGACCTACTATTACGCGCAACACAGGACCGGCTTCGGGTTTTATTTACAACTAAAAAATTAAAATTACATGACGAAAGTTTGACCTACTATAACACGCAACACAGGACCGGCTTCGGGTTTTATTTACTACTACAAAATTAAAAATACAAGACGAAAGTTTGACCTACTATTACGTGCAACAAAGGACCGGCTTTAAGGTTTTTAACCACTACAAAATTAAAATTACAAGACGAAAGTTAGACCTACTATTACGCGCAACAAAGGACCGGCTTTGGGGTTTGATACCACTACAAAATTAAAAATACAAAACGAAAGTTTGACCTACTATTACGCGCAACAAAGGACCGGCTTTGGGGTTTTTAACCACTTCAAAATTAAAATTACAAAACGAAAGTTTGACCTACTATTACGCGCAACACAGGACCGGCTTCGGGTTTTATTTACAACTAAAAAATTAAAATTACATGACGAAAGTTTGACCTACTATTACACGCAACACAGGACCGGCTTCGGGTTTTATTTACAACTAAAAAATTAAAATTACATGACGAAAGTTTGACCTACTATAACACGCAACACAGGACCGGCTTCGGGTTTTATTTACTACTACAAAATTAAAAATACAAGACGAAAGTTTGACCTACTATTACGCGCAACAAAGTACCGGCTTTAGGGTTTTTTACCACTACAAAATTAAAATTACAAGACGAAAGTTTGACCTACTATTACGCGCAACACAGGACCGGCTTGAGGTTTTATTTTCAACTACGAAATTAAAAATACAAGACGAATGTTAGACCTACTATTACGCGCAACACAGAGCCGGTTTCGGGTTTTTTACAACTACAAAATTAAAATTACAAGACGACAGTTTAACCTACTTTTATACGTGCAACAATGGACCGGCTTTGGGGTTTTTTTACCACTACAAAATTAAAATTACAAGACGAAAGAGTGACCTACTATTACGCGCAACACAGGACCGGCTGCGGGTTTTATTTACAACTAAAAAATTAAAAATACAAGACGAAAGTTTGACCTACTATTACACGCAACACAGGACCGGTTTCGGGTTTTATTTACTACTACAAAATTAAAATTACAAGACGAAAGAGTGACCTACTATTACGCGCAACACAGGACCGGCTGCGGGTTTTATTTACAACTACAAAATTAAAAATACAAGACGAAAGTTTGACCTACTATTACGCGCAACAAAGGACCGGCTTTAAGGTTTTTAACCACTACAAAATTAAAATTACAAGACGAAAGTTAGACCTACTATTACGCGCAACAAAGGACCGGCTTTGGGATTTCTTACCACTACAAAATTAAAATTACAAGACGAAAGTTTGACCTACTATTACGCGCAACACAGGACCGGTTTCGGGTGTTTTACAGCTACAAAATTAAAATTACAAGACGAAAGTTTAACCTACTGTTATACGAGCAACAAAGGACCGGATTTGGGGTTGTTCATGACTACAAAATTAAAAATACAAGCCGAAAGTTTGACTTACTATTACGCGCAACAAAGGACCGGATTTGGGGTTGTTCATCACTACAAAATTAAAAATACAAGACGAAAGTTTGACCTACTATTACGCGCAACAAAGGATCGGCTACGAGGTTTTTTGCAACTACAAAATTAAAATTACAAGACGAAAGTTTGACCTACTATTACGCGCAACACAGGACCGGCTGTGGGTTTTATTTACAACTACAAAATTAAAAATACAAGACGAAAGTTTGACCTACTATTACGCGCAACAAAGGACCGGCTTTAGGGTTTTTTACCACTACAAAATTAAAATTACATAAGGAAAGTTTGACCTACTATTACGCGCAACACAGGACCGGCTTGGGGTTTTATTTTCAACTACAAAATTAAAAATACAAGACGAAAGTTTGACCTACTATTACGCGCAACACAGGACCAGCTTCGGGTTTTATTTACAACTAAAAAATTAAAAATACAAGACGAAAGTTTGACCTACTATTACGCGCAACAAAGGACCGGCTACGGGGTTTTTAACCACTTCAAAATTAAAATTACAAAACGAAAGTTTGACCTACTATTACGCGCAACAAAGGACCGGCTTTCGGGTTTTTAACCACTTCAAAATTAAAATTACAAGACGAAAGTTTGACCTACTATTACGCGCAACACAGGACCGGCTTCGGGTTTTATTTACAACTAAAAAATTAAAATTACATGACGAAAGTTTGACCTACTATTACACGCAACACAGGACCGGCTTCGGGTTTTATTTACTACTACAAAATTAAAAATACAAGACGAAAGTTTGACCTACTATTACGCGCAACAAAGTACCGGCTTTGGGGTTTTTTACCACTACAAAATTAAAATTACAAGACGAAAGTTTGACCTACTATTACGCGCAACACAGGACCGGTTTCGGGTGTTTTACAACTACAAAATTAAAATTACAAGACGAAAGTTTGACCTACTATTACACGCAACACAGGACCGGCTTCGGGTTTTATTTACTACTACAAAATTAAAACTACAAGACGAAAGTTTGACCTACTATTACGTGCAACACAGGACCGGCTTGAGGTTTTATTTTCAACTACGAAATTAAAAATACAAGACGAATGTTAGACCTACTATTACGCGCAACACAGGACCGGCTTGGGGTTTTATTTTCAACTACAAAATTAAAAATACAAGACGAAAGTTTGACCTACTATTACGCGCAACACAGGACCAGCTTCGGGTTTATTTACAACTAAAAAATTAAAAATACAAGCCGAAAGTTTGACTTACTATTACGCGCAACAAAGGTCCGGATTTGGAGTTGTTCATCACTATAATATTAAAATTACAAGACGAAAGTTGGACCTACAATTACGCGCAACAAAGGACCGGCTTTAGGGTTTTTTACCACTACAAAATTAATATTACAAAAGGAAAGTTTGACCTACTATTACGCGCAACACAGGACCGGCTTTGGGATTTTTTAACACTACAAAATTAAAAATACAAGACGAAAGTTTGACCTACTATTACGCGCAACACAGGACCGGTTTCGGGTTTTTTACAACTACAAAATTAAAATTACAAGACGAAAGTTAGACCTACTATTACGCGAAACAAAGGACCGGCTTTAGGGTTTTTTAACACTACAAAATTAAAATTACAAAAGGAAAGTTTGACCTACTATTACGCGCAACACAGGACCAGCTTTAGGGTTTTTTACCACTACAAAATTAAAATTACAAGACGAAAGTTTGACCTACTATTACGCGAAACAAAGGACCGGCTTTAGGGTTTTTTACCACTACAAAATTAAAATTACAAGACGAAAGTTTGACCTACTATTACGCGCAACACAGGACCGGCTTGAGGTTTTATTTTCAACTACAAAATTAAAAATACAAGACGAAAGTTTGTCCTACTATTACGCGCAACACAGGACCGGCTTCGGGTTTTATTTACAACTACAAAATTAAAATTACAAGACGAAAGAGTGACCTACTATTACGCGCAACAAAGGATCGGCTACGGGGTTTTTTGCAACTACAAAATTAAAATTACAAGACGAAAGTTAGACATACTATTATGCGAAACAAAGGACCGGCTTTAGGGTTTTTTAACACTACAAAATTAAAATTACAAAAGGAAAGTTTGACCTACTATTACGCGCAACACAGGACCAGCTTTAGGGTTTTTTACCACTACAAAATTAAAATTACAAGACGAAAGTTTGACCTACTATTACGCGCAACACAGGACCGGCTTGAGGTTTTATTTTCAACTACGAAATTAAAAATACAAGACGAATGTTAGACCTACTATTACGCGCAACACAGGACCGGCTTGGGGTTTTATTTTCAACTACAAAATTAAAAATACAAGACGAAAGTTTGACCTACTATTACGCGCAACACAGGACCGGCTTCGGGTTTTATTTACAACTACAAAATTAAAATTACAAGACGAAAGAGTGACCTACTATTACGCGCAACAAAGGATCGGCTACGGGGTTTTTTGCAACTACAAAATTAAAATTACAAGACGAAAGTTAGACCTACTTTTACGCGCAACACAGGACCGGCTGCGGGTTTTATTTACAACTAAAAAATTAAAATTACATGACGAAAGTTTGACCTACTATTACACGCAACACAGGACCGGCTTCGGGTTTTATTTACTACTACAAAATTAAAAATACAAGACGAAAGTTTGACCTACTATTACGCGCAACACAGAGCCGGTTTCGGGTTTTTTACAACTACAAAATTAAAATTACAAGACGAAAGTTTAACCTACTTTTATACGCGCAACAATGGACCGGCTTTGGGGTTTTTTACCACTACAAAATTAAAATTACAAGACGAAAGTTTGACCTACTATTACGCGCAACAAAGGACCGGCTTTAAGGTTTTTAACCACTACAAAATTAAAATTACAAGACGAAAGTTAGACCTACTATTACGCGCAACAAAGGACCGGCTTTGGGATTTCTTACCACTACAAAATTAAAATTACAAGACGAAAGTTTGACCTACTATTACGCGCAACACAGGACCGGTTTCGGGTGTTTTACAGCTACAAAATTAAAATTACAAGACGAAAGTTTAACCTACTGTTATACGAGCAACAAAGGACCGGATTTGGGGTTGTTCATCACTACAAAATTAAAAATACAAGCCGAAAGTTTGACTTACTATTACGCGCAACAAAGGACCGGATTTGGGGTTGTTCATCACTACAAAATTAAAAATACAAGACGAAAGTTTGACCTACTATTACGCGCAACAAAGGATCGGCTGCGAGGTTTTTTGCAACTACAAAATTAAAATTACAAGACGAAAGTTTGACCTACTATTACGCGCAACACAGGACCGGCTGTGGGTTTTATTTACAACTACAAAATTAAAAATACAAGACGAAAGTTTGACCTACTATTACGCGCAACAAAGGACCGGCTTTAGGGTTTTTTACCACTACAAAATTAAAATTACATAAGGAAAGTTTGACCTACTATTACGCGCAACACAGGACCGGCTTTGAGGTTTGATACCACTACAAAATTTAAATTACAAGACGAAAGTTTAATCTACTTTTATACGCGCAACAAAGGACCGGCTACGGGGTTTTTAACCACTTCAAAATTAAAATTACAAAACGAAAGTTTGACCTACTATTACGCGCAACACAGGACCGGCTTGGGGTTTTATTTTCAACTACAAAATTAAAAATACAAGACGAAAGTTTGATCTACTATTACGCGCAACAAAGGACCGGCTTTCGGGTTTTTAACCACTTCAAAATTAAAATTACAAGACGAATGTTTGACCTACTATTACGCGCAACACAGGACCGGCTTCGGGTTTTATTTACAACTAAAAAATTAAAATTACATGACGAAAGTTTGACCTACTATTACACGCAACACAGGACCGGCTTCGGGTTTTATTTACTACTACAAAATTAAAACTACAAGACGAAAGTTTGACCTACTATTACGTGCAACACAGGACCGGCTTGAGGTTTTATTTTCAACTACGAAATTTAAAATACAAGACGAATGTTAGACCTACTATTACGCGCAACACAGGACCGGCTTGGGGTTTTATTTTCAACTACAAAATTAAAAATACAAGACGAAAGTTTGACCTACTATTACGCGCAACACAGGACCGGCTTGAGGTTTTATTTACAAATAAAAAATTAAAATTACATGTCGAAAGTTTGACCTACTATTACACGCAACACAGGACCGGCTTCGGGTTTTATTTACTACTACAAAATTAAAATTACAAGACGAAAGAGTGACCTACTATTACGCGCAACACAGGACCGGCTGCGGGTTTTATTTACAACTACAAAATTAAAAATACAAGACGAAAGTTTGACCTACTATTACGCGCAACACAGGACCAGCTTCGGGTTTTATTTACAACTAAAAAATTAAAAATACAAGACGAAAGTTTGACCTACTATTACGCGCAACAAAGTACCGGCTTTGGGGTTTTTAACTACTACAAAATTAAAATTACAAGACGAAAGTTTAACCTACTTTTATACGAGCAACAAAGGACCGGCTTTGGGGTTTTTTACCACTACAAAATTAAAAATACAAGCCGAAAGTTTGACTTACTATTACGCGCAACAAAGGTCCGGATTTGGAGTTGTTCATCACTATAATATTAAAATTACAAGACGAAAGTTGGACCTACAATTACGCGCAACAAAGGACCGGCTTTAGGGTTTTTTACCACTACAAAATTAATATTACAAAAGGAAAGTTTGACCTACTATTACGCGCAACACAGGACCGGCTTTGGGATTTTTTAACACTACAAAATTAAAAATACAAGACGAAAGTTTGACCTACTATTACGCGCAACACAGGACCGGTTTCGGGTTTTTTACAACTACAAAATTAAAATTACAAGACGAAAGTTAGACCTACTATTACGCGCAACAAAGGACCGGCTTTAAGGTTTTTAACCACTACAAAATTAAAATTACAAGACGAAAGTTAGACCTACTATTACGCGCAACAAAGGACCGGCTTTGGGATTTTTTACCACTACAAAATTAAAATTACAAGACGAAAGTTTAACCTACTGTTATACGAGCAACAAAGGACCGGCTTTGGGGTTTTTTATCACTACAAAATTAAAAATACAAGCCGAAAGTTTGACTTACTATTACGCGCAACAAAGGACCGGATTTGGGGTTGTTCATCACTACAAAATTAAAAATACAAGACGAAAGTTTGACCTACTATTACGCGCAACACAGGACCAGCTTCGGGTTTTATTTACAACTAAAAAATTAAAAATACAAGACGAAAGTTTGACCTACTATTACGCGCAACAAAGGACCGGCTACGGGGTTTTTAACCACTTCAAAATTAAAATTACAAAACGAAAGTTTGACCTACTATTACGCGCAACAAAGGACCGGCTTTCGGGTTTTTAACCACTTCAAAATTAAAATTACAAGACGAAAGTTTGACCTACTATTACGCGCAACACAGGACCGGCTTCGGGTTTTATTTACAACTAAAAAATTAAAATTACATGACGAAAGTTTGACCTACTATTACACGCAACACAGGACCGGCTTCGGGTTTTATTTACTACTACAAAATTAAAAATACAAGACGAAAGTTTGACCTACTATTACGCGCAACAAAGTACCGGCTTTGGGGTTTTTTACCACTACAAAATTAAAATTACAAGACGAAAGTTTGACCTACTATTACGCGCAACACAGGACCGGTTTCGGGTGTTTTACAACTACAAAATTAAAATTACAAGACGAAAGTTTGACCTACTATTACACGCAACACAGGACCGGCTTCGGGTTTTATTTACTACTACAAAATTAAAACTACAAGACGAAAGTTTGACCTACTATTACGTGCAACACAGGACCGGCTTGAGGTTTTATTTTCAACTACGAAATTAAAAATACAAGACGAATGTTAGACCTACTATTACGCGCAACACAGGACCGGCTTGGGGTTTTATTTTCAACTACAAAATTAAAAATACAAGACGAAAGTTTGACCTACTATTACGCGCAACACAGGACCAGCTTCGGGTTTATTTACAACTAAAAAATTAAAAATACAAGACGAAAGTTTGACCTACTATTACGCGCAACAAAGTACCGGCTTTGGGGTTTTTAACTACTACAAAATTAAAATTACAAGACGAAAGTTTAACCTACTTTTATACGAGCAACAAAGGACCGGCTTTGGGGTTTTTTACCACTACAAAATTAAAAATACAAGCCGAAAGTTTGACTTACTATTACGCGCAACAAAGGTCCGGATTTGGAGTTGTTCATCACTATAATATTAAAATTACAAGACGAAAGTTGGACCTACAATTACGCGCAACAAAGGACCGGCTTTAGGGTTTTTTACCACTACAAAATTAATATTACAAAAGGAAAGTTTGACCTACTATTACGCGCAACACAGGACCGGCTTTGGGATTTTTTAACACTACAAAATTAAAAATACAAGACGAAAGTTTGACCTACTATTACGCGCAACACAGGACCGGTTTCGGGTTTTTTACAACTACAAAATTAAAATTACAAGACGAAAGTTAGACCTACTATTACGCGAAACAAAGGACCGGCTTTAGGGTTTTTTAACACTACAAAATTAAAATTACAAAAGGAAAGTTTGACCTACTATTACGCGCAACACAGGACCAGCTTTAGGGTTTTTTACCACTACAAAATTAAAATTACAAGACGAAAGTTTGACCTACTATTACGCGAAACAAAGGACCGGCTTTAGGGTTTTTTACCACTACAAAATTAAAATTACAAGACGAAAGTTTGACCTACTATTACGCGCAACACAGGACCGGCTTGAGGTTTTATTTTCAACTACAAAATTAAAAATACAAGACGAAAGTTTGTCCTACTATTACGCGCAACACAGGACCGGCTTCGGGTTTTATTTACAACTACAAAATTAAAATTACAAGACGAAAGAGTGACCTACTATTACGCGCAACAAAGGATCGGCTACGGGGTTTTTTGCAACTACAAAATTAAAATTACAAGACGAAAGTTAGACATACTATTATGCGAAACAAAGGACCGGCTTTAGGGTTTTTTAACACTACAAAATTAAAATTACAAAAGGAAAGTTTGACCTACTATTACGCGCAACACAGGACCAGCTTTAGGGTTTTTTACCACTACAAAATTAAAATTACAAGACGAAAGTTTGACCTACTATTACGCGCAACACAGGACCGGCTTGAGGTTTTATTTTCAACTACGAAATTAAAAATACAAGACGAATGTTAGACCTACTATTACGCGCAACACAGGACCGGCTTGGGGTTTTATTTTCAACTACAAAATTAAAAATACAAGACGAAAGTTTGACCTACTATTACGCGCAACACAGGACCGGCTTCGGGTTTTATTTACAACTACAAAATTAAAATTACAAGACGAAAGAGTGACCTACTATTACGCGCAACAAAGGATCGGCTACGGGGTTTTTTGCAACTACAAAATTAAAATTACAAGACGAAAGTTAGACCTACTTTTACGCGCAACACAGGACCGGCTGCGGGTTTTATTTACAACTAAAAAATTAAAATTACATGACGAAAGTTTGACCTACTATTACACGCAACACAGGACCGGCTTCGGGTTTTATTTACTACTACAAAATTAAAAATACAAGACGAAAGTTTGACCTACTATTACGCGCAACACAGAGCCGGTTTCGGGTTTTTTACAACTACAAAATTAAAATTACAAGACGAAAGTTTAACCTACTTTTATACGCGCAACAATGGACCGGCTTTGGGGTTTTTTACCACTACAAAATTAAAATTACAAGACGAAAGTTTGACCTACTATTACGCGCAACAAAGGACCGGCTTTAAGGTTTTTAACCACTACAAAATTAAAATTACAAGACGAAAGTTAGACCTACTATTACGCGCAACAAAGGACCGGCTTTGGGATTTCTTACCACTACAAAATTAAAATTACAAGACGAAAGTTTGACCTACTATTACGCGCAACACAGGACCGGTTTCGGGTGTTTTACAGCTACAAAATTAAAATTACAAGACGAAAGTTTAACCTACTGTTATACGAGCAACAAAGGACCGGATTTGGGGTTGTTCATCACTACAAAATTAAAAATACAAGCCGAAAGTTTGACTTACTATTACGCGCAACAAAGGACCGGATTTGGGGTTGTTCATCACTACAAAATTAAAAATACAAGACGAAAGTTTGACCTACTATTACGCGCAACAAAGGATCGGCTGCGAGGTTTTTTGCAACTACAAAATTAAAATTACAAGACGAAAGTTTGACCTACTATTACGCGCAACACAGGACCGGCTGTGGGTTTTATTTACAACTACAAAATTAAAAATACAAGACGAAAGTTTGACCTACTATTACGCGCAACAAAGGACCGGCTTTAGGGTTTTTTACCACTACAAAATTAAAATTACATAAGGAAAGTTTGACCTACTATTACGCGCAACACAGGACCGGCTTTGAGGTTTGATACCACTACAAAATTTAAATTACAAGACGAAAGTTTAATCTACTTTTATACGCGCAACAAAGGACCGGCTACGGGGTTTTTAACCACTTCAAAATTAAAATTACAAAACGAAAGTTTGACCTACTATTACGCGCAACACAGGACCGGCTTGGGGTTTTATTTTCAACTACAAAATTAAAAATACAAGACGAAAGTTTGATCTACTATTACGCGCAACAAAGGACCGGCTTTCGGGTTTTTAACCACTTCAAAATTAAAATTACAAGACGAATGTTTGACCTACTATTACGCGCAACACAGGACCGGCTTCGGGTTTTATTTACAACTAAAAAATTAAAATTACATGACGAAAGTTTGACCTACTATTACACGCAACACAGGACCGGCTTCGGGTTTTATTTACTACTACAAAATTAAAACTACAAGACGAAAGTTTGACCTACTATTACGTGCAACACAGGACCGGCTTGAGGTTTTATTTTCAACTACGAAATTTAAAATACAAGACGAATGTTAGACCTACTATTACGCGCAACACAGGACCGGCTTGGGGTTTTATTTTCAACTACAAAATTAAAAATACAAGACGAAAGTTTGACCTACTATTACGCGCAACACAGGACCGGCTTGAGGTTTTATTTACAAATAAAAAATTAAAATTACATGTCGAAAGTTTGACCTACTATTACACGCAACACAGGACCGGCTTCGGGTTTTATTTACTACTACAAAATTAAAATTACAAGACGAAAGAGTGACCTACTATTACGCGCAACACAGGACCGGCTGCGGGTTTTATTTACAACTACAAAATTAAAAATACAAGACGAAAGTTTGACCTACTATTACGCGCAACACAGGACCAGCTTCGGGTTTTATTTACAACTAAAAAATTAAAAATACAAGACGAAAGTTTGACCTACTATTACGCGCAACAAAGTACCGGCTTTGGGGTTTTTAACTACTACAAAATTAAAATTACAAGACGAAAGTTTAACCTACTTTTATACGAGCAACAAAGGACCGGCTTTGGGGTTTTTTACCACTACAAAATTAAAAATACAAGCCGAAAGTTTGACTTACTATTACGCGCAACAAAGGTCCGGATTTGGAGTTGTTCATCACTATAATATTAAAATTACAAGACGAAAGTTGGACCTACAATTACGCGCAACAAAGGACCGGCTTTAGGGTTTTTTACCACTACAAAATTAATATTACAAAAGGAAAGTTTGACCTACTATTACGCGCAACACAGGACCGGCTTTGGGATTTTTTAACACTACAAAATTAAAAATACAAGACGAAAGTTTGACCTACTATTACGCGCAACACAGGACCGGTTTCGGGTTTTTTACAACTACAAAATTAAAATTACAAGACGAAAGTTAGACCTACTATTACGCGCAACAAAGGACCGGCTTTAAGGTTTTTAACCACTACAAAATTAAAATTACAAGACGAAAGTTAGACCTACTATTACGCGCAACAAAGGACCGGCTTTGGGATTTTTTACCACTACAAAATTAAAATTACAAGACGAAAGTTTAACCTACTGTTATACGAGCAACAAAGGACCGGCTTTGGGGTTTTTTATCACTACAAAATTAAAAATACAAGCCGAAAGTTTGACTTACTATTACGCGCAACAAAGGACCGGATTTGGGGTTGTTCATCACTACAAAATTAAAAATACAAGACGAAAGTTTGACCTACTATTACGCGCAACAAAGGATCGGCTACGAGGTTTTTTGCAACTACAAAATTAAAATTACAAGACGAAAGTTTGACCTACTATTACGCGCAACACAGGACCGGCTGTGGGTTTTATTTACAACTACAAAATTAAAAATACAAGACGAAAGTTTGACCTACTATTACGCGCAACAAAAGACCGGCTTTGGGGTTATTTACCACTACAAAATTAAAATTACAAGACGAAAGTTTGACCTACTATTACGCGAAACAAAGGACCGGATTTGGGGTTGTTCATCACTACAAAATTAAAATTACAAGACGAAAGTTTGATCTACTATTACGCGCAACAAAGGACCGCCTTTAGGGTTTTTTACCACTACAAAATTAAAATTACATAAGGAAAGTTTGACCTACTATTACGCGCAACACAGGACCGGCTTTGTGGTTTGATACCACTACAAAATTTAAATTACAAGACGAAAGTTTAACCTACTTTTATACGCGCAACAAAGGACCGGCTACGGGGTTTTGAACCACTTCAAAATTAAAATTACAAAACGAAAGTTTGACCTACGGTTACGCGCAACAAAGGACCGGCTTTGGGGTTTTTTACCACTACAAAATTAATATTACAAGACCAAAGTTTAACCTACTATTACGCGCAGCAATGGCCCGGCTTTGGGGTTTTTTGCAACTACAAGACGAAAGTTTAACTTACTATTATACGCGCAACACAGGACCAACTTCGGGGTTTTTTATAACTACGAAATTAAAATTACATAACGATAACGAACGATAACGAAAAGTTACAGAATAGGGGGGAGGGGAAAACTACAAAGCATAACTACGAAGCGTAAAACCAGAGACGGACGCTAACGATTTTTAGAATTATTAAATTAAAACAAAGCAATAATTCAGAGGCGGATTCGCAATTTTTACAATAAATATTGAACCAAAGGACCCGTTCTATCCCGTATTTTAAGAGACGTGAAAATTTTATGGCTACACTATGGATAGACACCTGATAAGTCCAAAACCGAAAATGGCAGACATTTTACTGGTCGCATAAAAAAGTAATTCGCGTTTTCAAATTGTGAGAAGTTGTAGAGCAGCGCGGAAGCCAAGGGATGGTAAAAAGGTATCCGTTACGGGTACACTCGCTATATTAAAGATTATACACCACAGATACATGCCACGTCTAAAGCAAATGGTAATTTTTCATGCGCCCCCCCGCCCAAACGGCTGTCCGATTTCAAAAAATCAAACGGGCGCATAAAAAATTGCCTCGCGTCTGACAATGGCATGAACCTGAGATATAGCGAGTGTACCCGTAACGGTTACCTTTTTATCATCCCTTGGCCACCGCGCCGCCCTACAAATTCTTACAATTTTTAAATGCCAATTACGTTTTTATCCCACCAGAAAAATGTCTGCCATTTTCGGTTTTGTATTTATGGGGTGTGTATCTATTGGAAGACGTGTTATTACTCCGACATCGAGTGATTATTTTGTCGCAACGATAGCTTGAACCTACTGCACCATTCCGCCTCTAGTGGTTAGAACAGCATCAACGGCGAAGGATGGCCGGAAAACCATAAATTTCTTTATTTTAGTTAGAAGCGCATTTAAGAAATGCCTCAATAATTTACATCGACATTGAGATGTTACCGTTCGCTATTCTCGTTTAATTTTTACAGATTTTGTTATTTTTAGCTTTAAACCTGAAACTCTGTTATAACGATAAACCATTAATATTCCAGAGGTTCCAAAAAAAGAAAGAATGTTGAATCGAAACTATTGAGGTGGAAGGGTAAGTTGAGAGGCAGTTACTGTATTAAATTTTACTTTATGATAACTCTTGTAAATGTGTATTTGCAGTCAAATTTACCGTCGCGTTATATCTGTGCTGGGCAGTATCCTAGATGCGCGATTTATTACTTTGGTGACTTGTCTTCCGATGACAAAATCTGAACCCAATAAAAGGTGAGTTTGACGACAATGTTTGACTCCAAAAGTCCATATAAGACACACCAACACATAACAAAGCAAATAAAATCCAGGATATCCTGAATGGATATCAATCAAAATAAAAAAAACTAAAAAATAAAAATGAGTTGCCATCTGAAGAAAACTTCTGAAACAATAAATCGCGCATCTAGGAAACGGTCCTACGCAAACAAAAACCTTGGGTAAAATTGATTGCAAATACACATACACAACAGATATCAAGTACAATTTAAAAATACAGTAATTGCCTTTCATCTTACCCTACCACCACAATCTCTTCAATTTAACATATCTGTTCTTTTAAAATTTCTGGAATATTAATGACTCATTGTTGAAACTGAGCTTCATGTGTAAAGCTAAAAATAACAAAAACTACAATAATTAAACAAGAATCATCAATTCACCTGCAATCGGTAGAATCTCAATGTCGACGTAAATTATTGAGGCAAGCTTTATGCGCTTCTAACAAAAAAAATCTATGGTTTTCCGGGCACCTATGCCGTTGATCCTGTCCTAGTCACTAGAGATCGAATAGTGGTGTACAGAACAAGAACACATAACACAATTATAAAATTATCACAGTAACAGAAAATGAAAAATTAACACACGTTTTTTTGTGGAGAAGTCGCAAGAAAATGACAAGTCCCTAATCTAATCTTGTAGGTTGCGGTGAGAATTTTTTCGAGTAACGATGGTCTACATAAAACGCAGTTCTAATTTGACAATTATGAGGAGCAAAAACGCAAAAATTTCATTTGAATTCTTTTACAAGGCAATTTCTTTCGATTTATAGCAAAAACTTATTTATGGCATAAAATATGACCTGTCACGAGGAAACATAGAGAAGAAGGTAGTAATATAGAACCCCTCTGTTTTTGCTCAATTAAGGCTAGTTTAAATTAAAATATGAAAATTAATGAGCCTATTATACCTTTAATTACAGACATAATCATAAAATATCACCATCTTCAACTACATGTTTGAGACCAGCGGTTCGTAGGGTTACTCAAAACTAATCTTGCCACCTCTTCCTGGGACGGTCTATAGATCTTCTTTCTCTGGGATTATCTAATTATCTAATAGGAACAGCTTCTTTGGCATCCGAGCATCCTCCATTCTATCCAGATGTTTCTTCCATGCTGTTCTGTATTCTTTTATTATTATATGATAAAATATATTTAATATAATAATATCTGCAGGTAAAACGAGTGCATTCGAAGGTCCAGGTTGAGGCTTGATCAAGTTTTAATTTTTTAGATTACTCCCTGGTGCGGTCGCTCTAAAATCAGATTCTGCTTGATGGTTAGATGACCGTGACTCAAAATCGTTGATGGCTACAAGCACCACTTTGACACTTCAGATAAGCTTTCCTAAATAATTCTCAACTATCAAATAGGGTAAGCCTTCCTACAGAGTAAAATAAAAACTGCCGTATCTCTTCACTTCTCAACAATATAACAATAAGAATATACAATAAAAGCAGGAATGGGTTTCATAATAAAAACAACTTCATTTTTTATTTTTTACAAATTTACATCAAAATTATTTAAAATCAACCAAGCTTACCTTGACAATAGTCTAAAACCATCTTTTACACTTCCATTTAACTCTTTCTTCATCTTTAAATTTATATAATACCATCACAACTTATTAGACACGCACAAAACAAAAAAACTGAGAGTAAACTAAAACTTATCAGATGAGTCCCTTAGGCCCTTTGTAATCAGGTTCTGCGTTCGATATTACTACCTTCTTCAAGTAAGCAAGTACATTTGAAGAATTTTACAGGGAAGCAAAAAACAACCATAGCTATTGTTGTAAAACGTAGATAGTGAGAAAGAAATTTTACGACTATTTGTATTAAACAAAGAAACGGCAAACAAATTTTTTGTTTACACCGTTACAAAAAAGATAACATGCAGTTTCAGAGACTGCAAAAAACAAAAAATTGATTGCTTCACGCTTAAGTATCTTTCCTCGTGACAGAGATCACATTTGGTTTTATAAGAAAAAAACTAAAGTATACTAATGGGACTAAAGAAAATGTTGGCAAATAGATTGAACAAAAGAGACTAAACTAACCTTTTGTTTTAAATAGTGCAGCAGGTTAAGTTTCCGTAATTTCCAATTGTCCTTGTAAAATTTTGCGCTAAGCCATCCCACTTTTTCATTATGAAAATCTATAACAAACACATAATATTACGTATTTTAATCACAATTTAATTTGTATCTCATTTAAAAATTGGCAAAGTGTTTAAAAAATTTTGAGGTTATAAAATCTGTAATTGTCGGTAAGTACACCATAGTTACAAGAAGTCACTGTAGTTGTCGGTAAAGTTAAATGTTGTGATCGAATAGTAGAAATCTGTAATTGTCGATACAAGTACAGTAATCTGCAGCTATCGGTAAAATTGTAGTTATCCGATGTAATAAGTAGTGTCGCTGTAAGAAACTTTTCAAAACCAAACCACAAATTTCCATTTACGCAAGAAAATAAAATATAACACTTACCTTTTCTTTAAAAATAATGCAACGGCGCTCTTGCAAAACTCCGCTTCAATTTATGCTTGTCTTCATTTCGTTGAACCAAGTATTCTACCAAAACATTTCAGTTAACGTCAACAAACATCTTTTTCAACTTTGTCCAGCCTTTGAGAATGCCCATCCTCCTTCAATAGATCACATCTGCAAAGTAAAAAAAACACACATTTATTTATTATTATAACAAATATTTATTTACAGTTACACAAATATTTATTTGGAGAATGTGGCGAAAATTATTAAACAATAATTTGATTATTATAGTAGAAAGTCATGTAAAATTTCAAACTATTGAAGATATACACATAATAATCACCACAATTCTACGTTACATTTAAATGAAAAGAACTACAAATACCGATTCATGACTTTATAAGAGATTTATAAGAGGATCTTAAAAGATGCGGCTGGTACACGAAATTTACTTCTGATTTTCATCTAAAGGTAGGTTTTTCAAACCCTTAGGGCCACTTGTATAAAAGAGGATCATCCTCGGATCAGAGTTAAACCAAGGATCAAAGCAAATGTCTGTTGTATAAACGTTGATCCTGGGTTAACTCACCCATTTTCTGATCCGAGAAATCGGTGGATTAACCCAAGATCAACTTTATTTACTTTTAAATTTATTGTGATTTATACTGTTTGTCTAAATCCATTAGTCATTTATTAAAATAACACCTGGCAACATTGTTTTTTTGTATATTAAGAAGGGCATTTTTTTCAGGGCCCTTTTAATTTAATCAACAGGTGGCGCCTACTTAAATATTTTTATAAAATAAGAGGAATTTGCTATATTTAAAATAGAGCAAATTCGTTGAGATAATACTATTCTATAAACAATATTCTTGATCTTAAGCTATTTTGAGTTCGTAATATTTATTTATAAAAACACAATTCATAATTAAAGTTTAATTATCTTTTTTGTAAGTGAGTGTGTTTTGATATACTCAATACAAACTCAAAATAGCTTAAGATCAAGAATATTGTTTATAGAATAGTATTATCTCAACGAATTTGCTATATTTTAAATATAGCAAATTCCTCTTATTTTATAAAAATATTTAAGTAGGCGCCATCTGTTGATTAAATTATAAGGGCCTTGAAAAAAATGCCCCTCTTAAAGTAAGAATAACAAAATAAACCGCATAGACGTTGATCCTGGGTCAACTCTTGATCCAGGATCAGCTGATCCCCGAGTTAACCCTCCTTTATACAACTGGCCCTTAGCTTCTAATGCGGTTAATGAAATTTGACAGGGTTGTTGGTAATGGTATTTTAAAGATGGGTACCAAAATTTATGAAGGGATCTTGAAAGATGCTGCTGGTATACGAAATTTACTTCCGATTTTCATCTAAAGGTCGGATTTTCAAACCCTTAGCTTCTAATGCAGTTAATGAAATTTGACATGCTTGTTGGTAATGGTGTTCTAAACATGTGTAGAAAAATTTACAAGCGGATCTTAAAAGATACGCGAGGTACACGAAATTTACTTCCAATTTTCATGTCAAGGTCGGATTTTCAAACCCTTGGCCTCTAATGCGGTTAATAAAATTTAACAAAGTTGTTGGTAATAGTGTTCTAAATATGTGTACCAAAATTTATGAAGGGATCTTAAAAGATGCGGCTGATACACGAAATTTACTTCCGATTGTCATCTAAAGGTCAGATTTTCAAACCCTTAGCCTTTAATGCGGTTAATGAAATTTGACATGGTTGTTGGTAATGGTGTTCTGAACATGTGCACCAAAATTTATAATAAGGGGATCTTAAAAGATGCGCGCGGTACACGAAATTTACTTACTTTGTCATCTAAGAGTAGGTTTTTCAGATCCTTAACCTTTAATGTGGTTGATGAAATTAGGCATAGTTGTTCATAATGGTAGCTTAAACTTATGTACTAAAATTTAGAACGATATCTTAAAAGGTGCGCCCAGTGCACTCAATTAAGTAAGATTAAGAGGGGCACTTTTTTCAGGGCCCTTTTAATTTACTCAACAGATGGCGCCTACTTAAATATTTTTATAAAATACTAAGAGGCTTTTGTATTTAAAATATACCGAATTCGTTGAGATAATACTATTCTATAAACAATATTCTTGGTCTTAAGCTATTTTGGGTTCGTAATATTTATTTATAAAAACACAATTCATAATTAAAGTTTAATTATCTTTTTTGTAAGTGAGTGCGTTTTGACATACTCAATACGAACTCAAAATAGCTTAAGACCAAGAATATTGTTTATAGAATAGTATTATCTCAACGAATTTGCTATATTTTAAATACAAAAGCCTAGTATTTTATAAAAATATTTAAGTAGGCGCCATCTGTTGATTAAATTAAAAGGGCCTTGAAAAAAGTGCCCCTCTTAACAATCAAATTATTAGGGTATTAGTTATTATATCCCAAAAATCGTAAAATTTTGTTGGGGTATAATGCGTTTACTATACTGTCCCACCACCTTGTTAATTCAAATATTCTTTGTTTCAAAATTTAATAAATATTACTGCAATCCAAATTTTAAGGAGTATCGACAAAATTATCGAACCGTCTATATCTTCAATATCTACATATCTTATTTAGCCCAGTCAAATTAGACGAAAAATAAGCTTCAGCTCGGAATAAATACCATCGAGCTGAATTTTGGTATACACCTTTATTATGGCATTGTAAACAATATGTGAAAAGTCGAAATCGAAATCATGTGAGCTTCAAAAGTTATTCGAGGTCAAAGGTCACAAAAACGACCTTTTTGTAATTAGTTTGCTTTTTGTTAATTTTACAATAAAAAGTTTCAAATAAAAATTATAGAGGAGATAATTATCTACAAAAAAGCTTTATGAAATTTTTATGAAAAAGCTATTGTTTGTGCGCTAGAAGGCCTACAATGAGCAAATATTCAGGTGGTTGTTTTACCTTAACGGTATATATTCTTGATTCAAACTCCGGTTTTTTTTCTTTGTGGTTTTCTTCTATTATATATGTACTAATTACTACCCCACAATCACCCGAATGTTTGTACATACTACCCCTCTTCCCCCGAATGTTTGTACATTGTAGGCCTTCTAGCGCAAAAACAATAGCTTTTTCGTAAAAATGTCATAAGATATTTTTTGTAGATAATTATTTTCTCTATAATTTTAGTGTAAAACTTTTTATTGTAGGATAAACAATAAACGAACTATTTACAAAAATTCGTTTTCGCGACCTTTAAGGCGTATACCATAATTCAGCTCACGATGGTAATTTTTCCGAGCTGGAGCTTATTTTTAGTGCAATTTGACTGGGCTATAGTACGTCGTTATAAACAATGTGTAAAAATTCGACATTGAGATCATGTGAGCTTTAAAGATTATTTGAGGTCAAAGGTCATGAAACCGGCTTTTTTGTAAATAGCTCGTTTATTGTTTATACTACAATAAAAAGTTTTACATAAAAATTATACCGGGTGCTGAATGAGTTAGACGAACATAGGATATTAAGTTGTAAAAACTTATTTTTGCAAATTCCTGCTTCCCTAATTATTTTAGAGAAAAATTTAAAGACGCAAATATAACGTAGAAATATAAACTACGAATGATAAGAGCATTAGATTTTATCTAGGTTTTACCATAAAAGTTAAAAGATTCTTTTAAAATTGTTAAAATTTTGATTTATCAGACTAGCCATGTAAGTTTCCAAGGTAATATTCCATTTTATGAATATAAAATTTAATAAAGTGCAAAACATTTAAACAACGCGTTGTTGATTTTTATTACTTATCAAAAATAATTACCTTGGAAACTTACATGGCCAGTGTGATAAATCAAAGTTTTAACAATTTTAAAAGAATTTTTTTACCTTCTAAGTAAAAGCTAGATAAAATTTAATACTCTTATCATTTGCAGTTTATATTTCTACATTATATTTGTGTCTTTCAATTTTTCTCTAAAATAATTAGGGAAGCAGGAATTTGCATAAATAAATTTTTACACGTTTATCCTATGTTCGCCTAACTCATTCAGCACCCGGTAGAGGAGATAATTATCTACAAAAAAGATTGTATGGAATTTTCACGAAAATCTATTGTTTTCGCGCTAGAAGGCTTACAATGTACAAACATTCGGAGGGTAGGGGGATAGTATGTGCAAGCATTCGGGTGATTGTGGGGAACGAAGAAAAAAAACCGGAGTTTGAATCAAAAATAATATACCCTTAAGATAAAACAACCACCAGAATATTTGCTCATTGTAGGCCCTCTAGCGCAAAAATAGTAGCTTTTTCATAAAAATTTAATAAAACCTTTTTTGTAGATAATTATCTCCTCTATAATTTTTGTTTGAAGCTTTTTATCGGAAAATAAACAAAAAGCGAACTATATAATTATGTTTATTGAGCCAAAAAGACTGTTTTTAAAAATTATTTATTTTTAAATAACTTGTACAAAATCTTGGCTCGAGACCTCACTAGTTTAAAACTAATATGAAGACTGACTTAAACTTAATTAATATTGCAAGTAAACAGCACATTCCAGAAATGATGACTATATTGAAAGAAGAGTCGCATCACCCGATGAAGTTGATCCTTCCTAGGGAGCATTGAACATAACTCCTCCATCCTTAAGATAACACGCCCTCGTGTATTTGGGGAGTAGGTGTTGGCCTTGACTCATAACTTTCTTTCAATTTTTGATTATAAATAAAATCTTTTAACCTGTTTCTAAATACATACAATAGTAAGATTGAAATACAAGATATTACTATTATTGATAAGGTTAAAGAAAAATGTGTTACATGCAATATTGGATCTAAACTAAAATCGTTATTACTTTTAAATTTTTAAATCCTCTTTTAAGTCTTTTAAATCATCCAAATGCTTTTGTTGTAATTGTATACCCAAATTAGTTTTATGATAATTAATGTTACTTATAACTAAGGAATTTTCAAAAGTAAAATTACTGAACGTATTTACAAAAACATCATCACCAATTATTATTTTACAATTATCTTTTGATGAAACCAAGACATTGTCAATAATTTCATAATTATAAACATTATTTTTGCATTCTTCAGCAAGATGAAAGCGAATTTTACATGAAACTAAAATTTTTCCATTTTGGAGTTGTGTGAAAAGTTTGTAATTGTTATTAGCCATTGCAATCGTGCAGTTTTTGAAATCTGTAAATGAACACTCACTAATTCGCGGTTTTTCGAAACACACAATTTGATTTTCAATCACTTTGCACTTTTCGTCGGTCCAGATCTCTCTTCTTGTACCTTGTAGATGATATTTGCCTGGTGGTATCAGCACATTGTTTTGTTTGTCAGGAATTGGATAAATTCTGGTATATTGGAATGGTGAGGAATCGAGGATAGGTATTTTTAAAATACATGTAATAATATCTTTTGTTGAAACGATTTGAAATTTTGAAAATTCTAAAATTTTGAAAGCGTGTAAGGTATCCAATTCAAGTAGTTCTGTTCTTTTATAAATTAATTTTAAATGATTAACAATTTCATGTAATTCAGAGTCAGAAATGATTTCCAAATTAGTTATTTCAGAAAAAGCTAATGATACGGTTCTTTCAATACTCCGGAGAGCGTTTAATAATTTTAAACTTATGAAATTGTAATATTCAACTACCAGTAGGTTGTACAGAAGATTGTTTACGTCAACTATCGCAGATAGAGATGAGTTGAGGTCATTCCGAATGATTTGAAGATCTTTTGAATATCTTGCTGTAATATGATTAGCGAAAGTGGTGTACCGATTAATTTGTTTAATTATATTATTTTGATTTTTATACAATGAATCTAAATTTTTATTAATTTCGATCAGATCATTATTATCTGGATTTCCGGTGATGAATTTAATCGCGGATCCTAAAATGTCAGCGAGACCACGTTTATTACGGTGTTTAAATTTCTGCAACTGATTTTCGATGGACTTACAATTATCTTTTAATGTGCCGAATACTTTTCTAGAAAGGGGGTTTATAATTTTTGTTTCTAAAGTAATTACATTATTTAATAATAGGTGATAACTTACATCTAAGTCGGTTATGTTAAAATAAAAATAAAATTTGTGGTAATGATTTAGGAACTTCGTTGAACCTAGATCTTCAGGGAAATAGCCACTAGTGCTGATCTTTTCTATTTGAAGGCCCTGGATCCGATTGATCAGTCCCATGGTTTTGTAATGGAAAACTCTTTTTAATACGGCGAACTTTCCTAAGATTAGTGTTTGCTGGTCTTTTCGATTTTTCTCGAATTCCTTGAATTTTATTTTTGTCAACCGATGTAACGTTAACTTTCTCATAACATGGGTCCGTTTTTCTAATTTGTTGTTTTTTAAAGTACGCAGTTGGTTCATTAAATTCGATATCGGTTTCTTTGTTTTTATTTCGGTTTTCTAAAATCCGAGTTCCATTTCTAAGCTGTTTTTGATAAAGTTGCTCGTAAAAAGGTAAAATCTCGTTTTTACGTTTTTCGTTATAAATTTCGTAAACCGTTTTGTCCATGTCGATTGCGTGAGCGTTTAAATTTTCAAAAGGTCCATAAAGTAATGTAAAGGGGGTGTGGCCTGTAGCAGAATGAATTGACTGGTTATAAATCAAAATAGCTGATATCATTAAATTTTGTGGGTTTTCCGATTCGTTTTGAATTTTAAGAGTACGTAATTTTTCTAGAATGGTCGAGTGTACTCTTTCTACGGGAGAATTTGAAGAGCTATTGTAATTAGTTGTAAAATGTAACTCAATTTTAAATAAAGAACAAAATTCTTCAAAAATTTTGTTTTTGAACTCCTTTCCTTCATCACAAACTATTTTTCTTGGATATGAGTGATGAGAACAATAATGCCGTAATTTATTTAGCATGGATATTCCTGACCCATCAATAATAAAATAAGCTTGAGTGTAACGTGAAAAAAGGTCAATTATCGTTAAAAATTTATTTCCTTCAAAACTAAAAGTATCTATATGAATTATGTCAAAAGGTCGTTTGGCAAGTAGGGGTCCTGAAAATTTTACTTTATATGGATTTCTGTCGTATTTACTTAACATACATGTTTCGCAATCGTTTATTACTTGATTGATTTTTGATTTCATGTCGGGCCAATAGTATCGTGATTTTAAATTAATATAAGTTTCCAAAATTCCGTTATGATTACTAGAGTGATATTCGTGAACTACGTTATACTGATCATCTGGTTTGACTAAATCTTTTGCAGCGATATTGCTTTTGATAATTTTTACTTTATTGTCAAATAAATGTTTTGTTAAGGTTAAGAATTTTGATTCCAAAAGTTCATCTTGAAAGTAAATACAGTACATGTTTGTTGGGTTTATAATGTCCTTCAAAGCTTCTGATAGATTTTGTATTTCGTTTCCTCTCCTAATTGTAACAATATAATTATATTTTGAAAATGGTCTCTCTAATTTCACGTTAAATTGATCTCCTAACTTTAAAATAATACGATAATTGAATTGATTAATTGGTTTATCCGTAATGGGCATTGTAAAAACAGGGTCTTCGTGTGCTGTGTGTTGTGTATTTTCCGGTTCATTCTGGCGAATTCCGTCTACTAATAATTCGTCAAGATCTTCAGCTGTTAAATCAGGTTCATCCTCAACATTTGGGATCATTGACAAAAGGTCCAGCATGTCATCGTCCGTTGTCTCGTTGGCGTTTATTTCTATTCGTGATAGAGCGTCTGCTACCGAATTTTCTTTACCTTTCTTGTATTGAATTTTGTAATCAAATTCTTCTAACCTTAGTCTCCATTTCACTAACCTCGAGTTCGGATCTTTTAAAGAAAATAACCACACGAGCGGCTTGTGATCCGTTTCAATTATAAATTGTTTTCCGAAAATGTAAGGCCCAAATATGTTTTGTGTTTTCAACGATGCCTAGTAATTCCCGTTCTATCGTTGAGTAATTTCTTTCGGCGCTATTTAGCGTCCTTGAATAAAAGGCAATTGGTTTGTTATTTTGAGACAAAACTCCACCTATGGCGAAATTGGACGAGTCCGTGGTAATACGAAAAGTCTTATTAAAATCGGGATACGTTAATATAGGGGCGTTCATTATCAACTCCTTGCAGTTATGAAATGCTTGTAAATAGTCACCGTTGTTTTGGTCAATTTTTGCGCCTTTCTTAAGACATTTAGTGAAGGGTTGAACAACTTTAGCAAAATTTTGAATGAATCTTCGATAATATCCTATTAGTCCTAAAAACGCTCCAATTTCCTTAACCGATTTAGGAAGGGGGTATGCTTGAATAGCTTTTATCTTTTCAGGATTGGGTTTAATACCATTTGGAGTAATAATGTGACCAAGAAACGCTACTTCCTTGCACAAAAATTCCGATTTATCTAATTGAACTTTTAGATTAAATTCTCTGAATTTGTCAAAAATTTTATTTAGATGAATTAAATGTTCATGGAGAGATTTAGAAAAAATTACAACGTCGTCCATATAAACAAAACAAAATTTATAAAGATATTCCCGTAAAACATTGTCCATAACACGTTGAAATGTGGAGGGAGCATTTTTTAACCCAAAGGGCATCCTAACATATTCCCAGTGCCCGTTGTCTACCGTAAATGCGGTTTTTTCTATAGAATCAGGGTGTAATTCAATTTGATGAAAACCTTGTGCCAAATCAAGAGTCGAAAAGTACGTACATTTTCCTAAATTATCGAGAATTTCCTCTATCCTCGGGAGAGGGTATTTGTCCTCTACGGTCTTATCATTTAATTTTCGATAATCTATAACTAATCTCCATTTCTTTTTTCCGCTTGCATCGATCTTTTTCGGAACGATCCATACGGGTGAACTAAAGGGGGATATACTTGGACGAATAATTTTATTGTCTAATAATTTTCGAATTTGATTTTGAATTTCCGATTTTAGATGGTGGGGATATCTAAACGATTTTCGGTGAACTGGTTCATCATCTGTCGTTCTAATTTTGTGCTTTACAGCATTGGTGAAACTCAAGTCGCAATTTTCGTTATAAAAAATATCTTTGTATTTTTGGCATAAACCTAAAATGTTTTGTTTTTCCTCTGAATTCAAATGTTGTGTGCGAATGACATTTGAGATATTTAAATCTACAAAATTTGAATTAGGTTTTTGATTCATTTCAATATTAATTATTGGGTCTACCTCGATTGGTTGTAAGAAATTAATTTGAATTTCTCGATCTTCTTCTATAGGGATTGTACAAAATCCGTTTTTTGCAATCGCTATAGATTCGGGGATACAATAATTATTAACGATTAGTTCGGGTATTATAACTTGTCCATTATCTATGTTGACCGGAATGGTTGCGTGTGTTTTAGCTAACTGACTACAGGGTACAAAATTTGTCGAATTTAGTTCCATGAAGAATGGAATTTTCAAATCTTTTATTTCTAAAACGTAGGTTTCATAATTTATTTTTGCGCCTAATTTCTCAAAATCTTCGCTATCTATTAATGCATCAAACTTGTCGTGCCATTTAATTACGTGAAAGTCAAATTTTTTATGTATACCAAATTCAGATAAAATAGGATAAGAAACATTTTCATTATTGGATTCTATTTTATTAAAACCTTTTACTGAAAAATGTTTTTCAAAAATGAAATTTTTAAAGTATTTGTGTGCGGTTTTCGGATTCATAATTGAATTCGAGGCACCACTATCTATTAAAATTTTGAGATTTAAGCTTGGAATTGAAATAAATGGTAATTTAGGTTTAATGATTATTGAATTTAAATCTATTGATTTTCCGAGGCATGTATACGAAAATTTTCATGATCCTCTTGAATTTCAAAATTTTCGGTTTGATCAAAGTTCGGGGGGAAATTTGTAGCTTCTTCTTCTGTTTCATAATTTTCGGGTTGTTGAAATTCGAAATAATTACCATCGTACTCCTCATTGGTGTTTTGAACGTTATTAAGTTCTTCTGAAATAAAGTTACACGGACCGCAACTTTGGAAATGGTTATTCGGTCTATTTTGTGTTTGTCTAAAAGTATTTCTGGTTGAAATCGACATTGGGGTAGGTTCCTGACGAGAATTGTTTCCTACTATTTGCGAGCTATTTTGTTTAGGTCCATTTTGAGGAAAACCACGCGAATGTTGATTATTAAATTTTGAATTAAAATTTTGATTGTAGTTTCGTGGGAAATTATTTAAATTTTGATTAAAATTTTGATTTAAGTTTGGATTGAAATTCGAGTTGAAATTTGGATAAAAATTAGAATTACCAACCCTCTTAGTTTGCGCATTAAATGATGGTTGAAATTGTTGTGGTTTTTTAATGGGTGTATTAACATTTGGTTTTCCGGATTTGTTTCTCATAAAATTTAAGAAATCTACTTGTTGTCGATAGTTATCATAATTTCGTAATTGCAATAAGCATTCTTCAATTGAATTTACTGTTTGATCTGCAATATGGGAACGATAAGGTTCTAATAAACCGGCCTTAAAAGTATTTAACGCGGTTTGTGTGTGAGCTATAATTTTATATTGGGCTAAATTTAAATCAGATTCCCTTATTGAAATGTGCTCTAATAATTGTTGCAATTTACCTTTAATTTTTTCAAAGTACGCATCATAATTTTCGTTATTACTTTGATAACAAGTGGTTAAATCATTTAATAATAAGGTTTCGTTCCGCGGATCTCCAAATCTATTCAGTAATGTAGTTTTTACTTGATCCCAAGTTTTGCAATTAGAAACGACTAACATATCTCTAGCAGCGTCAGTTAATTTCGAACAACAAAGTTCAAATAAAAGTTTGTTTAACGTACAATTTTCTTGACCTACTGTGGAATTTCTATAAGTGCAAATAAATTTTTCACATTGTATAATAAAGTACGATAAATTTTTACTTCCTCCTTCGTATTTAGGAATCATTTCTTTAGCTAAATTTATTTCGGTGAAATTTGTATTAGACATGATTG
Source organism: Rhagonycha fulva (assembly GCA_905340355.1). Lineage (NCBI taxonomy): Eukaryota > Metazoa > Arthropoda > Insecta > Coleoptera > Cantharidae > Rhagonycha > Rhagonycha fulva. The sequence continues at coordinate 119,332,986 of HG996554.1, forward strand.
ATTGATTTATTATTTGATTTACTACTTGATTAAAATTATGTGTAGTGTCTTCTGAACTATCTGAATCGTTATTTATTCTACTTAAAGGCGATCTATCGCGAGTAACACTCATGTAATATTATTAACACGTAAATTAAAATTATAAAAGCGATAGGAATTTTCAATAAAATTTTTAAGGAAAATTAAGGTGTACTTACAAAACTAATGTGGCTAATAGCATCCCGTCGTTATGCCTAGCGAATTGTCGGTGTAGTTTCCTTGGTTTTACCGTTGAGTACCCTCGGAAGTTGAAGTAGCTCAGTAGTTGACCAAAGTGGATCTTGCACCAAATTTTTAGGTTCGAATTTCCAAATAAGGATTTAAAAATCTCCGGTACTTCGATAGTGCCGTTTCGGAAATCCTCTTTGCAGCGCCAATTATGTTTATTGAGCCAAAAAGACTGTTTTTAAAAATTATTTATTTTTAAATAACTTGTACAAAATCTTGGCTCGAGACCTCACTAGTTTAAAACTAATATGAAGACTGACTTAAACTTAATTAATATTGCAAGTAAACAGCACATTCCAGAAATGATGACTATATTGAAAGAAGAGTCGCATCACCCGATGAAGTTGATCCTTCCTAGGGAGCATTGAACATAACTATATACAAAAAGATCGTTTTTGCGACCTTTGACCTCGAATAACCTTTGAAGCTCACATGATCTCGATTTCGACTTTTCACATATTGTTTACAATGATGTAATAAAGATGTATACCAAAATTCAGCTCGATGGTAATTTTTCCGAGCAGAAAATCTAATTTGACTGGGCTAATTGTGAATTGTTAAAGTTGTGCTACAGTTTATCTTTTGTTTCTATAAATAATATTATTCATCATAAAATTAATTAAATATCTACTATCTAAAATCTGTTCTAAAAGTGCATTAAAAAACATTTAAATTAAATAATTTAGGCAATTTTATTGTCCTTAAAAAATTAGTTAAAGTTTTCTTTATTAATTAAAAGAAAGAAACAGACTTAATTATTTCATAATATTCATAATATTCACTTGTGGTTATCTTCAAAAATCTTCAAATCAAATTTCAAATAATTTCAAGAAAATCCATTATTGTGGTCAATTCGTCAAAAGTCTTTTGGAGGTAGTTGTGTCGATTTGTCTTGGAGAGGTCATCAATAATTAGTAAGTGTTTTATTTGTACTATTTAACATCAACAATTTAAAAAGTGCTTATTATTTGATTTTCAATCAGTGCTACGTTTAATTTAGTGAAAATTAAATAAACTTTTAAATTTAATTTTTTTTTATTATTAATTATTTAAAACAATTTGTTTAATTAATTTAATTTTAAGTTATATTTTTTTATTGAGCTCAAAATTCAATTTTAGGATTTAGTTTTACTTTCATTTTGTTTTCTTTTTAAATTTCTTATCATAGGTTTATTTTTTTTTTGTTCTTTAAAACATCAGTATTGCACTGGTGTATGTATATATTATTATTATTTACATTATTATATTTTTTATTAGTTACTCTATTTTGTCTTTTTATTTGTGGCTTTTGCTACAAAAGTTTTTGTATTTCAGATTGGATCTCTTTGTAAAGATTTATCGATATACACTGCAAAAGACCATATGATAATTTTTATTTTTAATTTTTTTAACAAACAACCCTGAGATAGTCAATTTGTTTTTTGCTTCCAGCTTAAGCTGTCGGAGATTACGAAAGATGTACACTGTGTATAAAATTTAGTTGATATTTTTATCTAAGTGTAGGTTTTCAAAGCCTTTAGCTTCTAGTGAGGTTTATAAAATTTGGTAGGGTTATTGGTAATGGTATGTTAAACTTGTGCACAAAAATTTAGAACGCTATCTTAAAAGGTGCGCTCGGTGCACACAATTAAGTAAAAGTTTAAGGTTCAAGATGACAATTTTGGTAATCTGAGTTTTGAGTTCGTATACAGTTTCAGCCAAGTAAAAGCCTGCTTAACATGGAATAATCTTTGATTCCAAGAAATTCAGATTCATGTCCACTACTTTCAGATTAATAAAAATAATTAATAAAAAAAATATTGAAGTTTTATTTCGCTCTTAATTAACATGAATGTTTAGTGCTAGTGTAACTCAAAAATATGATTTGTGATCTAGGGTTAAATAAGAATATTGTATCTGTAATTGTCAATAGATGTATAGTAATCTGCAGCTACCGGTAAGATTGTAGTTATCCGTAGTTTTATATGGTGTCACTGTAACGAACTTGTCAAAACGAATCCACTACAAAATCCAATATTAACCGTCGCGGAATTACAGGATAGAGATCATGCTTTTAAATTTCAACGACAAACTGCATCTTTACAGGCAAGAAAATATAACACTTACCTTTCGTTTAAAAATAATGCAACAACGCTGTTGCAGAACTCCGCCTCCATTTATGTTTTTCTTCTTCTCGTTGGGCCAAGTTTTCCTTCAAAACTCATCTCATTGAATTACTCTCGAATGTTTCAAATCTGCAAAGTAGAAAATAAACACATTAGTCCAGATAACATTACAAATTGGTGATCTAGGGTTACGTCAGGTGGGACTTGAATTTAATTTAAACCTAATTTTACGAACAAAAAAAGTAAATTTCACTAAGGTAGCTACAAAGGATAGTAGAACCTAAATTAAAAAAACTGACCTGATATTTTTAAGCGCGCGACAGATCGAAGTTTTTTCAAATATTCAAGTGTTAGAATTTTGTATTCCACCATTCATCTTGTTCGTTATAAAAGCCTATAAAAGAAATACATATTCATTAGATATTTTTAATATAAATATCAAAAAATGAATCATCTAACTTAAAAATTAGTAAGTTGTTTGAACGTCGACGCCATTTTGTGAGGTTATAATATAATTGAAACAAAATTACCTAGTACCACAACTTATTGGCATTTTCAGATTAAATAAAATCATTAAATGATTACCGCCACTCATCCGGAGCACATTTGTACATAAATTATTTATTAATTTTCATTTTTAAACTTATAAATTCAAAAACTAGGTAGTAATAATAACTTTCATCGTTGTACGAACAGAAAACGAAGTTAATAATATTCACACGACCGCACACGACCTATTCCAGACATAGGCGTCCGTCAAGGTAGATAAATTATGTATGTAGATAAATCTATATACCTTGGGCGTCCGTAGAATTTTTTCACGGAGGGGTCAACATAATTTATTTAAAATACTATAAACAAGATTTGTAATAAATTATTACAAGAATAGAAGATTAAATTAACAATAATTAATAATTCTTGAAATTTATAAATAAAAAATAATTTTAAATGATCCATAATGCACATGTAAATAATAATTTATGTATTAATTAATAAATCTTTCAAATTCTTAATTTAAATTATCTTTTCCTTTATATCTACATTTTTATCTAATAGTATTTTATTAACTTTAATTAATATTAAGAGAATTATCTCACCCCTGAATGTTTAAAGAAATAGGAATTTTCGGGCATATGGAGGACGCAATCATTCAAACGACGAGTAAGGTCGACTAGTTAGTTTCGCTTTAATTCTGAAGCATTCTCAAGACTCGTGACCCTGATGTTGAAATGTTTGACATGATTTTTGTAGTTGCTGAACATTGCTGATGTTCTATTACCTGCGCCTAACATCTATGTTGTCTATGTACGCTTATTCAAACATTTCAACATCAGGGTCACGAGTCTTAAGAATGCTTCAGAATTAAAGCAAAACTAACTAGTCGACATTACTCGTCATTTGAATGATTGCGTCCCCCATATGCCCGAAAATTTCTATTTCTGTTATTAAATATTGTTTCGTATAATATGCTGTTTAATTAATAAAAATTATTAATAAATTTTTTTATTTCGCTCTTAATAAACACAAATTAATGTTTAGTGATGGTGTAACTCGAAAATATGATGGGTGATATAGGGTTAAAAGAGAATATCGGATCTGTAATTGTTAGTAGATTTGCAGCTACCGGTAAGATCACAGTTATCCGTAGTTTTACATGGTGTCACTGTAACGAACTTGTCAAAACAAATCCACTACAAAATCCGATAGTAACGGTCGCGGAATTTCAGGCTGGCGATCATGCTTTTAAATTTCAACGACAAACTGTTTATTTACGGGCAAGAAAATAAAACACTTACCTTTCCTTTAAAAATAATGCAACAGCACTCTTGCAGAATTCCGCCTCAATTTATGTTTTCTTCTTCTCGTTAGGCCAAGTTTTCCTTCAAAACTCATCTCCTTGTATAGCTCTTGGATGTTTCAAATCTGCAAAGTAGAAAATAAACACATTAGTCCAGATAAAATTTCTTCTGATCCTACTCAACTTGCATACACCAGGGATGGAAGGTTTACTTGATTTTGAGTGTCAGACCAAACTTATAAACTTGGGAAAACTTACAATTTTCGTGTATCACATAGCTCTTGAAGGAACTGATGGATCTATGTGTTGGTGGGAATCAAATTAATGGCAGATCTGGGTCAATGTCCAAATTTTATTTATTAGAAAAAGTGCAACAAAATTAAAAATCTAAAATTGGGAACAAAAAAGTAAGTTGCTTAACGCAAAAATGCTAAAACCCCTTCTGATTTGACTACCAAATTTTTTCACTTCTTTGGAATGGATTGAAAAATTTAATTTTGTAATTAAATTCTGAGTTGGCTCAGGGTATGAAGAACCGGCACGTGATAATTACGTAAATTACAGTTACATAAATTCGTTCAGTCCATTTTACAATTATTGTAAAATCAGATGAAGTATATCATCCATAGATGAACTAACAAAATTTGCACTTAGAAAGTAACCAAGTTAAATTTGAAATTTTGTTCTCAAAAAGTTCTTGTCTACAAATTACCACCCCAAACACATTCAGTTTATAGTAATAATAAAATCTTACCTGCAAGATAGAAAAGATGTCATCTCATCAACGAATGCACTTCCTCCACTTACAAAAACAAAGTTCATCGACGTAATTCTGAAGGCCCCGAAACCAAACCTGGTGATCTACATTGACCTTCTTCAAGCACCACAAGATCATTGGTATCATCTGCAAAAAAAAATACATAACAGTTACAAAATGGCTGCAATAGTAAAAAAAAATAAAAACTGGATTGAAAAAAATACATTCCTTCGCTGCTCTATGGTATAAACAATTCCATCCTGCTTACTGTAAGTACCAATGAAAAATTTATTTAATTGTACCTAAATAATACATATTTTTATGAGATGGTGCAGTAAGTAAATGAGTAACATGAAAAATGACTTGCAAAAATGGGCGTCAAGAACGCCAGTGATCAAATTCATTTAATTTGCATTCCTGTGTGGGTAGTTTTGCAGCACTCATAATCTGATTTTGTGAGGAAAAAACTACATTACACTAATGATACACAACGGATAGTGGAAACTGGATTGACAAATAAAAGAAGAGTAAACTGGCCTTTCGTTTTCAACTGCTGCGACACTTTAGGTTTCTTCTCAACTTTGCAATTGACTTTGTACAATTTGCCATTCCACCATTCAACTCGTTCGGTATGAAAGCCTACAACAAATACATAATTTACTATCGGTAAATACCACACATTGATGCATTTAGTAAATTCTTTATACGATGACGCCATTTTGTTAGGTTATAAAATAATTTAAACAAAATTACTACGTACCACTAATTATTAACATTTTCCGGTTGAATAAAATCATTAAATAATTGCAGCCTATTATAAGGAGCACATATGTATAAGAATCATTTACTAATTTTCATTTTTAACCTGGTAATCACTAAAAAACTTAATAATAATTTGCCTTGTCGTTTACCGCCTAGTAACGAAGTTCGTAAAATCGACACACACGACGATTCAAGAGACATAGGCGTCCGAATTATTTTTTTACAGAGACTCCACATAATTTTTTTTTTACTTAATATTATAAAGTGAATTAATAATAATAAATTACAGCAAGATCGGAATTAATACTAATTAATGAGTCTTGAAATGAAATAGAACAGTAAACGCTGACTGACAGACAACGCACAGCCTAAACCGGTGGGTCTAAAAGCATGAAACTTTGTATGAAATATAGAGAAATAACATTGCGGTTATTTCGCCGCATTTAATTTGTTTAAATTTTTAAATAGCATTTCTACGGTATAGTAGATAAGTTACAAGAATTTCTTTAATCCATTTCCATCTGTTCGTAACGATCGGTTTGTGAAATTCTGTAATATAAATAACTCCAGTGCGGCCTTCAGGCCGCACAATCTGAGCGATCTAGTTAATTTTTTCTAATTTTCAGTTACTTTTTTAAATTATCCATTCGATTTCAAAACCGGGTTCGATCCTCAATGGGAGCTAAAATTTAAACTGCAGACTTTTTAAAAAATTTGAAAAGGGATGAAGCGCATGATATTATATTAATTGGATCCCCCTGGAGTAGTAGACAAGTAGGACTCTTGTAAATCTGGATTCTTAAAAAAATCGTAAGAAAATCCGTTCGTAACGTTCAAACTTAAAACATTTCTAAAAAAAAGATATGAGTAATACAAAAAATACGCATAATTTTGGCTGACTCACCAAAGTGGTTTTGGTACACCTTCGGCTAGATTTTCGAGATAACCACATCTTTCGTTACATAAATTCGAGATTTGTAATAAATTATTACAACAATAGAAGATTAAATTAACAATAATTAATAATTCTTGAAATTTATAAATAAAAAATAATTTTAAATTTAAAATATCAATAATGCACGTTTAAATAATATGTATTAATTTATTAATAATCTTTCAAATTCTTAATTTAAATTATCTTTTTATCTACGTTTATCTAATAGACATATGTTTTTCTTATAACGCCTTATTCACTTTGTTCCTGATGATAAAGTGCAACTTTTAAATTATACGCTACGGAATTCTTGAAATTTTTAGTAACTTTCATTTTTTAACCGGAATTGATAAGAAATCCTACGCACATTTTATGAAGTCCTTATCGTACCTGTAATTTTGCATCTGTTTTGGTAAACTTTGTCAACATGGAGAGAATTGGGGAAGCTTTTTTAACCGTTTTATTAGCAGCTACTTTATTTGTGGTAACTCTTATTTGTTATATCTCCAGAATAATACTTCCAAAATGGAACCGTCCCAGGCGTAAGTAAATTGTCTATGTATTATTTTTTTTACATTTAATCGTAGTTCCCAGACCTGTACAAATCATAAATGGTGACTATGGGCTAATAATATTTCCAAATACCGGTGATGTAAAAGCTTTAAGCGCCTTCATAAATGAACAATGCAAATTGGCCCATAAAGCAACAAGAGAAAGTGACGAGAGACGAACTAAACATCACGTGGCTAATATATATTTGACTTTCGAGAATCCAATAGCTGTACTAACTAAAAGTCGATCCAAATTAACATTGCCAATGTATCATTTTATCCAAAGACATATAGAAAGGTATATATTCGATGGTCAATGGTGTGTCTAAACAAGTCGACTAATAAGAAGAGAATCTTTGTACATGTATTTCAATTTTGTGCCCTAAAACTATTAAGTCCATTTTCATAAATTGAAAAAATAAACAATTTTAATTTCTGTGGTTTTCCTTAGTCGAGATAAAAGCTTTTCAATTTCAAAATTTAATCACGAAATTATTGCATAATAATCAAAATTATGATTTTTCAAAGTGAATGATGCAAAAAACCGATTGATTTTTTATTTTCTTTTCTTTGTTTGCAAAAAAATGTTATTCTTACCTTGAAAGTTTCGATTTATCTTTTCATCTGCAAAACAGGTTGTTAGGTTGACAGGAATAAAATGATGAAGAGGAAGGAAGGTGGAAATTCGAACAAAACTTTTCGTCCATGTGTAGCAAAATTTCCGGCTCTTGTAAAATCTGAAATAAATTAAGGAACAACAATTAGGTAAGACAGGAACTTAAAAATGAAGAGGTTAAATTTAAGTACATAGGATCGATGGGTTTGGTTCTGCGGTTGCAAATTTAGAGTAAAAAAATCCAAAGTAAACAAATATATTTTTATATATATAATATACCTATGTGATTTAGATCATCATAACTTTAGTAATTTTTTTTAATTAAAAAAAGATATAATAATAATTATACTTAAAATAATTGAACACAACTGAATTTTTTATGTACAGTTTGCAGTTGTGTTAATTATCAAAAAAAAAAATTGACTTAAACAATAATTATTATTTAATTAGTTTATCCTTTGATAAAAATCAAAAATCTAAAATAATTCCCTTACGTAAAACAAAATTACAGCGTGATAAAACCGCATGTTAAAATTTCTTACAGAAGAGAAAAGATTTGTACATTCATAATTACATGCATTCCATGTCATCAATCATTGAAACAAAAAAAAAGTAATTATTGTAAAAATGTAACAATAAAATCAGCACCTCACAACTCCTCAAAGTAAGCCAACCCATTTAAATAAAAACTTTACAACTAACGCAACCTCTTTAAAAAAAAAAAGGCTAAAAGGTTCTAAAGTTAAAAAAAAACTTTGTCATAACAAAATGCGTTTGGATTAACAAAAAAAAAAAAATATTAAAAATATGCTCCAGTCTCTGACGATTCCAAAACAATTCGGATTATTTTTAATTTGTACCATAAACCGACACAAAATCACTTAAGTTTCAAACTGTAGTTTTTAAAATTGTTTTGGCATTCGTCACTCGTCCAGTGCTCTACCAAGAGCGACGTCTCGGACGCTAACGCCGTTTCCACACTGATCAACAACTGATGACGTAGTTGCTTCTTAATAACCCCCATGCTCTGTACAATACACAAGTTTTAACAGTATAAAAACACCTTCAAATGTAAACAAACCTGGAGAGATTGTCCCGCGATGACCTTCAGAACCGAAATCACCTCTTCCTGAAACTTATCAGGCCATAAAGTCCGTGTCACCAAACCTTGTCGTAATCCTTCAGCTGCCGTCAATTTACGCGAAGCAAAGAACAATTCGCTCGCCTAAAAAACGTTTTATAAAATTTTTTCTCTTCTTTTCTAGTTTTTGACTTACCAAGGAATTGTGCATGATGTGAGGCAATGTGAGTAGGTTACCCCCTTCTGCTGGACATCCCAAAGCTGCGTAGGGCGTACTGAAGGTGGCGGTGTCGCTTGCTAGAACCATATCAAACAAGGGCAACATTGTGACGCCCATACCTATGGTCGAACCGTGAACTCCCGCTACAAGAACTTTAGGAAATTTGGCCAAAGAAACCAAAAAGTTTCTGAAAAAAAAAATCGTTAAAATTAACTAATCTAAAATTTCAATATTTAAATTAAGAGAGGCATTTTTTTCAGGGCCCTTTTAATTTAATCAACAGATGGCGCCTACTTAAATATTTTTATAAAATAAGAGGAATTTGCTATATTTAAAATATAGCAAATTCGTTGAGATAATACTGTTCTATAAACAATATTCTTGATCTTAAGCTATTTTGGGTTCGTAATATTTATTTATAAAAACACAATTCATAATTAAAGTTTAATTATCATTTTTTGTAAGTGACTGTGTTTTGACATACTCAATACAAACTCCAAATAGCTTAAGATCAAGAATATTGTTTATAGATTAGTATTATCTCAACGAATTTGCTATATTTTAAATACAAAAGAATCCTCTTATTTTATAAAAATATTTAAGTAGGCGCCATCTGTTGATTAAATTAAAAGGGCCCTGAAAAAAATGCCCCTCTTAAGTATTTCAAGAAGTGTTCAAGAACTTTTTTAACACTTTTTATGCCTAAAAAGTGAAAATTAAAAGTTGAAAAGTAAAGAATGTGAAGTTACAAGAAATTGTCTTCAGGTGTAACTTGCAAGTGTATCACCAGATCGCTGTAAAAATGTCTGTCTGTTCGTAACAAATGTTACCAGAACCTGGAAATCACTAAATTGAAAAATCAGGTAGTGAAAAGTTTGAAATATAAATAAAATTTCTTCTTCTTCTTCAACTGAATAAATTCAGCCTAAGCCTAGGGCTTGTTATTTCCAGCCATTGCGTCGTTTCCTTGGCAGTGCTAGATCTGTGAGCATATAAATTGTTTAACGTCCGATAGGTAGTTTGCTAGACTTGCCTCCAGACGAGCCTGTAACTCAGGTTTTTATGTCAATGATGGCCATTCATTAACCCAGGAGAACCACCGGCTTAACGTGCCTTCCGAAGCACGAAGACTTAGTCATAAGAAAGTTGCCCTTCTCCAGATTTGAACCCGGTTACCTGCAAGGCCATTGTCCGTCATAAAATTTCAAAATAGTTAAAATTTTAATTAGTTATGAAATGTTTTTTGATGATTATATCTTTTAAAAATTCATTAATTTTAATTAGTACCTACATTTTTTTAATATACAAAAACTTTTTTGCTAGCAAAAACAAAGAGAGATTTAACATGAGTGAGAAGGCCGCATGCCGAACTATATTATACGACGAAAAGTGTGAGGCAGGAGGCCGAGCTATGTTGCAAGAACTTGGAAATCACTAAGTTAAAAAATTAAGTCGTGAGTTAATGAATTGTCATCATTAACATAAAAACCAGAGTACAGGCACATTTGAAGGCCAGCCGCGCAAGCTACCTATAGCCCAGTCAAATAAGCATTTGACTTCGGAATGAAAGCAAATAAGCTGAAAATTTGCATAAACCTTTATTATGTCATTCTATAAGTTGTTTCAAAGGTCTCATAAAATATCGTATCCGCGTCACAAGATATTAAAGGTCAAAGGTCACAAAAATCGGGTTTTTGTAAATATCTCGGTTTCTATGCTCTAAATGACATTTTGAGCTATTAGAAAAGTTGTAGAGCATATCATTTTCTACAAATTAGGTTCTAAGAAATATTTTGTATAATTAATCGTTCTTAAGATAGAGCGCGAAGAGTGGGAGCGCTTAGCCATATATGTACCTACTGTAACGCGAGGTCAATTGTGGAAACCAATACATAGTACGGTATGTAAAGTTAATTATTTACTAAAAATGTTATAATTATAAATAAACCTTAGTTAAAAAAAAATTGTAAAAAAGGCTCAGCAAAACCAATAGGGAGCGAGAAAGTTCCCCTCACCCATGAAAAAAGTTCACTTTTTTAACGTTAAAAAACGCTACAGTCGAGATTTCTCGCTAATTCTCCAGTAAGGGAATGAGAAAGTTTGACGTTAGAGCTTTTAACGTTAAAAAAGTGAACTTCTTTTATAAAACTTTTTAACTCTAGAGAACGCTAATGTCAGTCTTCTCGCTTCCTATGTTCGAAAGTATAAGACGATGTCCAGTACTCCGATTTTAAAAAATTTCGTTGGCCAAGATGATATAAAACGGTCCAAAAATAATAATAAAACAAAAAATTTGCAGAGCATTGCAAATGAGCTTACAATTAAAAAAAAAAACAACAAAAGCATTTAACAACAATTGATAGGGTGCCGCTAGAAGGGGGTAAAGGTAAGTATTTTGCAAAAATTATTTTCAATCAAAATTTATGAGCCTAGCGTAGATCTTAATGTGGATCCAAGATTGGACGTGATTGCGTCGTCAAAATCGACTCTTTGCAAGCACCGCTAACTACGTTATACCTTTGCGTTTTGACTAACGCTGTACTAATTAAAGATATCCCCCAAGCCGGTCCAACTCGGCAAAGTGTGCTACTAGAAAGGCGGTAGATCACCCTCGATGTAAAACCCCTAAACAGTGAAATTTGCTTAATGTCAACGCTACCATGGTGCAAGTGCTACTGCTGCTCTTGTGTTCGTTTACTACGCACAGCGTGTAGCGTAAGTAAATCAACACGTACTGTTAGCAGAATGCCTTATAAAAGCGAATATCGCACAGATATTAGAAACATTAAAATCGATTATTATTAATCGATATAAGACATTCGTTCGTATCTAAAAAGCTTTATTTTAATGTTATCTATCAAACCCTCTTGAGTTTTCTTTAATAAATATAATATCTTCCTAACCCGCAATGTTCTATTAAAATTTGTAGAAGTTTCTTGTGTACCTACTGCATCTGTTCCAAATGTAGAATCTCATGAAAATCCAGATAAAGTTAAATTAATAGAAAATTTTTCTGCAAGTATTCAGTTGAGGGCAAACGAATATTTTTTTCAATATTTAAGCTATTCACAATTTTTTAAACAAACCAAAAGTTTGTTTCGATCTTATTAGATCTCATCAGTGACGTAATCCAAATTACAACTATACGTAATGTATATAGCTAAGCGCTCCCACTCTTCGCGCTCTATCTTAAGAACGGTTAATTGTACAAAATATTTCTTACAATCTAATTTGTAGAGAATTTTATGCTCTACAACTTTTCTAATAGCTCAACATGTCATTTAAAGCATAGAAAACGAGATATTTTCGTGACCTTTGACGACCTTTGTGACGCGGACACGAGATTTTATGAGACTTTTGACAACTGATTAGCGTTTTACATCAACAAAACGCCACCAAGCGGAATAATTTCAAACTCGTTTGTAACGTAATCATAATCAAACATTTTCTTTTGTTTACTGCTGGAAAACGTAATGTTGTTATTGACGGTGGCGCCACCAACGGTAATTTAAAACGCGAATAGAATGACATAATAAAAGTTTATGCAAAATTTTCAGCTTATTTGCTTTCATTCCGAGGTTTACCTCTTTTTTCTGCTTATTTGACTAGGCTACTAATCAGTGTAAAATATTTATATGCTTATAGAACTAAGGCTTAAACCAAGTTGAAGAAGAAATTGTGTGTATTGCCTTCTAACAAGAATTCAAGAAAATTAAAAATTGAATTAGCACATTTTTTGTTTTTAAATCTACAGAAACTTTTTTTGCAATCCATTTTTGACTAAATTTTCCGAAACAAAATAAGAGCCACAGGTCGAGCTTAGGTTAGTGTTAGGAACCGCTTTTTTAAATTAATACCGCCAAAAACAGAGACTGATCTAGGGTGCGTTCCACTTAAGCCCATGGGCGACCGCGGCTTGGTCCCGTAGTTCTTTGATTGGACTGAAGATCGAGAGCGGTTATTTGATTGGTCTGACAAACGACCGTGGTCGTCGTGAGCTTTAAGTGGAACGCACTGCTAATCAATCAATTGAAATTCTACACATTTTAATAAGTGAAAATATAAAAAATTTCTCTTACAGTGTAAGGAAATTTTTAATCCCAAAAATTAAATATTAATGTTAAAAAAAACTTCCCTGAATCTAACTTGAAATTTTCCTGATTTCACTATAAAATTTGCCTGCTTTCCATGACCAAATTAGTACACTTAAAATCCGCTGACTTTCAAATTTCGAAATAGGGAATCCTCCCTAAAATGAAGAATGTCCGATCGAATTTTAACCAAAATTTCAGAAAAATTAAAAATTGAATCAGTAAATTTTTAACAGGTTTTTACTTTTCTAAAAAATCTAAAAGTCAAAAAAATTTAATTGTTCATGTGGATGAAATTTTAGCACTTTTCAAGAAATTTTCTTTTAGAAAAATATACCACAGGATTTCCACTGAATTTTAAGTTTTCAAGTTTTCCAAGACAAAAATTGCAAATATTCCTACTGTTTGAAAATTCGTCAATTAAATAAATTAATGTTTTAAAAAAAATTTCAATAGTCCAAACTTTCATTTTCCCAAAAAAAAACAAAATTTTCCGGTTTTACGTAACCAAATTAGTCCACTAGGTGAATTCCCAGGTTTTCAAAAAACTTGAAAAAAACTTGGAAATCTTATAATAAAATAAGGAAAGTCGGAAATATTTTTTAAAATTGCTACTAATTTTTTTTTGTAATTTTAGTTTTCGAGAAAAAAACGCTCTGTACATAAAGTGCATTTAAGGCTGAAGAGCCTTAAATGAAATTAAAATTCGAGAAAGATGAAAAAACTTAAATTTTAAAAGTAAAATTTACTTACTTCACAGCTGTGGCGTAGGTTTCGGCCACCTTCAACCTTAGTTCGGGTTGCTGTGAATACAATTGATTGTAGTCGATTCCTTGACAGAAGGAATTCCCATCAGAGGACACCAAAACCACTCGGCACGAATCGTCCTTTTGTAAAGCATCCAAAACTTCCTCTACATCTTTCATAAGCTGCAATAAAAACATTAAAAAAAAAGTCAACTAAACAAATTTCTAGTTTACCGAAAGCGTCAACACCAAGTGACCGAGTGTGGATGTGGGCTCCAGAACCACTTCCACCAAGTTGTCGTGCTTCCGAACACTGAGAGACTCATAATGTGCATATTGCGGATCTTCAGTCGACAAGCGATTAAAATTTTTGGCCATTTCCCGATTTAACGCCTGCTTGTCCACCGAATTGGACTGTTTCTCATGAGCTGAATCATTTTTGGCCTTAAGTTTCTTTCTTTTCTTCTCAGACGTACTGTCCGATGGGGGTTTGTAAGAGGAATCGCCATCGTCGTCGCTAGTTTCGCTCGAAAACGAACTGCTAGAATGACGCCGGATGATTCGCGAAGCGTCCGCCTGATCGGCGTAATTAAAACTGGGCGAAGCTGGAGGACTGTGAACCGAACCGCTCATGGAATCCTTCGATTTTTTACGTAGCATGACAACCGCAGTCATTTCCTTGACGGGCGACGGTTTAGGCGTGGGTTCCTTCTTCCTTAAGTTAATGGGAGAATCTTTGTTGCTGTTCAACTGAAGTTCATTTTTGATTTCGTTAGTTTTATTCAGCAGGTCACGTTGAGCCCTATCTAACGAAATCATTCCCTTCTTCTTCCGCTTGTTCATCAAGTTTTGGACTTCGTCGGTGTTCTTTACGGAGTAGAGTAGATTAACCGCGCCCTCGTCCATTAGAAGCCTATCCACCTCCGATAAGCGACCGCCCTTCTTTTTCAGCGGCGATTTCTTTATCGTTGGGACTATGGGGATTTTCTCTTTCTGCTTGATGGGAACTTTCTCCTGGTTTTTTTCTTGTATCACTTTGGTTTGAGGTGCAACTTTTTCCACGGCCACGGGTTTCACCTTATCGTTGCTCAACTTCAAAACCTTCATCTTTTTCTCACTTTGTTTTGGAGTGACGGTGGCTTTTTCGCTGCCGCTTTTCGGCGTTTCCACAGCCAACTTTGGCGTTTTGAAGGGCGGCGATTTAACCGTGGGTGACGCTTCATCAGGGTCCCAAATTTTCTTGCGCTTAACGACGCGGGAACTTTTGCTGATATAAGTGTTGGGTGATATTGCTCCCTTTGGTGAAGGTTCGGAAATTTTCAGTTCAGTTTTCTCAGATGTGGATGGTCGTTTTTTGGAGGTTACCACAAGCGCCGGTTTTTTTTCCTTCACCTCTTTTGTTTGAGGTGATTCCTTTTTATCTGTTGATGGCTTTCTAACGTTTGCCGTTTTCGTGGATTTTGGGAGACTAGAAGATGCCTTTTGAGTTTCTGATGGCGTGATTTTTGGTACGGTAGGAATTGGGGCCGATTTTGTGTCGGTACTTTTGGGTTTTGGTTCCGCACTTTTTGGTTCAGCGCTGTTGGAATTTACTTTCTTGCTCTGTGTGAGCATTGACTGGATGTCTCCCGAAGGTTTGCGCTTGCGGGTATACGTCTTCATCACCGAACTTGACGAAAAACGAGGAACGATATTGAGATCGTCACCAGTTTCGTTTTTTTCCGATGATGCAGGTTTGGGGATTTTAGTGGCGCTCGAGACGCTTTTATAGGAACCTGAATTGCCCTTGGGCAATTCGCGTAACTGCTTCAGGGCCACTTCGCGTTCCCACTCCGCGGAGTTTTTCTTTGCAGGGATCGGTGACGCGGGTTTGCCGGTCTCTAAATTCCACTCGATATCGTCGTCACCTTCCAAGAGTGCAATTAAATCAGAGTTCGCGATTTTGTTCGATGTGTCGACGTTTTTAACCGAGGTTTCGCTAGAAATCGACTCCAATTTAGTCGACGCGTTTGGGAGGGTGGTCGTCGACGATGACGGCGAGGAGGAAGAAGAAGGAGAACTTTTGACAGGTTTTTCGTTCGATTCGTTGCCCAATTTACTGGCGAGTCGTTGGGTCAGCTTTTTGGTGAAAAATATATCGCCTCCTTGAGGAAGTTCGGCGGACGATTGTCTCAATCGCGAACGTTCCATGATTTCTTCCGTTATCTCTTGTTTGGAAACGATTTGACTGGTTAAGTTGCGGTACGGAATTTTGACCCCCAGACGTGGTTTCAACAAAACGCGGCCATTTTTCACCGGATCTTCCAGAGGATTGTCGACGTTACGACCCAAAACGTGGCAGGGAATGCTGGCGAGCACGTTGTTATCTTGTTCCGATTTCACATCCTCCTGCAATTCTTCTTGATCTTCTTCGGTCAGTTCGACCTCTTCCTCTTCTATCACAACATTATCGTCAATTATAACATGCTCCTGGTCCAAATTCTCGATGTTCGCGTCATGAACGGTAACTTCCATGGTGTTTTCTGACTGGAAAGTGGAAATTGGGACGCTTTCCTCCACAGCGGTTACAATTTCTTCAACTTTCTGATCGCCGTTCACAGAAGATATCTCTTCAACGTACGTGGAATTTATACTGGTGGGTTGGATCACTGCCTCTTCCTCCATGCAGTAATCTTGAATCAAAATTTCAGATTCGCATTTTTCTTCTCCCACAGGTATTTTACCGTTATCCACTTGTTTTTCACTTAAGGCACTGTTTAAGGGAACTTCAGCCCCCTTGAAACTTTCGACAATTTCTACAACATCTTCTTCTAACTTCGGATTAACAATAACCACCTCATTTTCACTCTTCTCTACAACTGCGGTTTCTACAACCGGATCATCCGGAACGCAGATTTCCGCTACATTTCCAGAAGAAGTTTCAACTTTTGCAGACAATTCATTGAAAACCTCCACATCTTCTGATACAGGAACAGTTTCAGAAGTGGGATGAGCAACGGAAACGCTTTCGAAAGTTTCTATCGCTGGGGCAGGTTCTATAGAAGTTACAACTTCGTTTAAATTTTCCACCACTTTAGAAGTTTCCACTGTTGTGGGAACTGCCGCTTCTACTATAGGGACGTCGTTACAGACCTCCAGCGAAGGCATATCAATTACATTCGCAACCGCCACATTCACACCCTTATCTTGGTTACCACTAACCAAACACTCGCCGCTAGTGGGCTCTTCCATTTTACAGCCCTAAAACGAACCAAAAGAATGTAAAACGAAAACAAGAAACTAAAACACTCAAAACCGCATCAATTTAACACTTATACACCACGCTAATAAAAGTAACAAGAAAACTCACCCAGAATTGTTCGGCTGATAAAATCCGATTCACTGCGTCACAAAAAGTTCAACCCGCAGCCCGTCTATAATAACCACACCGAAAGAAGTTAAAATTGCATAATTCTATCCATTTACCGATTAAAATAATAAACGAGCGTCATATAATTTTACGACACAATCACAATTTACCACTTCGGCCATTTTGAGTCAAATTTTAGTTTACTAAGTTTGCGTCATCAAAACACACCGCGGTAGCACCAGGGTAGCCATGCGCGCAGCAAGAAAAACCCCAAGTTGAAATACTTCAAAAAATTAAATAATGTTAAAAATAATCTTAAAAAACTTAAATTTAGTTTGCTTACGTAATTTTTATTACGGTAATTTTATCGAATTTTGTATTTCTATTATTTTGGGAGGTACCAAGGTTGTAGAAGGCAGCTTCAAATTTGAATTTAAAATTCGTGCTGTTACAATCGTCCAAAGGAATAATAATAATAATTATTATTACAAAAATTTTATTCTGCATTGGAATGTGAAATTATAAAATTTTGTAATATAATTCTTTTATGGTATCCTGCAGTCTAAACATATTCTATGTCCAAGATAGTAAATAGCAATGTAAACAAAACAGGTTAAAGTTTGAACTCATAGGCGTACGATGAAGTTTTTCCAGTCTGGGCAAACATTTTAGTATAAAAAAATTTGGTTTTCTAAAGTAATTCCGTCTCTGCGTTTGTAACGTTTATTGATTTTTTTATTATTATTATCAGGTAATATTTTAACATAGCTCGGCCTACGGCCTTCGCGCTCAAAAGAAAGTAAGCGGCAGCCATTTTGATAGTGAACGGAACTGAAATAAACGCACTGAAAAATGACCACTTTTATTGTCTAGTTTTCTGAAACCGACTATCCCTAATCAAGGAACATATCTACGCTTGCAGATTTCGCGTTTAACTCGGCCTTCGGCCTCGCACTTGTCAGTTGAGTTACGGAACGGAAACTATAGATTCCAGTCCAGATTCCAGTCCATATGGAAAGTTCAAATTGTTATATTCATCTTTAACCCCCCCCCCCCTTTCGCACGTAAAGAAAACCTTGTAAAACTTGTAGAAAGTACTATAAATGTGCTGAACAGCATCATCAAAGTAAAAAAGGGCTGAATTTTTCTTGTTACACAAGAAGAAGTAAGAGTGTCTTACCAATTCGCAATTTACATTACTGTTGGTGGCGCTACCATCACTAAAAATATTATGTCCAATGTTTAAATGGCCACCGTTGTTTTCATTCGTTAACAGCTGACTAAAAACACTGTTAAAAGGGCCCATTTGTAAACATGTGCACTGAAAAATCACCGCTTTTATTGTCTAATTTTCTGAATCCAGTTTCTCTTTAACATATCTCGGCCTCCGGCCTCGCATTTCTCTACCATGAAATTTTTTAATTTTAATCCAATTTTTTTGCAATCAAAACAATTCCGATTTGTTATGAATGGAGCAGTAAGTGAGAATTCTTTGCTGACTATTGCTTTCTGCAAGTATCTGAAGAAAAGTTTTCAACTTTTTTGACCTCCGTCACTCAAGGGGGGTCATTAGAGCCGCAGGCGATTATTTTTTTGAAAAGACTACCTAAACATCAGCAATCTTGAACATGTGGCCAGCATTTGTCATTTTATTTTGGTTTTTGGTACCCGAAAAATAATCATCTGGAGCAAAAAAAACAGTAATATTTTAATTATAACTACTTGTGTAACCCACTGTTGGGTTGGTAGCGGAGACACATCCGGTGAGTAAGTGTCACTTTTTTGACTTTTAATGTCGGAATATTGCGAATCCGCGACACACAACTTTTCACGTTTGTATAATCAGCCATGTTGACCCGAACGAAATGATTTTAGTATTTTATGTCGTCGACATTTTTTAATTTATTTACTACAAATTCGTAACTGACATTATGCCAACCTGCGATGTAAAAACGAGATACATTCCCGCAACTTTTGCCTGGGCACTTCTCTTGGGCGCAACTACACTCTTTTTCTATTTTCCGTAAGTTGTCTTATGTAATTTTTCTTCATTTCACCTCACTTGTATGTTTTTAGGGCTCAGTATTACATATTCCGCTATCCATGGGTGCCAATATTTCAAGGACTGATTGCGTTTTTGGTGCTAGCAAATTTTACTTTAGCGACGTTTATGGATCCAGGTGTCATACCCAAAGGTTGTTGTGTTCTATTTTTGTTGTATTACCCCCGTTTCTAACCCTCTCTTGCAGCTCCACCTGACGAAGACCGTGAAGACGACTTCAGGGCGCCGTTGTACAAAAATGTTGACATCAACGGAATCACCGTTAGGATGAAATGGTGTGTCACTTGTAAATTTTATCGGCCACCTAGGTGTTCCCATTGTAGTGTTTGTAATCATTGTATAGAAGTGAGTATAATTTTTTTGATTAATTTTCACCCCGTTCTTTAAAACCGACCGTTTTTGTAGACTTTCGATCATCACTGTCCGTGGGTGAATAACTGTATAGGGAGGCGGAACTACCGATTCTTTTTCTTCTTTTTATTATCATTAAGTGTACATATGATTAGTATTTTTACGTTAAGCCTAATATTTGTATTACAAAATAAGAATAGATTATCAGAGGTCGAACCAATCATAGCGTGAGTAACTTTCTCCTTGGACGCCCTAAGGCCCTCCGCTAACACGTTTTCTTTTAGTATGATCTTGATGAGCATCATAGGGATTCTTGCCATCCCGATATTTGGTCTGACTGGCTTCCATATGGTTTTAGTGTCGAGGGGGCGCACAACCAACGAACAAGTGACCGGCAAGTTCAAAGGTGGTTACAATCCGTTCTCCAGGGGCTGTTGGGACAATTGCTGTTACACCCAATGTGGTCCTCAATTTCCCAGTCTGATCAAGCCAGGAAAATACGTTGTGAAACGGAAACATTGCTCACACGGACCAATCGCAACTATCACAAACGATAATCAAGTCAAAACGTATATGGACAACAGTAATGGTGTCAGAAACATCAACTCCAATGCTTATAATAAGGTAAATCACTTTCTAATCACATCTTTAGCTCTGGATTGATCGTTAATCCATTCATGCACGTCATTTCCACTATCAAACTTGATCCTTAAAAGTGATGAATAAAAAAGATTTAACATTAACTGAAAAAAATTCTCTAACATTTTGTAGCCTCCCAATTACTTCCTGTTATGATTCCACCTTTCCTTTTATTCTTGTCTTGGAAAAACATGAGTAAGAAGCTCCAGGTGTTTTTTCTTGACCCTTACAATTAATTTGTGTTTTTGTAGCTTTCACCTGGACGGGACGGATCCGACTTGGACATGGAACCATCAGCATCACAATCTCAAGACTGCGAACCGACACCACCGTTGCAAAGACACGGATCAAAAAGTAACTTCTTTTTACCACCCGTGGAGGGCGAATCTCCCCGACACCCACGACATTACCCACGGTGTAGTCCTCATCCCAGACCACGAGGACTCGACCCGCTTCGTAGTGGTACACCTGAAAGTCTCAACGCCCAGCGTCCGTCACCCACCATGCAGCAACGCATAAAAGCGTTAGGAGTGCCCACTCCTTTAGCTATGTCCAGTCCGATTAGACGGTAAGCATAACTTTCAACAAGCATGTTTTGCGTTGAACAAAGTTGAGATATAATTAATTATCTGCATGTGCTCTCATCCGTCTTCTTTTTCTTCATCTTCAAATGCGGGAATTAAAAGCAGATTTAAGTAATTTCATCATTTGGGTTCTAAAATTGGTGGTAATTTTGAAAAAAAAAAATGCCGACATTGTGTTTTTAAGGGTTTCCATGCTTTAGGAAGGCTTTACACGCAGTTTTGGGATGTGACTAAAAATGAGGTGCAAGTGCCCCCCACCCCTAACTTGACTTTTGACTCTAAAATAGTCTAAATCGTTTGTACCTGTTTGTACAAACATTATTTTCGTTTGTACCCAAATAGTTCTTGAGATTTTCAAGAAAAACATCATGTATACCGACGCGCACGAGTGGATTAACGAGATTCTGGGTAACACTTACAGGATCACGTTCAAAATACTCTCTATCGTTTGTACTTTATTTGTGCCTGTTTGTGCAAGTTTTATTTTCGTTTGGACCCAAACAGATTTTATAGAAATCTTATGTTTCTCAAAGTGTAAATTTTAATAAATAGCTCAAAATTGTAGGTACATAATGATTAAAAAAAAAATTTCGGATTCGAGTTGTTTTCATTATTTGCATTTTCTGAGTACATTTACCATAGTAATGTATATATTTTTTTATACCATCAGAAAGTAGAGATTTCAACAAACAAAAAACACACCAACTTTTTTTAAAAAAGCAGATATTTTGACGTGAGAATTTTCGATTGAAAATTAGGGTGCTTTTCGATATTAAGTCAAAATAAGGTGAAAAAATGAATATTTGAAATCAAAAACATTACCGTATTTTTGGAACATACAAAGGTAAGTTTTCACCAAATTTCGTGAAAAAATATTTTTTTTTGCAAAAGATAAAAATAAAAAACCAAAAACTCGGTTATTTGAATTTTTCACATAAATTTTGAGATTATGTGAAAAAAGTGTCGTAGATCTTTTTATTACGTACAACTTTGCCATTTAACTTTTTTTCATAGGACTTGCAGTTTTGCCGGAAATCGAGATGAACCGTTTTTTACCCTCCTCACTCTTTTACTCTCACACTTTTAAGCTCACCCCCTCCCCCTTCCCGACTTCAGATCGCCCGTAATTTATTTTTTATTTTATTTTAGTTATATTCTCTACCTTTTTCAATGGGTTTCATCCTACTATAATTTTTTTTGGTCTCAAAAATTATCGACCCTGGTCTATTAGTTAATTCTCTTATTTAAAATATGCTCTTTCAGAATTAATCGAGGTTTCAATCATAAAGTTGTTATTTCCTCGTAAACATCTAACAAAAATGTACATTTCGGGGGGAGGGCACGTGCCTGGAACGTGATCCTGTAAGGGCCAGTTGCATAAAAGAGGATCATCCTCGGATCAGAGTTAAACCAAGGATCAAAGCAAATGTCTGTTGTATAAACGTTGATCCTGGGTTAACTCGCCGATTTTCTGATCCGAGAAATCGGTGGATTAACCCAGGATCAACTTTATTTACTTTTAAATTTATTGTGATTTATACTGTTTGTGTAAATCCATTAGTCATTTATTAAAATAACACTTGGCAACATTGTTTTTTTTGTGTATTAAAGTAAGAATAACAAAATAAACCGCATAGACGTTGATCCTGGGTCAACTCTTGATCCAGGATCAGCTGATCCCCGAGTTAACCCTCCTTTATACAACTGGCCCTTCTGTTACTCAGAATCTCGTTAATCCACTCATGCGCGTCAATTTTCTTGATGTTTTTTTGAAAATCTCAAAAACTATTTGGGTACAAACGGAAATGAAATAAGTACAAACCAAACACAGACGTTCTAAACTATTTTTGTATCAGGAATTGGAAATTTTGCAGAAATTTTGTGTTACCACCTGTTACCAAAATCTCAAAAACTATTTGGGTTCAAACGAAAATTAAACTTGCACAAATAATCACAAACGAATTACAAACGATCTAGACTATTTTGAATGCAAAATTTTAAAAATTTTATGTGTTTCCTCGTGCTAATAGAATCCGAAATTTTGAAATTTCTCGAAAATTATTTGGGTATAAACGAAAATTATGTTTGCACAAACAGGTATAATAAACGATTTAGACTGTTTTGGAGTCAAAAGTCAAATTGGGGGAGGGGGGGACATGCACCTCTAAAAATGATCGAAATCAGTCGTTTGCTAATATCTCGAAAACGGTAATTAGAACGGTGTAAAATAAAAGTAAGCCAAAATTAGGTGAAAGCCCGACGGAAGTGTGATTTTGGCTGCCAGCGCTTATCGAGCCAACCTGAATCTGTTGATTTTGTTTTTAGGTGGCCCTGATAACAATGTAAGCTCGGCTTATGCGTTATTTTGTTTTTACATGTTCTTGCTAGATTTTTTTTTAGTAGTTGCTTGCCTCTTCACAGATCTAACCCCAGCACTCCCACACAGCCTCGACGACCAGATTTTATTGGTGTAGCTGTGAATCATCAACCCAGCGGTTACTACGACTTCCAAAATCAAACGAGTCAGGTGCAGCGTCAGATGGCGTCGCAAAATTACGGCAGTCCACAGAGGCGGTTTATGTCCGAAGGCGAATTGGTGCGTCAGGAAGCTCAACTTTCGTATCCGCGTTCGAACAACACGGTCGACAATATCAGAGAACTGGCGAATTCGCCTCAGCGTGGGGTTTACATGTGGAAGGACACTTCGCCCGGTTATCCACCACCTGCTCAAGCTCAAGAATTTTATCGTTCTAATCCGACGAGCCCCACGCAACAGGCGTCGTATAATGCGCCTCAACGATCATATCATCCAGCTGTGCGCGGCGGCGTAGCCGTGTACCCTCCTCAAAGTCCCCAAGTGCATCGTAAAAATCAGTTAGGAGCGACGAATCCTCCCGTGCCCGACAACCGCAGACGTCCTATGTCGTTTGTTAGGGCGTTGGAAATGTCTGACTCAGTGGAATTGACGGGACCTAGTTTGCAGTGTGCGGGACATTTACCTATTCGTCCTTCGACGCCCGACCGCGCTAGTGTCTACGACATGAACTATGAGATATCGGTATAGGGTCGGTGCTGGCACTCTCGCATAGCGGAATGAGTGCATTTTGTTTCTCTGCATCAGAGAATCGAGATCTACGGGAAACGATTGCGTCGTCGGTATGTACTAATTGACTTTTATTTATCGTTTTATTTTTGAGGTATGAAATATTTTAATTATTTGTTTTAATTGTTTGCCGTAAATCTCCGTAATTTAGACAAAAATTAAATGGGGGAGGGGGTAGATAGATAGACAGTTGTTTATGGACCACAATTAACTTCTAATCAAGTGTGTACTGTGTATATTCTACATGTTATTTGTTGTATTCATGTTTACATTTTTTGTAATTTAATCGTGTGAATGATTTTTAAATAATGCAATTTTACAAAAAGTGCAGCTTTCGTTTTATAATCGTTAACTTGTTTTTTATATAAACTTATTATATGTGTGCGTGTGTGAGTCTGCGTGAGTACGGCGGTTTCAGCCGTACCTACCTGATTATATTGTAACAATAAGCGGGATTTTTACGTCGGCGCCCGCGATGGTGTTAACAATATTGTTTTATCTCTTATCCTCCTGTTAATTGGGAGTTTATAAAGAGAAATTGTTGTTACGTTTTGTGTTCCACTGCCACTAGCCTCGACGTAAATCCCCCTCAAGGGATGTAACGGGTACGAGAACCACCACCCGGTATTTTGAACTTCTCGCCAAATTTTGTTATTTCAAATTTCAAAATGTCGTACTGGGGGCTATTAATTCTACCCCAGTTTATTTTATTCCAACCAAACCGTCCCCGTTACATCACGACGAATAGGATTACTAATAAGAAATGTTTTTGTTCTTTTTTATAAAAAGAGGTCAACCTATTTGAGTGTAAATTAAAATGATTCTAACGGTGTAAGATTATAAAAATATATTAATGATTTAATAACATTTTTCTACTGTTGCAATAATTTTTTAATCCTCCACTTTAACAATTATGACAAATCAGGCCCAACCATAAGAATTAAGTTGTAGCTTTTACAAAACAATTAATTAGAAATTGCAGCACCGTTGCAGTAATTTTCTCGACAATAGTAACAATCTTCGATTTTTGTGACGTTGCTCAAGTACGCACATATGTCGACTCCCTTCCAAATAAAACCACATCCCCGCTGAACGATTTTTTGATTAAAAATTGGTTCGATTTGGATGAACTGAATGCAGACGTTTTCGATGTTTTCAGTCGAATTATTCATCCCTGCATCGCAGTCTTGCAAAAAATACGACTCAGTTTTACCATTGTAGCAGTCGCTGATTTTCGAAGCAATGCAACCGTAGCAATCGACCGCGTCGTCTATAAATAATGCAAAATTTGGTTAGGTACAATATAAAATTTTGGTGTATTTTTTTCTTACTCGAATTAACGCAGAAAATTAAGAAACACACAATTAGACCCCACTTATACATTTTGATATAACAATAATTTTGTTGTTCTCCTGAGACAATAACAGATTTGTTATCAGCAGATATAAATTATTTTTTTATCAGGCCACTTGTATTTTAAGAATATTTTGTGAAGAATAAATTCTACTTCAGTTAGAGTGCCACCGTATTGATATAGTAACATCCACGAAAATGCAAATGGTTTTGATTTTATTTCAGTACATATTTCTGTATTTACACACAGAAAAAATTGAAGGTACTTAAAAGTAAAACAATTTGTGTCGAGATTATCTACAAGCACAAATTGTGTGAAAATTTAGTACAATTGTACTTATTTTTAGCACAATTTTAGTTCTCTCTAGCTCAATTGTACTATTTTCTAACACAAATTGTACTAAATTTTTACACAATTTGTGCTTGTAGACAATCAAGGCACAAATTGTTAAACTTATTAGCACAACTTTTTCTCTGCGTATTTTTAAAATTAATTAATACTTTGTTTACAAGATCTCATGCTCCACCCCCAAAAAGCTGACAATTTTGTGTTGACAAAAATTACGAACATAATTTTTTTAAACAATTTTTATTTAGTTTTTAACACAATATTGCGGGTTTTTGTGCCATGAAGAAATATTGAATAATATAATTGTGCAAAAATATTAAATAATAATTGTAACTTATTTCTAGACTATTTTTAATTTTTTTTTAGTGATTTAGTGCTAATCTTGACACAAAATATGCACAATTTTTGAATAATAATTGTGTAATTGTTTTAAACAATTTTTATTTAAACTTTTTTAAACAATTTTTGATTTGTTTTTAACACAATATTGGATTTAATTAAGTAACTTGGTGCTTATTTTTTTTTATTTACACATAATTCAAGGTAAAAAGAGAAGAGTGTTCTAAGCAAATACTTAAAAATGCTCAAATCCAATTAATTTTTTAGTGCATTTTCAACTTTTACCATGTGAAATTTCCTCAGAGCAGTTGCATACGATACACCTGTTTTTAGTATCTGGAAACGAGGAAATTATTAAAATAAAAAACAATTTTGTTTATACTTTTAAAACATACCTGGACCATGGTTTCATTAGACATGAAATAAAAAGGCCCCACCGATAGTTGTAGCGGTCTCTGAGATCGCATGATTATGAGAACTAAAGATCTTTTAACGCTGGTACTACAATTGTACCAATCGCTGTTCCATATGGCGTTGGCTACGCTGTAATTCTAAATTTGAGTGTAAGTGAGATGAATTTTGTACTAGTAATGCTATATTTTGATATGCTTGTGAATGGCTTTCTCAAGTCATAATTTACAGTGGCAACATAGGATGGATGACCTAAGCTGAGGTAACAAGGCGATCAAGCCACGTGCGGTAGTTTAATTCGATAGTCAGTGACGGATTTAGCACTTATGAAGAACCAGGCGCAATTCAATTTTGAGGACCTCCCTCTCAATATTTTCACTACTACATTTTACAGCAGTGGTTTTCAACTTTCGGCTCACATGAGGGTCCATTAGCGCCGTAAAATATTACCTGAGGAATTTTTTAAATACCCGAACTATATAATGAAACTTTTCCAAAAATTTTGAAAATATTAAATAAAAGAGCGCTACTAAATCAATATATCTAAATATTGAAGGCAATCTATAGTGTAGAATTTTTTTGTTATTTTTTCTGTATTTACTATAATTAAATCAATAATTTTGCAAAATTCCAGAATATTTTAACGTAATTGAATTTTATCACAAGAGCGCACCGCAAAATCAAAATTTCTAAATATTGAAGGCAATCTATGGTGTAGAATTTTTTTAGTATTTTTTCTGTTTTTACAATAATGAAATCAACAATTTTGCAAAATTCCAGAATATTTTAACGTAATTGAATTTTATCACTAGAGCGCACTGCAAAATCGAAATTACTAAATATTGAAGCATTGAAGGCAATTTATGGTGTAGAATTTTTTAGGAATTTTTTTTGTCTTTACTATAATTTAATTAATAATTTCACAAATTTCCAAGACACTTGAACAAAATTTAATTTTATCAAAAATATTAAATAAAGAGCGCACCGAAATCAAAATTTCCAAATATTGAAGGCAATCTATGGTGTAGAGTTATTTTAGTATTTTTTCTGTTTTTATACAATAATTAAATCAACAATTTTGCATAATTCCAGAATATTTTAACGTAATTGAATTTTATCACAAGAGCGCACCGCAAAATCAAAATTTCTAAATATTGAAGGCAATCTATGGTGTAGAATTTTTTTAGTATTTTTTCTGTTTTCACAATAATTAAATCAACAATTTTACAAAATTCCAGAATATTTTAACGTAGTTGAATTTTATCACAAGAGCGCACCGCAAAATCAAAATTTCTAAATATTGAAGGCAATCTATGGTGTAGAATTTTTTTAGTATTTTTTCTGTTTTTGTAATAATTAAATCAACAATTTTGCAAAATTCCAGAATACTTTAACGTAATTGAATTTTATCACTAGAGCGCACCGCAAAATCGAAATTACTAAATATTGAAGGCAAAATATGGTGTAGAATTTTTTTAGTATATTTTCTGTTTTTACAATAATTAAATCAACAATTTTACAAAATTCCAGAATATTTTAACGTAATTGAATTTTATCACAAGAGCGCACCGCAAAATCAAAATTTCTAAATATTGAAGGCAATCTATAGTGTAGAATTTTTTTAGTATTTTTTCTGTTTTTACAATGATTTAATCAACAATTTTACAAAATTCCAGAATATTTTAACGTAATTGAATTTTATCACAAGAGCGCACCGCAAAATCAAAATTTCTAAATATTGAAGGCAATCTATGGTGTAGAATTTTTTTAGTATTTTTTTTGTTTTTGTAATAATTAAATCAACAATTTTGCAAAATTCCAGAATACTTTAACGTAATTGAATTTTATCACTAGAGCGCACTGCAAAATCGAAATTACTAAATATTGAAGGCAATCTATGGTGTAGAATTTTTTTAGTATATTTTCTGTTTTTACAATAATTAAATCAACAATTTTACAAAATTCCAGAATATTTTAACGTAATTGAATTTTATCACAAGAGCGCACCGCAAAATCAAAATTTCTAAATATTGAAGGAAATCTATGGTGTAGAATTTTTTTAGTATTTTTTCTGTTTTTACAATGATTTAATCAACAATTTTACAAAATTCCAGAATATTTTAACGTAATTGAATTTTATCACAAGAGCGCACCGCAAAATCAAAATTTCTAAATATTGAAGGCAATTTATGGTGTAGAATTTTTTAGGAATTTTTTTTGTCTTTACTATAATTTAATTAATAATTTCACAAATTTCCAAGACACTTGAACAAAATTTAATTTTATCAAAAATCAAATAAAGAGCGCACCGAAATCAAAATTTCCAAATATTGAAAGCAATCTATGGTGTAGAATTTTTTTGGTATTTTTTATGTCTTTACTATAATTCAATTAGCACTTTCACAAAATTCCAGGACATTTGAACAAAATTTAATTTTATCAAAAATATTAAATAAAGAGCGCACTGAAATCAACCAATGAAAATACTAGTTTTCTTTGATTGGATGATGTTGAAAGTACAAGAGATCAGGGTAGCCAAGTGCGAGGTCATGGGCCGAGTTATTTTGTATAATATGGAAATTGCGAAGACTGCAGGCTGAGAATGTTATGTACCAAAAGAACTTTTTGATACAGCGATAGTGACTTACCGCTAAAGTGATTTCATTTGCCAGCCAATAATATATAAAAAACTCAATTAACAAAGCGTTGAAAAAGATAATGGTTTTGGGTAAGTCCAACGTCAGTGGTTCCTGAAAAGAAATCAAACTCCAATTTTTATCGCTATAAGTTTAAAACTTACTGTAGCAATCTGGAAACTAAGAATTGCAATTTGCTCAATGAAGATGAATCCTGCCAGCAGCATAAGGTAACTTAAAACGCTGTTCAGTTGTTCCACAAACCTAAAAGAATAAATTAGTCATGAAAATGTCACTTCTCCTTTGTCGTATTTACTCGATGATGTTATTGTAGAATATAACAATTTTGCGAACGTTTTCTTGTACTTCGTTCTCGTTTTGGTGACCATCGATGCCTTGTGTTATTTCGTATTTTAAAATTGCAAACTGAGTGATTACGAATTGCATTAAGCTATAGTAGATGTAATAGGTACCAATAGAATATAAACTAATGGTAATTCCTCCCGCGACTATAAATAAGTAGACGCTTTTATAATATTCGAATTTGTCGAACGGAACCCACACTTCTACAGGAAAAAGTGAATCACCAGTATCACCTGAACTCGTATATTTGATAATAAGAGGAGTACTCGTGAAAATAATATCGACGAATAACACCGAAATGAAAAAAGTTTTATTTAAAAATTGATGTTTTTCCAGTTCTTTCAAAAACACCGTTTTGACTTCTGTAGTTCCCTTTTCCAAAATATTTTTTTCGGTAACTTCTACTTTTCGCAATAATAGCTTTGTAGTAGAGTAAAGGCAACTTAGATATTGAATTACATTGAAGGTAAAATTCAAGTCTCTGGTCAAATTAGTTAAAAATTGTTTCATACCGTCTTCTGCAAGGTTCTTCAGTTCAATGAATTGAGCTACAATAAACGAAAATACAATAAATGCAGTGAATTTGAAGTAGTAATTGTAAAAAATTGACCAAGGTTTGCTTTTTATTTTTAACGGCCAAAAGCCCACACATATGAAGCAATAGCCAGCAAAGTTCAAATGCGTATTCTTCATGACTTTCCAATTCATGTTTGCAACTCAGGTTATTCTTTGTAACTGCACCTGGTTTTAAATTTTTTTCTATCGATTCTATTTAAAAGCCACGTCATTTTTTACTTTGTAGCTATGCTGGATGAGTGACAGTTACAAGTATCAATCAATCAGATTCTCGACAGGAAAATTACAGGAAATATTTTTACAATCTTATAATATGAAATTTCAGCTCTCTCTGTCTGTCGGTTAGTGACGCAAAAGGTCAACTATCGTAAACCGTAAAATCGTTTGCATTTATAAAGTCTCATATGAGCGAAGTGACCTTGAATCAAATATTATGAGAAATGAAATTTTTGAGGTGCTCATCAGAGGATCAGCTTACATTAGAATGGCCTCTCCCACCCCAACAGCAACGTATTCCTAACCTCCCATATTTTTTGTAAAAGATTAAGAGTTGGTAAGGTAACCGGGGGGTCTGGGGGGTATGGAATACCCTAATTCTTGGAAAGTCGTCTTGTTTACTTACAACGAATCAAATTACGTCGTTACTAAATGCAACTCCGAGCATCGAACCTAAGACTTATCCATTTTTAGACCTATCTATCTCTAGCAAGAAAATCAAAAAGCTGACTATTTTGTGTTGACAAAAATTATCCATATAATTTTTTAAAACAATTTTTATTTACTTTTTAACACAAAATTGAGTTTTATGCCAATATTGATACAATAAATATACAGAAATATTGAATAATAATTGTGCAATTTTCTAATACAATTTTTATTTAATGTGATTTAACATTTGCTTTACAACAATTACTTCAATTTGCCGAAACCCAATATTTAGTATCACACACAGAAATGATTTTAGTGATTTTATTACACAAATTGTACTAAATTTTCACACAATTTGTACTCATAGACAATCACAAATTGTTCTACTTTTAAGTACACAAATTATGCAAAGGTATTGAATAATTGTGTAATTTTTCTAAACAAATTTTATGCGACTTTTTAAAACAATTTTTAAGGGTTTAGTGCACTGACCTTTTAAATATTGTATTTTTTAATAATTAGTTAACTTATTTTGTTTTTAAAAACGCTGAACGTGAAAAGTATATACTGATGCGGATGCTCAAACTGAATTAATTGTTTAGTGAATTTCAGTTTTAACCATGTGAAACTTCCTAAGGGCGGTAGCATACGACACACCTGTTTTTAGTATCTAGAAACATGAAAATTATTAAATTAAAAAAAAAATGTTTTTAAATCATGCCTGGACCATAGTTTCATTAGACATGAAATAAAGGGGCCCCACTGTTAGTTGTAGCGGTCTCTGTGATCGCATGATTATGAGAATTAAGGATCTTTTAACACTGGTACTACAGTTGTACCAATCGCTGTTCCATATGGCATCGGCTACGCTGTAATTCTAAATTTGAATTTAGTATTTTTGTTAAAAAAGTTTTAAAGTACACATGACGGATTGAAATAAATTTTTAGAAAATTAGTAGAAGGACAATGTTGGTTCTACCCTACTTCATGACAGTGACTTACCTCTAAAGTGATTTCATTTGCCAGCCAATAATATACAATTAAAGTGAGCAACAACCAGTTCATAAAAGTTATGCTTTTGACTAATTGAATCGACAGGTCTTCCTGAAAAAAAAGTCAGATTTTCTTTTGAAAAAGTTTGAACTTACTGTAGCAAGCTGGAACCCAACAATAGCAATTTGTTCAATAAAAATCGCCCCGGCCAGAAACATAAGATATCGTATAACGCCATTCAGTTGTACCGAAAATCTAAAAAAAAGGGGTGAAAAATGCGTCATTGCATTTTTATTCTTTTTACGTTATGATGTTATTGTAAAATATAACAATTTTACGAATGTTTTGCTGTACTTGGTACTCGTCTAATTGGCCATCGACTCCAGTCATTATTTCGTGTTTTAAAGTTTTAAACTGAGTTACAACGAATTGAATCATACCAAAGTAAGTGAAATAGGATCCAAGAGCAAAACCAGAAACGCACATTCCTCCAACGAATATATAAAGGTAGGCGGATTTGTAATACTTGACTTTGTCAAACGGCACCGCCATTTCGAGTGGAAATAATGGCACATCTGATTCATCAAGATGTGCATATTGGATTATCCAAGGAGCAATTGTGTAGATAACATCACACGCTAACCCCGACAACAAAAATCCCAAGTTTACTAATCTGTTTATTTTGACTTCTTTCTCCAACAGTATTTTGACCTTTGGTGTTCCTTGTTCCATGGAATTTTTCTCCGTAACTTGGATTTTTTTCATTAATAATTTTGCCATGGGCAAAGTGGTAGACCAAGCCTGAATTAAATTGTAATTAAAATGCAAAACGACCGCCAGGTTAGTCACGAAAGTTTTCACACCTTGCGATTTCATGAAGTTTAATTCGATGTAGAGAGATGTGATAAAAGCGAATGCCATAAATACAGTGAATCTGAAGTAGCAACTATACAAAATCCGCAAGGCTTTGGATTTTATTCTTAATGGCCACAAACCGACAGCTATGAAGCATTTTGATGCATACTCTAAATGCATCTCTTCCATGACTTTCGACTTTCTTTCCAACTCGGCTAATAAAGTATAAGCACAGATTACAGAAATGTAGTAGGTAAATATTGTTTGATAATTTCCTGTAATTTTCCTATTGCAAATTTTATTGCATCTTTTTATGGTATTGATTGATACCTGCAACTTGTACTCATCAACCTACAAAGTAAAATATGACGTGGCTTTAAATGTATCGATCTAAATAATTTAAATGTTAAGATCGATAGAAAAAGAAAAATCACTGATTACTATCACTGATTACTTTACAGATAGCCAACGGAATTGTTAAAATTGGCAACACTTTTTGGAGACTAAAACCATGTAGTACTGGAGACGACCACAGCTAGCGTGCTTCTGGGTGAGGCCACCACATTGAACTCTGGCAAGGTACGATACTGCGCAGCTTTTGTATTGTTTACATTTAGAACTTTAATACAATGGAATGATTCCAACTCGTCGACTTCATGTTCCAATATACACCGACCTTGTATTGCTATGCCGTTTTCTATGTCATCATGAGACTAATTAAAGTTCTTGCCAGGTTCCTCTAGCTTTTTGATCTTACCAGTTCACGTTTTATAGCTGTAACCCAGCTATCTAAAATTTGCGTATGTTGCTCAGAGCAAATATGGAACTTAGAATTGGACCTTCTGAAGCGAGGAAGATACTCACGTGTGTTCTCGATATGCGACGACATAATGCGAGTTTTGCCGAATTAGTACATAAGCACTGCCGGCGATTATCCGATCGCATCGTATGCATATCTCTACATTAACTCCGTTTCGCTTCCGAAGGTCTACATCTGACGACGATCGAAACAAATATGACAAAAAATATGTGGCTGAAGTTAGAAACGGATTTGGATTCAGATTTACAATTTTACAGTGGACCAAGTTAATCTTCAACAAAATATAAAATTTTTTTTTTGCTTTTCTGAAAGCAAACGATGTATACAATAACAAATATGTGTTCTAAATTAGGCTAAAAAATATTTCGACCACCGGGAAGCCCTAAATGGTATTAAAACACATTATCAAAAAATAAAAAAATAACACATGTGCCCTCAATCTAACCATTTCTAAAAATTCCATTTTATAGAAAATCATAAATATAAAACATTGTAATTGTTAAGTCAAGAGGCAAGGGGGCAGATTTCTGTGCTGAAAATAAAAATAAAAAAAAATCGGACTGTGTCAAAATCTGACCCATCTCAAAAATTTGAAAATATTTAGTTACGTATGTACAAAAATTTTCATACCCTAACTCAGAGGTCTGGGGAGTAGATTTGCGACTCCAACACAAAATTTAAAAAAAAATCGCAGTGTGCCAAAATCCGACTTATCTCAAAAAATTGACAATATTCAGTTACGTATGTACAAAAATTTTCATACCCTAACTCAGAGGTCTAGGGGGTACATTTGCGACTCCAACACAAAATTTAAAAAAAAATTGCATTGTGCCAAAATCCGACTTATTACAAAAAATCGACAATATTTAGTTACGTATGTAACGTATGTACAAAAATTTTCATACCCCAACTCAGAGGTCTAGGGGGTAAATTTGCGACTCCAACAAAATATTAAAAAAAAATTGCAGTGTGCCAAAATCCGACCCAACTCAAAAAATCAACAATATTTAGTTACGTATGCACAAAAATTTTCATACCCTAACTCAGAGGTTAAGGGGTAAATTTGCGACTCCAACAAAAAATTTAAAAAAAAATCGCAGTGTGCCAAAATTCGACTTATTTAAAAAAATTGACAATATTTAGTTACGTAAGTACAAAAATTTTCATACCCTAACTCAGAGGTCTAGGGGGTACATTTGCAACTCCAACAAAAAATTTAAAAAAAAATCGCAGTGTGCCAAAATCCGACATATCTCAAAAAATCGACAATATTTAGTTACGTATGCACAAAAATTTTCATACCCTAACTCAGAGGTCTAGGGGGTAAATTTGCGACTTCAACAAAAAATTTAAAAAAAAAATCGCAGTGTGCCAAATACCGACTTATCTCAAAAAATCGACAATATTTAGTTACGTATGTACAAAAATTTTCATACCCCAACTCAGAGGTCTAGGGGGTAAATTTGCGACTCCAACAAAATATTAAAAAAAAAATTGCAGTGTGCCAAAATCTGACCCAACTCAAAAAATCAACAATATTTAGTTACGTATGCACAAAAATTTTCATACCCTAACTCAGAGGTCTAGGGAGTAAATTTGCGATTCCAACAAAAAATTTAAAAAAAAATCGCAGTGTGCCAAAATCCGACATATCTCAAAAAATCGACAATATTTAGTTACGTATGCACAAAAATTTTCATGCCCTAACTCAGAGGTCTAGGGGGTAAATTTGCGACTCCAAAAAAAAATTTAAAAAAAAATCGCAGTGTGCCAAATACCGACTTATCTCAAAAAATCGACAATATTTAGTTACGTATGTACAAAAATTTTCATACCCCAACTCAGAGGTCTAGGGGGTAAATTTGCGACTCCAACAAAATATTAAAAAAAAAATTGCAGAGTGCCAAAATCCGACTCAACTCAAAAAATCAACAATATTTAGTTACGTATGCACAAAAATTTTCATACCGTAACTCAGAGGTTAGGGGGTAAATTTGCGACTCCAACAAAAAATTTTAAAAAAATCGCAGTGTGCCAAAATCCGACTTATCTCAAAAAATTGACAATATTTAGTTACGTATGTACAAAAATTTTTATACCCTAACTCAGAGGTCTAGGGGGTAAATTTGCGACTCCAACAAAAAATTTAAAAAAAAATCGCAGTGTGCCAAATACCGACTTATCTCAAAAAATCGACAATATTTAGTTACGTATGTACAAAAATTTTCATACCCCAACTCAGAGGTCTAGGGGTTAAATTTGCGACTCCAACAAAATATTAAAAAAAAAATTGCATAGTGCCAAAATCCGACTCAACTCAAAAAATCAACAATATTTAGTTACGTATGCACAAAAATTTTCATACCGTAACTCAGAGATTAGGGGGTAAATTTGCGACTCCAACAAAAAATATAAATAAAAATCGCAGTGTGCCAAAATCCGACTTATCTTAAAAAATTGACAATATTTAGTTACGTATGTACAAAAATTTTCATACCCCAACTCAGAGGTCTAGGGGGTAAACTTGCGACTTCAACAAAAAATTTAAAAAAAAATCGCAGTGTGCCAAATACCGACTTATCTCAAAAAATCGACAATATTTAGTTACGCATGTACAAAAATTTTCATACCGTAACTCAGAGGTTAGGGGGTAAATTTGCGACTCCAACAAAAAATTTTAAAAAAATCGCAGTGTGCCAAAATCCGACTTATCTCAAAAAATTGACAATATTTAGTTACGTATGTACAAAAATTTTCATACCCTAACTCAGAGGTCAATGCACTACATGAGCGGGATTTGATAAAATAATGTAATAATGATTTTAAACTATTTTATAATTTTAATAAATTGTAAACTTAATTATTCGTAATCTTAATTTCAACTTATAGTAGCAACTAATTTTCGTACATACATACGTAAATATTGTTGATTTTTTAAGTTGGGTCGGATTTTGTCACATGTCAAAATTTGGATTTTGTCATATGAAAATTTTTGTACATACGTAACTAAATATTGTCGATTTTTTGAGATATGTCGGATTTTGGTACACTGAGATTTTTTTTGAAATTTTTTGTTGGAGTCGCAAATTTACCTTCTAGACCTCTGAGTTAGGGTATGAAAATTTTTGTACATACTTAACTAAATTTTGTCAATTTTTTGAGATAAGTCGGATTTTGGCACACTGCGATTTTTTTAAAATTTTTTGTTGGAGTCGCAAATCTACCCCCTAGACCTCTGAGTTAGGGTATGAAAATTTTTGTACTTACGTAACTATATATTATCAATATTTTGAGATAATTCGGATTTTGGCACACTGCGATTTTTTTTTATATTTTTTGTTGGAGTCGCAAATCTACCCCCTAAACCTCTGAGTTAGGGTTTGAAAATTTTTGTACATACGTAACTAAATATTGTCAATTTTTTGAGATAAGTCGGATTTTGGCACACTGCGATTTTTTTTTAAATTTTTTGTTGGAGTCGCAAATTTACCCCCTAGACCTCTGAGTTAGGGTATGAAAATTTTTGTGCATACCTAACTAAATATTGTTGATTTTTTGAGTTGGGTCGGATTTTGGCTCACTGCAATTTTTTTTTTTATATATATTGTTGGAGTTGCAAATTTACCCCCTAGACCTCTGACTTGGGGTATGAAAATTTTTGTATATACGTAACTAAATATTGTCGATTTTTTGAGATAAGTCGGATTTTGGCACACTGCGATTTTTTTTTAAATTTTTTGTTGGAGTCGCAAATTTACCCTCTAGACCTCTAAGTTAGGGTATGAGAATTTTTGTACATACGTAACTAAATATTGTCAATTTTTTGAGGTAAGTGGGATTTTGGCACACTGCGACTTTTTTTTAAATTTTTTGTTGGAGTCGCAAATCTACCCCCTAGACCTCTTAGTTAGGGTATAAAAATTTTTGTACTTACGTAACTAAATATTGTCAATTTTTTGACATAAGTCGGATTTTGGTACACTGCGATTTTTGTTTAAAATTTTTGTTGGAGTCGCAAATCTACCCCCTAAACCTCTGAGTTAGGGTTTGAAAATTTTTGTACATAACTAAATATTAGTTATATTAGCATAACGTAACTAAATATTGTCGAATTTTTGAGATAAGTCGGATTTTGGCACACTGCAATTTTTTTTTAAATTTTTTGTTGGAGTCGCAAATCTACCCCCTAGAACTCTGAGTTAGGGTTTGAAAATTTTTGTACATACGTAACTATTTATTGTCGATTTTTTGAGGTAAGTGGGATTTTGGCCCACTGCGATTTTTTTTTAAATTTTTTGTTGGAGTTGCCAATTTACCATCTAGACCTCTGAGTTAGAGTATGAAAATTTTTGTACATACATAACTAAATATTTATAATTTTTTGAGATAAGTGGGATTTTGGCACACTGCGATTTTTTTTTAAATTTTTTGTTGGAGTCGCAAATCTACCCCCTAGAACTCTGAGTTAGGGTTTGAAAATTTTTGTACATACGTAACTATTTATTGTCGATTTTTTGAGGTAAGTGGGATTTTGGCCCACTGCGATTTTTTTTTAAATTTTTTGTTGGAGTTGCCAATTTACCATCTAGACCTCTGAGTTAGAGTATGAAAATTTTTGTACATACATAACTAAATATTTATAATTTTTTGAGATAAGTGGGATTTTGGCACACTGCGATTTTTTTTTAAATTTTTTGTTGGAGTCGCAAATGTACCCCCTATACCTCTGAGTTAGGGTATGAAAATTTTTGTACATACGTAACTAAATATTGTCAATTTTTTGAGATAAGTCGGATTTTGGCACACTGCGATTTTTTTTTAAATTTTTTTTTTGAGTCGCAAATTTACCCCTTAGACCTCTGAGTTAGGGTATGAAAATTTTTGTACATACGTAACTAAATATTTTCAAATTTTTGAGATGGGTCAGATTTTGGCACAGTCCGATTTTTTTTATTTTTATTTTCAGCACAGAAATCTGCCCCCTTGCCTCTTGACTTAACAATTACAATGTTTTATATTTATGATTTTCTATAAAATGGAATTTTTAGAAATGGTTAGATTTAGGGCACATGTGTTATTTTTTTTTTGATAATGTGTTTTAATACCATTTAGGGCTTCCCGGTGGTCGAAATATTTTTTAGCCTAATTTAGAACACATATTTGTTATTGTATACATCGTTTGCTTTCAGAAATTGCCTTAATAACGTCCATTTTACAAAATTTTATATTTTGTTGAAGATTTACTTGGTCCACTGTAAAATTGTAAATCTGAATCTGAATCCAAATCCAAATCCGTTTCGAACTTCAGCCACATACAAAAAATAGTATCACATAATTTTTTTTAAATTCTCTCCTTTCATCTTAGCGGTTAAATCTTTTTACTTCACCATTACAAATTGCGTGTTGTGTCTGTTACCGTATAATTTTGCAAGTACCACAGATCCACACCTATAATAACAAAATACCTGATATTTGAATAAATGGGCCTCTTAAATAATTAAAAAGGTGCAATTTTCTAAATTACAGTGATTGATTTACCGACCACCGCGACGACACAAACAAACTCAAACATGACGTCGTATTTAAAACACGCCGTTGGTTCTTGCAAAATTTTGGGTTTCTGGCCGTTGAAATTCAAAAGTAAAATCACCGCATTTTTCTACAACTGCTACTTCTGCGTAACAATGACGATTGCGATTCTTCTAGTTATTTGCCTTTTCATGGAACTACCCGAAGCTAAGCGACGAGATTTGAAAGATTTTTCGTGCGTTCTGGGGATTGCTTGTCAATTCAGTGTTGGTTTAGTCAAGGTTTGGGGCTGCATGCTACCAAATACGAAGCGTTTAATCTTGAAAATTGAAGTAACCGAAAAAAATATTTTCGACAACGGAAGTCGGATGGCTAAAAAGTCGTTTGCTAAAGGCATTAAAAAAATTTCGAAAATCAATATCCTCATGCTATGGATGATTTTAACTGTCGACGTACTCTTTTCAATTAGCCCGTGGATAGTTCAAACAATTCACTCTTCGGATGAAGTTCCACGGGATTTACCTCTAGATTTTTGGGCACCACTCGACAAGGACGAATATTACAAGACCTTATACGGATGGAGCATTTTAAGCGGTGTTTGTAATTCTATTTATATCGCTTCGTGCGACAACCTCTATTTTTGCTTGATTACGTTCGCTACCAGCCAATTGGAAATTTTACAATTAGAAATCACGGAAGGAATCGACTTAAAGAAGTTCGATGATCTTGAGTTACAAGAAAATTTACGCAAGATTATTATTTACCATAACAACATTGTCAGGTATTTCATTCGTTACAGAATGACGATACAATAACGACACTTTTTTTTAGGTTTGTGGAGGAGCTGAATTACATTTTGAAATATCTAATGTTACTTGGGTACGTTGCGTGTGTTGTACATGTAGCTATTTGTAGTTTTGAAGTGGCCACGGTAAGTAATTCTCACCGTGACTTGAAACTAATCGCCGATACCGCAAATTTTTGTTTAAGGAAAGTTTGTCATTTCAACTCATAAAAAATATATTCTATTTGGGTAGCATCGTCACGGAGCAGTTTTGGTTCTATTGGCTTGCGAATGAAATTTACACCGAGGTAAGTACGTGAGAATTTTGCTTCCAGGTTTTATCCACGTGCTAATTTTAGAATTTGAAAGTTGTCGACGCGTTGTGGAACAGCGACTGGTACAATTGCAGCAACAAAGTTAAGAAGAGTTTGCTTCTCATGATTATGAGAGTGCAAAGACCTTTAAGATTAAAGGTGGGTCCTTTTTACTACATGACGCTGGACACTATGATTGTGGTGAGATTTTAAATCAAGAAGGGTAATTTGATTGAAAGGAATTTTAATGTTCTAGATTTTTAAATCGAGTTTGTCGTATGCGATCACTTTGGTTAAATTTTATGAGATGAAAAAATAGATCATCACGTTTTAAAATTTACTGACACTCTAAACCTGAGTTTTGAATGTCACAATGGGGTTTGCTTTTATTTCACAACGATAGTATTGATTATAATCACATTTATAGCACAAGTTAGTATAATCAATAGTTAGTTAATAGTTCAGTCAGTGACAGATAGAGTGCAAATAAATCACTGTAACATTAGTATTGTTTTATTCCCTCCCCCCAATTTTTTTAGAGCTGGAAGACCCCCCAGACCCCCCGGTGATATTTTCTGTAAAATGCAAAAGGATGGTAAAGAAACCTGGGCTGTATATAAAATCAAGACTACTTTTTTATTTATTGTTTACTTAGAGCTGGAAGAATTTCAGCTCCCCACCTCTTATTTTCTGTAAACAGTTGGTAAGGTAACCGGGGGGTCTGGGGGGTATGGAATACCCTCCAGCTGTAAAGAAGCAACAGAAGTACTTAATTCGAACAAAAGAAATATTTAAGATTGCGGTTTGTTTGGGATCTTACCACGCAGTGTTTTTTTAGACGGCATTTTATTTGTAATTTCGACTCCGTTTTCTGTTTCATTCGCTCATAATTTTTTACCTTCGTATTTTGAATAACAGGTGGCGCGCAACGGCGACGCTTTTGAAATCTTAAATCTTTCTTTTGTAGAGTGTATGGGGCCTATTGTTATCGAACATAATTATTTTGTAATCTAAAAAAATTTTATTTTTGCCCCCACGTTGCCACAAGATAAAAAGCGGTTCTGCGCAGTTTCAGTACCGACGTGGTGGGAGACTTGCGAAGCACGTGCACAAAATGTTCCCATCCCTTATCGAAATTTTTCTCTTATAATTTACGTCGGTAGTTTGATTAATTTCTTCAAAGTGCATTTTTGTTCTTCTTTTTTGCCAAGAAATTCGACTTCCGACCATCAGAAATATGGCTCTAGGTGCAACCATCACAGAGAACGACGGCACTTCCGTGGTGCCCGACGATACCAATAAATTTGTAACAATCGAAAATAACGAAATTGTTAATAGCGGTAAGCCTTTTTTATTGTTTTTGATGTTTTTTGTGTTCGGGTATTTGTTCATTACGTAACGTCATCGTCGACCTTTTAGGTTAGAAATTTTTGTGTTACTCGTTTTTTTGCGATTTGTGTGTTGTCGTAACCGATAATCGCTTATGACTTTAAAAATTTGTTAACCAAATAATCGAGCGAACTTGGACCTTAAGTTCGGTCACTATTTCAACAAAGCGGAACGCATTTTTTAACCCATGTCACCCTTTCGTGTTGTAGATAAGCTGAAAGATGATTCGTCGGAAAAAGTGGAACCGGCGGACGTTGACGACGAAAATGACAACAAAAAGGATGAAGTTGTTTATATACAAGATATGGGATTTTTGGTTAAAATTGTCAGTCCCGGAGCAGAGTCCTTCGACATTCAGGTCTCCAGCATGGAATTGGTGCAAGAGATTCATCAACTCCTGATGGATCGTGAGGACACCTGCCACCGTACTTGTTTTTCGCTTCAATTGGACGGAAATCCTTTGGACAATTTTGCAGAGCTGAAAAATATCGAAGGGTTGAAGGAAGGGTCGGTTATTAAGGTGGTGGAGGAACCCTACACGATGAGGGAAGCACGAATTCACGTTAGACATGTCAGGGATTTATTGAAATCTTTGGATCCCGCTGATGCTTACAATGGAATCGAGTGTAACTCGTTGAGTTTCTTGAATGCGGTGACCCAGGGTGATATTTTAGAAAAGAAGAAAACGCGACCGGAAAGCGTTGATTGCACTCCACCCGATTACATCATGCCCGACTGTAAGGAACGACCATTGACTGCCATTCACCCACAACTGAAAGATCAAAAGGTTGCTCAATGCATCAAGGTGAGCTTCTAAATTTTGCAGAGAATTTTTTATTATTTGAAATGGTT
Organism: Rhagonycha fulva; assembly: GCA_905340355.1. Taxonomy (NCBI): domain Eukaryota; kingdom Metazoa; phylum Arthropoda; class Insecta; order Coleoptera; family Cantharidae; genus Rhagonycha; species Rhagonycha fulva. The sequence continues at coordinate 119,375,213 of HG996554.1, forward strand.
TGTAGGTTATAACCAGCTCGGCTTGGAATCCACCCCCTGGACCTAGAAAGCTTCATGGTGATCTAATGTACCTGTACGTTGTTACCCTGGAGGACAAGCACTATCACATATCTGCATGCTCAAGAGGTTTTTACATCAATCAGTAAGTTTGGCTTTATTAAATAAACCAAGGCTTCTTTTTACGATGGGGCTGCTTAGAAATTTTTCTAGTGGGAATTTGCAAAATTCTGTTGTAAATTTGAGAATTCCAGAATAATTTTACCATAGGAGTCCATTAACTTAAATTTAGTTTTAATTTTCGAAAATTTTGAAAATGATAAATGTAACATTTTAATTTGGCAAATCTGGAGAATTTTCTGCTCAGAAAATTTTATTTCCTGCTAACCCAACACTCTTTTTACAATGGGCGTCCTTAGAATTTTTTGTAGTGGGAATTGGCAAAGTTTTCGTAATTTTTATAGAGAAAATTTAGAAAATCCTGAATGTAACATATTAATTTGGAAAATCTGGAGAATTTTCTGCTCAGAAAATATCATTTCCTGCTAACCCAAAAATTTTTTCCATGGGCGTCTTTAGAATTTTTTGTAGTGGGAAATGGCAAATTTTTCATAATTTTTCTAGAGAACATTTTGAAAATCCTAAATGTAACATTTCAATTTGTTAAATCTGGAAAATTTTCTACCCAGAAAATATCATTTCTTGCTAACCCAACATTTTTATACCATGGGCGTCCTTAGAATTTTTTGTACTGGGAATTTTCAAAGTTTTCGTAATTTTTCTAGAGGAAATTTAGAAAATCCTAAATGTAACATTTTAATTTGGCAAATCTGGAGAATTTTCTGCTCAGAAAATATAATTTCCTGCTAACCCAACACTTTTTTTACCATAGGCGCCCGAAGAATTTTTTGTAGTGGGAATTGGCAAAGTTTTCGTAATTTTTCTAGAGAAAATTTAGAAAATCCTAAATGTAACATTTTAATTTGGCAAATCTGGGGAATTTTCTGCTCAGAAAATATTATTTCCTGCTAACCCAACACTTTTTTTACCATGGGCGTCGTTAGAATTTTTTGTAGTGGGAATTGGCAAAGTTTTCGTAATTTTTCTAGAGAAAATTTAGAAAATCCTAAATGTAACATTTTAATTTGGCAAATCTGGAGAATTTTCTGCTCAGAAAATATAATTTCCTGCTAACCCAACACTTTTTTTACCATAGGGGCCCGAAGAAGTTTTTGTAGTGGGAATCAGCAAAGTTTTCGTAATTTTTCTACAGAAAATTTAGAAAATCCTAAATGTAACATTTTAATTTTGCAAATCATGAGAATTTTCTGCTCAGAAAATGTCATTTCCTGCTAACCCAATACTTTTTTTTACCATAGGCGTCCTTAGAATTTTTTGTAGTGGAATTGGCAAAGTTTTCGTAATTTTTCTAGAGAAAATTTAGAAAATACAAAATGTAACATTTGAATTTGGCAAATCTGGAGAATTTTTTGAGCAGAAAATATCATTTCCTGCTAACCCAACACTTTTTTACCATGGGCGCCCTAAGAATTTTTTGTAGTGGGAATTGGCAAAGTTTTCGTAATTTTTCTAGAGAAAATTTCGAAAATCTTAAATGTAACATTTTAATTTGGCAAATCTGGAGAATTTTTTGCACAGAAAATATCATTTCCTGCTAACCCAACACTTTTTTACCATGGGCGCCCTAAGAATTTTTTGTAGTGGGAATTGGCAAAGTTTTCGAATTTTTCTAGAGAAAATTTAGAAAATCCTAAATGTAACATTTTAATTTGACAAATCTGGAGAATTTTTTGCACAGAAAATATCATTTCCTGCTAACCCAACACTTTTTTTGCCATGTACGTCCTTAGAATTTTTTGTAGTGGAATTTGCAAAGTTTTCTTAATTTTTCTAGAGAAAATTTAGAAAATCCTAAATGTAACATTTTAATTTGGCAAATCAGGAGAATTTCTACTATTTTTTGATAAACCGACATAATGGTTATATTTTATCATGGGCGTCTTAAGAAATTTTCTAGTAGTGATTTTGAGGGTTCCAAAATGAATTTATCATAGGCTTCAATAACATTTTTCCAAAAGAATTTTTTAAATTCCGTTCTAATACAAATTTGAAAATTGTAATTAAACAATAAAATACAAACTTATTCTCATGGCCTTTCAGCCTTGACCTTTTGATTTTTACATTAAAAGTGCACCAAGTCATAAAAGTGCATAATTAGATTATAATTAACCAATTTGCTTTTTAACTAGTGCTAATTTTACCTTGCTTTTTTCAATAATTTTTCCCACTGAGGATTTTATAATTTGGAAGGCTTGATAACCTAAATCCACAACTCGTGGTTCCCACTTTTCTGAAATATCTAAAAATGCCGGGAAATTTGTTTTTGAAAAGTTCATATTTTTTTTGTTGTTTAGGTCGACAGATCAAGAATTTAATCCCAAAGCAGCCACACCTAGTCACTTGTGCCACTCTTTAATCGAATTGCTCAACCAAATTTCGCCAATGTTCAAAAGAAATTTCACAACGTTACAAAAGAAACGCAGCCAGCGCCATCCGTTTGAACGTGTCGTCACTCCATATCAAGTTTATTCGTGGACGGCCCCCACCTTGGATCACACTCTTGACGCAATTCGTGCCGAAGACAGTAAGTTACTTCCGATCTTTTTGCGACTGCTTTACATTTTTTTTAACAGCTTTTTCGTCCAAATTGGGGTACGAGGAGCACATCCCTGGACAGACACGGGATTGGAATGAGGAGCTTCAAACGACTAGGGAATTGTCGCGTAAAAGCATGCCGGAACGTTTGCTTCGAGAAAGGGCGATTTTTAAGGTGCACAGCGATTTTGTGGCCGCAGCAACTCGGGGGGCTGTGGCCGTCATTGATGGAAATGTAATGGCAATAAATCCAGGTGAAGAAGCCAAAATGCAAATGTTTATTTGGAACAACATCTTTTTCTCGTTGGGTTTCGACGTGCGCGACCACTACAAGGAATTGGGGGGCGATGCCGCTGCTTTTGTGGCTCCAGTAAGTTGCTTAAAAATTATTTCTGCGAGGGTGAAACATTTGAAAAATTTTAGAGAAACGATTTGCAAGGTGTAAGGGTGTACAGTAATGTGGATTTAGAAGGGCTTTACACTCTAGGAACCGTGGTAATTGATTATCGTGGGTATAGGGTAACCGCTCAATCGATCATCCCTGGTATTTTGGAACGCGAGCAGGAACAATCAGTGGTTTACGGATCAATCGATTTTGGAAAGACTGTTTTAACGCACGAGAAGTACCTCGAGTTGGTAAGGATACTAAATTTCACTCGCGGATTTCCTCTAATTTTTTTCTTTTTATAGTTAAGTAAAGCTGGGCAGCAACTGAAAATTCTACCCCACCACGTTTTGAACGAGAAGGGTGAAGCAATTAAATTGTGCTCCAGTGTTGAATGCAAAGGTATAATCGGAAACGACGGGCGTTACTACATCCTTGACCTTTTACGTACGTTCCCACCAGATGTCAACTTTCTCATCCGTAAGTTATACAACAGCACCCCCCTTCCTTACAAAAACTGATTCAAATTAACTTGTTTAGTGAAAGAAGAGTTGAGCAAGGAAGTGAAATCACTTGGATTTCCTATTGAACACAAGCATAAGCTTCCTTGTTTAAGACACGAGTTGATCGACCTTTTTACCGAGTCGCGTTACATGTTGTTTGTAAAAACTGCCGCCTTTAACTTGCAACGGTTAAATGCGCTTAAAAATGCAGAAAAAACGAACGAAAAGGAAAAAACCAAAAACGAAGAAGGCGATAAAGATTCTAAATCTCTTGAAACAGAAGAAGCCAAAAAAATTGTGGAGAGCATAACGGACAAAAATAAAAACGACTGTAAGTTGCTTGTCTGTGTTGTAATTGAAATTTTTGAGGCGGATTTTCAACTTTTAACGGATTAACGAGATTCCACAGTGTTTTTATTCTTTTTGTAAATAATGCAGGTGTAACAGTACCTTATCTTGTTTTTAGATGAAGAAAGCACAAAAGACATTGTTAAATCCGCGGCGAAAGCGGTCGGTTCGCTCAAAGAAACTGAATTCGATATTCGTTTCAATCCAGATGTATATTCACAAGGCATTCGTCACTGTGATGACCTCGACCCTCCAATCGCCAAACAAAGGCAGTTAGTAAAAGATGCGGCCGATTTCCTTTTAACCGTTCAAATTCCTACATTTGTAAGTCGGTTAGGTCATTTGTGTTTCCCATTTCTGATGTGCTTAATTGTCTAGATACGCGACTGTTTGGATCATTCTTCTGCTCCAATGGACGGTTCCACGTTATCCGAGGCGCTGCATAATCGCGGGATCAACATTCGTTACTTAGGTAAAGTGTGCAATCTTTTGAGCCGCATTAAGCACTTGGAGTACTTGCACAGTATTGCGGCAGGAGAGGTACTTATGCGCTCACTCAAACACATCTTCACCTTATACCTCCAAGGAACCGAATTGATAAATTTATCGTCCGCCATCGCCCACTTTCTCAACTGTTTCCTGTACTCTGGAACGATCAACAATCCTCAAAGCGTAGAAGATGTAAGTACCGCAATTAATATAAAACTTTTTTAGACGTTTTCGTGTCTGTTATAGAATAAAAATAACCGAAAACGGAATCGCCGTCGAGGCCGAACTAACCCCTTAGTTTGTGTCGACAGCAACGAATGGGCAAACTTAACTTCAAAATCTTTATGGTCTCAACTTAAAACTGAACTGAAAGCTTACTTTGACTACGAATTACTATCAAACGACATCGACTCTACAGTTGAAGTGTATGCTCTCCAAAAAGTTTCTCTCTTGCGCTTGTTTTGCATCAAAACCGGTTTACAAATTTTGTTACGTGATTACAATTTCGAATCCAAAAATAAACCGATTTTCGCGGAAGAAGACATAATCAACATATTCCCGGTAGTGAAACACATTAATCCTAGAGCTACAGACGCGCTTCATTTTTACACCACCGGGCAGGGTAAAATTCAGCAGGGTTTCCTTAAGGACGGTTATGAGTTGATAAGTGAAGCTTTGAACCTGTTGAATCACGTTTACGGTGCAATGCATCCGGAAATTGTTCAGTGTCTTCGTATGATTGCACGATTGAACTACATCATGGGGGAGCACGCCGAAGCCATGGCGTACCAACAGAAGGCAGTTTTGATGTCGGAGCGAGTAAACGGCATCGATCACCCTTGCACCATCACAGAATACGCTAATTTAGCGTTGTACTGTTTTGCCAACAGTCAAGTCACCACCGCCCTTAAGTTGTTGTATAGGGCGCGCTACCTAGCACTGATTGTATGCGGAGAAAATCATCCTGAAGTGGCCTTACTGGACGTAAGTCGCTTTTAAAATGACGAAAAAATTGATTTTAAAAATTTGTTTTTGTTTAGAGCAACATAAGTCTGATTCTGCACGCTGTTGGCGAGTACGAATTATCGCTGCGCTTTTTGGAGAAGGCGTTGGCGTTGAACATAAAATATTACGGAGCAAAATCGTTGAAAGTGGCCCTTAACTACCATCTTGTGGCACGAACGCAAAGTTGTATGGGTAATTTCAGATCGGCACTAAACAGTGAAAAAGAAGCCTACTTGATTTACAAACAACAGGTAAGAATTTGGGAATTCTAACTTCACTCCTGAGAGTGGGATAAATTGAAACAAAAAAATTACCATCTAAATCGGTGATTTCCAAACTTTATGGTACTATGCCTTCCATGAAAAACAATCTAATCTTGCCCATCTTTTATTTCATAAAATAATGCACATTCAGCGTTGCCACGGTTAAAAAATAAAAGGTATTTTTTGAAAACTAAAAAGGTAAATGATAGGTAAGGTAGGTTTTAAAAAAATTGCAATTAATTTAGAATTTACCAAAATTTTTCAATCAAAAAATTTATTTTGCTTAAATCTGTTGAAAGTTTGTAAATAAACTAAGATGGCATTAGTAAAACTAACAAAAATTACCAAAAAATTCTAATTATTAGTGGGGTGGTTTTCAGAGGTTGCAAGTGTTCATTTTTGTTAGTTTTTAAAAGAACCAGTAAATGATTATTATTAATTTTTTCAGAAAGTTTGCAAATTACCTAAAATTTTCTGTCGCTGTAATTCAAAATATAATCCAGAGTAACAGAATATTTTACTAAAAAAAATTCTGCTTTCCACAAGTTTTCAAAAAATTGCAATTAATTTAGAATTTACCAAAATTTTTCAATAAAAAAATTTATTTTGCTTAAATCTGTTGAAAGTTTGTAAATAAACTAAGAAGGCATTAGTAAAACCAACAAAAATTACCAAAAAATTCTAATAATTAGTGGAGTGGCTTTCAGGGGTTGCAAGTGTTAATTTTTGTTAGTTTTCAAAAGAATCAGTAAATGATTATTATTAATTTTCTCAGAAAGTTTGCAAATTACCTAAAATTTTATGTTGTTTTAATTCAAAATATAATCTAAAGTAACAGAAAATTTTATTATAAAAAATTCTGCTTTCCTGAAGTTTTCAAAAAATTGCAATTAATTTAGAATTTACCAAAATTTTTCAATAAAAAAATTTATTTTGCTTAAATCTATTGAAAGTTTGTAAATAAACTAAGATGGCATTGGTACAACCAACGAAAATTACCAAAAAATTCTAATTATTAGTGAGGTGGTTTTCAGAGGTTGCAAGTGTTCATTTTTGTTAGTTTTTAAAAGAACCAGTAAATGATTATTATTAATTTTTTCAGAAAGTTTGCAAATTACCTAAAATTTTCTGTCGCTGTAATTCTAAATATAATCCAGAGTAACAGAATATTTTACTAAAAAAAATTCTGCTTTCCACAAGTTTTCAAAAAATTGCAATTAATTTAGAATTTACCAAAATTTTTCAATAAAAAAATTTATTTTGCTTAAATCTGTAAATAAACTAAGCAGACATTAGTAAAACCAACAAAAATTACCAAAAAATTCTTATAATTAGTGGGGGGCTTTCAGGGGTTGCAAGTGTTAATTTTTGTTAGTTTTCAAAAGAATCAGTAAATGATTTTCTGTTGCTGTAATTCAAAATGTAGTCCAAAGTAACAGAAAATTTTACTGGAAAAAATTCTGCTATCCACAATTTTAAAAAAATTGCAATTAATTTGGAATTTACCATAGATTTTTATTAAAAAAATTTATTTTGCTTAAAATGTATTAATACAATAAAAACTTTCTTTTAACAACAAAATATTTATTGTTGACCCCCCCCCTCCCCTGAAATCACTCATTTGTTAATGTGAATTTTGAACATCTTGACAATTTTTGCGGCATTTACAGATTTAAGAGTTAATATTAATAAACTTACATAACTTGAAGAAATTTGGACAAAATTTTACAAATTAACCCCGTCAAAAACCACCCTTTTACCGTTTAGAATTTTTTTTTTACTATTTTTGTAATAATCGCAAGTTTAACAATAATAATATTTACACACATTCATTTCACTTAATAAAGTAAAAACTTTTTATTAATAACAAAATGTTGGGCCTCTTTTTGCACCATTCTGAGCTTCACTGGGTAAGAGTGCCTGCCCAGCGCTATAAAAATACAGTGACGTTATTTCTAAGATTTTTTTAATCAAACTTGCTTATATTTTCAGTTTGGCGAAACACACGACAAAACGAGAGAATCATCTGAGTGTCTGCGACACTTGACGCAGCAGGCGGTCGTTTTACAAAAGAAGATGAACGATTTTTGTTTGGGCAAAAACGGCGCTTCTCTTCCACCCATACAAATTCAACCCCCCTCAATGGGATCCGTTCTGGATATGCTCAACATGATAAACGGCATTTTATACGTACAAATAAGGTAAGGGACGCAGTTTTGGTGGTTTTTGTAGTTGTTCACGAGATTGTTTTAGCCAAGAGGATATAGAAAATTTCAAGGCGGAACTTGAAAAGCAAAATTTGAAAGACGAAATCGAATTGGACGACCCCAACCCAGCAATGCCTCCTCCAATTGAGAGTCAATAAAAAGTACAGTTAAGGAAAATTTAGGCGTTATTTTATAAAGAAAATCAGTAATAGTAAAATTGTAGTGAGAATAAAGTTGTTTTAACTCCTAATTACTATATTAGCAACGTGCTGATGCGGTAAAATTGTTGTTTTAGTGTAAATTTAAGGTGGGTGGTTGAGAACGAGATGTATGAGTTGTTGGTGTTCAAATTTTTAGTTATTTTTACTTCTTTCACATGTTGCCATAATATTTTAGTCAGCTACTAATCAATTGTTGAGAAACGTTTTTCTAGTGCAATGTAATTAATTAATCTACTTATAGACTGAATTAGTAATTTAGGATAGTTGATGCTTTATTGTTTGTTATTAATTGTTATGCATTTTGCTAATTATAGTCATTTCGGGAGTCTTACCAAAAATTGTTGTAATGTGTTGATTATTAGTAAATTGGTACCCAAATTGTTAGTTACATGGTGCTACAAATTTTTTTTAATCGATTGCAACAAATAAAAATTAAATATTATTTTCGTTTTAATCCTTTCAAAATTCCTCTCCTGCATGGAAATACTAAATCTTTTTTATTTTAATTTTTAAGCATATTTCAGGAAAATAAATTTTTTGGTTGAAAATTTGATGAAAACTGATCCAAAAATGCAATTTTTCTGTTTAACTACAGATTACCTTTTGAGTTGCAAAGAAAGAAAATTGCAAACTTTTTATTGAAAACTAACAAAAGTAAACCACCCCGTTAATAATTAGATTTTTTCTTTAATTTTTGCTGTTTTTGCTAATGCTATTTTAGTTTATTTACAAAGTTTAAAATATTTAAATAAAAAAGTTTTTTATTTAAAAATTTTGATAAACATCCAAATTAATTGCATTTTTTTTAAAGTGCTTTAGTATATAGCTCGGCCTGCGGCCTCGCACCTCTGCGTTTTAAATCTTTTGTTCTCTGCTGGATGCAAGTCTTTCTCTTTGAGAAGGGCTGACTAAGGGGCCGTCCATTAATCACGTGATGTTGTTTTTGGCATTTTTTAACCCCCCCTCCCTCTTGGTGATACATGGTGAGGTTTAAGACTACCCCCCTCCTTCCATCATATCACGTTTATTTTTTAGTACTTACAAAAAATCATCAAAAAATAAATACACGTGATATATTACTAGACCCCTCTCCCCCTTGTGATATTTCGTGATTTTTTTTACCTTTCCCCCCTTTCGAGCCTCACGTGATTAATGGACAGCCCTTAATCTGAATTTAAATTGATTAAACTCAAGTACAATTTACGTTTTTGGAATTAATATTGACTTACACTGCATTACAATTGACGCTTTCTGTAATAAAATATGGAAGCAATGTAGACTAGAAATAGAAGATTACTAATCGATAGTGGCGGCAACGAGGCTTCTTTACTATTTAGCTCTACAAGGTAGGTAGCCTGAAGCAACTATATATAGCTCGGCCTGCGGCCTCGTATTTTATTCTAACTTATTTGAGTTTCTATCTGTATAAAAAGTTCACCACTTGACTATCTAGGTCTGCTAGACAGGCGGCTATAGCACGGCCTGCGACCTCGCACTCTTGCGATTCAAACCTTTTTTTTGTTCACTGCTGCACGTAGGTCTCTCCCGCCAAAGGAAGGTTGACTGATCAGAATTGTAATTGACGTCCTCGGAAATAAAATGAAAAAGTGCAGACTATAGACACGACCACGATGTTTTGTTACTGTTTAGCTCTGCAAGGCAGATAGCCAAAACATGTGGCTCGGCCTGATGCCTCGCACTCTATTTCAAATTTTTTCAATTAGAAGCTAAGTAAGTAATTCAATTATGTTCAGGAACGACCCGAGATTTCCTTACTCTTCAGCTTTACAAGGTAGATAGCCTGGAGCCAAAGTATATATCTCGGCCTGCAGCCTCGCACCTTATTCTAAAGTAATTCAATTATATTTTGTTTTTTATATTATACCTACTCATCACTGGTGACTTTTAAGAAACTCTGAAGTTTGATTTACTCTCCAGCACCGCGAAGTAGGCAGCCTGAGATTATAGCATGTAGTTCGGTCTGCGACCTCGCACCCCTACTTCTTAATGTTTTCTTTTTGGTTCACTTTTGGATGTGCGTTTCTCCCATCGAGGGTAAGTTGATTAATCTGAATTGCAATTGACGTTTTCTGAATTAACTGAAGAAATATGACACTTAAAATCAAAATATCTTGATTTGATTATTATGAAATAACTTCGTGACTAAATCCATTTCCTGTAATTTGTTAAAATGAGATAGAAACACAAACAAATTCATCGACGTTTTACTACTTAAAATTACTTACCTCTTGATAATTTGATCCCTCCCATTGAAAAATTTCACGAGCTAGCACTGCCTAAGTTTTAAATTCGAATCTTCTTGGAGGTGAAATTTTTATTTCATGTTTAGTTTTCACGATTGTTTTGTTATTTTCCGGACTTTATTATTAAATTTTGTTGTAGCATTTGATCTAATTTCCTCCAACATCGACCAATCGCTTATAAAGTTATCCACTTAAGTTCAAAACCTTCCAATATTTTTATTCTATTTTTCTTCTGCTTTACACATAATTAAATCATTCTGTTTGTTGTACTACTTAATTTAAATAAACTAGGTATATATAAATATGAAAGTGGGATTGGTTTCTTTCTTGTACACCCAAAAGTCCAATTATTTTTTTCAAATATTTTGAGTAGCTAAAAAAATTTCTGCGTTTAACTGTAGCGTTGAAAATATAAGAAAGTTATAATTATAAGACAATAATCTCTGAAAATTTCATTCAAATCCGTTTTTATATTTTAATAAAAATATACCCACTAAAATTGTATTTCAACCCACTTTTTTTTCGGGAATTTATCAAGAGATCGATGATTTTGTAGAAGTAATTTTTAGTTTCTTGTTCTATTGTTAATAGTTCACGAGATATTCACAATTTAACAAGCGACCTTGTGGCTAACATTAAATTTCATCTAATATCTAACAATGGCGCCTCAAATTACCTACTTTTATAGAAAAAAGCTTTTAAAGCCTAGAAGAATTTTTGATACTATTTGGTTTCACTATGAACCTTTGGGAAATCATAACAAGTTCGAAAATAACTGAAAAGATTTTTTTTATGCGAGATTAGCGGTATGTGTTAAGTTAACCAACTACGCTACCGAGGCGATTAGTTTCAATACTTCTTACTAATTTTAAGATCGCAACACAGCTATTTTTATTTATATTGAAATAAAACTGATTACACATTAAACAACTCGGCCTTGCGGCCTCAGATTTAATAAACCATGCTGATATCTCTTCTGATACACCGCACACTTGCGGCCTCGTGATTAGTTAATACTATATGAATATGTGCTCCACCAAGTCACGTGACTTGATCTGCGTCGTCATTTTAAGAAACAGTCGCGTTGCAACACCATGCGACCGCAAAATCTTTTAGCGGGGGTAAAAGAGGCGGTCACCTAGCAACGGAAGGAAGAGAAAGTGAAAAATTATATTATTATACACCTAGGGATTAAAGTTACTTTTTATCACTAGTAAAAAACATTTTTTTAAAACTTTTAGTGCATTTTTTAGCAAGTACAAATTATTAAAAAAGAAAAAGCTGAACTGAAGAACTTCATGAAAATTCGGTACGATGAATCACAGAAGTGCTAATTTGATATTAAAAGGTGGAAAACTTTTCGTTTCGATTTCTCCAAGTGTTGATTGTTTCTGAAACTTAATAGCGCACATTACAAAAAAAATGCAAAGGAAAATTGTATGTAAAGGCATAAATTTCCCCGAGGGATGTTTTAGATTGAGACACAATCGAATATTATAAAAATTTTCAACTTTTTCAATATGAATGCAAATACGTGAAAAATATTTGCAAATGATTTATTTTTATGGTAGGATCAAGTTGCACGATTGTCTCAAATTACATCAAATTTTTTACAAAAAATGATAGTAATGCAAAATATTTTTCTTTTTGCGGGTCTAACTCCTCCGCATTTTTTATTTTAAAGCGGTCACGTTTTGATTCGCATTTTCACTTACAAATAATCGGATCCAAAAATTATCATCTTAAACGATTGGGGAATCGAGGAATTTTCATTTGGGATTTTCGTTCCTAAAATGTTGCTCGCCCACGATTATTAAGTCGATCTTTATGTTCAATTTGCGATACAAAAGGTGAGGAAGGCAGAACATTTTAACATAGACCGGGTTTTCATGTAACTTTGTAATTACCAACGGAAAATCTTGGCCTGAATTTTAGTTTTTCTTTTATATGTATTTTCCGACTATTACGGTTCGGGTGATTTTAGTTATTTTGCAGGGTCGGACTGGATTTAAAAATAATAATTTTAAATAGGTAAATCAATTTTTTAGTATTTTAATCGGGAATCTTGTTAATCCATTCATGCGCGTCTTTAATTTTAAAATAAATTTTTTTTTAGAATTTTTAGAATATTTAATTATAATTAACGCAGTCTTGTGGCCGCTAGTACTGGCTAGTCACTTTCTATTTCTAGTTTAAATTTTTTTCACTTGAACTTCAGAAAGCGTCAATTGTAATGCAGAGAACGTCAATTATATTTAAGTTAAGATTAGTCAATCTCTCTTCGATGCGAATGAACAAACCACAGTGAAAAAAGCAAGAATGCGAGGCTGCAGGCTAAGTTTACCATTATACCATTTGAATTATTTGTATGGTAATTTTAAAAATAAATAAACATCAACAAATTTTAATTACCAAAAATGCTATATTTACAAAAAAAAATTTTTTGTAATGTGATACTTCAGTCTCCGGGAAAAAAATTTGATAACAAATTAATGTCGATTATTATTTTTTTATAGGTAGATAAGCACATCCTTTATGATACCATATAAAAATAATTTTTTTGATTTTAAAAATTTTACACAACTTATTTTTAAAATTTTGTTAGCACAAATTGATAAATTTGCTGTAAACCGTTTGTAACTATCAGACGCATGCGCAATTTTAAATTCAAGTCATAAATGTCAATCTGCGCATGCGTGGTTGTCAAATTGACCAATACAAAATATCTGTAAACACTAATAGTCCAATAAAAACCATTCGTTAGTTTTAACGGCTCGTTAAAAGTTCTTTTCTGAAAAAAACAACGGACTCAGTTTAAAATTGCACCGCCAGTCCGCCCCCTTAAAAATTGCGAAACATTAAATTCTTTTTTATATAGGTAATAAATTGGGAAATAAATTAATACCGTTCAGAAGTAAATATCTACAATTTGTATCACTAACTGCTTATTGGTGAAAATATTTTAATAAAAGCGTAGGAAATTAATAAAGCTTAATAAATGATATATTTAATAATGTTATGTACTATCATTTATTTGCAAATGAAAACATCACAAGAAAACTGTAAATTCCGGTAGAGTTTACGAATTACCTACATTAAATTTTATTAAGTTTACTTACACTTAACCTCCCTTTCCTTTAAAAAGGAAATTAAATGTAGTTATCAACAATTGAAATTTTGTTTTTTACTTAACGACTTTTTTATTGTTTATAAATTTTGCTCGTATTTTATCTTAAAAAAGTTTACTCAAGTGTACATTTTACACAATGCGCTTTACAGTACTCAAAATTTGCCATGCCAATGTGTATGAATTGGACTAGATTAAAAAAGTGTTTCGGCCTTCGGCCGCACTAATTTTTTTTTTTTTTAAATAATAGATATCTTTGATTGGTTTATTGTAAATCAATCTTGATTCTTTGCTTAGTAATAACTCAAAATTGTTTAATGTATGTATAAATTCTTTAAGTTGTGCGGCCTAAAGGCCGCACTTTGGAAATGGGTTTTAGAAAAAAAGGTCAATAATAAAATATATATTTATTTATAAACAGAAATTTATTGCACCACAAATTCTTTTTTTTTTTAGATTAGTTTACACACTACAAACGTAGTAAATTTCAAATATAGGGTACTACAATTTATTGTTATTAATGATTGAATTAATTCAGATTAGAATAATAGCACTGTGACAATCTAACTTTTTTCATACCCAAAAGATAAAATTACAACAAAACAAACAACACATATAAAAAATGAGGCTAGGTTAAGGGTTAAGGTGACCAATATCGTTCCGATTTAATCAGAACAGTTCTGGTAGTAACTGCTTTTCCATTCTGTAAAGGTTGGTCACCTTAGGTTAGATGACAAACGAAATATTAAACAAACATTCAAAAAGATTTTCGGAAAGCATAGGATCGCTGTCAGCCAATCACATTACGTTTTTGTCCCCGGTTGCGAGATGCTGTAAAGAATGTTAAAATGTACACCCTGTTTTCACCTAGTAAGAACGTTATGAACCGAGCCGACCCGATCGTTGGGAAGCCGAGCCAAGTCACACCAATCTAGACGTTAATATTTTACTTTCCGAACCGAGGATTTGTAGTACGGTTACGCTTGGGATTGTCAGAAACACAAGAGTGGCTCGTGATGTCTATTTAGACGGCCATTTGTAATGTATGTGGTTAATCGGACTAGGTAGGGGGGGTCAGTACGTTACGAGCCAAGCCGACACGAGCGCTACCGATATGGGGTAACCCCTATTTTACTTTCGGAAGCGAGGAAAATGATGGGAAACCACTGATTCGAACCCTAACCGTTAGCACATTGGTAATTAATTACGTGAAACTTCTAAATTTAACATGCCCTAGCAATTTAAAAATAAAAAAAGTGCAAAAAATCCCACTCTGAAAGACGTGACCAGTTCACCCATGTGCATACGATTAAAATTTTTTCTTTTTGTTAAAAGAACTTTTTATTATCGCAAGAAGCAGTTAATTTTCTTGCAATAAATCGGAAAATCTTTTACGATGTTAGCCTTGAGGGGATGGATTTTAAATGCGCTTAATTTGAAATTAGTAATTATTAAAAGTGACCTAGTATGGATTTTATTTGACCATTTTAATATTACTTAACCCAATTTTTCTTTTAATTTCAATTTAATTTTAGTGAAAAGTTTTTGAGCGCGCATGCACCCCCGACCACGCGCTTTTCAGCCTTAAAGGGAGATACAACTCGAATAAATAACAAATTTTCAAACAGTTTCCAATCTGCAACCGCACGAAAACCACCACTTTGGAAAATCTTGAGGGGGTAAGTTTTCACTCAATTAATTTTCACTTAGCTGTGGTCATTTCGTCTCGCTTACGAATTTTGTGCGACTTTTTTTAATAATTACCAAACTTTTCACGTTTCATTGTTAAAAAAATTTTCATTCATTATTCGGCGATTAGTAAGCGAAAAACGTGCGCTTTCTTAACTTTTTTTAATGTAATTTAGACGTAAATTATAATTATTAATCGTGGTGAATAATAAGCAAATTTTTTTTAAATATAGGAATTAACTAATTTTTTAAACGCTTTGTCGGATTTACTGTTAAACTAAAAAAAATTGCTGACTGTTTATAGCAATTAGAAGCAAATTTTGCAGAAATTAATTCACAAAAATCGCAATTTTTACACTTTTACACTAAATTATTTAAAAGTGCAATATAAACCGTCGGTTCGTTTATTTTAAAAGTTTTAATAGTTTTTCAATTTTCCGATGCGAAAATCTTAACCACCAGTTGCTTCTGAAAACTTTTGAAGGAGCAGTAAATGAAGTACAGGTAAAAAATTTAGAATGCAGCAGAGCGAATTTTTAATTTTTTTCCAAAAAAAATTCAACGGTTTTTCTGGAAAATCGATGGTTTTAACTAAATCTTCTGTTAGCCCTTTTGATCATTTACTTTTCATTAACAAAAACTTTCTAAAATTTGTAAAAGTTTTCTATTTTCTTGTAATCCGACGGTTCGCCCATTAAATCAGAAGTTTAAAAATGTGAAAAATTTGAAAATTACAATTTAATATTATACAATAGTAAATTTTTTTATTGGAATTTTTTAGTTATGTTTTTGTGTTTTGGCAAATATGATATTTTTATATTACAAAAGTTTCGGAATTATTAAACCAAATTTGTTTTTCACCCCTCTCTAGAAGTCAACCCCAAGTGGTTAGAATTTTTATTCAACTTTTTCCGTTTACTAACGGAATCTAAAATTTAAAAGAAAGTTAATCACATGACTAAAAAATACGGATAAACTTTCTTTTTAAGAGTTAAAATAAAAATTTTCTCTGAAAATTATTAGCCATTACTCCCTGGTAAATCATCCCCTTTAGAATTTAGAATTTTTTAGGCATTTTTTTATGCATTAATAGATAAGGATTTTCATATTATGAGAGTTTCAGAATTATTAAACAAAATTTGTTTTTCATCCCTTTCAGAAAGTCACCCCAAAGTGGTTAGAATTTGTTTCAATTTTTTCCGTTTTTTAACTGAATCTAACATTCAGAAGAAAGTGACTAGAAAATACGAATAAAAACTTTTCAAAAGTTTAAAAATAATTTTGCCCTGAAAATTGTTAGCCCCTGTTAGACATTTTACCCCCTGGTAAATCATCTTTTTTAGCAATTAGATTTTTTTATGTTTTGATAGATATGTTATTTTCATATTCTAGTAGTTTCAAAATTATTAAACCAAATTTGTTTTTCATCACTCTCTGAAAACCACCCGAAGTGGCTAGAATTTCTTTTCAATCTTTTCCGTTTTCTAACGGAATCTAAAATTTAGAAGAAAATTAATGACAAAAGTAGAAAATACGGATAAACTTTCAAAGGATTCAAAATAATTTTTTTCTGAAAATTGTTAGCCCTTGTTAGACATTACCCCCTGGTAAATCATCCCCTTTAGCAATTAGAATTTTTTAGTTATTTTTTTAATGTTTTTACAGATATGCTACTTTAATATTACGAAAGTTTTGGAATTATTAACGCAAATTTGTTTTTCATCCCTCTCTGAAAGCCACCCTAAAGTGGTTAGATTTTGTTTTGCTTTTTTCCGTTCTCTAACGGAATCTAAATTTTAGAAAAAAAGTAATCACAAATTAGAAAATACGGTTAAACTTTTCAAGAGTTTATAAATAATTTTTCTTTAAAATTATTAGCCTTGTTAGATATTACCCCCTGGTAAATCATCCCCTTTAGCAATTAGAATTTTTTAGTTATTTTTTTTTTATGTTTGTACAGATATGCTACTTTAATATTACGAAAGTTTTGGAATTATTAACGCAAATTTGTTTTTCATCCTTTTCGAAAAGCCACCCCAAAGTGGTTAGATTTTGTTTTGCTTTTTTCTGTTCTTTAACGGAATCTAAATTTTAGAAAAAATATAATCGCAAATTAGAAAATACGGTTAAACTTTTCAAGAGATTAAAAATAATTTTTCTTTAAAATTGTTAGCTCTTGTTAGACATTACCCCCTGGTAAATCATCCCCTTTAGCAATTAGAATTTTTTAGTTGTTTTTTTATGTTTTTACAGATATACTACTTTAATATTACAAAAGTTTCGGAATTATTAACTCAAATTTGTTTTTCATCCTTTTCGAAAAGCCACCCCAAAGTGGTTAGATTTTGTTTTGCTTTTTTCTGTTCTTTAACGGAATCTAAATTTTAGAAAAAATATAATCGCAAATTAGAAAATACGGTTAAACTTTTCAAGAGATTAAAAATAATTTTTCTTGAAAATTATTAGCCCTTGTTAGATATTACCCCCTGGTAAATCATCCCCTTTAGCAATTAAAATTTTTTAGTTGTTTTTTTATGTTTTTACAGATATACTACTTTAATATTACAAAAGTTTCGGAATTATTAACTCAAATTTGTTTTTCATCCTTATCGAAAAGCCACCCCAAAGTGGTTAGATTTTGTTTTGCTTTTTTCTGTTCTTTAACGGAATCTAAATTTTAGAAGAAAGGTAATCACAAATTAGAAATTTCGGATAAACTTTTCAAGAGTTTAAAAATAATTTTTCTTTAAAATTATTAGCCCTTGTTAGATATTACCCCCTGGTAAATCATCCCCTTTAGCAATTAGAATTTTTTAGTTATTTTTTTAATGTTTTTACAGATATGCTACTTTAATATTACGAAAGTTTTGGAATTATTAACGCAAATTTGTTTTTCATCCTTTTCGAAAAGCCACCCCAAAGTGGTTAGATTTTGTTTTGCTTTTTTCTGTTCTTTAACGGAATCTAAATTTTAGAAAAAATATAATCGCAAATTAGAAAATACGGTTAAACTTTTCAAGAGATTAAAAATAATTTTTCTTTAAAATTGTTAGCTCTTGTTAGACATTACCCCCTGGTAAATCATCCCCTTTAGCAATTAGAATTTTTTAGTTATTTTTTTATGTTTTTACAGATATGCTACTTTAATATTGCGAAAGTTTTGGAATTATTAACCCAAATTTGTTTTTCATCCCTCTCTGAAAGCCACCCCAAAGTGGTTAGATTTTGTTTTGCTTTTTTCCGTTCTCCAACGGAATCTTAATTTTGGAAAAAAAGTAATCACATAAAAAATACGGATAACCATTTCAAGAGTTTAAAAATAATTTTTCTTGAAAATTGTTAGCCCTTGTTAGACATTACCCCCTGGTAAATTATCCCCTTTAGCAATTAGAATTTTTTAGGTATTTTTTTATGTTTTGACAAATGTGGTATTTTCATACTCTACTAAAAGTTTTAGGTTGACTTGTATAGTCCAAGTTTAACCGGTAACTATGGTTTAAACTCGGATTTTGACTATTGTGATTGGTTAATCTGCAGTTTAAAATTTTAAACTAGATCTATACAAGTCACCCTTATAGTCATAAAACCGTATTTGTTTTTCATCCCTCTCTGAAAGTCACCCCAAGTAGCTAGAATTTTTTATTAATTTTTTCCGTTTTCTAGCAAAATCTAAAATTTGGATGAAAGTTAATGACAAAACTAGAACATACAGATAAACTTTCAAGAGTTCAAAAATAATTTTGCACTGAAAATTATTAGCCCTTGTTAGACATTACCCCCTGGTAAATCATCCCCTTTAGTAATCAGAAATTTTTAGTTATTTTTTTATGTTTTGACAGATATGCTACTTTGATATTACAAAAGTTTCGGAATTATTAACCCAAATTTATTTTTCATCAGTGAAAGTCACCCCCAAGTGGTTAAAAAAATTTTAAAATTATTTCCGTTTTTTAACAAATATTTGCAATCGAGAAACACATTTATAAAACTTCGCTCTAAAATTTTTGAAAGGTGACTTTTCATTCGATATTTTTTGTATCTATTCATTTTTTTGAAAATTAAAAATCTGGATTTTTGAAAATTGGTCTTACAAAAATTTAGAAAATAGTTAATGACTAAACTTAAAACTTTTCAAAAAAGTAAACTTTACTGAAAATTTTCAGCTATTTTTAAACTGAATATCATCGTATGACGTGGAATCCAAACCACGTCATAAAGATTAAGGCAAGTAATTTAATTTTTTAATAAATTGGTCGTTTCAAAATGCGCAAATATTGCAACCCATTAGAACGACGGTAACAAATCCCAATTTTTCTTAACATCAATTTTAAGAAAAATTTAATCTCCTAGAAAAATTTAATCACCCAGGTCATTTATTTTTCATGTTTACTACGTCGTGGATTATAATTGTGAATTACGTACTGTCTTTCATCGATGATATTGTTTATTTTCTAAATTACAGTAAACATGGTTTGATGTTACTGCATGTCAAATGTTAGATATAGATAAACATTGTTACAATTACAATAAACAACTTAATTAGAATTTCTAATATTTAAATTTTATGAAAATATTTTGCAAATAAGAAAGGTTTATATAAATTAAAATTAGTTAACGAAATTTTTTGTGTTCGTGTAAGTTTGTTTTCAAAAAATCGCCTACGGCGCCGTTTCGTAAAGTATTGTGAAGTCAACACTTTAAGTGGAGTAATTTCAAAAACTACAGTATAAGATGATGATAGAAGAATCATTTACAAAAAACCTCCGCAGGTGATTTTTTGGAAACTTAATTTTAGACTGCGCGTAAAACAGACAAAGCTTCAGAAAAAAATTTCGTTGTCAGAAAATCTCCGATCCTAAACTAAGTTTAAAAATTATTACAATAAACTTTGATGGCTAGAAATAATTTATTATATTCATGCACACCCCCCTTTTTCACAGAATGCATACGCAATCTAAACGATCAAAATTTGAGTGGCTACTGACTAATTTATTGAGGTAAATAACAAGGGTGCCATCAAAGGCATATTTTCCCTACACAGGTTGTGATTTTAACATAAAATTTTTTTTCCCAATTAAAACTTTCTTTCAAAAAGAAAACACAATACAATCGCAGTTGGAATTAACATATGCGTGGGAAAACTATGCCTTTGATGACACCCTTGACGATTTATTTTCATAAATCAGTGGGTACCTTTTCAAGTTTATTTTTAACAAAATAATTTAAAAATACATTCTAGTGCTAGTACTTTTCCGCTCGGTTGTCAATTTAAATGGGGTTACTTTTACGTCCCAGTCTTTACAAACGGACTTACCGCCCTTGGGAGGTAAACTACTGTTACATAAAACTAGTAACGTTTTTCGTTAAAATTTTCAATTTTGCAATCGTAAATGTTAAAAAGTGATCTCGCAATACTTGAAAGTTATTTTTCACCTACTTAAATTTCCATTTCATTCTTTAAGCTACTATTAATTCCTCAACCACCAGTTGCTTTTATCGATGAGATACGTACATATGAAGTGCGTTAGGAATTTCCCAACTTTTTGATGAAAATTTGCACTTTTATTACTGAAAATGATTTATTTTGTAAAGTTATTGCTCCGATTGAGAATCATCGAACTCACGTTATTATTTTTTAATCCGTTTGAAACGTAATCTGGTTTTCACCTAGTTTTCGTTTTTGTTTGTGCTCCTTGAAGATCGATAACTTTAACGAGCTTGTCGCACAACTCAAAAATTTTATTTGATTTAGTCGATAAAAAACCGATCACTGGAGTTTGCGTTTGAGTAAAGTTAATATTTTACTGCTCCTCTATGTAACTATTAAAACTTTAGTTATTGCCCTGAGGAGATTTGTCTATTATTGCGGTTTACACTAAGCACGTTCGAACAAATTTGTTAACCCGATTTGTCGGTTAATTCCTACCGAAACGAGCTTAGTAGCGGAAGAGATTTTAAAGTTATTTTGACGAGATAAATACGTGGAAAACACGTCGTAGGCGTTAAAGTCCCCGGTTACCCCTTCGTGCAATATTAAAATGCAAAATATGGATGCGTGGCTGGCTGTTGTTGATTTTGTTTCTTAGACGAAATCAACCGTAAATCCAACTTTGTTAAGATTTGTCACAGCCACCAAAGCAACTTTATATTTGACTTTACAATATTAAAGGTTTTAATTAAACTTCTGACAGAGCCATGATTTATTTGCCTTCTTCTTTGTTCCGCAAATCTTTCAAATATTTACTTAATTTTATAGTTCATTTAATACATTGAAAATAATGGCGCGTGCTTATAAAACAATTTTTTTTGACAGTTGACAATCTAGAAAAATTATAAAGGATAATGGATTTGCCATGTTTTTATGGTTTTAATTCTGCCCGCGTTCCCATTATTTTAATTATTTACAAACATTGTCATCGAATTTAATTAAACTTTTATTTAAATTGAGAACGACTTTTCCACAACTAAGCGTTTTATTAGTCAATTTTGCTCTATTGTGGTTTATTCAACTTTTCATTTGTTCGAATAAAATGCGCCAAGTACAAATTTTTAAAAAGTGTTTTGTTTTCTTTTCGAGGAGGCTGCGGTAAGTAATTCGATTGTTTGTTATTTGTCTGCTTGGGATCTTCATTTTCTTAGTTTTTTGTTTTTTAATTCCCTGATCGATCGATTGGATTCTTGTTATAATAATTACGGACAGGAAGGTGGCATAAGGATATTGGGGTAGGAAAACCCACATCGGGAAATGGAGTTTTCTATAAACCTCAAATTGAGGAAATACTTAGTTGGCAGGAAAGCAGAAAGATGATATTGGAATAAAAAATTAAATCCGAAATTTTATTTCTCTTTTCCTTTTAAAATGCTACTTGAAATGTAAGGTCGGTTAAATTAAATTTTGTAAATATTTAGTTCCGGCGCTCACCGTTACGCGAATTAAAATTGACCAATCGTAAGTGCGCTACGGATATTGTCACGATAGTTCAACCTTCGGCCGCATTTAATTAACTAAAATTGGTATTCACTTCACAAGATATTCTCATTTTCTACTAGCCATAATAAAGTAACAAAAATTCCTAACCGATCTGGTTAACTAAACATAAAACAAGGACGTGACGCTGGTACAAAAAGTTGAAAATAATCGTCTCTTGATGTCGGTGTACGTTGAAAAAGACTTTAATAAAGTACAGGTGGATGGAGGCAATGATATCACTTCGGATATTGCAATCTGCAAGGCTTCGTAAATTACAAAATATCTATTTAAAAATATTTTCATAAAATTTCAAGACTTTAGATTAAACTACTCCATATTATTATGCATTAACCTCCAAGGATAAATACATAATCCAGGTTTTAACTTTCCAATTCATATGTTTCAACGCCTGAAATTGTATAAAAATTTAAACATTTACATTACCAATATTGAGGTTATAGGTGAAATATCAAACAAGTTGAGTTGCTAGGCAACACACAGTTCTGATTCAAGAAAAGATTATTAAATTTTTGTAGTTTGTGTGATCCTGAAACTTAACCCGCTTATAATGGACTTTTAGATCAGTTTATTATAACCGGAAATTTATTTAATTTTTTTATATTATTAAAATTTTGAGGTTTTTTCTGATTCATATGAATAAATTTTTTAAATGTAAAGTGCGAAAATCGCATCCGGGACTGGCGGAAACATATCAAATAATTATTTTCATCATTTAATTTTTGGGGTCAATAAATCACCCAATCATATCAAAATTTGGATGTTTTTTTTTACTTATACATGAATAATTTGCGGGCGTAAAGTGAGAAAATCGCATTCGGTATTGTCGCAAAAATTTTCAAGTCGCTCAAAAACTGCTAAAAAATCAAGAGTTAATTTTATCAAATGATAATTAAATTTTTTTTACTTAATTGTTCATAAAAATTTAATTATCACATTTAAGTGACAAATCAACTACGAAATTTGATCGTTTTTATCGAAATACACAAGAATTCGTAGAAAAAATAATTGTTTTCCAACATTTAATTTTTGGGGCCAAAATCACCCAAATATTTTCAAAATTCTATCGCAATTTCGATGTTCTTTTGTTATATCATATTACTAATCTGAAGACGTACAGTGCGAAAATTGCATTCGGTATTGTCGCAAAAATTTTCAAATCGCGCAAAAACTGCAAAAAGATCAAGATTTAATTTTGTTATTATCAAATGAAAATTCAATTTTTTGTTACTTTTAATTGTTTATAAAAATTTTATTATCTTACACAAGCAAAAATCGACTGCGACAATCGAAATACATAAGAAATCGTCGAAAAATTAATTGTTTTCCAACATTTAATATTTGGGGTCAAAATCACCCAAAACTATTCAAAATTCTATCGCAATTTCAATGTTCTATTATCTCATATTACTAATCTGAACACGCACAATGCGAAATTCTCATCTGGTATTAGCGTAAAAATTTTCAAGTCGCTCAAAAGCTGCAAAAAAAAGAAGATTTTTCATTTTTGTCCATAAAATTGCCTATAAAATTTTAACTATTCTACTTAATCAAAAAACGACTGTGGCATTCGATCCTTTTTATCGATATACATACTTATGAATTAGTCGAAAAAATAATTGCTTTTCAACATTCAATTTTTGGGGCCAAAATTACCCAGATATTTACAAAATCTTCTCGCAATTTTGGTGTCTTTTTCTTATCTTGTATGATTAATTTAAAGGCGTACAATACAAAAATTGCATTCGGTACTGGTAGAAAAATTTCCAATTCGCTCAAAATAGCTAAAAAAAATTTCAAAATTACCTTTTTTATTTTTTCTTTCAATTGTTTCTAAAACTTTAAATACCAAATTTAAGCAAAAATGAACTAAACCAACGGGTATTTTTAATCGAAATGTATCAAAAATTTTTGAAAAAATTATTGTTTTCCAACATTTTATTTTCGGAGCTAAAATCACCCAAATATTTTCAAAATTCTAACGCAATTTTGGTGTTTTTTTCTTATGTTGTATGATTAATCTGAAGCCGTACAACGCGAAAATTTAGTGGAAAAGTTTCGAATTTGCTCGAAAAAGCTAAAACAAAAGTCAAGATTAGAATTTTTTATTTTTTCCTTTAATTGCCTCTAAAATTTTAAATATCAAACTTAAACGAAAATGAACTAAACCAACGGGTATTTTTAATCGAAATGTATCAAAATATTTTGAAAAAATTATTGTTTTCCAACATTTTATTGTCGGGGCTAAAATCACCCAAATATTTTCAAAATTCTAACTCAATTTTGATATTTTCTTCTTATCTTGTATGATTAATCTGAAGACGTACAACGCGAAAATTTAGTGAAAAAGTTTCGAATTTGCCCGAAAAAGCTAAAAAAAAGTCAAGATTAAAACTTTTTTATTTTTTCTTTTAATTGCCCCTAAAATTTTAAATATCAAACTTAAGCTAAAATGCACTAAACCAACGGGTATTTTTAATCGAAATGTATCAAAAATTTTTGAAAAAATTATTGTTTTTCAACATTTCATTTTTTGGGCCAAAATCACCCAAAAATTTTCAAAATTCTAACGCAATTTTGGTGTTTTTTGTTATCTTGTATGATTAATCTGAAGACGTACAACGCAAAAATTTAGTGAAAAAGTTTCGAATTTGCTCGAAGAAGCTAAAAAAAAGTCAAAATTAGAACTTTTTTATTTTTTCTCTTAATTGCCCCTAAAATTTTAAATATCCAACTTAAGCGAAAATGCACTAAACCAACGGGTATTTTTAATCGAAATGTATCAAAAATTTTTGAAAAAATTATTGTTTTCCAACATTTTATTGTCGGGGCTAAAATCACCCAAAAATTTTCAAAATTCTAACGCAATTTTGATGTTTTTTTCTTATCTTGTATGATTAATCTGAAGACTTACAACGCGAAAAGTTAGTGGAAAAGTTTCGAATTTTCTCGAAAAAGCTAAAAAAAAAGTTAAGATTAGAACTTTTTTATTTTTTTCTTTAATTGCCCCTAAAATTTTAAATATCAAACTTAAGCAAAAATGAACTAAACCAACGGGTGTTTTTAATCGAAATGTATCAAAAATTTTTGAAAAAATTATTGTTTTCCAACATTTTATTGTCGGGGCTAAAATCACCCAAATATTTTCAAAATTCTAACGCAATTTTGGTGTTTTTTTCTTATGTTGTATGATCAATCTGAAGCCGTACAACGCGAAAATTTAGTGGAAAAGTTTCGAATTTGCTCGAAAAAGCTAAAACAAAAGTCAAGATTAAAACTTTTTTATTTTTTTCTTTAATTGCCCCTAAAATTTTAAATATCAAACTTAAGCGAAAATGAACTAAACCAACGGGTATTTTTAATCAAAATGCATCAAAAATTCTTGAAAAAATTATTGTTTTCCAACATTTCATTTTTGGGGCCAAAATCACCCAAAAATTTTCTAAATCCTATAATTTATTGAAATTTTTAAAAATTACAAAAAAATCGTACATTTTCAACATTTAGTTTTTCGGGGTGAAAATTCAACAATTTTTTTAAATTCTATTGAATTTTTGATAACCTTTTTATTATCTCAAATTAGTAATACTAGTGCGTAAAGTACAAAGTTTGCATCGGTGACTGGTGGAAAAATCGCCTAAGTCACCCAAAAAAGCAAAAGAATCAAAACTCAATTTTTCTAATGTTCTCGTTTATAAAATGTTAAATATCACACTTAGGCAAAAACCAACTGCGTCAGTAAATTTTTCTCGCTCACGTAGAGTGACAAAATCGCATTCTGAGCTAGCGGAAAATTTTGCAAAGCCCTCAGAAACGCTACAAAATCAAGATCTATTTTTTTACTTCAGTCGCCATAAACAGAAAAAAGACTAACCAATAATAAGATATTCAAACCAGATTACGAAATTTTCTGCAAAAAAAAAATGTTTTAAGCTAAAATAAAAATTTTGGGTTTTAATATGAAAGATTTCTATTGATTTCACGCAAACCAACTAAAATTAGAATTCATTTTCGTTTACGTAACAAATTGCGGTTCAAATAGTAATTAAGAAAAGTTGGCTTCCCACAAAAACATCGCGGTGCATTTTAATTAGAAATCCTTTTTGCCAATTTCATATTACTTCTCCTACCTTTTCCTTGTAGGTATGCGGTACTAAGAGTTTTTCACTATTTTTCAGAATGGTTCAACACGGCGTGACTTTCGTTTTTCTTTTCGTTTCCATTTTTCTCATGTTCGAAAACATTCGAGCAGAAGATGATCGAACGTTGCGCCCCACCAGGAGTTTTGAACAAATGAGTCTGGCGGTGTCGCGCAACTTTGGAAAGCGGGCAATCAGGTGAGAAAAAGCAGAATTTGAAAGGATACAGTGGTTTAATCTTCCCGTTTTAGACTAAAATCAGCACCCGACATCAATTGGGTAGTACGGCACGAAAGAAACTTTAACGATATGAATCTGCCAGTCGCTCGTGGGTTTGGAAAACGCAGCACAAACGCCATGCAAGTAATTAACGAGTAAGTAACCAACATTTTTAGTACCGCTGCCTGGAATTATTTGTAACGTTTTCAGCTTCATTCTCGACTTGTACGACTTAGAGGTGAAAATTAAAAAACTCAGGATGGCTCAGCAAGAAAATAACGATCTACCTATTATGCAGGATTCGTAAAAAAATCGATGCTTCTTTTTTTGTTGACTTGTAAATTTAACTACCTTTCACTTCTTCGAATTCCATCTTCTAAATGTTAATATTTTGAATGTTGTACTCAAAACTTTGTTAAAAATTAACTTTAAAAATAATAAAGTTATTATCGATCGTTGCCTTTGTTCTTTGTGTGTTTAAATAGTAGTAAGTCGACTCGGCATTGACGTTTCAGAGGTTCCATAGGAAATAAGTGGAAAACTAGCATTTGGAATGTCACAACATGAAATTTTCTACAAACTACATTTTAATGTTTTTTCTTAAATGAACTGTTTTTAAGTTACACAATAAATTAAGCAAAAAAAAATGTTAAAAAATTGAAATTTTTACTTTTTCATAAACGAAACGTTTTACAAAACTTCACAAGTTCTAATTTTAGGTCCAAAATATTACATTCAGGGTGTACATCAAAATCGATAACGAATTTTAACATAAATAGTTTAACGTAAATGTCAACTGCCAAAATAGTAAATTTGATAACCAAAACATCAAAATGTTTCAAAATTAAGCGTTAATTTTTATTAAATTAGAAGAAATGAGCGTAAAAGTGGACGTAGAACTTAAAAACTTCTTTGTGTTTAATTCCTTGTACGATGTCAAAGAAGGAGAGGTTAGTACACCCAAAATTGTCGCCTCCAATTTTAACCGCCCTGATTTTAGGAACAAAAGAAAATTTTATACTATTATCCACCTGACGAGCAAATAAACACGCAGGTGAACAACGTCGGTCTCGTCGAAGCAATAATAAAGTTTACAGGGTGAGTACAACACTTCCTGATCGGTGCGGTCCCGAAGGGCGTTGCTAACGAAGTTGTTTTGCAGGAACTTCAAACCAAACTTACCTGTCAGCTCCTTGCACACGCAGAAAAAGCGGCAGCTCTATTTTCAGCCTGAACCTGACTATTGGATGGTTTTAGTGAGTGATTTTGTGGTTTTTTTTTCGATTTTGTTGTAATTTGAGCTTTGTAGACCCTGAATTTACCTTACCTCACGAAGACGAAAAACGACTCTTCGTATAATGATTATCTGGACGAGGAAGTGCAGAATAATGTCTATGAGGCTGTGTTAAAGCAGGCGTATGCTATGTTTCGGCTCTTCTCGGGTACTTATAAAAATATAGAAGATGGAGGTGACGTGGTTGCGTTGCGGAACAAACTGGACACCTTTTACTCTGCTGTAAGGCTTCCACAACTTTTGAAACCACCATAACCCTAACTTTTTGTTTCAGTACTTAAAAACGCTCAAACTAACCAACTGTGATATTCTTAACGTATTTTCCGGTATTCACTTTCTCCCGTTGGACAAAAAAAATTTTCTGAGGGTGCAGTGTCTGGTTAACCTGTTGGAATGTGATTTTCCGATAGTACGTTACGTTTCGTTTCTATTCAATGACAGTTTGATTTGGTAAGTGAATTTGAAATAAATAGAAACGATTTTGACTTCAATCGTTGGAATAATCGTAAAAACGGCGTATTTTATAGATTTTTTTGTAGTAAAGTAAATTTTCTACGAAAAAGTTGTCAGCTGTGTCTGTTTTTTTCTAATAGTTTAGGTGTAGGGGGCTCTTAAAGTTGCAAGGTCGAAAAATTACTTTTTTTAGATTACCCCTCTGAAAAAACACCCCCTTTGCGAATAGAATTTTTTCGTTATTTTTTATGTTTAGACAAATTTAGTATTGGTATATTAGGTAAGTTTCAGAATTATTAAACAACATTTGTTTTTCAACCCTCTCTGCAAACCACCCTTAAGTGGTTAGAATTTTTTTTAAATATTTTCGGTTATTTAATGAATATTTGGATCTGAAATACAAATTTATAAAATTACGAAAGATGAAAAATTTTGGTTTTCCTCCTGTAATTACTTTTTGAAAATTGTAAATCTGAATTTTTTGAAAATTGGTCTACGAAAACTTGGGAAAAAATTTATAATGAAATTAGAACCTTTGGAAAAACTTTTCAGGATTTAAAAAAATTTTTTTACTGTAAATTGTTAGATATTACCCCCCTGTAAAGTCACCCCCTTTAGCAATGGAATTTTTTTGATATTTTTTATGTTTAGACAAATTTAGTATTGGCATATTAGGCAAGTTTCAGAATTATTAAACAACATTTGTTTTTCAACCCTCTCTGCAAACCACCCTTAAGTGCTTAGAATTTTTTTTAAATTTTTCGGTTATCTAATGAATATTTGGAGCTGAAATACAAATTTATAAAATTGCAAAAGATGAAAAATTTTGGTTTTCCTCCTGTAATTACTTTTTGAAAATTGTAAATCAGGATTTTTTGAAAATTGGTCCACGAAAGCTTGGGAAAAAATTTATAATAAAATTAGAACCTTTGGAAAAACTTTTCAGGAGTTTCAAATATTTTTTACTGTAAATTGTTAGATATTACCCCCTGTAAAGTCACCCCCTTTAGTAATGGAATTTTTTTGATATTTTTTATGTTTAGACAAATTTAGTATTGGCATATTAGGCAAGTTTCAGAATTATTAAACAACATTTGTTTTTCTACCCTTTCTGCAAACTACCCTTAAGTGCTTAGAAT
This sequence comes from Rhagonycha fulva, assembly GCA_905340355.1. Classification (NCBI taxonomy): domain Eukaryota; kingdom Metazoa; phylum Arthropoda; class Insecta; order Coleoptera; family Cantharidae; genus Rhagonycha; species Rhagonycha fulva. The sequence goes on from HG996554.1 coordinate 119,404,619, forward strand.
TTTTTTAAAATTTTTTCGGTTATCTAATGAATATTTGGAGCTGAAATACAAATTTATAAAATTGCGAAAGATGAAAAATTTTGTTTTTCCTTCTGTAATTACTTTTTGAAAATTATTGTAAATCTGAATTTTTTGAAAATTGGTCCACCAAAACTTGAGAAAAAATTTATAATGAAATTAGAACCTTTGGAAAGGTTCTAATTTCTTCGTTTTCCTTCCTGAATTTATTTAGTACTGAAAATTTTTAACCACCCCCCTTCCCCGAAAAATCACCTCTTACGCATTTAGAATTTTTTTGTTATATTTTATGTTTTCATAGATGTGATACTAGCATATTTAAAAAGTTTCAGATTAATTAAACAAAATTTCTCTTTTATCATTTTTTGGGAAGCAACCCCCCACCCCTCCCCAAGTGGGTGGAATTGGTTTTCAGTTTTTGGCTAACATTAAAAAATGTTAATGTGACACACTGTCATTTAAAACTTTATAACATTTCTAGAATTGTAACAAAAAAAGTTCCTCTCTCTCAACATAAAACCAATCGCCACGGTAGCGTGGTTGGTTAACTCGTGCATTTACCAGGATTTGAATAGAAATCTTCTTCTTCTTCTTCGTATGCTTCTTGACAGAAGCGTCGTGACCAATTTAATATGTTATTATTAAATGGCTTTCTTGGCAGATTACTCTCGGTGGTTTGCCATTGCCTTCCGAGAGGAGATGGTCATAATTTCATTATGAAGTCGGATAAATTTTGTAGCCGGGTTGGGGATCGAACCTGGGTCTTCTAACCTAGAGTCCGGTCCTTAGCCCGTTTACTTAGCTCACCTCTCAATAGGTGAATATGAATAGAAATAAAAGAATATTATTTTACCGTGTCTTCTCGCCCGCGAACCTTAATTTGGTTAATGTTTCAGGAGCGGAATAGAACCAAATGATATGCAAGCAATCTACCAATATCTCATCGGTACTCTCTTACCCGCCTACAAAGAAACGGAAATGCAAGGTGGTTCAATCCAAAGGAACCAGATCTCCCCGTTTGCAAATTTACACTACGGTCACTTCGTGACCGGTCCATCTAACCCTAAAAATGCAAGCACTGTCGGAAAGGTTCCTAAAATTTACTTCAACGATTCGAGTGGTTTAAATTCGTACCACTTTATAGTTTACAAAGCGCTAAGTGCGACTATCTGTTTGTTTATTGACAGTAAGTCGACTCACAGGGACAATGTGACCATTTAACCTACCTTTTTCTCCCGCAGGTAAAGAAGAGTTAACGTTGGAGTTGTTCAAAAATTTGGATGCGTTTATGGGTCCGAAAGTATCCACGATTGCTTCTGATATCGCCGAGTATTGCACGAAAAACGTGACGCCTTCTGCAAACTCGGATAACACTCCCCGTTTTATTTACTTCAACAAACTTAACTTGGCGTACAAGAGCACTGTCCATCTGGATAATAGGCAGTCTGGAAATGTAGCGTGCAGTAAGGATTCGTTGAAAATCATGGCGGATATGAACGCTTTTAAAGGTTCTTTGGGTTACGCTGGCGAAACAATTGTTAAAACTATGAACGATTTTTGGGTGGTGGGAAAAGTTTCAAATCTACGGGAATTTTACATCGCACTGCAACATAAAAATGCGAGTCTCATTGATATTAGTGGTGAGTTTCTCTTTTTTTCAAGTGAGTCGTTTAGTCCTTACCCACCTACGAATCAATTTTTTGGTTGGTGATTGAAGAAAATTTGAACGAAAATTACATACATCGAAATTTTCCCTTCATTTAGGTTGAAGTTAACAATGGAATGTTGTTTATTGAAACTCAAATCCCAAATTATTTCTGTTAACTTCTAGGACCATTATTTTTCAATTAAATGATTAGGAAACTTTTCAGCTAGCAAAAAGTGGCTGTCAAGCGTTTTCGAACGTCGTGACCCTTTTTTGATTAACGATATCGAGGAATTAGATCAAGTTGTTGCTTTAGTGGAAGGACTTAAACCTAAAGATTGTATTAACGTGGGGGCAAGTAGGTTTTTTGAGTGATCTAACCTGCCTAGCTAGCTAACTTGCACTTTTTCTGTTCATGTGACCACATTTCTTGCAGTAACGTTTCATTCTTTCAGATGAGGTAAAAAAAATATGCGATGCCGAACTGAAGGGTATATTTTTTCATCCCATGTGATTTCACGACGGTGCTTTATAAATTACTCAACTAGGTGATTGGGGGCTTTTGACCCCTGCATATCCAAGACAGCTCTGAATTGAAAAACGTGTATCAACAGGTAATAAACTATAAATTTACTTATTAGCATTTATGTATATAAAAAATGTACAGGTTTTTTTTATTATGAATAAAAGATTTTAACTGAACAAAAAAATCGATCAGCTTTAATTCTCGACATATGAATTTTGGTTGTGAAACTTTTCTGGTTTGGTTTTCATTAGATACAAGGGGAAATGCTGTGGTGTAAAAATTTTTAAATACTCAAAAAACTTTTCTTACCTTGCCTTACCTTCATTATCTGGCTAAATATTTTGGAAAAGGTTAAAAGGTTAAAATTTTACTCCAGCCATTTGATATACATTTTATCAAAGCGTAAATAAGGAAAAAAAATGAAACATATTTATTTTTAATTATTTTGTATTAGCATATTCCAGTTTCAAAAACATTTAAACGGCCAAGATTCGGCGGGGGGGGGCAAAGGAGGCAGCTGCCCCTTCCATCCTCCAGGTCAGAGAAAGATTTTGTAAGGAAAATAAACTATACAATACTTAATTTTATCTTATTTTTCAATTAGATATATTTGATATAATTTTCAAAAATTGTTTCTATTTTCTAAAGTGTCTGGACCCTCTCCCCCAAAATGAAAAGAAACGGACGTGAAACCGGGGGGTCTGGGGGGTATGGAATACCCTCCAGCATATGGAACTTTAAAAATTGATAAATTCCAGACCTCCCGGTTTTCCGATTGTTTACTTTTAAAATTACTCTCCAGATCAGGACAAGATTTTTTTCATGACCATAAACTACATAATACTTAATTTCATCTTATTTTAAAGTGCGATTTCGAATTTTTAGGGCAGCTAAGCCCTTAGCTAATTTTGGGTTTCAAATTTGTGCACCTTGGCCCTACGCCACCTTTGCCACGCTTTAGTCACTTTGCTGACATTCAATCAAGTTTTTTCGGTTTAATATGGGAATTCCCCCCACCGCTTGTAAAGAAAATCTTGTAAAACCGGGGGGTATGGAATACCCCCCAGCCATTAAGAAAAAATGTTTTTTCTAGAATTAAATTTTGCGGCTTTATCAATTTTTAAAGTTCCATAATATACTGGAGGGTATTCCATACCTCCCGGTTTCTGAACCTTCTCACCCAAAATGTAAAAAACGGGCATGAAACCGGGGGGGTCAGCACAAGGAAGTGACGAGAAGGCTTTTCAAAATTGATAACGGCACAAATTTCATTCCAAAGAAAACTTAGTTTTCTTTATTATACCCGACGTCCCAGACACCCCGGTTCTTCGATTGTTTATTTTTAAAGGTACCCTATGGTCAGGTAAAAATATTTTCAGGAATATCAACTATATAATACTGAATTTTATCTCATTTTTAAGTATTTTTTTTCCAGGATGACCAAACCAATTAGATATCCCAAATGTAAAGAAATGAGCCTAAAACCGGGGGGTCTGGGGGGTATGGAATACCCTCCAGCATATTATGCAACTTTAAAAATTGATAAATCCGCAAAATTTAATTGTAGAGAAAGCATCTTTTTTTTAATGGCTGGAGGGTATTCCATACCCCCAGACCCCCCGGTTTACACGATTTTTTTTCATTCATGGTTAAAGATGAATATAACAATCAGGGCTTCTCATATTAAACCAAAAAACTTTATATGAATGTCAGCAAAGTAACTAAAGCGTGTCAAAGGTGGCGTAGGGCCAGGGTGCACAAATTTGAAACCCAAAATTAGCTAAGGGCTTAGCTGCCCTAAAAATTCGAAATCGCACTTTAAAATAAGATGAAATTAAGTATTATGTAGTTTATGGTCATGAAAAAAATCTTGTCCTGTTCTGGAGGGTAATTTTAAAAGTAAACAATCGGAAAACCGGGGGGTCTGGAGGGTATGGAATACCCATATTTTTCATATTTTTATATTTGTTTTTCATATTTTATTGCATATTTTTCACTTTTGGTTCATATTTTAGTAAAGTTGGCATATTTATGCATATGGGGCATTCCACACCAAATCGACCACTTTTGAACCCGACCCCTTTTGATTTTCTTGAAATTTTTACATATCTCATCAACAACAGTTCTGTGAATTTTTTCAAAATTTTTTACCCAGCTCTATACATAATACTGAATTTTATCTAATTTTTAAGTATTTTTTTTCACGAGTGACCAAACCAACTAGATATCCCAAAATGTAAAGAAGTGGGCGTAAAACCGGGGGTCTGGGGGTATGGAATACCCTCCAGCATATGGAACTTTAAAAATTGATAAAACCGCAAATTTAATTCTAGAGAAAATATTTTTTCCTGACCCTAGAGGGTACCTTTAAAAGTAAACAATCGAAAAACTGGGGTGTCTGGGAGGTCTGGTATAATAAAAAAAAAGTTTTCTTTGGAATTAAATTTGTGTCGTTATCAATTTTGAAAAACATTTTTGTTACTTCCTTGTACTGGGGGGTATTCCAGACCCCCCGGTTTCACGCCCATTTTGTTACATTTTGCTGATTTTGAGAGGCTCCAGACACTTTACAAAATAGAAACAGTTTTTGAAAAATGAGATAAAATTAATTATTGTGTAGTTTATTTTCTTTACAAAATCTTTCTCTGACCTGGAGGATGGCAGGGGGCAGCAGTCCCCCCCCCCGACTTTTGGCCGGTAAAATTTTAACTTCAGTACCTTTTACTATCATTTAATAATACCTTATTTTTAACTGTGGCAACCCTGGAGAGGGGGGGAATATGAGACAAGAGGGGGTCACTGTCGAAAAAATTACGGCCGCTTTATAGACGATCTCCCCCTTTTATTTAAAAATCTCCCGAAAACTTACGAGTTTCTTTTGAATTTTTATGAACTTTTGCTATAATTATTACACACTATTTATTATAACCGCTCTCAGGTGCGTGGGTAGGGGGGCGGTCATTCATGAATTACAATAATTGTTTCATTAACTCAAAGAATTTTTTAGCAAAATATTTAACTGTTAATTTGCTCTATCGCGGTGGAAGGGGGGGGGCGTAAAAACTATTATTAAATCAAAATTTGAATTAAGAAATTCTTCAAAAACTTTAAAATTTCTTTTTGAATTTTCATAATATCATCGTTTTCATAAATTGTTGTCAACGATAGGGAAGAGCGATTTTAGAATATTAAGGGGCCATTCGTTAATTTCATACGTATCCCGTGGGGGGGTCTAAATCTTTGCATACCCTTATTTCGGGGGGGGAGGGCTAAAAGCCAATCTTACGTAATATTTTTTAAGTCGAAATGTATAATAAAAAAATATATTATAAATTATATTAAAAATATAATAAAATCTTACGCGAGAAGGGGGGGGGATTCCGAGAAATCTTATGTGCCCTTACATGGGGGAAGGGGGAGTCAAAAATGGCCAAAATCGTCCTTAAGTAATTAAAAAATGTTTAATTTTTTTTGAATTAAATTTTTGTTTAATTTCCTCTTGAAAAAATTAGTTTAGAGGGGCGAGGGAGTAAAAACTGACTATTCAATCGAAACGAAATTTATTAACAATTTTAATTATTTAAATATTAATAAATACATTTGATTTCAACAATATAAAAAATAACCAATTTTACACGTCGCAATAACTTATTTCTGGCACTGTATCTTCTAGTGACAAAGGGTCGTATCTTTTCTTCCTTATTTCTACTTCATTAACAGCCGTATTTTATACTATACAATTGGTTAATTAGTAATTATTTATCGTGGATAGAAGGTCAGTTCTGTGTGAGTGTTTGCGAATAAAATGTTGAGTTGAGAATCAAAGGCGATGTTGTCGACGCGCACAACATGGGCGGCATCGCTATTGGGTTCCTTACGGACTACCGCCAATCCGTAAACTCTCATCAAGTTTTCTTCACTTTCGTTTGAAGATCCTCCTATTATTGCTAACTTAACCACGCAGGTTACGTTTATATGGATGTATTTTTCAATCGCCCATTTGTCATCAGCCACCTGCAGTATTTCCATTCGTTCTTCTTGTTGTGGTAAGTCTGTTCGAAACACGATGGCTTCTCCTAATTGGCGGTCTCCGGCGTAAATCGAAAATTTCATTCCTTTGTGGACGGCACGAGGTTCCAAACCTAAACCGTCTGGGTGACTGTCAGACCATAGGAAGTTGTTGGGGTTTAGTAACGAATCTGGTTGGAAGGTTAAACGTTTTGCGTAACCCATTCCAATTGAGCACAGTTTCAAGGCTCGCCCACCGAACAAGTGCTCCTTGCGGTCGTTAGGGCGCACCTTGTAACAAAATCCTGGAATTACACGTGGATCTACGTAGGTTCCTGTGAAAAAGAGATTAAAAAAATGTTTTTTCTTACGAAAGATATTACGCACCAACTACTGGAATTTCATAAGGTTCCAATCCGGTCATGGTGTATCTGGTTGGTACATCCCCAATATCTTCTCCACGCACCGTAACGCGACGTTGATTTTTTTGGAGGCCTGGAGTCAAATAATATCTGTGGTGTTTAATGTGGACGTTAATAACCTTCACGACTTCTGCCCTAGTGGCGCCCTTTTTCTTAACGGCGATGACGGTTCCGTGCATGGGCATGGGTTTAGCAACACCGGTCTCGTAGAATTCGACTTTGCCGATAAAATTAATTTTCGCCTTCTTTTGGAGACCAACTTTCGTCAACTCGCTGTTCGTCTCCACTTGCTGGCCCTGTAATAAAAACAGATCGTGCAGTGACGGACTCCTTGGATAACAAAACAAAATGTTGCTTATACTAAGTTACAACTTACGATTTCTCTTGAGGTGAGGGAGTGTTAGATGTCGGGGAACGAATTGAAGAACCTTCATGATAGAATGGAGCCTTATCTAGCAGCAATCAATGAACACAAAAGCGCATAATGGTAACGACACAATTATGGCGATAACATACCCTTCCGACGAAAATAAAGAAAAGAAACGCTAACTCACCTCGATTTTAACAATTTCCATCGTTCCTTGCGCCTCGTGATTGGCATCAAAGATGGTGAACTTGTCGCCGTTGGAAACGATCTCCAATTCGAAAGCGAAACCCTCCGGTCTGCTGTCGCTCCAAAAATAATTGTCGTTGTCGTTCAAGCAATCTTTGTTCGCTTCGAACGTAAAACGTCGCCCAAAACCTCGCCCAATGCTGATCAAAGTGAGCGCTCTGCCGCCAAACAGCAGGGAAGTTTGTCTGCCTACAGGTCCTGGTAAAGGAACAACTTTATATTTAAATCCGGGACAAACCCTTTTATCAACATATACTCCAATAACGGGTAATTGGTGCTCCTTCAGACCATACGCTTTATACACGATCGGAAAATCGCCCAATTCTGAAGCGTCCAAGGTTACACATTCCGTTAACGAGGAAGTTTCGACAGGTTTTTGGTCGGAGTGAAAGTCGACCAGGAGATCTAAAGGATCTACGATATCTGTGCAAGTAATTGGGGATGGTGGAGACGTCAAGCATTGTACTCGTGTCGCAGGATCGGCCTAAAAGAACAAAATTTTCAGAAATTAAAACATTTTGTGGATTAGGGTAAAAAAATATTTAGGTTCGAACCGCCGCGGGGGCTAAATTTTTATATAATATTTTCTTTTAAAGAAAGGGGGGGGGGCAAGTAGTGAAAAATATTTTTATTTCACCTGGTAACTAACTAATAATTTAAATTTAGATGAGACATTTTTTTTGCCGTTTTTTTTATAGAAATCTTTTTGGCAATTATATATTACATAATAAATAATTTATCATGAAATATTATAAAATGCTTAGTTAAGATAATATTTGTTATTTAAAATGATGCAATTAAACAAATATTTGTTATTTAAATATGGGTCAAATATTTTATTAATTTATTATTAAAATAATTTTTATTTTTTTTATACAAACTTTGCCGTTTCAACATTTAAAACAAAAAATCGTTGTTGGTTTGCAATTTTTTCAAGGAATATTTGCCTTGGGAGGGGGGTACTAAAGAAAATCTTGTTGATGACTCATCCCAATTTTTTTCATGAAATTTTCGCTTCTCTCTTTATTCAATTTTTGTTCAAATTTTTTAATTAATTTAATTTAATTAAAATGGAGTTTTAAATCAAAATTTAAATTTTAAATGAATAGTTAGGTTTTACTCCCCCCTTCCCCCCCTACGACGTATAATTTTAACATGTAATTTTTTTCGATAAAACAAGAATTTTACAATTAATTTAGTTTTAAATAATATAAATTAAAATATTTTTTATATAATATCCCTAAAAAATAATTAGTTTCTCCCGTTTCCATGACAACGGTTACAATAAATAATTTATACAAATTTCAGTAAAAATGTAATAGAAATATAAAAAACAATTTTTCAATTTATTGAAGAATTAAATGTTATAAAATTTTATTATTTTGAATAAATCTTTTAAATTAAAGTTTAAATAAATTAAATGTTATGAAATAAACAATTTAATTTAAAATGAAATCATATGGTCTTTAACCCTTCCCTCGAACTAAACTGAATTACAAATCAAACCAATTATTGTAACAGAAATTCTAGAATATTATAAAAATTAGCAATTACACAAAGTTAACGATCGGAATTTTGGTCCCCCTTTCACCAGAAAAATATTATTATAATTTTAATTCCAACAAAAAAATAATGGAAATAATTTATCAAAAATACCAAGAACATTCTTACTTTTTTTTGAATTTAATAACAGAAAATTCGGATTCAATTCGTACTAAATTTTAAAAAACGGCCCATCTTTTATTTTTTTTAAAGTTTTTTGTTTAATTAAAAAAAATATTGATCGTAATTTTGTAAAATTGCAACAGAAAATTTCAAATTAATTTTAAAAAATTTCAATTAACTCCCCCCTCCCCAGGACAAGAATAATTTAATTTGATTTCCATATTAAACTGATAGGAAAATAAAGTTTTGAATATTATAAAAGTTATTAATTACACATCAATTAACGATTGGAATTACGCCCCCCCCCCCAGACAATTATTGTTACAATTGTAACAAAACAAAATTAATTTTAAAAGAAAATTTTTATGTGATTTCGAAATTAACCAATTGGAATAGAAATTCTAGAATATTATAAAAATTATTATTATATAGTTATTAGAATTACGCCCCCCCCCCAAACCCCCAGACAATTATTATTAGCTTTAAAAAAAATATTGAAATTTGATTTCCAAATCAAACCAATTGTAACAGAAATTCAAGAATATTATAAAAATTAACAATTCAACAATTGGAATTACCCCCGCCCCCCAATCGCCGTGGAACAACTTATAATTATATTGGAATAATGCAAACTAAAATTTGATTTAAAATTTAGTAAATTTGTGTGTCGATTGCGATGCCATCTAACACACAGACTTGAAATAATAAACCCAATAAAATAATAGATAGATGTGCCCCCCTCTTGAAAATAAGTACGTTTTATGGGTGAAATTATAAAAATTAAATAATTTAAAAAGTATTTAAATAAAAAAATGGATTTAAATAATAAATACTTTTTTATTTATAATTAAATTTAAAAATTGAAGTAATAAAATCAGCTACCTTTTTCTATTTTATTTTTGTTATAATATTTTTTATTAAATAAATTTTTCGATAGTAAATTTTCTGACGAAACTTGCAATAAATAAAAATATTTGTAGTTTTGTGCACTTGATAATGAAGTGGTTAATCCCTTCAAAACAATACTGTCATATTTTAATAAATACGTAAGTTTGATTAAAAATATTAATTAAATATTAATAAGAAATTTTTATTTTTAATGGTCCCCAAAAATATTATAAAATTATTTATTATTAGAATTAATTTCACTTTTTCTGAATTTTGAAAAACGTGGAAAATTCTTGATCAGGATTCATTATGAAATAAAAAATAGAAAAAAAAAATAAACAAAATAAAAATGTAATATTGCAAAATAATTTTTAAAAAAACAAACTTTTTTCAGTTTTAAACGCTTGGTGGAAAGTTTAAAATTTTTTGTTCCCCTTAGTAACCGAACATTCCATGACTTCAATGATCCAAAAAAATAGGTTATCGCATATTTTTGCAAATTTGACGTAAACAATAAGGCGTAGCGTAAACAATTTTATTACTCAATGCGATTAATTGTGTCAATGGGGGGTCATCTAAGAATGACGATAAGAATTATTTCACATCACTTCCAGCAGCTAAATTACGTCTTGACGTACGGGGTGTTTTCAGAAAATATTTGTACATACCTGCGAGATCGAAGAGAATGGATTCGATATTATTTCTTCCACTTCGTTTTGGAACCACACGCGGGGTAACGGGACATCTTGCACTGTACTAGCCAACATTTTGTCTGCAACAAAAAATTTCTTGTAAAGAAAAATTCTCAAAAAGAAAGCAGAGTTCTCATGATGGATTTTTAATGGCGGCTTAATTAGGTACTTATTGTTTGCAATTCTGCTTTTGTTATCAAAAAGTAAATAAGGGAAGGTCATTATGTATTAATTAGTTTAATCTTATTTTTTTGTTCTACTTTAACATTACCATCTGGGTGTTCTGTTTCTAACCAGAATCGGTAAATCTAATGAGGGCGACCCCCCTCGCACCCGAGATAAGGATTAAATAAGTGGTTACATTTAGGATCCCCTGCGAAACTTATCGAGGAGATTAGGGGTGGCGGCTCCGTAATGGTTAACGTTTAAAGTGGAGTTACATAATAAAGTACCTACTCGAATTTCGTTATCACTACGAGACATCGAGGGCATCGTAGATTCTATTTTTACAGATACGGAAATGAAAAGATTATTTTTAAGCTTATCGCTCAAACGCACTCTTCGACTTGGACTGGAACCCAAACTCGTTCAAAATTTATCAAAGTTTTGAACTTGAAACTAAAAATAGCTGGATGGCTTATGGTTTAGGAAGGCGGAATTTGGCAAACTCGAGAAAATATTTATCAAAACTAAAAATAAATGGAGTCTATTCGTTGTGTAAGTCGACCTTTAGACCGGGTTCATTAAATTTTATTTGGGCCCCTCTCAGCTATTTTTAATTAATGTTTGTTATTTTCCTGAAATGGATTTTCCGAATTCCAGGTGGTTTATATGACCGATAAAACTGATACCTACTATTATTTTGATTTAATGACTCTGCTGATAGACGAAACGGAATTTTCTCGTGTAAATATTTATGCTGTGACTATACTATGATACGATTATTATCAATTTATTTACAAATTAATGATATTTTATTACATTATTATGCTTTTTGCGATTACAACTTGATTTACAAATTGCAAAAATGAAAGAAATAGTTTTTAGAATTTCCCGCGATAATTAAAATTTTTCAGTCGATTTTTGTCTAGTTGATAATCTAGTTGATTAACTGAATCAATGAAGGTTAGTTAAAACTACATAATTTGAAACCTTCAAAGAAATCAAAAATTACTAGATATAACTAAAATAATATTTAATCTGTTAATTAATTCTAAAGTGGGAGGGGGGGCGGGTAAAAACAAAATATTTCATCCGTGACAAAAAATTTAAAATTTGGTTTCTTTACATTTGCTTTTAAATTTTTATAGAATTTTGGTTAAAGTTTAATAAATTTTTTATTGCAAGTATTGAGAAGGGAAGGGGAGTAAATTATAAATTATTTTTCTAAATTGAATTTTCGGTTTAAATTAAAAAAAAAAAATTAAATTAATTTAAGAATGCCTTTAATTAAAAAAAAATTTTATACTATTAATTTACTCAATGAATGTGGCGTCGGGGGGGGGGGGATTAAAAACTAAAAATTCTATCAAACATTGAATTCTGAGATATTTCAAAAAAACTAAAATAATTTAATCGTTTACGAAATTTTAAGTTCCTTTTGAATTTTTATAGTTTTTTTTGTTAAATTTTTATAAATTATTTATTGCAAGCATTGAGAAGGAAAGGGAGAGTAAATTTAAAAAAAAATTAATTGAATTTAGGTTTAACTTCATAAACAAAAAATAATTAAATTGCAGAATTATTTTGGTACTTATAAAAAATTATTTATGTTATTAATTTCCTCAACAGCGGGGTGGGGTGGGAAAAGAAAAACTTACTATTTTATCAAAATTTGTGTTTTGAAATACTTTAAAAATTTAAAATTTTGATTTTTTAATAAATCTCAAATTTTTTTTTAAATTTTTATAGAATCCCCGTTAAAGTTTTCATAAATTACTCTTATTGCAAGCATTGCTAAGAGAAGGGGGAGTGTATTAAAAAGAAAATTTTTAATTTAATTTTCGGTTTAAATTCATAAAAAAAATAATTAAAAATAAATTAATTTATGAATCATTTTTTTTTTAAATATTTACTTGATAAGGGAGACGGGGAGGGGGGCGAACAATTCCATATTCTATCTAACATTGAATTCCTAGATATTTCTAAAAACTAAAATTTTTAAATCAATTTTTGAATTGAATTTTCAGATTGACATCGTAAAGAACTTTAAAACTTGTTAATTTAGTCGATGAGGGGGGCGGGAATAAAATATTTCAAAAAACTTTAATCTTCTAAGAAGTTTCAAATTTACTTTGGAAATTTTCAAGAATTTTCCATTAATTATTTATTAAAATCATTGTCAAATGAAGGGGGGTACTGAATTCAAAATTTTATTTTTAATTCAATTTTTGGCTTAACTTTTAAAAAATATTAATTAATTAAATTCCTGAATTATTTTGGAAAATCTAACAAAATATTTGTATTGTTATAATTATAATTTTCTTGTTAATGTTGGGCTAGGGGGAGAGAGGGAGCTAAACTTAACTATTTAATCAAAATTTAAATTTTGAAATTGTTTTTTCCGTTTAAGATTATAAAAAAAATTAATTGAAAATATTTTTTGAAAAATATTTACGCTGTTTGTTTGCTTGGAGAGAGGGTGAAGGTCAACATCGATAATTTAAATAAATTATTTATTTCAACCCTTGTCACCGGGGGGGGGGGATTTTAATTTTATCTTAAATTTTTAATTAAACTTTTTAGTTCTTCTGCTTATGACGTAAACTGAATTTTTGCATTATCGCAGAACCGTCGATAAAATTTTCAATAAACATTCAATCGGGTTAAAAGTTTCTTATCGAAGAAAGTGAAAAATAGTTGGAAAGGGGGGGACGACAATTTACATAGTTGTTAGCAATTAAAATAAAGAGATTAAAATTTTCAACTGAATTTTTGCATAATCAGCATTAGCATGATAAAATATAATTTTGATTCAAAATATTTTTAAAAATTAATTATTGTTAGTTAGCGTAGAAGAGGGGGGGGAGGTCAATTTTTGTCATTGAATAATAAGTGAAAAGTGCAAAAACAATTCCTGGTCGTACTTATAACCTTATAAGTATCACAACAATTTTTGTTTATTTTCACAACAAAATACCCGCCCCCCCCCCTCCGACCCACACAATTATTCCCTCTTCATAATGTTTTATTATAGTTCAAGGATAATTTTTTGAAAAAAATAACCGCAATACTATACTATACTATTAACAAAAATAAATTTCTCTTTTATAATAGTATTGCAAATTTTAAGCAACGAAGCTCAAAACCTCAAGATTTTTTTTTTTATAAAAATAGAAATTTCTGTAAAAAATTCTATGTTTACATTAACATTTATAAACTTTTAGAAGTTTCTAGAACAAATAGCGAAATTATGCATTTTCGCAAAATTTGAAAAAAAAAATTTTTTTCTTTTGAGAAAAAAATTTTAGTGAGGAACCGCTCCAATTTGTATGTATACTAGAAAATCCCGTGACATAACAATGTTCCTATTCATGTAACTGTAGTTGCGCATAATTTGAACTTTGCACTGTCATTTGTAAAACAAAAAATTTGCAATGCAAATCAAAATTTTTTTTAATTTTACATTCATCATAAATTTTAACACGCAGCAACCTCGTAGAACCGGCTTGAAATTTTCAGGTCACTATTTTTTAGAAATGAAATTTTTATCGTAACGGTAGAATTTTAGCTTTCTAATGAAACCAAAAATAATATTAGGACCTCCCCGAAGTTCGAAGGTCGTTAACTTAGGGGTTATTTAACCGCAACCGTGAAACTCGTCCTTAGTTTTTTTGCGAAATAATAATTATTGATATCCCAAAATTATTGAAACAAGGAAAAATTATGAGTAAAAAAGTTAGGACTCACCTAAAAAAAATCGATGAATGAAATCTGAAAGTTGCACAACGTAATTGCTCGGAAGTCGATACGAAACTAACCAGTGCTGTGCTGCAGTTGTGTAGTATCGTATGGGCCGGTCTGGGGATTAGATAAATATTTTGGATCCCCTTTCTCCGCCTTATCACGCAGTGTCTTCGTGATACCCATTTGTTACGACGTTGTAATCTCGAACGTAATTTGGACCATTATTTTTCGTAATTATACACTCGACCAATAAACCGGAAACCTTTAATCGATGACAAATGATTTACTCACCTCCCCCCCCTTCCGCCCCATATTTAAAATCGTAAACCATATAAAATCGATTTAAAGTTATTCGTTCCGGTTCAAAGCAATTTCACTGATTTGATCTAAAAATAAATACCTTCTCGTTTCACGGAGCTTATCAAAAATTATGTATTTTGTTTTTTTTTTGTTTATTTATCGGAAATTTTTATAGGAATTTATTGAATTACGTCTTATTTTTACGTTCGTTTAAAAGATAATTATTTTTGTTGTTTGACCAAGGCCAAATCATTTTGCACGACAAATAAACGTGTAAAAAAATTTGTAGTATTGGGAATTTGCGTGGTTTGTGAGTTTAACGTGGAATAAACACCACGGCAAAATAACCCACCCAAACTGTTCATGACTGGGTTCGTTCTGGAATAAAATAGGAAAAAGGTTAAAAAATAAAATATAACAGAAAAATATGTTGTTTTTCAGCGGGGGGGGGGGGGGTAAAAATATTAATAAACTTTTTTGTTTTTTACTTTTCTCTCTTGAATGCGCTTTTTTTGCAACATGAATGAGGCGATGGTCTCCTAGCAACGGAGGAAAAGAGGAGGTCACCTAGCAACACGAAAAGAAGGAGCTACCTAGCAACGATAGGATAAAGGGGATAAAAAATTATAAAAAAAAAATTTGTTTGCGATAAAGTGGTTTATTTTTTCCTATTTTATATTTATCTCCAGGCACGTTTGGCTCTTTCTTGACAATTCTCAGACAGGGGGGGGAAGATTAAAAATCACGTTCATAATAACCACGAGGGCTCAAGTATAACTTCACAGTTTTTCTTCGATAACTTCAAAATGGAGAAAAAAATCAAAATATTGTTGAAACAAAAAGTGACCGGTAGAAAAGGACAAATATTTTTTGATTTAAACGTTTTTTAATATCTTTCACAATTTTCGAGTTATTAACGATAATCTGGAATGTGATATACTCGAGCTCTCGTGGTTATGAAGTTATAACTGTAATTATGTTTACCAGATTTGATGCCAAATTTTTCTGATTATGCAGTAACTAGGATCACTTTTAGAATAGGCAAAAAAAATTTCTGCTTTTAAGTACTTAAATTGATTTATAAAGATTTTAGCCCCCATAGAATAAGAATTTTGTTACAACCAATGAAATGAAATTACAACAAATTTTGTTGCGCTTTTTATTTGAAGTCCAATGATAAAAATCCCCTCCCCCCCGTCGCTTACATTAATTTTGAAAAAATTATATAAGTTCTTTTGGTCGGTTAAATTTTTAGTTACCTACATCAAAATTTAAAAGAAAATTTGAAAATATAAAATTGAAAAATTATATACCTTCCCCCCTCGTGACAACAGTTAAAATAAATAATTTATTAAAAATCTAACTGCAAAATTCTGTAAATTTAAAAATTTTTGAATAAATTTTATTTTATAATTTTTTTTCAGGGAATTACAAATTTTGATTGAATATTGGTCTTTATTATTAGCCCCCGCTTGGCATTAATATTTTTTAAGAAAACCTTCATTAACTTTTTTATTAAAAAATAAACCAAAAAGTTGTATTTAATATTAAAATTCAAAAATTAATATATTATTTTAATTTGATAAATAAAAACCACTATTACCTCCCCCGTTGCCATGACAATGGTTACAATAAATGTTTTATTCTAATTTTAGCAAGACTTCAAAGAAATTTTTATGATTAATGAATATTTTTAAAAATTTTAATTTTCAAATTTAGAAGAATTCCAAAATTCAATTTTTATTAAATAGGCAGTTTTTACCCCCCCCCCTACCGCTATATCAAGTAAAATAACTTTCTATTTTTAATAATTAAAGTAAAAACTCTAAAATTTTGCTAATTAATTAATTGCTATTAATTACGAAAATTTAAAATTTTTCAATTTTTGATAGAATATTAATTTTTACTTTGCAAAAATTGAGCAAAACTTTTAATTGAATAATTAAGTTTAATCTCCTTCCCCCCTCCCTCGCTATCAAGAAAATTAACAGTGTAAATATTTTTTTAATTTACCACAAAAGTTCTTGAATTAATTTAATTTTTTTAAGATTATTTAGCCTTTTATTTAAAATTTCTCCCCCTTTTCTTTACAACGTTTGCAATAAATACGTGCAAAAGTTTTAACAAAATTTTGTGAAAATTTAGAAGGAAATTGAAAATTTTTTCTTCTTCTGAAAGATTAAAATATTTAATTTTGCGAATAATATTAAAATTATATTTCGATTGTATTATTAAGTTTAACCCCCTCCCGATTTTGAGCAAATTAACAGTGTAAATATTTTTTTAATTATACCAAAAAAATTCTTTCTTCATTAATTTTTTTTTAATTTAGTTTTTTTAAAAGTGATTTAAAAGTTATTTTACTCCCCCCTCTCCCGCTCCCTGTTGTTGTATATTGCTATATGGAACCGCATAAATATTTTTTAATACACCGGAAAGTTATTTAATCAATTATTTTTTTAAGAAAAAACCGAAAATTTAATCTTAATAAAAATTCATAAATAACCCCCTACTCTATCCGTTACCATGACAACGGTTACAATAAGCAGTTTACAAAATTTTTAACATGACTTCAATAAATTTAAGAGAAATTTTCAAATTTATCGAAGGATTTTAATTTTTTACCGGATAATGGACCTTGTACCTCTCCCCCCTTCCCCCAGCAAACTTACAGCGTAAAAAATATTTTGTTGAATGTACCGACAAATTGTTTTATTAAATTAATAATAAAAATTTTGAAATAAAATTTAATTTAAAATTAAAATGAAAAACGAAGAATTTTTAACCCCCGCCCCCCGAGCAAATTAATATGTTAAATAATTATTTAAGAAAAACCAATATTTCTTTTATTTAAGTGACAATTGGATTAAAAACTAAAAATTCAAAAATTACCACACTCCATCTCTGATCACCTAATTACTATTAATAATAATTATTAAAATAATTCAGTTTAGGACTAAAAATTTTGGGGTTGTTAACGAAACTTAAAATGTACTGTCGTCTTAAACATTGACTTTGCTAGCTGCGGGTGATAGGGGGGAACAATAACTTCATACTGTAGGGCGCCATGTGCAATTCGAATGTAAAGAAATGGTAGAGAAACCGGGGGGTCTGGGGGGTACGGAGTACCCTCCAGTACCTGGGAAATTTTTTCCTTTTTTTGCAGTAGGCTAAGCTCCCTAGTTTTACCAGTCGCAAAGAAACGTTTAAAATATTGGGGGGGGGGGGTATAAATATTGTTATTTATATTTACTGAATATGTGAATTTGAAATGGAGGTTACTTAAATTGATTTTATGTGATGTCTATCCCTACGTCCTAACGATATTTTTAAGTCTAAACCACCGCAACCACAATAGTAAACATTTTGAATCTAACATATTTCAGGGGGGGGATTGAAAAAATACTCACTGTTTTCTATTAAATTTAAAAAATGCACAGTAAATGCGATAAAATTTTGTTTGCATTTTCAAAATTTTGTTTTTGTGTTGGGGTCAAAAATCTATTTCGTATGTTATCAACGATGACCTCCAATTGATCTTATTGACTTTTGAGAAGCCGTACGCGTATGCATATGAATGGATTGACTCGTGCAATTCTATTTTTAAAAAAACGTTAATTTTATTAGAAAAAAAAAAAATTTATGTTGAACGAATAAAGTGCGTGATATTTGAAGTTTGAACATAAATAGGTAGGTGCCTACGAAATGTGCTCATCAGAGTTCCCGGATGTTGTTGAAATTTGTGTTACGCTATTTTACGTCACATTAACCTTATCTTTATAACAGGGTGTAATAGAATACAATAATTTTTCCAATGTTTTTTTATCGGTGCTCTCAGACAAAACATGCAAAACAAAAGTTACATGAAAATTAAGCCCGGTCAATATAAACAAAAGCAGGTCGCAACCTTTCACATCGTTCCCTTGACGACGGTGACTTTTACGGTTAAACTAATTGTTTAGTAAAATTTAAAAATAATTTTGGCGACCTCCATAACGAAAAAGGGACGCCCAAAACAAGTTTTTTAACAATATCTCGTTTTTGGTACTTTTTAGGTAAAAGATGGTTATAAAGAAAATTGTAGAGGATAAAATTATCTACAATTTTTGTTAAAAATGTGTTTTTGTAAAGTGTACAGTTTAAGAGTTAAGGGGGTATATGTACGTCTCTACATTAAGTAAATTTACAAAATCAGGTTGTGACCTTTTATTTTTGAGACAATCGTAAGAATTACGAAAAATTATAAGTTAACAATTTTGTAGAGGATTAAATTTTCTACAAAAAAGTCCTGAGTAGTATTTATTTCCTTTCAATAGTTTAGGTGTGAACGGCATCTAAAGTCGTGGATTTCAATTATTATTTTTAGCTACTGCACAGTGGAATTTCAATTGATAACCCCATTTTTGGGAGGATCGTCCCCCCCCCTTAATTTTTTTAGCTGTGTAAATTGACTCGACTAACCGGATTTACATGACGGAAGCACGGATTTTATAGATCTAAAACATGCAGATGATAATAAAGAGAGGTGCAGAAATTTTGATTATTATGAAATACCGTTGTGATTTTCTTCTTCTTTTATTCAAAAGATGAAACACTTAATGACTAAACTCAACAATTATATTTTGGATTTACAATAAGCTCAACTAACAACTACAATTTTTTAAATAATAAATCTTGCGCATTAATATTCAGACATGACGGAAGTGACGCGGTTGTACAGTAGATCAACCACATCTTTTGCCCACAAGAAATCAAAATGGTTGAAGTACTCGTACGGAATCAAATAGCTTTGAACAACATTTGGAAGCTCCTTTTCCAATCTTTGAACGTCCTGGAAAAAAATCACACTTTAGCGTCTCAGGGATACAATGAGAGCGTGAAATTACCTCAGGAGCAACGAGTAAATCGTTCTTTGCGTAATACAGCGCCACCGGAGCAGTTACCCTCTCCAATCGGTAACGGGGTGCAATCATGGAGTTGTATTTCCCTACATTAATGAAGGGTCCATAATCGTAGTAGCTGAATCTTCCTGAAACACAAAATTCGTGCAGAGTTCCTTTTTGGAACTCTCTTTTGGTACTAACCCGAATTTATTCCTTGAGCGTAGTGAGACAACTGATTTGACGAGAAACCTGCAGGTCCTCCACTTAATAGCGCAGGAAGTGCTGTCTAAAAGAACAAAATATTGAAAGTAATGAAGAAAAGTACGCGAGGAACTCTCTCACTCGATTTATCTGGGTGGAATCGAATCCCCCAATCAAAAACAAACCGCTAGTGCAAAGATCTTGTGAAATTGATTGTTCGTTGCAAAAAGCCTCGTTTGCCATGTCATACAAACCGTTATGTGGAAAAAATTCGTTTAATCCAATTGTATTGGCTATGAACTAAGGTGAAGTTTAACGGACGAAGTTTCAATAATTTAAAAGTTTCTTACACCTAATTGGTTTTCTGCTGCGGCAAGAGCGCGCAAAAAGGGGTTCTTCATGTGGGTCATGTAGACCACCGGAGCTAGCGCCGACATTAAGCGTATCCGCTTGTTATACTTAGGACGAGCGGAAGCCAAAACGAAGAACGCCGTGGTTCCTTGCGAGTGCGCAACGTAGAAAATCTGCTCTTCCTCGGTTTTGTTCAAAATGTGGTCAATTTTTGCGGGCAAATCGAAGACTCCAATTTCGTGCCAACTAAATAAATAATCATCTTTAATGCGAAAAGATTTCGAGGTAAAGTTACCTAAAGTTCCAATAATTCGCATCCCTGTCGGGATCCATCCTCACATGCTTCCTGGAATGGGTAGTTCCTCTCGAATTACCCAACCAGACATCGTAACCCAAATCGGCTAAAATAAACGCTAACGCTTTGCCGGGTCCATTTGCAACCCAGTTTTCGGCCGAACCAGAAATCCCGTGCATGAGCAAAACTGGAGGTCGGCCCGTTTTGGTGTCGTTCAGCCTTCCGTACGGAATCCTCTGCATTTGCAAGAGGTAACCGTCTTTCGTCTGGATATCAACGTGTTCTTCCAACGGATAACCATTGTCTACGATGACGTCAACCTAAAACGGCCCTTTCACTGCGCATCCGAACAACTATCAAAACTTACCACGGTCTTTTTGGATTTTTGAGCCACCACCTCGCTGCTGGTAAAAATTTGAACACCAAAACATACAATCAGCACGCACCACAACATTTTTCGTTGCTTTCAGTTAAACAGATGCTTCTGTTAACAAACTGCAAATCGTCGATGTTTAAATCTGACGCAAGAATTAATAATGGGTAATGGGAAGGTCGGTTTTAGTACAAAACAATTTAATATTTTTATTGGGATGTGAGAAATTTTTGTGGTAATGCAAATTAATTAACATAAAGCAGCGAATCGTGAAGATCCTTGCGCATTTAAATTTGTTCTTCTTTGCGTAATGGGCGATTTGGCTATGTCTAAAATGTACAATTAATTTTTTTTTACGGTTTAAACTTCATTTTCGTCATCTTAATGGATATATAATTAGTTTAGTCATTGCGAGGTATTTAATTTATGAGGTGGTTTTGGGCAAAGTCCGGATGGAACATGAGAAAGGTGCATGTCCCCAGCCCCCCCCAATTCGAATTTTGACTCCAAAATAGTCTAAATCGTTTGTGCTTCGTTTGTACCTGTTTGTGCAAACATTATTTTTGTTTGTACCCAAATAGTTTTCGAGAAATTTCAAAATTTCGCTGGGGGGGGCTGGAGACATGCTTTTTTAAATTGCGAATTTTGGATTCAAAATAGTCTAGAACGTTTGTAATTCGCTTGAGATTGTTTGTGCAAGTTTTATTTTCGTTTGTACCCAAATAGTTTTTGAGATTTTTAAGAAAAACAAAGAAACTGACGCGCATGAGTAGATTAACGAGATTCTTGGTAAAACTTACAAGATCACGTTCAAAATATTTTCTATCGTTTGTACTTTGTTTGTGCTTGTTTGTGCAAGTTTCATTTTTGTTTGTACCCAAACAGTTTTTGAGATTTTGAAGAAAAACATCAAAGATACTGACGCGCATGAGTGGATTAACGAGATTCTGGGTAAAACTTATAGGATCACGTTCAAAATACTCTCTATCGTTTGTACTTTGTTGTGATTGTTTGTGCAAGTTTTATTTTCTTTTGTACCCAAATAGTTTTTGAGATTTTTAAGAAAAACATCATAAAAACTGACGCGCAGGAATGGCTTAACGAGATTCTTTTAGCACGGGGAAACACATAGAATTTTTTAAAATTTCGAATTTTGGATTCAAAATAGTCTAGAACGTTTGTAAAACGTTTGTGCTTGTTTGTGCAAGTTTTATTTTCGTTTGTACCCAAATAGTTTTTGAGATTTTCGAGATTCTAGGTAACACGTGGTAAAACAAAATTTCTTTAAAAAATAAAAAAAAAGTTTTTGAGATTTTCAAGAAAAACAACAAAGAAACTGACGCGCATGAGTGGATTAACGAGATTCTGGTTAAAACTTACAGGATCACGTTCAAAATATTCTCTATCGTTTGTACTTCGTTTGTACCTGTTTGTGCAAGTTTTATTTTTGTTTGTACCCAAATAGTTTTCGAGAAATTTCAAAATTTCGCTGGGGGGGGCTGGAGACATGCTTTTTTAAATTTCGAATTTTGGATTTAAAATAGTCTAGAACGTTTGTACTTCGTTTGTGCTTGTTTGTGCAAGTTTTATTTTCGTTTGTACCCAAATAGTTTTTGAGATTTTCAAGAAAAACATCAAGGATACTGACGCGCATGAATGGATTAACGAGATTCTGAGTATAACTTACAGGATCACGTTCAAAATATTCTCTATCGTTTGTACTTCGTTTGTACCTGTTTGTGCAAGTTTTATTTTTGTTTGTACCCAAATAGTTTTCGAGAAATTTCAAAATTTCGCTGGGGGAGGCTGGAGACATGCTTTTTTAAATTTCGAATTTTGGATTTAAAATAGTCTAGAACGTTTGTACTTCGTTTGTGCTTGTTTGTGCAAGTTTTATTTTCGTTTGTACCCAAATAGTTTTTGAGATTTTCAAGAAAAACATCAAGGATACTGACGCGCATGAATGGATTAACGAGATTCTGAGTATAACTTACAGGATCACGTTCAAAATATTCTCTATCGTTTGTACTTCGTTTGTACCTGTTTGTGCAAGTTTTATTTTTGTTTGTACCCAAATAGTTTTTGAGATTTTCAAGAAAAACATCAAAGAAACTGACGCGCATGAGTGGATTAACGAGATTCGTAGCACGGGGAAACACAGAAATTTTTCAAACATAGATACTGACGCGCATGAGTGGATTAACGAGATTCTTAGCACGGGGAAACACATGGAACACGTAAAGAGCGGATTTATATGTAACAACAGACCCGTCTTAAGGTATAGACTAATATAAATCACCAATAGAAAACGATTATTAGCTCTAATAAGAGTTTTATATTGATGATAGACTTTGTTTGACCAATTACTTAAGAGGTGTTACCCTTAGGCATTATCCCCACGGGGACGCATGGCATCAGCACGACATGCTTTCAACATGTTGCATCTGTGTCGTACCCGTATATTAAAATGGGTAAGCAACATGTTGAAAGCATGTCGTGCTGATGCCATGCGTCCCCGTGAGGATACTGCCTTAGACGGGTCTGTTATTACATATAAATCCGCTCTCTACACATAAGATATGGAGCAACAGTTGATTAAAAACTTAAGAAGGGAAGGATGTAATGTGTTGAATACAAAGTTATCCCTGGATTAAAGGATTATTATTTTATATTGGTAACAAATTGATATTATTTCGTATTGGTAAAATAATTTGTAAAATACTATATAAACAAAACTATTTATAAAAATAAATAAGTACAACAGACATTACATTTAGTATCCTTTATTATTCACGTATTCATTAAATCAAAGAATCATGCCTAGATCGACAGAAATTAATTTTGAATTGTTGCTTGAAATTCTTCAGAAATTCAATTTTTTTTTCCGTAATAAAAAATTAGTTTGAAAAAAGTTTGGTGTGTATATTATTTACTGTTAATCATGCAAATCACCTTGAACATAACATAATGATCTACATTTCATAGGTGGTGTGCGTTTAAAAATAACAACAAAAAATTGTGTATCATTTATTTTAATTTTTAATGGTGAATAATAGTCCATATTAAGAGGGGCATTTTTTTCAGGGCCCTTTTAATTTAATCAACAGATGGCGCCTACTTAAATATTTTTATAAAATAAGAGGAATTTGCTATATTTAAAATATAGCAAATTCGTTGAGATAATACTATTCTATAAACAATATTCTTGATCTTAAGCTATTTTGAGTTCGTAATATTTATTTATAAAAACACAATTCATAATTAAAGTTTAATTATCTTTTTTGTAAGTGAGTGTGTTTTGACATACTCAATACGAACTCAAAATAGCTTAAGATCAAGAATATTGTTTATAAAATAGTATTATCTCAACGAATTTGCTATATTTTAAATATAGCAAATTCCTCTTATTTTATATAAATATTTAAGTAGGCGCCATCTGTTGATTAAATTAAAAAGGCCCTGAAAAAAGTGCTCCTCTTAAATAAATCTGAGAATCTGTGCAAGTGCAATTTAACTTTAAATCCAAAATTCAAAATTTTAAAAACTTCTGTGTTTCCCCGTGCTAAGAATCTCGTTAATCCACTCATGCGCGTCAGTATCCTTGATTTTTTTCTTGAAAATCTCAAAAACTGTTTGGGTACAAACGAAAATAAAACTTGCACAAACAAGCACAAACGAAGTACAAACGTTCTAGACTATTTTAAATCCAAAATTCGAAATTTAAAAAAGCATGTCTCCAGCCCCCCCCAGCGAAATTTTGAAATTTCTCGAAAACTATTTGGGTACAAACAAAAATAAAACTTGCACAAACAGGTACAAACGAAGTACAAACGATAGAGAATATTTTGAACGTGATCCTGTAAGTTATACCCAGAATCTCGTTAATCCATTCATGCGCGTCCGTATCCTTGATGTTTTTCTTGAAAATCTCAAAAACTATTTGGGTACAAACGAAAATAAAACTTGCACAAACAAGCACAAACGAAGTACAAACGTTCTAGACTATTTTAAATCCAAAATTCAAAATTTAAAAAAGCATGTCTCCAGCCCCCCCCAGCGAAATTTTGAAATTTCTCGAAAACTATTTGGGTACAAACAAAAATAAAACTTGCACAAACAGGTACAAACGAAGTACAAACGATAGAGAATATTTTGAACGTGATCCTGTAAGTTTTAACCAGACTCTCGTTAATCCACTCATGCGCGTCAGTTTCTTTGTTGTTTTTCTTGAAAATCTCAAAAACTATTTGGGTACAAACAAAAATAAAACTTGCACAAACAAGTACAAACCAAACACAGACGTTTTAGACTATTTTTGTATCAGGAATTGGAAATTTTAAAGAAATTTTGTTTTACCACGTGTTACCTAGAATCTCGAAAATCTCAAAAACTATTTGGGTACAAACGAAAATAAAACTTGCACAAACAAGCACAAACGTTTTACAAACGTTCTAGACTATTTTGAATCCAAAATTCGAAATTTTAAAAAATTCTATGTGTTTCCCCGTGCTAAAAGAATCTCGTTAAGCCATTCCTGCGCGTCAGTTTTTATGATGTTTTTCTTAAAAATCTCAAAAACTATTTGGGTACAAACGAAAATAAAACTTGCACAAACAATCACAACAAAGTACAAACGATAGAGAGTATTTTGAACGTGATCCTATAAGTTTTACCCAGAATCTCGTTAATCCACTCATGCGCGTCAGTATCTTTGATGTTTTTCTTGAAAATCTCAAAAACTGTTTGGGTACAAACAAAAATGAAACTTGCACAAACAAGCACAAACAAAGTACAAACGATAAAAAATATTTTGAACGTGATCTTGTAAGTTTTACCAAGAATCTCGTTAATCTACTCATGCGCGTCAGTTTCTTTGTTTTTCTTAAAAATCTCAAAAACTATTTGGGTACAAACGAAAATAAAACTTGCACAAACAATCTCAAGCGAATTACAAACGTTCTAGACTATTTTGAATCCAAAATTCGCAATTTAAAAAAGCATGTCTCCAGCCCCCCCCAGCGAAATTTTGAAATTTCTCGAAAACTATTTGGGTACAAACGAAAATAATGTTTGCACAAACAGGTACAAACGAAGCACAAACGATTTAGACTATTTTGGAGTCAAAATTCGACATGGGGGGGGCTAGCATGTCTCCAGCCCCCCCCAGCGAAATTTTGAAATTTCTCGAAAACTATTTGGGTACAAACGAAAATAATGTTTGCACAAACAGGTACAAACGAAGCACAAACGATTTAGACTATTTTGGAGTCAAAATTCGAATTGGGGGGGGCTGGGGACATGCACCTACATTAGGTGACACTTTTTCTCTGAAAAAAAAAGTTTATTTTCATTGTTCATAGTACTATAAAATTTTGAGGTTGGGCGCCTAGAAAGTCGGCAACCCGTCGTACTCTAAAACTACACTGCAAAAATTTTTTTTCAACGAAAGTTGAAAAAAGATATTGTCAAAAAACTTATTTTGGGCGCCACTTTTTAATTTTTTTAATATGGCCGCCCCACGGAACGTTTTGTACCGTTTAACAGATTTATAAAAGTAATAATAATTTTTGAAAATCCCATGAAATTTTACAATTTTGAAAAAATTTTTCTCTTAATTTAGCGTTTTCGCACTATGAAAAGCTAAGGGGTTAGCCATCCACAAAAAATTAAAGAAAAAAAATTGTTGAAAATTTAATTTTTTTCTTCAAAATATTTTCCCAGGTACTGGAGAGTAAAAACTGATCTCAAAAGAAATTTAAATTTTGCAAATGTTCGAAAAATCTAAATCTTGAATATTATTTAAACACTTTCATATTTCATTTTCAATTTTAATAAAATTATATTGTTAAAGTTTTTTTGAATTTTTATTTTTACTAGAATTTTTGATTTCAATTAAAAAAAATAATTTAAGAATAATTTTTTACACTTAAAAAAAGTACACTGTTAAATTATTTGATACCAAAAGCGGTGAGGGGAGGGCGTTAAATTGTCAATTTTTTTCAAAATTTGAATTTTAATTTTTTGAAATTTGTAATTCTAATCTTTTAAGAAATTTCAAATTTCCACTTGAATTTTCATAGAAATGTAAAGATTAGGGGAGGCGGTTAAACCCCCACCCCACGTGGCAATGGTAACGTATGCTATTCGGGGCAAATGTAGGGCAAAAAAAGGTTCTTCAAAAATTTTTTTGGGGAAACTCTCCCATGTGGGAAGAAGGGGAAGCTGTTTAAAATTTTTGATGTAAATTAAAAAAAAATTAATTCCATTTAAAAAATGGTTTTTATATATAGAAAAAAATTACATTGTTAACTTATTAGAAAGCGGGGGGGGGGGCTAAAAGTGACAATTCTTAAATCAAAATTTGAATTTCAAATTTTTTGAGTTTATAATTCTAATAATCTTTTAATAAATGTCAAATTTTCTTTTAAATTGTCATAGATATCTTTTTCAAGTTTTTATGGATTCATTAATTGCTAATGGGAGGGGTAATAATTTTGTAATTTTTATTTTTAATTAAATTTTTGGTGTAAATTTAATCAAGGATTAATTAAATTAATTACAGAATCAATTCTTTTTATTAAAACATCTATTTACACTGGCAAATTTTTCGATAATGGTTTGGGGGGTAGGGGGCAAATTGACTATTTATTCTCTCAAAGTTTGAATTTTAAAATTTTTCGAATTTATAATTCTAATCATTTTAAAAATTTGCTTTTGAATTTTTATGTAGAAATCTCTTTCAAGTTTTTATGAATTTGATAGTGTTGTCGATGGGAGGGGGTAGTAATTTCTGAATTTTTGTGTAAATTAAAAAATAATAGAAATTAAACTAAAAAAACAATTTTTTATTTCTATTAAAAAAAGGTACACTTTTAAATTAATCGATAGCAGCGGAAGAGGGGGGGTAAAATTGACTATCCTAAAAAAATTAAAAATTTTTCGAATTTATAATTCTTATTTCTAATCATATTTAAAATTTCTTTTTGAATTTTCATTTATAGACCTTTGTCAAGTTTTTATTAATTAATTAATTGGTAGTGTTGTCGCCGATGGAGGGGGTGGTAATTTTAGAATTTTATTTTGAATACAATTTTTGGAGTAAATTAAAAGAAAATTAATTAATTAAAAAATCAATTTTTTGTATTAAATTAAAATATTTACACTGTAAAATTAATCGATTAATATTAAATTATTTTGAAAAATAAAAATTAAATAAATTAATTTTGAAAAATACTTTTGGATTTTTGAAACAATATTTTCTATGCTGTTGGTGTGTTCGGCGGAAGGGGTCAAGATCAACAATTTAAAAAAAATTTATT
Source organism: Rhagonycha fulva (assembly GCA_905340355.1). Taxonomy (NCBI): domain Eukaryota; kingdom Metazoa; phylum Arthropoda; class Insecta; order Coleoptera; family Cantharidae; genus Rhagonycha; species Rhagonycha fulva. The sequence goes on from HG996554.1 coordinate 119,432,724, forward strand.
AAATGTTTTGAAAAAATTTGAAAAATTAATTATTATAACCGTTGTCATGGAAACCCGGGGGGTTTATAATGTTTTTTATTTATTAAAATAAAACATTGTGTATAAAAATATATTAATTTCTTAAATAATGAAATCAATTACAGTAAACTCTCGATTATCCGTGGGCGGTTTATCCGCGGTGGCTGTAAGAGGCATTTAAAAAATCGTTAAAAATCTATCCAAATTACAAGAAAATTTGTATGAAGAAATTTCTTGTATGTTGTTTCTTTTCTTACGGTTAAAAATTCAAAATTTTTAACGTTTGCTTAAGTTTGTTTAATTCTATAACCCTTAATTTGTCGATGGGGGGGGGGAGGTAAGGCTTAAGGCCCTGTAATTCGATTCTATTTTTTATAAAATTTGTATGCTTTTTTTGTTTTTTCCAGATTGATGACTAGCACTTGCCTGACTGACTCACCAATGTAATTCAGACCAAGCACCGAATAAAATTTGTGTAGCACGGTTGGCCTATATCTAAGCCTTTTGACGTCACATTAACGGAGTCTAAATTAATGTGCAATACGGCCATGGGCTTCAGGAACTTAGCTAAATTTTTTTAACAAATCCACGGACTCAATTCAACAATTTTATTTTTAAAATTTTCAATATGCTCAACTAATAATACCTATAATTTTCTAATCACTAAGTAAATTCTACTCATTAATATTCGGACATCAGGGAAACAACACGGTCGTATAGCATGTCAACCACATTTTTCGCCCACAAGAAATCAAAATGGTTGAAGTTCTCGTAGGGAATCAAATAGCTGTCGACTACATTTGGGAGCTCCTTCTCCAATTTTTGAACGTCCTGGAAGAAAAACCGCATTTTAGCGTCTCACACGTCAGATGGCGCTGATTTTACCTCAGGTTCAACCAAAAAATCGTTTTTTCCGTAAAACAGAGCCACTGGAGCAGTCACCTTCTCCAATTCGTAGCGAGGTGGAAACATGGAGTGGTATTTTCTTAAATTTTCCGTAGGTCCATAATCGAATTGGGCGAATTTTCCTAAAACATAAAATTCGTGTTCCTCCTTCTTCGAATCTAATTTTCGGTACTTACCCGAATTTTTTCCTTGGGCGTAATGGGCCAGCTGATTTGCCGAAATACTTGATGGTTGTATTAATGCAGTAAATGCAGTCTAAAAAAAAAAAAATTTGAAAGTTCCAAAGAAAATTACACAATAAAAAACTCGCTCACTCGATTTATTTCGGGGGAATCGAATCCACCAACCAAAAATACAGTGTTAATGCAGATTTCTTGTAAAATCGACTTTTCGTTGCAAAGCACGTCGGTTGCCAAATTAGATATGGGATTATGTGGTAAAACCTCGTTTAATCCGAACGCATTAGCTAAGGACTAAGTTGAAGTTTATCAGAGGAACTTTCTACAATAATTTAAAAGGTCCTTACGGTCACGTGGTCTCCTGCTAAGGCGACAGCGCGCGCTAACGACCCCTTTATGTGCGTCGAGTAAACTGCCGGTGCAAAGGCCGACATTAACCGTATCCGGTTGTTATATTCGGGACGAGTGGAGGTCAATACAAAAAAAGCCGTCGTGCCTTGAGAGTGTCCAACATAAAAAATCTTCTCCTGCCCAGTTTCCTTCAAAATTAGTTCGATCTTGGCTGGCAAATCGTACACTCCAATTTCGTGAAAACTGAAAAAGAAATATTATCAACGGAACGGATGGTTTTCAGATGTAAAATTACCTGAAGAGCCAATATTTCGCATCCACGTCGGGATCCATACTTACGTGTCTTCTGGAATGGATACTTCCTCTCGCATTACCTAACCATACGTCGTAACCCAAATCTGCTAAAATAAAAGCTAACCCTTTCTCTGGCCCAGTTGCAACCCAATTTTCTGCCGAACCACCCATTCCGTGCATGAGCAAAACAGGGGGTCGCCCCGTTATTTTGGTATCGTTGTGCATCCCGTACGGAATCCTTTGCATCTGCAGGAGGTATCCATCTTCTGTTTCGATGTCGACGTGTTCTTCCAAAGGATAACCATTATCTAAGATGACGTCATCCTAAAAAGCATTTTTTAATATTTTTACAATCCGACGAACGCCCAAACCTTACCACGTTGATTTTGGAGATGTCAGCAACCACCTCGCTGGAGGTAAAAATTTGAAATCCAAAACTTAAGATTAACACGCACCACAACATTTTTCGTTGATTTCGGTCGAACTGATGATACATTATTTACTAAAGTGCAAATTTTGATGCTTATATAACATGACGCACGAATTAATATAATAATTAACGCAAAAAATTAATGAAATTCATCAAGCGTGAAGATCCTTGGGTATTTTTATTTCGTCGAATTTATGTAACGAAAGATGTGGTTATCTCGAAAATCTAGCCGAAGGTGTACCAAAACCACTTCGGTGAGTCAGCCAAAATTATGCGTATTTTTTGTATTACTCATATCTTTTTTTTAGAAATGTTTTAAGTTTGAACGTTACGAACGGATTTTCTTACAATTTTTTTAAGAATCCAGATTTACAAGAGTCCTACTTGTCTACTACTCTAGGGGGATCCAATTAATATAATATCATGCGCTTCATCCCTTTTCAAATTTTTTAAAAAGTTTGCAGTTTAAATTTTATCTCCCATTGAGGATCGAACCCGGCTTTGAAAACGAATGGGTAATTTAAAAAAGTAACTGAAAATTAGAAAAAATTAACTAGATCGCCCAGATTGTGCGGCCTGAAGGCCGCACTGAAGTTATTTATATTACAGAATTTCACCAACCGATCGTTACGAACAGATGGAAATGGATTAAAGAAATTCTTGAAACTTATCTACTATACCGTAGAAATGCTATTTAAAAATTTAAACAAATTTTTTATCGATTACTCCTCTCCCTTATTTACGCCCTAAGCGTTTTGAGTGATTTTGGTGTTTTTCAGTGTTTACAAGTACATAACAATAATGGGAACGGTTCATTTCGCCGGGAACTATGAGCCGGAGCACAATTTGCCGTATGCATTTTTTTTTATGTACTTACACTAATATTTTTGTCAATTGTGCATCAATTTATATTGATTAATTTTCAATGTTATTTCTCTATATTTCATACAAAATTTCATGCTTTTAGACCCACTGGTTTAGGCTGTGCGTTGTCTGTCAGTCAGCGTTTACTGTTCTATTTCATTTCAAGACTCATTAATTAGTATTAATTCCGATCTTGCTGTAATTTATTATTATTAATTCACTTTATAATATTAAGTAAAAAAAAAATTATGTGGAGTCTCTGTAAAAAAATAATTCGGACGCCTATGTTTCTTGAATCGTGATGTTCGTGATTCGTCGTGTGTGTCGGTTTTACGAACTTCGTTACTAGGCGGTAAACGACAAGGCAAATTATTATCAAGTTTTTTAGTGATTACCAGGTTAAAAATGAAAATTAGTAAATGATTCTTATACATATGTGCTCCTTATATTAGGCTGCAATTATTTAATGCTTTTATTCAACCGGAAAATGTTAATAATTAGTGGTACGTAGTAATTTTGTTTAAATAATTTTATAACCTTACAAAATGGCGTCATCGTATAAAGAATTTACTAAAGGCATCAATGTGTGGTATTTACCGATAGTAAATTATGTATTTGTTGTAGGCTTTCATACCGAACGAGTTGAATGGTGGAATGGCAAATTGTACAAAGTCAATTGCAAAGTTGAGAAGAAACCTAAAGTGTCGCAGCAGTTGAAAACGAAAGGTCAGTTTACTCTTCTTTTTTTTGTCAATCCAGTTTCCACTATCCGTTGTGTATCATTAGTGTAATGTAGTTTTTTCCTCACAAAATCAGATTATGAGTGCTGCAAAACTACCCACACAGGAATGCAAATTAAATGAATTTGATCACTGTTTGCAAGTCATTTTTCATGTTACTCATTTACTTACTGTACCATCTCATAAAAATATGTATTATTTAGGTACAATTAAATAAAGTTTTCATTGGTACTTACAGTAAGCAGGATAGAAATGTTTAAAGCATAGAACAGCGAAGGAATGTATTTTTTTCAATCCAGTTTTTATTTTTTTTACTATTGCAGTCATTTTGTAACTGTTATGTATTTTATTTTTGCAGATGATACCAATGATCTTGTGGTGCTTGAAGAAGGTCGATGTAGATCACCAGGTTTGATTTTGGGGCCTTCAGAATTACGTCGATGAACTTTGTTCTTGTAAGTGGAGGAAGTGCATTCGTTGATGAGATGACATCTTTTCTATCTTGGAGGTAAGATTTTATTATTACTATAAACTGAATGTGTTTGGGGTGGTAATTTGTAGACAAGAACTTTTTGAGAACAAAATTTCAAATTTAACTTGGTTACTTTCTAAGTGCAAATTTTGCTAGTTCATGCATTTGTTCATCTATGGATGATATACTTCATCTAATTTTACAATAATTGTAAAATGGACTGAACGAATTTACGTAACTGTGCATTATCACGTGTCGGTTCTTCTTAGCCTTAGCCAACTTTAACTTTGGGGGTTATTTTTGCTTTGACGATTAAATTAAACAGAATTTAATTACAAAATTAAATTTTTCAATCCATTCCAAAGAAGTGAAAAAATTTGGTAGTCAAATCAGAAGGGGTTTTAGCATTTTTGCGTTAAGCAACTTACTTTTTCGTTCCCAATTTTAGATTTTTAATTTTGTTGCACTTTTTCTAATAAATAAAATTTGGACATTCACCCAGATCTGCCATTAATTTGATTCCCACCAACACATAGATCCATCAGTTCCTTCAAGAGCTATGCGATACACGAAAATTGTAAGTTTCCCCAAGTTTATAAATTTGGTCTGACACTCAAAATCAAGTAAACCTTCCATCCCTGGTGTATGCAAGTTGAGTTGGATCAGAAGAAATGTTATCTGGACTAATGTGTTTATTTTCTACTTTGCAGATTTGAAACATCCAAGAGCTATACAAGGAGATGAGTTTTGAAGGAAAACTTGGCCTAACGAGAAGAAGAAAACATAAATTGAGGCGGAGTTCTGCAAGAGTGCTGTTGCATTATTTTTAAAGGAAAGGTAAGTGTTTTATTTTCTTGCCCGTAAATAAACAGTTTGCCGTTGAAATTTAAAAGCATGATCGCCAGCCTGAAATTCCGCGACCGTTACTATCGGATTTTGTAGTGGATTTGTTTTGACAAGTTCGTTACAGTGATACCATGTAAAACTATGGATAACTGTGATCTTACCGGTAGCTGCAAATCTACTAACAATCATATTTTCGAGTTACACCATCACTAAACATTAATTTGTGTTTATTGAGAGCAAAATAAAAAATTTATTAATAATTTTTATTAATTAAACAGCATATTATACGAAACAATATTTAATAACAGAAATAGAAATTTTCGGGCATATGGGGGACGCAATCAAGCTAACGACCGGTAACGTTGACTAGTTTTGCATTAATTCTGAAGCATTCTCAAGACTCGTGGCCCTGACGTTGAAATGTTTAAGTAAGCGTACATAGACAACATAGATGTTAGGCGCAGGTAATAGAACATCAGCAATGTTCAGCAACTACAAAAATCATGTCAAACATTTCAACATCAGGGTCACGAGTCTTGAGAATACTTCAGAATTAAAGCGAAACTAACTAGTCGACGTTACTCGTCGTTTGAATGATTGTGTCCCCCATATGCCCGAGAATTCCTATTTCTTTAAACATTCAGGGGTGAGATATTTCTCTTATTTCAACATTTCAACATCAGGGTCACGAGTCTTGAGAATACTTCAGAATTTAAGCGAAACTAACTAGTCGACGTTACTCGTCGTTTGAATGATTGTGTCCCCCATATGCCCGAGAATTCCTATTTCTTTAAACATTCAGGGGTGAGATATTTCTCTTATTATTAATTAAAGTTAACGAAATACTATTAGATAAAAATGTAGATATAAAGAAAAAGATAATTTAAATTAAGAATTTGAAAGATTTATTAATTAATACATAAATTATTATTTACATGTGCATTATGCTGCCGTGTTAATTCTAAAGGGCGTATCTGCAATTTTTGGCTTTTTGAGTTATTGCTGGCAAACGCTTCCCTGCATGTAAATCTATCATTTCGTTAAGTTCAGAAGGCTAAACTATGTATAGATATGCTAGAATACATCTTTAAAGAAACGGCGTATCTGCAGTTTAATGTATAATTTTAGATAAAAGAGACGTAACTAACAATGTTAGATTTAAAAGACGTATCTACAACTACTATTTTGTGTAGATACGCCCTTTCTTTGTAACACTCCATTACTTGACTGGCAAAAATTATCTATTCTGTGACTGGCAGATACAATTCAAATTTTGATGGTTACACTTGTGAAGTTCTGTTTGTTTTTTATAATTTAAATATTGTTACGTGTTTTAAGTTTTTTGGTTATCAGTTACTTAGGAAAAAGTTCACACAGTGTCTCATTTTGCAGATACGCTTTTTTTTCTTATGAATTTTATTAATATGTGTTAGTCAGAAAGGGCTTATGTATCAAAAGTCCCATTTATAATAAATATTTAAGAAAACGGTTTATTTCATTAGATTCTGCCACAGATATAATATGAATCTAAAACACTAGTTTTCTGTTTAATTCAAACCATGTGATGGCACACGGAAATTTATAAAAACACGATTTCCCAACAATTAGCGTTTTGCAGATACGCCCTTTAGAATTAACACGGCAGTATGGATCATTTAAAATTATTGTTAATTTAATCTTCTATTCTTGTAATAATTTATTACAAATCTTGTTTATAGTATTTTAAATAAATTATGTTGACCTCTCCGTGAAAAAATTCTACGGACGCCTATGTCTTCACAATCGTCGTGTGCGGTCGTGTGAATATTATAAAGTTCGTTTTCTGTTCGTACAACGATGAAAATTATTATTACCTAGTTTTTGAATTTATCAGTTTAAAAATGAAAATTAACAAATAATTTATGTACAAATGTGCTCCGGATGAGTGGCGGTAATCATTTAATGATTTTATTTAATCGGAAAATGCCAATAAGTTGTGGTATTAGGTAATTTTGTTTCAATTATATTATAACCTCACAAAATGGCGTCGACGTTCAAACAACTTACTAATTTTTAAGTTAGATGATTCATTTTTTGATATTTATATTAAAAATATCTAATGAATATGTATTTCTTTTATAGGCTTTTATAACGAACAAGATGAATGGTGGAATACAAAATTCTAACACTTGAATATTTGAAGAAACCTCGATCTGTCGCGCGCTTAAAAATATCAGGTCAGTTTTTTTAATTTAGGTTCCACTATCCTACGTAGCTACATTAGTGAAATTTACTTTTTTTGCTGGTAAAATTAGTTTTAAATTAAATTAAAGTCCCACCTGACGTAACCCTAGATCACCAATTTGTAATGTTATCTGGACTAATGTGTTTATTTTCTACTTGGCAGATTTGAAACATTCAAGAGTAATTCAATGAGATGAGTTTTGAAGGAAAACTTGGCCCAACGAGAAGAAGAAAAACATAAATGGAGGCGGAGTTCTGCAACGGCGTTGTTGCATTATTTTTAAACGAAAGGTAAGTGTTATATTTTCTTGCCTGTAAAGATGCAGTTTGTCGTTGAAATTTAAAAGCATGATCTCTATCCTGTAATTCAGCGACGGTTAATATTGGATTTTGTAGTGGATTCGTTCGTTACAGTGACACCATGTAAAACTACGGATAACTGCGATTTTACTGGTAGCTCCAGATTACTATACATCTATTGACAATGACTTTAACCCTAGATCACAAATCATATTTTTGAGTTACACTAGCACTAAACATTCATGTTAATTAAGAGCGAAATAAAACTTCAATATTTTTTTTATTAATTATTTTTATTAATCTGAAAGTAGTGGACATGAATCTGAATTTCTTGGAATCAAAGATTATTCCATGTTAAGCAGGCTTTTACTTGGCTGAAACTGTATACGAACTCAAAACTCAGATTACCAAAATTGTCATCTTGAACCTTAAACTTTTACTTAATTGTGTGCACCGAGCGCACCTTTTAAGATAGCGTTCTAAATTTTTGTGCACAAGTTTAACATACCATTACCAATAACCCTACCAAATTTTATAAACCTCACTAGAAGCTAAAGGCTTTGAAAACCTACACTTAGATAAAAATATCAACTAAATTTTATACACAGTGTACATCTTTTTAATTTCTCGACACATGTTTAAACTACCATTATTAACTGCCATGCTAAATGTCATCAACCGCATTAGAAGCTAAGGGTCTGAAAAATCTAGTGAATGCAATACCGGTATTCGGTATTGATTTGCATGTAATATTGGAATACCGCTATTAATACCTATAATAATTTGGTTTCACAAATTGCCAAATTGATGGTAAAAATGTGTAGCTAGCGATGGAAATTACTTTGAATGAAGCATGGATTTTAGTATTTTTGAGTGACGTAAGGGATCGCCGGTCTCAAAAGTGTAGTGGATGATTAAGAATCAGAAGTTTTTTTTCATTAAATAAACCCGGAAATTAATGTAATACACCTTATAACCCTATATCCTATGGGTAAGTTGTACCAGTGTCGGTTCAACTTTCGGTTAAATACGGGGTTTCTAAGCATGTTGATTGGCTGAACTGAGTTCAAAGTGCAACGAGTTTTAACTGACTTTGGTACAACTCGCTCTATGTGTGCTTCTGCCCAAGATTAACAAGTTATTCTGTTAAAATAATTCTGTTTCAAAATTATATAAATAACAAATCTTTTAGAAAATTATTACCAATAATAATTTGTTCCAGCCTTCCTCCTTAATTAATTGTCAGATGGTACATCACTGCACAAAATTGGAAAGCAGCAATTGTAAATTATTCCAATCGGAGCTAGGGAAGATAAAACGAAAAAATGCCACGCTTTGAGGCCAGAACAGCTTTACTAAATTTATTAGAGGTTAGTGGCATAACTATTTTAAAAAGTTTAAGTTTCTCTCTGCAGTATAATCTTCACACAAGTTTATCAGATACGCGGTTGAAGTTATACATGAACTGAAACTCAAAACTCCGATTACAAAAATTGTCACATCGCTCTTTAAACTTACTTAATTGAGTGCACTGGGCGCACCTTTTAAGATATCGTTCTAAATTTTAGTACACAAGTTTAATCTACCATTATGAACAACTATGCCTAATTTCATCATTAACATTAAGTAGGAACCCCCCTAAAACAAAATTAAAAACCAATAGTGTTATTGTTTTGTACCTGATTTGTACCCAATTGTACCATCGATAAAAAATTTTGTACCTCAACAGTTTCCCGGAAAAGCGGAAATCAAATGTGGGGTTCCTACTTAATGCTGTAACCCCCATGTCAGCAAAATTAAAATCCGATGGTGCTATTGTTTTGTACCTGATTTGTACCCAATTGTACCATCGATAAAAAATTTTGTACTTCAATAATTTTCCGGAAAAGCGCATACCAAATGTGGGGTTCCTACTTAATGCTGTAACCCCCATGTAAGCAATATTAAAAACCAATTATGCTATTGTTTTGTACCTGATTTGTACCCAATTGTACCATCGATGAAAAATTTTGTACCTCAACAGTTTTCCAGAAAAGCGCAAACCTAATGTAGAGTTTGCGCATTGCAGGCAAAATATTATAATTATTTGCATTTTTTAATTACTGTACCTTTCCTTTGTTGTATGCCAGCTTCAAGGGATTATTCGTACTTTATAATTTACATTGTGTTTATTTTTCTAAGAATTTTTCTTTACTGGGTATTCCCCTAAATATTTTGTACTACCAATACTTAGTAATACTTTACCGTTATTGCTTTTAGGCCTTTTTTGCCGCCTTCTTATTCGTTAAATTTATTTTTAATCAGTTGATTGTAAGATCTCAAGCGAGCAACGTAGACTTCAGTTGACTCCGGCATTTTAGAATTTGTAAATAAACAATTTTTACTAAATAAATTTTTCAGTAAAAAAATTGAAGCTTACACCACCCATGTCTTTTGTACCATGGTTGATGCACTGTGGATACATAAATATAATTTTTTATTTAACCACTAAGTGCTATTTGGAATAATATGCTTGACTGATACGTGAGAAAGTACTTTGTCACTCAATGAAACAGTGATTTGAAAATTTAAGAGTTACCAACTTTTCAATTGCATTAGATATTGGCAGTACGTAGATATTATAATTACAAATTGTAATGTTAGTTTGTATTAAATTTACAATATCTGGACTCAGGGACATGCTCAAGGGGAGATGGGAGGGAGATTCTCCCACAATATTTTTGAAATTTAGCAAAACAATCATGGGCGTCCATTGGGAAGAACAAAACGGTCAGCTGCCCCCCCCCCCCTAGCTTTTGGCTACTTAAGTTTTTTTAGACATTTAATTTTTCACCAGCCCAAATTTTTTAAATTTTCTAAAACTTTCAGTTTTAAATGATTAAAATTCTTTTATAATACATTTTTTTTTTGCTTTTCATCCCCCTGAAAATGATCTTATAGACGCCCATGAAAAACACTCCAAAGTTGGTCAAGTTGGCATTTTTTTATATCTAAATTTACAAAAAGTTGCAAAATCTAGAAAAAGTGGGCAATTTTTAATTAATTCAGTTGGCAAATTTGCAAATTTGGAATTGCTCCCCCCTGAAAAAAGTTGGTTGGGCACGTCCCTGTCTGGACTTTATTGCTATTATGTATATTTTTAGAAGCAGTATTTGGCATTGTTTTCTTTTAATAGTTATTTTAAAATATATATCTGCTCATCGGTACAATTAAATTTATTTATGATGATTAAAGGGAGCCATGGTACCTATTACCTATAGCAAATTATAATAGCTACTACACAATGTAAATTACAAAGTACTAATAATCCCTTGTAGCTGGCATACAACAAAGGGAAGGTACAGTAATTAAAAAATGCAAATAATTATAATATTTTACCTGCAATGCGCAAACTCCACATTTGATTTGCGCTTTTCCGGAAAACTGTTGTGGTACAAAATTTTTCATCGATGGTACAATTAGGTACAAATCAGGTACAAAACAATAGCATTATTGGTTTTTAATTTTGCTTACATGGGGGTTACAGCATTAAGTAGGAACCCCACAATTGGTATGCGCTTTTCCGGAAAACTGTTGAGGTACAAAATTTTTTATCGATGGTACAATTGGGTACAAATCAGGTACAAAACAATAGCACCATCGGATTTTAATTTTGCTGACATGGGGGTTACAGCATTAAGTAGGAACCCCACATTTGATTTCCGCTTTTCCGGGAAACTGTTGAGGTACAAAATTTTTTATCGATGGTACAATTGGGTACAAATCAGGTACAAAACAATAGCACTATTGGTTTTTAATTTTGTTTTAGGGGGGTTCCTACTTAATGTTAATAATTTCATCAACCACATTAAAGGTTAAGGATCTGAAAAACCTAGGTGCATGTCCCCAGCCCCCCCCCAATTCGAATTTTGACTCCAAAATAGTCTAAATCGTTTGTGCTTCGTATGTACCTGTTTGTGCAAACATTATTTTCGTTTGTACCCAAATAGTTTTTGAGATTTTCAAGAAAAACCTTAAAGATACTGACGCGCATGAGTGGATTAACGAGATTCTTAGCACGGCGAAACACAGAATTTTTTAAAATTTTGAATTTTGGATTCAAAGTTTACGAGATTCTGGATAACACTTACAGGATCAACTTCAAAAGAGTTGCAATCGCCTGTACTTTGTTTTTGCCAGTTTGTGCAAACGTTATTTTCGGCTGTACTCAAATAGTTAGTTAATAATTCTAATAATTTCTATAATAAATAAAAATAGTAAATACCAACTTGTATATTTCAAAAAAGCATGTTTTCAGTCCCCTCTCCTCGGCACATTTTGAAATTTCTCGAAAACTATTTAGATACAAACAAAAATAATTTTTGCACAATCAGGAACAAAGAAAGTACAAAGGATAGAGTATTTTGGACGTCATCCTGTTAGTGTTGCCAAGAATCTTATGTGTTCCATGTGTTTCCCCGTGCTAAGAGAATCTCGTTAACCCACTCATGCGCGTCAGTATCAATGACTTGTTGAAAATCTCAAAAACTATTTGGGTACAACCGAAAATAATGTTTTCACAAACTGGCAAAAACAAAGTACAGGCGATTGCATCTCTTTTGAAGTTGATCCTGTAAGTGTTATCCAGAATGAACTTTGAATCCAAAATTAAAAATTTTAAAAAATTCTGTGTTTCCCCGTGCTAAGAATCTCGTTAATCCACTGATGCGCGTCAGTATCCTTGAGGTTTTTCTTGAAAATCTCAAAAACTATTTGGGTATAAACAAAAATGAAACTTGCAGAAACAGGCACAAACAAAGTTCAAACAATAGTGTGTATTTTGATCGTGATCCTCGAAGTGGTTTTTCAGAATCTCGTTATTCCATTCATGCGCGTCAGTTTCTTTGATGTATTTCTTGAAAAAAAAAATAGTTTCTGAAAATCTCAGAATCTATTGGGGCACAAATGAAAATAAAACTTGCACAAACAAGTGCAAACCAAACACAGACGTTTTAGACTATTTTTGTATCAGGAATTGGAAATTTTAGAGAAATTTTGTTTTACCACGTGTTATCTAGAATCTCGAAAATCTCAAAAACTATTTGGGTACAAACGAAAATAAAACTTGCACAAACAATCACAAGCGAATTACAAACGTTCTAGACTAGTTTGAATCCAAAATTCGAAATTTAAAAAAGCAAATCGGAAGTAAATTTCGTGTAACATCCGCATCTTTTAAGATCCGCTCATAAATTTTGGTACACATCTTTAGAACACTATTACCAACAACTATGTTAAATTTTATTAACCGCATTAGAGGCCAATGTTTTGAAAATCCGACCTTGAAATGAAAATCGGAAGTAAATTTCGTGTACCGCGCGCATCTTTTAAGATCCGCTTGTAAATTTTGCTACACATGTTTAGAACACCATTACCAACAAGCATGTCAAATTTCATTAACTGCATTAGAAGCTAAGGGTTTGAAAATCCGACCTTTAGATGAAAATCGGAAGTAAATTTCGTGTACCAGCCGCATCTTTTTAGATCCTCTTATAAATCTCTTATAAAATCATGAATCGGTATTTGTAGTTCTTTTCATTTAAATTTAACGTAGAATTGTGGTGATTATTATGTGTATATCTTCAATAGTTTGAAATTTTACATGATTCTTTCTACTATTATAATCAAATTATTGTTTAATAATTTTCGCCACATTCTCCAAATAAATATTTGTGTAACTGTAAATAAATATTTATTATAATAATAAATAAATGTGTGTTTTTTTTACTTTGCAGATTTGAAGCACCTAAGATCTATTGAAGGAGGATGTGCATTCTCAAAGGCTGGACAAAGTTGAAAAAGATGTTTGTTGACGTTAACTGAAATGTTTTGGTAGAATACTTGGTTCAACGAAATGAAGACAAGCATCAATTGAAGCGGAGTTTTGCAAGAGCGCCGTTGCATTATTTTTAAAGAAAAGGTAAGTGTTATATTTTATTTTCTTGCGTAAATGGAAATTTGTGGTTTGGTTTTGAAAAGTTTCTTACAGCGACACCACTTATAACATCGGATAACTACAATTTTACCGATAGCTGCAGATAACTGTACTTGTATCGACAATTACAGATTTCTACTATTGGATCACAACATTTAACTTTACCGACATCTACAGTGACTTCTTGTAACTATGGTGTACTTACCGACAATTACAGATTTTATAACCTCAAAATTATATAAATAAACACTTTGCCAATTTTTAAATGAGATACAAATTATATTGTGATTAAAATACGTAATATTATGTGTTTGTTATAGATTTTCATAATGAAAAAGTTGGATGGCGAAGCGCAAAATTTTACAAGGACAATTGGAAATTACGGAAACTTAACCTGCTGCACTATTTAAAACAAAAGGTTAGTTTAGTCTCTTTTGTTCAATCTATTTGCCTCTTCTTTAGTCCCATTAGTATAATTTAGTTTTTTTCTTATAAAACCAAATGTGACCTCCGTCACGAGGAAAGGTACTTAAGCGTGAAGCAATCAATTTTTTGTTTTTTGCAGTCTCTGAAACTGCATGTTATCTTTTTTGTAACGGTGTAAACAAAAAATTTGTCTGCCGTTTCTTTGTTTACTACAAATAGTCGTAAAATTTCTTTCTCACTATCTATGTTTTATAACAATAGCTACGGTTGTGTTTTGCTTCCCTGTAAAATTCTTCAAATGTTCTTGCTTACTTGAAGAAGGTAGTAATATCAAATGTAGAACCTAATTACAAAGGGCCTAAGGGACTCATCTGATAAGTTTTAGTTTACTCTCAGTTTTTTTGTTTTGTGCGTGTCTAATAAGTTGTGATGGTATTATAAAAATTTAAAGATGAAGAAAGAGTTAAATGGAAGTGTAAAAGATGGTTTTAGACTATTGTCAAGGTAAGCTTGGTTGATTTTAAATAATTTTGATGTAAAGTAAAAAATAAAAAATGAAGTTGTTTTTATTATGAAACCCATTCCTGCTTTTATTGTATATTATTATTGTTATATTGTTGAGAAGTGAAGAGATGCGGCAGTTTTTATTTTACTCTGTAGGAAGGCTTACCCTATTTGATAGTTGAGAATTATTTAGGAAAGCTTATCTGAAGTGTCAAAGTGGTGCTTGTAGCCATCAATGATTTTAGAGTCACGGTCATCTATAGGGTTGCCAACCATACTATATTATATAGTATCCTACTATATTTTAGGTAGTGATACTTTATAATATACAACTAAAATAAAGTATGCTAAAATACTATCTTTTTACTCTTTTCAAAAATTTTAAAAAAATTTAAAAAATTTTTCAAAAATTCAAAAAAAATTTCAAAAATTCAAAAATTTAAAATTTATTTTTTGACGTTATGTTGGTACTGTAGTGGACGTACAATATACTAAAACTTTTATTTTAAAAAATAGTTTATTTTTCTTACAAATACTTTATTTTTTCGTCTTTCAAAGATAAGTTACTTTATTTTCCTCAAAAATAGTTGGCAACCCTAGTCATCTACCCAACAAACAGAAGCTGATTTTAGAGCGACCGCACTAGGGAGTAATCCAGAAAATTAAACCTCTATCACACCTCATCGTGAACCTTCGAATGCACTCGTTTTACCTGCAGATATTATTATATTAAATATATTTTATCATATAATAATAAAAGAATACAGAACAACATGGAAGAAACATCTTGATAGAATGGAGGATGCTCGAATGCAAAAGAAGCTGTTCCTATTAGATAATCCCAGAGGAAGAAGATCCATAGACCGTCGCAGGAAGAGGTGGCAAGATCAGTTTTGAGTAACCCTACGAACCGCTGGTCTCAAACATGTAGTTGAAGATGGTGATATTTTATGATTATGTCTGTAATTAAAGGTATAATAGGCTCATTAATTTTCATATTTTAATTTAAACTAACCATAATCGAACAAAAACAGAGGGGTTCTATATTACTACCTTCTTCTCTATCTTTCCTCGTGACAGGTCATATTTTATGCCATAAATAAGTTTTTGATATAAATCAAAAGAAATTACCATGTAAAAGAATGCAAATGAAATTTTTACGTTTTTTCTCCTCATAATTGTCAAATTAGAACTGCGTTTTATGTAGACCATCGTTACCCGAAAAAATTCTCAACGCAACCTACAAGATTAGATTAGGGACTTGTCATTTTCTTGCGACTTCTCCACAAAGAACGTGTATTAATTTTTCTTTTTCTATTACTGTGAGAATTTTATAATTGTGTTAGGGTAAGACGGGGTCAAACGGACACGGGGGCAAACGGACATTTACTAAGAAAAAATGGCGTAAGTTTTTTCAGAGATGTTGCTCAGTCGCTACTGCGGTAGCACTAGTGACGTTGACATGTGAGATTAGTAATACGAAAGTAATCCGTTAAATTTTTTTCAATTTAAAGCTGTTTTTGTACTTTAAAACTGAAGAGTAATAAAAAATGTAAGTGAAATTAACGTTATTGTTAAATTTTTGTAATAAATTGTTTAGAATCTAAGTATTTTAGTAAAATATTTAAAATCTATAAATTAGGCCAATTCAAACTACGTGTCTTTGGTATTGTTGCCACTTAATTTCATTTTCGTATTATGAATTTTTACTTTGATTTCGAATTTATAAAAATTTTTGCGATTTGGGGCAAACGGACATATTGATTAAGGGGCAAACGAACAGTACATTTTTTATGATTTTCCTTAATAATTGTTATACAATGATGGTACAGAACCGAATTAGAACTTTGAAGAGGTGCTCGTGGAGTCTAGAAAATATTATTCTTGCCTTAATTGCTGTAAAAAAGAATAAAATGGCTCTTATACAGCTGCCAAGTTATAGTGTTCCACGCAATACACGAGAAGACGTGTAAAAAATAACGAAAAATGAAGAAATTTGGTCAGCATACTATTTTACCTACAGAAACATACAACAAAGTTTTGAAATGATCGCCTTGATATCAAGTTTATTAAAAAATTCTGCAAAGAAAAAGACGAGCAAAAGCAAGTAAATCTAAAGTAGGTACTAACCGATTTGAATTTTATTGAAGATTTAATAAAAAAGTTATTAATAGAAGAAAAAGTATTAAAAAAGACAAAAGTGTTGAAACCTTCCAAAAGAAAAAAGAAAGAAAATGCTACTTTTGCGAAGTATGTATACAAGAGTGTATAAAAATGATGAGGAATGGGTGCAATGCCTTATATGCAAAATTATGGTTTCATGTACATACACTGCACTAATAATGACGATGATCCATACTTTCTATGTGTTAACTGTGCAAGTGATTCGGACTAAAAGTGCAAATTCAGATTTTTATAACGTGTATAAATCTTATGTCCGTTTGCCCCCGAGTGTGGGGCAGACGGACATTTCCACCTTATGTTTGTTTTAGTCTTACTTTTCAAAAAATGTTTTTATTTTTTTAACTTTAATGCCATCATTTGCTAACTAATAAACGGTATTATCAAACCAAATAATTATTTCTTAAATATTATGTTGTTTGTAATAAATATCACTATAAAATCCACTAGAGTGTCCGTTTGACCCCGTCTTACCCTATGTGTTCTTGTTCTGTACACCACTATTCGATCTCTAGTGACTAGGGCAGGATCAACGGCGTAGGATGCCCGGAAAACCATAGATTTTTTTTTGTTAGAAGCGCATAGAGCTTGCCTCAATAATTTACGTCGACATTGAGATGCTACCGATTGCAGGTGAATTGATGATTCTTGTTTAATTATTGTAGTTTTTGTTATTTTTAGCTTTACACATGAAGCTCAGTTTCAACAATGAGTCATTAATATTCCAGAAATTTTAAAAGAACAGATATGTTAAATTGAAGAGATTGTGGTGGTAGGGTAAGATAAAAGGCAATTACTGTATTTTTAAATTTTACTTCATGATATCTCTTGCGTATGTGTATTTGCAATCAATTTTACTCAAAGTTTTTGTTTGCGTTGGGCCGTTTCCTAGATGCGCGATTTATTGTTTCAGAAGTTTTCTTCAGATGGCAACTCATTTTTATTTTTTAGTTTTTTTTTATTTTGATTGATATCCATTCAGGATATCCTGGATTTTATTTGCTTTGTTATGTGTTGGTGTGTCTTATATGGACTTTTGGAGTCAAGCATTGTCGTCAACCTCACCTTTTATTGGGTTCAGATTTTGTCATCGGAAGACAAGTCACCAAAGTAATAAATCGCGCATCTAGGATACTGCCCAGCACAGATATAACGCGACGGTAAATTTGACTGCAAATACACATTTACAAGAGTTATCATAAAGTAAAATTAAATACAGTAACGCCTCTCAACTTAGCCGTCCACCTCAATAGTTTCGATTCAACATTCTTTCTTTTTTTGGAACCTCTGGAATATTAATGGTTTATCGTTTTAACAGAGTTTCAGGTTTAAAGCTAAAAATAACAAAATCTGCAAAAATTAAACGAGAATAGCGAACGGTAACATCTCAATATCGATGTAAATTATTGAGGCATTTCTTAAATGCGCTTCTAACTAAAATAAAGAAATATATGGTTTTCCTGCCATCCTTCGCCGTTGATGCTGTTCTAACCACTAGAGGTGGAATGGTGCAGTAGGTTCAAGCTATCGTTGCGACAAAATAATCACTCGATGTCGGAGTAATAACACGTCTTCCAATAGATACACACCCCATAAATACAAAACCGAAAATGGCAGACATTTTTCTGGTAGAATAAAAACGTAATTGGCATTTAAAAATTGTAAGAATTTGTTGGGCTTCGCGGTGGCCAAGGGATGATAAAAAAGTAACCGTTACGGGTACACTAGCTATATCTCAGGTTCATGCCATTGTCAGACGCGAGGCAATTTTTTATGCGCCCGTTTGATTTTTTGAAATCGGACAGCCGTTTGGGCGGGGGGGCGCATGAAAAATTACCATTTGCGTTAGACATGGCATGTATCTGTGGTGTATACCTAATCTTTAATATAGCGAGTGTACCCGTAACGGATACCTTTTTACCATCCCTTGGCTTCCGCGCTGCTCTACAACTTCTCACAATTTGAAAACGCGAATTACTTTTTTATGCGACCAGTAAAATGTCTGCCATTTTCGGTTTTGCATTTATCAGGTGTCTATCCATAGTGTAGCCATAAAATTTTCACGTCTCTTAAAATACGGGATAGAACGGGTCCTTTGGTTCAATATTTATTGTAAAAATTGCGAATCCGCCTCTGAATTATTGCTTTGTTTTAATTTAATAATTCTAAAAATCGTTAGCGTCCGTCTCTGGTTTTACGCTTCGTAGTTGTGCTTGTAGTCCCCCCCCCCCTATTCTTTAACTTTTCGTTATCGTTACGTAATTTTAATTTTGTAGTAGCAAAAAACCGGGGCGATTAATTGCATATCGAAAACGCGATTGCGGTGCGTAACTTAATTAAAAATTTGGCATTGTTATTGCCATCGCCGTAGTTCACCACCTACCTCGCTGTGTTCAATTTTGAAAATGTCCGAAATGGCTTTTGGTCTTGTAATTTTAGTTTTGTAATCGTAAAAAACACCGACGCCGGCTCTGAATTGCGCGTACAATAGTAGGTTAAATTTTGGTCTTGTAATTTTAATTTTGTAATCGTAAAATACACCAACGCGGTCCCTGAATTGCGCGTAAAATAGTAGGTTAAATTTTGTAATCGTAAAATACCCCGACGGCGGTCCTGTATTGCGCGTAAAATGGTAGATTAAACTTTGGTCTTGTAATTTTAGTTTTGTAATCGTAAAATACCCCGACGCCGGTCCTGTATTGCGCGTAAAATGGTAGATTTAACTTTGGTCTTGTAATTTTAGTTTTGTAATCGTAAAAAACACCGACGCCGTCCGTGAATTGCGCGTAAAATAGTAGGTTAAATTTTTTCTGGTAATTTTAGTTTTGTAATCGTAAAATACACCGACGCCGGCCCTGACTTGCGCGTAAACTTGGTTAAACTTTGGTCTTGTAATTTTAGTTTTGTAATCGTAAAAAACACCGACGCCGTCTCTGAATTGCGCGTAAAATAGTATGTTAAATTTTGGTCTTGTAATTTTAGTTAAGAGGGGCATTTTTTCAGGGCCCTTTTAATTTAATCAACAGATGGCGTCTACTTAAATATTTTTATAAAATAAGAGTAAAATACACCGACGCCGGCCCTGACTTGCGCGTAAACTTAATTAAACTTTGGTCTTGTAATTTTAGTTTTGTAATCGTAAAAAACACCGACGCCGTCTCTGAATTGCGCGTAAAATAGTAGGTTAAATTTTGGTTTTGTAATTTTAGTTTTGTAATCGTAAAAAACACCGACGCCGTCCCTGAATTGCGCGTAAAATAGTAGGTTAAATTTTGGTTTTGTAATTTTAGTTTTGTAATCGTAAAAAACACCGACGCCGTCCCTGAATTGCGCGTAAAATAGTAGGTTAAATTTTGGTTTTGTAATTTTAGTTTTGTAATCGTAAAAAACACCGACGCCGTCCCTGAATTGCGCGTAAAATAGTAGGTTAAATTTTGGTCTTGTAATTTTAGTTTTGTAATCGTAAAAAACACCGACGCCGTCCCTGAATTGCGCGTAAAATAGTAGGTTAAATTTTGGTTTTGTAATTTTAGTTTTGTAATCGTAAAACACACCGACGCCGTCCCTGAATTGCGCGTAAAATGGTAGATTAAACTTTGGTCTTGTAATTTTAATTTTGTAATCGTAAAACACCCCGACGCCGGTCCTGTATTGCGCGTAAAATGGTAGATTAAACTTTGGTCTTGTAATTTTAGTTTTGTAATCGTAAAAAACACCGACGCGGTCCCTGAATTGCGCGTAAAATAGTAGGTTAAATTTTGGTCTTGTAATTTTAGTTTTGTAATCGTAAAACACCCCGACGCCGGTCCTGTATTGCGCGTAAAATGGTAGATTAAACTTTGGTCTTGTAGTTTTAATTTTGTAATCGTAAAACACCTCGACGCCGGTCTTGTATTGCGCGTAAAATGTTAGATTAAACTTTGGTCTTGTAATTTTAGTTTTGTAATCGAAAAAACACCGACACCGTCCCTGACTTGCGCGTAAACTTGGTTAAACTTTGGTCTTGTTATTTTAGTTTTGTAATCGTAGAAAACACCGACGCCGCCCCTGAATTACGCGTAAAATAGTAGGTTAAATTTTTTCTGGTAATTTTAGTTTTGTAATCGTAAAATACACCGACGCCGGCCCTGACTTGCGCGTAAACTTGGTTAAACTTTGGTCTTGTTATTTTAGTTTTGTAATCGTAGAAAACACCGACGCCGTCCCTGAATTGCGCGTATAATAGTAGGTTAAATTTTGTTCTGGCAATTTTAGTTTTGTAATCGTAAAACACACCGACGCGGTCCCTGAATTGCGCGTAAAATAGTAGGTTAAATTTTGGTCTTGTAATTTTAGTTTTGTAATCGTAAAACACCCCGACGCCGGTCCTGTATTGCGCGTAAAATGGTAGATTAAACTTTGGTCTTGTAATTTTAATTTTGTAATTGTAAAACACCCCGACGCCGGTCCTGTATTGCGCGTAAAATGGTAGTTTAAACTTTGGTCTTGTAATTTTAATTTTGTAATCGTAAAACACCCCGACGCCGGTCCTGTATTGCGCGTAAAATGCTAGATTAAACTTTGGTCTTCTAATTTTAATTTTGTAATCGTAAAACACCCCGACGCCGGTCCTGTATTGCGCGTAAAATGGTAGATTAAACTTTGGTCTTGTAATTTTAATTTTGTAATCGTAAAACACCCCGACGCCGGTCCTGTATTGCGCGTAAAATGCTAGATTAAACTTTGGTCTTGTAATTTTAATTTTGTAATCGTAAAACACCCCGACGCCGTCCCTGAATTGCGCGTAAAATAGTAGGTTAAATTTTGGTCTTGTAATTTTAGTTTTGTAATCGTAAAAAACACCGACGCCGTCCCTGAATTGCGCGTAAAATAGTAGGTTAATTTTTGGTCTTGTAATTTTAGTTTTGTAATCGTAAAAAACACCGACGCCGTCCCTGAATTGCGCGTAAAATAGTAGGTTAATTTTTGGTCTTGTAATTTTAGTTTTGTAATCGTAAAAAACACCGACGCCGTCCCTGAATTGCGCGTAAAATGGTAGATTAAACTTTGGTCTTGTAATTTTAATTTTGTAATCGTAAAACACCCCGACGCCGGTCCTGTATTGCTCGTAAAATGCTAGATTAAACTTTGGTCTTCTAATTTTAGTTTTGTATACGTAAAACACCCCGACGCCGGTCCTGTATTGCGCGTAAAATGGTAGATTAAACTTTGGTCTTGTAATTTTAATTTTGTAATCGTAAAACACCCCGACACCGGTCCTGTATTGCGCGTAAAATGCTAGATTAAACTTTGGTCTTCTAATTTTAGTTTTGTATACGTAAAACACCCCGACGCCGGTCCTGTATTGCGCGTAAAATGGTAGATTAAACTTTGGTCTTGTAATTTTAATTTTGTAATCGTAAAACACCCCGACGCCGGTCCTGTATTGCGCGTAAAATGGTAGATTAAACTTTGGTCTTGTAATTTTAATTTTGTAATTGTAAATCACCTCGACGCCGGTCCTGTATTGCGCGTAAAATGGTAGATTAAACTTTGGTCTTGTAATTTTAGTTTTGTAATCGTAAAAAACACCGACGCCGTCCCTGAATTGCGCGTAAAATAATAGGTTAATTTTTGGTCTTGTAATTTTAGTTTTGTAATCGTAAAAAACACCGACGCCGTCCCTGAATTGCGCGTAAAATAGTAGGTTAAATTTTGGTCTTCTAATTTTAGTTTTGTATACGTAAAACACCCCGACGCCGGTCCTGTATTGCGCGTAAAATGGTAGATTAAGCTTTGGTCTTGTAATTTTAGTTTTGTAATCGTAAAAAACACCGACGCCGTCCCTGAATTGCGCGTAAAATGGTAGATTAAACTTTGGTCTTGTAATTTTAATTTTGTAATCGTAAATCACCCCGACGCCGGTCCTGTATTGCGCGTAAAATGCTAGATTAAACTTTGGTCTTGTAATTTTAGTTTTGTAATCGTAAAAAACACCGACGCCGTTCCTGAATTGCGCGTAAAATAATAGGTTAATTTTTGGTCTTGTAATTTTAGTTTTGTAATCGTAAAAAACACCGACGCCGTCCCTGAATTGCGCGTAAAATAGTAGGTTAATTTTTGGTCTTGTAATTTTAGTTTTGTAATCGTAAAAAACACCGACGCCGTCCCTGAATTGCGCGTAAAATAGTAGGTTAAATTTTGGTCTTGTAATTTTAGTTTTGTAATCGTAAAACACCCCGACGCCGGTCCTGTATTGCGCGTAAAATGGTAGATTAAACTTTGGTCTTGTAATTTTAATTTTGTAATCGTAAAACACCCCGACGCCGGTCCTGTATTGCGCGTAAAATGGTAGATTAAACTTTGGTCTTGTAATTTTAATTTTGTAATTGTAAAACACCCCGACGCCGGTCCTGTATTGCGCGTAAAATGGTAGATTAAACTTTGGTCTTGTAATTTTAGTTTTGTAATCGTAAAAAACACCGACGCCGTCCCTGAATTGCGCGTAAAATGGTAGATTAAACTTTGGTCTTGTAATTTTAATTTTGTAATTGTAAAACACCCCGACGCCGGTCCTGTATTGCGCGTAAAATGCTAGATTAAACTTTGGTCTTGTAATTTTAGTTTTGTAATCGTATAAAACACCGACGCCGTCCCTGAATTGCGCGTAAAATAGTAGGTTAATTTTTGGTCTTGTAATTTTAGTTTTGTAATCGTAAAAAACACCGACGCCGTCCCTGAATTGCGCGTAAAATAGTAGGTTAAATTTTGGTTTTGTAATTTTAGTTTTGTAATCGTAAAAAACACCGACGCCGTCCCTGAATTGCGCGTAAAATAGTAGGTTAAATTTTGGTTTTGTAATTTTAGTTTTGTAATCGTAAAAAACACCGACGCCGTCCCTGAATTGCGCGTAAAATAGTAGGTTAAATTTTGGTTTTGTCATTTTAGTTTTGTAATCGTAAAAAACACCGACGCCGTCCCTGAATTGCGCGTAAAATAGTAGGTTAAATTTTGGTTTTGTAATTTTAGTTTTGTAATCGTAAAAAACACCGACGCCGTCCGTGAATTGCGCGTAAAATAGTAGGTTAAATTTTTTCTGGTAATTTTAGTTTTGTAATCGTAAAATACACCGACGCCGGCCCTGACTTGCGCGTAAACTTGGTTAAACTTTGGTCTTGTAATTTTAGTTTTGTAATCGTAAAAAACACCGACGCCGTCTCTGAATTGCGCGTAAAATAGTATGTTAAATTTTGGTCTTGTAATTTTAGTTAAGAGGGGCATTTTTTCAGGGCTCTTTTAATTTAATCAACAGATGGCGTCTACTTAAATATTTTTATAAAATAAGAGTAAAATACACCGACGCCGGCCCTGACTTGCGCGTAAACTTAATTAAACTTTGGTCTTGTAATTTTAGTTTTGTAATCGTAAAAAACACCGACGCCGTCTCTGAATTGCGCGTAAAATAGTAGGTTAAATTTTGGTTTTGTAATTTTAGTTTTGTAATCGTAAAAAACACCGACGCCGTCCCTGAATTGCGCGTAAAATAGTAGGTTAAATTTTGGTTTTGTAATTTTAGTTTTGTAATCGTAAAAAACACCGACGCTGTCCCTGAATTGCGCGTAAAATAGTAGGTTAAATTTTGGTTTTGTAATTTTAGTTTTGTAATCGTAAAAAACACCGACGCCGTCCCTGAATTGCGCGTAAAATAGTAGGTTAAATTTTGGTTTTGTAATTTTAGTTTTGTAATCGTAAAAAACACCGACGCCGTCCCTGAATTGCGCGTAAAATAGTAGGTTAAATTTTGGTTTTGTAATTTTAGTTTTGTAATCGTAAAACACACCGACGCCGTCCCTGAATTGCGCGTAAAATGGTAGATTAAACTTTGGTCTTGTAATTTTAATTTTGTAATCGTAAAACACCCCGACGCCGGTCCTGTATTGCGCGTAAAATGGTAGATTAAACTTTGGTCTTGTAATTTTAGTTTTGTAATCGTAAAATACACCGCCGCGGTCCCTGAATTGCGCGTAAAATAGTAGGTTAAATTTTGGTCTTGTAATTTTAGTTTTGTAATCGTAAAACACCCCGACGCCGGTCCTGTATTGCGCGTAAAATGGTAGATTAAACTTTGGTCTTGTAGTTTTAATTTTGTAATCGTAAAACACCTCGACGCCGGTCTTGTATTGCGCGTAAAATGTTAGATTAAACTTTGGTCTTGTAATTTTAGTTTTGTAATCGAAAAAAACACCGACACCGTCCCTGACTTGCGCGTAAACTTGGTTAAACTTTGGTCTTGTTATTTTAGTTTTGTAATCGTAGAAAACACCGACGCCGCCCCTGAATTACGCGTAAAATAGTAGGTTAAATTTTTTCTGGTAATTTTAGTTTTGTAATCGTAAAATACACCGACGCCGGCCCTGACTTGCGCGTAAACTTGGTTAAACTTTGGTCTTGTTATTTTAGTTTTGTAATCGTAGAAAACACCGACGCCGTCCCTGAATTGCGCGTATAATAGTAGGTTAAATTTTGTTCTGGCAATTTTAGTTTTGTAATCGTAAAACACACCGACGCGGTCCCTGAATTGCGCGTAAAATAGTAGGTTAAATTTTGGTCTTGTAATTTTAGTTTTGTAATCGTAAAACACCCCGACGCCGGTCCTGTATTGCGCGTAAAATGGTAGATTAAACTTTGGTCTTGTAATTTTAATTTTGTAATTGTAAAACACCCCGACGCCGGTCCTGTATTGCGCGTAAAATGGTAGTTTAAACTTTGGTCTTGTAATTTTAATTTTGTAATCGTAAAACACCCCGACGCCGGTCCTGTATTGCGCGTAAAATGCTAGATTAAACTTTGGTCTTCTAATTTTAATTTTGTAATCGTAAAACACCCCGACGCCGGTCCTGTATTGCGCGTAAAATGGTAGATTAAACTTTGGTCTTGTAATTTTAATTTTGTAATCGTAAAACACCCCGACGCCGGTCCTGTATTGCGCGTAAAATGCTAGATTAAACTTTGGTCTTGTAATTTTAATTTTGTAATCGTAAAACACCCCGACGCCGTCCCTGAATTGCGCGTAAAATAGTAGGTTAAATTTTGGTCTTGTAATTTTAGTTTTGTAATCGTAAAAAACACCGACGCCGTCCCTGAATTGCGCGTAAAATAGTAGGTTAATTTTTGGTCTTGTAATTTTAGTTTTGTAATCGTAAAAAACACCGACGCCGTCCCTGAATTGCGCGTAAAATGGTAGATTAAACTTTGGTCTTGTAATTTTAATTTTGTAATCGTAAAACACCCCGACGCCGGTCCTGTATTGCTCGTAAAATGCTAGATTAAACTTTGGTCTTCTAATTTTAGTTTTGTATACGTAAAACACCCCGACGCCGGTCCTGTATTGCGCGTAAAATGGTAGATTAAACTTTGGTCTTGTAATTTTAATTTTGTAATCGTAAAACACCCCGACACCGGTCCTGTATTGCGCGTAAAATGCTAGATTAAACTTTGGTCTTCTAATTTTAGTTTTGTATACGTAAAACACCCCGACGCCGGTCCTGTATTGCGCGTAAAATGGTAGATTAAACTTTGGTCTTGTAATTTTAATTTTGTAATCGTAAAACACCCCGACGCCGGTCCTGTATTGCGCGTAAAATGGTAGATTAAACTTTGGTCTTGTAATTTTAATTTTGTAATCGTAAATCACCTCGACGCCGGTCCTGTATTGCGCGTAAAATGGTAGATTAAACTTTGGTCTTGTAATTTTAGTTTTGTAATCGTAAAAAACACCGACGCCGTCCCTGAATTGCGCGTAAAATAATAGGTTAATTTTTGGTCTTGTAATTTTAGTTTTGTAATCGTAAAAAACACCGACGCCGTCCCTGAATTGCGCGTAAAATAGTAGGTTAAATTTTGATCTTGTAATTTTAGTTTTGTAATCGTAAAACACCCCGACGCCGGTCCTGTATTGCGCGTAAAATGGTAGATTAAACTTTGGTCTTGTAATTTTAATTTTGTAATCGTAAAACACCCCGACGCCGGTCCTGTATTGCGCGTAAAATGGTAGATTAAACTTTGGTCTTGTAATTTTAATTTTGTAATTGTAAAACACCCCGACGCCGGTCCTGTATTGCGCGTAAAATGGTAGATTAAACTTTGGTCTTGTAATTTTAGTTTTGTAATCGTAAAAAACACCGACGCCGTCCCTGAATTGCGCGTAAAATGGTAGATTAAACTTTGGTCTTGTAATTTTAATTTTGTAATCGTAAAACACCCCGACGCCGGTCCTGTATTGCGCGTAAAATGCTAGATTAAACTTTGGTCTTGTAATTTTAGTTTTGTAATCGTATAAAACACCGACGCCGTCCCTGAATTGCGCGTAAAATAGTAGGTTAATTTTTGGTCTTGTAATTTTAGTTTTGTAATCGTAAACAACACCGACGCCGTCCCTGAATTGCGCGTAAAATAGTAGGTTAATTTTTGGTCTTGTAATTTTAGTTTTGTAATCGTAAAAAACACCGACGCCGTCCCTGAATTGCGCGTAAAATAGTAGGTTAATTTTTGGTCTTGTAATTTTAGTTTTGTAATCGTAAAAAACACCGACGCCGTCCCTGAATTGCGCGTAAAATAATAGGTTAATTTTTGGTCTTGTAATTTTAGTTTTGTAATCGTAAAAAACACCGACGCCGTCCCTGAATTGCGCGTAAAATAGTAGGTTAATTTTTGGTCTTGTAATTTTAGTTTTGTAATCGTAAAAAACACCGACGCCGTCCCTGAATTGCGCGTAAAATAGTAGGTTAAATTTTGGTCTTGTAATTTTAGTTTTGTAATCGTAAAACACCCCGACGCCGGTCCTGTATTGCGCGTAAAATGCTAGATTAAACTTTGGTCTTGTAATTTTAATTTTGTAATCGTAAAACACCCCGACGCCGGTCCTGTATTGCGCGTAAAATGGTAGATTAAACTTTGGTCTTGTAATTTTAATTTTGTAATTGTAAAACACCCCGACGCCGGTCCTGTATTGCGCGTAAAATGGTAGATTAAACTTTGGTCTTGTAATTTTAGTTTTGTAATCGTAAAAAACACCGACGCCGTCCCTGAATTGCGCGTAAAATAGTAGGTTAATTTTTGGTCTTGTAATTTTAGTTTTGTAATCGTAAAAAACACCGACGCCGTCCCTGAATTGCGCGTAAAATAGTAGGTTAATTTTTGGTCTTGTAATTTTAGTTTTGTAATCGTAAAACACCCCGACGCCGTCCCTGAATTGCGCGTAAAATGGTAGATTAAACTTTGGTCTTGTAATTTTAATTTTGTAATCGTAAAACACCCCGACGCCGGTCCTGTATTGCGCGTAAAATGGTAGATTAAACTTTGGTCTTGTAATTTTAATTTTGTAATCGTAAAACACCCCGACGCCGGTCCTGTATTGCGCGTAAAATGGTAGATTAAACTTTGGTCTTGTAATTTTAATTTTGTAATCGTAAATCACCCCGACGCCGGTCCTGTATTGCGCGTAAAATGGTAGATTAAACTTTGGTCTTGTAATTTTAGTTTTGTAATCGTAAAAAACACCGACGCCGTCCCTGAATTGCGCGTAAAATAATAGGTTAATTTTTGGTCTTGTAATTTTAGTTTTGTAATCGTAAAAAACACCGACGCCGTCCCTGAATTGCGCGTAAAATAGTAGGTTAATTTTTGGTCTTGTAATTTTAGTTTTGTAATCGTAAAACACCCCGACGCCGGTCCTGTATTGCGCGTAAAATGGTAGATTAAACTTTGGTCTTGTAATTTTAATTTTGTAATCGTAAAACACCCCGACGCCGGTCCTGTATTGCGCGTAAAATGGTAGATTAAACTTTGGTCTTGTAATTTTAATTTTGTAATCGTAAAACACCCCGACGCCGGTCCTGTATTGCGCGTAAAATGGTAGATTAAACTTTGGTCTTGTAATTTTAGTTTTGTAATCGTAAAAAACACCGACGCCGTCCCTGAATTGCGCGTAAAATGGTAGATTAAACTTTGGTCTTGTAATTTTAATTTTGTAATTGTAAAACACCCCGACGCCGGCCCTGTATTGCGCGTAAAATGCTAGATTAAACTTTGGTCTTGTAATTTTAATTTTGTAATCGTAAAACACCCCGACGCCGGTCCTGTATTGCGCGTAAAATGCTAGATTAAACTTTGGTCTTCTAATTTTAGTTTTGTATACGTAAAACACCCCGACGCCGGTCCTGTATTGCGCGTAAAATGGTAGATTAAACTTTGGTCTTGTAATTTTAGTTTTGTAATCGTAAAAAACACCGACGCCGTTCCTGAATTGCGCGTAAAATAATAGGTTAATTTTTGGTCTTGTAATTTTAGTTTTGTAATCGTAAAAAACACCGACGCCGTCCCTGAATTGCGCGTAAAATAGTAGGTTAATTTTTGGTCTTGTAATTTTAGTTTTGTAATCGTAAAAAACACCGACGCGGTCCCTGAATTGCGCGTAAAATAGTAGGTTAAATTTTGGTCTTGTAATTTTAGTTTTGTAATCGTAAAACACCCCGAAGCCGGTCCTGTATTGCGCGTAAAATGGTAGATTAAACTTTGGTCTTGTAATTTTAATTTTGTAATTGTAAAACACCCCGACGCCGGTCCTGTATTGCGCGTAAAATGGTAGATTAAACTTTGGTCTTGTAATTTTAGTTTTGTAATCGTAAAAAACACCGACGCCGTCCCTGAATTGCGCGTAAAATGGTAGATTAAACTTTGGTCTTGTAATTTTAATTTTGTAATCGTAAAACACCCCGACGCCGGTCCTGTATTGCGCGTAAAATGCTAGATTAAACTTTGGTCTTGTAATTTTAGTTTTGTAATCGTAAAAAACACCGACGCCGTCCCTGAATTGCGCGTAAAATAGTAGGTTAATTTTTGGTCTTGTAATTTTAGTTTTGTAGTCGTAAAAAACACCGACGCCGTCCCTGAATTGCGCGTAAAATAGTAGGTTAATTTTTGGTCTTGTAATTTTAGTTTTGTAATCGTAAAAAACACCGACGCCGTCCCTAAATTGCGCGTAAAATAGTAGGTTAATTTTTGGTCTTGTAATTTTAGTTTTGTAATCGTAAAAAACACCGACGCCGTCCCTGAATTGCGCGTAAAATAATAGGTTAATTTTTGGTCTTGTAATTTTAGTTTTGTAATCGTAAAAAACACCGACGCCGTCCCTGAATTGCGCGTAAAATAGTAGGTTAATTTTTGGTCTTGTAATTTTAGTTTTGTAATCGTAAAAAACACCGACGCCGTCCCTGAATTGCGCGTAAAATAGTAGGTTAAATTTTGGTCTTGTAATTTTAGTTTTGTAATCGTAAAACACCCCGACGCCGGTCCTGTATTGCGCGTAAAATGGTAGATTAAACTTTGGTCTTGTAATTTTAATTTTGTAATCGTAAAACACCCCGACGCCGGTCCTGTATTGCGCGTAAAATGGTAGATTAAACTTTGGTCTTGTAATTTTAATTTTGTAATCGTAAAACACCCCGACGCCGGTCCTGTATTGCGCGTAAAATGGTAGATTAAACTTTGGTCTTGTAATTTTAGTTTTGTAATCGTAAAAAACACCGACGCCGTCCCTGAATTGCGCGTAAAATGGTAGAATAAACTTTGGTCTTGTAATTTTAATTTTGTAATCGTAAATCACCCCGACGCCGGTCCTGTATTGCGCGTAAAATGCTAGATTAAACTTTGGTCTTGTAATTTTAGTTTTGTAATCGTAAAAAACACCGACGCCGTCCCTGAATTGCGCGTAAAATAGTAGGTTAATTTTTGGTCTTGTAATTTTAGTTTTGTAATCGTAAAAAACACCGACGCCGTCCCTGAATTGCGCGTAAAATAGTAGGTTAATTTTTGGTCTTGTAATTTTAGTTTTGTAATCGTAAAAAACACCGACGCCGTCCCTGAATTGCGCGTAAAATAGTAGGTTAATTTTTGGTCTTGTAATTTTAGTTTTGTAATCGTAAAAAACACCGACGCCGTCCCTGAATTGCGCGTAAAATAGTAGGTTAATTTTTGGTCTTGTAATTTTAGTTTTGTAATCGTAAAAAACACCGACGCCGTCCCTGAATTGCGCGTAAAATGGTAGATTAAACTTTGGTCTTGTAATTTTAGTTTTGTAATCGTAAAAAACACCGACGCCGTCCCTGAATTGCGCGTAAAATAGTAGGTTAATTTTTGGTCTTGTAATTTTAGTTTTGTAATCGTAAAAAACACCGACGCCGTCCCTGAATTGCGCGTAAAATGGTAGATTAAATTTTGGTCTTCTAATTTTAGTTTTGTAATCGTAAAACACCCCGACGCCGGTCCTGTATTGCGCGTAAAATGGTAGATTAAACTTTGGTCTTGTAATTTTAGTTTTGTAATCGTAAAAAACACCGACGCCGTCCCTGAATTGCGCGTAAAATAATAGGTTAAATTTTGGTCTTGTAATTTTAGTTTTGTAATCGTAAAAAACACCGACGCCGTCCCTGAATTGCGCGTAAAATAGTAGGTTAAATTTTGGTCTTGTAATTTTAGTTTTGTAATCGTAAAACACCCCGACGCCGGTCCTGTATTGCGCGTAAAATGGTAGATTAAACTTTGATCTTGTAATTTTAGTTTTTTAATCGAAAAATACACCGACGCCGTCCTTGAATTGCGCGTAAAATTGGTTAAGCTTTGGTCTTGTAATTTTAGTTTTGTAATCGTAAAAAACACCGACGCCGTCCCTGAATTGCGCGAAAAATAGTATGTTAATTTTTGGTCTTGTAATTTTAGTTTTGTAATCGTAAAAAACACCGACGCCGTCCCTGAATTGTGCGTAAAATAGTAGGTTAATTTTTGGTCTTGTAATTTTAGTTTTGTAATCGTAAAAAACACCGACGCCGTCCCTGAATTGCGCGTAAAATAGTAGGTTAATTTTTGGTCTTGTAATTTTAGTTTTGTAATCGTAAAAAACACCGACGCCGTCCCTGAATTGCGCGTAAAATAGTAGGTTCAATTTTGGTCTTGTAATTTTAATTTTGTATTCGTAAAAAACCCCGACGCCGGTCTTGTCTTGCGCGTAGAATGGTAGATTAACTTTTTGGCCTTGTAATTTTAATTTTGTATTCGTAAAAAACACCGACGCTGTCCCTGAATTGCGCGTAAAATAATAGGTTAATTTTTGGTCTTGTAATTTTAGTTTTGTAATCGTAAAAAACACCGACGCCGTCCCTGAATTGCGCGTAAAATAGTAGGTTAATTTTTGGTCTTGTAATTTTAGTTTTGTAATCGTAAAAAACACCGACGCCGTCCTTGAATTGCGCGTAAAATTGGTTAAGCTTTGGTCTTGTAATTTTAGTTTTGTAATCGTAAAACACCCCGACGCCGGTCCTGTATTGCGCGTAAAGTGGTAGATTAAACTTTGGTCTTGTAATTTTAATTTTGTAATTGTAAAACACCCCGACGCCGGTCCTGTATTGCGCGTAAAATGGTAGATTAAACTTTGGTCTTGTAATTTTAGTTTTGTAATCGTAAAAAACACCGACGCCGTCCCTGAATTGCGCGTAAAATAGTAGGTTAATTTTTGGTCTTGTAATTTTAGTTTTGTAATCGTAAAAAACACCGACGCCGTCCTTGAATTGCGCGTAAAATTGGTTAAGCTTTGGTCTTGTAATTTTAGTTTTGTAATCGTAAAACACCCCGACGCCGGTCCTGTATTGCGCGTAAAGTGGTAGATTAAACTTTGGTCTTGTAATTTTAATTTTGTAATTGTAAAACACCCCGACGCCGGTCCTGTATTGCGCGTAAAATGGTAGATTAAACTTTGGTCTTGTAATTTTAGTTTTGTAATCGTAAAAAACACCGACGCCGTCCCTGAATTGCGCGTAAAATAGTAGGTTAATTTTTGGTCTTGTAATTTTAGTTTTGTAATCGTAAAAAACACCGACGCCGTCCCTGAATTGCGCGTAAAATAGTAGGTTAATTTTTGGTCTTGTAATTTTAGTTTTGTAATCGTAAAAAGCACCGACGCCGTCCCTGAATTGCGCGTAAAATAGTAGGTTAATTTTTGGTCTTGTAATTTTAGTTTTGTAATCGTAAAAAACACCGACGCCGTCCCTGAATTGCGCGTAAAATAGTAGGTTAATTTTTGGTCTTGTAATTTTAGTTTTGTAATCGTAAAAAACACCGACGCCGTCCCTGAATTGCGCGTAAAATGGTAGATTAAACTTTGGTCTTGTAATTTTAATTTTGTAATCGTAAATCACCCCGACGCCGGTCCTGTATTGCGCGTAAAATGCTAGATTAAACTTTGGTCTTGTAATTTTAGTTTTGTAATCGTAAAAAACACCGACGCCGTCCCTGAATTGCGCGTAAAATAGTAGGTTAAATTTTTTCTGGTAATTTTAGTTTTGTAATCGTAAAATACACCGACGCCGGCCCTGACTTGCGCGTAAACTTGGTTAAACTTTGGTCTTGTAATTTTAGTTTTGTAATCGTAAAAAACACCGACGCCGTCTCTGAATTGCGCGTAAAATAGTATGTTAAATTTTGGTCTTGTAATTTTAGTTAAGAGGGGCATTTTTTCAGGGCTCTTTTAATTTAATCAACAGATGGCGTCTACTTAAATATTTTTATAAAATAAGAGTAAAATACACCGACGCCGGCCCTGACTTGCGCGTAAACTTAATTAAACTTTGGTCTTGTAATTTTAGTTTTGTAATCGTAAAAAACACCGACGCCGTCTCTGAATTGCGCGTAAAATAGTAGGTTAAATTTTGGTTTTGTAATTTTAGTTTTGTAATCGTAAAAAACACCGACGCCGTCCCTGAATTGCGCGTAAAATAGTAGGTTAAATTTTGGTTTTGTAATTTTAGTTTTGTAATCGTAAAAAACACCGACGCCGTCCCTGAATTGCGCGTAAAATAGTAGGTTAAATTTTGGTTTTGTAATTTTAGTTTTGTAATCGTAAAAAACACCGACGCCGTCCCTGAATTGCGCGTAAAATAGTAGGTTAAATTTTGGTTTTGTAATTTTAGTTTTGTAATCGTAAAAAACACCGACGCCGTCCCTGAATTGCGCGTAAAATAGTAGGTTAAATTTTGGTCTTGTAATTTTAGTTTTGTAATCGTAAAACACACCGACGCCGTCCCTGAATTGCGCGTAAAATGGTAGATTAAACTTTGGTCTTGTAATTTTAATTTTGTAATCGTAAAACACCCCGACGCCGGTCCTGTATTGCGCGTAAAATGGTAGATTAAACTTTGGTCTTGTAATTTTAGTTTTGTAATCGTAAAATACACCGACGCGGTCCCTGAATTGCGCGTAAAATAGTAGGTTAAATTTTGGTCTTGTAATTTTAGTTTTGTAATCGTAAAACACCCCGACGCCGGTCCTGTATTGCGCGTAAAATGGTAGATTAAACTTTGGTCTTGTAGTTTTAATTTTGTAATCGTAAAACACCTCGACGCCGGTCTTGTATTGCGCGTAAAATGTTAGATTAAACTTTGGTCTTGTAATTTTAGTTTTGTAATCGAAAAAAACACCGACACCGTCCCTGACTTGCGCGTAAACTTGGTTAAACTTTGGTCTTGTTATTTTAGTTTTGTAATCGTAGAAAACACCGACGCCGCCCCTGAATTACGCGTAAAATAGTAGGTTAAATTTTTTCTGGTAATTTTAGTTTTGTAATCGTAAAATACACCGACGCCGGCCCTGACTTGCGCGTAAACTTGGTTAAACTTTGGTCTTGTTATTTTAGTTTTGTAATCGTAGAAAACACCGACGCCGTCCCTGAATTGCGCGTATAATAGTAGGTTAAATTTTGTTCTGGCAATTTTAGTTTTGTAATCGTAAAACACACCGACGCGGTCCCTGAATTGCGCGTAAAATAGTAGGTTAAATTTTGGTCTTGTAATTTTAGTTTTGTAATCGTAAAACACCCCGACGCCGGTCCTGTATTGCGCGTAAAATGGTAGATTAAACTTTGGTCTTGTAATTTTAATTTTGTAATTGTAAAACACCCCGACGCCGGTCCTGTATTGCGCGTAAAATGGTAGTTTAAACTTTGGTCTTGTAATTTTAATTTTGTAATCGTAAAACACCCCGACGCCGGTCCTGTATTGCGCGTAAAATGCTAGATTAAACTTTGGTCTTCTAATTTTAATTTTGTAATCGTAAAACACCCCGACGCCGGTCCTGTATTGCGCGTAAAATGGTAGATTAAACTTTGGTCTTGTAATTTTAATTTTGTAATCGTAAAACACCCCGACGCCGGTCCTGTATTGCGCGTAAAATGGTAGATTAAACTTTGGTCTTGTAATTTTAATTTTGTAATCGTAAAACACCCCGACGCCGGTCCTGTATTGCGCGTAAAATGGTAGATTAAACTTTGGTCTTGTAATTTTAATTTTGTAATCGTAAAACACCCCGACGCCGGTCCTGTATTGCGCGTAAAATGGTAGATTAAACTTTGGTCTTGTAATTTTAATTTTGTAATCGTAAATCACCCCGACGCCGGTCCTGTATTGCGCGTAAAATGGTAGATTAAACTTTGGTCTTGTAATTTTAGTTTTGTAATCGTAAAAAACACCGACGCCGTCCCTGAATTGCGCGTAAAATGGTAGATTAAACTTTGGTCTTGTAATTTTAATTTTGTAATCGTAAATCACCCCGACGCCGGTCCTGTATTGCGCGTAAAATGCTAGATTAAACTTTGGTCTTGTAATTTTAGGTTTGTAATCGTAAAAAACACCGACGCCGTTCCTGAATTGCGCGTAAAATAATAGGTTAATTTTTGGTCTTGTAATTTTAGTTTTGTAATCGTAAAAAACACCGACGCCGTCCCTGAATTGCGCGTAAAATAGTAGGTTAATTTTTGGTCTTGTAATTTTAGTTTTGTAATCGTAAAAAACACCGACGCCGTCCCTGAATTGCGCGTAAAATAGTAGGTTAAATTTTGATCTTGTAATTTTAGTTTTGTAATCGTAAAACACCCCGACGCCGGTCCTGTATTGCGCGTAAAATGGTAGATTAAACTTTGGTCTTGTAATTTTAATTTTGTAATCGTAAAACACCCCGACGCCGGTCCTGTATTGCGCGTAAAATGGTAGATTAAACTTTGGGCTTGTAATTTTAATTTTGTAATCGTAAAACACCCCGACGCCGGTCCTGTATTGCGCGTAAAATGGTAGATTAAACTTTGGTCTTGTAATTTTAGTTTTGTAATCGTAAAAAACACCGACGCCGTCCCTGAATTGCGCGTAAAATGGTAGATTAAACTTTGGTCTTGTAATTTTAGTTTTGTAATTGTAAAACACCCCGACGCCGGTCCTGTATTGCGCGTAAAATGCTAGATTAAACTTTGGTCTTGTAATTTTAGTTTTGTAATCGTATAAAACACCGACGCCGTCCCTGAATTGCGCGTAAAATAGTAGGTTAATTTTTGGTCTTGTAATTTTAGTTTTGTAATCGTAAAAAACACCGACGCCGTCCCTGAATTGCGCGTAAAATAGTAGGTTAAATTTTGGTCTTGTAATTTTAGTTTTGTAATCGTAAAAAACACCGACGCCGTCCCTGAATTGCGCGTAAAATAATAGGTTAATTTTTGGTCTTGTAATTTTAGTTTTGTAATCGTAAAAAACACCGACGCCGTCCCTGAATTGCGCGTAAAATAGTAGGTTAAATTTTGGTCTTGTAATTTTAGTTTTGTAATCGTAAAACACCCCGACGCCGGTCCTGTATTGCGCGTAAAATGCTAGATTAAACTTTGGTCTTGTAATTTTAATTTTGTAATCGTAAAACACCCCGACGCCGGTCCTGTATTGCGCGTAAAATGGTAGATTAAACTTTGGTCTTGTAATTTTAGTTTTGTAATTGTAAAACACCCCGACGCCGGTCCTGTATTGCGCGTAAAATGGTAGATTAAACTTTGGTCTTGTAATTTTAGTTTTGTAATCGTAAAAAACACCGACGCCGTCCCTGAATTGCGCGTAAAATAGTAGGTTAATTTTTGGTCTTGTAATTTTAGTTTTGTAATCGTAAAAAACACCGACGCCGTCCCTGAATTGCGCGTAAAATAGTAGGTTAATTTTTGGTCTTGTAATTTTAGTTTTGTAATCGTAAAACACCCCGACGCCGTCCCTGAATTGCGCGTAAAATGGTAGATTAAACTTTGGTCTTGTAATTTTAATTTTGTAATCGTAAAACACCCCGACGCCGGTCCTGTATTGCGCGTAAAATGGTAGATTAAACTTTGGTCTTGTAATTTTAATTTTGTAATCGTAAAACACCCCGACGCCGGTCCTGTATTGCGCGTAAAATGGTAGATTAAACTTTGGTCTTGTAATTTTAATTTTGTAATCGTAAATCACCCCGACGCCGGTCCTGTATTGCGCGTAAAATGGTAGATTAAACTTTGGTCTTGTAATTTTAGTTTTGTAATCGTAAAAAACACCGACGCCGTCCCTGAATTGCGCGTAAAATAATAGGTTAATTTTTGGTCTTGTAATTTTAGTTTTGTAATCGTAAAAAACACCGACGCCGTCCCTGAATTGCGCGTAAAATAGTAGGTTAATTTTTGGTCTTGTAATTTTAGTTTTGTAATCGTAAAACACCCCGACGCCGGTCCTGTATTGCGCGTAAAATGGTAGATTAAACTTTGGTCTTGTAATTTTAATTTTGTAATCGTAAAACACCCCGACGCCGGTCCTGTATTGCGCGTAAAATGGTAGATTAAACTTTGGTCTTGTAATTTTAATTTTGTAATTGTAAAACACCCCGACGCCGGTCCTGTATTGCGCGTAAAATGGTAGATTAAACTTTGGTCTTGTAATTTTAGTTTTGTAATCGTAAAGAACACCGACGCCGTCCCTGAATTGCGCGTAAAATGGTAGATTAAACTTTGGTCTTGTAATTTTAATTTTGTAATTGTAAAACACCCCGACGCCGGTCCTGTATTGCGCGTAAAATGCTAGATTAAACTTTGGTCTTGTAATTTTAATTTTGTAATCGTAAAACACCCCGACGCCGGTCCTGTATTGCGCGTAAAATGCTAGATTAAACTTTGGTCTTCTAATTTTAGTTTTGTATACGTAAAACACCCCGACGCCGGTCCTGTATTGCGCGTAAAATGGTAGATTAAACTTTGGTCTTGTAATTTTAGTTTTGTAATCGTAAAAAACACCGACGCCGTTCCTGAATTGCGCGTAAAATAATAGGTTAATTTTTGGTCTTGTAATTTTAGTTTTGTAATCGTAAAAAACACCGACGCCGTCCCTGAATTGCGCGTAAAATAGTAGGTTAATTTTTGGTCTTGTAATTTTAGTTTTGTAATCGTAAAAAACACCGACGCGGTCCCTGAATTGCGCGTAAAATAGTAGGTTAAATTTTGGTCTTGTAATTTTAGTTTTGTAATCGTAAAAAACACCGACGCCGTCCCTGAATTGCGCGTAAAATAGTAGGTTAATTTTTGGTCTTGTAATTTTAGTTTTGTAATCGTAAAAAACACCGACGCCGTCCCTGAATTGCGCGTAAAATAATAGGTTAATTTTTGGTCTTGTAATTTTAGTTTTGTAATCGTAAAAAACACCGACGCTGTCCCTGAATTGCGCGTAAAATAGTAGGTTAATTTTTGGTCTTGTAATTTTAGTTTTGTAATCGTAAAAAACACCGACGCCGTCCCTGAATTGCGCGTAAAATAATAGGTTAAATTTTGGTCTTGTAATTTTAGTTTTGTAATCGTAAAACACCCCGACGCCGGTCCTGTATTGCGCGTAAAATGGTAGATTAAACTTTGGTCTTGTAATTTTAATTTTGTAATCGTAAAACACCCCGACGCCGGTCCTGTATTGCGCGTAAAATGGTAGATTAAACTTTGGTCTTGTAATTTTAATTTTGTAATTGTAAAACACCCCGACGCCGGTCCTGTATTGCGCGTAAAATGGTAGATTAAACTTTGGTCTTGTAATTTTAGTTTTGTAATCGTAAAAAACACCGACGCCGTCCCTGAATTGCGCGTAAAATGGTAGAATAAACTTTGGTCTTGTAATTTTAATTTTGTAATCGTAAATCACCCCGACGCCGGTCCTGTATTGCGCGTAAAATGCTAGATTAAACTTTGGTCTTGTAATTTTAGTTTTGTAATCGTAAAAAACACCGACGCCGTCCCTGAATTGCGCGTAAAATAGTAGGTTAATTTTTGGTCTTGTAATTTTAGTTTTGTAATCGTAAAAAACACCGACGCCGTCCCTGAATTGCGCGTAAAATAGTAGGTTAATTTTTGGTCTTGTAATTTTAGTTTTGTAATCGTAAAAAACACCGACGCCGTCCCTGAATTGCGCGTAAAATAGTAGGTTAATTTTTGGTCTTGTAATTTTAGTTTTGTAATCGTAAAAAACACCGACGCCGTCCCTGAATTGCGCGTAAAATAGTAGGTTAATTTTTGGTCTTGTAATTTTAGTTTTGTAATCGTAAAAAACACCGACGCCGTCCCTGAATTGCGCGTAAAATGGTAGATTAAACTTTGGTCTTGTAATTTTAGTTTTGTAATCGTAAAAAACACCGACGCCGTCCCTGAATTGCGCGTAAAATAATAGGTTAATTTTTGGTCTTGTAATTTTAGTTTTGTAATCGTAAAAAACACCGACGCCGTCCCTGAATTGCGCGTAAAATGGTAGATTAAACTTTGGTCTTCTAATTTTAGTTTTGTATACGTAAAACACCCCGACGCCGGTCCTGTATTGCGCGTAAAATGGTAGATTAAACTTTGGTCTTGTAATTTTAGTTTTGTAATCGTAAAAAACACCGACGCCGTCCCTGAATTGCGCGTAAAATAATAGGTTAAATTTTGGTCTTGTAATTTTAGTTTTGTAATCGTAAAAAACACCGACGCCGTCCCTGAATTGCGCGTAAAATAGTATGTTAATTTTTGGTCTTGTAATTTTAGTTTTGTAATCGTAAAAAACACCGACGCCGTCCCTGAATTGTGCGTAAAATAGTAGGTTAATTTTTGGTCTTGTAATTTTAGTTTTGTAATCGTAAAAAACACCGACGCCGTCCCTGAATTGCGCGTAAAATAGTAGGTTAATTTTTGGTCTTGTAATTTTAGTTTTGTAATCGTAAAAAACACCGACGCCGTCCCTGAATTGCGCGTAAAATAGTAGGTTCAATTTTGGTCTTGTAATTTTAATTTTGTATTCGTAAAAAACCCCGACGCCGGTCTTGTCTTGCGCGTAGAATGGTAGATTAACTTTTTGGCCTTGTAATTTTAATTTTGTATTCGTAAAAAACACCGACGCTGTCCCTGAATTGCGCGTAAAATAATAGGTTAATTTTTGGTCTTGTAATTTTAGTTTTGTAATCGTAAAAAACACCGACGCCGTCCCTGAATTGCGCGTAAAATAGTAGGTTAAATTTTGGTCTTGTAATTTTAGTTTTGTAATCGTAAAACACCCCGACGCCGGTCCTGTATTGCGCGTAAAATGGTAGATTAAACTTTGATCTTGTAATTTTAGTTTTTTAATCGAAAAATACACCGACGCCGTCCTTGAATTGCGCGTAAAATTGGTTAAGCTTTGGTCTTGTAATTTTAGTTTTGTAATCGTAAAAAACACCGACGCCGTCCCTGAATTGCGCGTAAAATAGTAGGTTAATTTTTGGTCTTGTAATTTTAGTTTTGTAATCGTAAAAAACACCGACGCCGTCCTTGAATTGCGCGTAAAATTGGTTAAGCTTTGGTCTTGTAATTTTAGTTTTGTAATCGTAAAACACCCCGACGCCGGTCCTGTATTGCGCGTAAAATGGTAGATTAAACTTTGGTCTTGTAATTTTAGTTTTGTAATCGTAAAAAACACCGACGCCGTCCCTGAATTGCGCGTAAAATGGTAGAATAAACTTTGGTCTTGTAATTTTAATTTTGTAATCGTAAATCACCCCGACGCCGGTCCTGTATTGCGCGTAAAATGCTAGATTAAACTTTGGTCTTGTAATTTTAGTTTTGTAATCGTAAAAAACACCGACGCCGTCCCTGAATTGCGCGTAAAATAGTAGGTTAAATTTTGGTCTTGTAATTTTAGTTTTGTAATCGTAAAAAACACCGACGCCGTCCCTGAATTGCGCGTAAAATAATAGGTTAATTTTTGGTCTTGTAATTTTAGTTTTGTAATCGTAAAAAACACCGACGCCGTCCCTGAATTGCGCGTAAAATGGTAGATTAAACTTTGGTCTTGTAATTTTAATTTTGTAATCGTAAATCACCCCGACGCCGGTCCTGTATTGCGCGTAAAATGCTAGATTAAACTTTGGTCTTGTAATTTTAGTTTTGTAATCGTAAAAAACACCGACGCCGTTCCTGAATTGCGCGTAAAATAATAGGTTAATTTTTGGTCTTGTAATTTTAGTTTTGTAATCGTAAAAAACACCGACGCCGTCCCTGAATTGCGCGTAAAATA
Organism: Rhagonycha fulva; assembly: GCA_905340355.1. Lineage (NCBI taxonomy): Eukaryota > Metazoa > Arthropoda > Insecta > Coleoptera > Cantharidae > Rhagonycha > Rhagonycha fulva. The sequence goes on from HG996554.1 coordinate 119,473,839, forward strand.
GTAGGTTAATTTTTGGTCTTGTAATTTTAGTTTTGTAATCGTAAAAAACACCGACGCCGTCCCTGAATTGCGCGTAAAATAGTAGGTTAAATTTTGATCTTGTAATTTTAGTTTTGTAATCGTAAAACACCCCGACGCCGGTCCTGTATTGCGCGTAAAATGGTAGATTAAACTTTGGTCTTGTAATTTTAGTTTTGTAATCGTAAAAAACACCGACGCCGGTCCTGTATTGCGCGTAAAATGGTAGATTAAACTTTGGTCTTGTAATTTTAATTTTGTAATCGTAAAACACCCCGACGCCGGTCCTGTATTGCGCGTAAAATGGTAGATTAAACTTTGGTCTTGTAATTTTAGTTTTGTAATCGTAAAAAACACCGACGCCGTCCCTGAATTGCGCGTAAAATGGTAGATTAAACTTTGGTCTTGTAATTTTAATTTTGTAATTGTAAAACACCCCGACGCCGGTCCTGTATTGCGCGTAAAATGGTAGATTAAACTTTGGTCTTGTAATTTTAGTTTTGTAATCGTATAAAACACCGACGCCGTCCCTGAATTGCGCGTAAAATAGTAGGTTAATTTTTGGTCTTGTAATTTTAGTTTTGTAGTCGTAAAAAACACCGACGCCGTCCCTGAATTGCGCGTAAAATAGTAGGTTAATTTTTGGTCTTGTAATTTTAGTTTTGTAATCGTAAAAAACACCGACGCCGTCCCTAAATTGCGCGTAAAATAGTAGGTTAATTTTTGGTCTTGTAATTTTAGTTTTGTAATCGTAAAAAACACCGACGCCGTCCCTGAATTGCGCGTAAAATAATAGGTTAATTTTTGGTCTTGTAATTTTAGTTTTGTAATCGTAAAAAACACCGACGCCGTCCCTGAATTGCGCGTAAAATAGTAGGTTAATTTTTGGTCTTGTAATTTTAGTTTTGTAATCGTAAAAAACACCGACGCCGTCCCTGAATTGCGCGTAAAATAGTAGATTAAACTTTGGTCTTGTAATTTTAGTTTTGTAATCGTAAAACACCCCGACGCCGGTCCTGTATTGCGCGTAAAATGGTAGATTAAACTTTGGTCTTGTAATTTTAATTTTGTAATCGTAAAACACCCCGACGCCGGTCCTGTATTGCGCGTAAAATGGTAGATTAAACTTTGGTCTTGTAATTTTAATTTTGTAATTGTAAAACACCCCGACGCCGGTCCTGTATTGCGCGTAAAATGGTAGATTAAACTTTGGTCTTGTAATTTTAGTTTTGTAATCGTAAAAAACACCGACGCCGTCCCTGAATTGCGCGTAAAATGGTAGAATAAACTTTGGTCTTGTAATTTTAATTTTGTAATCGTAAATCACCCCGACGCCGGTCCTGTATTGCGCGTAAAATGCTAGATTAAACTTTGGTCTTGTAATTTTAGTTTTGTAATCGTAAAAAACACCGACGCCGTCCCTGAATTGCGCGTAAAATAGTAGGTTAATTTTTGGTCTTGTAATTTTAGTTTTGTAATCGTAAAAAACACCGACGCCGTCCCTGAATTGCGCGTAAAATAGTAGGTTAATTTTTGGTCTTGTAATTTTAGTTTTGTAATCGTAAAAAACACCGACGCCGTCCCTGAATTGCGCGTAAAATAGTAGGTTAATTTTTGGTCTTGTAATTTTAGTTTTGTAATCGTAAAAAACACCGACGCCGTCCCTGAATTGCGCGTAAAATAGTAGGTTAATTTTTGGTCTTGTAATTTTAGTTTTGTAATCGTAAAAAACACCGACGCCGTCCCTGAATTGCGCGTAAAATGGTAGATTAAACTTTGGTCTTGTAATTTTAGTTTTGTAATCGTAAAAAACACCGACGCCGTCCCTGAATTGCGCGTAAAATGGTAGATTAAACTTTGGTCTTCTAATTTTAGTTTTGTATACGTAAAACACCCCGACGCCGGTCCTGTATTGCGCGTAAAATGGTAGATTAAACTTTGGTCTTGTAATTTTAATTTTGTAATCGTAAAACACCCCGACGCCGGTCCTGTATTGCGCGTAAAATGGTAGATTAAACTTTGGTCTTGTAATTTTAATTTTGTAATCGTAAATCACCTCGACGCCGGTCCTGTATTGCGCGTAAAATGGTAGATTAAACTTTGGTCTTGTAATTTTAGTTTTGTAATCGTAAAAAACACCGACGCCGTCCCTGAATTGCGCGTAAAATAATAGGTTAATTTTTGGTCTTGTAATTTTAGTTTTGTAATCGTAAAAAACACCGACGCCGTCCCTGAATTGCGCGTAAAATAGTAGGTTAAATTTTGATCTTGTAATTTTAGTTTTGTAATCGTAAAACACCCCGACGCCGGTCCTGTATTGCGCGTAAAATGGTAGATTAAACTTTGGTCTTGTAATTTTAATTTTGTAATCGTAAAACACCCCGACGCCGGTCCTGTATTGCGCGTAAAATGGTAGATTAAACTTTGGTCTTGTAATTTTAATTTTGTAATTGTAAAACACCCCGACGCCGGTCCTGTATTGCGCGTAAAATGGTAGATTAAACTTTGGTCTTGTAATTTTAGTTTTGTAATCGTAAAAAACACCGACGCCGTCCCTGAATTGCGCGTAAAATGGTAGATTAAACTTTGGTCTTGTAATTTTAATTTTGTAATTGTAAAACACCCCGACGCCGGTCCTGTATTGCGCGTAAAATGCTAGATTAAACTTTGGTCTTGTAATTTTAGTTTTGTAATCGTATAAAACACCGACGCCGTCCCTGAATTGCGCGTAAAATAGTAGGTTAATTTTTGGTCTTGTAATTTTAGTTTTGTAATCGTAAACAACACCGACGCCGTCCCTGAATTGCGCGTAAAATAGTAGGTTAATTTTTGGTCTTGTAATTTTAGTTTTGTAATCGTAAAAAACACCGACGCCGTCCCTGAATTGCGCGTAAAATAGTAGGTTAATTTTTGGTCTTGTAATTTTAGTTTTGTAATCGTAAAAAACACCGACGCCGTCCCTGAATTGCGCGTAAAATAATAGGTTAATTTTTGGTCTTGTAATTTTAGTTTTGTAATCGTAAAAAACACCGACGCCGTCCCTGAATTGCGCGTAAAATAGTAGGTTAATTTTTGGTCTTGTAATTTTAGTTTTGTAATCGTAAAAAACACCGACGCCGTCCCTGAATTGCGCGTAAAATAGTAGGTTAAATTTTGGTCTTGTAATTTTAGTTTTGTAATCGTAAAACACCCCGACGCCGGTCCTGTATTGCGCGTAAAATGCTAGATTAAACTTTGGTCTTGTAATTTTAATTTTGTAATCGTAAAACACCCCGACGCCGGTCCTGTATTGCGCGTAAAATGGTAGATTAAACTTTGGTCTTGTAATTTTAATTTTGTAATTGTAAAACACCCCGACGCCGGTCCTGTATTGCGCGTAAAATGGTAGATTAAACTTTGGTCTTGTAATTTTAGTTTTGTAATCGTAAAAAACACCGACGCCGTCCCTGAATTGCGCGTAAAATAGTAGGTTAATTTTTGGTCTTGTAATTTTAGTTTTGTAATCGTAAAAAACACCGACGCCGTCCCTGAATTGCGCGTAAAATAGTAGGTTAATTTTTGGTCTTGTAATTTTAGTTTTGTAATCGTAAAACACCCCGACGCCGTCCCTGAATTGCGCGTAAAATGGTAGATTAAACTTTGGTCTTGTAATTTTAATTTTGTAATCGTAAAACACCCCGACGCCGGTCCTGTATTGCGCGTAAAATGGTAGATTAAACTTTGGTCTTGTAATTTTAATTTTGTAATCGTAAAACACCCCGACGCCGGTCCTGTATTGCGCGTAAAATGGTAGATTAAACTTTGGTCTTGTAATTTTAATTTTGTAATCGTAAATCACCCCGACGCCGGTCCTGTATTGCGCGTAAAATGGTAGATTAAACTTTGGTCTTGTAATTTTAGTTTTGTAATCGTAAAAAACACCGACGCCGTCCCTGAATTGCGCGTAAAATAATAGGTTAATTTTTGGTCTTGTAATTTTAGTTTTGTAATCGTAAAAAACACCGACGCCGTCCCTGAATTGCGCGTAAAATAGTAGGTTAATTTTTGGTCTTGTAATTTTAGTTTTGTAATCGTAAAACACCCCGACGCCGGTCCTGTATTGCGCGTAAAATGGTAGATTAAACTTTGGTCTTGTAATTTTAATTTTGTAATCGTAAAACACCCCGACGCCGGTCCTGTATTGCGCGTAAAATGGTAGATTAAACTTTGGTCTTGTAATTTTAATTTTGTAATTGTAAAACACCCCGACGCCGGTCCTGTATTGCGCGTAAAATGGTAGATTAAACTTTGGTCTTGTAATTTTAGTTTTGTAATCGTAAAGAACACCGACGCCGTCCCTGAATTGCGCGTAAAATGGTAGATTAAACTTTGGTCTTGTAATTTTAATTTTGTCATTGTAAAACACCCCGACGCCGGTCCTGTATTGCGCGTAAAATGCTAGATTAAACTTTGGTCTTGTAATTTTAATTTTGTAATCGTAAAACACCCCGACGCCGGTCCTGTATTGCGCGTAAAATGCTAGATTAAACTTTGGTCTTCTAATTTTAGTTTTGTATTCGTAAAACACCCCGACGCCGGTCCTGTATTGCGCGTAAAATGGTAGATTAAACTTTGGTCTTGTAATTTTAGTTTTGTAATCGTAAAAAACACCGACGCCGTTCCTGAATTGCGCGTAAAATAATAGGTTAATTTTTGGTCTTGTAATTTTAGTTTTGTAATCGTAAAAAACACCGACGCCGTCCCTGAATTGCGCGTAAAATAGTAGGTTAATTTTTGGTCTTGTAATTTTAGTTTTGTAATCGTAAAAAACACCGACGCGGTCCCTGAATTGCGCGTAAAATAGTAGGTTAAATTTTGGTCTTGTAATTTTAGTTTTGTAATCGTAAAACACCCCGACGCCGGTCCTGTATTGCGCGTAAAATGGTAGATTAAACTTTGGTCTTGTAATTTTAATTTTGTAATTGTAAAACACCCCGACGCCGGTCCTGTATTGCGCGTAAAATGGTAGATTAAACTTTGGTCTTGTAATTTTAGTTTTGTAATCGTAAAAAACACCGACGCCGTCCCTGAATTGCGCGTAAAATGGTAGATTAAACTTTGGTCTTGTAATTTTAATTTTGTAATTGTAAAACACCCCGACGCCGGTCCTGTATTGCGCGTAAAATGCTAGATTAAACTTTGGTCTTGTAATTTTAGTTTTGTAATCGTATAAAACACCGACGCCGTCCCTGAATTGCGCGTAAAATAGTAGGTTAATTTTTGGTCTTGTAATTTTAGTTTTGTAGTCGTAAAAAACACCGACGCCGTCCCTGAATTGCGCGTAAAATAGTAGGTTAATTTTTGGTCTTGTAATTTTAGTTTTGTAATCGTAAAAAACACCGACGCCGTCCCTAAATTGCGCGTAAAATAGTAGGTTAATTTTTGGTCTTGTAATTTTAGTTTTGTAATCGTAAAAAACACCGACGCCGTCCCTGAATTGCGCGTAAAATAATAGGTTAATTTTTGGTCTTGTAATTTTAGTTTTGTAATCGTAAAAAACACCGACGCCGTCCCTGAATTGCGCGTAAAATAGTAGGTTAATTTTTGGTCTTGTAATTTTAGTTTTGTAATCGTAAAAAACACCGACGCCGTCCCTGAATTGCGCGTAAAATAGTAGGTTAAATTTTGGTCTTGTAATTTTAGTTTTGTAATCGTAAAACACCCCGACGCCGGTCCTGTATTGCGCGTAAAATGGTAGATTAAACTTTGGTCTTGTAATTTTAATTTTGTAATCGTAAAACACCCCGACGCCGGTCCTGTATTGCGCGTAAAATGGTAGATTAAACTTTGGTCTTGTAATTTTAATTTTGTAATTGTAAAACACCCCGACGCCGGTCCTGTATTGCGCGTAAAATGGTAGATTAAACTTTGGTCTTGTAATTTTAGTTTTGTAATCGTAAAAAACACCGACGCCGTCCCTGAATTGCGCGTAAAATGGTAGAATAAACTTTGGTCTTGTAATTTTAATTTTGTAATCGTAAATCACCCCGACGCCGGTCCTGTATTGCGCGTAAAATGCTAGATTAAACTTTGGTCTTGTAATTTTAGTTTTGTAATCGTAAAAAACACCGACGCCGTCCCTGAATTGCGCGTAAAATAGTAGGTTAATTTTTGGTCTTGTAATTTTAGTTTTGTAATCGTAAAAAACACCGACGCCGTCCCTGAATTGCGCGTAAAATAGTAGGTTAATTTTTGGTCTTGTAATTTTAGTTTTGTAATCGTAAAAAACACCGACGCCGTCCCTGAATTGCGCGTAAAATAGTAGGTTAATTTTTGGTCTTGTAATTTTAGTTTTGTAATCGTAAAAAACACCGACGCCGTCCCTGAATTGCGCGTAAAATAGTAGGTTAATTTTTGGTCTTGTAATTTTAGTTTTGTAATCGTAAAAAACACCGACGCCGTCCCTGAATTGCGCGTAAAATGGTAGATTAAACTTTGGTCTTGTAATTTTAGTTTTGTAATCGTAAAAAACACCGACGCCGTCCCTGAATTGCGCGTAAAATAATAGGTTAATTTTTGGTCTTGTAATTTTAGTTTTGTAATCGTAAAAAACACCGACGCCGTCCCTGAATTGCGCGTAAAATGGTAGATTAAACTTTGGTCTTCTAATTTTAGTTTTGTATACGTAAAACACCCCGACGCCGGTCCTGTATTGCGCGTAAAATGGTAGATTAAACTTTGGTCTTGTAATTTTAGTTTTGTAATCGTAAAAAACACCGACGCCGTCCCTGAATTGCGCGTAAAATAATAGGTTAAATTTTGGTCTTGTAATTTTAGTTTTGTAATCGTAAAAAACACCGACGCCGTCCCTGAATTGCGCGTAAAATAGTAGGTTAAATTTTGGTCTTGTAATTTTAGTTTTGTAATCGTAAAACACCCCGACGCCGGTCCTGTATTGCGCGTAAAATGGTAGATTAAACTTTGATCTTGTAATTTTAGTTTTTTAATCGAAAAATACACCGACGCCGTCCTTGAATTGCGCGTAAAATTGGTTAAGCTTTGGTCTTGTAATTTTAGTTTTGTAATCGTAAAAAACACCGACGCCGTCCCTGAATTGCGCGAAAAATAGTATGTTAATTTTTGGTCTTGTAATTTTAGTTTTGTAATCGTAAAAAACACCGACGCCGTCCCTGAATTGTGCGTAAAATAGTAGGTTAATTTTTGGTCTTGTAATTTTAGTTTTGTAATCGTAAAAAACACCGACGCCGTCCCTGAATTGCGCGTAAAATAGTAGGTTAATTTTTGGTCTTGTAATTTTAGTTTTGTAATCGTAAAAAACACCGACGCCGTCCCTGAATTGCGCGTAAAATAGTAGGTTCAATTTTGGTCTTGTAATTTTAATTTTGTATTCGTAAAAAACCCCGACGCCGGTCTTGTCTTGCGCGTAGAATGGTAGATTAACTTTTTGGCCTTGTAATTTTAATTTTGTATTCGTAAAAAACACCGACGCTGTCCCTGAATTGCGCGTAAAATAATAGGTTAATTTTTGGTCTTGTAATTTTAGTTTTGTAATCGTAAAAAACACCGACGCCGTCCCTGAATTGCGCGTAAAATAGTAGGTTAATTTTTGGTCTTGTAATTTTAGTTTTGTAATCGTAAAAAACACCGACGCCGTCCTTGAATTGCGCGTAAAATTGGTTAAGCTTTGGTCTTGTAATTTTAGTTTTGTAATCGTAAAACACCCCGACGCCGGTCCTGTATTGCGCGTAAAGTGGTAGATTAAACTTTGGTCTTGTAATTTTAATTTTGTAATTGTAAAACACCCCGACGCCGGTCCTGTATTGCGCGTAAAATGGTAGATTAAACTTTGGTCTTGTAATTTTAGTTTTGTAATCGTAAAAAACACCGACGCCGTCCCTGAATTGCGCGTAAAATAGTAGGTTAATTTTTGGTCTTGTAATTTTAGTTTTGTAATCGTAAAAAACACCGACGCCGTCCTTGAATTGCGCGTAAAATTGGTTAAGCTTTGGTCTTGTAATTTTAGTTTTGTAATCGTAAAACACCCCGACGCCGGTCCTGTATTGCGCGTAAAGTGGTAGATTAAACTTTGGTCTTGTAATTTTAATTTTGTAATTGTAAAACACCCCGACGCCGGTCCTGTATTGCGCGTAAAATGGTAGATTAAACTTTGGTCTTGTAATTTTAGTTTTGTAATCGTAAAAAGCACCGACGCCGTCCCTGAATTGCGCGTAAAATAGTAGGTTAATTTTTGGTCTTGTAATTTTAGTTTTGTAATCGTAAAAAACACCGACGCCGTCCCTGAATTGCGCGTAAAATAGTAGGTTAATTTTTGGTCTTGTAATTTTAGTTTTGTAATCGTAAAAAACACCGACGCCGTCCCTGAATTGCGCGTAAAATGGTAGATTAAACTTTGGTCTTGTAATTTTAATTTTGTAATCGTAAATCACCCCGACGCCGGTCCTGTATTGCGCGTAAAATGCTAGATTAAACTTTGGTCTTGTAATTTTAGTTTTGTAATCGTAAAAAACACCGACGCCGTCCCTGAATTGCGCGTAAAATAGTAGGTTAAATTTTTTCTGGTAATTTTAGTTTTGTAATCGTAAAATACACCGACGCCGGCCCTGACTTGCGCGTAAACTTGGTTAAACTTTGGTCTTGTAATTTTAGTTTTGTAATCGTAAAAAACACCGACGCCGTCTCTGAATTGCGCGTAAAATAGTATGTTAAATTTTGGTCTTGTAATTTTAGTTAAGAGGGGCATTTTTTCAGGGCTCTTTTAATTTAATCAACAGATGGCGTCTACTTAAATATTTTTATAAAATAAGAGTAAAATACACCGACGCCGGCCCTGAATTGCGCGTAAACTTAATTAAACTTTGGTCTTGTAATTTTAGTTTTGTAATCGTAAAAAACACCGACGCCGTCTCTGAATTGCGCGTAAAATAGTAGGTTAAATTTTGGTTTTGTAATTTTAGTTTTGTAATCGTAAAAAACACCGACGCCGTCCCTGAATTGCGCGTAAAATAGTAGGTTAAATTTTGGTTTTGTAATTTTAGTTTTGTAATCGTAAAAAACACCGACGCCGTCCCTGAATTGCGCGTAAAATAGTAGGTTAAATTTTGGTTTTGTAATTTTAGTTTTGTAATCGTAAAAAACACCGACGCCGTCCCTGAATTGCGCGTAAAATAGTAGGTTAAATTTTGGTTTTGTAATTTTAGTTTTGTAATCGTAAAAAACACCGACGCCGTCCCTGAATTGCGCGTAAAATAGTAGGTTAAATTTTGGTTTTGTAATTTTAGTTTTGTAATCGTAAAACACACCGACGCCGTCCCTGAATTGCGCGTAAAATGGTAGATTAAACTTTGGTCTTGTAATTTTAATTTTGTAATCGTAAAACACCCCGACGCCGGTCCTGTATTGCGCGTAAAATGGTAGATTAAACTTTGGTCTTGTAATTTTAGTTTTGTAATCGTAAAATACACCGACGCGGTCCCTGAATTGCGCGTAAAATAGTAGGTTAAATTTTGGTCTTGTAATTTTAGTTTTGTAATCGTAAAACACCCCGACGCCGGTCCTGTATTGCGCGTAAAATGGTAGATTAAACTTTGGTCTTGTAGTTTTAATTTTGTAATCGTAAAACACCTCGACGCCGGTCTTGTATTGCGCGTAAAATGTTAGATTAAACTTTGGTCTTGTAATTTTAATTTTGTAATCGTAAAACACCCCGACGCCGGTCCTGTATTGCGCGTAAAATGCTAGATTAAACTTTGGTCTTCTAATTTTAATTTTGTAATCGTAAAACACCCCGACGCCGGTCCTGTATTGCGCGTAAAATGGTAGATTAAACTTTGGTCTTGTAATTTTAATTTTGTAATCGTAAAACACCCCGACGCCGGTCCTGTATTGCGCGTAAAATGGTAGATTAAACTTTGGTCTTGTAATTTTAATTTTGTAATCGTAAAACACCCCGACGCCGGTCCTGTATTGCGCGTAAAATGGTAGATTAAACTTTGGTCTTGTAATTTTAATTTTGTAATCGTAAAACACCCCGACGCCGGTCCTGTATTGCGCGTAAAATGGTAGATTAAACTTTGGTCTTGTAATTTTAATTTTGTAATCGTAAATCACCCCGACGCCGGTCCTGTATTGCGCGTAAAATGGTAGATTAAACTTTGGTCTTGTAATTTTAGTTTTGTAATCGTAAAAAACACCGACGCCGTCCCTGAATTGCGCGTAAAATGGTAGATTAAACTTTGGTCTTGTAATTTTAATTTTGTAATCGTAAATCACCCCGACGCCGGTCCTGTATTGCGCGTAAAATGCTAGATTAAACTTTGGTCTTGTAATTTTAGGTTTGTAATCGTAAAAAACACCGACGCCGTTCCTGAATTGCGCGTAAAATAATAGGTTAATTTTTGGTCTTGTAATTTTAGTTTTGTAATCGTAAAAAACACCGACGCCGTCCCTGAATTGCGCGTAAAATAGTAGGTTAATTTTTGGTCTTGTAATTTTAGTTTTGTAATCGTAAAAAACACCGACGCCGTCCCTGAATTGCGCGTAAAATAGTAGGTTAAATTTTGATCTTGTAATTTTAGTTTTGTAATCGTAAAACACCCCGACGCCGGTCCTGTATTGCGCGTAAAATGGTAGATTAAACTTTGGTCTTGTAATTTTAATTTTGTAATCGTAAAACACCCCGACGCCGGTCCTGTATTGCGCGTAAAATGGTAGATTAAACTTTGGTCTTGTAATTTTAATTTTGTAATTGTAAAACACCCCGACGCCGGTCCTGTATTGCGCGTAAAATGGTAGATTAAACTTTGGTCTTGTAATTTTAGTTTTGTAATCGTAAAAAACACCGACGCCGTCCCTGAATTGCGCGTAAAATGGTAGATTAAACTTTGGTCTTGTAATTTTAATTTTGTAATTGTAAAACACCCCGACGCCGGTCCTGTATTGCGCGTAAAATGCTAGATTAAACTTTGGTCTTGTAATTTTAGTTTTGTAATCGTATAAAACACCGACGCCGTCCCTGAATTGCGCGTAAAATAGTAGGTTAATTTTTGGTCTTGTAATTTTAGTTTTGTAATCGTAAAAAACACCGACGCCGTCCCTGAATTGCGCGTAAAATAGTAGGTTAATTTTTGGTCTTGTAATTTTAGTTTTGTAATCGTAAAAAACACCGACGCCGTCCCTGAATTGCGCGTAAAATAATAGGTTAATTTTTGGTCTTGTAATTTTAGTTTTGTAATCGTAAAAAACACCGACGCCGTCCCTGAATTGCGCGTAAAATAGTAGGTTAAATTTTGGTCTTGTAATTTTAGTTTTGTAATCGTAAAACACCCCGACGCCGGTCCTGTATTGCGCGTAAAATGGTAGATTAAACTTTGGTCTTGTAATTTTAATTTTGTAATCGTAAAACACCCCGACGCCGGTCCTGTATTGCGCGTAAAATGGTAGATTAAACTTTGGTCTTGTAATTTTAATTTTGTAATTGTAAAACACCCCGACGCCGGTCCTGTATTGCGCGTAAAATGGTAGATTAAACTTTGGTCTTGTAATTTTAGTTTTGTAATCGTAAAAAACACCGACGCCGTCCCTGAATTGCGCGTAAAATAGTAGGTTAATTTTTGGTCTTGTAATTTTAGTTTTGTAATCGTAAAAAACACCGACGCCGTCCCTGAATTGCGCGTAAAATAGTAGGTTAATTTTTGGTCTTGTAATTTTAGTTTTGTAATCGTAAAACACCCCGACGCCGTCCCTGAATTGCGCGTAAAATGGTAGATTAAACTTTGGTCTTGTAATTTTAATTTTGTAATCGTAAAACACCCCGACGCCGGTCCTGTATTGCGCGTAAAATGGTAGATTAAACTTTGGTCTTGTAATTTTAATTTTGTAATCGTAAAACACCCCGACGCCGGTCCTGTATTGCGCGTAAAATGGTAGATTAAACTTTGGTCTTGTAATTTTAATTTTGTAATCGTAAAACACCCCGACGCCGGTCCTGTATTGCGCGTAAAATGGTAGATTAAACTTTGGTCTTGTAATTTTAGTTTTGTAATCGTAAAAAACACCGACGCCGTTCCTGAATTGCGCGTAAAATAATAGGTTAATTTTTGGTCTTGTAATTTTAGTTTTGTAATCGTAAAAAACACCGACGCCGTCCCTGAATTGCGCTTAAAATAGTAGGTTAATTTTTGGTCTTGTAATTTTAGTTTTGTAATCGTAAAACACCCCGACGCCGGTCCTGTATTGCGCGTAAAATGGTAGATTAAACTTTGGTCTTGTAATTTTAATTTTGTAATCGTAAAACACCCCGACGCCGGTCCTGTATTGCGCGTAAAATGGTAGATTAAACTTTGGTCTTGTAATTTTAATTTTGTAATTGTAAAACACCCCGACGCCGGTCCTGTATTGCGCGTAAAATGGTAGATTAAACTTTGGTCTTGTAATTTTAGTTTTGTAATCGTAAAGAACACCGACGCCGTCCCTGAATTGCGCGTAAAATGGTAGATTAAACTTTGGTCTTGTAATTTTAATTTTGTAATTGTAAAACACCCCGACGCCGGTCCTGTATTGCGCGTAAAATGCTAGATTAAACTTTGGTCTTGTAATTTTAATTTTGTAATCGTAAAACACCCCGACGCCGGTCCTGTATTGCGCGTAAAATGCTAGATTAAACTTTGGTCTTCTAATTTTAGTTTTGTATACGTAAAACACCCCGACGCCGGTCCTGTATTGCGCGTAAAATGGTAGATTAAACTTTGGTCTTGTAATTTTAGTTTTGTAATCGTAAAAAACACCGACGCCGTTCCTGAATTGCGCGTAAAATAATAGGTTAATTTTTGGTCTTGTAATTTTAGTTTTGTAATCGTAAAAAACACCGACGCCGTCCCTGAATTGCGCGTAAAATAGTAGGTTAATTTTTGGTCTTGTAATTTTAGTTTTGTAATCGTAAAAAACACCGACGCGGTCCCTGAATTGCGCGTAAAATAGTAGGTTAAATTTTGGTCTTGTAATTTTAGTTTTGTAATCGTAAAAAACACCGACGCCGTCCCTGAATTGCGCGTAAAATAGTAGGTTAATTTTTGGTCTTGTAATTTTAGTTTTGTAATCGTAAAAAACACCGACGCCGTCCCTGAATTGCGCGTAAAATAATAGGTTAATTTTTGGTCTTGTAATTTTAGTTTTGTAATCGTAAAAAACACCGACGCTGTCCCTGAATTGCGCGTAAAATAGTAGGTTAATTTTTGGTCTTGTAATTTTAGTTTTGTAATCGTAAAAAACACCGACGCCGTCCCTGAATTGCGCGTAAAATAATAGGTTAAATTTTGGTCTTGTAATTTTAGTTTTGTAATCGTAAAACACCCCGACGCCGGTCCTGTATTGCGCGTAAAATGGTAGATTAAACTTTGGTCTTGTAATTTTAATTTTGTAATCGTAAAACACCCCGACGCCGGTCCTGTATTGCGCGTAAAATGGTAGATTAAACTTTGGTCTTGTAATTTTAATTTTGTAATTGTAAAACACCCCGACGCCGGTCCTGTATTGCGCGTAAAATGGTAGATTAAACTTTGGTCTTGTAATTTTAGTTTTGTAATCGTAAAAAACACCGACGCCGTCCCTGAATTGCGCGTAAAATGGTAGAATAAACTTTGGTCTTGTAATTTTAATTTTGTAATCGTAAATCACCCCGACGCCGGTCCTGTATTGCGCGTAAAATGCTAGATTAAACTTTGGTCTTGTAATTTTAGTTTTGTAATCGTAAAAAACACCGACGCCGTCCCTGAATTGCGCGTAAAATAGTAGGTTAATTTTTGGTCTTGTAATTTTAGTTTTGTAATCGTAAAAAACACCGACGCCGTCCCTGAATTGCGCGTAAAATAGTAGGTTAATTTTTGGTCTTGTAATTTTAGTTTTGTAATCGTAAAAAACACCGACGCCGTCCCTGAATTGCGCGTAAAATAGTAGGTTAATTTTTGGTCTTGTAATTTTAGTTTTGTAATCGTAAAAAACACCGACGCCGTCCCTGAATTGCGCGTAAAATAGTAGGTTAATTTTTGGTCTTGTAATTTTAGTTTTGTAATCGTAAAAAACACCGACGCCGTCCCTGAATTGCGCGTAAAATGGTAGGTTAAACTTTGGTCTTGTAATTTTAGTTTTGTAATCGTAAAAAACACCGACGCCGTCCCTGAATTGCGCGTAAAATAATAGGTTAATTTTTGGTCTTGTAATTTTAGTTTTGTAATCGTAAAAAACACCGACGCCGTCCCTGAATTGCGCGTAAAATGGTAGATTAAACTTTGGTCTTCTAATTTTAGTTTTGTATACGTAAAACACCCCGACGCCGGTCCTGTATTGCGCGTAAAATGGTAGATTAAACTTTGGTCTTGTAATTTTAGTTTTGTAATCGTAAAAAACACCGACGCCGTCCCTGAATTGCGCGTAAAATAATAGGTTAAATTTTGGTCTTGTAATTTTAGTTTTGTAATCGTAAAAAACACCGACGCCGTCCCTGAATTGCGCGTAAAATAGTATGTTAATTTTTGGTCTTGTAATTTTAGTTTTGTAATCGTAAAAAACACCGACGCCGTCCCTGAATTGTGCGTAAAATAGTAGGTTAATTTTTGGTCTTGTAATTTTAGTTTTGTAATCGTAAAAAACACCGACGCCGTCCCTGAATTGCGCGTAAAATAGTAGGTTAATTTTTGGTCTTGTAATTTTAGTTTTGTAATCGTAAAAAACACCGACGCCGTCCCTGAATTGCGCGTAAAATAGTAGGTTCAATTTTGGTCTTGTAATTTTAATTTTGTATTCGTAAAAAACCCCGACGCCGGTCTTGTCTTGCGCGTAGAATGGTAGATTAACTTTTTGGCCTTGTAATTTTAATTTTGTATTCGTAAAAAACACCGACGCTGTCCCTGAATTGCGCGTAAAATAATAGGTTAATTTTTGGTCTTGTAATTTTAGTTTTGTAATCGTAAAAAACACCGACGCCGTCCCTGAATTGCGCGTAAAATAGTAGGTTAAATTTTGGTCTTGTAATTTTAGTTTTGTAATCGTAAAACACCCCGACGCCGGTCCTGTATTGCGCGTAAAATGGTAGATTAAACTTTGATCTTGTAATTTTAGTTTTTTAATCGAAAAATACACCGACGCCGTCCTTGAATTGCGCGTAAAATTGGTTAAGCTTTGGTCTTGTAATTTTAGTTTTGTAATCGTAAAAAACACCGACGCCGTCCCTGAATTGCGCGTAAAATAGTAGGTTAATTTTTGGTCTTGTAATTTTAGTTTTGTAATCGTAAAAAACACCGACGCCGTCCTTGAATTGCGCGTAAAATTGGTTAAGCTTTGGTCTTGTAATTTTAGTTTTGTAATCGTAAAACACCCCGACGCCGGTCCTGTATTGCGCGTAAAATGGTAGATTAAACTTTGGTCTTGTAATTTTAATTTTGTAATTGTAAAACACCCCGACGCCGGTCCTGTATTGCGCGTAAAATGGTAGATTAAACTTTGGTCTTGTAATTTTAGTTTTGTAATCGTAAAAAACACCGACGCCGTCCCTGAATTGCGCGTAAAATGGTAGAATAAACTTTGGTCTTGTAATTTTAATTTTGTAATCGTAAACCACCCCGACGCCGGTCCTGTATTGCGCGTAAAATGGTAGATTAAACTTTGGTCTTGTAATTTTAGTTTTGTAATCGTAAAAAACACCGACGCCGTCCCTGAATTGCGCGTAAAATAGTAGGTTAAATTTTGGTCTTGTAATTTTAGTTTTGTAATCGTAAAAAACACCGACGCCGTCCCTGAATTGCGCGTAAAATAATAGGTTAATTTTTGGTCTTGTAATTTTAGTTTTGTAATCGTAAAAAACACCGACGCCGTCCCTGAATTGCGCGTAAAATGGTAGATTAAACTTTGGTCTTGTAATTTTAATTTTGTAATCGTAAATCACCCCGACGCCGGTCCTGTATTGCGCGTAAAATGCTAGATTAAACTTTGGTCTTGTAATTTTAGTTTTGTAATCGTAAAAAACACCGACGCCGTTCCTGAATTGCGCGTAAAATAATAGGTTAATTTTTGGTCTTGTAATTTTAGTTTTGTAATCGTAAAAAACACCGACGCCGTCCCTGAATTGCGCGTAAAATAGTAGGTTAATTTTTGGTCTTGTAATTTTAGTTTTGTAATCGTAAAAAACACCGACGCCGTCCCTGAATTGCGCGTAAAATAGTAGGTTAAATTTTGATCTTGTAATTTTAGTTTTGTAATCGTAAAACACCCCGACGCCGGTCCTGTATTGCGCGTAAAATGGTAGATTAAACTTTGGTCTTGTAATTTTAATTTTGTAATCGTAAAACACCCCGACGCCGGTCCTGTATTGCGCGTAAAATGGTAGATTAAACTTTGGTCTTGTAATTTTAATTTTGTAATTGTAAAACACCCCGACGCCGGTCCTGTATTGCGCGTAAAATGGTAGGTTAAACTTTGGTCTTGTAATTTTAGTTTTGTAATCGTAAAAAACACCGACGCCGTCCCTGAATTGCGCGTAAAATGGTAGATTAAACTTTGGTCTTGTAATTTTAATTTTGTAATTGTAAAACACCCCGACGCCGGTCCTGTATTGCGCGTAAAATGCTAGATTAAACTTTGGTCTTGTAATTTTAGTTTTGTAATCGTATAAAACACCGACGCCGTCCCTGAATTGCGCGTAAAATAGTAGGTTAATTTTTGGTCTTGTAATTTTCGTTTTGTAGTCGTAAAAAACACCGACGCCGTCCCTGAATTGCGCGTAAAATAGTAGGTTAATTTTTGGTCTTGTAATTTTAGTTTTGTAATCGTAAAAAACACCGACGCCGTCCCTAAATTGCGCGTAAAATAGTAGGTTAATTTTTGGTCTTGTAATTTTAGTTTTGTAATCGTAAAAAACACCGACGCCGTCCCTGAATTGCGCGTAAAATAATAGGTTAATTTTTGGTCTTGTAATTTTAGTTTTGTAATCGTAAAAAACACCGACGCCGTCCCTGAATTGCGCGTAAAATAGTAGGTTAATTTTTGGTCTTGTAATTTTAGTTTTGTAATCGTAAAAAACACCGACGCCGTCCCTGAATTGCGCGTAAAATAGTAGGTTAAATTTTGGTCTTGTAATTTTAGTTTTGTAATCGTAAAACACCCCGACGCCGGTCCTGTATTGCGCGTAAAATGGTAGATTAAACTTTGGTCTTGTAATTTTAATTTTGTAATCGTAAAACACCCCGACGCCGGTCCTGTATTGCGCGTAAAATGGTAGATTAAACTTTGGTCTTGTAATTTTAATTTTGTAATTGTAAAACACCCCGACGCCGGTCCTGTATTGCGCGTAAAATGGTAGATTAAACTTTGGTCTTGTAATTTTAGTTTTGTAATCGTAAAAAACACCGACGCCGTCCCTGAATTGCGCGTAAAATGGTAGAATAAACTTTGGTCTTGTAATTTTAATTTTGTAATCGTAAATCACCCCGACGCCGGTCCTGTATTGCGCGTAAAATGCTAGATTAAACTTTGGTCTTGTAATTTTAGTTTTGTAATCGTAAAAAACACCGACGCCGTCCCTGAATTGCGCGTAAAATAGTAGGTTAATTTTTGGTCTTGTAATTTTAGTTTTGTAATCGTAAAAAACACCGACGCCGTCCCTGAATTGCGCGTAAAATAGTAGGTTAATTTTTGGTCTTGTAATTTTAGTTTTGTAATCGTAAAAAACACCGACGCCGTCCCTGAATTGCGCGTAAAATAGTAGGTTAATTTTTGGTCTTGTAATTTTAGTTTTGTAATCGTAAAAAACACCGACGCCGTCCCTGAATTGCGCGTAAAATAGTAGGTTAATTTTTGGTCTTGTAATTTTAGTTTTGTAATCGTAAAAAACACCGACGCCGTCCCTGAATTGCGCGTAAAATGGTAGATTAAACTTTGGTCTTGTAATTTTAGTTTTGTAATCGTAAAAAACACCGACGCCGTCTCTGAATTGCGCGTAAAATAATAGGTTAATTTTTGGTCTTGTAATTTTAGTTTTGTAATCGTAAAAAACACCGACGCCGTCCCTGAATTGCGCGTAAAATGGTAGATTAAACTTTGGTCTTCTAATTTTAGTTTTGTATACGTAAAACACCCCGACGCCGGTCCTGTATTGCGCGTAAAATGGTAGATTAAACTTTGGTCTTGTAATTTTAGTTTTGTAATCGTAAAAAACACCGACGCCGTCCCTGAATTGCGCGTAAAATAATAGGTTAAATTTTGGTCTTGTAATTTTAGTTTTGTCATCGTAAAAAACACCGACGCCGTCCCTGAATTGCGCGTAAAATAGTAGGTTAAATTTTGGTCTTGTAATTTTAGTTTTGTAATCGTAAAACACCCCGACGCCGGTCCTGTATTGCGCGTAAAATGGTAGATTAAACTTTGATCTTGTAATTTTAGTTTTTTAATCGAAAAATACACCGACGCCGTCCTTGAATTGCGCGTAAAATTGGTTAAGCTTTGGTCTTGTAATTTTAGTTTTGTAATCGTAAAAAACACCGACGCCGTCCCTGAATTGCGCGAAAAATAGTATGTTAATTTTTGGTCTTGTAATTTTAGTTTTGTAATCGTAAAAAACACCGACGCCGTCCCTGAATTGTGCGTAAAATAGTAGGTTAATTTTTGGTCTTGTAATTTTAGTTTTGTAATCGTAAAAAACACCGACGCCGTCCCTGAATTGCGCGTAAAATAGTAGGTTAATTTTTGGTCTTGTAATTTTAGTTTTGTAATCGTAAAAAACACCGACGCCGTCCCTGAATTGCGCGTAAAATAGTAGGTTCAATTTTGGTCTTGTAATTTTAATTTTGTATTCGTAAAAAACCCCGACGCCGGTCTTGTCTTGCGCGTAGAATGGTAGATTAACTTTTTGGCCTTGTAATTTTAATTTTGTATTCGTAAAAAACACCGACGCTGTCCCTGAATTGCGCGTAAAATAATAGGTTAATTTTTGGTCTTGTAATTTTAGTTTTGTAATCGTAAAAAACACCGACGCCGTCCCTGAATTGCGCGTAAAATAGTAGGTTAAATTTTGGTCTTGTAATTTTAGTTTTGTAATCGTAAAACACCCCGACGCCGGTCCTGTATTGCGCGTAAAATGGTAGATTAAACTTTGATCTTGTAATTTTAGTTTTTTAATCGAAAAATACACCGACGCCGTCCTTGAATTGCGCGTAAAATTGGTTAAGCTTTGGTCTTGTAATTTTAGTTTTGTAATCGTAAAAAACACCGACGCCGTCCCTGAATTGCGCGTAAAATAGTAGGTTAATTTTTGGTCTTGTAATTTTAGTTTTGTAATCGTAAAAAACACCGACGCCGTCCTTGAATTGCGCGTAAAATTGGTTAAGCTTTGGTCTTGTAATTTTAGTTTTGTAATCGTAAAACACCCCGACGCCGGTCCTGTATTGCGCGTAAAATGGTAGATTAAACTTTGGTCTTGTAATTTTAATTTTGTAATTGTAAAACACCCCGACGCCGGTCCTGTATTGCGCGTAAAATGGTAGATTAAACTTTGGTCTTGTAATTTTAGTTTTGTAATCGTAAAAAACACCGACGCCGGCCCTGAATTGCGCGTAAAATGGTAGAATAAACTTTGGTCTTGTAATTTTAATTTTGTAATCGTAAATCACCCCGACGCCGGTCCTGTATTGCGCGTAAAATGCTAGATTAAACTTTGGTCTTGTAATTTTAGTTTTGTAATCGTAAAAAACACCGACGCCGTCCCTGAATTGCGCGTAAAATAGTAGGTTAATTTTTGGTCTTGTAATTTTAGTTTTGTAATCGTAAAAAACACCGACGCCGTCCCTGAATTGCGCGTAAAATAGTAGGTTAATTTTTGGTCTTGTAATTTTAGTTTTGTAATCGTAAAAAACACCGACGCCGTCCCTGAATTGCGCGTAAAATAGTAGGTTAATTTTTGGTCTTGTAATTTTAGTTTTGTAATCGTAAAAAACACCGACGCCGTCCCTGAATTGCGCGTAAAATAGTAGGTTAATTTTTGGTCTTGTAATTTTAGTTTTGTAATCGTAAAAAACACCGACGCCGTCCCTGAATTGCGCGTAAAATGGTAGATTAAACTTTGGTCTTGTAATTTTAATTTTGTAATCGTAAATCACCCCGACGCCGGTCCTGTATTGCGCGTAAAATGCTAGATTAAACTTTGGTCTTGTAATTTTAGTTTTGTAATCGTAAAAAACACCGACGCCGTCCCTGAATTGCGCGTAAAATAATAGGTTAATTTTTGGTCTTGTAATTTTAGTTTTGTAATCGTAAAAAACACCGACGCCGGCCCTGACTTGCGCGTAAACTTGGTTAAACTTTGGTCTTGTAATTTTAGTTTTGTAATCGTAAAAAACACCGACGCCGTCTCTGAATTGCGCGTAAAATAGTATGTTAAATTTTGGTCTTGTAATTTTAGTTAAGAGGGGCATTTTTTCAGGGCTCTTTTAATTTAATCAACAGATGGCGTCTACTTAAATATTTTTATAAAATAAGAGTAAAATACACCGACGCCGGCCCTGACTTGCGCGTAAACTTAATTAAACTTTGGTCTTGTAATTTTAGTTTTGTAATCGTAAAAAACACCGACGCCGTCTCTGAATTGCGCGTAAAATAGTAGGTTAAATTTTGGTTTTGTAATTTCAGTTTTGTAATCGTAAAAAACACCGACGCCGTCCCTGAATTGCGCGTAAAATAGTAGGTTAAATTTTGGTTTTGTAATTTTAGTTTTGTAATCGTAAAAAACACCGACGCCGTCCCTGAATTGCGCGTAAAATAGTAGGTTAAATTTTGGTTTTGTAATTTTAGTTTTGTAATCGTAAAAAACACCGACGCCGTCCCTGAATTGCGCGTAAAATAGTAGGTTAAATTTTGGTTTTGTAATTTTAGTTTTGTAATCGTAAAAAACACCGACGCCGTCCCTGAATTGCGCGTAAAATAGTAGGTTAAATTTTGGTTTTGTAATTTTAGTTTTGTAATCGTAAAACACACCGACGCCGTCCCTGAATTGCGCGTAAAATGGTAGATTAAACTTTGGTCTTGTAATTTTAATTTTGTAATCGTAAAACACCCCGACGCCGGTCCTGTATTGCGCGTAAAATGGTAGATTAAACTTTGGTCTTGTAATTTTAATTTTGTAATCGTAAAATACACCGACGCCGTCCCTGAATTGCGCGTAAAATAGTAGGTTAAATTTTGGTCTTGTAATTTTAGTTTTGTAATCGTAAAACACCCCGACGCCGGTCCTGTATTGCGCGTAAAATGGTAGATTAAACTTTGGTCTTGTAGTTTTAATTTTGTAATCGTAAAACACCTCGACGCCGGTCTTGTATTGCGCGTAAAATGTTAGATTAAACTTTGGTCTTGTAATTTTAGTTTTGTAATCGAAAAAAACACCGACACCGTCCCTGACTTGCGCGTAAACTTGGTTAAACTTTGGTCTTGTTATTTTAGTTTTGTAATCGTAGAAAACACCGACGCCGCCCCTGAATTACGCGTAAAATAGTAGGTTAAATTTTTTCTGGTAATTTTAGTTTTGTAATCGTAAAATACACCGACGCCGGCCCTGACTTGCGCGTAAACTTGGTTAAACTTTGGTCTTGTTATTTTAGTTTTGTAATCGTAGAAAACACCGACGCCGTCCCTGAATTGCGCGTATAATAGTAGGTTAAATTTTGTTCTGGCAATTTTAGTTTTGTAATCGTAAAACACACCGACGCGGGCCCTGAATTGCGCGTAAAATAGTAGGTTAAATTTTGGTCTTGTAATTTTAGTTTTGTAATCGTAAAACACCCCGACGCCGGTCCTGTATTGCGCGTAAAATGGTAGATTAAACTTTGGTCTTGTAATTTTAATTTTGTAATTGTAAAACACCCCGACGCCGGTCCTGTATTGCGCGTAAAATGGTAGTTTAAACTTTGGTCTTGTAATTTTAATTTTGTAATCGTAAAACACCCCGACGCCGGTCCTGTATTGCGCGTAAAATGCTAGATTAAACTTTGGTCTTGTAATTTTAATTTTGTAATCGTAAAACACCCCGACGCCGGTCCTGTATTGCGCGTAAAATGGTAGATTAAACTTTGGTCTTGTAATTTTAATTTTGTAATCGTAAAACACCCCGACGCCGGTCCTGTATTGCGCGTAAAATGGTAGATTAAACTTTGGTCTTGTAATTTTAATTTTGTAATCGTAAATCACCCCGACGCCGGTCCTGTATTGCGCGTAAAATGGTAGATTAAACTTTGGTCTTGTAATTTTAGTTTTGTAATCGTAAAAAACACCGACGCCGTCCCTGAATTGCGCGTAAAATGGTAGATTAAACTTTGGTCTTGTAATTTTAATTTTGTAATCGTAAATCACCCCGACGCCGGTCCTGTATTGCGCGTAAAATGCTAGATTAAACTTTGGTCTTGTAATTTTAGTTTTGTAATCGTAAAAAACACCGACGCCGTTCCTGAATTGCGCGTAAAATAATAGGTTAATTTTTGGTCTTGTAATTTTAGTTTTGTAATCGTAAAAAACACCGACGCCGTCCCTGAATTGCGCGTAAAATAGTAGGTTAATTTTTGGTCTTGTAATTTTAGTTTTGTAATCGTAAAAAACACCGACGCCGTCCCTGAATTGCGCGTAAAATAGTAGGTTAAATTTTGATCTTGTAATTTTAGTTTTGTAATCGTAAAACACCCCGACGCCGGTCCTGTATTGCGCGTAAAATGGTAGATTAAACTTTGGTCTTGTAATTTTAATTTTGTAATCGTAAAACACCCCGACGCCGGTCCTGTATTGCGCGTAAAATGGTAGATTAAACTTTGGTCTTGTAATTTTAATTTTGTAATTGTAAAACACCCCGACGCCGGTCCTGTATTGCGCGTAAAATGGTAGATTAAACTTTGGTCTTGTAATTTTAGTTTTGTAATCGTAAAAAACACCGACGCCGTCCCTGAATTGCGCGTAAAATGGTAGATTAAACTTTGGTCTTGTAATTTTAATTTTGTAATTGTAAAACACCCCGACGCCGGTCCTGTATTGCGCGTAAAATGCTAGATTAAACTTTGGTCTTGTAATTTTAGTTTTGTAATCGTATAAAACACCGACGCCGTCCCTGAATTGCGCGTAAAATAGTAGGTTAATTTTTGGTCTTGTAATTTTAGTTTTGTAATCGTAAAAAACACCGACGCCGTCCCTGAATTGCGCGTAAAATAGTAGGTTAATTTTTGGTCTTGTAATTTTAGTTTTGTAATCGTAAAAAACACCGACGCCGTCCCTGAATTGCGCGTAAAATAATAGGTTAATTTTTGGTCTTGTAATTTTAGTTTTGTAATCGTAAAAAACACCGACGCCGTCCCTGAATTGCGCGTAAAATAGTAGGTTAAATTTTGGTCTTGTAATTTTAGTTTTGTAATCGTAAAACACCCCGACGCCGGTCCTGTATTGCGCGTAAAATGCTAGATTAAACTTTGGTCTTGTAATTTTAATTTTGTAATCGTAAAACACCCCGACGCCGGTCCTGTATTGCGCGTAAAATGGTAGATTAAACTTTGGTCTTGTAATTTTAATTTTGTAATTGTAAAACACCCCGACGCCGGTCCTGTATTGCGCGTAAAATGGTAGATTAAACTTTGGTCTTGTAATTTTAGTTTTGTAATCGTAAAAAACACCGACGCCGTCCCTGAATTGCGCGTAAAATAGTAGGTTAATTTTTGGTCTTGTAATTTTAGTTTTGTAATCGTAAAAAACACCGACGCCGTCCCTGAATTGCGCGTAAAATAGTAGGTTAATTTTTGGTCTTGTAATTTTAGTTTTGTAATCGTAAAACACCCCGACGCCGTCCCTGAATTGCGCGTAAAATGGTAGATTAAACTTTGGTCTTGTAATTTTAATTTTGTAATCGTAAAACACCCCGACGCCGGTCCTGTATTGCGCGTAAAATGGTAGATTAAACTTTGGTCTTGTAATTTTAATTTTGTAATCGTAAAACACCCCGACGCCGGTCCTGTATTGCGCGTAAAATGGTAGATTAAACTTTGGTCTTGTAATTTTAATTTTGTAATCGTAAAACACCCCGACGCCGGTCCTGTATTGCGCGTAAAATGGTAGATTAAACTTTGGTCTTGTAATTTTAGTTTTGTAATCGTAAAAAACACCGACGCCGTCCCTGAATTGCGCGTAAAATAATAGGTTAATTTTTGGTCTTGTAATTTTAGTTTTGTAATCGTAAAAAACACCGACGCCGTCCCTGAATTGCGCTTAAAATAGTAGGTTAATTTTTGGTCTTGTAATTTTAGTTTTGTAATCGTAAAACACCCCGACGCCGGTCCTGTATTGCGCGTAAAATGGTAGATTAAACTTTGGTCTTGTAATTTTAATTTTGTAATCGTAAAACACCCCGACGCCGGTCCTGTATTGCGCGTAAAATGGTAGATTAAACTTTGGTCTTGTAATTTTAGTTTTGTAATCGTAAAAAACACCGACGCCGTCCCTGAATTGCGCGTAAAATGGTAGATTAAACTTTGGTCTTGTAATTTTAATTTTGTAATTGTAAAACACCCCGACGCCGGTCCTGTATTGCGCGTAAAATGGTAGATTAAACTTTGGTCTTGTAATTTTAGTTTTGTAATCGTAAAGAACACCGACGCCGTCCCTGAATTGCGCGTAAAATGGTAGATTAAACTTTGGTCTTGTAATTTTAATTTTGTAATCGTAAAACACCCCGACGCCGGTCCTGTATTGCGCGTAAAATGGTAGATTAAACTTTGGTCTTGTAATTTTAGTTTTGTAATCGTAAAGAACACCGACGCCGTCCCTGAATTGCGCGTAAAATGGTAGATTAAACTTTGGTCTTGTAATTTTAATTTTGTAATTGTAAAACACCCCGACGCCGGTCCTGTATTGCGCGTAAAATGCTAGATTAAACTTTGGTCTTGTAATTTTAATTTTGTAATCGTAAAACACCCCGACGCCGGTCCTGTATTGCGCGTAAAATGCTAGATTAAACTTTGGTCTTCTAATTTTAGTTTTGTATACGTAAAACACCCCGACGCCGGTCCTGTATTGCGCGTAAAATGGTAGATTAAACTTTGGTCTTGTAATTTTAGTTTTGTAATCGTAAAAAACACCGACGCCGTTCCTGAATTGCGCGTAAAATAATAGGTTAATTTTTGGTCTTGTAATTTTAGTTTTGTAATCGTAAAAAACACCGACGCCGTCCCTGAATTGCGCGTAAAATAGTAGGTTAATCTTTGGTCTTGTAATTTTAGTTTTGTAATCGTAAAAAACACCGACGCGGTCCCTGAATTGCGCGTAAAATAGTAGGTTAAATTTTGGTCTTGTAATTTTAGTTTTGTAATCGTAAAAAACACCGACGCCGTCCCTGAATTGCGCGTAAAATGGTAGATTAAACTTTGGTCTTGTAATTTTAATTTTGTAATTGTAAAACACCCCGACGCCGGTCCTGTATTGCGCGTAAAATGCTAGATTAAACTTTGGTCTTGTAATTTTAGTTTTGTAATCGTATAAAACACCGACGCCGTCCCTGAATTGCGCGTAAAATAGTAGGTTAATTTTTGGTCTTGTAATTTTAGTTTTGTAATCGTAAAAAACACCGACGCCGTCCCTGAATTGCGCGTAAAATAGTAGGTTAATTTTTGGTCTTGTAATTTTAGTTTTGTAATCGTAAAAAACACCGACGCCGTCCCTGAATTGCGCGTAAAATAGTAGGTTAATTTTTGGTCTTGTAATTTTAGTTTTGTAATCGTAAAAAACACCGACGCCGTCCCTGAATTGCGCGTAAAATAATAGGTTAATTTTTGGTCTTGTAATTTTAGTTTTGTAATCGTAAAAAACACCGACGCCGTCCCTGAATTGCGCGTAAAATGGTAGATTAAACTTTGGTCTTGTAATTTTAATTTTGTAATTGTAAAACACCCCGACGCCGGTCCTGTATTGCGCGTAAAATGCTAGATTAAACTTTGGTCTTGTAATTTTAGTTTTGTAATCGTATAAAACACCGACGCCGTCCCTGAATTGCGCGTAAAATGGTAGATTAAACTTTGGTCTTGTAATTTTAATTTTGTAATTGTAAAACACCCCGACGCCGGTCCTGTATTGCGCGTAAAATGCTAGATTAAACTTTGGTCTTGTAATTTTAGTTTTGTAATCGTATAAAACACCGACGCCGTCCCTGAATTGCGCGTAAAATAGTAGGTTAATTTTTGGTCTTGTAATTTTAGTTTTGTAATCGTAAAAAACACCGACGCCGTCCCTGAATTGCGCGTAAAATAGTAGGTTAATTTTTGGTCTTGTAATTTTAGTTTTGTAATCGTAAAAAACACCGACGCCGTCCCTGAATTGCGCGTAAAATAATAGGTTAATTTTTGGTCTTGTAATTTTAGTTTTGTAATCGTAAAAAACACCGACGCCGTCCCTGAATTGCGCGTAAAATAGTAGGTTAAATTTTGGTCTTGTAATTTTAGTTTTGTAATCGTAAAACACCCCGACGCCGGTCCTGTATTGCGCGTAAAATGCTAGATTAAACTTTGGTCTTGTAATTTTAATTTTGTAATCGTAAAACACCCCGACGCCGGTCCTGTATTGCGCGTAAAATGGTAGATTAAACTTTGGTCTTGTAATTTTAATTTTGTAATTGTAAAACACCCCGACGCCGGTCCTGTATTGCGCGTAAAATGGTAGATTAAACTTTGGTCTTGTAATTTTAGTTTTGTAATCGTAAAAAACACCGACGCCGTCCCTGAATTGCGCGTAAAATAGTAGGTTAATTTTTGGTCTTGTAATTTTAGTTTTGTAATCGTAAAAAACACCGACGCCGTCCCTGAATTGCGCGTAAAATAGTAGGTTAATTTTTGGTCTTGTAATTTTAGTTTTGTAATCGTAAAACACCCCGACGCCGTCCCTGAATTGCGCGTAAAATGGTAGATTAAACTTTGGTCTTGTAATTTTAATTTTGTAATCGTAAAACACCCCGACGCCGGTCCTGTATTGCGCGTAAAATGGTAGATTAAACTTTGGTCTTGTAATTTTAATTTTGTAATCGTAAAACACCCCGACGCCGGTCCTGTATTGCGCGTAAA
The DNA here is from genome assembly GCA_905340355.1 of Rhagonycha fulva. Lineage (NCBI taxonomy): Eukaryota > Metazoa > Arthropoda > Insecta > Coleoptera > Cantharidae > Rhagonycha > Rhagonycha fulva. The sequence goes on from HG996554.1 coordinate 119,500,985, forward strand.
ATGGTAGATTAAACTTTGGTCTTGTAATTTTAATTTTGTAATCGTAAATCACCCCGACGCCGGTCCTGTATTGCGCGTAAAATGGTAGATTAAACTTTGGTCTTGTAATTTTAGTTTTGTAATCGTAAAAAACACCGACGCCGTTCCTGAATTGCGCGTAAAATAATAGGTTAATTTTTGGTCTTGTAATTTTAGTTTTGTAATCGTAAAAAACACCGACGCCGTCCCTGAATTGCGCTTAAAATAGTAGGTTAATTTTTGGTCTTGTAATTTTAGTTTTGTAATCGTAAAACACCCCGACGCCGGTCCTGTATTGCGCGTAAAATGGTAGATTAAACTTTGGTCTTGTAATTTTAATTTTGTAATCGTAAAACACCCCGACGCCGGTCCTGTATTGCGCGTAAAATGGTAGATTAAACTTTGGTCTTGTAATTTTAGTTTTGTAATCGTAAAAAACACCGACGCCGTCCCTGAATTGCGCGTAAAATGGTAGATTAAACTTTGGTCTTGTAATTTTAATTTTGTAATTGTAAAACACCCCGACGCCGGTCCTGTATTGCGCGTAAAATGGTAGATTAAACTTTGGTCTTGTAATTTTAGTTTTGTAATCGTAAAGAACACCGACGCCGTCCCTGAATTGCGCGTAAAATGGTAGATTAAACTTTGGTCTTGTAATTTTAATTTTGTAATTGTAAAACACCCCGACGCCGGTCCTGTATTGCGCGTAAAATGGTAGATTAAACTTTGGTCTTGTAATTTTAGTTTTGTAATCGTAAAGAACACCGACGCCGTCCCTGAATTGCGCGTAAAATGGTAGATTAAACTTTGGTCTTGTAATTTTAATTTTGTAATTGTAAAACACCCCGACGCCGGTCCTGTATTGCGCGTAAAATGCTAGATTAAACTTTGGTCTTGTAATTTTAATTTTGTAATCGTAAAACACCCCGACGCCGGTCCTGTATTGCGCATAAAATGCTAGATTAAACTTTGGTCTTCTAATTTTAGTTTTGTATACGTAAAACACCCCGACGCCGGTCCTGTATTGCGCGTAAAATGGTAGATTAAACTTTGGTCTTGTAATTTTAGTTTTGTAATCGTAAAAAACACCGACGCCGTTCCTGAATTGCGCGTAAAATAATAGGTTAATTTTTGGTCTTGTAATTTTAGTTTTGTAATCGTAAAAAACACCGACGCCGTCCCTGAATTGCGCGTAAAATAGTAGGTTAATTTTTGGTCTTGTAATTTTAGTTTTGTAATCGTAAAAAACACCGACGCGGTCCCTGAATTGCGCGTAAAATAGTAGGTTAAATTTTGGTCTTGTAATTTTAGTTTTGTAATCGTAAAAAACACCGACGCCGTCCCTGAATTGCGCGTAAAATGGTAGATTAAACTTTGGTCTTGTAATTTTAATTTTGTAATTGTAAAACACCCCGACGCCGGTCCTGTATTGCGCGTAAAATGCTAGATTAAACTTTGGTCTTGTAATTTTAGTTTTGTAATCGTATAAAACACCGACGCCGTCCCTGAATTGCGCGTAAAATAGTAGGTTAATTTTTGGTCTTGTAATTTTAGTTTTGTAATCGTAAAAAACACCGACGCCGTCCCTGAATTGCGCGTAAAATAGTAGGTTAATTTTTGGTCTTGTAATTTTAGTTTTGTAATCGTAAAAAACACCGACGCCGTCCCTGAATTGCGCGTAAAATAGTAGGTTAATTTTTGGTCTTGTAATTTTAGTTTTGTAATCGTAAAAAACACCGACGCCGTCCCTGAATTGCGCGTAAAATAATAGGTTAATTTTTGGTCTTGTAATTTTAGTTTTGTAATCGTAAAAAACACCGACGCCGTCCCTGAATTGCGCGTAAAATAGTAGGTTAATTTTTGGTCTTGTAATTTTAGTTTTGTAATCGTAAAACACCCCGACGCCGGTCCTGTATTGCGCGTAAAATGGTAGATTAAACTTTGGTCTTGTAATTTTAATTTTGTAATCGTAAAACACCCCGACGCCGGTCCTGTATTGCGCGTAAAATGGTAGATTAAACTTTGGTCTTGTAATTTTAATTTTGTAATTGTAAAACACCCCGACGCCGGTCCTGTATTGCGCGTAAAATGGTAGATTAAACTTTGGTCTTGTAATTTTAGTTTTGTAATCGTAAAAAACACCGACGCCGTCCCTGAATTGCGCGTAAAATGGTAGAATAAACTTTGGTCTTGTAATTTTAATTTTGTAATCGTAAATCACCCCGACGCCGGTCCTGTATTGCGCGTAAAATGCTAGATTAAACTTTGGTCTTGTAATTTTAGTTTTGTAATCGTAAAAAACACCGACGCCGTCCCTGAATTGCGCGTAAAATAGTAGGTTAATTTTTGGTCTTGTAATTTTAGTTTTGTAATCGTAAAAAACACCGACGCCGTCCCTGAATTGCGCGTAAAATAGTAGGTTAATTTTTGGTCTTGTAATTTTAGTTTTGTAATCGTAAAAAACACCGACGCCGTCCCTGAATTGCGCGTAAAATAGTAGGTTAATTTTTGGTCTTGTAATTTTAGTTTTGTAATCGTAAAAAACACCGACGCCGTCCCTGAATTGCGCGTAAAATAGTAGGTTAATTTTTGGTCTTGTAATTTTAGTTTTGTAATCGTAAAAAACACCGACGCCGTCCCTGAATTGCGCGTAAAATGGTAGATTAAACTTTGGTCTTGTAATTTTAGTTTTGTAATCGTAAAAAACACCGACGCCGTCCCTGAATTGCGCGTAAAATAATAGGTTAATTTTTGGTCTTGTAATTTTAGTTTTGTAATCGTAAAAAACACCGACGCCGTCCCTGAATTGCGCGTAAAATGGTAGATTAAACTTTGGTCTTCTAATTTTAGTTTTGTATACGTAAAACACCCCGACGCCGGTCCTGTATTGCGCGTAAAATGGTAGATTAAACTTTGGTCTTGTAATTTTAGTTTTGTAATCGTAAAAAACACCGACGCCGTCCCTGAATTGCGCGTAAAATAATAGGTTAAATTTTGGTCTTGTAATTTTAGTTTTGTAATTGTAAAAAACACCGACGCCGTCCCTGAATTGCGCGTAAAATAGTAGGTTAAATTTTGGTCTTGTAATTTTAGTTTTGTAATCGTAAAACACCCCGACGCCGGTCCTGTATTGCGCGTAAAATGGTAGATTAAACTTTGATCTTGTAATTTTAGTTTTTTAATCGAAAAATACACCGACGCCGTCCTTGAATTGCGCGTAAAATTGGTTAAGCTTTGGTCTTGTAATTTTAGTTTTGTAATCGTAAAAAACACCGACGCCGTCCCTGAATTGCGCGTAAAATAGTATGTTAATTTTTGGTCTTGTAATTTTAGTTTTGTAATCGTAAAAAACACCGACGCCGTCCCTGAATTGTGCGTAAAATAGTAGGTTAATTTTTGGTCTTGTAATTTTAGTTTTGTAATCGTAAAAAACACCGACGCCGTCCCTGAATTGCGCGTAAAATAGTAGGTTCAATTTTGGTCTTGTAATTTTAATTTTGTATTCGTAAAAAACCCCGACGCCGGTCTTGTCTTGCGCGTAGAATGGTAGATTAACTTTTTGGCCTTGTAATTTTAATTTTGTATTCGTAAAAAACACCGACGCTGTCCCTGAATTGCGCGTAAAATAATAGGTTAATTTTTGGTCTTGTAATTTTAGTTTTGTAATCGTAAAAAACACCGACGCCGTCCCTGAATTGCGCGTAAAATAGTAGGTTAAATTTTGGTCTTGTAATTTTAGTTTTGTAATCGTAAAACACCCCGACGCCGGTCCTGTATTGCGCGTAAAATGGTAGATTAAACTTTGATCTTGTAATTTTAGTTTTTTAATCGAAAAATACACCGACGCCGTCCTTGAATTACGCGTAAAATTGGTTAAGCTTTGGTCTTGTAATTTTAGTTTTGTAATCGTAAAAAACACCGACGCCGTCCCTGAATTGCGCGTAAAATAGTAGGTTAATTTTTGGTCTTGTAATTTTAATTTTGTAATTGTAAAACACCCCGACGCCGGTCCTGTATTGCGCGTAAAATGGTAGATTAAACTTTGGTCTTGTAATTTTAGTTTTGTAATCGTAAAAAACACCGACGCCGTCCCTGAATTGCGCGTAAAATGGTAGAATAAACTTTGGTCTTGTAATTTTAATTTTGTAATCGTAAATCACCCCGACGCCGGTCCTGTATTGCGCGTAAAATGCTAGATTAAACTTTGGTCTTGTAATTTTAGTTTTGTAATCGTAAAAAACACCGACGCCGTCCCTGAATTGCGCGTAAAATAGTAGGTTAATTTTTGGTCTTGTAATTTTAGTTTTGTAATCGTAAAAAACACCGACGCCGTCCCTGAATTGCGCGTAAAATAGTAGGTTAATTTTTGGTCTTGTAATTTTAGTTTTGTAATCGTAAAAAACACCGACGCCGTCCCTGAATTGCGCGTAAAATAGTAGGTTAATTTTTGGTCTTGTAATTTTAGTTTTGTAATCGTAAAAAACACCGACGCCGTCCCTGAATTGCGCGTAAAATAGTAGGTTAATTTTTGGTCTTGTAATTTTAGTTTTGTAATCGTAAAAAACACCGACGCCGTCCCTGAATTGCGCGTAAAATGGTAGATTAAACTTTGGTCTTGTAATTTTAATTTTGTAATCGTAAATCACCCCGACGCCGGTCCTGTATTGCGCGTAAAATGCTAGATTAAACTTTGGTCTTGTAATTTTAGTTTTGTAATCGTAAAAAACACCGACGCCGTCCCTGAATTGCGCGTAAAATAATAGGTTAATTTTTGGTCTTGTAATTTTAGTTTTGTAATCGTAAAAAACACCGACGCCGTCCCTGAATTGCGCGTAAAATAGTAGGTTAAATTTTGGTCTTGTAATTTTAGTTTTGTAATCGTAAAAAACACCGACGCGGTCCCTGAATTGCGCGTAAAATAGTAGGTTAAATTTTGGTCTTGTAATTTTAGTTTTGTAATCGTAAAACACCCCGAAGCCGGTCCTGTATTGCGCGTAAAATGGTAGATTAAACTTTGGTCTTGTAATTTTAATTTTGTAATTGTAAAACACCCCGACGCCGGTCCTGTATTGCGCGTAAAATGGTAGATTAAACTTTGGTCTTGTAATTTTAGTTTTGTAATCGTAAAAAACACCGACGCCGTCCCTGAATTGCGCGTAAAATGGTAGATTAAACTTTGATCTTGTAATTTTAATTTTGTAATTGTAAAACACCCCGACGCCGGTCCTGTATTGCGCGTAAAATGCTAGATTAAACTTTGGTCTTGTAATTTTAGTTTTGTAATCGTATAAAACACCGACGCCGTCCCTGAATTGCGCGTAAAATAGTAGGTTAATTTTTGGTCTTGTAATTTTAGTTTTGTAATCGTAAAAAACACCGACGCCGTCCCTGAATTGCGCGTAAAATAGTAGGTTAATTTTTGGTCTTGTAATTTTAGTTTTGTAATCGTAAAAAACACCGACGCCGTCCCTGAATTGCGCGTAAAATAGTAGGTTAATTTTTGGTCTTGTAATGTTAGTTTTGTAATCGTAAAAAACTCCGACGCCGTCCCTGAATTGCGCGTAAAATAGTAGGTTAATTTTTGGTCTTGTAATTTTAGTTTTGTAATCGTAAAAAACTCCGACGCCGTCCCTGAATTGCGCGTAAAATAGTAGGTTAATATTTGGTCTTGTAATTTTAGTTTTGTAATCGTAAAAGACACCGACGCCGTCCCTGAATTGCGCTTAAAATAGTAGGTTAATTTTTGGTCTTGTGATTTTAGTTTTGTAATCGTAAAAGACACCGACGCCGTCCCTGAATTGCGCGTAAAATAGTAGGTTAATTTTTGGTCTTGTAATTTTAGTTTTGTAATCGTAAAAAACTCCGACGCCGTCCCTGAATTGCGCGTAAAATAGTAGGTTAATTTTTGGTCTTGTAATTTTAGTTTTGTAATCGTAAAAGACACCGACGCCGTCCCTGAATTGCGCTTAAAATAGTAGGTTAATTTTTGGTCTTGTGATTTTAGTTTTGTAATCGTAAAAGACACCGACGCCGTCCCTGAATTGCGCGTAAAATAGTAGGTTAATTTTTGGTCTTGTAATTTTAGTTTTGTAATCGTAAAAAACTCCGACGCCGTCCCTGAATTGCGCGTAAAATAGTAGGTTAATTTTTGGTCTTGTAATTTTAGTTTTGTAATCGTAAAAGACACCGACGCCGTCCCTGAATTGCGCGTAAAATAGTAGGTTAATTTTTGGTCTTGTGATTTTAGTTTTGTAATCGTAAAAGACACCGACGCCGTCCCTGAATTGCGCGTAAAATAGTAGGTTAATTTTTGGTCTTGTAATTTTAGTTTTGTAATCGTAAAAAACTCCGACGCCGTCCCTGAATTGCGCGTAAAATAGTAGGTTAATTTTTGGTCTTGTAATTTTAGTTTTGTAATCGTAAAAGACACCGACGCCGTCCCCGAATTGCGCGTAAAATAGTAGGTTAATTTTTGGTCTTGTAATTTTAGTTTTGTAATCGTAAAAGACACCGACGCCGTCCCTGAATTGCGCGTAAAATAGTAGGTTAATTTTTGGTCTTGTAATGTTAGTTTTGTAATCGTAAAAAACTCCGACGCCGTCCCTGAATTGCGCGTAAAATAGTAGGTTAATTTTTGGTCTTGTAATTTTAGTTTTGTAATCGTAAAAAACTCCGACGCCGTCCCTGAATTGCGCGTAAAATAGTAGGTTAATTTTTGGTCTTGTAATTTTAGTTTTGTAATCGTAAAAGACACCGACGCCGTCCCTGAATTGCGCTTAAAATAGTAGGTTAATTTTTGGTCTTGTGATTTTAGTTTTGTAATCGTAAAAGACACCGACGCCGTCCCTGAATTGCGCGTAAAATAGTAGGTTAATTTTTGGTCTTGTAATTTTAGTTTTGTAATCGTAAAAAACTCCGACGCCGTCCCCGAATTGCGCGTAAAATAGTAGGTTAATTTTTGGTCTTGTAATTTTAGTTTTGTAATCGTAAAAGACACCGACGCCGTCCCTGAATTGCGCTTAAAATAGTAGGTTAATTTTTGGTCTTGTGATTTTAGTTTTGTAATCGTAAAAGACACCGACGCCGTCCCTGAATTGCGCGTAAAATAGTAGGTTAATTTTTGGTCTTGTAATTTTAGTTTTGTAATCGTAAAAAACTCCGACGCCGTCCCTGAATTGCGCGTAAAATAGTAGGTTAATTTTTGGTCTTGTAATTTTAGTTTTGTAATCGTAAAAGACACCGACGCCGTCCCTGAATTGCGCGTAAAATAGTAGGTTAATTTTTGGTCTTGTGATTTTAGTTTTGTAATCGTAAAAGACACCGACGCCGTCCCTGAATTGCGCGTAAAATAGTAGGTTAATTTTTGGTCTTGTAATTTTAGTTTTGTAATCGTAAAAAACTCCGACGCCGTCCCTGAATTGCGCGTAAAATAGTAGGTTAATTTTTGGTCTTGTAATTTTAGTTTTGTAATCGTAAAAGACACCGACGCCGTCCCCGAATTGCGCGTAAAATAGTAGGTAAATTTTTGGTCTTGTAATTTTAGTTTTGTAATCGTAAAAAACTCCGACGCCGTCCCTGAATTGCGCGTAAAATAGTAGGTTAATTTTTGGTCTTGTAATTTTAGTTTTGTAATCGTAAAAGACACCGACGCCGTCCCTGAATTGCGCTTAAAATAGTAGGTTAATTTTTGGTCTTGTGATTTTAGTTTTGTAATCGTAAAAGACACCGACGCCGTCCCTGAATTGCGCGTAAAATAGTAGGTTAATTTTTGGTCTTGTAATTTTAGTTTTGTAATCGTAAAAAACTCCGACGCCGTCCCTGAATTGCGCGTAAAATAGTAGGTTAATTTTTGGTCTTGTAATTTTAGTTTTGTAATCGTAAAAGACACCGACGCCGTCCCTGAATTGCGCGTAAAATAGTAGGTAAATTTTTGGTCTTGTAATTTTAGTTTTGTAATCGTAAAAAACACCGACGCCGTCCCTGAATTGCGCGTAAAATAGTAGGTTAATTTTTGGTCTTGTAATGTTAGTTTTGTAATCGTAAAAAACTCCGACGCCGTCCCTGAATTGCGCGTAAAATAGTAGGTTAATTTTTGGTCTTGTAATTTTAGTTTTGTAATCGTAAAAGACACCGACGCCGTCCCTGAATTGCGCTTAAAATAGTAGGTTAATTTTTGGTCTTGTGATTTTAGTTTTGTAATCGTAAAAGACACCGACGCCGTCCCTGAATTGCGCGTAAAATAGTAGGTTAATTTTTGGTCTTGTAATTTTAGTTTTGTAATCGTAAAAAACTCCGACGCCGTCCCTGAATTGCGCGTAAAATAGTAGGTTAATTTTTGGTCTTGTAATTTTAGTTTTGTAATCGTAAAAAACTCCGACGCCGTCCCTGAATTGCGCCTAAAATAGGTTAATTTTTGGTCTTGTAATTTTAGTTTTGTAATCGTAAAAAACTCCGACGCCGTCCCTGAATTGCGCGTAAAATAGTAGGTTAATTTTTGGTCTTGTAATTTTAGTTTTGTAATCGTAAAAAACTCCGACGCCGTCCCTGAATTGCGCCTAAAATAGGTTAATTTTTGGTCTTGTAATTTTAGTTTTGTAATCGTAAAAAACTCCGACGCCGTCCCTGAATTGCGCGTAAAATAGTAGGTTAATTTTTGGTCTTGTAATTTTAGTTTTGTAATCGTAAAAAACTCCGACGCCGTCCCTGAATTGCGCCTAAAATAGGTTAATTTTTGGTCTTGTAATTTTAGTTTTGTAATCGTAAAAAACTCCGACGCCGTCCCTGAATTGCGCGTAAAATAGTAGGTTAATTTTTGGTCTTGTAATTTTAGTTTTGTAATCGTAAAAAACTCCGACGCCGTCCCTGAATTGCGCCTAAAATAGGTTAATTTTTGGTCTTGTAATTTTAGTTTTGTAATCGTAAAAGACTCCGACGCCGTCCCTGAATTGCGCGTAAAATAGTAGGTTAATTTTTGGTCTTGTAATTTTAGTTTTGTAATCGTAAAAAACTCCGACGCCGTCCCTGAATTGCGCCTAAAATAGGTTAATTTTTGGTCTTGTAATTTTAGTTTTGTAATCGTAAAAAACTCCGACGCCGTCCCTGAATTGCGCCTAAAATAGGTTAATTTTTGGTCTTGTAATTTTAGTTTTGTAATCGTAAAAAACTCCGACGCCGTCCCTGAATTGCGCGTAAAATAGTAGGTTAATTTTTGGTCTTGTAATTTTAGTTTTGTAATCGTAAAAAACTCCGACGCCGTCCCTGAATTGCGCCTAAAATAGGTTAATTTTTGGTCTTGTAATTTTAGTTTTGTAATCGTAAAAAACTCCGACGCCGTCCCTGAATTGCGCGTAAAATAGTAGGTTAATTTTTGGTCTTGTAATTTTAGTTTTGTAATCGTAAAAGACACCGACGCCGTCCCTGAATTGCGCGTAAAATAGTAGGTAAATTTTTGGTCTTGTAATTTTAGTTTTGTAATCGTAAAAAACACCGACGCCGTCCCCGAATTGCGCTTAAAATAGTAGGTTAATTTTTGGTCTTGTAATTTTAGTTTTGTAATCGTAAAAAACACCGACGCCGTCCCCGAATTGCGCTTAAAATAGTAGGTTAATTTTTGGTCTTGTAATTTTAGTTTTGTAATCGTAAAAAACACCGACGCCGTCCCTGAATTGCGCTTAAAATAGTAGGTTAATTTTTGGTCTTGTAATTTTAGTTTTGTAATCGTAAAAGACACCGACGCCGTCCCTGAATTGCGCGTAAAATAGTAGGTTAATTTTTGGTCTTGTAATTTTAGTTTTGTAATCGTAAAAGACACCGACGCCGTCCCGGAATTACGCTTAAAATAGTAGGTTAATTTTTGGTCTTGTGATTTTAGTTTTGTAATCGTAAAAGACACCGACGCCGTCCCTGAATTGCGCGTAAAATAGTAGGTAAATTTTAGGTAAAAAAATTTAAGATTTTTACAAATAAAAACTTACAAGTATTAGGAGCACAAATATAAAAATTTACCTCTTTTAACTTCTGCGATCCTGGAAGCAAAACAGTAAATTTTTAAAAATCGTTAACTTATCAGGAGTGCATGAGTTGTAAGATATAAATTTGAAAAATATTCTAAGTCCAATTGTCAAAAAATGTTTTGACACTCGTATGACGATGAAGTAGAAGTGGAAAAATGCGATTCGAGTTCGGTATGCATTCGGAAACCGACCCCACTATTCTAGATTCTAGAGTGGGGATTTTTGGGTATATAAGTAATGTATCTCGTTAGGGCGGGTGGTTGGGACTACGCGAGCGAAGCGAGCGACGGTGGACTGGAGGAGCCCAGGTTCAGAGGCTTAAACCGAAAGGCTGTCCATTTCATTTTTGAATATTTAGTATTAAATTATTGGCGGTATGACACTTGTAAATAAAATTCTGTTGTACTTTACTTTTCATTTATTCACATCAGCATAATATTAAATATTACAAAGTATAATTTATAACAAGTAAACATATAATATCAACAAACACCACGACACTTGGAACGACTGGATCCGACCGCACACCACCTCTGCCATCCGCCATTGCCGTCGACTCCTCGTTGTAGTGGGCCCATCATTTCCAATCTGCAAAGTACAAAATACAAATTATAAACTCATCAACACTTTATAAAAATTCGTTGACATCTTCGACTACAAATAAACACCCGTGACCCACGCCATTAGCCATTTCGGGCATTTTCAAAATAGAACACCGCAAGGTAGGTGGTGAACTACGGCGATGGCATTAACAATGCCAAATTTTAAATTAAGTTCCGCACCGTAATCGCGTTTTCGATGTTCAACTTATCACCCCAATGGCTTACCTCAAAAATTAAAGAAGAGGAGGGGGATTTATATTTTACACATGACGCGCTCCAACAATTTCTCCACCGCTCTAACAAGTGTTGGAACCTCCGACACTTCCGGAATAATAGTAGTCATGAGTCATGACAAAAAAATTGCGTGGGACAAATATAATTTTTTTTTAAGCCAAAACACAGGACCGGCTTCAAGGTTTTTTTACGATTACAAAACTAAAATTACAAGACCAAAAATTAACCTACTATTTTAAGCGCAATTCGGGGACGGCGTCGGTGTTTTTTACGATTACAAAACTAAAATTACAAGACCAAAAATTAACCTACTATTTTAAGCGCAATTCGGGGACGGCGTCGGTGTGTTTTACGATTACAAAACTAAAATTACAAGACCAAAAATTTACCTACTATTTTACGCGCAATTCAGGGACGGCGTCGGTGTCTTTTACGATTACAAAACTAAAATTACAAGACCAAAAATTAACCTACTATTTTAAGCGCAATTCGGGGACGGCGTCGGTGTTTTTTACGATTACAAAACTAAAATTACAAGACCAAAAATTTACCTACTATTTTACGCGCAATTCAGGGACGGCGTCGGTGTCTTTTACGATTACAAAACTAAAATTACAAGACCAAAAATTAACCTACTATTTTAAGCGCAATTCGGGGACGGCGTCGGTGTTTTTTACGATTACAAAACTAAAATTACAAGACCAAAAATTAACCTACTATTTTACGCGCAATTCAGGGACGGCGTCGGTGTTTTTTACGATTACAAAACTAAAATTACAAGACCAAAAATTAACCTACTATTTTACGCGCAATTCAGGGACGGCGTCGGTGTTTTTTACGATTACAAAACTAAAATTACAAGACCAAAAATTAACCTACTATTTTACGCGCAATACAGGACCGGCATCGGGGTGTTTTACGATTACAAAATTAAAATTACAAGACCAAAGTTTAATCTACTTTTTTACGCGCAATACAGGACCGGCATCGGGGTGTTTTACGATTACCAAATCAAAATTACAAGACCAAAGTTTAATCTACCATTTTAAACGCAATACAGGACGACCGGCGTCGGGGTGCTTTACGATTTCAACAGTAAAATTACAAGACCAAAGTTTAATCTACCATTTTACGCGCAATCCAGGACCGGCGTCGGGGTGTTTTACGATTACAAAATTAAAATTACAAGACCAAAGTTTAATCTACCATTTTACGCGCAATACAGGACCGGCGTCGGGGTGCTTTACGATTACCAAATCAAATTTACAAGACCAAAGTTTAATCTACCATTTTACGCGCAATACAGGACCGGCGTCGGGGTGTTTTACGATTACAAAATCAAATTTACAAGACCAAAGTTTAATCTACCATTTTACGCGCAATACAGGACCGGCGTCGGGGTGCTTTACGATTACCAAATCAAATTTACAAGACCAAAGTTTAATCTACCATTTTACGCGCAATACAGGACCGGCGTCGGGGTGTTTTACGATTACAAAATCAAATTTACAAGACCAAAGTTTAATCTATCATTTTACGCGCAATACAGGACCGGCGTCGGGGTGCTTTACGATTACAAAATTAAAATTACAAGACCAAAGTTTAATCTACTTTTTTACGCGCAATACAGAAACGGTGTCTGGGTGCTTTTCGATTACCAAATCAAAATTACAAGACCAAAGTTTAATCTACCATTTTACACGCAATACAGGACGACAGGCGTCGGGGTGCTTTACGATTTCAACAGTAAAATTACAAGACCAAAGTTTAATCTACCATTTTACGCGCAATCCAGGACCGGCGTCGGGGTGTTTTACGATTACAAAATTAAAATTACAAGACCAAAGTTTAATCTACCATTTTACGCGCAATAGAGGACCGGCGTCGGGGTGCTTTACGATTACCAAATCAAAATTACAAGACCAAAGTTTAATCTACCATTTTACGCGCAATAGAGGACCGGCGTCGGGGTGCTTTACGATTACCAAATCAAAATTACAAGACCAAAGTTTAATCTACCATTTTACGCGCAATACAGGACCGGCGTCGGGGTGCTTTACGATTACCAAATCAAAATTACAAGACCAAAGTTTAATCTACCATTTTACGCGCAATACAGAACCGGCGTCGGGGTGCTTTACGATTACCAAATCAAAATTACAAGACCAAAGTTTAATCTACCATTTTACGCGCAATACAGGACCGGCGTCGACGTGCTTTACGATTACAAAATTAAAATTACAAGACCAAAGTTTAATCTACTTTTTTACGCGCAATACAGGACCGGCATCGGGGTGTTTTACGATTACAAAATTAAAATTACAAGACCAAAGTTTAATCTACCATTTTACGCGCAATACAGGACCGGCATCGGGGTGTTTTACGATTACAAAATTAAAATTACAAGACCAAAGTTTAATCTACCATTTTACACGCAATACAGGACGACAGGCGTCGGGGTGCTTTACGATTTCAACAGTAAAATTACAAGACCAAAGTTTAATCTACCATTTTACGCGCAATCCAGGACCGGCGTCGGGGTGTTTTACGATTACAAAATTAAAATTACAAGACCAAAGTTTAATCTACCATTTTACGCGCAATAGAGGACCGGCGTCGGGGTGCTTTACGATTACCAAATCAAAATTACAAGACCAAAGTTTAATCTACCATTTTACGCGCAATACAGGACCGGCGTCGACGTGCTTTACGATTACAAAATTAAAATTACAAGACCAAAGTTTAATCTACCATTTTACGCGCAATCCAGGACCGGCGTCGGGGTGTTTTACGATTACAAAATTAAAATTACAAGACCAAAGTTTAATCTACCATTTTACGCGCAATACAGGACCGGCGTCGGGGTGTTTTACGATTACAAAATCAAATTTACAAGACCAAAGTTTAATCTACCATTTTACGCGCAATACAGGACCGGCGTCGGGGTGCTTTACGATTACCAAATCAAATTTACAAGACCAAAGTTTAATCTACCATTTTACGCGCAATACAGGACCGGCATCGGGGTGTTTTACGATTACAAAATTAAAATTACAAGACCAAAGTTTAATCTACCATTTTACACGCAATACAGGACGACAGGCGTCGGGGTGCTTTACGATTTCAACAGTAAAATTACAAGACCAAAGTTTAATCTACCATTTTACGCGCAATCCAGGACCGGCGTCGGGGTGCTTTACGATTACAAAATTAAAATTACAAGACCAAAGTTTAATCTACCATTTTACGCGCAATAGAGGACCGGCGTCGGGGTGCTTTACGATTACCAAATCAAAATTACAAGACCAAAGTTTAATCTACCATTTTACGCGCAATACAGGACCGGCGTCGACGTGCTTTACGATTACAAAATTAAAATTACAAGACCAAAGTTTAATCTACCATTTTACGCGCAATACAGGACCGGCGTCGGGGTGCTTTACGATTACCAAATCAAAATTACAAGACCAAAGTTTAATCTACCATTTTACGCGCAATACAGGACAGGCGTCGGGGTGTTTTACGATTACAAAATTAAAATTACAAGACCAAAGTTTAATCTACCATTTTACGCGCAATACAGGACCGGCGTCGACGTGCTTTACGATTACAAAATTAAAATTACAAGACCAAAGTTTAATCTACCATTTTACGCGCAATCCAGGACAGGCGTCGGGGTGTTTTACGATTACAAAATTAAAATTACAAGACCAAAGTTTAATCTACCATTTTACGCGCAATACAGGACCGGCGTCGGGGTGTTTTACGATTACAAAATCAAATTTACAAGACCAAAGTTTAATCTACCATTTTACGCGCAATACAGGACCGGCGTCGGGGTGCTTTACGATTACCAAATCAAATTTACAAGACCAAAGTTTAATCTACCATTTTACGCGCAATACAGGACCGGCATCGGGGTGTTTTACGATTACAAAATTAAAATTACAAGACCAAAGTTTAATCTACCATTTTACACGCAATACAGGACGACAGGCGTCGGGGTGCTTTACGATTTCAACAGTAAAATTACAAGACCAAAGTTTAATCTACCATTTTACGCGCAATCCAGGACCGGCGTCGGGGTGTTTTACGATTACAAAATTAAAATTACAAGACCAAAGTTTAATCTACCATTTTACGCGCAATAGAGGACCGGCGTCGGGGTGCTTTACGATTACCAAATCAAAATTACAAGACCAAAGTTTAATCTACCATTTTACGCGCAATACAGGACCGGCGTCGACGTGCTTTACGATTACAAAATTAAAATTACAAGACCAAAGTTTAATCTACCATTTTACGCGCAATACAGGACCGGCGTCGGGGTGCTTTACGATTACCAAATCAAAATTACAAGACCAAAGTTTAATCTACCATTTTACGCGCAATACAGGACCGGCGTCGGGGTGTTTTACGATTACAAAATCAAATTTACAAGACCAAAGTTTAATCTACCATTTTACGCGCAATACAGGACAGGCGTCGGGGTGTTTTACGATTACAAAATTAAAATTACAAGACCAAAGTTTAATCTACCATTTTACGCGCAATACAGGACCGGCGTCGACGTGCTTTACGATTACAAAATTAAAATTACAAGACCAAAGTTTAATCTACCATTTTACGCGCAATAGAGGACCGGCGTCGGGGTGCTTTACGATTACCAAATCAAAATTACAAGACCAAAGTTTAATCTACCATTTTACGCGCAATACAGGACCGGCGTCGACGTGCTTTACGATTACAAAATTAAAATTACAAGACCAAAGTTTAATCTGCCATTTTACGCGCAATAGAGGATCGGCGTCGGGGTGCTTTACAATTACCAAATCAAAATTACAAGACCAAAGTTTAATCTACCATTTTACGCGCAATAGAGGACCGGCGTCGGGGTGCTTTACGATTACAACAGTAAAATTACAAGACCAAAGTTTAATCTACCATTTTACGCGCAATACAGGACCGGCGTCGACGTGCTTTACGATTACAAAATTAAAATTACAAGACCAAAGTTTAATCTACCATTTTACGCGCAATACAGGACCGGCGTCGACGTGCTTTACGATTACAAAATTAAAATTACAAGACCAAAGTTTAATCTACCATTTTACGCGCAATAGAGGACCGGCGTCGGGGTGCTTTACGATTACCAAATCAAAATTACAAGACCAAAGTTTAATCTACCATTTTACGCGCAATACAGGACCGGCATCGGGGTGTTTTACGATTACAAAATTAAAATTACAAGACCAAAGTTTAATCTACTTTTTTACGCGCAATACAGAAACGGTGTCTGGGTGCTTTTCGATTACCAAATCAAAATTACAAGACCAAAGTTTAATCTACCATTTTAAACGCAATACAGGACGACCGGCGTCGGGGTGCTTTACGATTTCAACAGTAAAATTACAAGACCAAAGTTTAATCTACCATTTTACGCGCAATCCAGGACCGGCGTCGGGGTGTTTTACGATTACAAAATTAAAATTACAAGACCAAAGTTTAATCTACCATTTTACGCGCAATACAGGACCGGCGTCGGGGTGCTTTACGATTACCAAATCAAATTTACAAGACCAAAGTTTAATCTACCATTTTACGCGCAATACAGGACCGGCGTCGGGGTGTTTTACGATTACAAAATCAAATTTACAAGACCAAAGTTTAATCTACCATTTTACGCGCAATACAGGACCGGCGTCGGGGTGCTTTACGATTACCAAATCAAATTTACAAGACCAAAGTTTAATCTACCATTTTACGCGCAATACAGGACCGGCGTCGGGGTGTTTTACGATTACAAAATCAAATTTACAAGACCAAAGTTTAATCTATCATTTTACGCGCAATACAGGACCGGCGTCGGGGTGCTTTACGATTACAAAATTAAAATTACAAGACCAAAGTTTAATCTACTTTTTTACGCGCAATACAGAAACGGTGTCTGGGTGCTTTTCGATTACCAAATCAAAATTACAAGACCAAAGTTTAATCTACCATTTTACACACAATACAGGACGACAGGCGTCGGGGTGCTTTACGATTTCAACAGTAAAATTACAAGACCAAAGTTTAATCTACCATTTTACGCGCAATCCAGGACCGGCGTCGGGGTGTTTTACGATTACAAAATTAAAATTACAAGACCAAAGTTTAATCTACCATTTTACGCGCAATAGAGGACCGGCGTCGGGGTGCTTTACGATTACCAAATCAAAATTACAAGACCAAAGTTTAATCTACCATTTTACGCGCAATAGAGGACCGGCGTCGGGGTGCTTTACGATTACCAAATCAAAATTACAAGACCAAAGTTTAATCTACCATTTTACGCGCAATACAGGACCGGCGTCGGGGTGCTTTACGATTACCAAATCAAAATTACAAGACCAAAGTTTAATCTACCATTTTACGCGCAATACAGAACCGGCGTCGGGGTGCTTTACGATTACCAAATCAAAATTACAAGACCAAAGTTTAATCTACCATTTTACGCGCAATACAGGACCGGCGTCGACGTGCTTTACGATTACAAAATTAAAATTACAAGACCAAAGTTTAATCTACCTTTTTACGCGCAATACAGGACCGGCATCGGGGTGTTTTACGATTACAAAATTAAAATTACAAGACCAAAGTTTAATCTACCATTTTACGCGCAATACAGGACCGGCGTCGGGGTGTTTTACGATTACAAAATTAAAATTACAAGACCAAAGTTTAATCTACCATTTTACACGCAATACAGGACGACCGGCGTCGGGGTGCTTTACGATTTCAACAGTAAAATTACAAGACCAAAGTTTAATCTACCATTTTACGCGCAATACAGGACCGGCGTCGGGGTGTTTTACGATTACAAAATTAAAATTACAAGACCAAAGTTTAATCTACCATTTTACGCGCAATAGAGGACCGGCGTCGGGGTGCTTTACGATTACCAAATCAAAATTACAAGACCAAAGTTTAATCTACCATTTTACGCGCAATACAGGACCGGCGTCGGGGTGCTTTACGATTACCAAATCAAATTTACAAGACCAAAGTTTAATCTACCATTTTACGCGCAATACAGGACCGGCGTCGGGGTGTTTTACGATTACAAAATCAAATTTACAAGACCAAAGTTTAATCTACCATTTTACGCGCAATACAGGACCGGCGTCGGGGTGTTTTACGATTACAAAATCAAATTTACAAGACCAAAGTTTAATCTACCATTTTACGCGCAATACAGGACCGGCGTCGACGTGCTTTACGATTACAAAATTAAAATTACAAGACCAAAGTTTAATCTACCATTTTACGCGCAATAGAGGACCGGCGTCGGGGTGCTTTACGATTACCAAATCAAAATTACAAGACCAAAGTTTAATCTACCATTTTACGCGCAATACAGGACCGGCGTCGACGTGCTTTACGATTACAAAATTAAAATTACAAGACCAAAGTTTAATCTACCATTTTACGCGCAATAGAGGACCGGCGTCGGGGTGCTTTACAATTACCAAATCAAAATTACAAGACCAAAGTTTAATCTACCATTTTACGCGCAATAGAGGACCGGCGTCGGGGTGCTTTACGATTACAACAGTAAAATTACAAGACCAAAGTTTAATCTACCATTTTACGCGCAATACAGGACCGGCGTCGACGTGCTTTACGATTACAAAATTAAAATTACAAGACCAAAGTTTAATCTACCATTTTACGCGCAATACAGGACCGGCGTCGACGTGCTTTACGATTACAAAGTTAAAATTACAAGACCAAAGTTTAATCTACCATTTTACGCGCAATAGAGGACCGGCGTCGGGGTGCTTTACGATTACCAAATCAAAATTACAAGACCAAAGTTTAATCTACCATTTTACGCGCAATAGAGGACCGGCGTCGACGTGCTTTACGATTACAAAATTAAAATTACAAGACCAAAGTTTAATCTACCATTTTACGCGCAATAGAGGACCGGCGTCGGGGTGCTTTACGATTACCAAATCAAAATTACAAGACCAAAGTTTAATCTACCATTTTACGCGCAATAGAGGACCGGCGTCGACGTGCTTTACGATTACAAAATTAAAATTACAAGACCAAAGTTTAATCTACCATTTTACGCGCAATAGAGGACCGGCGTCGGGGTGCTTTACGATTACCAAATCAAAATTACAAGACCAAAGTTTAATCTACCATTTTACGCGCAATAGAGGACCGGCGTCGACGTGCTTTACGATTACAAAATTAAAATTACAAGACCAAAGTTTAATCTACCATTTTACGCGCAATAGAGGACCGGCGTCGGGGTGCTTTACGATTACCAAATCAAAATTACAAGACCAAAGTTTAATCTACCATTTTACGCGCAATAGAGGACCGGCGTCGACGTGCTTTACGATTACAAAATTAAAATTACAAGACCAAAGTTTAATCTACCATTTTACGCGCAATAGAGGACCGGCGTCGGGGTGCTTTACGATTACCAAATCAAAATTACAAGACCAAAGTTTAATCTACCATTTTACGCGCAATACAGGACCGGCGTCGACGTGCTTTACGATTACAAAATTAAAATTACAAGACCAAAGTTTAATCTACCATTTTACGCGCAATAGAGGACCGGCGTCGGGGTGCTTTACGATTACCAAATCAAAATTACAAGACCAAAGTTTAATCTACCATTTCACGCGCAATAGAGGACCGGCGTCGGGGTGTTTTACGATTACAAAATCAAATTTACAAGACCAAAGTTTAATCTACCATTTTACGCGCAATACAGGACCTGCGTCGGGGTGTTTTACGATTACAAAATCAAATTTACAAGACCAAAGTTTAATCTACCATTTTACGCGCAATACAGGACCGGCGTCGACGTGCTTTACGATTACAAAATTAAAATTACAAGACCAAAGTTTAATCTACCATTTTACGCGCAATAGAGGACCGGCGTCGGGGTGCTTTACGATTACCAAATCAAAATTACAAGACCAAAGTTTAATCTACCATTTCACGCGCAATAGAGGACCGGCGTCGGGGTGTTTTACGATTACAAAATCAAATTTACAAGACCAAAGTTTAATCTACCATTTTACGCGCAATACAGGACCTGCGTCGGGGTGTTTTACGATTACAAAATCAAATTTACAAGACCAAAGTTTAATCTACCATTTTACGCGCAATACAGGACCGGCGTCGACGTGCTTTACGATTACAAAATTAAAATTACAAGACCAAAGTTTAATCTACCATTTTACGCGCAATAGAGGACCGGCGTCGGGGTGTTTTACGATTACCAAATCAAATTTACAAGACCAAAGTTTAATCTACCATTTTACGCGCAATACAGAACCGGCGTCGGGGTGTTTTACGATTACAAAATCAAATTTACAAGACCAAAGTTTAATCTACCATTTTACGCGCAATACAGGACCGGCATCGGGGTGTTTTACGATTACAAAAATTAAAATTACAAGACCAAAGTTTAATCTACCATTTTACGCGCAATACAGGACCGGCGTCGGGGTGCTTTACGATTACCAAATCAAATTTACAAGACCAAAGTTTAATCTACCATTTTACGCGCAATACAGGACCGGCGTCGGGGTGCTTTACGATTACCAAATCAAATTTACAAGACCAAAGTTTAATCTACCATTTTACGCGCAATACAGGACCGGCATCGGGGTGTTTTACGATTACAAAATTAAAATTACAAGACCAAAGTTTAATCTACTTTTTTACGCGCAATACAGGACCGGCATCGGGGTGTTTTACGATTACAAAATTAAAATTACAAGACCAAAGTTTAATCTACTTTTTTACGCGCAATACAGAAACGGTGTCTGGGTGCTTTTCGATTACCAAATCAAAATTACAAGACCAAAGTTTAATCTACCATTTTAAACGCAATACAGGACGACCGGCGTCGGGGTGCTTTACGATTTCAACAGTAAAATTACAAGACCAAAGTTTAATCTACCATTTTACGCGCAATACAGGACCGGCGTCGGGGTGTTTTACGATTACAAAATTAAAATTACAAGACCAAAGTTTAATCTACCATTTTACGCGCAATACAGGACCGGCGTCGGGGTGCTTTACGATTACCAAATCAAATTTACAAGACCAAAGTTTAATCTACCATTTTACGCGCAATACAGGACCGGCGTCGGGGTGTTTTACGATTACAAAATCAAATTTACAAGACCAAAGTTTAATCTACCATTTTACGCGCAATACAGGACCGGCGTCGGGGTGCTTTACGATTACCAAATCAAATTTACAAGACCAAAGTTTAATCTACCATTTTACGCGCAATACAGGACCGGCGTCGGGGTGTTTTACGATTACAAAATCAAATTTACAAGACCAAAGTTTAATCTATCATTTTACGCGCAATACAGGACCGGCGTCGGGGTGCTTTACGATTACAAAATTAAAATTACAAGACCAAAGTTTAATCTACTTTTTTACGCGCAATACAGAAACGGTGTCTGGGTGCTTTTCGATTACCAAATCAAAATTACAAGACCAAAGTTTAATCTACCATTTTACACGCAATACAGGACCGGCGTCGGGGTGCTTTACGATTTCAACAGTAAAATTACAAGACCAAAGTTTAATCTACCATTTTACGCGCAATCCAGGACCGGCGTCGGGGTGTTTTACGATTACAAAATTAAAATTACAAGACCAAAGTTTAATCTACCATTTTACGCGCAATAGAGGACCGGCGTCGGGGTGCTTTACGATTACCAAATCAAAATTACAAGACCAAAGTTTAATCTACCATTTTACGCGCAATAGAGGACCGGCGTCGGGGTGCTTTACGATTACCAAATCAAAATTACAAGACCAAAGTTTAATCTACCATTTTACGCGCAATACAGGACCGGCGTCGGGGTGCTTTACGATTACCAAATCAAAATTACAAGACCAAAGTTTAATCTACCATTTTACGCGCAATACAGGACCGGCGTCGACGTGCTTTACGATTACAAAATTAAAATTACAAGACCAAAGTTTAATCTACTTTTTTACGCGCAATACAGGACCGGCATCGGGGTGTTTTACGATTACAAAATTAAAATTACAAGACCAAAGTTTAATCTACCATTTTACGCGCAATACAGGACCGGCATCGGGGTGTTTTACGATTACAAAATTAAAATTACAAGACCAAAGTTTAATCTACCATTTTACACGCAATACAGGACGACAGGCGTCGGGGTGCTTTACGATTTCAACAGTAAAATTACAAGACCAAAGTTTAATCTACCATTTTACGCGCAATCCAGGACCGGCGTCGGGGTGTTTTACGATTACAAAATTAAAATTACAAGACCAAAGTTTAATCTACCATTTTACGCGCAATAGAGGACCGGCGTCGGGGTGCTTTACGATTACCAAATCAAAATTACAAGACCAAAGTTTAATCTACCATTTTACGCGCAATACAGGACCGGCGTCGGGGTGCTTTACGATTACCAAATCAAATTTACAAGACCAAAGTTTAATCTACCATTTTACGCGCAATACAGGACCGGCGTCGGGGTGTTTTACGATTACAAAATCAAATTTACAAGACCAAAGTTTAATCTACCATTTTACGCGCAATACAGGACCTGCATCGGGGTGTTTTACGATTACAAAATCAAATTTACAAGACCAAAGTTTAATCTACCATTTTACGCGCAATACAGGACCGGCGTCGACGTGCTTTACGATTACAAAATTAAAATTACAAGACCAAAGTTTAATCTACCATTTTACGCGCAATAGAGGACCGGCGTCGGGGTGCTTTACGATTACCAAATCAAAATTACAAGACCAAAGTTTAATCTACCATTTTACGCGCAATACAGGACCGGCGTCGACGTGCTTTACGATTACAAAATTAAAATTACAAGACCAAAGTTTAATCTACCATTTTACGCGCAATAGAGGACCGGCGTCGGGGTGCTTTACAATTACCAAATCAAAATTACAAGACCAAAGTTTAATCTACCATTTTACGCGCAATAGAGGACCGGCGTCGGGGTGCTTTACGATTACAACAGTAAAATTACAAGACCAAAGTTTAATCTACCATTTTACGCGCAATACAGGACCGGCGTCGACGTGCTTTACGATTACAAAATTAAAATTACAAGACCAAAGTTTAATCTACTTTTTTACGCGCAATACAGGACCGGCATCGGGGTGTTTTACGATTACAAAATTAAAATTACAAGACCAAAGTTTAATCTACCATTTTACGCGCAATACAGGACCGGCATCGGGGTGTTTTACGATTACAAAATTAAAATTACAAGACCAAAGTTTAATCTACCATTTTACACGCAATACAGGACGACAGGCGTCGGGGTGCTTTACGATTTCAACAGTAAAATTACAAGACCAAAGTTTAATCTACCATTTTACGCGCAATCCAGGACCGGCGTCGGGGTGTTTTACGATTACAAAATTAAAATTACAAGACCAAAGTTTAATCTACCATTTTACGCGCAATAGAGGACCGGCGTCGGGGTGCTTTACGATTACCAAATCAAAATTACAAGACCAAAGTTTAATCTACCATTTTACGCGCAATACAGGACCGGCGTCGGGGTGCTTTACGATTACCAAATCAAATTTACAAGACCAAAGTTTAATCTACCATTTTACGCGCAATACAGGACCGGCGTCGGGGTGTTTTACGATTACAAAATCAAATTTACAAGACCAAAGTTTAATCTACCATTTTACGCGCAATACAGGACCTGCATCGGGGTGTTTTACGATTACAAAATCAAATTTACAAGACCAAAGTTTAATCTACCATTTTACGCGCAATACAGGACCGGCGTCGGGGTGCTTTACGATTACAAAATCAAAATTACAAGACCAAAGTTTAATCTACCATTTTACGCGCAATAGAGGACCGGCGTCGGGGTGCTTTACGATTACCAAATCAAAATTACAAGACCAAAGTTTAATCTACCATTTTACGCGCAATACAGGACCGGCGTCGACGTGCTTTACGATTACAAAATTAAAATTACAAGACCAAAGTTTAATCTACCATTTTACGCGCAATAGAGGACCGGCGTCGGGGTGCTTTACAATTACCAAATCAAAATTACAAGACCAAAGTTTAATCTACCATTTTACGCGCAATAGAGGACCGGCGTCGGGGTGCTTTACGATTACAACAGTAAAATTACAAGACCAAAGTTTAATCTACCATTTTACGCGCAATACAGGACCGGCGTCGGCGTGCTTTACGATTACAAAATTAAAATTACAAGACCAAAGTTTAATCTACCATTTTACGCGCAATACAGGACCGGCGTCGACGTGCTTTACGATTACAAAATTAAAATTACAAGACCAAAGTTTAATCTACCATTTTACGCGCAATAGAGGACCGGCGTCGGGGTGCTTTACGATTACCAAATCAAAATTACAAGACCAAAGTTTAATCTACCATTTTACGCGCAATAGAGGACCGGCGTCGACGTGCTTTACGATTACAAAATTAAAATTACAAGACCAAAGTTTAATCTACCATTTTACGCGCAATAGAGGACCGGCGTCGGGGTGCTTTACGATTACCAAATCAAAATTACAAGACCAAAGTTTAATCTACCATTTTACGCGCAATAGAGGACCGGCGTCGACGTGCTTTACGATTACAAAATTAAAATTACAAGACCAAAGTTTAATCTACCATTTTACGCGCAATAGAGGACCGGCGTCGGGGTGCTTTACGATTACCAAATCAAAATTACAAGACCAAAGTTTAATCTACCATTTTACGCGCAATAGAGGACCGGCGTCGACGTGCTTTACGATTACAAAATTAAAATTACAAGACCAAAGTTTAATCTACCATTTTACGCGCAATAGAGGACCGGCGTCGGGGTGCTTTACGATTACCAAATCAAAATTACAAGACCAAAGTTTAATCTACCATTTTACGCGCAATAGAGGACCGGCGTCGACGTGCTTTACGATTACAAAATTAAAATTACAAGACCAAAGTTTAATCTACCATTTTACGCGCAATAGAGGACCGGCGTCGGGGTGCTTTACGATTACCAAATCAAAATTACAAGACCAAAGTTTAATCTACCATTTTACGCGCAATAGAGGACCGGCGTCGACGTGCTTTACGATTACAAAATTAAAATTACAAGACCAAAGTTTAATCTACCATTTTACGCGCAATAGAGGACCGGCGTCGGGGTGCTTTACGATTACCAAATCAAAATTACAAGACCAAAGTTTAATCTACCATTTTACGCGCAATAGAGGACCGGCGTCGGGGTGTTTTACGATTACAAAATCAAATTTACAAGACCAAAGTTTAATCTACCATTTTACGCGCAATACAGGACCGGCGTCGGGGTGTTTTACGATTACAAAATCAAATTTACAAGACCAAAGTTTAATCTACCATTTTACGCGCAATACAGGACCGGCGTCGACGTGCTTTACGATTACAAAATTAAAATTACAAGACCAAAGTTTAATCTACCATTTTACGCGCAATAGAGGACCGGCGTCGGGGTGCTTTACGATTACAAAATCAAAATTACAAGACCAAAGTTTAATCTACCATTTTACGCGCAATAGAGGACCGGCGTCGGGGTGCTTTACGATTACAAAATTAAAATTACAAGACCAAAGTTTAATCTACCATTTTACGCGCAATAGAGGACCGGCGTCGGGGTGCTTTACGATTACCAAATCAAAATTACAAGACCAAAGTTTAATCTACCATTTTACGCGCAATACAGGACCGGCGTCGACGTGCTTTACGATTACAAAATTAAAATTACAAGACCAAAGTTTAATCTACCATTTTACGCGCAATAGAGGACCGGCGTCGGGGTGCTTTACGATTACCAAATCAAAATTACAAGACCAAAGTTTAATCTACCATTTTACGCGCAATAGAGGACCGGCGTCGACGTGCTTTACGATTACAAAATTAAAATTACAAGACCAAAGTTTAATCTACCATTTTACGCGCAATAGAGGACCGGCGTCGGGGTGCTTTACGATTACCAAATCAAAATTACAAGACCAAAGTTTAATCTACCATTTTACGCGCAATACAGGACCGGCGTCGACGTGCTTTACGATTAAAAAATTAAAATTACAAGACCAAAGTTTAATCTACCATTTTACGCGCAATAGAGGACCGGCGTCGGGGTGCTTTACGATTACCAAATCAAAATTACAAGACCAAAGTTTAATCTACCATTTTACGCGCAATACAGGACCGGCGTCGACGTGCTTTACGATTACAAAATTAAAATTACAAGACCAAAGTTTAATCTACCATTTTACGCGCAATAGAGGACCGGCGTCGGGGTGCTTTACGATTACCAAATCAAAATTACAAGACCAAAGTTTAATCTACCATTTTACGCGCAATAGAGGACCGGCGTCGACGTGCTTTACGATTACAAAATTAAAATTACAAGACCAAAGTTTAATCTACCATTTTACGCGCAATAGAGGACCGGCGTCGGGGTGCTTTACGATTACCAAATCAAAATTACAAGACCAAAGTTTAATCTACCATTTCACGCGCAATAGAGGACCGGCGTCGGGGTGTTTTACGATTACAAAATCAAATTTACAAGACCAAAGTTTAATCTACCATTTTACGCGCAATACAGGACCTGCGTCGGGGTGTTTTACGATTACAAAATCAAATTTACAAGACCAAAGTTTAATCTACCATTTTACGCGCAATACAGGACCGGCGTCGACGTGCTTTACGATTACAAAATCAAAATTACAAGACCAAAGTTTAATCTACCATTTTACGCGCAATAGAGGACCGGCGTCGGGGTGCTTTACGATTACAAAATCAAAATTACAAGACCAAAGTTTAATCTACCATTTTACGCGCAATACAGGACCGGCGTCGACGTGCTTTACGATTACAAAATTAAAATTACAAGACCAAAGTTTAATCTACCATTTTACGCGCAATAGAGGACCGGCGTCGGGGTGCTTTACAATTACCAAATCAAAATTACAAGACCAAAGTTTAATCTACCATTTTACGCGCAATAGAGGACCGGCGTCGGGGTGCTTTACGATTACAACAGTAAAATTACAAGACCAAAGTTTAATCTACCATTTTACGCGCAATACAGGACCGGCGTCGACGTGCTTTACGATTACAAAATTAAAATTACAAGACCAAAGTTTAATCTACCATTTTACGCGCAATAGAGGACCGGCGTCGACGTGCTTTACGATTACAAAATTAAAATTACAAGACCAAAGTTTAATCTACCATTTTACGCGCAATAGAGGACCGGCGTCGGGGTGCTTTACGATTACAAAATTAAAATTACAAGACCAAAGTTTAATCTACCATTTTACGCGCAATAGAGGACCGGCGTCGACGTGCTTTACGATTACAAAATTAAAATTACAAGACCAAAGTTTAATCTACCATTTTACGCGCAATAGAGGACCGGCGTCGGGGTGCTTTACAATTACCAAATCAAAATTACAAGACCAAAGTTTAATCTACCATTTTACGCGCAATAGAGGACCGGCGTCGACGTGCTTTACGATTACAAAATTAAAATTACAAGACCAAAGTTTAATCTACTATTTTACGCGCAATAGAGGACCGGCGTCGGGGTGCTTTACGATTACCAAATCAAAATTACAAGACCAAAGTTTAATCTACCATTTTACGCGCAATAGAGGACCGGCGTCGACGTGCTTTACGATTACAAAATTAAAATTACAAGACCAAAGTTTAATCTACCATTTTACGCGCAATAGAGGACCGGCGTCGGGGTGCTTTACGATTACAACAGTAAAATTACAAGACCAAAGTTTAATCTACCATTTTACGCGCAATACAGGACCGGCGTCGACGTGCTTTACGATTACAAAATTAAAATTACAAGACCAAAGTTTAATCTACCATTTTACGCGCAATACAGGACCGGCGTCGGGGTGTTTTACGATTACAAAATTAAAATTACAAGACCAAAGTTTAATCTACCATTTTAGGCGCAATAGAGGACCGGCGTCGGGGTGCTTTACGATTACAAAATTAAAATTACAAGACCAAAGTTTAATCTACCATTTTACGCGCAATACAGGACCGGCATCGGGGTGTTTTACGATTACAAAAATTAAAATTACAAGACCAAAGTTTAATCTACCATTTTACGCGCAATACAGGACCGGCGTCGGGGTGCTTTACGATTACCAAATCAAATTTACAAGACCAAAGTTTAATCTACCATTTTACGCGCAATACAGGACCGGCGTCGGGGTGCTTTACGATTACCAAATCAAATTTACAAGACCAAAGTTTAATCTACAATTTTACGCGCAATACAGAACCGGCGTCGGGGTGTTTTACGATTACAAAATCAAATTTACAAGACCAAAGTTTAATCTACCATTTTACGCGCAATACAGGACCGGCATCGGGGTGTTTTACGATTACAAAAATTAAAATTACAAGACCAAAGTTTAATCTACCATTTTACGCGCAATACAGGACCGGCATCGGGGTGTTTTACGATTACAAAAATTAAAATTACAAGACCAAAGTTTAATCTACCATTTTACGCGCAATACAGGACCGGCGTCGGGGTGCTTTACGATTACCAAATCAAATTTACAAGACCAAAGTTTAATCTACCATTTTACGCGCAGTACAGGACCGGCATCGGGGTGTTTTACGATTACAAAAATTAAAATTACAAGACCAAAGTTTAATCTACCATTTTACGCGCAATACAGGACCGGCGTCGGGGTGCTTTACGATTACCAAATCAAATTTACAAGACCAAAGTTTAATCTACCATTTTACGCGCAATACAGGACCGGCGTCGGGGTGCTTTACGATTACCAAATCAAATTTACAAGACCAAAGTTTAATCTACCATTTTACGCGCAATACAGAACCGGCGTCGGGGTGTTTTACGATTACAAAATCAAATTTACAAGACCAAAGTTTAATCTACCATTTTACGCGCAATACAGGACCGGCATCGGGGTGTTTTACGATTACAAAAATTAAAATTACAAGACCAAAGTTTAATCTACCATTTTACGCGCAATACAGGACCGGCGTCGGGGTGCTTTACGATTACCAAATCAAATTTACAAGACCAAAGTTTAATCTACCATTTTACGCGCAATACAGGACCGGCGTCGGGGTGCTTTACGATTACCAAATCAAATTTACAAGACCAAAGTTTAATCTACCATTTTACGCGCAATACAGGACCGGCATCGGGGTGTTTTACGATTACAAAATTAAAATTACAAGACCAAAGTTTAATCTACTTTTTTACGCGCAATACAGGACCGGCATCGGGGTGTTTTACGATTACAAAATTAAAATTACAAGACCAAAGTTTAATCTACCATTTTAAACGCAATACAGGACGACCGGCGTCGGGGTGCTTTACGATTTCAACAGTAAAATTACAAGACCAAAGTTTAATCTACCATTTTACGCGCAATCCAGGACCGGCGTCGGGGTGTTTTACGATTACAAAATTAAAATTACAAGACCAAAGTTTAATCTACCATTTTACACGCAATACAGGACCGGCGTCGGGGTGCTTTACGATTACCAAATCAAATTTACAAGACCAAAGTTTAATCTACCATTTTACGCGCAATACAGGACCGGCATCGGGGTGTTTTACGATTACAAAAATTAAAATTACAAGACCAAAGTTTAATCTACCATTTTACGCGCAATACAGGACCGGCGTCGGGGTGCTTTACGATTACCAAATCAAATTTACAAGACCAAAGTTTAATCTACCATTTTACGCGCAATACAGGACCGGCGTCGGGGTGCTTTACGATTACCAAATCAAATTTACAAGACCAAAGTTTAATCTACCATTTTACGCGCAATACAGAACCGGCGTCGGGGTGTTTTACGATTACAAAATCAAATTTACAAGACCAAAGTTTAATCTACCATTTTACGCGCAATACAGGACCGGCATCGGGGTGTTTTACGATTACAAAAATTAAAATTACAAGACCAAAGTTTAATCTACCATTTTACGCGCAATAGAGGACCGGCGTCGGGGTGCTTTACGATTACCAAATCAAAATTACAAGACCAAAGTTTAATCTACCATTTTACGCGCAATACAGGACCGGCGTCGACGTGCTTTACGATTACAAAATTAAAATTACAAGACCAAAGTTTAATCTACCATTTTACGCGCAATAGAGGACCGGCGTCGGGGTGCTTTACGATTACCAAATCAAAATTACAAGACCAAAGTTTAATCTACCATTTTACGCGCAATAGAGGACCGGCGTCGACGTGCTTTACGATTACAAAATTAAAATTACAAGACCAAAGTTTAATCTACCATTTTACGCGCAATAGAGGACCGGCGTCGGGGTGCTTTACGATTACCAAATCAAAATTACAAGACCAAAGTTTAATCTACCATTTTACGCGCAATACAGGACCGGCGTCGGCGTGCTTTACGATTACAAAATTAAAATTACAAGACCAAAGTTTAATCTACCATTTTACGCGCAATAGAGGACCGGCGTCGGGGTGCTTTACGATTACCAAATCAAAATTACAAGACCAAAGTTTAATCTACCATTTTACGCGCAATACAGGACCGGCGTCGACGTGCTTTACGATTACAAAATTAAAATTACAAGACCAAAGTTTAATCTACCATTTTACGCGCAATAGAGGACCGGCGTCGGGGTGCTTTACGATTACCAAATCAAAATTACAAGACCAAAGTTTAATCTACCATTTTACGCGCAATAGAGGACCGGCGTCGACGTGCTTTACGATTACAAAATTAAAATTACAAGACCAAAGTTTAATCTACCATTTTACGCGCAATAGAGGACCGGCGTCGGGGTGCTTTACGATTACCAAATCAAAATTACAAGACCAAAGTTTAATCTACCATTTCACGCGCAATAGAGGACCGGCGTCGGGGTGTTTTACGATTACAAAATCAAATTTACAAGACCAAAGTTTAATCTACCATTTTACGCGCAATACAGGACCTGCGTCGGGGTGTTTTACGATTACAAAATCAAATTTACAAGACCAAAGTTTAATCTACCATTTTACGCGCAATACAGGACCGGCGTCGACGTGCTTTACGATTACAAAATTAAAATTACAAGACCAAAGTTTAATCTACCATTTTACGCGCAATAGAGGACCGGCGTCGGGGTGCTTTACGATTACCAAATCAAAATTACAAGACCAAAGTTTAATCTACCATTTTACGCGCAATACAGGACCGGCGTCGACGTGCTTTACGATTACAAAATTAAAATTACAAGACCAAAGTTTAATCTACCATTTTACGCGCAATAGAGGACCGGCGTCGGGGTGCTTTACAATTACCAAATCAAAATTACAAGACCAAAGTTTAATCTACCATTTTACGCGCAATAGAGGACCGGCGTCGGGGTGCTTTACGATTACAACAGTAAAATTACAAGACCAAAGTTTAATCTACCATTTTACGCGCAATACAGGACCGGCGTCGACGTGCTTTACGATTACAAAATTAAAATTACAAGACCAAAGTTTAATCTACCATTTTACGCGCAATAGAGGACCGGCGTCGACGTGCTTTACGATTACAAAATTAAAATTACAAGACCAAAGTTTAATCTACCATTTTACGCGCAATAGAGGACCGGCGTCGGGGTGCTTTACGATTACCAAATCAAAATTACAAGACCAAAGTTTAATCTACCATTTTACGCGCAATAGAGGACCGGCGTCGACGTGCTTTACGATTACAAAATTAAAATTACAAGACCAAAGTTTAATCTACCATTTTACGCGCAATAGAGGACCGGCGTCGGGGTGCTTTACAATTACCAAATCAAAATTACAAGACCAAAGTTTAATCTACCATTTTACGCGCAATAGAGGACCGGCGTCGACGTGCTTTACGATTACAAAATTAAAATTACAAGACCAAAGTTTAATCTACTATTTTACGCGCAATAGAGGACCGGCGTCGGGGTGCTTTACGATTACCAAATCAAAATTACAAGACCAAAGTTTAATCTACCATTTTACGCGCAATAGAGGACCGGCGTCGACGTGCTTTACGATTACAAAATTAAAATTACAAGACCAAAGTTTAATCTACCATTTTACGCGCAATAGAGGACCGGCGTCGGGGTGCTTTACGATTACAACAGTAAAATTACAAGACCAAAGTTTAATCTACCATTTTACGCGCAATACAGGACCGGCGTCGACGTGCTTTACGATTACAAAATTAAAATTACAAGACCAAAGTTTAATCTACCATTTTACGCGCAATACAGGACCGGCATCGGGGTGTTTTACGATTACAAAATTAAAATTACAAGACCAAAGTTTAATCTACCATTTTAGGCGCAATAGAGGACCGGCGTCGGGGTGCTTTACGATTACAAAATTAAAATTACAAGACCAAAGTTTAATCTACCATTTTACGCGCAATACAGGACCGGCATCGGGGTGTTTTACGATTACAAAAATTAAAATTACAAGCCCAAAGTTTAATCTACCATTTTACGCGCAATACAGGACCGGCGTCGGGGTGCTTTACGATTACAAAATCAAATTTACAAGACCAAAGTTTAATCTACCATTTTACGCGCAATACAGGACCGGCGTCGGGGTGCTTTACGATTACCAAATCAAATTTACAAGACCAAAGTTTAATCTACAATTTTACGCGCAATACAGAACCGGCGTCGGGGTGTTTTACGATTACAAAATCAAATTTACAAGACCAAAGTTTAATCTACCATTTTACGCGCAATACAGGACCGGCATCGGGGTGTTTTACGATTACAAAAATTAAAATTACAAGACCAAAGTTTAATCTACCATTTTACGCGCAATACAGGACCGGCATCGGGGTGTTTTACGATTACAAAAATTAAAATTACAAGACCAAAGTTTAATCTACCATTTTACGCGCAATACAGGACCGGCGTCGGGGTGCTTTACGATTACCAAATCAAATTTACAAGACCAAAGTTTAATCTACCATTTTACGCGCAGTACAGGACCGGCATCGGGGTGTTTTACGATTACAAAAATTAAAATTACAAGACCAAAGTTTAATCTACCATTTTACGCGCAATACAGGACCGGCGTCGGGGTGCTTTACGATTACCAAATCAAATTTACAAGACCAAAGTTTAATCTACCATTTTACGCGCAATACAGGACCGGCGTCGGGGTGCTTTACGATTACCAAATCAAATTTACAAGACCAAAGTTTAATCTACCATTTTACGCGCAATACAGAACCGGCGTCGGGGTGTTTTACGATTACAAAATCAAATTTACAAGACCAAAGTTTAATCTACCATTTTACGCGCAATACAGGACCGGCATCGGGGTGTTTTACGATTACAAAAATTAAAATTACAAGACCAAAGTTTAATCTACCATTTTACGCGCAATACAGGACCGGCGTCGGGGTGCTTTACGATTACCAAATCAAATTTACAAGACCAAAGTTTAATCTACCATTTTACGCGCAATACAGGACCGGCGTCGGGGTGCTTTACGATTACCAAATCAAATTTACAAGACCAAAGTTTAATCTACCATTTTACGCGCAATACAGGACCGGCGTCGGGGTGTTTTACGATTACAAAATTAAAATTACAAGACCAAAGTTTAATCTACCATTTTAAACGCAATACAGGACGACCGGCGTCGGGGTGCTTTACGATTTCAACAGTAAAATTACAAGACCAAAGTTTAATCTACCATTTTACGCGCAATCCAGGACCGGCGTCGGGGTGTTTTACGATTACAAAATTAAAATTACAAGACCAAAGTTTAATCTACCATTTTACACGCAATACAGGACCGGCGTCGGGGTGCTTTACGATTACCAAATCAAATTTACAAGACCAAAGTTTAATCTACCATTTTACGCGCAATACAGGACCGGCATCGGGGTGTTTTACGATTACAAAAATTAAAATTACAAGACCAAAGTTTAATCTACCATTTTACGCGCAATACAGGACCGGCGTCGGGGTGCTTTACGATTACCAAATCAAATTTACAAGACCAAAGTTTAATCTACCATTTTACGCGCAATACAGGACCGGCGTCGGGGTGCTTTACGATTACCAAATCAAATTTACAAGACCAAAGTTTAATCTACCATTTTACGCGCAATACAGAACCGGCGTCGGGGTGTTTTACGATTACAAAATCAAATTTACAAGACCAAAGTTTAATCTACCATTTTACGCGCAATACAGGACCGGCATCGGGGTGTTTTACGATTACAAAAATTAAAATTACAAGACCAAAGTTTAATCTACCATTTTACGCGCAATACAGGACCGGCGTCGGGGTGCTTTACGATTACCAAATCAAATTTACAAGACCAAAGTTTAATCTACCATTTTACGCGCAATACAGGACCGGCGTCGGGGTGCTTTACGATTACCAAATCAAATTTACAAGACCAAAGTTTAATCTACCATTTTACGCGCAATACAGGACCGGCATCGGGGTGTTTTACGA
This sequence comes from Rhagonycha fulva, assembly GCA_905340355.1. Taxonomy (NCBI): domain Eukaryota; kingdom Metazoa; phylum Arthropoda; class Insecta; order Coleoptera; family Cantharidae; genus Rhagonycha; species Rhagonycha fulva. Next base: position 119,535,427 of record HG996554.1, read on the forward strand.
TTACAAAATTAAAATTACAAGACCAAAGTTTAATCTACTTTTTTACGCGCAATACAGGACCGGCATCGGGGTGTTTTACGATTACAAAATTAAAATTACAAGACCAAAGTTTAATCTACCATTTTAAACGCAATACAGGACGACCGGCGTCGGGGTGCTTTACGATTTCAACAGTAAAATTACAAGACCAAAGTTTAATCTACCATTTTACGCGCAATCCAGGACCGGCGTCGGGGTGTTTTACGATTACAAAATTAAAATTACAAGACCAAAGTTTAATCTACCATTTTACGCGCAATACAGGACCGGCGTCGGGGTGCTTTACGATTACCAAATCAAATTTACAAGACCAAAGTTTAATCTACCATTTTACGCGCAATACAGGACCGGCGTCGGGGTGTTTTACGATTACAAAATCAAATTTACAAGACCAAAGTTTAATCTACCATTTTACGCGCAATACAGGACCGGCGTCGGGGTGCTTTACGATTACCAAATCAAATTTACAAGACCAAAGTTTAATCTACCATTTTACGCGCAATACAGGACCGGCGTCGGGGTGTTTTACGATTACAAAATCAAATTTACAAGACCAAAGTTTAATCTACCATTTTACGCGCAATACAGGACCGGCGTCGGGGTGCTTTACGATTACCAAATCAAATTTACAAGACCAAAGTTTAATCTACCATTTTACGCGCAATACAGGACCGGCGTCGGGGTGCTTTACGATTACCAAATCAAAATTACAAGACCAAAGTTTAATCTACCATTTTACGCGCAATACAGGACCGGCGTCGGGGTGCTTTACGATTACCAAATCAAATTTACAAGACCAAAGTTTAATCTACCATTTTACGCGCAATACAGAACCGGCGTCGGGGTGTTTTACGATTACAAAATCAAATTTACAAGACCAAAGTTTAATCTACCATTTTACGCGCAATACAGGACCGGCATCGGGGTGTTTTACGATTACAAAAATTAAAATTACAAGACCAAAGTTTAATCTACCATTTTACGCGCAATACAGGACCGGCGTCGGGGTGCTTTACGATTACCAAATCAAATTTACAAGACCAAAGTTTAATCTACCATTTTACGCGCAATACAGGACCGGCGTCGGGGTGCTTTACGATTACCAAATCAAATTTACAAGACCAAAGTTTAATCTACCATTTTACGCGCAATACAGGACCGGCATCGGGGTGTTTTACGATTACAAAATTAAAATTACAAGACCAAAGTTTAATCTACCATTTTAAACGCAATACAGGACGACCGGCGTCGGGGTGCTTTACGATTTCAACAGTAAAATTACAAGACCAAAGTTTAATCTACCATTTTACGCGCAATCCAGGACCGGCGTCGGGGTGTTTTACGATTACAAAATTAAAATTACAAGACCAAAGTTTAATCTACCATTTTACACGCAATACAGGACCGGCGTCGGGGTGCTTTACGATTACCAAATCAAATTTACAAGACCAAAGTTTAATCTACCATTTTACGCGCAATACAGGACCGGCATCGGGGTGTTTTACGATTACAAAAATAAAAATTACAAGACCAAAGTTTAATCTACCATTTTACGCGCAATACAGGACCGGCGTCGGGGTGCTTTACGATTACCAAATCAAATTTACAAGACCAAAGTTTAATCTACCATTTTACGCGCAATACAGGACCGGCGTCGGGGTGCTTTACGATTACCAAATCAAATTTACAAGACCAAAGTTTAATCTACCATTTTACGCGCAATACAGAACCGGCGTCGGGGTGTTTTACGATTACAAAATCAAATTTACAAGACCAAAGTTTAATCTACCATTTTACGCGCAATACAGGACCGGCATCGGGGTGTTTTACGATTACAAAAATTAAAATTACAAGACCAAAGTTTAATCTACCATTTTACGCGCAATACAGGACCGGCGTCGGGGTGCTTTACGATTACCAAATCAAATTTACAAGACCAAAGTTTAATCTACCATTTTACGCGCAATACAGGACCGGCGTCGGGGTGCTTTACGATTACCAAATCAAATTTACAAGACCAAAGTTTAATCTACCATTTTACGCGCAATACAGGACCGGCATCGGGGTGTTTTACGATTACAAAATTAAAATTACAAGACCAAAGTTTAATCTACTTTTTTACGCGCAATACAGGACCGGCATCGGGGTGTTTTACGATTACAAAATTAAAATTACAAGACCAAAGTTTAATCTACCATTTTAAACGCAATACAGGACGACCGGCGTCGGGGTGCTTTACGATTTCAACAGTAAAATTACAAGACCAAAGTTTAATCTACCATTTTACGCGCAATCCAGGACCGGCGTCGGGGTGTTTTACGATTACAAAATTAAAATTACAAGACCAAAGTTTAATCTACCATTTTACGCGCAATACAGGACCGGCGTCGGGGTGCTTTACGATTACCAAATCAAATTTACAAGACCAAAGTTTAATCTACCATTTTACGCGCAATACAGGACCGGCGTCGGGGTGTTTTACGATTACAAAATCAAATTTACAAGACCAAAGTTTAATCTACCATTTTACGCGCAATAGAGGACCGGCGTCGGGGTGCTTTACGATTACCAAATCAAAATTACAAGACCAAAGTTTAATCTACCATTTTACGCGCAATACAGGACCGGCGTCGGGGTGCTTTACGATTACAAAATCAAATTTACAAGACCAAAGTTTAATCTATCATTTTACGCGCAATACAGGACCGGCGTCGGGGTGCTTTACGATTACAAAATTAAAATTACAAGACCAAAGTTTAATCTACTTTTTTACGCGCAATACAGAAACGGTGTCTGGGTGCTTTTCGATTACCAAATCAAAATTACAAGACCAAAGTTTAATCTACCATTTTACACGCAATACAGGACGACAGGCGTCGGGGTGCTTTACGATTTCAACAGTAAAATTACAAGACCAAAGTTTAATCTACCATTTTACGCGCAATCCAGGACCGGCGTCGGGGTGTTTTACGATTACAAAATTAAAATTACAAGACCAAAGTTTAATCTACCATTTTACGCGCAATAGAGGACCGGCGTCGGGGTGCTTTACGATTACCAAATCAAAATTACAAGACCAAAGTTTAATCTACCATTTTACGCGCAATAGAGGACCGGCGTCGACGTGCTTTACGATTACAAAATTAAAATTACAAGACCAAAGTTTAATCTACCATTTTACGCGCAATACAGGACCGGCGTCGGGGTGTTTTACGATTACAAAATTAAAATTACAAGACCAAAGTTTAATCTACCATTTTACGCGCAATACAGGACCGGCATCGGGGTGTTTTACGATTACAAAATTAAAATTACAAGACCAAAGTTTAAGCTACCATTTTACGCGCAATACAGGACCGGCGTCGGGGTGCTTTACGATTACAAAATTAAAATTACAAGTGCAAAGTTTAATCTACCATTTTACGCGCAATCCAGGACCGGCATCGGGGTGTTTTACGATTACAAAATCAAATTTACAAGACCAAAGTTTAATCTACCATTTTACGCGCAATACAGGACCGGCGTCGGGGTGTTTTACGATTACAAAATCAAATTTACAAGACCAAAGTTTAATCTACCATTTTACGCGCAATACAGGACCGGCATCGCGGTGTTTTACGATTACAAAAATTAAAATTACAAGACCAAAGTTTAATCTACTTTTTTACGCGCAATACAGGAACGGTGTCTGGGTGCTTTTCGATTACCAAATCAAAATTACAAGACCAAAGTTTAATCTACCATTTTACGCGCAATAGAGGACCGGCGTCGGGGTGCTTTACGATTACAAAATTAAAATTACAAGACCAAAGTTTAATCTACCATTTTACGCGCAATACAGGACCGGCGTCGGGGTGTTTTACGATTACAAAATTAAAATTACAAGACCAAAGTTTAATCTACCATTTTAGGCGCAATAGAGGACCAGCGTCGGGGTGCTTTACGATTACAAAATTAAAATTACAAGACCAAAGTTTAATCTACCATTTTACGCGCAATACAGGACCGGCGTCGGGGTGCTTTACGATTACCAAATCAAATTTACAAGACCAAAGTTTAATCTACCATTTTACGCGCAATACAGGACCGGCGTCGGGGTGTTTTACGATTACAAAATCAAATTTACAAGACCAAAGTTTAATCTACCATTTTACGCGCAATACAGGACCGGCGTCGGGGTGCTTTACGATTACCAAATCAAATTTACAAGACCAAAGTTTAATCTACCATTTTACGCGCAATACAGGACCGGCATCGGGGTGTTTTACGATTACAAAATTAAAATTACAAGACCAAAGTTTAATCTACTTTTTTACGCGCAATACAGAAACGGTGTCTGGGTGCTTTTCGATTACCAAATCAAAATTACAAGACCAAAGTTTAATCTACCATTTTACACGCAATACAGGACGACCGGCGTCGGGGTGCTTTACGATTTCAACAGTAAAATTACAAGACCAAAGTTTAATCTACCATTTTACGCGCAATCCAGGACCGGCGTCGGGGTGTTTTACGATTACAAAATTAAAATTACAAGACCAAAGTTTAATCTACCATTTTACGCGCAATACAGGACCGGCGTCGGGGTGCTTTACGATTACCAAATCAAATTTACAAGACCAAAGTTTAATCTACCATTTTACGCGCAATACAGGACCGGCGTCGGGGTGCTTTACGATTACCAAATCAAATTTACAAGACCAAAGTTTAATCTACCATTTTACGCGCAATACAGGACCGGCGTCGGGGTGTTTTACGATTACAAAATCAAATTTACAAGACCAAAGTTTAATCTACCATTTTACGCGCAATACAGGACCGGCGTCGGGGTGCTTTACGATTACCAAATCAAATTTACAAGACCAAAGTTTAATCTACCATTTTACGCGCAATACAGGACCGGCATCGGGGTGTTTTACGATTACAAAATTAAAATTACAAGCCCAAAGTTTAATCAACTTTTTTACGCGCAATACAGAAACGGTGTCTGGGTGCTTTTCGATTACCAAATCAAAATTACAAGACCAAAGTTTAATCTACCATTTTACACGCAATACAGGACGACCGGCGTCGGGGTGCTTTACGATTTCAACAGTAAAATTACAAGACCAAAGTTTAATCTACCATTTTACGCGCAATACAGGACCGGCGTCGGGGTGCTTTACGATTACCAAATCAAATTTACAAGACCAAAGTTTAATCTACCATTTTACGCGCAATACAGGACCGGCATCGGGGTGTTTTACGATTACAAAATTAAAATTACAAGACCAAAGTTTAATCTACCATTTTACGCGCAATACAGGACCGGCGTCGGGGTGTTTTACGATTACAAAATTAAAATTACAAGACCAAAGTTTAATCTACCATTTTACGCGCAATACAGGACCGGCGTCGGGGTGTTTTACGATTACAAAATTAAAATTACAAGACCAAAGTTTAATCTACCATTTTACGCGCAATACAGGACCGGCGTCGGGGTGTTTTACGATTACAAAATTAAAATTACAAGACCAAAGTTTAATCTACCATTTTACGCGCAATACAGGACCGGCGTCGGGGTGCTTTACGATTACCAAATCAAATTTACAAGACCAAAGTTTAATCTACCATTTTACGCGCAATACAGGACCGGCATCGGGGTGTTTTACGATTACAAAATTAAAATTACAAGACCAAAGTTTAATCTACCATTTTACGCGCAATCCAGGACCGGCGTCGGGGTGTTTTACGATTACAAAATTAAAATTACAAGACCAAAGTTTAATCTACCATTTTACGCGCAATACAGGACCGGCGTCGGGGTGCTTTACGATTACCAAATCAAATTTACAAGACCAAAGTTTAATCTACCATTTTACGCGCAATACAGGACCGGCATCGGGGTGTTTTACGATTACAAAATTAAAATTACAAGACCAAAGTTTAATCTACTTTTTTACGCGCAATACAGAAACGGTGTCTGGGTGCTTTTCGATTACCAAATCAAAATTACAAGACCAAAGTTTAATCTACCATTTTACACGCAATACAGGACGACCGGCGTCGGGGTGCTTTACGATTTCAACAGTAAAATTACAAGACCAAAGTTTAATCTACCATTTTACGCGCAATACAGGACCGGCGTCGGGGTGTTTTACGATTACAAAATTAAAATTACAAGACCAAAGTTTAATCTACCATTTTACGCGCAATACAGGACCGGCGTCGGGGTGCTTTACGATTACCAAATCAAATTTACAAGACCAAAGTTTAATCTACCATTTTACGCGCAATACAGGACCGGCGTCGGGGTGCTTTACGATTACCAAATCAAATTTACAAGACCAAAGTTTAATCTACCATTTTACGCGCAATACAGGACCGGCATCGGGGTGATTTACGATTACAAAATTAAAATTACAAGACCAAAGTTTAATCTACCATTTTACACGCAATACAGGACGACCGGCGTCGGGGTGCTTTACGATTTCAACAGTAAAATTACAAGACCAAAGTTTAATCTACCATTTTACACGCAATACAGGACGACCGGCGTCGGGGTGCTTTACGATTTCAACAGTAAAATTACAAGACCAAAGTTTAATCTACCATTTTACGCGCAATCCAGGACCGGCGTCGGGGTGTTTTACGATTACAAAATTAAAATTACAAGACCAAAGTTTAATCTACCATTTTACGCGCAATAGAGGACCGGCGTCGGGGTGCTTTACGATTACCAAATCAAATTTACAAGACCAAAGTTTAATCTACCATTTTACGCGCAATACAGGACCGGCGTCGGGGTGTTTTACGATTACAAAATCAAATTTACAAGACCAAAGTTTAATCTACCATTTTACGCGCAATACAGGACCGGCGTCGGGGTGCTTTACGATTACCAAATCAAATTTACAAGACCAAAGTTTAATCTACCATTTTACGCGCAATACAGGACCGGCGTCGGGGTGCTTTACGATTACCAAATCAAATTTACAAGACCAAAGTTTAATCTACCATTTTACGCGCAATACAGGACCGGCATCGGGGTGTTTTACGATTACAAAATTAAAATTACAAGACCAAAGTTTAATCTACTTTTTTACGCGCAATACAGAAACGGTGTCTGGGTGCTTTTCGATTACCAAATCAAAATTACAAGACCAAAGTTTAATCTACCATTTTACACGCAATACAGGACGACCGGCGTCGGGGTGCTTTACGATTTCAACAGTAAAATTACAAGACCAAAGTTTAATCTACCATTATACGCGCAATCCAGGACCGGCGTCGGGGTGTTTTACGATTACAAAATTAAAATTACAAGACCAAAGTTTAATCTACCATTTTACTCGCAATACAGGACCGGCATCGGGGTGTTTTACGATTACAAAATTAAAATTACAAGACCAAAGTTTAAGCTACCATTTTACGCGCAATACAGGACCGGCGTCGGGGTGCTTTACGATTACCAAATCAAAATTACAAGAGCAAAGTTTAATCTACCATTTTACGCGCAATACAGGACCGGCGTCGGGGTGTTTTACGATTACAAAATTAAATTTACAAGACCAAAGTTTAATCTACCATTTTACGCCCAATACAGGACCGGCGGCGGGGTGCTTTACGATTACCAAATCAAAATTACAAGACCAAAGTTTAATCTACCATTTTACGCGCAATACAGGACCGGCGTCGGGGTGTTTTACGATTACAAAATTAAATTTACAAGACCAAAGTTTAATCTACCATTTTACGCCCAATACAGGACCGGCGGCGGGGTGCTTTACGATTACCAAATCAAAATTACAAGACCAAAGTTTAATCTACCATTTTACGCGCAATAGAGGACCGGCGTCGGGGTGCTTTACGATTACCAAATCAAAATTACAAGACCAAAGTTTAATCTACCATTTTACGCGCAATAGAGGACCGGCGTCGACGTGCTTTACGATTACAAAATTAAAATTACAAGACCAAAGTTTAATCTACCATTTTACGCGCAATAGAGGACCGGCGTCGGGGTGCTTTACAATTACCAAATCAAAATTACAAGACCAAAGTTTAATCTACCATTTTACGCGCAATAGAGGACCGGCGTCGACGTGCTTTACGATTACAAAATTAAAATTACAAGACCAAAGTTTAATCTACCATTTTACGCGCAATAGAGGACCGGCGTCGGGGTGCTTTACGATTACCAAATCAAAATTACAAGACCAAAGTTTAATCTACCATTTTACGCGCAATAGAGGACCGGCGTCGACGTGCTTTACGATTACAAAATTAAAATTACAAGACCAAAGTTTAATCTACCATTTTACGCGCAATAGAGGACCGGCGTCGGGGTGCTTTACGATTACCAAATCAAAATTACAAGACCAAAGTTTAATCTACCATTTTACGCGCAATAGAGGACCGGCGTCGACGTGCTTTACGATTACAAAATCAAAATTACAAGACCAAAGTTTAATCTACCATTTTACGCGCAATACAGGACCGGCGTCGGGGTGCTTTACGATTACCAAATCAAAATTACAAGACCAAAGTTTAATCTACCATTTTACGCGCAATAGAGGACCGGCGTCGACGTGCTTTACGATTACAAAATTAAAATTACAAGACCAAAGTTTAATCTACCATTTTACGCGCAATAGAGGACCGGCGTCGGGGTGCTTTACGATTACCAAATCAAAATTACAAGACCAAAGTTTAATCTACCATTTTACGCGCAATAGAGGACCGGCGTCGACGTGCTTTACGATTACAAAATTAAAATTACAAGACCAAAGTTTAATCTACCATTTTACGCGCAATAGAGGACCGGCGTCGGGGTGCTTTACGATTACAACAGTAAAATTACAAGACCAAAGTTTAATCTACCATTTTACGCGCAATACAGGACCGGCATCGGGGTGTTTTACGATTACAAAATTAAAATTACAAGACCAAAGTTTAATCTACCATTTTACGCGCAATAGAGGACCGGCGTCGGGGTGTTTTACGATTACCAAATCAAATTTACAAGACCAAAGTTTAATCTACCATTTTACGCGCAATACAGAACCGGCGTCGGGGTGTTTTACGATTACAAAATCAAATTTACAAGACCAAAGTTTAATCTACCATTTTACGCGCAATACAGGACCGGCATCGGGGTGTTTTACGATTACAAAAATTAAAATTACAAGACCAAAGTTTAATCTACCATTTTACGCGCAATACAGGACCGGCGTCGGGGTGCTTTACGATTACCAAATCAAATTTACAAGACCAAAGTTTAATCTACCATTTTACGCGCAATACAGGACCGGCGTCGGGGTGCTTTACGATTACCAAATCAAATTTACAAGACCAAAGTTTAATCTACCATTTTACGCGCAATACAGGACCGGCATCGGGGTGTTTTACGATTACAAAATTAAAATTACAAGACCAAAGTTTAATCTACTTTTTTACGCGCAATACAGGACCGGCATCGGGGTGTTTTACGATTACAAAATTAAAATTACAAGACCAAAGTTTAATCTACTTTTTTACGCGCAATACAGAAACGGTGTCTGGGTGCTTTTCGATTACCAAATCAAAATTACAAGACCAAAGTTTAATCTACCATTTTAAACGCAATACAGGACGACCGGCGTCGGGGTGCTTTACGATTTCAACAGTAAAATTACAAGACCAAAGTTTAATCTACCATTTTACGCGCAATCCAGGACCGGCGTCGGGGTGTTTTACGATTACAAAATTAAAATTACAAGACCAAAGTTTAATCTACCATTTTACGCGCAATACAGGACCGGCGTCGGGGTGTTTTACGATTACCAAATCAAATTTACAAGACCAAAGTTTAATCTACCATTTTACGCGCAATACAGGACCGGCGTCGGGGTGTTTTACGATTACAAAATCAAATTTACAAGACCAAAGTTTAATCTACCATTTTACGCGCAATACAGGACCGGCGTCGGGGTGCTTTACGATTACCAAATCAAATTTACAAGACCAAAGTTTAATCTACCATTTTACGCGCAATACAGGACCGGCGTCGGGGTGTTTTACGATTACAAAATCAAATTTACAAGACCAAAGTTTAATCTATCATTTTACGCGCAATACAGGACCGGCGTCGGGGTGCTTTACGATTACAAAATTAAAATTACAAGACCAAAGTTTAATCTACTTTTTTACGCGCAATACAGAAACGGTGTCTGGGTGCTTTTCGATTACCAAATCAAAATTACAAGACCAAAGTTTAATCTACCATTTTACACGCAATACAGGACGACAGGCGTCGGGGTGCTTTACGATTTCAACAGTAAAATTACAAGACCAAAGTTTAATCTACCATTTTACGCGCAATCCAGGACCGGCGTCGGGGTGTTTTACGATTACAAAATTAAAATTACAAGACCAAAGTTTAATCTACCATTTTACGCGCAATAGAGGACCGGCGTCGGGGTGCTTTACGATTACCAAATCAAAATTACAAGACCAAAGTTTAATCTACCATTTTACGCGCAATAGAGGACCGGCGTCGGGGTGCTTTACGATTACCAAATCAAAATTACAAGACCAAAGTTTAATCTACCATTTTACGCGCAATACAGGACCGGCGTCGGGGTGCTTTACGATTACCAAATCAAAATTACAAGACCAAAGTTTAATCTACCATTTTACGCGCAATACAGAACCGGCGTCGGGGTGCTTTACGATTACCAAATCAAAATTACAAGACCAAAGTTTAATCTACCATTTTACGCGCAATACAGGACCGGCGTCGGGGTGCTTTACGATTACAAAATTAAAATTACAAGACCAAAGTTTAATCTACTTTTTTACGCGCAATACAGGACCGGCATCGGGGTGTTTTACGATTACAAAATTAAAATTACAAGACCAAAGTTTAATCTACCATTTTACGCGCAATACAGGACCGGCATCGGGGTGTTTTACGATTACAAAATTAAAATTACAAGACCAAAGTTTAATCTACCATTTTACACGCAATACAGGACGACAGGCGTCGGGGTGCTTTACGATTTCAACAGTAAAATTACAAGACCAAAGTTTAATCTACCATTTTACGCGCAATCCAGGACCGGCGTCGGGGTGTTTTACGATTACAAAATTAAAATTACAAGACCAAAGTTTAATCTACCATTTTACGCGCAATAGAGGACCGGCGTCGGGGTGCTTTACGATTACCAAATCAAAATTACAAGACCAAAGTTTAATCTACCATTTTACGCGCAATACAGGACCGGCGTCGACGTGCTTTACGATTACAAAATTAAAATTACAAGACCAAAGTTTAATCTACCATTTTACGCGCAATACAGGACCGGCGTCGGGGTGCTTTACGATTACCAAATCAAATTTACAAGACCAAAGTTTAATCTACCAATTTACGCGCAATACAGGACCGGCGTCGGGGTGTTTTACGATTACAAAATCAAATTTACAAGACCAAAGTTTAATCTACCATTTTACGCGCAATACAGGACCTGCATCGGGGTGTTTTACGATTACAAAATCAAATTTACAAGACCAAAGTTTAATCTACCATTTTACGCGCAATACAGGACCGGCGTCGACGTGCTTTACGATTACAAAATTAAAATTACAAGACCAAAGTTTAATCTACCATTTTACGCGCAATAGAGGACCGGCGTCGGGGTGCTTTACGATTACCAAATCAAAATTACAAGACCAAAGTTTAATCTACCATTTTACGCGCAATACAGGACCGGCGTCGACGTGCTTTACGATTACAAAATTAAAATTACAAGACCAAAGTTTAATCTACCATTTTACGCGCAATAGAGGACCGGCGTCGGGGTGCTTTACAATTACCAAATCAAAATTACAAGACCAAAGTTTAATCTACCATTTTACGCGCAATAGAGGACCGGCGTCGGGGTGCTTTACGATTACCAAATCAAAATTACAAGACCAAAGTTTAATATATCATTTTACGCGCAATAGAGGACCGGCGTCGACGTGCTTTACGATTACAAAATTAAAATTACAAGACCAAAGTTTAATCTACCATTTTACGCGCAATAGAGGACCGGCGTCGGGGTGCTTTACAATTACCAAATCAAAATTACAAGACCAAAGTTTAATCTACCATTTTACGCGCAATAGAGGACCGGCGTCGACGTGCTTTACGATTACAAAATTAAAATTACAAGACCAAAGTTTAATCTACCATTTTACGCGCAATAGAGGACCGGCGTCGGGGTGCTTTACAATTACCAAATCAAAATTACAAGACCAAAGTTTAATCTACCATTTTACGCGCAATAGAGGACCGGCGTCGGGGTGCTTTACGATTACCAAATCAAAATTACAAGACCAAAGTTTAATCTACCATTTTACGCGCAATAGAGGACCGGCGTCGACGTGCTTTACGATTACAAAATTAAAATTACAAGACCAAAGTTTAATCTACCATTTTACGCGCAATAGAGGACCGGCGTCGGGGTGCTTTACAATTACCAAATCAAAATTACAAGACCAAAGTTTAATCTACCATTTTACGCGCAATAGAGGACCGGCGTCGACGTGCTTTACGATTACAAAATTAAAATTACAAGACCAAAGTTTAATCTACCATTTTACGCGCAATAGAGGACCGGCGTCGGGGTGCTTTACGATTACCAAATCAAAATTACAAGACCAAAGTTTAATCTACCATTTTACGCGCAATAGAGGACCGGCGTCGGGGTGCTTTACGATTACCAAATCAAAATTACAAGACCAAAGTTTAATCTACCATTTTACGCGCAATAGAGGACCGGCGTCGGGGTGCTTTACGATTACCAAATCAAAATTACAAGACCAAAGTTTAATCTACCATTTTACGCGCAATAGAGGACCGGCGTCGGGGTGCTTTACGATTACCAAATCAAAATTACAAGACCAAAGTTTAATCTACCATTTTACGCGCAATAGAGGACCGGCGTCGGGGTGCTTTACGATTACAACAGTAAAATTACAAGACCAAAGTTTAATCTACCATTTTACGCGCAATACAGGACCGGCGTCGACGTGCTTTACGATTACAAAATTAAAATTACAAGACCAAAGTTTAATCTACCATTTTACGCGCAATACAGGACCGGCGTCGGGGTGTTTTACGATTACAAAATTAAAATTACAAGACCAAAGTTTAATCTACCATTTTACGCGCAATACAGGACCGGCGTCGGGGTGCTTTACGATTACCAAATCAAATTTACAAGACCAAAGTTTAATCTACCATTTTACGCGCAATACAGGACCGGCGTCGGGGTGTTTTACGATTACAAAATCAAATTTACAAGACCAAAGTTTAATCTACCATTTTACGCGCAATACAGGACCGGCGTCGGGGTGCTTTACGATTACCAAATCAAATTTACAAGACCAAAGTTTAATCTACCATTTTACGCGCAATACAGGACCGGCGTCGGGGTGTTTTACGATTACAAAATTAAAATTACAAGACCAAAGTTTAATCTACTTTTTTACGCGCAATACAGAAACGGTGTCTGGGTGCTTTTCGATTACCAAATCAAAATTACAAGACCAAAGTTTAATCTACCATTTTACACGCAATACAGGACGACCGGCGTCGGGGTGCTTTACGATTTCAACAGTAAAATTACAAGACCAAAGTTTAATCTACCATTTTACGCGCAATCCAGGACCGGCGTCGGGGTGTTTTACGATTACAAAATTAAAATTACAAGACCAAAGTTTAATCTACCATTTTACGCGCAATACAGGACCGGCGTCGGGGTGCTTTACGATTACCAAATCAAAATTACAAGACCAAAGTTTAATCTACCATTTTACGCGCAATACAGGACCGGCGTCGGGGTGCTTTACGATTACCAAATCAAATTTACAAGACCAAAGTTTAATCTACCATTTTACGCGCAATACAGGACCGGCGTCGGGGTGTTTTACGATTACAAAATCAAATTTACAAGACCAAAGTTTAATCTACCATTTTACGCGCAATACAGGACCGGCGTCGGGGTGCTTTACGATTACCAAATCAAATTTACAAGACCAAAGTTTAATCTACCATTTTACGCGCAATACAGGACCGGCATCGGGGTGTTTTACGATTACAAAATTAAAATTACAAGACCAAAGTTTAATCTACTTTTTTACGCGCAATACAGAAACGGTGTCTGGGTGCTTTTCGATTACCAAATCAAAATTACAAGACCAAAGTTTAATCTACCATTTTACACGCAATACAGGACGACCGGCGTCGGGGTGCTTTACGATTTCAACAGTAAAATTACAAGACCAAAGTTTAATCTACCATTTTACGCGCAATCCAGGACCGGCGTCGGGGTGTTTTACGATTACAAAATTAAAATTACAAGACCAAAGTTTAATCTACCATTTTACGCGCAATACAGGACCGGCGTCGGGGTGCTTTACGATTACCAAATCAAATTTACAAGACCAAAGTTTAATCTACCATTTTACGCGCAATACAGGACCGGCGTCGGGGTGCTTTACGATTACCAAATCAAATTTACAAGACCAAAGTTTAATCTACCATTTTACGCGCAATACAGGACCGGCGTCGGGGTGCTTTACGATTACAAAATCAAATTTACAAGACCAAAGTTTAATCTACCATTTTACGCGCAATACAGGACCGGCGTCGGGGTGCTTTACGATTACCAAATCAAATTTACAAGACCAAAGTTTAATCTACCATTTTACGCGCAATACAGGACCGGCGTCGGGGTGTTTTACGATTACAAAATCAAATTTACAAGACCAAAGTTTAATCTACCATTTTACGCGCAATACAGGACCGGCGTCGGGGTGCTTTACGATTACCAAATCAAATTTACAAGACCAAAGTTTAATCTACCATTTTACGCGCAATACAGGACCGGCGTCGGGGTGTTTTACGATTACAAAATCAAATTTACAAGACCAAAGTTTAATCTACCATTTTACGCGCAATACAGGACCGGCGTCGGGGTGCTTTACGATTACCAAATCAAATTTACAAGACCAAAGTTTAATCTACCATTTTACGCGCAATACAGGACCGGCGTCGGGGTGCTTTACGATTACCAAATCAAATTTACAAGACCAAAGTTTAAGCTACCATTTTACGCGCAATACAGGACCGGCGTCGGGGTGCTTTACGATTACAAAATTAAAATTACAAGTGCAAAGTTTAATCTACCATTTTACGCGCAATCCAGGACCGGCATCGGGGTGTTTTACGATTACAAAATCAAATTTACAAGACCAAAGTTTAATCTACCATTTTACGCGCAATACAGGACCGGCGTCGGGGTGTTTTACGATTACAAAATCAAATTTACAAGACCAAAGTTTAATCTACCATTTTACGCGCAATACAGGACCGGCATCGGGGTGTTTTACGATTACAAAAATTAAAATTACAAGACCAAAGTTTAATCTACTTTTTTACGCGCAATACAGGAACGGTGTCTGGGTGCTTTTCGATTACCAAATCAAAATTACAAGACCAAAGTTTAATCTACCATTTTACGCGCAATAGAGGACCGGCGTCGGGGTGCTTTACGATTACAACAGTAAAATTACAAGACCAAAGTTTAATCTACCATTTTACGCGCAATACAGGACCGGCGTCGACGTGCTTTACGATTACAAAATTAAAATTACAAGACCAAAGTTTAATCTACCATTTTACGCGCAATACAGGACCGGCGTCGGGGTGTTTTACGATTACAAAATTAAAATTACAAGACCAAAGTTTAATCTACCATTTTACGCGCAATACAGGACCGGCGTCGGGGTGCTTTACGATTACCAAATCAAATTTACAAGACCAAAGTTTAATCTACCATTTTACGCGCAATACAGGACCGGCGTCGGGGTGTTTTACGATTACAAAATCAAATTTACAAGACCAAAGTTTAATCTACCATTTTACGCGCAATACAGGACCGGCGTCGGGGTGCTTTACGATTACCAAATCAAATTTACAAGACCAAAGTTTAATCTACCATTTTACGCGCAATACAGGACCGGCATCGGGGTGTTTTACGATTACAAAATTAAAATTACAAGACCAAAGTTTAATCTACTTTTTTACGCGCAATACAGAAACGGTGTCTGGGTGCTTTTCGATTACCAAATCAAAATTACAAGACCAAAGTTTAATCTACCATTTTACACGCAATACAGGACGACAGGCGTCGGGGTGCTTTACGATTTCAACAGTAAAATTACAAGACCAAAGTTTAATCTACCATTTTACGCGCAATCCAGGACCGGCGTCGGGGTGTTTTACGATTACAAAATTAAAATTACAAGACCAAAGTTTAATCTACCATTTTACGCGCAATACAGGACCGGCGTCGGGGTGCTTTACGATTACCAAATCAAATTTACAAGACCAAAGTTTAATCTACCATTTTACGCGCAATACAGGACCGGCGTCGGGGTGCTTTACGATTACCAAATCAAATTTACAAGACCAAAGTTTAATCTACCATTTTACGCGCAATACAGGACCGGCGTCGGGGTGTTTTACGATTACAAAATCAAATTTACAAGACCAAAGTTTAATCTACCATTTTACGCGCAATACAGGACCGGCGTCGGGGTGCTTTACGATTACCAAATCAAATTTACAAGACCAAAGTTTAATCTACCATTTTACGCGCAATACAGGACCGGCATCGGGGTGTTTTACGATTACAAAATTAAAATTACAAGACCAAAGTTTAATCTACTTTTTTACGCGCAATACAGAAACGGTGTCTGGGTGCTTTTCGATTACCAAATCAAAATTACAAGACCAAAGTTTAATCTACCATTTTACACGCAATACAGGACGACCGGCGTCGGGGTGCTTTACGATTTCAACAGTAAAATTACAAGACCAAAGTTTAATCTAACATTTTACGCGCAATCCAGGACCGGCGTCGGGGTGTTTTACGATTACAAAATTAAAATTACAAGACCAAAGTTTAATCTACCATTTTACGCGCAATACAGGACCGGCGTCGGGGTGCTTTACGATTACCAAATCAAATTTACAAGACCAAAGTTTAATCTACCATTTTACGCGCAATACAGGACCGGCGTCGGGGTGCTTTACGATTACCAAATCAAATTTACAAGACCAAAGTTTAATCTACCATTTTACGCGCAATACAGGACCGGCGTCGGGGTGTTTTACGATTACAAAATCAAATTTACAAGACCAAAGTTTAATCTACCATTTTACGCGCAATACAGGACCGGCGTCGGGGTGCTTTACGATTACCAAATCAAATTTACAAGACCAAAGTTTAATCTACCA
Source organism: Rhagonycha fulva (assembly GCA_905340355.1). Lineage (NCBI taxonomy): Eukaryota > Metazoa > Arthropoda > Insecta > Coleoptera > Cantharidae > Rhagonycha > Rhagonycha fulva. The sequence goes on from HG996554.1 coordinate 119,552,777, forward strand.
TTTTACGCGCAATACAGGACCGGCATCGGGGTGTTTTACGATTACAAAATTAAAATTACAAGACCAAAGTTTAATCTACTTTTTTACGCGCAATACAGAAACGGTGTCTGGGTGCTTTTCGATTACCAAATCAAAATTACAAGACCAAAGTTTAATCTACCATTTTACACGCAATACAGGACGACCGGCGTCGGGGTGCTTTACGATTTCAACAGTAAAATTACAAGACCAAAGTTTAATCTACCATTTTACGCGCAATCCAGGACCGGCGTCGGGGTGTTTTACGATTACAAAATTAAATTTACAAGACCAAAGTTTAATCTACCATTTTACGCGCAATACAGGACCGGCGTCGGGGTGCTTTACGATTACCAAATCAAATTTACAAGACCAAAGTTTAATCTACCATTTTACGCGCAATACAGGACCGGCGTCGGGGTGCTTTACGATTACCAAATCAAATTTACAAGACCAAAGTTTAATCTACCATTTTACGCGCAATACAGGACCGGCGTCGGGGTGTTTTACGATTACAAAATCAAATTTACAAGACCAAAGTTTAATCTACCATTTTACGCGCAATACAGGACCGGCGTCGGGGTGCTTTACGATTACCAAATCAAATTTACAAGACCAAAGTTTAATCTACCATTTTACGCGCAATACAGGACCGGCATCGGGGTGTTTTACGATTACAAAATTAAAATTACAAGACCAAAGTTTAATCTACTTTTTTACGCGCAATACAGAAACGGTGTCTGGGTGCTTTTCGATTACCAAATCAAAATTACAAGACCAAAGTTTAATCTACCATTTTACACGCAATACAGGACGACAGGCGTCGGGGTGCTTTACGATTTCAACAGTAAAATTACAAGACCAAAGTTTAATCTACCATTTTACGCGCAATCCAGGACCGGCGTCGGGGTGTTTTACGATTACAAAATTAAAATTACAAGACCAAAGTTTAATCTACCATTTTACGCGCAATACAGGACCGGCGTCGGGGTGCTTTACGATTACCAAATCAAATTTACAAGACCAAAGTTTAATCTACCATTTTACGCGCAATACAGGACCGGCGTCGGGGTGCTTTACGATTACCAAATCAAATTTACAAGACCAAAGTTTAATCTACCATTTTACGCGCAATACAGGACCGGCGTCGGGGTGTTTTACGATTACAAAATCAAATTTACAAGACCAAAGTTTAATCTACCATTTTACGCGCAATACAGGACCGGCGTCGGGGTGCTTTACGATTACCAAATCAAATTTACAAGACCAAAGTTTAATCTACCATTTTACGCGCAATACAGGACCGGCATCGGGGTGTTTTACGATTACAAAATTAAAATTACAAGACCAAAGTTTAATCTACTTTTTTACGCGCAATACAGAAACGGTGTCTGGGTGCTTTTCGATTACCAAATCAAAATTACAAGACCAAAGTTTAATCTACCATTTTACACGCAATACAGGACGACCGGCGTCGGGGTGCTTTACGATTTCAACAGTAAAATTACAAGACCAAAGTTTAATCTACCATTTTACGCGCAATCCAGGACCGGCGTCGGGGTGTTTTACGATTACAAAATTAAAATTACAAGACCAAAGTTTAATCTACCATTTTACGCGCAATACAGGACCGGCGTCGGGGTGCTTTACGATTACCAAATCAAATTTACAAGACCAAAGTTTAATCTACCATTTTACGCGCAATACAGGACCGGCGTCGGGGTGCTTTACGATTACCAAATCAAATTTACAAGACCAAAGTTTAATCTACCATTTTACGCGCAATACAGGACCGGCGTCGGGGTGTTTTACGATTACAAAATCAAATTTACAAGACCAAAGTTTAATCTACCATTTTACGCGCAATACAGGACCGGCGTCGGGGTGCTTTACGATTACCAAATCAAATTTACAAGACCAAAGTTTAATCTACCATTTTACGCGCAATACAGGACCGGCATCGGGGTGTTTTACGATTACAAAATTAAAATTACAAGACCAAAGTTTAATCTACTTTTTTACGCGCAATACAGAAACGGTGTCTGGGTGCTTTTCGATTACCAAATCAAAATTACAAGACCAAAGTTTAATCTACCATTTTACACGCAATACAGGACGACCGGCGTCGGGGTGCTTTACGATTTCAACAGTAAAATTACAAGACCAAAGTTTAATCTACCATTTTACGCGCAATCCAGGACCGGCGTCGGGGTGTTTTACGATTACAAAATTAAAATTACAAGACCAAAGTTTAATCTACCATTTTACGCGCAATACAGGACCGGCGTCGGGGTGCTTTACGATTACCAAATCAAATTTACAAGACCAAAGTTTAATCTACCATTTTACGCGCAATACAGGACCGGCGTCGGGGTGCTTTACGATTACCAAATCAAATTTACAAGACCAAAGTTTAATCTACCATTTTACGCGCAATACAGGACCGGCGTCGGGGTGTTTTACGATTACAAAATCAAATTTACAAGACCAAAGTTTAATCTACCATTTTACGCGCAATACAGGACCGGCGTCGGGGTGCTTTACGATTACCAAATCAAATTTACAAGACCAAAGTTTAATCTACCATTTTACGCGCAATACAGGACCGGCATCGGGGTGTTTTACGATTACAAAATTAAAATTACAAGACCAAAGTTTAATCTACTTTTTTACGCGCAATACAGAAACGGTGTCTGGGTGCTTTTCGATTACCAAATCAAAATTACAAGACCAAAGTTTAATCTACCATTTTACACGCAATACAGGACGACCGGCGTCGGGGTGCTTTACGATTTCAACAGTAAAATTACAAGACCAAAGTTTAATCTACCATTTTACGCGCAATCCAGGACCGGCGTCGGGGTGTTTTACGATTACAAAATTAAAATTACAAGACCAAAGTTTAATCTACCATTTTACGCGCAATACAGGACCGGCGTCGGGGTGCTTTACGATTACCAAATCAAATTTACAAGACCAAAGTTTAATCTACCATTTTACGCGCAATACAGGACCGGCGTCGGGGTGCTTTACGATTACCAAATCAAATTTACAAGACCAAAGTTTAATCTACCATTTTACGCGCAATACAGGACCGGCGTCGGGGTGTTTTACGATTACAAAATCAAATTTACAAGACCAAAGTTTAATCTACCATTTTACGCGCAATACAGGACCGGCGTCGGGGTGCTTTACGATTACCAAATCAAATTTACAAGACCAAAGTTTAATCTACCATTTTACGCGCAATACAGGACCGGCATCGGGGTGTTTTACGATTACAAAATTAAAATTACAAGACCAAAGTTTAATCTACTTTTTTACGCGCAATACAGAAACGGTGTCTGGGTGCTTTTCGATTACCAAATCAAAATTACAAGACCAAAGTTTAATCTACCATTTTACACGCAATACAGGACGACCGGCGTCGGGGTGCTTTACGATTTCAACAGTAAAATTACAAGACCAAAGTTTAATCTACCATTTTACGCGCAATCCAGGACCGGCGTCGGGGTGTTTTACGATTACAAAATTAAAATTACAAGACCAAAGTTTAATCTACCATTTTACGCGCAATACAGGACCGGCGTCGGGGTGCTTTACGATTACCAAATCAAATTTACAAGACCAAAGTTTAATCTACCATTTTACGCGCAATACAGGACCGGCGTCGGGGTGCTTTACGATTACCAAATCAAATTTACAAGACCAAAGTTTAATCTACCATTTTACGCGCAATACAGGACCGGCGTCGGGGTGTTTTACGATTACAAAATCAAATTTACAAGACCAAAGTTTAATCTACCATTTTACGCGCAATACAGGACCGGCGTCGGGGTGCTTTACGATTACCAAATCAAATTTACAAGACCAAAGTTTAATCTACCATTTTACGCGCAATACAGGACCGGCATCGGGGTGTTTTACGATTACAAAATTAAAATTACAAGACCAAAGTTTAATCTACTTTTTTACGCGCAATACAGAAACGGTGTCTGGGTGCTTTTCGATTACCAAATCAAAATTACAAGACCAAAGTTTAATCTACCATTTTACACGCAATACAGGACGACCGGCGTCGGGGTGCTTTACGATTTCAACAGTAAAATTACAAGACCAAAGTTTAATCTACCATTTTACGCGCAATCCAGGACCGGCGTCGGGGTGTTTTACGATTACAAAATTAAAATTACAAGACCAAAGTTTAATCTACCATTTTACGCGCAATACAGGACCGGCGTCGGGGTGCTTTACGATTACCAAATCAAATTTACAAGACCAAAGTTTAATCTACCATTTTACGCGCAATACAGGACCGGCGTCGGGGTGCTTTACGATTACCAAATCAAATTTACAAGACCAAAGTTTAATCTACCATTTTACGCGCAATACAGGACCGGCGTCGGGGTGTTTTACGATTACAAAATCAAATTTACAAGACCAAAGTTTAATCTACCATTTTACGCGCAATACAGGACCGGCGTCGGGGTGCTTTACGATTACCAAATCAAATTTACAAGACCAAAGTTTAATCTACCATTTTACGCGCAATCCAGGACCGGCGTCGGGGTGTTTTACGATTACAAAATTAAAATTACAAGACCAAAGTTTAATCTACCATTTTACGCGCAATACAGGACCGGCGTCGGGGTGCTTTACGATTACCAAATCAAATTTACAAGACCAAAGTTTAATCTACCATTTTACGCGCAATACAGGACCGGCGTCGGGGTGCTTTACGATTACCAAATCAAATTTACAAGACCAAAGTTTAATCTACCATTTTACGCGCAATACAGGACCGGCGTCGGGGTGTTTTACGATTACAAAATCAAATTTACAAGACCAAAGTTTAATCTACCATTTTACGCGCAATACAGGACCGGCGTCGGGGTGCTTTACGATTACCAAATCAAATTTACAAGACCAAAGTTTAATCTACCATTTTACGCGCAATACAGGACCGGCATCGGGGTGTTTTACGATTACAAAATTAAAATTACAAGACCAAAGTTTAATCTACCATTTTACACGCAATACAGGACGACCGGCGTCGGGGTGCTTTACGATTTCAACAGTAAAATTACAAGACCAAAGTTTAATCTACCATTTTACGCGCAATCCAGGACCGGCGTCGGGGTGTTTTACGATTACAAAATTAAAATTACAAGACCAAAGTTTAATCTACCATTTTACGCGCAATACAGGACCGGCGTCGGGGTGCTTTACGATTACCAAATCAAATTTACAAGACCAAAGTTTAATCTACCATTTTACGCGCAATACAGGACCGGCATCGGGGTGTTTTACGATTACAAAATTAAAATTACAAGACCAAAGTTTAATCTACCATTTTACGCGCAATCCAGGACCGGCGTCGGGGTGTTTTACGATTACAAAATTAAAATTACAAGACCAAAGTTTAATCTACCATTTTACGCGCAATACTGGACCGGCGTCGGGGTGCTTTACGATTACCAAATCAAATTTACAAGACCAAAGTTTAATCTACCATTTTACGCGCAATACAGGACCGGCATCGGGGTGTTTTACGATTACAAAATTAAAATTACAAGACCAAAGTTTAATCTACCATTTTACACGCAATACAGGACGACCGGCGTCGGGGTGCTTTACGATTTCAACAGTAAAATTACAAGACCAAAGTTTAATCTACCATTTTACGCGCAATCCAGGACCGGCGTCGGGGTGTTTTACGATTACAAAATTAAAATTACAAGACCAAAGTTTAATCTACCATTTTACGCGCAATACAGGACCGGCGTCGGGGTGCTTTACGATTACAAAATCAAATTTACAAGACCAAAGTTTAATCTACCATTTTACGCGCAATACAGAACCGGCGTCGGGGTGTTTTACGATTACAAAATTAAAATTACAAGACCAAAGTTTAATCTACCATTTTACGCGCAATCCAGGACCGGCGTCGGGGTGTTTTACGATTACAAAATTAAAATTACAAGACCAAAGTTTAATCTACCATTTTACGCGCAATACAGGACCGGCGTCGGGGTGCTTTACGATTACCAAATCAAATTTACAAGACCAAAGTTTAATCTACCATTTTACGCGCAATACAGGACCGGCATCGGGGTGCTTTACGATTACAAAATTAAAATTACAAGACCAAAGTTTAATCTACCATTTTACGCGCAATCCAGGACCGGCGTCGGGGTGTTTTACGATTACAAAATTAAAATTACAAGACCAAAGTTTAATCTACCATTTTACGCGCAATACTGGACCGGCGTCGGGGTGCTTTACGATTACCAAATCAAATTTACAAGACCAAAGTTTAATCTACCATTTTACGCGCAATACAGGACCGGCGTCGGGGTGCTTTACGATTACCAAATCAAATTTACAAGACCAAAGTTTAATCTACCATTTTACGCGCAATACAGGACCGGCGTCGGGGTGCTTTACGATTACAAAATCAAATTTACAAGACCAAAGTTTAATCTACCATTTTACGCGCAATACAGGACCGGCGTCGGGGTGCTTTACGATTACCAAATCAAATTTACAAGACCAAAGTTTAATCTACCATTTTACGCGCAATACAGGACCGGCATCGGGGTGTTTTACGATTACAAAATTAAAATTACAAGACCAAAGTTTAATCTACCATTTTACACGCAATACAGGACGACCGGCGTCGGGGTGCTTTACGATTTCAACAGTAAAATTACAAGACCAAAGTTTAATCTACCATTTTACGCGCAATCCAGGACCGGCGTCGGGGTGTTTTACGATTACAAAATTAAAATTACAAGACCAAAGTTTAATCTACCATTTTACGCGCAATACAGGACCGGCGTCGGGGTGCTTTACGATTACCAAATCAAATTTACAAGACCAAAGTTTAATCTACCATTTTACGCGCAATACAGGACCGGCATCGGGGTGTTTTACGATTACAAAATTAAAATTACAAGACCAAAGTTTAATCTACCATTTTACGCGCAATACAGGACCGGCGTCGGGGTGTTTTACGATTACAAAATTAAAATTACAAGACCAAAGTTTAATCTACCATTTTACGCGCAATACAGGACCGGCGTCGGGGTGTTTTACGATTACAAAATTAAAATTACAAGACCAAAGTTTAATCTACCATTTTACGCGCAATACAGGACCGGCGTCGGGGTGTTTTACGATTACAAAATTAAAATTACAAGACCAAAGTTTAATCTACCATTTTACGCGCAATACAGGACCGGCGTCGGGGTGCTTTACGATTACCAAATCAAATTTACAAGACCAAAGTTTAATCTACCATTTTACGCGCAATACAGGACCGGCGTCGGGGTGCTTTACGATTACCAAATCAAATTTACAAGACCAAAGTTTAATCTACCATTTTACGCGCAATACAGGACCGGCGTCGGGGTGTTTTACGATTACAAAATCAAATTTACAAGACCAAAGTTTAATCTACCATTTTACGCGCAATACAGGACCGGCGTCGGGGTGCTTTACGATTACCAAATCAAATTTACAAGACCAAAGTTTAATCTACCATTTTACGCGCAATACAGGACCGGCATCGGGGTGTTTTACGATTACAAAATTAAAATTACAAGACCAAAGTTTAATCTACTTTTTTACGCGCAATACAGAAACGGTGTCTGGGTGCTTTTCGATTACCAAATCAAAATTACAAGACCAAAGTTTAATCTACCATTTTACACGCAATACAGGACGACCGGCGTCGGGGTGCTTTACGATTTCAACAGTAAAATTACAAGACCAAAGTTTAATCTACCATTTTACGCGCAATCCAGGACCGGCGTCGGGGTGTTTTACGATTACAAAATTAAAATTACAAGACCAAAGTTTAATCTACCATTTTACGCGCAATACAGGACCGGCGTCGGGGTGCTTTACGATTACCAAATCAAATTTACAAGACCAAAGTTTAATCTACCATTTTACGCGCAATACAGGACCGGCGTCGGGGTGCTTTACGATTACCAAATCAAATTTACAAGACCAAAGTTTAATCTACCATTTTACGCGCAATACAGGACCGGCGTCGGGGTGTTTTACGATTACAAAATCAAATTTACAAGACCAAAGTTTAATCTACCATTTTACGCGCAATACAGGACCGGCGTCGGGGTGCTTTACGATTACCAAATCAAATTTACAAGACCAAAGTTTAATCTACCATTTTACGCGCAATACAGGACCGGCATCGGGGTGTTTTACGATTACAAAATTAAAATTACAAGACCAAAGTTTAATCTACTTTTTTACGCGCAATACAGAAACGGTGTCTGGGTGCTTTTCGATTACCAAATCAAAATTACAAGACCAAAGTTTAATCTACCATTTTACACGCAATACAGGACGACCGGCGTCGGGGTGCTTTACGATTTCAACAGTAAAATTACAAGACCAAAGTTTAATCTACCATTTTACGCGCAATCCAGGACCGGCGTCGGGGTGTTTTACGATTACAAAATTAAAATTACAAGACCAAAGTTTAATCTACCATTTTACGCGCAATACTGGACCGGCGTCGGGGTGCTTTACGATTACCAAATCAAATTTACAAGACCAAAGTTTAATCTACCATTTTACGCGCAATACAGGACCGGCGTCGGGGTGCTTTACGATTACCAAATCAAATTTACAAGACCAAAGTTTAATCTACCATTTTACGCGCAATACAGGACCGGCGTCGGGGTGTTTTACGATTACAAAATCAAATTTACAAGACCAAAGTTTAATCTACCATTTTACGCGCAATACAGGACCGGCGTCGGGGTGCTTTACGATTACCAAATCAAATTTACAAGACCAAAGTTTAATCTACCATTTTACGCGCAATACAGGACCGGCATCGGGGTGTTTTACGATTACAAAATTAAAATTACAAGACCAAAGTTTAATCTACCATTTTACACGCAATACAGGACGACCGGCGTCGGGGTGCTTTACGATTTCAACAGTAAAATTACAAGACCAAAGTTTAATCTACCATTTTACGCGCAATCCAGGACCGGCGTCGGGGTGTTTTACGATTACAAAATTAAAATTACAAGACCAAAGTTTAATCTACCATTTTACGCGCAATACAGGACCGGCGTCGGGGTGCTTTACGATTACCAAATCAAATTTACAAGACCAAAGTTTAATCTACCATTTTACGCGCAATACAGGACCGGCATCGGGGTGTTTTACGATTACAACATTAAAATTACAAGACCAAAGTTTAATCTACCATTTTACGCGCAATCCAGGACCGGCGTCGGGGTGTTTTACGATTACAAAATTAAAATTACAAGACCAAAGTTTAATCTACCATTTTACGCGCAATACTGGACCGGCGTCGGGGTGCTTTACGATTACCAAATCAAATTTACAAGACCAAAGTTTAATCTACCATTTTACGCGCAATACAGGACCGGCATCGGGGTGTTTTACGATTACAAAATTAAAATTACAAGACCAAAGTTTAATCTACCATTTTACACGCAATACAGGACGACCGGCGTCGGGGTGCTTTACGATTTCAACAGTAAAATTACAAGACCAAAGTTTAATCTACCATTTTACGCGCAATCCAGGACCGGCGTCGGGGTGTTTTACGATTACAAAATTAAAATTACAAGACCAAAGTTTAATCTACCATTTTACGCGCAATACAGGACCGGCGTCGGGGTGCTTTACGATTACCAAATCAAATTTACAAGACCAAAGTTTAATCTACCATTTTACGCGCAATACAGGACCGGCATCGGGGTGTTTTACGATTACAAAATTAAAATTACAAGACCAAAGTTTAATCTACCATTTTACGCGCAATCCAGGACCGGCGTCGGGGTGTTTTACGATTACAAAATTAAAATTACAAGACCAAAGTTTAATCTACCATTTTACGCGCAATCCAGGACCGGCGTCGGGGTGCTTTACGATTACCAAATCAAATTTACAAGACCAAAGTTTAATCTACCATTTTACGCGCAATACAGGACCGGCATCGGGGTGTTTTACGATTACAAAATTAAAATTACAAGACCAAAGTTTAATCTACCATTTTACGCGCAATCCAGGACCGGCGTCGGGGTGTTTTACGATTACAAAATTAAAATTACAAGACCAAAGTTTAATCTACCATTTTACGCGCAATACTGGACCGGCGTCGGGGTGCTTTACGATTACCAAATCAAATTTACAAGACCAAAGTTTAATCTACCATTTTACGCGCAATACAGGACCGGCGTCGGGGTGCTTTACGATTACCAAATCAAATTTACAAGACCAAAGTTTAATCTACCATTTTACGCGCAATACAGGACCGGCGTCGGGGTGTTTTACGATTACAAAATCAAATTTACAAGACCAAAGTTTAATCTACCATTTTACGCGCAATACAGGACCGGCGTCGGGGTGCTTTACGATTACCAAATCAAATTTACAAGACCAAAGTTTAATCTACCATTTTACGCGCAATACAGGACCGGCATCGGGGTGTTTTACGATTACAAAATTAAAATTACAACACCAAAGTTTAATCTACCATTTTACACGCAATACAGGACGACCGGCGTCGGGGTGCTTTACGATTTCAACAGTAAAATTACAAGACCAAAGTTTAATCTACCATTTTACGCGCAATCCAGGACCGGCGTCGGGGTGTTTTACGATTACAAAATTAAAATTACAAGACCAAAGTTTAATCTACCATTTTACGCGCAATACAGGACCGGCGTCGGGGTGCTTTACGATTACCAAATCAAATTTACAAGACCAAAGTTTAATCTACCATTTTACGCGCAATACAGGACCGGCATCGGGGTGTTTTACGATTACAAAATTAAAATTACAAGACCAAAGTTTAATCTACCATTTTACGCGCAATACAGGACCGGCGTCGGGGTGTTTTACGATTACAAAATTAAAATTACAAGACCAAAGTTTAATCTACCATTTTACGCGCAATACAGGACCGGCGTCGGGGTGTTTTACGATTACAAAATTAAAATTACAAGACCAAAGTTTAATCTACCATTTTACGCGCAATAGAGGACCGGCGTCGGGGTGCTTTACGATTACAAAATTAAAATTACAAGACCAAAGTTTAATCTACCATTTTACGCGCAATACAGGACCGGCGTCGGGGTGCTTTACGATTACCAAATCAAATTTACAAGACCAAAGTTTAATCTACCATTTTACGCGCAATACAGGACCGGCATCGGGGTGTTTTACGATTACAAAATTAAAATTACAAGACCAAAGTTTAATCTACCATTTTACGCGCAATCCAGGACCGGCGTCGGGGTGTTTTACGATTACAAAATTAAAATTACAAGACCAAAGTTTAATCTACCATTTTACGCGCAATACAGGACCGGCGTCGGGGTGCTTTACGATTACCAAATCAAATTTACAAGACCAAAGTTTAATCTACCATTTTACGCGCAATACAGGACCGGCATCGGGGTGTTTTACGATTACAAAATTAAAATTACAAGACCAAAGTTTAATCTACTTTTTTACGCGCAATACAGAAACGGTGTCTGGGTGCTTTTCGATTACCAAATCAAAATTACAAGACCAAAGTTTAATCTACCATTTTACACGCAATACAGGACGACCGGCGTCGGGGTGCTTTACGATTTCAACAGTAAAATTACAAGACCAAAGTTTAATCTACCATTTTACGCGCAATACAGGACCGGCATCGGGGTGTTTTACGATTACAAAATTAAAATTACAAGACCAAAGTTTAATCTACTTTTTTACGCGCAATACAGAAACGGTGTCTGGGTGCTTTTCGATTACCAAATCAAAATTACAAGACCAAAGTTTAATCTACCATTTTACACGCAATACAGGACGACCGGCGTCGGGGTGCTTTACGATTTCAACAGTAAAATTACAAGACCAAAGTTTAATCTACCATTTTACGCGCAATCCAGGACCGGCGTCGGGGTGTTTTACGATTACAAAATTAAAATTACAAGACCAAAGTTTAATCTACCATTTTACGCGCAATACAGGACCGGCGTCGGGGTGCTTTACGATTACCAAATCAAATTTACAAGACCAAAGTTTAATCTACCATTTTACGCGCAATACAGGACCGGCGTCGGGGTGCTTTACGATTACCAAATCAAATTTACAAGACCAAAGTTTAATCTACCATTTTACGCGCAATACAGGACCGGCATCGGGGTGATTTACGATTACAAAATTAAAATTACAAGACCAAAGTTTAATCTACCATTTTACACGCAATACAGGACGACCGGCGTCGGGGTGCTTTACGATTTCAACAGTAAAATTACAAGACCAAAGTTTAATCTACCATTTTACACGCAATACAGGACGACCGGCGTCGGGGTGCTTTACGATTTCAACAGTAAAATTACAAGACCAAAGTTTAATCTACCATTTTACGCGCAATCCAGGACCGGCGTCGGGGTGTTTTACGATTACAAAATTAAAATTACAAGACCAAAGTTTAATCTACCATTTTACGCGCAATAGAGGACCGGCGTCGGGGTGCTTTACGATTACCAAATCAAATTTACAAGACCAAAGTTTAATCTACCATTTTACGCGCAATACAGGACCGGCGTCGGGGTGTTTTACGATTACAAAATCAAATTTACAAGACCAAAGTTTAATCTACCATTTTACGCGCAATACAGGACCGGCGTCGGGGTGCTTTACGATTACCAAATCAAATTTACAAGACCAAAGTTTAATCTACCATTTTACGCGCAATACAGGACCGGCGTCGGGGTGCTTTACGATTACCAAATCAAATTTACAAGACCAAAGTTTAATCTACCATTTTACGCGCAATACAGGACCGGCATCGGGGTGTTTTACGATTACAAAATTAAAATTACAAGACCAAAGTTTAAGCTACCATTTTACGCGCAATACAGGACCGGCGTCGGGGTGCTTTACGATTTCAACAGTAAAATTACAAGACCAAAGTTTAATCTACCATTTTACGCGCAATCCAGGACCGGCGTCGGGGTGTTTTACGATTACAAAATTAAAATTACAAGACCAAAGTTTAATCTACCATTTTACGCGCAATACAGGACCGGCATCGGGGTGTTTTACGATTACAAAATTAAAATTACAAGACCAAAGTTTAAGCTACCATTTTACGCGCAATACAGGACCGGCGTCGGGGTGCTTTACGATTACCAAATCAAAATTACAAGAGCAAAGTTTAATCTACCATTTTACGCGCAATACAGGACCGGCGTCGGGGTGTTTTACGATTACAAAATTAAATTTACAAGACCAAAGTTTAATCTACCATTTTACGCCCAATACAGGACCGGCGGCGGGGTGCTTTACGATTACCAAATCAAAATTACAAGACCAAAGTTTAATCTACCATTTTACGCGCAATACAGGACCGGCGTCGGGGTGTTTTACGATTACAAAATTAAATTTACAAGACCAAAGTTTAATCTACCATTTTACGCCCAATACAGGACCGGCGGCGGGGTGCTTTACGATTACCAAATCAAAATTACAAGACCAAAGTTTAATCTACCATTTTACGCGCAATAGAGGACCGGCGTCGGGGTGCTTTACGATTACAAAATCAAAATTACAAGACCAAAGTTTAATCTACCATTTTACGCGCAATAGAGGACCGGCGTCGACGTGCTTTACGATTACAAAATTAAAATTACAAGACCAAAGTTTAATCTACCATTTTACGCGCAATAGAGGACCGGCGTCGGGGTGCTTTACAATTACCAAATCAAAATTACAAGACCAAAGTTTAATCTACCATTTTACGCGCAATAGAGGACCGGCGTCGACGTGCTTTACGATTACAAAATTAAAATTACAAGACCAAAGTTTAATCTACCATTTTACGCGCAATAGAGGACCGGCGTCGGGGTGCTTTACGATTACCAAATCAAAATTACAAGACCAAAGTTTAATCTACCATTTTACGCGCAATAGAGGACCGGCGTCGACGTGCTTTACGATTACAAAATTAAAATTACAAGACCAAAGTTTAATCTACCATTTTACGCGCAATAGAGGACCGGCGTCGGGGTGCTTTACGATTACCAAATCAAAATTACAAGACCAAAGTTTAATCTACCATTTTACGCGCAATAGAGGACCGGCGTCGACGTGCTTTACGATTACAAAATTAAAATTACAAGACCAAAGTTTAATCTACCATTTTACGCGCAATACAGGACCGGCGGCGGGGTGCTTTACGATTACCAAATCAAAATTACAAGACCAAAGTTTAATCTACCATTTTACGCGCAATAGAGGACCGGCGTCGACGTGCTTTACGATTACAAAATTAAAATTACAAGACCAAAGTTTAATCTACCATTTTACGCGCAATAGAGGACCGGCGTCGGGGTGCTTTACGATTACCAAATCAAAATTACAAGACCAAAGTTTAATCTACCATTTTACGCGCAATAGAGGACCGGCGTCGACGTGCTTTACGATTACAAAATTAAAATTACAAGACCAAAGTTTAATCTACCATTTTACGCGCAATAGAGGACCGGCGTCGGGGTGCTTTACGATTACCAAATCAAAATTACAAGACCAAAGTTTAATCTACCATTTTACGCGCAATAGAGGACCGGCGTCGACGTGCTTTACGATTACAAAATTAAAATTACAAGACCAAAGTTTAATCTACCATTTTACGCGCAATACAGGACCGGCGTCGGGGTGTTTTACGATTACAAAATTAAATTTACAAGACCAAAGTTTAATCTACCATTTTACGCCCAATACAGGACCGGCGGCGGGGTGCTTTACGATTACCAAATCAAAATTACAAGACCAAAGTTTAATCTACCATTTTACGCGCAATAGAGGACCGGCATCGGGGTGTTTTACAATTACCAAATCAAAATTACAAGACCAAAGTTTAATCTACCATTTTACGCGCAATACAGGACCGGCATCGGGGTGTTTTACGATTACAAAATTAAAATTACAAGACCAAAGTTTAATCTACCATTTTACGCGCAATAGGGGACCGGCGTCGGGGTGCTTTACAATTACCAAATCAAAATTACAAGACCAAAGTTTAATCTACCATTTTACGCGCAATAGAGGACCGGCGTCGGGGTGCTTTACGATTACCAAATCAAAATTACAAGACCAAAGTTTAATCTACCATTTTACGCGCAATAGAGGACCGGCGTCGACGTGCTTTACGATTACAAAATTAAAATTACAAGACCAAAGTTTAATCTACCATTTTACGCGCAATAGAGGACCGGCGTCGGGGTGCTTTACAATTACCAAATCAAAATTACAAGACCAAAGTTTAATCTACCATTTTACGCGCAATAGAGGACCGGCGTCGACGTGCTTTACGATTACAAAATTAAAATTACAAGACCAAAGTTTAATCTACCATTTTACGCGCAATAGAGGACCGGCGTCGGGGTGCTTTACGATTACCAAATCAAAATTACAAGACCAAAGTTTAATCTACCATTTTACGCGCAATAGAGGACCGGCGTCGACGTGCTTTACGATTACAAAATTAAAATTACAAGACCAAAGTTTAATCTACCATTTTACGCGCAATAGAGGACCGGCGTCGGGGTGCTTTACGATTACCAAATCAAAATTACAAGACCAAAGTTTAATCTACCATTTTACGCGCAATAGAGGACCGGCGTCGACGTGCTTTACGATTACAAAATTAAAATTACAAGACCAAAGTTTAATCTACCATTTTACGCGCAATAGAGGACCGGCGTCGGGGTGCTTTACGATTACCAAATCAAAATTACAAGACCAAAGTTTAATCTACCATTTTACGCGCAATAGAGGACCGGCGTCGGGGTGTTTTACGATTACAAAATCAAATTTACAAGACCAAAGTTTAATCTACCATTTTACGCGCAATACAGGACCTGCGTCGGGGTGTTTTACGATTACAAAATCAAATTTACAAGACCAAAGTTTAATCTACCATTTTACGCGCAATACAGGACCGGCGTCGACGTGCTTTACGATTACAAAATTAAAATTACAAGACCAAAGTTTAATCTACCATTTTACGCGCAATAGAGGACCGGCGTCGGGGTGCTTTACGATTACCAAATCAAAATTACAAGACCAAAGTTTAATCTACCATTTTACGCGCAATACAGGACCGGCGTCGACGTGCTTTACGATTACAAAATTAAAATTACAAGACCAAAGTTTAATCTACCATTTTACGCGCAATAGAGGACCGGCGTCGGGGTGCTTTACAATTACCAAATCAAAATTACAAGACCAAAGTTTAATCTACCATTTTACGCGCAATAGAGGACCGGCGTCGGGGTGCTTTACGATTACCAAATCAAAATTACAAGACCAAAGTTTAATCTACCATTTTACGCGCAATAGAGGACCGGCGTCGGGGTGCTTTACGATTACCAAATCAAAATTACAAGACCAAAGTTTAATCTACCATTTTACGCGCAATAGAGGACCGGCGTCGACGTGCTTTACGATTACAAAATTAAAATTACAAGACCAAAGTTTAATCTACCATTTTACGCGCAATAGAGGACCGGCGTCGGGGTGCTTTACGATTACCAAATCAAAATTACAAGACCAAAGTTTAATCTACCATTTTACGCGCAATAGAGGACCGGCGTCGGGGTGTTTTACGATTACAAAATCAAATTTACAAGACCAAAGTTTAATCTACCATTTTACGCGCAATACAGGACCTGCGTCGGGGTGTTTTACGATTACAAAATCAAATTTACAAGACCAAAGTTTAATCTACCATTTTACGCGCAATACAGGACCGGCGTCGACGTGCTTTACGATTACAAAATTAAAATTACAAGACCAAAGTTTAATCTACCATTTTACGCGCAATAGAGGACCGGCGTCGGGGTGCTTTACAATTACCAAATCAAAATTACAAGACCAAAGTTTAATCTACCATTTTACGCGCAATAGAGGACCGGCGTCGGGGTGCTTTACGATTACAACAGTAAAATTACAAGACCAAAGTTTAATCTACCATTTTACGCGCAATACAGGACCGGCGTCGACGTGCTTTACGATTACAAAATTAAAATTACAAGACCAAAGTTTAATCTACCATTTTACGCGCAATACAGGACCGGCGTCGACGTGCTTTACGATTACAAAATTAAAATTACAAGACCAAAGTTTAATCTACCATTTTACGCGCAATAGAGGACCGGCGTCGGGGTGCTTTACGATTACCAAATTAAAATTACAAGACCAAAGTTTAATCTACCATTTTACGCGCAATAGAGGACCGGCGTCGACGTGCTTTACGATTACAAAATTAAAATTACAAGACCAAAGTTTAATCTACCATTTTACGCGCAATAGAGGACCGGCGTCGGGGTGCTTTACAATTACCAAATCAAAATTACAAGACCAAAGTTTAATCTACCATTTTACGCGCAATAGAGGACCGGCGTCGACGTGCTTTACGATTACAAAATTAAAATTACAAGACCAAAGTTTAATCTACCATTTTACGCGCAATAGAGGACCGGCGTCGGGGTGCTTTACGATTACCAAATCAAAATTACAAGACCAAAGTTTAATCTACCATTTTACGCGCAATAGAGGACCGGCGTCGACGTGCTTTACGATTACAAAATTAAAATTACAAGACCAAAGTTTAATCTACCATTTTACGCGCAATAGAGGACCGGCGTCGGGGTGCTTTACGATTACAACAGTAAAATTACAAGACCAAAGTTTAATCTACCATTTTACGCGCAATACAGGACCGGCGTCGACGTGCTTTACGATTACAAAATTAAAATTACAAGACCAAAGTTTAATCTACCATTTTACGCGCAATACAGGACCGGCGTCGGGGTGTTTTACGATTACAAAATTAAAATTACAAGACCAAAGTTTAATCTACCATTTTAGGCGCAATAGAGGACCGGCGTCGGGGTGCTTTACGATTACAAAATTAAAATTACAAGACCAAAGTTTAATCTACCATTTTACGCGCAATACAGGACCGGCATCGGGGTGTTTTACGATTACAAAAATTAAAATTACAAGACCAAAGTTTAATCTACCATTTTACGCGCAATACAGGACCGGCGTCGGGGTGCTTTACGATTACCAAATCAAATTTACAAGACCAAAGTTTAATCTACCATTTTACGCGCAATACAGGACCGGCGTCGGGGTGCTTTACGATTACCAAATCAAATTTACAAGACCAAAGTTTAATCTACCATTTTACGCGCAATACAGAACCGGCGTCGGGGTGTTTTACGATTACAAAATCAAATTTACAAGACCAAAGTTTAATCTACCATTTTACGCGCAATACAGGACCGGCATCGGGGTGTTTTACGATTACAAAAATTAAAATTACAAGACCAAAGTTTAATCTACCATTTTACGCGCAATACAGGACCGGCATCGGGGTGTTTTACGATTACAAAAATTAAAATTACAAGACCAAAGTTTAATCTACCATTTTACGCGCAATACAGGACCGGCGTCGGGGTGCTTTACGATTACCAAATCAAATTTACAAGACCAAAGTTTAATCTACCATTTTACGCGCAATACAGGACCGGCATCGGGGTGTTTTACGATTACAAAAATTAAAATTACAAGACCAAAGTTTAATCTACCATTTTACGCGCAATACAGGACCGGCGTCGGGGTGCTTTACGATTACCAAATTAAATTTACAAGACCAAAGTTTAATCTACCATTTTACGCCCAATACAGGACCGGCGGCGGGGTGCTTTACGATTACCAAATCAAAATTACAAGACCAAAGTTTAATCTACCATTTTACGCGCATTAGAGGACCGGCATCGGGGTGTTTTACAATTACCAAATCAAAATTACAAGACCAAAGTTTAATCTACCATTTTACGCGCAATACAGGACCGGCATCGGGGTGTTTTACGATTACAAAATTAAAATTACAAGACCAAAGTTTAATCTACCATTTTACGCGCAATAGGGGACCGGCGTCGGGGTGCTTTACAATTACCAAATCAAAATTACAAGACCAAAGTTTAATCTACCATTTTACGCGCAATAGAGGACCGGCGTCGGGGTGCTTTACGATTACCAAATCAAAATTACAAGACCAAAGTTTAATCTACCATTTTACGCGCAATAGAGGACCGGCGTCGACGTGCTTTACGATTACAAAATTAAAATTACAAGACCAAAGTTTAATCTACCATTTTACGCGCAATAGAGGACCGGCGTCGGGGTGCTTTACAATTACCAAATCAAAATTACAAGACCAAAGTTTAATCTACCATTTTACGCGCAATAGAGGACCGGCGTCGACGTGCTTTACGATTACAAAATTAAAATTACAAGACCAAAGTTTAATCTACCATTTTACGCGCAATAGAGGACCGGCGTCGGGGTGCTTTACGATTACCAAATCAAAATTACAAGACCAAAGTTTAATCTACCATTTTACGCGCAATAGAGGACCGGCGTCGACGTGCTTTACGATTACAAAATTAAAATTACAAGACCAAAGTTTAATCTACCATTTTACGCGCAATAGAGGACCGGCGTCGGGGTGCTTTACGATTACCAAATCAAAATTACAAGACCAAAGTTTAATCTACCATTTTACGCGCAATAGAGGACCGGCGTCGACGTGCTTTACGATTACAAAATTAAAATTACAAGACCAAAGTTTAATCTACCATTTTACGCGCAATAGAGGACCGGCGTCGGGGTGCTTTACGATTACCAAATCAAAATTACAAGACCAAAGTTTAATCTACCATTTTACGCGCAATAGAGGACCGGCGTCGGGGTGTTTTACGATTACAAAATTAAAATTACAAGACCAAAGTTTAATCTACCATTTTACGCGCAATACAGGACCTGCGTCGGGGTGTTTTACGATTCCAAAATCAAATTTACAAGACCAAAGTTTAATCTACCATTTTACGCGCAATACAGGACCGGCGTCGACGTGCTTTACGATTACAAAATTAAAATTACAAGACCAAAGTTTAATCTACCATTTTACGCGCAATAGAGGACCGGCGTCGGGGTGCTTTACGATTACCAAATCAAAATTACAAGACCAAAGTTTAATCTACCATTTTACGCGCAATACAGGACCGGCGTCGACGTGCTTTACGATTACAAAATTAAAATTACAAGACCAAAGTTTAATCTACCATTTTACGCGCAATAGAGGACCGGCGTCGGGGTGCTTTACAATTACCAAATCAAAATTACAAGACCAAAGTTTAATCTACCATTTTACGCGCAATAGAGGACCGGCGTCGGGGTGCTTTACGATTACCAAATCAAATTACAAGACCAAAGTTTAATCTACCATTTTACGCGCAATAGAGGACCGGCGTCGGGGTGCTTTACAATTACCAAATCAAAATTACAAGACCAAAGTTTAATCTACCATTTTACGCGCAATAGAGGACCGGCGTCGACGTGCTTTACGATTACAAAATTAAAATTACAAGACCAAAGTTTAATCTACCATTTTACGCGCAATAGAGGACCGGCGTCGGGGTGCTTTACGATTACCAAATCAAAATTACAAGACCAAAGTTTAATCTACCATTTTACGCGCAATACAGGACCGGCGTCGGGGTGTTTTACGATTACAAAATCAAATTTACAAGACCAAAGTTTAATCTACCATTTTACGCGCAATACAGGACCTGCGTCGGGGTGTTTTACGATTACAAAATCAAATTTACAAGACCAAAGTTTAATCTACCATTTTACGCGCAATACAGGACCGGCGTCGACGTGCTTTACGATTACAAAATTAAAATTACAAGACCAAAGTTTAATCTACCATTTTACGCGCAATAGAGGACCGGCGTCGGGGTGCTTTACGATTACCAAATCAAAATTACAAGACCAAAGTTTAATCTACCATTTTACGCGCAATACAGGACCGGCGTCGACGTGCTTTACGATTACAAAATTAAAATTACAAGACCAAAGTTTAATCTACCATTTTACGCGCAATAGAGGACCGGCGTCGGGGTGCTTTACAATTACCAAATCAAAATTACAAGACCAAAGTTTAATCTACCATTTTACGCGCAATAGAGGACCGGCGTCGGGGTGCTTTACGATTACAACAGTAAAATTACAAGACCAAAGTTTAATCTACCATTTTACGCGCAATACAGGACCGGCGTCGACGTGCTTTACGATTACAAAATTAAAATTACAAGACCAAAGTTTAATCTACCATTTTACGCGCAATACAGGACCGGCGTCGACGTGCTTTACGATTACAAAATTAAAATTACAAGACCAAAGTTTAATCTACCATTTTACGCGCAATAGAGGACCGGCGTCGGGGTGCTTTACGATTACCAAATCAAAATTACAAGACCAAAGTTTAATCTACCATTTTACGCGCAATAGAGGACCGGCGTCGACGTGCTTTACGATTACAAAATTAAAATTACAAGACCAAAGTTTAATCTACCATTTTACGCGCAATAGAGGACCGGCGTCGGGGTGCTTTACAATTACCAAATCAAAATTACAAGACCAAAGTTTAATCTACCATTTTACGCGCAATAGAGGACCGGCGTCGACGTGCTTTACGATTACAAAATTAAAATTACAAGACCAAAGTTTAATCTACCATTTTACGCGCAATAGAGGACCGGCGTCGGGGTGCTTTACGATTACCAAATCAAAATTACAAGACCAAAGTTTAATCTACCATTTTACGCGCAATAGAGGACCGGCGTCGACGTGCTTTACGATTACAAAATTAAAATTACAAGACCAAAGTTTAATCTACCATTTTACGCGCAATAGAGGACCGGCGTCGGGGTGCTTTACGATTACAACAGTAAAATTACAAGACCAAAGTTTAATCTACCATTTTACGCGCAATACAGGACCGGCGTCGACGTGCTTTACGATTACAAAATTAAAATTACAAGACCAAAGTTTAATCTACCATTTTACGCGCAATACAGGACCGGCGTCGGGGTGTTTTACGATTACAAAATTAAAATTACAAGACCAAAGTTTAATCTACCATTTTAGGCGCAATAGAGGACCGGCGTCGGGGTGCTTTACGATTACAAAATTAAAATTACAAGACCAAAGTTTAATCTACCATTTTACGCGCAATACAGGACCGGCATCGGGGTGTTTTACGATTACAAAAATTAAAATTACAAGACCAAAGTTTAATCTACCATTTTACGCGCAATACAGGACCGGCGTCGGGGTGCTTTACGATTACCAAATCAAATTTACAAGACCAAAGTTTAATCTACCATTTTACGCGCAATACAGGACCGGCGTCGGGGTGCTTTACGATTACCAAATCAAATTTACAAGACCAAAGTTTAATCTACCATTTTACGCGCAATACAGAACCGGCGTCGGGGTGTTTTACGATTACAAAATCAAATTTACAAGACCAAAGTTTAATCTACCATTTTACGCGCAATACAGGACCGGCATCGGGGTGTTTTACGATTACAAAAATTAAAATTACAAGACCAAAGTTTAATCTACCATTTTACGCGCAATACAGGACCGGCATCGGGGTGTTTTACGATTACAAAAATTAAAATTACAAGACCAAAGTTTAATCTACCATTTTACGCGCAATACAGGACCGGCGTCGGGGTGCTTTACGATTACCAAATCAAATTTACAAGACCAAAGTTTAATCTACCATTTTACGCGCAATACAGGACCGGCATCGGGGTGTTTTACGATTACAAAAATTAAAATTACAAGACCAAAGTTTAATCTACCATTTTACGCGCAATACAGGACCGGCGTCGGGGTGCTTTACGATTACAAAATCAAATTTACAAGACCAAAGTTTAATCTACCATTTTACGCGCAATACAGGACCGGCGTCGGGGTGCTTTACGATTACCAAATCAAATTTACAAGACCAAAGTTTAATCTACCATTTTACGCGCAATACAGAACCGGCGTCGGGGTGTTTTACGATTACAAAATCAAATTTACAAGACCAAAGTTTAATCTACCATTTTACGCGCAATACAGGACCGGCATCGGGGTGTTTTACGATTACAAAAATTAAAATTACAAGACCAAAGTTTAATCTACCATTTTACGCGCAATACAGGACCGGCGTCGGGGTGCTTTACGATTACCAAATCAAATTTACAAGACCAAAGTTTAATCTACCATTTTACGCGCAATACAGGACCGGCGTCGGGGTGCTTTACGATTACCAAATCAAATTTACAAGACCAAAGTTTAATCTACCATTTTACGCGCAATACAGGACCGGCATCGGGGTGTTTTACGATTACAAAATTAAAATTACAAGACCAAAGTTTAATCTACTTTTTTACGCGCAATACAGGACCGGCATCGGGGTGTTTTACGATTACAAAATTAAAATTACAAGACCAAAGTTTAATCTACTTTTTTACGCGCAATACAGAAACGGTGTCTGGGTGCTTTTCGATTACCAAATCAAAATTACAAGACCAAAGTTTAATCTACCATTTTAAACGCAATACAGGACGACCGGCGTCGGGGTGCTTTAAGATTTCAACAGTAAAATTACAAGACCAAAGTTTAATCTACCATTTTACGCGCAATCCAGGACCGGCGTCGGGGTGTTTTACGATTACAAAATTAAAATTACAAGACCAAAGTTTAATCTACCATTTTACGCGCAATACAGGACCGGCGTCGGGGTGCTTTACGATTACCAAATCAAATTTACAAGACCAAAGTTTAATCTACCATTTTACGCGCAATACAGGACCGGCGTCGGGGTGTTTTACGATTACAAAATCAAATTTACAAGACCAAAGTTTAATCTACCATTTTACGCGCAATACAGGACCGGCGTCGGGGTGCTTTACGATTACCAAATCAAATTTACAAGACCAAAGTTTAATCTACCATTTTACGCGCAATACAGGACCGGCGTCGGGGTGCTTTACGATTACAAAATCAAATTTACAAGACCAAAGTTTAATCTACCATTTTACGCGCAATACAGGACCGGCGTCGGGGTGCTTTACGATTACAAAATTAAAATTACAAGACCAAAGTTTAATCTACTTTTTTACGCGCAATACAGAAACGGTGTCTGGGTGCTTTTCGATTACCAAATCAAAATTACAAGACCAAAGTTTAATCTACCATTTTACACGCAATACAGGACGACAGGCGTCGGGGTGCTTTACGATTTCAACAGTAAAATTACAAGACCAAAGTTTAATCTACCATTTTACGCGCAATCCAGGACCGGCGTCGGGGTGTTTTACGATTACAAAATTAAAATTACAAGACCAAAGTTTAATCTACCATTTTACGCGCAATAGAGGACCGGCGTCGGGGTGCTTTACGATTACCAAATCAAAATTACAAGACCAAAGTTTAATCTACCATTTTACGCGCAATAGAGGACCGGCGTCGACGTGCTTTACGATTACAAAATTAAAATTACAAGACCAAAGTTTAATCTACCATTTTACGCGCAATACAGGACCGGCGTCGGGGTGTTTTACGATTACAAAATTAAAATTACAAGACCAAAGTTTAATCTACCATTTTACGCGCAATACAGGACCGGCATCGGGGTGTTTTACGATTACAAAATTAAAATTACAAGACCAAAGTTTAAGCTACCATTTTACGCGCAATACAGGACCGGCGTCGGGGTGCTTTACGATTACAAAATTAAAATTACAAGAGCAAAGTTTAATCTACCATTTTACGCGCAATCCAGGACCGGCATCGGGGTGTTTTACGATTACAAAATCAAATTTACAAGACCAAAGTTTAATCTACCATTTTACGCGCAATACAGGACCGGCGTCGGGGTGTTTTACGATTACAAAATCAAATTTACAAGACCAAAGTTTAATCTACCATTTTACGCGCAATACAGGACCGGCATCGGGGTGTTTTACGATTACAAAAATTAAAATTACAAGACCAAAGTTTAATCTACTTTTTTACGCGCAATACAGGAACGGTGTCTGGGTGCTTTTCGATTACCAAATCAAAATTACAAGACCAAAGTTTAATCTACCATTTTACGCGCAATAGAGGACCGGCGTCGGGGTGCTTTACGATTACAACAGTAAAATTACAAGACCAAAGTTTAATCTACCATTTTACGCGCAATACAGGACCGGCGTCGACGTGCTTTACGATTACAAAATTAAAATTACAAGACCAAAGTTTAATCTACCATTTTACGCGCAATACAGGACCGGCGTCGGGGTGTTTTACGATTACAAAATTAAAATTACAAGACCAAAGTTTAATCTACCATTTTACGCGCAATACAGGACCGGCGTCGGGGTGCTTTACGATTACCAAATCAAATTTACAAGACCAAAGTTTAATCTACCATTTTACGCGCAATACAGGACCGGCGTCGGGGTGTTTTACGATTACAAAATCAAATTTACAAGACCAAAGTTTAATCTACCATTTTACGCGCAATACAGGACCGGCGTCGGGGTGTTTTACGATTACCAAATCAAATTTACAAGACCAAAGTTTAATCTACCATTTTACGCGCAATACAGGACCGGCATCGGGGTGTTTTACGATTACAAAATTAAAATTACAAGACCAAAGTTTAATCTACTTTTTTACGCGCAATACAGAAACGGTGTCTGGGTGCTTTTCGATTACCAAATCAAAATTACAAGACCAAAGTTTAATCTACCATTTTACACGCAATACAGGACGACCGGCGTCGGGGTGCTTTACGATTTCAACAGTAAAATTACAAGACCAAAGTTTAATCTACCATTTTACGCGCAATCCAGGACCGGCGTCGGGGTGTTTTACGATTACAAAATTAAAATTACAAGACCAAAGTTTAATCTACCATTTTACGCGCAATACAGGACCGGCGTCGGGGTGCTTTACGATTACCAAATCAAATTTACAAGACCAAAGTTTAATCTACCATTTTACGCGCAATACAGGACCGGCGTCGGGGTGCTTTACGATTACCAAATCAAATTTACAAGACCAAAGTTTAATCTACCATTTTACGCGCAATACAGGACCGGCGTCGGGGTGTTTTACGATTACAAAATCAAATTTACAAGACCAAAGTTTAATCTACCATTTTACGCGCAATACAGGACCGGCGTCGGGGTGCTTTACGATTACCAAATCAAATTTACAAGACCAAAGTTTAATCTACCATTTTACGCGCAATACAGGACCGGCATCGGGGTGTTTTACGATTACAAAATTAAAATTACAAGACCAAAGTTTAATCTACTTTTTTACGCGCAATACAGAAACGGTGTCTGGGTGCTTTTCGATTACCAAATCAAAATTACAAGACCAAAGTTTAATCTACCATTTTACACGCAATACAGGACGACCGGCGTCGGGGTGCTTTACGATTTCAACAGTAAAATTACAAGACCAAAGTTTAATCTACCATTTTACGCGCAATCCAGGACCGGCGTCGGGGTGTTTTACGATTACAAAATTAAAATTACAAGACCAAAGTTTAATCTACCATTTTACGCGCAATACAGGACCGGCGTCGGGGTGCTTTACGATTACCAAATCAAATTTACAAGACCAAAGTTTAATCTACCATTTTACGCGCAATACAGGACCGGCGTCGGGGTGCTTTACGATTACCAAATCAAATTTACAAGACCAAAGTTTAATCTACCATTTTACGCGCAATACAGGACCGGCGTCGGGGTGTTTTACGATTACAAAATCAAATTTACAAGACCAAAGTTTAATCTACCATTTTACGCGCAATACAGGACCGGCGTCGGGGTGCTTTACGATTACCAAATCAAATTTACAAGACCAAAGTTTAATCTACCATTTTACGCGCAATACAGGACCGGCATCGGGGTGTTTTACGATTACAAAATTAAAATTACAAGACCAAAGTTTAATCTACTTTTTTACGCGCAATACAGAAACGGTGTCTGGGTGCTTTTCGATTACCAAATCAAAATTACAAGACCAAAGTTTAATCTACCATTTTACACGCAATACAGGACGACCGGCGTCGGGGTGCTTTACGATTTCAACAGTAAAATTACAAGACCAAAGTTTAATCTACCATTTTACGCGCAATCCAGGACCGGCGTCGGGGTGTTTTACGATTACAAAATTAAAATTACAAGACCAAAGTTTAATCTACCATTTTACGCGCAATACAGGACCGGCGTCGGGGTGCTTTACGATTACCAAATCAAATTTACAAGACCAAAGTTTAATCTACCATTTTACGCGCAATACAGGACCGGCGTCGGGGTGCTTTACGATTACCAAATCAAATTTACAAGACCAAAGTTTAATCTACCATTTTACGCGCAATACAGGACCGGCGTCGGGGTGTTTTACGATTACAAAATCAAATTTACAAGACCAAAGTTTAATCTACCATTTTACGCGCAATACAGGACCGGCGTCGGGGTGCTTTACGATTACCAAATCAAATTTACAAGACCAAAGTTTAATCTACCATTTTACGCGCAATACAGGACCGGCATCGGGGTGTTTTACGATTACAAAATTAAAATTACAAGACCAAAGTTTAATCTACTTTTTTACGCGCAATACAGAAACGGTGTCTGGGTGCTTTTCGATTACCAAATCAAAATTACAAGACCAAAGTTTAATCTACCATTTTACACGCAATACAGGACGACCGGCGTCGGGGTGCTTTACGATTTCAACAGTAAAATTACAAGACCAAAGTTTAATCTACCATTTTACGCGCAATCCAGGACCGGCGTCGGGGTGTTTTACGATTACAAAATTAAAATTACAAGACCAAAGTTTAATCTACCATTTTACGCGCAATACAGGACCGGCGTCGGGGTGCTTTACGATTACCAAATCAAATTTACAAGACCAAAGTTTAATCTACCATTTTACGCGCAATACAGGACCGGCGTCGGGGTGCTTTACGATTACCAAATCAAATTTACAAGACCAAAGTTTAATCTACCATTTTACGCGCAATACAGGACCGGCGTCGGGGTGTTTTACGATTACAAAATCAAATTTACAAGACCAAAGTTTAATCTACCATTTTACGCGCAATACAGGACCGGCGTCGGGGTGCTTTACGATTACCAAATCAAATTTACAAGACCAAAGTTTAATCTACCATTTTACGCGCAATACAGGACCGGCATCGGGGTGTTTTACGATTACAAAATTAAAATTACAAGACCAAAGTTTAATCTACTTTTTTACGCGCAATACAGAAACGGTGTCTGGGTGCTTTTCGATTACCAAATCAAAATTACAAGACCAAAGTTTAATCTACCATTTTACACGCAATACAGGACGACCGGCGTCGGGGTGCTTTACGATTTCAACAGTAAAATTACAAGACCAAAGTTTAATCTACCATTTTACGCGCAATCCAGGACCGGCGTCGGGGTGTTTTACGATTACAAAATCAAAATTACAAGACCAAAGTTTAATCTACCATTTTACGCGCAATACAGGACCGGCGTCGGGGTGCTTTACGATTACCAAATCAAATTTACAAGACCAAAGTTTAATCTACCATTTTACGCGCAATACAGGACCGGCGTCGGGGTGCTTTACGATTACCAAATCAAATTTACAAGACCAAAGTTTAATCTACCATTTTACGCGCAATACAGGACCGGCGTCGGGGTGTTTTACGATTACAAAATCAAATTTACAAGACCAAAGTTTAATCTACCATTTTACGCGCAATACAGGACCGGCGTCGGGGTGCTTTACGATTACCAAATCAAATTTACAAGACCAAAGTTTAATCTACCATTTTACGCGCAATACAGGACCGGCATCGGGGTGTTTTACGATTACAAAATTAAAATTACAAGACCAAAGTTTAATCTACTTTTTTACGCGCAATACAGAAACGGTGTCTGGGTGCTTTTCGATTACCAAATCAAAATTACAAGACCAAAGTTTAATCTACCATTTTACACGCAATACAGGACGACCGGCGTCGGGGTGCTTTACGATTTCAACAGTAAAATTACAAGACCAAAGTTTAATCTACCATTTTACGCGCAATACAGGACCGGCGTCGGGGTGCTTTACGATTACAAAATTAAAATTACAAGACCAAAGTTTAATCTACCATTTTACGCGCAATACAGGACCGGCGTCGGGGTGCTTTACGATTACCAAATCAAATTTACAAGACCAAAGTTTAATCTACCATTTTACGCGCAATACAGGACCGGCGTCGGGGTGCTTTACGATTACCAAATCAAATTTACAAGACCAAAGTTTAATCTACCATTTTACGCGCAATACAGGACCGGCGTCGGGGTGTTTTACGATTACAAAATCAAATTTACAAGACCAAAGTTTAATCTACCATTTTACGCGCAATACAGGACCGGCGTCGGGGTGCTTTACGATTACAAAATCAAATTTACAAGACCAAAGTTTAATCTACCATTTTACGCGCAATACAGGACCGGCATCGGGGTGTTTTACGATTACAAAATTAAAATTACAAGACCAAAGTTTAATCTACTTTTTTACGCGCAATACAGAAACGGTGTCTGGGTGCTTTTCGATTACCAAATCAAAATTACAAGACCAAAGTTTAATCTACCATTTTACACGCAATACAGGACGACCGGCGTCGGGGTGCTTTACGATTTCAACAGTAAAATTACAAGACCAAAGTTTAATCTACCATTTTACGCGCAATACAGGACCGGCGTCGGGGTGCTTTACGATTACCAAATCAAATTTACAAGACCAAAGTTTAATCTACCATTTTACGCGCAATACAGGACCGGCGTCGGGGTGCTTTACGATTACCAAATCAAATTTACAAGACCAAAGTTTAATCTACCATTTTACGCGCAATACAGGACCGGCGTCGGGGTGTTTTACGATTACAAAATCAAATTTACAAGACCAAAGTTTAATCTACCATTTTACGCGCAATACAGGACCGGCGTCGGGGTGCTTTACGATTACCAAATCAAATTTACAAGACCAAAGTTTAATCTACCATTTTACGCGCAATACAGGACCGGCATCGGGGTGATTTACGATTACAAAATTAAAATTACAAGACCAAAGTTTAATCTACTTTTTTACGCGCAATACAGAAACGGTGTCTGGGTGCTTTTCGATTACCAAATCAAAATTACAAGACCAAAATTTAATCTACCATTTTACACGCAATACAGGACGACCGGCGTCGGGGTGCTTTACGATTTCAACAGTAAAATTACAAGACCAAAGTTTAATCTACCATTTTACGCGCAATCCAGGACCGGCGTCGGGGTGTTTTACGATTACAAAATTAAAATTACAAGACCAAAGTTTAATCTACCATTTTACGCGCAATAGAGGACCGGCGTCGGGGTGCTTTACGATTACCAAATCAAATTTACAAGACCAAAGTTTAATCTACCATTTTACGCGCAATACAGGACCGGCGTCGGGGTGTTTTACGATTACAAAATCAAATTTACAAGACCAAAGTTTAATCTACCATTTTACGCGCAATACAGGACCGGCGTCGGGGTGCTTTACGATTACCAAATCAAATTTACAAGACCAAAGTTTAATCTACCATTTTACGCGCAATACAGGACCGGCGTCGGGGTGCTTTACGATTACCAAATCAAATTTACAAGACCAAAGTTTAATCTACCATTTTACGCGCAATACAGGACCGGCATCGGGGTGTTTTACGATTACAAAATTAAAATTACAAGACCAAAGTTTAATCTACTTTTTTACGCGCAATACAGAAACGGTGTCTGGGTGCTTTTCGATTACCAAATCAAAATTACAAGACCAAAGTTTAATCTACCATTTTACACGCAATACAGGACGACCGGCGTCGGGGTGCTTTACGATTTCAACAGTAAAATTACAAGACCAAAGTTTAATCTACCATTTTACGCGCAATCCAGGACCGGCGTCGGGGTGTTTTACGATTACAAAATTAAAATTACAAGACCAAAGTTTAATCTACCATTTTACGCGCAATACAGGACCGGCATCGGGGTGTTTTACGATTACAAAATTAAAATTACAAGACCAAAGTTTAAGCTACCATTTTACGCGCAATACAGGACCGGCGTCGGGGTGCTTTACGATTACCAAATCAAAATTACAAGAGCAAAGTTTAATTTACCATTTTACGCGCAATACAGGACCGGCGTCGGGGTGTTTTACGATTACAAAATTAAATTTACAAGACCAAAGTTTAATCTACCATTTTACGCCCAATACAGGACCGGCGGCGGGGTGCTTTACGATTACCAAATCAAAATTACAAGACCAAAGTTTAATCTACCATTTTACGCGCAATACAGGACCGGCATCGGGGTGCTTTACGATTAAAAAATTAAAATTACAAGACCAAAGTTTAATCTACCATTTTACACGCAATACAGGACCGGCGTCGACGTGCTTTACGATTACCAAATCAAATTTACAAGACCAAAGTTTAATCTACCATTTTACACGCAATACAGGACGACCGGCGTCGGGGTGCTTTACGATTACAACAGTAAAATTACAAGACCAAAGTTTAATCTACCATTTTACGCGCAATACAGGACCGGCGTCAACGTGCTTTACGATTACAAAATTAAAATTACAAGTGCAAAGTTTAATCTACCATTTTACGCGCAATCCAGGACCGGCGTCGGGGTGTTTTACGATTACAAAATTAAAATTACAAGACCAAAGTTTAAGCTACCATTTTACGCGCAATACAGGACCGGCGTCGGGGTGCTTTACGATTACCAAATCAAAATTACAAGACCAAAGTTTAATCTACCATTTTACGCGCAATACAGGACCGGCGTCTGGGTGTTTTACGATTACAAAATTAAAATTACTAGACCAAAGTTTAATGTACTATACGCTCGTTATTACAGAGACGGTCGCTCGCAAATTTTATAATTATGAAGTGAAAGGAAAGGACTTTACATCAAAACTACAAAGTGCAATTTTACAATTCGACGCGTACCTAATTACAGAGACGTACGCCCGCAATTTTTATAATAATTATTAAATCAAAGGATCCTTTCTATCCCGCATTGTAAAAGAAGTGAAAATTTTATGGATTATAGATTAGACACCCGACAGATGTGCCCCCCCCCCACCCAAACGCCTGTCTGATTTCAAAAAACAAACGGGTGCATGAAAAATTACCGCTCGCGTCAGACAATAGCATGAACCTGAGATATAGCGAGTGTACGCGTAACGGTTACTTTTTAACCATCCCTTGGCCACCGCGCTGCTGCTACAATTTTTAAACGCGAATACGTTTTTATCCCACCATAAAAATGTCTGCCATTTTCGGTTTTGTATTAATGGGGTGTCTACCTATGGGAAGACCTGTCCAACATGGAGGGATTCTTCTTTCGCAACGATAGTGGCTAGGACAGCATCAACGGCGTAGGAAGGCCGGAAACCCATAAATGTTTTTATTTTTGTTAGAGCGCATTTAAGAAATGCCTCATTAATTGACATCGACATTGAGATGTTACCGTTCGCTAGTGAATTAATTCTTGTTTAATTATGCAGTTTTTGTTATTTTTAGCTTTGTTTGAACGATGAACCATTAATATTCCAGAGGTTCCAAAAGAATAGAGATGTTGAATCGAAACTATTGAGGTGGAAGGGTAACTTGAGAGGCAGCTACTGCATTTAGTTTTACTTTATATCTCCTGTAAATGTGTATTTGCAGTCAATTTTACCGACGTGTTACGTCTGTGCTGGGCAGTTTTCTAGATGCGCGATTTATTACTTTGGTGACTTGTCTTCCGATGACAAATTCTGAACCCAATAAAAGGTGGGGTTGACGACAATGTTTGACTCCAAAAGTCGATATAAGAGTCATACAAACATATAACAAAGCAAGTAAAATCCAGGATATCCTGAAGGAATGATATCAATCAAAATAAAAAACTAAAAAAAAGAAATAAGTTGTCATCTGAAGCAAACTTACAAAAACAATAAATCGCGAATCTAAAAAACAAAAAACTTGGGTAAATTTGATTGCAAAAACACATTCGCAAAAGATATCATCAAGTAAAAATACATTAAATACAGTAATTGCCCTTCAACTTACCCTACCACCACAATCTTTTCGATTTAACATCTCTGTTCTTTTGGAACTTCTGGAATATTAATGACTCATTGTTAAAACTGAGCTTCATGTGTAAAGCTAAAAATAACAAAAGCTACAATAATTAAACAAGAATCATTAATTCACTTGCAATAGGTAGCATCTCAATGTCGACATAAATTATTGAAGCATTTCTTAAATGCGCTTCTAACAAAAATAAAGAAATCTATGGTTTTCCGGCCATCCTACGCCGTTGATCCTGTCCTAGTCACTAGAGATCCAATAGTGGTGTAGAGAACGAAACCACAATTATAAAATTATCACAGTTATAGAAAAAGAAAAATTAACACACGTTTTTTGTGGAGAAGTCGCAAGAAAATGATAAGTCCCTAATCTAATTTTGTAGGTTGCATTGAGGATTTTTTTGAGTATCGAAGGTCTGTCTACCTAAAACGCAGTTCCAATTTGACAATTACGAGGAGCAAAAACGCAAAAATTTCATTTGCATTCTTACATGGCGATTTCTTTCGATTTATAACAAAAACTTATTATTGGCATAAAATATGACCTGTCATGAGGAAAGATAGAGAAGAAGGTAGTAATATGGAACCATTCTTTGTTTTTGTTTGATTAAGGCTAGTTTAAATTAAAATATGAAAATTAACGAGGTACTATTACACCTTTAATTACAGATATAATCATAAAATTTCACCATTATCAACTACATGTTTAAGACCAGCGGTCCGTTGGGTCACTCAAAACTGATCTCGCCACCTCATCCCGGGAAGGTCTATAGATTTTCTTCCTTTGGGATTATATAGGAACAGCTTCTTTGGCATTCGAGCATCCTCCATTCTATCCAGATGTTCTCTCAATGCTGCTCTGCATTCCTTTATAATTATATGACAAAATATATTTAATATAATATCTGCAGGTAAAACGAGTGCATTGGAAGGTCCAGGCATGATAAAGGTTTAATTTTCTGAATTACTTCCTAGTGCGATCGTTCTAAAATCAACTTCTGCTTGATGGGTAGATGACCGTGACTCTAAAACCATTGTTCGGCTATAAGCACCACTTTGACACTTCAGATAAGCTTTCTTAAATAATTTCCAACTATCACATAGTTCCTCCAGAGTAAAATAAAAACTACCGCATCTCTTCACTTCTCAACAATAAAACAATAATATAATAAAATTAGGAATGGGTTTCATAATAAAAACAACTTCGTTTTTTATTTTTTTCAAATTTACATAAAAATTATTTAAGGTGGTTCGAGCGGTACTCGGCTAGTTTTTAAGTTCATAGTGACTGAAAAATATTAACACTACTTTAAAAATCATGAAAGAGGTATCAATACAAATATAATATTAAAAACGAACGAATGACAAAAGTATAAATAATTTGAAAGAAAGATTTTATTTATTAAAGTTTTCAGAGTACCTTATTTGATTCACAAAGAATTTGGTCTGGCAACAACAAAAATTTGTTCTGGTTTTTTACGCAAATGCAATCCTTACAATGTGCTTTTTCCATGTAACTTTGTTACATTTTGTAATTTTCGATGCAATTAAATAATAAAATTTACATAATTATAAATTTTCAAAGCGTAACGTCACTTAATTTGTGGTTATTGTTTTTTGTTGGTATCCCAACGTTGCCAAGCCGCTTGTAGTTTTAAAAAAGTTAAATTTCGTTAAGTTCAATAATTATTTACAGCCAAACTAGATGGTTAATATTTTTAAATTTTTTCTAGGACTCTTGTAAAACGTTAATCTATAGTTGAACATATTTTTTATTTACTTGACATGGATTTAACTATATTATTTTATGGGAATTGTGTCAAGTAAACGCGTTCACGCAATACTCCCCATGTTAAATTCGGAGATTTCAAATTTGATTTTTTTGTAAACTAGTTGGTCAATCCGCTTAAAATTTTTTTTACGTACGTGGTAAATCATAAATTATATGCTCTGCAAATTTTATAATTTTTACATGGACTTGTAGAAACGCTCCAACCACCTTAAGATCAACTAAGCTTACCTGGACAACAGTCTAAAACCATCTTTTACACTTCCATTTAACTCTTTCTTCATTTTTAAATTTTTATTTATCACAAATAATATGATCACAACTTATTAGACACACACAAAGCAAAGAAACTGCGAGTAAACTAAAACTTATTAGAAGAGTCCCTTAGGCCCTTTGTAATCAGGGGGTTCAACGTTCGATATTACTACCTTTTCTACATAAGCAAGATTATTTGAAGAATTTTACAGGGAAGCAAAAAACAAACGTAGATGGTGTGAAAGAAATTTTACCACTATTTGTAGTAAACAAAGAAACGGCACACCGTTACAAAAATGAGAACATGCAGTTTCAGAGACTGCAAAAAACAAAAATTTGATTTTTTTCACGCTCACGTATCTTTCCTCATGACTGAGGTCACAATTTACATGAACGCAAGAAAATAAAATATAACACTTACCTTTCTTTAAAAATAATGCAATGGCGCTCTTGCAAAACTCCGTCTCCATTTATGCTTTTCTTCATTTCGTTGAACCAAGTATTCTACCAAAACATTTCCGTCAACGTCAACAAACATCTTCTTCAACTTCGTCCAGCCTTTGAGAATGTACATCCTCCTTCAATGGCCCTTGAGTGTTTCAAATCTGCAAAGTAAAAAAAAACACACATTTATTTATTATTATAACAAATATATTTATTTGGAGAATGTGGCGAAAATTATTAAACAATAATTTGATTATTATGCTAGAAAGAGTTATGTAAAATTTCAAACTATTGAAGATATGCACATAGTAATAACCACCACAATTCTACGTTAAATTTAAATGAAAGGGACTGCAAATACCGATTTAATAATAATTAAAACAAAGGGCACAGCCGGGTTTATATGGGAAATCTGCCTCGCGGCTTCTTCAATTCGAACTTGGGGAATCAATTTGACATAAAATAAAAAAAATTCAACTAAATGTTTAGCTGTTTATCTCAAACAGTTTTCGAGATTTCCAAAAAAAACCCTCTTTTTTTGACAAGTGACAAGAAGCAAAATTAATTTTACGCGGCCAAAGTATCTATACAGGGGGTATTCGAGAATTTTACAATTATTAAACCAAATGACCCTAAATTGCAATTCTAAGAAGAAATTTAAATGTTATCCCAGATAAATTACAGGAAAGGATTAGCGATTTTTACAATTGTAAAATCATCTGAAGGACTTTGGTCAAGAATATATTGCAAGGAGGAACTTGAACTTTTATAAAATAGATATGTCACTAACCTCTAATAAAGCTGCTCTGGTCCTCAAAGTGTGACAGTCTTTGTTGTTTCTTCACAATGATGCGGTTGGAATAATTTTCAGTTGCTGCTTTCCTATTTGCTCCAGTGATGTACCATCCGATAATTTATGATAAAGGAAGACTGAAACGAATTATTAATGTTAAAATTTTTTTGTAACTTACATAATTTTAAAACAACTATTTTAACAGAATAATTTGTTAATCTTGGACATAAAAGACACACAGGATACAAAGTGTATACATTAATTTCCAAATCTATTTCATGAAAAAAAACAACTTCGTATTTACGAAAAAAACTAAAAATGTTTCACTCAAAGTATTTGCCATTACTAGCTATACATTTCCCCCATGAAAATGTTAATTTTGGAAAAACCCCTCTTGCAAAATAAACTGTTCGTTTTTAGAAAAAAAATCATTGAAATACCCAATTTTCCCTTCTCTCGGCTGTTTTGCAATTCAGCGCTTGAAGTGTGTATCCCATCGATGAAAACAAATGAAACTAAACAAAAGAAGGAAAGGCTGGTGGGGTAACAAATTCCAGCCAAGCCCATGATTTTTAGCGTTTCTGCCAAAAACTTGTTTACAAAAAATTTTGGTTTAATGGGAGAAAATATAAATTGCACTAATGTAACTAACTACAAAGGACGGTGGAAACTGGATTGAAAATGATTATAAACTGACCTTTTCTTTTCGAATGCTGATGCAGGATTTTTCTCAATTTTCCAATTGTTGCAATGAAACGTTGGACTCCACCATGCATAATCTTGTTCGCTATGAAAATCTATAACAATTTCATAATATTACGTATTTTAATCACAGGTTAAAAATTAAAAATAATGTATACCCATTGATTACCTACTAAAACTTATTGTCATTTTCAGTTAGCATTACATGATTACAGCCACATTTGTACAGCAATGATTTACTACTTTTCATCAGTGTTGTCAGATTTTAGAAATCTGTGGCGCCAACTTTTAACTGAAAAACCGCCCAAAACCGCAAACTATTTCTCACGTGGCGCCAAAATTTAAATTCAATGTCAAAAATAAAATAGAAATTTATTAATAACTTAATTTTCAAAATTTCAAAGTTCAAAATTTTTACAACATAGATTGTTGGTATGAAAATAAGCTATTATTTCATTCAAAAAATTCCGTAACTAAACATTGCTCATAGCGGGGGGGGGGATATGGTGAACACAATAATAATAACGATAATATTTTTTTTAATATTTATAATTCTTTGGAATTACTTATGCTATTGGATGAGGGGGGGTTGAATGGATCCAAATCAATGTTTGCACAATTAATGACGTCATCGCTTGGCCAGTATAAACATTTGGCCAAAACTATATTTTGATGTATTGCCACCAAAAACTTGCCTTTACTGAATATTTAGTAATTGTCTAAATTGAGTTTCTATGAAGAGCGAGAAAATACAGTCACTAGATCTAGTGACTGTAGAGAAAACTTGACGGTAGAGCCTCTAGCGTTAAAAACGCAAACTTTTATTTTAAATTTTTTTTGTGGGAGAAGAGAGCTTTGCCGCTCCCTATGTCACTCAATTTTTCTTGAGGTGTAAAATCCAATGGAAATTCACTAAAATTAGATCTCAATGTCTATTATTTATCGCAATAAACCGCAACTTTATTTATCACAAATCGCCCAAATTGCGGTTTGCGGTTTTTGAAAAAATTTAAGCGCAAATTATCTACAAAAGTCGCCCAATTTGCGATAAATCGCCCAATCTGACAACACTGCTTTTCATTTTCAAACTGATAATCGCCGAAAAAACTTGATAATAATTTGCATTGCATGATTAAAACGCGGGAGAATTATGACACACTCACAATAAATGTCGATAAACAATAGAAATCTGTAATTGTCGGTAAGTACGAACGAGTCTATAGTTAATGGAAGTCACGGTAGGTGTCGGCGATTCAATGTCGGTATCACGGTTAGTAGATACCTGTAATTATTAATAGTGGTACAGTAATCTACAGCTGTCGGTAAGATCGTAGTTATTCGTAATTTTACAAGGTGTCGCTGTAATCAACTTGTAAAAACAAATCCACAAATGCGAAACAAAATTATAGCATGATTGATTCTTGCTTTTTAATTTCAACGGAAAACTACTTATTTATAAGGAAGAAAATATAACTTACCTTTTCTTTAACAGCTCTCCTGCAGAACTACGCCTTCATTTATGTTTTTTCATTTTCATCTCGTTGAACCAAATTTTCTTATTAAAACATTTCGTTCGTCAGCAAGCTTCTTTTTAAACCAACTAACTCTGTCCAGCTTCCAAGACTGCTGATCCTTCTTCGATAGCTCTTGGATGTTTCAAATCTGCAAAGTAGAAAATGTACATATTAGTCCAGTTGACATTCATTCTGAACCAACTTGACTTGCATGCACCAGGAATGGAAAAGTTGACTAGATTTTGGCTGTCAAACTAAACTTATAAACTCGGGGGGGATTATCTTGCTGTCAGTTCAAATCTTAGTAAGCGCAATGCAAAAAATATTCTCGTTAGTAATATTTTACAACGTATAATAAAATTTAAGAAATGTACCTATTTTTTGTGATATAAATGAGAATTTTCCACCCCAAAAATGTTGTAAGGAGAATCTCAAGCTGTTAGGAATGGAATAAACCAAACAAACGGGTACATTGACTAGTTTCGAATTTAATCAATTCGTCCTCAAGACTCGTAACCCTCATAATAATGGAAATGTTTGAATTACAAAAAAGATGGTGAATGGCATGAGCTCTTCAAGAATTTAATGCCAACTACAAAAATCTAAAAAGGAAAATTTGTACAGCAATTTTCCTGGTAACAAATATAAAACCTCTTATATTTTTTTTATTTGGATTTTATATTTGTGACAGTAACCAGGAAAATTGCTGTAGAAATTTTCATTTTTAGGCTTTTGACCATGACTTTTGTAGTTTGGCATTAAATTTATGAACAACTCGTGCCATTCACCATCTTTTTTGTAATTCACACATTTCCATTTTTACGAGTCTTGAAGATGAATTGATTAAATTCAAAACTGATCGACGTATCCGTTTGTTTGCTTTTATTGCACCCCCTTTCAGCCCGAGATTCTTCTATTCCTAAACCCTCACGGTTGCCGAGAATTTCACGTTAAAAACTAAAACCGCTAAAATGTAACAGTTAGGTTTCTTTAGGGATCCATTGGGTCATTTTTTAAAAATGAGTTATAAGCAGTGGCGGCTGGTGAGGGGATACTGAAACGATTATCCAAATTTTTTCAATTTCTTATTTACTTTTTGTTTGCAGTTGGTAAATTTTTTAAGAAATTTACCAAATTTACAGAGGTGGGCAAAATACATTTGTATATTGAATTGAAAATAGAAAGAAAACACACGATAACTTAGAATTTCTTCTTCAAAATAAGTCGAAAATCACGGGTGGACAATTTTCATTTTTTTCATATTTGAATTACAAAATCCAAAATATTTTATAAGACTGTTCGCTTTTTTTGAATTTCAAACAAAAATATCAAAGTTATCGTGTATTTTCTTTTTGTATTCAATTTAAAATACAATAGCTATTTTCGATACTAGTTAGGAAAACTGAGATTTTTCCATTTGAGGCTGAGTTTTGCGCACGAGGCCGAAGGCCGAGTTCGTGAATTTAAAGCCGAGAATGGAGAAAGAGTTTTCCGCTAGTATCGAACAATAGTTTGTCTAATGATGTTTCGAAAAAGAACCAATTCCCGATTTTTCGCATATATAATGTAATACCTCTAAAATAACTATCGATGGATGACCTGAAGGTTGCAAGTTTATTGTAAAAAGTGTGTGTGTGTGAATACGTTAACAGGTTAGGTTAGGTTTTTAATTTATGTTTACTACGAATTACGTTAGAGATGAATAATATAAAAAATCGATTATAATCATTTCAACCACTAAAACGTTGATTAGTCGATTAATGCAGTTTTTAAGGGAGTTTGAGATGAGACCAGAGAGACCACTCGCATAATATCAGATAGAAAAAAAACAGTGACTCAAATACAACTAAATCTTTTTATGAAATTTAGATTTATAAAACATAAGATTGTTTATAACGATTAAGCGACCGCAGTAAAGAAATAAGGTAAACAATTACGCAGTAAACAATTACGTGTTTGTTGGAAATAGTAAAGCATTGGGTAATACTACCGTTTAGCCGAAATAAATTTTTTTAAGAACCTTACGATTTAACGCATGTTGCTCGGAGTTTAGTCAAAAATTTCAACTATCCATAACTTTGTAAAAAATTCACAAAAAGTCTTGCTCTCTGAAGCTTATTCAGGCTCAAACGAAGCTCTATCAATTGACATCAATTGCACATACAAATTTAAAATTATTAGGAAAATTACAAAACATGTCTACAAGCTCATTCAGGTTCAAACGATACTCCAACGTTTGTTACCTAATTCATACAAAAATTCATAAGTCGGGGGATCTATTATATCTGCAGCCTCCCCCCCCCCCCACTTGTTTTTTGCGAATAACTTCGCGACCTTGAGACAAAAATAATGAAAGCTCGTTCAAGCTCAAACGATGCTCTAATGTTTGGCATCAAATTTATCTAAAAATTCGAAAGTGGGGAGCCACTGACATGCACCTTATAGTTTTCCAATATTTATTTTTTGAGGCAAAAAAATTCAAACGGGTTAATCTACCGTTTTTGTAAAATTCGACTAACATTTTCAAGTCGTTTTTGTAATTGTAGGCGACGCCTATGCCTTAAAATACGTCGCCTACAATCACTAAAACTGTGCTTGAAAATTTTAGTCGGATTTTACAAAAACGGTAGATAGAATTTTTTCACCCCAAAAAAACTATAGCTTTCTTCACGGATTCTTACTTATTTTGAAGAGAAAATTTGCTTGACGCAGTTTATTTTCCGCTAAGTATTAAAAATAGAGTTTTACTGCCGATTTCGATAAA
Source organism: Rhagonycha fulva (assembly GCA_905340355.1). Classification (NCBI taxonomy): domain Eukaryota; kingdom Metazoa; phylum Arthropoda; class Insecta; order Coleoptera; family Cantharidae; genus Rhagonycha; species Rhagonycha fulva. Next base: position 119,594,209 of record HG996554.1, read on the forward strand.
AACGAAATTTTAAAACACTAATTGATTAACCTTTTTTAAAATGAGCAAAAATCAAATTTGTCAATTTGTTGACTACATAGTTATACATAATGTGTCAAAACAGCAAAAATCAATTACTGATATTGCCGAACTAGTTAGTATAATTGAATTTCTCTGCGCGTAGATACGCAGGGAAGTGTTGTTTCGATGACGATTTCCGGAAAATTAAAATATTTTCAGCATATTCTTCAGTAGACTAGAATAAATTGTAATCTAGACACTATGGCAGTTGTTGCTCGGAGATTTATAAATATTTATTTGTTAAATAATTCACTAATTGTGAATTCACAAACGAGAATAGTGAATGCACAAACGTATATTTACGGACGAGTGACACTAAAATTGATCCAAAAGTCGAAATGGGGAGGGGGGGCTGGAGAAATGTTCGCCGGTTATTTAATTAAAGATATTTCGCTAACCGTGCTTGCTCATACAAAAATAATAAATGCACAAACATATACAAACGATGCACAAACGATTGACACCAATTTTGACCCAAAATTCGCGATGGGGGGGAGCTGGAATATCTCCAGCTCCCCAAACTTATTTGTTAAATAATTCGCGAATGGTGAATGCACAAACGAAAAAAATAATTTCACAAACGTACACAAACGAATGGCATAAAAAGTGATCAAAAAATTAAAATGAGGGGGGGGCCTGGGGAAATGGACCTTGTATTCTCCACTACATCTCATTTTTAAAATTTGTAACTGAAATTTTTGCGTAAAAAGTAACAAGTTAGCTTTGGTGTAATTCACAATCATCCAGTTTGCCCATCTTCTAAGTATAAATTTTAAGATGTAGTAGCGGAGTAAATTAGGTGAGCTAAGTGAACGGGTTAAAGACCGGACTCTAGGCTAGAAGTCCTGAGTTCGATCCCCAGCCCGGCTACAAAATTTATTCAACTTCATTATGACCCTCTCCCCTCGGAAGGTAATGGCAAACCACCGAGAGTAATCTGCCAAGAGCATTATGATCATGTTGTCTAGTAATCGATGGCTCGATTACACGATTGGACACATGAAAATAATCACTACGCGTCTATTAAGAGCAATATCCAGTGCTTAAGTACAATTTTTGTGTTTTATGCCATTTATTTCCAGAACGTTACAAAAATTTAAATACTTGCTAGTTAGCCGAAATCTTTTAACACTTCTGCATGTAAAGGCGCTAAAGGCAATTGATTTATTTATTAGAATACCACGTTATTTGAAAACTAGAATGTGGGATTCTCCCCCTCCCCACCAATTCTAGTTTTCAAATAACGTGGTATTCCAATAAATAAATCAATTGCGTTTAGCGCCTTTACTTGCAGAAGTGTTAAAAGATTTTGGCTAACTAGCAATTATTTAAATTTTTGTAACGTCCTGGAAATAAATGGCATATAACACAAAAATTGTACTTAAGCACTGGATATTGCTCTAAGACGGATAGACTGAAGGAGGAGGAGCGGAGTAAGCTGAATAAAAGCTAATAATAGGGAAACTTAGGCAAATTTGTGGCGACATGTGATCGCAGCGCCACTAAATATTCTATATTACTCAAAAAAAAAAATTTTTTTTGCTTGTAATGTAAGCTTTTAAAACGATAATATATTTTGTTAAAATTTCACAATAAACATTTAATAATTAAGTATTGGAAAATACGAGTACTTAAAGTAGTGTCAGAGGGTATCAACCAGTATCAACTTAACTTCAAATAATTATTGTACTTTGACAATATTCGATACACTAAAATACTTTTTCGTATTTCCAATTCCAATTTATCCGCTTATATTAACCTTTTAACTAATCTGATTGATTATGAATTGGTATATATTCAGTTTCGGTCTGGATTAGATCAGTAATGTTCTACGATGGTTTCGCTAATAAGATTTACAATTTTAGTTATTTTTGGGGCGGTTACTTCTCAGAATCACGACGGAAATTCACAAATTAACATCAAAATCACACAAGGAAAAGTGGTAAGTTTTGCTAAACATTTGTATCTCAATTTTTCGTAAAATAAGCCCATTTAGGAAACCCCGACTGCGTTTCTTCCTGATCCAACGATAGATAATGAAGGGACTCAGCTTATCCTTACTCGTTTGGAAACTTTGTTGGTGGAAAAATTGGATTATTTGATAATGAACACCAACAAACGTTTTCAATCTTTAGAAGATCACATCGAAAGCTTAGATACCAAAGCGGAAAATTTGAGTAAAAACATTCAAGAATTGATGGATGCCACTAGAAATTTACGTTCCGATGTGGAAGTCATAAAGCGAAACGTTTCGACCCTTATTAACGTTACAAGAACGACCTCAATATCTTGCCCACTGAATGTCACTCTGGATAAGCAATATCCAAGAAATTGTAGAGAGGTTCAAGCATTTTCAAAAACGACTTACGGAAACCACATGATACAACCGCAACATGCGCCCAAACCTTTCGAGGTGGTATGTGACTTGGAAACTAGGGGAGGCGGTTGGACGGTGATCCAAAGAAGATTTGATGGGTCACAAGATTTTTACCTAGGTTGGGAAGACTACAAGAAAGGATTTGGTAATTTTGAGGGCGAATTCTGGCTCGGTTTAGAGCATATTTATCTTTTAACGGGATTCGAAACAAACGAATTGTTAATAGAGCTAGGTACTTTTCAATCACAAAACAAAAGTGCATTTTATTCCGAGTTCCGCCTTGGATCAGAAATGGATGGATATTCATTAAAAGTTTTAGGGGCTTATTCGGGAGATACTGGCGATTCCTTGATTAATCAAGTTGGAAGAAAATTTACTACCAAAGATAACGATCAAGATAATTATACAACAAACTGCGCCCGTAAGCATGGTAATATTTATAATAATATTTTTATTAAGTTGCAGCGAGCCAAATTTCTTCATTTTATGCTATCGGCTTTCAATTTGAAATACACAAGTTTACGTATGCCAAAAGCACATTCGTTAAATACTAATTAAAATTGGATAAAAAATTTTGAAATATAAATAGAAAAACTACTACCTGAAAATCGATCCACTAACAAACTTCTACACTGAAATTTAATGACTTCCAATATAACTAACATATTTCCTTCTTTTAGGTGGTGCCTGGTGGTACAATAACTGCGCACATAGCAATCTGAATGGAAAGTATTTTGATCGTGATTATCATGCAGATGAGGTTTCTTACCATTCGATATTTTGGTATGGTCTTTATCGCGGCTATAACGGTTTGAAACACACTAGGATGTTAGTGCGGCCTAAGGTGCAAAGTGATAATATTAATTAAGTTTTTACCCACAAGTTCAAGAGTCAAGTCATTTCAAATTTTTTTTAACTGTCAATAAATCAGATTTGTAAAGTTGTTATTAAAAGCAAATCTCATAAATTTGTGATGTATTTAGTTATACCTAAAAAATAGTTTTCTAATTTTTCATCAGTGTGTTTGAACAATTTGTTCAATTTATTTTCAGTTATTTGCGTAAAAATAAAACAAAATATTTTTTAATTAAACAAAAAAAAATAGAAAAAAATTTCGGCCTATTATGGGGTTTGCGTTGTTATACGCGGAATAAATCAGAATTGTTTTTGAAATAAAAAAAATCATAAATCCAAAGTAAAAAAATTTGAAAAATTAATGATTTTCTCCGAAAAAATAAAAAAATTTGTAGAATCCAAGTTTGAATATTTTTTTTTTGTATTTTTACCTGAAAAGTACGTTTAAAGACAAATAAAAACAAAAAAAAGAACGTTTTGATTAGTCAATTTTTGAAAAAGTTACGATCGTTTGAAGAAAAAAAACATCAGTTTTTCTAAAAATTCTTAAATTTGTAAACAATTTTGAAAAAATTTACAGAACTGTTTTTGATGGGATAGTATAATACGTAAAATCAGTTGTGTAATTTTTTTCAAATTTTTTTACAAAGTTAAAATTTCAGAAAAACTTATGTTTTTTTTTCTTCAAACAATCGTAACTATTTCAAAAATTGACTAATCAAAACGTTCTTTTTTTGTTTTTGTTCGTCTTTAAACGTACTTTTCAGAAAAAAATACAAAAAAATATTCAAACTTGGATTCTACAAAATTTTTTATTTTTTCGGAGAAAATCATTGATTTTTCAAATTTGTCCACTTTTGATTTTTTTATTTCAAAAGAAACTCTTATTTATTTCTCGTATAACAACGCAAACCCCATAATGGGCCCACATTTCTTTCTATTTTTTTTTGTTTAATTAAAAAATATTTTGTTTTATTTTTACGCAAATAATATTTTTTAATTAAACAAAAGAAATAGAAAGAAATGTCGGCCCATTATGGGGTTTGCGTTGTTATACGTGGAATAAATCAGATTTTTTTTTAAATAAAAAAATCAAAAGTGTCGAAATTTGAAAAATTAATGATTTTCTCCGAAAAAATGAAAAATATTGTAGAATCCAAGTTTGAATATTTTTTTTGTATTTTTTCCTGAAAAGTACGTTTAAAGACAAACAAATACAAAAAAAAAACGTTCCGATTAGTCAATTTTTGATATAGTTACGATCGTTTGAAGAAAAACAACATCAGTTTTTCTAAAAATTCGTAACTCTTTTTGGTTTGAATAAAAAATTTTGAAAAAATTCACAGAACTGTTTTTGGTGAGATAGTATAATATGTAAAAATTTCAGGAAAATCAAAAGGGGTCGGGTTCAAAAGTGGTCGATGTGGTGTGGAATGCCCCATATATAAGTTAAAAAAATAAAATCTTGGTTTGCAAGATAAAAAGTATATTTTGACTGGCCTACCGGTTAAAAAGCTTTACACTACTAGAAATACTAGATTCCCGAAACTTTTCCAGCAGCCCACGTAATAAGTTGTAAATTTTACTTTATTTAATAATAAAATTATTTCGAATCTTTCGAATCACAGTTCGAATCTTTGTAGGAAAAAATGTCTCGTTTAATCAGCTAATTTAAACGAAAATTACGACTTTAGCTTTAGGTAAAAATATAAAGTTCATTTGCAAGTTAATTATTCAAAAAAATTGGGTTCCAACGTCTTTAGCTTAAATAGTACAGCAGAAGGTCCACTATGGCTACGCGGAGGGCACGTGGAAACTTTACTGATTTGGTGGAAACTCACCAGGTGCACACCCCTAAAACCAAGGTAGGCCTGCTACAGCTAAAATAAAATTTATTTCACTTACTACTTGTTGATGGAAGTCAACTATGGCACTGCTACACTCCTACGTAAAGCCTCTATAAATAAAAAAGAAAAAAATATTAGATTTATTCGTAGTTGTTTAATAAGTATTTTTGTTTCCTCGGGTGCTAAGAAAACCTCGGCTTTCCTACCGCAGAAAGTTCTTTACGATATGTGAAGGAAAACATAATTTTCTATTAGCCATACAAACTATTAAATCAAATTCAAATTACTAGGTTATTAATCACCTTTTGAACAATCGTTCAACAAAAATTACCTCAAGATAATAACGTTGAAAAAAAGAAATTATTTAAACCAATAGCAACAATGTTTTACAGCGCTAGTCCACGTGGAGTAGGTACATTCTAGAACAAGTTATTCTTTTTTATCTAAAATATTAGTAATCGAGCAAATTTGAAAGTGACTAATAACAAAATTTGAAGATAATCCATAACACAACAAAAATATAAAGTAATTAAGATATCAATAATTTGAAAATTGTATAATATAATTATTCAGCCTCCTTACTTACATTAATTTACTGTTTCGATCAACGATCGTCACCCACAAATATTTAAAAGTTTTTAAGTTAAATGAAACCAAACTCGTTTATAAATAACAAAATTGCATTTGCACACGTATCGTAAAAGTACAGAGATCATAATTATCTTCTAATTAGTTTAATTTAAATGTAATAATCACCCCCGATGTTATAAACAGAAATTTAAAACTCAGGTGACATTTAATAAAAATGACATCCCGCGCCATCTACCGGATGTTAACGATATAAAAAAATTATTTAATAAATTTTATTTGGTAATCCAAATAAAATATTAACATCGTTTTTAACCCAAATTTCGATCTACAAAAATATAAAAGACTTACTTTTCATTTACAAGTGGAACAACTTCTTGCAGAATCGAGATGCAACTGCTTCGTCTCGATGAATTTTTCCACCGTAGCACTTCTAGTTTTCGTACACTAGAAAAAGTTGAAAGCACAAAATTAAAACCAAGCCAACCAAAAGTTAATTATTATTTATTGAAAAATCACCAAAATAAGTTACTTAAATGTTTTTATTTCAAGAGACGCCGCCTTGCGTAATTTCGTTCAGAAATTCAAAAATCAAGGAACATTTGACCGAAAAGTAGCAATAATAACCCCCAAAGCAACAACAAACAAGAGCAAAAATTACCTGCAAAAATTGCATCCATTAACGACAGTAACCCCCAGGATTTCTTGTGTACACGTAACCATGGAAACAGCGAAAATGTTGTTGCTAGGTTATCGGATGCTGAAAATGCTTCGTTTTCAATTCCACAAAATCACTTAATTTACACCACAGAAAACGATGCCAAGATTCGTTTTATAACGACAGAATTGTAATGTGATTCTTTATAAACATTTTTAAATAAATAATTCAATATTAAATTACAATTCTGAAGAAATAATCACAATTCCCGCGTTAAAAAACCACGCACCACCGAAAAAGAACTGCACTGCAATAGCGTCACCCGATCGTCGATTGTTTTGATGCTGACCAATGAAATGGCCGGATTTTTTTTTGTTTTTAAAATGTTTGTTACCGAGCGTAAATTTTAAATTACAAAATTAAAATTGTATTTTAAAACATTTATAACAAGTAAAAATAATTTTGACTTACATTTGCTAGAAAAAAAATACATGTTAATTTAGCTTTTCAAAATATACGAGTTGAAATTTACGAAAACTTATTATAGCCAGGCCGCACTACTAAATGCATGAGTGGTTACAGTGAAAATGACGCGCAGGAATGGATTAACAATATTCCCACTTGTGGTTTTTTACAATTCATGCAGAATTTTTAATTAATTTTTATTAATTTCACATTAAAATTACAAAATAACAATAAAATAATTGTACTCTTAGTATATTATTAAAATATTGTATATAAATCAATTTCTTAACAAGAAAATCATTGCACATTTAAACTTAATTATTTGTAAAAAATATTTTTAGAAACTGAATTAAAAGGAACCACAATTCATTACGTGTCTGATTCGGGGCAGATTTCACCAATATCAACTGCATTTGTAGATTTAATTTAAATCCTTGAACGATATTGGTATAAATTCACCTTAAGTATCCTTATCGACCCAGAAAAGTGCTGATTAAAGTTAAAATAGGTAGCACGTAAGGGCCAATTTTGTTTTTAACAAATTAAATTGGTTGGCTACCAAACATAAGGCTAAACTTTGCTTTCACTTCACTCTGTGAGATTACCATTTTTTTTTTAATTTATTTATCTACTTTATTCTTAATTGTTACAATCAGGTAACATCACAATTTGTTGAAATGTGATGTGTTTATAAATTATTTGTTATATATACTATTACTACGTGATAAGATAAGCATTGTATATACCTAGAGGAACACATAAAAATATATATAATATTCGATGATTTCTTTTAAATCACAACCATTGAATTTGATTAGGATACATGGCAAGGCACATTTAGAGGTATCACAACCATAGAGCGAACAATGATAAAGAAGGTATCATTCACACAACCAATCACAAGGCAGCTTTGGCATTCTGCTGGCAGGCCACGGCAAGTAACCAGCAGTTTTAAATACCCAATAATCATAAGATACTTTTGCAATGAGACCAACAAATAATAAAATTTCAGCCGTTATGATGTAATAAATGTAATCTGTCCAATCTTGTTGACTTTGACACAATTTGGACGGATCCAAATCTATAACACGGCTGTTCATATTATCACAATAAATCTCGTCATAATCTGGAATATGTTTCTGCTTTGCTAATAACCATTCCTAAAATCATTTTTAGCAATCTAAGTATGACAAGTTTTTGAGGTGCATGTCCCCCCCCTCATGTCGAATTTTGACTCCAAAATAGTCTAAATCGTTTGTGCTTCGTTTGTGCAAACATAATTTTTCGTTTGTGCCCAAATATTTTTTGAGAAATTTCAAAATTTCGCTGGGGTGGACTGGAGAGAAAATAGTCTAGAACGTTTGTACTTTATTTGTGCAAGTTTTATTTTCGTTTGTACCCAAATAGTTTTTGAGATTTTCAAGAAAACCATCAAGGATACTGAAGCGCATGAGTGGACTAACGAGATTCTGAGTAAAACTTACAGAATCACGTTCAAAATACTCTCGATCGTTTGTACTTTGTTTGTGCCTGTTTGTGCAAGTTTCATTTTTGGTTGTACCCAAATAGTTTTTGAGATTTTCGAGAAAAACATCAAGTTCATCAAGCGCATGAGTGGATTAACGAGATTCTTAGAATGGGGAAACACAGAATTTTAAATAAAATATAATAATTTTTTCAAATTTTACCCTTTCGAAGCCTGAGACCACGCCCAATTCAACAAATTATAATTTTTTTACTATTTTTCCCTTAATCTGGTAGTTTAGTTTTTTCCGAATGCAACGTCATACAATTTTAAATAAAATAATAATTTTTTCAAATTTTACCCTTCCGAAGCCTGAGACTACCCCCAATTCAACAATTTATGATTTTTTTACTATTTTTCCCTTAATCTGGTAGTTTAGTTCTTTCCGAATGCAACTTTATAAATTTTTAAATAAAATAATAATAATTTCAAATTTTACCCTTCCGAAGCCTGAGACCACCCCCAATTCAACAATTTATAATTTTTTTACTATTTTTCCGTTAATCTGGTAGTTTAATTCTTTCCGAATGCGACGTTATCAAATTTTAAATAAAATAATAATAATTTTTTCAAATTTTACCCTTCCGAAGCCTGAGACCACCCCCAATTCAACAATTTATATTTTTTTTAATATTTTTCTCTTAATCTGGTAGTTTAATTCTTTCCGAATGCGACGTTCTAGAATTCTAAATAAAATAATAATAATTTTTTCAAATACCCTTACAAAATTATTTGAAATTTTACGCTTCCAAAGCCGAAACCACCCCAAATTAACAATTAAAATTTTTTTAAATATTTCTCCGTAAATGTGTAGTTTAATTGTGTACAAATCAAAAGTTTTAAAATTTTAATTAATTAAAAAAACAAATGTTTGGAATCCTACCCTTCCTAAGCCTTAAACCACCCCCATTCAGCAACGATCAATTTTTTTACTATTTTTCCGTCAACCTGTTAGTTTAATTCGTTACGATTTCAACGTTTTAAAATTTTCAATAAGTAATAGTAAAAATTATTTGAAATTTTACCCTTCCAAAGCCGAAACCACCCCAAATTAACAATTAATATTTTTTTAAATATTTCTCCGTAAATGTGGCAGTTTAATTGTGTACAAATCAAAAGTTTTAAAATTTCAATTAATTAAAAAAACAAATGTTTTGGAATTATTACAAATTTACGTTACGCCGCCACTGTAGAGATAAATAATTATATATGGACAGACAATATTTTGTCTTTTATTATTCTTTTCCAAGCTTACCAAAAAAAAATACCGATAGATTCCCATCAAAACAGAGGGCAAGTAAGAATCTCGTTAATCCAATAACGCGCATTATTTCCCCTGCGCACGAATAGCTACCTTATCAAGATTCGACTGAACAAAAAATATTACAATAAAAGCCACATACCTTTCTTGTAGATCTTCCACATCGACGTCCAATTGTTTTTTACTCAACAATGAACCATCAGTAACAGTTTTCGTATTTTCTTGTTTAAAATCCAGTTGATCATTTAACTGAAAGTCTCTGGGTAAAGAGTCAGCTTTACTGGGCAGTTCGTCCATTTCACGCTTCGACCATACATTCGTGCAAGGCTCACTACTTTCACGTTGATTTTTACTCCGCTGTCGACTCAGCAACTTGCTCCGTGCTCCAGATCATCAAATTTTTTCCATCGATTGTCTTCTCTTTTCCAGCAACACGCTATATAGTGACCTATTGCCGACATATGTTTGGATGACGGTGGTAGAAAGCTAATCACACCTTGGCAAAAACAAAGTACAGGCGATTGCAACTCTTTTGAAGTTGATCCTGTAGGTGTTATCCAGAATCTCGTTAACTTTGAATCCAAAATTCAAAATTTTTAAAAATTCTGTGTTTCCCTGTGCTAAGAATCTTGTTAATCCACTCATGCGCGTCGGTTCCTTGATGTTTTTCTTGAAAATCTCTAAAAGTAGGTCTGTTTGGTACCACAGTCCTAGTGCTACACTAACTACACTACTACAAATTGATTGGTGTAAAAAGTGGGTTGGTAATTGTACCACCAATCAATTTGTAGTAGTGTAGTTAGTGTAGCACTAGGACTGTGGTACCAAACAGACCTACTATTTGGGTACAAACGAAAATAAAACTTGCACAAACAAGCACAAACGATAGAGAATATTTTGAACGTGATCCTGTAAGTGTTAACCAGAATCTCGTTAATCTACTCATGCGCGTCAGTTTCTTTGATGCATTTCTTGAAAATCTCAAAAACTATTTGGGTACAAACGAAAATAAAACAGGTACAAACGATTTAGACTATTTTGAAGTCAAAATTCAAATTGGGGGGGGGGAGGACATGCACCTAAGTTTTTGGGGGGTCCCTGCTCTCAACTCTGGATCTTAAGGCTAGTCACCCATAAAATCAACAGAACCACCATCCCCAGGCGCGTAGAAAATTCCAGAGATGGTTTGAAAATTAATGTTATTACTTTAGAGTTACTGTGATTATTCAAAAAAATACAGCAAAAAAAGGTCACGTCGTCAAGGAAACGATAAATTAACAAAAAATATGTAGCTACTTTTCCTCATGAAAAATTACTTTGCAAGTTATTCGCTATTGCCAATCTGAAATTAAAAACGCGCACGAACGGATTAACGAGATTCCCGTCCGTCGTAAATCCTATTGTTCATGTAAATTATAAAAAAGCGTCTAGATTTGTTCTTAACGATCGGTTTGTGACGCAAACACTGAAAAAATTCTAAGCAAAAATGGGGTAGAATGAGCCCCCATGCTCCTACGCGCCAGAGTTCCCCCTTATACCAAAAAAAAACCCTAATTTACCTTTAGCACTTTTGCAGTGTTACAGTCACACAGAAGTCGATTGAGTCCAAGATTAACATGTCTAAAATTGTAATTTCTATCAAAAATATTTGACAAAATGTAGGTCGGCAACTGAAAAAACGATAAGTTACCAAAAAATTACAAAACTGCAAAAATTGTTACCAATTTAAGATTATTGTTTTTCAGACTTAAAGCCACTAAATTTTTGAGAAATTGGGTTCTTTCTAGCGGAAGAATCGAATTAATTTCGTTATTATCGGCGTATAATTCTCTCAAATTTTGGTACGATTCGTACGTCATTTCATCTAAAGAAGTAATCTGAAAGCACGACATGTAAATTGTACAGAATAATTTGTAATTCAAAACACAAACGTTGTTGTTTGAAATATTTAACCCAATCGTGTTCGGTGGTAAGATTTTCGGTAGAGAAGTTAATCCTGCTCCGGCGCAGTTGACAAACACTGCGACAGTCGGAGGTTTACCAATTACGATATCTAATCGGTACGGTTCACACACACAAAGAGGGTCGCATTGTTTTTGCAACTAAAATCAATAAAATGCAAGGACGACAAAAAACCGAGGTAAAAAACACTCACCTCGTGTAGACTTAACATCTGCTTGAGCGGAACCAATTCGGTGGTGTTGAACCAATGAAATGTTTTGGAAGATGAGCAAAACGTTTCGTTTTCGTGTTTAAAATTCAATTCCGTTCGTGTTAAGGCATCGAGGAGTTGAGAACACAGCAACGGTTTGTTATCTTAAACATTAGAATAATTATCGACCGGGTAATTCACGGTAATTCTAATCAACTGTTACTTGATATGTCCAACGTGACCCGCCCCTCTTTTTTAAAACGAGGAACATCGGAGAGGTTATTTCGAGATAAATCTAAAATACTAAGATTGTACAAATGCACCAACGATCGATCCTCAAATTTGCTGATGGAATTCGAAGAAAAATTCAGGCACGAGATTGTGGTGAGTCGACCAAACTCGCCCACGATTTCACCGATGGATCCGTCGGTAACGGATAGAGACCTCAATTGTCTCCAATTTGATTCGGTTACATCGAATGCATCTAATGTTGCATTTCGTATGTGTAATTCTCTTACCTTCCCGTTTTGGATATCTACAATCAAAAGGAATGGTGATTAACTGTCATGAAAGGAATTACCGAATATTTTTACTTGCACAAGCCAGGCCTTCGGTCAGCAACAATTTTGTGACGTTACAACAGACCGCCGTAACGTTGTTGACCAATTTCCTGCACCTACAACTTCTGGAAGTGGGACACGCTTCTACGGGCTGGTAAAAGCACTGTCGAGGTTTCGTTTCTTTGATTTGAGTTAACGTCATCTCCTCGTTAAGTCGACAACCACAAAAAGACACTACTCCGCACATTATTAAAACGGTAGAATACAAACTCATTATTATAATTTACAGAATTTAAAAGAGCCTTTAAATGTATTCTAAATGAAACTTGTACAACATAACTGCGGATTTACTACTTAACAAAATCAAAATGTCAAACGGTGAGGTTATCTTGAAAATACACAAAACATCATAATAAAATGTCACTTGGTGCGCCTGACGATAGGCAACACTCGATACAACCATAAGCGCGTACTTGCCCCCTTTTTATTCGATTTTACCTAACTGAAATCTAATCAACGATGAGATTGTTGATTTAGTACCATAATCTAATTTATTTTTTATTCAAAATGTTGATATTTAAAATTAAAACAAATTAAATTCTAAATAAATAAACACAAAAGTTCTATAGGGTAGAACCCCCCCCCCTTATTTCGAATCGTTTGCCCCTAAATAGTTTTTGAAATTGTCAAGAAAACCATCAACCACATTGACGTGCGTGATTGGATTAACGAGATTCTCGTTAATATTTCAATTCAGTTGCCACAAAGGATGAAGTTGACGTCACAATCATCTGAATTAAGTAGACAAACCTTTTTTTTAATTAGTTGTAGTAACAACGATGTATCAAATTAACACTTTTTTCTGAAATAAAAGTTAAAATGATGTAGTCTGCACAGATAGTGCGGCCTAAAGGCCGCAATGTAGCCTGCTAATAAATGGCTAAATCAGTCCTGCTGACGAAATTTAATATATTGTCATGATCTTATGATTATTCCTAGATCCTTTTCGTAGGGGAGAGGGGTAAGTTAACTTTTACGTAAACGCAACTCTAACCTTGAAGCAAGGCACCCTGTGTAGAATTAAAAAAATTGTTGGTAAACCGGGGGGTCTGGGGGGTACGGAGTACGGAAATTTATAAGTGAAAATATAGTCATTTACTATTAATTATTGTTATTAATCTAGGCAGTGTAAGGCTACAAGTATGTAGCTCAGCCTGCGGCCTCAACCATTTTTGTTCACTGCCACTAACATAAATAATTCTTGAATCTTCTGTAACAATTCAGTCAATAATTATTAGCATATTAATTAAAATAATTTATTATTTTATTTACAAATTGAGGAGTTTAAAAATAAAATTTATTTAACAATAAAAAATATTATATATAATATAATATTCTATACTATACAATCGATAATCGTTTCTCTTTAAACATTTGGCACAATTGGATTATAAATAAATAATCAAAATGTTAATAAATATTTAAATTACCTATTCATTTGCATAATATAACATAAATAATTCCTACACTATTTTGGCACATCAACCGGAGCAATAACCAAAAATCACATTTAAAAAACATAACACTCCCCCCCAGAATGAATATCATTCAAATCTTCCTACAATCGTCTTCACCCAACCTTTCGTTTGACCTTGATCGAATAACTGATCTTCGTTTTTCTTCATCTCCACTTTCTTGTTGTTATTGTTCATCTTATCCTTACATAAGTCGCTTCTTCCGCCGACTGTTAGCCTGGTTGGTTTAACCGGAATAGGTGGAGGAGGTTTATTGGGGCGCTTCTTGATGGACGCTTTTGGAACCTTACTCACATCAACGGAAACGTTTTCGTTTAAACTCTTCTCCATTAAGTTTTCGTAGTAATCATCAGAATTTTGACTAGAATTAAAAATACCGCCGACCTGACTAGAAGTTTGTTCCACGCAATTTTCATCGATATCGTTTAAATTGCCCTTTCCCTTCCTGGCACCGCAATTTAAAACTTCGTGTTCGTTAATACTGAGATCCAATTTCACGTACGTGTCGCCGCCGTCATCCTCGACCTCGTCCGGCACCAAACTGTCGTTTAGAGTCGAGGTGGAACAGAAAAGTTTCTGAGGATCCGCGTAATCGGGATTTGCAAGTTTTGCGCCCATGCTTTCCGAACCTTGCTTATGACTAGGCAATTTCGTGACACGTTTTTGTTCTTCGGATATTATTGCACGGAACCGTTGCACTAAGCTGAACCTTATTGCTGACTTACGATAGATTCGATGATCTGGGTGTTCGCTGTCCTTGAATTGGGATGATAGATCTCTGTAAAATAAAAAATTAATCAGTAAAAAGCAACATCTTCAATTTTGCTCCAATAACTCAAAAACCGTGCAAGATATCAAAAATGTTAAAGAGACCAAAATGATTAACTGTTTTCGAGTTATTAGAGAAAAACTCCCTTGGTGATCGATTTCAGGAGAAAAATAACAGTGGGGGGGGGAAAGGTAAAAGGACTCCAAGTCCGGTCCCTAATTCAAAATTATTTTATAAAGCACGAATTCAAAAAAAAAAAAAAAGCGGAAAACCACAGCAAGTACCACAAAACCATTGTTTTAATTCAAACAACTTACATGGAAATTAAATCGAAGAATTTAAATTGTAGCTACGAATCCAATGTGGATGTATAAAACAGTTACTCCAAAATACAGTGAAGAAGCTTGAACAAAAAGTGAAATAAAAATATATAATTTGTTTTTGGATTTGTGTATTATATATTTTTTTTTTCGTGGGCGAGTTTTTTATTGCATTTTTTATGACCATAAAAATCGGTTGTACGTGATCAACGTACAGATTAAGTAGAGGCGTATGACGTACGCAATACGAGTTTTGCAAAATTATGTACAGTTAATAAAAAGTTTCCTAGCCCTAAAAATCACTATTTTGCACAAAATTTTCAAAAAAACTCGCTATCCCCCTCGGCCGACCTCATGTGGGCCTCCAGCTAACCGCGTGTCCGACCTTTCAACCCTAGGTAATTTAGAGTGGGCTTCGCCAATTTATTTTGTGTTCATTATAAAATTACTACAAATAATTAGATAATAATTTTTTTTTATATTATTCCGCTAATCAAGTTAGAAAATTTTATTTAAATAATAATAATTATTGTGAATTCTACCCTCTCAAAGTCTGAAACCAATCTAATCTAACAATTAATAATTTTTTAAATACATTTTCCATCTATTAGTTAAATTCTTCACGTATTCAAAGTTTTACAATTTAATTTAATTAAAATAATTGAAATTCTCCCCTTCCAAAGCCCGAGACCACCCCCAATTCAACAATCTATAATTTTTTTACTATTTTACCCTTAATCTGGTAGTTTAATTCTTTCCGAATACGATGTTATAAAATTTTAAATGAAATAATAATAATTTTTTGAAATTTTACCCTTCGGAAGCCTGAGACTACCCCCAAATTTACAATTTATAGTTTTTTTACTATTTTTCCCTTAATCTGGTAGTTTAATTGTTTCCGAATGCGACGTTTTAAAATTTTAAATAAAATAATTATAATTTTTTCAAATTTTACCATTCCGAAGCCTGAGACCACCCCCAATTCAACAATTTATAATTTTTTTACTATTTTTCCCTTAATCTGATAGTTTAATTTTTTCGAAATGAGACGTTTTAAAATTTTAAATAAAATAATAATAATTTTTTAAAATTTTACCCTTCCGAAGCCTGAGACTACCCCTAATTCAACAATTTATAATTTTTTTACTATTTTTCCGTCAATCTGTTAGTTTAATTCTTTACGAATTCAACGTTTTAAAATTTTTAATAAGTAGTAGTAAAAATTATTTGAAATTTTACCCTTCCAAAGCCGAAACCACCCCAAATTAACAATTAATATTTTTTTAAATATTTCTCCGTAAATGTGGTAGTTTAATTGTGTACAAATCAAAAGTTTTAAAATTTTAATTAATTAAAAAAACAAATGTTTGGAATCCTACCCTTCCAAAGCCTTAAACCACCCCCATTCAACAACGATTAATTTTTTTACTATTTTTCCATCAATTGGTTAGTTTAATTCTTTACGAATTCAACGTTTTAAAATTTTTAATAAGTATAATAGTAAAAATTATTTGAAATTTTACCCTTCCAAAGCCGAAACCACCCCAAATTAACAATTAATATTTTTTTAAATATTTCTCCGTAAATGTGGTAGTTTAATTGTGTACAAATCAAAAGTTTTAAAATTTTAATAAATTAAAAAAACAAATGTTTGGAATCCTACCCTTCCAAAGCCTTAAACCACCCCCATTCAACAACGATTAATTTTTTTACTATTTTTCCATCAATTGGTTAGTTTAATTCTTTACGAATTCAACGTTTTAAAATTTTTAATAAGTATAATAGTAAAAATTATTTGAAATTTTACCCTTCCAAAGCCGAAACCACCCCAAATTAACAATTAATATTTTTTTAAATATTTCTCCGTAAATGTGGTAGTTTAATTGTGTACAAATCAAAAGTTTTAAAATTTTAATTAGTTAAAAAAACAAATGTTTGGAATCCTACCCTTCCGAAGCCTTAAACCACCCCCATTCAACAACGATTAATTTTTTTACTATTTTTCCATCAATTGGTTAGTTTAAATCTTTACGAATTCAACGTTTTAAAATTTTTAATAAGTAATAGTAAAAATTATTTGAAATTTTACCCTTCCAAAGCCGAAACCACCCCAAATTAACAATTAATATTTTTTTAAATATTTCTCCGTAAATGTGGTAGTTTAATTGTGTACAAATCAAAAGTTTTAAAATTTTAATTAATTAAAAAAACAAATGTTTGGAATCCTACCCTTCCAAAGCCTTAAACCACCCCCATTCAACAACGATTAATTTTTTTACTATTTTTCCATCAATTGGTTAGTTTAATTCTTTACGAATTCAACGTTTTAAAATTTTTAATAAGTATAATAGTAAAAATTATTTGAAATTTTACCCTTCCAAAGCCGAAACCACCCCAAATTAACAATTAATATTTTTTTAAATATTTCTCCGTAAATGTGGTAGTTTAATTGTGTACAAATCAAAAGTTTTAAAATTTTAATTAGTTAAAAAAACAAATGTTTGGAATCCTACCCTTCCGAAGCCTTAAACCACCCCCATTCAACAACGATTAATTTTTTTACTATTTTTCCATCAATTGGTTAGTTTAAATCTTTACGAATTCAACGTTTTAAAATTTTTAATAAGTAATAGTAAAAATTATTTGAAATTTTACCCTTCCAAAGCCGAAACCACCCCAAATTAACAATTAATATTTTTTTAAATATTTCTCCGTAAATGTGGTAGTTTAATTGTGTACAAATCAAAAGTTTTAAAATTTTAATTAATTAAAAAAACAAATGTTTGGAATCCTACCCTTCCGAAGCCTTAAACCACCCCCATTCAACAACGATTAATTTTTTTACTATTTTTCCATCAATTGGTTAGTTTAATTCTTTACGAATTCAACGTTTTAAAATTTTTTATAAGTAATAGTAAAAATTATTTGAAATTTTACCCCTCCAAAGCCGAAACCACCCCAAATTAACAATTAATATTTTTTTAAATATTTCTCCGTAAATGTGGCAGTTTAATTGTGTACAAATCAAAAGTTTTAAAATTTCAATTAATTAAAAAAACAAATGTTTTGGAATTATTACAAATTTACGTTACGCCGCCACTGTAGAGATAAATAATTATATATGGACAGACAAACAGACAATATTTTGTCTTTTATTATTCTTTTCCGAGCTTACCAAAAAAAAATACCGATAAATTCCCATTAAAACAGAGAACGAGTAGAAATCTCGTTAATCCAATAACGCGCATTATTTCCCATGCGCACGAATGCAACCTTATCAAGATTCGACTGAACAAAAAATATTACAATAAAAACCACATACCTTTCTTGTAGATCTTCCACATCGACGTCCAATTGTTTTTTACTCAACAATGAACCATCAGTAACAGTTTTCGTATTTTCTTGTTTAAAATCCAGTTGATCATTTAACTGAAAGTCTCTGGGTAAAGAGTCAGCTTTACTGGGCAGTTCGTCCATTTCACGCTTCGACCATACATTCGTGCAAGGCTCACTACTTTCACGTTGATTTTTACTCCGCTGTCGACTGAGCAGCTTGTGAAATTCGACATTCTGCATTAACAAATCGGAAACGACCTTTTCTAACGTTGTCGAAGCCAGGCGCGATTCGCTCTCGCCTTCCAGTGAACTTTCTTGTATGTCTTCTTGCATGTTCGTTTTCGTGATCAAACTTTCCATCGATTTGTCCACGTAACAGTTTTCCGAATCTGATAGATCGGTATAAAATTTCGCGGTGGTTTGCTCTTTTGTTTTTCTAATCTTGCTTATTCTTTTTGGCAGTGTTTTAGTGTTGTATTGGTTAATTCCGGGTTCCGATTTTCGCCTCCAACTTGCTAACGATGTGAACGAACGATCTTGCGATGCAGCTCTCCGATTTGTAAAATTATTGGATTTCCGTAAACGTCCGCGCTTCTCCAAGTAGTGGGGGGTGGAATGATGTTTTAAAGGGGACCATTTATCCGAGGCATCATCTGAAAAATTAAATAACGTTGTAGTACGAGCCCCGTGCTGGCTTAATCCGACACTGGCTGAGCAGTCGTTAAAAATGATTTTCAAAACCCGCGACTTTAAATGCTGCTCGCGCCTAAACTATTCAAGATACACCATAAACGATTAAGAACTTTTTTGTAGGAAATTTAATGCTCTACAAAATTATTCATTTCTTTGGTATTTCCGAGAACCAAGTTAATGCAACTTTTGTTTAAAATGTTATTAATTAAAAATACATGGACTTACCTTGTTCTTGTAAATTTTGACCCAACTGCATGACGAGCTGTCTCGCGTGACTTGGAATCACGGCACTGTAATTCTCCAAAATGACCCTTTTGAGTTGCAAGGTCCATTCGCGTTTGTGCTGCGGAGAACGCGCCCTAAGTGTGCACTGCTGACGTGGATTATCGAACGGAATAATATGGAAACTCAGCGGCTCACCTCTCACTTGTTCGACCAACATTAAATTCGAGCACTAAAAATAATTCGCACGGTTACCGCGACTTCCACCAATCGACGATGCTTACCATAATGTGGCACTTGTATGCAAGGTATCCTTCTTGCTTACTCTTTGCTATCAGCAAAACTTTGTCAAAAAGAAAAACGTGTCGTCTTCCGCGAGCCCCGACGACCCTAAACGTTCCTTCAGCGATCAGCTCTCCCAACGCCGTTAAATCCGGTCCCGACCAACCGTACAACTGGGATTGGATTTCTTGAACGCGAACTGCATGTTCGTGCTTGCGTTTCATCGTATTGATGTGCGTTGCTACGCTCGTCATAGTGGCCAATGCTAAATCAACGGTCGGCTTGTGAGGCTGCTCGCACTGCTTCGATAGTCTCTGAAAAATTCAAAAAATGAAGAATTGGAAGTTGAAGTATACCGAAAAAATTACCTGTAGCAGGAGATGATATTTTAAAATCCTTTGGACTGGCTTTAATAGGTAAGATCCCAACGGAAGAGCGTGCTGAAGAGCTAACTGACGTTCCCTGAACAAGCCTGCCGTATCTTCATCACCGGTAAGTTCTGTAAGTACAGACATCGTTCGAGGGTAATTCGTGCAGTACTCGGTGTAAACGGAAAAGCCGGCGTTGTTCTGAATAAACGCACTTGCCGTTAACGTGGGATTACAATTTGCTTGTTGGATTTCTTTGAGAAAAGATCTGAAGAAAAAAGAATTGTAAAATCGCTACCACTCGTAAAATCGAAGCTTTTACCTGTTAAAATCGTATATTTCTTCCAGATTGCTGAAAAGGTCTTTCAAATGCGTGGATAATGGCGAGTTGTCGTCGTCGCGCCAAGGAAGAAGGTAACCCTGGGAAACAGAAATTAAAACTGTGACGTTAATAATAAATCATTTTAAATGATTCAAAAAGAATCAATTAGGTAAAACATACAACTATTTCGGTAAAGGCTTAAAATTTTGAAATTAAAATTAAATTTTAAGCAATAATGAGTTTTCTTAAGCGCTGAGAGTCGGTCGTAATGCAGACGCCATTGCTTCAAAATAAATTTAAATTTCAAAATTTTAAATCTTTACCAGAATAGTTTTATGTTTTACCTAATTAATTCTTTTTGGATCATTTAAAAATATTTATTATTAACAGCACAATCTCGATTTGTTCAAGCCACTGCATTTTAAGCTACGAGAGGCGCCTTAATAAAAATGTATTAATTGTGCCTTGAAATGTCAACGCCCTACTTGAATAAAAATAATATGGAAACAGTAAAATTTTGCGCACAACACGTGCACCCCCAATACTATATTTGTATATAAACTTCCTGTTCCAGGTCATTAACGAGTTACCCATTTTGATTAACGTCGTCGTAACTAATTTGTTTTACAATTTATAGTATCAACAAACATGCCCACCTCTCTTGACTTATTCATTACCGCATTTTTTTAAATTATAACCGTACTAGATTGCTTACGTTCCTAGTTACCACGTCGTTCTCGGTAAATCTCGCGAATTACGTACTTGATAAAATTTGAAAGTGCAGTATAAAGCGCGGAACGTTTGAACCAATCAGAGAAGGTCTGATCGGCAAAAAATATCCGACTAAAAATCTGATCTGCGTCGGTGATTTAATATGCGTCCGTTTATGGTTTTACAATTTTAGTAATTATTTTTGTACCTACACTTAAGATTTTATTTAATAATAAAACAATCAATAAGTGGAAGTTTGCGAAATCATTTAGGTTATTTTTTAATTGAAAGGTCAGCTGTTTCGCTACTCGAGTCAAAATTAAATTAATTGTGAATGTATTTATACCGTAATTTTTATTTTTAGAAAAAAATCAGTAGCAAAATTGTAAAAACAATATATATAAAGACGGTTTGTTAGTGTAACTATAGATTGCCCGGGATGTGCGGCCTGAAGGCCGCACTGCTGCTGTTTTTAGGTTAGTAATAAATAAAAGAAATCCCCCTTGGCTACGAGTCTGAATCGTTAGCTGAATAAAAATGGCTAAATATATCTCGTAATTTACTCTGGGATCTTATGGACATGAGTGATTCGATTTGCGTTGCTTTAATATGGGTCGCATTTTCCCGGAACGTAAATCAAAAGCTTAGTGTACCAAAAAAAACATAAAAATTCATTTTTCCTGGTACTGTGTTGGAGTGAAGCTAAATTTGGGGTCCACTACAATTTAAAAAATATTCCATGGTGGGGGGATCAAATCCTAAGCATTCAGCACCAAAACCCACATGGCAGCTAGAAGCAACCTCGTGCCAAAATTTTGGTTTCAAAATATTATCATCAAGTTTCTTAACAGTTTAAATTTAACAAAATAATTTGAAGGAAAAGCTAAACAATAGAATGTGCCGCAGGCGATTATTTTGAGAGAATATAGAAATACAAGAGTTGATTAAATGTCTTCGCGCAAGAGAAACTAGGACCTGGTCTGGAAGGGGTCTGAGACCCCTTAGCCATCCCTTGAAAGCTATCCAGGTACCCAGCTACGCCTGTTGCCTGTCAAAGTAGCATTTTAAAACTAACGGTTAGCTGGCAGCTAGACCGCCTACGCAGTCATTAAAATGCTGACTTACTGCCAGATAGCTATTACTAAAGCGTGGTCACCTATTAAGAGTAAAAACTGCCTGTTCGTTTTCGGATTTTTATAGTTGGCTGCCAGCTAGCTATAGCCAAAGAACTGTCAGGTAGCTATTAATAACTGGCTATCAGTTACCCATTATTGAGAAGCTGTCAGCTAGTTATTAACCGGTTAATGCACAGTTCTGCAACATACATTGACACTTCCATGCGAGTGGAATCCCATCTTCGATCTTGGAAGCGGCTGTATTACTCTCAGGTGGACACGTATCTAAGAGTTTCTTTTCAGGTCAAGCTAAACTGGAGACGAGGATAGAATGAGAGGCAGATAAACAAATTGAAAGAACTAACACAATCATGTACGACTTGGTTAAATTTTTTGAAAACCAAAGACCAACATATAAATAACTTCAGTGCGGCCTTCAGGCCGCACAATCTGTTTTCACCAGCTACAGTTCTGATTTGTGAATCAGAAACTCAGTCTTTGGGCTCTTCAGTGACGTGCCGACCTTAGAATACATTCTTAAAATTTTCGGTGTAAAATTTACTCCCCCCACCAGAATAAATTCAATAAAACCGCAGTGATATCCGTAAGTGATTTAGCTAAAACTGTGATGGATTTTTTTACATTAGCTGTCCACCACTGCACCGCACAAATGAATTAGCAAGATTCCCGGTACCGACCGCTAAATTTTGAGTTGAACCCCCTCCCCCCCCCAGAAGAAATTCAATAAAACCACAGTGATATCCGTAAGTGATTTAGCTAAAGCTTTTAGGGATTTATTTACGTTATCTGTCCAGCACTGCACCGCACAAATGCAAGATTTCCGGTACCGACTGCTTAAGTTTGAGTTTAACCCACCCCCCTCAGACAAATTCAATAAAACCGCAGAGATGTCCGATATCCGTAGGAGATTTAGCTAAAGATATTAGTGATTTTTTTTTACGTTATCTGTCCACCACTGCACCGCACAAATGAATTAGCAAGATTCCCGGTACCGACTGCTAAAGTTTGAGTTTACCCCCCCCCCCCCCCAAACAAATTCAATAAAACCGCAGTGATATCCGTAGGCGATTTAGCTAAACCTTTTAGGGATTTTTCACATTATCTGCCCCACTACCTCGCACGAATGGATTAGCGACGTTTCCGCCACCGACCGCTCACTCATTCGCCACAAATTTAAAAAAAGAGTGAGCGGCCGGTAGCGAGAATCTCGTTAAGCCATTCATGCGCGTCAGTAGTAAACAGATCCAAAAAAAAAAATCCCCTTTTAGTTGCTTTGCTACAATTGGACAGAGAGCCCGGACGAGACTAATCGCTTCTTCAATTTTTACGATAACTTTCGTGGTTTATAAGGTCATTTGTCAGTAGCAAAATTCAATTGAAACGAACATTTCCTGTCTACTTCGCATGTTGATTAAACGTCAAGAATTTTGATATTAATTTACGGTTCGTGCGAGTAAGTGATTCACCACTTCTACCATACCGCAGGTACCTAATAGCGCAAAAAGAAATGAACAGGATATTCATTTTTATATATCTGATGGTGAATGATTCACAAAATTTGCACGCCTCTCGAAGAAAAATTTTGAAAGTGATGTCGGTGAGTAATCAAAAATTTCGAGGAATGTTAATAGGGCACTTACCTCGATGACTTCTCGCAGATCCGATACGTAAACGGTTTCAGTATCTAGAACCTCTTGTAGAACGCACTGCTCGGGGCTCATTGTGGGCTGCTCAGCTATTCCGCTATCAGCAGATCCTGAAAACAAGAGAGAAAATTAAAAATCTGTGCAAATAAAAAACAAAAAAAAAGGTTTTGCGTTTCCACGTCACCTACTCAACATACTTGGCATTCTTAAAACCGTATGATCGATCACATTAATCGATAAATCAGCATCGTTTCCTTGTGAAAAAGCTGCTTAAGGTAGTATTGCAAAAATTATAACAATGAATGAGTCGCATGTTCTAATTCGTATTATAGAATTGCGGTTTAAATGAGATAAAACATCAAAGGTCAACAAAGTCATTTAAATGCGGAAAAAATGGCGGCGATTGTAATGGATTTTGAGAAAATTATTAAAAATACCTTGACTTCCAGTTGGTTCGGGATCGCTATCCAAACTTTCAACGGATGCTAGATAAGCGGAACTTGGTTGATGGTGACCTCCGCTACTGCTGGAAGAGCAGGAACCCAAACTAGTCAAAGAAAGGGGTCTGGACACTTCACTAGCCGTGCTGTGAATACCTTCGTTGTTTTCACAGGAAGTCTGAAATTTAATAGTAGAAAAAATTATACAAAAATGGGAGCAAAAATAAATCTCAAATATTGGGGTATAGGTTAGCTAGTTTACGTCTTTCACGCAAGATTTTAACATTACGGTACAATATCTACCGAACACTTTTATCAAACCAATCAGTACAACAACATCTGATGCAATTTTTAGCTGAAAAGACTGTAATAGCAATTAGCTATTTGGTAGCTACAATCAGAACACTCAATTTAGCGGTAATCATAAATGCTGATTTAGCTAACCTAACCGTAATATTTGGCGGATCTACGGGGAGGAAAAAATATTAAAACTTAAACCAACTTGCCTGCAAAAACTTGGGCAAACTTTTACGTCCTGTCGATGTCCTTGACACAATTCCTGAAGACGAAGTAGTATGCAAATAACTTCCCAAAGGTTTGGTCAGGGGCGAATGATTTGAAACATTTAAACTATTAACGTCATCACTTAAACTATCACTAACACTAACAGTTGAACTAAACTGACTCCTATAAAGAAAAGTACTACTTCTTGTACTACAAAAACTTTTCGAACCCTTTAAAACTTTACTTGGTTGATCGACTTTTTCGTTGCTGGCCGAGTAGGTGGTGCAGTTTTGAGTTACCAATTCAGTATCAGATAAGTTGGACAACATTTTCTGAACGGCTGGAGAAATAATTTCTATCGTTTCGTTGTTCTTCATTTGTTTTTCAGGCGAATATCGTTGAGATTTTGAATGAGACCGTTGATCACTAGAATTTCCTTTCTTTCCTCCTAAACATTCTTCGCTACTAAAATTTTTGGTTAATTCTTCGTCGGGAACGTTCGATAAAATTTTCTGAACATTTGGTGATAAATTTGCAAAATTATTAACTTGAAATGAACGCTTCGGTGTGCTGCTACGATTTTTCTCCTGATATTGCAAATTGGTGACGTCTTTATTATTGCTTCCCTCCCATATGGCATCAATCGCGCCCATTATACTGGGCATTAAATCCGTCGTGGAACCTGTAACAAGAAAAGAGTTAGAAAATATTTTTTGAGCCGTAGGCGATTTTTTGATTTTTAAAACAAAGCGAGCCGAAGGCGAGTCAACAAATTTTTGGAAATTTTCAAGGCACATAAAAGTGGTAAATATTTATTTACTTTAATTGGTAAAATTTGAGTTCAGATTTCTTTTTAACTATAATTAGTTTACAGGTCTGGTTTGGTTCTGGTAGATGGATAAGGTAAACTTAAACTCGTAGCGCCCCAGGCAATTTAAAAAAATGTAGAACCGCATTGATTTGCAGAAGACGAGATTTACAATGCAGTGAGGTCAGGGCGAATTGGTCACGTATATGGAAAAATATCGCATCGAAAGGTTCCATATCTTCGCTTTTAGGTTTTGGAAATTTTAGTTTGAATTTTTATGTTATGAGGCACTAAAGTGCATCTTTTAATCCTGCGTGTTAAATTTATTAGCCTGAGCTAGAATCGCCTGCGGTATAAATATTTTTAAAATCATAAAAAATAAAAAAATAAAATTTAAAACATAGGGACATCTAAAGTGTTGCGCGGGCCAGATCAAAACTTCTCAAAGGAAATAATAAAAATTTTAACAATTTTACTTTGCAATACGAAGCAAGAGAACAATTTTTTTCAAATATTTACGTTCCTTGAGGTCCCACGAGTTGAAAGAAACCAAACATCAAAAAAAAACTTGCGAGAAAAAGTGATGCGCATGAATGGATTAACGAGATTCATCCGGTTTTTAAAACAATTGTTTAACTTTTTGTAATTCAGGAGTTATAGATACACTGCGTACGCTGCATATGGGCACTGAATCATAGCGGCGACCAAAAATTTATACTATTCAGCTGCAGTGCGGCCTTCAGGCCGCACATCTCGCAATTAAATATTCGGACCGTAAAAAAATTTGAGGGTTCTCTGAATTACAAGGTTGTTTTAATCTTAATCCAAGTAATAAATAAGTACCTTATTTTTCCACAAATAATGCCGCAGGAGATTTAGTTTGAAAATTTTAATTTTAAATAGCAACAATAAATTGAATAAAGTTTTCGACGAAAATGTCGAAAATTATCTTGAGTTGGTGGGTGGTGTTGGAATTTTTCCTTGACAAACAAGAAAGAAACACAAAAATTTTATTTTCATAATAATTGTTATTCTTCCTTCAAAATACCACACCGCAAGTTTTCCGGATGAGTAACATTCGGATATTGATCAACTCAACAATGACGGTCAAAGTAATAATTGTGCAACCACTTTAACCTTAAAAATAAAGTAATAAATTAAAATTAAGTACAGCTCGCTAATCCGAACGGAAAAAATCGCTTTTTTGTGCTTTTTAATGTTTTTAAAATTCATAAGATTCGAAAATCCGGACAAGAGTCTTCACTTGGTGTATTTTAAGAACAAAACAATCAATTCTAAAACAAATCGCCGAGTTAATAGGTTAAACTCAATGAACTCAATTAGGAACAGCTTTGCTAATCCGGACAAAAAAAATTCCTCCAGTTCGGATTTTTCCGAAAAAACACATTTTCTGTAATCACGAAAACTAAACTATCGATTGGTAAACGAATTCCTGGGCTGATCTATATAATCAATTATTATTCACGACTCGGCCTACGGCTTCGAAGATTCAAAAATACACGCGATAGAGGAACATTTTTTCAGCTGTAGGTAGCTTGGTGTGTTACAAGAACGACTGGTAAACAAACTCCGAGTTAATCTACAAACTCAATTATTCCTCACGCCTCGGCCTGCGACCTCGAACATTTGAAAACTCGGACAAGAGAAACATTTTTTCTGTAAATACGACAAACCGTGGCTTTGAATGTTACAAGAATGAAACAATTGATTGATAAACAAAAAACCTGAGCTGATCTTCAACCTCCATTACTCCTCACGCCTCGGCCTGTTGCCTCGAAGATTCGAAAACACGGCCAAGAAAAATTTTTTTCTGCAATTACGACAACCGTGGCTTGGTGTGTTACAAGAACGAAACTATTGATTGTTAACTAATCATCCGAACTGACCTGTATACCCAATTAATACGCACGGGTCGGCCTGCGACCTCGAAGATTTGAAAACCCGGACAGGAAGAACATTTTTTCTGGTAATTACGAGAACCATGGCAAGAATGAAACAATCAATTGGTAAACAAATCCCCGAGCTGATATATAAAAACTCAATTACTCGTAACGCCTCAACCTGTGGCTTCGAAGATTCGAAAATCCGGACAAAAAAAACATTTTTTCTATAATTACGACAACTGTGGCTTGGTGTGTTACAAGAACGAAACTATTGATTGTAAACTAATTCTCCGAACTGATCTGTATATCCAATTAATACGCACGACTCGGCCTGCGGCCTCGAGAAACTTTACAATAAGCAATAAAATCAACAGTAAACTTAAAAATGCAATTATTCTCCTCCACAAAAGTGATAATTCTAGATAACGAGACTTAAATTGCTAACGAAATTACGTGAAAAAGGAAATAGTTGGCGTCTGATAACTACATACGCGATTGCTTCATTATTATACAATGCAAGTTGCAAGCATATTTAAGCAGCGATGGTGACGTAAATGTTGGAATCAAGTGCTATGTTATGTTACCTTGACGAGATCTCACTTGGGTGCGATTGTTGATACGTCGTTTGGTGGTCATTTTGACAAGTGGTCAAAAGGCATCTTCTAATTATCACAAAATAAATGGAGCACCTGGTACCTGAGTACACTCACACACATTTACTGGTTCACAATAAATCACTATTTACGCATTACGAATGTACACACGCCAAGACGACGACTAAACAGTAAAAGCAGCCTTGCTCGTGTGTTAGAGAAGTTTAGTCATGTATGAATCATTTTAAATTCTCATTATCGTCAATTTCATTGACGACCAACCAAATGTTGTATTCGAAATTAATGCGAAGTCTTTGATATTGCATTGAACCACAAGCAAAATAAAAATAGATGATACTTGTGCTAGCTAGGATTTGATGAAGCGTAACACAATAATAACAAGTCATTAACTCGATATTAATTGTATCCAAAAATAATTTTTAAATAATCAGGAAACGTCATGATTACCCCGAAGGTTAATAATAATAAAAATCGATGAGGAACTAATAACTTGATTACGGTGACTTCATTACCCAATCGTCAACTTCCTAGCATTGAGATTTCCCAATAAACGAAATTTAACTTATGCACATAATTATTTAAAATAAAAAAGCGCTAACCAAAAAGTCATCATCAGTATCAATGACCTCGATGACGGGAAGCCGGCGCCACGCGCATTCTTCTTTAGCACACAGATCATACAAACTGATACAAACACAAAACATCGACTACTAACACAATAATACCTTCACAGAATAGTGAACAATCACGTCGCATTCCACGACAAATCATCCATTTTTCCAAATTAAAAAAAAAAAAAATTGAAAACCCAACTAGAATTGGGGATATGCCATCATCTTACTTTAATTTTCTAAGTGGTTCAAGAAATTTTATTATATTGCACTGTACAGAAATGAATGAAGTAAAGTACCTAATTTTAGGTCAATGCTAATCTTTGAAGCTGAAATGATAAAAAATTGTAAAAGTTATTTAAAGTGCCTACTATTAGCTGGTGCATGTATAAAATTCATTCATTAAAAAGAACCACGTAATCGCTTTAAAATTATATTTATTTTTATAACAAAATTCTATGAAAAAATGGAAAAATTTTTTTACGTCCGGTCCCCTCAAAAAAATTTCTATGTTCTACGCCTATGGTGTTGTCTATTTTTTTCACAAACCTGCATAATTTTTAAAAATTTTGCCGCTAAACACCGAAGCGGAAGTGGCTATGGGGGAAATCTCTGCCTAAAGGCCCCTACACACGCTCCTGCCGGGTTTGAAAAAATCCACAAGCATGAAATGTTATCGGAAAATCAAGCCGAATTAGATTGCCCCAGTTGCGCCGGTTAAAAGTATTTTTATATCATAAAAATAAAACACCACTTCTATGTGTCTGTTCGTAACGCACCTCTGATTAGTTAAAAGAAATACCAATATAAAAATTCGGTGAGTGAGGCCGAAAAACCAGCACTATTTTTAGACATCTAAAAGCAGCCGTAAGCTGCCCACGCTAGCTAGTTAATAATAAAAATAAATATAATATAACTACAATAACAAAAAAAAACATTAAGTTCCCCCCTAGCCGTTAAATAATTTTTTTCCGATTAATTTGTCTAATTTTTAAGTAAATATGTAAATTCTGACATAATATAACAATAATATAGCTAAAAGAAGACTGCGCCCATTATTTTAACCCCTTAACGCTCGTTTGTTTTAATAACGCGACCCGAGTTAACTCGGAGTTCAGCGTTAAGTGGTTATTAAAGAATACAAAAAAAGATATTATTAATTATATACCCCCCCCCCGGACGTTACTCCAAAATACGCCACTACCCCCGTAAGTGGCGTTGCCACTAGCAACGCCGTTGCTCTTGCTGCCCTCTGGTGGCTCAAATAGACAAAATAATTAGGACTCTTGACATATAAAAAGCTGGCAAATTTTAAGCTTTCAGGTAGGGAGTTGCGGGTCATAATCGCATAAAGCAAGTCCTAATTCAGTTCTATTACCGGCCACTCCGAACGCTTCGATCGATTTTCGTATCCCCTCTACACCTACGCACACAGCGAAAAGGCAACTGATAGTAGGCGAGTCCGACCTTTAGAACCACCTTTTTCCTTACTCAGGTGTACGTTTAGTAACTATAAAAAAATGGGCGCCAGGAAATTTAATAAAACTGACCAGTGTTTGGTATGGTAACCATGACAACCATCAGAGCTCTAACGAGAGTAGAAAGAAAAAATACATCAGGAAATAACAAGAGACTTTTCAAAATTGATAAAAACACAAATTTAATTCTTAAGAAAATATCCTTTTCTTATTTATGGCTGGGGGTATTCCATACCCCCAGACCCCCGGTTTTCCAATTGTTTACTTTTAAAAGTACCCTCCAGGCCAGGGGTCGATTTTTTAGTAACCAAGTTTTCTAGAGTGGCTAAACCCGCTAAATCCCATAAAATGTAAAGAAACGGGTGTGAAACCGGAGAATGGGGGGGTCTGGAAGGTATGAAACCCCCCTTGACCCCCGGTCTCCCAATTGTTAATTTTAAATAAAGTACCTCCACGTATCTCATATTTTAAGTGTTTTTCCAATTTTCTAGGGTAGCTAAACCCCCAAAGTTTAGAAGTTAACGCTCTTATATCGGCTAGTAATTATCAAACTTATGGTAACCATGGTTACAGGATTTATATAAATTTTTTTATTCCAATATAATTTATCTTCTAAAACAATTCATCACCCCGTGGTGATCCTTGTTTGAAAAATTAGAATAGGAAACCAAAAAATATTTACTAGAAGAAGGTTGAGAAGCAGAGGCGCGAGGCCGCAGGCCTATAGCCTCAGGCCGCCCAGTTCTCAGGATTGAGCATCTGACCTAAGCGTCCATAACCTCGAAAAACATGAGACCACGATTGAAAAATTCAACCTTGGACTTGAAACTCAAATTTAAAATTTTTCAGATATTTAATTTGCGAGGCCGCAAGGCCGAGATAATAGCGGTAGCTTTGCCATACTGGCTAGTATAATGTATTAGTATACACCTCGGTTAGGTGCGGAATAAACCTCGGTTCAGCAGTAAACAAAAAAAAAAAGATGTAGGGGTGCGAGGCCGCAGGCCGAGCTACATACTATAATCTCAGGCCGCCTAAAGAGTGGTCAAAACTCACCAATGATTATTATAATATGTTCACAAAAATTAAATATAATTGTATTTCTTTTTAGATTCAAACTCAAAAAACTTCGAGCGAGGCCGCAGGCCGAACTGTATATCGCGGCTTCTGAGAGTTCATCATTTTGAGTAAATTAAATTACGATTGACGCTTTCTTAAATGCAATTGAATAATTCTAAATTAGAATTAATGTTTTTGAAATAAAAGTTGAAAACATGTAGACTAGAGATACAAGATGACTATGCGATATATAGCTCGGCCTACAGCCTCGCACACTTTTTTAAGTTGCAATCTAAAAGAATAATACAATTTATATTTGGATTTCGTATATTATACTAATCACTGGCCACTTTTGGTCACTCATGTCTAGAACTGTAAAATAAACTGCTTAAGGCTATAACAGTATGTAGCTCGGCCTGCGGCCTCGCACCTTTTCCTTGTTCACTTTTGGACGTATTTACATCATGATAATTATAATAACTACAGTAATAGTTGCACATACGTAACGCACAGACAAAAAATCTGCAAATTTTAACCAATAAAATGGTCGTCAAGACTATTTTAAGGCCAACATGCGCACTAAAAAACACTGTCGAGTGTTGCTTCTTGTTCTTATCGTAAATATTTTTCGAAAAAACGTCTAAATTTTGCCTATGATCTAATCAGGATTGGTTCGTTCACTTATTGCCGAAGTTAAAATATTTCTAGTGCGGCCTTGAGGCCGCACAACATGGGTAATCTAATTATTATTAAAGTAAATATTAAAATTATTAGAGTTAGTAATTTGAACCTTTAGTACGTTCTATGGTCGGGTTGAGTGCACTAACAGTTTAACGTGGAGTCCGAACCACAAGTAAAATTCCTACGATATTACAGTTGAAGCAATTTATTACACAGATAAAATTCTGTATTTTTTAGCACTCTTTTTAGTAAGGACCCCCATTTGTTGATAATCTCTTGAACTATGCAAACCGGGGGGTCTGGGGGGTATGGAGTACCCTCCAGAAAAAGTGACCAAATTTTTTATGTTTTTTGTTAATAATATGTATAATCCACCTGTAACTGACTCCATATTAATGACACAACGTATCAATGGATTAAAATAAAGTTAAAATTAAAGTCCATTATAACCGGACTTTAATTTTAAGGGGGCGAATGGAGCTTAACCCTTAACCCACGATGGTTTAAGAACACAAATCGAGTCACAATGTTTCAAAAAATGATGTTAGTGATTAATGAGGACAGTACAGGACTTAGGAGTGTCACCAAGGGTCAACAGACCCTCCGATGTTTACCGAGTCGTTTCGATTATTCGAAGAAGTAATTTTATCATTACATACCTCCTAGATGTTGAAATTTTTCCAAAAAATCGCCTTGTTGACTAATATCAAATCCTTCAATTTATGAATAAACTTAAAAATAAACCAACAATGACTGCTTTTGTTTGTAAACTGAAACCACTGTGGTACTTGACATTTTTGTTGTATTAAATTGTTGGTGACCTTTACAAAAACAGGTCAAATTGAACATAGCAGTATCTACTTTCGTTCATTTATCGAAAAAATATTAGCGTTTGGGTAATCGAGTACGAAATATGGTAAATTTCGAGGGACTGAAGGGTGGGACTGATTGGGGCACACAGATGATGGTTTTATATGAAATCCTATGGGAGCATCCGGTGTGCTGTAAATTGTAAAACCATGTGGTGCTAACAATAATCTACTCGCTCTTTTATTTTTATAGATTTAGTCGGCTGAAGTTGGGCATCTGTTTCGTAATACATTAAAATTACATAAAATATTAATTATACAGCGACGAGGATATTTTATTATAATGAACTTTTGCGTAAAGCTTACTTTCCTTGAGAACTTAAATAATAATAATTTGTAATAAAAAAAAAGCACCCACACGTTACCTTGACCTATGCCCGCACAACAATTCTCTGCGGCCCACGCACTATTGTACCATAAGAAAACAAACCATCCGCTAAAAGATTAACAATACAACACAGGTAGCAGTGAAAATAAATGCACAGATAAACTTGACAACTTAGGCCTACTTTTGTTAGACAAGACAAGAAGCAAAACTAACTTGGAAATCAACTTAATGTGCCATATTAGGACAAACGGCTCCAATCTGGTTTAGAACATCTTAAATTAACTGCTATACCATAATACAGGGTGTGCTGTTATTACCAAAAATTTTACTTTCCAATTACGCGATCCAATAGATAAGTTTGAAAAAAAACAACAAAAAGCAGAGGCGGACTAAATAACATAAAACTCACCTCATTCTGAACAACCACTTTTCTTGACTAAATTAACTGTTAGGTAATTCTACCACAAAATAATAAAAATAATTTTAGAACTCGACAAAATTAGTATACGAATGCAGGTCTGTTGACCTCGCTTTTAAATTTTGTTGTCCAATTTTAATTAAGCATTTGGAGCGAAAACTTAAAAAAAGGGAACTAATAGATGAATTATTTATTGTTTGGCATTTCAAGGATTTGGTGGTTTTACACGCTCTAATTTAAGAAACATTTAAATTAGATGAAGATGTGTGTTCTTTAGAACCTGAGCTAATAGGTTTTAAATAGATCAACCAATTCAAACGAATCTAAATTTATACAAATTTTCATATTTTTATACGAAAATTTCGATAACAACGAAGTTGGATGGTGTCCAGTGCTATTAACAAATTTTCAAATAATATTTATTATTTACCATTCCGACTTAGATGATAAGGAAGTTTTCAAGTACAGACCTGCCATTGTTGCTAGTATTCCGCGCTTCCGAATGTGATTAAGTGATCGTAAAAAATGATCGAAACTTTGGAACCAACAAATCTTGTGCTGCAAGTTCATTAAATCCTATTATGTAATAGTAATTGCTTGGTTAACTGTAATACTATAATTGGGCAACTCATTCATTTCATCAATATGCAGTAATAATTTTCGTGTTATTCATACACCAGCAAATGGCATTAAAAATAATTTGATTATAGTTTTCGAAGAAACTCTACGCTGTGACCTTTCAATTGACGTGGTGTGACAGACGGAAGAAACGTTGAAAATTTTGTAAGGAATTACATTTCCTACAAAAAGTCCATGATAGCATTTTATTGTATTTTCAATAGTTCCGACGTGAGAGGCATCCAAAATCGCAGTATTATCTAGTCAAGTCTCGCTTTGTCGACTATTAAAAGCTAGGATAATCACGCAAAATTTTTAATGGAGGGGATTAAATTTCCCACAAGAAGTCCATGATGGTATTTTATTATATTTTCAAAAGTTCCGGTGTGAAAGGCATCCAAAGTGGCGTTATTATCCAGTCAAGTCTCGCATAGCCCACATAAAACAAAATTTCAAACGTATGATCATCACTCAAATTTTTTTTCATAGAATTAAATTTCCTACAAAAAGTCCATGATGGCATTTAATCAAATTTTCAATAGTTCCGACGTGAGAGGCATCCAAAATCGCAGTATTATCTAGTCGAGCCTCGCTTTGTCGACTATCAAAAGCTAGGATAATCACGCAAAATTTTTAATGGAGTGAATTAAATTTCACACAAGAAGTCCATGATAGTATTTTATTATATTTTCAAAAGTTCCGGTGTGAAAGGCATTCAAAGTGGCATTATTATCCAGTCAAGTCTCGCATAGCCCATATAAAACAAAATTTCAAACGTATGATCATCACTCAAATTTTTTTTCATAGAATTTAATTTCCTACAATAAGTCCATGATGGCATTTTATTGAAATTTCAATAGTTCCGACATGAGAAGCATCTAAAATCGCAGTATTATCTATTCAAGCCCCGATTAGTCGACATAAAAAAAAATTTCAAACGTTGGTTAATCACACCTAAAATTTGAATAGAATTAAATTTCCTACAAAAATTCCATGACGGTATTATATTATTTTTTCGATAATTCCGGAGTGAGAAACATTCAAGTCCAGCTTAGACGACATAAAATTTGAGATGTAAGATAATAATTTTTGTAGAGAATTAAATTTTATACAAAAAGTCCATGACGGTATTTTATTGCATTTTCAATAGTTCCGACGTGAGAGGCCACGTTATTGTCCAGTCAAGTCCGCTTAACGTAAGATATCACGCAAACGTAAGATAATCACGCAAAAACTTTTGTAAAGAATTAAATTTCCTACAAAAAGTCCATGACGGTATTTAATTTTATTTTCAATAGTTCCGGAGTGAGAGGCATCCAAATTCGCGTTATTATCCAGTCCAGTCCCGCTTAGCAGACATAAAAATAATTTTAAACGTAAGATAATTTAATTACCTAGATTTCCCAAGCTGTGCGGCCTGAAGGCCGCACTAGAAGTAGCTTTAGGTTAGTAATAACCAAGCTAACCGAAGAGATCGTTTATTCTCCGAATCTCCCTCTCACAATTCAGTCCAAGGTTGGCGGTTAACTTCCATTTAGCGAAATAAAATCAAAACAAGCAAAAGTACTGTGAACGTGTCGTGGAATAGTACATCGTTAAATAAGATAATGACAGACAGATACAAACAAGTAATAATTCATTGCCAAGTTCAAAAAAAATCGCCGAACCGCAAGCCGGGTTCTCGTCAGTTTATCTGATAGGTGCGTTCCACCTGACGCTCAAACCGCTAAATGACCGTTCGGTTTGGAGCCTTTAAGCGCTTACTCTACGCTTTAGCTTCACTTTTGTACGGTTTAGGGTGCGTTCTTACGCAAAATCTTACAAAAATAAAAATGAATCGTTTTTATTTTTGAGATTACCCGAGTCCGATTGAAACTGTTATTCTGTTGCTAGGTACTGGTAGGCGGTCACCTTTTCAAAATAATTGCGATGACCTTCCTCAATTACACTAAACAACTGCGATTGTTCATAATAATACCTCGTCATGCTAATTAAAAACAGCAGCTCTTAAAAAGTTTGGTTTCATTAGTTTTTCTAAACTTTTATTTATATCCTACCAAGATTATTAATATACACGCAGATGCATGTGCATAACAGAAAAAAATAAAAGTGCCGGGAAATATGCACGACTACACTAATGTTTTTATAGCGACAGCCACTGTTTTAAAATTCTAAGAAGCTAATTTTGAAACTGTTTTTCAAAAAAAAATAATGGGGGGGAAAGCGGCGTAGGTACTGTAATAATATTGATCAAACGCACTCATTCGATTAACAGACGGACAAAAACAAAGGGGACATAACAACCAAATTTTAATCTGTTTGTCTGCCAATTAAATAAGACTTAAATGCATACACAAGTTTATTGGAGCAGTAAACACTTTCATTTAGTATTTTGTGTTATATGCATTATAATTTCACTGGCTTTGAACTTTTTGTGATCACATGGTTTTTTATAATTTGTGAAAGTCTTGAAATTAATTGGGCGGATAACACGTTACATATTAATTTGTTCTGTATTTCAATCGTTCGGTTAAAATTTAAAAATTGAGCTTTGTAGCGCTTCGCTGTGGTCCTTTCTGAATGTTGTGGTTTTTTTCAAATCTGGAATTGCTAAAATATTAACTTGGAAAAACTGGTTTTCCCGATTTCAGGAGTTATCAGGATCAAAAACCTGATTTTTAAAGTTAATATTGTAATAAATTCCACTCGTAAAAAGTCAGCAGTATTCAAAAAGGTTCGCAAAAAAGCGCTATAGAGCCCAATTTTAGTAAAAAAATAATTTCAAACTTTAAATGTGATTTTTCCTAGATCAAAACCGGACAAAATTTTTTAAATACGATATTACATTTCATTTCAGTAGAAATCGATAGCTTGCAGTTCATTAAGCATAAGAAATGCAAATCAACGTTTCGCCCTTACAAAGTCTCAATACAAAAAAATTAAAAAAACAAGAAAGGATCGTACGGAATTCTCTGCAAATTGAAAAGGTAGTGTTACTGTTGTAATTGGTTGTGACCTTACAACTGTTGCAATATATTAAAACTGAATGTGTAGACTTGTGCACACGTACAGACTACATAAAACTTTAAAACATAAAATATGCAGGTTAGTTTTAACTTTGCTGCCGCCTGTAACAATAAACCTCATTACCTACCATTACCATATTGGGTGGGTACATTGTAACCACACTGTAATGTAGCAAATAAACCGACCGTTATATTTCTTAAAATAACAACTGAACGGAACGAATTAAACTTCCCGTTGGTCGGAGCCCACGTTAAACTGTAGGCCCCCTAATATTAAATCCAAAAAAATTAACTTTCATTCTTGAAAATATTATAAATATTTATTTAAAAATATATAAGTAGGTAGATAGATAATAAAAATTGTGATATACACTAAAAAGTAAAGATGGCAGCATTTACGCTTCCTGATTGGTCAATATGAACTGCCATCTGCAGTCGTTAAATTTATTCTATGATATTTAATAAAATTCGTTTTAAAACGATGAGGTTCCTTCCGGATTCCTATAACCACAAGATGAACACTTTAATGACAGCCAAAATCGTCGTGCCATTTTAGGTACTTCCCCCGAAGACGGGTATTTGTAACCGGACGTATGCACTGAATACTTTCTATAACGTCACCCATCGTCGGACAGTTCAGCTTCCAATTTTCTAACTTAACCTCGTTTTTCTCAATTTTCGTTAACCCCTCCCTTAACTTTCTCATGCACGCTTCTCTACAGGCACTCCTGATATCCGAACCAGAAAAATCGGTACTCATTTTCGCCATATCGGTAAAATCTTGTTCGACAAATTGGTTCTGCTGTTGGGCAAAATAATATCTAAATATATCGTCCCTGGTTCTTTCCACCGGCAAATCCACAAGTATGCGTTTTTCGAATCGCCGAAGAATTGCTGCATCCAAATCCCAAGGTTTGTTGGTCGTAGCAAGAACAAAAACCTGGTCGTTATCCTTCAGAATTCCATCGATCTGAGTCAACAGTTCGCTTTTGAACCGTCGAGACGCATCGTGTTGATAATCGCTGTGACTGCACGCCATCGCATCCAGTTCGTCTATAAAAACAGTCGAAGGTGCGTAAAATCGCGCCAAGTCAAAAAGTACCTTAATCATCTTTTCCGATTCTCCACGCCATTTACTCACGAAGCAGCTACTGGTGACATTAAAAAACGTCGTCTTGCTCTCGCACGCCACTGCTCTCGAAAGCAGCGTCTTTCCCGTTCCAGGCGGTCCGTACAGAAGAATTCCCCTCCAAGGAGTGATCAGACCTGCAAAGAGGCTGGGATATCGGATGGGATAAATCACGGCTTCTTTCAACAGTTCCGTGCTTCTTTGCAGCCCCACGCAGTCGCTCCACGTGGTTTTCAAACATTTGGGCACAATTTCCTTCAAAATGATGTCGGCCATTTCGCGCCATTCGCTCGAGTACCCTTCAAAATCGCAAAGGGATTTTGAGTAGATTCCACAATTTTCACCGTCGGTCGATGGTAGTGTGTTGTTGCTGGCGGTGTTGCATAAAAGTTGACGAATTTCGAACTGAAAATCGCGAACGCTTTCGTTCGTCTTGATGGTACTGCTGGAAGGAACCGTCAAACCGGAACGTTTTTTGGGGACAATTTCCTTGTTGGTGGCAGTCTGCGAGACTTTGTTGATATTTTTGTTAAATTTGATAATTTTAGGTGTTTTGTTAAATTTTGCGAAATAGTAGCTTTGATATTCTTGCAGAACCGTATCCAGGTCCACGTTATCGCAGGCTTCGTAATCGTTCGATAATTGCGCTTCGGTGATAAGACTTTCTGCAGTATTGTTTAAGTTATTTTCACGCAAATACGAAAAGATAAGATAAAGCACGTTTCTTTTTCGTTCTGACGCTTCCTTTTTTATCTAGTAACAAAAATTATAATTTTGATACCTTTCGAAATTTTTAAAACCCCTAAAACTTACCCTATCGCGAGAATTTTTTTGGAAAGCCGAATTTAAACCAGCAGCACTTAAAAACTCCGAACAACCCTCCATAATTGTTATCGTAAAATTATCGAAACGACCCTAAACGGAATTCTATTTTGTGACATTAAAAGTAAGAAGGGTAAAACTGTTGCTAAGCAACCGTTCATGTTAAAATAACAATATCGTTCGAGCGTGATCGCAACATAACTTGAGTCATCGATCAAAAATACCAGGGCTGTAATCAGGAAAACCGTCGATTTTTTTGACTATTATATTAGGTCTGTTTGGTACCACATTCCTAGTGCTACACTAACTACACTACTACAAATTGATTGGTGTAAAAAGTGGGTTGGTAATTGTACCACCAATCAATTTGTAGTAGTGTAGTTAGTGTAGCACTAGGACTGTGGTACCAAACAGACCTATTATATTACGTAATTTTAGGGCACCTACAGTTTTAGGTGAGCTCCAAATCATGAAAATCGTAATACATTATTTCTATTTTTTGAGAAGAAATTTGTAGGTATTTGTACTTAAAACGGATATTAAAAACGTAAAGGTACCTAAAACCCTTGATTATTCGGTATCAAATTGACAATTCCTTTTACTTCAAAAGAGCCCCAACGGATGGCGCTAAAGTGTTCCGATTAGTAGCACCATCTGTGGGCAGTTCCTTGAAGTAGATCACAGTTTTCCAAAACCAACAATGGAATTATAATAATCAAATTAAAACTCAAAATGCAATAATTTAAATCATCAGATTTCGTCAACAATTTACTGCCCTCTCCTGAGATTTGTAAGCTCTACAAATTTGTTTTAATTTAAACCGTTCATTTGTTTACAAATAAAAACATTAAAAGACAATAAACTGGTGACAAAATTTTATGAATTAAACTGTTTACATTTGCTTAGATTGTTTTTACGACCTTATTTTCTGTTGTTAAAATACAAAGTGTCAAAACTCGCCGGAGCCGGAGAGCCGAGCAATCGAATCCGGATTTTCTGCCTTATAATTCACCAGCTTAAGCGATCAATGTGGATGTTTTAATTTGCTTGTTAAATAGGTAGCAATAATTTAACTATTCTGTATAGGTTGTGCGGCCTGAAGGCCGCACTGGAGTTATTTTTAGGTCGATAATACATGGATGGACCCTCCCTTCATCGAGATCGATCTCCACGTCTTCTCTTATTATAATAATTGAAACAAGCTAAAGAATAAATTTATAGTGTCGTGATTCTCGGTGATGAGAGAGGGGGAGGGGGGTCGAGTACAACTAGGAGGATTATAACACTATAATAAAAAAAATGGATATCATTCCGAGTGGTTTCACCTTTATGTGAAACAAACATTTGTTTATTAGTTATTGACCAAAATGTGTTTTTTACCCCCCCCCCGGTCGAAAACTACCCCTTTAAGAATTATAATTTATCGATATTTTTGCCGATTTTACATAATTTCAGAATATTTAAAATTAAAGTATTTTTCTATTTAAAAATTTAAAATGCAAAATCCAGGATTAAATTCAATTTTTCTTAAATTGTATACAAATTACGAAAATAAACAATTACTTAATTTGTTTGTTAATTATTAACCAAAATGTGCCCTTTAACACTGCGAAATTTAATCCTTTGAAAATTAGAAATTTTTCAATATTTTTGCCATGTCTTTACAATAATAAAATATTAGGATATTTACAAAATTTTAAGAATATTTAAAATAAATATTTTTTTAAATTTAAATATTATGCAAAATCCAGGATTAAATTTAATTTTTCCTAAATTTAGGGCAAAGTAAAATTTTAAAATATTTTTTTTTAACAATAAAATGTTAAAATAAAATAAAATTTTATTAGTAATTATTTGTAGATTTGTTTGGCAAAATTATTATGGAAAATGTGATTTTAACCCCCTGAAAACCACCCTCTTGAGAAATAGATTTTTTTCAGTATTTTTGGCGTTTTTGTAAATGATACAAATTTTCAAAATGTTTCAATTAAATTTTGATAATATTAAAACTTCAAAATATCGAGTTATTAATAAATTAAAAATTAATTAAAAGATTTATTTAGCTTTCAAACGATTATTGAATATCTGTATATTATTCTGATGACGAACGAAATAATCGTTTGAAAGCTAAATAAATCTTTTAATTAATTTTTAATTTATTAATAACTCGATATTTTGAAGTTTTAATATTATCTAATATCAACGAGTTAATAATTTATATATTTAAATTAAATTTAGGTAAAATCCAGAATTTAAATTCAATCAGTCAGTCCAGGTGGTGCGGCGTAAAGGCCGCACTGTAGCTAAACCAGTCCTGCTTGGGTCACTAAAAAAATTATATTGCCGTGATTATTTTCGTGGTCCTCTTCCGGGGAGGGGGCGGAATAAATAAACATTTTTGCAAACGTAGCCCTAACCTCAAGGAATTACACCCCTTTAGGCGCCATGTGTAGAACCAGAAAAATGAAAGGCAAACCGGGGGGTCTGGGGGGTACGGAGTACCCTCCAGCGCATCTATTCAAAATTTATAAGTAAAAATCAAATAATTTATTGTGGCTTCGTGCAAAAAAATTAGATAAGACGCTGACTAAAAATGTAAAAAGATTCCTCCATTTTTTGGACGAATCAAAACGAGTTTATTGTGTAATTATACAGATTTCTCGAGTGAGTGAAGGCTGTTGATAAATATACAAACTAATTTGACTTTTAGCTATTGGAGAGGGGGGGTGAATTTATAAATGATACAAATTTTCAGAATGTTTAAAATAAATTTAGGTAAAATCCAGAATTTAAATTGAACCAGTCAGTCCAGATGGTGCGGCCTAAAGGCCGCACTGTAGCTAAACCAGTCCTGCTTGGGTCACTAAAAAAAATTATATTTTCGTGGTCCTCTT
This sequence comes from Rhagonycha fulva, assembly GCA_905340355.1. NCBI lineage: Eukaryota > Metazoa > Arthropoda > Insecta > Coleoptera > Cantharidae > Rhagonycha > Rhagonycha fulva. The sequence continues at coordinate 119,636,100 of HG996554.1, forward strand.
CCGGGGGAGGGGGGGAGCAGAATAAATAAACTTTTTCGCAAACGTAGCCCTAACCTCAAGGAATTACAGCCCTTTAGGCGCCATGTGTAGAACCAGAAAAATGGATGGCAAACCGGGGGGTCTGGGGGGTACGGAATACCCTCCAGCGCATCTATTCAAAATTAATAAGTAAAAATCAAATAATTTATTGTGGCTTCGTGCAAAAAAATTAAATAAGACGCTAATTTGACTAAAAATGTAAGAAGATTCCTCCATTTTTTGGACGAATCAAAACGAGTTTATTGTGTAATTATACAGATTTCTCGAGTGAGTGAAGGCTGTTGATAAATATACAAACTAATTTGACTTTTAGCTATTGGGGAGGGGGGGGATGAATTTATAAATGATACAAATTTTCAGAATAATTAAAATAAATTTAGGTAAAATCCAGAATTTAAATTGAACCAGTCAGTCCAGGTGGTGCGGCCTAAAGGCCGCACTGTAGCTAAACCAGTCCTGCTTGGGTCACTAAAAAAAATTATATTGCCGTGATTATTTTCGTGATCCTCTTCCGGGGAGGGGGAGGAATAAATAAACTTTTATGCAAACGTAGCTCTAATTTCGACGGATTACACCCCTTATTGTAGGGCGCCTTGTGAAGAACCAGAAAAATGGATGGAAAAACGAGGGGCTGGGGGTACGGAGGGGGGAGATTCTATGTTAGATTGAGATTCTTGTAAAAGTGAGAACTAAATAAAAATTCACACCAAAGCACAAAAGGCCAGTCCGACCCTGGCCGTGCCCTGCCTTTTTCATCTGTTTTTGAAGGGCGTATATGACCGAGTTTCCGCTACAAATACAGATTAACATGCAATATTATGAAAAGTGGCCATTAACAAGTTAGTTTATGTTTATTATATTCAGCACTCCTACTAGTTGAACTTTTCGCCAGTGTGTTAATTTTTGTTTTCAAAAATTAAGTTAACAATAAATTATTCGGTAGTCGGTGGTCGAACTATAAATAAAGAACCTATGGAACGTGAGCAATCCAGGAGGTTTTAAACAAGAAATTATTTTAGCATTCCATGTTATTCTTAGTTTTGTACGCCTCTTACTAATAATAACCTACGTACAATAGGTACGGAAACAGTGGCGTAACTAAACAAAAAAAGGAGCTCCGCACCTGGAGCAAAATCTCCGGTTTGAAAAATTAAGAACAAAATAAACTTTTCTGACTAAAAATGTAAGCCGAACGTGACATTTCTATAAACTGAAAATCTGAGTTAGTTCACTTGAAGAAAACATTTTAATACATACGTGAATTTGATTAAAATTATATCACATTCGTTCTGATTATTAATTTTATACAAAGAGGTGAATAATATTATATGCTTGTAAAGATGATAAGAAAACAATAAATTATCGATAGCCGAAGCAGCCGCCCAAGGTGTGAAGGTCCTAGAACCCAAAGGCGCTTTACAATAGCAGGTCATTTTTAAAACTGCTAAATGGCCTTGCAAAAAGCTTCCTGTGATCTATAAATATTATGGAGATCAGTTCGAGAACTGGTGACCTTCTTTTTTTATTTAGGTCTATGTCGTTCATTTACAGCAGGCCTGGCTAACCCAAATCGATCTGCGGGTCAATTTTTATCGTACAAGCTTCAAACCGAACGACCAAAAAGCATTCACAGCGAAAAAAGTGTCAGGCCGAACGCGGCCTATTTATTATCGAAAATATTAAATGAATACAGAATGACAGTTCATATTATTAACATCCTTTAGAGACCTACACAAACCGGAATATAACGATATTTTAACATTATTAACAGTAATCGTCAGCGTTGACGTCGATTATTCTAGGATTGTTGATGATGCGAGCCGTACGAGAACCTTTCTCCACCATACCAATGATCCAAGCTTGGTCACCTTCTTGCTGTTCAATATTTCTACAATAAACTTGCGCTTGTTCTCGTGGTAAGCACATCAGCAATCCTCCAGAAGTTTCCGGAGATTGGCCTTGCAAAAGTAGCCACAAAGTACCACAAACTTCTGCAACCGATTTCATTTTAGCAATCACTGGTAAATTATAGATGACAAACGACACTTCGTTTCTTTGATACGATGCCAGAGCTTTAGCGTGGTCAAATAAACCAAACCCTGCGACGTTGGTTGCACAGTGGCAATCGTAATTATGCATCAAGCGACTTCCTTCGCGATTCAAACGCGACATCGTGACCATGGCGCAGTGGTACGACTTCTTTACATCTTCTTCACTTATTACCTTTTTGATGCGATTCCAACGTTCCGGTTGATCCAACCATTGATATGCCATCACGGCATAATAAGTACCTAACGGCTTGGTCAGTACCACAACATCTCCTTCAACAGCATCGTCAGAAACACGGTATTCGTTAGATCGACAAACTGTCGAAGCAACGCCTCCAATTGTACACCAAGGATTTATCACGGTGTGGCCACCTGTTACAACCGTTCCAGCTTCCAAAGCTGCATCCATAAAACCTCTCATAATTAACGGGACAACAACATCTCGTTCCTTTTCGCTCATTCTTGTACTAGCGCCCAACAGCATCAGAATGTTATCACATTCCGTAACACCTGTTGCATATAAATCACTCAAAACATTCGCACAGGCAATTTTCCCCATCATGTACGGATCATCGACAAGTGGATAGAGAAAGTCGGTAGTTTGAACCAAACACAAACCCTCACACCTTAGCGGTGTCACCGAACAATTATTCAAACCCATTCGACTTCTAAGTGTGGAAAAATCACTATCTTCCACAAATTTGTTCAAAACATCCAGTGGTATTTTATAACTTTGGTCTTTCAAATTGACAAAACGTGTCAAATGAAAATTGGAGTCCAAACCGACGGCTTGTGGATCAAAAAGTCTCGGTACGGGAACCGAATTGCCACATGGACCTGGCGATTCTTGATGATCCTCCATTCCGAATTTTAAAATAAAACAACCAATACCTACTTGAATTTTTTCGGTTGAGTAAATCTGTAATTTTTGGTTGATTTCAGGTTATGTGCAGCTTTCTTATTGTGTCGCGTTACCAACCTAATTTTGGTTTGTTCCAAGTCGATTTCGTAAAAGAAATCCAAGTTCTTATGTTACAGAGGTTCCTGAGTCACTAATTGTATCGTATCAGTGCATCGTATGTTGCTCGGAGGAATAGTTTCGCTAGAAATCCCCGAATGGGGGGGGGGGTCGTCGTCGTCGCCCTTAAATAATATCAGCAATTTAATTTGACAAGCATTGTTAAAATTGCATACAAAGGTACATAAATAACTTTAATATTTATAAACCTTATTACGTTAATCACAAATTTGAATAAATAAATTCATCATTCGAATAATTTTTTTTTGAATAATAAGATTTTGATTCAGGATAAAACCACAGTTTAAAGGTTCTAGTTGGAGCCCCTAAAGGGGAAAAACGATCGGTTGTACAAAAACGTGCCCAGAACATTTTTTGTAGAGGAAAGTCCGCTCTTTATTTTTGGTAATGGCGGTTTTAGCGGTAGAACCAATAGATTCCGAGATATTTACGAAAACGTATAAAAAAAAAATTATGGTGGTTCGAAACACGGGTAAAGTTTTACAGAAACTAAATTTAAATAAACCAATTATTTATTCGAACATTTTTTGTGAATTACGACGTTGATTGAGAATAATTGCGCAAAAAACGTGATCTCAAAAGATTTCGAGCTTTAACGCCCTAGAGCGTAAAAACGATTGATTGTACAGAAACGTGTCCTGAACATTTTTTGTAGAAAAAAGTCCGCTCTTTATTTTTCGTTATTACGCTTTTAGTCGTAGAACGGATAGATCTCGAGATATTTACGAAAAAGTAATTTTTTGAGGGTGCGTTCCACTTTTACGCCTAGGTAAAATTTACGCTACGGACCTGTCGTGACAAAAATTACCTTGGCTGATTAGAGTAACTTAATATGTTATTTACATCGCGATACAGACACAAAATATTTTTAACTCGAGTTATCTAAATTAAGGTTATTTACACTAACTAAAAAGTAAGTAAAGTAAGCAGTGCATATTGACATTGTTAAACAAACATTAAAAAAACAATGCTTCCCATACGATGAGACGTATCATAAAAGGAAAAAAAAGCAGCCACATGTTTCGCGTTAATTTATTTAACCATGATTTAATTGGTCGATTTTTGCACGACTTATAAAATATTGCATAATTAATTAAGTTGGCGTTGGATGGCCAAATTTTGAAACACCCTGTATAACGAACGAGATTATTTTTTTCAAGTTGAAAGAGTAAACATGAGCAAAAGACCTAAATGAACTTTGGTTAGAAAATTATGAAATAACATACCAAAAAAATCCTCCCAGGTATCATCGATTGCATCGGACGCCTTCATATTTTTGCAAAATGCACAAACACAAGTCACATTTTAAAAATGTCGTACCGAACACCGTAAAGTTATTCAAAAAAATGAGAAATAACCTAATAACTGGAAAACATCACTGCACCACGTACCACTACATTACCAACGCAAGGTCTTGCAAGAACTGAATTCTAAATAGAAACCCGATGCAGCACGCAGCCAACAATCAATACCAGGGCCGTACTCAAAAATTATTTAACGACGAAAATTCCCAATTATTTATTTTAAATAAAATACACATATGTACATACATTTACAAAAAATTAAAACTGTAACAAATTGGTCATCACAACATCATATTATCAAAATTATATTCTATTTTTGTTACCACTACATTTTAGGGCCCAGACTGACAAATGACATTTGCTAGATAAATACCAGGCGAGGCCCACCTATTAATTTTAATAATAAACTCGTACCTATCTAAATGACCGTAAAAAATGATTTACTACTTCCTAATTTATATCAATCAAATTAAATCTATTTTTTTGAGACTAATTAATCACAGATTGATAATTTACCATTTAATTTTGCCATTAAAATAAATTATATAAATAACATCAATTAAGAAAATTTGTACATATGCAAGGTTTTAGTTTTTACGCACTTCTATTCTACGGAAATCGCTTTTACCAAATTTTAGAAAAGCAGCAAAATGGGCACCAAGACGTTAAAAATCAGGATCGAACTTAAGCACCTTTGGGGTAATACCCTACGTATTAGGTCAGTTCTCTGTTTTCGAGAGATTTACTACTCGTTTTTAAACTGGGAACCATCAGGCAAAGCCGTCTATAAAATCCAATTTTTAGTGGGTTTTATGGACCAATCATACAGCTGCAGGAAGCACTCGAAGAACAAATTAATGTTAAAAATAATTAACTAATAGAAAACGTCGGTTAGTATCGGTAGGCCAATTAAAATCATTAGTTATTCTTAATGCAAGTTGTAAAACCAAGATGGCGCTAACTTTCAGTCAGTACAAAGCATTCTGTGAATCTAGTGCGCTTCGCGGATGCGCCGTTACTCTCTTTACCACTGACGTACGCGCATGAGTGGATTAACGAGATAAAATAAATTTTTCGTCAGTGGTGAACAGCAGTGAAAAGCTTGTTATTTGTTAAAAGAGCGCTCGATAGCGGGAATGTTGTTCATGCGCGTCACTGGTAGATATAATGTAATGGATAATATCCAAGCCTAATCTGTTGTTGCTGGGGGTATTCCATACCCCCCAGACCCCCCGGTTCCAAAACTGTGACTTTTTGATTATCTGTTGGGGGGGGGGTTACGATTTAACCACTTAATGCTCACTGTCGTAATTGATACGTTCACTCCCTCGCATTCTCTGATTCATTCATAAAACATCAGGATTGCTTTAACTGTAAAAAAATAAGAAAAATACGAAGCCAAATGCCAAGCTAAGTTAGCCACCCCCAGTGAGCGCTGGTTTCCGATTCGGTTTACCCCCTTCGATTTTTGCATTAAAATATCTGTCCGGTTGCCAGCTTCGTTTGTCCTCCGTTACATTTTAGTAACAGCTAGTAGAAAAAAAACTAAAAAATTACATGAACTGGCATTTAACGACATGGAATTGGCTGCAGTTATAAGGTTAACCCCCCCCCCCCCCAGTAGAAGTTTACAAATATTAGTTTGATTTAACGCATGGAACTAAGTCAGCGGGATTTCCGAGAAAGTTCAGCTCATTAAAAATATACCCTGGGGTCAAGAAATAACTAAATGTGGAAATTACAAAAACCGGATATTTTGCTACACCCCACTCATTAAAAAAATCAATAAAGCCCGTTCACCGCCTCAACCGGGATATTAGCAAATTTTATCAAATCAAAAATCGGTAAATTTAAACCCCCGACCATGATATTAACTCTACGACCGCGTAACAAAAACCAGGTAAAATAATGCGTCAATAAGATCAAAATTTGCGTAGAAAATAGAAACTTTGAAATCGATTTTTGGCTAAACTAATCGAAATTGATGATTCATCCGCTCTTTAATCGCTTCATTTTAACTTTTATCAGTAAATGACCTTTTTTATTTAGTGATTTTAACATGTTTTTGTATTTTGGGCCAATTTTTCGCAATTTTTTTTCAGATGTACCAGAATAACCTTTACGGCGATCATTTTGTCGGTAAACGTGCGCACTAAAAAACAACCAATTCTATTGCCACCTTTTCCTGTTCATAAAAAATAGCTCGGCCTTAGGCATCGCACTTTTCCTTCCTTGGTAACCAAGCTTGACGTTCGCATTTCTCTTTTATATAAGAATTTATAACTAAAAGAAATTATTTGTAGCAAGCAGTACAATTTTTTGTGCTTCCGCTCCATTCGACGGTCGGTAGCGGGAATCTCGTTAATCCATGCGCGTCAATGGTGGACAGATAACGAAAAAGATGGCCGATATTTTATCAATGAATCAGTTAGTGAAAACTCCTTGCCAATTGTTCTTTTTTGCGCTCAACTAAAGCCAGAGCACAAAGATATTAGAAGTGCGAGGCCGGAGGCCGAGCTACGTTTTATAAGATGGCAAAAAAAATATAAAGGAGTTCAGAAGTGCACAATTAATTCAAGTTTATAAAATACTAGCTGACCCGGCGAACTTCGTTTCGCCTGAGAATCGATAAATGTGTTAACTTTTAACACATAGGGGGGGGGGGGCAAGAAAACTAAATTCACTAAAATGGATTAACGAGATATCATTGAAATATTTAACTGATTTTGATGAAAATTTTATCCTTTATTCACGTGTAGCATAAACTATATAACATTATGCTACTGTGACGCGCAAGAATGGATTAACGAGAATATCTCTGAAATACTGGACCAACTTTTACGGAAATATAACCAATTCATAGCTCTTTTGTTAGCACAGGCCAAGCACATAGATCTTAACATAACAAAGTTTGTTTTCCTTTCTGGGTGCAACAGAGGTTGCAAGAAGTAGTGGGAGGGGAAGGCAAGGTACCAAATTCACTAAAATGGATTAACGAGATATCATTCAAATATTGAACTGGTTTTGATGAAAATTTTATCCTTTATTCACGTGTAGCATAGACTATATAAAATTATGCTATAGTGACGCGCAAGAATGGATTAACGAGAATATCTCTAAAATACTGCACCAACTTTTACGGAAATTTCACCGATTCATAGGTCTTTTGTTCATGAATTTTGTTAGCACATGCCAAATACATAGATCTTAACACAACAAAGTTTGTTTTCCTTTTTGGGTGCAACAGAGGTTGCATACCCTCAAATATATCTCTAGATTACTAGTGAAATACTGAACCGATTTTCTCGCCATCTTTGTTTCAGAACGCGCATTAAGTTGAATTGCGCCTCCTCTTAAAACTTGCAGGATGCAACAGAAAAATCTGGACACAGAATTAAGAAAGTTATAAATAGTGGCATATGGAAGCAAATAAAAATTTTGTTTATACCTCTGAAAGAATAAATGCAGCCAAAAAATGACAAGGAATAAATAATTAAAAAAATAGGTAAGTATGTACTACATAATTTTTTTTTGTACAAATTACAATTTTGAAACCGATTAAACCTAACAATAATTTTTCTAAGCAAAAATTAAAATTTTTTTAAAAACCAAACATTTTTCTATTAAAACAGCTAACTCAAATTTGCGTTTCTGAATTCAAATGTTGCGCATTTTCGTCTACTTCCGCGTTTGCATTACCCCTTAAATTTTGGTAATTTTGTTTACCAATAGCGACCTTTTTAAAAAATTCACTCTGGCTTTCACCTAACAGAAACTTTTTCACGTTATTTTCCATCTCGGCGTACCGAATTGGATCGATGGTATTAAAATAGTCATTTTTATTATTTTCACCTGCCGCCAGTTTAGAATTATCGGTGTAACTCCCGTTGTTTTGGTTGGTTTGAATCCATTCGGCAACTCTTTGTTGATTTTGCAGGGAATCCTCGAGCAAGTTAAAAGAGTTGGCTTCGTCGCTCGAATAGCCCGGAATGTTTATATTGGAATTTTGCGAAACTACGCGGTGGTGTACCTTGGTGTTATTTTGACCCTTTCTAACCTTTTTATCGTTAGGATGAGTGTACAATACTGGAGCGACGTTATTGTGAACGTTATCGAGTAAAATATTTTTAGAACCACTTTGTAATCTTACCGAACAATAGCGAGGCCCTTTAGAAGAGTCTTTGGCACTTAAATCACAATTTGCTACTTGGAAGCCAGGCGATGACGAGTTCTTAGATAAAAAACTCGACTTTTGTGATTCGTTAGAACAAATACTGATATTTTCCTTTAAGTAATTATTCGGTTCCACCTTAACCACATTCGGCCTGATTATGCGATCGTCACCCTCGCTCGTCAACAAATTACCTTCATAATCGTTAGTATAAATTGGCACATTATTGCTTTTATTTGTAACTAAACCTTTGACAATTTTTACACCACTAATGGAATCCATTTCACCGTTGCACCTTAAACACACCGAATGTTTTGACTCCCCGGTCTGAGTCCCCACACAATGCGTTGTAGTGTCGTGTATTATTTTTAAACCTTTTGAGCAAGTGCACGTATCACAATGCTTTGCTAAAGCACGCTCCCGCTCGCGTTCTTCCAAAACTTTCGCCATGATGGCAGCAGACACAATATCAACCGATTGATTATTATCACTCTCATCAAGCTCCTTTTCCTGAGAAGCTGCATTTTTAGGGATCGAATACACCATCGCCGTCGGTGGGAAGGTAGGAATTGGCACTTTTATGCTTTTAACTTCCGGTTGTACTTTCTTCTCCTGCGGACTTTTCTTACCTCCCACGTACATCGAAACTTTAGCTTGCACTTCGTTTGGTAACTAAACAAAAAAATGCATTAGTGCAAGTTCTTTGGATTTGTCCTGGAATATAATACCGAATCAAGTTTTTGAGACACAAAATTACCCTGCTTGCATTGTAAAAATTGTATTGCCAAAGCTACATCTTCTTTATACCTCTCCTGAAATGTTAAAGGAAAAGTTCAATAAAAATAATTTACAAATTAAAAATTAATTTTTGAGAATACCTCACCTCGGTACTAGTACATCATTTCTAGCTCTAATTCAGAAGCAGTCACCATCAATTGTAAATAATTATAATTCAGTTTAATCAATTTAAAATCAGTTTAATCTATTGTAATTTAAAGTAGTCAAGCTGTCCTCAACGGGAACGACCTTGGTCAGTGAAGAAAAAGGGTTTGAGGCCGCAGGCCGAGCTACAGTAAAGAGTCGTTACGGAGGGTGGCCAAAAGTGATAGGTAAAATGTACCAAAGCAAAATAAAATTGTATTATTTTTTTTTTAGTTTCGAACTCAAATACGTTAGAGAGCGAGGCCGTAGGCCGAGCTATACTTTGTGGTATCAAGATGTCAAGCTAACACCGAATTGAGTTTTTGGAACACCAATTTACTTTGCAGAGTTGCCACAGAGTTCTAAGTAAGAAGTGAGTGAAAAAAGTGTGTAAATTTTCAAAAAAAAGTGAAGAAAAGTGTATAGAAATTTTGAAAAAAGTGACAAATAGTGTAAAAATATTTTACTTCGGGCAGTAACGTAGCAAGCTAACACCACAGGTCCTGGGGCAAGACAGACAGCGGGCCCCCCTTTTTTTAGAATCAGTGTTTGGAACTGCTCTTTGTGCATTTGAGAACTTTGGTATGATTCTAGTTTATGGTCATAACCTGGAATTAAAATTTTTTGATGGGAGGGGGGGGGGGGTTACAATGTCTCGGAAAAAGCAAAAAGTTTCCGCGGAATTTTTTTGTTTTTGCGTGGATCTTCCTCGTGCCGTGGTGGTTTTTACAAAAATTGACCCTGCGCTAGCCTACGCTTCAGGCCATTTTTGTAAAAACTACACTAATTTAAAAAATACCCCTAGGAAATGTGGATCTTTGAGGGGTGAAACTCGCTTGCGTGGATTTTAAAATCAGAGTGGTTGTGCAAGGAAAAATTGACTTAAAGCACTTCTCGCTGCGCTCGAGCGCTTTAAGCCATTTTTCCTGCACATTTACTATTGAAAACCATGATTTTCAAATTTTTTTTAACGGGCTTATAAATAGTTTCCGCGCAAAAATTTTTAGTGATTCGTGTTCAGGACATCATGGGGCTTCTCCACACCAAATATGAAGAAGATCTAAACTATGACCATCAACTAAAGACCCCTTTTTAAATCCCTATTAAATTTGCAAAGCAAAACTTGCAAACGGTTCAAATTTTGTACCTATCGGCCTTTTTTTCCAAAAAAATTATTTTTAAATGACCTTTTTTAAATAGTATTTCTTCCGAGCAACATGCGTACTACTCCAATATTTGTTCTGTGGATATCGTAATTTTTTGTAGAAAGCAGTGGCGACTCGATTTTCACGTATGTCTACTGCACATAAAAATGGCCATACCTCTGCCTTTCACAAGAAATTACACTCTAACATGATTGCTTAATTTTCTCGGAGGCCCGGCACCGCCTCCTGCTACGTCACTGCTTTTAAGCCCCTAGGAGTTCACGGACGGTATATTTTTGCACACCAGTAGTTACGCCACTGCTGACGCGCATGAATGAATTTACGAGATTCTTTATTTTGCGTGTACAGAGGTGTCAAACTCATTCCAGCCGTGGGCCACTTCCTCCAAGCAAAATTTTTACGGATAGCACAAATGATTGTTTTACCCCTTTCCCCATCTAATTTTTTCCCCGAAATTTTTTTGAATTACTTTTTTTTAACTCTATTTCATAATTTTACTTGTTGATTAGCTAGTCTACATTTGCTCCAAGCAACATGTGTCGATAATTTTAAAAATTCTGGTTACTAAATTTATAAATGTATCAAAAAATTTAATTTTTGTAAGTGAAATCGTAAAAAGAGTGAAAATAGTGATTATTTTTTAAAAAAGTGAAGAAAAGTGTAAGATTTTCAAAAAAGTGAATAAAGTGTATCTGTGGCAACCCTGACTTTGCTTGCATTGTAAAAATTGTATTGCCAAAGCCATAATTATCTTTATAATACCTCTCCAGAAATTTTTAGTTTAAGGGAATACCCTACTGTAAAATAAAAAAAAGGCAGCCTCGCCGTAATTAACAATACCTATAAAAATTTAATAATATATTGGTAGGGTTTGGTGGTATAAACCTCCCCTGGATGGGGGAAATCTAGGCTAAGCAATGAACAAATAAAGTACGAGGCAGCAGGCCGAGCTACATACTATAGCCCCAGACCACCTACTTTGCAAAGTTAGACAGTAAAGGAGCCCCAACGGTTGATCAAAATCACCAGTGATTAATATAAAATACAAAATAGGATAGAGCTCGGCCTGCGGCCTCGTTCTCTACTTAAACTGTTTTAAGTACAAAACAAAAAAAGTATTACAATTATCCATATTATATCTGTCTCAGTACATTAGACTAATCACTGGTGACTTTTGGCTATTCCTTGGGACAGCAATTTCCAAACTAGGAAGCAAAAAAAGGCGCAAATTTTGTTGTTGAAAAAAGTTTAAATTTTATTAATATAATTAAGGGGAAAGCGCTAAAATTTTTTTTCGAGAGGGCTCAGTAACAAAGTTTGAAAACCACTGCGCCAAAGTTAAGCCACGTTAAAAGTTTAAAATAGGGCGTATTAAGTCTCTCTAGCTCTCAGTTTGTACAGTTTTGACAACAAATGGTGACAGAGGTGCAGCCATTTATGTGCAGCATTTCAGAGAGCATACGCTGTCAGAACCCTACCAAAATAATTTTCAAGAAATTTTATAAATTGGTTCATGGGCATCGATAAGATCATTTTCAGAAGAAGGCAAAATAAAAAAAAAAATTACAATAAAAAAATTTTAATCATTTAAAACCGAAAGGTTTAGAAAATTTTAAAAACTTAAACTGGTGAAATTTTAAATGTCTAAAAAAAATTTAAGCAGCCAAGAGCCAGGGAGGGGGGGGCAGTCGACCCCCCCCCCCCCAATGGAAGCCCATGGTTGGAGGGGTAAGGCTGGTGACATAATAAATTTGAAATTTCAAATTTAAAATAGTCTAGATCGTTTGTGCCTGCTTTTGTAATTATTATTTTCGATTTAACTCATAAGTTATGTACATAGTAAACAAAATATTTCAGCGGCCTAAAGGCCGCACTGTAGATCGTTAATTGATAGATAACTAAACCATTTCTGCTCAGCGTTCATTAAGCTTTTTACATTCCAAGTAGAATATTGCTTTCCCTTTCTGGGAATTACAAATCCAATTAGCGGGGTGGATTAGTCCCCATATTACATATTTCAGATAAATCAATATCGATTTCACCATAGCGTGTGGATGCCCACTGGAAGGCCGAGCTAAGAAACTCTGCATACTTCGCGATTTGAACCCAGAATTTCCGCTCTGTACTCAAGCAGCGGACATATCACTCCACGGCTGTGGCTTCTGCTCAGCGTTGCCATGGTTAAAAAATAAAAGGTACTTGTTGAAAACTAAAAAGGTACTAAATGATAGTAAAAGGTACTGAAGTTAAAATTTTACTGCAGCCATTCGATATACATTTTGAAACATATTTATTTTTAATTATTTTTTATTAGCATATTCCAGTTTTATTAATGTAACATATTGAATGTTTCAAAAAAATTTAAACGGCGAAGAGCCCCGAACGGGAGGGGGGGCAAAGGAGGCAACTGCCCCCTGCAATCCCCCACGTCAGAGAAAGATTTTGTAAGAAAAATAAATTACACAATACTTAATTTTATCTAATTTTTTAATTAGATATATTAAATATAATTTTCAAAAAATGTTTGGACCCTCTTCTCCAAAATTTAAAGAAACGGGTGTGAAACTGGGGGGAAGGAAGTAAACGAAAAGGGTTTTCAAAATTGATAATGACACAAATTTAATTCCAAAGAAGTTTTCTTTATTACACCTGACCTCCCAGACACCCCTGTTTTTCGATTATTTACTTTTAAAGATACCTACTATCACCGCGGTTCCAAACCTGGGAGTAATTACCCCCGCGGGGGTAAATCAGCTATTCTGTGAGGGGTAATAAAAAAATAAGGGGTAATAAAGTTATTTCCTCTAAAGCAGTGGTTTCCAACCAGTGGTCCGCAGAAGCCAAAATATGGTCCGCAAACGAACGGCAAAGATGTTTTTGAATCGAATTCACTTGAGTCGTTTTGGTGTAAAAAAAGCAATTTCTGATACTAAACTTCGAGAAATCGCCTTTTTTATTATTTAGTGGTCCCTGCTAACAAAAATAATATAAAAGTGGTCCCTGACCAAGAAAAAGTTGGGAGCCCCTGCTCTAAAGTAAAGATATTCGAATTTGCTTGTATTGTTTGTTTTTTAATTGTTTAACATGTTAAGGTCGGGGTAAATTGTTAGGAACCACTGCTCTATCAGGCTCGTAGCCAGGAGGGGCACGTACCCCCCTCCCCCAAAATGTTCAAAAGAAAAAATTTTTAGATATCAAAAAATTTGGGGAAGAATTCATTAACCAGGACTACACTTTTATACATTTCTAAAGGAAAAAATGATAGAAAATGGACCAAAAATCAATATAAACGGCTCGAAGTGTTGCGAAGCGACCGGAAGAAGCGCAGCGGCACGTAGAATGGTTTTTGAAAACGCAACTGTGTCCGATTAAGATTCATCATCGATAAATTAATTTATAAATTAAATTCACAAGTTTGACGAAGAAGTGACTGTCGTAGCGCCTCATACCATTTCTACGTTCCGGCTCCTGCTCTTTGAGGTGGGCGGAACTTTTAAATTCAAAATTTTAATTTCGAAGTAAATTAACAAAAACTTTTTTAATAAATTAAAAAAGTAAAATATTGAAAAAATTTGTTTGTAATAATAAAAATTCCAGAAGGGAAACCACCAAAAATTTTAACTTTTACAAAAGGTTATTTTCAAGTGCCCCCCTCAAAACGAAATCCTGGTTACGGGCCTGCCCTCTATGTCAGGGAAAGATATTTTCAGGAATATCAACTACATAATACTGAATTTTATCTCATTTTTAAGTTTTTTTTTCTAGGGTGACCATAGTAGTTTACATCACAAGGACGTAAAGGGTCGTTTTTCACCACGAAGGGCGTGGTTTCGCACTAGGGGAATAATAGCCTGAGGGGTAAAAAAACCCTGAAGTCCGAGTAATATGAACAACTTTTCGTGATTTTGGGGATAATATCCGACAAAATTCACAATTTTTTGCAATAATTGCATGTGTAATATAATAGCTCTGAGATAACTATCGATAGATGGCGTGAATTGTCGAATTGTGAATTGGCGTGAAAATAATTTGTCAAGTTTTTAATAATTGTGTGATACACATTACATAATATGTTCATAAGTTCGGTAAGTCAAGTTTTTTTTTCGTCAAATATTTGTTTTTTTGTCTCGAAAAAACCCGAAAACCAGTTCGGGAAAGTACCCGAACAAAGTGTGACGAAAAGACCTTCTTTACGATCGTAAAACAGGTCGTAAAGTAGTCACTTTACACCCAAAATCACGAAAAACCAATTATATATCCCAAAATGTAAAGAAATGGGCGTAAAACCGGCGGGTCTGGAATACCCTCCAGGATGTGGAACTTTAAAAATGATTTTAAAACGTGATGAAGCCGCAAATTTAGTTCTAGAAAAAACATATTTTCTTAATAGCCAGAGGGGGGGGGGGCACATGCCCCCAGGTGCATGTGCCCGCCCCGAAATGTTCAGGAAAATAATTTTTTTGTCTTTCCGGGAGTAAAGCGGTCACTTTACTCCCACTTTTGCGGAAGCAAAGTGCCAGTTTACTTAGGAGCGGGACGAAAAGTAAAGTAGCGGGACGAAAAGTAAAACAGCGGGACGAAAAGTAAAAAAATCAAATTTATTACTACGTCTAAGATTCCAAAAATGCATACGGTACTTTGACAATGATATCATGTTACGCAAACTACCACATCTGGGGTAGGCATAATAAAGTTTATGGTTATTTTCAAGAAAGGTCGACTACCTGAACCGCTTTGTATTTTTGAAAACTTAAATTTTATTTAACAAATTCTTCTAGAAATTCGAGTAGTTGACAAAATTAAACTTCGAGATATAGAAATAATCGATTTATAGTGGAAAGACAAAAAATAGTATATTCGCGCTCGGGAGTAAAGTGACTTCTCGTCCTTCGGGTAAATTTTCCCCTCGACTGCGTCTCGGGTAAAAACCTTTACCCTCATGACGAAAAGTGGCACTTTACTCCCTCGGTGTATAATATACTATTTTTTGAAAGTGAAGAAAAATTTGTTTATAATAATAAAAATTCTCGGAAGAGGAACCACCAATAATTTTATTTTTTACAAGTGCCCCTCCGAAATTAAATCCTAGCTACGGGCCTGGCTGGAGTTTATTCCATACCCCCCAGTTGTTTACTTTTAAAATTACCCTCCAGATCAGGACAAGATTTTTTCATGACCATAAATAAACTACATAATTTTATCTCACTTTAAAGTGCGATTTCGAATTTTTAGAGTAGCTAAGCCCTTAGTTAATTTTGTGCCACAAATTTGTGCACCCTTGCCCTACGCCACCTTTGCCACGCTTTAGTTACTCTGCTGACATTCATATACAGTTTTTTCGGTTTAATATGAAAAGCCCTGATTGTATTCATCTTTAAACCCCCCTTGATTGTAGTACAAATTAGTACTATAAATTGTGAAAATTCTCAAATTTGAAGCAAATATTTGTAGAAATTATAGTAATTATTTACTACAAAGTGTGCCTACAAAACTTTAATAAAAGATCACTACAAGTTCATACTGATTCTTATCTAACTACAAATAATTGTAGTACTTTGTGTTACAATTGCACTACAAATTTGTGGTAACATAGGAATCGACTGTTGCAACATTCTAAAAAATTTCACTTTGCTTTTGTTGTTTGAAGTGGCAGTGGCTTGCCTTCTATTCAAGAAAAAATAATAATTCAAATTATCTGTCAATGTCCTTATAGAAAAAAAGTACCATAAATGTACTAAAAAGTACTGAATTTTTAGAGGTAGCACAAACTTTTATTTGAGGCGAAAAAGTACTGAAAAAGTACAATGTACTGACAGTGACAACACTGTTTCCGCTTGGGTCACTGGATTACTTTTATAATCCTCTTCGGAGGGGAGGGAGAGGGTCATCCCCTTACTGTAAGGCGCGCCCTGTGTTAAATCCGAAAAGTAGGTAACAAACCGGGGGGTCTGGGGGGTACGGAGTACCCTCCAGTGCATATATTCATTTACAAGTGATTATATAGTAATTTATTATTAATTCAGGTGGTCTAACGCTACAAGTATATAGCTCGGCCTGCGGCCTCAACCCTTTATTGTCACTGCTGGGCTAAACTGAATAAAAATTGACGGTGACCGTTTCTGAATTAAAGCTGGAAATGTTGTAGCAGTACCAGGGTAATTAGAAATGTAGAAGTGTTGTCGCAATTTTGTTACCAAAAAAACGTTTTATTATAGGGTCATTCCACCAAATAAATTTTTTTTTGAAGTGTGACCCCCGCGGTTTTTTTATCAAATTTTGTGGAGTTATTCTCTGTATAAAAATAATGACTCACTGAAATATTTAGCTCTTAATATTAAGTACTTTCGTAGTAATGATTTTTTGAATTTTGACAATTTGGATATTTTTAACTTTTTTGTTAATTTTTTTGAAGTAGAAAGATTATTTATAAAAATACGAGAAGTACAGTTTCTTTTGTAAAAAATCTTCAGCTTTTCAATGAAGATATTAATTTTTTATTATAAGTAGCAAAAGACCCCCAAAATTTTAATTAAAGTAAAAAAATTGATTTTTTTGACAGTGCGGCAAGTTTTTTTTCAAATTTGATATTTTTTTCTGAAAGCTGAGATTTTTTTACACAAAATATCTAATTTTCACGATGTGCATATTTTTTGTTTAAATACAAATAAATGAAATGTACGATTTTTACGAATAAAAAACTTTTATTTTTGAATATACCAATACCAAATTTTATTTGGTGGAATGACCCTATAATATCTTTTTATCGGTTAATTGCGAAGTAAAATAATTCCTATAAATTTTATAGAGAACCTAATGACCTACAACTTTTGTGTACGAAATTTTTCTATTAATCGAATATTTATCCAGCTACGGTGAGGGGAGGGGTTTGATTGTTAAAAACAAATCTTCATTTTCTGCATTTTTATTCTAAGTTGTAGGCAACTATGTCCTCTACTCCTTATAGGGATCACTTTTATCCTAAGATCAACACGGTAAAGCAGTCACCAAAAAGGAACCGTTAAAAGGGGTAAAATACTAGTAGGTTACGATAACTTAAAAATCTTACATTATCTTCTGTTAGTTTCTTAATAGCATAATTGGCTTCTGCTAACTTGTGCGACAAGGTGGCAACATCTTTAGTCAAAGTACATTTTTCAGTCTCACAGCTGTCGACCAGCCTTAACAATTTATCTTCTAAACCCTGATTTACCCTTTGTATTCGTTTGTGAGCATCGTACAACCTAAAATTCACAAAGTTACTCGACTCCAAAAAAACTTCTGATCCAACAGATTACCTTTTGTACTTATCCTGCCAAATTGACAGCTCATCTTGGAGTGCTATAAATTCACCGTTGGGAAACTTATTTGCTTCGTTTAAAACGTTTGTTTCCATTGCAGCAATGTGAGTATCGCGTTCCACCAACTTCTGCTTCAAATTTTCTATTTCAATGTGCAACTGCACATCCTGGTCGTTCTTATTGCAACATTTTGTACATACACAGCCACAATCCTACAATGACAACACAATAATCCTCCAATATGTTTTCCTAATTTTATACCTTACTTTGCACTGTTGATGTTGATCGTTTGCCATATTGTTAATACTTAATTAAAGAAACCAAAACCCATGACACACTAAAGAATAGGCTTATCGTTTTTTCAAAGTTTTCGGTAATTTGTCAGCGTACACCAAACCATTTAACCTTCATGAAACGTCATTCGGGATTTCCAATTAGCATAGATTAAAATAATAAAAAATTGTTTTGGTAGTAGTAGCACGTAGTTTCTAAAATACCTAAATTTCTAATAATTTTGCGCTAATATGTCAAATTCTGAGTCATCTGTCAGTGTCAAACGAAGTTTTCTGCTTTTTCGGTGCTGCCACCTGTCGGATGCACCATGGGCGTACAGATATGTAGCATTTCTGTTTTACGCTAGTTACAAAAACCTCCACGTTAAATTGGGGGAGATTTAAATAATTTCGATGCGGTTGTAATAAAACAAGTGGATTTGCAATGCACATTTAGTTTATTATTTTTTTAGAATACCTATGTATCACATGTCATGATTATGCATATAATTATTGTAATATAAAAGTGGACAAATACTCCAAGTATATAAACAGTACGTACAAAAATTATTATAAAAAGCTACGTAACTAACATGGACAGAATTTTATGAACAACAAACGTAATTAGGTATTAACTCTATGTTTATAATTCTAATATAAAAAAGGTATAAGGTACATAATACTACATCTTCATACTTACACAAATCATTTTTTCAAGTCTTATAAACGAATTTGTTTACATCTTCTTAAATTATTTGCAATATAGTAATCTACGTACTGTAATAAATAATTTAGTAGAAATAGTAGTAGGTAGGTACTATACACATAAGTGCACAATATTATTTATACTTTTATAAAGCTACGATGCAAAGCTTGAAGCAAAGTTTGAGATCATCATAAAAGAACAGTCTGATTAGTGTCTAGCAGAGAATCCCCTATTTCTAAACAGATATCATCCTGTACATTATTCAAATGTCCACTTCCACTTCATACAAATATTTTAATCGTAAATAAAACCTTCCCTTTTCTTGATTGTTGCTCAAATTGTTGGACAATTATTTTGGCAGTGATTTGATGGCTTGAAATATTCAATGTACAAGACGGTGGAAATAAAAATAATTGATATGATATCTTTTTTTTTTTACATAATAGCACTTTCACCATCGATTTTAATTTTAGAAAGATACGCAACATTGGAGCGCCATCTATCTTTCCCAAATTAAGCTGCACTCTGTGACCAATACTTTAACTTAACTTTATGTACAGATAATAGTAGTTAACACTAACTAATAACAAATTTTAAAATATAATAAGTCAGAATAAATTAAAGAGAACCGTAATTTTTTTACGGCCCCCTTGCACACGTGCAATCAGTCATACACATATCGAATAGGTAAATTCTTTGCAATAAGGCGCAATTTTTATATTGGAAGCTTTTCAATAATTCGATTATTTTTTTTAAATTACAATATTGCTACATACTCTTAACAACTAAATTTTGGTTTTTAAATTAAAAACGTATATTTATTTACATTGACTTTAATATTTTTTCTGTTTCTTTTAACAGATGTTCGAAAGACGGCCTTTCTTGAGGATTTATGTCCCAACAAGACTCCTAAACAATAAAAGTTAATTTTAGTATTTAAATATACAAGGTGGCTCACTTATGATGAATTATTTTATGACGTTCTTGCGTGTTTCACACAAGATTTTTTTGGTTTTCCTGTTTAAATAAGATTTAGCACTCCATAAAGTTAATAAGTTTTATGAAAGTGTTAGCCATAATTAGACAAGTCGCATACCGTGTATCTAGCTCGGTGATGCACATAAATGGATTAACGAGATTCCAGCTACAGACCGTTTATTCGTACTGACCACAAATTTAAAAAAAAAAGTTTTATCAAAGATATAGGGGCTCTAATGATACAAAATGCTATGTCTACAAAATGTGTGTGCTCCTTTTCTCGGTAAAAAGTGGTGTTAATAATTTTCTCCCCCATTTGTAGATGGCGCTACCGATTTTAAAATACTATTGGCTACTGCATTATACTTCTCCTTGTGGCCTACGCTATTCTCATGTCTGCGACCTTCACACTTCTTATGTCATACAATGTAGCTCGGCCTGCGGCCTCGCACTTCCCCACAATGATGTTCTATTATTTTAATCCTCAAATTTCCTTGTAATGGATCAGTTAAGTTTCCAAAGATCAGAACCTATCAGAACTTACTTTACATTTATTCAGGGGCGGATCCAGCAACTTTTTCAAAAAGGGATGATTCCATAAATTAAAAAAAAAATATAAAATTGATAAACTTTTCATCCCGAGCCCCCCCCCCCCGACTTTGTATTTGGGGCATTCCACACCAAATCGACCACTTTTGAACCCGACCCCTTTTGATTTTCCTGAAATGTTTACATATTATACTATCCCACCAAAAACAGTTTTGTGAATTTTTTCAAAATTTTTTACTTAGCCCAAAAAAAGTTACAAATTTTTAGAAAAACTGATGTTTTTCTTCTTCAAACGATCATAACTATTTCAAAAATTGACTAATTGGAACGATTTTTTTTTGGTTTTTTTTTGGTCGTTAAACGTACTTTTTAGGAAAAAACACAAAAAAAATGTTCAAACTTGTATTCTACAAAATTTTTCATTTTTTCGGAAATAATCTTTGATTTTTCAAATTGTGCCACTTTTGATTTTTGATTTTTTTATTTAAAAAAAAAGTCTGATTTATTCTGCGTATAACAATGCAAACCCCATAATGGGCCGACATTTTTTTCTATTTATTTTGTTTAATTGAAAAATATTTTTGCGTAAAAATAAAACAAAATATTTTTTAATTAAACAAAAAGATTAGAAAGAAATGTCGGCCCATTATGGGGTTTGCGTTGTTATACGCGGAATAAATCAGAGTTTTTTTTTGAAATAAAAGAATCAAAAGTGGAAAAATTTGAAAAATCAATGATTATTTCCGAAAAAATGAAAAATTTTATACAAGTTTAAAAATTTTTTTTGTGTTTGGTTTTTCCTGAAAAGTACGTTTAAAAATAAAAAAAAAAAAACAAAAAAAAAAACGTTTGAATTAGTCAATTTTTGAAATAGTTATGAATTTTTTTAGAAAAATTGAAAGTTTTTTTCTTCAAACGATCATAACTTTTATAACGAACGAACGAATAATAACGAACTTTTCAGGAAAAACACAAAAAAAATATTCAAACTTGTATTCTATAAAATTTTTCATTTTTTCGGAAATCATTGATTTTTCAAATTTTCTACTTTTGATTTTTGATTTTTTTATTTAAAAAAAAACTCTGATTTATTCCGCGTATAACAACGCAAACTCTTTAATGGGCCGACATTGCTTTCTATTTATTTTGTTTAATTGAAAAATATTTTTGCGTAAAAATAAAACAAAATAAAAAATAAAACAAAATATTTTTTAATTAAACAAAAAGATTAGAAATAAATGTCGGCCCATTATGGGGTTTGCGTTGTTATACGCGGAATAAATCATAGTTTTTTTTTAAATACAAAAATCAAAAGTGTCGAAATTTGAAAAATCAATGATTATTTCCGAAAAAATGATAACTTTTATAGAATACAAGTTTGAATATTTTTTTTGTGTTTTTCCTGAAAAGTACGCTTAAAGATAAAAGAAAACAAAAAAAAACGTTCTGATTAGTCAATTTTTGAAATAGTTATGAATTTTTTTAGAAAAATTGATGGTTTTTTTCTTCAAACGATCATAACTATTTCAAAAATTGACTAATCGGAACAGTTTTTTTTTTTTTTTGCTTTTTTTGTCTTTAAACGTACTTTTCAGAAAAAAATATAAAAAAAATATTCAAACTTGTATGCTACAAAATTTTTCATTTTTTCGGAAATAATCATTGATTTTTCAAATTTTTCCACTTTTGATTTTTTATTTTTTTATTTAAAAAAAAAAACTGATTTATTCCGCGTATAACAACGCAAACCCCTTAATGGGCCGACATTTCTTTCTAATCTTTTTGTTTAATTAAAAAATATTTTGTTTTATTTTTACGCAAAAATATTTTTCAATTAAACAAAATAAATAGAAAGAAATGTCGGCCCATTATGGGGTTTGCGTTGTTATACGCGGAATAAATCATAGCTTTTTTTTTAAATACAAAAATCAAAAGTGTCGAAATTTGAAAAATCAATGATTATTTCCGAAAAAATGAAAACTTTTATAGAATACAAGTTTGAATATTTTTTTTATATTTTATTTCTGAAAAGTACGTTTAAATACAAAAAAAAAACAAAAAAAAAACGTCTGATTAGTCAATTTTTGATATAGTTATGAATATTTTTAGAAAAATTGATGGTTTTTTCTTCAAACGATCATAACTATTTCAAAAATTGACTAATCGGAACTTTTTTTTTTTGCTTTTTTTTGTTTTTAAACGTACTTTTCAGAAAAAAATATAAAAAAAATATTCAAACTTGTATTCTACAAAATTTTTCATTTTTTCGGAAATAATCATTGATTTTTCAAAATTTTCCACTTTTTATTTTTGATTTTTTTATTTAAAAAAAAACTCTGATTTATTCCGCGTATAACAACGCAAACCCCTTAATGGGCCGACATTTCTTTCTAATCTTTTTGTTTAATTAAAAAATGATTTGTTTTATTTTTACGCAAAAACATTTTTCTATTTTTCAAAAATATTTTAATATTTTAAATGAAAAATTTTGTAGAATACAAGTTTGAATATTTTTTTTTATATTTTTTTCTGAAAAGTACGTTTAAAGATAAAAAACACAAAAAAACGCTTTGATTAGTCGATTTTTGAAATAGTTATGATCGTTTGAAGAAAAAAACATCAGTTTTCCTAAAAATTTCTTACCTTTTTTTGGGTTGAGTAAAAAATTTTGAAAAAATTCACAAAACTGCTTTTGGTGGGATAGTATAATATGTAAAAATTTCAGAAAAATCAAAAGGGGTCGAGTTCAAAAGTGGTCGATTTGGTGTGAAATGCCCCATTTATTAAATTGTGCTCTTCTTTTTAAAGTAAATTTGCGCTCAGTCAGTGAGCGGTTGGTAGCCGAAGTCTTGTTAATCTATTCATGCGCGTCTATTGTAAATGCATAACTGATAAAATCCGTAAAAACCTAGAGAGTAACGGCGCAAGCGCGCATTGAGCTAGATACACGGTATACCAGTAAAAATTAGAAAGACTTACCTGAAGCTTTTTGATTTCTTCTGGCGTGTCTTTATGCGTTTTCCACTCTAAAGATTTCTCTTTTAGTTTTGCCAGAAAACTGTTATCGTTAATTTTTGGAAATGGAAGCTCTCCTTGACTGAAGATTTCTAATATCAGGACACCAAATGCGTATACGTCGCTTTTCGCCGAATATTCATCTTCATAAACCGCTTCATATGGAAGCCACCTCAACGGAATTATCTAAGAAAAAACAACCCTTCCTCACTCACTTCATTCCATTATTGAATAACTCCAAAATTACCTGATTGATATGTTTACAATACTCTTGACTGTAGGGCTCCTTGGTTAGCCTCGACAGCGCGATTTTTACCACCAAATTCGAAGTGATTAGACAATTTCTAGCGGCCAAATCTCGATGAACAAATCTAGCCGCCGATAAATGTTCCATTCCTTTCGCCAAGTGGTGAATCACGGCCACACATTGAACAGGAGTAAGGCTAGGAGAGGTCCCTTTACTTGTCGCTATTAAAAATTGCTTAAAATCTCCCTGAAAACCAAACTTCAATTTCGTCCAGTTCCTTCCAATCTCAACTTACCCAATCCGTATATTCCAGAATCATAAAATGCGGTTCCACCTCCCTACACATCCCCCACAACCGCACCACATTTTCGTGCACAGTTTTCGAAAAAATATCAATTTCTCGTTTAAATTCCGCCAGCGCAGCTTCGTCTTTTGTTTGCACCAAAGATTTAACCATAACCGTAACTTCACCGTCATCAGTCGGGGTGGTAGCGCTCGAGTTTCTCTTCTCACTCGAAGGTAGCGACCGCTTAGCCGCCTTAGCGATCATAATATCGCCGAATTCACCCCGCCCAACCAACTTTAAATCCTTCAAGTTACTCCTAGAAAATAAAATCTTATCGTAACTCGATTTCGATTTTTTTGAATGGTTGGAACTCTGAGAGTAATTGGTCTCAGTTCCATCGCTCTTTTGCCCCTCTTTATGCAAATACTTTGACCCTTCCTTATCGGTCTCCGTAATTTCGGGGATCCCCCCATTAGCTTCTTCCTTTAATTCCGTGTGTTCCACGTCGCCGTTTTCTGTTTTACCTTCCTCGTTTGGTAACTTCCGCGATCTCCGACGATAACGGCACCAGATCATCAGACCCACCACCAAAATTATGTAAGCCGCCGCTACCGACATGGTTATCAGTACGGCTTTTGTCACGGCCGAATCTTCCGATTCCACTTCAAAAGGATGGTAACCCTCCCTAGCTGTGAAAGCAAAACCTTGTTGAAATTAAATCACACCCAAAAAATGGGACTATTTAGTACTTACTATGGACGACCAAACGAATTTCTTTCCTATTCAATCCGGCACTGCTACCCGCAGTGCAGCCGTAATTATTTTCGTCTTCTCTATGAACCTCCCTAATGTACAGGGTTCCGTTCTCCAAAACTTCGAATCTGTGAAAACAGAGCCGAAGTTATTTCATAATAATCAAAGGTGAAGACGAAAAACCTACCTGGAGCGATTAAAGTCGTTCATTTTCAAATTTTTATCCCAATGGATTGTCGGCTTTGGATCGCCTTCGGCCACGCAATGCAACATCACCGAAAATCCTTCGATGGCTTCTGTCGGATTTTGAGCAAGAACTGTAAACTTGGGAGCGACTAAAAGTAAAAAAATTAAAATTGCCCCCCCCACAAGTTTCCTTTTTTTTGATCCTCACCAACTACGTCAATATTGAGCGTGGCGTTAATAGTTCCTTGGCTGTTGGATGCGATGCAGGTGTACCTCCCTTTATCTTCAGCTAACACCCCGTTAAATAACAAAGTTCCGTTCATATCGGTGATATGACTGAGAAAACTATCGGAATCGATTCCATCCTTTTCCCAATGAATTAAAGGAGGTGGACTACCTTGCGCCTTGCAGTGAATTTTAGCGTTAGTACCCAATTCTAACTTTTTGTTTACGGGGGGAGGAGAAAATTTGAGAGTTTCTGATGCAAAAAAATTTTGTTTTAGGAGGCCCTAATTTTATGTTTACGATTTCACGGTTGGCTTACCTATCACCGAAATAGTGGCAGGTTTGGATTGAACGGCATCAAAACCGGTTGTCAAAATTTCGCAGATGTATTCTCCTCGATCGGAAGCTTTGGTGGAGTGAATCAGCAAAGTTCCATTGTTTTTATAAATTTTAACCCTTTGGTTGCTTTGGTTTCCTTCTGAAAAAAATTCGTTTGAATCCGCCTAATTTTTTTGAGTCTACGATTTTACCGTCATCGTAATCATTTTTAATATGTTTTCCATCCTTCCTCCACTTTAAAATTGTGTAGGGCAAGGATTCTTGGTTCGTTTCGTACGTACAAATTAAATTGGAGTTCTGGTTTTCATCCACTGTCACGCTAATGGGGTCGACTAAAATTACAGGTTTCGCTGAAACAACCTCTAATTAGAGACAATTTCGCATTAATTTTTGTTGAATTACTTGTTACTACGATCTCAATCGTTTTTGTTGTTTTCCCTGCTATGTTTTCCGCCACACACGTATAATTTCCAGCTTGATTAGTTTGGATTTTCGGTATAATTAATCGACCATCGTCGTCCACCCGTATATCACCGTTATCGGAAATCTAAAAGGTATTTATGGAAGTAACCACTTGATTTAATATTAATAAATTAAATTACCGTATGACCTGACGGATTTAGCCAATATTTTTTTGCCAGCGGTAGACTGTCTGGCTCTAAACAAGTTAATTGAAACAACGACCCTTGTGGAAAAATTAAAGGTTTATTTTCGGAAACGATTGGCTCGAAATTTTTGTGGGTGAAATTATTGATATCTGAAACGAAGCAAATTTAGTGATCCATTCCACACTTCCGAATTTTTATCATAATACTAACGCGCTATTTTTAATTCGGCCGTGTAGCTTTGCGGCACTTCCGTCGATTCTCCTTTGATCCCTACACAGTTATACATTCCTTGATCAGACTCCTGCACGTTGTTTATTTGTAGTGATCCGTTCGGAAAAACTGTGATTCTTGAAGAACAAATAAATAAATTATTATCAGTCATCAAACCGAATTTATAGTTTACTTGCTGACGCTCAAGTTGAACTTGCTATCGGTTCGCTCTTGGAACAATTCAAAAATTCATGATTATAACTCTGTAGGTACCTAAAGAATTGTCTTCTCAATACAGTACATTTTAAATATTTGAATTAACTTAAACCACGATAAAGAAAAACAAATTTAAAACAATTTGAAAGTTGAAAATAACGCAATTTCTTATTTTTTCATTATCTTTTGAGTTAAAATAAACGTTTAAATTACCTACGATTGTTGAGATGATAATCCACCAGGTACCTACAGAACCAAAATGATCAATTTTTGGTTAATAATTTGTCTTATTTAAGTTTTAAAGATTTTTTTTTAAATTTCGCGCCAATCAGTCGTAGATTCTTATTAAAAAGACCACTTGGCGCTGCTTTCCTATCAACACGCACTCGGCTAGGATGGTAGGTTATAGTAATTAAAATTCCAATGACGAACATAAGAATTACCAAATGGAGCGAGGCCGTAGGCCGAGCGATATATTATAACGACGTTTTTTTTGTGAACCAACGAATAAACACTGTAAAAACTACAACCAAGACGTGCAAATTTTGAAATTTATATTAACTATCCACAAGAAACGGATCACTTAGCTCCGCCTAAGACCTCGCATTTTTATAGTAGTAATTCTTTAAATTAAATACAACCATGTTTAAAATAAGCCACTTCTTTCTCAGCTTGTCTATTCGCCTCAAATTAATTCATGTTTTAATTAACAACGTTAAAAATATTAAGATGGGGTGCGAGGCCGTAGGCCGAGCAATATACGGTTGCCATAAACCAGCTTCGCAGAACTGAATAGTAAGTAGGGTAGCGATTCCGAACAAGAAAAGTAAAACACTAAAAGCAAGAGATGTAAAATTTGCAAATTATAAAATAACTAGCCAGTATCGCCGGCTCTCTTAGCTCGGCCTACGGCCCCGAATTTTTATTGTAAGAATTTTCAGAATTGAAAAAGTTATGTTGAAAGTACGACGGGTCGTTCTCAATCTTTAACTTACCTCTCAGTTGGTTCATTTTTTAATTAACCAACCACTCAAAAAATTAGGATAAGGCCCTGAGGCCCCAGGCCGAGTTATAAACCGGTAGCCGTAAGTCAGGTTTGCAGAATTGGAGAGATTTAAAAATTGTAAAAGTCTGAGAGCAAGAGTTATAATAAAATTTGCAGTTTTTAAAATATTTCTTTAGTTCTTATTTTAATTAACCTCTCAAAAAATTAGGATGAGTTGCGAGGCCGTAGGCCGAGTTATAATGCGCTAACCGTAGACCAAGTTCGCAGAACTCGAGAGATTAAAATTTGTAAAAATGTAAGAGCAAGTGTTACAAAATTTGCAATATATAAAATAACTAGCTAATGAAAACGACTCATTTACATCGGCCTGCGGCCTCGCATTTTTATGATGGTAAGTTACGGACTTACAAAGTTTTATTTTAAACTATGCCTGATCTTTTTAGCCCTTCTACTCATCGAAGATTGGTTCATGCTTTAATTAACCACTCAAAAATTAAGATGAGATGCGAGGCCGTAGGCCGAGTTATAACCCGGTAGTAGTAGGTCAGGTTCGCAAAACTGGAGAGATTTAAAAATTCGGTTTCAAATTCGGAATTTATAAAATAATTCTTTCGGTTCTTGTTTTAATTAACCATTCAAAAAATTAGCATGAAGTACGAGGCCGTAGGCCGAGTTATAACCCGGTAGTCGTAGGCCAAGTTTGCAGAACTGAAGAGATTAAAAATTGTAAAAATATAAGAGCAAGTGTTATAAAATTTGCAATATATAAAATAACTAGCCAGTAAAAACAACTCACTTACATCGGCCTACGGCCTCGCATTTTTAAGGTAGTAATTTTTGAACTTAAAAAGTTTTGTTTCAAATTACGTCTGCTCTCTTTTAGCTCATGTATGGTCATCGAAGATTAGCTCATGTTTTAATTAACCACCCAAAAATTTAGGATGAGGTGCGAGGCCGTAGGCCGAGTTATAACTGTTAGACTTAGGCCAAGTTTTCAGAACTGGAGAGTTCTAAGAGTTATAAAATTTGCAATTTATAAAATAATTCTTCCGGTTGTTTTAATTAAAAACTCAAAAAAATTAAATAAGGTGCGAAGCCGTAGGCCGAGTTATAATCCGGTAGCCGTAGGTTAGGTTTTCAGAACTGGAGAGATTTTTAAATTATAAAAGTCCGAGAGCAAGAGTTATAAAATTCGCAATTTATAAAATAATTTTTTCGGTTCTTGTTTTGATTAACCACTCTAAAAAATCAGAATAAGGTGCGAGGCCGTAGGCCGAGTTATAATCCGGTAGCCGTAGGTTAGGTTTTCAGAACTGGAGAGATTTTTAAATCGTAAAAGTCTGAGAGCAAGAGTTATAAAATTCGCAATTTATAAAATAATTTTTTCGGTTCTTGTTTTGATTAACCACTCCAAAAAATTAGAATGAGGTGCGAGGCCGTAGGCCGAGTTATAATCCGGTAGCCGTAGGTTAGGTTTTCAGAACTGGAGAGAATTTTAAATTGTAAAAGTCTGAGAGCAAGAGTTATAAAATTCGCAATTTATAAAATAATTTATTCGGTTCTTGTTTTGATTAACCACTCCAAAAAATTAGAATGAGGTGCGAGGCCGTAGGCCGAGTTATAATCCGGTAGCCGTAGGTTAGGTTTTCAGAACTGGAGAGATCTAAAAATTGTCAGTCTGAGAGCAAAAGTTATAAAATTTGCCATTTATAAAATAACTAGCCAGTAAAAACGACTCACTTACATCGACCTACGGCCTCGCATTTTTATGGTAGTAATTTTAGAATTTAAAAAGTTTTGCTCAAAAAAGTACGACTGATCTTTTTAAGCCCCTGTATATTCATCGAAGATTAGCTCATGTTTCAATTAACCACACACAAAATTATAGGATGAGGTGCGAGGCCGTAGGCCGAGTTCTAATCCGTTAGCCTTAAGCCAAGGTTTCAAAACTAAAGAGATTTAAAAATTGTAAAAGTCTGAGAGCAAGAGTCATAAAATTTGTAATTTATAAAATAAATAGTCAGCAAAAACGACTCATTTACCTCGGCCTATGGCCTCGCATTTTTATAATAGTAACTTTCAGATTAAAAAAGTTTTGTTCAAAAGTACGTCTGATTTCTTTGAGCCCTTGTACTCATCGAAGATTAGTTCATGTTTTAATTTATTAACTACTCAAAATATTGGGGACAAACAAAATTTATAGAAAAATAAAAACAAGAGGTGTAAAAATTTGTGGTTTTGAATTATTTATGAACCAACACGGGCGTTTCAGTAATTTTCAGATTTAAAAAGTTATTAAGTGCTTAAAAGTGCGCCAGTTTTGTCTGTTATCCTCATCTGATTATTAACATCACAAAAAAATGAAATGGGTGTGAGGCCGTAGGCCGAGCTATTTTCAATGTATATTTTAAAACCTTCCACCTCAAACGTCTCCCGAACAAAAAAAAGATGCATACAAAAAAATTGAAATGATTTATAAGGGTAAATATCTAATGTTTACCCCCCCTCCCCCTTTTAACTTCTAAATCTTAAATAATTTCCAATATGTCAAACAAAAGTAATCACAAAAAGCTACTTACTAAAGTATGACAGCATTTTTTGCTTGATTTGTGCTTTAGGTAACAACACAAAAAACTTAGGACGGAGGGTGAGGCCGTAGGCCGAGCTAAACATAACGACCGTAACCCATCCTTGCAGAACTGGACAATGAGTTGTCCTACTTAAAGGCGACAAAGTTCAAAACAACCGAGTTGCTTATACTATTTTTTGTTAAACAAAAAGAAATTTGTTTTTGCGCGATTTGGTGGTACAGTTAAAATAATAATAAATAAGATCAAAGGATGTAAAATTTGTGACATAAATAGTTCGGGCTTTTGTTCTGTAAAATAAATGATTGCACCAATCAAAAGTGATTTACCGAGAATAACCACGAGAGCTCGAGTATAACTCACTAGCTATTCTTTCGCTAATAACTCGAAAACGGTAAAAGATATCAAAAATATCAAAGAGGTCAAAAGTGTTCGGCGTGTAAAGAGGAATAAATTGCATTTTAAAATTTTTTGAGATTATTCACCATTTTTGAGTTATTAGGAAAATACTGGAGTGAGTCGTTTTCGAACTCTTATAACTTTAGAAAGAAATTTTGTACGGATAGGTATAATTTTTAATTTAAGAAAATAAAAGAAATTATAAACTTTGGAAAATTTAGCACCGCAATTTATTATCGCATTTCTGTACAATCGAACAAAATTGTTGGATATTCTCGGCAAACTTGAAAATACGTTAGATCCGTTCAAGTGCTTCTTACAGTTGAAGTATTGACGTTTTTCGTGACAACAGACCAAGTTTAACTAAACTTGAAAAGTATATAAAAAACTATTCTTTTGAGTTTGTTGGAGTTTGGTTTTACTTTTTTTTTAGGTAACTTTTCATTTTTTCCTTCTACGATTAGTAAAATATGAAAATTAAAAAATTTTTTGTAGTCAATAATTTTGTTCGGCTGTTAATTCTTTTATGAGTCAACGTCAGTGTCAGTAAAGTAGAGTAAAATTAGATTAGATGCTTTGTTACCTAGTATCACTTTCGAGAGGACCTAGGTCCTTAAAGTACCACTCCAATCCATCGGCATTGTTGTAAACGCAATCAAACATAGCAGTTCCACCTTTTCTCACTAATTGTTCATTCGGCACGATTTGAATTAAGGCCGTTTGGTCACCTAAAGTACGCAAATGCTGGTTGTTTACACGTGAACGTTAAAAGTCTACTCTGACTCACCTGCAACTGCTAAAGCAAAATTTTTCGAGCTGTTTCGGACCCCCGCTTCATTACGAGCAGTGCATCTGTAAATTCCGTTGTGAGAAAAATTTACAGATTTAATGTGAAGTCTTCGTTTCTTAATGTCGATGTATGCGTTTTTAATCAATCGATCGTTATTTCTGCAAAAGAACACGTGGTGAGAATATTGGCAAGAGCTGCGGCTGACCGCATTTTTTTTGCAGTGCGCTGACTAAATAATAAAGTTTCGGTTTCGTATCTTTCTCAAACTCATACTCAGTGGTCAGACAAGGAAAGTTAACTTATTTTAACAAATTAAATTGTGTTGCCGCACGTACCGAAACCATTCGACGTGCACGTCCCCCGTAGCGTCCAGATGGCATCGAAGGATTATTTCGCTTCCAGACTTGATATACGAAGCAGACTCGGGAGACTGCAATTGAACAGAAGTTTCTCCAATCCCTGAAAAGAAAAAGCATTTTTGTAGTTACAATTTCGGCAGATTGGAAGAAATGAAAAATAAATAAGTTTTATATGGCACGTACAAGGAAAAAGAGCAGACGTCAAGAGAACAAGATAATTCCTTTCACTAACGAAAAATATATCTCTAAGGTGTAAAAGAATTTCTCTAAGGATTTGTACCGCCTATCCATCATAAACAAATTTTCGGGAAACTTTTATCAGCAATTTTTATTATTAATATCTGCTCTACATTTTGTCCTAAAGATTAAACCTTTACCGTGGAACTCGCGATGAATTTCAAATGAGATGGAATTTTAAATTGATCCATCCGAATTCATAAAACGCCGAACAAAAATGAAGATTGAGGTAATTTGGACATGTCGTGGAAGAATTTTTGCGTTTTTTCCGGATATAAAAAGTGCGACTTGGATCGATTTTTACTTTGTTCTTTATTATCGCTCTGTTATTACTTCACTTCTGGATGATAAAGCAGAAGTGCGAATTTATTTAATAATCCCATCTAAAAAAAAAAAAAAAAAGAGGATGAGGAGGATGACAGCTATTTTTGTATTAAAACGGAGACCGTGCTGAAAAGCCAAACTGGTTTTGAATTTTAAAATAATTGAAAAAATGCGAATTGCCATATAAAATGAGAATGACGAGGCTACGCTCGTACGAAGTTATGAACAAAGTAATCAAGACTATTTTTAACTTTAGTCTTCTCCAACTATTTTAGTCTGCAAGTTCTTCGCTCAAACATCAAAAGTAAACTATTAGTTCCAAGTTAGAAATACAAATAAAGTTTAAAAAAGACTTCCATCATCAAAGGCTTCCGACTGCGTGCGGCATACAAAAAAAGGGATGTTATAAATGGAGTAAACGAGTCTTTAGTCTCGTTAAAGATATGTTTACATTTATTCCTAAAAATGTTTATGTTGGAAAGGGTAAGCGCTAAAGACAACAAAATAAAAGTACAGATTGAATTTGTTATTTCTACATTTTTACGATTACTTTGCTGCGGTTAATAAACATGTGGATTTCATTGGCATCCATAGAATTTTTTTAGGGAATCGTCATTTTTCAGAGTTAAATTTTAAACCACATAATTTTTTCGTCAAAAAAAATGTATATGATTTGCTTAATGTGCTTCTTTATAACGTTTAAAGTTCTGCTCTTATATGCAGTGCAAAAAAGTGAACTACAAACTACAATAAGGTAGCCGAAAAGTATGTGGTAAGAATTTTCCTTTCGAGGGGGGGGGTACTGTGTTATGAATTTATGAACTTTAAACTAAGTTCCGGTATTTCGCGGTGCCTCTTATGACCAGGAAATGCAACAAAAGCAGAAGTTTATATTGCTGAATCCCGTAAATTTTCCCAACTGAAAATCAAACTTGAACTTTGAAAACTGGCATTAAGAAATAATGGTTAGCAATATTAAAAAATCCCTAGGCAGACGTAAACAAAATCGTGTGAAAAATATTCATGACAAATTTCAGATCAATCGAAATATTCGGTTTTGAGATATCGCGCACACAGGCGATCCGCTGCGGGGGGATGAAAAGAAGAAATAATCCATTTGAATTGAAAATTTTTGGAATAAATAATAAATCCTACCGTTTCAATTGTGATTTCGAATCATTCATTTATTTCAATTATGTTCTCATGGCTCCGGGTAAACAAAGTTAAAATGCTACGTTGATTTAGAAATGCAGATGAAATGAAAGCCAGTTCACGAAACATTTGTCTGAATTCTTGACATTTGTTCGAATTTTAAAATTAAGTTAAGTAAAAAGCTTTGTTTTTTAGTTAAAATTCTTTGGTGAAATGTTTCCATGTAGTTTTAAATTGTTTGCTAAACTTAATTTGGAACGATGTTTTCTATATTGAGTTTTTCACTTCTCCGAGCACTAGACGAAAAGTTCATTGTACAGTGTGATATAATTTGCTAAGCAAGAGAAAAAGAAGTTCTAAACATTAATCACGATGTCTGCATGTCTGAGTTAATTAATTTCATAACTTTTGTTGAAAGCTGCGTTTCAAAACACTGCTGGATTATATATTTTTTTGTTAAAATAAAGAAGTGCTGATAAACGATTCATATGTTTTCTTGAATTATATCTGACCCGCAAACCACTATTTTCTGATCCAACAAGTCTTATTTATTAACGACATTGCTTATATCAGTCATATATTTTAAAAATCCATCAGAGTAAAGCGGTGTTCACAATGAAGCGGGGCCTTGCCTTGTTTTGGTCGAAAGCTGGCAAGCGCCAATTAGATTAAAGAATTTTCTTCTATCCTTTTCTATGATTTATAAATTGTTTATTTTGATTGGCGCTTGCCAGATTTCTACCGAACAAAGCAAAAACGTTCATTATGAACGCAGCTTAAAGCCGCATTTTTTAAATAATTTTTTAATAATTTAAAACAAAAACTAACGTAGGAAATTGCACCACATTCAGTAAACTTTAGGAAACAAATAATTAATAGGTACTGATTTGATGATTATTTCATTAATTTACACAAAATTTATTGTTTATCCTTCCTGAAAATTCTCTCCTTGCCTCTGAAAATTTTTTCGATATTTTTCCAGTATTTACCGATTTAATTTCAGTATATTTACAAATTTACAGATTATTCAAAGTAAATATTTTTTTTGTTTTCTGAGATTTAAAAAAAATTTATTTGAAAATTAATATCCAAGTTTTCCGTAAATTTATTTTGAAAAATTTGTTTTGTCTTTCAAAGACTAACGGAGGAAATTTCACCACATTTAGCAAACTTTTGGAAAGAAATACTTAATACTGAGTTGATGGTTTTTCATTAATTTACACAAAATTTATTGTTTATCCTTCCTGAAAATTCTCTCCTAGCCTCTGAAAATTTTTTCGATATTTTTCCAGTATTTACTGATTTAACTTCAGTATATTTACAAATTTACAGATTATTTCAGATAATTTTTTTTGTTTTCCAAGATTTTGAAAAAATTTATTTGAAAATTAATATCCAAGTTTTTCGTAAATTTATTTTGGAAAATTTGTTTTGTCTTTCAAAAACTAAAGGAGGAAATTACATCACATTTAGCAAACTTTTAGAAAAAAATACTTAATACTGAGTTGATGGTTTTTCATTAATTTACACAAAATTTATTGTTTATCCTTCTTGAAAATTCTCTCCTTCCCTCTGAAATTTTTTTCGATATTTTTCCAGTATTAACTGATTTAACTTCAGTATTTTTACAAATTTACAGATTATTCGAGATAATTTTTTTTGTTTTCCAAGATTTAGAAAAATTTATTTGAAAATAAATATCCAAGTTTTCCGTAAAATTTATTTTGAAAAATTTGTTTTGTCTTTCAAAAACTAAAGAAGGAAATTACATCACATTTAGCAAATTTTTGGAAAGAAATACTTAAAACTGAGTTGATGGTTTTTCATTAATTTACACAAAATTTATTGTTTATCCTTCCTGAAAATTCTCTCCTAGCCTCTGAAAATTTTTTCGATATTTTTCCAGTATTTACTGATTTAACTTCAGTATATTTACAAATTTACAGATTATTTCAGATAATTTTTTTTGTTTTCCAAGATTTTGAAAAAATTTATTTGAAAATTAATATCCAAGTTTTTCGTAAATTTATTTTGGAAAATTTGTTTTGTCTTTCAAAAACTAAAGGAGGAAATTACATCACATTTAGCAAACTTTTAGAAAAAAATACTTAATACTGAGTTGATGGTTTTTCATTAATTTACACAAAATTTATTGTTTATCCTTCTTGAAAATTCTCTCCTTCCCTCTGAAATTTTTTTCGATATTTTTCCAGTATTAACTGATTTAACTTCAGTATTTTTACAAATTTACAGATTATTCGAGATAATTTTTTTTGTTTTCCAAGATTTAGAAAAATTTATTTGAAAATTAATATCCAAGTTTTCCGTAAATTTATTTTGAAAAATTTGTTTTGTCTTTCAAAAACTAAAGGAGGAAATTACATCACATTTAGCAAACTTTTGGAAAGAAATACTTAATACTGAGTTGATGGTTTTTCATTAATTTACACAAAATTTATTGTTTATCCTTCCTGAAAATTCTCTCCTAGCCTCTGAAAATTTTTTCGATATTTTTCCAGTATTTACTGATTTAACTTCGGTATATTTACAAATTTACAGATTATTCGAGATATTTTTTTTTGTTTTCCAAGATTTAGAAAATCTTATTTGAAAATTAATATCTGTTCAATATTGCACCCTTTTATATATTTATATTTGTTCAATATTTTGTATCCTTATAATTTTTGCATTTAAATATTTATACTTCATATAACATTTCAAATTTGCCACAGTTTTCTATACTGTGCGCAGGGTTTTCGCGTTGCTGTTAGAAGCACGCGTATATCAGGCTTTATAGCCAGTACTATACGAAAGCTCAACAAGTACACTACGAACGTTCGAAAAGTACAGTGCTCCTTTCTTGCATAGGAAAGTAAAACAAATAATGTATTTCAAGCAATAAAATCATTAACACCAGTGACTAATGGTTTTCATTCATCTACAACAACAATTAATTGACCTAGTTCGTCGTTCAAAGTATAAGTTTTAAAATTTATACACACCGGTAGCACCGAGGCATCTTTTCGATATCCAACAATCAAAGGAGAACCTCGTGCCTACCATTTTTTGGTCCTTCGACCGCATTTTGGTAATTCGCAATTACCAAACAGTGTTTCAGTGCCCTACAGTGCAACAAATATCAATCAAACAAATCGATCAAGTACGGTATTGACCCCAAGTGGCGTGCCCGAACGAGATTTGTAAAATAGCAGCGTCATCCCACCATTTTGAAGCCTCTAACAGGGTAAACCCTACGGAGCAGTCCAGCTCAAGATAGCGCCAATTCGAGAAGCCTTCAAACAGGTACCAAAAGCCATCTTGCAGAGACCAACGGCAAGATCACGTGACAGCCTACAACCACGTGACTTCCAACCACATTCAACGGCGGTAAATAAAACTATTCCATTACCATTACAGTTCCCTATATCCACCATACAGTTTCCTGCTTGGTACAATAGAAATATTTATCTGTCATTTTATTTACGTTTATTTACAAAAATTTCAAATCTTCATACACATTATGGAGAAATCAAATTTAACTAAATCTCAATTAGAAGCAAGCCTAGCAAGGTTTGAAAAATTTTTAAACAACATCAAAGATGATTTCGACTCGACAGAAACAACAAACGATAAAGTCGAAGCATTAAAATCTAGACTTGAGCGTATATTACCATTAATAAATTTATACGAGAACTTGTACTACCAAATCCCAGAAAGCTCTGAGGATTTCGAAGCGGAAATTTCTTTCACAAATTTCGAAAACCTGTATCATACACAGGTTGGCATTGCTCGTAATTTAATTAACAGAAAATCTCAAAATTTAGTAAGAACTAGCGATAGGTATAGTTCGCGAAGTGGCACCACAAGCCCAATTTCTGGCAGAAACTCACCTGCAAATTCAATAAATTCTAATGCGCAAACTATCCCTAACGTTGAGTATCACCGAAATCATAATTACAACATTAGTTTACCAAAAATAACTTTATCAAAATTTAATGGCGACGCAAAGTCATGGTTAGAATTTAAAAACATTTTCATAAATTTAATTCACGATAACTTACAACTTAACGAAGTACAAAAGTTTCACTACTTAAAAGCTAGTTTAACGGGTACAGCTACTGATGTAATAAGTTCCTTAAATTTTAATTCAGAAAGTTACGCAATCGCATGGAACACACTGATTGCGCGATTTGACCAACCAAAGGTCATCATAAAAAATCACTTAAATTCAATCATCGAACTTGAAGTTCAAAATAAGGAATCAGCAAGTGATTTACGTAGAATTAATGACGTTTTGTTTAAGCATGTCTCAGCACTAAAATCTCTTGCTAGCACCGAGCAGCTGTTTGAAACACTGATAGTTTATCTGGTGTCAAACAAACTTCACGCAGCAACGGTAAGGGAATGGGAAATAAACTTAAGCAAAAGCATTGCCATACTACCAACCTTATCAGACTTCAAAGAATTTTTAACAAATCATTCAAATCTTTTAGAAAATATAGAAAATAGACAGTTGAAGAAGGTCGTCGACAAACCTAAATTTCATTCGAAGTCGTTCGTTACCACTTCTCCCTTTTGCGCTCTTTGCGAGGGAGAGCACCCAATAAGTGGATGCGAACGATTTGCTGACCTCACCCCTGAGCAAAGAACAGAAAAAGTTAAGGAACTCAAGATCTGCTTCAACTGCCTATCGAAAAATCATTTTCTGCCTCAGTGCACTTCAAAATATTCATGTAGAATATGCAAACATAAGCATCACACTTTGCTTCATCAATCGAAGCGAGTGGAAAAAACTCCTAATTCAACCGTTGCCCTTCCAACATTAAATCCATCTGTCGATGAAGAACCTCTCGAGATCGTATCAGCCTTCTGCTCTACGACTACGCAAGTTCTCTTACCTACAGCAACTGGCAAGGTGCAAGACTCCACAGGGAACTACCAATCCCTAAGAATATTACTTGATTCCGGTAGTCAATCGAACTTCCTGAGAGCCGACACATGCAACAGGTTGGGTTTGGGCACCTCAAGTGCAAACGTCTTTGTCACCGGTTTGAACAACTCAAACACAAACATAAAAACAAAATGCGAATTAGAATTACACTCTCAACATTCAAATTTTAAAATAAAATTATCTTGTCTAATACTAGACCAAATTACTGGAAGCGTTCCCAGTGTTAGTATTAAATTAAACAATTTCCAAATTCCAAAAAATATTCAACTATCTGATCCTAATTTTGACAAACCAGGAAAAATTGACATTTTAATAGGCTCGTCCACATTTTTTGAATTATTGTGCATTGGACAGATAAAACTAGGTACCGCATTACCTATACTACAAAAAACTTATCTGGGTTGGATCATTTCAGGTCCTACCGGCCCACATCCTAATAATCAGGTGCAATGTCATCACAGCATTGAGAATGAATTAAACGACCAACTCGTTAAATTTTGGGAAATTGATAACTATCCTACCGACAAAGTATTTTCACCAGAAGAAAGTGCATGCGAAGCACATTTTGTAGAGCACACTCGTCGCGATAATAACGGGCGCTTTATAGTTTCAATTCCGTTCAAGGAACCACCCTCACTCTTAGGAGATTCATTTTCTATTGCACAAAAAAGATTTTTTGCACTTGAGCGGCGTCTACAGGCCAACCCCATGTTGTATAAGGAATACTCAGCATTTATTAGGGAATATCTTGACTTAGGTCACATGTCTCTTGATAATCGCAGGATAACTCCTTCATATTACCTTCCTCATCACGGTGTTCATAAATTGGACAGTTTAACCACAAAACTTCGTGTTGTATTTAACGGTTCTTCTGTTACTTCGACAGGGCAATCGTTAAATAGCCTTCAAATGATTGGACCTACCATTCAATCAGATTTATTTTCCGTGCTCATACGCTTTCGACAACACACATATGCAATTTCGGCAGATATTGAAAAAATGTATCGACAAGTATATGTGGATGAAGAACAGCGAGTACTTCAACGTATTCTATGGAGATTTGCACCTAACGATCCCATAGAGATATACAATTTAAATACTGTCACTTATGGCACCGCTTCTGCATCTTACCTTGCCATACGATCTTTGATTCAGTTAGGCAATGACATTGAAAAAACTTTACCCAAAATCTCCGAAATTATAAAAAGAGATTTTTACGTCGATGATTTGTTGAGTGGTTCAGATAGCATCGAGAGTGCTCGGAAAATTTGCACCCAACTTTCCGACACTCTAAAAACGGGATGCTTCAAATTGCGAAAATGGATCTCGAACCATTCTGAAGTGTTGTCTGATATTCCAACTGCCGACGTTCACCCCGGTCTTCTCCACATTGGAGACAGCGAATCATCACGCACTTTAGGTTTAACTTGGTTTTTCCAGACAGACCATTTTATGTTTAAGATTTCCGGTCTTTCCAATTTAAAAACCACTAAACGCCAAATGCTTTCTGAAATTGCTCAGATCTTTGATCCACTTGGCCTACTTGGACCTTGCACCTTTGTGGCAAAGATTTTTATGCAAAAGTTATGGTTGGAAAAGTTAAATTGGGATGACATTGTACCTAAGGAAATCGAAGCAAAATGGCTGTCCTACCGCTCCGAACTGTTATTGTTAAACGAACTCAAAATTCCGAGACATGTGACCTGTTCAAGTCCCAAGGACGTCCAAATTCACGGTTTTTGCGACGCTTCTATTAACGGTTACGGTGCTTGTATATATATCAGATCCGTTTCCAATAACGACAAAATTTATATTAATTTATTATGCTCAAAATCTAAAGTCGCTCCTTTAAGACCTACCACAATACCAAAATTGGAACTCTGTGGAGCCTTGTTACTGAGCAAGTTGTTGGTTCAAGTCAAAAAGACTCTCATTTTAAAATGTTCCTCCTGCTTTTTGTGGACAGATTCTACAATTGTATTGGGATGGCTAAAAACCAGTCCAAATTTACTTAAAACCTTCGTTTGCAATCGAGTTGCTGACATTCAAAATATCACTTTAGATGCCGTATGGTGCCATGTTCCAACAAAGCATAATCCAGCTTACCTTCTTTCGAGAGGAACTACTCCTCAAGTTTTAATGGATTCTGTTCTTTGGTGGAACGGTCCATCCTGGCTTTTTGAAACCGAATCATCATGGCCTCACCTTAAATCTTGTCCTTCAGACCTACCCGAATTAAAAAAGGAAACTCAATTCTTTGCAACCACTGTGCAGCCATTTTGTAACTTTGAGGACTACTCCAGTCTCACAAAACTTGAAAGAGTCACCGCGTATTGTCTACGTTTTATAAAAAATTGCTCCAAGCAAGACAAAGATAGACAGTTTGGTCCATTGACTGCAAAAGAATTGACGCTTTCATTAAATACTTTAATAAAAATTTCTCAATCAGACTCATTTTACCACGAATACAAACTGTTGAAAAAGGGATTACCATTAAAATCCAAATCTTCCCTAGTTAGTTTTAATCCATTCATCGACACTGATGATTTAATTCGCGTAGGCGGACGCCTTCATAATTCACTTTACACTCATGACAAAAAACATCCCTTCCTTCTGTCTGGCAAGCATTATCTTTCTAAACTTATAACGTCTCGTGAGCATCTTGTAATGCTTCACGCAGGCCCCCAACTTTTGTTAGCTTCATTGCGTGATCGCTTTTGGATCACTAATGGTAGAAACTTGGTTGAGCAAGTCGTGCATCGGTGTGTTACATGCTTTCGCGTATCACCTATTTTAACTCAACCCATTATGGGAAATCTTCCTACTGCTAGAGTGCAACCTACGTTTCCTTTCTTGCACACTGGTATTGACTACGCTGGTCCAATACTAATTAAGGATCGTAAGGGCCGTGGAGCAAAAATTACAAAGGCTTATCTTTGTTTGTTCATTTGTTTTGCTACCAAGGCAGTGCATCTCGAATTAGTTACCGGTTTGTCTACCGAACTATTCATTTTAGCCTTAAAGCGTTTTATTTCTCGTCGTGGAAAACCACTTCAAATATATTCCGACAATGGAACTAACTTTGTTGGAGCTAGACATCAACTTTTAGATTTGGGTACTTTTTTAGAAACCAATCACTCTTCAATCTCAGAGCTTTCTGCTGATTTGGGTACAAGCTGGAGTTTTATTCCTGCTCGCAGTCCTCACTTCGGGGGTTTGTGGGAATCTGGAATAAAGTCATGCAAGTCTCACTTAAAAAGAGTAATTGGCCAACACGTTCTCACTTATGAGGAATTTTGCACGCTATTGTACCAAGTAGAGGCTATCCTCAACTCCCGCCCCCTTGCTCCTTTATCCTCAGATCCTAACGATTTGCAGCCGTTGACACCAGGACATTTTTTGGTTGGACGTCCTCTAAGTGCGCTTCCTGAACCTGACGTTACTCTGTTGCCTGAAAACCGTTTGGACAATTTTCAAATTATTCAAAAGTTCATACAACATCTTTGGACTCGCTGGAGTAAGGAATACATCTCGGAGCTACAACAAAGAGTTAAATGGAAAATTCACCACTCCGATCTCACCAATGACGCTCTCGTTTTGATAAAGGAAGACAACCTGCCTCCGCTCAAATGGAAACTTGGCCGTGTCATCAAACTCCATCCTGGCGCTGATGGCATCAACCGAGTTGCCACCGTTCGTACCAGCACCGGCATTATCAAGAGAGCGTTCTCCAAGCTGTGTCCCTTACCCAGTTCGTGAGATTTGTTTTGTGCGTGAAGTGCGCGAATATTGATTTGTGTATTTCTTCAACCTTTCTTAGATTTAACTTGTATATTTTTTATTCTGTTCGGCTTGATTCAAAAATTGTTTGTGGCATTGTTTTCACCAACACTTTTTGATACTCAAGTCTTTTTTGTATTTGTTAACATTTTATGCGGGCTTTACTTAATCTTTGATTATTAGCATTATTGAAATTGCTCATTTCAACCCGCGGGCTATGTTCAATATTGCACCCTTTTATATATTTATATTTGTTCAATATTTTGTATCCTTATAATTTTTGCATTTAAATATTTATACTTCATATAACATTTCAAATTTGCCACAGTTTTCTATACTGTGCGCAGGGTTTTCGCGTTGCTGTTAGAAGCACGCGTATATCAGGCTTTATAGCCAGTACTATACGAAAGCTCAACAAGTACACTACGAACGTTCGAAAAGTACAGTGCTCCTTTCTTGCATAGGAAAGTAAAACAAATAATGTATTTCAAGCAATAAAATCATTAACACCAGTGACTAATGGTTTTCATTCATCTACAACAACAATTAATTGACCTAGTTCGTCGTTCAAAGTATAAGTTTTAAAATTTATACACACCGGTAGCACCGAGGCATCTTTTCGATATCCAACAATCAAAGGAGAACCTCGTGCCTACCAATATCCAAGTTTTCCGTAAATTTATCTTGAAAAATTTGTTTTGTCTTTCAAAAACTAAACGAGGAAATTCCATCACATTTAGCAAAATTTTGGAAAAAAATACTTAATAATGAGTTGATTTTTCAATAATTTACAGAAAATTTATTGTTTATCTTTCCTGAAAAATCTCTCCTTGC
The DNA here is from genome assembly GCA_905340355.1 of Rhagonycha fulva. Taxonomy (NCBI): domain Eukaryota; kingdom Metazoa; phylum Arthropoda; class Insecta; order Coleoptera; family Cantharidae; genus Rhagonycha; species Rhagonycha fulva. The sequence goes on from HG996554.1 coordinate 119,679,096, forward strand.
CTCTGAAAATTTTTTCGATATTTTTTCAGTATTTACCGATTTAACTTCAGTATATTTACAAATTTACAGATTATTGCAGATAATTTTTTTGTTTTCTGAGATTTGGAAAAAATTTATTTGAAAATTAATATCCAAGTTTTCCGTAAATTTATTTTGAAAAATTTGTTTTGTCTTTCAAAAACTAAAGGAGGAAATTACATCACATTTAGCAAACTTTTGGAAAGAAATACTTAATACTGAGTTGATGGTTTTTCATTAATTTACACAAAATTTATTGTTTATCCTTCCTGAAAATTCTCTCCTAGCCTCTGAAAATTTTTTCGATATTTTTCCAGTATTTACTGATTTAACTTCAGTATATTTACAAATTTACAGATTATTTCAGATAATTTTTTTTGTTTTCCAAGATTTTGAAAAAATTTATTTGAAAATTAATATCCAAGTTTTTCGTAAATTTATTTTGGAAAATTTGTTTTGTCTTTCAAAAACTAAAGGAGGAAATTACATCACATTTAGCAAACTTTTAGAAAAAAATACTTAATACTGAGTTGATGGTTTTTCATTAATTTACACAAAATTTATTGTTTATCCTTCTTGAAAATTCTCTCCTTCCCTCTGAAATTTTTTTCGATATTTTTCCAGTATTAACTGATTTAACTTCAGTATTTTTACAAATTTACAGATTATTCGAGATAATTTTTTTTGTTTTCCAAGATTTAGAAAAATTTATTTGAAAATAAATATCCAAGTTTTCCGTAAAATTTATTTTGAAAAATTTGTTTTGTCTTTCAAAAACTAAAGAAGGAAATTACATCACATTTAGCAAATTTTTGGAAAGAAATACTTAAAACTGAGTTGATGGTTTTTCATTAATTTACACAAAATTTATTGTTTATCCTTCCTGAAAATTCTCTCCTAGCCTCTGAAAATTTTTTCGATATTTTTCCAGTATTTACTGATTTAACTTCAGTATATTTACAAATTTACAGATTATTTCAGATAATTTTTTTTGTTTTCCAAGATTTTGAAAAAATTTATTTGAAAATTAATATCCAAGTTTTTCGTAAATTTATTTTGGAAAATTTGTTTTGTCTTTCAAAAACTAAAGGAGGAAATTACATCACATTTAGCAAACTTTTAGAAAAAAATACTTAATACTGAGTTGATGGTTTTTCATTAATTTACACAAAATTTATTGTTTATCCTTCTTGAAAATTCTCTCCTTCCCTCTGAAATTTTTTTCGATATTTTTCCAGTATTAACTGATTTAACTTCAGTATTTTTACAAATTTACAGATTATTCGAGATAATTTTTTTTGTTTTCCAAGATTTAGAAAAATTTATTTGAAAATTAATATCCAAGTTTTCCGTAAATTTATTTTGAAAAATTTGTTTTGTCTTTCAAAAACTAAAGGAGGAAATTACATCACATTTAGCAAACTTTTGGAAAGAAATACTTAATACTGAGTTGATGGTTTTTCATTAATTTACACAAAATTTATTGTTTATCCTTCCTGAAAATTCTCTCCTAGCCTCTGAAAATTTTTTCGATATTTTTCCAGTATTTACTGATTTAACTTCGGTATATTTACAAATTTACAGATTATTCGAGATATTTTTTTTTGTTTTCCAAGATTTAGAAAATCTTATTTGAAAATTAATATCCAAGTTTTCCGTAAATTTATCTTGAAAAATTTGTTTTGTCTTTCAAAAACTAAACGAGGAAATTCCATCACATTTAGCAAAATTTTGGAAAAAAATACTTAATAATGAGTTGATTTTTCAATAATTTACAGAAAATTTATTGTTTATCTTTCCTGAAAAATCTCTCCTTGCCTCTGAAAATTTTTTCGATATTTTTCCAGTATTTACTGATTTAACTTCAGTATTTTTACAAATTTACAGATTATTCGAGATAATTTTTTTTGTTTTCCAAGATTTAGAAAAATTTATTTGAAAATTAATATCCAAGTTTTCCGTAAATTTATTTTGAAAAATTTGTTTTGTCTTTCAAAAACTAAAGGAGGAAATTACATCACATTTAGCAAACTTTTGGAAAGAAATACTTAATACTGAGTTGATGGTTTTTCATTAATTTACACAAAATTTATTGTTTATCCTTCCTGAAAATTCTCTCCTAGCCTCTGAAAATTTTTTCGATATTTTTCCAGTATTTACTGATTTAACTTCGGTATATTTACAAATTTACAGATTATTCGAGATATTTTTTTTTGTTTTCCAAGATTTAGAAAATCTTATTTGAAAATTAATATCCAAGTTTTCCGTAAATTTATCTTGAAAAATTTGTTTTGTCTTTCAAAAACTAAACGAGGAAATTCCATCACATTTAGCAAAATTTTGGAAAAAAATACTTAATAATGAGTTGATTTTTCAATAATTTACAGAAAATTTATTGTTTATCTTTCCTGAAAAATCTCTCCTTGCCTCTGAAAATTTTTTCGATATTTTTCCAGTATTTACTGATTTAACTTCAGTATTTTTACAAATTTACAGATTATTCGAGATAATTTTTTTTGTTTTCCAAGATTTAGAAAAATTTATTTGAAAATTAATATCCAAGTTTTCCGTAAATTTATTTTGAAAAATTTGTTTTGTCTTTCAAAAACTAAAGGAGGAAATTACATCACATTTAGCAAACTTTTGGAAAGAAATACTTAATACTGAGTTGATGGTTTTTCATTAATTTACACAAAATTTATTGTTTATCCTTCCTGAAAATTCTCTCCTAGCCTCTGAAAATTTTTTCGATATTTTTCCAGTATTTACTGATTTAACTTCGGTATATTTACAAATTTACAGATTAATCGAGATATTTTTTTTTGTTTTCCAAGATTTAGAAAATCTTATTTGAAAATTAATATCCAAGTTTTCCGTAAATTTATTTTAAAAAATTTGTTTTGTCTTTCAAAAACTAAACGAGGAAATTCCATCACATTTAGCAAAATTTTTAAAAAAAATACTTAATAATGAGTTGATTTTTCAATAATTTACAGAAAATTTATTGTTTATCTTTCCTGAAAAATCTCTCCTTGCCTCTGAAAATTTTTTCGATATTTTTTCAGTATTTACCGATTTAACTTCAGTATATTTACAAATTTACAGATTATTGCAGATAATTTTTTTTGTTTTCTAAGATTTTGAAAAAATTTATTTGAAAATTAATATCCAAGTTTTCCGTAAATTTATTTTGAGAAATTTGTTTTGTCTTTCAAAAACTAAAGAAGGAAATTACATAACATTTAGCAAACTTTTGGAAGGAAATACTTAATACTGAGTTGATGGTTTTTCATTAATTTACACAAAATTTATTGTTTATCCTTCCTGAAAATTCTCTCCTAGCCTCTGAAAATTTTTTCGATATTTTTCCAGTATTTACTGATTTAACTTCAGTATATTTACAAATTTACAAATTAATCCAGATAATTTTTTTTGCTTTCTAAGATTTTGAAAAAATTTATTTGAAAATAAATATCCAAGTTTTTCGTAAATTTATTTTAGAAAATTTGTTTTTTCTTTCAAACACTAAAAATGGAAATTGCACCAGATTTAGAAAACTTTTGGAAATAAATAATTAATACTCATTTGATGATTTTTTCATTAATTTACACAAAATTTATGGTTTATCCTTCCTGAAAATTCCCTACTTGCATCTGAGAATTTTTTCGATATTTTTCTAGTATTTACAGATAAAACTTCAGTATATCTACAAATTTACAGATTATTCAAAGTAAATGTTTTTTTTTTGTTTTCCAATTTTTTGAAAAAATTTATTTGAAATTTAATATCCAAGTTTTCTGAAAATTTATTTTAAAAAATTTGTTTTGTCTTTGAAAAACTAAAAATGGAAATTGTACCATATTTAGAAAACTTTTGGAAATAAATAATTAATACTGATTTGACGATTTTTTCAATAATTTACACAAAATTTATGGTTTATCCTTCCTGAAAATTCCGTACTTGCATCTGAGAATTTTTTCGATATTTTTCCAGGTTTTACAGATATATATTACAGATATATTTACAAATTTACAGATTATTCAAGGCAAATATTTTTTTGTTTTCAAAATTATGAAAAAATTTATTTGAAATTTAATATCCAAGTTTTCTGTAAATTTATTTTAGAAAATTTGTTTTGTCTTTCAAACACTAAAAATAAAAATTGCACCAGATTTAGAAATTTTTGGAAAAAAATAATTAATACTCATTTGATGATTTTTTTATTAATTTACACAAAATTTATGGTTTATCCTTCCTTAAAATTCCCTACTTGCATCTGAGAATTTTTTCGATATTTTTCCAGGTTTTACAGATATTACTTCAGTATATTTACAAATTTACAGATTATTCAAGGTAAATATTTTTTTGTTTTCAAAATTTTGAAAAAATTTATTTGAAATTTAATATTCAAGTTTTCTGTAAATTTATTTTAGAAAATTTGTTTTTTCTTTCAAACACTAAAAATGGAAATTGCACCAGATTTAGAAAACTTTTGGAAATATATAATTAATACTCATTTGATAATTTTTTCATTAATTTACACAAAATTTATGGTTTATCCTTCCTGAAAATTCCCTACTTGCATCTGAAAATTTTTTCGATATTTTTCCAATATTTACAGATATTATTTCAGTATATTTACAAATTTACAGATTATTCAATGTAAATATTTTTTTGTTTTCAAAATTTTGAAAAAATTTATTTGAAATTTAATATCCAAGTTTTCTGTAAATTTATTTTAGAAAATTTGTTTTGTCTTTCAAACACTAAAAATGGAAATTGCACCAGATTTAGAAAACTTTTCGAAATATATAATTAATACTCATATGATGATTTTTTCATTAATTTACACAAAATTTATGGTTTATCCTTCCTGAAAATTCCCTACTTGCATCTGAGAATTTTTTCGATATTTTTCCAGGTTTTACAGATATTACTTCAGTATATTTACAAATTTACAGATTATTCAAGGTAAATATTTTTTTGTTTTCAAAATTTTGAAAAAATTTATTTGAAATTTAATATTCAAGTTTTCTGTAAATTTATTTTAGAAAATTTGTTTTTTCTTTCAAACACTAAAAATGGAAATTGCACCAGATTTAGAAAACTTTTGGAAATATATAATTAATACTCATTTGATAATTTTTTCATTAATTTACACAAAATTTATGGTTTATCCTTCCTGAAAATTCCCTACTTGCATCTGAGAATTTTTTCGATATTTTTCCTGTATTTACAGATTATTCAAGGTAAATATTTTTTTATTTTCAAAATTTTGAAAAAAATTATTTGAAATTTAATATCGAAGTTTTCCGTTTTATTTTGAAAAATTTGTTTGTTCTTTAAAAAGCAAAGGAGGAAATTGCACCAGATTTAGCAAACTTATGAAAACAAATACTTAACACTGATTTGATGATTATTTCATTAATTAATACAAAATTTATTGTATGTCCTTCCTGAAAATTTTCTCCTTGCCTCTGAGAATTTTTTCAATATTTTTCCAGTGTTTGCAGATATAGCTTCAGTAGATTTACAAATTTTCAGGTTATTTAAGACAAATTTTTTTTTTCTTCAAATTTTTGAAAAAATTTATTTTAAAATTTATGTCCAAGTTTCCCGTGAATTTATTTTAGAAAATTTGTTTTGTTTTTCAAAAACGAAAAAAGAAAATTTCAGCATTTTGAGCAAACTTTCAGGAACATACAATTAATTCTCTATTTGATGATTATTTCAATAAATTACACAAGATTTATGTTTTACCCTCCCTTAAAATCCTCTCGCTGACACTGAAAAGAATTTTTGGTGAATTTTTTCCAGTTTTCATTTGAGTTACTTTTTATTGCAACAAAATATTTAATGCTCAAGGATGGGTTCCACTTAAAGTCCTTGAAAACCAAGGTCGATCGTCAGTCCAATCAAATAACCGCACTTGAGCTTTAGTCCAATCACAAAACCACGGGACCACGCAGCGGTTGCCCATGGGCTTAAGTGGAACGCACTGCAACTGTTCTATGGGTGCGTTCCACTTAAACCCCACGACACCGCTACGAAGTCGCGAGGTCCTTTGATTGGACTAAAGATTGAGCGCGGTTATTTGATCGACCATGGTTATCGTAGGTATTACTACCATAGCCCACGTTGCGGAAGAAATCCATTAGTAACAACCAAATTTTAAACGTCATAATGTACGACAGCGAATAATTAAAAGTAAAATAAAACAATGTACTCAAAGAAATGTAAATGAGCGCAATTGAAATGATATAATTATTATAAAGTAATTTAATTCTTCCATCTAAGTGCGCCCGATAGTAATGAACTGCAGAGATACTTGACAGACGAGTAAACTCTCTTCAACGTCGAGATCGTGCAATTACATGGCTGTGTTTTATGTTGAAAATGTTACATACATTCCTATAATTTTACAAACCAAAGCTTCATATACTTTAATGAAAATAACGTACAATTTTAACAAGAAGCTTCTAGTAAAGCCAAACTTTACTTCAATTTCTAGTTTTTTTTTTATAATTATTAATTTTATAATACAGTAAATATTTTAGCAGGTGATGCGCGCGCCCGGACGCTTTTTAAAACCAGCTGCGCCTGACCCTCACAAAATAGTCTATCGCTCGAGAAAATAAAAGTTAATTAAATGATATTTATCTCAACAGCAAAATACGATTATTACCATCATAAGTTGCAGTGTTGTAAATGAAAAAATAAATTTGTGACTACGACTCGGTCGGTTTTTGCAAGCAGAAAGCGAATCTTGTACTTTAAAGTGTTGTAACTTATTTCCAATAAAAAGCAAACTCGGATAAAGCGAATATATCAGAGTGAGTTAGAGTGAGCCTATCCCACAATGCGCATTTCTACCCCATGTGTTTCCAATTTAACTTAACAGATTACAATGGCACACCTTAAAAACCAAAAAGTAAATATCGGAAAATACATTTCGCTGCAATAAAAGTTTTTATCTATTTTTTTTTGTTGATATTTGATCGAGCGAGCTTCTTCCGCTGCCAGTTTCTTTTTAAAAAAGTTTCCGACTCCTGCGACCTTTAAAATCCTTTCACTCGCAAACTTTTAAGCATCGAATGGTAGATAATATCAAAATTCTGAACATGACAATCGGGGATTGAACTGAGTGTGGTACAGTCGAAGACATCCCAAAACGTGACACATTGCAACGTGTTCAAGCCAAAAGCACGTGCTCCAAAGTTCCAAAACTTCGGAGTGTACCTATGCGCGTTTCCACGGTAACGGGTCGATGTTTTGGTCGTAAAGTTTTATGGGCTTCTGTAGACGCACGCACTCGGCGTCGCGTCGACCGCCGCTGTGATTCAACGCCCGCCAAGAACGAGCGTGGGTTAGCGCCGTTAAGTCTGTTGAAAACTCATAAAAAAGCTGTTGTATTTGCTACATTTTTATTTATTCATATTACATGGAACTTTTCGTTCGCTTGCGACCATAAAAAATAAGTCATCATGAATATTGAGCACCCGGGAGCAGGAGGTTTGATTGTATCAATTAAAAGCGAGCAAAAATTATTTTTCCTCCTTAAAAATACCAGGACGTCCGCCGCTGGGAAGAAAAATTCAGTGCTCTAAGAGGAAAGCTATTGTTTTGACCGGAAATGACTCACTGATAAAATCAATTTAATGCAACAAAGCGTGTAATTTTAATGCAAAATGTTGTTTGAACCCTTCTTTATTATTATTATTATCCTCGTTGAAGTGCACACGAGAAGACGCAAATCCTAAGCTCATTAGACTGAGGGTACAAAACACGTCGGTTGGTGAATTACGAGTAGTACCTACTAAATTATAATTATTTAAACTCTCTTGATTATTATTATTACGATGTAAATTCAAATTAAATTAGGTACGTCCCACTGTACAATTCTTATTAAACTCAAATTCCAAATCCTCCTCATTATTAATCAAGTTCAAGTAACCGAATCATTCGTTTGGTTTACTCGAAAAACCACTTCAAAGGAAAATTAAACCTACACTGCAAAATTATTATCGTTAAAGTTACTTACCACAAACATACGCAATTTCACTTTGTCTTGTTCGTTAACTTGGCGGTTTTACGTTATAATACGAAGTACTTCTTCATTGTGCATTATTAAATTTATCATTTTTAAGAGGGGCCTTGCATACCGGGTACAGTATTTGGATGGGTGACCCTTTGAGGAACATGTACATATTATAATTGCAGTATTGATTTTCGTAATCTTATGAATGGCAGTGGTAGCCTGGTCTACTTAATGAAAAATTTAAAACAATATTTAAAAAAAATCGCCTGCGTCTCAGTAATATTAAAAGAATCAGAGTTTGATGTTATAGTTAACAAAATAATTGTACAGTTCCGACTTTGTAAAAACTGAAAAAAGGTATTGAAAAATCTGTTGTTTTGATGTTGTAACGTTACAAATATTACAATTTAAAAAAATCGCCTGCGGTACTGTAGCAATTAAAAACTAGAATAATTTACAATTCAGTGGTTTAAATTAATGAAATGGTGCTGATTTCGTTCAAAAAACTGCTCAGTAAAATTTATTAAAATTCATAGTTTAAATAAAATTAAAATTATCTAGAAAATCGCCTACGGCACTGTAGTAATAAACGACAGTATGCTTTAAAAATCTACAAATTAATTAATAAGTTGCAATTTTCTTAAAATTGTTTTTTCGATTTCATGAAAGCTGGCAAACATAATTAAAAATCGCATTTATAATAAGTAAAAAAACTTATAAAAAAATCGCCTACGGCACTGCAGTAATCAAAGACCATGATGATTTAAAATTCACAAACTTAATTTAAAGATTTCAATTTTATGAAGACCGTGCCCATGTAAAATTCAAAAATGTATTTACAATAACATTTTAAAAACAGAAGAAAATCGCCTACGGCTTTGTAGTAATAAAAGTCAAGGTTTTTAAAATTCAAGAGATTAATCAAATTTGTTTTAATTTTATGTACCTACTTATAAACTGCCACGTAAAATTCAAAAATGTAATGTTATAATTTATTACATATTTACAATAAAATTAAAAAAAATATAAAAAAATCCCCTGCGACTTTGGAGAAATCAAAGACCAGAACAAAGTTCAATAAATTAATTAAACAGTTCAGATTTTGCAAAAATTGCCAAGCAAAAAAGACAAATCTGACGTTATATTTGCATTTGAAATAAAATAAAAAACATAAGAAAATCTCCCGCGGCTCTGTACTAATCACAAACCACAGTTTTTAAAATTCAACAAATTAATTAATGCGGCTTTGTAGTAACCAAAAACTAAGATTTCTAAAATTTAAGAATAAATTACAAATTTGTTTCAATTTTATGTAAACTTTCACAATAAAATTAAAAAATTATAAGAAAATCTCCTGCGACTTTGATTTTAGGGTCAGGGCCTAAGGTCAGAAATCGGGGTTTTATTTTTGCAAAAACTGTGTAGCAAAAAAGAAAATTCTGACGTTATATTTGCAATAGAAAAAAAAACTTAAAAAAAATCAAAAAATCGCCTACGCCACGCAGTGATAAAAAAAGATGATTTAAAATTCAACAAATTAATTTAAAGGTTTCAATTTTATGAAGACTACCACGTAAAATTCAAAAATTTGTTGACAATGAAATTTTAAAAATAGACGAAAATCGCCTGCAGCTTTGTAGTAATCAAAGATCGGTGTTGTTAAAATTCAAATTTGTTTCAATTTTATGAAAACTATCACGTAAAATTACAAAATGTGATGTTTATGTTATGTCTTATATTAATTTATAATCAATTAAAAAATCGCCTGCGGCACAGTAGTAATCAAAAATCAGAATGATTTAAAATTCAGCAATTAATTGAAGGGTTCCGATATTATGAAAACTGCCAAGTAAAACCGAAAAATCTGATAATATTTTAATTTATGTTTACAATAAAATTTAAATAATCGCCTGCGGACCAGGGTTTTTAAAATTCGATAAATTAACTAAATTTTTTTTAAATTTTATAAGAACTAATGTAACATTTTTAATTAAAATTACCAAAAATTCAAAAATATATTTGTTATAATAAAATTTTAAAAACAGAAAAAATCGCCTGCGGCTTTGTAGTAATTAAAGACTAGAGTTTTTAAAATCGAAGAAATTAATCGAATTTGTTTCAATTTTATGAAAACTGCGTTAGTAGGTTAGGTACGTTAATTTATAAAATATAATGTTATATTTTTTATATTAATTTATAGTGCAATAAAAAAATCGCCTGCGGCACAGTACTAATCAAAGATCAGGATAATTTAAAATTAAAGAATGTATGAAAGGTTTCAATTTTATGAAAATCGCCAAGTGAAATTAAAAAATCCGATGATTTATTAATTAGCGTTTACAATAAAATTAAAAAATATGGAAAAATCGCCTGCGGCTCGTTAGTAGACGAGGGTTTTTTAAATCTAACAAATTAATAAAATTGTTTTCAAATTTTATGAAAACTGTTCAAACAAATTGTAAAATCTGATGTAACATCTTTTATATTTATAATATAATGAAAAAATCGTCTGTGGCGCTATAGAAATCAAAAATTTTAATGATTTAAATTCACCTAATTAATTGCAGCGTTCTGATTGTGAGAAATCTGCCACGTAAAATTCAAAAATGTGATGTTATGTATCGTGTATTATTTAAAAAATATTAAAAAATCGCCTGCGGCACAGTCGTAATCTAAGATCAGGATGATTTAAAATTCAACAGTCAATTGAAGGGTTCCGATTTTATAAAAACTGCACGTGAAATTAAAAAATCTGATGTTTTATATTTACATCGACAGTAAAAAAAACTAATCGCCTGCGGCTCGGTAGTAATCAAAAACCGGGGTTTTTAGAATTCAGCAAATTATCTAAATCAATTATTTTCAGCTTTATGAAAATTGTAAAAGGAAACTAAAGATCATTATGTAATATTTTTTATATTCACAATGTAATTAAAAAATCCCCTGAGGCAATCATAAACCAAAATTGAACAAATTAATGGAACGATCTTTAAAATGTTATAAACACTGCCGGTTAAATTGGAAAATCTAAAGGTAGTTGTTATTTTTATTACCATAAAATTGGTTTTAATAAAAAGTCAAAAAATCGCCTAAGGCATTCATCTTTATTTTAAAATCAATTTAAAAAAATTATTTTATTATGTCGGTTGAAGTAGCTAATCTTGGCCGTTATCAAAGACGGTATCGCTTATTTATCTTTATGTTTTATAACAGCATTAATTCTAGTTAACCTTAACGAATGACCTGTGTTGTGGTATTATCTAGGTTTTACCATCGTAAAACTTACTAGATCCATATTGGTGTGAGAAAATATAAATAAACTTAGCTAGTATAAATAATTTGTATTATATTGAGGAACATAACCTCAAAATAATATACAGGGTGGGGCTTTTAAGACAATCCACTTTAAATTTTTGGATTAATATCTACCCCTTCCAATATGTCTAACGAAAGCTATTACAAAATGCTATCGTTTGGTGGAAAAAAAATTAAAATTGGCAAATCTGTTTTCGAGTTATTGCAAAAAGTATGTTAGAAAATATTGTAAAATGGTTTTTCTAATAACTCGAGAACCAAATGACCGATTTCAAATTTGTTTTCGTAGAAAAATAACATTTTTGGATGGCTTTCGATCGACATATCTTAAAATTTAGTTTGTTGAATAATTTATTATATAATTGTTTTTTCACGTTCCTTCAAAAAGATTATGATCGCTCGTAGTAGTAAAAATGAGTTTAAAATTGGAATATGATTGTAATATTATACAGTGGGCATTGTTACACCAATTAAGCAATACTGGTGCATAACGGAACAATTAAATTTGAGACAATAAGGTGCTCTAATTATGTTATTATTGCTGTAGGCTAGTGGATGTTTACTTGCGCCCGACATCGTCCGAAACGAGATTAAAATAATTTGATCTCCATAATATTATAATAACCTTTCGCAAAACCGGTACATCGAAGCGTAACAATCAAATGTAACCTTTGGGTCGTCGGTCCAGGTTACTAAAAGGTTATTAAAACGTCGCTTTTACAAAACAATAAAAATCTCAGCGACGCCCCATAAAAAAAATTAACTTTATGCCACTGAAAAACTTAAATTATGTGAATAACTAATACGGAATAAACTTGCAATAAAATAGAATTAGCAATGCACGACATCTTTATGATCCTCAACAAAAGGTTAGTAAACTTTCGAATCTTGATAATGGATGCATATTCACCTTTATTTCCATTTCATTAATCTGTTTCTCTATTTTTGTTTTGTTTAGAAACAAATGGGACCAGGGTGCCTTGATGATTCATATAACACAATCGATTCTGATACAGCCCGGGTGGTTAAATAATGTAGACCATAAACGTCAAGAATTAGAAATATTGAAACGGGGTGGCTCGATTTTGAACACGTTAAATTAGGTATTAAAAGAGCCCCCTCTTCTAAATATAAAACTACCCTCCACAGACACAAATAAAGTAAAGCTTCTAACATTTCAGTTCAAATTGCTAAAATGATCGATACGTTCTTCATCAAGCTTATCTATTTTTTCGATTATTTTCCAACGAAATAATTTTTTTTTTTTTAAGAAAACCGAGAAATTTGAAGACCCTGGGTGTCGTGTAGCTCTCTTTGCTTGATAATACAGAAACGTTTTTATAATTTCATTGTTACATTTTAAAAGACTTGTTTGTCATAAAAAAGTTTTGAAAAATCGCCTGCGACGCTTTTTATTTACTCATTTGTTTGCTAGGGGGGCCAGTCCGCCCCTGTTCATTATGTACAAAGGTAATGTTTTTACAAAATCAAGTGGTTTTGTTAAACAAATTACAATAAAAATTTGGTGATTCTTTAATATTTTAATACTGTAACTTCAAATACCACCCCCCTTCCAGCAGAAAGTTCAATTAAATCCTAGAAAAATCAAACCGCTATTAACCCTTCAGCAGACAAATTCTATTTCTGTAAGCCACCCCAAATTATTTTTGTGAGTGGCTCTGTTTATTCGCAAATTAAATTTTCGAAATGTTCCAAAAAATAACTTAATGATAAGTAAATCCTGAATAAATTTTAAACGCTCAGGGGTAGCTTTTCAAGAGGGTAGAAAATAAATATTTTATTTGAAAATTTTGTATATTTGTCAATGTAGGTACTAAAAATTACCTAAAAATACATTAGTGATAATGAAAAAAAAATTATTGTTAAGGGATGCTTTTTGATAGGAATAGAACATTTACTTAAAAATTATGAAAATTAATAATAAAAAAGTTGTAAATAAGCCAAAAATAGCAAAAAATTTTAATCGCTAAGGGATGCTATTTGAAAAAGACAGAATGCAAAAATTTTGGAAGTTTGAATAATCTGTAAAATTATACATAAATTATTTTTAATAACATAGTTAAATTAATTTTAAATTATTATAAATAACCTACAAATACATTAAAAACAGTGAAAAAAATCTACTAATAGTTAAGGGATGCTTTTTGATGGAGGGGTAAAGTTTAATTATTTTGCTAAAAATTCTGAAAATTTGTAAATTTACTAATAAAGAACTTGTAAATCTGCCAAAAATAGTGAAAAAATTCTAATCGCTAAGGGATGGATTTTTGCTAAGGGCAGAATATAAAAATTTTGGAAGTTTGAAAATCTGAAAATAACTTACAAATACATTAAAAATAGTGAAAAAATTTTAATCCCTAAGGGATGCTTCTTGATGGGGTAGAATAAAATTATTTTGTTAAAAATTCTGAAAATTTGTAAATTTACTAATGAAGAATTTGTAAATCTGCCAAAAATAGTGAAAAAATTCTAATCACTAAGGGGTGTGTTTTGCTAAGGGCAGAATATAAAAATTTTGGAAGTTTATATTGAAAATCTGAAAATTATAAAGAAGTTATTTAAATAAATTAATTTAATGAATTTCAAATTATTGTAAATAAATAACTTACAAATACATTAAAAATAGTGAAAAAATTCTAATCGCTAAGGGATGATTTTTGATGGGGGTAGAATAAAATTATTTTTTTAAAATTCTGAAAATTTTTAAATTTACTAATGAAGAATTTGTAAATCTGCCAAAAATAGTGAAAAAATTCTAATCGCTAAGGGGTGGGTTTTGCTAAGGGCAGAATATAAAAATTTTGGAAGTTTGAAAATCTGAAAATTATAAAGAAGTTAATTAAATAAATTAATTTAAACAATTTCAAATTATTGTAAATAAATAACTTACAAATACATTAAAAATAGTAAAAAAATTCTAATCGCTAAGGGATGCTCTTTGATGGGGGTAGAATAAAATTATTTTGCTAAAAATTCTGAAAATTTGTAAATTTACTAATAAAGCACTTGTAAATCTGCCAAAAATAATGAAAAAATTCTAATCGCTAAGGGATGGTTTTTTGCTAAGGGCAAAATATAAAAATTTTGGAAGTTTGAAAATCTGAAATTTATAAAGAAGTTATTTAAATAAATTAATTTAATCAATTTCAAATTATTGTAAATAAATAACTAACAAATACATTAAAAATAGTGAAAAAATTCTAATCCCTAAGGGATGCCCTTTGATGGGGGTAGAAGAAAATTAATTTGCTAAAAATTCTGAAAATTTGTAAATTTACTAATAAAGCACTTGTAAACCTGCCAAAAATAATGAAAAAATTCTAATCGCTAAGGGATGGTTTTTTTGCTAAGAGCAGAATATAAAAATTTTGGAAGTTTGAAAATCTGAAATTTATAAAGAAGTTATTTAAATAAATTAATTTAATGAATTTCAAATTATTGTAAATAAATAACTTACAAATACATTAAAAATAGTGAAAAAAATGTAATCGCTAAGGGATGATTTTTGATGGGGGTAGAATAAAATTATTTTGTTAAAAATTTTGAAATTTGTAAATTTACTAATTAAAAACTGGTAAATCTGTCAAAAATAGTGTAAAAATTCTAATCGCTAAGGGATGGTTTTTTGCTAAGGGCAGAATACAAAATTTTGGAAGTTGGAAAATCTGAAAATTATAAAGAAGTTATTTAAATAAATTAGTTTAATCAATTTCAAATTATTGTAAATAAATAACTTACAAATACATTAAAAATAGTGAAAAAATTCCAATCGCTAAGGGAAGCTCTTTGATAGGGGTAGAATAAAATTATTTTGCTAAAAATTCAAAAAATTTGTGAATTTACTAATAAAGAACTTGTAAATCTGCCAAAAATAGTAAAAAAATTGTAATCGCTAAGGGATGGTTTTTTGCTAAGGGCAGAATATAAAAATTTTGGAAGTTTGAAAATTTGAAAATTATATATAAGTTATTTAAATAAATTAATTTAATCAATTTCAAATTATTGTAAATAAATAACTTACAAATACATTAAAAATAGTGAAAAAATTCTAATCCCTAAGGGATGCCCTTTGATGGGGGTAGAATAAAATTAATTTGCTAAAAATTCTGAAAATTTGTAAATTTACTAATAAATCACTTGTAAATCTGCCAAAAATAATGAAAAAATTCTAATCGCTAAGGGATGGTTTTTTGATAAGGGCAGAATATAAAAACTTTAGAAGTTTGAAAATCTAAAAATTATAAAGAAGTTATTTAAATAAACAAATTTAATCAATTTCAAATTATTGTAAAAAAATAACTTACAAATACATTAAAAATAGTGAAAAAAATCTAATCGCTAAGGGATGCTTTTTGATGGGGGGTAGAATAAAATTATTTTGATAAAAATTCTGAAAATTTGTAAATTTACTAATAAAGAACTTGTAAATCTGCCAAAAATAGTGAAAAAATTCTAATCGCTAAGGGATGGTTTTTTTGCTAAGAGCAGAATATAAAAATTTTGGAAGGTTGAAATTCTGAAATTTATAAAGAAGTTATTTAAATAAATTAATTTAATCAATTTCAAATTATTGTAAATAAATAACTTACAAATACATTAAAAATAGTGAAAAAATTCTAATCGCTAAGGGATGCTCTTTGATGGGGGTAGAATAAAATTATTTTTTTTAAATTCTGATAATTTGAAAATTTACTAATAAAGAACTGGTAAATCTGCCAAAAATAGTGTAAAAATTCTAATCGCTAAGGGATGATTTTTTGCTAAGGGCATAATATAAAAATTTTGGAAGTTTGAAAATCTGAAAATTATAAAGAAGTTATTTAAATAAATTAATTTAAACAATTTCAAATTATTGTAAATAAATAACTTACAAATACATTAAAAATAGTGAAAAAATTCTAATCGCTAAGGGGTGAGTTTTGCTAAAGGCAGAATATAAAAATTTTGGAAGTTTATATTGAAAATCTGAAAATTATAAAGGAGATAATTAAATAAATTAATTTAATCAATTTCAAATTATTGTAAATAAATAACTTACAAATACATTAAAAATATAGAAAAAAAAAGAGGTAGAATAAAATTATTTGGTTAAAAATTCTTAAAATTTGTCAATTTACTAATAAAGAAATGGCAAATCTGCAAAAATAGCGAAAAAATTCGAATCACCAAGGGATGGTTTTTATTGAGGGTAGAATATAAATATTTTATATAAAATTTTGGAAAATTTGTGAATTTTTTGGTAAAAAAATTCTACTCTGGGGGTATTTTAGAGAAGGGTGGAAAAAGTTTTACTTAAAAATTCTGAAAACCATACATATAAAATATCAGGTATGCGTGTCTGTTCGTAACGCGTAATTTACGTATGCTCACAATCCCCATAGAGTTGACTGTTTATTCGTGCATTAATTTTAGAAATTTTCCAGGAAATATTAGTAATAGGTAAATCACTTTACCTTATGTATCGTATCGATGTCACTTATAATAGGGGTAGGTAGTTAATGGAGTGATGAATTTATTGAGATGTGGGTGTTGTAAAGCTGTCAATCATCGACAAGGTACTGCGTATACCATACCAAATAAAGTTTTCAGATTCTAGTTTTCAGGAGAAAAAAACACGTAATCATTGAGCGTTTTAATAAGACCCTTATGTGTTCATGATTAGTAGGATAAAAGTTAGTCGATCCCCTATACACATAATACCTTGCTCCTCTTCATTCACGTAACCTTCCCTGTAGGGGTTTGTAACCATACATCCTATTTATTCAACAGCAGCTGTTTATGTTTTCAGTGGCGTGTCGTCTAACATTACCCTTTCAGAAATTGCTATTTTACGATTATCCCATAGGTAGCCTGAGCGAGTTCACAACCCTTTCATCGCACAAACGCTTTTAGCTTAATTACATATTATTAAAACAACTACCTACATAAAAAAAATTATTTGTCAAACAAAAGTTTCTCCGGTCGCTTAATTGAAAGTACACAAATTAATACTGTCAGCAGAGAAACACATTTTAATTTAGAAAAATTGACTAGGGGTGGGTTTGTTATATTATGACAACCGTAGGTATCTAAGGATATTTCAGAATTACTGCGGATCCGTAACTTTTCATTTTAATTTCAGCAATTCAGTATAATGAAAGTTTGTTATGGAGGTGGGTGGAATCGTACGAGGGGTATGTGATGTGATCCTACCCAAATCACCTCGTGAGTCACAGAGGCCGTTTATCCGGGAACGACGTACATAACTACCCTCGCTCAGCGCGGCGTCTACCCCCAAATTAAAGAAACTATAACTCGATAAGCACCCTAGATTGCTTTCACAAACTAAAATCTTTCGTTTTTATCTTATCGCATTAATTATTATTTATAAATACGATCGATTCGAATCCGATTTTAAAATTGACTATGTAATTTATTTATTAGAGCAACGCGGCGAATGTTTTGGTCCATCATCGATTAATGCTTCGTTTTTAAGCCATTAAGTAATTTGAAACAAATTTACTAAAAGCTTTTAGTTCCCTCTGCTACTATTAATATTTTACAAAATTTATATCCCGCCAATTTTTTTGTGCAAAAAAAATTATTCTCCTATATTAAATTTTTAGCAAAAATAAATAAAATTTATAAATATAAGCTAAGAATACACCAGAAATAGTAAAAATAATTTTTAAATATTATAGGGTAGTTTTTGAAAAAGGTGGAAAATTAAAAGAAAATTAGTAGTTAGGTACACTAAAAGATTTTCTACAAATATACCAAAACTAGTGAAAAAATTTTATTCACAAAGAGGAAGCTACATGAAAATTTAGAAAGGGGGAGAATTAAATTTTTAGTATATTCTAATTTTAAGGGGTCGCTTTAGTGGAAGGTAGAATACAAATATTTTGTTTAAAAATTCTGAAAATTTGTAAATAACTAATAAATAATGAAAATACACCAAGAAATGCATAACAAATTGTAGTCTCTAAGGGGTAGTTTACCAGGCGGGGAAGGGGGTAAAATTAAAAATTTTGTTTGAAAATTTATAAAAAATGTACTAATAATTAATTTGCGAATATTTCAATAAAAGTAAAAAACTTCTGATCAAAATGTATAAAATTTTTCATTGAAAACAATTAAAAAGTTCTAAATACTTAGGGGTGATTTTTAAGAAAGGTAGAGCATAAAATTCTTCAAAAATTTAGAATAAACAAAATAAAAATTTTATTTTATTAAAATGTTATTGGAATTTTAAATAATACTAAAAAAAACCTGTAAATGCACCACAAATAATAAAAGAATTCTGAATGCTTAAGGGTGGTTTTTGAGCAAAGTGGAAAATAAAAATTCATCATGAAAAATTTTGAAAATTTGTAGATTTACTAATAAATAATAATCTGCGGATAGAGCAAAATTGCAAATAATTTTATTCTGTAGGGGTAGTTTTTATTAAATAACCTACAAATGCATTATAAAAAGTGGAAAATGTTCAACTGATTAGGGTTGGTTTTCTGAGGAAAGTAAAAAATACAAATTTTTGTTCAAAATTTTGAGAGCTTACTAATAAATAATCTAAAAAAAACTTTTAACAAAAAATTAAACCGACCTCAAAAAGGAAACTAAAAAGCATAAAATAAATATATTACATTTTGAGTCTTAATAAGTAATGTAAGTAACTAAGTTTGAGTCGGTGCAGAATGGGTGACTTTTGTTTTAATAATTTTTTTAAAGTAATTTAGTAATCGTTGATTTTTTGCACCGACTCAAAATTAGTTACTTACATTACTTATTAAGACTCAAAATGTAATATATTTATTTTATGCTTTTTAGTTTCCTTTTTGAGGTCGGTTTAATTTTTTGTTAAAAGTTTTTTATTTTTTAATTTTTAGTGATTAAAATCTACTAATTACTACCTTAATTAATTAATTTGCTCGATATAAAGTTTTTCTCCACGCCAAGTTTCAACAGAATAGGTTGACAAGTGAAAAATCAATAAATGAAAAACAATCATTCCCTATTTTCTACCCTTACGGGTGCAATTTTCCCTTATTTTTTACCCTTACGAATGGAATTTTTTTGTGAAATTTAAATGGGACCACCATGGAGGTATACTCTATCAAATAAAAAAAAATTCATCAAAATCGGATCACTCTGTAAAAAGTTATGCCCGAACATACATAAGAAAAAAAAAAAAAAACAAAAAAAAAAAACATACAAACAGACGAATTGAGAAACTCCTCCTTTTTTTGAAGTCGGTTTAAAAATACAGCAAAAGTAGTAAAAAAATTTTAATCTGTAAGGGTGATTTTTTTAGAAAGGTAGAGAATAAAATTTTTGCTCAAAAATTTTGAATAAACAAATTCAAAATTTTGTTTAAATGTTATTAAAATTTAAAACAAATAACTAATAAAAAACCTTAAAAATTTTAAACGTTTAGGGGTGGTTTTTGAGCAAAGTGGAAAATAAAAATTCATTATTAAAAATTTTGAAAATTTGTAGATCTACTAATAAATAATCTGCAAATACAGCAAAATAGTAAAAAAATTTTAATTTGTAAGGGTGGTTTTTATAAAATTACCTACAAATACATTAGAAAGGTAGAAAATTTTTAACCGATTAGGGTTGGTTTTTTGAGGAAAGTAGCGAATACAAATTTTTATTCCAAATTTTGTTAATATACTAATAAATAATCTAAATCTAGCAAAAGAAATTTTTATCTTTAAGGGTGGTTTTTGGATGAGGTAATAAAATAAAATTTTTGTTTGAAAATTCTGAAAATTATTGACTGTACTAATCTGCAAACACATAAACAACAGTAAAAAAAAATTTAATCGGTAGAGGGTGGTTTTTGAAAAAAGTAGAATATAAAAATTAGTTATTAAAAATTTTGAAAATTTGTAAATAAACTAATAAAAAATCTGCGGATGCAGCAAAAATAATGACAAAATTTTAATTCATAAAGGTAGATTTTAGGAAGGTTAAAAGCAAATATTACTTCAAAATTTATTTAAAAATTTCTAAACGCTTAGGGGTGGCTTTTGATGAAAGTGGATAATAAAAATTAGTTATTAAAAATTTTGAAACTTTGTAAGTATACAAATAATTAACCTGCTGATGCAGCAAAAATAGTGAAAGATTTTTAATCAATAGGGTGGTTTTTGAAAAAGGTTAAAATATAAAAATTTTGAATAAATAAAATATAAATTTTGTTTAAACATTATTAAAATTATTAAACAATATTAATAAAGAAAGAACTACCCTACAAATAATTTTTAAAATTCTAAACGTTTAGGGGTGGTTTTAGGGAGAATGGATAATAAAAATTCATTATCAAAAATTTTGAAAACTTTTAAATGTTCTTATAAATTCTTTGCAAATACAAAAAAATAACAAAAAAATTTTAATTTGTAAGGGTGGTTTTTGGCTAAGGCATAAAAAAAATTTTAATAATAAGGGGTGGTTTTTTAGAAAGGTTAGAGCATAAAAATTTTGAATAATCAAAATAAAAATTTTTTTTTTAAATTATTCAAGCTTTTAAAAAAACTAATAAAAAACCTGTCAGTAGTACAGCAAAAATAATTTAAAAAATTCTCGAGATTTAAGGGTGGCTTTGAAGAGAGTAGAAAACAAAAATTCATTATCAAAAATTTTGAAAATTTGTAAATATACTAATAAAATACATGCAAATACATAAAAAATAATAAAAAAAATTTTAATCCGTAAGGGTAGTTTTTGGTTAAAGAATAAAATAAAATTTTTGCTTGAAAATTTTGAAAATTATTAACTGTGCCGATCAATAAATTGCAAACACATAAAAAAGAGTAAAAAAATTTTAATTGATAGGGGTGGTTTTTGAGGAAGGTATAAAAATTTTGAATAATCAAAATAAAAATTTTGTTTTAAAATTATTCAAGTTTTTAAAAATACTAATAAAAAACCTGTCAATAGTACAGCAAAAATAAATAAAAAAATTCTAGAGATTTAGGGGTGGTTTTGAAGAAAGTAGAAAACAAAAATTCATTATCAAAAATTTTGAAAATTTGTAAATGTTTAATTAAAAATACATACATACAAGTAAAATACATGCAAATACATAAAAAATAGCAAAAAAATTTTAATCCGTAAGGGTAGTTTTTGGTTAAAGAATAAAATAAAATTTTTGCTTGAAAATTCTGAAAATTATTAACTGTGCCAATCAATAAGCTGCAAACACACAAAAAATAGTAAAAAAATTTTAATTGATAGGGGTAGTTTTTAAGGAAGGTATAAAAATTTTGAATAATCAAAATAAAATTTTTTTTTTAAATTATTACAGTTTTTAAAAACTATTATAGAAAACCTGTCAATAATAGTACACCAAAAATAATTTAAAAAAATTCTAGACGTTTAGGGGTGGTTTTGAGAAGACCATAGATAATAAAAATTCATTAACAAAAATTTTGAAAATTTGTAAATATGCTAATTGATTATTTTCAAATACATAAAAAATAGCGAAAAAATTTTAATTTGAAAGGGTGGTTTTTGGCTAAGGTATAAAATAAAATTTTTGTTTAAAAATTCTGAAAATTATTAACTGTGCCAATCAATAAACTGGAAACACACAAAAAATAGTAAAAACAATTTTATTCAATAAGGGTGGTTTTTTAAAAAATTTTAATCGATAGCAGGGGTGGTTTTTAAGGAAGGTTAGTGTATAAAAATTTTGAATAATCAAAATAAAAATTTTGTTTAAAAATTATTAAAATTTTTAAAAAATACCAATAAAAAACCTGTCAATAATATACCAAAAATAATTTAAAAAATTCTAAACACCTAGGGGTGGCTTTGAGGAGAGTGGAAAATAAAAATTCATTATAGAAAATTTTGGAAATTTGTAAATATACTGCTAAATTATTTGCAAATACATAAAAAATAGCAAAAAAATTTTAATCTGTAAGGGTGGTTTTTGGCTGACGTATAAAATGAAATGTTTGCTTGAAAATTTTGAAAATTATTAACTGTGCCAATCAATAAACTGCAAACACATAAAAAATAATAAAAAAATTGTAATCGATAGCAGGGGTGGTTTTTAAGGAAGGTTAGTGTATAAAAATTTTGAATAATCAAAATAAAAATTTTGTTAAAAAATTATTAAAATTTTTAAAAAATTCCAATAAAAAACCTGTCAATAATATACCAAAAATAATTTAAAAAATTCTAAACACCTAGGGGTGGCTTTGAGGAGAGTGGAAAATAAAAATTCATTATAGAAAATTTTGGAAATTTGTAAATATACTGCTAAATTATTTGCAAATACATAAAAAATAGCAAAAAAATTTTAATCTGTAAGGGTGGTTTTTGGCTGACGTATAAAATGAAAAGTTTGCTTGAAAATTTTGAAAATTATTAACTGTGCCAATCAATAAACTGCAAACACATAAAAAATAATAAAAAAATTGTAATCGATAGCAGGGGTGGTTTTTAAGGAAGGTTAGTGTATAAAAATTTTGAATAATCAAAATAAAAATTTTGTTAAAAAATTATTAAAATTTTTAAAAAATTCCAATAAAAAACCTGTCAATAATATACCAAAAATAATTTAAAAAATTCTAAACACCTAGGGGTAGCTTTGAGGAGAGTGGAAAATAAAAATTCATTATAGAAAATTTTGGAAATTTGTAAATATACTGCTAAATTATTTGCAAATACATAAAAAATAGCAAAAAAATTTTAATCTGTAAGGGTGGTTTTTGGTTGACGTATAAAATGAAATGTTTGCTTGAAAATTTTGAAAATTATTAACTGTGCCAATCAATAAACTGCAAACACATAAAAAATAATAAAAAAATTGTAATCGATAGCAGGGGTGGTTTTTAAGGAAGGTTAGTGTATAAAAATTTTGAATAATCAAAATAAAAATTTTGTTAAAAAATTATTAAAATTTTTAAAAAATTCCTATAAAAAACCTGTCAATAATATACCAAAAGTAATTTAAAAAATTCTAAACACCTAGGGGTAGCTTTGAGGAGAGTGGAAAATAAAAATTCATTATAGAAAATTTTGGAAATTTGTAAATATACTGCTAAATTATTTGCAAATACATAAAAAATAGCAAAAAAATTTTAATCTGTAAGGGTGGTTTTTGGCTGACGTATAAAATGAAATGTTTGCTTGAAAATTTTGAAAATTATTAACTATGCCAATCAATAAACTGCAAACACATAAAAAATAATAAAAAAATTGTAATCGATAGCAGGGGTGGTTTTTAAGGAAGGTTAGTGTATAAAAATTTTGAATAATCAAAATAAAAATTTTGTTAAAAAATTATTAAAATTTTTAAAAAATTCCTATAAAAAACCTGTCAATAATATACCAAAAGTAATTTAAAAAATTCTAAACACCTAGGGGTAGCTTTGAGGAGAGTGGAAAATAAAAATTCATTATAGAAAATTTTGGAAATTTGTAAATATACTGCTAAATTATTTGCAAATACATAAAAAATAGCAAAAAAATTTTAATCTGTAAGGGTGGTTTTTGGCTGACGTATAAAATGAAATGTTTGCTTGAAAATTTTGAAAATTATTAACTGTGCCAATCAATAAACTGCAAACACATAAAAAATAATAAAAAAATTGTAATCGATAGCAGGGGTGGTTTTTAAGGAAGGTTAGTGTATAAAAATTTTGAATAATCAAAATAAAAATTTTGTTAAAAAATTATTAAAATTTTTAAAAAATTCCAATAAAAAACCTGTCAATAATATACCAAAAATAATTTAAAAAATTCTAAACACCTAGGGGTGGCTTTGAGGAGAGTGGAAAATAAAAATTCATTATAGAAAATTTTGGAAATTTGTAAATATACTGCTAAATTATTTGCAAATACATAAAAAATAGCAAAAAAATTTTAATCTGTAAGGGTGGTTTTTGGCTGACGTATAAAATGAAAAGTTTGCTTGAAAATTTTGAAAATTATTAACTGTGCCAATCAATAAACTGCAAACACATAAAAAATAATAAAAAAATTGTAATCGATAGCAGGGGTGGTTTTTAAGGAAGGTTAGTGTATAAAAATTTTGAATAATCAAAATAAAAATTTTGTTAAAAAATTATTAAAATTTTTAAAAAATTCCAATAAAAAACCTGTCAATAATATACCAAAAATAATTTAAAAAATTCTAAACACCTAGGGGTAGCTTTGAGGAGAGTGGAAAATAAAAATTCATTATAGAAAATTTTGGAAATTTGTAAATATACTGCTAAATTATTTGCAAATACATAAAAAATAGCAAAAAAATTTTAATCTGTAAGGGTGGTTTTTGGTTGACGTATAAAATGAAATGTTTGCTTGAAAATTTTGAAAATTATTAACTGTGCCAATCAATAAACTGCAAACACATAAAAAATAATAAAAAAATTGTAATCGATAGCAGGGGTGGTTTTTAAGGAAGGTTAGTGTATAAAAATTTTGAATAATCAAAATAAAAATTTTGTTAAAAAATTATTAAAATTTTTAAAAAATTCCTATAAAAAACCTGTCAATAATATACCAAAAGTAATTTAAAAAATTCTAAACACCTAGGGGTAGCTTTGAGGAGAGTGGAAAATAAAAATTCATTATAGAAAATTTTGGAAATTTGTAAATATACTGCTAAATTATTTGCAAATACATAAAAAATAGCAAAAAAATTTTAATCTGTAAGGGTGGTTTTTGGCTGACGTATAAAATGAAATGTTTGCTTGAAAATTTTGAAAATTATTAACTATGCCAATCAATAAACTGCAAACACATAAAAAATAATAAAAAAATTGTAATCGATAGCAGGGGTGGTTTTTAAGGAAGGTTAGTGTATAAAAATTTTGAATAATCAAAATAAAAATTTTGTTAAAAAATTATTAAAATTTTTAAAAAATCCCAATAAAAAACCTGTCAATAATATACCAAAAATAATTTAAAAAATTCTGAACACCTAGGGGTGGTTTTGAAGAGAGTGGAAAATAAAAATTCATTATAGAAAATTTTGGAAATTTGTAAATATACTGCTAAATTATTTGCAAATACATATAAAATAGCAAAAAAATTTTAATCTGTAAGGGTGGTTTTTGACTGACGTATAAAATAAAATGTTTGCTTGAAAATTTTGAAAATTATTAACTGTGCCAATCAATAAACTGCAAACACATAAAAAATAATAAAAAAATTGTAATCGATAGCAGGGGTGGTTTTTAAGGAAGGTTAGTGTATAAAAATTTTGAATAATCAAAATAAAAATTTTGTTAAAAAATTATTAAAATTTTTAAAAAATTCCTATAAAAAACCTGTCAATAATATACCAAAAGTAATTTAAAAAATTCTAAACACCTAGGGGTAGCTTTGAGGAGAGTGGAAAATAAAAATTCATTATAGAAAATTTTGGAAATTTGTAAATATACTGCTAAATTATTTGCAAATACATAAAAAATAGCAAAAAAATTTTAATCTGTAAGGGTGGTTTTTGGCTGACGTATAAAATGAAATGTTTGCTTGAAAATTTTGAAAATTATTAACTATGCCAATCAATAAACTGCAAACACATAAAAAATAATAAAAAAATTGTAATCGATAGCAGGGGTGGTTTTTAAGGAAGGTTAGTGTATAAAAATTTTGAATAATCAAAATAAAAATTTTGTTAAAAAATTATTAAAATTTTTAAAAA
Organism: Rhagonycha fulva; assembly: GCA_905340355.1. NCBI lineage: Eukaryota > Metazoa > Arthropoda > Insecta > Coleoptera > Cantharidae > Rhagonycha > Rhagonycha fulva. The sequence continues at coordinate 119,705,141 of HG996554.1, forward strand.
ATCCCAATAAAAAACCTGTCAATAATATACCAAAAATAATTTAAAAAATTCTGAACACCTAGGGGTGGTTTTGAAGAGAGTGGAAAATAAAAATTCATTATAGAAAATTTTGGAAATTTGTAAATATACTGCTAAATTATTTGCAAATACATATAAAATAGCAAAAAAATTTTAATCTGTAAGGGTGGTTTTTGACTGACGTATAAAATAAAATGTTTGCTTGAAAATTTTGAAAATTATTAACTGTGCCAATCAATAAACTGCAAACACATAAAAAATAGTAAAATTTTTTTAATCAATAAGGGTGGTTTTTGAGAAAGGTTAGAGTATAAAAATTTTGAATAATCAAAATAACAATGTTGTTCAAAAATTGTTAAAGTTTTTAAAAAATACAAATACAGAATTTGTAAATAGTACACTACAAATAATTTTTAAAAAATTTCAACGTTTAGGGGTGGTTTGGAAAGTGGAAAATAAAAATTCATTATCGAAAATTTTGAAAATTTGTAAATATACTAATAAATAATCTGCAAATACAGCAAAAATAATGCAAAAATTTTAATCTTTAAGGGTACTTTTTTAACAGGGTATAAAATAAAAAAAAACTCTAAAAGCATCAAAAAATCACCAAAAACTTTTCATCATCTTCGACAAAATTATCAAAACGTATGCACTTGCAGTTTTAAAATGAGCAGTAATTAATTAATATACAGTTCAAGTATAATTGAATTTAATTTTATAAATGTACATTAAAAATTTGTAAGATGGTCAAAAGAAAGCTGAATTGTTCGTGCTATGTTTAATTAAAACGTTGGCCCGTTGATTAACCACAATTTTAATAAATTCTTCCAAACCCTATAATTACTTTCGTATAATAATTAAAGAATTAAGCTGTTAAGTAAAATTTAATTGAAAGTCACACGTGCAATCTCGTTAAAGTTTGATTTGAAGTTATCGATAGAAGGCAATAATAGGTAACTAATAAGTAGGTGCGATTTAAATAATTTCATGATTAAATCTCGACCGTTTTGAATATAAAACACGACGTTATAAATTTATAATTAATTTTAATAAGAACGCTATTTAATGTTAATTGTTTAATTGTGCACCACATTTATGAATTGTTCTCTTTCGACTGGAAATAATCAAGCAATTACGAAAGCCAAGGTGAGTTTATTTTTATAATATTTATTTTATTTTTTGTTTAATTTTTCTAGTAGTTGTTCTCGCTGTTAAGATTTTGTCCCTTCGGCTTTAAGATGGCCTCTTCAGAAGGCCCTTCAGTCTTTCAAAATATTAGAATTTTAATTGGAATCCAGGCTGGCGTTGGAAATAAGCCATAAAAAACCTTATAAAATAATAAATTGGTGCAAGAATCGGAGACAAAGACGTTGTGTCATTATTATTCAGTCTCAACCGGCGTTCCACTATTCGCATCAGGTTTTCCTTCTAACTTGGGACAACAAAACTAAAATGTTTAAAATTGCATTGGTTGGAATTTTGACACTAAAAACTTGCCGAGACATCATTGTATTGTTTCAAAAAGGTAGCTTTAATAATCTAATGATAGAAAAACCGAATAGCCAAGTTCCAAAATGGAACCAGTTGCAATTTGGAAAAAAAAAGTTAAAAAAAATAAAAATGTGACTTGTAAGAAGGAAAGCAATCTCGCTTAGATCAAGAACACCAGAATAAGCAAAGCGGAACCGGAGAAGTACCACCTTTTGTTTAAATGGACAGGTCGTTCACTTGATGAATACAAAATTTTATCAACACAAAACTCTATTAGTTATTTCTTAAAATGTGTCGTTTCTTCCGTCCTTTTTTAATTTTCTTTGCCATGTGGGGACCTCTTCGTCTCATATTCAAAAACATGAATAAAACATAAAGGAATATAATTGAATTGCATTTTTGGGGTGACTTTTGTAGTGTACAAATGCTGTTTTATTAAATTACGTTCCGAGTTTATCCTGGCCTCTTCTTCATTCGAATTACACATCAAATATTAAATTAAATTTTGGTAAAAAGAGTTCAACAAATTCATAAAAATTCTTAAACCACCAATCGATAGTCTTAATGGTCTTTTCATTACATTTTATTTACTGCATATTTTGGTGGTCTTTTATGTTGTTTTTGCACGAGACTACTCGACGATTTCATTAGTCGCATTAGAGCTATAAAAGATTCTTTGTTTTTATTCGAGAATTAAACGATAAAATCTATTGTGATTACAATTGGAAAAAGAAAAACAAACTTTTATAGTTTTCAATCAACATTATAAAATGCAATATCAATGCATAGGCGTCCGTAATGGAATGCTGTGCGACCGGATGTTACATACATGCAAAGCATTTTGTTAATTAATCAGATTGATCCACCCCCCCCTTTCGCTTTTTGTAGTCGCTTCTTTAGGCACAAACAGAAAGAACGCAGAGATTTGTCTCATTTCTTTTCGTACCTTCAGAATCATCCTGTGTTATTATTGCACTCCCGGATTTAGCGTCCACACCGCACCTCAACCTCAGAAATATCTACAGCCGATCCCAGATTCTGAATTATTGCAAGGATTCTCAAAGCTCCCTTTGAAGGAAACCACCTCATAAAGCATTTATAAGAGCATCACATGGCTGAAATAGCTATGATGAATCCTACACGTCTGCTAACATTGTGAAACTGGAGAAGAAAGGACCTAAATATATAAATACTAGAATGACCAGGTTGTGCGGCCTGAAGGCCGCACTGATCTTTATAATGTTAAATTTAACAAGCGGGGTGAAGAAGTGACGCTGATATTTGCAGACGACTTGAATTCGTTGACTAAGGCCAACCAATACGCACCATTATAAATTGCTGCATCTAAAAACCGGCAACCGTCCCCTGCTTGATGCCCAACACTAAAGGGCCAAAGTCAACAAAAAACTAGCGCAATTGAGCAATTGATCATCAAGGCACGCCTACAAGGAACATAGAAAAAAGGAGGAGTTTTCTAGCAAATTATTATGTTGAATAGGTGCAGTCTATAACCATTAAGTGCGTGATTTATATGGCTGATTGGCGGAGGGGAGGTACAGTATTCGAGTACAGAACCTATATTTAAAATTAAAGCTCGTCTAAACTCCGCGGTCCTCAGTACCAGCAGAGCGTATGACAAGGTGAAGGGAAAGTTTTCTAGCAAATTATTGTATTGGATAATCATGGCGAAAAAGGAAGAAGAATACAAGCAATTACGGTAAGCCTTGGGTGTTGTCATGGCAACCAGGTTCTAACCTAAAAATGTTTTATGTGAACATCGCGTCTGCCTGGTCCAATTTGCGACCGTTTTTTTCTCAAAAATAGAAAATTTGAAGTTAAACTAAACGGCATCTACACCTTTGAACGGAAGATAGCAAGTGTTCAAGTCGTTCAACCCCCCCCCTCAAATCCTCCATTTTCTGTAGGGTATGAAATTTTTTCGAACTCCGAGTTGACAAACCATAATAAGTAGCATTTTGAAGTTAATAGCTAGCTGGTAGCTAACATGGTTGCCTAGGTTTTTGTTTAGCTAATAGCCAGCTGATAGTTGGCTGTCGGCCTGCAATTTCATGTATGAAAAAAACATGAAAAAACAGTGCTCCATTTGAGCAATATTTCTACAGTTTTGCATGCTGCTAACTGGCTTTTTTGCAAGCTGTCAGGCTGATTTTAACAGCTTGCTGCCAGCTAGCTAGTGTTGAGAATCAGTCAGCCTGTTATTGGTTGGATATTATTAGCTTTCTACTTAACTGATTTTACAAGTTTTAAAAAGAAATTTATGGATTTTGTGCTCAAAGCTAAAGTACTTGTAATTAACTAACTGCCATTTACCCAATAGGCAGCTATGGAAATTCTAGAAGGATTCACTAGCTTTGTCAGGATTAGTCAAGGAGCTGTAAATGCTATAAAGATCCTTGTGCATGTGCTTAAGATTTTTCTTCTTCAAGTTTTTGTTGTTGACTTTCGTTGATCAAAGTTGGAGTTTTAGATTCAGGAGCGTAGATAGCTTTGAGTATGACGGAGCTAACGACGTTTAAAACCGAGGGGTCTGGGGGGTACGGAGTACCCTACAGACATTCAAAAAGTTATTTTATTTAATATTATTACAATTTTCAAGACGACTGCTATATAGCACACTAAGCAAAATTGTACTACTAAATCCATGAACGTAGGTAATTTTGAGTACTACAAAGCTAACGGACTGTGAAACCGGGGGAGGGGGTACGGGTTAATTTATTTAATATTATTACGATTTTCAAGATGACTGCTGTATAGCACACTAAGCAAAGTTGTACTTCTAGATCCATAAACGTAAGTATCTTTGAGTACTGCGAAGCTAACGGACTGTGAAACCGGGGGGTCTGGGGGGTACGGAGTACCCTCCAGGTAATCAAAAATTATTTTATTTAATATTGTGTATAATAATATTGTGTATAGCACACTAAGCAAAGTTGTACTTCTAGATTTATGAACGTAGGTATCTTTGAGTACTACGAAGCTAACGGACTGTAAAACCGAGGGGTCTGGGGGGTACGGAGTACCCTCCAGGCAATCGAAACATATTTTATTGAATATTATTACGATTTTCAAGATGACTGCTGTATAGCACACTAAGCAAAGTTGTACTTCTAGATCCATAAACGTAAGTATCTTTGAGTACTGCGAAGCTAACGGACTGTGAAACCGGGGGGTCTGGGGGGTACGGAGTACCCTCCAGGCAATCAAAAATTATTTTATTTAATATTGTGTATAATAATATTGTGTATAGCACACTAAGCAAAGTTGTACTTCTAGATTTATGAACGTAGGTATCTTTGAGTACTACGAAGCTAACGGACTGTAAAACCGGGGGGTCTGGGGGGTACGGAGTACCCTCCAGGCAATCGAAACATATTTTATTGAATATTATTACGATTTTCAAGATGACTGCTGTATAGCACACTAAGCAAAGTTGTACTTCTAGATCCATAAACGTAAGTATCTTTGAGTACTGCGAAGCTAACGGACTGTGAAACCGGGGGGTCTGGGGGGTACGGAGTACCCTCCAGGCAATCAAAAATTATTTTATTTAATATTGTGTATAATAATATTGTGTATAGCACACTAAGCAAAGTTGTACTTCTAGATTTATGAACGTAGGTATCTTTGAGTACTACGAAGCTAACGGACTGTAAAACCGGGGGGTCTGGGGGGTACGGAGTACCCTCCAGGCAATCGAAACATATTTTATTGAATATTATTACGATTTTCAAGATGACTGCTGTATAGCACACTAAGCAAAGTTGTACTTCTAGATCCATAAACGTAAGTATCTTTGAGTACTGCGAAGCTAACGGACTGTGAAACCGGGGGGTCTAGGGGGGTACGGAGTACCCTCCAAGCAATCAAAAATTATTTTATTTAATATTATTACGATTTTCGAGATGACTGCTGTATAGCACACTAAGCAAAGTTGTACTTCTAGATCCATAAACGTAAGTATCTTTGAGTACTACGAAGATAACGGAGTGTGACACCGGGGGGTCTGGGAGGGGGGGGGTACAGAGTACCTTCCACCCAATCTTTCTCTCTTCCTCGCTTAATACCATTATCATAAAACATCATGAGTGGTCACTGCAAAACCTCCAGGTTCCAGCCTCGTCGTAGACAAAAATTTCTTTTAGTTATTTTAGCATAAATAAAGTGGTCAATTCAAAAGTGCATACTTGCAATTTAACAGCAGGCCAATTGCAGGAAAAAAGAGGTTTTTTCTCTCAGGCCGGTCTTCACCTCTGTTCCGTTTGAAATAAAAGGTATTTTAACTAAACATAACGCGGTGCATGCATAAAGAATTTCTTCTAATTATAAAACGTGAGTTCCAGTTTTAGTGATCGTAAAACGTTAATTTAAAGAAAATTAGCAGTAATTTATTTGTGTCGCTACATTCAACCATTTGCCAGTAAAATTTTATGTGTTTTGGTTACCTTAAAATTATAACCGTTTTCTCTTATTAAAATCTTCTCTATGGTAATAAAGAAGTAAAAGTTGCAGACATAATTTTAGTACTAATAAAAAAAGAATAAAAACTCACATTGAATATTCAGAGTGGCTTCAGGACTTGTAATCGATAATCCAGTCGAGTCTTGAGCTACACATCCATACTGTCCTGCATCCTTTTCCCTATCCACTCTTGTGAAGTGCAGATTTGAGCTCTTTTGAAACCTCCTAGTCGAGTTATCAACGATCGACCCTTAAAAGAAATAAAATTACACCTGCAACTCTGCTATAAACTGCTCTGTCTTACCGTTCAATTCCCAATAGTAACTGATTCCATAATTTGGTGTAACTTCGCAATGCAAAATAGCCGACTTTCCTTCGATAACGTCGGTGTCTTTGGGAGCATTTGAAAAATACAGCTCCGTCTGGTCAGAAAACGACGACACTGGAACTAAAAATAAACGGTAAGACTTTCTTTCCATTCCCTGGATGGAAGAATAGAAAAAGTTCGTATTGTGCTATAATTCAGCTCCTGTTTTACCTTTGCGAAAGAATGGTTAAGGCATTTACCGAATATAATCAATAGGTAACAAGCAAATTTCTATGGTCGAATGTTCTCCGTTCGTTATGCTTTGTCTGCATTTGAATGAGCGAAAACAATCATGGCTTTTGCACTTCCCTCACGTTCGCAACATCTGCATTACCTTTTATTATCAAGTTACAGTCGCTTCAAAAATTATCGGGCTAATTAACAAACCACCTATTAATACTTTCACAACGGGATTTTTCTCATTTTTTTTTTCAGGATTGGAGGAACTTATTTTGTTTTATTTCTGCAGAGAAATGTAAAGAATCGTTATTGGATTTTTATGGTTCAGAAGGGATTAATTAATGACTGTAGATCAAGGTAATGTATCTGGCGCGACTAGAATTAGAACCGCGGTGAGCTTCAATTTCTTAAATCGAAATCATCATTCATCAGCTATATTAACCAGCTGACAGCTTCCAATAATAGTTAGCTGACTACAAGCTATAATAACGACCTAATAGCTTGCTGGCAGCAAATTAAAATGTATTAATTACGGATCTTGAGAAGTGCGAGCACGAAGGCCGAGCTATGTTACGCGAGATAGGAAGTGTAAAAGACGGCGCTATGTTTTGCTGTGATGAAGAGTGACCGCAGAAAACTAGATAAAAAGAACGGTCGCTTTTCAGTGCACACGTTTACCGACAAAATGGCCACCCATGCTTTGGACCTCCCCCAAAAAAAAACGTCTGATAGTCCCAAATCACAAAAAAGTTAAAATTTACCTTTTTTGCTTTACTATGATCGGCCTCCGGCCTCGCACTTCTCCTCCCCCAGTTACATAGCGGTTACAGTTACATAGCATAAAACGGAGTGGTTGTTCTTTAGTGTTCTTCAACAAAATGGCCACCCTTGCTCCGCCCCCCCCCCCCCGAACCCAAAAAAAAGTACGATTTTGTATGAATTTCTCCAAAATCAAATAAATAGGAATTTACTTTCTTATGTCGCACAACATTGCTCGGCCTACGACCTTCACACTTTTTATTTAACATTACATAACTCGGCCTGCGGCCTCAAACTTCTCTACCCTGATTTTTTGTAATTTTAATCCTCAAATATTAAATTTTTGTTTTGAATTGAAAATTTTACGTTGAATGACAGCGGTTTTTTTTTTACCCTCCCCCCCCCAACTCTAAGCACGAACATCCTTTATGAATGACCCCTGAGGATCTGTTTATCAATCTCCAGTTTAGGTTCCTCCTTTCTTGAGCCCTAAGAACAAATCGACTTTACCTTCCAGATAAATTCCTGAACGTTTAACTGGAGGTTCATAAACTGCTCGTTAGAGTTTTTCTTCCAAAATTTAGAGCTACTTTTTCAATGCTCAGTCAATTAAACTTTGGTTAGCCGCTTAGCAATCATTAGGAAGTACAAATTTGTATTTTAATCGTCGATTAATCTTAACCATTGAGAAAACAACCTTTAATGAGTTATGGCCCAAAAACGACTATTTTCTGGCTCTCTGGTCGAAACAGTTGATTGGTTGCTATGGCAACTGGTACATTTCACAGTTGCTATTAGCGGATTTTTTATGAAGCAAAATCGGAAGTAAAATTCACAAGACTTGAAATTGTACCTACTTATGCTCAATGGTGTTGGAATATCAAAGCGACGCAGGTGATTTAATCTTGTTCAACTACATATAAACAAGAGACTGGCGACGCACTCTGTGTAATTAATGACTAGACACACAATACAGAATGTGCTTTGTTTCTTCATTTTTCACGATTTATGAGGAAACCGTAGAAACTTAGTAAAGATAGTTCCAGTGCGGCTCTAAGGCCGCACAGCCTGTGTAATTTAGTGTCTGATTAACAAAAATTAAATCACACAATCACTTTTTCCAGATTTTCTTAAATAACTCAAAAACGGTGAATGATATAAAAAACATTTTAGAACAAAATTTTTTTATCTATTTACGCTGAAAACTTTTAGGCTCCTTAACATTTTTGATATCTTGCACCGCTTATGAGTTATTCGTGAAAAGCTGGATTAAGATATTTTCAAGCTTTTTGGTTCCTAACAGATTTTCCCTAATAACTCGAAAACCCTGAATGATATCAAAAACATTTTAAAACAATTTTTTTTGTCTATTTACGCTGAAATTATTTGGACTCTCTAACATTTTTGATATCTTGCACTGTTTATGAGTTATTAGAGAAAATCTGGATTAAGATGTTTTCAAGTTATTTGACTCCTTCCAGATTTTCTCTAATAACTCGAAAACGGTAAATGATATCAAAAACATTGTAAAACAAATTTTTTTTGTCTATTTACGCTGAAAACTTTTAGGCTCTTTAACATTTCTGATATCTTGCACCGTTTATGAGTTATTTGTGAAAAGCTGGATTAAGATATTTTTAAGTTATTTGACTCCTTCCAGATTTTCTCTAATAACTCGAAAACGGTAAATGATATCAAAAACATTGTAAAACAAATTTTTTTTGTCTATTTACGCTGAAAACTTTTAGGCTCTTTAACATTTCTGATATCTTGCACCGCTTATGAGTTATTTGTGAAAAGCTGGATTAAGATATTTTTAAGTTCTTTGACTCCTTCCAGATTTTCTCTAATAACTCGAAAACGGTAAATGATATCAAAAACATTGTAAAACAAATTTTTTTTGTCTATTTACGCTGAAAACTTTTAGGCTCTTTAACATTTCTGATATCTTGCACCGTTTATGAGTTATTTGTGAAAAGCTGGATTAAGATATTTTTAAGTTCTTTGACTCCTTCCAGATTTTCTCTAATAACTCGAAAACGGTAAATGATATCAAAAACATTGTAAAACAAATTTTTTTTGTCTATTTACGCTGAAAACTTTTAGGCTCTTTAACATTTCTGATATCTTGCACCGTTTATGAGTTATTTGTGAAAAGCTGGATTAAGATATTTTTAAGTTATTTGACTCCTTCCAGATTTTCTCTAATAACTCGAAAACGGTAAATGATATCAAAAACATTGCAAAACAAATTTTTTTTGTCTATTTACGCTGAAAACTTTTAGGCTCTTTAACATTTCTGATATCTTGCACCGTTTATGAGTTATTTGTGAAAAGCTGGATTAAGATATTTTTAAGTTATTTGACTCCTTCCAGATTTTCTCTAATAATTCGAAAACGGTGAATGATACCAAAAATATTTTAAAACAAAATTTGTTTGTCTGCTTACGCTGAAGACTTTTGGACTCTTTAATATTTTTGATATCTTCCACCGTTTATAAGTTATTAGGTGATCCAAAAACTGGAATGAGTCAAAAAAGTCATACAAGTTTTTTTCTAATAACTCGAAAACGGTGAATGATATCAAAAATGTTCAAAACAAAGAAAAAATCCTTTTTTTCTTCTAAACATTTTCGGCCTCGACAACATTTTTGATATCTTTCACCATTCTGGAGTTATTGAAGAAAACACAAAAAAATTAAATTAATGGTGAAGATAATGTTGAATTGAAGCAGTAAATACCGGAATAAAAAGATTACATCTTAACACTTTCTGACTAATGTAACTTTTTGGCTGATTATCGACTTAGCATCCCCGTTGATTTTAGATGATAAAACACCGAAAAGATTTTATCGAAAATGGAAAACTCGCATTTTGTTAACGTCAGGTTTAATTTATTTTTTTCGAGATTGTTGAAACATTTCACCCTTTCATGTAATTTAGTTTTAGGTAGCTGCTCCAAGTTTTTATCGAAAACTTGGAAGTTCTGGAGTGCATAATAATTTTTCTGCAACAGTGGCAAATTTGCAATTCAAATTTTCCGAGATATCTGAACCAGACGAGGGTCCTGGTGAGACATTAAAATTATATTTTTGCAGCACTCACAAAAACTAATTGGGTTTCCTCGCAATTATTTATTAAACTCACCGTGAATACACAAGAAGAACAATATAACTTCAATAATACCAAACATAGTAACGCAGGGTATTTTTGTTTATTATTTTTATCAATAAAAATCAGTTGCACTCGCACAATATAAAATCACAAAGAAAAGAGTCATTTTTTAATTTATCAGTCATTTCATGTTCGTACGTGATAAATTAGTTTAAACAACGCGGAGTTCCGATTTGCTATATGCAATTCCACCGGTCGGCATTCCACAAAACAAAACCGGCTCTACATAATTTCAAACGAAGAATGGTCGATCATTTCCGAATTTTCAGCGGATTTCTACGAATAATTTTTGAATTTCCGGTCCTACGCCATAGGCAACCCGTCGTACAATTTTGAATTTTTTTGTTTTGAAAATACCGCCGTGTTGTGTACGCCCAACAAAAATCGTACTGTCAAGTTTTGACCCCAAAAAATCCCTTTTCGTATAAAGCCCAACAAAAAGAACGAAATTTAAAATGCGGTTGTTGTAATGTTGACGGGATTTTGAATTTTAAACGCCTGAAGATTAGGCAACCACCATCGCACTAACCATTGACATTAGTAACTTTCTGCTATCCTGATACAAAACATGAAAAATTCATAAGTAAGTTCGCGTGTAGTTGTAAAACAACAAAACACTTGTATATTTTTCTAAACTGCCAGTGTAGACATTTACAGGACCGCACCAGAATATTTCATTTTAATCTTAAATTTAATTTTGTACTAAAATAATTAAGGCTGCACTTAGTAATCAGTTTTTTTTTCTGCGATTTCTTGAAAGTGGAGTTTTATTAGCTATCATAATCAAAAACAAAAAGGAAGCTAAGTGGGCAGAAAATAATTGATTTTGGTGTGAGGAGGGGGTAAATTAGAAGGGTGACGATGAGCAAAATACCTCGATCCAGTAGAAGTTGCCTCTACTTTTTTTATAAGACCAGAAAGGATTACCTCCTTTCTTATTAGATTAGGCTATGTAGCAAACAAAAATAGTTTTAGTGCGGCCTTCAGGCCGCACACCATAGAAACATTAAAACTCACTTAGTGATAAGTTTCTTAAAGAACAAAAAATTTACTTTTTATTATTTTTTTAAATTATCTTCCCTCATCACCTCCATCTGCATCCACCAATGCTATTATTTTGCGAATTTTATACATTTTTAATTTCCGATTATGCCTGGTCCACCTTCCCCTGGAGAATTCTCGCCCCCCCCCTCTCCTCGATTTCGTGACAAAAAATTCTACAAGCTATTAATGGTAATAATAATGATATTTTTATTAGAATTACTTTATCGTTCAGACTGTGCGGCCTGAAGGCCGCACTGATTCTTTTTCTTTTAGTAATAAATGAACCAACCACTCAGTTACAAAATTAATCCACAATTTTGTAGTCGGTCTGCTACATTACGTAACTCAATCTAGATTGGTTTAGGCTATGTAGCAAACAAAAATAGTTTTAGTGCCGCCTTCAGGCCGCACAACCTTATCAATTTAGTTCTTGATAGTAATATTGATGTTATAAATGAAATGTCAAATACCTATTTAGAAAAGCAATTAGTAAAGTTTAGTGTTACGTTATTGTTGCACACCTGATCATACAAAAGCACCGCCCTCTATTGGTAACTTACGCAAATATCAGGCTCCATGATTGATTAGAATTAGAAAATATTCAACTTCAGTGCCGATTTCGTCTTTTTACTACCATTTAAAAAAAATTATTATTAGCTTAAAAATACAATAGATAAGAAATTAATAAATCGGGAAAAAAAGGGGGGGGACTTAAATCGAGCATAAAAGAATAACAAAAGAAATTTATTTTTTAAGATTTGTTTTTCAATTTGGTGAAAAAAATTTCTGGACTTTTTAGCTTTCATTTTCAGACTTTTTTAGGTTGAATGAACAGTTCATAAAAAATTAATTTACCGTGAGGCGGGGGGGGGGGGAAGACAACTTAAGAAGATAACAAAATATAAAGGAAAATTTACATTTTGTTGAAAAAATATTTCCGATTTTTTTTAGCTTGAAGAATAATAAAAAAATTAATATACCAAAACCGGAAAAGGGGGGGGCAGAGCTTTAATCGAACAAACGAGAATAATAAAAGAAATTAGTTTTTCTTAATTTCTGTTTTCCATTTTGGGGAATAAACGATTTTGACTCTTTTTTAGCTTGAAGGACCAATAGAAACAAAATTAGTATTTCCGAGACGGGGGGGAGAGGGGGAGCAGAACTTAAAATTTAAATTGAACATAACAGAATAATCACAATAAAAACAAGGGTTTTGAGATTCTGGTTTTCCATTTCGGTGAAAACAATTTTTTGACTTTTTTAGCTTTAATGATCAATAAATAAAAAAGTAATATTTCGGGTGGGGGGGGGGTTGTAAGTACAACTTAATCAAACATAAAAAAATAATAAAAAAATTTTGTTCTTTTTAAAATTTATGCTTTGCTTTTTGGTGTAAAGAAATTTCTAACTTTTTTTTAGCTTGAAAGAACAATTAATGAAACATTAGTAGATTGGCTGAGGGGTGGGGGGTAGGGTAATAGAATATTATAAAATAATTAAAAAAATAAGTTTTTTCACGAAATCCACTTTCTATTTCGGTGGTAAAAATTTTTGATAAATTTAGTTTGAAAGAACAAAAAGAAAAAGTTAAAATTCCGGAAGGAGGGGGGAAAAGGGAGGCTTAAATCTTAAATAAAACATAAGAAAATAATTAGAGAAATTAATTTTCTTTGTTTTAGTTTTCCAATTTGGTCTTAAAAAGTTTCTGATTATTTTACATTTAGAAAACAATAAAAAAAAAACTTAATTAATGCGGGAGGGGGGGGAATTTAATCGTTAATAATTAATTTTTTCAAATTCATGTTTTTTATTTTGGCTGAAAAAAATTCTGACTAATATCCGCGTCTGAAGATACCCAATACTTATCATTATTAAAAAATATTATTCAAAAATAAAATAAGCGTATTTTATATTATAAAAAGTTTATTTTATATTGTTAATTTTTTAATGATCTGGAATCAAATTAAATAAATTTTTTTCAGTCTATTTTTACCAGATTTTCCAACAAGAAGTTCTACGAACGATTAAAGAAATGATATTTTTATTACCAATACTTTATTTTCGAGGCTATGCGGCCTGAAGGTCGCACTGCTACTATTTTTAGAGTTGTAATAAATTAACCAAACACAGCCATAAACAAAATAAATCCAAATTGTTGTACTCAGTTCCTGACGTTTTGTGCTTTACCGGGATTTCTTTAGGCTAAATAATAATCTAAACTAAGCTTCAGTGCGGCCTTTAGGCCGCACAGTCTGTGCAATCTAGTTACTAATTTTAATGTTATGTGTGCTAATTAAGCAAATCAGGCTCTAGATTGGCTAGAATTAGAAAACATTGAACGTCAGTGACATTTTCGTTATTCTTTACTACCGCTTTCAAAAAAATTGTTATTATTTTGAAAGAATAAAAAATAAAAATAAATATATCGTTGAAGAGAAGGAGAGTTAATTAAAATATAAAAAAATTTTGGCGAAAAAAATGTCTTTCTGACTTTTTTCCACTTGTAAAGCTTTAGATAGCTACTTCAGAACTGTAAATAAAAAAATAGTATATTTGGGAAGGGGGGGGAGAGTTAATAGAACGTAAAAGAACAATAAAGGAAATTGGTTTTTTTGAGGTTTCTGCTTATCATTTTGGTGGAAAAACATTTTGATTTACTTTGGCTTAAAACAATAGATTAAAAATTAAAATACCAGCAGGAAGGGGGGGGGGGGAGCAGATTTATCGAACATAAGAGAATAAACAAGAGAGATTAATTTTTCGATGATTTCTGCTTTCCATTTTAGACGAAAAAAACTTTTGACGTTTTTGCGCGTCTGGATGAGCACTGACGCTTCAAAACAATTGATAAAATATTAATATGCTGGGGGGGGGGGGGTTGCTTAATTCGAACATGAGAAAATAACAAGGAAAATTGGTTTTAGTGGAAAACATTTCTGACGTTTTAGATTGAAAAAAAAACAATAAATAAAAAATTAATATAAGAGGTCGGAGTGGGGGAGGGGCAGAGGTGTAATTTAAATCTTACTCAAAAAAATAACAAAAGAAGTTAATTTTCTTAAAATTTTAGCTTTCCATTTTGGCGTAAAAAAATAATTTTTATTATTACTTATTTGTCTTTTAAGTGCTCAAAAAAATATGAAAATAAAATAAATAAATTTTATATTAAAAAGGGTCAAAAATTGTTAAGTTTTTAAACATCTGAAAAATAATTAAAGTGTAACAAACTTTTGACGAGCACAGCTCAGTTTGAATCGGAGTATCGATCGATTGGAGAAATCTGCATTCAAATATATCATTTCTTAGAGCTTTCGCCGTTGGATGTAAGAGGGCAGGTGCGGCGCATTTCAAATAAAAACAAAAATCGTTAAAACTTCGTCATCCGAATCGGAACAAAATTATTGTTATCTAGTTCTTTAATTATTAATTTGTTTACCATAATTAAAAAGGGGGAGGGACTAAAAAAAACAAACTTTAGCCTAATATTAAAACTTGGTTCCTGGTGGAACACTCGGAATGATTTATTTCATTAATAATTTAATAAATATCGTACCCTAGTAATAATAATGAAAAATTAACTCTTTTACCACCTCAACATAAAATATCTATAGCAAAAATTTTAGTTTTAGGTCAGGCGTTTTCTGTTTTTCAAAGCAAAATTTACTTTTGAGATAAAATGCGGGTTTGGCGAGATGACGTAAGACGTTAGATATTAAATTAGCAGATTTAAATGTTTCACTGATGAGCAGTCGCTGGTGAAACTCACCGCAAACCGCATCTCATTATTCTTATTATTATTGTAAGTGAGAAATTTGCAATTTTATTCGAAAATGAACTCATCAACACTGTTGAATTAGAAGTCCTCGGTTTTTTAACTTAACGTGGAATCCGAACCACGGTACAAATAATTTTACTAAAATGAGATATTGAAAACAGAATTGTTTTGAAATCGGAGCTAACCTGCTATTAGATATTAAAAATTATTGTTAAGGGTGGGGGTGTGCGTTTTTTCTTATCTCTTTTGATTGAGGAAATGTTTAAACCACCAAAAATAATACTTTTAAATTCAAAACTTTTGTATGGTATATATCGCATATCTAATACCAAAAGCTTCTTCTGATTTGTTAAACTTACCCCAATTTCAGATTTTGGTGGTTATGGATATCTTTAATATTGAATTCAATAGACATAGAGCGATATTGATATTATATAGTTTTGGGTAGTGAAAATGTCAAATTTTTTTGAAGCGCGTCTTGCCCGGACTCGATTCTTTCTTTATATCTTTTCTGGGGTGTATAAAACATATATAAAAGGGATCTATTTTCGGTTATATGTATTAACGTCTCAGTTTAGGTGAAATGTGAATAGCCCGATTGTTGGTAGACAAGGCATGACAGGGGTTGGTAGAATGTTACAGTTCTGCTTGACACTCGTTATCGTAGAGAAAACCATTCTGTATTTATATATATAGAGCGCGGGTGATAGCCGAATACCATTGTCAATATGTCAACATTTGAAGACGTGTTTGTATACAAAAATACTCAATTATATGACCAATTGTTAAACATATGTCACAATTACCCCAAGGTTTCCTTTTCCATTCAATTCTCCCGGCTATCAATTTTTTTTTCAGTGTAGGTACAAATATAATTAATATTGAAGATAGTGGAATCGATAAATCTTAGGTACCTATATAGACTTAAAGAGGCAGATACTCATATAAAATATATATTTTTTAATTAAATTCAAGTCATCATCGTCTTGATATATTTAATATATAGCAGTAATATATACCCATGTATTATGCATCACAACAAAAACCATACACAGGTATAATAAAAGAAATAAAATAATAAAAAGGCAAAAATACAATCAAAAATTCATGTCCTTAAGGGTAAGGGGTAAGACGCCGACATATACACTTTCTGTTTTATTTTGCAATAAGGCATGCGAAAACACGCTAACAAAGTAATAAAATTTATTTTTCCTTTTTTATTGAACATCACACCCAAATATTTCCTACACAATTTCAGAGGAAAAAATATAATCTGAAGGGGAAACGCCCCTTTTATCTCGTTGCGCCAATCACGCGCAAGGTGAAATCGCCATCTTGAATTATAGATTCGAAAGCGAGCGTGGCGCTAAAACGGGGAAAAATCCAACTACACAAACGTTTTCACGTGGATCGAACGTATAGACAGATCGAAAGTGTCTCTGCTATAAAAATTGACGAAATCAGTTATTTTATTTTCTAAAAAATTTTGTTACTCTGCCTCACGACGTTTCTTGCACGGTTTAGGACAATTTTAAATAAAATAAAATTTTTTTTTATAGTATTTTAAGTGCCAATATAATAAACAATCAGCAGCATTGCAGCAGTTTATTAGAACGCGGATTTTAGTGCAGTTGTTTTGTGTTTCTTTTACAAATGGATTTTGTGTGCCGCCGCCGATAATCGAAAAGGTAAGCAAATTTCTCTTAAAAAACTTTTTTAAATTTTGAATGTTTGAAAAAAGTGACAGCTCTAACCAAACTCAAACTGGATTTTCAAGTAACCCAGAAACGAACGAGTGAACTTTTAATTAATTTAATTTGTGGCTAATCAATTGCTTGATGAATTAGAAATGTAATTAACTAAATCAGTGTATCTATGAGCTTCGAACCAAATTTCGACCTTTTTTTTCAACCCACAGAAAAATATAATAAGTAATTAAACAGTTATATTTATTAATAGTAGTAATAATTTCTTAAGTATCAAGGGAGATAAAACTTTTAGTTACGCTACAATAGACACTAATTAAACCGTGGCTCCCCGCCCGCCGGGGAATGACAACAAAAGCTGTACGAATCTAAATTCGAACTGTCAGAAAATTTCCGCAAAAAAGCGGCACTTAAAAAGAGTTTGATTTTAAATGCCAGCATCTGCTGCTATAAAAGATTTCCGAAAAATTTTCTTGAAAGTGTCAAGCCAACCCTAACAAAATTTTAACGAGAAAGTTGTCTATTTTGATGATTTTTCTAACAATGGGGTTAAAATTCTTTAAAAGGCGAAGCGGCGCGTTATTGACGGATTACATTTTTACCTTAGCTCGAATTTTAAGTAGGCTCGGTTGCATTATTTGTTTTGCAAAAGTGTCATAAGTAATTTTTGACAGTTTTTTGGGGAAATCTTTTCCTTTAGATGGGAAAACGTAACTTCCACTCGAAAGTTACGGAAATATAATATTCATACCTATTATATCAGGTAATTTCGCAAAGTGTCGGTATAAATTTCTTTGTTGCTCTTTTTTAATATCAATTTTATTAAATAAACCCTTATAAAATTCTTAAGTATAGGTGTCATTTGAAAACCAACCGGAAATCTATTAATATCCCGGAGTTTAGTACTCCCCTAAAGTAGACGTCCTGCAGTTTAATTTCCGACACCTAATTGGTTTAATTCCAGTGCTTCAAAATCAGTGCACTTAAAGAGGTTATCATAAACCTGCCAATTAAATTTATTAGTTTTGTAAAAAATACGTTTTTTACACGTTTATTTTACGTTGCTATTACGTAACATGTCGAAAACTTATCGATTCAACGTTGAATTTTGGTCAGTTTTCTTTACATTTTCAACAGCATGTGCATAATAGGCCGTTGGAAACACGTGTAAAATTTGCTAAAAATTAACGTTAAATCGACGTTGTTATAACGTTAAAATAAATAATCCGACGGTCACAAACTTTTTCTTTTTTTTTTACTACTGATGCGAGACGGGTGGTAGTAGCAATTAGAATTATCAAAAAAAAAAAATACAAAAATTTTGCAGGTGGAGCAAATTCACTAGTAGTACAAAATCTTACCCCTACAGATGAAGTTCGAAAAGCTTAGCTTGATGGTGGATTTCTTAATCAGGGGCTACATTTCTTAGCTTCTCTTTAAATTTTTGATGAACCTCGACCCTACGCAGGGTGTCATTATTGAATTTCACACTAAGTTTTACATACGGACTATTTCTACAGTTTCAGTCCAATTTTATATTCTCCACCAATCAAAATGTCCTATTTCTAATTTTCATTTTATTTAGGTTTATTAGTTAGTAGTACTTAAATATTTTACATTTGTGGGGTCTGAAGAGCACACTAAAAAAAAACGAAAGAATATTTTGAAAAAATCACCTGCGGAGCTTTTTTTATTTGAATTTTATGATTCTTTTAATTAACCACCTGAAAAGCACTGCTGCAGAAAGTTATTAAAATTAATTTTATAATGACGATAACTGTCTTTAGCAACGGATGGAAAAGTAAAACTGTCCTTAGCAACGGCTGCAAAAGTAAAAATTGTCCTTTAGAAACGATCGGAAAAGTAACGTACTTCTTTTGCTAAGTAATTTATAGCTGGTAAAGATTGTAAAAGATGGTAACAGCCGTAAAATTGCAAATTGTTCTTAGCAACGAGCAGAAAAATAAAATTTTCCTTAGCAACGAACGGAAAAGTAATTTGATCTTTATAGTAATACGACAACGAATTAGATGAAAAAAAGTAATTTGTTTTAAAGCCTTATTACTTTAAAATAATGAAAACTGTGCTTAGCAACGGCAGTAAAGTTAAAATTATCCTTGGCAACGGGCGTAAAAGTAATTTTTTTTTATTGAATAATTTAAAATAGTGAAAGGTGGTCCTTAGAACGGGCAAAAAGTAATAGTTTAAAACAATAAAAACTGTGCTTGACAACGGGAGCAAAATTAAAAGTGTCCTTAGCAACGGACGGAAAAGTAATTTGTATTTTCGATTAAAAATATAAATTAATTGGGTGAAAAAGTAATTGATTTTTTTACTGAATGATTTACAATATCAAAAAATGTTCTAATTAGCAACGAATGAAAAAGTAATTTGCTATTGTTTTTATTGAATATTACTTAAAATATTGGAAATTATCCTTAGCAACGGAAGAAAAAGTTTAATCGTCCTTAGGTACGAGCGGAAAAATAACTTTTATATTTTGTGAAATTGTATAAATTGGGCGAAAAAGTATTTTGTTTTTTCATGTTATTAAAATATCGGAAACTATCGTTGGTAACGGTGGGAGGGGGGGGGGTTAAATCGTGCTTGGCAACCGACCGACGAAAAACAATTTGTTTCTTTTTATTGAACAATTTAAAATACCTTATATAAACTGATGTCTTTAGCAAGGCTGGAAAATTAAATCCGTTCTTATAATAGTAACGAATAATGGAAAAATAAAATCGCTTCTAGCAAACGGACGGAAAAGTAATTACATATTTTAATATTTCAAATTTCTAGATATTTAAGTAAATATACAATTTAGATTAATTGGAGGAAGAATAATAGAGTGCATTTTGAAAACTTCGTTTTTGAAACATAAACCACTACTTTGTCTAATCTAGACTAAAAACGCTACTTTTACGCCGCGCCGTAAAAAAACTGAATAGAAATTAAAAAATGGAATTGAATTACAAAGAAATTACAATAAATAGTATACAAAACTTGGAAAATTTCTCTTTACTTGCTTACTATTTTGTTCAATCGCGTGAAAAGTAGCACTTTTCAGCCGGGCTTAAAGGTTAAAAAATTGTTTTTCGCAACGCAACAAAAATGGAACACTGTCTTTAAAAACGGTCGGAAATGGTAATTTTTTGTCTAAACGCCTAAAAAATTGTATTTTTCAGTTTGTTCTTTAGAATAGAAAACGTCACTTTTACGCCGGAAAGTACAAAAATTCTTAACAACGGGCAAAAGAGTAATTTATTTTGTTAAATGAAATTTATTTATAAATATCAGCAGAAAACTTCTTATTATATTCTTACTTTATAACCATCCTTAGCAACGGATGGAAAAGTAGAGCCGTCCTTAGCAACGAGCAAAAATGTAATTTTATTTAAATGAAATACAAAATTTATTTATAAGTATCCCCTGATGTGTAATAATTATCTTCTTTTCTAAAAACCATCCCTAACAACGGATGGAAAAGTAGAACAGCCCTTAGCAACGGAAGAAAAAGTAATTTTTCTTTCTTTTTTTTTTGAAATTCAATTGATGAAAGTTTATTTAAAAGTATCTGCAGAAAATTTATTCTTACCTGAAAATATACTTTTTTGTCATGAAACCATCCCTAGCAACGGATGAAAAAGTAAAGCTGACCTTAGCAACCGACAAAAAATACAATTTACTCTAATTTATTTATAAGTTTTTCTAGAAAATATTCCCTTACTTCCCTTAATAATTATTTTATGTTGCCATAAAATCATCTCTATCAACGGATAGAAAAGTACAATTCTTCTTAGCAACGGAAGAAAAAGTAATTTTCTTTTATTAAATGAAATACAATGGGTAGAAATTTATTTATAAGTTTCTCTAGAAAATATTCCCTTCCTTCCATTAATAATTATTTTATGTTGCCATAAAATCATCTTTATCAACGGATTAAAAAGTACAATTCTCCTTAGCAACGGAAGAAAAAGTAATTTTCTTTTAATTAAGTGAAATACAATGGCTGGAAATTTATTTATAAGTATTCGAAGAAAATTTACTTTTATTTGTAATAATTTTATTCTTGTGATAAAACCATCTCTAGCAACGGATGGAAAAGTAAAACTGTCCTTAGCAACGCACAAAAAATATAATTTACTCTAATTTATTTATAAGTTTTTCTAGAAAATATTCCTTTACTTCCCTTAATAATTATATTATGTTGCTATAAAATCATCTCTAGCAACGGATTGAAAAGTACAGTTCTCCTTAGCAACGGAAGAAAAAGTACTAATTTTCTTTTGTTAAATAAAATATAATTCACTGTTTATTTACAAGTTTTCCCATCAGGAAATATCCCATTACCTGTAATAATTATATTTTTTGACATAAAACCATCCCTAGCAACGGATGGAAAAGTTCAAACGTCCTTAGCAACGGTCAAAAAAGTAATTTTTTTTTAATAAATGAAATACAATTGACGGAAATTTGATTATAATTTATAAGTTTTCGTAAAAAAATATTACCTGATCTGCAATAATTACAATAATTTCAACCAATGACGTGCTATCATTTTGGTTTGGTGTTGTAGGTTTGTAAAAGATGTTAATAACAAGCAATAAATTGCTAAAGCAAACGAGAATAACTTTGATTTATGTCGGGGTGTCCGGAATAATTGGACTGTATCAAATTACCCTTGTAACCACCCAACCAATCAATAGCTTGCACACTGCATTTTATAGTTTTTTGGTACGTCAATCAACTTAGGACCAATTTGTACGAAACACGTGTTCGGCTATCAAAAATAAAAAATATAGCTACCGAATTGTGGCTGGAAGAAACTTCCAAAAAGTAATATAAATAGCAGAATAATCTGCAAATCGTTTTTTTAACTCATTATCGGATTAGCAACAAAAAAAAACAGGTAGGTATACTGTGATTGTATACAAACAAATCTTAAGAATGCATAAGAATATTGTGCAACGTCATTTTGGATAATTGCCTAATTTGGTTGTGACGTATCCGTAACTGTTAAATTTTACTCCGACAAAATATTCAGAAGTAAAATTGAAAAAGATTTTTAAAGTGAAATTAGTGACGTAATTCGAAACTAAGCCGAATTCCAGAATAAATAATTACAAAAGTCTAGGAAATCCTCATCAAATGTACTGTCAAGGACCAAAAGGACAAGACATTATCGCCTATCAATCGGACCAAACCTTAAGATTGGAATACGTCCAGCGATCATATCGACGCCAAATCCATTTATATTGAGATTTTAATTTTTGTTGTGTCATCTTCTATGACTTTGATTTTTGATTCATAAAAATGTTGGTTATCACTTTTTTTTGCTAGCGATGATACTTTGTTTATCTGTTAAACTAGCCTTCACTTTTTGTTTCAAACATCTGCGATCGAGCCCAAATTTAAGTAGATGCTAATAGTAACGTGACAAATCAATTAGGTATCGATAAGTAAAATGTCTGTGGCGGTTTAGGTAGGTGCAGATGCTCGATATTTATTTTTATAAAAATTTAGAATGGAAAAAAGAACGAAATATCATCGTAACTGTTGTTATTTCGCATGGTATTGTACTTTGGTACAATGGAGTGTGACCAATGTTTGTTTACCCAAACACTAAATAAACACGAAAACGAGAAGAAATCTTTACCTAAACACAAAATACAGATGTAAGTCGTCGTCCAAATGTTGGCCAAGCGATTAGGTAATTATTTTGGTCGTGCAATTAGCAAAGAATGACGAATTTTTAATAATCATTAGAGAAATCACGATTTAACAACCTTGTTAGTGTTGTGGCGTAATGTGGTAGTAATAAGACGTCTATTTGATTAATGGTTTCGTTTCAATTCATCTCGTTATGGACAAGATTATAATAGTTATTTTAACGTAAAAAAATGTTCAACTTTTAAAATCAACAATGCTAACAAGTTATTCTTTTGATTAACATTTTGCAAAAGCCGACAATTATTTTGCTTCGAGTGCAAAGTAATTTAAATCAATTTAAATTTTCGTTAACTAACTCATTATTTTTTTTCGGATAGAAGTTTACCTTTTGCCAATTAAACTGTTACAGCATAATGAACCGATTTGGCCACCCATTTATAGATCTTCTACGTCTGATTAACTAAAACCTCACTTTCGACTGCTTAAAGCTGCATTCACAACTTCAAAATTAAGGCCTGTTTATCTTATCTGCAAGGGCGGATTGGTTACTTAAAATCGTTTTAAGTTTTTGTTTCCCGATCATATTTACTTCTAAAATATTCGAGAAAGCAAGAAATTGTCTACGTTTTTTTTAACATGTCAAGTCCTTATGTACTACAGGACAATTAAAATTAAAATTTCAACAAAGTGGAGTTTTGCTTTGCTTTAGTAGAAAGCCGGCAAGAGCCAATCAAAATGACCAATTTTAAATCATAACAAAAGGATAGAAAAAAATACTTCAATTTAATTAGTTTTTGTCAGCTTTCTACCAAAACAAGGCAAAATTCCAACTTCATTGTAAATGCGGCTTTATATTTCGAAAATTCTTGACAGTTTTGTTAACTTTTTAAAATTAAATTTTACTCTGTTAATTTCAATTAAATTTATTTCCCCTCCCCCGCAGCTGACACACTAAATTTTGTTGTAACTTTTTTAACTTTAAAATGTCATTGTTTTAAACTGACGTTTTTCTTTTGAAATTTAAAAAATCTTAACCGTCTTTTAATTCATTTGTTCTCTCGCACTTCTCATTGCCAACAGGAATGGCGTACACCACTGTCTCTGTCTGAAATGCTACCTTGCAGCTCATTTTATTAGTTTATTTATTGTAACAACTTATAGTTAGCTCCAGTGCGGCCTTCAGGCCGCACATCCTGAATAATCTAATGTTTAAAAAATCATATTATATAATTTATTGTAAATGTTTATAAACTACAAACGCCATACTGCCCAGTTTAACTAGGTTTTACAAAACAAAATAAAGGCAAAATATAATGTAGCTCGGCCTGAGGCCTCGCACTTATATCTAAATAATTTTTCTTCTCAGGTCGGTTATAAATTAATGAACCAATCTGAGATGTGTCCCTAAATAACACACACTTTTTGATTAATCTTCTTGGCTCAAAGTCATAATGTATAGCTCGGCCTACCACCTCGCTTCTTACCTTAAACATTCGGCCAGCAAGCACCAGCTACACCACCAATCCAGTCCGTCACAGTTCATTTCTCTATATTTGTACTGTACTAAAATTTACTAAAAATACTAAAAGAAATTGTCGTATGTGACTCGGCCTGCTGTCTCACATAACATTTTGATGTTAGGAATAACAAATTCAACAAATGAATCCGAGTTGTGTTGTACAGTAAATAATTTCCTTTACTTGATGACTATCCACTATGTAGCTAGTAGTAGCGGATTATGGCCACAATGTGTAGCTCGGCCTGCGGCCTTACAGCCGCATCACATTATTACGCATTAAGCCGAATCACTTAGGTAACTTAGTTACTGATATTTTGCATAAATAAATAAATTGCAATTATTATTAACCGTGACTACCATATTGTATTTTAAAAAAAAGATGTTGTCAAATCACCATTTACAGCTCGGCCTTCTGTCTCGCACTTACATGCGTTTGTTTGTTTCATCTTTTTCAAGGTTTCTAATAAATTAATAAACCAATCGGAAATGTGTAAAGTAAACTTTATGACTTCTCGGATTTAACAACTTCAGCTCAAAGTAATAGCTCGACCTGCGGCCTCGCATTGTAACCTAACAAGCCACAGAACTTGGCAACTTATTTTGTAGTACATCAATAAAAATATTATTGTAAATATTTATAAACTGTGACTGTCATATTGCCTAGCAGTGCTAGATTTCATGAAGCGGATATAGTCGCCAAATGTGGCTCGACCTGCGGTCTCGCACTTACGTTGATGTATTTTTTTTGATTATTAGTAGTAAATTACTTAACCACTTACCACTCAAACAGTGCCAGTATGTGGCCAGTTCTAACGGACTAAGGTCATGATATAGAGCTCGGCCTGCGGCCTCGCTCCAACTGAGCGATTTAGTTTTGCAATTTGTGTAAATAAATAAATTCTAAATATTTTTAAACTAAGACCGCCTTATTAACTAGCTGTTCCAGATTTCAAAGTAACCGATATAACAGCCATAATATGTAGCTCGGCCTGCGGTCTCGAACTTACGCTTGTGTAATATTTTTCGATGTTGTAATTAATTAATAATTCAATCAGAATTGTAGTATCTAGTGAATAGTTTTTTTTTATGACTGACCAATATGTGGTTAGCGGATAAAAGTCACCATATTTAGCTCGACCTGCAGCCTCGTAGTGCTTGGACGATCTAGTTTTGAAATTTGTATGAATAAATAAATTGTAAATATTTACAAATCATAACCGTCATTGCCTAGCTGTGTTAAGCTTTATTTGTTTTTCTTAACGGGATGGTATTCAACCACCATTATATGAAACTCGGCCTGTAGCCTCTCACATAAATTTGTATATTTTTTCTAAACTGGATAATAAATTAATGAACCAATTAGAGTTGCGATACTAAATAGCATCCTTGACTGCGCGACGATTCAGTTCTGTTAAGTAAAGCGACAACATAGAGCTCGGCCTGCGGCCTCGCACCCCACGTTTGGATTTATAGATAAGAGATTTAATAGAGTAAAGTTCCTATTCGACTGAAAAAGACAGGGATTTTAAAAATTAATTATTTGTCATTATGAAAATGACGAGAAATTTCAGGGATAACATTTTTCAACCTGAAATTTTTAAAAATCACCTGCGGCGCTGGGTTAATTAGACCGTTATACTGTCCGTGTTGAGATATTACGTACGCTTGGTTCCAAAATGACGTAGTAAAACTGACTGAACACACAAAAATGTTAGTAATAAAAATCCGCTTATGTAAATAGCGCCGCCACAGGCGATTTTTTTAAAACCTATTTTAATTTATTGATACCTAAATCAATTTGTTATAAATAAAATGTTGTAAAATTATAATCATATCACCAGGTTTTCCTGACAAGAGCATTTGTCAGCAAAATCGCCCGCGGCGCTAATTTATTTAAATTTATGCCAATATCATATTTCAGTGGGTTTTAACGTTTGAAAATTAAAATCGGGCGATATATAATATCGCAAAAATGTGGGTTATCGTAAATACTGGTTGGGCCACAATTTAAATGTTTTAAAAGGAATGTGTAAAACTTTTGACATAAACACCTAAAATTAGTACCCATTTAGCTACCGTGCGCCGCTTTCTACCTGATTTGGTCTACGATAAGGGGAAGGTTTTACGTTCCATCAAACAAGAAGGTCCGGATAAAAATTCCATTTTAATAATTGGAATTTTTGATTAAGTACTTACAACGCGCAATTCAGTTTGATTTTTAATTTTTCGTTTTTGGAGATGAAAGATTGGTAGGTGTTTTTAATTGGTAATTCGTGTTATTTGCTGTTCAGACATAAACCACATCATTAAGTTTAGAAAAGTGTCCAAGAATGGGTGCCAAGATAAAATGTAAGATTGTGTAACCAAAAGCGGCCTTTTTAAATGTTGGTAATGCTAGTGCTCGTCAGTTACACGCGCCGTCGCTTTCTTCACATCAGAAACTTGTTCAAATTACAACTTGTTTCGGTTAATGGCACATTAAAGCTATATCTGAAGTTTGATTGCTGAGCATTCGTAATCATAAAACCGTTGCCACAAAAATGCACATTATCTACCTAAAAAAAGAAAGAATTTAAAAGGTGAAATTGCAGCAGAAAAGTACAAAATTGAAACTTTTCGTTCTTAATGACAGCTGTCAAATATAACCACATTTTGACATTTGACAGAATAGACCATTCGACTAGCTTGAATTTTTTAATCCGTAATTAACGAAATTATCAGTGCAAACATCTGACATTAAAAGATTAATAAAATATCAGACCCAAATCAGGAAATTTGTTTTTAGGGGGAGGGGGGGGGGCTTTTAGCCTTATTTCAGATCCGCCACTGAAAGAAGTTGTTGATGTTTATAACAGACTAATTTACAACCCGCAATTGTTTAGCAATAATTAACGTATGCTATGGGGCACTATCTTGCATATACTTACTGCTCTAGCACTCTACTCACACTTATAAAAAAAATTCTAAAAACGTCTTGGCAAGGTAGAAGGCCGTGTTATGTCAAATCTAGAAGTTTAAAAAAAACATATTAAAAGATTTAAAATAAAAACGTAACTATACCTAAGCGAATTGGACCACTGTAATGACGATAACTTCTACAAAAATTAACCGATTTTTAATTTTAAAAATTCTTTAGAAAGATAGATCTTTGGCCTACAAAATAAGTGTCGATAATTTTTTCCGTAAAACGTTTAGTTTCACTGCTATTGACGGTCAAATTTTCGGAACGTCCGGCGCGGAGTTGTGGGGCTAAAGAAAGGTAGTACATCCTTTCTTCTTTTTGATTATAGTTGTTGATTCTGTGGTTAAGAATTACTTAAAATGTAGTTAATTGAAATTGTCATTAAATAGTAACAAAGTAGTGGCACGCAATCTATTTATTGGTTATTGACCATTAAACTACGATCATAATTTATAATAACCAGTCGTAAATCACATAATTGGGCCATTAAATTGTATCAAATTTCTAACATTAAAAATCACTTTATAATTTACGGCTAATTTTATGACTTGACAAGATTATTAAAAAGGTGATTAAAATTAAAATCCAAGTTATAATTAACTGCAGTTGCCCTTGGATTCAAAAAACGTTGATGTACACATTTGTACCATATTTGCAATAATAACGCCCAAAGTACGTAACTGACACAACTCGGACCCCTAAAAATGTATTAACAATGTGGCATACACAACACGCCCGCAAAATAATTTTCCACTTGGTCGATTTTAACCCCGAATGTTTAACAAATAATAGCGCCACCCAACCAAAAGTAATTTCACAACCCTCCCGAGAATTTCTCTACAGAATTAATTTTAACACGTGGTATATTAAAATTTTGTTAATATTTAACGTTTAAATCGAAATTTTGGAAATTTGTTATAAGTAAAAAAAAATTCGGCTCGTTTTTAACCCTTACAGCGCGGTGATGCGTCGCACGTATACCTAACATCAGGGGCCCTGAAATAATTCAAACATTTTTTGAGTTCATTGTAAGGCACTTTTCTATTGATGTTCAGTGAAATATAAATTCAAAAACGACCGGCACTCTTGAGGTCAACACGTGTGTAGGTGTTGAAAATTTTACTTTTTGAATGCAATTTTATTGCACCACTAAGCGAAGGAAACGAAACGGAAAAAGAACTTCTTAACGACTGAAATATTATAAAATTGAAAATTGTTGAGGGTTCTTGATTTTGGTATAAGTACATTGTCGAATAAATTTAGAGAATGTCTTGTGCTCCGCTGAGCGAAATAATGCAACACAATTTTTAAATTATTTTCAAAGTGGGCTCTTCAATTTTTGATTTTTACATAATGCGCGCTATTCCGAGGATTAAATAGTTACTATTTTTTTACGGTATGAGTTTCCTTTTTTGAACAATGAAAAAAGTTTTTTGAAGGGTGTGGGTTAATTTTTATGTGCGAATATTCTCGGCCTTCTTTCTGTCTAATTGGAACGAAGCCACATGGGTGTAAATTTATAGCTCATGAAAAATGCACACAAAAATGTACCATAATGACCGCACACTGCAGTTATTATAAGGTCACTTGTCCGGTTCTGTCTGTTTGGCTATTTTCTAATTCGTCCTAGAAAATTTTTAAGCTATCCTAGATAATAAATAATCCTAAAAAACAATTAAATTCAATTAAATAACAGAAAATTGAGATGATTTTAGAGGCTCAACATTAAATTTGATGGTTGTAACACCGTAAAACCTCTATAAGCCGGAACTGCTTGAGACCAAAAAAAAAAAATTCTTATGTTCCCTTTAAAAATACGCGACTACCATATATTTTAATTTTAACCCTTTGGACGCGTAGATTGGCAAAAACGCTAAGCTTCAAGAGACTTTAGTCGATTTAAGAGTCCAAAGGGTTAAATAAGATAACTTTTTTTTTAAATTGTTTTAAAAAAGTTGTAAAATTAAGTATACTATTATGGATTTTTCTTTCTTTATTTCACAAAATTCTTTCCCAGTTACTGGAGGGTACTCCGTACCCCCCAGACCCCCCAGTCTTAAAAATATGGCTAGGGTTAATATAAATAGAGAGAAAAATTATATTTGAACAAATAATAATTTATTGAGGTTGTGTTTTTACTTTGAGTAATTCGAGGGGTAACTATTGGAAAATAAATTATTAATTGGAAGGGGGGGGGCATAGTTTGCTTACTGTAAACAGATAAAAAATGTATAGCGACCTCACAGCTCAAAAGGCATTTAGAAAATGCGGCAAAACTAAGTATTATATACACTTTTTTTCCTTAAAAGCTTTTCCTATAACTGGAGGGTATTCCATACCCCCCAGACCCCCCGGTCACAAGATATAGTCTATCTGGAATTTGGGGTTACCTACGCCTATGGTTAACATAAAAAGAAAAAAAATTAAGTTCGTATAGATAATAATTTCTTGCAGTGTGCATTCAATTTAGAAGACTATTTGCCAATAAATTATTAATTGGGGAGGGGGGGGGTGTAGCTTACTTGCTGTATATAAATAAAAAATATATGCGGCCTTACGGCTGAAAAATTACTTTAAAATGTGGTAACAGTAAGTCAAATTATTCTTTTATCTCAAAAAACTTTTTCTGTTACTACAGGGTACTTTGATTTTACCTCCCACCCCCCCAATCCCTTCGTTTAGAGTTACAGTCTAAAATAGTTAAGTTCTTACAGATTTTAATTTGTTGCGGTGTGAATTTACTTTGAATGATTATTAGATGATAAATTGTGATTAGGGGGGCATATTTGCTATGTTTAAATAAAAAATGAAAAGTTGCCAGTACAATAAACCGGCAGCTTTTTTAGTTCCACCTACAACCTCGTACTGAACCACAGTTCATAGTAAATAACAAATCAGAGGTGCATTACGAACAGATAGATAGAGAAGACTTGGTATGTGGTAATCTGAATAACTTATATTCCTTAACGTTTTGTTTAAGTAGTTGATCGATCCCTTTTTTTTAAATTAAATTTTAATTATTTACCCGACAGACGCAGTAGGTAATAGCTAGAGATTTAACTCTTACCCCCCTCCCCACCACAGTACCAGAGTATAACATAAGTCGTGTTCTAGAATCAAATCATCAGCAGATAGTTAAATTCCATTGATTTCAAAATATAACACCGGGTTGTTCAGGTTTTTAGAGCTTATGGCACCCTCTAACGGAATTTGGTTGAAACCAAGCCAAAACGAAACCATAAATAAACAAAAAATGAAGGTCAAATATCTAAAAATTGAAGGATTTAACCCTTGTTAGGTAAAAATCTGTGTCAGGGCGCCACAAGTTTTAATAACAGGAACAACCTGGAATGGTTAGGTTAGGGTCGTTTGGAATACCTGATGAGGTATTTAAACGCGACCAATGATAGAAAATTACAACACTTAGAGTGCGTTTCACTTAAAGCCCACGACGACTAAGGTCGATCTTCAGTCAATTCAAATACCGTGGTCATGGGTTTAAGTGGAACGCACTATTAATGGTCAATAAAAGGAATTTGGATGTCCGTCTTTAAAACTGATGACAAATTGACCGCAAGCGCGTGGTGGGGGGGGGAGGTTCTAGGATCCAAGAAAATTTGTTTTTAAAATTGGAATCTATGACCCTTTTCATTACTTTATGAAGTGCCGGCTACAGGACGTTTGGGCGCTGGACATCAAACTTCTTTTATTTTTTGGGGAAGGAGCACAAAAGACACAAGAAACCTAGGTTTGACTACGATAAAAAGAGATCCACCGGTCAAGCTTAGGTTAGTGTTAGGTTAAGTTCTTTTTATTAGTAGGCTGTTTAGTATCGGCGCCTAAATGTCAAGTACATCAAAGCATCATTTGGTAAACCGGGGGGTCTGGGGGGTACGGAGTACCCTCCAGTACCTCAAGAATTTTTTTGAACCTGGAATGGTTAGGCTAGGGTCGATTGAATACCTGATGATCTATTTGAACGCGACCAATGATAGAAAATTACATCACTTAAGGTGCGTTCCATTTAAAGGCTACGACGACTACGGTTGATCTTTAGTCCAATCAAAGAACCACGGGACCACATCGCGGTCGCCCATGGGCCTAAGTGGAACTCTCTATTAATTTTCAATAAAAGGAATTTGGATGTCCGTTTCTAAAGTTGATAACAAATTGACCTCAAGCGCGTGGTGGGGGAGGTTCTAGGGCCAGGAAAGGCCTAGGACTTTTCTCATTAATTTATGGAGTGTCAGCTCCAGGACGTTTGAGCGCCGAGCATCAAACTTATGCTATTTTTGGGGGAGGAAGAGCTCACAAAACTTAGGTTTAAGTACGATAAAAAGAGATCCATCGGTCGAGTTTAGGTTAGTGTTAGGAGAGATTTTGTTATTAGTAGACCGTTATGAAAGACATCCACTGATCGAGATTAGGTTAAAGCTAAAAAATTACTTTTTTTTGTAACGGCGCTTAATGTCACGTACTTCAGAGCATCATTTGGTAAACCGGGGGGTCTGGGGGGTACGGAGTACCCTCCAGTACCTCTAGAAATTTTTTTGAATTTGTAGCTTAGTTACGCCAGTTAAATTTTGATTTCTTTATTTATCTGAAACTATAGAGGTTATTAGAGCGTCCCTAACTTGCGTGAACATCTGGGTGAGTTTATCTCCATTGCATTTTCATTGCACTTGTGTGTAAAATCGGCAACACTATCTAATAAATTAGGCTGCTCCAGAAAGAAACAACACCACCACCGATCACCATCTTTGATGTTTTATTCCAACTGATAACAAACAAAAAACTTTACAACTAAAGATAACATTTCAATGGTTTGCCATAGCCTTCCGAAAGGCGACTGCTAAATTTGCTAAAACTCAGAACTAAAAATGGAAGTTGTTTTACAGATTTGGATGATACACCTAATATTATTATTCTAAGGGCTCTTGATTTCGATAGCATATCCATCGGTGGGAGAAATCTAAAAAATATCTTGTGCTCTGTTGAGCAAATAATGTAACACATTGTTAGATAATTTCTAAAGCGGGTTTTGGGGATTTTTCAAAATTATAAAATGATTGCTTGATTAGCCTTCGTTTGCACGATTTAATTATTATTGGTTAAAAAGCAATAAATTTAACGACGTCATTAAACTGCAAGATAGAAGATTAGGTAGTAGCAATTAGCCACTCAAGTGTCTAATTATGCAGTAACAATAATTAAATTTGCATATAAATTTGATTAAAATGTATAGGATAGTATAATATTCAAAATAAAAATGAGTGCTTTAGAAAACGAAAAATCTTGGGTCACAGAACTCAAAGCGACAACTAACTAACATATCCAGCTGGTAGTTGAAGAGATGAGCATTTTATTTTTTCCACTGACTACTGGTTTTATATAAAAAACGTCAATGTCGGCTACCTTAATTTGAAAATACGGTTTATAAAATAATTCATAACTTTTGTCTCGTTCTGGTTGGACTTGGAAGAAAAATAAACAAGGACGGGCGGATGGCGGCACAGCTGGATGGAAGAGGACGGGGCAGGCAAAAGTGAAGAAAGAATGAACGGTCAATTTGAATACATCTGAATATTTATTTTAAAAACGAGTTGGAGGAACGCGGTGCTATTGTAAAAGAATATCGTGACGGAAACAAGAAAAAATTGAAAAAATGTTGGGTTACAATCATAGCTCGTATATTTTTGTACCAATAAAACACCATGATATATTGTGCACATGGGCACAGGTGTTACGGAGTCAGAATGTGTGATATATTTTATATGGTTTTCAATGTTGATGTCAAAAATTTATTTAAAAAAATAGTTAAAAAGCACAGCGTGAAAGGTCAAAAATGCAGACTTATTCGTCTATTTCATTTATATAGAGATAAATTTTATGATTATGAAAATAAAATAAAATAGTTCATTATGTAGTCATAACCGCAGAAGAGCAATCAATACTAACCCATAAATTTCCACCATACAATTTTATACAAAATTGGAATTGTGGTTTCTACGGATGTCCAAATTTTTAAATTAATATCTTATGATGCCATGAAATATTTTATTTATTGCGTTACTAAAAATAATTTAAGTAATTCAGGAGTAGGGGTCCATTCGAACGAACATCCTTTACCGACCTACAGCACAATAATACAATAAGAGCTTATCATTGGTTCAAAACCAACACCGCTTCTGGAATTTTGCTAATCCTGTTATTCGTGTTAGATCATTAGTTTGCCTCCACTACCGTAATTTCAAAGACTTTTTCATCCAGAAGGAACCTTGTCAAAGGTAACGGGTGCAAGCATCGACGCCTGGGAGTTGTTTTAAACAGTGTTAAACCGGAAATTGGATATAAATTACTTTAATTCTCTAATTAATCACAGTGAAAGTAGAAAGGTGAAGGGACCGTAAAAATGTTGACTTTACACCTGCACCGTCGGTACATCTGGAGATTCCTTCTTCTTTGGAAGGCAACAAATACATTTATTTTCCCTGTTTTATGTAACTTTAGAGTATAAGGAATAAAAAGGAACACCCAGAAAAGACGCAAGTCAAAGCAAAAAGAATCTAAAGTTTACTCACCATGTACAACTGCAAACCTTTCCGAGTCAACACTTCCTTTTTTTTCAAACTGACACATCTAAAGTGGTGCACAAAAAACTGAGAATGAGGCTGATACCACATAATTGAATGCTTACATCGTCAATGTTTCGACGTTAACTTTCAATTTATTGATTGCAGGCCATCAAAGGTTCACTTGCAATCCATAAGATGAAATTCAGCATATGAGATGACCTCGCGGAGAAACGTCGAGGGTAAGTCGCTCATATAAATTTTAAAAACTATCGCAAGGCTTTGCAATTAATTTGATTCAAATTAATCTGGAAGGAGGGAGGGGGTAAATCAGACTTCTTGATTTAAAGTTTTTGGCTAAACGTCAAACAGTAGGTCCCCAAGTACGATGAAACTTCAAACGTACCCCCCTGACGTAGAGAAAAAGTTCAGAAGTGTGATTTGCAGGTGCGTAGCTAACCTTAAGTGCTAGGGAGCACCACATTTTTTTTTTATAAAACGCGAAAAACTGGGTTTGAGACCGAGTGTCTGGTAAAAATAATCTACATGTACTTTAATTGTATTAATTTTCTAGAAGACGCCTAGTAATTACGCCCCTGCTCATCCATTTTCCGACACAATGCTCATCACAAGAGCACAACAATAGAGGATGCTCTTAGATTTAAAATAAAATAAAAGATTATAGCAAAATTATAAATTCAAATTAACCTTAGTGAGTGACCGGTTTTGGACTGGTTCACTATGAAATATCAAAGGTAGTCTGATGGAACACTCAATAAAGTTCAGGTAACTCCCAACACTCCGGTGTTATTCACATATGATATTTTTTACTTCCAGAGACCATGAAATTTGGTTTACTCCAGTGCGGCCTTTAGGCCGCTCAACCTGGTCAGTCAACTTAAAGTTCAACAATAATTTTCTAGATCTGTTCCCGAATTTTTGTGGAACGAATTGATTTATAAAAAAAAGTTTACTAGACAAAGATGGCTTTATACCGCTAGATACGTAGTAATACATACTTTTTTTTAACAATTTTATCATTATTATTATTAATATAAAATGGCAATGATTATAAAATCCGTTATTTATTTTATTTTTGTACCTAATGAAATGAATGAATATAAGATTATCTGTAAGACCACCATAAATCAACGATTAGAATTGTGAATATAACAATGCGAGGCCGTAGGCCGAGCTATGTTTGATAATTTGTTTGATAGTTTTCATAAAGCAATGATTGCCTTTTTACTATTGCGCAAGGTTACAAGACAATAAAGCATGAAGACCACTAAACTAAATTGCACAGACTGTGCGGCCTGAAGGCCGCACTGAAACTGGATTTTGATAGATTTAGTGTGCTTTAGGTTATTGTTTTTTCCGCTTGATTATGTTTGATAGCCTTAGGCGCTTGGTTTTCATAGAGCAGTGATGGCTCTTTTCTTATTATGCTAGGTTACAAGACAATAAGGCATGAAAACCACCGTACTAGATTGCATAGGCTGTGCGGCCTAAAGGCCGCACTAAAACTATTTTTAGTTTTAGGTTATTGTTTGACCCGTTTGGTATAGTCACAAAGCCGCCAATTTTTTGTGAGGCTAGCGGCCCAGGGTTACTATAAAATCAACAATTGGAATTGCGGATATAATAATGTGAGGCCGTAGGCCGAGCTTTAAAGTGGCTCTTTTATTATGCCAGGTGGGATAACTTATGACTTGCAGCTTTTCAGCTGTCAGTAAATTAATAATTTTTTAGATTCAGGCAAAAATTTCGCTGTATGTACTGCGTCAACATATTAAAAAGCAGTGGCGTAGGTACAAATTTTTATTAAGTTGTATTAATCATTATATTCGTTTATGTATTTATTTCGTAATCAAATTATTAGTATGCCGATGTAGTACGTGGAGGGTTACATTTTTGGAAATCGCAAAGCAACGCAAATTGAATCGCATAGATTACTAATACGGGATCAGAATTGTAAAAATTTGAAAAAAATAATGCAACATCGGGGGGTCTGAAGGGTACGAGATCCAGTGCTTGTGAAAGATTTTTGAGAACAGTTTAGAACTCTTTTGAGAATCACTGTTCTGCACCAACTGCGTGTACGTATTATTTAAGACAGTGGCATAGTTTCAAATTCAGAATCAAATAGTAGCTCTGCGACTATGTTTTTGGAATTTTTTTAGCTCTATTATTTATTGCACAATTAAATCGTTAGTATGTCCATGTGCGTTGGGGTAACATTTTCAAAAATCGCAAAACAACGCAAATTGAATCGCGTAGATTACTTATACAGAGCAGAAGTGTAAAACTTTAAAGAAAATAGTGCAAATCCGGGCCTGCGAAAGTTTTTTGATTAAAATTTAGAATCCTATTGATAATCCACTGTCTTAAACAAACTACGTGTACATTTTATAAGACAGTGGCGTAGTTTCAAATTCAAAATCAAATAATAGCTCCGCTTCTATGTTTTTGGAGTTTCATTATCGGCATTCCAGGGCGCCGATGTACGTAGGGGTTACAATTTGGGAATCACAAAACAACGCAAATTGAATCGTATAAATTACTTATACAGGAACAAAAGTGTGAAAATTAAAAAAAAATCCTGTGAAATCGGGGAGACCAAAATTTGAAGCGTCTTTGAGAAGCATTGACCTACAACAACTGCGTGTATAAAATATAAAGCAGTGGCGTAGCTTCAAATTTAAAATCAAGCAGTAGCTGCGTGACGGTGTTTTTGGAATTGCATTAGCCTTAACATTTATTTTTTAATTATATCATTAGTATATGCAGAAGAACGTGGGGGCTTTTACTTTTAAAATCTTAAACGACGTAAATTGAATCGCATATATACTTATACAGGAAAGTAAAAATGTGAAAAAAATAATGCAAAACCGGGGGGTCTGGGGGGTACGGAGTACCCTCCAGTGCCTGTGGAAGTTTTTGGACTAAAATTTTGAGCCCTTTTAAGAAGCACTGCCCTACAACAACTGCGCGTACAAATTATAAGACAGTGGCGTAGTTTCAAGTTCAAAATTAAATTGTAGCTCCGCGATTATGTTTTTGGACTTCCATTATCGGCATTAGAATGTGAATGTATGTAGGGGATTTGGAAATCGCAAAACAACGCAAGTTGAATCACGTAAATTAATTATACAGCATTAAAAGTGTAAAAATGTAAAGAAAATAATGCAAAATCGGGTGGTCTGGGAGGTACGGAGTAAAATTTAAAGATCTTTTGAAAATCACTGACTTACAACAATTGAGTGTACAAATTATAAGGCAGTGGCGTACCATCAAATTTAAAACCAAGTAGTAGCTCAACGACTATGTTTTAGAATACCTTTAGACTTAATATTTATTTCGTAATTAAATCATTAGCATGCAGATGAAGTTGGTTATTACATTTTTAGAAATTTCAAAACGACGCAAATTGAATCGCATAAATTAATTATACAGCATCAAAAGTGTAAAAATGTAAAGAAAATAATACAAAATCGGGTGGTCTGGGAGGTACGGAGTTAAATTTAAAGATCTTTTGAAAATCACTGACTTACAACAATTGAGTGTACAAATTATAAGGCAGTGGCGTACCTTCAAATTTAAAATCAAGTAATAGCTCAACGACTATGTTTTAGAATACCTTTAGACTTAATATTTATTTCGTAATTAAATCATTAGCATGCAGATGAAGTTGGTTATTACATTTTTAGAAATTGCAAAACGACGCAAATTGAATCGCATAAATTAATTATACAGCATCAAAAGTGTAAAAATGTAAAGAAAATAATGCAAAATCGGGTGGTCTGGGAGGTACGGAGTTAAATTTAAAGATCTTTTGAAAATCACTGACTTACAACAATTGATTGTACAAATTATAAGGCAGTGGCGTACCTTCAAATTTAAAATCAAGTAATAGCTCAACGACTATGTTTTAGAATACCTTTAGACTTAATATTTATTTCGTAATTAAATCATTAGCATGCAGATGAAGTTGGTTATTACATTTTTAGAAATTGCAAAACGACGCAAATTGAATAGCATAAATTAATTATACAGTATCAAAAGTGTAAAAATTTTAAAAAAATAATGCAAGACCGGGGGGTCTGGGGGGTCTGGAGTACCCTCCAGTGCCTGTAAAAGTTTTTTGACTAAAATTTAGAGTTCCCTTGAAAAGCACTGATTTACAACAACCGAGTGTACAAATTATAAGGCAGTGGCGTATCTTCAAATTTAAAATTTGGAATTTCTCTAGACTTAATATTAATTTCGTAATTAAATCATTAGTATGCAGATGAACGTCGGGGTTACATTTTGGGAAATCACCTAACGACGCAAATTGAATCGCATAAGTTACTTATACAGGAGCAGAAGTATAAAAATTTGAAAAACATAAAGCTAAAGCTCTCCGTCTGTGTCCGAGAAAGTTTTTAGAGGAAAAGTTACTGAATTTTTAAAGTGCTTTTTTCCGTTTTTTAGGATGGGTTAACTCTCTATTCCCCTCGCTCTTCTGGGTATGTATGAGTATGGTTAAAACAGCTTTGTAATTTATTATATTAAGGATTAATTTGAATTTTAAACCTAGTTTGTGTAATTTTAAGCCACAGCCGTGGTGTGATGTGACTGCACGTTGAGTTACAGAGCTGAAATTCTGAGTTCAAATCGCGGACTTCACAGAATTTATTAGCTCGGCAAATGGCGATTTATCGTCAACTCAAGGGTCTGCAAGGCCCGTAGCGCTTCTTCATATTGTGTAATTTTTCTCTATTTTTGAACTTTTCCACAATATTCCAAAAATTAAATTTGATGCTTAGTTTTGACATGATATTTAAGTTGTACGAATTTATAATTATGTAAGAAGAGACGGTCGGAGAATAATGGTCAAACGAGTGGATTATGAACGCTCAATACCGGGTTCGAACCCGGGTGCAGTGACAACTTTATTCTGGTCATTCTGCTGATCCTCCAGTAGGTTCTTGATTTTCTGTTTTTTTTCCATTTTTCACACTTTTTTATGAAACCACATTTTCTACATAATTTAGCAAAAAAATTTGTATCGCATGTGTATGAACAGCTTAAATAATGTTTCAATTACAATTATCAGTTTCCTAAATGAAGACAAATTAAGCAGTCGTTAATTAACACGTTTTCGACATTAATAAAAGTATTTTAATTACAGAACATCGTCTAATGTTGTTCAATAAATAATCAAGCAACTTCATTATATCTTATCTTGGGTAAAAATCTCGAAGTGAAAAGCCGCGGAAGGTTTACATGCGCGATTCCACAAAACCGTTAAAACAATTTACGTTAATTAAATAATTGTTAATGTTTACAATTACTGGAATTTTATGTTAATAGTTTTAGTCCATTAAAATAAGAAAATAGCTCGGGAGTTCCATCAGTTCAATTATTACATCTACTAAATTTTTATTGGAATATAAATTTTTTGGGAGTTTAGAATGTGACCAGGCGAGCTATTGTAAATGCGTTATCAAAAAAACAAGTTTTGAAAAATATTCACCTTCTAAACGGCAAAGAATGCGGCTCCACACAAAGGTGTTGAATCAGTTAGTTTGGAGGAATTTTTAAATAATGTCACCTGACATGTATTTTATATTATGATTATTATTTTGGTAAGTTGGGCAACTTTCCCCCCCTATGATGTTTATATGACATATTATTATAAATAAGTGCTGCTTTCAAAATTTCTCATTATTCCGACGTTTCATTAATCTAATCGTCCAAAGTGGACCCGGTATCTAATGCGGTACCGTTGTGCCAGTTCGTGCACAATGCTCAATTTTTTTTTATTATAATAATAGTAAAAAAAAAATAAATTATGATCGTCTTTGGTCAATCAAGAAAATTGTAATGTAACAAAGTGACACTAAAGCGGTATCACCAAAAATGGGAAATGAACAAATTCTAATAAATTGGGATTAAGTTGGTTGTAATCCACGGTAGCAGTGTCGGTAACAGAGGCGCAGCGTTATCGAATGGGCTCACCAAAACCACTACGCCGTGATTTATATTGAATTTTTATTACACCTATGGATGGCTTTCTCGGCCTCACGGGTTAGAAATAATTGTAGCGCAGTACACCGAAAAAAAAAATACAATCTAATTTTTTTCTTCAGGTCCCCCGTATAACTTCGGCTTCTTCCAGCCGCATGTAAAATAATAATATAAATAACCTGACATATTTAATTGATAATTTGTGTAGTAGTATAAGTAAAAAATGCAAATTAGATTTTTTTCGAAATAGTTTTATCATAACAAGATACGTACGTTTAGTGGTCATCTTTCGAGTCGACTGTTTACAAATGTTAATTTCTTATACATTAAACTAAACTATTCGGTCCATTTTTTATAATTAACATATGAATAAAATTTTAAAGCATCATAACTACTGCCAAAGATGACAAGTAAAAATTGGCTCGCTTAAAAGGCGATGTAATTAATTTAATTTGTAAAAATGTTGCCTTCTTTTTCTATCTTATTGTTAATTTAAACGTGGAAAAAGAATCGGGTGTAGTAAACTATTTATAAATTATAATAAATTCTTGGTGGTGTGTGACTAATGGAACACTTTGTGTGACTACGGCTACTAGAATTTTTTAAATATTTAAATTTTTCTCTTAACGAATTTGACCTTTTTTCGTCATACACAGGTATTATGACTATTTAAAGTAGAGTAATTAATATTATAATAGATGACGTGCTCTGATTGGTCAATTCGTGCTGCCATCTGTAGGTCACTGTTCGCAAAACAAAAGGACCCGTAAACGGCGTTTACCCTAACTAATTATGCATAATTATGCTTACATTAAATAAATTTCTACTTTTAAATGTTTTGAATTATTAAAGAGATAATTTAGTGTCGTCAAACTGGATTCGGTAGCACCAAATCGACAACTTTTCTAACTGTTTTTTAATTATACTTATGTGTATAATGTACACATTATGGTATAAATAATAATAAAAATGATATGAGCGTTTATCATTAATTTTTTACTTTATTTTTTTATTTAAACACTGCAAAAGAATTTTGTTGTTACTTTTCTTCTCTTCTGGACGATTAATAAAAGTAGAGATAATTCTTAAATTATATAGTGATGTCCTGACGAAATTTTGAGATCGCAGGCCGAGCCAAATAAGGTGGCAGTAAGTTGCCAATCTTGCAGTTCCCTAAACTGCTAGTTAATAAACATTGTCGTAATTTATCTACTTGCACTCTAGTAGATAACAGATTGCTCAGGTTGTGCGGCCTAAAGGCCGCACTAAAACTGTTTTTAGCTATAAAGCATAATTCAATTCAACAGATAGCTTTTCTGCACACTTTAGTGTTCAAGGTTGTTATCACATTGCAATAACTTACCTTTGATTGGTTCATTGTCAAACACTCACTTATTTAAGTACGAGGCCGTAGGCCGAGCTAAGATTTAAAGCAGTGATAGCGGTACTCAACCGTTCAAAAATTCAGCAAAAATTCCCTATTTCATTAAGTGATAGTCGCAAGCCTCTCAGAGGCTATAAACAAATATTTACAGCTTAACGTGGAATTTGATTCACGGCTGTGAGTTGAACACAATATGTCGTAAAAAAGTAAAGCTTTTTTTTCTTTTTCTGTTCCTTTACTTATTTAATTTCATATTAATAAATTCTCATGACTATCTGTCTGTCAGTAACTCAACCTTCTACAATCCTTTACTTATTCTATATCAATAAAATTTAATGTCTGTCTGTTAGTAACTAAAAGACTCACATATTATACGACCGGCGTTTAATTCATCAAAAGATTGTTCATTTGTTATTTTTTGATATCTACAAAACTAATTAGTTCTATTTTTTAGTATTAATGTAAAAATCGAATTTTAAGAACACCTAAAATCTAACTAAACTATTTTTTCACTTCACTTCTCGCTCACTCGTTTTTGCACGTTTTTTTTTCTCAAAGTTTATTTTCTTTACTGTTATTATCGTTTTCATGTTTAGATAAATTCAAAAGTTAAGTGTTAAAAGGGTACGCAAACAAATAAGTTTAAAGACTACTGCATTTACTAAATTAAACAAATTGTGCGGCCTAAAGGCCGCACTGAAGTTATTATTAGTTCATGTTTGGTGACACGGTGGGTACTAACCTAGCGCTTTAGGCAGATCTAGTTACAAAAATGATCACAAAAATAATTAATTATAATATTATACCTATTTTTACCGTGGTCCGGATTCCATGTTAAACTATAGATAATTGTTTAGCGCGCTTAGTATAATCACACACTCGGTATTACTCTGCGACGTTAGCGACTTACGTCTTTCACACAAACTTGAATTATTTACAATGAAGCAATTAAGAATTGGTGTTGCTGATATAAAAGGGCGAGGCCGTAGGCCGAGTTTAATATGGTAACCTAGGCTACGACTGATGCATTTGCAAAGTTTTAGTGGTTTTGTCACCATGCAAAGTGATAAAATCAAACCACTGTACCAATAATACTTTAATTTGTTATTCCCCCTCCCCCCTTTCCTCACACCTTATCAATTTCACTTCCAACCACCTCGGTTTTTTTCTTTTAATTTTGTTTCGCTCCTGTTAAATAACATCATATTAAAGTAAACTTACTAAAAATGTTTAAAAATTACTGTACAAGATCGCCCAAATTGTGCGGCCTAAAGGCCGCACTTAATCAATATTTAGTAAGCCGCAGGTCATTGTAGGCCGAGCTTTGCATGATAATAGTAAACTGCGCTGTCATTGTCATTAAGCAAGAATCCAAATCATTGTAAAAATTATTTTTTAATTTGTCCATCCCCTTCTTTACCAAAACTTTCAACCATCCATTTTAATTTTTTTTTTTTCAAATTTTTCTTTTTTACTGTTGTATCAATTTAATATTGAGGTAATATGCAAAACTAATGGAAGTGTCCAAAAACACACAGAGAAAATATTCGGGTAGTAAATGACCCAGATTGTGAGACCTCAAGGCCGCACTAAAACTATTTTTAGTTTATGTAAGCTGCAGATCATTGTTTGCCTTATTTAATATAATATAGTCATAAATCCGCAACTGCTCTGTGGTGGTAGAATCCTACGACGACTATGCATAGCTTGGCCTACGGTCTCGTACTGTTATATCGGCAATTTCAATCTAGTTAGTATTTTGTAAACAAATCCCGATATTTTCTTAAGGAATTTGATAAAATTTTTATTTTCTTCCAGGATTTATTTTATTTACAACACAAAATCGATGATTGGCATTGTTGATATAATAGGTCGAGGCCGTAGGCCGAGTAAGCTGTAAGGTGTTGATTCATTCGCAGAGCTGTGGCTGCTCCGTCACTGTGTAAGTAAGAAATAACAATGATTTGAAGCTAAACGTGTAATCCAAGTCCTAACAGATAATTTTTCAATTTGCTTTTTACTTCCCCCCCTCCCTAACCTAAAATTCCAACCTCTCGTTGTTTTGTTTTATTTCCTCAAGCTCATATGATCATTTTAATGTAAAGTTTCGCAAAAATAATGAAAAAAAAAATGAAAGTAGGTTTTAAGACTGCTGCACTAGAAAGCGCAGACTGTGCGGCCTAAAGGCCGCATTAAAATTATTTTTAGTTTGTGTAAGTTACAGGTGATTGTTTACCTCGTTTGATATAATCATAAAACCACCAGTGCTCTGCGACGGTAAGAGCGTACGTACGGTTATCATATAATATAGCTCGGCCTACGGCCTCGCACTATTATGTCAGCAATATCTAAATTATTTTTAAGTTGTAAGTGGATGTACGAAGTATGAGTCAGTTACTCAATACCTACTTTTAATTATACAACGATTTATTTACAGCAAACCAATCAACGTTTGATAATGTCAATATAATAGTGCAAGGCCGAAGGCCGAGTTTTGCGTGACAACCGTGCCCTGGTACATTCGCAAAGCTGTGGTGACTGTCACTTTGTAATGTAGGAATAACAATAACTTGCAGCTAAAAATCTGGAATTTATACTTGTTGCTGTTATTTAATAATGAATGCTATTTGTTTTTCATACCCCCCCCCCTCTTTACATGCTTTTCCAACCCTACACTTTTGATTTTATTTAAAAGTTTTTTCTTCTACTGATATTATTACTGTTTGCGTAACAAGACCGCCACTGCTCTGCGGTGCTAAGGGTCTAACATCATGATACCAAACTCGGCCTACGGCCTCACGGAATTGCCAATCATTGATTGGTTATGTTGTTTGTTGTGATATTCTGATAGTTTCATAAGCCAGTGAGGGTTAGAGTTAGTTAGTGAAGCGTTTTGATTTTATATTATAAAAGTTTTAAAGTGCGAGGCCGTAGGCCGAGCTTTGCATGATTGATGATTTTAGTGATTAGAGCTTTGGTGTTTCATCTACTTTACGCAACATAACGTGAGATCCAATTCATCATACAAATAATTTTAGCACTACTGTTGTAATTCCAGCTTCTGTGGGCAGTGGCGTACCTACATTAAAATTTGAGTCGGAATTTTTTTGAATCTCCTTCGTCGATCAAGTTCGGTATAAATTTTTAACATTGCAAATGAATAGAAATTTTAGATTATTTACCGGCAATTAGCATAAGTTCTAAAGCTTTGTTGTGCGTCAGACTTACATTTTATGACTGGCAAATGGTTAATCTGGATTGCTGATTGGATGAAATGGGTGGTGAATCCGGGGGGTCTGGGGGGTACGGAGTACCCTCCAGTTATGATAAAAAAATTTTGAAGA
This sequence comes from Rhagonycha fulva, assembly GCA_905340355.1. Taxonomy (NCBI): domain Eukaryota; kingdom Metazoa; phylum Arthropoda; class Insecta; order Coleoptera; family Cantharidae; genus Rhagonycha; species Rhagonycha fulva. Next base: position 119,749,606 of record HG996554.1, read on the forward strand.
AAACGAACGCCATGTATTTTTTAAGCACAACTCAGTGTATCGGTATCTCAATGTGTCTGTTCGTAACGCACTTTTGTTTGGCTGCAATTTAAAAAAACATACTATCGATACAAAAATTTGGTGAGTGACGTATTAGATGAACGAAAATAAGCAGCCATTGGTTTTCGCTTTCAATGGGGTGCAGGTCTTTAGATCCTTTCAACCTTTTAAGCTTAGCTTAAAATAAAAAATGTTTCAAAAATTTGCACCCAAATATTTTTTAAATTTGGAAAAAATCAAAGCGGTCGGACTTGACGTTTCTACAAGATTAAAATAACATTTAAGTGTTGAAGGTTTTTTACAACCAACCATAACTTTTAAAAAATTGAGTAGTTTTTATCTCCAAATTATACCACCCACTTGGTTAATAAACTAAAATATTTTGATGGTTTAATAATAAATAAATAAATGATACAATGTTTGGATTTATCTGCCAGACTCACCAAATCTGTTTGTATCACATCAGGGGCGGATTAGCCAAGTGGGGAAAGTGAAAAGTTCCGCTTGAGCCGACGCTCTTTGTGACGGCCACTTCAACTTTTTACTTTCGAAGAAATCGTAAGCGTTTTTTAATCGAAAAAATCGAAAAAGTACAATTTCAACTCTGTGCTTCTTGATGAACAGCAATAAAAGGAGCAAAAAATCGCCTGCGGGAGCTTTAATATTTTTCACATTTAGGTCGAGATAAAACATGAATTTTGTGTAGTGCAACTTTAGCATGCAGAAGTTAAAACTAGGGTTTTGATGAACTCAGCGTTATTATAAAAATGGTTGATTTGAATTTCATTGTTAATAACTGCCAACTGCAATCTCAACACAATAGCTTATTCCAGGTTTCTCTTTGTTTTGTTATTGACGGGACAGAAAATCGACATCCAGTAAAGGAGAACCATCAAAAATCGTTGCAGCTGTTCCATAAAAAGGTGGAGTTTGCATGTTTAACTGCGCTTGCGTTCCAGAGTGTAGGTGGTTCTTGGAACTACAAAACTAGGGGGGATTTGCTCCGCCCATAAATAAAGATTGGTAACTCAAAAATGAAACAAGTTGGTAAGAGTAGTTATTACATACACTTTCAGCAGAAACGCTGATTATCACAACATTGCCAAATTGAATGCAGAACAATCTTAAATCCCCCAATCCACCTCCATGCGTATGGTCCAGTTTTAGCTGAAAAATTATGAAAAATGTATTTTTGTGGTTGACACGCACATCAACAGGTTAAAAATGACCAAAAAAAAGTCGGATAATTAAGAATCAATCCTGGTAGTTAAGACAACCGGCGCTGGTGTACCTACCTGTAGTTGCTAAAAATCTTGAAAAGTTAAGATTATCATTAGGTTAATCCGGTTTATCTCATATTAGATTTTGCTTAAAGAGATCTAAGTTAATTCACTACTTACACCACTTCAACACTTGAGATTATTTTCGGTTAATAGGAACTTTTTGGAACGGTAGCTTAATCAGGAGATTAAAACGTATCAGCAAATAAAATGGAACCTGCACATATTTTTCAATCCGATTGAACTAAACTGGAATGATTCATCAGTCGGTTCCAAACAATTTGATGACAATTACAGGTAAAAAAATGTTAAGGCCAGGTAAACCCAAAAAATTACCCAATTCCTGGTAGCTAAAGAATTGTTATTTGCAACTTTTGTTATCACGTTTAATCCTTTTTTTCAAACTGCAGAATCGGTTCTTGGAATTGCTCCTTTAAAAACTGCCGGGAAGGCCTTCTAGAAAACGTTAAACAAATTGCACAACCTGAAACCGGAAAGTTTAGGGGGTAAAATTTTTCTGTAGGTAAGAAATGAAAAATATTTCAAAATAATATACTAATAATTTGATTCGATTTGATTTGCCACACTTACAATAAAAATTTTCTTAAATAAATCAGGGACTTAAGGGGTTAAGCATGTAGTTACCTAAATTTGGATTATTGGAAACCAATTAACAAATTTGTCAAAATATTTTTAAGAAACTGGGGCTTACAATCCAAAACCTATTTGGAGGGGATTGTAACTGTTAACTTCCAAATATTTTGAAAATTGTGTAAGTATCTTAGTATTATTTAGTTACGGTTGCAATCCGATCATAAGCACCCGTGATGTGTTAAAGGGATTTAAAAATTTTTGTGTAATTATTAGTGCCATCAGGATACAGTTTTAATTACACAAGGTAAGTTGACATAATCTGGTTAGAAAAATTTCAAATATCTTGTGATAATTTTTTTATAACCTCACAATTAATTGTTATTGATTTCGCTAGTTTTGCTATTAGTTATTTTGTTCTTTAGAAACCACAACAATTACAAGAGTTTTTTTGGACAATTTTTCACATTTCAGTGTTTGAATAATGCATAAAATAAATAGATAGCGAATCAAATCCGTTAATTCTAGTCATGTGTGCGAAATCAACCAATCAAAACAATTTTAAACTGATAATATCACGTTCACGTGATTTCCGCTCAGGCGGCGCCGACGTCTAGTTGTCAAATTATAATTATTAGATGAAACTAATTTTGGGTACTCACGTGACAGTTTTTTGTTTAACTATAATATTGGTTCCCGGTAAACTTACAAGACAAACAATTGGTAATTACCAAATTAGCGGCAAATGTCAATTTTGACCTATCAGTTCTTTTACCAAATGATGATATAAGTTGGTGCTACTGTTCGTTATAAGCAGATTACTAATAATTACTGTCATTAAAAATTTAACACGTGCAGTGATTAGTAAAAGTTTTCAATATTTCATGAATATTATGGATGATCCGAAGGAAGAACGTAAGTTATACTTATTTAATTTTCACTAAAATTCAATTCCATTTATGTAAACTTTGTGTAAACAAAAAATAATCTTTTTGAGGTTATGTCACTTTAGTTTTAAATTTCTAAACTTTTAGAATCAAATTTTGGGTTTGGTACCGCAATAAGTAATAATTTTATTAATTTTTCTCTCAATTTTCTCTCAAAAGTGTGGCTTTCTCGTGATTTTGAAAATATTCAACACAGAAAGCTCAAACAACCTATTCGATAACTTTTTACGATTTCAAGATCATGCACTCAATTGAATCCAAATTCAAAACAGGAAATTTTGTTTTATAAAAATTATTAGATCTGATTTAATTTTATCGCATTTTTTTAAAATTGTTTTTCTTTTCCTAGGGTGGGTGGTTGGCAGATCATTCTGATAAATGTTAAAATCCTAAAATACGCATAGTCCGTATATTTCTACATGTCTACCAATAGTAGCAACTACAAAGTTTACGAAGAGCTGGTAAAGAAACGGTAAAGTATCAGTTTTGGCAACTACAAAAGCGGAAGTAGAATTGAGGTAGAGAGAGAGGATGTAACATTTTTTCGGTGGCTTCATCATATTCGTTCATATTTTTTTCTCGCCCAGGCTGTGCGGTGTGAAGGCCGCAACTAGAACTATAACATAAATTTGAAAATCAAATTCAACAAAACAATTCTGATTGGGTCAAAGGTAAATCAAACATTCCTTATCAGCAAATCAAAAGTGAGAAAGGAACGAAGAAGTTTAAATTTTTAAACGAATATTTTCGGTTGTTTGAAGTCGGAATTTTATTTTATTAAGATAACTAATTTAAAGTCAGAAAAAAATTTTAAATTTTTATCTAGGAAAGATTAGGAATTTTATTTAAGAAAATTATAAGTAGGAATTCTGAAAAAGCGACACTACAGCGTTTTGCAAAGCGCTTTTTACTATCAAAATGGCCGTCGTTCGTGTTGTTTTTATGGCGGCCATTTTGTTAGTAAACATGTTAGTAAACATTTTTGCGCCTTTAGTTAATTTTGTCTTGTTCTACCGGCATAACAAGGGCAGCAATGTAATAAACTGGAAAGTTATTGATTGTGCTCCCGCTCAGTTTTAAAAATATTTTTTTTATTCTGCTTGAACGCGGTTAACACTTACGTGTTGTATAAAATCGCGTTACAAGAGATCTAGTTTGTTATATTTAAATTATCCACAGCTATTGCAAGTACAAAGTTGTAGTAGTTGAAGTAACTTCAATTGAAATAAACATTGAATTTTAAGAATGTAACAGTTTTGAAACGGAGTGGGGGGGGGGGAGGTTGGCGGTATGGAATTCTGTCTTCCCGTACAAGATATATCAAATACGTGTAACTAAATTACATTGAAACTGTACCTTAACTTCAGATTTTTGACTTTATAAATAGAAACATCTCGAGTGGCTAAATCGTATAGCAATTTCCTATAACGCGATTTTATACAAAACGTAACGTAGTAATCGCGTTATACGGGATCCTTACTATACTCCAATGATCCACTGCTGCTGTCAGTACAAAGTTACAATTGAAGTTACTTTAATTACATTGAAAATTGAATTTGAACATTCAAACAGTCTAAAAAGTAACAGCAACCGGTGGGGGGGGGGTCACAGATGTACAAAAAATTTGATTAATTTTAAATACGGAAATACTTGTGCGGCTGGGCGGTTTCAGGGTATTTGCCCATGAAAATATTTTTGTGTGTACCTGGGGGGTATTCCATACCCCCCAGACCCCCCGGATTTTATTGTCTGCTTAGATTTTATGACTGAAGAAGAAGATTATTCTATATCGCCCAGACTCCCTGATTTCCACTGCTTTGATTCCTCAACTGCTGCAGTTAATTCCTCAACTTAAATAAAGTAAAATTAAGTTTCACTGTCACGTTTTACTGACGCTCATATCTGCAGACAAGAATGGCCCTTTGAAAACGAAACAGATGGGATTGTGGCCAGACGAATTTTTTTAAGAAAATCAAAAACACGTCAATTTTATCATCGAGAAGGACAACTTTTGCGACCAATGTCACTCCCCTATTGTTTCATCCTTTCGCGTTGCGATGACAACCCCTAAAATGTTAATAGAGATGATATGGTAAGTAATACCTCATTTAGAAGGTCTTGCTTCCTTGAATTCAGTTCAAAAACGCATTTCACTTTTCTGATAAAAAATGGACTCATTTTTTCATTCAAAATTCTAAGGGTGGTTAGCCCTTTACCTTAAAGGTGCTCGCACACTTAGGCGAGGCAACACCACACTACACACAAAAATGTGCGGACCCTACCAAACTGTCGCGTCGCCTGGTGTGTAGTGTGTTGTGGGCTTCTGTCTGTGATGTGGTGTCGCGTCGCCTAAGGGTGCGGGCACCTTAAGGGTTGAACTGTCAATGTTTATGAATAAAAGTAAAAGTAAATTTGAAATTAAAATCAACCTGTCCAAGCGTTTTTTCTTTTTTTATTCTTAAATGTCTTGAAATATCGGATTTATTTCGCATTATTTTTTTGTTGAATAATTGATAAAACTTTAAAAAAATTATAAAACTGAATTCAGGGAAGCAAGACCTTTCAAATAAGGTGTTACTTGCCATATCATCCCTATTAACATTTTAGAGGTTGTCATCGCAACGCGAAGAGATGAAACAATACGGGAGTGACATTAGTTGCAAAGTTTGTTCCCCTCGATAATAAAATTGACGTGTTTTTGCATTTCTTAAAAAAAAATTCTGCTGGCCACAATCCCGTCTGTTTCGTTTTCAAAGGGCCACCCTGTATAAGAGATTTTTCTATAATGCGGTTAATTTGATAAGCTTTTTATAAAATCGTATTATAGGAAGTTGTGTTTTCGTGTTGTACGATTAAAAATATAATGCGTAATAATAACGAATTACGACAAGTATAATACGATTCTTTATAACGCGGTTTCATACAATACGTAACTTGTTAATCACGTTATCCAAACAAAATGGAAGCCTACTGTAAGATCTTAAACTTGGGAGGAGGGAGGTAATCATATAAAGCTTTTCAAGACTGTGACGGTCTCATACTTAATTTAAGAAATCATCGGAGAATGTAAAGAAATAAGCAACCTAAGAAGGTAATATAATCCGGGGGGTCTGGGGGGTATGGAATACCCCCCAGGTTCACACAAAGAAATTTTTGTGGGAAAATACCCCAAAAATGAAGAGCTTGCTTGTATCTCAAATCCTCGAATTTTATTGCCTTTTTAGGTAATTGTATAAATATTTCCTATAACGCGGTTTTGTACAACGCGTAACGTATTAACTACTATATAAAAATTATTCACAGCTACTGGCAGTTTTAAGTTACAGTGAAAGATACAGTTAACTTAGTTTGAGAATAAGGCAATAGAAACCGAGGAATTGTGCTATGATCCCCCCCCCCTCCAAAGTCGCTGCAAAATCCTTGATAGATTTCAGTTTTTTTGCATATTTTAAAATTTAATACAGAAAATATAAATAATTACTTCAACATGTAACATGAATAATGTAAAGAAATAAGCAATCTAAAAAGACAATATAATCCGGGGGGTCTGGGGGGTATGGAATACCCCCCAGGCACACACAAAGATATTTTTATGGAAAAATACCTCAAAAATGAAGAGTTTGTTTGTATCTCAGACCCTCGGATTTTATTGCCTTCTTAGGTAATTGTATAAATATTTCCTATAACGCGGATTTGTACAACGCGTAACGTATTTACTACTATATACAAATTATTCACAGCTACTGGCAGTTTTAAGTTACAGTGTAAGATACAGCTAACTTAGTTTGAATAAAAACCTAGGAATTGTGATATGATTTCCCCCCCCCCTTCTAGCGTCGTTACAAGATCTTTGATGGATTTCAGTTCCTTTGCATATTTTAAAATTTAATACAAAAAATATAAATAATTACTTCAATATTATGTAACATCGTAAGTGCAGATTTACCAATTTTTACATATACCCCAGATCTCCTCAGACATAGTTCTTAAATATGTCACTTTGTTACGCTTACAGTTCTGTTTTAACCTGACCTATATACAAGATTAGGTATTGATAAAAATGATAGTTAAAAATGCAACATAGATATGTCATAGAATTTAGATTCTATAATTTAAGTGCGGCCTTTAGGCCGCACGCTTTGAACAGTATAGTATTGGAAAGCTTGTAAATAAAATAACAGAAGCTACGATATGGTAGAGCGTTTTTGAAGTTATAAATATTTTTTAATAAATTTAGTTTAGCTGAGCATATTTTTCAAACTTACACCCTTTTATTTATCTAAAATCAGCACTAAAATAAATTCAATTGTATTGTACGATTGTAGGTTATATAACCCAATTTGCACCAACTAATGCCATACTGACCAAATGAATATTTTAATCATCCCAAATATTTCAAACTAATCAATTAATTATTTCTTCTTGATCAAATAATTTTTGTGTTGCCTAGCAACTCACAAAAAGATCGCTCGATCTCAAAATCACCGATTTAGTTATTTTTTGGAATGCGTGCTGGAGAACGAAAAATGAAAAAACTTAAATTAAATTCGTTACAATTTTTTCGGTAATTTTAATTATTACAAAAACAATGTTTTGTTCGCCACAATGTGAGTCACCAAAGTCATAAACTCAGAAAGTGCATATTCTCACATTTCAGAAAATGAAAACAATGTCCTTACCTCAGAAAGGACCCACAGTCCTTCTTTTTTCGTCTTGTTTGCAGTCGATTTGTTGTTTCTCTTTATTTAGTTGAATGAAAATTCACCTTTTCAATGGCCGGTCGAGTGTCTACCCCCGTGTAATATAATACACAGTTTGAAAAAAACTTTCAGTTTAACCATACATTTCATTCTGAACAGTTCGATAATGTTTGTTTGTTTATGGGATTTCGTGCAATTTCAGTTTTTCTATTGTAATTCGAATACTACTCACAAAACGTAAAAATAATATCGAATTTCGGTTTTCAAATGTGTGAGTTTTTGTTGTGTATGCTCAAGTGAAGTGTTTACTGTTTGTACTTTGTAATGGTGATATATCAAATTTGAAATCGATACCGGGGAAACAAAAATGATTTTTGATTTTTATTTCTACTCTTTCGCAAATAATGACCGTTTTAGACTGTAAGCAAATTTCATTTTAAAAAGCGTAGGTGTAATCAACCCTAAAATTAATTTTTGTTTCAGTTTCAAAAATTACGCCGTCACTCGAAGTTCACGTTCTAAATCAGGAGGAAGTGCTGGCTACGTATAAAAGTGAAAATCTTCCAAAAGAATGGCACGCTAAGGAGGATTTTTTTAGAGGAGTGGAGTTGAAAGAAAAACCGGTGCAATCAAATCTAGTCAGTGCATCTTCGAAATCACATGCAATAGCACCGGGACTTAGTATCATTTCGACGACTACGCCGGCGGCAAATATCTGGAACATGAACAACAACGCTTTTATGAGAACATCGCACCCGACTTCGTATCCAGGACATCCAGCGTACCCTAATTTCATGTTTAATCACGGATACGATTTACATCCAAGTGAGTAGCGTTACAAAGTTTTTTTTTTTTGGCGGGGGGAAAATTTTCTAACTACTATTAGCAGACTATAGGCTTGATATCCTGATGCACTAATTGTGGAAGAAGCCCGATGTAGTATTGTCTGATGTTAACACCGCGGTTGAACGGCTTCGTTATTTGCATTTCACGCAAGCATTTCAAAAATATTTCCGTTAATAATAAAGATTTTCAAATGATTCCAAAAAAATTAGGTAGGTAAAACATAGAACTATTTTGGTAAAGGCTTAAAATTTCGTACTAGTTAAAATTATTTTTGAAGCAACAAGCGTCGCGAATCGGTCACATTTCACGACGGTTTGGTTCGAAATAAATTTTAATTTCAAAATTTTAAGCCTTTACGAAAGTAGTGGTACGTTTCACCTAATTAATTCTTTTTGAAACATTTAAAAATGTTTATTCTTAACAGCACAGTCTTGACTTGCTACTCGAGAGGCGGAGGCGCCTTAATCACGCTGATGTACTTTTTGCCCCCGTTTATTTTCAATTACTCGGTGTATGTGTTAACAGAGATTAGCATTTTATCGGAGCGTGTGTATGTTTGCTCTTCTTGCCATCGCTAATGGGTTCGCTAGTGGTCATAGGACTATGGGATTACTTTTAAAATAAACATTTTTAACTTTTCGTTAATTGAAAAACTGAAAAAACCACGGTTGCGCGAGATAATTCAAAGAATTCATCCACCCCTTGGTTTCTCTCACTCGAGGATGTTTCTAGCCTAAGTTATTCCCACTTGAGGTTTCCGGCAAGACGCAATGAATACATCGGGTGCTAATAGATTTGTAAACATTTTCATCCCCCTCGCTTTGCGCACTATATGTGAAAATAGGGGAATGTAATTTGATACCACGCTCGAGTGTACGCGATACGAAATGCGATGATGTTTTAATTTGGAAATTATCAAATTTTTTGTTTCATCGAATATTTTTGAAAGTTTCTGTTTCCTAGGGGAAAATAAAGACGTCGCGTTGGGGCAATGCTATGTTGAAAAAGTAGTCGGTGAAAATGTACGGGAAAGTGCTATGTCAGTAGTACCGAGGCTTGAGCCGATTACGAGGGTGGTAGGTGGTGGTTGTCATAGTTACAGGGCAGTCAAAGACCCCTCGTATTACTTACTAGACTTTACTTTTCGTTGTTTCAATTTTTAAACGAATTTTAAACCAAAACATTTTATAGTACGAATCTTTTCTATTTTTCTCAATCGATAGTAAAGCATAGAAGCGTCACCGTCACCAATAAACTGTAACAATAAATTTATAACTGATTCAAAGTGCGGTAGTTGAGTTCCTGCTGCTGGGAATCTACAGCTGGCCAATGAACGCTCTGGGGTGTCAAATTGAATCACGGATGTTTTATTGGGGTATTTTAACCGTGAATTATCACAACATTGCACGTGCTTATAAAATCCAACTAAAAGTGTAAAATAGGCATGAATGAAAATTTGCCTTATGAACTGATTTCCGTTTATTCGTAACGCGGATGCGCTTTTACGCGTTTTTTAAATTTCCCGAAAGTTAAGAAATACGTGTTTAATCATACAAGTTTCAAATCAATTTGTTAGTGTTAGGGAACGATGGGAATTGTTTGTTGTTTTAACAAACCTCGTCCCTTGTTTGCTTTGCTGCAAGTTTTCACGCGATACCCTAGAAAAGTTTTCACTCTGCTTACATCAAAACTTACTTAAGTGCTTCATTACTCGCTCTATTAAATACCACACTTTAAATTTTTCGAATATATAAATTTGAAATTAAATTTTTGTAGGTACAACTTAAAAATTGAAAACTCAAAATTTTGAGATTTGTTTTTGGAAAACTTGCAGTTAGTCGATCCTTTTATTCTGAAGCTTAAAAGTTAAATAAAAAAATTTTATATCTCTTTTAGCTTTTGAACAAACTTTCGTCTAAAACTTTGGTAAAACAGTGAAGTGACCTCCCCCCCCGTGTTATTTTCTTTCATTTTTTCCTCCAAGTCTTCTAAACACTGGAAAACTACAGGAAGATTTTCTCATTGAATCTTATCAAAATTGTAGCTCTGAGTGACTCTACTGACCTGTAGACGACACTGCATCCATTTAATACCTTTTACGGCTGGGGGGTATTCCATACCCCCCAGACCCCCCGGTCTGCTGTGTTTTCACAAACTAATTGACTCTTCAAGTTATCTTATGGTTTTTAACAACAAATGTCAGGTTATAAATTATTTCCCGTTTTACGTTCTGCACGAATTGCAGTTTTACGTGTTGTATATTAACCGCGTTATACAGATCTCTAGTAACTATAATTAAATTATTCTCAGCTAGCATCAGTACAAAGTTACAATAATTGAAGTTACTTCAATTAAACTGAAAATTAAATTTGAAGAGTTGGGCAATCTAAAAAGTAATAGGAACCGGGGAGGGGGGGGGGAACTGATATTTGATACTTTTTCAATACGAATTTTAATTACACTGTAACTCATTCTAGACTTAGAAATATTTTGTGTGGCTGATGTTCTATACCCACTGCCGTAATTTTCTAGCGATTTCCTATAACGCGATTTTAAACAAAGTGCAACGTAGTAACCGCGTTATACGAAATTCTACTATATTCCAATAGAATAATCCACTGCTGCTGTCAGTAGGTACAAAGTTACCAGTTGAAGTTATTTTAATTAAATTAAAAATTAAATTTAAAAAGTCAAACAGTCACTTGGGGGGGGGGGGCAGTTTACTACCTACCTGGTTTTTATTGGCCTGGAGTTTCACCGTCACTTTGTACTGACTCTTATATCTGCAGATAATATGTATATAAAAGATTTCCTTATAACGCGGTCATAATCGTGTTATAGAAAATCGTTATATACGATTAAAAAGATATTATGGTAAGTATCACACGATTTCCTATACCGTGGTTTTAAACAATACGGAACTTGATAATCGCGTTATCCAAACAAAATGAAAGTCTACTGTAATATTTTTAACTTTGAGAGGGGGGAACGGGGTAATCAATATTTTAAGATTTTCAAGACTGTGACGGTTGTATACTTATTTTAAAGAACCATCGGATAACATAAAGAAATGAACAATCCAAGAAGGCAATAAAATCCGGGGGGTCTGGGGGGTATGGAATACCCCCCAGGCACACTCAAAATATAATGCAGATAGATAATGAATACATTAAAAAGATAATGCAGAATAGCAACGCGATTGTAAAAAGTATAACACGATTTTCTCCAACGCGATTTCATAACACGCGTAACTTGTTATACTAACAAACTGAAAGCCTAGTAATATTTTAAACACTTTGAAAGAGGTTGGGGGAATAATCTGAAACTAAAGATTTTTATAAAACAGTGGCGTAGGTACGTGGGAGGTTACATTATACGTTACATATTTGTAAATCACAAAACGACGCAAATTGAATCGCATAGAATATTTATACAGAAGCAGTAGTGTAAAAATTTAAAGAAAATAATGCAAAACCGGGGTGTCTGGGGGGTACGGAGTACCCTCCAGTGCCTGTGAAAGTTTTTTGACTAAAATTTAGAGCTTCTTTGAAAAGCACTGACTTACAACAATTGAGTGAACAAATTATAAAGCAGTGGTGTAGCTTTAAATTTAAAATCAAACAGTAGCTCTGCAACTACGTTTTTAGAAATTTATTAGCCTTAATATTTATTTCTTAATTCAGTCATTTGGGTACAGATTAACGTGGTGGTTACATTTTTGGAAATCGCAAAACGACGCAAATTGAATCACTACTTAAATTAATTATACAGTATCAAAAGAGTAAAAATGTAAAGACCAAGAAGAAAAAATATGCAAAACCGAGAGTCTGGGGGTTACGGCGTAGCCACCAGAGCCTGTGAAAGTTTTTTGACTAAAATTTAAAGCTTTTTTGAAAAGCACTGACTTACAACAACAGAGTGTAGGTGGCGTAGGTACAAATTTAAAATCAAGCAGTAGCTCAACGACTATGTTTTTGAAATTCCTTTAGACTTACCCCCCCTATTTTGTAACTTTTCGTTATCGTTATGAAATTGTTAAGAACCGTAAAGTTTAGTTTACACTCCATACGCCCCCCAGACCCCCCGGATTATATTGTCTGCTTAGGTTGCTTATTTCTTTACATTATCCATGTTACAGATTAAAGTAAATATTTATATTTTCTGTATTAAATTTTAATATATGCAAAGGAACTGAAATCCATCAAATATTTTGTAACGATCTTGGAGGGGGGGGGGAAATCATAGCACAATTCTTCGGTTTTTATTCCCTTATTATCAGACTAAGTTAGCTGTATCTTCCACTGTAACTTAAAACTGCCAGTAGCTTTGAATAATTTGTATATAGTAGTTAATACGTTACGCGTTGTACAAAACCGCGTTATAGGAAATATTTATTTAATTCCCTAAGAAGGCCGATGGTCTGAGATATAAACAAACTCTTCATTTTTGAGGTATTTTACAAAAAAAAATTTTTTGTGTATACCTGCGGGGTATTCCAAACCCCCCGGATTATATTGCCTTCTTAGGTTGCTTATTTCTTCATGTTCTCTGATGATTTAAAATAAAAATACAACCGTCACAGGTTTGACAATCTTAAATTCTAGATTATCCCCCCCTAAAGTTAAAAATATTACAGTAGTTTTCCATTTTGTTCACGTAACGCGGTTAATAAGTTACGTATTGTATGAAACCGCGTAGTAGAAAATCATGTTATACTTTTCGTGTGTAGTTGTTATTATTACGCATTATATTTTTAATCGTATAACAAGACTTTCTATAATACGATTTCATAGAACGCTTATCATATTAACCGCGTTATAGGAGAATCTACTAGTATATTCAAATTATCTACAGGTAAAAGTGTCCGTATACAAAGTGATAATGAAACTTACTTGAATTAAATCTGACAAGTTATACAGGGAGTCTGGGCAAAATAAAATACCCCCCCCCCCAGTCATATTATATCTGATAGATTTTCTTTAAAGTTAAAGATCTGAAACTGCATTAGTATAGTAAAATATGAATTATTCAAAATTGCAATATATTTTTTTCCTGTATGGATTTTTACAAATTTTGTTGCCATGGTTACCAAATTTTTAGTTCTAAATTTACGAAGCTATTCTCACTCATTTTTCAATATTCACAAAAGTGTTAGAAAGCTGATATTATACAAAGACGACATAATCAGCTCACAATAATCACATCAAGATTTTTGTATGTTGTGCGGCCACTGACCGCACTTCAGAATTTTAAAAATTTTTATGGAGAGCTTTCATTGGTTGTTATTGTACCTACCAATCTCAATTTTTTGATGATGAAGTAATATGTGACTCTCGTCACCTAAAAACAATTTTAGTGCGGCCTTTAGGCCGCACAGCCTCTGGATTGTCAGTCACGCAATCTGAATTGGTTCAATGTAAATTTTTTTTAGGTTAATCTCAATAACTTTTGACTTTAGCCATGGGCCTTCTAGGCCTGTAAGGCTAACATACATACAATTTTTGAGTTCACTTTATATTTTGTCATATATATCAGTTCAACTTATTTATTCCAAAACCTGCAGCTAAATAAAAAGTTTGCCTGACATAATTTTTTAAAATTTATTCAACGATTCAAATTCGTAACACAAACAGTCTCACTTTAGAATTTTAAACTAAAAATATTGTGCGACTTAGTTACCATGGCAACCAAATTTTTATTTTTAAACGTTATTTTCTTCAGCTAAAATTTATATTGCTAAAACTAACTGTGTAAATTTTAAAATGAAGACGTGACAAAAATGTTTGCTGTTTGTTTACAAAAATTTGTTCAAATTTTGCGTTAGAACATCGTCGACTTGAATTGATATGGAGGTTTTTGTTTATCCAAATCCAAAAAATAACATAAAATGTCACATTTGTAAGCGTCAGTTTGGTTTTATTTTGCTTCTGTGTTCCTTATGCTTTCGGTCATCATACTTTTATTTTCATAGAGGATTTTTTAGAATTTTTCGTAACGATCGAGAAATCCTTTAAAGGGGGGGAGCAACAGAGGTAGTTGATATCTAAATTTAATTTCAAAATAAATGACGTTACGTTTTAACCGTTAGAACTCGTTGTTTTATCGTAAAATTCTGATCACGTTAACCGCCGCTTTGTTAATTTTTGAAATATAACTTAATAAATTTTTGTAAATTGCACCTTCCTTGTGAAGTGAAATGGATTATTCACGACAACCTTCACCGGCTTCTGATTTTTGTATAATCTCGCATGATTGATGTTAAAACCATGACGATAGGTTTTATAATACCCAGTAGGTGGTTAGGTCAAAAAATGGTATAATTGCATATTTTCGTGGTAAACGCGGTAGAGTGAGGCAATTGTAAAGGAAAGCGGCCCCGATGCGACGCCCTGCGATGCATCAGAGAATAAAATCACACTGCGATTAAAATTAGAATTTGATTTACATAATAAAATTCATAGAAATTTTGTGACTTCTGACATCGGCGGTGTCAATAGATTTTAAATAGTAATCCGGATTTAGGATTTCGTAACGACTGTTAACCCGTGGGCACTAATAAAGACGCTCCCAGAACAGTAAGCCATTATTTACGCGCAAAAGAAACATTTGAATGGTTAATTATAAATTACTTTCAATTTCAGGCTTTCCGATGGGAGTTGGACAAAATCAGAGAAAACAAAGGAGAGAAAGAACGACGTTTAGTAAAAGTCAGCTGGATATTTTAGAATCGTTATTTGACAAGACGCGCTATCCAGACGTCTTTATGCGAGAAGAAGTGGCCTCTAAAATTAATTTACCCGAGTCTCGAGTTCAGGTGAGCTTTCACTTTTTTCTTTTTTTCGTTATTTTACACACAAACACCCGAACAAATATATGAAAACTCGGTAGCATTTCATACACACAGAAATGCAAACAGCAGCTGCGTCCCCATGAAAAGGCTAACCAGCCTTCAAATTGAATCATTACCCGAGTAAAGTAAACAAGCCGCCCCTTATTTGGTGTATTTGTAATCTGCACTATGCCACACCAAACTACCACTACCGACAACTAATTTTAATAAACATGTTTTTACAAAAAAAAAACTGTGATGTTAATAATAATCATTTTTAAGAGATTCAAAAAGAATTAAATAGGTCAAATGTTGCACTATTTTGGTAAAGACTTAAAATTTTGAAATAAAATTTATTTTGATACAAAATAATAATGACCGATTCTCGGCGCGCAAGAAAGCATTGTCGGTTTGCAATCAACTTTAATTTCAAAATTTTAGGTCTTTACCAAAATAGGGTAACATTTTAGCTAATCAATTCTTTTTGAATCGCTTAAAAATATTTACCATTAACGGCACAGTCTTGACTCTACGAGAGAGGCGCCTTTCAGAAGTAATAAAACATAGCAACAACACAAACCGCATTATTACCGTTAAACAACGGAAAAGGCGTCCTGTGTCTTTGTATCCACGTAAAACCTGCCAATTTGTCAAAAGTTTCGAAAAACTAATTTCTTTTGTAAGATCGACATCTGTCAACGCCTGTTAAATTTATATCTACTCAGCAGTTTAGAGTTGTTCTTTTGTGTTGAAAGGGTATTTTTGAGGTAACTGTTTTTGATGTTTTTGAAGTCGAAATTGTTGATTGGTATCATAAATTCATCACCGGTTATCAAAATGTGACAGATCCTTCGGCAACGTTTCTGACCCCTATTTTCAATCGCTCACCGCAGTAAAATCGCTGTATGTACTTTATTCGGTATAATAATAATCACAATGGCTACATATATGCACCGAGGGGGTAGTTTTCCATTAGTTTAGGGATTATTTAGGGTTGTTCTACAAAAACACCCCGCCTCTTGCCTTTATAAATCCTGCTCGTCGAACAGGACCATAAAAGAAGTATTATAGAGTAACAATTTTTACAAGGGGGAGAATGTAATGGAAATTGATAGGGAAATATTCGCTCGAGGTGTAGACGAACAGATTAAGCAGTCACGGATTTGCAATTTTGATGTGATTTTAATGTTTTTTTTATTACGATTGTTTCAGGTTTGGTTCAAAAACCGAAGAGCGAAGGCGAGACAAAAGACTCCCAAAAATACGTCGGCCAAACCAATAAATCCTAGGGCAAGACCGACAAAACCGAACGATCGCGTTCCTTCGGCGTCGACCAGCGACAGGGTCGACGTGAACGCCGCCGTTTCGCCCAGCACCACGAACTCCGTTTCACCTCCGACCATCAAAACCGAAACCAATAGTAATAACTCGAACAATTCATATCAAAACGGTTTGGGGCCATCGTCGAGCACAAGTTCCGACAGCACGCAAACGCCATCACCATCGAGCCACCCGTTGAGTGGTAATCCAATCGGAAACTGTATGATGCCGTACGACTACACCAACTATTACAACGGTTTCAACACAAATTCTCATTCGTATTTCCGCGATAACTCAAACCAATACACGCAATTTGATCATTATAATGGAATATCGAACCATCAGTCCCATATGAACAGCTATGTAGCAGGTCAATATCATCCATATCACAACGGCATGCATAATTCGATGAATTTACACCCAGCAAACAACGGCATGGTTGGGATGCACTATAACAATAACCTGCACATGAACGGAGGTTCGACGGCGGCGACGGCGGCTATGAACATGGGCCTCCATCACGGCATTCCAAATTCTCTGCAACTACCATCACCCGAACCCAACTTATCCCTTTACCATCACAATCAACATACAAACGACTCCAGCAGAACAAGAACACTAAACGACAACATAAAACAAGAACCCGATTTTAACAATCAATTTTGATACTACTACCACTTCTTGGTCAAATTTAACACTAGTTTAACTGATAATTTAAGTACAAAGTAATTATAGAAAATTGCTCTATAATAATAATTGTGGAGGATCATATTTTGATATATTTTATCATAAAAGTAGACCTATGTAAATAAATTGTAATATATAATATAAAATGTCCATGATTTAAAATGCGCGGTAAACCGACATCGAATAAGGTGAGTTTCATTAGAAATATCAGAAGCTTTTCGTTTTCTTGCATTAAAATTTTTCTTATTTAAAAAACATAGTTTTACTTTATTTATTAGAGTCAATTATTGTAATTTTCTGTAAAAAAAAAACAAGGAAAAGCGCATACACGTTGCAACAACGTTACTTACACGTGAAAAACACGTCGAAAGTCGGTGTATGTGTTTCCTCCGTTACTTCTAATAGCGCGGCTATAAAACATTATAAATATTTTAATTGTTAATATAGTTTTTACCGTGTACGTCTTAAATAAAGTTTTGATGAAGTTTATTGATTTTATTTATATTATTCGACTACACCCCCCACCTACCCGACTACCGCTCGCATTGAAAGGTAGCAGTTTTACTTTATCCACAGGTTGAAGAGAAGACAAGTCAAAATCAGTAAAATTTTATTAATTTAGTCAAAAAAAACCAAAAACACATTTTCGATTTTTGAACGAATTGGGAAAATTAAAATTCGGGAACCATTTTTGAAAATTTTGCAAAAATTTATGTTCGAGGCGACTCGCATTTAATTTTTTTTGGAATTTAGTGTCAAAAAGTCGGGAAAAATTTTTAATTTTGTTGTGGAAAATTTGCTTTTGAAAAGATTTACTGGTAACCATGGTAACGGACCCACTCGACCAATAGCGAATAAATTAGGCAGGATTCAGTTAAAATCGGAAGTTATTAAAAATCAACTTTTCTAATATTTCAAAATTTTTGATAGAAAATGCCAAAAATAACTCTGGAATAATGACTTTTCATCATTCATAAAGTCAAGTGCCACTTTTCCTTTCACAACAGAGAGGGGGGCTCATCCACCGATAGCGGCAATAAAGTAAGTTCTTGCACTTCTGGAATACCTGGAAAATTCCGGCCAATTTGAAAATGCATTAATTTTATCATGGAAAGTCGGCTAATTTTTGTTATGGAAAAGTCAAGAATTTTGTTTTAAAAATTCAGTGGTAACCATGGCAACAAACCCACCCCAGCAACTGGAATAATTTAAGGGAGTTTACCTAAAATCAAAAAATTTTTAAATACTTCAAGTACGAAAAAATTTTTGGAATTGGGAAAGCTTTGAAAAGTAAGGAAATATTTTACATTTTTGTCATGAAAAGGTCTGAAAATTTGCTTTAAAAAATTCAGTGTAATTATGGTATCTAACCTACCCTAGCAACAAGAATAAATTAAGGGATTTAGAAGTTTTAAAATATTTTTAGTGAGTAAAAAATTTTTGAATTTACAAAGCTTTGAAAATTGTTAATTTTTGTCATGGGGAAAGTCAGAACATTTGTTTTAAAAAATTCAATGGTAACCATGGTATCGGACTTTCCCTAACAACGAAAAAATATTAGGTGGTCCTCGTAGCAACGGCAATAAAATAAGAGATTTCGCAAATTTTTTTTAGTTTAATCGATCTACATTTTATTTTTGGAATTTAGCAAATTTCGAAAAGTCGGAGCAAATTTTTAATTTTTGTCAAGAAAAAATTAAATTCAGGAGGATTAATAAGCAGGGAAATTTTTTTGAAATTTTTAAATATAAAAATTTTGTTTTGGAATTTTTGTGGAATTTATACTAAATTTTTCTCATGCACACACTCGGAAAAGTCAAAAAATTTGTTTTAAAAAATTCGGTGGTAACTATGGTTACCAGAGAGCCCATCATAACAACGAGAATAAAAATAGGGGATTTACTTAAAACCAGGAGTATTTACATATTTGACAAGTGTGTAAAAGTTTGATATTTGTTGTAAAATTAGTGATCTAATAAGCAAAAAATATTACATACATTCAAAATTAAAATTTTGTACTCGGCTTCGCCTCGTAAACAAAAGTAGCATTTGAGTTTCTTTTAAAGGACTAGCAATTTCAAGGCAAAGCTTTAAAATTTGTTTTTATTAATATCAATCCAAAAATATCAGTTTTCGTACGTAAGTTTTTTTACTGATCTAGTTTTAAGGGGAGGGGTGGGAGGGAAAGTGAGCTATTTAACCCACTCTAGAAAATATTTGACCCAGTGACTTTGAGTGGTAAAGGAGACCAAATGTTGATTCAAAATTTTGCACCTTTTTAATTATCTTAAACGTTAAATTTGCGAATAAATCAAAACTAGCGAAAAAATTCTAATTTTTTAGGGGTCGTTTTTGAAAAGGTTAAAAAAAATTTGTTTAATAATTCAGAAACTTTTCAAATATATTAACGTTAAATCTCTGATTAATGTAAAAATAAAGAAAAAAATTATAATTGCTAGGGGATGGTTTTTGAGTTGATAATTACCAATTTAATTTGAAAAAAAAAACAATTAATTTTTTATTATAATTCTAGGACTTTTTAAATATATTAACGTTAAATTTGCAAATTTAAGAAAAATAGTAAGAAAATTCTAATTTTTAAGGGGTGGTTTTTAAAGGGGCTAGAAATAAAAATTTTGTTTAAAAATTTTGAAACTTTTTAAATATAATAACGTTAAATCTGTGATTATTGTAAAAACAAAGAAAAAAATTATAATCGGTAAGGGATGGTTTCTCAGTTGATAATTACAAATTTTTGTTTGAAAAACAGTTTGATATTTAATTTTTTTGTATAATTTTGAAACTTTTTAGATACACTAACGTTAAATTTGTAAATATAGCAAAAATAATAAAAAAAAATTCTAATTTTTAAGGGGTGGTTTCTTGAAGGGATAAAAAATAAAAATTTTGTTTAATAATTCTGAAACTTTTCAAATTTTTTAACGATAAATCTGTGATTATTGTAAAAATAATGAAAAAAATTATAATCGCTAAGGGGTGGTTTTTGACTTGATAATTACCAATTTTTATTTCAAAAAAAATTTAAAAACAAATTTTTTGTTATAATTCGAAAACTTTTCAAGATATACTAACGTTAAATTTGTGATTATTGTAAAAATAATGAAAAAAATTATAATTGCTAAGGGGTGGTTTTTGACTTGTTAATTACCAATTTTTATTGCAAAAAAAATTTAAAAATTAATTTCTTGTTATAATTCGAAAACTTTTCAGATATACTAACGTTAAATTTGTGATTATTGTAAAAATAATGAAAAAAATTATAATCGCTAAGGGGTGGTTTTTAACTTGATAATTACCAATTGTTGTTTCAAAAAAGTTTAAGAATACATTTCTTTTTATAATTTGGAAACTTTTTAGATACACTAACGTTAAATTTGTAAATATAGCAAAAATAGTAAAAAAAATTTTAACTTTTAAGGGGTGGTTTTTTGAAGGGATAAAAAATAAAAATTTTGTTTAATAATTCTGAAACTTTTCAAATGTTTTAACAATAAATCTGTGATTATTGTAAAAATAATGAAAAAATTCTAATTTTTAAGGGATGGTTTTTGATGGGGTCGTAAACGAAAAGTTTGATTAATAATTCTGAAATATTTCAAATATATTAACGTTAAATCTGTGATTATTGCAAAAATAATAAAAAAATTCTAATTTTTAAGGGATGGTTTTTGATGGGGTCGTAAACAAAAAGTTTGATTAATAATTCTGAAACATTTCAAATATATTAACGTTAAATCTGTGATTATTGCAAAAATAATAAAAAAATTAATCTAATGATTAAGGGGTGGATTTTGAACCAGTAAAATATAAAAGTTTGTTTAATAATTTTGAAATTTTTGAAATTTATTATTATCGTTTAAGTCAACGAATGTTACAAAAATAATTGACAAATTCTAGTCACTTTTGACTTATGAGGGGCAAAAAAACAAAAAAATTTTGTTTAATAATTTTGAAAATTTCCGAGTATATCAGCGTTGAATCTGTAAATATGGTAAAACTTGTGAACAAATTCTATCACTAAGGGGTGGTTTATGAAGGGGTAAAACATAAAAATTTGGTTGCAAATTACATAAAATTAGTAGACAATTTTCATGTTTTAACTCTCATTTTATGTAAATATTTGGCTCTGATTTTACCCTCTTTAAATAATATGTGCAAAATTTCCAAAAACCGCATGCGACTTTTTAAAAAATGCTTTAATTTGGACGACACAAAGTCGGTGTTTACGTTTTACGATAAAATAAATCGGAAAATTAAAATTTGTAAAACATAATTTTTTAAAAAGTTAATTATGTAGGTACCTAAATGTAAATCGCGCCTCAGGCGATTTTTCAAGTGATTTAAATTTCACTTTAATTATATAAATATTGCTTATTTTTTAAGTTAATTTATTACTAAGCATTAGGGGTTTATTTATGGGTGGCATTCATAAAATTTGACAATAGTCAGGAAGTTATATTTCAGGTAGATGATATTATTTACATTAAATTCATCATGGATCCCACCGGATATCAAATCAAAACGATATAAGAGGACCATTAGATTACTTACCGTGAATTTAGAAAATTTAACGGCAATAAATTATCTACTTTTTTACAAATTTTTTAATCCGAGGGTGATCTTTTCTTCCTGTGGTCATTGTTGCCTTCGGGCTTTTGTGCCTTTCCGTATACAGGAACTCCCACATATTTCATGTTGTCTCCCTGAATTGTAACAATGACCTTTCGGCAAGGTGTTGATAGTTTAAGTAAATATTGCTACAATTTAAAGTAATCAGCGGTTTCAAAACTTTTCTTACGGTTCGACTGAACACGAAGTTAATCAACCCTGTTCGTCATCAATTATTTTGCTCTTCAAATGAGACAGACGCTCAATTCGTTAACGGAGTTCTAATAGAAAATAATAAAGTGGCCGAATGGCGTGTATACAGAAGATAAGGCTAACACTGCCGCTTTGACAGATTATGCTGTAGTGAATAATAGATGATTACTCGGTTCCTATTAGAAATGTGAGAAACTCCATGAGTGCATTCTAATTGTATCTCCCAGAGTGCATCGCATCTTAAAGACTGATGCTTATTTTGTAAAATTTTATAAATTTTTGTTGTTTTATTAAATAATGCGGCACTCATATTATGTATAGTTTATACTCACGCAGGTCACGTGTGCGTGATTGGCAAAGTAGATCATGCAGATTAAGCTGCACGTGTCTTATTCATTAGCTGGTCACGTGTCTTTGTTCACTCTTTGGTGTTTAGTTGTTGGTACTTGATGATGTGCTTATTGGTAGCATGTTCAATTCCATTGTGGTTAAAAGCAATTGATTAGGACGATTTGGTCGCATCTCTTAGCGAAATCGATTTTGTACACAATGTCCAAAAATGACGTGGTTCTAATCCCACGAGAAATTGAAACTTTGACTATCTGAAAGGAACAACTACAGGAATCTCGATAAGTGTTTATTTTAGTTAAAGGACTTTATTCACACGCTTGGCTAAATTATAAAAGATGTTAGGGAAATATTAGAAAGAGGAGTGCGCCCTATGAAAAATAGATTACAAGTGTACCAAGTTACGACTGCACGTGCCCATTGTTAGTTCAGATTAATTTTCAAAATATTCAATCAAACAGTGGTTTCGAATTACTATATAACGTTTCTTCTAAATTAATTAGACTCCTATTACAAGATTTTTTGGAAATCGTAAGTTTTCGAAATTATTCAAAATTAATGGAGTAGCACATAAATGGAGGTGATTTTTTGTTCAAAATTGACCTAAATCAATTGTTTTATTCTAAACTTGCGTTTGAAAAATCAAGCATTTAGTATTTTAATTTTCAAAAAATCGCCTGCGGAACTATAAAAATTAAAGATGAAATACCTACTTCACGTTTAAAATTTGAAATGTACTAAATTTATTTGTAAAAATGATAACAATTTCAAAAAAAATTCGAATTGCCTAGGGAGTGATTTTCAGAGGGTTAAAAGACACATTTTGGTGAATAATTTTAATAAAGAAATTTATTACAAATAATTTTATATTTTCTTATTAAAGTTGCAAATGACTATGATGATATTTTTTATTATTGAAAAAGCAGTCTAAGCTTTGAGAAAAAGTTAATTAAAAATTCAAGCATAACCTAAAAAGAAATTAAATTTAATAACGGATTTTCTATAAAATTCAAATTTTATCACAAAAAAGATCGCTGATCTTTTTCTAAAATTTGAAAAAAACAATTCAAGGTTTTACATAACAAATAATTAAAATTTCAAACTTGTTTCAAATTAATGACAAATTGATATTTATTTGAGATTTTGCATAATTTTTTAAAAAGAAAAATACATTAATTTTGAATATTCTAAAAAATAATAATAATATAAATAGTAAAGCGAAAAAATAACAAATTTTTTTAAATGTTTGTGGGGTGAATTTCAAAGGGTAAAAACGCCCCTTTTTGCTAATTAACAGACAAATTAGCTAATAATTTACTCCTGAAAGTCACAAATGGTTCTAATTTTTTTCTATTTTTTGAAAAACAGTTCAAGTATTTAGAAAAAAAATAATTTGAAATTTGAACTTTTCTTAAATTAAAAATAAATAAAATTTTATCCGGGATTTTGCATAATTTCATAGAAGAAAAAATACATTACTTTTAAATATCCTGAAAATTTGTAAATATACTAATAATATATTAGTAAAATCGGAAAAAATAACAAAAAAATTCTAAGTATTTGTAGTGTGGTTTTCAGGGGGTAAAAACGCCACTTTTTGCTAATTATCAGACAAATTCGCTATTAATTTACTCATGAAAGTCAAAAAAGGGTTCTAATTTTTGAAAAACAGTTCAAGTGCTTAGAAAAAAAAATAATTTAAAATTTGAACTTTTCCTAAATAAAAAAAAATTAAATTATATCCGGGATTTTGCATAATTTTGCAGAAGAAAAAATACATTTATTTTAAATATTCTGAAATTTTGTAAATATACTAATAATACCTTAGTAAAACCGGCTAAAATAACAAAAAAATTCTAAGTATTAGTGGCGTGGTTTTTAGGGGGTAAAAACGCCCCTTTTTGCTAATTATCAGACAAATTCGCTATTAATTTACTCATGAAAGTCACAAATGGTTCTAATATTTTTCTATTTTTTGAAAAATAGTTTAAGTGTTTAGAAAAAATATAATTTTAAAATTTAAATTTTTCAAAATTATAAAAATAAATTAAATTTTATCCGGGATTTTGCATAATTTTGTAAAAGAAAAAATACATTACTTTTAAATATTTTGAAATTTTGTAAAAATACTAAAAATACATTAGTAAAACCGTAAAAAATAACAAAAAAATTCTAAGTATTAGTGGCGTGGTTTTCAGGGGGTAAAAACGCCCCTTTCTGCTAATTATCAGACAAATTCGCTATTAATTTACTCCTGAAAGTCACAAATGGTTCTAATATTTTTCTATTTTTTGAAAAACAGTTTAAGTGTTTAGAAAAAATATAATTTTAAATTTTAAATTTTTTAAAATTATAAATAAATTAAATTTTATTCGGAATTTTGCATAATTTCGTAGAAGAAAAAATACATTTATTTTAAATATTCTGAAATTTTGTAAACGTACTAATAATGCGTTAGTAAAAACGGTAAAAATAATCAAAAAAATTCTAAGTGTTAGTGGCGTGGTTTTCAGGGGGTAAAAACGCCCCTTTTTGCTAATTATCAGACAAATTCGCTATTAATTTACTCCTGAAAATCAGAAATGGTTGTAATTTTATTCTATTTTTTGAAAAACAGTTCAAGTGTTTAGAAAAAAATTAATTTGAAATTTGAACTGTTCTTAAATTAAAAATAAATTAAATTTTATCTGGAATTTTACATAATTTTGTAGAAGAACAAATACATTAGTTTTAAATGCTCTGAAATTTTGAAAATATACTAATAATACATTAGTAAAACCGGCAAAAATAACAAAAAAATTCTAAGTGTTAGTGGCGTAATTTTAAGGAGGTAAAAACGCCCCTTTTTGCTAATTATCAGAGAAATTAGCTAATAATTTACTCATGAAAGTCACAAATGGTTCTAATGTTTTTCTATTTTTTCAAAAACAGTTCAAGTGTTTAGAAAAAAATTAATTTGAAATTTGAACTGTTCTTAAATTGAAATAAATTAAATTTTATCTGGAATTTTACAAAATTTTGAAGAAGAAAAAATACATTAGTTTTAAATGCTTTGAAATTTTGTAAATATACTAATAATACATTAGTAAAACCGGCAAAAATAACAAAAAAATTCTAAGTGTTAGTGGCGTAATTTTAAGGGGGTAAAAACGCCCCTTTTTGCTAATTATCAGAGAAATTAGCTAATAATTTACTCATGAAAGTCACAAATGGTTCTAATTTTTTTCTATTTTTTCAAAAACAGTTCAAGTGTTAGAAAAAAAAAAAATTTGAAATTAGAAATTTTTCAAAATTATAAATAAATTAAATTTTATCCGGGATTTTGCATAACTTCGTAGAAGAAAAAATACATTTATTTTAAATATTCTGAAATGTTGTAAATATACTAATAATACATTAGTAAAACCGGCAAAAATAACAAAAAAATTCTAAGTGTTAGTGGCGTGGTTTTCAGAGGGTAAAAACGCCCCTTTTTGCTAATTATCAGACAAATTTGCTATTAATTTACTCCTGAAAATCAGAAATGGTTTTAATTTTATTCTATTTTTTGAAAAACAGTTCAAGTGTTTAGAAAAAAATTAATTTGAAATTTGAACTGTGCTTAAATTAAAAATAAATTAAATTTTATCTGGAATTTTACATAATTTTGTAGAAGAAAAATACATTAGTTTTAAATGCTCTGATATTTTGAAAATATACTAATAATACATTAGTAAAACCGGCAAAAATAACAAAAAAAATTCTTAGTGTTAGTGGCGTAATTTTCAGGGGGTAAAAACGCCCCTTTTTGCTAATTATCAGACAAATTTGCTAATAATTTACTCATGAAAGTCACAAATGGTTCTAATTTTTTTCTATTTTTTCAAAAACAGTTCAAATGTTTAGAAAAAAATTAATTTGAAATTTGAACTGTTCTTAAATTAAAAATAAATTAAATTTTATCTGGAATTTTACATAATTTTGTAGAAGAAAAAATACATTAGTTTTAAATGCTCTGAAATTTTGAAAATACACTAATAATACATTAGTAAAACCGGAAAAAATAACAAAAAAATTCTAAGTGTTAGTGGCGTGGTTTTCAGGGGGTAAAAACGCCCCTTTTTGATAATAATCAGATAAATTAGCTAATAATTTACTCCTGAAAGTCACAAATGGTTCTAATTTTTTTCTATTTTATGAAAAACAGTTCAAGTATTTAGAAAAAAAATAATTTGAAATTTTTCAAAATTATAAATAAATTAAATTTTATTCGGAATTTTGCATAATTTCGTAGAAGAAAAAATACATTTAATTTAAATATTCTGAAATTTTGTAAATATACTAATAATGCGTTAGTAAAAACGGTAAAAATAATCAAAAAAATTCTAAGTGTTAGTGGCGTGGTTTTCAGGGGGTAAAAACGCCCCTTTTTGCTAATTATCAGACAAATTCGCTATTAATTTACTCCTGAAAATCAGAAATGGTTTTAATTTTATTCTATTTTTTGAAAAACAGTTCAAGTGTTTAGAAAAAAATTAATTTGAAATTTGAACTGTGCTTAAATTAAAAATAAATTAAATTTTATCTGGAATTTTACATAATTTTGTAGAAGAAAAATACATTAGTTTTAAATGCTCTGATATTTTGAAAATATACTAATAATACATTAGTAAAACCGGCAAAAATAACAAAAAAAATTCTTAGTGTTAGTGGCGTAATTTTCAGGGGGTAAAAACGCCCCTTTTTGCTAATTACCAGAGAAATTAGCTAATAATTTACTCATGAAAGTCACAAATGGTTCTAATTTTTTTCTATTTTTTCAAAAACAGTTCAAGTGTTTAGAAAAAAAATAATTTATAATTTAAATATGCGTTAAATTAATAATTAATTGAATTTAATCCTGGATTCTGCATAATTAAAAAGAAAAATACTTTTATTTTAATAATTCTGAAAATTTGGAAAAATACTAAAATTATGTTTGCGAATACAGCAAAAATAACAAATAAATTTTAATTATGAAGGGGGTGGTTTTCAGGAGATCAAAACGCTTCTTTTTGTTAATTAACACACAAATTAGTTAATAAAATACTAATGAAAGCTAAAAACACCTTTATTTTTTTTTTATTAATAGTTTAAAAACAGTTGAAAGTTTCAAAAAACTATAACTTAAAATTCAAATTTGTGTTCAATTAAAAAAAAAATAATTTTTTTAAAACAAAAATACATTTATTTTAATTATCCTAAAACTTTCAAAATATACTTATATTACATTTGCAAAAACGGTAAAAATAATTAAAAAAATCCTAATTGTCGTTAGCGTGGTTTTCAGGGGTAAAACACCCATTTTTTTTAATTAACGTACAATAGCTAATAATTTACTCATATAAATTGAAAATGCTTATAATTTTTTTCTATTATTTGAAAAGCATTAAAAAACAGCTGAAGGTTTTAGAAAACAATAATTTAAAGTTCAAATTTGGGTCCAATTAAAATGAATCTAATCCTGGATTCTGCATAACTTTTTAAAAAGAAAAATACATTTTAATTTAATTTTTCTGAAAATTTGGAAATATACTAATATTACATTTGTAAAAACGGCAAAAATAACAAAAAAATTCTAATTACTAAGAGGCGGTAGTTTTCAGCGGGTTAAAAAGCTCATTTTTGTTAATTAACAACCAAAATTTTTTCAGCCAGGTTTTCAAATGACTGTAATTCTTTTGTTATTATTTAAAAATAGTCCAAGCTTTAATTTATCAAAATTTAAGATAAATTGGAGATGTTGTATCTAAATTTTTAATTTAAAAATAAAATTCATTTTTATTAAGTGTTCTGAAAATTTTCAGTTATAAAAAATTACACTTCTATAAACGTCAAAATTAACGAAAAAATTCTGATTGTGAAGGATGTGGTCTTCACGAGGTTAGAATGAAAATTTAGTTTATTTTATTTGAAAATTTAGAGTTCAAGTTCTAATTCTATCTAGCTGAACTTATAAGTAATAAATATTTTGGTAACTGCAAGATCTGATTTTCAAACCCTTCAATTCATGTTTTCAAGCTAACAATTTAAAATCGTTTTTTTTTTTAGATATCATCCATGAAAAAATGTTCCAGATCCCGGTTTTCTAGTGAAGAAATTCACAAAGTTTTGTGTATTTGTTCCCTTACTTACAGAACCGAGAACATTTCGTTATTTATAAGCAATAGAATGGACAATCTAATTTCCATTTCTGCAAAATGTTACACCATTGTATAACACAATAACGAAATTGCTTTTTTCAATTCTAAGCACGTTTTCTTACAGTGACCCACAACCATACAATTCTAACAATATCATTAGACTAATCCTCTAAATTTATGCTATTTGTTCGACTTTACAAGCACGATTTCTTTGTAACAGTGTATCGTTTGATTAAAAGCGATGTAAAAATTTAGATTTTGATTAGTTTGTTTAATGCATAAATATCTATTTATTAATAAATTTAAGTTGATATTTTAATTCTATCGATCTGTTGGTTGAAGAACCGAGCAAGCGAGACGATGATATTTTCCACATGAAAGTATTACAAGTAGGCCGTAATAGAGTGTAGTTCAATACATAAGAACCATAAGAGGAGATAAAGTGTAGAGGTATTACAATTAGTAGGGGCAGTAGCGTGCTGTGTAGGGATTAGGACAGTAATCAGAATCGCTTGTTGGACTTGGCCCCATTGGGACTTGTTCAACGAATGACTGGCACAAGTCCTAATACTTTCAGACGCATTTCTAAAGCTTCCTACATTTGTACATTTCCTCCGAAAAACAATTGAATCAAACAACCAAAACCATAAAACATCAGTGTCTTTATGCACCCAACAACATCTTCCACATATTAATGAGGTAGCTAATAGATGTCAATAATTATTAACGATGTTGTTATGACTGGCAAAGTGTCATAAGCTTGTTCACGTTTTACACCTACTTGACCTTATAACCCTCACACAAGTTTCTATAACTTCATTTAAACTCTTGACAGGTAACTTAGAGATACAAATTATTGATGTATCTTTGATGATCTTCGCATTTTTTCTTTTCAAACTTTTTAAATTCCTAGTTGGCACGTATCTGTACATCTCAAATTTAACACACAAAAAAGGTACCTAAATTGAGCCTTCGAATTGTTTGATTTCCAACATTTTTGAGATTTTTCTTGTTATCAAATTTTAAATCTTATAAATTTATTTTTTGTACATAACTCGAAAGCGGTCAATTTTATATAAAAAATGAATGAGTACTATTTTGTACAAAATTAAATTATCTACAAAAAAGGTACTAAACATTTTTTTGTAACTCTTATGGTTTTGTGGATATCAAGCAAAACAAATCAAATTTTCAAAATTTGCTAAAGTATTAGTATATTATAAAATAACTTTGTTAAATGGCAAGAGGAGGACCAAATAAAAAAATAAGTATTTTTTAAAAATTATTTTCAAAAAAATCTAAAAATGTTTTGCATGTAGAAAATTCAACTTTATATAATTTTTACCCCGGGGAATGGAGACTGAAATTGCATTCAACGAAAAAGCAACAAGAACTAGAGATTCATTGATGAAAAAGAGAAGCTAACCTTTTCATTTACCTTTCAGATCTTATGGATTTTTTATTCAGATGGTCAGCTGACCACCGGGGGTGGGGGTCTGAAAAGTTGCAAAAAAATAATAAGAACACTTGTGCTGACCGACTGTAGGTAAACAAAAATTTACATCTTTATCAGTTTTTAAAAATAAATCCCCAGCTTTCCTACAGCTGGGGGGTATTCCATACCCCCCAGACCCCCCAGACTCCCCGGTTTTACATCCATTTTGTTACGTTTAACACACATTGCCTTACCTTAAGTTTAAAGGAATAAAAGAGGGAGAGATCGAAATTCGAAAATAAGAAAAATTGTATGTGTAACTCGGGATTAAACATTTTATTTTTTTGTTATTTAATATACTACAATGTGGCACAGTTATGGTAACTTTGATGGATAAGGGTGGCTAACCTATTCATCCAGCTTCAAAAGCAGAGATTTTTGAATTATTTACTCAGATGGTCTCTATTTCTATTCACGAAACAGGAATATTTTAATTTTTAAAGGATCATTTGTTATTTATTTTCTCTCAACATAAAAGAGGCGTTACCTAATAGCAAAAACAAAATAAAAGGACCACATAGACGTAACTAGAGGGGTAGAGGGATTAATTCAACTCAGACAAGTTTTAGCTTTCTCTAGAAATTAAAAAAATTGATAAAATTGGGTACTTATGAATATGCATAGATTATTTTTTCAACCACCCCCTTTTTGGACTTTTAAGTCACCTGCACTGCTCGCAAATTCTCTGATGGAAAAGAGAGACTAAGGCCCGGTATTTCAGTGGGCAGTTAAGCTTTCGCTTAAGCTAATCTCAAGTTTAACTCAGTTCAACCAATCAACATGGTTAAATGCGAGATGTTGATTGGCTGAACTGAGTTAAACTTGAGATTAGCTTAAGCGAAAGCTTAACTGTCTACTGAAATACCGGGCCTAACCTAGATAATGCAACTTCCAAAGTAGAGTCTTATAAATTGGTTATTCAGATGTTTGTCGTACAGCTAAATAATAAGAGAAAATGTGACTGGGGGGTACGGATAAAGAAGGAGAAGCAAAGAATCAAACGTGTATTATAATCTTTATTTTAGTTACCTTTAATTCTCTCTTTCTCTGTCTCTAAGGCCCGGTATTTCAGTAGACAGTTAAGCTTTCGCTTAAGCTAATCTCAAGTTTAACTCAGTTCAGCCAATCAACATCTCGCATTTAACCATGTTGATTGGTTGAACTGAGTTAAACTTGAGATTAGCTTAAGCGAAAGCTTAACTGCCCACTGAAATACCGGGCCTAAGTACAGCTCATTCCTGTAGGGCGATGTGAGTTAAATGTGAAGAATTGGACGAGAAACCGGGGGGTCTGGGGGGTATGAAATACCCCCCAGTCGCACGAAAGCAACAAGCAAACTTTTCAAGGATTAAATTTAAATTATATATTTTTTTAAAGTCTAGTTGTTACTTCTTTATAACTGGGGGGTATTCCATACCCCCCAGACCCCCCGGTTTGTAACAATTTTTTACATACATCGTCCTTCAATAAACAGATAGAGCCCCGCTGCTTACCGATATCAAACCGTCGTCCCGATTTCAAAACCATCCATTCGCATTTAACAAAAAACACCACCGGGGTATCGGGGGGGGGGGGGGAGTACAGAATACCCTCCAGCTGAGTTTTATAAATTTTTTACTCAGATGTTTATCTGACAGCTAACTAAGAGAAAATGTGACCGGAGAGGGTTAGGGAAGTACTAAATAAAATTTTAAACAATTTTTTATCAATTTTTGAAAGTCGTCCTGTTGCTATGTTAATTTCCACTCCCAAGCTCCTCGGCTTAGTACCAATTGAAGGCTGTTATAGTAAGTAACTCAAATAAAAAAGAAAAGGTCTATTTAAAAATTAAATTGTATGTCCCTTTCTTTATTGGTGTAATTAAGCCTACAGTTCAGTACTGTACAGCAACGAGTGCTGAATGTAAAAGAATAAGTAGGAGACCGGGGGGTCTGGGGGGTATGGAATACCCCCCAGCTAGAAGAAAGCAAGAAGCTGATTTTACAAAAGTAAAATTTAAATTATAAATTTTTTTAAAGTCCAGTTGCTACTTGTTTATGGCTGGGGGGTATTCCATACCCCCCAGACCCCCCAATTCTTCACAATTAACTCACATCGCTCTACAGGAATGAGCTGTACTTAAAGACAGACAATTAAATATAACTGAAATAAAGATTATAATGCACCGTTTAATTTTTTGCTCCCCCCCTTATCCATACCCACCGGTCACATTTTCTTTTATTAGTTAGCTGCACGACAAACATCTGAATAACCAATTTATAAGACTCTATATCAACAAGCAGCAGGGCTATATCTCTTTATTGAAGAACGGCGCGTGTAAAATGTAAAAAATGGTAACAAAACCGGGGGTCTGGGGGGTATGGAATACCCCCCAGCTATAAAGAAGTAACAACTGGACATTAAAAAAATTTAGAATTTAAATTTTATCTTTGGAAAATAAGTTTTTTGCTTTTTTGTGCATGTATTCCATACCCCCAAACCCCCCGGTCTCCTATTCATTTTTTTACACTTAGAAAAAAGATCTAATACTGATTTGAAGCAGCTTATCGTTGTTATTGTTGCTAATAAAGAAAAAATTTATGATCCAATGGCTAAAATGTTTTGGGGCCCATCAAATATTTGTTGGTCGGAAATAGTAAAGCAATTGGGTAATACTACCGTTTTGCCGAAATAAATAAATTTAAAAGATCTTACGATTTAATGCTTGTTGCTCGGAGTTTAGTCGAAAATTTCAACTATCCAAAACTTTGTAAAAAATTAACTTAAACTCTTGCTCACTAAAGCTCATTCAGGTACATAAATTCCAAATGAGAAGGAAAACTGCAAGACATGTCAACAACTCCCCCCCCCAATCCCCCCTCCTAATTGTAGTTTTTCGCTAATAACCTTGCGACCTTTGAGGCTCAAACGAAAATAATACAAGCTCATTCACGCTCAAAGGATGCCCTAACGTTTGACACCAAATTCGACCAAAAATTCAAAAGTGAGAGGGCCATCATGTCTACAGCCCCCCCCCCCCACTTGTTTTTAGCGAATAACTTTAGCAAACTGCTAACACAAAAATCACCCCCTGGTGATGAAAAACTAATTAATATTTTTGCAATATTTACAGATTTAACGTTAATGTGGTATTACAAATGTTTCAAAATTATTAACAAAAATTTTATATCTTCAAGTTTTCTTGAAACAAAAAATTGGTAATTACCAACTCAAAATCTACGTCAGCTACAAACACAAATATATTCTTCATTTAAAAAAAAATACATGGCAATAGTAAATCAACTTACCTCATCTACTACAATCAGTTTGAGTCATTACTTAAAATTTTATCAATTCTTCTAGATTTTTAATTAATATGCGTTACCATGACAACCGGTTTTCAAGTACTACTACATGAAACCCATACTTTTCAAACAATAAATGAAAATTCAATGAAAAAACCATTTTCTTCAGTGTATTTGATTCACCTAAAGTAAGGTAGCGTAAAAAATTACGCTACCTATCTCTGAGCGGTTTGTTTATTTATTACCAATTTAAAAAAGTTTAAATGTTTAAGTCAGAAATTATAACCAAAATTGTTTGAATTTATTTGTAATAACTGTCAGTCAGTCAGTTTCAGTGCGGCCTTCAGGCCGCACAACCTGGGCAATCTAATTTTGTTTGAACATAGAGGAGCCACCTAGTACTAAATATTCCCCTTGTTAATCCTGTTGGATAGGGTTATCACCACCGAGAAAAAGATTTTTTTATACTTATTCAGCGCCGTAGGCGATTTTTTTTAGACCAAAAGTAATAGACAAAAATGTTTTAAAACTTCAAAGTTTAGACATTTTTGATAAGAACAGTCCGTCTCTGGATCTCGATGAAATTTTAATCACTAACTAATATACTATAATAGAGGGTAAATACCCCAACGTCTCAAGGGATGCTCAGTATAAAATTACTTTTTACCACATAATATAAACGTGCTTTTCAGGAACGTTGCTTTATTCTTGATTAATTTTTGATAACCTGCGAAATGGACGTATCGGAAAATGTGACGATGAAGGGAGACAAAGCGAAGGGATGGTTAACTCACCACCAACAGCATTTTATTTAGGTACCATCTGTCATATAATTTAATAGGTAGCATCTCTCTTAGGATAAATCACTGGGGATAGGATAGCGTAAAATTGTTTTTGCAAATCTGTAACAACGATGAGTATTCCCGATGTGACCCATTATTCGAGTGTATCGATTGATATTTAATATACTTTCAGGATTCACTGAGGGTAGGTATTATTAAAAATAGAAAAAAAACTCTTGATCAATTACTCAAAGCAAAAATTACATTAAGTTTATTCGTTTAGTTAGCAATTACATTTGAAAACGATCACAAGATCAAAAAGAATCGTCAAAGGGAACTCTTAACTAACCACATTATCATTACTAGTAAGAAAATTTAAATTTCTGACTTTTCAATTCACCCTATTGAATTACAGATATCGAACGCACCGATATTTTTCAGTTCAATGATGCCAAATAGGATTTTCATGTTTGATTTTTGATTTAGAAATTTTATTTTGGTTCACTTCGTTAACTATTCGATTTCAGTAGTACTTAAAATAAAATTTAAATTCCAGTTGTTAAATATTAAATTTAAAAAGCGTTGGCATTTTTTAAATGAAACAAAAGTTGACGTTTTCCTCCCCATTGGTCAATACGTCCTGCCATCTATAATTAACTCTCCTAAGCTTTGTTTCAAATTTAACTAACCTAAATATTAGGGACTGTTAAAAAGTACCAGTGCGGCCTGAAGGCCGCACAATTATATGGACAATTTAAATATCAAATATTTTTTTTTTGAAATTTAATTATAATATTACATAGGTAATATTTTGACATTGTAATTTAATGTTATGTAATATTTGAATCTTTCTTGTCACAGCAAACATCGGGTTTTACGATTGCAATCACACGAAGGCGGCAAGGTTTTGCGTTCGTGATAAAATAATGTAAATAAATGTAGGTAGTTACAAGAAAAATATTACAAGTTCCGAAAAGTAAATAAAATAAACCAAAAAATTAGTTTTTTTTTCGGGAAAGCGCTGGAAAATCATCATCCGGCCCTGCATGTATAATAACACATTTTCCAAAACGTCGCTTTAAATTTTCATTTGTTTTGTTGAGAGAAAGTTAATTAAATTTTAATGAATTTCAGTTTTGCGTTTGATTGTAAAATGAACAATAAAAACAAAATTAAATGACAAAGTTTTCAGTAAAAGTTATTAAATTTTCAGGTTCCTTTTAAATCATTTTAATTTTCTTAGTTATGGATGAGTAACCAAGACAAACAACGTTTGAAGTGAAGAGATTACGTTCGTTCTTACACTTAAAATTTTCATTAAAATATTAATTTTCCTTAATAACACACTAAACATAATTTAAAATATACAAAATTAATATTAGACGAAAACAAAAATTAGCACGAGGAAATTAGCATGAGGGCAATCTTTAATTAGTAATCCGTTCTGTCGTATGGTTAGGATTAAAAGCATCGAGGAGTAACGTAAAAAAAGGTTCGGACGGACGCGACGCCGCGACGTCCTGAAAATTTGATGAGAGCGAATGCTCTGAATTCTGATTATAGGTTATTGTATCGAAGTAATGGGTATCTCAACCTAATTTTGGTATAAATAAATAATAATTCATTTTCCAAACAATTGTCTTCCTGAAAGATAGGAGATAAAGTTTCGTGAAAGACGAGATGCTGTAATGTATCATGATGAAGCCGCGCCTTCTTTTGTCTAAACGCCTACAACCTAAATACGCTTGCGTGATCACGTGAACTTTTGGGGACCAATCCAAGATGAAATTTGTAAATCAATTTCTGTTTCTAAATGAATACAAAAGCCAAAAATGGAATATATTTTGATGGTGCAAGTGGAATGCAGATAGAAACTGGGATTAACTCTTACCACTAGAGAAGCAGGGTTGACGTGCGTTGCTCAATCGAGAACATTCGACGATTATTTTCAAGTTCACTCAAGTTCGATTTGGGTGTATTTTGTTCAGTACTTAAATATTCCTAATCGTTATTGATTTTCCTATTAAGCTATTTTGTATTGAGCACCTCCACCTTAGTCCAGACAAGAAGAAAATTCCATCACCTCTCCACTTTTCCTCTTCTAAACCTCTTAATTAGTAGTTTTTTCATAAACATTGCTTAAAATGAAAATTTTCTTCAAACGTAGCTAGGAGATCGACGAAAAGCTTTCCAGCGTTTTGGTTGCTACAGAGAGCAGCTTTAGAAAGTGGGGAGATTTTCAATTTTCCAGTAACACAATCGACCATATAAATTGCTCTCGAGTTTTATAACAAAATGTAGATGGCTAAAAGTTATTCCGTAACTAACAATCTTTCAGTGACTTTTCGAGTCCAATTCCTTCAAATGACGATTCTACTTTGAGATCCTTTCTGTATCCTAATATTAAAATATTCTTTTTTGTGAAAATAAACAATTTATTTCTTATTCCCAAAAAGATCAAATTTTTTTATAATTTTCTGATTAGTATACAACCGTACATAAAAAGGGTGGTCAATCTAACCCCATTAATCCTTTATAAAAGTGGCATTTTTCTATACGTATTGAAGATAATCAAAAAATGAAACAATAGATTACAATATTATGCATATGACAATGTTTATCTCAAATTTCAGAACAATCGCACTATTAGTTTTTGAGATATCGTACAAAGCTTCACGAAAATAGCGGCCAAAAGGCCGCACTGAAACGATAAATAAGCGTAAGGTAAAACAGTATATTTTTTAAAGTGCCACTTTTCAGAGTGAAAACAAATTTTGCTTTTGTTGAGTGATAAAAAACAATTTTTTTAGTTGATGGGCTCCCAACTTTGGAAAAAGCCCTTCTTTTTCTCCCGTTGCTAAGAAGTAAAATCCTCGATTTGTTGTTTTTCTACAATTTTATCAAAATATTTCGAACGAAATAGTAATTTTTAGCTAAGTTTTTGGGTGAAAAATCGCATTTTTCACTTTTGCGTTCTAGGACAATAAAGTAAAATTGTCCTTAGCAACGAATTTAAAACGTGTAAGTTTTAAATTGATAAAAACAAAATAATTTATTTGGCGTTTAAGTAAATAATAAAGAAACAAAAGCATCACATTTTATGGCAAAAACAAGCAGTTTTACTTTGTCTGTCGATACAGGCAGCAGACAAAGTTTTTTGCAGCCGCCTGTTAACAAAATACCACATTACATCGCAACAGCGAGATAATAAACCTATAAACTTTTTATCGCCCCCGTTTGAAGAAAAATTAATTTAAAAACCGAATTTCCACTATATTACAAAAAAATAAACTTTTACGGACGCTAAATCACTTTGCGTCTTAAATTTCAACAGATTAAACTATAAAATATGACGTAATATGAACGTACTTGATTTTTTGTCCAAATTCCAAAAATTTTACATCAATATTTTTTAATTTGAATAATTTAGTTAAAAAAATTACTTTCTCAGCCGTTGCTAAGGACAGGTTTACTTTTCTTCCGCGGTTGCAAAGTTGTTAAAGATAGTTTTACCTTCGTATTCGTTGTTAAGCACAATTTTGCTTTTCTACTCTTAAAACCGAGCTGAAAAGTGCTACTTTAAATACGATTGTCGTACAAAATTCTGTCTGTCTGTCTGTCTTTTCGTAACGCTTTGATTAGCCGTTTATTTATAACTAACCTAAAAGAGTTTAATTTAAAAAGGAACTTTAAGGAGAAAACCAAAAAAAGTAGGTTGAAATAGATTAACCTTCTGAAAAAAACGTCGTCCGAAAGAATACCTCTAAAAGCATGGAATCACAAGCCGAGTAAAAGATGTACGCCAGAACAGGACATTTGAAGCTTAATCCTTATTTTGAAAAGAAGAGAAAGCCTAAACGTAACAAATCAGGATTAGATTGTTCGTCTATTACCGACTTAAAAATGGTTTTAGTGCGGCATTCAGGCCTCACAGCCTGAGTATTCTAGTATAATTAATTACAAATAAAGGTTAACAAATATTTCAATATACATAAATAGCACTTATAATCTTCTTGATTAATGGCCGTGGTGATAATCCAATTGTATGTCGTTGATGAGACGGTCAGAATTACTTTCCTGCTTCATCCGGCAGCAAACCGAGTACCCAGGCCTGATCTACAATTTTTCCAAACCGAGGATAGAACTTGACATTGACGCCTTTTTCCACCAACATTTGAGTTTAAAAATCAAATAAGTTTAAGAGTTTAAATATATGAATTTGGCGCTCTTAGAGACACCTCGGTTGCCCCCTCCCCCCTATTAGATCCGTTGAGTTGAGCTACATATTCGCTTATTTTTTTAAATATTTAAATATTTTATAAATATTTAAAGGTACGCGAAGAAATAATACAAGCAATTTTCAGAAATTTGTAATTTTCAGTCACGAAGCTTGAATTAAAAAAAATTGATTATGAAGAAATGGTTCAAGATATCAAAACCAACGTTAAAACGCATTTAGATAAACTCAAGAAAAATATTTACTCCAAATTTGAGAAAAATCGGACTGTTGGTTTTCGAGATATCATCTAAATGATTTATTAACGTGTTTTTAACGTTTTATTTTAAACGCTGAAAGAACTAGGTCGGTTAGCCACAAATGGAGAGAGGACGTTGTTATTATCTTGGTTTTATACGTAGGCGAGGTAATAATACAAGAAATATTCATTTTTCAGCAGATAGTAATTTTCAGTCAAGAAGATTAAGGTTAAAAAATTGGTTAGTAGTATCAAAACAAAACCATAATTGGTAAACATTTAAATAATCTCAAGAAAAATAGTTATCTAAAATTTGAGATTTATCCGACTGTTGGATTTTGTGATATCATGTAAACACGGTTGATTAACGTGTTTTTAACGTTCTTTATTACACGTTGAAATCGAATGTAAAAGTGGGGTGCAACATTTTGATTTATTCAGGGAGAGGGAGGTAAGGAATATAATAAGAAGTTTTCGTTTCTCATTTTTTACAAATTCGGTAATTTCTACTCAATAAGAAGCTTCAACTTAAAAAATTGATTTTGAAGAAATGGTTTAAGATATCAAAACCATCGTTAGAATGCATTTAGATAAATTCAAGAAAAATATTTACTCCAAACTTGAGAAAAAGCGGAAGGCTGGTTTTTGAAATATCATATAAATGATTTATCAACGTGTTATTGACGTTTTATTTTAAACGTTAACAAAACTACCGTGGTTTGCTACAAATAGAGGGGAGACGTTGTTATTATCTTGTATTTATAGATAGGTGAAGTAATAGTGCAAGAAATATTCATTTTTCAGCAGTTTTTAATTTTCAGTCAAAAAGATGAAGCTTAAAATTGGTCAGTAGTATCAAAACAAAACAAAACCTAATTTGGTAAACATTTAAATAATCTCAAGAAAAATAGTTATCTAAAATTTGAGATTTATCCGACTGTTGGATTTTGTGATATCATGTGAACACGGTTAATTAACGTGTTTTAAACGTTCTTTATTACACGTTAAAATAGAATGTAAAAGTGGGGTGTAATATTATGATATATTTAGAGAGACTTAAGTAAGGAATATAATAAGAAGTTCTTGTTTCTCATTTTTTACAAATTTGGTAATTTCTACTCAAGAAGCTGTAACTTAAAAAATTGATTTTGACAATAAAATTGGTTAGTGATTTTTAAATTATCTTCTTGATACATTTAAAACTTAAAAAAAATTATATTTACCTTAAAAGGGAGAATAATCGGATTGCTAAATTTTGAGATATCATGGAAGCGGTTTATTAACGTGTTTTTAACGTTTTCTATTAAACGGTGAAATAAGCAGCTCTGCTGACCTTAAATGCGAGGGGGAGGTTACAAATATTATTTACAAATATTATTCATAGGTAGGTAACGAAATAAAATAAGAAATTTTTACTTTTCAATTATTAGCAAGTTTTAGTCAAAAGCTGCAAGTTAAAAAATGGTTAGTGATATCAGAACCATTTTCGGAATCGTAAAAAACCCGTTTATCTAAAATTTGAGATTAAATTTTAAGATATCGTGCGAACGTTGCTGAATATAGTACATAAACATGATTAATTAACGTATTTTTAACGTTTTCTAATACACGTTAAAAAAGCCAACGCAGTTAGGCTCAAATAGAATGGAATTATAGGTGGGCAAAAAAATAATAAAAAAAGTTTGTAATTTTTAGTCAAAAACATTAAACGTAAAAACTTAATTATTAAAGAATGGTTAGTGATACCAAAACCATCTTTAAAATTTCAAAAAAAAAATTTATTATTTAACGTTTGATATTAATCCGACTGCTGGATTTTGAGACTCTTGTAAACGCATTATTAGATACGGTTTTTTTATTACACGTTGAAATCTCCAGCACAGTTTGTTTTGAAGTCAACGGGGGAGGGGGGGAGGGTAGCACCATTACTGTAGAGCACAATATGTAAAATAACAAAAATGAATTGTGTCTGAAACCGGGGGGAAACCAGAAATGTTTTTAATTTTTTAAGGTGAGTCAAGCCCCCAAATAAAACTTCATTTTTGAGTTTTACGTGTTTTTAACGTGCATTTGGTTATTCGGTGATAACTAAGCCATTTTTGAAGATTTTTTAATAAAATTTTGGTTACGAATACTTCAAAGTATTTCTAACAATAAAAAATTTTTTTTTGCAAAATGGCCGTGTCTATTCAAACCGAAATTAAATAATAAAAATTAAACTTTTTTATTTTTAGTTGAATCTCGCGGAGCTGATTAATTTGCATAAATTTCGGTCGAAAAAATTCAAAATACAAACACGTTTTTTTAACGTGATAATAACCGCGTCGGAAAACAATACGAGGTGGTCTAATCCAAGTTTTGAGTTGCACTTGTTTGAAGATGACTTATCGAGTGGATATTCAAAAAACGTAATCGATAAAAAAATATTTGTAAAGTTATATAATTTTAAGCCGTTTAGCATTATGGGATAAAAGCTAGCAGAAATTATTGCTTCTAAAGTTGTTGAAGTCGGTTTTAAGGGAGAGCTTAGAAAGCTCCGTTCGGGAAAGTGTTACAATTAAATCGTCAAAAATGGAACTTTGAATATCCCATAAAGAGAAAAAATTGAGAAAATTTTTTACTTTTGAGCTTTTGGGTTAGTGAAAGCTTTACGAAAACGACTTTCCTGCTGAACTGCGATGCGCGCTACGAGCTTTCCCGACTGTATATTGAGGCGTGTCCTGTAGAACGAAAAGTTAGGATCAATTCTACTTATTTAATACAGCTTTCGTATTAGGAGCGTGTATATAGTTAGAGAATCCACTGTAAACCGATTTGCGCTAAACTCGGGTTTTATCTACACTAAGTACTGAGGCTTAACTCGGTATTGTGTTTGACTAAGTGAACAAATAGATGGAGTGATACATATATATTATATATCATCATATATATAGATATTGACTTTTCATTGTTAAGAATTGTTCATTTTTTATAAACAATTTTCTTTTCTTTTTCATCCGAGGTGAGTTGTTCCTTTACTCTAATTTTTAACGTGTTGCTCGAATGCTGCAAGAAAAAAGTTTATAAATGTTTCGCGTTCCTTTCGTTTTTCTTCTTCAACTGCAGTAATGTGATTTATATTTAAGCTGATTATAAAATGCATCCAGACAGATTAGTTACGACTAATATGTTTTTTTGTGTCTTCGCTTTTTGTCACATCTCGACTGCTGCAATTTTTCAAAAAATTCAAATTATTAACACCGCAACCGCGCTCTTCGTTTCTTTCTTTTTTTACAACGCCAAATCAACTTTTTTCTTTCAAAATTAAATCAAATAATTGTTAGGTATGCAAAAATTTTGTTAAATAATATTTATGTGACCAAAAGTGCGACGACGGAGTTTGAGTGAAAATTTGTTTAAAAAATTGTGAAAATTACCTGCCCATTTCCACCATTTTACAATAATTTTCTGCGCGCTTAAAAATCCAAAAACAAGTTTGAACAACGTGAACGCTTGGTCGGGATTAGAAAAAGAGGCAAAATTTATATAAGACGATTAGTTAGCTACTAAATCCAGGGATTCAGTAAATAGCATTATCATTATATTATGATTATATTGGATTTACTAGTGCCGTTTAGGTCTTGCTTAATTCAGTTTTACCGGAACCGTCGTTTGGAATATAACAAACACCACCAAGTTTAAAAATTAGTTAATTTTTTTTTGTTTTCTTTTATTGAAGAGTGAATTATGTTTGGTTTTACTACTCAAAAATTGTAAGTACAACTACCATTTTTTTTATTTTTTCACTTTTGAGGGATGCGACGCGTTTGGTAGGTACTAGTAGATACATCTTTTTAAATAACATAGAGGTGGAGCCGATTGCAAATAGGGGTTGATTTTAACAATGATTTTTTTCAATTCGGAATTAACATTAAAATAGAATTAAAATTTGACCCAAAATTGGTTCACCCATACAAATTCCGGACGTTAAAAATGCATACGATTTTAATG
The DNA here is from genome assembly GCA_905340355.1 of Rhagonycha fulva. Taxonomy (NCBI): domain Eukaryota; kingdom Metazoa; phylum Arthropoda; class Insecta; order Coleoptera; family Cantharidae; genus Rhagonycha; species Rhagonycha fulva. The sequence goes on from HG996554.1 coordinate 119,792,222, forward strand.
CGATAATTTTTTATTTTATTATTAGGAAGACCGGATGTAATTTAATCAATATCGCCATTTTCTGTTTTAAATTATTGCTTGCCGATATTTTAACCGCAGCTGTCTTTGAGAATTGACACAAAAGTTTTTGAATTTTCCAAAAAATGTAATTAAAAGCGCCGTAGGAGATTTAAAAACTCCGGTTAAAATCGTAGTATTTTGGTTTACACCAAACTTTTTGATTTTTGACTGATTTTGACGCAACTATGAGATATTTTAACAAAAAATGTTTCAAATATAATTTTTAGCTCTAACCTTTACCGGTCCAAAAAACTCGGAAAAAATTGAATCGGTTAACTTTTTTAGAAGTTATTACTATTCGACCGATTCAAGTCGTTTAACAAATTTTATGAATTTCCGCAGTTTTAGCAAGATTTAATGGAATTTAAGTGATCATAGCGCAGCTATTGAGTAATTTATTAAAAATATATTGTCCAAATTATTTTAACCCTTATAATAATTTATTTACGCGTAAAATAAAATCCAATCCCATTTTTTAGAAATAAATCATGTTTTAACCGTTTTACTAACTTCTAATAGGAATATCTCAAAAACTAAACGTTTTAGGGGAAAAAATGTTAACAACAATTTTTTAGGTTAGACAATTTCCTGTCCAAAACCCTCAAAAAACATAAAATCGGTTAAGTTTTGTGGAAGTTATTGTTATTATTTGGATAAAACGGATTTACGCAAACTTCTTGAAATTCAAAACTAACTTTTTCAATTTTGACTGATTATACCACAGCTACTAAGCATTTTAGCAAAAAATGTTGTTTATGTATATTTTAGCGCTAATAATTGTCTGTCGAAAAACGTTGGAAAAAATTAAATCGGTTAAATATTTTAGAAGTTATTGCTGTTTGAGTGATTTAAGTTGTTTTATTTTTTGTTTTACTAATTCAAGTTTATGCAGTTTTAACAAAAATTTTTTAAGGTGACGTGATAATTTTTTTAATAACATAACCCCTAAGAGGTATAACGACAATATATCTTAAAAATCTATTTTTATTTTTAAAAATTAATTCTAATTAGGCGTAAACTCTCATGTTTTGACCTTCTTGCAAATTTCTAATACGAATATCTCAAAAACTAGACGTTTTAAGAAAAAAATTGTAAACAATTATTTTTTAGCTTAAGAAATTTTCTTTCTAAAAAGCTCAAAAAACATAAAATCGGTTAACTTTTGTGGAAGTTACTGTTATTTTAGTTGTTATTGTTCGAGTAAACCAAGTTTTTGGATTTTAAAGTAACACTTTCGCATTTGACTGATTTATACCACAGCCAGTAACGATATTAACAAAAAATTTTTAACATATAAATTGTAGCTCTAACAATAATCTATCCAAAAAACTTAGAAAAACTTAAATTGGTTAAGTATTTTAAAAGTTATTGCTGCTCGAGTGATTCAAGTTGTTTATCAATTGTTTTACTAATTCAAGTTTATGCAATTTTAACAAAAATTTTATTAAGTTGAAGTGATAACAACACAATCATTAAACAGTTAAACAATAAAATATCTTACGAATATAATTTTAGTTTCAAAAATTAAGTGTATTAGGCGTAAAGTAAATTCCAATCTCGGGTTTTACTAAATCCTGTTTTGACTATTTTCAAACTTCTAATACGGATATCTCAGAAACTAATCATTTTAGGAAAAAAATTGTTAAAAATTATTTTTTAGAGCTGTCAATTTTCTATCCAAAAAGTTTAAAAACAATTAAATCGGTTAACTTTCGTAGAAGTTATTGTTATTCGAATGAATCAAAATGTTATTATTTGAATAAACCGAGTTTATACTTTTTGAACTTTAACTGATCATATCTCAGCTACCGGGCATTTTGAAAAAAAAATGTTTAATCCTTTTTTTTAGTCGGGACAATTGCCTGTCTAAAAAACTTAAAAACTTTAAAATCGGTTTACTTTTAAGAAAGTTATTGTCATTAGCATGTTCAAATTAGTCATTTTTGAATAAATTCCTATTTTGTAATGTAATTTACAATTTAAACGTTGATTGCGAATAACTCCAAAATTAGACAAAAATCCATAAACGATTATTGTTTAGCCTCAACAATTATCTACCTAAAAAGTTATAAAACATAAAAATCGGTTAAGTTTTGTGGAAGTTATTCGTATAAACAGCGAAACAGAGGATTTTTTATAAAAATCAAAAATTGTTATTATCAAGGGTATTTACCCCCCCCCCCCACCGTAAAAAAGATAAAAATACACAAAATTATCCTTGACAAACAAATCAAAAAATCGCCCAAGAAATGATATAAGCAAAAACGTGATAAAGGAACACAAATAGAAATAACCTAACATAAGATCAAAGATAATAAAATTTATTTTATTTCATTGAAATTTCGTACCTTTTTTTTACAAAAAAATTGAAATGTTTTTTTTTGCTTTATTTAAGAAGGCAGGAGAAAACTGGCACCAACATTTTAATCTCCAAAAATATTAAACTTTGCTGTTTATAACAACAAGAAAGCAATCGCAAGTTAAATTTATTAACAAACGCCGCAGGCGATTTTTTGAAAATATTTAATTGAAAGTAACTCAAACTGATTTTTAGGTTTAAGTGTAGCTGCAGCTGTACGAGAAATCGCAACTTTTACATTTTGTGAGGGGCCTAAAGTCGTGTTCAAACTTGACGTTTCCAAAAAATCACCTACGGGCTGCTTATTGATGTAAGACAGTAAAATTAAAATTTTATTATTTTTTAACGATTAGTCAAAGATGAAAAGGTCCGGTATCTCTATAAAAACATGAAGGATTCGAAAAATATTTTAAAAATCGTATACGGCGCTTTATATTTAGCTCGGTCCTGGACGAAATTCTCTTGTACAAAAATTTTTTTAATTAGATTCGCATTGTATTATAAAGCTTTAACTGCTCGCATTTCATCAAATCCCATAGGTTGTGTGCTGCGTTCCCAATATCTCAAAAACGCACGGTTCGATTAGACTAAAATTTGGCAAGCGTTTTCGAAAACAGATAACGAATTTTTGTTGTCGCGAGGACATTAAACATATAAAATTTTAATTAGGAAAACTTCTGGTTCAGCAAATTTGAAGATACGTACGTACATTGGAAAATTTTATTAACTTTGAAGTTGGAAACTAATAAAATTTTGTATAATATTTGCGAAAGCTCGGTGATGAATAGGACGTAATATCGGCTTGGTGAGCTTTCATATAACCAACTGTTAACAGAACTATTTCGTTTTAATATTCAAACCAATGCAGATTATCAAATCGGTGGTGGTTTTTCAAGTACCATTGGTAGCCGTGTTTATTAAATTTTGCAAAAGCTAAAGGGGAATGCATTCTTTTGATAACAACTACGTGAGGGTGATTTTCGAGTGTTTGATAGTGGATTTATTGGCTGATATTACAATTTGAAGGTGATTGGAGAAAGACTTAACGACAAATGGCTTTTTAAACTTTTTTGTTATAACTTTTCCACTTAACTTCTAATACTTCCAGCTTCAATTACTTAAATAAAATATAAATCGACCGATTTACAGTTCAATGAATTTCGAACAAGGAGGCGGATGTAAACTTCGCAGACTGGGTATATGAAATGGTCGTTGTATCTGTACCTACCCTTCAAAAGACTTCTTTTATATTATTATTTTCTTACAAGTTTTGTTACATTATTTTGCTTAAATATTGAAAGATGGTATAAAAGTGAAAAAGCTTTATCTAATACATCCAGAATTATTTTTGTAAATTCAAGTGAGCGTAACGAAAATCACTCAGTGTAAATATCAAGTACTATTAGACCCGAGATTGATTTTCATTTAAATCGATGATACTACTGCGTGGCCAGTCATTCAAAAAACATTTTTTGTTTCATTATCAATGCTTTTTATACCACAAAATCTTCATTTTCAAGATCATAAAGTTTAAAATTATTTCGTTCCTTTTTCTGACTCATCAGTTGGATTTGTTGAAGATTGACCGAAATTTTTGATAACGTTAGGCTTTAGGGAAGGTATATAAAATCGTCCCCTAAATTATGTTTGCCTCTATTAAAAATTTATGTCGGGGGGGGGGGGAGTCGGTTCTACATTTCAATTCTTGCAGGCCGTCAAAAAAATCCACGTTTTACCGTCTAATTCTAAGTCATCTTAGTTTAAATTTTGTTCGAAATCAAGCAGCGTTTTGTTTCTTAGCAAAGTTCAAGTTGCCTAGCAACGAAGGAGAGTTTTAGGTAAACTTTAAATTTAAAACTGTTTGTGGCTTCAAATTACAAAATAAAACAAAAAAGTCACATAAATGTCACTTAGCCTTACCATACTAAGAAAGAAAAAGAAATGTAACAGTTAAACGTTGTTGTATAGAGAGGGTATAAAATACCCCCCCCCCCCAATCAGATAAAAATGATACTTTAGGTTATCATAGATTTGAACGCTCACCTCACATTTCATTTCCAGTTCATCAGATCATTAATAATTTTTTTACTCAAAAATCACTTTGTGATTTTAGAATATAAATTTTTCCAAAATTTTAGCTAAAAATGTTTAAAAATCGCCTAGGACTCCGTTTACTAAGATATATAATCAACATGAGATACCAAACAAAGTAAATTATATTACATGTTATCATCAGTGTAATAACATAAAATAAATGGAAATCACTCGGGTATGGGCTTCGCGGAGCAGCCCAGCTACCAAACATGACTCAGCCTGCAGCCTCGTAACTTTAGTGCTCATGTAAATGAATAGTTTCAATGTTTAATTTAAAAAAATTCAGAGACATACCTAATAAAAATAAGGATTGGAGGAAGCCGTCAGACCATCGGCTTGCAGGACAGCTTACAACAACCGAATAGAACTCGGCCTGCGGCTTCGCAACTTAAATTTTCATCGATGCATCTAACAAAAACAAAAATTAGAAAAATTCGTGCAGTTTCGGCTTGCAAAACAGCTTTATACATCCATTAAACAGAGCTCGGCCTGCGACCTCGCAACTTGTATTTGTGCATACGTAAAATAGTTTAATTTAAAACGCTTCATTGGCACACCTAACAAAAATAAAAATTAGAAGAAGGCTGGTTTTCGGTTTGTCGAAGCCATAGTGGAACGGTCACCAAGCATAACTCGGCCTGCGGCATCACAGCATAAATTTTTACTAATGATTCCAATAGTTCAATTTAAAACTTTATCAATGAAATAAAATTATCTAATAAGTGAAGATTGCTTTGATATTAGCATTGCGCAGTAGTTTATATCTACTAAACTTGGCTCGGCTTGCGGCCTCGTATCTTGAACATAATGTACTTATGCAAGTGTTTCAAATGAATAGTTTAATTTTAACATTTCGTCGATATACCTAACAAAAATATAAATCTAAAGAAATCGTCCGGTTTTTGGCTTTCAAAAAAGCATACAATAACCAAGTGAAAGTCACTCGGCCTGAGGCCTCAAAATTTAATTTTTTACCAACGTTTCAAATAAATGCATAAAATATTTCCTAGAAAAATAGAAATAAAAAATAAAAATTAGAGAAAGTCGTCTGGCCGTCGGTTTGCAGAGCAGCAGTTTACTACCACCAAACATAACTCGGCCTGTGGCCTCTTGGGTAAATCTTTCTAATAGTAAATTTCAAAATGTTATTTACATACCTACATAATAAAATTAAATAAGTGGAGAACGCTCAAATATCGGTTTAACGGGGTACCCTATTATATCCACCAAACTTGACTCGGCCTGCGGTCTCGAATTTTAAACATATGCAAGTATTTCAAATGAATAGTTTAATTTTAACACTTCATTGAACCTAACAAAAATATAAATTCATTTTTGAATTGATCTGATCTGATCAGTCCATCTGATCTTTGCCTTTCAGGAAAGCATAGAACAACCAAGTGTAACTCGGCCTGCTGCCTCAAAATTTAAAATTTTTCAAAACGTTTTAAATGAATATAATAGTTAAATTAAAACATTTCTTCGAAAAGTCTAAATAAAAATAAGAAAAAGTCGTCCAGCTTACCATCACCAACCATAGCTCGGCCTGCGGCCTCGCAACTAAAATTTGTGTAATTGTTTCCAATACATAAATTTTAAAATGTTATCTAGGTAATAAAATAAAATAAATGGAGAACGTCCGAATATCGGTTTTGCGGGGTGGCCTATCTCAAACAAACTTGGCTCGGCCTACGGCCTCGTAACTTGTATTTATGCAAATGTTTTAAATAATTAGTTTATTTTGAAACATAATCATTGATATCCATAGTAAAATTAAAAATTAGTGAAATTCGTCCGGCGTACGCCTGCGGCCTCAAATTTCGATTTTCAACAGTTTAATTTAAAAATTTTGTTGATGTAATAAAATAAAATAAGTAGAGAACGCCAGAATATCCACCAAACTTGGCTCGGCTTGCAAGCGTATCAAATAAACAGTTAATTTAACCAACTATAAATCGGCCTGCGGCCTCGTAATTTGAATTTCTGAAAATATTTGCAATAGTTGAATTTAACAATGTTATCAGTGAATAAAATAAAAAAGTGGTGATCGCTTGAATATTATTGGTCTTTCGGGGCGGCATACATCCAACATTTTACTCGGCCTGCCGCCTCACAACTTGTATTGTTGGCAGACATTTCATCGATATCTGTACGTCGATGAGAGGTGAGGTAGGTGAACGGGCCAAGGATCGGACTCTGGGCCATAGGCCCTAGGTTCAATCCCCAATTAGGCTACAAAATTCATCCAACTTTATTATGAATGACTTTTTCTTTTTGAGAGACACTGGCAAACAAAAAAATTTTAATATTAAAATTAATAGAAATAAGTCGTAATTATAATAATTTATTAATACAAAATTGTTCTTATATTTTGAATAGCTGAGACCTAGCTTAAATAGGTTATTTTTTAGCCAATAGCGCCACAGGCGATTTTTTGAAAAGGAGGAAAACTTATTTTTTCTAAGTCAATTCGTTTGGACTTCCAGAATTAGAAGGTATTTTATACTCCTCCTCTCTCAAACCTTAAATTTAAAACAGAACAGTTTGTTTATCTTCGAGCGTTGCTAAGCAACGATTCAATACAAGAAATGAGGTTTTGTTATATTACCATTAAAATTTGAAACGTATGTAAATGTTTATAACAAATACTCAATATTGACGAGCTAATAACATAAATTTTCACGAAAATCGCCTACGTCGCTTCTTTATTTTAATTCATCCGATAAATTTCTCTTTCGTTTCCTAGTCTGTTATTCTGTATGTTATTATTATTACAAGTGCCTATCCACTCCGGACTGAAGAAATGGAGATAATTTTGATACAAATCCAAGTGTTGGGATTAATGGTGCTTGCGCACAGGGTGGTATGTTGAGCACCTACCTACCCACAAAAATATAATATTAATTTTTATACGCACTCCTGTGTTGTTCAAAAATAAGGTAATAATGAGCCATTATTGTCAGTTACGTAGGTATAAAATGACGAATTTAAAAGGTTTTCATGCAGTAGACAAGATTTTTATCGGTGTTAGAACCGTAAGATGTTTGTGTGAATGGGCAGGTTTCACAAGCCTATGCCAATTTCATGGTGGTTTAAACGACAAGAACTGACCAAGCGGAAATCTTTAGAAACATATTTTTCGTTTTACTTATTATTATCTTGTTTAGATTTGAGCCCAACTTTCTTTGGCGTGTTTTTTTAAGGTTGTAGTTACAATAACAGATTTTTTTGTAAATTGTTCAATTGACCTTTAATGCAATTTTTGATTTTTGCAGGGACGGCGGTAGATGTGGCCAAACAGCCTTACTGCTGGGTAAGTAAAATTTGATATTACGTTTTTGTTACAAGCGATTCGGCAAACAAGACACGATGATTTTTCTAATAGTTAATTAACCAAATGGACCAAAAGCCATTACACCCCTAACTAACCACGTTTGGTATTATGCAAACATCAAAGCGGCAAACAAAAGCACGTGCTTACGTTTAACAGGCACTTAGTTTAATGATTACTAATAATAATCAGATAAATTCTTTTCGTTATCGGTTTAATTAAGAGTTGAAAAAAACTACGATTTTTTTTCTCCATTTCATCGGCACCCCGATGTCTCGTACGGTTTGTTATCTCAGCACTCCAGAAGAAATGAAATCTAAAAGGGCAGTTGATGGTCATCAAGGGTCTAAAGTGCAAAATTAGATAAGGGGCTAAGAACCCCTTAAATTTATTAGAGACAATTTTATTAGCGACACGTGTTTATGTTTCTATTTCTATTTCATTTCCATTTTTTTTAATCTTCAATTTTATTATTATCAACTCCATGAATAAATTATAGCGATTCATGTTAATTGAGCGAATAAATCATAAGAAAAATGAAGAATCCAAGCTCGTAGCTTTTTAACTGTTGACTTGTTTATTTCTGAAAGTTTTTATTTAATTTATTGTTTCATGTAAGTGGAAAGTTTTCTACGCAGTTTTTGTAAAATAATTAATTTTTTTCTTTTTAATTTCAAGATTTATGTTTGTAAACCTAACCGTGCTGATCCGGTTTTTAGAGTTCCTGGCGCTCTCTAACGGATTTTTTATTCAAACACAATGTTTACATCGCTCCGGAAATAGTTGACGTTCATTTTTTATTTAAGAATGGTTTCAACAAAAATCCGTTAGGAAGCGCCACGAACCGGATTAAACCGGTTAAATTTTCAAATGCGACACGTTTAAATCTGTCAGTAACACAATCAGAATCGATTCCTTCGCAATTTGTTTTAAAAATTTTCGAAATTCACTGTAGAGTGAACATTATAATTAAGAAGGCATCAAAATTTCGCAAAAATGTGTTGTAACTAGGCTTGAAAATCAGAACAGGGTGAGCGGCAGCATCCGACGGATACTCCTTCATCCTTTGCGACGCCTTTTCGACGCCCATTTGAGTATTCTTCCTATTCAAGAATGATATTAGGATCGAAAATTGAAATTAATTATTACCGGGGGGAGAGGGGGGATATTATACCAACTGGAACTCCTAGATTTGCGTGTTTTTCTGTTTTCTTAATAGAAACTTCTAATACGAATATCTCAGAAATTAGAAGTTTTAGGAAAAAAATTGTTAAAAATAATTTTTTAGTTTGGGCAGTTCTCTGTGCAAAAATCTCAGAAAAAATAAAATTAATTAAGTTTTGGGGAAGTTATAGTTATTTTAGTAATTATCGTTCGAGTAAACCAGGTTTAAGAATTTCAAATTAACTTTTTTAACTTTGACTGATTTTAGCACAATTACTAAGCATTTTACAAAAAAATGTTTTACATATATATTTTAGCTCTAATAATTATCTGCTCAAAAAACTTTAAAAAAATTAAATCGGTTGACAATTTTAGAAGTTATTGCTGTTCGAGTGATTTAAATTGTATGTCCTTTTTTAACTAAATCGGGTTTATGTAGGTTTAGTAAAATTTTATAAAGTTGAAGTGATAACAACACAACCACTTAGCCGTTTAAAGATAATATTTCTTAAAAATATACTTTTACTTTCAAAAATTAACTGTAGTAGGCGTAAAGTAAATTTCAATCTCAGGTTTAACCATTTCTCAAACTTTGAATAGGAATATCTCAGAAACTGAGCATTTTACAAAAAAAATTGTTAACAATTATTTTTTAGCTTAAAAAGATTTCTTTCCAAAAAGCTCAGAAAACATAAAATCGGTTAACTTTTGTGGAAGTTATTGTTATTCGAATGGTTGTTCTGTGAGTAAACTGGGTTTAAGTTTTTTAACTTTAACCGATTGTAACAGACAAACCAAGCGTTTTAATAAAAAAATTTAAAACATAAATTGTTTAGCTCTTACAATTATCTACCTGAAGAACTTAAAAAAAGAGTAATTGGTTAATTTTTCTGGAAGTTATTGCTGTTCGAGTGATTTAAATTGTTTTGTTTTTAACTAAATCGGGTTTATGCAGTTTCAACAAACTTTTATGAAATTCAAACAACAATAACACAACCACTAACCAGATTTAGCAATAAAATATCTTAAAAATACATTTTGACTTTTAAAAATTAACTGTAGTAAGCGTAAAGTAAATTACAACCTCAGGTTTTGACTGAATCATTTTTTAACCATTTCTCAAACTTCGAATAGGAATATCTCATGAACTGAGCGTTTTAAGAAAAAAATTATTAACAATTATTTTTTAGCTTAGAAATATTTCTTTCCAAAAAGCTCAGAAAACGTAAAATCGGTTAACTTTTGTGGAAGTTATTGATATTTGAATTGTTATCCTTTGAGTAAACGAGATTTAAACATTTTAACAAGTTTTGTTAACTTTGACTGATTATATCCCACAAACCAAGCGTTTTAATAAAAAAATTTTAAACCTGAAATTTTTAGCCTCTACAATTGTCTATCAGCATAATTAAAAAAAGTGTAATCAGTTAATTTGTCTCGAAGTTATAGCTGATCAAGTGATTTAAATTGTTTTTTTTTTTAACTAAATCGGGTTTATGCAGTTTCAACAAACTTTTATGAAATTCAAACAACAATAACACAACCACTAACCAGATTTAGCAATAAAATATCTTAAAAATACATTTTGACTTTTAAAAATTAACTGTAGTAAGCGTAAAGTAAATTCTAACCTCAGGTTATGACTGAATCATTTTTTAACCATTTCTCAAACTTCGAATAGGAATATCTCATGAACTGAGCGTTTTACGAAAAAAATTGTTAACAATTATTTTTTAGCTTAGAAAGATTTCTTTCCAAAAAGCTCAGAAAACGTAAAATCGGTTAACTTTTGTGGAAGTTATTGATATTTGAATTGTTATCCTTTGAGTAAACAAGATTTAAACATTTTAACAAGTTTTGTTAACTTTGACTGATTATAGCACACAAACCAGACGTTTTAATGAAAAAATCATTCACCCAAATTTCTTAACTTTTACAATTATCTGTCTGAGAAACTTAAAAAAATTGTAATCGGCTAATTTTTCTAGAAGTTATTCGCAGTTTAAGTGATAAAACTACGCGTTTTATGAAAAAAATTGACAATTTTCTATTTGAAAACTCAAAAAACATAAAATCGGTTAACTTTTCAAGAAGTTATTGCGCTATTCCAAAAGATCCTTGATGGTTGCTTGCCATCAGAAAACTTCAGTTTTTAAAAATTTTGAAAATTGAAAATTTGGAGTGAAAGTTGAAAAAGCCTTCGATAAAATTCCTTACGAACGACGGAGCGAAATCATTAATTCCCGTGGACAATCCTTCCATCAAAACAAATACCTTTCGTTTTTTAAAGGCGATTATCTCAAAAACTAACTGTACAATTTGAAAAAGCTCAAAACAAGAAACAGAAATATAAAACTTGTGCGTTGAGAAACTTGAAAAGTTAAAATGCCTGGTTTTTTACGGTGTTGCATTACATTAACTAGTTTTCTTTATTATAAATTTGTCTCAAATTTCATTGACTTTAACTGTCACACCTTTTTGGCTAACGAGAGGTGTTAGCGACGACATAATCTTAAAATACAATAGAAAACGTCTCATTCCTTGCCAGATTAAGAAAGATTATAAATAAATTTTAAACAACTAACAGTTGACGGGGTGCTTGTTTTTTTATGTTTGGTACCAACAATTTTAGTTTTAAATTTTAAGTCTGACACGACAAAAAATGCTATTCGAATAGTAAGTATAACAAGGACGAGATGATGTATACACGTAATTGCATACGAAGGGTCGCTAATGGTTCATCGTTAATATTATCAAAGATTTTAAGTTAATACCATCCCCTATTTACTATTAGTTAGTTATTACAACCCCAGATGATATCGTCAAAAGGTAATTTTAATTAGCCCAAATCTCTTTCGCAAAGTTATACCTACCTACAAATTTTTAAGTATTCATGAGGGTGGGCGGCCCCCACATTTAAACATTGAATAATTTTTCAGATGCAATCCCGAAGGCGAATTATCCTTTCCCGGTTTTGGAAGTACTTGCGGAGGAAGCTCTTCGGCAGGTATGGCCTACTTAAAATCTGCTCCGTATCCAGTTCCGGGTCTCGGTCTGCACGGACTTCCTGTAGACTCCCTACATTCTACCATGGGATATCCTGGTAACTTACCCGAATTTTTTCCGTTTTACCTTATAATCGACACTGAAATGTTGCAGGTAACCAAAGGAAGCAGAGGCGAGAAAGGACAACTTTCACGCGAGCACAGCTCGACATCTTAGAATCGCTTTTTGCAAAAACGAGGTATCCAGATATCTTCATGAGAGAAGAAGTGGCCCTGAAAATCAATCTTCCCGAATCGAGAGTTCAAGTAAGTGGTGTAGGCACTAGGTACCTACCTAAACCTAAACTAAGAAAAAAATCTTTTTCTTTGAGTGTAATTTTTGGTATTGATAATGGTAGCATGTTATCTCAAACGTGTGCCAACAATGAGTTACAAACAGAAGGGACAATGGTTTGAACGCAATTCAACAATGTAAGCCACTATAAATCACTAACGACCATTAGAAAGTGATCCATTCTCAAGTTGAATAAGTCGATTGTGGAGTCGACCGGTCGTTAACTTATTAGCCGTTCACAAGGATGCAAAAGCACGTAACGCCTTTGGCTATTGTTATTATTAACACTGGGGGCGTCCAAATTACCATGTTTATTTTATTCCGCCTTTTCTTTTTCACTTATACGCGCTATACATATGCACCCTCTTTCAATTTCATAAAAATAAACACCGTCATTTATATCTGCAATTTGTTTCGGCCCGATTCAATTGCAAGGGTAGCGTACCATTTTACAGCTTCAAAACTTCAAAAATATTACCTTTAAATTTCAATCCGATCGGTTAAACCGATTTTAAAATTAACACAAAAGCGTAATCTTTCAATTACTTCTTTTGTTTAGGAAATATTTGACTGGAAACTTTTGAAAACAACACTCAGTATATTTGACTGGGGGGTATTCCATACCCCCAGACCCCCCCCCCCCCCGGTCCGTAAACTATGACTCTTACAACTTTTATCTTGTTCTGTTGAAATCTTGCAGAAAAAATTCATAAACAGATCTTTTACTACTCAATCAAAATGACCGTAAAACATAAGAGAAAAATCAAAAAATTAAACTGTAACTCTTAAATCTTACGTTTACGCTTACGGTCAGTAAAAAACCGAATAGTTCACGGCTCAAATCAGTTTTTCTTTAATTACTCAAAAACGATAAACGATATCAAAAATTTTAAGGAGATTAAAATTATTCAGCACTTTAAAGCGCATAATTTTTGTTAAAAATATTTTTTTATATCTTTTTCCGTTTTTGAGTTATTAAGGAAATACTGCAAGGAGTCACACTCGAGCTCTCGTGGTTATAATAAATTATATAATAATTGTACTTAGTAATAATTGTAAACAAATAATTGTATTGAGTAGAATGCGACGCAATTTTGTTTTTTTTTTGTAAGGCAGATCGTATTTGCACGTTGCTAAGCAACGGTGCCTTCAATAACACGTAATAATAATAAACAAAATAAGCATAAAAATAATAAAGAAAGGTCAAAATTAAAATTTCTCTTTAGTCTTCTGCACTAAACTAATCTGAACATTTTTTACAGAATTTCTTGAAAATTTAACAATTGCGTTGTCATGGCAACCAAATAACTATTTACAACAAAAGAGAAATAAAAAGAAAAAAAGTTTTTTTAATTTATCCGAGAAGAAGAAATTCAGGAAATATTCACCTAAATTTTGTAGCTCCTTGACTTAAACTTTAACAGTGGCAATTTTAATAAATAGTTTTATTTAATTTAAATTTCTATGAATCCAAAAAATAATCGAAAAAAAACTGGTTTAAAATTAAAAGTTGAACTCTGAATTCAGGAAATATTAACATAAATTTTGTAGTTCCCTGACTCAAACACTAACAGTGGTTATTTTTATAGGTCCATTTAATTTAAATCTCTAGAAATCCAAAAATTAATAAAAAGAAGCTAATTTAAAATTACGGAAAAAACTTCTGAATTAAGGAAATATTCACATAATTTTCGCAGCTCCTTGACTCAAACTTTAAAAGTGGCAATTTTTATAAATAGTTTTATGTAATTTACATTTTTAGGAATCCAAAAATTAATAAAAAGAAGATAAATTAAAATTAAAAAATGAACTTTTTGAATTTTGGAAATATTCACAAAAATTTTGCAGCTCCCTGACTCAAACACTAACAGTGGCCATTTTTATAAGTCAATTTAATTTAAATTTCTAGAAATCCAAAAATTAATAAAAAAAAGCTAATTTAAAATTACGAAAAAAACTCTAAATTAAGGAAATATTCACATAATTTTCGCAGCTCCTTGACTCAAACTTTAAAAGTGGCAATTTTTATAAAGAGTTCTATGTAATTTACATTTTTAGGAATCCAAAAATTAATAAAAAGAAGATAAATTAAAATTAAAAAAGGAACTTTTTGAATTTTAGAAATATTCACAAAAATTTTGCAGCTCCCTGACTCAAACACTAACAGTGGCCATTTTTATAGGTTTATTTAATTTAAATTTCTAGAAATCCAAAAATTAATAAAAATAATCTAATTTAAAATTACGAAAAAAACTGTGAATTAAGGAAATATTCACATAAATTTTAAAGCTCCTTGACTCAAACTTTAACAGTGGCAATTTTAATAAATGGTTCTAATTAATTTGTTTTTAAGAAACCAAAAATTAATACAAAAATGCTGATTTAAAATTAAAAAATGAACTCGTTAAATTTTGGAAATATTCACATAAATTATGCAGCTCCTTGACTCAAACTTTAACAGTAGCAATTTTTATAAATAGTTAGTTCTATTTTATTTTAAATTTTTAGGAATCCAAAAATTAATAAAAAGATGCTGATTTAAAATTAAAAAATGAACTCGTTGAATTTTGGAAATATCCACAAAAATTTTGCAGCTCCCTGACTCAAACAATAACAATGGCCATTTTTATAAGTCCATTGAATTTAAATTTCTAGGAATCCAAAAATTAATAAAAAAAAGCTAATTTAAAATTACGAAAAAAACTCTGAATTAAGGAAATATTCACATAATTTTCGCAGCTCCTTGACTCAAACTTTAACAGTGGCAATTTTTATAAATAGTTATATTTAATTTAAATTTTTCGGAATCCAAAAATTAATAAAAAAAGCTCTAAATTAAAATTAAAAAATGAACTTGTTTAATTTTAGAAATATTCACATAAATTTTGCAGCTCCTTGACTCAAACTTTAACAGACGCAACTTTTATAGTTTTATTTAATTTAAATTTCTATTAAACCATAAATTAATCGAAAAATACTAGTTTAAAATTAAAAGATGAACTCTAAATTCAGGAAATATTTACATAAATTTTGCAGCTCCTCGACTTAAACACTGACAGTTGCATTTTTGTAGCTTTATTTAATTTAAATTTCTATGAATTCAAAAATTAATCGAAAAAAACTGATTTAAAATTAAAAGGTAATATCTTTGATTTTTTTTATATTCAGAAAATATTCACCTAAATTTTGCAGTTCCTTGACTCAAACTTTAACAATGGCAATTTTTATAAATAGTTTTATTTAATTTAAATTTCTATTAATTCAAAAATTAATAAAAAAATTGGTTTAAAATTAAAAAATGAACTCTGACTTTGAGAAATATTCACATAAATTTTACAGCTCCCTGACTCAAACTTTAACAGTGGCAATTTTTATAGATGTATTTAATTTAAATTTTTATAAATTTAAAAATTAATCGAAACAAACTGATTTAAAATTAAAAAGTAAATTTTTTGAATTTAAAAAATATTAACATAAATTTTGTAGCTCCTTGACTCAAACTTTAACAGTGGCAATTTTTCGGTTCTATTTAAATTAAATGTTTAGATTCTCAAAGATTAGTCGTAACAAACTGATTTAAAATTGAGTTAGATCGATGTTTAGGTTAATCGTTTGTTGGTTCTCCCCCCCCCCCTAGCGCCTCCTACACCAATAATTTCTAACAGTTTCTAAAATTAATAGCATTTATTATGCTTCTTTAGAATATAAATGATACTTTTTTTAATGCATTTTTATTTTTTTATTACCCCCCCTTAATAAGATCATATCTACAGTATTTAATTTTTGTTTTTTGCAAAAAAATTATTATTAGATCAAAGTTTACAAAATTTTTACGAAATGGATTACTTCAAAATAATTACTCTATTTACGTATTTAATATTAAACTTGACGCGTTATGCACTGCTCGCGCTTACGTCCACTGTTAAAAATCCTTCTAGGATAAAAATCGTTTGTTAAATGAACATTCTCCGTTAAAAGAAGAACCTAATCTGATAATTTTTTTGGCAATTCTTTAAAAATCCCGAAACCAAAATTTATTAATTGCGTTGCCATGCCAACCGTATAACTATTTTAATAAAAAATGAAAGAAAATTGTAAAAACTCACTTAATTTCACTTTTACGGAAAATTATCATCAGACCAAAATTAAAAGGCACAAAATTCTCTACAAAATAAACTACTTTAAAATTATTATTTTTTGTATTTAATGATAAACTTTACGCGTTTATGCACTTCTCGCGTTCACGTCCACTGTTAACAATCACTGAGATAAAAATTGCTACTTAAATAAACG
This sequence comes from Rhagonycha fulva, assembly GCA_905340355.1. Taxonomy (NCBI): domain Eukaryota; kingdom Metazoa; phylum Arthropoda; class Insecta; order Coleoptera; family Cantharidae; genus Rhagonycha; species Rhagonycha fulva. Next base: position 119,808,862 of record HG996554.1, read on the forward strand.
TCATTTGTATTTATTTACACTGTTTTTATAAATAATCAAAAGCAAACTAAGCTCTCATTTCACTAGATAATGAGAATCTCGTTAATCCATTCATGCACGTCGTTAGCACTAATTATTATTTCTTTATTTCTGCTATACTTTCGTTTGATTTTTGTAAAAGAAACTTTTATAATTACTATAAATAATGGCGGTTCAAGAAGACTAAAATAAAAATAATCGTATCGAGTGATATATTAGCGAAAAGGGAATAAAAAACTCTGCTGCAAATTTTTAAAATCAAAGTTTTTTAAAAAAAGCAGTGCGTGTAATTGAGTGTGGATAATTAGGATTTAATCGGTGACATTTTAAATCCTCCTTTGATATTGCAAATGAAACGAACTATCAAACTAAGCCGTTTTTGCATTAAATTTGAAAAATAAAATGTTAGGTTTGTTGCAAAATTGGTATATACAAATTTGAAGTCAATTCGTTGAACGGTTATTGAAATGAACGTGAAATAAAAATTGGAAAAATGCGAATTATAAGGAAAACTTGAAGGATTTTGAAAGAAAGGTAAAAGAGTTGTAAAATAATACAAAAGTATCGTATTTACCATACAAAAATCAATAGAGCTTTGTTACTGTATATAACACTGAGAAGCCTAAAAAGTTACTGGAAAACCTGTATAAATTTCATTATTAGTTGTCACTTGTTTTATTTAATACAAAAATAATATCCAGAAACTCCAAACCGTCTTCAGTTTTTTTAAACTTTTTTGGGTCATATTGTTAAAAGTTCAGTAGTAGTGGGATATCATTCAACTAAAAATAAAATATAAATTATTTTAAGGAGCTTAAGTGTCGACTTTTTTATTTGTTAGGTTTGGTTTAAAAACAGGAGGGCGAAATGCAGACAACAACAAAAGCAGCATAACCAGCAACAGAGTGTCGAAAAAACGACCAGAATTCGAAATAAAACATCAACCGTCCTCACTAAATCCTCGCCCACCCCAATTTCTAACAATAACAACAATACCAATACGAGGTAAATCTGCCATACGTTTTTATTTTAATTCAAAACGTCATCTTCGGACTAACCATTTTTTTGCGCAAAACAAAAAACCGGATTCATTATTTTCAAATTTTGTTTTAGCTCTTCGAGTTCTCCCAGCGTACACACAACGCCACATCTACGCGACAGTCCGAACTACGTCAAACCTGCGCTACTCTCCACCACCGGCAACACTAGTTCACCATCCGTAAGTTTACTCCAGCGGTCCTCAAACTTTCCAATTCAAATCTCCGTTTTCGATTTTAGATAGCCTCCACTTCTTATACCAATTCGACCAATTCGAGTATTTGGTCGCCTGCGTCCATCGATAGTCTTTCGTTAGATCAACATCGCTCTTGGTGTTCGTCTCAAACGGTGGCACTAAGCACAAGCAGTTCGTCGACCAGTTGTTATAACAATTACCCTTATTACAGCAACATGGATTATCTTAGCCCTAGTCCCATGAGTCATTCCCAATTTGGGGTAAGTTGCTTTACAATTGCTTTACATTTACGCCTTACGTTTCGTTTTGTAGGAAACCCCTTTAGAAACAAATTGGAGTAAATCCAGGGACGAATCTTCCTGGTTTTATAACGCAAGTTGGGATCGTAAATGAAAACGTAATCAAGTGACGTCACTTGAATAGAAGATTATTATTAGGAATTATTGCAATTGACGTTTTTAATTTATTAGATCAAACTTTTCCAAACCCCACGACAACTTGACAAATTTGTCGTCAGGTTTGGATAAGTTTTAAATAATTTATACGAAACACCGGAAGAGGTCTAAACTTTTGATGTACATATTTTCGAATTTAAAATGTTTAACATCGACCAAAATGTAAATATTATTTTGGCACAAATGAAGGTTAAAAAGATTTTTCAGGTTTTTTTTTCTATAAGCATTTTGTTGTACCTCAGGCTTGGGGTCGATAGCACCTATGTTATTTAAGGATAAAATTGACTGTAATTAAATGAAAATTTGTAACTTTTTTTGTGACGTTTGTACTATCGGCCCTTAATGATTTTATAGGCCCTGGAAAGGTAAGATTTGATATGCTAAAATTTATTTTAAAACTCTTTTTAATAAATTTTACAAGACTTGAATCTCATAAATAATATATTAATTTCCCTCCCCCCCCCCCAAACCTAAACTTAAAATAATTTTACAGAAGGGGAACACCATTTAAAAGCAATGATTATCAAAATTTAGTAATTTTGCTTAATTTATATTATAAACTTGGTTGTCTAGTCTGTGCGGCCTGAAGGCCGCACTTGATCTATTTTTATGTTAATTATTCTATTGTCTCATTTTAAATAAATAATCAATATCAGAATATTTCTTTGTATTCTCACGTTTTTTTTTTGTTTTTTTTTGTATTTAATTTATTCTTTTCGATGTTCTGAATGGCGATATCATGTCAGCATATCATATTAACCAATCAGAAAGCACCAGTTTTTGTTTTAAATAATAAGTGAAGCCATCTGTATAAAAATTAAGATTTTTGCTTGTTTTATGATTGGTTAACCATCGGGGTCTATCAGATTATTTCCCCCCGATTTCATAAAACTTTTAAAGGAGAGGCTGAGAATAACTAACCAAGGCTTTGTTAAGTGTTTTATGAAACCGGGCATTAGTCTACTGAGGGAGACAGTAAATATTAAATAATTTTTTTTAATGTACTTCCACCAGAATGGTGCCAAATTATGGTTCTAAAATTATACTTTGTATCAACGATACTCATCGTAATTTTATATTTTATGTACTATAAATAAACTTCAAACTTTGTACATATCTTAGAACGTAGAAGCAGATCATTTTAATGGAAAATTGTTGAGTGATCGTTAGAAATGTAAATGTAATTTTATTTTAAAAAAGCTGTAGCTGTTAAGGCCTAATAAATTATTAAAATTTTTGTCATTCAACCAAAAATATTATAGGTAACCAAATCACTTTTTTTGTAAACCACAAAATCATGTACCGCGTAGATTTTATATTTTCAACAGTAAAGGGTGCAATAAAATGCAATAATCAAATTTATTTGATGACCTTTTTATTTTTTTATTATATGCTCTAATTAATCCCAACAAACGTGCAATTTCATTTTTAACAATAAAAAAAATAACAAATTTAGTTCTTAATATCGCCAATCGGGTGGCCTAAATAACTTAGGGGTGGAATTTTGAAGAAAGTGGAAAATGAAAATTTTAGTTGGAAAATTTTGAAAATTTATAGATTATGAAATCTACCAAAACATAGAAAGTGTAAAAAAAATTAATTGATAAGAGTAGTTTCTGAAGAAGGCAGAGAATAAAAATTCGGAATAAACAAAAAAAAATTAAAGTTTTTTTAAATATATTTTTGTCTAAAAAAATTCTGATTGCCAAAATAAAAATTTCAAAAATATAATAAATAATTGACTGATTCGTAAAAAAAATTTTTAATATTTTAAGGGTAGCTTTGAACAGGATAAATAAAAAATTTTAGTTAAAAATTCTGAAAATTTGTATAATATGTATATTAGTAATTATTCCGCGAATACACGCAAGCAAGTAGAAAAATTTTCGTCGATATGGAGTGGTTTTTGAGAAAGGTGAACTAAAATTTTGTTTAAAATTTTTGAATAATCAAAAAAAAAATTTTGATTGAGAATTATTAAAAAATTTAAGTACACCAATAAATAGGTAACCTAAAAATACACCAAAAATAGTGGAAATATTCTAAACGCTAAGGGGTGGTTTTTGAAAAGAGTTGAAAATAAAAAGTTTTGTGCAAAAATTATGAGAATTTGTAAATGCACTAATAAATTATCTGATAATACATAATACATATTAAAAAAATTCTAATTTACAAGGGGTGGTTTTTAAGCAGGGTATAAACATAAAATTTTTGCTTAAAAATTCTAAAAATTATTAACTGAGCTAATCAATGATCTCCAAATATATAAAAAACAATGAAAAAATTTTAATCGACAGGGGTGACTTTTGAAGAAAGTAAAGAATAAAAATTTTGTTTAAATATTATCATCAGAATTTAAAAAAATACTAATAAGAAACTTGTAAATATACTAAAAATAATAACAAAATTATTAACACTAAAGGGTAGTTTTTGAGGACAAGTAGAAAAATTTTTATTTAGTAGGGGTGGTTTTGGAGTAAGATATGAGATAAAAATCTTGGTTTAAAATCTTTCAAAATTTGCAGAAAAATTTGCTGAAGTAGCAAAAATAGCAAAAATTTCTTAATATATATAAGGGTGGTTTTTGAAAAACTTACAAGTACATTACAAAAAGTAAAATTTTTTTAACTGATGAAGGTTAAATTTTTGAGAATAATAGAGAATAAAAATTTTTGTTTCAAATTTCTGGATACATACTAAGAAATAACCTCCAAATACCGAAAAATTAGTAAAAAAAATTTAATCAGCAAGGGCGGTTTTTGGCCAAAGTATAAAATAAAATTTTTGCTTGAAAATTTTGAAAATTATTGACTGTGCCAATCAGTGATCTCCAAATATATAAAAAATAATGGAAAAATTTTAATCGATAGGGGTGACTTTTGAAAAAAGTAAAGAATAAAAATTTTGTTTAAATATTATCATCAGAATTTAAAAAAATACTAATAAAAAACTTGTAAATATACTAAAAATAATAACAAAATTATTAACACTAAAGGGTAGTTCTTGAAGACTAGTAGAAAAATTTTTATTCAGTAGGGGTGGTTTTGGAGCAGTGGCGGCCGGTGAATTTTTTCATGGGGGGGCTGAAGTTTGTAGCAAAAATTTAATCTAAATTTATTAATTCAAATTTATTCGAAAATGTTATTTAATAAAATTAGCGAGTTTCCAATTATCATCATCACCAAATAGCAAACACACTAAGCAAAAAAATGAATTTTTTTCGTCACAACCACATAACCACGCTGTTTTATCATAGACACTTTTGTCAAATTTGCGGATAGAAGATCCTCGACTTTTGTGTTCTTTTTGCACTTACACAAGAGTTAAATTTGGAGTCGGACGTCTACTATTTTTTACATCAATTTTCTCGGGCAAACTTTTCGTACAAAAGTTTTTTTTTAATACCTTCATGGTTATTAGATATTTGTACTTAAATCACAAATTTACTTTATCACTTTATTTTGCGTGTTAAAGATAATTCAGCTCAAACTGTAATACTTTGCAATCCTGGTTTTGTTCAACTTAATACTAGAGAGAATTTATCTAATTACAAATATTAAAAATTTAAAAGAAGTATATGTGCAAATCATAAAACTATAAACCATGGGCAGTATTGCGGCTTAAGCGTTTTTTTGCCTTTGGTTGCAAATGACTTACATCCTATATTACTTCTTTTTTATTTGGTATACTTGCACTTTTTCAGAGATGAATTTAACCGTCGTATTATTATTTACCTTTATTTTGTTTTTAATTATCTTTATTAAATGTTATCGTTTTGTCCAAATACAATTATAACTATTGTTAGTTGTTAGGAATAACAAAAAAGATAAATTATTTACTAGTAGTATACCTACTATATTTGAAATGTATCATAAATATTTTATGATTTTATAACAGGATATAATATTTATTTCAGTAGGTACCTACTAATAACACAGTTGTACGGTTTTTGAAAAATATTAAAGACAGGTTTTTTTCAGTTTACTTTAACTACAAACGGTTTACTGAAAACAGCAACCACTATGGGCGCAAATTCGACAGCCCCAAGTGGTTCAACGCATGTGATACTGAAAGTATTAGATATTATGCTTAGGTCAACATTTTTAACTTTTTTTGTGCTTGTTAGTTTTCCAGAATAACATTCAAAATGAAAATACAATTTTTTTTTATTGTTTTTCCCAAGTTTTTGTACTCAAGTTCTTTTTTAAGTCAGATACCTTTGTGGTTCATAAATATTAATTAATTAATTTTTTCGGCCACAGTATTTGTACTAAAGTTGTTTTTTAAATAAGATATGTATGTACCTTCATGGTTAATTAAAATGCAGGTATAAATAACGAATTAAATCAAAAATATCTTAAAAAAATTAAGTAGGTACAACTTCTGTGAAAGCAACCGTGTCTATTAAAATCCGCACCTCGTGGGCGTAGAGCTCGACAGTCCAAACGCTCGGCTATTAGATATTATACTTTTAGGTGCGACACGTCACGATCGCATACACGATGATGAACGAACGCGTTAATCTGTGGGCTGAGGAATTGTAGCCCAAATCTTGGTGCAGTTACACTTGCATGCGATTTATTAGGTAGCTTTTACTACACTAAGCAGACTAAGCACGCAAATAATTAAGTACTATATAAACTTTATCTTATATAGATATATCTATGTAAACATAATAATGAAAATTTGGTTTCTAAATTATCTAATCCATTTTTATACAGTTTGATAGAACTTTTAGATTCAGTTGCTATATGTAAACTTAATATATATACGGCAACCTCCCCCTAGAGAGCTATCGGGGACGTTGGGTACTACGTCCAAAAGCCGCTGAGGTAGCCAGCATCCCTATTCCCTTCGAGGGCTGCAAGACCCAAGAAAGGACTCGTAGGTGTCGAGGTTCCCCGACAAACAGGCCGGGTACTGATCGTTGCTACATTTCCCAAGAACCACCAGCCACTGCGAATCCACCTCAGTGAGCAAGCTCACAAAGACGGGGGGGTTAAGCAAGCATGCGCGAGAATTAACCCCGGGCTCCCGTCTTCCCGCAGACGGTTGTTTTATTCGAATCCTCCCGTAAATCGTGGAGTTTAACTGATTCAGGGACGTCCGTTAACGCCCTTTAGAGATTTACTTGCAATCTCAAAGTTCAAGCCGAGGCTTCGGAGTCCACCGAAGTCAGCAACCTTCCGCGCTGCCCAGGTCTCCCTGTAGCAGGTTAAGATTGTGACTCCTTAGTTATCCGTTTGGTTTCCGTCAAGAGATGAGATTTCAAAACCCATACTGCGCTACTACAGTAAGGGTTGAAAGGATTCATCCTTTCTGTTCACCAGATGGAAGGCTCCCTTCGGGTCCCAAGTCACCCCATCGCGCGGTATGAGTATCGCGCGGTGCCAACTTTTTTGTCCCCTCCGTTTGCCGATGGTTCCCTTTGGGCCCCAAGTCGTGCCGTCGTAGAGTATAAATATTCTACAAGGGGACTTTTCCGTTCCCTCCGTTCACCAGAGTAAGGTTCCTGTAGAGGGAGAGGTTACCTCCGTGCAGTAATAAGCTACACGGGTTAAACCTCCACATCCCCTTCGTTCGCCCGTGAGAAGGTTCCCGTTGAGGGAGAGGTTACCTCCGTGCAGTACTAAGCTTCACGGGTTAAACCTCCACATCCCCTCCGTTCGCCAGATGAGGTTCCCTTCAGGTCAGGTCACGCCACTGCGGAATATGGGTATTTCGCAAGGGGACTTTATGTACCTTCTGTTCACCAGTAGAGATTACAGTGGGCCTTTGCACAGCGAAGAACCGGCAGAGGTTTCTGTAATAATAATAATGACCCTTAGCAACATCTCTCTGATGAGGCCAGGTTGGGTTGTCACTACTCCATTACTCTTGCATGTGCAACGCACACACGGTCATTGCTTGAAGTTATTATATGCCAGGAGCCTCTACCGGCTGTTGGCCGGCAAGGTGTTCCAGGGGTGGGGGGGGGGAAGGGAGAAGGAAGAATGACCTTGCGGTTATTGTTCGGAGCAATGGTTGTGCAGGGAATCCACTGGCTTATCGCCAGTAGAGTCCCTGCCGGTCCTGGCCTCTTGAACTTAGTTCAAGCCGCCAAGACCGAGTTTCTTAGTCGGGCCTCCTTGGCCTGAGCCAAAGCCGCCGAACCTAGAGTTCCTGTTCTCCATCTGCAAGTAAGATTAGTACACAAAATAATAAATAGATAACAAAAATGAATAAATGAATAAATAAATGAATAAATAAATAATAAAATAACAAAATAACAACATAACAAGAATAGACTCTGTAATAAATAACGACGGATAAAAATAACGAATAAATAAAGAATAAATAGGTGTAAATAGATAGTGTAAATAAATATATATATGTATATGAATAAATAGAATAAATAGTTAAAGAATATGGAATAAAATGTGCTGTCTATGACAATAGAAGGGAGGGGGGGGGGCTAGTCACCAGTGGGTAAGAGAAAGAGAGAGAAGAGGAAGAGAATGAAGAGGAAAGAGAAAAGAAAGAGCAGGGTGAGAAGATTAGCTTAAGGCGTTTCTTCTGTTTCGAGTTTCGAAAACTTCGTTTGCAAAGGTCTCGAGTTTTTGGAATCCTTCTTCTGTAGTTAGAAGTTCCTGGATTCGGGGAATGTCAGGATTTGGGCCTAGATGTTCTCGGGAATGACGGTAGTTAGGACACTGAAAGAAAACGTGTTCCCAAGTTTCGATGAGGCCACACGCGCACTCCACAGTTGTGGAGATATTGAAATTGTAAAGTTTATAGTTAAAACTACCGTGTCCCGTCAGCAGAAAGCTGAGATAAATGCTCGGTGTGAACCATGGTTTGTCCATCGCGAATTTAACGTCAGGTAGCAGTTGTCTGGTGACTGCCCCTTTTGTGGACTCGGTCCACCTCTCCTGCCATTTCTGCATCAGACGCTCTCTCAACATTTTCTTGAATCTGCCCTTGGACAGTGTTCTCTCTGCTACAGTTGTCTGATCGTTTTCACCCGGTTCTTTTCCCTTCTTCTTATCATACCATTCCATTCTTTCGATCGCCACCAAGTCCCACGGCATTTTCCCCATGATAACCTGCATGGCTTCTGTGGACGTCGTTCTCGTGAAGTGCCCAGAAGCCATCAGGACCGTTCTCTGGGCTTGGATTAGTTTGATGGCATACGTGCTCTTGTACATATCCTGTCCCCAGACACTTGCACCGTATGCCATGCTCGCGACGATTAGCCCTTCATATATCACGTTGAGGGAAGTCTTGTTCAGTCCCCATTCTTTCTTCAAAACTCTTCTTAGCCCACCCATAATACCGCCTACTTTGTGTTTTATCTCATTTAAGTGCTTTGTGAAGCACAGTCTAGAGCCCACAACAATTCCAAGATACTTCGTGTCAGTCACGTGCTTGATGGCGGTGCCGTTCACTTTGATGATAGGGTCCCTACTAGTTGCAAAGCTGCCTTTCATCATCATACTCACCGTCTTGTCCTTCGATAATTCCACCCCCATCCTCATTCCCCAAAGATAAACTAATTCAAGTGCCTGATGGGCCAAAGTCTCTAGCGATAACCGCGCGTTCGCTTCTATAAGAATTAAGATGTCATCGGCATAAGCGATGACCTTGAAGCCCAGGTTTCTGAGCTGCACGAGCAGCTCGTCCATCATAAGGTTCCACACATAGGGCCCGACGATGGATCCTTGTGGGCACCCTCTGAGGACTTCTTTGAAAATTGACTTTAGACTCCCTGAAACCCTGACCGTACGCTCTTTGAAATAGTTTAACCAAATTAGAATTTCTGGGCAATCAAGGTCTATTAATTTTTGAGCGATTTGACTCCAAAGGAGGCCGTCGAACGCGCCTTTGAAGTCTATGAAGATGCCGATGACGTATTTGAAGTCTGAATTTAGAACGACGGCCTTTGCGTGCTGCCATGCGTCTTCTGTGCTTCGTTCCTTGACGAAGCCATACTGTGCGTCATCAAGCAGCTCACCTACTTGTTTGTTCAACCTGTCCACCAGTATGCGTTCCAGAGCCTTCCCCATGACTGGGAGAAGACTGATGGGCCGATACGAGGCGGCTTGCGATTTCGGTTTAGTAGGCGACTTCAAGATGATGACCAGAATGGCCTCTTTCCATTTCTTTGGAAAGCAACCCGTCATCATACACTTGTTGAAGAGTGCATGTATATGATCCGGAATTGCTTTCCATACTTGCTTCGCAGTTTCCGGCAGTATCCCATCCCCCCCCGGTGCTTTACCATTCTTGATTTGATGAAAGGCCTTCTCAATTTCTTCGATACTTATCTCTTCTGGGACCCTATCTCCCCCCGGTGCTTCTATCACTGGCTCTCCTTCTTTGAAAAAGTGGTCAAGCAGTATTCCTACACTCTGCTCCCACGTTACCGCCCTTAGGATTTTTCCCCCTTCTTTATACTCAATATCCGCCAGTGCTTGCTTCTTCTTCTTCTCTCTAATGATTTTATAGGTCGTGCCCCATGGCTCCTCGTTCCCATTTTCCCTGACAAACCGCTGCCAGTCCTTATCCTTCGCTTCTCTCATCATTTCTCGATATCTAGTCGAGAGGTCACGGTATTCTTCATCACATGTAGACGGCCCCCCATTTTCTTTCCTGTTTTCTCCTTCGTCGTTTTCGCCATTTTCGTCTTCATTTATTCTACTTCTTTTGTTCTTATGAGCTTCTGTGTTCTTCTGGTTCCTCTTATAATATCTGTTCTTCGCAGCTCTTACTTTTATCCTCATTTTCTCAAGGTCCTCCGTCCACCATCTATTCCGGGGTCGCGGAGAAGTTTGTATTACCGGCAGGACCAGCCTGTTTGTTTCGTTCACCCATTCTGTTATTTTATCCACCATTTCGTCGGCATTTAAATTCTTAAAATCTTCTTGACTCATCCCGTAGATCGATACCTGTTCTAGGGTATCCCTATATTTCTGCCAGTCAACATTCTTGATATTGTATATTGGCGTTGATGAGTCGGGGGTCTTGCTGTTTTCTTCAGTTCTTCTTCTGATGTTGATTATAATTGGTGTGTGGTCGCTGAGTCCCGCCCCCTCGAAGATGTGCCAGGCGGCATCATACTTAGTGTCAAAAGAAGAGTTGCAGAGTGTCAGGTCGATGTCTGAGCACCCTTTCCCGCCGATACCGATACCCCCCTGAAATGAGAAAACGTGGCTGGGCTGATTTAAGATAACAAGGTCATTTTCCAAGATGAAAAGGTTAAGAGTCTCCCCCCTGACAGCTGAGTTGTCCGACGCGTTTCTAATGTTCTTGCTATACCATGCCTTGGACTGGGCATTGGCGTCCATCCCCATGATTAACGGACGGTTCCCCGCTATTTCTAGCATTTCTTGAATGCGCTGGATGTTGGACTCGATTTCATGTCGACTTCTACAATACAAGCTGGCAGCGTAAAATTCGCCCAGGATTCTTGACGAGAAATGAACTAGAACATGATAGTCGTCACGTACGAGTCCAACGTCCATGCAAGTAAGACCCTTGTTTAGAACAACAACTGCGGCTGAGGCCTTAGTTGTTCCGAAGGTTAGTGAGCCCCCCGGAGCCCCTGGAATTATCCCGAACTTGTTAACGTAGGGTTCTTGGAGAAGGAGAATGTCTATGTTCTGGCTGATGGCCCAAGTGAAGATTTCGAGTGTTTTGTCCTGTGCTCTCTGGCAGTTAAGTTGGAGAATACGTAAGGATGGGTTAGGAGCCGGACGTACAGAAATTGACTTTGAAATTGGTTTTGAAGTTGATTTTGAAACTTTGTGAGAGACTGGATTTGAATTTGAATTTGAAATTGAATTTGAAATTGAGTTTGAATTTGAGTTTGAATTTGAAATTGTGTTTGAATTTGAGTTTGAATTTGAAATTGTGACTGAATTTGAATTTGTGACTGAGATTGTGACTGGTTCTGAGACTGAATTTGAGTGAGAGTTTGACATTGACATTGAATTTGAAATTGAGCGAAAACCGGGATTAGGAGTTCTGAAGGTTTTGAGGTTCACCGTTGGTTTGTTGATTCTTAGATTTTCTAAAACGACCCGAAGTTCCCTGTTCTCAGCGACCGCACTAGTGCTCGCCACCGCGCAGCTCGCACTCCCCTTGTTTCCCCTAGGTCCCCTGCTTCCCGTTCCCTTGCCGCCTCGATCCCTATTGATGCAGGCCGCCGCGCAGTCTGCACCCGAGCGCGTGTTACCCTTTAGAGTCCCCAGATTGAAGCCTTTAAGATTGACCGTTGGTGAAGTTAACCGGAGATTGGTCAGAATGACCCGAAGTTCTTTCCCCTCGTTTGCCGTTCCCATCCCTACATCGTTTGCGCTCCCCACCACGCCCCCCGCGCCTCTCGCACCCACCCCTGCGCCACTCGCACCCACCGCCGTGCCCCTCGCGCCCACTACCGCGCCGCTCGCGCCCACCACCGCGCCGCTCGCGCCTACCACCGCGCCACTCGCACCCACCACCGTGCCGCTCGCGCCCGCCACCGCGCCACTCGCACCTGCCACCGTGCCACTCGCGCCTACCACCGCGCCGCGTCGTTTAGAGTTAGTATAAGTATTCATGAAGTTCCCACGAGTAAAATACATTTAAAAGTTCACAAAAACGGGATCCCCATGCGTACATGAGGTATCCAATACGCTCGCTACCGAGTTGTCACCCCCGATCATTCATCCCATAAGCGCGATACCGTAGGATTAGTGGATTTCCCGCGGGGTTCACTCCCCGTTGGCCGAGTGAGCCTCGGCCGGTCTAGATAAGCCTGAGGGGCATACCCATCCCAGCGCAGTGGTACCTGTTTCCAGGAATTACCCTCCGCACTTGGTAGTAGGTGCGCCCATTGGTCATGGCTATTTTCATAGCCTGATTCTCTTGGCGAGCATCCTTGCAGGGCACCCAGCCCAACGGGATGCTTATTACCGCACCTACCGATTTCGAGTCCCCTTGTGCCTCCAGTAGTGTCCTGCTCCTAAGAGTGGCGCTTGTTCCTAAGCTCGCCTAGGTGTCTATCTGGAAGGAGAGCTCTTTCGTATGGGTCCCAGGGTGCAGCTTGTTCCAGTGTATGTCGCCACCCGTTTTCGCGGACGGGCGTTGATTACATTTTCCCAAAATCTGCCTCTGAGACTGGTTGTCTCTTACCTTGGGTGGCGGCTCCGTGACGAACACATAGTGGTGTTCTCGCTGTTCGGTGGCCTCATCCAAGGTTAGATCCAGTTCGCATACACGAGCCTGACACTTCCCCAGCGAGAGGCTTTCCGGAGGTTACCCTCTTCAGCTTCGTGGTTAGTTGTCCTCCCTTTGGTTGGGAGTGGCCCGCTTTGTTCCGTCCGTAGACGGGCAGAGTACTCTCTGTAGAAATCATCCAGGATCCTTTAAGTGAAAAGGCCGCACCACCGATTCCTCCCCTAGGGGGGGGAGCCGATGGGCGGCCTGTTTCTTTGGGTCTGTTTTGTATCGTCCCTATACAAAAACCCTTTAAGCAAAAAGACCGCCTGCGGAACCCTCTATGGGGTTCCGCAGGCGGCCTTTCTTTTCCGAAAAACATCATCATTCTCTCTTCTGTAGGGGACTAGCTCTCTTTTGAGAGTTCGTCATACTCGCTGCAGAAGGGGAGATGTTTTCTTTTGAGCAGCATCGTCAGTCACGCTCCTGTAGGGGACAAGCTGGGCTGGTCAGCACGCTACAGGGGGGAGATGCTCCTTTTGCGGGTGTTTCCACCTTGTTTAGGATCCGAGATTTCACAGGTCTCTGCAAGGTTATCCAACTCAGGTCTGGCCGTAACTTCTCGCGTACATGTGCAGTTCGCCGCTCTTCGCTGGCGATTGTTCATGCAGGGGTTACGGTGACGCTGAGCGGACACCTCCTTGCTTACTCATACCCTGTGTCTTTTCCTGAAAAACACTAGACCCCTGCTTTCCGATTGAGCGTCGTAACCCCCCGCCTAGGATTGGAGGGCAGCGCTGTGATCAAATATGTCAGGGATGACAATGCCCTTGATTGACTCTGCGAAGAGTCAGTAAGGTTCAAGTCATATCGGGGGAGCTTTTGATAGCTCGACCGAGGTCTTTGGTTCGTTTCGGGCACAGGAGCATTTTCTGCTTCATATCAGCTGGTTTCTTCAAGGTCATTTAAACCTTGTGGGTAGCGGCAGCCCGCCTTCTCAGCTTTCCTGCGGAAGAGCCTCAGTCCCAGGGACGGGGACTTCCTAGCTCTCTCGCAACAGGAAGCTAAGCTCAACCGCGCCATTAGGCGTGGCTGTGCTATTAGGCATGGCTGTGCTACCCGGAACCTTTTGCGCTTCTTTTCTTTCCTCAACAGGTTTTCTGAGTAGCAGGAAGAGACTCTTACACAAGCAGAAATGCAAGAGCTCAATTCTGTACTCAGTACCTCTTTCAAGTTGAGTTCTGATAAGATTACTGGGCTTCCCTTTCTCTTTCGATCCGGGGAAGCTTTTCTTTGCGCAGGCTGATATGTTATTTTCTCCTTCTCTTACCGGGTTGTGATTTCCTTACGGAGCCACATCCCGGGGAGGAGTGTGGGGAGGGGGGCCTGAAGGTGTGAGCCGTGCTGCCTCGACGGTAGCATTTCTCTCCCTCAGGTTTGAAGTTCTCTTGGATATTTGGGGACGGGTTCTACAATCCTCGACGGTTGCATTCCCATATCCGAACTTCTGGACCGGGCCTGATCAAAGTGTGAGCCGTGCCTCACTTTTTCGCTTTTCAGGTATGTACACCTCATTTGGATATTGGGGACGGGTTCTACATTCCTCGACGGATGCATTCCCATATCCGAGGTATCCCCCTAGAGTCCCTGTCTCCAGGGGGGGAGAGTTGTGTTGCACCTAAACTCCAACTCCCACTGAGGGGGCTATTCTAAGAACCTTGGCTCTCCTCATTTCTTACAGAAAGGTAAATTCCGGGCAACTTCCCTTTCTGTCTTGGTTTCTTACAGAGGTCTTTTTAGTCCAACAGCTGTATGAAGAGTATCCCGTTGGCGACCGGTTATGCAATACAGGCAAGGTCATGAGGCTAGTGGCTGCTTTGCAAACCCCCACTAGTAACCGGTTTAACTTTGCAGAATTTGAGGTCTTTTGAATCCAATGGCTGCTAGGGGACGAACGCCCATTGGTGACCGGGCCTTAACTTACAGATTTAGGTCGTGAGGCCAATGGCTGTATGCTAACATATCCCATTGGTGACCGGGCCAGTAAGATTCTCACCTCACAATGTACAACTTTCTGCTTCAAGTTGCGCATTGCCGAAACTAGTGGTGACAGAACATGGAGAGCACCCCCGGCGGACTAGTTTGTTTGATAATTGCACTGCAATTGCCTCATGGCTAGTCTTTCTAAATGTCCGTGGGTAGTCTGCACATAGTTGAGTCACCGATAGAAGGGTGTAGCATGCAGGCACCATCGTGCTACGCCAGGTATGTCGGCCGTCTAAGTGTCTGTCAGCAGCTATGTGGCACAGTTATTGAGCACATAGGCACTGCCAGCAGGTCGGGCATACTAGTCGTAGCTCGGCTCTTATGTTGACCGTCTAAATGTCTGTCAGTAGCTGTGTGTCACGGTAGTCGAGCACATAGGCACTGTCAGCAGGTCAGACATACTAGTCGATTTGTGATAGCTGCAAGCTAGATTCTCTAACTAGATCGTCGTAGGTCTCGGGACTGCCACTTGGGCTCTTACTTACTAGTCCCGCTGTTTACGGTCGCGAAAGTCATGGACATGCAGCTCATACCAAGGCTCTGTTAAGTCCCCTCACTTAGTGGATTTAGGCCTTTGGAGTGTAGTCTGTTTCAATTTGACCGATTCGTCCCAGCAGTCTGCGGTCTTTTCAGACAGATGGCTGCTGACTCTTGCCCATCTGATGACCAGTTTCGCTAAAAGCCATTAGTGACGCTCGTAAAGAACGCTTCCCAGGGCCGCCCCGTGGAGGCTGGCTAATTAACTTGCCGTGCAACCCTGAGACCCGGAGGCCTTTAAAAGGGGGCACGACCGTGGCACGTAACTAGTACTCAAAGTTAGCCAAATCGCAGAGACTGGTAGCAAGACGCTACTAAATCGATGACGAGGCATTTGGCTACCTTAAGAGAGTCATAGTTACTCCCCCATTTTTATACAAAAAAAAAAAAAAAAAAAAAAAAAAAAAAAAAAAAAAAAAAAAAAAAATTTTTTTTTTGCTTAATTTATATTATAAACTTGGTTGTCTAGTCTGTGCGGCCTGAAGGCCGCACTTGATCTATTTTTATGTTAATTATTCTATTGTCTCATTTTAAATAAATAATCAATATCAGAATATTTCTTTGTATTCTCACGTTTTTTTTTTGTTTTTTTTTGTATTTAATTTATTCTTTTCGATGTTCTGAATGGCGATATCATGTCAGCATATCATATTAACCAATCAGAAAGCACCAGTTTTTGTTTTAAATAATAAGTGAAGCCATCTGTATAAAAATTAAGATTTTTGCTTGTTTTATGATTGGTTAACCATCGGGGTCTATCAGATTATTTCCCCCCGATTTCATAAAACTTTTAAAGGAGAGGCTGAGAATAACTAACCAAGGCTTTGTTAAGTGTTTTATGAAACCGGGCATTAGTCTACTGAGGGAGACAGTAAATATTAAATAATTTTTTTTAATGTACTTCCACCAGAATGGTGCCAAATTATGGTTCTAAAATTATACTTTGTATCAACGATACTCATCGTAATTTTATATTTTATGTACTATAAATAAACTTCAAACTTTGTACATATCTTAGAACGTAGAAGCAGATCATTTTAATGGAAAATTGTTGAGTGATCGTTAGAAATGTAAATGTAATTTTATTTTAAAAAAGCTGTAGCTGTTAAGGCCTAATAAATTATTAAAATTTTTGTCATTCAACCAAAAATATTATAGGTAACCAAATCACTTTTTTTGTAAACCACAAAATCATGTACCGCGTAGATTTTATATTTTCAACAGTAAAGGGTGCAATAAAATGCAATAATCAAATTTATTTGATGACCTTTTTATTTTTTTATTATATGCTCTAATTAATCCCAACAAACGTGCAATTTCATTTTTAACAATAAAAAAAATAACAAATTTAGTTCTTAATATCGCCAATCGGGTGGCCTAAATAACTTAGGGGTGGAATTTTGAAGAAAGTGGAAAATGAAAATTTTAGTTGGAAAATTTTGAAAATTTATAGATTATGAAATCTACCAAAACATAGAAAGTGTAAAAAAAATTAATTGATAAGAGTAGTTTCTGAAGAAGGCAGAGAATAAAAATTCGGAATAAACAAAAAAAAATTAAAGTTTTTTTAAATATATTTTTGTCTAAAAAAATTCTGATTGCCAAAATAAAAATTTCAAAAATATAATAAATAATTGACTGATTCGTAAAAAAAATTTTTAATATTTTAAGGGTAGCTTTGAACAGGATAAATAAAAAATTTTAGTTAAAAATTCTGAAAATTTGTATAATATGTATATTAGTAATTATTCCGCGAATACACGCAAGCAAGTAGAAAAATTTTCGTCGATATGGAGTGGTTTTTGAGAAAGGTGAACTAAAATTTTGTTTAAAATTTTTGAATAATCAAAAAAAAAATTTTGATTGAGAATTATTAAAAAATTTAAGTACACCAATAAATAGGTAACCTAAAAATACACCAAAAATAGTGGAAATATTCTAAACGCTAAGGGGTGGTTTTTGAAAAGAGTTGAAAATAAAAAGTTTTGTGCAAAAATTATGAGAATTTGTAAATGCACTAATAAATTATCTGATAATACATAATACATATTAAAAAAATTCTAATTTACAAGGGGTGGTTTTTAAGCAGGGTATAAACATAAAATTTTTGCTTAAAAATTCTAAAAATTATTAACTGAGCTAATCAATGATCTCCAAATATATAAAAAACAATGAAAAAATTTTAATCGACAGGGGTGACTTTTGAAGAAAGTAAAGAATAAAAATTTTGTTTAAATATTATCATCAGAATTTAAAAAAATACTAATAAGAAACTTGTAAATATACTAAAAATAATAACAAAATTATTAACACTAAAGGGTAGTTTTTGAGGACAAGTAGAAAAATTTTTATTTAGTAGGGGTGGTTTTGGAGTAAGATATGAGATAAAAATCTTGGTTTAAAATCTTTCAAAATTTGCAGAAAAATTTGCTGAAGTAGCAAAAATAGCAAAAATTTCTTAATATATATAAGGGTGGTTTTTGAAAAACTTACAAGTACATTACAAAAAGTAAAATTTTTTTAACTGATGAAGGTTAAATTTTTGAGAATAATAGAGAATAAAAATTTTTGTTTCAAATTTCTGGATACATACTAAGAAATAACCTCCAAATACCGAAAAATTAGTAAAAAAAATTTAATCAGCAAGGGCGGTTTTTGGCCAAAGTATAAAATAAAATTTTTGCTTGAAAATTTTGAAAATTATTGACTGTGCCAATCAGTGATCTCCAAATATATAAAAAATAATGGAAAAATTTTAATCGATAGGGGTGACTTTTGAAAAAAGTAAAGAATAAAAATTTTGTTTAAATATTATCATCAGAATTTAAAAAAATACTAATAAAAAACTTGTAAATATACTAAAAATAATAACAAAATTATTAACACTAAAGGGTAGTTCTTGAAGACTAGTAGAAAAATTTTTATTCAGTAGGGGTGGTTTTGGAGCAGTGGCGGCCGGTGAATTTTTTCATGGGGGGGCTGAAGTTTGTAGCAAAAATTTAATCTAAATTTATTAATTCAAATTTATTCGAAAATGTTATTTAATAAAATTAGCGAGTTTCCAATTATCATCATCACCAAATAGCAAACACACTAAGCAAAAAAATGAATTTTTTTCGTCACAACCACATAACCACGCTGTTTTATCATAGACACTTTTGTCAAATTTGCGGATAGAAGATCCTCGACTTTTGTGTTCTTTTTGCACTTACACAAGAGTTAAATTTGGAGTCGGACGTCTACTATTTTTTACATCAATTTTCTCGGGCAAACTTTTCGTACAAAAGTTTTTTTTTAATACCTTCATGGTTATTAGATATTTGTACTTAAATCACAAATTTACTTTATCACTTTATTTTGCGTGTTAAAGATAATTCAGCTCAAACTGTAATACTTTGCAATCCTGGTTTTGTTCAACTTAATACTAGAGAGAATTTATCTAATTACAAATATTAAAAATTTAAAAGAAGTATATGTGCAAATCATAAAACTATAAACCATGGGCAGTATTGCGGCTTAAGCGTTTTTTTGCCTTTGGTTGCAAATGACTTACATCCTATATTACTTCTTTTTTATTTGGTATACTTGCACTTTTTCAGAGATGAATTTAACCGTCGTATTATTATTTACCTTTATTTTGTTTTTAATTATCTTTATTAAATGTTATCGTTTTGTCCAAATACAATTATAACTATTGTTAGTTGTTAGGAATAACAAAAAAGATAAATTATTTACTAGTAGTATACCTACTATATTTGAAATGTATCATAAATATTTTATGATTTTATAACAGGATATAATATTTATTTCAGTAGGTACCTACTAATAACACAGTTGTACGGTTTTTGAAAAATATTAAAGACAGGTTTTTTTCAGTTTACTTTAACTACAAACGGTTTACTGAAAACAGCAACCACTATGGGCGCAAATTCGACAGCCCCAAGTGGTTCAACGCATGTGATACTGAAAGTATTAGATATTATGCTTAGGTCAACATTTTTAACTTTTTTTGTGCTTGTTAGTTTTCCAGAATAACATTCAAAATGAAAATACAATTTTTTTTTATTGTTTTTCCCAAGTTTTTGTACTCAAGTTCTTTTTTAAGTCAGATACCTTTGTGGTTCATAAATATTAATTAATTAATTTTTTCGGCCACAGTATTTGTACTAAAGTTGTTTTTTAAATAAGATATGTATGTACCTTCATGGTTAATTAAAATGCAGGTATAAATAACGAATTAAATCAAAAATATCTTAAAAAAATTAAGTAGGTACAACTTCTGTGAAAGCAACCGTGTCTATTAAAATCCGCACCTCGTGGGCGTAGAGCTCGACAGTCCAAACGCTCGGCTATTAGATATTATACTTTTAGGTGCGACACGTCACGATCGCATACACGATGATGAACGAACGCGTTAATCTGTGGGCTGAGGAATTGTAGCCCAAATCTTGGTGCAGTTACACTTGCATGCGATTTATTAGGTAGCTTTTACTACACTAAGCAGACTAAGCACGCAAATAATTAAGTACTATATAAACTTTATCTTATATAGATATATCTATGTAAACATAATAATGAAAATTTGGTTTCTAAATTATCTAATCCATTTTTATACAAAAAAAAATGTTTGACTTGATATAATTCTTATTGTTTTGAAATTGCTTGGGGGGGCGACGCCCCAGAGCCCTCCCTCACCAGCCGCCACTGTTTTGGAGTAAGATATGACATAAAAATCTTGGTTTGAAAACTTTCAAAATTTGCAGAAGAAATTGCTGATGTAGCAAAAATAGCTAAAGTTTCTTAATATGTAGGGGTGGTTTTTGAGAAACTTACAAGTACATTACAAAAAGTAAATTTTTTTTTCCTACTGATTAGGGTTGAATTTTTGAGAAATAATAGAAAATAAAAATTTTTGTTTCAAATTTTGTGGCTACATACTAATAAATAACCTCCAAATACAGAAAAAATAGTAAAAAAAATTTAATCTGCAAGGGTGGTTTTTGGCCAAAGTATAAAATAAAATTTTGCTTGAAAATTTTGAAAATTATTGACTGTGCCAATCAGTGATCTTCAAATATATAAAAAATAATGGAAAAATTTTAATCAATAGGGGTGACTTTTGAAGAAAGTAAAGAATAAAAATTTTGTTTAAATATTATCATCAGAATTTAAAAAAATACTAATAAGAAACTTGTAAATATACTAAAAATAATAACAAAATTATTAACACTAAAGGGTAGTTTTTCAGGACTAGTAAAAAAATTTTTATTTAGTAGGGGTGGTTTTGGAGTAAGACATGAGATAAAAATCTTTTTAACTGATTAGGGTTGAATTTTTGAGAAATAATAGAAAATAAAAATTTTTGTTTCAAATTTTGTAGATACATACTAATAAATAACCTCCAAATACAGCAAAAATAGTAAAAAAAAAATTAATCTACAAGGGTGGTTTTTGGCCAAAATATAAAATAAAATTTTTGCTAGAAAATTTTGAAAATTATTGACTGTGCCAATCAGTGATCTTCAAATATATAAAAAATAATGGAAAAATTTTAATCGATAGGGGTGACTTTTGAAAAAAGTAAAGAATAAAAATTTTGTTTAAATATTATCATCAGAATTTAAAAAAATACTAATAGAAAACTTGTAAATATACTAAAAATAATAACAAAATTATTAACACTAAAGGGTAGTTTTTGAAGACTAGTAGAAAAATTTTTATTCAGTAGGGGTGGTTTTGGAGTAAGATATGAGATAAAAATCTTGGTTTGAAAACTTTCAAAATTTGCAGAAGAAATTGCTGATGTAGCAAAAATAGCTAAAGTTTCTTAATATGTAGGGGTGGTTTTTGAGAAACTTACAAGTACATTACAAAAAGTAAAATTTTTTTTCCTACTGATTAGGGTTGAATTTTTGAGAAATAATAGAAAATAAAAATTTTTGTTTCAAATTTTGTGGCTACATACTAATAAATAACCTCCAAATACAGAAAAAATAGTAAAAAAAATTTAATCTGCAAGGGTGGTTTTTGGCCAAAGTATAAAATAAAATTTTGCTTGAAAATTTTGAAAATTATTGACTGTGCCAATCAGTGATCTTCAAATATATAAAAAATAATGGAAAAATTTTAATCAATAGGGGTGACTTTTGAAGAAAGTAAAGAATAAAAATTTTGTTTAAATATTATCATCAGAATTTAAAAAAATACTAATAAGAAACTTGTAAATATACTAAAAATAATAACAAAATTATTAACACTAAAGGGTAGTTTTTCAGGACTAGTAAAAAAATTTTTATTTAGTAGGGGTGGTTTTGGAGTAAGACATGAGATAAAAATCTTTTTAACTGATTAGGGTTGAATTTTTGAGAAATAATAGAAAATAAAAATTTTTGTTTCAAATTTTGTAGATACATACTAATAAATAACCTCCAAATACAGCAAAAATAGTAAACAAAAAATTAATCTACAAGGGTGGTTTTTGGCCAAAATATAAAATAAAATTTTTGCTAGAAAATTTTGAAAATTATTGACTGTGCCAATCAGTGATCTTCAAATATATAAAAAATAATGCAAAAATTTTAATCGATAGGGGTGACTTTTGAAAAAAGTAAAGAATAAAAATTTTGTTTAAATATTATCATCAGAATTTAAAAAAATACTAATAAAAAACTTGTAAATATACTAAAAATAATAACAAAATTATTAACACTAAAGGGTAGTTTTTGAAGACTAGTAGAAAAATTTTTATTCAGTAGGGGTGGTTTTGGAGTAAGATATGAGATAAAAATCTTGGTTTGAAAACTTTCAAAATTTGCAGAAGAAATTGCTGATGTAGCAAAAATAGCTAAAGTTTCTTAATATGTAGGGGTGGTTTTTGAGAAACTTACAAGTACATTACAAAAAGTAAATTTTTTTTTCCTACTGATTAGGGTTGAATTTTTGAGAAATAATAGAAAATAAAAATTTTTGTTTCAAATTTTGTGGCTACATACTAATAAATAACCTCCAAATACAGAAAAAATAGTAAAAAAAATTTAATCTGCAAGGGTGGTTTTTGGCCAAAGTATAAAATAAAATTTTGCTTGAAAATTTTGAAAATTATTGACTGTGCCAATCAGTGATCTTCAAATATATAAAAAATAATGGAAAAATTTTAATCAATAGGGGTGACTTTTGAAGAAAGTAAAGAATAAAAATTTTGTTTAAATATTATCATCAGAATTTAAAAAAATACTAATAAGAAACTTGTAAATATACTAAAAATAATAACAAAATTATTAACACTAAAGGGTAGTTTTTCAGGACTAGTAAAAAAATTTTTATTTAGTAGGGGTGGTTTTGGAGTAAGACATGAGATAAAAATCTTTTTAACTGATTAGGGTTGAATTTTTGAGAAATAATAGAAAATAAAAATTTTTGTTTCAAATTTTGTAGATACATACTAATAAATAACCTCCAAATACAGCAAAAATAGTAAAAAAAAAATTAATCTACAAGGGTGGTTTTTGGCCAAAATATAAAATAAAATTTTTGCTAGAAAATTTTGAAAATTATTGACTGTGCCAATCAGTGATCTTCAAATATAAAAAAAATAATGGAAAAATTTTAATCGATAGGGGTGACTTTTGAAAAAAGTAAAGAATAAAAATTTTGTTTAAATATTATCATCAGAATTTAAAAAAATACTAATAAAAAACTTGTAAATATACTAAAAATAATAACAAAATTATTAACACTAAAGGGTAGTTTTTGAAGACTAGTAGAAAAATTTTTATTCAGTAGGGGTGGTTTTGGAGTAAGAAATGAGATCAAAATCTTGGTTTGAAATCTTTCAAAATTTGCAGAAAAAATTGCTGATGTAGCAAAAATAGCTAAAGTTTCTTAATATGTAGAGGTGGTTTTAGAGAAACTTACAAGTACATTACAAAAAGTAAATTTTTTTTCCTACTGATTAGGGTTGAATTTTTGAGAAATAATAGAAAATAAAAATTTTTGTTTCAAATTTTGTGGCTACATGCTAATAAATAACCTCCAAATACAGAAAAAATAGTAAAAAAAATTTAATCTGCAAGGGTGGTTTTTGGCCAAAGTATAAAATAAAATTTTGCTTGAAAATTTTGAAAATTATTGACTGTGCCAATCAGTGATCTTCAAATATATAAAAAATAATGGAAAAATTTTAATCAATAGGGGTGACTTTTGAAGAAAGTAAAGAATAAAAATTTTGTTTAAATATTATCATCAGAATTTAAAAAAATACTAATAAGAAACTTGTAAATATACTAAAAATAATAACAAAATTATTAACACTAAAGGGTAGTTTTTCAGGACTAGTAAAAAAATTTTTATTTAGTAGGGGTGGTTTTGGAGTAAGACATGAGATAAAAATCTTTTTAACTGATTAGGGTTGAATTTTTGAGAAATAATAGAAAATAAAAATTTTTGTTTCAAATTTTGTAGATACATACTAATAAATAACCTCCAAATACAGCAAAAATAGTAAAAAAAAAATTAATCTACAAGGGTGGTTTTTGGCCAAAATATAAAATAAAATTTTTGCTAGAAAATTTTGAAAATTATTGACTGTGCCAATCAGTGATCTTCAAATATATAAAAAATAATGAAAAAATTTTAATCGATAGGGGTGACTTTTGAAAAAAGTAAAGAATAAAAATTTTGTTTAAATATTATCATCAGAATTAAAAAAAATACTAATAAAAAACTTGTAAATATACTAAAAATAATAACAAAATTATTAACACTAAAGGGTAGTTTTTGAAGACTAGTAGAAAAATTTTTATTCAGTAGGGGTGGTTTTAGAGTAAGATATGAGATAAAAATCTTGGTTTGAAAACTTTCAAAATTTGCAGAAGAAATTGCTGATGTAGCAAAAATAGCTAAAGTTTCTTAATATGTAGGGGTGGTTTTTGAGAAACTTACAAGTACATTACAAAAAGTAAATTTTTTTTTCCTACTGATTAGGGTTGAATTTTTGAGAAATAATAAAAAATAAAAATTTTTGTTTCAAATTTTGTGGCTACATACTAATAAATAACCTCCAAATACAGAAAAAATAGTAAAAAAAATTTAATCTGCAAGGGTGGTTTTTGGCCAAAGTATAAAATAAAATTTTGCTTGAAAATTTTGAAAATTATTGACTGTGCCAATCAGTGATCTTCAAATATATAAAAAATAATGGAAAAATTTTAATCAATAGGGGTGACTTTTGAAGAAAGTAAAGAATAAAAATTTTGTTTAAATATTATCATCAGAATTTAAAAAAATACTAATAAGAAACTTGTAAATATACTAAAAATAATAACAAAATTATTAACACTAAAGGGTAGTTTTTGAAGACTAGTAGAAAAATTTTTATTCAGTAGGGGTGGTTTTGGAGTAAGACATGAGATAAAAATCTTTTTAACTGATTAGGGTTGAATTTTTGAGAAATAATAAAAAATAAAAATTTTTGTTTCAAATTTTGCAGATACATACTAATAAATAACCTCCAAATACAGCAAAAATAGTAAAAAAAAAATTAATCTACAAGGGTGGTTTTTGGCCAAAATATAAAATAAAATTTTTGCTAGAAAATTTTGAAAATTATTGACTGTGCCAATCAGTGATCTTCAAATATAAAAAAAATAATGGAAAAATTTTAATCGATAGGGGTGACTTTTGAAAAAAGTAAAGAATAAAAATTTTGTTTAAATATTATCATCAGAATTTAAAAAAATACTAATAAAAAACTTGTAAATATACTAAAAATAATAACAAAATTATTAACACTAAAGGGTAGTTTTTGAAGACTAGTAGAAAAATTTTTATTCAGTAGGGGTGGTTTTGGAGTAAGAAATGAGATCAAAATCTTGGTTTGAAATCTTTCAAAATTTGCAGAAAAAATTGCTGATGTAGCAAAAATAGCTAAAGTTTCTTAATATGTAGAGGTGGTTTTAGAGAAACTTACAAGTACATTACAAAAAGTAAATTTTTTTTCCTACTGATTAGGGTTGAATTTTTGAGAAATAATAGAAAATAAAAATTTTTGTTTCAAATTTTGTGGCTACATGCTAATAAATAACCTCCAAATACAGAAAAAATAGTAAAAAAAATTTAATCTGCAAGGGTGGTTTTTGGCCAAAGTATAAAATAAAATTTTGCTTGAAAATTTTGAAAATTATTGACTGTGCCAATCAGTGATCTTCAAATATATAAAAAATAATGGAAAAATTTTAATCAATAGGGGTGACTTTTGAAGAAAGTAAAGAATAAAAATTTTGTTTAAATATTATCATCAGAATTTAAAAAAATACTAATAAGAAACTTGTAAATATACTAAAAATAATAACAAAATTATTAACACTAAAGGGTAGTTTTTCAGGACTAGTAAAAAAATTTTTATTTAGTAGGGGTGGTTTTGGAGTAAGACATGAGATAAAAATCTTTTTAACTGATTAGGGTTGAATTTTTGAGAAATAATAGAAAATAAAAATTTTTGTTTCAAATTTTGTAGATACATACTAATAAATAACCTCCAAATACAGCAAAAATAGTAAAAAAAAAATTAATCTACAAGGGTGGTTTTTGGCCAAAATATAAAATAAAATTTTTGCTAGAAAATTTTGAAAATTATTGACTGTGCCAATCAGTGATCTTCAAATATATAAAAAATAATGAAAAAATTTTAATCGATAGGGGTGACTTTTGAAAAAAGTAAAGAATAAAAATTTTGTTTAAATATTATCATCAGAATTAAAAAAAATACTAATAAAAAACTTGTAAATATACTAAAAATAATAACAAAATTATTAACACTAAAGGGTAGTTTTTGAAGACTAGTAGAAAAATTTTTATTCAGTAGGGGTGGTTTTAGAGTAAGATATGAGATAAAAATCTTGGTTTGAAAACTTTCAAAATTTGCAGAAGAAATTGCTGATGTAGCAAAAATAGCTAAAGTTTCTTAATATGTAGGGGTGGTTTTTGAGAAACTTACAAGTACATTACAAAAAGTAAATTTTTTTTTCCTACTGATTAGGGTTGAATTTTTGAGAAATAATAAAAAATAAAAATTTTTGTTTCAAATTTTGTGGCTACATACTAATAAATAACCTCCAAATACAGAAAAAATAGTAAAAAAAATTTAATCTGCAAGGGTGGTTTTTGGCCAAAGTATAAAATAAAATTTTGCTTGAAAATTTTGAAAATTATTGACTGTGCCAATCAGTGATCTTCAAATATATAAAAAATAATGGAAAAATTTTAATCAATAGGGGTGACTTTTGAAGAAAGTAAAGAATAAAAATTTTGTTTAAATATTATCATCAGAATTTAAAAAAATACTAATAAGAAACTTGTAAATATACTAAAAATAATAACAAAATTATTAACACTAAAGGGTAGTTTTTGAAGACTAGTAGAAAAATTTTTATTCAGTAGGGGTGGTTTTGGAGTAAGACATGAGATAAAAATCTTTTTAACTGATTAGGGTTGAATTTTTGAGAAATAATAAAAAATAAAAATTTTTGTTTCAAATTTTGCAGATACATACTAATAAATAACCTCCAAATACAGCAAAAATAGTAAAAAAAAAATTAATCTACAAGGGTGGTTTTTGGCCAAAATATAAAATAAAATTTTTGCTAGAAAATTTTGAAAATTATTGACTGTGCCAATCAGTGATCTTCAAATATATAAAAAATAATGGAAAAATTTTAATCGAAAGGGGTGACTTTTGAAAAAAGTAAAGAATAAAAATTTTGTTTAAATATTATCATCAGAATTTAAAAAAATACTAATAAAAAACTTGTAAATATACTAAAAATAATAACAAAATTATTAACACTAAAGGGTAGTTTTTGAAGACTAGTAGAAAAATTTTTATTCAGTAGGGGTGGTTTTGGAGTAAGATATGAGATAAAAATCTTGGTTTGAAAACTTTCAAAATTTGCAGAAGAAATTGCTGATGTAGCAAAAATAGCTAAAGTTTCTTAATATGTAGGGGTGGTTTTTAAGAAACTTACAAGTACATTACAAAAAGTAAATTTTTTTTTCCTACTGATTAGGGTTGAATTTTTGAGAAATAATAGAAAATAAAAATTTTTGTTTCAAATTTTGTGGCTACATACTAATAAATAACCTCCAAATACAGAAAAAATAGTAAAAAAAATTTAATCTGCAAGGGTGGTTTTGGGCCAAAGTATTAAATAAAATTTTTGCTTAAAAATTCTGAAAATTATTGACTGTGCCAATCAGTGATCTCCAAATATATAAAAAATGATGGAAAATTTTTAATCGATAGTCGTGACTTTTGAAAACAGTAGAGAAAAAAAATTTTATTGTAAAATGATCAGAATTAAAAAAAATACTAATAAGAAACTTGTAAATGTACTAGAAATAATAACAAAATTATTAACACTAAAGGGTAGTTTTTGAGGACTAATAAAAAAAATTTTATTTAGTAGGGGTGGTTTTGAAGTAAGATAGGAGATAAAAATCTTGGTTAGAAAACTTTCAAAATTTGCACAAAAATTTGCTGATGTAGCGCAAATAGCAAACAAATTTTTGAGAAACTTACAAGGACATTACAAAAAGTAAATTTTTTTAACTGATTAGAGTTGAATTTTTGAGAATAATGGAGAATAAAAATTTTTGTTTTAAATTTTGGGAATACATACTAATAAATAACCTCCAAATGCAGCAAAAATAGTAAAAAAAATTTAATCTACAAGGGTGGTTTTCGGCCAAAGTATAAAATAAAATTTTTGCTTAAAAATTCTGAAAATTATTGACTGTGTCAATCAATAACCTGCAATCGCATAAAAAATAATGAAAAAATTTTAATCGATAGGGGTGGTTTTTAAGGAAGGTAGAGTATAAAATTTTGAATAAGCAAAATAAAAATTTTGTTTAAATATTGTTAAAATTTAAAAAAATACTAATAAAAAACTTGTAAATCCACAATAAAAAATGTCGCCAGCTCCCGGACTATAATAAATAAACTGCTAATACATAAAAATCATGAAAAAATTATAATCTTTAAGGGTAGTATTTAAATTTTAATTGATAGGGGTGGTTTTTAAAGAAGATACAGAATAGAAATTTTGTTTAAAAATTCTGAGTAATCAAAATAGCAAAAAAAAATTAGAAGACGCTAAGGGGTGGTTTCTGAGGAGAGTGGAAAACAGAAATTTTTGATAGAAAATTTTGAAAATTTGTAGATACACTAATAAATAATCTACCAAAACATAAAAAATCATGAAACAATTTTAACCTTTAAGAGGTGGAAAAAAACATTTTGATTAAAAATTCCCAAAAAATTTAAATATTCTGCAGCCCCGGATCTACGATTTTTCCAAACTGGGGCAAAAACTTGACATGGGCGCTTCTCTCCTCTCTAGCATTTGGCTTTAAAGATCAAATACCTAAGTTTAAGAGTTTAATAAACATATCGATTTGGCGCCCTTTGAGCTGCCGCCCGGGACAGAGCCCCCCTCAGATCAGGAACTGATGTCCTGCGTCTACATAAAAAATAATGAACAAAGTTTTAATCGATTTAAATTTTAATCGAAAAATTTAAAAAAATAATTCAAAAACGCTAACGAGTGGATGGTTGTTGAGGGGAGCGGAAAATAAAATTTTTTGTTTAAAATATTTGTAAATATTCTAAGGGGCCATCTATAAAATACGTAGGTAATTATAAAAATAATCAATAATTTTTGGGGAATTGAGATTTTTTTAAATAATATTAAGTAGGGGGTTGAAAAAAATTCAATGCAGCGAGACGAAAGAGGAGAAAATGGTAAAAAATGTTGGAATTTTAATAAAAAATAAAAAATTTTGAATATTTAACTAAAAAATAATTTAAAACTTTATATTTATAGGTAACCACATCAGTGGCGTAACAACTTTGCTTGGCGCTGGTGTGCCAGGGCAACACTTTAAATAAAAAGCGGATGTAAAAAACAAAAAATTTTTTAACTTATTATTTTTTCAATATTCATATACAAGGTGTCCTTAAAAATCAGAATAGCATTCGATTCGTGCAATTTCATTGGTAGCTGAGTTTTACTGTTTGGTGAGAAGTTGTAATTTTTCAGCAAAATAGTCAAAAACAATTTAGTTTTTAACATCGCCAATCGGGTACCTAAAAATTAAAGTTTAAAGTTTTGTAAACAAAAAAAAAGAAATTGTACTCACCAATGCAATATCGTGGTCCATGGCTGAATCCTAAAAATGCTAAATTGTGAAGTTTTAATTTATTTTCTGGCGAAAATCGATCGGGATTGAACTTTTGAGGATCGGGGTAATAAGTGGGATCTTGGTGAATTTCTCCAACGGGGATAATAAGTTCGGATCCTACTTCGAAAATTACATCTTCATCGGGTACTTTGTACGGTTTCGTGCAAACGCGAATTATTCCTTGAACCACGGTGTACTTCCTCATCGTCTCTGCACAAAAAAAATGTAAAAATAAAATAAATTTGGAACCGTAGGTACTTACCATACAGACACATATCCATGTAGGTCATCTCCGTTAAAGCTTGGTAGGATAATTTGTCGTCGTTCCTATGGAGGACGTCGTTCACTTCCCTTCTTAGTTTATTTTGAATTTCTGTGTTGCACATTAATTCGTAAACACAAAATGTTATCACCGTGGAAGAAGTTTCGTATCCGGCAGCGAAGAAAACCATGATCTGGGCAGCAATTTCCTCAATCGTTAAACTTTTGGATTCGTTGACTACGTTGCTTTCGTGATTAACATCGACGTTGTTCCTCATCTCTATCAACGACTGCATCAAGTCTTTCCTCACCACGCCGTGCTTTTCCCTCAACTCGACCGTTTGCTTAGTCATGCTTACGTAAAACTCTTCAATCTCCCTGGTATTAAAGCGCACGTTGAGACTTTCCAAAATACTGGGGAACAACACAGACAGAAGCATCTTAAAATTTTGGATTATGCTCCCCCCTAGAACTTTCTTCGCGTGATACTCAAACTCCTTGTTGAAATTTTGCAAAGTGTTGCATTCGACTCCATAAATTGACATTACAATAGCGTCCACCACAAACCTACTGCTGATATCCTGAAAATTGACAACTTCCGAGTTGGTCGCAGCTTGATCAAGTACCACTTCCAGATGATCCCCGACGCTTTGCAACACTTGGAACAAAATTTTTAGTTTGTTGGGGGTATAAGCAGGCGAAAGCTTCTCCCGCATATTTTTCCACTTGGCACCCTTCAACCCCAATAAATTAACACTGAGAGGGTCGACTTCCTTGTGGATGTAAAACACTCGATCGGTGAAATGATCAAAATCGCTTATCAATATCCGCTTAATTAAGTCTAAATCTCTTACGAACAGCACCGGCTTGAAAAAAATGTAAAAACCTCGATATTTATCGTTGTGTAATTTGGAGTAGGCATAAAATCTTTTGTTAATTTCGTACAGTGGGGTTTTTCTTAACACAACGTTGGTTAAATTTCTTACCAGCAACTGCAGGGGTATCTGTTTTATATTTCGTCGATTCCAATACGTAAATTTCCGGTATAAAAAGAACAAACTTAACAACGCGGTAAGAAAAACGAACAACATCATGTTAAACTTGCACTAGACAATTTGAAAAAGTGAAAACGAACAATTTTTTTGTACGGTTTTATCTATTAATTATTGTTCTATTTTATCAAATTAATCACTCACTCTTGACTAGATTAGTGATTAACCTTGAAGTTTTTATATACTTTTTGTGGTAGCAACCACAATAATTTATTCAAACTATTATTTTCTCTCGACAGGTTTATTGTTAGGAAAGTTGTAATATTGCATTTCAAATTCAAATTTCCCGCGCGATTTTTAATTTTTTCTGCTTCACTTCGATGCCCAAAGAAGTGCTTATGGGATTTGTAGATCACAAGCTTACGTGGAGATTAACGATAATATTTAAATATTTGAGAGTGCTTGAGTTCCATAAAAAAAAAGACGAGGGATTTCTCTCTCCAAATCTCCAGTTTCTGTTGAACATAACAGGGGCCAGATAATTCAATAACTAACGACCTCTCTTCCTGGCTGGTGGCTGCTCCCTCGAAAACCTAAAGTAAATTCACATAGCTCGGCCTACGGCCTTCGCACTTAAAATCTCAGAATATTCAGAAGACCTCGCGGTTTTACAACCTTTTTTTCCAAATTATACACGTGGAGTTCTACTTCAAACTAAGGGATGATTTTAAGTACCTGATGAAGTCTTCCAGGCACTGTCTCCAAGGACTTTAATCGGGATCAACGCAGCAACAGATCGGATTACAAGACCCTTCATAGTGCATAAATTTAATTATATTCCCATCCCCCGTTCCATCATTCCATTGAAGCATTTAAGGTTGGAAAAATAAGGGATGAAATCTTACAAAACTCCTACTTTTTTTGTCTGTCTGTCTGTTAGTAACACCAAGACAAGATTCTGTTATAAGGATAACTATAGGATGTTCTGGTTTATCCGTCTGTTATTAACACAAAATTTAAAACAGAAGTCAAAATTCTTTTACAGCAAATTGTAATAGTTCTGTCTGTTAGTAACACTAAAATCGAAGCTGATGATAGAATGCAAAACAAAATGTGCCCTAGTCTGCAAGTTATCTCATTTTAAATCGGATTCTCAATTTGTTCTCTAACCTAGGAATGCACTCGTAAAAAGAGGGATCCTTTTGTTCTGAAAGCCTCAAACTGAATACCTAAGTTATTGGCTGTCTCTGACACCGTAAAAGTGGAAAATTTAGTTTTTTGGGGCTCCTACAGTTCTATTTTACATTACTGAAGCTAACCTCGAGTGATGTTTGTAAAACCTGAAAATGTTCTATGATGGGCTCCCCTCCTTGTGAATTCTCCCGCAGATCAACTAATTTTTTTTTGACTCTCGTGAGTATAATTCAAGTTTTGATCGAAGATAGAATTCATAAATATTTAAAAACTCAGCCCAGGATAAACTAAAATTAAAACAAGAATGCAAAATTTTGTAATAATAAACATAAAATATCGCAGTTCTGTCTGTCCGTTAGTAACACCAAAATTAAAGCTGACGTACAAGATCTTATCAAACAAATGTTGTCACTTTTAACTGTCCATCTTTCGATGACTCCAAAATTAAAACAAAAATACAAAATTTTATTCTACAAAATCCCAGTTTAGTATGTCTGTCTGTTGGTAACACCAAAATTAAAGCTGAAGTACAAGATCTTATCAAACAAATGTTGTCACTTTTAACTGTCCATCTTTCGATGACACCAAAATTAAAACAAAAATAAAAAATATTATTGTGGAAAATCCCAGTTTAGTATGTCTGTCTGTTGGTAACAACAAAATTAAAGCTGAAGTACAAGATCTTATCAAACAAATGTTGTCACTTTAACTGTCCATCTTTCGATGACACCAAAATTAAAACAAAAATAAAAAATTTTATTCTACAAAATCCCAGTTTAGTATGTCTGTCTGTTGGTAACACCAAAATTAAAGCTGAAGTACAAGATCTTATCAAACAAATGTTGTCACTTTTAACTGTCCATCTTTCGATGACACCAAAATTAAAACAAAAATAAAAAATATTATTGTGGAAAATCCCAGTTTAGTATGTCTGTCTGTTGGTAACACCAAAATTAAAGCTGAAGTACAAGATCTTATCAAACAAATGTTGTCACTTTTAACTGTCCATCTTTCAATGACACCATAATTAAAACAAAAATACAAAATTTTATTTTACAAAATCCCAGTTTAGTATGTCTGTCTGTTAATAACGCTAAAAAATAAATGAAAAATGCAATATTCTATTATATAAAATGTCAATTTTGACTGTAGATGTTTTGAAAACGTCAAAATTAAAACAAGAATAAAAAAATGGTATGATAGAAAATCCTATCTCTGTTTGTCTGTCTATCAGTAACACCAAAATTAAAATAAGAATACAATCACAGTTTATAGGTTAACAAAAGTTAAAATGAGTAGAAAATTTTAATTTTTTTCTGCGTTTGTTAGTACTACTATCACTAAAAACAATATAATATTTCGGTCTGTCTTTCTGTTAGTAACGCCAAATTAAAGCTGTAATACAAAATTTACATAAAATCCCACTTCTGTTTGCCTGTCTGTTAGTACCCAACGTCAAAATTAAAGTAGGAATACAAATTTATTAAAACAGAACTAAAAAATTTTATTACTAAAAATCGCAGTATTATCTATCTGTCTGTTAGTAGCACTAAAATTAAAACAGGAATACAAAAGTTTATTGAAGAAATTTTCAAATTTTTTGTAGGTTCCTTAGCATTAGAATACAAAATTGGGTTAGAAAGAATTGCAGTTCAGTAGGTCTGTATGTCTGTTAGTAACGTCAGAATTAACGTAAAACTACAAAATTATATTGTAAAAAGTCGTGGTTATGTCTATCGGTCGTTTAATGATTCCAAAATACCAAAAGCAGAAACAAAAAATTTTATTACAGAAAATTTAGAAGTTTGTCTGTCTGTTAGTAACACCAATATTAAAGCTAGAATCCAAAATTTATAAAAAATCGTACTTTTGTCTTAACACATAAAATTAACACGGGAATACAAAATTTTGTTGTAGAAAATTTAGTTCTCACTGTCCGTCTGTTAGTAACACTTAATGACTTTCTAAAGCAAAATTTGAATTTGAAATAGAGCATTACTCGGTTCGAATCCGGACTAAGGAAGATCTTTATTTCGACCTTCTCGGAAGACAAGCCGAGTAAGCCTCCAAAAAATTCAAAGCCCATTTTTAACTGTAGGTCCCCCGTTACCCTGCAGTGATCATTTGAACAGCTAATCCACAGATAGAAATCAATTTTTGCTTATAACTCAAAAATGGTCGATTGTACGTAAAAAGTGAATTACACTTAATTTGTAGAGAATTAAATTTTCTATCAAAAATGTCAAGGAAATTTTTTCGAAAATATGGTGGGTTAGCGAGAATTTAACGTTGAAGGTAAAAGTAATGTTTTTCCCGTTGATTCGTGTCGGTTGAGAAAAATAATTATTAAATGTTTTTAATTTAATGCAAATTATCATTTATTATTCAATTCGTGAGGTCGAGCATGCATTTTATAAAAAATTAAAAATGTTGGTTTTACGTAATCCCACCCAAGGTAACAAACATCTGGTAATTTGTTTTGAATTCCATTGGTTGGGGAAGTCGTAATTTGATTTTTTTATGACATTTTATTATCGAGTCAACAAAATAATATTTCATTTTGGAATTAAATTTAGTTTCTGGATAATTCAAAAATTTACATATTTCGATCAGGAACGCATACGTTTGCAAAGCGTTAGCGGACGTTAACCTTCCAACGTGTTCGAACTTCCAGGTCAAGACACCAGACTGTTATCAAAAGGAGAACATAAATAACAAGAGACGATATATTTGCAGAATTTCACTTGTATACGGGGGAAGGATATAAAGTTCTCCAAGAAAACCGGCCGCTACACGACCCCCCTAAACTAAATATCATTGTAACGTATCCGAAGTAACTTAATGCGGTTCTCAGTAGGGCCCTAAACCAAATTAGATATGAAACAGAGATCGTGGAGAGAAAAATGGAAAGTTTCTGACGATCACCTCGTAGGAATCAAATACACAACCACAGAGTAAATTTTACGACTGGAATGTGTAAAATTCCAAAATCGAAAGACGTCTACGTTTTTTCGATCAGGATAGCATAGAATGTGAGAGTAAAATCAGCAAACAACCGCGCATAGTGCACCTCCATCACGTAACAAGAAATTTTCATTTAACCGACCAGGATTACACGAATCGGCGGAGTTGTGATAACAAAATGAAAGTTGCACGGGATGTTTAAAATTTTAGAAATTTTTGGTTTTACCATCAGGAAACCATAAGGTGCGACAGTAGGAACAAATTAACCTTGGATTAAATTGTGCTCGTAGGAATCAAAAGTTGGATAATTTTTGGTTTCGTGATCAGGATCGCATGAGAGTGAGGATGTGGTGGATTGGAGCGGTTGTAAGCACAAGTGGCCACTTAAAACTGAAAGTGTACTTCTGGAAGCGAAAGAGGGTCTTATTGTTACAGGAAATAAAGAATTTTCAGAATCGGAAAGTATGTGCTCGAGACTACGGACTGTGAATTCTGCCTAAATTTGACTGTGAATGTAAGTTTTTGTATCGGGATCGCAGATATTGGAAAAGTTCCACAATACCAAATAAATCCATAGTATTTCTTGGAACTGGCGTAATTTCTACGAACTAATTTTTACATGTCTAGAGTCTAGACTACTATTTCATTAAAGAAACCTGTCAACAAGATGGCCGACAATAAGCTCCACCCCCTCTGTTTTGAAAATCAGCGCTTTTGACGTTAAACATAACATAACCAAAAAATTTATTAATAAATTTCATTACGATTTTAAGTTTTGTGAAAATTTGAATTTATTCCGTGTGGTGATCCGAATTTTGTTAAAGTAAATCACGAATTTATAAGGGATAACCTCACAACAAATTTAATTTTAATTAACTAAAGTGAAATTTAAATTTTTTATCCTAGTTTTAACGAATTTCTTCTAAAAGTCACCATTATTTTAAAATTATGTCTGCGGATATCATATGTTTATCTTCCGACGACGAAGAAGAACAACCGAAGAGAAAAAGGGTGAAGTTAACCCGAGTGAGTAGCAAGTGTTCGAATCTTAGCGAAAGCATCGTTTTATCCGACGACGATGAAGATCGTGATGGTAAGGAGGACGAAACCAGCAGCGAATCTACGATCAATCTAAACATGCCAGATGAAAAAGAGACCGAAACCGAAGCCAACGTTACCAAAGATCCGTTAGACAACGAAGCATCAGAAAAAGTCGACGAGGAAGAAGACAACGAAGCAGAGAAGAATGTGGAAGATTCGGAAGAAGACAAAGAAAACAACGCAATTGAAGAACTTCCAGAAAACGAAATCGATGTGAGTTTTCGTGAATTTTGTGCCAAATGTCGTGATTACATTGAAAAGTTAGACGAACGAGAGATGTTGAATGTACGGTTAAATACTTTAATAAAAGCGTACGAGAAGCTGAAACAGTACGATGAATTGGACGATTTCGAAACCTTTTTTCTAGCCGAAATAAATGAAATGGAGTGCCGGTCCACTCCGATGATTGCATTCCACTCTATGTTTAAGTGGGCTCATGATAGGTACGTGAAGGTGAAGACGAAGAGGGAAAAGCAGGATAAGTTGTTGAAAACTTTAAACAAGACGTTGATAGATCTCGAGAGGAAGATCGAGAAATTGAAGAACGCCGAAGTCAATTTTGACGACGAGGGGGAGTCAAGTTACTTGAAATGTGAGGCGTTTGAACGGCGGTATGTTCAAGTTCACAAGAAAATATGCGAGTTGCAGGGGACGGATCCGAACGAGGGAAGGATCACATATTTGCCACTCCGGTTCCGGCATGCAACGCATCCTCTAATAAATAAAGCTATAAATCACAAATACAAGGATTCCAACTTACTTCCAGATTTTTATGAATTTAACAAATTTTTGAGAAAGCTTGTTGACAGAGGGGGCATCAAGATGACCGAGGAGAAATTGAAATTGGAAATTCGGTCTTGTTTCGAACACCTAACCAATTTGGTTAAGAAGAACAGGCAGAGGGAGCTGTACGAAGTTCAGAAACATTTTGTTGGTGATGAGCCAGATGAGACACTGAAAGACAGTAATTTTAACGCCAAAATTAAGGAGGGGCGTCAAAAAGGTATTGCAAAGATGAACGAGGTGATAAATAAGTATGTGGAGTTGCAGGAAGCGGGGGCGGAGGCCGCACTGAGTTCCGATTCAGATAACAGTAATTATGAAGAGGAGTCACTGTGAAATGCATTTGGAGTAGATTTTTTCCTAAAGAAATGTAATTTTTATATTTATAAATAAATTATACTTTTGTTATCATTTTTTTGTTTAACTTTTGGTCCAACTATTTTTTTTCTCCCTTTGTAAACCCCATCGTGTCATTTACCACCCACGCTTTTAAATTTATTTACAAACAAAAATATTTCGTGGGTCATTCCACCCCGAAAGATCGGTAAATAAATTCAAATTTTCGTAACTTGGTGATCACATTTTTTGAATGGTGGCAGCACTGTGATGCGACAAGCAAGGAAGTGTGCTCGAACATAACCTCAAAGTGTGGTTTTCTTTTAACTGCATTTTTCTTGAAAATCTTTGCAAATGTTACCTTTCTGTACATAAAGTTTCAAATTATTTTTACTTAACGTTACGATGATTAATTTAAAGTGTTAATGTTGTTGAAAAATATGTAATGATGGCGATGAAGAGAGCACCGGTGAGTTTTTTAACATTTTATGCGATCGAAACCTCCCGTCACTTTCTTCTTGTTCTTTCCAGTTTGATATTCAGTTCATCGATTTGAACGGGGTGGAGGAATCGGAGCGTAAGTGGATCTTATCTTCCCTACACACCAGCAACCCCAATGTTCGGTTACCGTGGGTGAAGAAGTCACAAAATGTGTGCAGCTACGAAGCCGAGAAGTCGGACGTTACGGTTCCACCGATGGTAAACGGAATAGGGGTAGCTGTATCGTCCTACGGTCCGCCGGGTTCTTTCCAACTGCACGGAAAGAGTCCACCTCCCGTCCTCTTCATGCACAGGCCCCCTACGGCTCCTTTCAAAGTCAACAATTCCATCACAGAGGCCCCGCTCAAGAACGGTTACTGCAACAGTCACCAGGATACAAACGGAATCGGAGACGATGATCCCGCCAAAGAGGTTAACAACAACGTCAACGGCATCAAGCAGGACTTAATTATTGTGGACAAGAAGGAGGAAGTTGTTGCACCTAGCACGCAAACGACGAAGTCCTGGGCGAGCGTGCTTAAACCAAAGGAACAGCAGGAAACCAAGGCGATCGTAACCGCTGAAAGTAAACCTCTAAAAGCGGCAGTGGTCGTCGAGAAACCGCCCTTACCGGAGATTGTGCTCAAGGAACCGTTTCAGTCGAATCGCGACGATCCCAACCTGCATCGCATGGGGGAGTTTCTAACGACACACACAATCGATAGCCGCATTACAAGTCTCCAACCGCGCGGTCTGATCAACCGCAGCAACTACTGCTACATTAATTCCATCCTCCAGGCCGTGATGGCGTGCCCCCCAGTCTACAATCTGTTTTCTGGTTTATCCGAGACTTTGATGTCGTCAGCGCAGACGAAGAAGGTTACCCCCATTATTGATGGAATGTAAGTAACGCATTATGGTTTTGTAGTGCAAGGAGAAAAGAGTAAAATTGTTTTGCAGGATTCGATTGGTGAAGGAGTTCCAGCACCTGCCCTCGGGGTTACGGGTCGGCCGCAGGTTGAATAAAACTCAGAAGGATAAGCAACACCAAGTAGCGATAAATTGCGATACTCCGATTGAAGCGCATTGGATGAATACGATTTTTAACGGCGTTCGGAGTGACACCTTCATAGTCGAGGGGCGACAGGAGGATGCCGAGGAATTTTTTGGGTGCCTTCTAAATGGTTTAAATGACGAAATGCTGGAGGTAGGTCGAATTTTTGTAGGTAAAAAACGTTTTTTTTTGGATCACAGGATGTTGACATTTACTTTTATTGAACAACAATTTTTTTTATCTATGACGTCTCATGATATTTTTTCAAGGGTCATTGTATAATATTTTTGTTCAATTGATCGAGGGTTTTAATTCTTGTGGCTTAAAATTCAGAGTCTTGAACAAACCAAAAATGATCAGAGTTTTGATATTAAAATTATTGAATGTCTTCTTAAACGGATTTGAATTTTGGTCTTTGCAATGCTGTGTTTAGTTTTGCATGGAAATCGAAAAGGTCACCGCCATAAAAGTGATAAAACAAACAAAAAAATATCTTGACTTTGTTGGTAAAAAAACAGGAAGTTATTAAAATTATTGTTTTGTTTGGTATCACAGTCCTAGTGCAAGCGAAGCTCCACTAACTACAAATTGATTATTTTTTACACCAATAAATTTTCGCTATTTTTTACACAAACTTACTCAGGGTAGTTCGAAGGAACATAACAGACATACCTTTTAAAATTAAAGATTCTTACTGTTCTGGATGGTGAGAACATTGGCGTTGCTATGGGTAGGAGCTTTGGGAGGGGGGGTAGCCCAGCACACAAAATTTAAAAAAAAATTGAAAACCAAAGTATTTTAGTTCTTTAACATATTTTTTCAGGTACTGGAGGGTACTCCGTACCCCCCAGACCCCCCGGTTTTACACCCATTTTATTAAATTTACAATTTTGTTTCTGTATTAAAATTTATATTTATTAAATACTGTCTGTCTGACTGTTAGTAACCCAGGAATACAAGAGTTTATTATAAAAATTCTCAATTTTATCTATATGTTTTTCTTGGAGGGGGGTCTAAAGATTGTGAGTAATTAGGGTATTATTTTATTGAGTTACTAACAGAGAGATAGACAGTATTTAATTTATACAAATAGAAATTTTATTAGCCCAGCACACAAAATTTAAAGAAAAAATTGAAAACTAAAGTATTTTAGTTTTTTAACATATTTTTCCAGGTACTGGAGGGTACCCCGTACCCCCCAGACTCCCGCTTTCATACCTATTTTATTAAATTTACAATTTTGTTTCTGTAATAAATTATTTATTTATATTTATTAAATACTATCTATCTGTCTGTCTGTTAGTAACCCAGGAATACAATAGTTTATTGTAAAAATTCTCAATTTTGTCTAATGTTTTTCTTGGGGGGGGGGGTCGAAAGATTGTAAGTAATTTGGGTATTATTTTATTGAGTTACTAACAGACAAATACAAATAGAAATTTTAATAGCCCAGCACACAAAATTAAAAAAAAAAATTGAAAATTAAAGTATTTTAGTTATTTAACATATATTTCCAGGTACTGGAGGGTACCCCGTACCCACCAGACTCCCCGCTTTCACACCTATTTTATAAAATTTACAATTTTGTTTCTGTAATAAATTATTTATTTATATTTATTAAATACTGTTTTATCTGTCTGTTAGTAACCCAGGAATACAAGAGTTTATTGTAAAAATTCTCAATTTTGTTTATATGTTTTTCTTGAGGGAGGGGTCCGAAGATTGTTAGTAATTTTGGTATTATTTTATTGAGTTATTAACAGACAGATAGACAGTATTTAATTTACACAAATAGAAATTGAAATTAGCCCAGCACACAAAATTTAAAAAAAAATTTTATTTTTCCAGGTACTGGAGGGTACCCCGTACCCCCAGACTCCCCGCTTTCACACCTATTTTATTAAATTTACAATTTTGTTTCTGTAATAAATTATTTATTTATATTTATTAAATACTGTTTTATCTGTCTGTTAGTAACCCAGGAATACAATAGTTTATTGTAAAAATTTTTAAATTTGTCTATAAGTTTTTCTTGGGGGGGGGGGGATTCAAAGATTGTGAGTAATTTGGGTATTATTTTATTGAGTTACTAACAGACAGACAGTATTTAATTTATACAAATAGAAATTTTATTAGCCCAGCACAAAATTTAAAAAAGAAATTGAAAACTTGAGTATTTTAGTTCTTTAAAATATTTTTCCATGTACTGGAGGGGAGAGTACCCCCATGTATGTAAATATAAACCATTTATTGGAATTGCTAGGGATGGAGAGAGGAGGGAATAATTTTTGAATTTTTATTTTAAATTTTTAATAGAATTTTGTACTTAATTTGATAATTGAATTTTTATTTTTATATTGTGTTACTTTTTGGTTAACCTTTAAAAAAATCAAATTAATTTCAGAATATTTTTAGTAGATAAATAAAAACTATTTACAATATTAATTTACTAGAAGTAGCGGGGGGGGGGGGTAAAAACTAACTGTTCAATCAAAATTTTTATTAATATTTCTTAGAAATTATTACCAGTTTTTTAGTTTAAATAGAAAAAAAATCTCGCCCCTACACGCTCCCAAATTAAAATTTTTTTATTATTTTTTTTTTAAATTAATTTTGTAATTAAATTGTTAATGATTTAAATAATATTGAAAAATGCAGAGTTGCCACAGATTAAATTAATTTTAAATAGAACCTTTTGATTTATTTCATAAATTAAAAGCTTGAAAATGATTTCTAATAAAATATTAATGCCCGAGGGTGGGGACCAATTATTCAAATTAAAAAAATTTATAAAGAAATGTCTGGAGGGGAGAGTAATTTTTCAATTTATATTTCATAAGAACGCTAGAGAAAAATCTTTTTGGTAGTTCTAAAAAAAATTTTATGCAGTAGTAAGGTCAGGGCGGGGGGGGGGTCATGTAAAAACTTATTATTCTTATCCAAATTTGTAATAATTATTAGAAAATCAATTTAAAATTTCCATCATTTAACCAACTTTTAGCTGGATAGATAACAAAAAAGTTTTTTCTTTTTTTCTTAGTTACTGAAACTGGTCGGAGCACAAAACACAACAAGCCATACAATTTCAATTGCTGCGAACCAAGAGGAAGACAAGGAATGGCAAGTGATGGGACCGAAAAATAAGGGGAGCATAACAAGACGTACTGAACTCAACAGGACGCCCATCATTGATATTTTTGGTGGTCTTTTAAGATCGAGAGTGCAGCGTGCAGGTGATCAAACAACCGACAATATTCAACCTTTCTTTACCTTGCAGTTGAACGTTGAGGTGAGTTTCTACTAGCGCCATTTCTAGCGTTTAAAACCTTTTTTATTTCTAGAAATCCCAAAATATTCGTGACGCCTTGGAACACCTGGTGAATAAAAACCAACTCGAAGGTGTCACATCTCTAAAAACTAACGAAGAAATTGAAGCGTGGCAACAAGTGACGATAGATAAACTGCCCCTGGTGTTAGTATTCCATGTGAAGTGTTTCGACTATCAAGTGGACGGTTGTTCGAAAATAACCAAGGCGTTGGAGTTTCCGATTGATTTGAAAATCGAACCGAAAGTTTTGTCGGCTGCTTACAATGCCAAGGAGCGGCAGTATAAGTTGTTTGCCGTGGTTTATCACGAAGGGAAGGAGGCGACTAAGGGTCACTATGTGACTG
The DNA here is from genome assembly GCA_905340355.1 of Rhagonycha fulva. Classification (NCBI taxonomy): domain Eukaryota; kingdom Metazoa; phylum Arthropoda; class Insecta; order Coleoptera; family Cantharidae; genus Rhagonycha; species Rhagonycha fulva. The sequence continues at coordinate 119,851,405 of HG996554.1, forward strand.
ATACCTACCACGTAGGGTATGCCAACTGGCTGCATTACGACGACGCGTCGGTGAAGCCGATTCCGGAAGAGCGGGTGCTTAAGCCGGGCGGAACGAGGGTCCCATACTTACTGTTCTATCGTCGCAACGATACGATTGCTAATAATAACATTAATAATAAAAAATAAGTGATTTGTTTGTTATTTAAAACAACGATTTCACCGCCTCGTAATTAATCTTTTTGTTTGGTTGGTTGGTATGTATGTATAAGTATACCTAAGTTTTTTTGTTGTTAAATTTGTGAGTGTGTGCGTCTTGTGTTAATTTTTTAGCGGATGATGTTGAGTTGGTGGAATCGCGGAAATGTTTTATTAATTTTAAGTGATAGTAGGAATAATAAAGAATTTATTGTTACAAATTTGCAAAATGAGAACTAATAAATTTTTTAATTAAGTTTTTAATTTATTCTAAAATGTTGCATCTAATTGTAAATATTTAGCAATTTGTAAAAAGTGATTTTTTTAAATAAATATTTTGAAATCGAAGTAAACTAAATTGGGTTTACTTTTGAATTGCTTAGTATTGTTCATCTGCATTCTGGCAAACACCACATGCATGTGGGGTCTATGGCCCCCATAAAAAATATTTCAGTTTTGTCTGTTAGTAACATCAAAATTAAACCTGGAATACAAAATAGTATTATATAAATTCATACTTCTGTCTGTCCATCTGCCAGTAACAACAAAATTAAAATGGAAATACAAAATATCTTAATTTTTTCTGACCATAATCAATTAATAAAGCCAAAATTAGAACAAAATACACCACCAGAAGTAAATCTGGAATATTAAATCTTGTTATAATAATTTCCAGTTTTGTCTGTCTGTTAGTAATGCCAAAATTGAAGCAGAAAAATAAAATTTTATATTACAAAAATTTAAGGTAATTTCTGCAAACATTTTGAGAAAATTAGCAACCCCTGAAAGCCACCCCATTAATAATTAAAATTTTTTGATATATTTTGTTTGTTTTACTATTGCCATCTTGGTTTATTTACAACCTTTCAATAGATTTAAGCTAAATAAATTTTTTTATTGAAAACTTTTGGAAAGCTGAATTTTTTATAATAGAATTTTCTGTTACTTTGGATTATATTTTGAATTACAGAGACAAAAAAAATTTTAGGTAATTTGCAAACTTTCTGAGAAAATTATTAATAATTATTTACTGATTCTTTTGAAAATTAACACTTTGAGCCCCTGAAAGCCACCCCACCAATTATAAAAATTTTTTGGTAATTTCTATTGGTTTTACTAATGCCATCCTAGTTTATTTACAAACTTTCAACAGATTTAAGTAAAATAAATTTTTTTATTGAAAAATTTTGGTAAATTCTAAATTAATTGCAATTTTTGAAAACTTGAGAAAAGCAGAATTTTTTATAATAAAATTTTCTGTTACTTTGAATTATTTTTTTGAATTACAGTGACAGAAAATTTTAGGTAATTTGCAAACTTTCTGAGAAAATTATTAATAATTATTTACTGATTCTTTTGAAAATTAACACTTTGAGCCCCTGAAAGCCACCCCACCAATTATAAGAATTTTTTGGTAATTTCTATTGGTTTTACTAATGCCATCCTAGTTTATTTACAAACTTTCAACAGATTTAAGTAAAATAAATTTTTTTATTGAAAAATTTTGGTAAATTCTAAATTAATTGCAATTTTTGAAAACTTGAGAAAAGCAGAATTTTTTATAATAAAATTTTCTGTTACTTTGAATTATTTTTTTGAATTACAGTGACAGAAAATTTTAGGTAATTTGCAAACTTTCTGAGAAAATTAATAATAATCATTTACTGATTCTTTTGAAAACTAACAAAATTTAACACTTGCAACCCCTGAAAGCCACCCCACTAATTATTAGAATTTTTTGGTAATTTTTGTTGGTTTTACTAATGCTATCTTAGTTTATTTACAAACTTTCAACAGATTTAAGCAAAATAAATTTTTTTATTGAAAATCTTGGGTAAATTCTAAATTAATTGCAATTTTTGAAAACTTGAGAAAAGCAGAATTTTTTATAATAGAATTTTCTGTTACTTTGGATTATTTTTTGAATTACAGCGACAGAAAAATTTTTGGTAATTTGCAAACTTTCTGAGAAAATTAATAATAATCATTACTGGATTTTTTGAAAACTAACAAAAATTAATACTTGCAACCCCCGAAAGCCACCTCACTAATTATTAGAATTTTTAGGTAATTTTTGTTGGTTTTCCTAATGCCATCTTAGTTTATTTACAAACTTACGACAGATTTAACCAAAATAAATTTTTTTATTGAAAAATTTTGGTAAATTCTAAATTAATTGCAATTTTTGAAAACTTGAGAAAAGCAGAATTTTTTATAATAGAATTTTCTGTTACTTTGGATTATTTTTTGAATTACAGCGACAGAAAAATTTTTGGTAATTTGCAAACTTTCTGAAAAAATTAATATGTCTGTTTGGTACCACAGTCCTAGTGCTACACTAACTACACTACTACAAATTGATATGTGTAAAAAGTGGGTTGGTAATTGTACCACCAATCAATTTGAAGTAGTGTAGTTAGTGTAGCACTAGGACTGTGGTACCAAACAGACCTATTAATAATCATTTACTGATTCTTTTGAAAACTAACAAAAATGAACGCTTGCAACCCCTGAAAGCCACCCCACTTATAATTAGAATTTTTTCCTAATTTTTGTTGGTTTTACTAATACAATCTTAGTTTATTCACAAACTTTCGACAGATTTAAGCAAAATAAATTTTTTTCTTGAAAAATTTTAGTAAAGTCTAAATTAATTGCAATTTTTTGAAAACTTGAGGAAAGCAGAATTTTTTATAATAAAATTTTCTGTTACTTTAGATTATTTTTTGAATTACAGTTACAGAAAATTTTAGGTAATATGCAAACTTTCTGAGAAAATTAATAATAATCATTTACTGATTCTTTTGAAAACTAACAAATATGAACACTTGCAACCCCTGAAAGCCACCTCACTAATTATTAGAAATTTTTGTTGATTTTACTAATGCCATCTTAGTTTATTTACAAACTTTCAATAGATTTACGGAAAATAAATTTTTTTATTGATAAATTTTGGTAAATTCTAAATTAATTACAATTTTTTGAAAACTTGAGGAAAGCAGAATTTTTTGTAATAAAATTTTCTGTTACTTTGGATTATTTTTTGAATTACAGCGACAGAAAATTTTAGGTAATTTGCAAACTTTCTGATAAAATTAATAATAATCATTTACTGATTTTTTTAAAAACTAACAAAAATGAACACTTGCAACCCCTGAAAGCCACCCCACAAATATTTAGAATTTTTTGGTAATTTTTGTTGGTTTTACTAATGCTCTCTTAGTTTATTTACAAACTTTCGACAAATGTAAGCAAAATTAATTTTTTTATTGAAAAATTTTGGTAAATTATAAATTAATTGCAATTTTTTGAAAACTTGAGGAAAGCAGAATTTTTTGTAATAAAATTTTCTGTTATTTTGGATTATTTTTTGAATTACAGCGACAGAAAATTTTAGGTAATTTGCAAACTTTCTGAAAAAATTAATAATAATCATTTACTGATTTTTTTAAAAACTAACAAAAATGAACACTTGCAACCCTTGAAAGCCACCCTACAAATATTTAGAATTTTTGGGTAATTTTTGTTGGTTTTCCTAATGCTATCTTAGTTTATTTACAAACTTTCAACAGATTTAAGCAAAATAAATTTTTTTCTTGAAAAATTTTGGTAAATTCTAAATTAATTGCAATTTTTTGAAAACTTATGGAAAGCAGAATTTTTTATAGTAAAATTTTTTGTTACTATGAATTATATTTTGAATTACAGCAACAGAAAATTTTAGGCAATTTGCAGACTTTCTGAGAAAATTAATAATAATCATTTACTGATTCTTTGGAAAACTAACATAAACGAACACTTGCAACCCCTGAAAGCCACCCCACTAATTATAAGAATTTTTTGGTAATTTTTTTGGTTTTACTCATGCCATCTTTTTTCTACTTATTTCTACATTTCTACTTATTTCACACAAATTTCAGGAAATTTCAAAAATTATGTCTACTAAATTTGAAAGTTTAATTAAAAATTTTATTTGATTTGGTTTTCTCTTGACAAATTTTACAAACGAATACAAGACAAATTTTTATAGAAAAATATTTTTATAATTACTTATTAGAAAAGCAGAAGAATTTAATGATTTTGTTTGAGGAAAATTAAAACTTTTTGTTCTAGGAAACCACAGGAATTTCCACATTGTCTACGTATAGCCGGTACGCCTTTTGCAGAAAAGTTTAATTTGGTTTTCAGTTCCATGTCAACAACAAATCACACCGAACTTCTACATAAAAAAAAAATAAATCGTTCCCACGGGAAGTGGGGTTAATCAAGCGTTTACTTCTTAAAAATTGAATTGTCCAGAATCTTTTATTTTATGTACCCGATAGATCAATCTACTCAAATTGAGATATCCCAAAAAAATATTTGGTAGATATTCAAATTTGTCAAGAAAGATCAAACATCTTTTTTTCCGAGAAAATTTTAACTTTTGCATTCACAAGGGGTGGTTTCGTATTACAAACAGCTCATAAATATTTTGATTTAACAAGGGTCCAGAGGACTGGAACATCCCACAAATATCGTACATCATTGTAAACAAACACAAAATTTCGTGTTTATTTTTTTTGTAAAGTTTGGCGACCCTCTTCATTTTTTTGGAAGCGACGCTTAATCGAACGGAAGCGTTAAGAGTCCTGAAGTTTTAATTTCCTCCCTTAAAATCACAGTTGTATTTAATTAAAGGTGCAACTTTTGTATTAGGTACTGAAACTTTTAATTAAAAGAATTTTATTTAATTGTTAAATGAAAACAGAATTTTTTGCTTATTGAGGGATGAACTCGATTGGGCTAACAATGGAGAGGGAATAATACACACACACACTCGTATATACAAAGAGGGATAAATCGTGTATGCTGCTTTTATGAAAAATATTCAGGAGCACTGCAGAAGCGCAGGTGCTACCTGAACTCTCCATCCATGGAGTTGAAAGTTTAGCAGATGAAGAGGAATCGAGTCAGTGGACTACGCGACACCAAACAGATAGGACCGACTTCAATCCTATCGGCGGAAACAGCACACGCATTTCCGCAAGAGCGAACATGCCACCTGACGGGGAAGCCTCCACTTGAAAAGGTAATCCATTGCATGATCATTTTCACTTCGGTTACTTCATAAAGCATCCCATTATAAACCCTCACCGTGGCTTATCTAAAATTATTCATCAAAGACTTCCACTATGACGCGATGACGTCTAACAATATCATTTGATACTTTTTCAACAATTATAATAGATTTTTCTATCCGCGAAAGGTTCCGCTCCGGTTATAGTGCGCGTTAATTTCCACAGAAAACTCCGCATTTCTCAACTTTAAATTTCCAAAAAATAACAAACGTAATTAAAAATAAACATTTAGGAACAGCCGCATTAAATGTGTTCCAATTTAATTTCATTTCATTTAATTAATTTACATTCCCAATCTTATGAATTACGAAATGTAAGTGTCGAATTTGATGGTGAAACAAACGCATCAAGTTGCAAAATTTTTGGGTTTCAAAAGTTTCATGTTAAATTTTTTAAAAATTAAATTAAACTTCGGTTCTTTAAAAAATATTTTTAATTTGCCAGGATTGTTTTCAAAATTTAAATTTTTTTTCTGAAAGTGTTGGAGAAAAGTAAGCTTTTATCTATTTCATTTTGGTTAGGTACTGAAATTCATTACTGCTCTTGTTAGGTAACACATTTTTTATTCCCTTATTGGGTGTTTCGGCTTTCCTAATAGTTTTTCGGGCATAACTCACTTAATTTCACTTTTACGAAAAATTATCATCAGATTAAAATTTAAGAGTATGAAATTCTCTACAAATTAAGTTAGTTTCAAATTTTTGTACGTTGTACTGCAGCGCCACCAGTCACGAATTTCGTGTAGCGTTATTAATCGTCCTAAAATGCGATTTTTTGCATATAACTCGCTTAATTTAACTTTTACGAAAAATTATTATCATACTGATATTGAAGAGCATAAAATTCTCTACAAAGTAGGGTATTTCAAATGTTACTTAATTTATTATATATCTTGAAGTTAAATGACGATACTTTGACTTCAGATAAAGATGGAAATGTTAGAAACTTTTTGTTAATGTTTAAAAATTATTATTATTAACAATTCTTTTAAAATACTTTATTTTGTAGAAAATTTTATGTTCTTCAATTTTGGTCTAATGAAATTTTTTCGGAAAAGTTAGATTAAGCGAGTTATAGAAGAAAAACTAAAACAACGTTAGGATTTTTACGAAATTTGCGTCTGGTGGCGCTGGAGTACATCGCAGCAAAATTTTTTCTGAATCAATTTTGTAGAAAATTTTGTACTCGTCAATTTTGGTCTGAAAATAATTTTTGTAAAAAGAAAATTAAGAGAGTTATAGGCGAAAATTCGCGTTGTGAGAGCGAAAATCGTTGCAATGAGGGAAAAGCGTACAGGGGAATTTTGGTTTTGCCAAATTAAAATTTGGACTTTTTGTAAGTTCTAACCATTTTTTTGACTTTTTTTGCTAGACTTTAAAAGTTCAAGCTTTTATTATCATTTACTAGCGGCGCGTCACGTCTTGGATTCACAATGGCCGTAAGCATAAGAAATACATAAGCAAAATATGAATATATGACGTTTGAAAGCAGACGAAAGCGTTCGAAAATTTCATTATTATTATTATAAATTTTAATATGTTGTATTATGTCAAAGTTTATTGTGAATCTATACCAAAGAATTTTTGTTAAGAAATTATAACGTAACAAATAATTTTAAAATTTAACTTGCAAAATTAATAAACAGATTTTAAAGTGCAATTTATGTTGTCAATTTAATAAAATAAAATATTATTTCATATTTATTCACAAATAAATTTTTGACTTTGAAATGGTGAAAGATAATAAAAAAATATTACCACTTTTTTGCTGAACACTTTTAATCTTTTTAACATTTTTGATATCTTTCACCGTTTCCGAGTTATTGGAGAAGGAATTTGAGAAAAGTAGTGACGCGCATGAATGGATTAACGAAATTCCGTAAGTTTTATTAAAAATTGGATTACTTTTTGGGTTTTCTTTTAATAAAACATAAAATGTAAAATTTCGAAATAAGATTTAAAGAATTTATGATCAGAAATGGGAGAAGTCAATTTTTTCCTCTCTTAGCTTTTTATTTGCACTTCGTATTCGATTATTCTCATAAAACTAACGAGGCGTCACGCTAAACACGACAAGATTCTCATCGTGACTTTTTGAACGGTTGGTTATTTTAGTTCTACAAATTTAGACAATTAAATTTTACAAATTAAGCTTTCCATTTACTCGCACTTTTAGAAAAAAAATTATTAGGTGGTACATTAAAATTTTATTGCAGGCTATAATATAACGCTCTGGGTGACAAAAAAATAAAATTTTATGGATTTACAATAAAAGATTGAAACGCAATAAGAGGAAATTCACTTTGAGATAAATCCAGAACGGTGATTAAGCAGTAGATTTGTAATTTTAGCTATAATTAATTTTTAATTTTTTAACCATCCCTCGTATAGTGTCCTACCCTGTCCTTTAAAATGCGCAATTACGCCCCAAAACAAATTTATCATAATCAACTCTTTTCACCACCGAATTTTATTAGTCAAATATAAAGAGTTTGTTTCAGTTTATCGCTGACCCAAAAAGAACAACTTTTTAAAAACTTTCGATCGGGGTTGATTCTGGCGCGTGTTATATTGCCATCGTTTCGCGTGCGGCATCCTTTTCATCATTATCTGTAAATCATTGTCCCTAACCTCCCGGCCAAAAATGTACGTAATAAAACGCTTCTGTATCGAAAAACAGACATAACAATTTCGCAGTAGCGCACCTTTTTATTACAAATCAAAAACTTTCGCACAAAGAAATCCAATAAAAATTTTTGTCTCTTTTAACTTTTCACTTTTATTCTTTTTCTTGCAGCATGGAGCGTCATTAGCCTACAACGATTTTATTATCATAAAATTTTCAAAAAATAAAAATGGCCGCAACCGAATCGACCGAAAATGACGGCGAGGGCGCCAACGAGAAGACAAAATTAACTCCGGACAACGCGGACGACGATCAGCAGGAGGGCGACAAAATGTTGGAAAACAAAAAAGTTAAAAAAACGACAAACGACAACATGTCGCGAGTCGTTGTCGTTGCTCTAACGCCGGACAGACAACGCGAAACGTGGAACAAAAAAGTCGAATTTCTTTTGGCCGTCATTGGATTCGCAGTCGATTTGGGCAACGTTTGGCGATTTCCGTACATATGCTACCAAAATGGCGGAGGTAAGAAACGTCTCCGCGTCTTTTTTTGCAAATAATTTAATTTTGAAGGAAAAGTTTTGCGCGAGTTTCGATTTCTTAAATTTACTTTTCAATCGCGCTAATCAAATTGCGACTACAAATTTGCCTTTTGCTAAATTAAATGCAAAATTGTGAATGTCGTTAGATTCTATTCATACGAAGTTTCCTTCAAGTCGTATTAAATTATTATCTTAGCGAATATACGAAATAATTAACTTATATTAGGTATATTGATAAGAGCGGAACGTACACAAACGTGGAAGCAAACAAAACAATTTCTATGGAACAATTAAGCGGATCACAAGTAGAATTAAGTGGGAGTGGAAATCCTAAAGTTGCTTTTTCTCATCTTCCCGATTACAAGAGGAAAATGTTAAAAAATTGAATATTTTCATAAATTAATGATAATAACTTTTATCTACAACAATGAACAGATCTTAAGGTTTTTGGCTTCCTTGGGAAGCCAAATTATTTATTTATATCACTTTTTCTTCTAAAACGCTTATTTTTTATCGAATTTTTAAATAAAAACAAAAATGATTCCTCATTTTTTAAGATAATCAAATGTTGTTCGTTAATTGACACAGCATTAACAATGATTTGACTTGAAATCGAGAATTTTACAATCATTACTCCCAAACTTTTGTATTATGACACCTCTAGCACCATCACTCGCTGTTTAAGCAATACAAGCTCCGTGATTGGTTAGGTTAGAATGACGTAACGCTTAAGTTTTGTCGGAAAAACTCTACATTTTCGTGAATTTTTTTTTAACCTTTTGACCCACAAGCCGCTTCGCACTCTTGCAGAAGAAATGCAGTTGAAAATCACACTATCACCGGGAGGTCTGAGGGTAAGAATTACTCCCCCCCCGCTGGTTTCATTGATTTAACTCTCAAATTTTTAATTTTATTTATTTTGTAAAGTAGTCCTGTTGCTTTGTTATACCTGGGGGGTATTCCATACCCCCCAGATCCCCCGATGCCATAACAATGTTTTTACATTAACAATAATCGATCTTCTATTACAAAAATATATTCCCCTCCCCCCCCACACACAGATGAATTACCAATATAATAGTGCAAAGCTGTAGTACCTAACATTGCAGTACAATGGCGCTATGTGACCATATCAAGCGATTTTTAGTGGTTTAGTGCGGCCTTTAGGCCCTACAGTCTTATATTTTTTATCTGCGTATCCGTCGGACACTTTCATTAATTTTGGGTACCTTAATATTAAAGTAAAACTTATAGAAAAAAAGATATTTAAAAAAGGCAAGAATGGGATGCTGGAAACGAAGGGCGGGGGCGGGAGTCAGAAACAAATAGCAAAGTTTTAAAATGTAGCCTTAGGAGTATTTATAAAAATAAATTTTTACTTTTCCTAAAATGAAACTAATTAGTTTTGTCAACATCAACCTAAACGACTTTTTTAATGCATAAATTTTCATAAACTGCGATAATCCGTGACTTTTTTCGTTACAAACAGACAGACAGACATGAAATTTTATGAATAAAGCAGCATCAAATATGAAAATATTACATTACGTAATCATAAAATTTTTGTAGTATAGTGGATGCTCTTACATTTCGGTCTTACGACGTAATTTTTCGTTACTGACAGACAGACAGACAGATAAACAACTGAGATATTTTAAAGTGTAATAAAATTGTTGAGGATACACAAAATATTTGTTCACACAAATTAATACGTATTACTGCGTGGTTAGCGGCCTACGGTTATCAAGTTATCACACACGGATTGGCCTGCGGCCTCGCACAATTTTATCGGTAACGCTTTAAATAATATTTAGAAGTATGAAGATCGTTGATTGGTTATGTGCAAACAAATCGAAAGTCAATGGTTTAACTGAAAAGCCACTACACCTGCATTCATCATACAATGCTCGGCCTACGGCCTCGCACTAGTATTTTGTCAGTAAGCCAAAACTGATTAAAATTTTAAATAATTGTTTGAAGGTACTTAAAAATTTTTTATTCTTCCAAAAACAAGTTAAAATAAACATTTAAACACTTTAAATTTTCAAAAAATCGTCTACGGCGCCGGCTTTATTTATGTTGTAGATAAGGCGGCTGCACTTGAACCAAGCAACTGTAGGGTTCTTTTTTTCGTAGATTGATAGGCGTACGCATCTGCATTTTGTAGTGACAAGATTTTCTGATAGCTAACCTAAATCATCAGCTTCTACTACAACACAGTTTTATGTCTCAGTTTAACTGAGAATGAGTGAAAATGTGACCGGAAAGTCTAGGGTACTAAGTAAAAATTAAAACGATTTTTCATTAATTTTCAAAACTCGTCCTGTTGCTCTATTAATCCCCACTCCTAAGCTCCCCAGTTTAGTACCAATTAAAGGCTGTATCCTAGTAACTCAAATAAAAAAGAGAAGTCCTATTTAAAAATCAAATGGTTTATTCTGGTCTTTATTTTCAAGATTGGTAGTTAGCTCTCCCTTCTCCGATTGGTGTAATTAAGCCTGGAGTGTTAAGAAATACGACCGAAAAGTTAAGAAAGACTGTGAAGAAATGAATAGGAAACCGGGGGGTCTGGGGGGTATGGAATACCCCCCAGCCACAAGAAAACAAAAAGCTGACTTTCTAAAGATAAAATTCAAATTTTAAATTTTTTAAAGTTCAGTTGTTGCTTTGTTATGCCTGGGGGGTATTCCATACCCCCAGACCCCCCGGTTTTGTTACCATGTTTTCACATTTTACACACACGGTTTTTTAATAAAGAAATATACCCTACGCTCCTTGTCGTTATGAAACCATCTTGATTTTGAAACCACCTAAACAAAAATACTACCGGGGGGTCTGGGGGGTATGGAATACCCCCCAGCCACAATAAAACAAAAAGCTGACTTTCTAAAGAAAAAATTCAAATTTTAAATTTTTTAAAGTTCAGTTGTTGCTTTGTTATGCCTGGGGGGTATTCCATACCCCCCAGACCCCCCGGTTTTGTTACCATGTCTTCACATTTTACACACACGGTTTTTTAATAAAGAAATATACCTTACGCTCCTTGTCGTTATGAAACCATCCTGATTTTGAAACCACCTAAACAAAAAAACTACCGGGGAGTCTGGGGGGTATAGAATACCCTCCAGCCACAAGAAAGCAAAAAGCTTTTCCAAAGAAAAAATTCAAATTTTAAATTCTTTAAAGTTCAATTGTTGCTTTGTTATACTTGGGGGGTATTCCATACCCCCCAGACCCCCCGGTTTTGTTACCATTTCTTCACATTTTACACACACAGTCCTTCAATAGCGAAATATACCCCACGCTCCTCGCCGTTATCAAACCCTCCCGATTTTGGAACCACCTAAACAAAAAAACTACCGGGGGGTCTGGGGGGTATGGAATACCCTCCAGCTGTAAGTAAACAGTAAAACAACTTTTCAAGAATTAATTTTTATTGTTGTCAATTTTAAAAAGTAGTTCGCTTTCTTACACATGCGCGGTATGCCATACCTGGTTTTCTTTTTTGTCATTCTTTTATTGCCCCTCTCCTCTCGAGTTTTTTTTTGGCACCACTTCACGCTTGACTCTTATCTAAAAGTTATCAATGGAGTCAAAGTTTACTTTTTTCAGGTTTCACTTATTTATAAATGAACATCCCTTGCCTGATTTTATCACTTTTATATTACTGCAAAATTTACCGTTTTCCTGTGCTTTATGAGTTATGATCTTGAAATTGAAACAGCTTAAGGTCACGTTCCAATATCTAACCGGGTTGATACGGTTATTAGAGTTTGTGGCGCCCTCTAAAACCGAGCAAAAAATAACCATAATTCCATAAAAAGTAAATGTCAACAATTTGCAAAAAATATAAAAGTTTTGTTATTTAAGGTTATCTTAATTTACATTCGTTTAGTTACAATAAAAATTCGTTAGAGGACGCCGAACTTTATAACCGGATAAACCCGGTTAATTGATTTTTTAGGAGTCCATTTTCAATTTTTTTTATCGCTTTCTTCTTTTACCTCTTGTCACTAGACTACATTCTTAACTCGAGGAAATTATCCCCCCCCTTCTTTTTCTTTTTGACCTACAGTTTGAGGTGAAATCCACCATATTTTTACTTTAATTTGCTATAACTCAAAAACTGTACGTCCTACAGAAAAATTTTTGGATTAAATTTTTTAGTGCAAACAATAATCTTTTCAAGGAGCCAAAAAAATTTTAAATCGGTTAAATTTTGTTTAAGTTACAGTAATTTAATTAAAATAAAAAATTTGGCTAGTTTATAAAGCGCAATAAAATCAATTATAATATTTTTGAGCTTTTGACTGCGCTTGTAGTTTTCTTCAGAAAATAATAATTTTATACACTGAAACCTGTGTTAACCGGAATCTTGTCCAATACGGAAATTTGCACAGTTTTCGAGCTAAGGCTACTTTAGTTATGTAACTCGAAAACTGTGCACCGTAGCAAAAAAAATTCATTAAAACTTTTTGTAGTAAATCGCCAGTAAAATTAAAATTTTTACTGCAAAAAATTTCCCCTCTGTAAACTTCAAGAATCTCGAAAACTGTTGGTACGTCTTACAATAAAATTTTAAGATTCAACTTTTTCCAAGGAGCTACCGATATAAAATTTAAATTGCTTAAAAATGTTACCTATTCAAAAAATTAGAAAATTTAATTGTGTATAATTTCAGGTGCCTTCTTAATTCCTTACACCATAATGTTAATATTTGGCGGACTTCCGTTATTTTATATGGAGCTGGCGTTGGGTCAATTTCATAGAAGTGGATGTTTGACAATATGGAAGAGAATATGTCCGGCGCTGAAAGGTAAGAGTAACTTGATCAAAAACGTCACATCAATCAATTATCGTTGGGGAAGGAAATTAAAATTTTTTCATAAATAAACGTTCGCCCCAATATTTTCTTTCCTCTTCAGATTTTCTCTCTAAAAAGCGCACTCGATTTCCATTTCAGATATTAAATATTAATAATGTAAATTTTTTCGATGCCTCCCAAATTTTTGAATTGAGACCCAAATTTTAAGAAATAAAAATTTTACGTCGTCGGATAGTAAGTAATTAATAATAACAGCATTCGAAACAAAAGCTTCGATTAGTGTGTTTTTTTTTTATGAAAAAATGTTAGGGGTGGATACCTGCGAGGTACGACAACAAAGGATCACACTTTCAATTCGCGTCTCTCCAATTCTTCGTTTTTAAAACGTTTCATTGAAACGCTGTTTGTTTTCGAGCTTTAATTTTTTAAATTGCTTGGTCAATGTTTGTACATCTTTTGCTATTTACTTAAATCGAACGAACAATTCAGCCGCATCTCAAGAAGAAAAAAGTCTAATTTTCCATTTTCCGCGAAAGAAAAACAAATCTTGAGGATTTAAAGTAAAGAAACTAGAAAGTTCGACTTTTAAGTGCATGACTTGGGGTAAAAGTTAAAAAATCAGAGAATGTCTGCCAATAAGGGATTGATTGTTGAAGATGTGCGGGCAACAACAGAAACCTTTTAGTTAGAAATGGAATTGTAATTTGGGGCTCATGTTCAATTCATTACCAGTTTATCTCTGACAGTCAACATGAGAGAAATAGTTTAGCTTTTAGACGAATCAAGTGCAAATATTATAATTTTAAATCGTCCGCTAAAATTTATCTACCCTCCGAAGCGAGCAGCGTCTGAATTGTTTAACTTAAATTACATCTTTTCTTTTTGGTTCGCGCGATAACATAAAATAAATTTTGAGGACCGCATATATTTGCATTCGCAAAGGAAAAAATTGAAATTCTTTTGTTTCGAAAACAAATTAACGATCTTCAAGTAATACAAAACGAGTGACAGAATTTTACATGTCATGTCTCCAAAACTGTCCTCATTACACAAAAGTAATTTACTAATGAACGTGCGGCTGTCAGTTCTCAGAGTTACAAATTTGCAAAATTATTTTAAGTTTTCACTTTGATATAATTCCATTTAATTATTCTGACCTACCTACGTCAGTAAAACCGTCGCGTCGACTCTCCGAAAATGTTGATTTGAAATCAATGGCCAATTTAAAATCCCAGAAGTCGCGGGGTTCTTAAGTGTTAAAATGGGGGGCTCGAGCTGAGATTTGAATAAACATTTTATTATTTCCCCCCTCTTCACCCGTAGATTCTTCTACTATTCCTATAATTAAGTTAATTTAAAGAAGGAAACCACATGTTTGATTCATTCATTTATTATCAACATTTAAATAGTTTCAGTGCGGGCTTAAGGCCGCACTGTTTTAGAAATCTAGTTTGATGACCAGCCAAAGCATCTCTTATAGTTGGTTAAGCTAAGATGATGCAAAAATATGTTTTGTAAAAAGTTAAAATTGTGTGGTTGCTTAGTAACGCAGAGGAGCGTTATAAACAGATGGACAGAAATAACTGGGATTTTTTGTAACAGAATTTTGTATTGCTATTTTAATCTTTGTGTTACTAACGAAAGCGCAGACAAAAATGAAAATTTAAGTAATAAGATTTTGTATTCCAAATTTAATTTTTGTGTTACTAACAGACAGACAGAACTGTTTTTTTAATAACAGGATTTGATATTTCAGCGTGGACTTTGGTATCGAGAAAAATATAGACAAAAATTTGATTTTTCCATAATAAACTTTTGTATACAACTCATGTTTTAATTTTATTGTTACTAACAGACAGACAGACAAACAGAATTTGTCATAATTTATATTAGCATTATTTATTCATGTTTAAATTTTGGTGCTAGTAACAGAAAAATAGAAGCAAAAGTGCAAATTTTTTCCTTCTATTCTAATTTTGATAGAAAAAACTTAAATTTTTTGTAATGGAATTTTGTATTTCAGGTTTAATATTAGTATTATTATAACAGACCAGACAGACATAATTAAGATTTTTTATAATAGCAAAATTTATTCCGGTTTTTAATTTGGCGTTATTCACAGAAAAAAAGATAAAATTGTGATTACCTTAAACAAAATTTTGTATTTTTGCTCTAAATCTGACATTATTAACAGACGGACAGACAGAAGTAGAATTTTTTATATTGACATTTTTATTCTTGTTTTAATTTTGGTGTTACTGACGAACAGAGTGACAGATTTAATTGGAATTTTCTGCAATTGCTTCATTTATTTTTAAATTTAATTTTTAACAGGGGGAACAAGCAAAACAAAAATTTTCTTTAATAGAATAGAATTTTTTTACCTGTTTTGATTTTGGCATTATTAACAGATGGATAGAAAGAATTTGAAATTTTTGTACAGTCATAAAATTTTGAATATATAAATTATTAACTCGTTGATATTAGATAATATAAAACTTCAAAATATCGAGTTATTATTAAATAACGTTTGAAAGCTAAATAAATCTTTTAACAATTTTTAATTTAATAATAACTCGATATTTTGAAGTTTTATATTATCATAAAATTTTGTATTTTCGTTTTAATTTTAGGAATTAAATAAAGAAGTACAGACAGAAGTGAGAATTTTATATTCCAGATTTAATTTTAGTATTAGTAACAGACAGACAGACATATTTTTTTTATAATTTCTTAAATTAAATTTTGTTTTTTCGTTATAATTTTGTTGTTACTAAGAGAAAGACAGACAGAAATGAGAATTTATATAATCAGATTTTGTAATCCAGGTTAAATTTTGACTTTATTTTATTATAATTTAAAAAATATATTCACAAAAAATAAATAACATTTAAAGCAATGAAAAAATTATAAACAAATTCAAAAAAAAAATAATTCAGTAAAAAAAATTATTTAAAATCACATAAAAATAATTTTATATCAAATCAATGTTAAAAATTATTAAAAAATTTATTTTAAAAAAATTATTAAAATTTAAAAAAACTGTTAAAAGGGCCAGGAACTTAGATAAAGTGGGGTTGCCCCTTTTGCTCTCAGTGGATTTCCAGGATTGAATTAAATTGAAATTTATTTGTGATTTTAGAATATTGAAAAATGCAAAATTATTAAAATTATCGTAAATATATTAACACCTCATTTTTTAATTTAAAATTATAAACAAAATTGTATGGTTGCTTAGCAACGCTAGGAGTTTTATTTGAGGTTTTCTCATATATTTAAACTTCAATGCCCTAAAAGTTAATAAAATTTAAAAAAAAAATTTTTTAAAAAGCTGAAGACCAAGCGCAAAATTAAAATGGGGCTGCCGCTTTAATTTAAATTTATTATGTTGACCTAATTAGTATATTAATTTTTAATTTAATAATTTTTGTTTTTATATTGTATTATTTAAAAAAATTAAAATTCAATAAAAATCAGAATATTAATTTTTTTTTACTATAATTTATATTGAATATTTGGAAAAAAAAAATTTTTTAAATAAATTTAACCATTACAGACTACGAAAAAAATATTTAACCATAGGTAAAACCCAATTTTTTAATTTTATAATTTGAAATTGTAAACAAAATTGTGTGGTTGCCTAGCAACGCGAGGAGTTTTATCTGAGGTTCTCTCTCATAAAATAAGTTTATCTAAGATAATTTAATATTTAAACTCCAATGCTCTAAAAGCTATTGAAATTAAAAAAAAAAAATTAAAAAAAGCTGAAGACCAAGCGCAAAATTAAAGTGGGGCTGCCCCTGTAATTTAAATTTATTATGTTGACCTAATTAGTATATTAATTTTTAATTTAATAATTTTTGTTTTTATATTGTATTATTTAAAAAAATTAAAATTCAATAAAAATCAGAATATTAATTTTTTTTTACTATAATTTATATTGAATATTTGGAAAAAATTTTTTTTTAAATAAATTTAACCATTACAGACTATGAAAAAAATATTTAACCATAGGTAAATCCCAATTTTTTAATTTTATAATTTAAAATTGTAAACAAAATTGTGTGGTTGCCTAGCAACGCGAGGAGTTTTATCTGAGGTTTTCTCGCATAAAATAAGTTTCTTTAAGATAATTTAATATTTAAACTCCAATGCCTTAAAAGCTATTAAAATTAAAAAAAAAGAAAATTTAAAAAAAGCTAAAGACCAAGCGCAAAATTAAAGTGGGGCTGCCCCTGTAATTTAAATTTATTATGTTGACCTAATTAGTATATTAATTTTTAATTTAATAATTTTTGTGTTTATAATTATTTAAAAAAATTAAAAATCAATAAAAATCAGAATATTAATTTGTTTTTTACTATAATTTATATTGAATATTTGAAGAAAAAAATTTTTAAAAATAAATTAACCATTACTGACTATGAAAAAAATATTTAACCATAGGTAAAACCCAATTTTTTAATTTTATAATTTAAAATTGTAAACAAAATTGTGTGGTTGCCTAGCAACGCGAGGAGTTTTATCTGAGGTTTTCTCGCATAAAATAAGTTTATTTAAGATAATTTAATATTTAAACTCCAATGCCTTAAAAGCTATTAAAATTAAAAAAAAAGAAAATTTAAAAAAAGCTAAAGACAAAGCGCAAAATTAAAGTGGGGCTGCCCCTGTAATTTAAATTTATTATGTTGACCTAATTAGTATATTAATTTTTAATTTAATAATTTTTGTTTTTATAATTATTTAAAAAAATTAAAAATCAATAAAAATCAGAATATTAATTTGTTTTTTACTATAATTTATATTGAATATTTGAAGAAAAAAATTTTTAAAAATAAATTAACCATTACTGACTATGAAAAAAATATTTAACCATAGGTAAAACCCAATTTTTTAATTTTATAATTTAAAATTGTAAACAAAATTGTATGGTTGCTTAGCAACGCTAGGAGTTTTATTTGAGGTTTTCTCATATATTTAAACTTCAATGCCCTAAAAGCTAATAAAATTTAAAAAAAAAATATTTTTAAAAAGCTGAAGACCAAGCGCAAAATTAAAGTGGACTGCCCTTGTAATTTAAATTTATTATGTTGACCAAATTAGTATATTAATTTTTAATTTAATAATTTTTGTTTTTATATTGTATTATTTAAAAAAATTAAAATTCAATAAAAATCAGAATATTAATTTTTTTTTACTATAATTTATATTGAATATTTGAAAAAAAAATTTTTTTTAAATAAATTTAACCATTACAGACTATGAAAAAAATATTTAACCATAGGTAAAACCCAATTTTTTAATTTTATAATTTAAAATTGTAAACAAAATTGTGCGGTTGCCTAGCAACGCGAGGAGTTTTATCTGAGGTTTTCTCGCATAAAATAAGTTTGTCTAAGATAATTTAATATTTAAACTGCAATGCCCTAAAAGCTAATAAAATTCAAAAAAAAAATTTTTTTAAAAAGCTGAAGACCAAGCCCAAAATTAAAGTGGGGTTGCTCCTTTAATTTAAATTTATGATGTTGACCTAATTAGTATATTAATTTTTAATTTAATAATTTTTGTTTTTATATTGTATTATTTAAAAAAATTAAAATTCAATAAAAATCAGAATATTAATTTTTTTTTTACTATAATTTATATTGAATATTTGGAAAAAAAAATTTTTTTAAATAAATTTAACCATTACAGACTATGAAAAAAATAATTAACCATAGGTAAAACCCAATTTTTTAATTTTATAATTTAAAATTGTAAACAAAATTGTGTGGTTGCCTAGCAACGCGAGGAGTTTTATCTGAGGTTCTCTCGCATAAAATAAGTTTATTTAAGATAATTTAATATTTAAACTCCAATGCCCTAAAAGCTATTGAAATTAAAAAAAAAAATTTAAAAAAAGCTGAAGACCAAGCGCAAAATTAAAGTGGTTCTGCCCTTGTAATCTAAATTTATTATGTTGACCTAATTAGTATATTAATATTTAATTTAATAATTTTTGTTTTTATATTATTATTTAAAAAAATTAAAAATCAATAAAGATCAGAATATTCATTTGTTTTTTTACTATAATTTATATTGAATATTTGAAGAAAAAAATTTTTTTTGAAAAAAAACTTTTTGACTATGAAAAAAATATTTAACCATGGGTAAAACCCAATTTTATAATTTAAAATTGTAAACGAAATAGTGTGGTTGCTTAGCAACGAATGCATGGGAGCGTTTAGCTCCAGTGTTTTCGCTACCTGTTAATGGTTATATAATTACAAATAATGTCATGTAATTACATGTAATCTGACGGACCAAATCCGTCAGAAAGTAACTACGGTCGTCATTTGAAATACTGGAGCTAATTTAGCTTCTTATGTTTTACTCTTTCAGGTGTCGGTTATGCCATCTGCCTACTAGACATTTACATGGGAATGTACTACAACACGATAATCGGTTGGGCAGTCTACTACCTAATCGCTTCTTTTCAATCCGAGCTTCCATGGACGAGATGCGACAACGTCTGGAATACACGAGACTGTAGACCGGTCACCTCTCCAAATCCTCAAGCGAACTCAACCAGTCCCGCCAGGGAATTTTTCGAGTGAGTCGAATTTTCAATAATTCAAAGTAATTTAAAAAATAATACATTTTTAGGCGCGAAGTGCTGGAACAATACAAATCCGATGGCTTGAACAGAATGGGGCCTATCAAACCGGCCTTAGCGTTGTGTGTTTTTTCCGTTTTTGTTTTGGTTTATTTTTCGCTTTGGAAGGGTGTCAGGAGTGCTGGAAAGGTAATTGAAAAAAATCCAGTAATTAATTGCATCGCTGAGCGGATCAACAATTGATTTATTGAAATGACCGTTTTAATCGCTGCAGGGTACGTTGTATTTATTGTGTGCAATTGCTGATTAAATATGCAACATAAAATAACAACGCATTCCGTGATTAACCGCGTCATTGATTAAATCACAATGTATGCTTCTGGTAATTATTAATAATGGGTTGGGTTTTCGTGATGATAATTGAAGTGCACCAGGTCAAGGGTAATATTAATTTGTTATTTACGAGGGCTGATCAAAATTTAAAGCTCTTTTAAAAAACTCATCAAGATAATTTATTAAAAGTAGCTAGGAATAGCTAGTAGTAGCTACGTAGCTAGTTAGCTAATTACCTTGCAGCTAAACGACTGTATTCAAATGTTTCAGGCAGTTTGGGTCACCGCTTTAGCTCCCTACGTAGTGTTGATCATCTTACTCTTCCGTGGGGTGACTTTGCCCGGTGCAGCCGAAGGAATACGGTACTACTTAACGCCCGAATGGTACAAATTGTATAACATGCGGGTTTGGATAGACGCCGCCTCCCAAATATTCTTCTCGCTCGGTCCTGGATTTGGAACGCTTTTGGCTTTATCGAGCTACAACAAATTCAACAACAACTGCTACAGAGACGCCATTTTGACGAGCAGCATCAACTGTTTAACCAGTTTTTTGGCCGGTTTTGTAATATTTTCCGTACTCGGCTACATGGCTCACGTTCAGCACAAAAGTATTGAAATGGTAGGACTCGAAGGTAGATAAACAAATTTAGCTTCGAATTTCAGGAAGCTAATAATATCTTCGCATTTCAGGTCCGGGTTTAGTATTTATCGTTTACCCGGAAGCAATAGCGACGATGACGGGCTCCGTGTTTTGGTCCATCATATTTTTCTTGATGCTAATCACGCTCGGTTTGGACAGCACGTTCGGCGGATTGGAGGCCATGATAACCGCCCTCTGCGACGAATATCCAAAAGTCTTGGGAAAACATCGCGAAATTTTCGTCGCGGTTCTTCTACTTGGTATTTACATATGTGCCTTACCAACAACAACTTACGTAAGTTTTAAGCGGGGGAACCACCGACCGCCTCACTGTCTAGTCTCCGTTTTCAGGGTGGCGTCTATTTGGTTAATTTGCTGAACGTCTACGGCCCTGGATTGGCCATTCTCTTCGTAGTATTTGTGGAAGCTGCGGGCGTTTGTTGGATCTACAAGACGGAAAATTTTGCAAAAGATATCGAAAAAATGTTGGGCCACAAACCCGGAATCTTTTGGACCACGTGTTGGAAATACATAAGTCCGGTCTTCTTACTCTTCATTTTTATATTTTCGCTTTTGGGTCACGAAGATATGTTGGGAACGGAATACAAATATCCCCAGTGGAGTTTGTACGTGGGTTACGCCCTCACCGGTTCTTCGATATTTTGCATACCCATTTATATTATCTACAAATTTTTGATCACGCCGGGAAGTATACCGCAGGTTTGTCACCTTCTCGCCCAAAACTTAGCTCCAATAACCCAACTTCTCGTTTCGTTTCAGAGATGGAAAATGATGTGGACGGTGGAGCACTCGTCGGAAAACAGCGCACTGACCTACTGCAGCGGTACCGAAGTGTGACCACAAAATCTGTACACAGTTGAATGGTTAGTTTAGATAACTGACAGTTAGGTAAAATATCAGCCATATTTTATCTAATAAATTTTGTACTGTTGATTAGATTTGTAGCAAATTTATACAAGAGAAAAAATAATTCTGTGTTAGTTTTAAACAAAAAAAGATAGATTTTTTGGTCATCACAACTTTGCAAGTGTAAATCAGCCATTTTGCACTCGCTTTATGTAATTTTACTCATCCTTTCGTGGCACCTGCCGTTCTATTCTGGTGACCGCGTGACGATCACTTCGGAAAATATGGGTTTGCTTTAAATGTGTAAAAAAATTCGTCGATTTAACAAACAGCCAACGTTAAGTCGGTGACAATCGGGCCTAGTTCAAGTTCCGAAAAAGAGATGGCGCAGTTAAGAGTTTCAAAGGCCTTGGAAACTTGGGTCATTTTTTAAAATAACTTTTCGTACTATTGACAGGAAATTATTTAAATGATTTGGGGCCTCGCATATTACTATGAATTGTTGCTCTCCAGCCATTGGGTGACAATTTGATTTTACAAATGGGTTACATAAATCTTAGGTTTTATCACTTAGTTATTATGTATTTTCGTGCGGAAGCGGTTCGAAAAAAAATTGTTTTTCAAACCACCCCCGTACAAGTCTTCTTTAAAATTTCGGTACAATCAGAGGCCTTTGTAAGTTAAACACTTGGTATAAATTAAATTTATTATTGTTTTATATGCGTAACTTTTTTTACCCCCTTTCTCCCCCCTTCCATTTTTCAGAAAATAATCCAGCTTAATACATTTATTAGATAAAAGCATCAAATGATTTCTTCCTGTTAATATCGCTAAGCGATTTACAATTTCTGGCTATTGGTAGTTGGATGTCCAAGCTTGCAATTTCTTCGACACTGGTGGAACGTTTGGATCTGTACGCGTGCTCCTTCTGTTTTGGTAAGGGGGCGAAATTTGGGGGTCGATCCAGAAAGTGTCCAGATAATCCAATTTCGCTTCGCGCCCACGGATCGTCGCCGATCCTAAATTAAGAGAATTTTAAATTCTGGTAAAGAATTGGATCGATCGATCAACTTGCCACATGAGAAAGTTTGGCATGTGCCTCCTCCACATGCATTTTACCAAAAATAGGTAAAGTGGAACCATACTAATGGAGGTCATGACGATAAAGGACAGCGAGTTGACGTGTTGTGAATTTAACCATAAATATTTATTTGACTGATGCCAATTCTAAAAATAAAAGATTTGAAATGAGAAGAAAATGAAGAGGTGGTAGGTTTTGAGCATGGATTTCGATTTTTCCTGCATTAATAATATTTGGTACGGTTGAAATTTAATTTTAATTTTAAAAAAATATTTATTTTTGAAACAGAACCTGCGGCCTCGTGATTAGGTGCCTTGTAAAATGCTTCAAATAGACAGTTAACTATCAAAGTTTTTATCAATAAAAGTCGCTTATTGGCTATCGGTCTTGCGGAAAGTTATTGCCCAATAAACCTGGCTCGTCCTGCGGCCTCTTAACTCAGATTGTTGCCAACGTTTTGAATAAATAGTTAAATTTAAAACATCGTTTTGATGTTATAAAAAAGAAATTAGTGTAAGTCGCTTGGCTAATATGTCGGACTGTCTACAGCTACCAAACACAGCTCGGCCTGTAGCCTCGCAACTTCTAATTACAAATGGTTCAAATGTGAAGTGTTGAATTTAAAACAATGTTATCAGAATAATTACAGTAAAATGAGCGGAAGTCACTTTGTCATAGGCGACCTAGAAACGTAATTCAGCTCGGCCTACAGCCTCGAATCTTGGATCTATGCAAAAGTTTCAAATAAATAATTTTCAATTAAAATAATTTAATAAGGTAATGAAATAAAAATAAGGCAGAAGTTGCAGAGCCAAGGTTTCGCAGGACAACCTTCATTCATCAAACTTTGCTCGGCCTACGGCCTCGCAACTTGACTTTTCCCAAATGTTTCAAATAAATAGTAAATATAATTTAAAACATTTTTAAAACAACAGATTGATTAGTGGAAGTCTCTCGAGTTCAGACTCACATAGTGAGCTAAAACTTACAAAGATAGCTCGGCCTATGGCCTCGCAAGTTAGATTTTTGCAAGTGTTTTAATTATAAAACTTATCAAAGTAAAAAGATAAAATCCGCAGAGCAAAATGTGCTACAGACACGGCCGGAAGGGCGATCTTTACCTACCAAATCAGACTCGGCCTAAGGCCTCGTAACTTGGATCTATGAAAATATTTCAAATAATAGTGAAATTTAAAATTGTTCAACTTTATACCTACCCAATCATATAAATATTGATAAAAGTCGTTTCGTGATAAGCTTCGAAAAACGTGGCTTCTACCTACCGAGCGCAGCTCGGCCTATGATCTTGCAACTTGATCTTTTGTAGATGTTACAAATAAAAATTGTTTTATTTAAAAATGTATATAAGTTAAATGAAAGCGAAAGTCGCTCATCCACTGGTTTCGATAGGCGAATTCAATTAATAAAATTCGACTCGGCCTACAGTCTCGCAATTTAGTTTTGTCCAAATGTGTCAAAAAGCAATTAAATTTAAAGCATTTTATTGATGTAATAAAGTAAAAACTAGTGGACGTTCTTCAACTGCAACTTTGCGGATCAGTCTAAAAAAATACAAAACACAGCTCGGCCTTCGGCCTCGAAGTATGGATATTTACTGGTGTTCTAAATAAATTGGTACTTGAATTTAAAATTATTTATCGATGTAATAAAATACAATGAGTAGTTGAAGTCGCTCGGCTGTTTTTTTTAAAGTAGCTCAAAAATACAAAACACAGCTCGGCTTACGGCCTCGCATATTAGATCTTTGCAAATGTATCAAATGAATAGTTGAGCTTAAAACATTTTATTGATGTAATAAAACGAAAACTAGTAGAAGTCGCTCGGCTGAAGCTTCAGGGATTGTTATAAAAATGTAATACACAGCTCGGCCTTCGGCCTCGCAGCTTGGATCTTTGTAATTGTTTTAAGTAAAGACTTAAATTTAAGACTAACTATATCAATGTAAAAAAAAGAGAAGTGGTTGCTCGGCCATGGATATGCCACCCAAGATGACCTATATCTAACAAAGTTGGCTCGGCCTACGGCCTCATAACTTGTATGTATTTTTAATAAAAAGTTAAATTTAAAACATATCATCCATTTACCGAGCTAATAAAATAAAAATTTATGAAAGTCAATCGGCGTTGCGGGGCGCGGCTTTCCGTTACCAAAGACAGCTCGGCCTGCCGCCTCACAACTTGAGTTTTTGCAAATGTTTCAAATACTAGTTCGTTTAATTTAAAAATGCATTTTAATATAATATAATAACCTAATATGCTGACGTCGCTTGGTCAATGGTCTCACTTAGACGACTTATACATTTACAAAACGCGGCTCGGCCTACGGCCTCAAAACCAACTTCTTTACAAACGTATGAAATAAATAATAATTGATTTAAAAAATTTAATCGATGGTATATAATAAAAATTAGTAGAAATCGCTCGACTGCTGGTTTTCGAAGTGGGCTAAAAATTCAGAATAGAACTCGGCCTTCGGCCTCGGAACTGGAATTATTGCAAGTGTTTCAAAAAAATATATAAATTTAAAAGTATTTATCGATGTAATAAAATACAGTGAGTGGCGGTCGCTTTGCAATAAGCATCTTGCTATAACAAGTTTGGCTCGGCCTACGGCTTCCTAACTATAATCTTCTTCAAATATGTAGTTAAGTTTAAACCATTTCATCTATATATCGAGCTGATAAATTAAAAATTCGTAAAAGTCATTTGTTCTTGCAGGGCGTAGATTTTAATTACCGAACACAACTCGGCCTGCCGCCTCGCAACTTAAGTTTTTGCAAATGTTACGAAAAATTGTTTAATTTAAAAAAGCATTTTGGTATAATAACATTATATGTGAGATCGCTCTGCCGCTGGTCTCACTTGGATAACCTACACTTATAAAACGCGGCTCGGTCTACAGCCTCGAAGGTTAGTTTTTCGAAATGTATCAAGAAATAAACAGCAATACAAAATAAACAAATAAATAAAACCTAACGCAATAAAACAAAAATTACCAAAATTTGCTCAGCGCTTGGCCTCACGAGGCGACTTATTACATCCAAATACAGCTCGGCCTGCGGCCTCGTAACTTAAATCTTTGTAAATGTTTCATTTATAAACGGATGTTTTTAGCAGCCACTTCTGGCTCGCCCTATCGATTTATGACAGTCACTTTTGGCTCGGACTGCGACCTCACATCTTGAGAGTCTGTATAAATGTAACTACTTAGCGCTAGTTTTTTAAACAAAACCAATTCTAATTGCGTAAGAATGAAAATAAAGTTTTAGATAATTTTTACTGACTGAAAATAAAATAGTGAAATCCGTCTATAAGAGACGACTGAATTGTAAAAAGGGCTCGCTTATAATAGACTAATTTTGATAAATTTTTCTACTAGACTCTTACGTTGTCAGTGCATTTTAATATACGGATAAAACAAATGAACTGATTCTGATCTCTTCAAGTTCATTATAAGCGGATTATTCTGCATATTATGTAAGTAGTTCTAATATTGATGGAAAAATTGAAACCCAAAAAAGTTTGGAAAATAACCTTTACCATAACATTTTTACCTCTATTCGATTTTCACACCATTTAGTCGCTAATGTATTGCATTCGACGCAAAAAATCCATGCACGGGTAATGTAAAAATACGTCCATTGAAATAAAATTTCCTAAAAAATTCCCATTTAAATTTAAAACAATCAGAAGGTAACAAAAATTAAATTACCCTGTACAAGTAAACTTTCATAGAGGTAAATGGGCCAGAACAGCGGTGAACTTTGTAATGGACCAAGAGGAACGTAAAAATGAGAAACGTCAATGTCGGAATGATGGTGATAATATTTCCTTCACTTTTCACTTCTTCAAATATTTCCGCAATATAATCGTAATGCGCATTTAAAAAAACGTTCCAATCCATTTAATAAATTTCAAAAACGCACCATGAATTTTGAAAATTTTGTAGGTACTTATTTGTCAAAAGTTTGACAAGCACCTCCTATATTGGGGATGAAGTGTCAGGAACTGTTTCAGATCCAGGTGGACACTATCAAAAATTGTCTAGGCTGTTATTTCCGCTTTTAACTCATCCAAAAATAAATTTGGCTAATTTAATCTGTAGAATAGAAGTTTTTTGATGGGCCACTTCAAGGGCTAACAATGTAAACATTTTTTTGAAAAAAAATATTTATTTGTTTAGGACCCCGATCAGTTACAATTTAAGAATAAACATAAAAGTAATAATGAAAAATTTTTGGAACTGCGTTTGAAAAAAAATTAAATTGATATCAGTGAGTATTTATTTTTTGAAAAAAAAATTTCTGTTAAGAATGGGAAAATTTTTTTCTTATTAAATAAACAAAACTGCCCGAGACGATTTGTACTCAAAAATATATGGGAGGAGTTTTTAATGACTCAGACCGCCCCCAAAATTAACGATGGTCACAGTTAATTTGAGACGGTGCTCCTTCAGATGCTCGAGTGTTTCCTGTAAATTGGAAAAAAATTAATTTGGTGGTTTTTCACATTTTCTGGACTAGAAATAAGGTAAGCGCCCAAAACTTTTTTAAACAAACGCAGTTTTTACTGGTAATTTTTTTTTTCAAGAACAAAAATGCCACGAAGGCGACGGCAATTCGAACAAACGGAATCTGATGAAGAAATCGACGATCCGAAACATCCGCAAAGAAACGCGGCCAACGCAAGAGAAAGGGCGAGGATGAGAGTTTTGAGCAAAGCTTTTTGTAGATTGAAAACCACGTTGCCCTGGGTTCCGGCGGATACGAAATTATCAAAATTGGACACCCTCCGACTGGCCACCAGCTACATTGCACATCTACGAGGTGTCCTCATGGATCAACCCGTTCCAGTCGAACAAAATCACAAACATCCCTTAACGCTAGTAAGTCAAAAAATTAATTCGTTTTTTCGTTCGGGTTAGAATTTTTAGTGAGTGAAAAAAAGTGCGTTGTTCAAAATTTTGGTGAAATCAAACTTGAAAATCTAACAAAGTGAGGGTTAAATAGTCGGAAATTTATTGGCCCCTTCCTAAAATAACAATTTAAAATTTTGTTTTCAAAATTCAATTTAGATTTACAAAAATCGCCTTCGGCATATTTTTTTATTGGTGACAAAATGCGCACCTTTTCAAGATTTTTTTGGTTCTTTATTGATTTACCAAAAATTTCTAATGATTTAATATATTAATAAATTTCGTCCCGTCATTCCGTCACCTGGATGACACCATTCACTCAGAGATGGATTAAATAGATCAAAGTTTTCTTCATTTTTTCAATAAACAAAATCGCAAAAAGTTAATATGTCTTTTCAGTTCGGTTAGAATTTTTAGTGAGTGAAAAAATGCCTACGGGTCCGCCCAGCCCAGTGCTTAATATGCGTTGCGTTTGTTCAAAATTTTGATGAAATCAAATTTTAAAACCTAACAAATTGAGATTTAAACAGTGAGAACTTAAATGTCATTTTCCTAAAACAACAATTTAAAATTTTCATTTTAAAATTCGATTAAAATTATAAAAATCGCCTATGGCGCAATTTTTTATTATGAAGAAAATGCACCATTATATCAAGATTTTTTTGGTTCTTATTGATTCGTCACCGTGGTCTAAGTATTTTAACTTTCTCAACAAAATTTTCTAATAATTTAATTAATTAATTAATGTCGTTCCGTCATTCTGTCGCCTGGATGAAACCTCACTCACTCAGAGATGGATTAAAGAGATCACAGTTTTCTTCACCTTTTAAAATAAATAATTAGAACTTTATTGCCTCCTTCCTAATTTGCCAATTTAAAATTTTGTTTTTAAAATTCAAATAAAATTACAAAAATCGCCTATGGCGTAATGTTTTATTATAAGCAAAATGTGCTATTATTTCAAGATTTTCTTGGTTTTTATTGATACGTTACCGTGTTTTAAGTATTTCAACTGTTTCAACAAAATTTTCTAATAATTTAATAAATTAATTAATGTCATTCCGTCATTCCGTCACCTGGATAAAACTGCACCCACTCAGAGATGGCAGATGGATTAAAGAGATCAGAGTTTTCTTCACTTTTTCAAAATAAATAATTAGAACTTTGCCTCCTTCCTAATTTACCAATTTTAAATTTTGTTTTTAAAATTCAATTAAAATTACAAAAATCGCCTAGGGCATAATTTTTTATTGTGAGCAAAATTTGCTATTATTTCAAGATTTCCTTGGTTCTTATTGATTCTGTGTTACCGTGTTCTAAGTATTTTAACTTTTTTATCAAAATTTTCTAATTAATTAATTAATGTCGTTCCGT
Organism: Rhagonycha fulva; assembly: GCA_905340355.1. Classification (NCBI taxonomy): domain Eukaryota; kingdom Metazoa; phylum Arthropoda; class Insecta; order Coleoptera; family Cantharidae; genus Rhagonycha; species Rhagonycha fulva. The sequence continues at coordinate 119,880,519 of HG996554.1, forward strand.
CATTCCGTCACCTGGATGAAACCACGCGGATCCGCTCGGTGCTTAAAATTTGCTTAGAGCACAGGTGTTTAAAATTTTTGGTGAAATCAAACTTTAAAACCTAACTCAAACGGTCTGAACTTTATTGCTCTCTTCTTAAAATGACAACTTAAAACTTTGCTTTTAAAATTCAATTAATATTAGGTATAAAAATCGCCTACGGCATAATTTTTTATTTGTACCAAAATGCGCCATTCTTGATTTCTATTGATTCATCACCGTGTTCTAAGTAATTTAACTTTACCAACAAAATTTTCTAATAATTTAATAAATTAATTCCGTTTCCGTCATTCCGTCACCTGGATGAAACCACTCATTGAGAGATGGATTAAAAATATCCGAGTTTTTTTTCACTTTTTCAATAAACAAAATTGCAAACATTCCTTAACGCTGCTAAAACAAAAATTTAATTCGTTTTTGTGTTTCGGTTAAAACTTTTAGAAAGTGAAAAAATACGTGCGGATCCGTTCAGTGCTTAAAATTTAGTAATTTGAGTACTATGTTCAAAAATTTTGATAAAATGAAACTTCAAACAGTCGGAACTTTATTGCCCTCTTCCTAAAATGACAACTTAAAATTTTTTTTTTATTTAATTAATATTATAAAAATCGCCTACGGCATAATTTTTTATTTGTACCAAAATGCGCCATTATTTCAAGAGTTTTTTGGCTTCTATTGATTCTTCATCGTGTTCTAAGTATTTTGACTTTTTCACCAAAAATTTCTAATAATTTAATCGATTAATTAATGCCGTTCCGTTATTCCGTCACTATTCCGTCATCTGGATAAACCAGCCAGAGATGGGTTACAGTGTTACAGAGATCAGAAATTTTTTTCACTTTTAATTTGATGCTCGTTTATTTTTGGTTTACTAGAATTCTCTATAATTTCTGAATTTTTTAATTTTTGCCCCCCTATCCTGACGTATGAATTTGTAAGATTTTGAAAACTTTAAAAATTAACGTGCTTTTGTAAGAAATTAATGGAATAATTGACGATTTTTATTCATAATAAACCCATTATGTAATAATTGTAATATTCACTAACGTAATAAGAGCTATAAACCGGGGAAGGGGGGGGGGTATTTATCACAATATAGAACATTTTTTACCACTTTCTAATCTAAAAAATGGAAAAAAAATTTTTAAATTGTGATTAAATTAAGTATTTAATTTTGTAGGCTATTTTTACCTCTAAATCTGAATTTTTTAATTTTTGCCCCCCTATTCCCAGGTACGGATTTGTAAAATTTTAGAGACACAAAAAATTTACACGCTTCCTTAAGAAATTAATAGAATTTTTGACGATCTTTGTTTATAATAATTCCATTATGTAATAATGGCAATATTTACTGGTGTAACTATGAGAATCAAAAGCCGGGGAAGGGGGGGGGTCTAGCACAATATAGAAAAAGGGAAAAAAATTATTTAAAATTGTGACTAACTTCAGTATAATTATGTAAGCTATTTTTAGCAGTAAATCTAAATTTTTTTATTTTTACCCCCCTATCTCCTCGTACGGATCCAAAAATTTTGGAGACTTAAAAAATTAATATGGTTCATTAAAGAATTAATAAAATTTTTGACAATCTTTGTTCATAATCATCCCATTATGTATTAATTATAATAATATTTACTGATGCAACTATGAGAGCTGGGAACCGCAAAAAAAAGGGGCTAGGCCCACGAAAAGATTCGTAATATTTTAGAAACTTACAGAAAATAAATTGTAATTAATGCTTCCATAAAAAATTAATAAAATTTATTAATATCATAATTACATTTCCTAACATAGCTATGAGAGCCATGAGTTAAAGGAGGGGGGGGCAGTAAACCCTAAAACATTTTTAACCCATTCTCGAAAATGAAAAAAAAAACAATTAAAAATTTGATTATAGTAAATATAAAATAAAATGTGGATTATTTTTCTTAAAATTTTTATTTGGCGATCTGTCCCCGGATTTCTTAGCCTTTAGAACACAGACGCAGTTAACCAAAGTTTATGGAATAAGGAGGGGTAAATAAATCATTCATGATAAAATAAAGAAATTTTAGTTGTTTATTTAACAATTTCTTATTAGTTTTTTAAATTTATAGAACTCCGCACTCCCCCCTCCCCTAAACTCCCTGGTTAAACATTTGTTACAATGTTCTTAACTGTTCAGATTTTACTTTTACTGCCGCCGACGGAAAAAGTTACTTAATTTTTTTGTAATAATTTTTTTAGTTTTTCTACTGCAGTTTTGGACAATCTAAAAATATTTTTGAGATATTAATAACAACAACTAAAAAAATAATAAGTGCTGAAATATTATATTTACAAATTTTTCGAATACCAACGAAAAAACAATGGTTTCGATTTGATTATTTGCTTAAAGATATTATTATACACAAATCGTAGTATAATTTTAGAATTTGCTTATGTTAAACGGTTGTGCCCAAGTGGCACTCTGCTTAAATAAACATCTTACTGTCATGTCAATGTAATAATTAAAACGCCGACGCCGACGAATGGCTCCAGCTGTTCGTCGACGTTTTTTCTATATAAATTTTTTTTTATATTTCATCTTGCGTGCAATTAGTAAAAGTTAATTTGAATTAATTTGTAATTTCAGACGTGGCCCTTCAGCTTTCAGCGCGTAGATTCGTCAGCAGATGTGAATTTAGAAAGGGATTCGTCTTGGTCCGACCTTCCTCACCACCATCTTCATCATCCCATCGTTAGGGATAAGGATGTCTCATATTACTACTAATTTGTGGACTCATTTTTAATACCTTCGTTTCGTCACCGAAATCCTACTTTATTTATCGACTGTTAACATAATTTATGTATTTTTTTGTGACCCTAGTCTAATTTATAATTATGTAAAATAATAAAATAAATCATTTTTAATTGTTTTTTTTTCGAATGTTCAGGTAGGTGAAAATTTTTGAAACTGAATGTGGAGGAAGTTACGTAGTAACTTGCTAAATAATTTGCAGTCGTTGTGATCAAAGTATACGAATTTATGTTACAATAAACAACTAAAAATAAATCCATCAGTGTTAATTTTTGGAAATACCTCCGACAGACTGAAAATTAATAATAACAACTTATTTTAAATTTAACTATAGAAAACATTTGTAAAATTTAAGTTGTGAGGTTGCAGGCCGAGTAAAATTTGTGGTTTACACCGCCCCGAGGGCCGATCTTCGAGTGATCTCGACTTTTGTTTTATTTTATTATTGATGACATTTTTAAATTAAACTATTAAAAACATTTGCAAATTTATAAGTTCTGAGGCCGAAGGCTGAGCTATGTTTGCTTGTTAGATCGTCCCACAAAGCGTGCGCCGGACGACTTTCTCTAATCTTTATTTTTATTAAATAATATATCAATGATATGTTTTGAAATTAACTAATTATTTAGAACAGTTGCATAAACACAAGTTACGAGGCCGTAGGCTGAGTCGAATTTGGTGGATGAAGGCCGACCGCAAAACTAACATTAGGACGTCCTTTATTTATTTTATTACGTATATAGATAGAAATTTTAAATTTAACTATTGAAAACATCTACACAAACTCAAGTTACGAGGCCGCAGACCGAGCTGTGTTTTGTGGTTGTAAGCCACTCCGCAAATTCTAAATCTGCTCCGAACAATTTTTTCTAATTTTAATTACATTTTTGAAGATATATTTTAATTTACCTATTTATTTAAAACGTTTTGTAAAAATTTTAATTTTGAGGCCGCAGGTCGAGTTATATACTTGGTTGTTTTATGTTTTCCTGCAAGCCGACGATCGGACGATTTCCTCAAATTTATATTTTTGTTAGGTATATCCATAAAATGTTTAAAATAAACTAACTCTTGCATGAGTAAGTTCAAATTACGAGACCGCAGGCCGAGCCAAGTTTGGCAGACGTAAACCACCGCGAAATGCCAATACCCAAGCGATCTTTACTTATGCTATTTCATTGATAAAGTTTTGAAATTTAATTATTGGAATCATTAGTAAAAATTTATATATTATGTTGTGATGCCGCAGGCCGAGCTATATTTGGTGGTTACAGGCCGCTCCATAAGCTGAGAACCTGATTTTTTCGAATTTTTACTTTTGATAGGTATATCGATGAAATGTTGCAATTAAAGTATTTATTTGATACGTTTGCATAAATACAAGTTGCGAGGTCGCAGGCCGAGTTCTTTTAGATTGTCGTAAGTTGCTTTGATAGCCAAGGACTGGACGACTTCTTCTAATTTTTACTTTTGTTGGAATCATCGATGAAATCTTCTAAATTAAACAATTTATTTTAAACATTTGCAAAATTTAAGTTGCGAGGCCGCAGGCTGAGCTATGTTTGGTGGCTTTAGGCTGCCTCGCAAAGCAAATTTTATTACACTGATGATAATATTCGTAATTTACTTTGTTTCGTATCTGTTGATTATATAAACAGCATACATAGCGCCGAAGGTGATTTTTTGAAAATTTTTGAAAAATGCGTATGTTAAAATCTCAAAATTGTCAATAAAAGTATGTAGTGGAAAAAAATTATTTAAGATCCGATGAACTGAAATATGAGACGGTCAGTTCATCGAGACGCTGGGGGGTATTTCATACCCCCCAGACCCCCCGGTCGATGACAGTGTAATTTTTGTGATATTTTACATTTTTAAAACAACAGAGCTTTATGAATTCTATACTCAGATGTTTACCGCTGACAGCTAACTAATAAGTAAAAATGTGACCGGGGGAGGGGGGGCAGTAGAGTACCAAATAAAAAATAAGACGATTTTTCATCAATTACATTACATAATCATAAAATTTTTGTAATATGATGCTCTTACATTTCGTTTTTACGACGTAATTTTTCGTTACTGACAGACAGACAGATAAACATAACTAAGATTTTTTAAGTACTACGTAATAAAATTGTTGAGAATACACAAAGTTTCTAGAATATTTGTTCACACAAAGCTGCCTACAGTTATCAAGTTATCACACATGGCTTGGCCTGCGGCCTCGTACTAGTATTTTGTCAGTAAGCTAAATTGATTAAAATTTTAAATAATTGTTTAAAGATACTTAAAACTTTTTGATTCTTTTATGATGAAACATTTAAAAACTTAAAATTTTCAAAAAATCGCCTACGGCGCCGGTTTTATTTGTATTGTAAATTTGGCCGATGCAACGGCGACACTTGAACCAAGCTACTGTAGCGTATTTTTTTTCGTAGATTGATAGGTGTGCGCATACGCATTTTTGTGGTGAGTAAAGGCGGCTAACCTAAATCATCAGCTTCTACTACAACAGAGTTTTATGGATTCTTTAGTCAGATGTTTGTCCGATAATTAACAAAGAAAAATTGTGACCGGGGGTCTAGGGTACTAAGTAAAAATTAAAGCGATTTTTCATCAATTTTTAAATGTCGTCATGTTGCTCTATTAATCCCCACTCTCAAGCTCTCTAGTTTAATACCAGCTAAAGGCTGTATCCTAGTAATTCAAATAAAAAAGAGATGGCCTATATAAAAATTAAATGGTTTATTCTGGTTCTTATTTTCAAGATTGGTAGTTAGTTCTCCCTTCTGCGATTGGTGTAATTAAGCCTGGAGTGTTAAAAAATACAACTGAAAAGTTAAGAAAGACTGTGAAGAAATGAATAGGAGACCGGGGGGTCTGGGGAGTATGGAATACCCCCCAGCCACAAGAAAGCAAAAAGCTGACTTTCCAAAGAAAAAATTCAAATTTTAGTTTTTTTAAAGTTTAGTTGTTGCCTTGTTGTACCCCGGTTTTGTTACCATTTCTTCACATTTTACATACACAGTCCTTTAATAAAGAAATATACCCCATGCTCTCCCTTCTCCTATTGGTGTTATTAAGCCTGGAGATACAGTTTGGTACTGTAAGGCAACGTGTGCTAAATTTGAAGAAATGAATAGAAGTATGGAATAGGGTATGGAATACCCCCCAGCCACAAGAAAGCAAAAAGCTGATTTTTCAAAGATAAATTCAAATTGTAAGTTCTTAAAAGCCGTTATTACTTTTTAAAATTGGGGGGGGAGGTATTCCATACCCTTCTAAAATCTAGGATGGAAATTGTCGCTAGCTCTCGGCCTATTACCACCAACAATTCGTGTTACAGATTCCTACTTGTACTTTGACGTTTGTAATGTCAAAACTTAACCTAAGAAAAACTTATATTTATTATTCCAATTTTTAACAAGTGAAAATGCTACCCGGAATCGGGGTTTTTGGTTCTGGTTCACAAGTTCGCGTTCTAGTTCCAATCTTGAAGGAGAACGGTTTTAAAATCGAAGCGATTTGGTGCCGGACGGTGCAAGAATCGCAAGAACTAGCAAAAGAGTTGGACATTCCCTTTTTCACCAACAAAATCGACGATGTTTTGTTACGCAAGGATGTGGACTTGATATTTGTACTGTGTGCCCCCAATTTACACGCGGAAATTTCCGTCAAGGCTTTGGGAATCGGAAAACATGTGGTGTGTGACAAACCGGCTGGTTTGAGTCAATCGGACGCTCTTAAGATGGTCAAAGCGGGTCAGTATTACCCTAGTTTGATTTCTTTAATTAACCACTCGTTTCGTTTCTTGCCTGCGTTTGCGTGCATGCGTAAGGCGATACGAGAAAATTATGTAGGGTCGAATATAACTCTGATTGATATTCGGATACAAAGCGGCAGGCTGTTTAACGATACGGATTGTTACGACTGGAGGTGCGACGATTTGATGGGCGGTGGTGTTTTGAACTTGATCGGCAGTCATGTAGTCGATTTGGTGTCTTATTTGGTCAACGAGAAGGCCATTCGAGTGCACGGGGTGGTTAAGACTTTTACTAAAACCACCGAAAATATCAACGGTATTCGTCACATCTCTGCACCAGATTTTTGTGCCTTTCAGTTGGAACTGGAGAAAGGGACGTTGGTGACTGCTACCTTGAACAGTCACACTTCTTGCAGTAATTTTCAGCAGGAGGTCACGGTTTGTGGGAACAATGCGTATTTGGTGGTGAGAGGTGGTGATTTATTCGGGAGACGGAACAAAAATAACGAGGAAGTTTTGTATTTGGACGTGGAGGATATGCAGTGCCCGGTTTCGAATCTGTCTTTACCTCGACCTTTGATTAAGGGGTTGTGTAAGATGGTCGGTTCGCTAAGAGAAGCTTTTCTTCCGGTTAAGGAGAAGGCGGGTTGGATAAAGGAACCGGTTCGATTAGCTGCCGGTTTTGATGACGGTTTGTACGTTCAAGCAGTCTTGAACGCAATAAAGCAATCGTCACAGACTCTTCAGTGGGTTAAAGTGGACGTGATGACTGAACAGCCGGACACTAATGCACTGCTTAGTGCTGCAGTACGAAAAACTGGCATTTCATTTTCTTAAAGTGAATTTTGAGATCTTGGTACAGTTTCATAAAAATGCTTGAAATTGGTTCTATTTGTGAGCCAAAATTACTTTTAAATCAGTGTAAATATTTTAATATTAAAGACTTATTTTTTGTAAATAAAAAAATTTTAACTTACTTGTTTAATTTTTAGAATTTTAAATTTTTAAAAATAATTGTGCTGGTCAGTTTACTTGGAGGGAAAGAGACCAAGATCAATAAATTGTTCGTTCAAATTGATTTATTTTTTAAAAAATATCTGGTGTGATTTTTTCCTAGATTTCGTCAGTGGTGTGCTGAAAATAATTTCTATTTAAAACAGCGGGCTCTCAATTGTAGAACTAAAAGTTTTAGTTTTTGCCCTGATTTAGGAACCAATCAGACTAAACTTAGCACTTTAGCTTTTTTAGAACTGGCACGAATTCAAGTACAATAAAATTAATTCCTATTTCAAAAGATGAAATGTGAGAAAATCAAGTACGCTATAAATTCTATCTTGGTAAAAGGATTTTCATTAGCTAAAATTGTTTCTTTGCATTGATCGCCACTTTAATAAAAAATATAGCTTAAAATTGCTTATCAAAATAATTTAATTTAAACGTATTCTCCCGCCTCGCCTACTAATACGTTAAAACAAAAGAGTTCCAACTTCTCTCACCCCACGCCAACTTCCTGTGGTTCGCGAACGGTTACGTGTGCACCGACGCCGCGTCTTAGAAAACTTGAAATTCGGGTTAAATTCGGCGGATCGCAGTGAAAATTGATTTTCCTGTATTCCTTCGTGTTTCAGTTATAATTTGTGATAATCAAAAGTGCCGGTTTTGCTGAATTGCAAGTTTTCTAGGCGAAATGACGTCACATCGCTCGCCGGGTTTGCAATCGCGGTAAACTAACTTTCACATGGTTTAATTTCAATCATCGGGTGTGTTTTGTGCTTTTGTGGTTTTAATCATCATTTCATTTTCAATTTGCGATAATACAAAGTGATAACCAAACTTTCAGTGCTGTGAACAAAAGGGGCTCCGCCATATTGCATAATTTGAGCAACAGGTCTTCCTGGAAAAAAAGGGTAAGTACAGAAATGTTTCTAACTTGGTCAATCTTAAATTTATTAAATAAATTTCAATAAAACATTCAAAATATATAGTATTTTTCTACAATTGGGGCGATTACCGCTAATTTACAAATATTTAAAAAGTACAACCGGCAGTTTGTACTGCCATCTAGCGGTTCGATAATAATTACTACTTGGAAATTTTTTAAAAGTCAATTTGTTTTATAAAAAATATGCTCACTATTTATCACAATTTACATTATTGTATTATTTGTAAGTAACGATTTTTATCTAACAAGGAACTTAACGTTGACGTCATGTCGTTGATGACCATGTTGGAGGAGGTTGTATCGGCCCCCGTTTCTTTCGGATGAGTACTACTCGTGACGTCAGCGTTGCTCACCCATGATTGACAATTTTGAACGTATTCTAAAGTCCTTTGATAGGTGTCCTGTTTCATTTGCACGTTGGTGCCGGTTTGTTTTACACTGGGGGATAACTGGGATTGGGAGATGTCCTTGCACTGGATTTCAGAATTTGAACACTGGTGGAAGCACTTTGTAGTTTCGTTGTAAACTTTTTTTTCGTACACGCACAGGTGGGAACACAGTTGAATTGGTGTCAGAAGCAATTTTGATCGACGTGAGAGCAAGGGCGGATCATCTGAGCCGGTTGTAACTGGGTCACCATTTCTGGGGGCGCCGATGCTCTGCAGTGTTTGGGGACATCATTGGTTCGCTTGTAACGCACATATTGAAATTATTTTGTGTGTTGCACGGGTAGGAAGTTATGTTATGTTTTTGTTGGCAATTATTGGGAACGAAGGTGTTGTTGGAGTTACACATGGGGTACATGTGATTGGTGCACTGGTTCGGAGCCACAAAGCCACTATTGGACTGCTGCGGTCTACAATTACCGTAATATCTCGGATGGCACACACCATGACTGTTTTGTACTACTTGATTTTGATTGTGGCAGCTGCAACATTTGGCCGTTGTTTTCCCATCACGTCGTATTTCTGTGCTGGACGTAACAAACGCTGTGGGGTTGCGTTTGATTGTAACAATTTTGCTGCTGTATGTTTTGATGAACCATGTGAAGCATCATATTGCAGTTTAGAGATGACGGTAGCATTTGAATGCTGGGCGAATTTGGAAGTGGCATCTGATTTGCTGAGGTGGTTGTGGTATGGGCGAGTGGACCATTTGGTTTAAGTTGGCTGGAGGTGAAGGTGCCATTTGGTTGGAAGCCGGAGAGAGCATCATTAGACTGAGATTGTTTGATGGAACCATTTGATTAATTGGCGAATGCATCATGCCTGACGACATCAACGGATTTTGGACCTTTCCATTTGTTGCTGGTGAGGGGAGTTCATATTGCTGTTTAGATAATAATTGGACGGAGATTGCGGAATGTTAGGTTGGGTGGAATCTGAGGGTGAAATCTGAGGATTGGTGTCTGCCACTTGATTTAAATAGTGCACCAGTTTATTTTCCACCATCTCTTTTTCGCCCACTTTGTCCTGAACCACTGCTTTGGAATTCAATTTGCTGGAACTAACGGCCCTTTCAACGGTGACAACGTTACCCACGCCGGTCGTAGTGGAGGACTCTTCTTATTTGTGATTTTAGTTCACCCGTGTTTGATTTACGCCAGACTGCTGATTTTTTGTGTGTAGCATTAGTTACATTTAAATATATAAATTATTAACTCGTTGATATTAGATAATATAAAACTTCAAAATATCGAGTTATTATTAAATTAAAAATTGTTAAAAGATTTATTTTGGTTTCCATGACTTGTTTACATTACATTTGTATATTATTCTGATGACGAACGATATTACGTTTGAAAGCTAAATAAATCTTTTAACAATTTTTAATTTAATAATAACTCGATATTTTGAAGTTTTAGTTACATTTACAACTCATTTAATTCTTTTATATTTAATTTTTTTTATCTTGGGATATCAGTCTTACAAAGGAAGGGCCACCTTTGGTCTTCACAGATCTGCACACGTGGCTGAAGTTGTACACGAACTCAAACTCAAAACTAAGGGTCTGAAAAACCTACCCTTGGATAACAAAAGTAAATTTTATGTACCAGCCGCATCTTTTGAGATATCCTCATAAATTTTGGTACACATGTTTAAAATATCATTATCAATAACCAAGTCAAATTTCATTAGCCTCATTAGAGGCTAAGAGTTTGAAAATCGTACCTTTAGATAAAAATCGGAAGTAAATTTCGTGTACCAGCCGCATCTTTTAAGATCCCCTCATAGGTACGATTTTCAAACCCTTAGCCTCTAATGCGGCTAATGAAATTTGACATGGTTGTTGGTAATGATATTTTAAACATGTGTACCAAAATTTATGAGGATATCTCAAAAGATGCGGCTGGTACATAAAATTTACTTTTGTTATCTAAGGGTAGGTTTTTCAGACACTTAGTTTTGAGTTTGAGTTCGTGTACAACTTCAGCCACGTATTTAGTTAAGGTGATGCTGGATGCTTCATGTACCTAAAGAGCGACAAAAAAAAGAGTTAATTTTTGTAGGGTGTGATAGCGACAAACGGTTATCGTTGCATCAATCAACAAACAAAAAAATTGACAGTGAGTCGAGATGTTGTATTCTTCTAAAAAGAGGTAATCGAAGCCAAATTCAATCGTAAAGTGTTAATGAAAGTGAAAAAAATTTTAAGTAACGATGTTTAAGTTTGATAGCCGGTTGCTATTGAACAAAATGACTCGAGAGAAGATCCAGAATACAAAAACTAAAAACATTTTAATTTCAAGGTGATCGTTTAATAAGCCCATCATTTGTGACCAAGACTTCAGATTTCCTAATACTGATGAGGAAATTTAAAAGTGAATCGTATAAAAATTACCTACGTTGTTGTCAGTGAATAAAATTATAAAAATAATTTTTATTGTTATATTATGTAGCTACAACACACAAATTTTAAAAACAAATATTTATAATATTAAATTTACAAGAAATATTTAATTATATAATCAAGTTGCAAAAGGATAACTTCGCATTAGAAAATTAATATAATAATAATATTGAAAATTCCCCAATAACTAATATCAACTGACATAATTTATTATGGTCTTTACTCAAGTCCTATATTTACTACTTTTTGGAAGCATATCATTTATATTCTAGATCTTCTCTTGAGTCATTGAAGATTTTGTTAGATAGCAACCGGCTCTTGAATTTCATCAGAATTGGCTGCTAACGTTTCTTCGTAACCAACAATTTGGTCATCGTTACTTGAAACTTCCTTCACTTTCGTTAACACTTTGCGTTACTACGATTGAATTTGCTTCGCTTATGTCCTTTTAGAAAAATACCTCTCGACTCACTGTCAATTTTTTGGTTTGTCGATTGATGCAACGATAACTCTGTCACCCTACAAAAATTAACTCTTTTTTATGTCGTTCTTTAGGTACATGAAGTATCCATCACCTTAACTAAATCTCACTTCCCATGTATATGAAAGATGAATTCAATTTATTTAATTAATTTCATAAAAATGAGGTTATGGAGGTTACTATGTACAACAACCTGTCAACACCAGGCTGAAGTTCTACTCGAACTCATACCCACACGAATTACAATCGTCCAGTTGACTAGTGATCAAAAAGTTTTAAATTCAATTTTTTGCTTTTGCTAAATATCTTTTTGTCTATTGCACTTTTCTCATAAAATCACTGGTTTTCAAGAAAACTCGATAAATGGCAATAAAATGCCTACTTTTTGCTTTTTTTCTCAGAAACAAATTGTGCAATCAGAATAAATGAAAAACGAAAATATTCAGCAAACCTTCAACTTTTTTTCTTTCGATTTTTAGTGTTAGCAACAGTGAAAATTGTATTGGAAAAGAGCTGTAGCACTGCGTCCTCCGCGCGATTATTCAAAATTTCAATTGTTCATTAGTTACTAAAATTGTTGATTGTCATAATGGTTCAAATTCGTCTACTCATGTGATTGAGATTTTATAGTGCGACCACTTTTATTGGTTTAAACATTTTAAAAGTAACCGAAAGTTGGATATTCAATAGTATATTTTAAATAGTAACTTCATTTTACTACTTGGGCTTTTATTAACATTTATCACCCCTCGCCTGGCTACTCGGGTTCATTAATCCTTTCGTAGTGAAAAGTATCGGTTTATGTCCTTGTAATATAAACTACAATTTAACTCGAATGAGTGTCGGTTGTGGTTGTTCGGCTTTTGTTCTCACCCGTTTATAAATTTCGTTTTTAGTGCTCACCTACGTTATATAAGGCACTCGTGTGCAAAATTTCATGTTCCTAAATCCGCCTGTTTAGGCTGTGCGTTGCTGTCAGTCAGTGCTACGTGGCTGAAGTTAAAACACGAACTCTAACTCAGAATGCCGTAATTAACAAGATATTTTCCTAATTTTTTGTACGCACGTTTAAAATACCATTACCAATAACCATGCCAAATTTCATCGACAGCATTGGAGGTTAAGGGCCTGAAATGCCCGGTACACGCAATTAAGTTAATGTTGAAGCTTCGAGTGACAGTTACGGTATTTTGGGTTTGAGTTCGTGTGCAACTTCACTCACGTCAAGAACGGAATACGTTTAATACTTTTTATAATATCAAAAAAAATTATGTTGACCCACTGTGAAACAATAATACGGACGCCTATGTCATTTGAATCGTGTTTTTTATTCGTCAATCGGAATCGTCGTCTGGCGTGACCCGACAGTACACGACAAAGCAAATTATTCTAATAAAGAGCATTTGGAAGTTTTTTTGTTTCTAGATTTTAGGGTTAAAAATGAAAATTAGTAAATGATTGTTGTACAAATGTGCTCATTATAACAGGCTGTAATTATTTAATGCTTCCATTCGATTTTAAACTGCTTATAATTTGTGGTACGTAGTCATTTTGTTTCAATCATTTTATAACCTCACAATATTGCGTCGACGTATAAACAATTTACTAATTATTTTTAAATTAGGTGCAACATTTTGTGATATTCACTGTAAATTTTGTATTTGTTGTAGGCTTTCATACCAAACGAGTTGAATAATGGAATGCAAATTTGTACAATTGAAGAAGCCTAAGCTGCCGCAGCAGATGAAAACGAAAGGTTAGTTTACTTTTTTTTCAATCCAGTTTCCACTATTTGTTGTGTATCATTCATTAGTGTAATTTACTTTTCTCTCACATAACGAGTGATGCAAGTTTTGCAACGAATTGGGATGAAAAGTTTCCCACGTAAGAATGTAAATGAAACGAATTTGGTTATTGTGGTTATTTGACGCTCACTTTTGCTAGTAGTTTTTCTTGTTACTCATTTATATTAGATATTATTGCTGAACTTTGGGAGTTATTGTACGTGGCTGAAGTTGTTCACAAACTCATGTAAGCTTGAACATTAAACTTTCACTTCATTGCGTGCACCGGCGTACCTTTTAAGCTAAGGACTTGAAAAACCTACCGTTAGGTAAAAATATCAACTACATTTTATACACACGGTGCATCTTTTAAGGTCTTCTCTTCAATTTATCAACACATTACTTATCAACTTAATACCGGATCAAAATTTTAATACTGGTATTCCATATTGATTTGAATGTAATGCCGGCATTAATATCTACCTATAAATAATTTGCTTTTACAAAATTTTCAAATTGATGGGAAAAATGTGTAGCTAGCGATGGAAAATACTTTGAATGAAGCATTTTTAGTTTTTTTGAGTGACGTTACGGACTCCCAGTCTCAAATGTATAGTTTGTTGATGATGATGAATCAAAAGTTTTTTTTCATGAAATAAACTCAGAAATTAATGTAATGCACCTTATAAACCTACATCCCAGGGGGCCAACCTACGGTTCTTTGAAGGATTATTTATGGCTTTCGATAAATGTACTCGAGTTCCTTTTTCATTTTTGTGCTATTATATTTTAAAAAATTATTATCGTTTCGTATGTGTTTCAAAATGTCTTTTAAATTACTGACAACAAATATGAAAGATAAATTTCTTTTAATACCTTCTTTTGCATACCTTTTAAATACGTATTTAATTGCGGCTCACGAAAAATTTCAAATTTTGAAAAATGGCTTGACTATCAAGGAGCTTGGCCACCCCTGCTATATCCTATGGGTGGGTTGTACCAATGTCGGTTCAACTTTCGGTTAAATATTAGCTTTTTAAGCATTTTGTTTGGCTGAACTGAGTTCAAAGTGGAACGAGGTTTAACCGACGTTTGTACAACTTGCCCTATGTGTGGCTTCTGCCCAAGATTAACAAATTATTCTGTTAAAATAATTCTGTTTCAAAATTATATAAATAACAAATGTATTAGAAAATCATTCATTACCAATAATAATTTGTTCCAGCCTTCCTCCTTAATAAATTATCAAAGGTACATCACTGCACAAAATTGCAAAGCAGCAATTGAAAATTATTCCAACTGCAGCAAGGAAAGATAAATCGAAAAAATGCCATGCTTTGAGGACCAGAACAGTTTTAGTAAATTTATTACAGGTTAGTTGCATGACTATTTTAAAAAAGTTTAAGTTTCTCTCTACAGTATAAACTTCACCTAAGTTCTTTAGATGATTTGATAATTGTAAAAACCGTGAGTTCTCCCCTGTAATTTCACGTCGAAAAGTTAAGTTTCCTCCTTGTAATTTGTAATTTTTATTAAAGTAGCCGAGAAATACATTTTAAAAATAATTCCTGAAGCCTAAGTTTGAAATTGAGAGGTAGGGAAGTTTTCCAAAAAAAAATTTGCGAACACTTGTTTTAATTCGAATTTTTTACCAATTTTTTTTTTCATCCTAAAATTTTGACCTGTATTTTGTCCTGTACTTTGGCGGAGAGAAAATTAAAAATGTGTCCTTTCTGCAATTTGTAGTTTTCATCAAAAGGTGTCTTTTTTAACATTTATGTTTTTATCAACTTTTTTATCAGCAAAAATTTCAATATATATTTTTTTTATATCTTCCGAACTATAAATTACAAGTCACGTATTTTTTCAAATTTTTGTTACTTATTGGTTACAATAATAAAAATAATTTAGCTTTAATTTAACGGATTTCATAACATGAAATAACTTTAGATCAACCTACAATGGGCTATTCTCATTTATACCACATAAAATACGTAAATTTCTTAAATTTTATTATACGTTGTAAAATATTACTAACGAGAATATTTTTTTGTTACGTTTACTAAGATTTGAACTGACATCATGATAATCCCTCGGAGTTTATAAGTTTGGATTGATAGCCAAAATCGAGTCAACTTTTCCATCTCTGGTGCATGCAAGTCAAGTTGGATCAGAATGAATGTCACCTGGACTAATGTGTATATTTTCTACTTTGCAGATTTGAAACATCCAAGAGCTATTCAAGGAGGATCTACAATCTTGGAAGCTGGACAGAGTTAGTTGGTTTCAAAAGATGCTTGCTTACAAACGAAATGTTTTAATTAGAAAACTTGGTCCAACGAGATGAAAAGGAAAAAACATAAATTAAGTCGGAGTTCTGCAGGAGAGCTGTCAAAGAAAAGGTAAATTATATTTTCCTTCTTATAAATAAGCAGTGTGCCGTTGAAATTAAAAAGCTTGAATCGATCATGCTATAATTTTGTTACGCATTTGTGGATTTGTTTTAACAAGTTGGTTACAGCGACACCTTGTAAAACTACAAATAACTACGATCTTACCGATAGCTGCAGATAACTATACATCTATCAACAATTACAGGTATTTACTTACCGTGATACCAACATTGAACCGCAGACAGGTGCATGTCCCCCCCCCAATTCGAATTTTGACTCCGAAATGGTCTAAATCGTTTGTGCCTGTTTGTGCAAACATTATTTTCGTTTGTACCCAAATAGTTTTTGAGATTTTCAAGAAATACATCAAATAAACTGACGCGCATGAGTGGATTAACGAGATTCTGGGGGTAACACTTACAGGATCACGTTCAAAATACTCTCTATCGTTTGTGCCTGTTTGTGCAAGTTTCATTTTTGTTTGTACCCAAATAGTTTTTGAGATTTTCAATAAATACATCAAGAAAACTGATGCTCACGAGTGGATTAACGAGATTCTGGGTAACACTTACAGGATCAAGTTCAAAATACCTTCCATCATTTGTACTTCGTTTCTGCCTGTTTGTACAAGTTTCACTTTTGTTTGTACCTCAATATTTTTTTGAGATTTTCAAGAAAAATATCTATGACACGGACGGGCATGATTAGGTTAACGAAATTCCTTTAGCACGGGGAAACACATAGAACTTTTTAAATTTTGGATTCAAAATAGTCTAGAACGTTTGTACTTCGTTTGTGCTTGTACTTTTTTTTTGTAAGTTTTATTTTCGTTTGTACTCAAAGAGTTTTTGATATTTTCAAGAAAAACATCATGAATACTGACGCGCATGAGTGAATTAACGAGATTCTCTTAGCACGGGGAAACACATTTTTTTAAATTTTTTTAAATTGTGAATTTTGGATTCAAAATAGTCTTGAACGTTTCTAATTCGTTTGTGCTTGTTTTTGTTTTTAAGTTTCAAGTATTATAAGCTTGATAGTAGGTCTATTTGTCATGTTACTTCAAACTACTCTGAGCAAGTTAGTATAAAAAATTGTGAAAATTGATTGGTGTAATAAGCGGATTGATCATTTTACACCAATCAATTAGAGCAAAGTGTGTTCTGGTTGCACTAGGACTGTGATACCAAACTATAGCGGACTGATTCAAGAAAATTTGGGGGGAGGGGAAACATTTAGATATGCTTCCAACACAATTCCAACAATTGAAATTTTGGGATAAAATTGATGTCAAACGTTAAAACACCGTTTGAGCTTCAATGAGCTTCTATTCCTATCATTTTAATTTTATTTTCGGCCAAGTTATGAGTATTTAAATTTTAGAGTACTTCTCCGAGCAAGTTCCGTACAATAACGCTCAAGTTTAATTCTATTTTATTAAATTAAAATTTTATGTGTTTTCCCGAGCTAAGAGAATCTCGTTAACCTAATCATGCCCGTCAGTATCCTAGATATTTTTCCTGAAAATCTCAAAAAAATATTGAGGTATAAACAAAACTGAAACTTGTACAAACAGGCAGAAACAAAGTACAAACGATAGAGGGTATTTTGAACTTGATCCTGTAGTTGTTGTCCAGAATCTCGTTAACCCAATCATGCGCGTCAGTGTCCTAGATGTATTTCTTGAAAATCTCAAAAACTATTTGGGTACAAACGAAAATGAAACTTGTACAAACAAGTACAAACCAAACACAGACGTTTTAGACTATTTTTGTATCAGAAATTGGAAATTTTAAAGAAATTTTGTTTTACCACGTGTTACCTAGAATCTCGAAAATCTCAAAAACTATTTGGGTACAAACGAAAATAAAACTTGCACAAACGAATTACAAACGGTCTAGTCTATTTTGAATCCAAAATTCGAAATTTAAAAAAATTCTGTGTTTCCCCGTGTTAAGAGAATCTCGTTAAGCCACTCATGCGCGTCAGTTTCATGGTGTTTTTCTTAAAAAAAAAAAACAGGTACAAACGAAGCACAAACGATTTAGACTATTTTGGAGTCAAAATTCGAATTGGGGGGATAGGGCTGGGGACATGCACCTCAATCGAAGTTGCTTTTGCGAGAGGGGGCTTTTCAAAAGTGCCAGATTTATGGGAGAAATGTATAGCTAACGATGGAAAATACTTTGAGTGAAACATTTTTAGTTTTTATTCGAAAATAGGAAGTTTTTTTTTCATTAAATAGATTCGGAAATTAATGTATACACTTTGTATCCTGTATGTCTCTTATGCCCAAGATTAACAATTTTTTCTGTTAAAATAGTTCTGTTTTAAAATTATGTAAATTACAAAAATTTTATAACATCATTACTAATAATAATTCGTTTCAGTCTTCCTCCATCATAAATTATCGGATGGTACATCACTGCAGCAACTGTAAATTATTCTAATTGCATCACTGTGAAGAAACAACAAAAACTGCCACACTTTGACGACCAGAGCAACTTTATTAGAGGTTAGTGACATGTCTATTTTAAAAAAGTTTAAGTTCCTCCTTGCAATGTAGTATTGATCAAAGTCCTTCAGATAACTTTACAATTTTAAAAATCGCGAATCTTCTTCTGTATTTTATCTGGGATAACATTTAAATTTCTTCTTAGAATTGCAATTTAAGATCATTTGGTTTAATAATCTTAAAAATCTCGAATACCCCCTGTACTTTGGCCACGTAAAATTAAATTTTCTTTTTGTCACTTGTCAAAAAAAAGAGGGTATTTTGGAAATCTCGTAAACCGTTTGAGATAAACAGCTAAACATTTAGTTGAATTTTTTTTATTTGATTTCAAATTGATTCCTCAAGTTGGAATCGAAAAAGCCGCAAGGCAGATTTTCTCTATAAACCCGGTTTTGCCCTTTCTTTTAATTATTATTAATTCGGTATTTGTAGTCCCTTTCATTTAAACTTAATGTAGAATTGTGGTGGTTATTATTATGTACATATCTTCAGTAGTTTGAAGTTTTACATGACTCTTTCTAGCATTATAATCAAATTGTTGTTTAATATTTTCGCCACATTTTCCAAATAAATATTTGTTATAATAATAAATAAATGTGTGTTTTCTTACTTTGCAGATTTGAAACACCTAAGAGCTATTGAAGGAGGATGTTCAATCTCAGAGGCTGGACAAAGTTAAAGAAGATGTTTGTGGACGTTGACGGAAATGTCAACGTATTTTGGTAGAATACTTGGTTGAACGAAATGAAGAAAAGCATAAATTAAGGCGAAATTTTCCAAAAGCGCCGTTGCATTATTTTTAAAGAAAATGTAAGTGTTGTATTTTATTTTCTTGTGGTCATGTAAATTTGTGGTTTGTTTTTGACAAGTTGCTTACAGCGACACCGTTTATAACAACGGATAACTACTATTTTACCAATAGCTGCAGATTACTGTACTTGTATCGACAATTACAGTTTTCTACTATTATTCGATAACAACATTTAACTTTACCGACATCTAAAGAGAGTTCTTATAACTATGGTGTACTTACCGACAATTACAGATTTCCAATACTTACCAACATCTACAGATTACAATTTTTTAGTTCAATGTCTGTCCAATAGTTTCATTTAATTTATGAAATTATATAAATAAACAACTTGCCAATTTTTAAATGAGATACAAATTATTTTGTGATTAAAATACGTAATATTATGTGTTTGTTACAGATTTATATAGCGAAAAAGTTGGATAGCGAAGTGCAAAATTTTACAACAATTGGAAAGTTATGGAAGCTTAACCTGCCACACCATTTGAAAATAAGGTTAGTTTACTGTTTTTTGTTCAATCCATTTTCCAACATCTTCTTTAGTCCCATTAGTATAATTTAATTTTTTCTTATAAAACCAAATGTGACCTCTGTCACGAGGAAAGGTACTTAGCGTGAAAAAATCAATTTTTTATTTTTTTCAGTCTTCGAAACTGCGTTCTCCTTTTTGTAACTTGTAACGGTGTAAACAAAAAATTTGTCTGCCGTTTCTTTGTTTACTGCAAATAGTCGTAAAATTTCTTTCTCACCCTCTACGTTATAACAATAGTTACGGTTATTTTTTGGTTCCCTGTAAAGTTCATCAAATACTTTACTTACGTAGAGAAGGTAGTAATATCGAACGTGGAACCCCCTGAGAACAAAGGGACTTTTCTAATAAGTTTTAGTTTACTCGCAGTTTCTTTGTTTTGTGAGTGTGTAATAAGTTGTGATCATATTATTAGTGTTAAATAAAAATTTAAAGATGAAGAAAGAGTTAAATGGAAGTGTAAAAGATGGTTTTAGACTATTGTCAAGGTAAGCTTGGTTGATTTTAAATAATTTTTATGTAAATTTGAAAAAAATAAAAAACGAAGTGTTTTTATTATGAAACCCATTCTTGATTTTATTATATATTATTTTTATATTGTTGAGAAGTGAAGAGATGCGGCAGTTTTTATTTTACTGTGGAGGAACTATGTGATAGTTGGAAATTATTTAGGAAAGCTTATCTGAAGTGTCACAGTGGTGATTGTAGCCGTCAATGGTTTTAGAGTCACAGTCATCTACCCATCAAGCAGAAGCTGATTTTAGAGGGACAGCATTAGGGAGTAATCCAGAGAATTAAACCTCTTATCACGCCTCAACCTAGACCTTCGAATGCACTTGTTTTACCTGCAGATATTATATTAAATTTATTTTATCATAATATAATAAAGGAATACAGAACAGCATGGAGGAAACATCTGGAGAGAATGGAGGATGCTCGAATGCCAAAGAAGCTGTTCCTATATAATCCCAGAGGAAGAAGATCCGTAGGCTGTCCCAGGAAGATGTGACGAGATCAGTTTTCAGTGACGCAACGGACCGCTGGTCTCAAACGTGCAATTGATGGTGAAGTTTTATCATTATATCTGTAATTAAAGGTATAATAATACCTCGTTAATTTTCATATTTTAATTTAAACTAGCCTTAATCGAACAAAAACAAGGAGGGGTTCCATAGTACTACCTTCTTCTCTATCTTTCCTTGTGACAGGTCATATTTTATGCCAATAATAAGTTTTTGTTATAAATCGAAAGAAATCGCAATGTCAGAATGAAAATGAAATTTTTGCGTTTTTGCTCCTCATAATTGTCAAATTGGAACTGCGTTTTAGGTAGACAGACCATCGATACTCAAAAAAATTCTCAATTCAACCTACAAAATTAGATTAGTGACTTATCATTTTCTTGCGACTTCTCCACAAAAAACGTGTGTTAATTTTTCTTTTTCTATAACTGTGATAATTTTATAATTGTGGTTTTGTTCTCTACACCACTATTGGATCTCTAGTGACTAGCACAGGATCAACGGCGTAGGATGGCCGGAAAACCATAGATTTCTTTATTTTTGTTAGAAGCCCATTTAGGAAGCGCTTAGAGCTTGCCTCAATAATTTACGTCGACATTGAGATGCTACCTATTGCAAGTGACTTGATGATTCTTGTTTAATTATTGTAGCTTTTGTTATTTTCAGCTTTACACATGAAGCTCAATTTTAACAATGAGTCATTAATATTCCAGAAGTTCCAAAAGAACAGAGATGTTAAATCGAAAAGATTGTGGTGGTAGGGTAAGTTGAACGGCAATTACTGTATTTAATGTATTTTTACTTGATGTTATCTTTTGCGAAGGTGTTTTTGCAATCAATTTTACCCAAGTTTTTTGTTTCCTAGATTCGCGATTTATTGTTTTAGTAAGTTGGCTTCAGATGACAACTCATTTCTTTTTTTTTTAGTTTTTTATTTTGATTGATATCCCTTCAGGATATCCTGGATTTTACTTGCTTTGTTATATGTTTGTGTGACTCTTATATCGACTTTTGAAGTCAAACATTGTCGTCAACCCCACCTTTTATTGGATTCAGATTTTGTCATCGGAAGACAACTCGTCAAAGAAATAAATTGCGCATCTAGAAAACTGCTCAGCACAGACGTAACACGTCGGTAAAATTGACTGCAAATACACATTTACAGGAGATATCATAAAGTAAAACTAAATGCAGTAGCTGCCTCTCAAGTTACCCTTCTACCTCAATAGTTTCGATTCAACATTTCTATTCTTTTGGAACCTCTGGAATATTAATGGTTCATCGTTCAAACAAAGCTAAAAATAACAAAAATTGCATAATTAAACAAGAATTAATTCACCAGCGAACGGTAACATCTCAATGTCGATGTAAATTAATGAGGCATTTCTTAAATGCGCTTCTAACAAAAATTAAGAAATTTATGGTTTTCCGCCCTTCCTACGCCGTTGATGCTGTCCTAGCTACTATCGTTGCGACAAAAGAATCCCCCGAAAACTGGTGGGATAAAAACGTATTCGCGTTTAAAAATTTTAGCAGCAGGGCGGTGGCGAAGGGATGGTAAAAAAGTGACCGTTACGGGTATACTCGCTATTACTCAAATTCGTGCTATTATCTGACGCGAGCGGAAATTTTTCATGAACCCGTTTGATTTTTTGAAATCAGACAGGCGTTTGGGTGGGGGGGGGGACATCTATCGGGTGTCTATCTATAATCCATAAAATTTTCACTTCTTTTACAATGCGGGATAGAAAAGATCCTTTGGTTTAATAATTATTATAAAAATTGCGGGCGTCCGTCTCTGTAATTACGCGTCGAATTGTAAAATTGCACTTTGTAGTTTTGATGTAAAGTCCTTTCCTTTCTTTTCATAATTTTAAAATTTGCGAGCGACCGTCTCTGTAATAACGAGCGTATAGTACATTAAACTTTGGTCTTGTAATTTTAATTTTGTAATCGTAAAACACCCCGACGCCGGTCCTGTATTGCGCGAAAAATGGTAGATTAAACTTGGGACTTGTAATTTTAGTTTTGTAGTCGTAAAAAACACCGACGCCGTCCCTGAATTGCGCGTAAAATGGTAGGTTAATTTTTGGTCTTGTAATTTTAGTTTTGTAATCGTAAAAAACACCGACGCCGTCCTTGAATTGCGCGTAAAATAGTAGGTTAATTTTTGGTCTTGTAATTTTAGTTTTGTAATCGTAAAAAACACCGACGCCGTCCCTGAATTGCGCGTAAAATAGTAGGTTAATTTTTGGTCTTGTAATTTTAGTTTTGTAATCGTAAAAAACACCGACGCCGTCCTTGAATTGCGCGTAAAATAGTAGGTTAATTTTTGGTCTTGTAATTTTAGTTTTGCAAATCGTAAAAAACACCGTCGCCGTCCCTGAATTGCGCGTAAAATAGTAGGTTAATTTTTGGTCTTGTAATTTTAGTTTTGTAATCGTAAAAAACACCGACGCCTTCGCTGAATTGCGCGTAAAATAGTAGGTTAATTTTTGGTCTTGTAATTTTAGTTTTGTAATCGTAAAAGACTCCGACGCCGTCCCTGAATTGCGCGTAAAATAGTAGGTTAATTTTTGGTCTTGTAATTTTAGTTTTGTAATCGTAAAAGACACCGACGCCGTCCCTGAATTGCGCGTAAAATAGTAGGTTATATTTTGGTCTTGTAGTTTTAGTTTTGTAATAGTAAACAACACCGACGCCGTCCCTGAATTGCGCGTAAAAGAGTAGGTTAATTTTTGGTCTTGTAATTTTAGTTTTGTAATCGTAAAAGACACCGACGCCGTCCCTGAATTGCGCGTAAAATAGTAGGTTAATTTTTGGTCTTGTAATTTTAGTTTTGTAATCGTAGAAGACACCGACGCCGTCCCTGAATTGCGCGTAAAATAGTAGGTTATATTTTGGTCTTGTAGTTTTAGTTTTGTAATCGTAAAAAACTCCGACGCCGTCCCTGAATTGCGCGTAAAAGAGTAGGTTAATTTTTGGTCTTGTAATTTTAGTTTTGTAATAGTAAAAGACACCGACGCCGTCCCTGAATTGCGCGTAAAATAGTAGGTTAATTTTTGGTCTTGTAATTTTAGTTTTGTAATCGTAAAAAACACCGACGCCGTCCCTGAATTGCGCTTAAAATAGTAGGTTAATTTTTGGTCTTGTAATTTTAGTTTTGTAATCGTAAAAAACTCCGACGCCGTCACTGAATTGCGCGTAAATAGTAGGTTAATTTTTGGTCTTGTAATTTTAGTTTTGTAATCGTAAAAAACTCCGACGCCGTCCCTGAATTGCGCGTAAAATAGTAGGTTAATTTTTGGTCTTGTAATTTTAGTTTTGTAATCGTAAAAGGCACCGACGCCGTCCCTGAATTGCGCGTAAAATAGTAGGTTAATTTTTGGTCTTGTAATTTTAGTTTTGTAATCGTAAAAAACACCGACGCCGTCCACGAATTGCGCGTAAAATAGTAGGTTAATTTTTGGTCTTGTAATTTTAGTTTTGTAATCGTAAAAGACACCGACGCCGTCCCTGAATTGCGCGTAAAATAGTAGGTTAATTTTTGGTCTTGTAATGTTAGTTTTGTAATCGTAAAAAACTCCGACGCCGTCCCTGAATTGCGCGTAAAATAGTAGGTTAATTTTTGGTCTTGTAATTTTAGTTTTGTAATCGTAAAAAACTCCGACGCCGTCCCTGAATTGCGCGTAAAATAGTAGGTTAATTTTTGGTCTTGTAATTTTAGTTTTGTAATCGTAAAAGACACCGACGCCGTCCCTGAATTGCGCTTAAAATAGTAGGTTAATTTTTGGTCTTGTGATTTTAGTTTTGTAATCGTAAAAGACACCGACGCCGTCCCTGAATTGCGCGTAAAATAGTAGGTTAATTTTTGGTCTTGTAATTTTAGTTTTGTAATCGTAAAAAACTCCGACGCCGTCCCTGAATTGCGCGTAAAATAGTAGGTTAATTTTTGGTCTTGTAATTTTAGTTTTGTAATCGTAAAAGACACCGACGCCGTCCCTGAATTGCGCTTAAAATAGTAGGTTAATTTTTGGTCTTGTGATTTTAGTTTTGTAATCGTAAAAGACACCGACGCCGTCCCTGAATTGCGCGTAAAATAGTAGGTTAATTTTTGGTCTTGTAATTTTAGTTTTGTAATCGTAAAAAACTCCGACGCCGTCCCTGAATTGCGCGTAAAATAGTAGGTTAATTTTTGGTCTTGTAATTTTAGTTTTGTAATCGTAAAAAACACCGACGCCGTCCCTGAATTGCGCTTAAAATAGTAGGTTAATTTTTGGTCTTGTAATTTTAGTTTTGTAATCGTAAAAAACACCGACGCCGTCCCTGAATTGCGCGTAAAATAGTAGGTTAATTTTTGGTCTTGTAATTTTAGTTTTGTAATCGTAAAAAACACCGACGCCGTCCCTGAATTGCGCTTAAAATAGTAGGTTAATTTTTGGTCTTGTAATTTTAGTTTTGTAATCGTGAAAAACTCCGACGCCGTCCCCGAATTGCGCGTAAAATAGTAGGTTAATTTTTGGTCTTGTAATTTTAGTTTTGTAATCGTTAAAAACTCCGACGCCGTCCCTGAATTGCGCGTAAAATAGTAGGTTAATTTTTGGTCTTGTAATTTTATTTTTGTAATCGTAAAAGACACCGACGCCGTCCCTGAATTGCGCGTAAAATAGTAGGTTAATTTTTGTTCTTGTAATTTTAGTTTTGTAATCGTAAAAAACTCCGACGCCGTCCCTGAATTGCGCTTAAAATAGTAGGTTAATTTTTGGTCTTGTGATTTTAGTTTTGTAATCGTAAAAGACACCGACGCCGTCCCTGAATTGCGCGTAAAATAGTAGGTTAATTTTTGGTCTTGTAATTTTAGTTTTGTAATCGTGAAAAACTCCGACGCCGTCCCTGAATTGCGCGTAAAATAGTAGGTTAATTTTTGGTCTTGTAATTTTAGTTTTGTAATCGTAAAAAACTCCGACGCCGTCCCTGAATTGCGCTTAAAATAGTAGGTTAATTTTTGGTCTTGTGATTTTAGTTTTGTAATCGTAAAAGACACCGACGCCGTCCCTGAATTGCGCGTAAAATAGTAGGTTAATTTTTGGTCTTGTAATTTTAGTTTTGTAATCGTAAAAGACACCGACGCCGTCCCTGAATTGCGCGTAAAATAGTAGGTTAATTTTTGGTCTTGTAATTTTAGTTTTGTAATCGTAAAAAACACCGACGCCGTCCCTGAATTGCGCGTAAAATAGTAGGTTAATTTTTGGTCTTGTAATTTTAGTTTTGTAATCGTAAAAAACACCGACGCCATCCCTGAATTGCGCGTAAAATAGTAGGTTAATTTTTGGTCTTGTAATGTTAGTTTTGTAATCGTAAAAAACTCCGACGCCGTCCCTGAATTGCGCGTAAAATAGTAGGTTAATTTTTGGTCTTGTAATTTTAGTTTTGTAATCGTAAAAGACACCGACGCCGTCCCTGAATTGCGCGTAAAATAGTAGGTTAATTTTTGGTCTTGTAATTTTAGTTTTGTAATCGTAAAACACACCGACGCCGTCCCTGAATTGCGCTTAAAATAGTAGGTTAATTTTTGGTCTTGTAATTTTAGTTTTGTAATCGTGAAAAACTCCGACGCCGTCCCTGAATTGCGCGTAAAATAGTAGGTTAATTTTTGGTCTTGTAATTTTAGTTTTGTAATCGTAAAAGACACCGACGCCGTCCCTGAATTGCGCGTAAAATAGTAGGTAAATTTTTGGTCTTGTAATTTTAGTTTTGTAATCGTAAAAATCACCGACGCCGTCCCTGAATTGCGCGTAAAATAGTAGGTTAATTTTTGGTCTTGTAATGTTAGTTTTGTAATCGTAAAAAACTCCGACGCCATCCCTGAATTGCGCGTAAAATAGTAGGTTAATTTTTGGTCTTGTAATTTTAGTTTTGTAATCGTAAAAAACACCGACGCCGTCCACGAATTGCGCGTAAAATAGTAGGTTAATTTTTGGTCTTGTAATTTTAGTTTTGTAATCGTAAAAGACACCGACGCCGTCCCTGAATTGCGCGTAAAATAGTAGGTTAATTTTTGGTCTTGTAATGTTAGTTTTGTAATCGTAAAAAACTCCGACGCCGTCCCTGAATTGCGCGTAAAATAGTAGGTTAATTTTTGGTCTTGTAATTTTAGTTTTGTAATCGTAAAAAACTCCGACGCCGTCCCTGAATTGCGCGTAAAATAGTAGGTTAATATTTGGTCTTGTAATTTTAGTTTTGTAATCGTAAAAGACACCGACGCCGTCCCTGAATTGCGCTTAAAATAGTAGGTTAATTTTTGGTCTTGTGATTTTAGTTTTGTAATCGTAAAAGACACCGACGCCGTCCCTGAATTGCGCGTAAAATAGTAGGTTAATTTTTGGTCTTGTAATTTTAGTTTTGTAATCGTAAAAAACTCCGACGCCGTCCCTGAATTGCGCGTAAAATAGTAGGTTAATTTTTGGTCTTGTAATTTTAGTTTTGTAATCGTAAAAGACACCGACGCCGTCCCTGAATTGCGCTTAAAATAGTAGGTTAATTTTTGGTCTTGTGATTTTAGTTTTGTAATCGTAAAAGACACCGACGCCGTCCCTGAATTGCGCGTAAAATAGTAGGTTAATTTTTGGTCTTGTAATTTTAGTTTTGTAATCGTAAAAAACACCGACGCCGTCCCTGAATTGCGCGTAAAATAGTAGGTTAATTTTTGGTCTTGTAATTTTAGTTTTGTAATCGTAAAAGACACCGACGCCGTCCCTGAATTGCGCGTAAAATAGTAGGTTAATTTTTGGTCTTGTGATTTTAGTTTTGTAATCGTAAAAGACACCGACGCCGTCCCTGAATTGCGCGTAAAATAGTAGGTTAATTTTTGGTCTTGTAATGTTAGTTTTGTAATCGTAAAAAACTCCGACGCCGTCCCTGAATTGCGCGTAAAATAGTAGGTTAATTTTTGGTCTTGTAATTTTAGTTTTGTAATCGTAAAAAACTCCGACGCCGTCCCTGAATTGCGCGTAAAATAGTAGGTTAATTTTTGGTCTTGTAATTTTAGTTTTGTAATCGTAAAAGACACCGACGCCGTCCCTGAATTGCGCTTAAAATAGTAGGTTAATTTTTGGTCTTGTGATTTTAGTTTTGTAATCGTAAAAGACACCGACGCCGTCCCTGAATTGCGCGTAAAATAGTAGGTTAATTTTTGGTCTTGTAATTTTAGTTTTGTAATCGTAAAAAACTCCGACGCCGTCCCTGAATTGCGCGTAAAATAGTAGGTTAATTTTTGGTCTTGTAATTTTAGTTTTGTAATCGTAAAAGACACCGACGCCGTCCCTGAATTGCGCTTAAAATAGTAGGTTAATTTTTGGTCTTGTGATTTTAGTTTTGTAATCGTAAAAGACACCGACGCCGTCCCTGAATTGCGCGTAAAATAGTAGGTTAATTTTTGGTCTTGTAATTTTAGTTTTGTAATCGTAAAAAACTCCGACGCCGTCCCTGAATTGCGCGTAAAATAGTAGGTTAATTTTTGGTCTTGTAATTTTAGTTTTGTAATCGTAAAAGACACCGACGCCGTCCCTGAATTGCGCGTAAAATAGTAGGTTAATTTTTGGTCTTGTGATTTTAGTTTTGTAATCGTAAAAGACACCGACGCCGTCCCTGAATTGCGCGTAAAATAGTAGGTTAATTTTTGGTCTTGTAATTTTAGTTTTGTAATCGTAAAAGACACCGACGCCGTCCCTGAATTGCGCGTAAAATAGTAGGTTAATTTTTGGTCTTGTAATTTTAGTTTTGTAATCGTAAAAGACACCGACGCCGTCCCCGAATTGCGCGTAAAATAGTAGGTAAATTTTTGGTCTTGTAATTTTAGTTTTGTAATCGTAAAAAACTCCGACGCCGTCCCCGAATTGCGCGTAAAATAGTAGGTTAATTTTTGGTCTTGTAATTTTAGTTTTGTAATCGTAAAAGACACCGACGCCGTCCCTGAATTGCGCGTAAAATAGTAGGTTAATTTTTGGTCTTGTAATTTTAGTTTTGTAATCGTAAAAGACACCGACGCCGTCCCTGAATTGCGCGTAAAATAGTAGGTTAATTTTTGGTCTTGTAATTTTAGTTTTGTAATCGTAAAAAACTCCGACGCCGTCCCTGAATTGCGCGTAAAATAGTAGGTTAATTTTTGGTCTTGTAATTTTAGTTTTGTAATCGTAGAAGACACCGACGCCGTCCCTGAATTGCGCTTAAAATAGTAGGTTAATTTTTGGTCTTGTGATTTTAGTTTTGTAATCGTAAAAGACACCGACGCCGTCCCTGAATTGCGCGTAAAATAGTAGGTTAATTTTTGGTCTTGTAATTTTAGTTTTGTAATCGTAAAAAACTCCGACGCCGTCCCTGAATTGCGCGTAAAATAGTAGGTTAATTTTTGGTCTTGTAATTTTAGTTTTGTAATCGTAAAAGACACCGACGCCGTCCCTGAATTGCGCGTAAAATAGTAGGTAAATTTTTGGTCTTGTAATTTTAGTTTTGTAATCGTAAAAAACTCCGACGCCGTCCCTGAATTGCGCGTAAAATAGTAGGTTAATTTTTGGTCTTGTAATTTTAGTTTTGTAATCGTAAAAGGCACCGACGCCGTCCCTGAATTGCGCGTAAAATAGTAGGTTAATTTTTGGTCTTGTAATTTTAGTTTTGTAATCGTAAAAAACACCGACGCCGTCCACGAATTGCGCGTAAAATAGTAGGTTAATTTTTGGTCTTGTAATTTTAGTTTTGTAATCGTAAAAGACACCGACGCCGTCCCTGAATTGCGCGTAAAATAGTAGGTTAATTTTTGGTCTTGTAATGTTAGTTTTGTAATCGTAAAAAACTCCGACGCCGTCCCTGAATTGCGCGTAAAATAGTAGGTTAATTTTTGGTCTTGTAATTTTAGTTTTGTAATCGTAAAAAACTCCGACGCCGTCCCTGAATTGCGCGTAAAATAGTAGGTTAATTTTTGGTCTTGTAATTTTAGTTTTGTAATCGTAAAAGACACCGACGCCGTCCCTGAATTGCGCTTAAAATAGTAGGTTAATTTTTGGTCTTGTGATTTTAGTTTTGTAATCGTAAAAGACACCGACGCCGTCCCTGAATTGCGCGTAAAATAGTAGGTTAATTTTTGGTCTTGTAATTTTAGTTTTGTAATCGTAAAAAACTCCGACGCCGTCCCTGAATTGCGCGTAAAATAGTAGGTTAATTTTTGGTCTTGTAATTTTAGTTTTGTAATCGTAAAAGACACCGACGCCGTCCCTGAATTGCGCTTAAAATAGTAGGTTAATTTTTGGTCTTGTGATTTTAGTTTTGTAATCGTAAAAGACACCGACGCCGTCCCTGAATTGCGCGTAAAATAGTAGGTTAATTTTTGGTCTTGTAATTTTAGTTTTGTAATCGTAAAAAACTCCGACGCCGTCCCTGAATTGCGCGTAAAATAGTAGGTTAATTTTTGGTCTTGTAATTTTAGTTTTGTAATCGTAAAAAACACCGACGCCGTCCCTGAATTGCGCTTAAAATAGTAGGTTAATTTTTGGTCTTGTAATTTTAGTTTTGTAATCGTAAAAAACACCGACGCCGTCCCTGAATTGCGCGTAAAATAGTAGGTTAATTTTTGGTCTTGTAATTTTAGTTTTGTAATCGTAAAAAACACCGACGCCGTCCCTGAATTGCGCTTAAAATAGTAGGTTAATTTTTGGTCTTGTAATTTTAGTTTTGTAATCGTGAAAAACTCCGACGCCGTCCCCGAATTGCGCGTAAAATAGTAGGTTAATTTTTGGTCTTGTAATTTTAGTTTTGTAATCGTTAAAAACTCCGACGCCGTCCCTGAATTGCGCGTAAAATAGTAGGTTAATTTTTGGTCTTGTAATTTTATTTTTGTAATCGTAAAAGACACCGACGCCGTCCCTGAATTGCGCGTAAAATAGTAGGTTAATTTTTGTTCTTGTAATTTTAGTTTTGTAATCGTAAAAAACTCCGACGCCGTCCCTGAATTGCGCTTAAAATAGTAGGTTAATTTTTGGTCTTGTAATTTTAGTTTTGTAATCGTAAAAGACACCGACGCCGTCCCTGAATTGCGCGTAAAATAGTAGGTTAATTTTTGGTCTTGTAATTTTAGTTTTGTAATCGTGAAAAACTCCGACGCCGTCCCTGAATTGCGCGTAAAATAGTAGGTTAATTTTTGGTCTTGTAATTTTAGTTTTGTAATCGTAAAAAACTCCGACGCCGTCCCTGAATTGCGCTTAAAATAGTAGGTTAATTTTTGGTCTTGTGATTTTAGTTTTGTAATCGTAAAAGACACCGACGCCGTCCCTGAATTGCGCGTAAAATAGTAGGTTAATTTTTGGTCTTGTAATTTTAGTTTTGTAATCGTAAAAGACACCGACGCCGTCCCTGAATTGCGCGTAAAATAGTAGGTTAATTTTTGGTCTTGTAATTTTAGTTTTGTAATCGTAAAAAACACCGACGCCGTCCCTGAATTGCGCGTAAAATAGTAGGTTAATTTTTGGTCTTGTAATTTTAGTTTTGTAATCGTAAAAAACACCGACGCCATCCCTGAATTGCGCGTAAAATAGTAGGTTAATTTTTGGTCTTGTAATGTTAGTTTTGTAATCGTAAAAAACTCCGACGCCGTCCCTGAATTGCGCGTAAAATAGTAGGTTAATTTTTGGTCTTGTAATTTTAGTTTTGTAATCGTAAAAGACACCGACGCCGTCCCTGAATTGCGCGTAAAATAGTAGGTTAATTTTTGGTCTTGTAATTTTAGTTTTGTAATCGTAAAACACACCGACGCCGTCCCTGAATTGCGCGTAAAATAGTAGGTTAATTTTTGGTCTTGTAATTTTAGTTTTGTAATCGTGAAAAACTCCGACGCCGTCCCTGAATTGCGCGTAAAATAGTAGGTTAATTTTTGGTCTTGTAATTTTAGTTTTGTAATCGTAAAAGACACCGACGCCGTCCCTGAATTGCGCGTAAAATAGTAGGTTAATTTTTGGTCTTGTAATTTTAGTTTTGTAATCGTAAAAATCACCGACGCCGTCCCTGAATTGCGCGTAAAATAGTAGGTTAATTTTTGGTCTTGTAATGTTAGTTTTGTAATCGTAAAAAACTCCGACGCCATCCCTGAATTGCGCGTAAAATAGTAGGTTAATTTTTGGTCTTGTAATTTTAGTTTTGTAATCGTAAAAAACACCGACGCCGTCCATGAATTGCGCGTAAAATAGTAGGTTAATTTTTGGTCTTGTAATTTTAGTTTTGTAATCGTAAAAGACACCGACGCCGTCCCTGAATTGCGCGTAAAATAGTAGGTTAATTTTTGGTCTTGTAATGTTAGTTTTGTAATCGTAAAAAACTCCGACGCCGTCCCTGAATTGCGCGTAAAATAGTAGGTTAATTTTTGGTCTTGTAATTTTAGTTTTGTAATCGTAAAAAACTCCGACGCCGTCCCTGAATTGCGCGTAAAATAGTAGGTTAATATTTGGTCTTGTAATTTTAGTTTTGTAATCGTAAAAGACACCGACGCCGTCCCTGAATTGCGCTTAAAATAGTAGGTTAATTTTTGGTCTTGTGATTTTAGTTTTGTAATCGTAAAAGACACCGATGCCGTCCCTGAATTGCGCGTAAAATAGTAGGTTAATTTTTGGTCTTGTAATTTTAGTTTTGTAATCGTAAAAAACTCCGACGCCGTCCCTGAATTGCGCGTAAAATAGTAGGTTAATTTTTGGTCTTGTAATTTTAGTTTTGTAATCGTAAAAGACACCGACGCCGTCCCTGAATTGCGCTTAAAATAGTAGGTTAATTTTTGGTCTTGTGATTTTAGTTTTGTAATCGTAAAAGACACCGACGCCGTCCCTGAATTGCGCGTAAAATAGTAGGTTAATTTTTGGTCTTGT
Source organism: Rhagonycha fulva (assembly GCA_905340355.1). Lineage (NCBI taxonomy): Eukaryota > Metazoa > Arthropoda > Insecta > Coleoptera > Cantharidae > Rhagonycha > Rhagonycha fulva. The sequence goes on from HG996554.1 coordinate 119,913,327, forward strand.
AATTTTAGTTTTGTAATCGTAAAAAACTCCGACGCCGTCCCTGAATTGCGCGTAAAATAGTAGGTTAATTTTTGGTCTTGTAATTTTAGTTTTGTAATCGTAAAAGACACCGACGCCGTCCCTGAATTGCGCGTAAAATAGTAGGTTAATTTTTGGTCTTGTGATTTTAGTTTTGTAATCGTAAAAGACACCGACGCCGTCCCTGAATTGCGCGTAAAATAGTAGGTTAATTTTTGGTCTTGTAATTTTAGTTTTGTAATCGTAAAAAACTCCGACGCCGTCCCTGAATTGCGCGTAAAATAGTAGGTTAATTTTTGGTCTTGTAATTTTAGTTTTGTAATCGTAAAAGACACCGACGCCGTCCCCGAATTGCGCGTAAAATAGTAGGTTAATTTTTGGTCTTGTAATTTTAGTTTTGTAATCGTAAAAGACACCGACGCCGTCCCTGAATTGCGCGTAAAATAGTAGGTTAATTTTTGGTCTTGTAATGTTAGTTTTGTAATCGTAAAAAACTCCGACGCCGTCCCTGAATTGCGCGTAAAATAGTAGGTTAATTTTTGGTCTTGTAATTTTAGTTTTGTAATCGTAAAAAACTCCGACGCCGTCCCTGAATTGCGCGTAAAATAGTAGGTTAATTTTTGGTCTTGTAATTTTAGTTTTGTAATCGTAAAAGACACCGACGCCGTCCCTGAATTGCGCTTAAAATAGTAGGTTAATTTTTGGTCTTGTGATTTTAGTTTTGTAATCGTAAAAGACACCGACGCCGTCCCTGAATTGCGCGTAAAATAGTAGGTTAATTTTTGGTCTTGTAATTTTAGTTTTGTAATCGTAAAAAACTCCGACGCCGTCCCTGAATTGCGCGTAAAATAGTAGGTTAATTTTTGGTCTTGTAATTTTAGTTTTGTAATCGTAAAAGACACCGACGCCGTCCCTGAATTGCGCTTAAAATAGTAGGTTAATTTTTGGTCTTGTGATTTTAGTTTTGTAATCGTAAAAGACACCGACGCCGTCCCTGAATTGCGCGTAAAATAGTAGGTTAATTTTTGGTCTTGTAATTTTAGTTTTGTAATCGTAAAAAACTCCGACGCCGTCCCTGAATTGCGCGTAAAATAGTAGGTTAATTTTTGGTCTTGTAATTTTAGTTTTGTAATCGTAAAAGACACCGACGCCGTCCCTGAATTGCGCGTAAAATAGTAGGTTAATTTTTGGTCTTGTGATTTTAGTTTTGTAATCGTAAAAGACACCGACGCCGTCCCTGAATTGCGCGTAAAATAGTAGGTTAATTTTTGGTCTTGTAATTTTAGTTTTGTAATCGTAAAAAACTCCGACGCCGTCCCTGAATTGCGCGTAAAATAGTAGGTTAATTTTTGGTCTTGTAATTTTAGTTTTGTAATCGTAAAAGACACCGACGCCGTCCCCGAATTGCGCGTAAAATAGTAGGTAAATTTTTGGTCTTGTAATTTTAGTTTTGTAATCGTAAAAAACTCCGACGCCGTCCCCGAATTGCGCGTAAAATAGTAGGTTAATTTTTGGTCTTGTAATTTTAGTTTTGTAATCGTAAAAGACACCGACGCCGTCCCTGAATTGCGCTTAAAATAGTAGGTTAATTTTTGGTCTTGTGATTTTAGTTTTGTAATCGTAAAAGACACCGACGCCGTCCCTGAATTGCGCGTAAAATAGTAGGTTAATTTTTGGTCTTGTAATTTTAGTTTTGTAATCGTAAAAAACTCCGACGCCGTCCCTGAATTGCGCGTAAAATAGTAGGTTAATTTTTGGTCTTGTAATTTTAGTTTTGTAATCGTAAAAGACACCGACGCCGTCCCTGAATTGCGCTTAAAATAGTAGGTTAATTTTTGGTCTTGTGATTTTAGTTTTGTAATCGTAAAAGACACCGACGCCGTCCCTGAATTGCGCGTAAAATAGTAGGTTAATTTTTGGTCTTGTAATTTTAGTTTTGTAATCGTAAAAAACTCCGACGCCGTCCCTGAATTGCGCGTAAAATAGTAGGTTAATTTTTGGTCTTGTAATTTTAGTTTTGTAATCGTAAAAAACACCGACGCCGTCCCTGAATTGCGCTTAAAATAGTAGGTTAATTTTTGGTCTTGTAATTTTAGTTTTGTAATCGTAAAAAACACCGACGCCGTCCCTGAATTGCGCGTAAAATAGTAGGTTAATTTTTGGTCTTGTAATTTTAGTTTTGTAATCGTAAAAAACACCGACGCCGTCCCTGAATTGCGCTTAAAATAGTAGGTTAATTTTTGGTCTTGTAATTTTAGTTTTGTAATCGTGAAAAACTCCGACGCCGTCCCCGAATTGCGCGTAAAATAGTAGGTTAATTTTTGGTCTTGTAATTTTAGTTTTGTAATCGTTAAAAACTCCGACGCCGTCCCTGAATTGCGCGTAAAATAGTAGGTTAATTTTTGGTCTTGTAATTTTATTTTTGTAATCGTAAAAGACACCGACGCCGTCCCTGAATTGCGCGTAAAATAGTAGGTTAATTTTTGTTCTTGTAATTTTAGTTTTGTAATCGTAAAAAACTCCGACGCCGTCCCTGAATTGCGCTTAAAATAGTAGGTTAATTTTTGGTCTTGTGATTTTAGTTTTGTAATCGTAAAAGACACCGACGCCGTCCCTGAATTGCGCGTAAAATAGTAGGTTAATTTTTGGTCTTGTAATTTTAGTTTTGTAATCGTGAAAAACTCCGACGCCGTCCCTGAATTGCGCGTAAAATAGTAGGTTAATTTTTGGTCTTGTAATTTTAGTTTTGTAATCGTAAAAAACTCCGACGCCGTCCCTGAATTGCGCTTAAAATAGTAGGTTAATTTTTGGTCTTGTGATTTTAGTTTTGTAATCGTAAAAGACACCGACGCCGTCCCTGAATTGCGCGTAAAATAGTAGGTTAATTTTTGGTCTTGTAATTTTAGTTTTGTAATCGTAAAAGACACCGACGCCGTCCCTGAATTGCGCGTAAAATAGTAGGTTAATTTTTGGTCTTGTAATTTTAGTTTTGTAATCGTAAAAAACACCGACGCCGTCCCTGAATTGCGCGTAAAATAGTAGGTTAATTTTTGGTCTTGTAATTTTAGTTTTGTAATCGTAAAAAACACCGACGCCATCCCTGAATTGCGCGTAAAATAGTAGGTTAATTTTTGGTCTTGTAATGTTAGTTTTGTAATCGTAAAAAACTCCGACGCCGTCCCTGAATTGCGCGTAAAATAGTAGGTTAATTTTTGGTCTTGTAATTTTAGTTTTGTAATCGTAAAAGACACCGACGCCGTCCCTGAATTGCGCGTAAAATAGTAGGTTAATTTTTGGTCTTGTAATTTTAGTTTTGTAATCGTAAAACACACCGACGCCGTCCCTGAATTGCGCGTAAAATAGTAGGTTAATTTTTGGTCTTGTAATTTTAGTTTTGTAATCGTGAAAAACTCCGACGCCGTCCCTGAATTGCGCGTAAAATAGTAGGTTAATTTTTGGTCTTGTAATTTTAGTTTTGTAATCGTAAAAGACACCGACGCCGTCCCTGAATTGCGCGTAAAATAGTAGGTAAATTTTTGGTCTTGTAATTTTAGTTTTGTAATCGTAAAAATCACCGACGCCGTCCCTGAATTGCGCGTAAAATAGTAGGTTAATTTTTGGTCTTGTAATGTTAGTTTTGTAATCGTAAAAAACTCCGACGCCATCCCTGAATTGCGCGTAAAATAGTAGGTTAATTTTTGGTCTTGTAATTTTAGTTTTGTAATCGTAAAAAACACCGACGCCGTCCACGAATTGCGCGTAAAATAGTAGGTTAATTTTTGGTCTTGTAATTTTAGTTTTGTAATCGTAAAAGACACCGACGCCGTCCCTGAATTGCGCGTAAAATAGTAGGTTAATTTTTGGTCTTGTAATGTTAGTTTTGTAATCGTAAAAAACTCCGACGCCGTCCCTGAATTGCGCGTAAAATAGTAGGTTAATTTTTGGTCTTGTAATTTTAGTTTTGTAATCGTAAAAAACTCCGACGCCGTCCCTGAATTGCGCGTAAAATAGTAGGTTAATATTTGGTCTTGTAATTTTAGTTTTGTAATCGTAAAAGACACCGACGCCGTCCCTGAATTGCGCTTAAAATAGTAGGTTAATTTTTGGTCTTGTAATTTTAGTTTTGTAATCGTAAAAGACACCGACGCCGTCCCTGAATTGCGCGTAAAATAGTAGGTTAATTTTTGGTCTTGTAATTTTAGTTTTGTAATCGTAAAAGACACCGACGCCGTCCCTGAATTGCGCTTAAAATAGTAGGTTAATTTTTGGTCTTGTGATTTTAGTTTTGTAATCGTAAAAGACACCGACGCCGTCCCTGAATTGCGCGTAAAATAGTAGGTTAATTTTTGGTCTTGTAATTTTAGTTTTGTAATCGTAAAAAACTCCGACGCCGTCCCTGAATTGCGCGTAAAATAGTAGGTTAATTTTTGGTCTTGTAATTTTAGTTTTGTAATCGTAAAAGACACCGACGCCGTCCCTGAATTGCGCGTAAAATAGTAGGTTAATTTTTGGTCTTGTGATTTTAGTTTTGTAATCGTAAAAGACACCGACGCCGTCCCTGAATTGCGCGTAAAATAGTAGGTTAATTTTTGGTCTTGTAATTTTAGTTTTGTAATCGTAAAAAACTCCGACGCCGTCCCTGAATTGCGCGTAAAATAGTAGGTTAATTTTTGGTCTTGTAATTTTAGTTTTGTAATCGTAAAAGACACCGACGCCGTCCCCGAATTGCGCGTAAAATAGTAGGTTAATTTTTGGTCTTGTAATTTTAGTTTTGTAATCGTAAAAGACACCGACGCCGTCCCTGAATTGCGCGTAAAATAGTAGGTTAATTTTTGGTCTTGTAATGTTAGTTTTGTAATCGTAAAAAACTCCGACGCCGTCCCTGAATTGCGCGTAAAATAGTAGGTTAATTTTTGGTCTTGTAATTTTAGTTTTGTAATCGTAAAAAACTCCGACGCCGTCCCTGAATTGCGCGTAAAATAGTAGGTTAATTTTTGGTCTTGTAATTTTAGTTTTGTAATCGTAAAAGACACCGACGCCGTCCCTGAATTGCGCTTAAAATAGTAGGTTAATTTTTGGTCTTGTGATTTTAGTTTTGTAATCGTAAAAGACACCGACGCCGTCCCTGAATTGCGCGTAAAATAGTAGGTTAATTTTTGGTCTTGTAATTTTAGTTTTGTAATCGTAAAAAACTCCGACGCCGTCCCTGAATTGCGCGTAAAATAGTAGGTTAATTTTTGGTCTTGTAATTTTAGTTTTGTAATCGTAAAAGACACCGACGCCGTCCCTGAATTGCGCTTAAAATAGTAGGTTAATTTTTGGTCTTGTGATTTTAGTTTTGTAATCGTAAAAGACACCGACGCCGTCCCTGAATTGCGCGTAAAATAGTAGGTTAATTTTTGGTCTTGTAATTTTAGTTTTGTAATCGTAAAAAACTCCGACGCCGTCCCTGAATTGCGCGTAAAATAGTAGGTTAATTTTTGGTCTTGTAATTTTAGTTTTGTAATCGTAAAAGACACCGACGCCGTCCCTGAATTGCGCGTAAAATAGTAGGTTAATTTTTGGTCTTGTGATTTTAGTTTTGTAATCGTAAAAGACACCGACGCCGTCCCTGAATTGCGCGTAAAATAGTAGGTTAATTTTTGGTCTTGTAATTTTAGTTTTGTAATCGTAAAAAACTCCGACGCCGTCCCTGAATTGCGCGTAAAATAGTAGGTTAATTTTTGGTCTTGTAATTTTAGTTTTGTAATCGTAAAAGACACCGACGCCGTCCCCGAATTGCGCGTAAAATAGTAGGTAAATTTTTGGTCTTGTAATTTTAGTTTTGTAATCGTAAAAAACTCCGACGCCGTCCCCGAATTGCGCGTAAAATAGTAGGTTAATTTTTGGTCTTGTAATTTTAGTTTTGTAATCGTAAAAGACACCGACGCCGTCCCTGAATTGCGCTTAAAATAGTAGGTTAATTTTTGGTCTTGTGATTTTAGTTTTGTAATCGTAAAAGACACCGACGCCGTCCCTGAATTGCGCGTAAAATAGTAGGTTAATTTTTGGTCTTGTAATTTTAGTTTTGTAATCGTAAAAAACTCCGACGCCGTCCCTGAATTGCGCGTAAAATAGTAGGTTAATTTTTGGTCTTGTAATTTTAGTTTTGTAATCGTAAAAGACACCGACGCCGTCCCTGAATTGCGCTTAAAATAGTAGGTTAATTTTTGGTCTTGTGATTTTAGTTTTGTAATCGTAAAAGACACCGACGCCGTCCCTGAATTGCGCGTAAAATAGTAGGTTAATTTTTGGTCTTGTAATTTTAGTTTTGTAATCGTAAAAAACTCCGACGCCGTCCCTGAATTGCGCGTAAAATAGTAGGTTAATTTTTGGTCTTGTAATTTTAGTTTTGTAATCGTAAAAGACACCGACGCCGTCCCTGAATTGCGCGTAAAATAGTAGGTAAATTTTTGGTCTTGTAATTTTAGTTTTGTAATCGTAAAAAACACCGACGCCGTCCCTGAATTGCGCGTAAAATAGTAGGTTAATTTTTGGTCTTGTAATTTTATTTTTGTAATCGTAAAAGACACCGACGCCGTCCCTGAATTGCGCGTAAAATAGTAGGTTAATTTTTGTTCTTGTAATTTTAGTTTTGTAATCGTAAAAAACTCCGACGCCGTCCCTGAATTGCGCTTAAAATAGTAGGTTAATTTTTGGTCTAGTGATTTTAGTTTTGTAATCGTAAAAGACACCGACGCCGTCCCTGAATTGCGCGTAAAATAGTAGGTTAATTTTTGGTCTTGTAATTTTAGTTTTGTAATCGTGAAAAACTCCGACGCCGTCCCTGAATTGCGCGTAAAATAGTAGGTTAATTTTTGGTCTTGTAATTTTAGTTTTGTAATCGTAAAAAACTCCGACGCCGTCCCTGAATTGCGCTTAAAATAGTAGGTTAATTTTTGGTCTTGTGATTTTAGTTTTGTAATCGTAAAAGACACCGACGTCGTCCCTGAATTGCGCGTAAAATAGTAGGTTAATTTTTGGTTTTGTAATTTTAGTTTTGTAATCGTAAAAGACACCGACGCCGTCCCTGAATTGCGCGTAAAATAGTAGGTTAATTTTTGGTCTTGTGATTTTAGTTTTGTAATCGTAAAAGACACCAACGCCGTCCCTGAATTGCGCGTAAAATAGTAGGTTAATTTTTGGTCTTGTAATTTTAGTTTTGTAATCGTAAAAAACACCGACGCCGTCCCTGAATTGCGCTTAAAATAGTAGGTTAATTTTTGGTCTTGTAATTTTAGTTTTGTAATCGTGAAAAACTCCGAAGCCGTCCCTGAATTGCGCGTAAAATAGTAGGTTAATTTTTGGTCTTGTAATTTTAGTTTTGTAATCGTAAAAGACACCGACGCCGTCCCTGAATTGCGCGTAAAATAGTAGGTAAATTTTTGGTCTTGTAATTTTAGTTTTGTAATCGTAAAAAACACCGACGCCGTCCCTGAATTGCGCGTAAAATAGTAGGTTAATTTTTGGTCTTGTAATGTTAGTTTTGTAATCGTAAAAAACTCCGACGCCGTCCCTGAATTGCGCGTAAAATAGTAGGTTAATTTTTGGTCTTGTAATTTTAGTTTTGTAATCGTAAAAGACACCGACGCCGTCCCTGAAATGCGCGTAAAATAGTAGGTTAATTTTTGGTCTTGTAATTTTAGTTTTGTAATCGTTTAAAAACACCGACGCCGTCCCTGAATTGCGCTTAAAATAGTAGGTTAATTTTTGGTCTTGTAATTTTAGTTTTGTAATCGTAAAAGACACCGACGCCGTCCCTGAATTGCGCGTAAAATAGTAGGTTAATTTTTGGTCTTGTAATTTTAGTTTTGTAATCGTAAAAGACACCGACGCCGTCCCTGAATTGCGCTTAAAATAGTAGGTTAATTTTTGGTCTTGTGATTTTAGTTTTGTAATCGTAAAAGACACCGACGCCGTCCCTGAATTGCGCGTAAAATAGTAGGTTAATTTTTGGTCTTGTAATTTTAGTTTTGTAATCGTAAAAAACTCCGACGCCGTCCCTGAATTGCGCGTAAAATAGTAGGTTAATTTTTGGTCTTGTAATTTTAGTTTTGTAATCGTAAAAGACACCGACGCCGTCCCTGAATTGCGCGTAAAATAGTAGGTAAATTTTTGGTCTTGTAATTTTAGTTTTGTAATCGTAAAAAACTCCGACGCCGTCCCTGAATTGCGCTTAAAATAGTAGGTTAATTTTTGGTCTTGTGATTTTAGTTTTGTAATCGTAAAAGACACCGACGCCGTCCCTGAATTGCGCGTAAAATAGTAGGTTAATTTTTGGTCTTGTAATTTTAGTTTTGTAATCGTAAAAGACACCGACGCCGTCCCTGAATTGCGCGTAAAATAGTAGGTTAATTTTTGGTCTTGTAATTTTAGTTTTGTAATCGTAAAAGACACCGACGCCGTCCCTGAAATGCGCGTAAAATAGTAGGTTAATTTTTGGTCTTGTAATTTTAGTTTTGTAATCGTAAAAGACACCGACGCCGTCCCTGAATTGCGCGTAAAATAGTAGGTTAATTTTTGGTCTTGTAATTTTAGTTTTGTAATCGTAAAAGACACCGACGCCGTCCCTGAAATGCGCGTAAAATAGTAGGTTAATTTTTGGTCTTGTAATTTTAGTTTTGTAATCGTAAAAGACACCGACGCCGTCCCTGAATTGCGCGTAAAATAGTAGGTTAATTTTTGGTCTTGTGATTTTAGTTTTGTAATCGTAAAAGACACCGACGCCGTCCCTGAATTGCGCGTAAAATAGTAGGTTAATTTTTGGTCTTGTAATTTTAGTTTTGTAATCGTAAAAAACACCGACGCCGTCCCTGAATTGCGCTTAAAATAGTAGGTTAATTTTTGGTCTTGTAATTTTAGTTTTGTAATCGTGAAAAACTCCGAAGCCGTCCCTGAATTGCGCGTAAAATAGTAGGTTAATTTTTGGTCTTGTAATTTTAGTTTTGTAATCGTAAAAGACACCGACGCCGTCCCTGAATTGCGCGTAAAATAGTAGGTTAATTTTTGGTCTTGTAATTTTAGTTTTGTAATCGTAAAAAACACCGACGCCGTCCCTGAATTGCGCGTAAAATAGTAGGTTAATTTTTGGTCTTGTAATGTTAGTTTTGTAATCGTAAAATACTCCGACGCCGTCCCTGAATTGCGCGTAAAATAGTAGGTTAATTTTTGGTCTTGTAATTTTAGTTTTGTAATCGTAAAAGACACCGACGCCGTCCCTGAAATGCGCGTAAAATAGTAGGTTAATTTTTGGTCTTGTAATTTTTGTTTTGTAATCGTAAAAAACACCGACGCCGTCCCTGAATTGCGCTTAAAATAGTAGGTTAATTTTTGGTCTTGTAATTTTAGTTTTGTAATCGTAAAAGACACCGACGCCGTCCCTGAATTGCGCGTAAAATAGTAGGTTAATTTTTGGTCTTGTAATTTTAGTTTTGTAATCGTAAAAGACACCGACGCCGTCCCTGAATTGCGCTTAAAATAGTAGGTTAATTTTTGGTCTTGTGATTTTAGTTTTGTAATCGTAAAAGACACCGACGCCGTCCCTGAATTGCGCGTAAAATAGTAGGTTAATTTTTGGTCTTGTAATTTTAGTTTTGTAATCGTAAAAGACACCGACGCCGTCCCTGAATTGCGCGTAAAATAGTAGGTTAATTTTTGGTCTTGTAATTTTAGTTTTGTAATCGTAAAAGACACCGACGCCGTCCCTGAAATGCGCGTAAAATAGTAGGTTAATTTTTGGTCTTGTAATTTTAGTTTTGTAATCGTAAAAAACACCGACGCCGTCCCTGAATTGCGCTTAAAATAGTAGGTTAATTTTTGGTCTTGTAATTTTAGTTTTGTAATCGTAAAAGACACCGACGCCGTCCCTGAATTGCGCTTAAAATAGTAGGTTAATTTTTGGTCTTGTGATTTTAGTTTTGTAATCGTAAAAGACACCGACGCCGTCCCTGAATTGCGCGTAAAATAGTAGGTTAATTTTTGGTCTTGTAATTTTAGTTTTGTAATCGTGAAAAACTCCGACGCCGTCCCTGAATTGCGCGTAAAATAGTAGGTTAATTTTTGGTCTTGTAATTTTAGTTTTGTAATCGTAAAAAACTCCGACGCCGTCCCTGAATTGCGCTTAAAATAGTAGGTTAATTTTTGGTCTTGTGATTTTAGTTTTGTAATCGTAAAAGACACCGACGCCGTCCCTGAATTGCGCGTAAAATAGTAGGTTAATTTTTTGGTCTTGTAATTTTAGTTTTGTATTCGTAAAAGACACCGACGCCGTCCCTGAATTGCGCGTAAAATAGTAGGTTAATTTTTGGTCTTGTGATTTTAGTTTTGTAATCGTAAAAAACTCCGACGCCGTCCCTGAATTGCGCCTAAAATAGGTTAATTTTTGGTCTTGTAATTTTAGTTTTGTAATCGTAAAAAACTCCGACGCCGTCCCTGAATTGCGCGTAAAATAGTAGGTTAATTTTTGGTCTTGTAATTTTAGTTTTGTAATCGTAAAAGACACCGACGCCGTCCCAGAATTGCGCGTAAAATAGTAGGTAAATTTTTGGTCTTGTAATTTTAGTTTTGTAATCGTAAAAAACACCGACGCCGTCCCTGAATTGCGCGTAAAATAGTAGGTTAATTTTTGGTCTTGTAATGTTAGTTTTGTAATCGTAAAAAACTCCGACGCCGTCCCTGAATTGCGCGTAAAATAGTAGGTTAATTTTTGGTCTTGTAATTTTAGTTTTGTAATCGTAAAAGACACCGACGCCGTCCCTGAATTGCGCTTAAAATAGTAGGTTAATTTTTGGTCTTGTGATTTTAGTTTTGTAATCGTAAAAGACACCGACGCCGTCCCTGAATTGCGCGTAAAATAGTAGGTTAATTTTTGGTCTTGTAATGTTAGTTTTGTAATCGTAAAAAACTCCGACGCCGTCCCTGAATTGCGCGTAAAATAGTAGGTTAATTTTTGGTCTTGTAATTTTAGTTTTGTAATCGTAAAAAACACCGACGCCGTCCCTGAATTGCGCGTAAAATAGTAGGTAAATTTTTGGTCTTGTAATTTTAGTTTTGTAATCGTAAAAAACACCGACGCCGTCCCTGAATTGCGCGTAAAATAGTAGGTTAATTTTTGGTCTTGTAATTTTAGTTTTGTAATCGCAAAAAACACCGACGCCGTCCCTGAATTGCGCGTAAAATAGTAGGTTAATTTTTGGTCTTGTAATGTTAGTTTTGTAATCGTAAAAAACTCCGACGCCGTCCCTGAATTGCGCGTAAAATAGTAGGTTAATTTTGGTCTTGTAATTTTAGTTTTCGTAATCGTAAAAGACACCGACGCCGTCCCTGAATTGCGCTTAAAATAGTAGGTTAATTTTTGGTCTTGTGATTTTAGTTTTGTAATCGTAAAAGACACCGACGCCGTCCCTGAATTGCGCGTAAATAGTAGTAGTTAATTTTTGGTCTTGTAATTTTAGTTTTGTAATCGTAAAAGACACCGACGGCCGTCCCTGAATTGCGCGTAAAATAGTAGGTAAATTTTTGGTCTTGTAATTTTAGTTTTGTAATCGTAAAAAACACCGACGCCGCGTCCCTGAATTGCGAGTAAAATAGTAGGTTAATTTTTTGGTCTTGTAATGTTAGTTTTGTAATCGTAAAAAACTCCGACGCCGTCCCTGAATTGCGCGTAAAATAGTAGGTTAATTTTTGGTCTTGTAATTTTAGTTTTGTAATCGTAAAAGACACCGACGCCGTCCTCTGAATTGCGCTTAAAATAGTAGGTTAATTTTTGGTCTTGTGATTTTAGTTTTGTAATCGTAAAAGACACCGACGCCGTCCCTGAATTGCGCGTAAAATAGTATAGGTTAATTTTTGGTCTTGTAATGTTAGTTTTGTAATCGTAAAAAACTCCGACGCCGTCCCTGAATTGCGCGTAAAATAGTAGGTTAATTTTTGGTCTTGTAATTTTAGTTTTGTAATCGTAAAGACACCGACGCCGTCCCTGAATTGCGCTTAAAATAGTAGGTTAATTTTGGTCTTGTAATTTTAGTTTGTAATCGTAAAAAACACCGACGCCGTCCCTGAATTGCGCGGTAAAATAGTAGGTTAATTTTTGGTCTTGTAATGTTAGTTTTGTTAATCGTAAAAAACTCCGACGCCGTCCCTGAATTGCGCGTAAAATAGTAGGTTAATTTTTGGTCTTGTAATTTTTGTTTTGTAATCGTAAAAAACTCCGACGCCGTCCCTGAATTGCGCGTAAAATAGTAGGTTAATTTTTGGTCTTGTAATTTTAGTTTTGTAATCGTAAAAGACACCGACGCCGTCCCTGAATTGCGCTTAAAATAGTAGGTTAATTTTTGGTCTTGTGATTTTAGTTTTGTAATCGTAAAAGACACCGACGCCGTCCCTGAATTGCGCGTAAAATAGTAGGGTTAATTTTTGGTCTTGTAATTTTAGTTTTGTAATCGTAAAAAACTCCGACGCCGTCCCTGAATTGCGCGTAAAATAGTAGGTTAATTTTTGGTCTTGTAATTTTAGTTTTTTAATCGTAAAAGACACCGACGCCGTCCCTGAATTGCGCGTAAAATAGTAGGTTTAATTTTTGGTCTTGTGATTTTAGTTTTGTAATCGTAAAAGACACCGACGCCGTCCCTGAATTGCGCGTAAAATAGTAGGTTAATTTTTTGGTCTTGTAATTTTAGTTTTGTAATCGTAAAAAACTCCGGACGCCGTCCCTGAATTGCGCGTAAAATAGTAGGTTAATTTTTGGTCTTGTAATTTTAGTTTTGTAATCGTAAAAGACACCGACGCCGTCCCCGAATTGCGCGTAAAATAGTAGGTAAATTTTTGGTCTTGTAATTTTAGTTTTGTAATCGTAAAAAACTCCGACGCCGTCCCCGAATTGCGCGTAAAATAGTAGGTTAATTTTTGGTCTTGTAATTTTAGTTTTGTAATCGTAAAAGACACCGACGCCGTCCCTGAATTGCGCTTAAAATAGTAGGTTAATTTTTGGTCTTGTGATTTTAGTTTTGTAATCGTAAAAGACACCGACGCCGTCCCTGAATTGCGCGTAAAATAGTAGGTTAATTTTTGGTCTTGTAATTTTAGTTTTGTAATCGTAAAAAACTCCGACGCCGTCCCTGAATTGCGCGTAAAATAGTAGGTTAATTTTTGGTCTTGTAATTTTAGTTTTGTAATCGTAAAAGACACCGACGCCGTCCCTGAATTGCGCTTAAAATAGTAGGTTAATTTTTGGTCTTGTGATTTTAGTTTTGTAATCGTAAAAGACACCGACGCCGTCCCTGAATTGCGCGTAAAATAGTAGGTTAATTTTTGGTCTTGTAATTTTAGTTTTGTAATCGTAAAAAACTCCGACGCCGTCCCTGAATTGCGCGTAAAATAGTAGGTTAATTTTTGGTCTTGTAATTTTAGTTTTGTAATCGTAAAAAACACCGACGCCGTCCCTGAATTGCGCTTAAAATAGTAGGTTAATTTTTGGTCTTGTAATTTTAGTTTTGTAATCGTAAAAAACACCGACGCCGTCCCTGAATTGCGCGTAAAATAGTAGGTTAATTTTTGGTCTTGTAATTTTAGTTTTGTAATCGTAAAAAACACCGACGCCGTCCCTGAATTGCGCTTAAAATAGTAGGTTAATTTTTGGTCTTGTAATTTTAGTTTTGTAATCGTGAAAAACTCCGACGCCGTCCCCGAATTGCGCGTAAAATAGTAGGTTAATTTTTGGTCTTGTAATTTTAGTTTTGTAATCGTTAAAAACTCCGACGCCGTCCCTGAATTGCGCGTAAAATAGTAGGTTAATTTTTGGTCTTGTAATTTTATTTTTGTAATCGTAAAAGACACCGACGCCGTCCCTGAATTGCGCGTAAAATAGTAGGTTAATTTTTGTTCTTGTAATTTTAGTTTTGTAATCGTAAAAAACTCCGACGCCGTCCCTGAATTGCGCTTAAAATAGTAGGTTAATTTTTGGTCTTGTGATTTTAGTTTTGTAATCGTAAAAGACACCGACGCCGTCCCTGAATTGCGCGTAAAATAGTAGGTTAATTTTTGGTCTTGTAATTTTAGTTTTGTAATCGTGAAAAACTCCGACGCCGTCTCTGAATTGCGCGTAAAATAGTAGGTTAATTTTTGGTCTTGTAATTTTAGTTTTGTAATCGTAAAAAACTCCGACGCCGTCCCTGAATTGCGCTTAAAATAGTAGGTTAATTTTTGGTCTTGTGATTTTAGTTTTGTAATCGTAAAAGACACCGACGCCGTCCCTGAATTGCGCGTAAAATAGTAGGTTAATTTTTGGTCTTGTAATTTTAGTTTTGTAATCGTAAAAGACACCGACGCCGTCCCTGAATTGCGCGTAAAATAGTAGGTTAATTTTTGGTCTTGTAATTTTAGTTTTGTAATCGTAAAAAACACCGACGCCGTCCCTGAATTGCGCGTAAAATAGTAGGTTAATTTTTGGTCTTGTAATTTTAGTTTTGTAATCGTAAAAAACACCGACGCCATCCCTGAATTGCGCGTAAAATAGTAGGTTAATTTTTGGTCTTGTAATGTTAGTTTTGTAATCGTAAAAAACTCCGACGCCGTCCCTGAATTGCGCGTAAAATAGTAGGTTAATTTTTGGTCTTGTAATTTTAGTTTTGTAATCGTAAAAGACACCGACGCCGTCCCTGAATTGCGCGTAAAATAGTAGGTTAATTTTTGGTCTTGTAATTTTAGTTTTGTAATCGTAAAACACACCGACGCCGTCCCTGAATTGCGCTTAAAATAGTAGGTTAATTTTTGGTCTTGTAATTTTAGTTTTGTAATCGTGAAAAACTCCGACGCCGTCCCTGAATTGCGCGTAAAATAGTAGGTTAATTTTTGGTCTTGTAATTTTAGTTTTGTAATCGTAAAAGACACCGACGCCGTCCCTGAATTGCGCGTAAAATAGTAGGTAAATTTTTGGTCTTGTAATTTTAGTTTTGTAATCGTAAAAATCACCGACGCCGTCCCTGAATTGCGCGTAAAATAGTAGGTTAATTTTTGGTCTTGTAATGTTAGTTTTGTAATCGTAAAAAACTCCGACGCCGTCCCTGAATTGCGCGTAAAATAGTAGGTTAATTTTTGGTCTTGTAATTTTAGTTTTGTAATCGTAAAAAACTCCGACGCCGTCCCTGAATTGCGCGTAAAATAGTAGGTTAATATTTGGTCTTGTAATTTTAGTTTTGTAATCGTAAAAGACACCGACGCCGTCCCTGAATTGCGCTTAAAATAGTAGGTTAATTTTTGGTCTTGTGATTTTAGTTTTGTAATCGTAAAAGACACCGACGCCGTCCCTGAATTGCGCGTAAAATAGTAGGTTAATTTTTGGTCTTGTAATTTTAGTTTTGTAATCGTAAAAGACACCGACGCCGTCCCTGAATTGCGCTTAAAATAGTAGGTTAATTTTTGGTCTTGTGATTTTAGTTTTGTAATCGTAAAAGACACCGACGCCGTCCCTGAATTGCGCGTAAAATAGTAGGTTAATTTTTGGTCTTGTAATTTTAGTTTTGTAATCGTAAAAAACTCCGACGCCGTCCCTGAATTGCGCGTAAAATAGTAGGTTAATTTTTGGTCTTGTAATTTTAGTTTTGTAATCGTAAAAGACACCGACGCCGTCCCTGAATTGCGCGTAAAATAGTAGGTTAATTTTTGGTCTTGTGATTTTAGTTTTGTAATCGTAAAAGACACCGACGCCGTCCCTGAATTGCGCGTAAAATAGTAGGTTAATTTTTGGTCTTGTAATTTTAGTTTTGTAATCGTAAAAAACTCCGACGCCGTCCCTGAATTGCGCGTAAAATAGTAGGTTAATTTTTGGTCTTGTAATTTTAGTTTTGTAATCGTAAAAGACACCGACGCCGTCCCCGAATTGCGCGTAAAATAGTAGGTTAATTTTTGGTCTTGTAATTTTAGTTTTGTAATCGTAAAAGACACCGACGCCGTCCCTGAATTGCGCGTAAAATAGTAGGTTAATTTTTGGTCTTGTAATGTTAGTTTTGTAATCGTAAAAAACTCCGACGCCATCCCTGAATTGCGCGTAAAATAGTAGGTTAATTTTTGGTCTTGTAATTTTAGTTTTGTAATCGTAAAAAACTCCGACGCCGTCCCTGAATTGCGCGTAAAATAGTAGGTTAATTTTTGGTCTTGTAATTTTAGTTTTGTAATCGTAAAAGACACCGACGCCGTCCCTGAATTGCGCTTAAAATAGTAGGTTAATTTTTGGTCTTGTGATTTTAGTTTTGTAATCGTAAAAGACACCGACGCCGTCCCTGAATTGCGCGTAAAATAGTAGGTTAATTTTTGGTCTTGTAATTTTAGTTTTGTAATCGTAAAAAACTCCGACGCCGTCCCTGAATTGCGCGTAAAATAGTAGGTTAATTTTTGGTCTTGTAATTTTAGTTTTGTAATCGTAAAAGACACCGACGCCGTCCCTGAATTGCGCTTAAAATAGTAGGTTAATTTTTGGTCTTGTGATTTTAGTTTTGTAATCGTAAAAGACACCGACGCCGTCCCTGAATTGCGCGTAAAATAGTAGGTTAATTTTTGGTCTTGTAATTTTAGTTTTGTAATCGTAAAAAACTCCGACGCCGTCCCTGAATTGCGCGTAAAATAGTAGGTTAATTTTTGGTCTTGTAATTTTAGTTTTGTAATCGTAAAAGACACCGACGCCGTCCCTGAATTGCGCGTAAAATAGTAGGTTAATTTTTGGTCTTGTGATTTTAGTTTTGTAATCGTAAAAGACACCGACGCCGTCCCTGAATTGCGCGTAAAATAGTAGGTTAATTTTTGGTCTTGTAATTTTAGTTTTGTAATCGTAAAAAACTCCGACGCCGTCCCTGAATTGCGCGTAAAATAGTAGGTTAATTTTTGGTCTTGTAATTTTAGTTTTGTAATCGTAAAAGACACCGACGCCGTCCCTGAATTGCGCGTAAAATAGTAGGTAAATTTTTGGTCTTGTAATTTTAGTTTTGTAATCGTAAAAAACACCGACGCCGTCCCTGAATTGCGCGTAAAATAGTAGGTTAATTTTTGGTCTTGTAATTTTAGTTTTGTAATCGTAAAAGACACCGACGCCGTCCCCGAATTGCGCGTAAAATAGTAGGTAAATTTTTGGTCTTGTAATTTTAGTTTTGTAATCGTAAAAAACTCCGACGCCGTCCCCGAATTGCGCGTAAAATAGTAGGTTAATTTTTGGTCTTGTAATTTTAGTTTTGTAATCGTAAAAAACACCGACGCCGTCCCTGAATTGCGCTTAAAATAGTAGGTTAATTTTTGGTCTTGTGATTTTAGTTTTGTAATCGTAAAAGACACCGACGCCGTCCCTGAATTGCGCGTAAAATAGTAGGTTAATTTTTGGTCTTGTAATTTTAGTTTTGTAATCGTAAAAAACTCCGACGCCGTCCCTGAATTGCGCGTAAAATAGTAGGTTAATTTTTGGTCTTGTAATTTTAGTTTTGTAATCGTAAAAGACACCGACGCCGTCCCTGAATTGCGCTTAAAATAGTAGGTTAATTTTTGGTCTTGTGATTTTAGTTTTGTAATCGTAAAAGACACCGACGCCGTCCCTGAATTGCGCGTAAAATAGTAGGTTAATTTTTGGTCTTGTAATTTTAGTTTTGTAATCGTAAAAGACACCGACGCCGTCCCCGAATTGCGCGTAAAATAGTAGGTAAATTTTTGGTCTTGTAATTTTAGTTTTGTAATCGTAAAAAACTCCGACGCCGTCCCCGAATTGCGCGTAAAATAGTAGGTTAATTTTTGGTCTTGTAATTTTAGTTTTGTAATCGTAAAAGACACCGACGCCGTCCCTGAATTGCGCTTAAAATAGTAGGTTAATTTTTGGTCTTGTGATTTTAGTTTTGTAATCGTAAAAGACACCGACGCCGTCCCTGAATTGCGCGTAAAATAGTAGGTTAATTTTTGGTCTTGTAATTTTAGTTTTGTAATCGTAAAAAACTCCGACGCCGTCCCTGAATTGCGCGTAAAATAGTAGGTTAATTTTTGGTCTTGTAATTTTAGTTTTGTAATCGTAAAAGACACCGACGCCGTCCCTGAATTGCGCTTAAAATAGTAGGTTAATTTTTGGTCTTGTGATTTTAGTTTTGTAATCGTAAAAGACACCGACGCCGTCCCTGAATTGCGCTTAAAATAGTAGGTTAATTTTTGGTCTTGTAATTTTAGTTTTGTAATCGTAAAAAACTCCGACGCCGTCCCTGAATTGCGCGTAAAATAGTAGGTTAATTTTTGGTCTTGTAATTTTAGTTTTGTAATCGTAAAAGACACCGACGCCGTCCCTGAATTGCGCGTAAAATAGTAGGTAAATTTTTGGTCTTGTAATTTTAGTTTTGTAATCGTAAAAAACACCGACGCCGTCCCTGAATTGCGCGTAAAATAGTAGGTTAATTTTTGGTCTTGTAATTTTATTTTTGTAATCGTAAAAGACACCGACGCCGTCCCTGAATTGCGCGTAAAATAGTAGGTTAATTTTTGTTCTTGTAATTTTAGTTTTGTAATCGTAAAAAACTCCGACGCCGTCCCTGAATTGCGCTTAAAATAGTAGGTTAATTTTTGGTCTAGTGATTTTAGTTTTGTAATCGTAAAAGACACCGACGCCGTCCCTGAATTGCGCGTAAAATAGTAGGTTAATTTTTGGTCTTGTAATTTTAGTTTTGTAATCGTGAAAAACTCCGACGCCGTCCCTGAATTGCGCGTAAAATAGTAGGTTAATTTTTGGTCTTGTAATTTTAGTTTTGTAATCGTAAAAAACTCCGACGCCGTCCCTGAATTGCGCTTAAAATAGTAGGTTAATTTTTGGTCTTGTGATTTTAGTTTTGTAATCGTAAAAGACACCGACGTCGTCCCTGAATTGCGCGTAAAATAGTAGGTTAATTTTTGGTTTTGTTATTTTAGTTTTGTAATCGTAAAAGACACCGACGCCGTCCCTGAATTGCGCGTAAAATAGTAGGTTAATTTTTGGTCTTGTGATTTTAGTTTTGTAATCGTAAAAGACACCAACGCCGTCCCTGAATTGCGCGTAAAATAGTAGGTTAATTTTTGGTCTTGTAATTTTAGTTTTGTAATCGTAAAAAACACCGACGCCGTCCCTGAATTGCGCTTAAAATAGTAGGTTAATTTTTGGTCTTGTAATTTTAGTTTTGTAATCGTGAAAAACTCCGAAGCCGTCCCTGAATTGCGCGTAAAATAGTAGGTTAATTTTTGGTCTTGTAATTTTAGTTTTGTAATCGTAAAAGACACCGACGCCGTCCCTGAATTGCGCGTAAAATAGTAGGTAAATTTTTGGTCTTGTAATTTTAGTTTTGTAATCGTAAAAAACACCGACGCCGTCCCTGAATTGCGCGTAAAATAGTAGGTTAATTTTTGGTCTTGTAATGTTAGTTTTGTAATCGTAAAAAACTCCGACGCCGTCCCTGAATTGCGCGTAAAATAGTAGGTTAATTTTTGGTCTTGTAATTTTAGTTTTGTAATCGTAAAAGACACCGACGCCGTCCCTGAATTGCGCGTAAAATAGTAGGTTAATTTTTGGTCTTGTAATTTTAGTTTTGTTTTGTAATCGTTTAAAAACACCGACGCCGTCCCTGAATTGCGCTTAAAATAGTAGGTTAATTTTTGGTCTTGTAATTTTAGTTTTGTAATCGTAAAAGACACCGACGCCGTCCCTGAATTGCGCGTAAAATAGTAGGTTAATTTTTGGTCTTGTAATTTTAGTTTTGTAATCGTAAAAGACACCGACGCCGTCCCTGAATTGCGCTTAAAATAGTAGGTTAATTTTTGGTCTTGTGATTTTAGTTTTGTAATCGTAAAAGACACCGACGCCGTCCCTGAATTGCGCGTAAAATAGTAGGTTAATTTTTGGTCTTGTAATTTTAGTTTTGTAATCGTAAAAAACTCCGACGCCGTCCCTGAATTGCGCGTAAAATAGTAGGTTAATTTTTGGTCTTGTAATTTTAGTTTTGTAATCGTAAAAGACACCGACGCCGTCCCTGAATTGCGCGTAAAATAGTAGGTAAATTTTTGGTCTTGTAATTTTAGTTTTGTAATCGTAAAAAACTCCGACGCCGTCCCTGAATTGCGCTTAAAATAGTAGGTTAATTTTTGGTCTTGTGATTTTAGTTTTGTAATCGTAAAAGACACCGACGCCGTCCCTGAATTGCGCGTAAAATAGTAGGTTAATTTTTGGTCTTGTAATTTTAGTTTTGTAATCGTAAAAAACACCGACGCCGTCCCCGAATTGCGCGTAAAATAGTAGGTTAATTTTTGGTCTTGTAATTTTAGTTTTGTAATCGTAAAAGACACCGGCGCCGTCCCTGAAATGCGCGTAAAATAGTAGGTTAATTTTTGGTCTTGTAATTTTAGTTTTGTAATCGTAAAAGACACCGACGCCGTCCCTGAATTGCGCGTAAAATAGTAGGTTAATTTTTGGTCTTGTAATTTTAGTTTTGTAATCGTAAAAGACACCGACGCCGTCCCTGAAATGCGCGTAAAATAGTAGGTTAATTTTTGGTCTTGTAATTTTAGTTTTGTAATCGTAAAAGACACCGACGCCGTCCCTGAATTGCGCGTAAAATAGTAGGTTAATTTTTGGTCTTGTGATTTTAGTTTTGTAATCGTAAAAGACACCGACGCCGTCCCTGAATTGCGCGTAAAATAGTAGGTTAATTTTTGGTCTTGTAATTTTAGTTTTGTAATCGTAAAAAACACCGACGCCGTCCCTGAATTGCGCTTAAAATAGTAGGTTAATTTTTGGTCTTGTAATTTTAGTTTTGTAATCGTGAAAAACTCCGAAGCCGTCCCTGAATTGCGCGTAAAATAGTAGGTTAATTTTTGGTCTTGTAATTTTAGTTTTGTAATCGTAAAAGACACCGACGCCGTCCCTGAATTGCGCGTAAAATAGTAGGTAAATTTTTGGTCTTGTAATTTTAGTTTTGTAATCGTAAAAAACACCGACGCCGTCCCTGAATTGCGCGTAAAATAGTAGGTTAATTTTTGGTCTTGTAATGTTAGTTTTGTAATCGTAAAATACTCCGACGCCGTCCCTGAATTGCGCGTAAAATAGTAGGTTAATTTTTGGTCTTGTAATTTTAGTTTTGTAATCGTAAAAGACACCGACGCCGTCCCTGAAATGCGCGTAAAATAGTAGGTTAATTTTTGGTCTTGTAATTTTTGTTTTGTAATCGTAAAAAACACCGACGCCGTCCCTGAATTGCGCTTAAAATAGTAGGTTAATTTTTGGTCTTGTAATTTTAGTTTTGTAATCGTAAAAGACACCGACGCCGTCCCTGAATTGCGCGTAAAATAGTAGGTTAATTTTTGGTCTTGTAATTTTAGTTTTGTAATCGTAAAAGACACCGACGCCGTCCCTGAATTGCGCTTAAAATAGTAGGTTAATTTTTGGTCTTGTGATTTTAGTTTTGTAATCGTAAAAGACACCGACGCCGTCCCTGAATTGCGCGTAAAATAGTAGGTTAATTTTTGGTCTTGTAATTTTAGTTTTGTAATCGTAAAAGACACCGACGCCGTCCCTGAATTGCGCGTAAAATAGTAGGTTAATTTTTGGTCTTGTAATTTTAGTTTTGTAATCGTAAAAGACACCGACGCCGTCCCTGAAATGCGCGTAAAATAGTAGGTTAATTTTTGGTCTTGTAATTTTAGTTTTGTAATCGTAAAAAACACCGACGCCGTCCCTGAATTGCGCTTAAAATAGTAGGTTAATTTTTGGTCTTGTAATTTTAGTTTTGTAATCGTAAAAGACACCGACGCCGTCCCTGAATTGCGCTTAAAATAGTAGGTTAATTTTTGGTCTTGTGATTTTAGTTTTGTAATCGTAAAAGACACCGACGCCGTCCCTGAATTGCGCGTAAAATAGTAGGTTAATTTTTGGTCTTGTAATTTTAGTTTTGTAATCGTGAAAAACTCCGACGCCGTCCCTGAATTGCGCGTAAAATAGTAGGTTAATTTTTGGTCTTGTAATTTTAGTTTTGTAATCGTAAAAAACTCCGACGCCGTCCCTGAATTGCGCTTAAAATAGTAGGTTAATTTTTGGTCTTGTGATTTTAGTTTTGTAATCGTAAAAGACACCGACGCCGTCCCTGAATTGCGCGTAAAATAGTAGGTTAATTTTTGGTCTTGTAATTTTAGTTTTGTATTCGTAAAAGACACCGACGCCGTCCCTGAATTGCGCGTAAAATAGTAGGTTAATTTTTGGTCTTGTGATTTTAGTTTTGTAATCGTAAAAAACTCCGACGCCGTCCCTGAATTGCGCCTAAAATAGGTTAATTTTTGGTCTTGTAATTTTAGTTTTGTAATCGTAAAAAACTCCGACGCCGTCCCTGAATTGCGCGTAAAATAGTAGGTTAATTTTTGGTCTTGTAATTTTAGTTTTGTAATCGTAAAAGACACCGACGCCGTCCCAGAATTGCGCGTAAAATAGTAGGTAAATTTTTGGTCTTGTAATTTTAGTTTTGTAATCGTAAAAAACACCGACGCCGTCCCTGAATTGCGCGTAAAATAGTAGGTTAATTTTTGGTCTTGTAATGTTAGTTTTGTAATCGTAAAAAACTCCGACGCCGTCCCTGAATTGCGCGTAAAATAGTAGGTTAATTTTTGGTCTTGTAATTTTAGTTTTGTAATCGTAAAAGACACCGACGCCGTCCCTGAATTGCGCTTAAAATAGTAGGTTAATTTTTGGTCTTGTGATTTTAGTTTTGTAATCGTAAAAGACACCGACGCCGTCCCTGAATTGCGCGTAAAATAGTAGGTTAATTTTTGGTCTTGTAATGTTAGTTTTGTAATCGTAAAAAACTCCGACGCCGTCCCTGAATTGCGCGTAAAATAGTAGGTTAATTTTTGGTCTTGTAATTTTAGTTTTGTAATCGTAAAAAACACCGACGCCGTCCCTGAATTGCGCGTAAAATAGTAGGTAAATTTTTGGTCTTGTAATTTTAGTTTTGTAATCGTAAAAAACACCGACGCCGTCCCTGAATTGCGCGTAAAATAGTAGGTTAATTTTTGGTCTTGTAATTTTAGTTTTGTAATCGCAAAAAACACCGACGCCGTCCCTGAATTGCGCGTAAAATAGTAGGTTAATTTTTGGTCTTGTAATGTTAGTTTTGTAATCGTAAAAAACTCCGACGCCGTCCCTGAATTGCGCGTAAAATAGTAGGTTAATTTTTGGTCTTGTAATTTTAGTTTTGTAATCGTAAAAGACACCGACGCCGTCCCTGAATTGCGCTTAAAATAGTAGGTTAATTTTTGGTCTTGTAATTTTAGTTTTGTAATCGTAAAAAACACCGACGCCGTCCCTGAATTGCGCGTAAAATAGTAGGTTAATTTTTGGTCTTGTAATGTTAGTTTTGTAATCGTAAAAAACTCCGACGCCGTCCCTGAATTGCGCGTAAAATAGTAGGTTAATTTTTGGTCTTGTAATTTTAGTTTTGTAATCGTAAAAGACACCGACGCCGTCCCTGAATTGCGCTTAAAATAGTAGGTTAATTTTTGGTCTTGTGATTTTAGTTTTGTAATCGTAAAAGACACCGACGCCGTCCCTGAATTGCGCGTAAAATAGTAGGTTAATTTTTGGTCTTGTAATTTTAGTTTTGTAATCGTGAAAAACTCCAACGCCGTCCCTGAATTGCGCGTAAAATAGTAGGTTAATTTTTGGTCTTGTAATTTTAGTTTTGTAATCGTAAAAGACACCGACGCCGTCCCTGAATTGCGCTTAAAATAGTAGGTTAATTTTTGGTCTTGTGATTTTAGTTTTGTAATCGTAAAAGACACCGACGCCGTCCCTGAATTGCGCGTAAAATAGTAGGTTAATTTTTGGTCTTGTAATTTTAGTTTTGTAATCGTAAAAGACACCGACGCCGTCCCTGAATTGCGCGTAAAATAGTAGGTAAATTTTTGGTCTTGTAATTTTAGTTTTGTAATCGTAAAAAACACCGACGCCGTCCCTGAATTGCGCGTAAAATAGTAGGTTAATTTTTGGTCTTGTAATGTTAGTTTTGTAATCGTAAAAAACTCCGACGCCGTCCCTGAATTGCGCGTAAAATAGTAGGTTAATTTTTGGTCTTGTAATTTTAGTTTTGTAATCGTAAAAGACACCGACGCCGTCCCTGAATTGCGCTTAAAATAGTAGGTTAATTTTTGGTCTTGTGATTTTAGTTTTGTAATCGTAAAAGACACCGACGCCGTCCCTGAATTGCGCGTAAAATAGTAGGTTAATTTTTGGTCTTGTAATGTTAGTTTTGTAATCGTAAAAAACTCCGACGCCGTCCCTGAATTGCGCGTAAAATAGTAGGTTAATTTTTGGTCTTGTAATTTTAGTTTTGTAATCGTAAAAGACACCGACGCCGTCCCTGAATTGCGCTTAAAATAGTAGGTTAATTTTTGGTCTTGTAATTTTAGTTTTGTAATCGTAAAAAACACCGACGCCGTCCCTGAATTGCGCGTAAAATAGTAGGTTAATTTTTGGTCTTGTAATGTTAGTTTTGTAATCGTAAAAAACTCCGACGCCGTCCCTGAATTGCGCGTAAAATAGTAGGTTAATTTTTGGTCTTGTAATTTTAGTTTTGTAATCGTAAAAGACACCGACGCCGTCCCTGAATTGCGCTTAAAATAGTAGGTTAATTTTTGGTCTTGTGATTTTAGTTTTGTAATCGTAAAAGACACCGACGCCGTCCCTGAATTGCGCGTAAAATAGTAGGTTAATTTTTGGTCTTGTAATTTTAGTTTTGTAATCGTGAAAAACTCCAACGCCGTCCCTGAATTGCGCGTAAAATAGTAGGTTAATTTTTGGTCTTGTAATTTTAGTTTTGTAATCGTAAAAGACACCGACGCCGTCCCTGAATTGCGCGTAAAATAGTAGGTAAATTTTTGGTCTTGTAATTTTAGTTTTGTAATCGTAAAAAACACCGACGCCGTCCCTGAATTGCGCGTAAAATAGTAGGTTAATTTTTGGTCTTGTAATGTTAGTTTTGTAATCGTAAAAAACTCCGACGCCGTCCCTGAATTGCGCGTAAAATAGTAGGTTAATTTTTGGTCTTGTAATTTTAGTTTTGTAATCGTAAAAGACACCGACGCCGTCCCTGAATTGCGCGTAAAATAGTAGGTTAATTTTTGGTCTTGTGATTTTAGTTTTGTAATCGTAAAAGACACCGACGCCGTCCCTGAATTGCGCGTAAAATAGTAGGTTAATTTTTGGTCTTGTAATGTTAGTTTTGTAATCGTAAAAAACTCCGACGCCGTCCCTGAATTGCGCGTAAAATAGTAGGTTAATTTTTGGTCTTGTAATTTTAGTTTTGTAATCGTAAAAGACACCGACGCCGTCCCTGAATTGCGCTTAAAATAGTAGGTTAATTTTTGGTCTTGTAATTTTAGTTTTGTAATCGTAAAAAACACCGACGCCGTCCCTGAATTGCGCGTAAAATAGTAGGTTAATTTTTGGTCTTGTAATGTTAGTTTTGTAATCGTAAAAAACTCCGACGCCGTCCCTGAATTGCGCGTAAAATAGTAGGTTAATTTTTGGTCTTGTAATTTTAGTTTTGTAATCGTAAAAGACACCGACGCCGTCCCTGAATTGCGCTTAAAATAGTAGGTTAATTTTTGGTCTTGTGATTTTAGTTTTGTAATCGTAAAAGACACCGACGCCGTCCCTGAATTGCGCGTAAAATAGTAGGTTAATTTTTGGTCTTGTAATTTTAGTTTTGTAATCGTGAAAAACTCCAACGCCGTCCCTGAATTGCGCGTAAAATAGTAGGTTAATTTTTGGTCTTGTAATTTTAGTTTTGTAATCGTAAAAGACACCGACGCCGTCCCTGAATTGCGCTTAAAATAGTAGGTTAATTTTTGGTCTTGTGATTTTAGTTTTGTAATCGTAAAAGACACCGGCGCCGTCCCTGAATTGCGCGTAAAATAGTAGGTTAATTTTTGGTCTTGTAATTTTAGTTTTGTAATCGTAAAAGACACCGACGCCGTCCCTGAATTGCGCGTAAAATAGTAGGTTAATTTTTGGTCTTGTAATTTTAGTTTTGTAATCGTAAAAAACTCCGACGCCGTCCCTGAATTGCGCGTAAAATAGTAGGTTAATTTTTGGTCTTGTAATTTTAGTTTTGTAATCGTAAAAGACACCGACGCCGTCCCTGAATTGCGCGTAAAATAGTAGGTTAATTTTTGGTCTTGTAATTTTAGTTTTGTAATCGTAAAAAACTCCGACGCCGTCCCTGAATTGCGCGTAAAATAGTAGGTTAATTTTTGGTCTTGTAATTTTAGTTTTGTAATCGTAAAAGACACCGACGCCGTCCCTGAATTGCGCTTAAAATAGTAGGTTAATTTTTGGTCTTGTAATTTTAGTTTTGTAATCGTAAAAGACACCGACGCCGTCCCTGAATTGCGCGTAAAATAGTAGGTTAATTTTTGGTCTTGTAATTTTAGTTTTGTAATCGTAAAAAACTCCGACGCCGTCCCTGAATTGCGCGTAAAATAGTACGTTAATTTTTGGTCTTGTAATTTTAGTTTTGTAATCGTAAAAAACTCCGACGCCGTCCCTGAATTGCTCCTAAAATAGGTTAATTTTTGGTCTTGTAATTTTAGTTTTGTAATCGTAAAAAACACCGACGCCGTCCCTGAATTGCGCGTAAAATAGTAGGTTAATATTTGGTCTTGTAATGTTAGTTTTGTAATCGTAAAAAACTCCGACGCCGTCCCTGAATTGCGCGTAAAATAGTAGGTTAATTTTTGGTCTTGTAATTTTAGTTTTGTAATCGTAAAAGACACCGACGCCGTCCCTGAATTGCGCTTAAAATAGTAGGTTAATTTTTGGTCTTGTGATTTTAGTTTTGTAATCGTAAAAGACACCGACGCCGTCCCTGAATTGCGCGTAAAATAGTAGGTTAATTTTTGGTCTTGTAATTTTAGTTTTGTAATCGTAAAAGACACCGACGCCGTCCCTGAATTGCGCGTAAAATAGTAGGTTAATTTTTGGTCTTGTAATTTTAGTTTTGTAATCTTAAAAGACACCGACGCCGTCCCTGAATTGCGCGTAAAATAGTAGGTTAATTTTTGGTCTTGTAATGTTAGTTTTGTAATCGTAAAAAACTCCGACGCCGTCCCTGAATTGCGCGTAAAATAGTAGGTTAATTTTTGGTCTTGTAATGTTAGTTTTGTAATCGTAAAAAACTCCAACGCCGTCCCTGAATTGCGCGTAAAATAGTAGGTTAATTTTTGGTCTTGTAATTTTAGTTTTGTAATCGTAAAAGACACCGACGCCGTCCCTGAATTGCGCTTAAAATAGTAGGTTAATTTTTGGTCTTGTGATTTTAGTTTTGTAATCGTAAAAGACACCGACGCCGTCCCTGAATTGCGCGTAAAATAGTAGGTTAATTTTTGGTCTTGTAATTTTAGTTTTGTAATCGTAAAAGACACCGACCCCGTCCCTGAATTGCGCGTAAAATAGTAGGTTAATTTTTGGTCTTGTAATTTTAGTTTTGTAATCGTAAAAAACTCCGACGCCGTCCCTGAATTGCGCGTAAAATAGTAGGTTAAT
Organism: Rhagonycha fulva; assembly: GCA_905340355.1. Classification (NCBI taxonomy): domain Eukaryota; kingdom Metazoa; phylum Arthropoda; class Insecta; order Coleoptera; family Cantharidae; genus Rhagonycha; species Rhagonycha fulva. The sequence continues at coordinate 119,940,946 of HG996554.1, forward strand.
TTTTGGTCTTGTAATTTTAGTTTTGTAATCGTAAAAGACACCGACGCCGTCCCTGAATTGCGCGTAAAATAGTAGGTTAATTTTTGGTCTTGTAATTTTAGTTTTGTAATCGTAAAAAACTCCGACGCCGTCCCTGAATTGCGCGTAAAATAGTAGGTTAATTTTTGGTCTTGTAATTTTAGTTTTGTAATCGTAAAAGACACCGACGCCGTCCCTGAATTGCGCTTAAAATAGTAGGTTAATTTTTGGTCTTGTAATTTTAGTTTTGTAATCGTAAAAGACACCGACGCCGTCCCTGAATTGCGCGTAAAATAGTAGGTTAATTTTTGGTATTGTAATTTTAGTTTTGTAATCGTAAAAAACTCCGACGCCGTCCCTGAATTGCGCGTAAAATAGTAGGTTAATTTTTGGTCTTGTAATTTTAGTTTTGTAATCGTAAAAAACTCCGACGCCGTCCCTGAATTGCTCCTAAAATAGGTTAATTTTTGGTCTTGTAATTTTAGTTTTGTAATCGTAAAAAACACCGACGCCGTCCCTGAATTGCGCGTAAAATAGTAGGTTAATTTTTGGTCTTGTAATTTTAGTTTTGTAATCGTAAAAGACACCGACGCCGTCCCTGAAATGCGCGTAAAATAGTAGGTTAATTTTTGGTCTTGTAATTTTAGTTTTGTAATCGTAAAAAACACCGACGCCGTCCCTGAATTGCGCTTAAAATAGTAGGTTAATTTTTGGTCTTGTAATTTTAGTTTTGTAATCGTAAAAGACACCGACGCCGTCCCTGAATTGCGCGTAAAATAGTAGGTTAATTTTTGGTCTTGTAATTTTAGTTTTGTAATCGTAAAAGACACCGACGCCGTCCCTGAATTGCGCTTAAAATAGTAGGTTAATTTTTGGTCTTGTGATTTTAGTTTTGTAATCGTAAAAGACACCGACGCCGTCCCTGAATTGCGCGTAAAATAGTATGTTAATTTTTGGTCTTGTAATTTTAGTTTTGTAATCGTAAAAAACTCCGACGCCGTCCCTGAATTGCGCGTAAAATAGTAGGTTAATTTTTGGTCTTGTAATTTTAGTTTTGTAATCGTAAAAAACTCCGACGCCGTCCCTGAATTGCGCCTAAAATAGGTTAATTTTTGGTCTTGTAATTTTAGTTTTGTAATCGTAAAAAACTCCGACGCCGTCCCTGAATTGCGCGTAAAATAGTAGGTTAATTTTTGGTCTTGTAATTTTAGTTTTGTAATCGTAAAAAACACCGACGCCGTCCCTGAATTGCGCGTAAAATAGTAGGTTAATTTTTGGTCTTGTAATTTTAGTTTTGTAATCGTAAAAAACACCGACGCCGTCCCTGAATTGCGCGTAAAATAGTAGGTTAATTTTTGGTCTTGTAATTTTGGTTTTGTAATCGTAAAAAACTCCGACGCCGTCCCTGAATTGCGCTTAAAATAGTAGGTTAATTTTTGGTCTTGTAATGTTAGTTTTGTAATCGTAAAAAACTCCGACGCCGTCCCTGAATTGCGCGTAAAATAGTAGGTTAATTTTTGGTCTTGTAATTTTAGTTTTGTAATCGTAAAAGACACCGACGCCGTCCCTGAATTGCGCGTAAAATAGTAGGTTAATTTTTGGTCTTGTAATTTTAGTTTTGTAATCGTAAAAAACACCGACGCCGTCCCCGAATTGCGCTTAAAATAGTAGGTTAATTTTTGGTCTTGTAATTTTAGTTTTGTAATCGTGAAAGACACCGACGCCGTCCCTGAATTGCGCGTAAAATAGTAGGTTAATTTTTGGTCTTGTAATTTTAGTTTTGTAATCGTAAAAAACACCGACGCCGTCCCCGAATTGCGCTTAAAATAGTAGGTTAATTTTTGGTCTTGTAATTTTAGTTTTGTAATCGTAAAAGACACCGACGCCGTCCCTGAATTGCGCGTAAAATAGTAGGTAAATTTTTGGTCTTGTAATTTTAGTTTTGTAATCGTAAAAAACACCGACGCCGTCCCCGAATTGCGCTTAAAATAGTAGGTTAATTTTTGGTCTTGTAATTTTAGTTTTGTAATCGTAAAAAACACCGACGCCGTCCCCGAATTGCGCTTAAAATAGTAGGTTAATTTTTGGTCTTGTAATTTTAGTTTTGTAATCGTAAAAAACACCGACGCCGTCCCTGAATTGCGCTTAAAATAGTAGGTTAATTTTTGGTCTTGTAATTTTAGTTTTGTAATCGTAAAAGACACCGACGCCGTCCCTGAATTGCGCGTAAAATAGTAGGTTAATTTTTGGTCTTGTAATTTTAGTTTTGTAATCGTAAAAGACACCGACGCCGTCCCGGAATTACGCTTAAAATAGTAGGTTAATTTTTGGTCTTGTGATTTTAGTTTTGTAATCGTAAAAGACACCGACGCCGTCCCTGAATTGCGCGTAAAATAGTAGGTTAATTTTTGGTCTTGTAATTTTAGTTTTGTAATCGTAAAAAACACCGACGCCGTCCCTGAATTGCGCGTAAAATAGTAGGTTAATTTTTGGTCTTGTAATGTTAGTTTTGTAATCGTAAAATACTCCGACGCCGTCCCTGAATTGCGCGTAAAATAGAAAGTTAATTTTTGGTCTTGTAATTTTAGTTTTGTAATCGTAAAAAACACCGACGCCGTCCCTGAATTGCGCGTAAAATAGTAGGTTAATTTTTGGTCTTGTAATTTTAGTTTTGTAATCGTAAAAAACACCGACGCCGTCCCTGAATTGCGCGTAAAATAGTAGGTTAATTTTTGGTCTTGTAATTTTAGTTTTGTAATCGTAAAAAACACCGACGCCGTCCCCGAATTGCGCTTAAAATAGTAGGTTAATTTTTGGTCTTGTAATTTTAGTTTTGTAATCGTAAAAGACACCGACGCCGTCCCTGAATTGCGCGTAAAATAGTAGGTAAATTTTTGGTCTTGTAATTTTAGTTTTGTAATCGTAAAAAACACCGACGCCGTCCCCGAATTGCGCTTAAAATAGTAGGTTAATTTTTGGTCTTGTAATTTTAGTTTTGTAATCGTAAAAGACACCGACGCCGTCCCTGAATTGCGCGTAAAATAGTAGGTAAATTTTTGGTCTTGTAATTTTAGTTTTGTAATCGTAAAACACACCGACGCCGTCCCCGAATTGCGCTTAAAATAGTAGGTTAATTTTTGGTCTTGTAATTTTAGTTTTGTAATCGTAAAAAACACCGACGCCGTCCCCGAATTGCGCTTAAAATAGTAGGTTAATTTTTGGTCTTGTAATTTTAGTTTTGTAATCGTAAAAAAACCTTGAAGCCGGTCCTGTGTTTTGGCTTAAAAAAAAATTATATTTGTCCCACGCAATTTTTTTGTCATGACTCATGACTACTATTATTCCGGAAGTGTCGGAGGTTCCAACACTTGTTAGAGCGGTGGAGAAATTGTTGGAGCGCGTCATGTGTAAAATATAAATCCCCCTCCTCTTCTTTAATTTTTGAGGTAAGCCATTGGGGTGATAAGTTGAACATCGAAAACGCGATTACGGTGCGGAACTTAATTTAAAATTTGGCATTGTTAATGCCATCGCCGTAGTTCACCACCTACCTTGCGGTGTTCTATTTTGAAAATGCCCGAAATGGCTAATGGCGTGGGTCACGGGTGTTTATTTGTAGTCGAAGATGTCAACGAATTTTTATAAAGTGTTGATGAGTTTATAATTTGTATTTTGTACTTTGCAGATTGGAAATGATGGGCCCACTACAACGAGGAGTCGACGGCAATGGCGGATGGCAGAGGTGGTGTGCGGTCGGATCCAGTCGTTCCAAGTGTCGTGGTGTTTGTTGATATTATATGTTTACTTGTTATAAATTATACTTTGTAATATTTAATATTATGCTGATGTGAATAAATGAAAAGTAAAGTACAACAGAATTTTATTTACAAGTGTCATACCGCCAATAATTTAATACTAAATATTCAAAAATGAAATGGACAGCCTTTCGGTTTAAGCCTCTGAACCTGGGCTCCTCCAGTCCACCGTCGCTCGCTTCGCTCGCGTAGTCCCAACCACCCGCCCTAACGAGATACATTACTTATATACCCAAAAATCCCCACTCTAGAATCTAGAATAGTGGGGTCGGTTTCCGAATGCATACCGAACTCGAATCGCATTTTTCCACTTCTACTTCATCGTCATACGAGTGTCAAAACATTTTTTGACAATTGGACTTAGAATATTTTTCAAATTTATATCTTACAACTCATGCACTCCTGATAACCAACGATTTTTAAAAATTTACTGTTTTGCTACCAGGATCGCAGAAGTTAAAAGAGGTATATTTTTATATTTGTGCTCCTAATACTTGTAAGTTTTTATTTGTAAAAATTTGCAAGTTTTTAAGTTTTCGACCAGGATCACAGAAGTTGAAGGAGGTATATTTTTAATTTTTCTGCTCCTAATAAATTTAATTTTTATTTCTAAGTTTTTAAGATTTCTGACCAGGAGCGCAGAAGTTAAAGGAGGTAAATTTTTATTTTTCTGCTCCTAATAAATTTAATTTTTATTTGTAAAAATTTTAAAGTTTTTAAAATTTCTGACCAGGAGCGCAGAAGTTAAAGGAGGTAAATTTTTATATTTGTGCTCCTAATAAATTTACTTTTTATTTGTAAAAATTTGCAAGTTTTTAAGTTTTCTTACCAGGATCGCAGAAGTTGAAAGAGGTATATTTTTATTTACTTGTGATACTTACATCGAGATGTTCTCCTAATACATGGGACGTTTTATTTATATAATTTTGCCACTACTTTTTTAAGTTACTTATCAGGAAAGCATAAATTGAAAGGGGTAAAAACCTCTTAAAAAAAAAATTTTTCACGTGAAGACTAAGAAAAAAACCCGTCTACAAAATGGCGCTAGATTTTCGTAATCTAAAAATTGCAGCCGTTAACACAGCTTTTGTTGATCAATGATACTAATAAACGATATTTTAAATTTTATTGCAAAAATGTGTAAGTAAGTACAAGGCAACGCAATATTTTCCAATCTTTATTTCTTCTTTCGAAAACTCCTATTCCTGCGGTCCAAATGGTAGGTGACGGATGGGCGGCCTCGGCGTTTATCTGAAATTAGAAATAATAAAAATCAAAATCACTCTTTAACTAAAAGCATGGGCGCAACTAAGGGTGGGCTAGGTGGTCCAAGCCCCCCCCAAAAATATCAAAAAATTAGTAAGTGTGCGAGCACCTTTAGACCTTTTATTTTGCTTCTTTGCGCCGACCCGGCCAACGAGCCTAACTTTTATTTCTTAATGGAGGACCTGGTTTAGGAGGCTAAAAACATGGACATGGTTATAAATTGATTTCTAAATGAAAGATTTAGATTCTATTTCTTTGATCTGCCCGATTTCCATACAAATTTTCTTTACATCTAATTATATAAAGTAAAAACCTACAACATTAAATCAAAACTATAAGGTGCAATTTTACAATCCGACGTGTAAATACAGAGACGGACGCTCGTTATCGACAAACCGAAAATAGCAGACATTTTATTGGTCGGATAAAAAAGTAATTCGCGTTTTCAAATTGCAAGAAGTTGTAGGGCAGCGCGGAAGCCACGGCATGGTAAAAAGGTAACCGTTACGGGTACACTCGCTATATCTAAAGATTATACACCTCATGCTTATGCCATTCATTGTCTGATGCGAGCGGCAATTTTTCATGCTTTGATTTGAAAAATCACACAAGAAAAATTAGCGCTTGTGTTAGACATGGCATGTACCTGTGGTGATTACACCCCATTTCGCCACTTCCGCATGATCTTTAAATATAGCGAGTGTACCCGTAACGGTTACTTTTTTACCATCTCTTGGCCACTGCGCTGCTGCTACAATTCTTAAACGCGAATTACGTTCTTATCCCACCAGAAAAATGTCTGCCATTTTCGGTTTTGTATTTATCGGGTGTCTATCTATGGGAAGACTTGTTATCATTCCGACATCGAGGGACTCCTCTGTCGCAACGGTAGCTTGAACCTACAGCACAATTCCACCTCTAGTGCCTAGGACAGCATCAGCGGCGTAGGATGGCCGGAAAACCACAAATTTCTTTATTTTTCTTAGAAGCGCATTTAATAATTGGCTGCAGCGGGTGAAAAAGAGGTTAAGTCATTTTTTTCCAAGCTGAGTTTTTGTCATTTTTGGAACCAATAAGCGTTCACATTTGCATTGGCATAATAATTATTATTACGTATATCAATGCAAAGGTGAACGCTTATAAGTTCCAAAAATGACTTAACCCCTTTTTCACCCGCTGCAGCGAATTTACATCGACATTGAGACGTTACCGTTCGCTGGTGAATTAATTCCGGTTTAATTATTGCAGTTTTTGTTATTTTTAGCTTTGTTTGAACGAGGAACCATTGATATTCCAGAGGTTCCAAAGAATAGAGATGTTGAATTTGTGATCGATTGTGGTGGAAGGGTAAGTTGAGAGGCAGTTACTTTATTTAATTTTACTTTATAAATGTAAATGTGTATTTACAGTCAATTTTAGCGACGCGTTATGTCTGTGCTGGGCACTTTCCTAGATGCGCCATTCATTTTTTTGACGATTTACCTTTCGATGACAAAATGTGAACCCAATAAAAGGTGGGGTTGACAATGTTTGACTCTAAAACTCCATACCTATAGGAAACACACAAACACATAACAAGGCAAGTAAAATCCTCAAGTATCCTGAAGGGATACCTAGGACAATCAAATCAAAATAAGAAAACTAAAAAATGCAAATGAGTTACCATCTGAAGACAACTTACTAAACAATAAATCGCGCATCTAGGAAACAGCCCAACGCAGACAAAAACCGTGCGGGTAAAATTGTTAAAGTAAAATTTAAAAATACAGTAATTGCCTTTCAACTTATCCTACCACCACAATCTTTTCGATTTAACATCTCTCTTCTTTTGTAACTTCATGTGTAAAGCCAAAAATAACAAAAGCTGCAATAATTAAACAAGAATCATTGATTCATCTGCAATCGGTAACATCTCAATGTCTTGAGATGTTCTAACAAAAATAAAGAAATCTATGATTTTCCGGACATCCTACGCCGTTGATGCTGTCCTAGCCACTAGAGATCTAATAGTGGTGTAGAGAACAAGAACACAACACAATTATAAAATTATCACAGTAATACAAGAAGAAAAATTAACACACGTTTTTTGTGGAGAAGTCGCACGAAAATTACAAGTCCCTAATCTAATTTTGTAGGTTGCGTTGAGAATTTTTTCGAGTAACGATGGTTTACCTAAAACGCAGTTCCAATTTGACAATTATGAGGAGTAAAAACGCAAAAATGTCATTTGCATTATTACGTGGAGATTTCTTTTGATTTATAACAAAAACTTAGTTATGGCATAATATACGACCTGTCACAAGGAAAGATAGAGAAGAAGGTAGTAATATGGAACCCCTCTTTGTTTTTCTTCGATTACGGCTAGTATAAATTAAAATATGAAAATTAACGAGGTACCATTATACCTTTAATTACAGACATAATCATAAAATATCACTATCATCACCATCAACTACACTTTTGACACCAGCGGTCAGTTGCATCACTCAAAACTCTCGCCACCTCTTCCTGGGACGGTCTATGGATCTTCTTCCTCTAGGCTTATATAAGAACAGCTTCCTTGGCCATTCCATTCCATCGTCTTCCATTCTATCCAGATGTTCCCTCCATGCTGTTCTGTATTCTTTTATAATTATATGATAAAATATATTTAATATAATAATATCTGCAGGTAAAACGAATGCGTTAGAAGGTCCAGGTTGAGGCGTGATAAGAGGTTTCATTCTCTGGATTACTCCCTAGTGCTGTCGCTCTAAATTCAGCTTCTGCTTGATGAGTAGATGACCGTGACTCTAAAACCATTGACGGCTACAAGCACCAATTTGACACTTCCGATAAGCTTTCCTAAATAATTCTGAACTATCGCGTAGTTCCTCCAGAGTAAAATAAAAACTGCCGTATCTCTACACTTGTCAACAATATAACAGTAATATATCGTCGGCTTACTTGTAAAACCTTCCAAGTCTGATTAACAAAACTTTTCGGGAGACTTAAAATCTGCTACTACTCTTATTTTACAATTCTAATTTATGAAATTTTTATGATACTACAAAAATATAGTTTTATGTTTATCATAGAAATATTTTACGGGGATTTCATAATTTCCATATTAGAGAATTTACAAGTTTTTCATTGAACATAAATTTTTCTAAAAATCGGATTTGGAAGGTTTTACAATTAAGCCGACGATATAATAAAATCGGGAATGGATTTCATAATAAAAACAACTTCATTTTTTATTTTTTTCAAATTTACATCAAAATTATTTAAAATCAACCAAGCTTACCTTGACAATAGTTTAAAACCATCTTTTACACTTCCATTTTTTTCTAATACCATCACAACTTATTAGACACGCACAAAACAAAGAAACTTCGAGTAAACTAAAACTTATTAGACGAGTCCCTTGGACCCTTTGTAATCAGGAGGTTCCACGTTCGATATTACTACCTTCTCTACGTAAGCAAGATTAATTGAAGAATTTTACTGGGAAGCAAACAACAACCGTAGCTATTGTTATAACGTTGATGGTGAGAAAGAAATTTTACGACTATTTGTAGTCAACAAAGAAACGGCAGACAAACTTTTTGTTTACACTGTTACAAATAAGAGAACATGCAGTTTCAAATTATACTAATACTGCAAATTATACTAATGGGCCTAAAGAAGATGTTAGAAAATGGATTGAACAAAAAAGACTAAACTAACCTTGTTTTCAAATGGTGCGGCAGTTTAAGCTTCCGTAATTTTCCAATTGTCGTTGTAAAAATTTTCACTTCGCCATCCAACTTTTTCGCTATGAGAATCTATAACAAACACATAATATTACGTATTTTAATCACAAAATAATTTGCATCTCATTTAAAAATTGGCAAGTTGCATATTTATATAATTTTAAGGTTATAAATTAATTGGACAGAAAGTGAACTAAAAAATTGTAATCTGTAGATGTTGGTAAGAAATAGAAATCTGTAATTGTCGATACAAGTACAGTAATCTGCAGTTATCGGTAAAATTGTAGTTATCCGTTGTTATAAATGGTGTCGCTGTAAGCAACTTGTCAAAACCAAACCACAAATTTGCATGAACGCAAGAAAATAAAATATAACACATATTACCTTTTCTTTAAAAATAATGCAACGGCGCTCTTGCAAAACCTCGCCTCAATTTATGCTTTTCTTCATTTCTTTGAACCAAGTATTCTACCAAATCATTTCAGTCAACGTCGACAAACATCTTCCTCAACTTTGTCCAGACTCTGTGATTGTAAATCCTCCGTCAATAGCTCGTAGGTGTTTCAAATCTGCAAAGTAAGAAAACACACATTTATTTATTATTATAACAAATATTTATTTGGAGAATGTGGCGAAATTATTAAATAATAATTTGATTATTACGATAGAAAGAGGGCATGTAAAACTTCAAACTATTGAAGATATACACAAAATAATAACCACCACAATTCTACGTTAAATTTAAATGAAAGGGACTACAAATACCGATTTAATAAAAATTAAAAGGGCACAGCCGGGTTTATTTGGAAAATCTGCCTCACGACTAGTTCAATTCGAACTTTGGGAACCAATTTGACATCAAATAAAAAAAATTCAACTAAATGTTTAGTTGTTTATCCCAAACGATTTTCGAGATTTCCAAAAACACCCTCCTTTTTTGACAAGTGACAAGAAGCAAAATTAATTTTACGTGGCCAAAGTATCTATACAGGGGGTATTCGAGAATTTTACAATTATTAAACCAAATGACCCTAAATTGCAATTCTAAGAAAAAATTTAAAAAATTTAAATCCCAGATAAATTACAGGAAAGGATTAGCGATTTTTACAATTGTAAAATCATCTGAAGGACTTTGGTCAAGACTACATTGCAAGAAGGAACTTAAAATTTTATAAAATAGACATGTCACTAACCTCTAATAAAGCTGCTCTGGTCCTCAAAGTGTGGCAGTTTTTGTTGTTTCTTCACAGTGGTGCGGTTGGAATAATTTTCAGTTGCTGCTTTCCAATTTGCTGCAGTGATGTACCATCCGATAACTTATGATGGGGGAAGACTGAAAAAAATTATTATTAGTAATGATGTTCTAAAATGTTTGTAATTTACATATAACTTTAAAACAGAACTATTTTAACAGAACAATTTTTTAATCTTGGGCATAAGGGACACATAGGATACAAAGTGTATACATTTGGAAAACTCCTTATTTATAAGGAAGAAAATATAACTTACATTTTCTTGAACAGCTCTCTTGCAGAACCCCGCCTTAATTTATGTTTTTTCCTTTTCATCTCGTTGGACCAAATTTTCTAATTAAAACATTTCGTTCGTCAGCAAGCATCTTTTTAAACCAACTAACTCTGTCCAGCTTCCAAGATTGTAGATCCACCTTCGATAGCTCTTGGATGATTCAAATCTGCAAAGTAGAAAATGTACACATTAGTCCAGATGACATTAATTCTGTTCCAACTTGACTTGCATGCATGGAAAAGTTGACTCGATTTTGGCTGTCAAACCAAACTTATAAACTTGGGGGGAGGGGGACTAATCATGCTGTCAGTTCAAATCCTAGTAAACGTAACGCAAAAAATATTCTTGTTAGTAATATTTTACAAAGTATAATAAAATTTAAGAAATGTACCTATTTTTTGTGATATAAATGAGAATTTTGCACCCCAAATATGTTGTAAGGATTAGGAGAATCTCGAGCTGTTAGGAATTAGGAAGAGTTCAAATAAGAGAGTAAGAATCAAAAGCCTCTTTTATTTAGGTATATTATTGTAACCAATATGTAATAATAATTTGAAAAAAAAAATGTAACTTGTAATTTATAGTTGACACATTATCGTCCCCTTAATACTACAACTGGGTAACTTGAAATTACTGTTATTGAGAAAATTGAAAATATCTGGGACTTATCTACATTTTGCAAGTGGATAATTTATATTTAAAAACATAATAGAACATATGTAGTTGTATCACTAAAAGAAGCGGTTAAAATTAGGTAGATACAAGTAGCTAACTCAAAATAGCCAAAATTCGAGTTACCTAGTTGTAAATTTTAGTACAAGGGGACCATATAAAAAAATAAATTGAAATTTTAGCTGAAACGATTTAAATAGAAAATTGATAAAAATATAAATGTTAAAAAGACACCTTTTGATGAAATCTACAAATTGCAGAAAGGAAGCAAATTTAATTTTCTCTCCGCCAAAGTACAGGCCAAAAAGGACAGGGTTGGCGTTTTTTTACAATTATGAAATCAAAAGACCTTAAATTAACATAACAAAAAGCAAATCTCAAGCGAGAAAAATTATCTCACCCCAAAAATGTTGTAAGAAATAGGAGTCTCCGGCTGTAGGGGGGTGCAATAAAGCCAAGCAAACAGATACGTCGACCAATTTCGAATTTAATCAATTATTAGTTAACCTAGATCAACTATAAACCAATGGAAAACGACTATTAGCGCTGACAAACGTTTTCTATTGGTTCATAGTTGATCTAGGTTAACTAATGTCTGATCAACTATTTTATAACGTTGCTGAAATCGGCCATCATCATCCGGGACCCGTAAATGGCATGAGATCTTCCAAAAATCACGGACAAACATCTAAAAAGGAAAATTGCTGTACAAATTTTTCTTTTTAGATTTTTGACCATGACTTTTGTAGTTGCCATTAAATTTTTAAAGAACCCCGGTCATTCACCATCTTTCTTGTAATTCGCACATTTCCATTATTACGAGTCTTAAGGATGAATTGATTAAATTCGAAACTGATCGATGTACCCGTTTGCTTGGTTTTATTCTATTCTGTACAGACCGATATTCCATAAACCCTCAGGGCCGCCGAGAATTTCACGTTAAAAACTTAAATCCGCTAATTGTCGCTACTGTAACCGTTAGGTTTCTTTAGGGATCCACTGGGTCATTTTTTAAAAATGAGTTATAAGCAGTGGCGACTGGTGAGGAGATACTGGAACGGTTATCCAAATTTTTTCAATTCCTTATAATACTTTTTGCAGGGGTGGGCAAAATACGTTTGCATTTTGAATTGAAAATAGAACAAACACACGATAACTTTGAATTTTCTCTTCAAAATAAAGTGCACAGTCTCATGCATTATATTTCATATTTTAAATTTAAAATAAAAAATTCCGAAATATTTTGCATTTTGTACTTCAAATAGGAAATCACGGGTGGACAATTTTCATTTTTTTCATATTTGAAGTACAAAATCCAAAATATTTTAAAAAATTTTATTTTAAATTCAAAATATAGGATGCAATGTATAAGACTGCACTTTTTTTTTGAATTTCAAACAAACATAGCAAAGTTATCGTGTGTTTTCTCTCTATATTCAATTTAAAATACAAATATATTTTGCCTATCCCTGCAAATAGATCAGTTGATATCTACATTGAACATTATAAAAGGTTTTATTTTTTTAACTTATATACATGGGTTCCAATACGTAAAAACATAAATGCTAACATGGGTGATCTCGGAAGAAACTCATAAAATAAAAGTTGCAGAGTGAAATTCTTCGTTCACTGAATACCAAAATTTTTAAAATCCATGTAAACCTGTACAAATTGGTAATCTCCTGATTTCCAAATTGTCGTATGAAGGTACCTACGGCATTTGCACACATCGGCCAAATTCGACCAATCCATATCCAGTCACATCCTTTCCATCTTACCAAAGAGCAAGTAGTACCGAGGACAATAAAAGTCCAAGAAGGTTTCACACATAGGTGAGAATTTCAAGAGACTGCTTTAGCGAAATGGACATTGGCAATGGTATTCGTGCAAGATGTCTGTGATGCTGTTGAAGATTACTGCAACGTCTCGTTTGAAACATTAGAGCATCATGTGGATGAATTCCAAGTTCTCGTACCGATAGATGCAAATCCAACTAAAGGAGTGGTTACACAGCACCCCCCTCCCATTTTCATACTCGGCTAACATAATATCTTTAAGTAGTGGTGTCGTTCGAGAAGTCAATGTAAGCTGCCACTTGTCTCAGGAAATTGACCTCCAAGGGGTGGCCAAGATTAATAATCATAGAAATTTGAAAAATAACACCGTCAAAAAGAGAGACAACAGACCTTAAGTTCAACTTTCATGTATCCGTTTTTTGTCCTTTGGTCTCGCAATTCTTCCTTCGCGACCATTCCCAAGAGCTATACTACTCTTTTGTAGCAGAGTGGCATCAAAAAATCCAAGCGATTACGGCGGATGAAGTTTTACTAATACCCGAAGTGATCTTTGGTGAAAATATAATTAACCAAGTTGCTCAGAAAAAGTTTTTGATCAATTTGCAAAAGTAAAAGTAGACTGACTGAAGTTCTGAAAAGTCACCTTCAAGGATTGCAACATTGAAATCAATCAGGACCAACAAGATGCTGACTTTGTCACTGTTAACTCCCCCATTTTTAAGATCAAGATTCACAAAAATGTCAAAATAATTGGGGAAGACATAGACCTCCTTGTGCTTAAGATAGGGCTTGGAGAGCCATGCAGCAATTTGATCTTTCTGAAGCCTGGAAGAGAGGGTGGTGCTGCTGTGCTATATTCGACAACATATTTCAAATTTGGCCTATCCATATCCGCTCCATCCATTTCAGCTACACGTTTATTGGTTGCGCTATCCGTTATTTGTGGCTAAATAAAAATGAAGTTGAGCAGTATAATCACCTTTTCGAAAGAACTTAAGGACATTTCCTGACGCTTCCTCGACCCACTCATCCAAGACGTGATGAAATTGCTGAGACTTGTGCGCGTTTTCGCGACCCCCTACACCGGCGACTCCACCAACGTAGCCCTGCATGCATTGCGCCACTTCTCGTTTACACGAACAGTGACCAAGAAAAAAGTGGACCTTGCAAGTCTGCAATACGCCAATTGCCGGACATCGAGAGATTGTCAATTTAGAGAGGTATACCTAGTAATACTTGACCGAATTTAAAAATGTTTTATTTTCATTTGATGCAGAATTTGACGCTCTACAACTTTTATTTTTAACTTTTTCTCTTAGAGTACTCATTTCAAAGCTGCAGACTCATATATGTACAGTACTCTATCCAAGTTTTTGACAAAGCTGACAAAAATCGTCGTTCTTTGACCGTAGTTTTTAACCACACCACTTAACCAGATTATCAAGTGGCGGTACTCATTCGACGCAGAATTTAATGATTTTTAATTTTCTATGTCGTAACTTTTTTACTAGAATGTACCGTTTAGGAATTACAAGCAGAAAAGTAAAAAAAGGTCCTAAAATATTGACGTTTTCTGAAGACCAAAAGTTCTCCTGAAGTCTCCCGTATTAGCATTTTTGGTTTTGACATGTAAATAAAAATACATGCATATCCATGTATACAAGTTAAAAAAATAAAATCTTCTACATGACCGTTTGCCCTGTTTTGATGCTATATGGACTAGCCTACAACCTCAAACAAATATTAAATAGGAAATTTAAAAAACTTGGCCAATTGTTCTAGTGTGAGTCCCAGAGTCGCAAAACCCAAAAAATAGAAATTTTAGCATATCGACTTCGTGAAATACCTTGGAAAAACTTCTTGCACCAAAAACGTTAAATAGATGAAGGATCTTGGTAAAGGGGGTGGTTGCAAATAAAACTAAGCGATTCGTAGACCGGTTTCGATGCCTATGCGCATCATCATCAGGACTATAATTTGTAAAGACAAAATACAATGCATCCGGCCGAATACAATCAAAAATAACATTAACTAGGAATCACATGGTATTCGTGTTATCCTATTGCAACTGGACACAAAAACACAACAGGTGCACAATTGGGCTGATGTTGAGGGACTGAATGAACAAGTAGGGTCAAATCGTACAAACACATATGGTATTAGTATTAATAACATAGTCACAATTTTACAAACTACGTACGACTTGTCCACTTTTTTTTTGCGTCCAGTTGCAATAGGATAAAACGAATACAATATGATTCCTAGGTAATGTTATTTTTGATTGTATTTGGCCGGATTCATTGTATTTTGTCTTAACAAATTATAGTCCTGATGATGATGCGCATAGGCATCGAAACCGGTCGAAGAATCGCTTAGTTTTATTTGCAACCACCCCCTTTACCAAGATCCTTCATTTATTATTAGTGAAATAACTAACGTTCTTCAATGAATCCAAATTTTAGGATGAAAAAAATATTGGTAAAAAATTCGAATTAAAAAAATTGTTCGCAAATTTATTTTCAAAAACTTCCCTACCTCGTAATTTCAAACTTAGGCTTCTTGATACTGTTTTCAGGAATTTTTTTTAAATGTATTTCTCGGCTACTTTAATAAAAATTACAAATTACAAGGAGCAAACTTAACTTTTCCACGTGAAATTATACGGGAGGACTCACGGTTATTACAATTAAAAAATCATCTGAAGAACTTAAACATTTTTAAAATAGTCATGCAACTAACCTGTAATAAATTTACTAAAGCTGTTCTGGTCCTCAAAGCGTGGCATTTTTTCGATTCATCTTTCCTTGCTGCAGTTGGAATAATTTTCTATTGCTGCATTCCCATTTCTGCAGTGATGTACCATTTGATAATTTATTAAGGAGGAAGGCTAGAACAAATTATTATTTGTAATGAATGATTTTTTAAAACATTTGTTATTTATATAATTTTAAAACAGAATTATTTTAAAAGAATAATTTGTTAATCTTGGGCAGAAGCCTACATAGGGCAAGTTGTACAAACATCGGTTAAACCTCGTTCCACTTTGAACTCAGTTCAGCCAATCAACGTGCTTAAAAATCCCGTATTTAACCGAAAGTTGAACCGACATTGGTACAACCCACCCATTGGATATAGCAGGGGTGGCCAAGCTCCTTGATAGTCAAGCCATTTTTCAAAATTTGAAATTTTTCGTGAGCCGCAAATAAATACGTATTTAAAAGGTATGCAAAAGAAGGTATTAAAAGAAATTTATCTTTCATATTTGTTGTCAGTAATTTAAAAGACATTTTGAAACACATACGGAACGATAATAATTTTTTAAAATATAATAGCACAAAAATGAAAAAGGAACTCAAGTACATTTATCGAAAGCCATAAATAATTCTTCAAAGAACCGCAGGTTGGCCCCTGGGATTTAGGTTTATAAGGTGCATTACATTAATTTCTGAGTTTATTTCATGAAAAAAAACTTTTGATTCATCATCATCAACAAACTATACATTTGAGACTGGGAGTCCGTTACGTCACTCAAAAAAACTAAAAATGCTTCATTCCATCGCTAGCTACACATTTTTCCCATCAATATGAAAATTTTGTAAAAGCAAATTATTTATAGGTAGATATTAATGCCGGCATTACATTCAAATCAATATGGAATACCAGTATTAAAATTTTGATTCGGTATTAAGTTGATAAGTAATGTGTTGATAAATTGAAGAGAAAACCTTAAAAGATGCACTGTGTGTATAAAATTTGATTGATATTCTTACCTAACGGTAGGTTTTTCAAGTCCTTAGCTTAAAAGGTATGCCTGGTGCACGCAATGAAGTGAAAGTTTAATATTCGAGCTTACATGAGTTTGTGAACAACTTCAGCCACGTACAATAACTCCCAAAGTTCAGCAATAATATGTAATATAAATGAGTAACAAGAAAAACTACTAGCAAAAGTGCGCGTCAAATAACCACAATAACCAAATTCTTTTCATTTACATTCTTACGTGAGAAACTTTTCATCCCAATTCGTTGCAAAACTTGCATCACTCGTAATCACTCGTTTTGTGAGAGAAAAGTAAATTACACTAATGAATGATACACAACAAATAGTGGAAACTGGATTGAAAAAAAAGTAAACTAACCTTTCGTTTTCATCTGCTGCGGCAGCTTAGGCTTCTTCAATTGTACAAATTTGCATTCCATTATTCAACTCGTTTGGTATGAAAGCCTACAACAAATACAAAATTTACAGGAATATCACAAAATGTTGCACCTAATTTAAAAATAATTAGTAAATTGTTTGGGAGAGGCTAGAGTTACGGTTAACGTAACTTTTAGGAAGTGCTTAAAGTTACGGCAAACCTCCCCTCCACTCTTTTTTGACATTTCTATGTTTACGGTTACGGTGATTTTGGCAACCATTAAAGCTTGGTTACGGTTAGGTCTAACATCGTTTTTGAGGTTATGATTTTGCAAATATTTTAAGTTAATTAAGTTAAGTTAATGGAGCAAATTTTTTAAATTGATGTTTTCCTGTATAATAATATTATTTGACTATTATGTATGTTGGTTAACCACGGACTTCTTCTTTTATTTAAGAAGTCCGTGTGGTTAACGTAACTTCTAGGCAGTGGCTAAGTTACGGCAAACGTAACTTTTAGGAATTGGTTAAATTACGGTAGACACAGGCGTAACTTTTTTTGCAATTTTACGGCAGAAATGTTTGAAGTGTAATCAATTATTGAAGTTTACGCGAGTGAATTTCACAAATTTTCTATTTACGATATTTTCTGTTTTCAACGAAAAAAATTGTCAACTATGAAAGCATAGACCATAATCATTTTTATAGAAACATTATAAATTCAAATTATTATCTGTACCTGTATTAAATAAAAGAAATAAATTATTTTATATCTTAATAAAATTATTAAATTTATTAATTAAAATCTTTAATTATTAAAGTAAAATCTTAAAATAAAATAGAAAGGTGTGTACACAGTAACAACGAAGTAGTACGCACCCTTTGCATTAGTTTAAGACTGTAAATACTATAAAATTACGGTGTAATTAATTATTATTAATTATAATTAATCGTTTAATCAATAATTATATTATCTAATGGGATTCTCAAATAAAATGTAATACTAAGAGAAGGTGAGATAGGTTTACATCAGCGGTCGGCAACCCGCGTCCCGCGAGGCGTCTTGGTGCGGCCCGCGAGACTCCACAAATGACGTTTTAAAAATAAAACAGCAATTCATGATAATCGCAATTTTATAACAATGAAAATATAAAAAAACACAGCTACAGATCACCTGTAAGCTATATAATCGCTAAAAAAAAGTTAAATCATACATTTAACGTTTTAAATTTATATAAAATTAACGTTTAGTTACGGAATAAAAAATAAGGAATAAGAAGTTGACCAACTTTTGAAGTTTAATTTAAATTTAAAAAATGCTCTCCACTTTTACAATAATTTGTAATATTTTTACAATAAATTGTAATTTTACAATATTTACAAAATCATAACCTTAAACCGTAACCAAGCTTTAATAGTTGCCGTAACCACCGTAACCGTAAACATAGAAATGTCAAAAAAAAGTGGAGGGGCGGTTTGCCGTAACTTTAAGCACTTCCTAAAAGTTACGTTAACCGTAACTGTAGCCTCTCCCAAATTGTTTATACGTCGACGCAATATTGTGAGGTTATAAAATGATTGAAACAAAATGACTACGTACCACAAATTATAAGCAGTTTAAAATCGAATGGAAGCATTAAATAATTACAGCTTGTTATAATGAGCACATTTGTACAACAATCATTTACTAATTTTCATTTTTAACCCTAAAATCTAGAAGCAAAAAAACTTCCAAATGCTTTAGAATAATTTGCCTTGTCGTGTACTGTCGGGTCACGCCAGACGATTGACGAATAAAAAACACGATTCAAATGACATAGGCGTCCGTATTATTGTTTCACAGTGGGTCAACATAATTTTTTTTTATATTATAAAAGTTATTAAACGTATTCGGTTCTTGACGTGGGTGAAGTTGCACACGACCTCAAACCCAGAATACCGCAACTGTCACTCGAACCTTCAAATTTAACTTAATTGCGGGTACCGGGCATTTCAGGCCTTTAGCCTCCAATGCTGTCTATGAAATTTTTTGCACACGAGTGCCGTAGGTGAGCACTAAGAACGACATTTATGAACGGGTGAGAACAAAAGCCGAACAACCACATCCGACACTCATATGAGTTAAATAGCAGTTTATATCACAAGGACATAAACCGATACTTGTCACTACCAAAGAATTTATGAAATCGAGCAGCCAAGCAAGAGGTGATAAATGATAATAAAGGGCCCAGTAGTAAAAAGAAGTTACTATTTAAAATATACTATTGAATATTCAACTTTCAGTTACTTTCAAAATGTTTAAACCAATAAATGGTCCCACTATAAAATCTCAATCACATCAGCAGTCGATTTTGAACTTTATTAGATTACTCTGAAAGTGAGAAAGTTAAAGAGGGTCCTTTAATTCCGATAGTAAGCATTCAGAAAGTAAGATGTAATCTGTGTACAATTTAATGCATGTTGCTCGGAGTTTAGTCGAATATTTCAACTATCCATAACTTTGTAAAATAAAAAATTAACTTAAACTCTTGCTCACTAAAGCTCATTTAGGTTCAAACGAAGCTCTATCGATTGACATCACATGCACACATAAATTCAAAATGAGAAGGAAAATTGCAAAACATGTCTACACCTCCCCAGCCCCCCTCCCAATTGTAGTTTTTCGCGAATAACTTTGCGACCTTTGAGGCTCAAACGAAACTAATAGAAGCTCATTCAGGCTCAAACAATGCTCTAATGTTGGACACCAAATTCATCCAAAAATTCGAAAGTAGGAGGGGGGGGGTCACTGACACTGAGAGTTGGGATACAACCAACTCTCTCCTAGGTAGCCTCAATAAAGCTTACAAATTGGAGGGCGCTCTACTACGTAAGTACAGGAGTGGACTTGCGAATTCCGGAAATTGAACGTTTGTAATTATCAAGTGGAGAATTACGATTATTCAACACAAACAACCGGAGAGCCACTTCCCCAACTTTAAAAAACGGGAGAGAACTTACAGCTATGTTATTTAGAGTTGGTCGACAGTGCCAGGGTACTCTTCATAGACTCATCAAAAGTAATTAAAAAAATCGTTCCAGAAGGAGTGGGCCAGATTAATAGCCAACGCCTAAAGAAGATATAGCACTAAGAAGAAGAAGCAAAGCAGGATATACTTTTGCACAGCACATCTGCCAAGGATATCCACAAAACATGTGACTTTCTGAAATATGAAAATGATGGTGAAAGTCCACCAGAATGTAGAAAGGTTACTTTTAATTCATCTACTTCTTCGTTTTTTCTATATCCAAATAAGTACAAGCCAGCCACCACTTGAGCGCTTACTTCTGACATTTGAAGTTTGCCTGCAAAATTTTGTATGATCCCTTTAATAAGTTTAAAGGAACAAGTAGGTACATTTATAGGCATAGTACAGTTTACCTTTAATGGTAAACAACCAGGCGATAATTACTCAAATGACTCGACTATTTCATGTACCCGTTTCTTTAATCATATCAAAGTTTTGTATAGAAAAAAAACTTTTCTGAAGAAACAACAGCAAAACCAATAATTATACAAAATTTCCCAGACAAACTAGAAATGTCAGAAGTAAGCGCTTATATAACTGCTGTATAGTTTATATATAAAAAAGAAATCTGGCGTATATTTGGATATAAGAAAATCGAAGAAGAAGATGAATTAAAAGTAACCTTTCCATAACCTACTAGACCTTCGTCATTTTCATATCCGAAAAAGCCACATGTATTATGGATATCTTTATACAAGTTCATTGATCGAACAACGAGGTTAATTAATTGGCAGGCAAACAAATTAAAACTAATGACGCGCGTAAATGGACTATCGAAATTCCCTTTGACCAAGTAAAACAATTGATTAGTACTAATGAATTTCAGGGTAAATAAGTTCATTGATCGAATAACGAGGTTAATTAATTGGCAGGCAAACAAATTAAAACTAATGACGCGCGTAAATGGACTATCGAAATTCCCTTTGACCAAGTTAAATAATTGATTAGTACTAATGAATTTCAGGGTAAATAAGTTCATTGATCCAACAACGAGATTAATTAATTGGCAGGCAAACAAATTAAAATTAAAGACGCGCGTAAATGGACTATCGAAATTCCCTTTGACCAAGTAAAACAATTGATTAGTACTAATGAATTTCAGGGTAAATAAGTTCATTGATCGAACAACGAGGTTAATTAATTGGCAGGCAAACAAATTAAAACTAATGACGCGCGTAAATGGACTATCGAAATTCCCTTTGACCAAGTAAAACAATTGATTAGTACTAATAAATTTCAGGGTAAATAAGTTCATTGATCGAACAACGAGGTTAATTAATTGGCAGGCAAACAAATTAAAACTAATGACGCGCGTAAATGGACTATCGAAATTCCCTTTGACCAAGTAAAACAATTGATTAGTACTAATAAATTTCAGGGTAAATAAGTTCATTGATCGAACAACGAGGTTAATTAATTGGCAGGCAAACAAATTAAAACTAATGACGCGCGTAAATGGACTATCGAAATTCCCTTTGACCAAGTTAAATAATTGATTAGTACTAATGAATTTCAGGGTAAATAAGTTCATTGATCCAACAACGAGATTAATTAATTGGCAGGCAAACAAATTAAAATTAAAGACGCGCGTAAATGGACTATCGAAATTCCCTTTTACCAAGGAAAACAATTGATTAGTACTAATGAATTTCAGGGTAAATAAGTTCATTGATCGAACAACGAGGTTAATTAATTGGCAGGCAAACAAATTAAAACTAATGACGCGCGTAAATGGACTATCGAAATTCCCTTTGACCAAGTAAAACAATTGATTAGTACTAATAAATTTCAGGGTAAATAAGTTCATTGATCGAACAACGAGGTTAATTAATTGGCAGGCAAACAAATTAAAACTAATGACGCGCGTAAATGAACTATCGAAATTCCCTTTGACCAAGTAAAACAATTGATTAGTACTAATGAATTTCAGGGTAAATAAGTTCATTGATCGAACAACGAGGTTAATTAATTGGCAGGCAAACAAATTAAAATTAATGACGCGCGTAAATGGACTATCGAAATTCTCTTTGACCAACTAAAACAATTGATTAGTACTAATGAATTTCAGGGTAAATAAGTTCATTGATCGAACAACGAGGTTAATTAATTGGCAGGCAAACAAATTAAAATTAATGACGCGCGTAAATGGACTATCGAAATTCCCTTTGACCAAGTAAAACAATTGATTAGTACTAATGAATTTCAGGGTAAATAAGTTCATTGATCGAATAACGAGGTTAATTAATTGGCAGGCAAACAAATTAAAACTAATGACTCGCGTAAATGGACTATCGAAATTCCCTTTGACCAAGTAAAACAATTGATTAGTACTAATGAATTTCAGGGTAAATAAGTTCATTGATCGAACAACGAGGTTAATAAATTAGCAGGCAAACAAATTAAAATTAAAGACGCGCGTAAATGGACTATCGAAATTCCCTTTGACCAAGTAAAACAATTGATTAGTACTAATGAATTTCAGGGTAAATAAGTTCATTGATCGAACAACGAGGTTAATTAATTGGCAGGCAAACAAATTAAAACTAATGACGCGCGTAAATGGACTATCGAAATTCCCTTTGACCAAGTTAAATAATTGATTAGTACTAATGAATTTCAGGGTAAATAAGTTCATTGATCCAACAACGAGATTAATTAATTGGCAGGCAAACAAATTAAAATTAAAGACGCGCGTAAATGGACTATCGAAATTCCCTTTGACCAAGTAAAACAATTGATTAGTACTAATAAATTTCAGGGTAAATAAGTTCATTGATCGAACAACGAGGTTAATTAATTGGCAGGCAAACAAATTAAAACTAATGACGCGCGTAAATGGACTATCGAAATTCTCTTTGACCAACTAAAACAATTGATTAGTACTAATGAATTTCAGGGTAAATAAGTTCATTGATCGAACAACGAGGTTAATTAATTGGCAGGCAAACAAATTAAAATTAATGACGCGCGTAAATGGACTATCGAAATTCCCTTTGACCAAGTAAAACAATTGATTAGTACTAATGAATTTCAGGGTAAATAAGTTCATTGATCGAATAACGAGGTTAATTAATTGGCAGGCAAACAAATTAAAACTAATGACTCGCGTAAATGGACTATCGAAATTCCCTTTGACCAAGTAAAACAATTGATTAGTACTAATGAATTTCAGGGTAAATAAGTTCATTGATCGAACAACGAGGTTAATAAATTGGCAGGCAAACAAATTAAAATTAAAGACGCGCGTAAATGGACTATCGAAATTCCCTTTGACCAAGTAAAACAATTGATTAGTACTAATGAATTTCAGGGTAAATAAGTTCATTGATCGAACAACGAGGTTAATTAATTGGCAGGCAAACAAATTAAAACTAATGACGCGCGTAAATGGACTATCGAAATTCCCTTTGACCAAGTTAAATAATTGATTAGTACTAATGAATTTCAGGGTAAATAAGTTCATTGATCCAACAACGAGATTAATTAATTGGCAGGCAAACAAATTAAAATTAAAGACGCGCGTAAATGGACTATCGAAATTCCCTTTGACCAAGTAAAACAATTGATTAGTACTAATGAATTTCAGGGTAAATAAGTTCATTGATCGAACAACGAGGTTAATTAATTGGCAGGCAAACAAATTAAAACTAATGACGCGCGTAAATGGACTATCGAAATTCCCTTTGACCAAGTAAAACAATTGATTAGTACTAATAAATTTCAGGGTAAATAAGTTCATTAATCGAACAACGAGGTTAATTAATTGGCAGGCAAACAAATTAAAACTAATGACGCGCGTAAATGGACTATCGAAATTCCCTTTGACCAAGTAAAACAATTGATTAGTACTAATAAATTTCAGGGTAAATAAGTTCATTGATCGAACAACGAGGTTAATTAATTGGCAGGCAAACAAATTAAAACTAATGACGCGCGTAAATGAACTATCGAAATTCCCTTTGACCAAGTAAAACAATTGATTAGTACTAATGAATTTCAGGGTAAATAAGTTCATTGATCGAACAACGAGGTTAATTAATTGGCAGGCAAACAAATTAAAATTAATGACGCGCGTAAATGGACTATCGAAATTCTCTTTGACCAACTAAAACAATTGATTAGTACTAATGAATTTCAGGGTAAATAAGTTCATTGATCGAACAACGAGGTTAATTAATTGGCAGGCAAACAAATTAAAATTAATGACGCGCGTAAATGGACTATCGAAATTCCCTTTGACCAAGTAAAACAATTGATTAGTACTAATGAATTTCAGGGTAAATAAGTTCATTGATCGAATAACGAGGTTAATTAATTGGCAGGCAAACAAATTAAAACTAATGACTCGCGTAAATGGACTATCGAAATTCCCTTTGACCAAGTAAAACAATTGATTAGTACTAATGAATTTCAGGGTAAATAAGTTCATTGATCGAACAACGAGGTTAATAAATTGGCAGGCAAACAAATTAAAATTAAAGACGCGCGTAAATGGACTATCGAAATTCCCTTTGACCAAGTAAAACAATTGATTAGTACTAATGAATTTCAGGGTAAATAAGTTCATTGATCGAACAACGAGGTTAATTAATTGGCAGGCAAACAAATTAAAACTAATGACGCGCGTAAATGGACTATCGAAATTCCCTTTGACCAAGTTAAATAATTGATTAGTACTAATGAATTTCAGGGTAAATAAGTTCATTGATCCAACAACGAGATTAATTAATTGGCAGGCAAACAAATTAAAATTAAAGACGCGCGTAAATGGACTATCGAAATTCCCTTTGACCAAGTAAAACAATTGATTAGTACTAATGAATTTCAGGGTAAATAAGTTCATTGATCGAACAACGAGATTAATTAATTGGCAGGCAAACAAATTAAAATTAAAGACGCGCGTAACTGGACTATCGAAATTCCCTTTGACCAAGTAAAACAATTGATTAGTACTAATGAATTTCAGGGTAAATAAGTTCATTGATCGAACAACGAGGTTAATTAATTGGCAGGCAAACAAATTAAAACTAATGACGCGCGTAAATGGACTATCGAAATTCCCTTTGACCAAGTTAAATAATTGATTAGTACTAATGAATTTCAGGGTAAATAAGTTCATTGATCCAACAACGAGATTAATTAATTGGCAGGCAAACAAATTAAAATTAAAGACGCGCGTAAATGGACTATCGAAATTCCCTTTGACCAAGTAAAACAATTGATTAGTACTAATGAATTTCAGGGTAAATAAGTTCATTGATCGAACAACGAGGTTAATTAATTGGCAGGCAAACAAATTAAAACTAATGACGCGCGTAAATGGACAATCGAAATTCCCTTTGACCAAGTAAAACAATTGATTAGTACTAATAAATTTCAGGGTAAATAAGTTCATTGATCGAACAACGAGATTAATTAATTGGCAGGCAAACAAATTAAAATTAAAGACGCGCGTAAATGGACTATCGAAATTAACTTTGACCAAGTAAAACAATTGATTAGTACTAATGAATTTCAGGGTAAATAAGTTCATTGATCGAACAACGAGATTAATTAATTGGCAGGCAAACAAATTAAAATTAAAGACGCGCGTAACTGGACTATCGAAATTCCCTTTGACCAAGTAAAACAATTGATTAGTACTAATGAATTTCAGGGTAAATAAGTTCATTGATCGAACAACGAGGTTAATAAATTGGCAGGCAAACAAATTAAAATTAAAGACGCGCGTAAATGGACTATCGAAATTCCCTTTGACCAAGTAAAACAATTGATTAGTACTAATGAATTTCAGGGTAAATAAGTTCATTGATCGAACAACGAGGTTAATTAATTGGCAGGCAAACAAATTAAAACTAATGACGCGCGTAAATGGACTATCGAAATTCCCTTTGACCAAGTAAAACAATTGATTAGTACTAATGAATTTCAGGGTAAATAAGTTCATTGATCGAACAACGAGGTTAATTAATTGGCAGGCAAACAAATTAAAACTAATGACGCGCGTAAATGGACTATCGAAATTCCCTTTGACCAAGTAAAACAATTGATTAGTACTAATGAATTTCAGGGTAAATAAGTTCATTGATCGAACAACGAGGTTAATTAATTGGCAGGCAAACAAATTAAAACTAATGACGCGCGTAAATGGACTATCGAAATTCCCTTTGACCAAGTAAAACAATTGATTAGTACTAATGAATTTCAGGGTAAATAAGTTCATTGATCGAACAACGAGGTTAATTAATTGGCAGGCAAACAAATTAAAACTAATGACGCGCGTAAATGGACTATCGAAATTCCCTTTGACCAAGTAAAACAATTGATTAGTACTAATGAATTTCAGGGTAAATAAGTTCATTGTTCGAACAACGAGGTTAATTAATTGGCAGGCAAACAAATTAAAACTAATGACGCGCGTAAATGGACTATCGAAATTCCCTTTGACCAAGTAAAACAATTGATTAGTACTAATGAATTTCAGGGTAAATAAGTTCATTGATCGAACAACGAGGTTAATTAATTGGCAGGCAAACTAATTAAAACTAATGACGCGCGTAAATGGACTATCGAAATTCCCTTTGACCAAGTAAAACAATTGATTAGTACTAATGAATTTCAGGGTAAATAAGTTCATTGATCGAACAACGAGGTTAATAAATTGGCAGGCAAACAAATTAAAATTAAAGACGCGCGTAAATGGACTATCGAAATTCCCTTTGACCAAGTAAAACAATTGATTAGTACTAATGAATTTCAGGGTAAATAAGTTCATTGATCGAACAACGAGGTTAATTAATTGGCAGGCAAACAAATTAAAATTAAAGACGCGCGTAAATGGACTATCGAAATTCCCTTTGACCAAGTAAAACAATTGATTAGTACTAATGAATTTCAGGGTAAATAAGTTCATTGATCGAACAACGAGGTTAATTAATTGGCAGGCAAACAAATTAAAACTAATGACGCGCGTAAATGGACTATCGAAATTCCCTTTGACCAAGTAAAACAATTGATTAGTACTAATGAATTTCAGGGTAAATAAGTTCATTGATCGAACAACGAGGTTAATTAATTGGCAGGCAAACAAATTAAAACTAATGACGCGCGTAAATGGACTATCGAAATTCCCTTTGACCAAGTAAAACAATTGATTAGTACTAATGAATTTCAGGGTAAATAAGTTCATTGATCGAACAACGAGGTTAATTAATTGGCAGGCAAACAAATTAAAACTAATGACGCGCGTAAATGGACTATCGAAATTCCCTTTGACCAAGTAAAACAATTGATTAGTACTAATGAATTTCAGGGTAAATAAGTTCATTGATCGAACAACGAGATTAATTAATTGGCAGGCAAACTAATTAAAACTAATGACGCGCGTAAATGGACTATCGAAATTCCCTTTGACCAAGTAAAACAATTGATTAGTACTAATGAATTTCAGGGTAAATAAGTTCATTGATCGAACAACGAGGTTAATAAATTGGCAGGCAAACAAATTAAAATTAAAGACGCGCGTAAATGGACTATCGAAATTCCCTTTGACCAAGTAAAACAATTGATTAGTACTAATGAATTTCAGGGTAAATAAGTTCATTGATCGAACAACGAGATTAATTAATTGGCAGGCAAACAAATTAAAATTAAAGACGCGCGTAAATGGACTATCGAAATTCCCTTTGACCAAGTAAAACAATTGATTAGTACTAATGAATTTCAGGGTAAATAAGTTCATTGATCGAACAACGAGATTAATTAATTGGCAGGCAAACAAATTAAAATTAAAGACGCGCGTAAATGGACTATCGAAATTCCCTTTGACCAAGTAAAACAATTGATTAGTACTAATGAATTTCAGGGTAAATAAGTTCATTGATCGAACAACGAGGTTAATAAATTGGCAGGCAAACAAATTAAAATTAAAGACGCGCGTAAATGGACTATCGAAATTCCCTTTGACCAAGTAAAACAATTGATTAGTACTAATGAATTTCAGGGTAAATAAGTTCATTGATCGAACAACGAGATTAATTAATTGGCAGGCAAACAAATTAAAATTAAAGACGCGCGTAAATGGACTATCGAAATTCCCTTTGACCAAGTAAAACAATTGATTAGTACTAATGAATTTCAGGGTAAATAAGTTCATTGATCGAACAACGAGGTTAATAAATTGGCAGGCAAACAAATTAAAACTAATGACGCGCGTAAATGGACTATCGAAATTCCCTTTGACCAAGTAAAACAATTGATTAGTACTAATGAATTTCAGGGTAAATAAGTTCATTGATCGAACAACGAGATTAATTAATTGGCAGGCAAACAAATTAAAATTAATGACGCGCGTAAATGGACTATCGAAATTCCCTTTGACCAAGTAAAACAATTGATTAGTACTAATGAATTTCAGGGTAAATAAGTTCATTGATCGAACAACGAGATTAATTAATTGGCAGGCAAACAAATTAAAATTAAAGACGCGCGTAAATGGACTATCGAAATTCCCTTTGACCAAGTAAAACAATTGATTAGTACTAATGAATTTCAGGGTAAATAAGTTCATTGATCGAACAACGAGATTAATAAATTGGCAGGCAAACAAATTAAAATTAAAGACGCGCGTAAATGGACTATCGAAATTCCCTTTGACCAAGTAAAACAATTGATTAGTACTAATGAATTTCAGGGTAAATAAGTTCATTGATCGAACAACGAGATTAATTAATTGGCAGGCAAACAAATTAAAACTAATGACGCGCGTAAATGGACTATCGAAATTCCCTTTGACCAAGTAAAACAATTGATTAGTACTAATGAATTTCAGGGTAAATAAGTTCATTGATCGAACAACGAGGTTAATAAATTGGCAGGCAAACAAATTAAAATTAAAGACGCGCGTAAATGGACTATCGAAATTCCCTTTGACCAAGTAAAACAATTGATTAGTACTAATGAATTTCAGGGTAAATAAGTTCATTGATCGAACAACGAGATTAATTAATTGGCAGGCAAACAAATTAAAACTAATGACGCGCGTAAATGGACTATCGAAATTCCCTTTGACCAAGTAAAACAATTGATTAGTACTAATGAATTTCAGGGTAAATAAGTTCATTGATCGAACAACGAGGTTAATTAATTGGCAGGCAAACTAATTAAAACTAATGACGCGCGTAAATGGACTATCGAAATTCCCTTTGACCAAGTAAAACAATTGATTAGTACTAATGAATTTCAGGGTAAATAAGTTCATTGATCGAACAACGAGGTTAATAAATTGGCAGGCAAACAAATTAAAATTAAAGACGCGCGTAAATGGACTATCGAAATTCCCTTTGACCAAGTAAAACAATTGATTAGTACTAATGAATTTCAGGGTAAATAAGTTCATTGATCGAACAACGAGATTAATTAATTGGCAGGCAAACAAATTAAAACTAATGACGCGCGTAAATGGACTATCGAAATTCCCTTTGACCAAGTAAAACAATTGATTAGTACTAATGAATTTCAGGGTAAATAAGTTCATTGATCGAACAACGAGGTTAATTAATTGGCAGGCAAACTAATTAAAACTAATGACGCGCGTAAATGGACTATCGAAATTCCCTTTGACCAAGTAAAACAATTGATTAGTACTAATGAATTTCAGGGTAAATAAGTTCATTGATCGAACAACGAGGTTAATAAATTGGCAGGCAAACAAATTAAAATTAAAGACGCGCGTAAATGGACTATCGAAATTCCCTTTGACCAAGTAAAACAATTGATTAGTACTAATGAATTTCAGGGTAAATAAGTTCATTGATCGAACAACGAGATTAATTAATTGGCAGGCAAACAAATTAAAATTAAAGACGCGCGTAAATGGACTATCGAAATTCCCTTTGACCAAGTAAAACAATTGATTAGTACTAATGAATTTCAGGGTAAATAAGTTCATTGATCGAACAACGAGATTAATTAATTGGCAGGCAAACAAATTAAAATTAAAGACGCGCGTAAATGGACTATCGAAATTCCCTTTGACCAAGTAAAACAATTGATTAGTACTAATGAATTTCAGGGTAAATAAGTTCATTGATCGAACAACGAGATTAATAAATTGGCAGGCAAACAAATTAAAATTAAAGACGCGCGTAAATGGACTATCGAAATTCCCTTTGACCAAGTAAAACAATTGATTAGTACTAATGAATTTCAGGGTAAATAAGTTCATTGATCGAACAACGAGATTAATTAATTGGCAGGCAAACAAATTAAAATTAAAGACGCGCGTAAATGGACTATCGAAATTCCCTTTGACCAAGTAAAACAATTGATTAGTACTAATGAATTTCAGGGTAAATAAGTTCATTGATCGAACAACGAGGTTAATAAATTGGCAGGCAAACAAATTAAAATTAAAGACGCGCGTAAATGGACTATCGAAATTCCCTTTGACCAAGTAAAACAAATGATTAGTACTAATGAATTTCAGGGTAAATAAGTTCATTGATCGAACAACGAGATTAATTAATTGGCAGGCAAACAAATTAAAATTAAAGACGCGCGTAAATGGACTATCGAAATTCCCTTTGACCAAGTAAAACAATTGATTAGTACTAATGAATTTCAGGGTAAATAAGTTCATTGATCGAACAACGAGATTAATTAATTGGCAGGCAAACAAATTAAAATTAAAGACGCGCGTAAATGGACTATCGAAATTCCCTTTGACCAAGTAAAACAATTGATTAGTACTAATGAATTTCAGGGTAAATAAGTTCATTGATCGAACAACGAGATTAATTAATTGGCAGGCAAACAAATTAAAATTAAAGACGCGCGTAACTGGACTATCGAAATTCCCTTTGACCAAGTAAAACAATTGATTAGTACTAATGAATTTCAGGGTAAATAAGTTCATTGATCGAACAACGAGGTTAATAAATTGGCAGGCAAACAAATTAAAATTAAAGACGCGCGTAAATGGACTATCGAAATTCCCTTTGACCAAGTAAAACAATTGATTAGTACTAATGAATTTCAGGGTAAATAAGTTCATTGATCGAACAACGAGGTTAATTAATTGGCAGGCAAACAAATTAAAACTAATGACGCGCGTAAATGGACTATCGAAATTCCCTTTGACCAAGTAAAACAATTGATTAGTACTAATGAATTTCAGGGTAAATAAGTTCATTGATCGAACAACGAGGTTAATTAATTGGCAGGCAAACAAATTAAAACTAATGACGCGCGTAAATGGACTATCGAAATTCCCTTTGACCAAGTAAAACAATTGATTAGTACTAATGAATTTCAGGGTAAATAAGTTCATTGATCGAACAACGAGGTTAATTAATTGGCAGGCAAACAAATTAAAACTAATGACGCGCGTAAATGGACTATCGAAATTCCCTTTGACCAAGTAAAACAATTGATTAGTACTAATGAATTTCAGGGTAAATAAGTTCATTGATCGAACAACGAGGTTAATTAATTGGCAGGCAAACTAATTAAAACTAATGACGCGCGTAAATGGACTATCGAAATTCCCTTTGACCAAGTAAAACAATTGATTAGTACTAATGAATTTCAGGGTAAATAAGTTCATTGATCGAACAACGAGGTTAATTAATTGGCAGGCAAACAAATTAAAACTAATGACGCGCGTAAATGGACTATCGAAATTCCCTTTGACCAAGTAAAACAATTGATTAGTACTAATGAATTTCAGGGTAAATAAGTTCATTGATCGAACAACGAGGTTAATTAATTGGCAGGCAAACAAATTAAAACTAATGACGCGCGTAAATGGACTATCGAAATTCCCTTTGACCAAGTAAAACAATTGATTAGTACTAATGAATTTCAGGGTAAATAAGTTCATTGATCGAACAACGAGGTTAATTAATTGGCAGGCAAACTAATTAAAACTAATGACGCGCGTAAATAGACTATCGAAATTCCCTTTGACCAAGTAAAACAATTGATTAGTACTAATGAATTTCAGGGTAAATAAGTTCATTGATCGAACAACGAGGTTAATAAATTGGCAGGCAAACAAATTAAAATTAAAGACGCGCGTAAATGGACTATCGAAATTCCCTTTGACCAAGTAAAACAATTGATTAGTACTAATGAATTTCAGGGTAAATAAGTTCATTGATCGAACAACGAGGTTAATTAATTGGCAGGCAAACAAATTAAAATTAAAGACGCGCGTAAATGGACTATCGAAATTCCCTTTGACCAAGTAAAACAATTGATTAGTACTAATGAATTTCAGGGTAAATAAGTTCATTGATCGAACAACGAGGTTAATTAATTGGCAGGCAAACAAATTAAAACTAATGACGCGCGTAAATGGACTATCGAAATTCCCTTTGACCAAGTAAAACAATTGATTAGTACTAATGAATTTCAGGGTAAATAAGTTCATTGATCGAACAACGAGGTTAATTAATTGGCAGGCAAACAAATTAAAACTAATGACGCGCGTAAATGGACTATCGAAATTCCCTTTGACCAAGTAAAACAATTGATTAGTACTAATGAATTTCAGGGTAAATAAGTTCATTGATCGAACAACGAGGTTAATTAATTGGCAGGCAAACAAATTAAAACTAATGACGCGCGTAAATGGACTATCGAAATTCCCTTTGACCAAGTAAAACAATTGATTAGTACTAATGAATTTCAGGGTAAATAAGTTCATTGATCGAACAACGAGGTTAATTAATTGGCAGGCAAACTAATTAAAACTAATGACGCGCGTAAATGGACTATCGAAATTCCCTTTGACCAAGTAAAACAATTGATTAGTACTAATGAATTTCAGGGTAAATAAGTTCATTGATCGAACAACGAGGTTAATAAATTGGCAGGCAAACAAATTAAAATTAAAGACGCGCGTAAATGGACTATCGAAATTCCCTTTGACCAAGTAAAACAATTGATTAGTACTAATGAATTTCAGGGTAAATAAGTTCATTGATCGAACAACGAGATTAATTAATTGGCAGGCAAACAAATTAAAATTAAAGACGCGCGTAAATGGACTATCGAAATTCCCTTTAACCAAGTAAAACAATTGATTAGTACTAATGAATTTCAGGGTAAATAAGTTCATTGATCGAACAACGAGATTAATTAATTGGCAGGCAAACAAATTAAAATTAAAGACGCGCGTAAATGGACTATCGAAATTCCCTTTGACCAAGTAAAACAATTGATTAGTACTAATGAATTTCAGGGTAAATAAGTTCATTGATCGAGCAACGAGGTTAATAAATTGGCAGGCAAACAAATTAAAATTAATGACGCGCGTAAATGGACTATCGAAATTCCCTTTGACCAAGTAAAACAATTGATTAGTACTAATGAATTTCAGGGTAAATAAGTTCATTGATCGAACAACGAGATTAATTAATTGGCAGGCAAACAAATTAAAATTAAAGACGCGCGTAAATGGACTATCGAAATTCCCTTTGACCAAGTAAAACAATTGATTAGTACTAATGAATTTCAGGGTAAATAAGTTCATTGATCGAACAACGAGGTTAATAAATTGGCAGGCAAACAAATTAAAATTAAAGACGCGCGTAAATGGACTATCGAAATTCCCTTTGACCAAGTAAAACAATTGATTAGTACTAATGAATTTCAGGGTAAATAAGTTCATTGATCGAACAACGAGATTAATTAATTGGCAGGCAAACAAATTAAAACTAATGACGCGCGTAAATGGACTATCGAAATTCCCTTTGACCAAGTAAAACAATTGATTAGTACTAATGAATTTCAGGGTAAATAAGTTCATTGATCGAACAACGAGGTTAATAAATTGGCAGGCAAACAAATTAAAATTAAAGACGCGCGTAAATGGACTATCGAAATTCCCTTTGACCAAGTAAAACAATTGATTAGTACTAATGAATTTCAGGGTAAATAAGTTCATTGATCGAACAACGAGATTAATTAATTGGCAGGCAAACAAATTAAAATTAATGACGCGCGTAAATGGACTATCGAAATTCCCTTTGACCAAGTAAAACAATTGATTAGTACTAATGAATTTCAGGGTAAATAAGTTCATTGATCGAACAACGAGGTTAATAAATTGGCAGGCAAACAAATTAAAATTAAAGACGCGCGTAAATGGACTATCGAAATTCCCTTTGACCAAGTAAAACAATTGATTAGTACTAATGAATTTCAGGGTAAATAAGTTCATTGATCGAACAACGAGATTAATTAATTGGCAGGCAAACAAATTAAAACTAATGACGCGCGTAAATGGACTATCGAAATTCCCTTTGACCAAGTAAAACAATTGATTAGTACTAATGAATTTCAGGGTAAATAAGTTCATTGATCGAACAACGAGGTTAATTAATTGGCAGGCAAACAAATTAAAATTAATGACTCGCGTAAATGGACTATCGAAATTCCCTTTGACCAAGTAAAACAATTGATTAGTACTAATGAATTTCAGGGTAAATAAGTTCATTGATCGAACAACGAGATTAATTAATTGGCAGGCAAACAAATTAAAATTAAAGACGCGCGTAAATGGACTATCGAAATTCCCTTTGACCAAGTAAAACAATTGATTAGTACTAATGAATTTCAGGGTAAATAAGTCCATTGATCGAACAACGAGATTAATTAATTGGCAGGCAAACAAATTAAAATTAAAGACGCGCGTAAATGGACTATCGAAATTCCCTTTGACCAAGTAAAACAATTGATTAGTACTAATGAATTTCAGGGTAAATAAGTTCATTGATCGAACAACGAGATTAATTAATTGGCAGGCAAACAAATTAAAATTAAAGACGCGCGTAAATGGACTATCGAAATTCCCTTTGACCAAGTAAAACAATTGATTAGTACTAATGAATTTCAGGGTAAATAAGTTCATTGATCGAACAACGAGATTAATTAATTGGCAGGCAAACAAATTAAAATTAAAGACGCGCGTAAATGGACTATCGAAATTCCCTTTGACCAAGTAAAACAATTGATTAGTACTAATGAATTTCAGGGTAAATAAGTTCATTGATCGAACAACGAGATTAATTAATTGGCAGGCAAACAAATTAAAATTAAAGACGCGCGTAAATGGACTATCGAAATTCCCTTTGACCAAGTAAAACAATTGATTAGTACTAATGAATTTCAGGGTAAATAAGTTCATTGATCGAACAACGAGATTAATTAATTGGCAGGCAAACAAATTAAAATTAAAGACGCGCGTAAATGGACTATCGAAATTCCCTTTGACCAAGTAAAACAATTGATTAGTACTAATGAATTTCAGGGTAAATAAGTTCATTGATCGAACAACGAGATTAATTAATTGGCAGGCAAACAAATTAAAATTAAAGACGCGCGTAAATGGACTATCGAAATTCCCTTTGACCAAGTAAAACAATTGATTAGTACTAATGAATTTCAGGGTAAATAAGTTCATTGATCGAACAACGAGATTAATTAATTGGCAGGCAAACAAATTAAAATTAAAGACGCGCGTAAATGGACTATCGAAATTCCCTTTGACCAAGTAAAACAATTGATTAGTACTAATGAATTTCAGGGTAAATAAGTTCATTGATCGAACAACGAGATTAATTAATTGGCAGGCAAACAAATTAAAATTAAAGACGCGCGTAAATGGACTATCGAAATTCCCTTTGACCAAGTAAAACAATTGATTAGTACTAATGAATTTCAGGGTAAATAAGTTCATTGATCGAACAACGAGATTAATTAATTGGCAGGCAAACAAATTAAAATTAAAGACGCGCGTAAATGGACTATCGAAATTCCCTTTGACCAAGTAAAACAATTGATTAGTACTAATGAATTTCAGGGTAAATAAGTTCATTGATCGAACAACGAGATTAATTAATTGGCAGGCAAACAAATTAAAATTAAAGACGCGCGTAAATGGACTATCGAAATTCCCTTTGACCAAGTAAAACAATTGATTAGTACTAATGAATTTCAGGGTAAATAAGTTCATTGATCGAACAACGAGATTAATTAATTGGCAGGCAAACAAATTAAAATTAAAGACGCGCGTAAATGGACTATCGAAATTCCCTTTGACCAAGTAAAACAATTGATTAGTACTAATGAATTTCAGGGTAAATAAGTTCATTGATCGAACAACGAGGTTAATTAATTGGCAGGCAAACAAATTAAAACTAATGACGCGCGTAAATGGACTATCGAAATTCCCTTTGACCAAGTAAAACAATTGATTAGTACTAATGAATTTCAGGGTAAATAAGTTCATTGATCGAACAACGAGGTTAATTAATTGGCAGGCAAACAAATTAAAACTAATGACGCGCGAAAATGGACTATCGAAATTCCCTTTGACCAAGTAAAACAATTGATTAGTACTAATGAATTTCAGGGTAAATAAGTTCATTGATCGAACAACGAGATTAATTAATTGGCAGGCAAACAAATTAAAATTAAAGACGCGCGTAAATGGACTATCGAAATTCCCTTTGACCAAGTAAAACAATTGATTAGTACTAATGAATTTCAGGGTAAATAAGTTCATTGATCGAACAACGAGATTAATTAATTGGCAGGCAAACAAATTAAAATTAAAGACGCGCGTAAATGGACTATCGAAATTCCCTTTGACCAAGTAAAACAATTGATTAGTACTAATGAATTTCAGGGTAAATAAGTTCATTGATCGAACAACGAGATTAATAAATTGGCAGGCAAACAAATTAAAATTAAAGACGCGCGTAAATGGACTATCGAAATTCCCTTTGACCAAGTAAAACAATTGATTAGTACTAATGAATTTCAGGGTAAATAAGTTCATTGATCGAACAACGAGATTAATTAATTGGCAGGCAAACAAATTAAAATTAAAGACGCGCGTAAATGGACTATCGAAATTCCCTTTGACCAAGTAAAACAATTGATTAGTACTAATGAATTTCAGGGTAAATAAGTTCATTGATCGAACAACGAGATTAATTAATTGGCAGGCAAACAAATTAAAATTAAAGACGCGCGTAAATGGACTATCGAAATTCCCTTTGACCAAGTAAAACAATTGATTAGTACTAATGAATTTCAGGGTAAATAAGTTCATTGATCGAACAACGAGATTAATTAATTGGCAGGCAAACAAATTAAAATTAAAGACGCGCGTAAATGGACTATCGAAATTCCCTTTGACCAAGTAAAACAATTGATTAGTACTAATGAATTTCAGGGTAAATAAGTTCATTGATCGAACAACGAGATTAATTAATTGGCAGGCAAACAAATTAAAATTAAAGACGCGCGTAAATGGACTATCGAAATTCCCTTTGACCAAGTAAAACAATTGATTAGTACTAATGAATTTCAGGGTAAATAAGTTCATTGATCGAACAACGAGGTTAATTAATTGGCAGGCAAACAAATTAAAACTAATGACGCGCGTAAATGGACTATCGAAATTCCCTTTGACCAAGTAAAACAATTGATTAGTACTAATGAATTTCAGGGTAAATAAGTTCATTGATCGAACAACGAGGTTAATTAATTGGCAGGCAAACAAATTAAAACTAATGACGCGCGAAAATGGACTATCGAAATTCCCTTTGACCAAGTAAAACAATTGATTAGTACTAATGAATTTCAGGGTAAATAAGTTCATTGATCGAACAACGAGATTAATTAATTGGCAGGCAAACAAATTAAAATTAAAGACGCGCGTAAATGGACTATCGAAATTCCCTTTGACCAAGTAAAACAATTGATTAGTACTAATGAATTTCAGGGTAAATATTAAATTAAAGACGCGCGTAAATGGACTATCGAAATTCCCTTTGACCAAGTAAAACAATTGAGTAGTACTAATGAATTTCAGGGTAAATAAGTTCATTGATCGAACAACGAGGTTAATTAATTGGCAGGCAAACAAATTAAAACTAATGACGCGCGAAAATGGACTATCGAAATTCCCTTTGACCAAGTAAAACAATTGATTAGTACTAATGAATTTCAGGGTAAATAAGTTCATTGATCGAACAACGAGATTAATTAATTGGCAGGCAAACAAATTAAAATTAAAGACGCGCGTAAATGGACTATCGAAATTCCCTTTGACCAAGTAAAACAATTGATTAGTACTAATGAATTTCAGGGTAAATAAGTCCATTGATCGAACAACGAGATTAATTAATTGGCAGGCAAACAAATTAAAATTAAAGACGCGCGTAAATGGACTATCGAAATTCCCTTTGACCAAGTAAAACAATTGATTAGTACTAATGAATTTCAGGGTAAATAAGTTCATTGATCGAACAACGAGATTAATTAATTGGCAGGCAAACAAATTAAAATTAAAGACGCGCGTAAATGGACTATCGAAATTCCCTTTGACCAAGTAAAACAATTGATTAGTACTAATGAATTTCAGGGTAAATAAGTTCATTGATCGAACAACGAGGTTAATTAATTGGCAGGCAAACAAATTAAAACTAATGACGCGCGTAAATGGACTATCGAAATTCCCTTTGACCAAGTAAAACAATTGATTAGTACTAATGAATTTCAGGGTAAATAAGTTCATTGATCGAACAACGAGGTTAATTAATTGGCAGGCAAACAAATTAAAACTAATGACGCGCGAAAATGGACTATCGAAATTCCCTTTGACCAAGTAAAACAATTGATTAGTACTAATGAATTTCAGGGTAAATAAGTTCATTGATCGAACAACGAGATTAATTAATTGGCAGGCAAACAAATTAAAATTAAAGACGCGCGTAAATGGACTATCGAAATTCCCTTTGACCAAGTAAAACAATTGATTAGTACTAATGAATTTCAGGGTAAATATTAAATTAAAGACGCGCGTAAATGGACTATCGAAATTCCCTTTGACCAAGTAAAACAATTGAGTAGTACTAATGAATTTCAGGGTAAATAAGTTCATTGATCGAACAACGAGGTTAATTAATTGGCAGGCAAACAAATTAAAACTAATGACGCGCGAAAATGGACTATCGAAATTCCCTTTGACCAAGTAAAACAATTGATTAGTACTAATGAATTTCAGGGTAAATAAGTTCATTGATCGAACAACGAGATTAATTAATTGGCAGGCAAACAAATTAAAATTAAAGACGCGCGTAAATGGACTATCGAAATTCCCTTTGACCAAGTAAAACAATTGATTAGTACTAATGAATTTCAGGGTAAATAAGTTCATTGATCGAACAACGAGATTAATTAATTGGCAGGCAAACAAATTAAAATTAAAGACGCGCGTAAATGGACTATCGAAATTCCCTTTGACCAAGTAAAACAATTGATTAGTACTAATGAATTTCAGGGTAAATAAGTTCATTGATCGAACAACGAGATTAATTAATTGGCAGGCAAACAAATTAAAATTAAAGACGCGCGTAAATGGACTATCGAAATTCCCTTTGACCAAGTAAAACAATTGATTAGTACTAATGAATTTCAGGGTAAATAAGTTCATTGATCGAACAACGAGGTTAATTAATTGGCAGGCAAACAAATTAAAACTAATGACGCGCGTAAATGGACTATCGAAATTCCCTTTGACCAAGTAAAACAATTGATTAGTACTAATGAATTTCAGGGTAAATAAGTTCATTGATCGAACAACGAGGTTAATTAATTGGCAGGCAAACAAATTAAAACTAATGACGCGCGAAAATGGACTATCGAAATTCCCTTTGACCAAGTAAAACAATTGATTAGTACTAATGAATTTCAGGGTAAATAAGTTCATTGATCGAACAACGAGATTAATTAATTGGCAGGCAAACAAATTAAAATTAAAGACGCGCGTAAATGGACTATCGAAATTCCCTTTGACCAAGTAAAACAATTGATTAGTACTAATGAATTTCAGGGTAAATAAGTTCATTGATCGAACAACGAGATTAATTAATTGGCAGGCAAACAAATTAAAATTAAAGACGCGCGTAAATGGACTATCGAAATTCCCTTTGACCAAGTAAAACAATTGATTAGTACTAATGAATTTCAGGGTAAATAAGTTCATTGATCGAACAACGAGATTAATTAATTGGCAGGCAAACAAATTAAAATTAAAGACGCGCGTAAATGGACTATCGAAATTCCCTTTGACCAAGTAAAACAATTGATTAGTACTAATGAATTTCAGGGTAAATAAGTTCATTGATCGAACAACGAGATTAATTAATTGGCAGGCAAACAAATTAAAATTAAAGACGCGCGTAAATGGACTATCGAAATTCCCTTTGACCAAGTAAAACAATTGATTAGTACTAATGAATTTCAGGGTAAATAAGTTCATTGATCGAACAACGAGATTAATTAATTGGCAGGCAAACAAATTAAAATTAAAGACGCGCGTAAATGGACTATCGAAATTCCCTTTGACCAAGTAAAACAATTGATTAGTACTAATGAATTTCAGGGTAAATAAGTTCATTGATCGAACAACGAGATTAATTAATTGGCAGGCAAACAAATTAAAATTAAAGACGCGCGTAAATGGACTATCGAAATTCCCTTTGACCAAGTAAAACAATTGATTAGTACTAATGAATTTCAGGGTAAATAAGTTCATTGATCGAACAACGAGATTAATTAATTGGCAGGCAAACAAATTAAAATTAAAGACGCGCGTAAATGGACTATCGAAATTCCCTTTGACCAAGTAAAACAATTGATTAGTACTAATGAATTTCAGGGTAAATAAGTTCATTGATCGAACAACGAGGTTAATTAATTGGCAGGCAAACAAATTAAAACTAATGACGCGCGTAAATGGACTATCGAAATTCCCTTTGACCAAGTAAAACAATTGATTAGTACTAATGAATTTCAGGGTAAATAAGTTCATTGATCGAACAACGAGGTTAATTAATTGGCAGGCAAACAAATTAAAACTAATGACGCGCGAAAATGGACTATCGAAATTCCCTTTGACCAAGTTAAACAATTGATTAGTACTAATGAATTTCAGGGTAAATAAGTTCATTGATCGAACAACGAGATTAATTAATTGGCAGGCAAACAAATTAAAATTAAAGACGCGCGTAAATGGACTATCGAAATTCCCTTTGACCAAGTAAAACAATTGATTAGTACTAATGAATTTCAGGGTAAATATTAAATTAAAGACGCGCGTAAAGGGACTATCGAAATTCCCTTTGACCAAGTAAAACAATTGAGTAGTACTAATGAATTTCAGGGTAAATAAGTTCATTGATCGAACAACGAGGTTAATTAATTGGCAGGCAAACAAATTAAAACTAATGACGCGCGAAAATGGACTATCGAAATTCCCTTTGACCAAGTAAAACAATTGATTAGTACTAATGAATTTCAGGGTAAATAAGTTCATTGATCGAACAACGAGATTAATTAATTGGCAGGCAAACAAATTAAAATTAAAGACGCGCGTAAATGGACTATCGAAATTCCCTTTGACCAAGTAAAACAATTGATTAGTACTAATGAATTTCAGGGTAAATAAGTTCATTGATCGAACAACGAGGTTAATTAATTGGCAGGCAAACAAATTAAAACTAATGACGCGCGTAAATGGACTATCGAAATTCCCTTTGACCAAGTAAAACAATTGATTAGTACTAATGAATTTCAGGGTAAATAAGTTCATTGATCGAACAACGAGGTTAATTAATTGGCAGGCAAACAAATTAAAACTAGTGACGCG
This sequence comes from Rhagonycha fulva, assembly GCA_905340355.1. Classification (NCBI taxonomy): domain Eukaryota; kingdom Metazoa; phylum Arthropoda; class Insecta; order Coleoptera; family Cantharidae; genus Rhagonycha; species Rhagonycha fulva. The sequence continues at coordinate 119,982,709 of HG996554.1, forward strand.
CGTAAATGGACTATCGAAATTCCCTTTGACCAAGTAAAACAATTGATTAGTACTAATGAATTTCAGGGTAAATAAGTTCATTGATCGAACAACGAGGTTAATTAATTGGCAGGCAAACAAATTAAAACTAATGACGCGCGTAAATGGACTATCGAAATTCCCTTTGACCAAGTAAAACAATTGATTAGTACTAATGAATTTCAGGGTAAATAAGTTCATTGATCGAACAACGAGGTTAATTAATTGGCAGGCAAACAAATTAAAACTAGTGACGCGCGTAAATGGACTATCGAAATTCCCTTTGACCAAGTAAAACAATTGATTAGTACTAATGAATTTCAGGGTAAATAAGTTCATTGATCGAACAACGAGGTTAATTAATTGGCAGGCAAACAAATTAAAACTAATGACGCGCGTAAATGGACTATCGAAATTCCCTTTGACCAAGTAAAACAATTGATTAGTACTAATGAATTTCAGGGTAAATAAGTTCATTGATCGAACAACGAGATTAATTAATTGGCAGGCAAACAAATTAAAGACGCGCGTAAATGGACTATCGAAATTCCCTTTGACCAAGTAAAACAATTGATTAGTACTAATGAATTTCAGGGTAAATATTAAATTAAAGACGCGCGTAAATGGACTATCGAAATTCCCTTTGACCAAGTAAAACAATTGATTAGTACTAATGAATTTCAGGGTAAATAAGTTCATTGATCGAACAACGAGATTAATTAATTGGCAGGCAAACAAATTAAAACTAATGACGCGCGTAAATGGACTATCGAAATTCCCTTTGACCAAGTAAAACAATTGATTAGTACTAATGAATTTCAGGGTAAATAAGTTCATTGATCGAACAACGAGGTTAATTAATTGGCAGGCAAACAAATTAAAACTAATGACGCGCGTAAATGGACTATCGAAATTCCCTTTGACCAAGTAAAACAATTGATTAGTACTAATGAATTTCAGGGTAAATATTAAATTAAAGACGCGCGTAAATGGACTATCGAAATTCCCTTTGACCAAGTAAAACAATTGATTAGTACTAATGAATTTCAGGGTAAATAAGTTCATTGATCGAACAACGAGGTTAATTAATTGGCAGGCAAACAAATTAAAACTAATGACGCGCGTAAATGGACTATCGAAATTCCCTTTGACCAAGTAAAACAATTGATTAGTACTAATGAATTTCAGGGTAAATAAGTTCATTGATCGAACAACGAGGTTAATTAATTGGCAGGCAAACAAATTAAAACTAGTGACGCGCGTAAATGGACTATCGAAATTCCCTTTGACCAAGTAAAACAATTGATTAGTACTAATGAATTTCAGGGTAAATAAGTTCATTGATCGAACAACGAGGTTAATTAATTGGCAGGCAAACAAATTAAAACTAATGACGCGCGTAAATGGACTATCGAAATTCCCTTTGACCAAGTAAAACAATTGATTAGTACTAATGAATTTCAGGGTAAATAAGTTCATTGATCGAACAACGAGATTAATTAATTGGCAGGCAAACAAATTAAAATTAAAGACGCGCGTAAATGGACTATCGAAATTCCCTTTGACCAAGTAAAACAATTGATTAGTACTAATGAATTTCAGGGTAAATATTAAATTAAAGACGCGCGTAAAGGGACTATCGAAATTCCCTTTGACCAAGTAAAACAATTGATTAGTACTAATGAATTTCAGGGTAAATAAGTTCATTGATCGAACAACGAGGTTAATTAATTGGCAGGCAAACAAATTAAAACTAATGACGCGCGAAAATGGACTATCGAAATTCCCTTTGACCAAGTAAAACAATTGATTAGTACTAATGAATTTCAGGGTAAATAAGTTCATTGATCGAACAACGAGGTTAATTAATTGACAGGCAAACAAATTAAAATTAAAGACGCGCGTAAATGGACTATCGAAATTCCCTTTGACCAAGTAAAACAATTGATTAGTACTAATGAATTTCAGGGTAAATAAGTTCATTGATCGAACAACGAGGTTAATTAATTGGCAGGCAAACAAATTAAAACTAATGACGCGCGTAAATGGACTATCGAAATTCCCTTTGACCAAGTAAAACAATTGATTAGTACTAATAAATTTCAGGGTAAATAAGTTCATTGATCGAACAACGAGGTTAATTAATTGGCAGGCAAACAAATTAAAACTAATGACGCGCGAAAATGGACTATCGAAATTCCCTTTGACCAAGTTAAATAATTGATTAGTACTAATGAATTTCAGGGTAATTAAGTTCATTGATCGAACAACGAGATTAATTAATTGGCAGGCAAACAAATTAAAATTAAAGACGCGCGTAAATGGACTATCGAAATTCCCTTTGACCAAGTAAAACAATTGATTAGTACTAATGAATTTCAGGGTAAATAAGTTCATTGATCGAACAACGAGGTTAATTAATTGGCAGGCAAACAAATTAAAACTAGTGACGCGCGTAAATGGACTATCGAAATTCCCTTTGACCAAGTAAAACAATTGATTAGTACTAATGAATTTCAGGGTAAATAAGTTCATTGATCGAACAACGAGGTTAATTAATTGACAGGCAAACAAATTAAAACTAATGACGCGCGAAAATGGACTATCGAAATTCCCTTTGACCAAGTAAAACAATTGATTAGTACTAATGAATTTCAGGGTAAATAAGTTCATTGATCGAACAACGAGATTAATTAATTGGCAGGCAAACAAATTAAAATTAAAGACGCGCGTAAATGGACTATCGAAATTCCCTTTGACCAAGTAAAACAATTGATTAGTACTAATGAATTTCAGGGTAAATAAGTTCATTGATCGAACAACGAGATTAATTAATTGGCAGGCAAACAAATTAAAATTAAAGACGCGCGTAAATGGACTATCGAAATTCCCTTTGACCAAGTAAAACAATTGATTAGTACTAATGAATTTCAGGGTAAATAAGTTCATTGATCGAACAACGAGGTTAATTAATTGGCAGGCAAACAAATTAAAACTAATGACGCGCGTAAATGGACTATCGAAATTCCCTTTGACCAAGTAAAACAATTGATTAGTACTAATGAATTTCAGGGTAAATAAGTTCATTGATCGAACAACGACGTTAATTAATTGGCAGGCAAACAAATTAAAACTAATGACGCGCGTAAATGGACAATCGAAATTCCCTTTGACCAAGTAAAACAATTGATTAGTACTAATGAATTTCAGGGTAAATAAGTTCATTGATCGAACAACGAGGTTAATTAATTGGCAGGCAAACAAATTAAAACTAATGACGCGCGAAAATGGACTATCGAAATTCCCTTTGACCAAGTTAAACAATTGATTAGTACTAATGAATTTCAGGGTAAATAAGTTCATTGATCGAACAACGAGATTAATTAATTGGCAGGCAAACAAATTAAAATTAAAGACGCGCGTAAATGGACTATCGAAATTCCCTTTGACCAAGTAAAACAATTGATTAGTACTAATGAATTTCAGGGTAAATAAGTTCATTGATCGAACAACGAGATTAATTAATTGGCAGGCAAACAAATTAAAATTAAAGACGCGCGTAAATGGACTATCGAAATTCCCTTTGACCAAGTAAAACAATTGATTAGTACTAATGAATTTCAGGGTAAATAAGTTCATTGATCGAACAACGAGGTTAATTAATTGGCAGGCAACCAAATTAAAATTAATGACGCGCGTAAATGGACTATGGAAATTCCCTTTGACCAAGTAAAACAATTGATTAGTACTAATGAATTTCAGGGTAAATAAGTTCATTGATCGAACAACGAGGTTAATTAATTGGCAGGCAAACAAATTAAAACTAATGACGCGCGTAAATGGACTATCGAAATTCCCTTTGACCAAGTAAAACAATTGATTAGTACTAATGAATTTCAGGGTAAATAAGTTCATTGATCGAACAACGAGGTTAATTAATTGGCAGGCAAACAAATTAAAACTAATGACGCGCGTAAATGGACTATCGAAATTCCCTTTGACCAAGTTAAACAATTGATTAGTACTAATGAATTTCAGGGTAAATAAGTTCATTGATCGAACAACGAGGTTAATTAATTGGCAGGCAAACAAATTAAAACTAATGACGCGCGTAAATGGACTATCGAAATTCCCTTTGACCAAGTAAAACAATTGATTAGTACTAATGAATTTCAGGGTAAATAAGTTTATTGATCGCACAACGAGGTTAATTAATTGGCAGGCAAACAAATTAAAACTAATGACGCGCGAAAATGGACTATCGAAATTCCCTTTGACCAAGTAAAACAATTGATTAGTACTAATGAATTTCAGGGTAAATAAGTTCATTGATCGAACAACGAGATTAATTAATTGGCAGGCAAACAAATTAAAATTAAAGACGCGCGTAAATGGACTATCGAAATTCCCTTTGACCAAGTAAAACAATTGATTAGTACTAATGAATTTCAGGGTAAATAAGTTCATTGATCGAACAACGAGATTAATTAATTGGCAGACAAACAAATTAAAATTAAAGACGCGCGTAAATGGACTATCGAAATTCCCTTTGACCAAGTAAAACAATTGATTAGTACTAATGAATTTCAGGGTAAATAAGTTCATTGATCGAACAACGAGGTTAATTAATTGGCAGGCAAACAAATTAAAACTAATGACGCGCGTAAATGGACTATCGAAATTCCCTTTGACCAAGTAAAACAATTGATTAGTACTAATGAATTTCAGGGTAAATAAGTTCATTGATCGAACAACGAGGTTAATTAATTGGCAGGCAAACAAATTAAAATTAAAGACGCGCGTAAATGGACTATCGAAATTCCCTTTGACCAAGTAAAACAATTGATTAGTACTAATGAATTTCAGGGTAAATAAGTTCATTGATCGAACAACGAGATTAATTAATTGGCAGGCAAACAAATTAAAATTAAAGACGCGCGTAAATGGACTATCGAAATTCCCTTTGACCAAGTAAAACAATTGATTAGTACTAATGAATTTCAGGGTAAATAAGTTCATTGATCGAACAACGAGATTAATTAATTGGCAGGCAAACAAATTAAAATTAAAGACGCGCGTAAATGGACTATCGAAATTCCCTTTGACCAAGTAAAACAATTGATTAGTACTAATGAATTTCAGGGTAAATAAGTTCATTGATCGAACAACGAGGTTAATAAATTGGCAGGCAAACAAATTAAAATTAAAGACGCGCGTAAATGAACTATCGAAATTCCCTTTGACCAAGTAAAACAATTGATTAGTACTAATGAATTTCAGGGTAAATAAGTTCATTGATCGAACAACGAGGTTAATTAATTGGCAGGCAAACAAATTAAAACTAATGACGCGCGTAAATGGACTATCGAAATTCCCTTTGACCAAGTAAAACAATTGATTAGTACTAATGAATTTCAGGGTAAATAAGTTCATTGATCGAACAACGAGGTTAATTAATTGGCAGGCAAACAAATTAAAATTAATGACGCGCGTAAATGGACTATCGAAATTCCCTTTGACCAAGTAAAACAATTGATTAGTACTAATGAATTTCAGGGTAAATAAGTTCATTGATCGAACAACGAGGTTAACTAATTGGCAGGCAAACAAATTAAAACTAATGACGCGCGTAAATGGACAATCGAAATTCCCTTTGACCAAGTAAAACAATTGATTAGTACTAATAAATTTCAGGGTAAATAAGTTCATTGATCGAACAACGAGGTTAATAAATTGGCAGGCAAACAAATTAAAATTAATGACGCGCGTAAATGGACTATCGAAATTCCCTTTGACCAAGTAAAACAATTGATTAGTACTAATGAATTTCAGGGTAAATAAGTTCATTGATCGAGCAACGAGGTTAATAAATTGGCAGGCAAACAAATTAAAATTAATGACGCGCGTAAATGGACTATCGAAATTCCCTTTGACCAAGTAAAACAATTGATTAGTACTAATGAATTTCAGGGTAAATAAGTTCATTGATCGAACAACGAGGTTAACTAATTGGCAGGCAAACAAATTAAAACTAATGACGCGCGTAAATGGACAATCGAAATTCCCTTTGACCAAGTAAAACAATTGATTAGTACTAATAAATTTCAGGGTAAATAAGTTCATTGATCGAACAACGAGGTTAATTAATTGGCAGGCAAACAAATTAAAACTAATGACGCGCGAAAATGGACTATCGAAATTCCCTTTGACCAAGTTAAACAATTGATTAGTACTAATGAATTTCAGGGTAAATAAGTTCATTGATCGAACAACGAGATTAATTAATTGGCAAGCAAACAAATTAAAATTAAAGACGCGCGTAAATGGACTATCGAAATTCCCTTTGACCAAGTAAAACAATTGATTAGTACTAATGAATTTCAGGGTAAATAAGTTCATTGATCGAACAACGAGATTAATTAATTGGCAGGCAAACAAATTAAAATTAAAGACGCGCGTAAATGGACTATCGAAATTCCCTTTGACCAAGTAAAACAATTGATTAGTACTAATGAATTTCAGGGTAAATAAGTTCATTGATCGAACAACGAGGTTAATTAATTGGCAGGCAAACAAATTAAAACTAATGACGCGCGTAAATGGACTATCGAAATTCCCTTTGACCAAGTAAAACAATTGATTAGTACTAATAAATTTCAGGGTAAATAAGTTCATTGATCGAACAACGAGGTTAATTAATTGGCAGGCAAACAAATTAAAACTAATGACGCGCGTAAATGAACTATCGAAATTCCCTTTGACCAAGTAAAACAATTGATTAGTACTAATGAATTTCAGGGTAAATAAGTTCATTGATCGAACAACGAGGTTAATTAATTGGCAGGCAAACAAATTAAAATTAATGACGCGCGTAAATGGACTATCGAAATTCTCTTTGACCAACTAAAACAATTGATTAGTACTAATGAATTTCAGGGTAAATAAGTTCATTGATCGAACAACGAGGTTAATTAATTGGCAGGCAAACAAATTAAAATTAATGACGCGCGTAAATGGACTATCGAAATTCCCTTTGACCAAGTAAAACAATTGATTAGTACTAATGAATTTCAGGGTAAATAAGTTCATTGATCGAATAACGAGGTTAATTAATTGGCAGGCAAACAAATTAAAACTAATGACTCGCGTAAATGGACTATCGAAATTCCCTTTGACCAAGTAAAACAATTGATTAGTACTAATGAATTTCAGGGTAAATAAGTTCATTGATCGAACAACGAGGTTAATAAATTGGCAGGCAAACAAATTAAAATTAAAGACGCGCGTAAATGGACTATCGAAATTCCCTTTGACCAAGTAAAACAATTGATTAGTACTAATGAATTTCAGGGTAAATAAGTTCATTGATCGAACAACGAGGTTAATTAATTGGCAGGCAAACAAATTAAAACTAATGACGCGCGTAAATGGACTATCGAAATTCCCTTTGACCAAGTTAAATAATTGATTAGTACTAATGAATTTCAGGGTAAATAAGTTCATTGATCCAACAACGAGATTAATTAATTGGCAGGCAAACAAATTAAAATTAAAGACGCGCGTAAATGGACTATCGAAATTCCCTTTGACCAAGTAAAACAATTGATTAGTACTAATGAATTTCAGGGTAAATAAGTTCATTGATCGAACAACGAGATTAATTAATTGGCAGGCAAACAAATTAAAATTAAAGACGCGCGTAACTGGACTATCGAAATTCCCTTTGACCAAGTAAAACAATTGATTAGTACTAATGAATTTCAGGGTAAATAAGTTCATTGATCGAACAACGAGGTTAATTAATTGGCAGGCAAACAAATTAAAACTAATGACGCGCGTAAATGGACTATCGAAATTCCCTTTGACCAAGTTAAATAATTGATTAGTACTAATGAATTTCAGGGTAAATAAGTTCATTGATCCAACAACGAGATTAATTAATTGGCAGGCAAACAAATTAAAATTAAAGACGCGCGTAAATGGACTATCGAAATTCCCTTTGACCAAGTAAAACAATTGATTAGTACTAATGAATTTCAGGGTAAATAAGTTCATTGATCGAACAACGAGGTTAATTAATTGGCAGGCAAACAAATTAAAACTAATGACGCGCGTAAATGGACAATCGAAATTCCCTTTGACCAAGTAAAACAATTGATTAGTACTAATAAATTTCAGGGTAAATAAGTTCATTGATCGAACAACGAGATTAATTAATTGGCAGGCAAACAAATTAAAATTAAAGACGCGCGTAAATGGACTATCGAAATTCCCTTTGACCAAGTAAAACAATTGATTAGTACTAATGAATTTCAGGGTAAATAAGTTCATTGATCGAACAACGAGATTAATTAATTGGCAGGCAAACAAATTAAAATTAAAGACGCGCGTAACTGGACTATCGAAATTCCCTTTGACCAAGTAAAACAATTGATTAGTACTAATGAATTTCAGGGTAAATAAGTTCATTGATCGAACAACGAGGTTAATAAATTGGCAGGCAAACAAATTAAAATTAAAGACGCGCGTAAATGGACTATCGAAATTCCCTTTGACCAAGTAAAACAATTGATTAGTACTAATGAATTTCAGGGTAAATAAGTTCATTGATCGAACAACGAGATTAATTAATTGGCAGGCAAACAAATTAAAATTAAAGACGCGCGTAAATGGACTATCGAAATTCCCTTTGACCAAGTAAAACAATTGATTAGTACTAATGAATTTCAGGGTAAATAAGTTCATTGATCGAACAACGAGATTAATTAATTGGCAGGCAAACAAATTAAAATTAAAGACGCGCGTAAATGGACTATCGAAATTCCCTTTGACCAAGTAAAACAATTGATTAGTACTAATGAATTTCAGGGTAAATAAGTTCATTGATCGAACAACGAGATTAATTAATTGGCAGGCA